>JAWHQI010000033.1:3282500-5782500 GCA_033032865.1 Dactylorhiza incarnata | reverse complement strand
AGAGCTGAGTGGACAGATGATGAGAAGAAGGCAAGAGCATGTGATGCAAAAGCTGTAAACATTCTTGTCTCAACCCTCTCAGATGAAATCTTTCAAAAGGTGATTGACTGTGAATCAGCCAAAGAAATCTGGGAGGCTCTTACAAAGATAGTAGAAGGAAGTACTGATGAAAGGAAAGATAGGAAGGCTCTATTGATCTCTCAATATGAGAACTTTCAAAAGAAGAATGAAGAAAGGATATCTGAGATGTATGACAGATTCAGTCTGATCATCAATCAATTAAGAAACTTGGATAGAGAGATCTCTCTCACAGATATCAATGACAAATTATTAATGAGTCTCCCAAGTTCATGGGACTCAAGAATATGGGCAATAAGAGATACAAGAGGACAAAAGGAAATCTCAACAGATGCCATCTTAGGAAAACTCAAATCCTATGAGCAACTACTGAAAACCAGAGAAGAGAAGGAAAGAAGGGAAAACACTCCAACCTCTTCAAAAGATAGAAACATTGCATTAAAAGCAACAAAAGAAGAAACCCCTGTTACTGAAGAAGAATTATTCAGTCTCCTGGCCAGAAGATTCAAGAAATGGGTCAGGATAGATGGGTCTAGAAGAAGAGAGTCAAAACCAAGGTATGATAAGACTCCTACTAAAGAAATTGCTTGTTATTCCTGCAGGAAAACTGGACTTATTGCCCCAGAATGTCCAGAAAATGCTGAGAAAAAGAAAAATCTGAAAAAGAAAGATCTCAAGAAAAAGGGGAAGAAGAAAGAAAGAGGCTTCATTGTAGAAGCTTGGAGTGAAACAGATTCTGAGGACAGCACCTCATCTAAAAGTGACAATGAAGAGTCTAAGAAAGAAGACCTATGCTTAATGGCTCTTGGAAGCTCAGAGAAAGAATGTGTTGCTGAATCATGGAGTGAAACAGGATCAGAAGGAAGCATCTCTTCTGAAGATGAAAAAGAAAATTCAACAACAAAAGCAAATAGCCTTATTCTCATAGAGGAATCTGAGGATAAGGATGAGGTAAGCATTTTTGATGAAATAGATTTTCTATGTGATGATTTCAAAAATGATTTTAAAGGATTCAGTTTAGATCAACTAAAAGCTAAACAAGAAATTAAGCATATAAAAGAACAAATTAATATGAGAAAAATAGAGGATACATGTTCAAAAAATTATGAACTAAGGTGTGAAATCTATAAAACAGAAAAGGAAATAAAAAGTGCTAAAATAGAAAATCAACTCCTTAAGAATAAGGTATCTCATGCAAAAGCTTTTGAAGAATCTATAAAAGTCAGAAGCCAAACACTTAAGAAATCACTGAAAAACAAACAATCAGACATAAGAATCTGGGGCTAAGGGCTGATCCTTCAACCAGTTCAATACCATCTACCAAACCTGCTTGGATGAGCCCTGTTAAATTTACTAAACCCATCAAATCAACAAACTTAGAAGAAGACTCACAAAATAGAGAAGAAGACTTCACCTTCAAGGAAAAAAACCATTTTGATGAAACATCATGCTATTCAGATGAAGACTCTCAAACTCTTTCTGAGAAGGCAACTAGGCCAAAAAAACAATTTATAAAGAAATAAATCTCCAACCAGAAAAAGGGAAAAATAAAATCTGTAAAGACACAATTGCGTTGACTTCATATCGACGTATGAATGATAGTACGTCGAATTCTACTCGACGCAATCTCTCAGATGCTTCGACCTCAAATCGATGCATGAATAAAATTACGTCGACTTACAATCGAAGCAACTACTTCCATGCATCGATTCTAGATCAACGCAATCTAGAGAAAGCGCCGAATATATATCGATGCAACTCTCAAAATACGTCGAATAGATATTGATGCATAAAACCTCAGAGCAACTTAAATACAGGACAATCTATCCTTCAAAAATTTTTTATCTTAACCCCCATTCAGAACCCATTCATCCTGATCAAAATTTCTATCATAATCAAAACTTTTATCCTAATCAACAACTCTATCCTAATCAACACCTCTATCCCTCTCTAAACTCAAATTCCCATAATCTAAAGACAATCAGGTGTTATAACTGTAATAAAACTGGCCACATTGCCAAACAATGTTGGCACAATCAATCCAATTGTCTATAAAATTAGTCCAAGGCTGACTTAGAAAACCTTAGGATTAGGAAGAAATAATCTCTCAAGAAAAATTTAGAATTTTCAAGAAAAAATAAAAGTCACATCGATTTCTTAATCGACACATCGTCGATAGCAAACCCTAACATCTCAATTCAGACTGTACCGACGCATACATCGACTTCCACTCGACGCAACGTCAACTTCATGAAAAAGAGCGGCAATACTAAAATATTTTTGGTCACATCTACTGTAGTACCGAATAAACCTCGAGTTGTGTCTCATTTCGACGTTTCACCTGACTTAAATAAACTCTTCAGTTAGAAATCTGCACGCTCTCTGCATCTCTCATCCTTCTCACTTCTCAGTCCAGCCATCTCTTCCTCTCTCTTTCACTGACCAAAATGGCTCCCAAGATCAACTCTTGTTTCGATATTGATTTATCTTAACCCCTAGAAATGAGTAGAATATGTATTCTCAGAGTGAAAAAATAGTTTAAGTAAATATGCGTTGAATAGTAATCGACGCAACGTCGAAGTGTAATCGACGTACCTCTCAGAATGAGTCGAAATAACTCTAAATGGAATTCGACATAACCAAAGTCGACGTAACTCTGATTTCTAGTTGACGCACCCAGTAAAGTCGACGCACCTCAGTCGACGCTCCTTCCATATTTTCTTCTCGACGTCTAGCCAGGCTGAAATCGACGCTTACGTCGAATAGTAATCGACGCATGTCAATTTCTGTGACAGATTCAAAAACACGCCTGATCTCTTTCCTTCTTTCTGTAGATCTGAATTTTATGGAATTATATTATTCTTTTCTAGCCGTTCTGAATCAGTCTTTCCTTCTTTCTGTAGATCTGAATTTTATGGAATTATATTATTCTTTTCTAGCCATTCTGAATCAGTCTTTCCTTCTAAATGATTCTTGGCTAATTTGATTAAGATTATTATGGACATTATTTGAAAATAGAATGATCTATTCCCTTCTACAGATATAATGATTATGGAAACTTTTCTCACTTACTATTTCTCTGACTGCTAATTGATTATTCTCCTATAGAAATATTTTTGAATAAACAGAGCTATAAATACAGAAGGAGGTCGGCAAAGAATAACAAGAAGTGATCCACTCCATCCATTTGAAAAAGAGGAAAAGCTCCCAAGTGAAAAGTGAGAAAGCTGAGAAAAGTGAAAGAGCGCTGCAGCAAAGAAAAATCCTTCTTCTTCTCCTCCTTCTGAAACCATACTGCTGCCATTTCTGAAAGCACTCACTGAAAGAGAAAAGGGCTTTCAATCTCCTTCTCACTATAGAAGAGAGATTTCATTCACTATACTTGTGCTTCTAATCTTCTTGCTAGGAAGAAGATTCTTTCATGCTTCAATTGTTTTTCTTCTACTTCTTCTTTTTATTCTTATTCCATTTTTAAATTGTGTAAAAGAGTTTTAAGAATCTCTCTTCAAAAAATTCAGTTGTAGTGGTTCTAAGAGTCTCCTTATCAAAAGACTCAGGCTGGTTCTAAGAGTCTCCTTATCAAAAGACTCATTGCAAGATAGTGAATTCCTACCAAGGGGGTAGAAGAGTGGACTACCCAAAGTTTGGGAAACCACTATATTTCTTTGTGTTGTGCTGTGATTTTCTTTTTGCTATTTCTTTCTTTATTTGCTTAATTCTTGTTGGTGTGTGGAAAGCTTAAATCTGTGAATATTACACATATAAATATTTGTTAACTTTGCACAAAATATTTTTAAATCTCTATTCACCCTCCCCCCCCCCTCTAGAGAATTCTAGTGAGGTTAACTGTGCACTTTCACAATTAAACTCTTTCATTTTTCTTTTTCTTTTCAAATCTTTTTCTTATATCTTTTTTTTTTCTTTTTCTTTCTTCAGTGATTTCAGCAAATTTTCAAAGATGCACATCCATACTTTCACATTGTATTTCCACAATCAACACCACCAATTTAAAATTTAGACAACGTGCTTGCATCTGGGTGTGCGACTAGGATTTGAGTTTAGGCTTTGGTGAACAATAGTGGAGCTGAACTAAAAGAATGGGGTAGGCACAAAGGGGCTAGCAAGGGTAGACGATATCAGGAATGGCACAAAGGCTCAACCGGGCCAAAATACGGCCTACGTCACTCTCACGCACTAGAACTATCCTATGCCAATGTTTCAAGAATCGCTTGGGGCAAGTTCTAGCCATAGAGAAAGATTCTCCTTTCTCCCGACTCAAGCAATACGAGTCTAACGATCGTTTACACACATCCCTATGCTACAGTTTGATTCGCACCGCGTTCACCATTTGAGTAGAGTAAACAACATTTACACTGATAGAAAAATATAAAACCATAAGTATAAAAAGAAGTCTAATCTACACAAATTTCTATGCAATCGAGCACTCGACTAGGAGCACTACTGGAGTCAACGTTTTACTCCGCTACATAGTCATAAGCCATCACCTAGCCTTTCCCAAATATAATGAAGAATTAAATTCAACTCAGAGCAAGCATACAGATCAGTACGCGCTCAAGTGGGTGATGTGGTGTGCGGAATTGATGAACAATACTAAATAAATGCGATAAAGTTACTTCTAGTATGCAATGCAACATGTGCGTGCACAATGGGTAACAAAAAGCTGCTCTCCCCCAGACTTAATCTAAGCAATCAAACATAAGATAAAACCATGAAATTCAAAATGAAGTCTAGGGAAAGAGAGTACCCAATGCTCAGAATTGAGCATACCAGAAGATTGGCGTGTAAACCAAGAAAAAGCTACAACATCCGCCAGCTAGAAGAAGGACCTACAGGGGTGAGCTCCGCAAAAACAAAAGAAAATGTACAAAGCAAAATGAAATACAACTAACTAAACTAAACTAGATGAAAAAATAAAAATGCAGGAAAATGTAAGATAACTACTGGGGTTATTGTCATCCCAGCACGACTTATTCAAATTTAAAACAGTTCTAGCTAATGGGTCTATGAAAAAGAAAATGCATAGGTAACTTTTCTAATATGCGTGTCGGTAGCGGGTACCGATACGGCGATAGAACAGTCACGCCTCTACCCGAATATAAATAATACCTGCTCGTCACAGGTAGAGCGAATAAAAAGTAAGAAGAGGAGGAATCCTCACTCAACTCACCAAAACTATCCTTGCCCAGCAAGGTGTCGTCTTCATGGAGGTGGCAGGAGGAAAAGGTAATGAGTGGGGTTTCCACTATGGAGGAGGGGTCAACCTCCTCAAATACGAGGTTACGCTCCTCATTGACTTGAGCAAAATGCTCCAAGTCCTCCTGAAGTACATGTGAAGATTCAACCTGCACAGGCTCAGATGAAGAAGGGGGTTCAAGAAATAAAAGAGAGGAATGACTTAAATAATCAAAAATTGGGGGAGTGGTCCCGGTCTCAATCCCATTAGATTGGGGAAGTAAAATAATGTCGGCATTGTTGACAATGCCGCAAGGTTCGGTGGGATCAATGGTGACCTTCCCCAGGAATTGGACTTCCTCCACCGGTGCTGAGGAAAAATCCTCTTCACCTAGAATGTTGTCCTCCTCCATAGGAATAGGCACAACACAAACATTGCCCGCCTCCTCTTGCGATGCATCTTCAACAATGTTATTAGAAATAAATGTAATAGAATGCACAATAGGGGGAGGAATAGGGCTTGGAAAAATGTCAAACACTGATTCCTCACAAAGAATCGAATCTATGCATAGTGATATATGTACAGGGGAGATGGGCTCCAAAATGTCAGAGTCTAGATCAGCCACACATCTGGTGACTGTGTCCACATCATACCCTTCAAAACTTGAAGGTGAAATGAGCACATAACCAGATGTTGAAGGTGTGCTGCCAGAAGTAGGAGTCGGGACGATCCGGATATCCGGCTCGTCATCCTCGTCCATTTGGCGAAGGAATACAGCACAATCCTTCAAGGCATGATCCATGCTCCGACAAAACTAGCACTGTTTTGCATTTTTCTTCGGCTCAAATTGAACCGGAGATGAATGGGAAAAGGGCATGTGCGGAGCGGACGAGTAGCCGTAGGACTTACGCACACCATATGGAGTACCAGACGAATTTGGTGCTCCATGGAGGGGATTTGCGCGGGATGGAACAAGGCGCTTCGAACCATAGAATACTCAGGAATGTTTGGCAGCCTCGGAACAGAATTCTGCTGCTTGCTGGGCTGGGCCCTGATGGTGGAACTGGTGTACTGGGCGTTGAGTGCTAGGGTTACTATCTACCTTTGGATATCTATCACTAGCATGAGATATATCTCCACAAAAGCGACAACGAATATTAAACGAAGCCCACATAGTGTGAAGATGAAAAGATTCAAAATAAACACGCTATTGTGCAAAATAATACACCCAACAAAAATTTACTAAGCAACCTAATAAAAACAGGAATAATAGACTAAGAAGAAATAAAGCAAAAGAATGCAATACACAAATGGAAGGGCTTTAATCTCAGATTCTCCCTCTCCATAGAACTCACACGACCGTGTTCCCCGGCAACGGCGCCAAAAACTTGATGCACAAATCTAGCACACCGCTATAGGCGGTAGCAAGACTGCGGCACGAAACGGCAGTGTACCGATCATTCAAGTAATATAAAATGTGGGAGTGATCCCCAAGTATCAAATCTCAAAGGAACACAGTAAGGTGGAGTTAACTATCGAGGAAGGACTTGAGATTGAAGTCCTTATGAGCAGAGGGATTGCGGAAAAGGGGGTTTTTGGATTGTGGAAAATAAAAGAAAACAACTACAATTACTCCTATGTAATGCCGCTATGCAATGCTTCGCTTGGCGGGATGGAAACTAGGCAGGCCTTGAGCGCGCTGCTTCACAAGGGCGGATGGATGAGTAGGCAAGCGGAATCGAACTGTGCAGGCCTTGAGCGCGTTGCTTCGTTAGGCAAAAGGATTACACAGGCCGCTATGCCACGCTTCGCTAGGCGGATGGAAGAGTAGTCTTACGGATGGAGTGAGTCGCACCGGCGGAGTCAAAGTGGATTACACGGGTCGTTAGCACCGCTTAGCTTGGAGGATGGAAGAGTAAGCACACAGAATGGGCGAGTAGTCAGGCGGAATGGATGGTTGAACGGGGGCGCTGCTCAAATCACATACACCACAAACATAACCACAAAACCATGGTAAATTACACTATTAATATTTAGAGTTTATGGACATCATTCATATAGAAACATACAAACACACACATCAAATAGAATCAGCAAAAATAGCAAGGAGGAGGTTAGATTACAACCGAAGAACGAAGACTCGTCGGAGATTCACGGCCGGAATCTAGGGTTGTCAATCCCCGTCCGGGCTCGGTCTTCCACAGTCGTCCGGGGTAGAAGATGGCTGTCACTACCTCCCAATGGACCCGTCTTCTTCGTCAATAGCTGATGGCGACGACAGCCCTCAGCATGAAGACCCTCAGCATGAAGATGTTGGAAACGGTGCACCTACGGAGGACGGCGCACCTACGGATGAAGACAACACACGGGCCAAGGATTTACGCCATCGCCGTCGTGACGACAATGAAGCGCGCCGCTACAATCTCCGCCCGAGGCGCAAGCAAAGCAATTAATAATTATAATATTTTATTATAATTACTAATTTTATCATATTTCAATTTTATGTATTGTTATTGTTTTAAATTTTGGTTGTGTTTAATTTTGGGCTGCGCTTAGACAAACTAAAGCAAGGCCTATAAATGACCTTGATGTATTATTTTATGTTTTAATTTTGATGAAGAAAAAAACCAACCCTAATTTCCCCCCCCCCCCCTCTAATTCTCTCCCTCTCTTGGTGGCCGCCCACCTCTCTTCCCCTCTCTCCTAGGTTCGGCCAAAAGGAGGCCGCCCCTCCTCTCCTCCTTCTTCCAACCGCCGGCCGCCCACTCCTAAGGGAGATCTTCCCCTCTTCTCTCCTCTAGCCGCCCCCTCTCACCCACGAAATATCTCACCACCTTTTCTCTCTCCAAGCTTGGACGGATCTTCATCCTCTACGGATTCCTCCAAGGGATCTAAGTGATATTTGGCGGATCTTGGATATGGTGAAGCAAGACGGCGAACGGATTCCTCTCCAAACAACGCGCCTCCGGTGGATCCGAAAAAGAAACGGTCGGGCGAGTGTATTTCTTGAGGCCAATCCTATCTCAAGCGGGTAACGAACAAACCACTAGCGTGTTTTCCCTCTTGATTTTTCTTGTGGTGGAATACTGTGGCGTGATCTTCGAATCACTGAGTTTTTTCGTGGTTTTCTACATATTGAAAGTTGCATTTTTTTCATCCGTTATTTTAATATTCGAAGGGGTTTGGCGAGCCCCGCTTTTTGTTGGGAGAGATCTACCATTTTCCGAATCGATATTTTTCGGTGGGTCTCTTTTGGTACAACGCATAGCTTGATCGGATCGGGTGGGTCCTTTTTGCTTGATCGAACATTGACTTATAGCCCTTGGGAGATATCTAGAGGATTAGCGGTCCTTCGTGTGGCAATTGTTTCTCTTTGCCTAGTCCGGTGCACTTGCACTGTGTGGCTTGCATTTGCATCATTTTTCTTGAGTCACGCATTCGTCGTTGATCTACCCGGTAACGAGTGTATTGGAGAGCATATGCCTACATCAATTTAGTATTAGAGCCAGGTTCGTGTCAATTTCTTAATTGATGCATTCCTATTATTTTCTTAGGACACCGACACTCACATTCTACACACGTTTCTACGCTGAAAATTTAAAAATAAATTTTCGTCGGTCTGCGGATAGCGGTTTAGAATTTTTATTTTTCTGCGAAATTCAAAAAATAAAATTCTGGACATCCCCCATTACTTTCTCTGCAAGAAAATCAAAAAAAAATATTTTACTACCCTAGTTATTAGGCGGAAGAAAAAATATCTTTCATAAAATTTTTAGCTTGTTTAAAATTTCTGGTCTGCGTTTAGCGTCCTAAACCTGTTATTTTCTAGCAAAAAAAATTAAAATTTTTTTTTAATATTCTACATAACATTTTCTATTAGAAAATCAAAAAAAAAATCTTCATTGAAAAACTCTTTCGGTCAAAATCGTTAGGTCTACGTTGCATGCGTACGAGACTTCGCACAGAGTATCATACGTCCTCGTCTCAAATGACGGATGACCGGGACTCGGGTCACGGTCCAACGGCTATTGATGAACTCTGCCAGGAGTTCATTGATCAGTTGACGGATATCCGAGAGATGTTACACGAGATTCGGCTAGCCAAAGGACACCTCCGAATCATGTTGCCCGTCCACACGTAGGGGAAAATATTAACGTTAACCGTGTCCCTGACCCTGACCCCCCAAACCCTGCAGCCCCCCAACGTGCTGAAGGGAACATTAATCCTAATGGTTATCCCGAACAGGCCCCACGAGCACCGCACGGTTTTGATATCACTAGGGCTGTCCGGATAAAACCACCATCCTATGATGGGTTGGGTGATCCCCATGTTTTTTTGGATTGGGTTACGGAGATAGAATGCTACTTTTAGTGGCAAAATTTAACTAATGAGGATAAGGTGCGTGTGGCGCGTATGAAGTTGTTGGGTCGAGCTAAGTCTTGCTAGCTCAATGAGGAGCGGCATTTAGGCGCGAGGGATGGTTTGCCTCCCATTGGCTGGGTGGGCATGAAAGCCCTGTTAACTGACCAGTACGTCCCGACGTATCATCGAACACAAATGTTTGATAAGTTAGCCTCCCTTCGACAAAGGAACCGCTCTGTCGCGGAGTACATGGGGATCTTGAAAGATATGATGGTTAGATGTGACATTAAGGAAATGCCCGAAGTTACCCTCTCCCGATTCCGCAAAGGGCTTAGTCCCGAAATTCAGGGTAAACTCCTTCGCTATGGTCACACTGATTTGAACACCATGTATAACGCCGCATTAGACATTGAGAAGCACCTGGCGCACAAATCTAAGTCGCGTTCATTCCAAAAGAACAAGTCCATCTTAGGACCTCCTCCGTTAGCCATGCGAGACAAAGGGATGTTTCGATCCACTGATTCAAACTCCGTCGTCATTACAGCTAGAAATATGCGTAACCCATCCGGCGATCGTGTGCCTGTAGGTCGGATTAGCAAATCGAACGCTTCGTGTTTTAGCTGTGGTGTTCAGGGGCACTACGCAAGTGAATGCCCCACTAAGGCCAAACCCTTAGCTCTGTTGGACACTACTGACGACGCCGCCGAGCTCGAGTATGAGGCCGGTGATGACTCCCACTCAGAGGGAGTACCGAGTGATTTAGACGATGACACCAACATGATGGTGATGCATTGTATTTACGCCTCCCCGCGTGCGTCTGATGACTGGAATCGGATGAACATCTTTTCTTTAAATTTTAAAAGCGGCGAGAAGTGGTGTAAGCTGATTATTGATAGCGGAAGTTGCATGAACGTTATTTCTGAGAACGCCGTGACCCGGATGAAATTGGTCACCGACCTGCACCCTCAGCCACATAAGGTGGCATGGGTTAATAAGACATCCCTTCCGGTTGCGCGGCGCTATTTGGTTCCCCTCAACATCAAAACTTATTCGGAGAAGATTTGGTGTGACGTCATCCCCATTGATGCCTGTCATGTGTTGCTCGGACGTCCGTGGCTTTTTGACCATGACGTTACCCACTTCGGGTGAGCCAACACCTACGAATTCAAGTTTAATGGCAAGACCATTATCTTGAAACCCACTCCGCCTAAGGACCCATCGAGCGCCTCGAAAGACACAATTGTGCCCGTAGAGAAGAAGACCATAAGTCTGCTTGGTAAGAAAGAATTCGCACGCCAGATATTTTCGGATGGTGTCCTATATGCCTTGGTTTGTCTACAAATCAAGGAAGACGTGCCTTCGTTTGATTGTTTACCACCCGCCCTGCGGAGCATGTTAGAGGAATTTAAGGATGTCTTCCCAAAAGAGCTGCCCCCTACATTACCCCCATTACGAGACATCCAGCACGCAATAGATTTAATCCCAGGGTCCTCTTTACCCAACATGCCTCACTATCGGTTAAATCCGTCAGCACATTTAGAACTCCAAACGCAAATTTTGGATTTGAAACCAAAGGGATTTATTCGTCATAGTAAGAGTCTGTGTGCTGTTCCGGCCTTGTTAGCACCAAAGAAAGATGGCTCGTGGAGGATGTGCGTCGATAGTAGAGCCATTAATAAAATCACAATTAAATATCGGTTTCCCATCCCGCACTTGGACGACATGTTGGACATGTTAGCCGGTGCCACGATCTTTTCTAAATTGGACCTTAGGAGTGGCTACCATCAGATCAGAATCCGGGAGGGCGATGAGTGGAAGACTGCTTTTAAATCTAAAGAGGGGCTCTATGAGTCGCTAGTAATGCCGTTCCGATTATCAAATGCCCCTAGTACATTCTCGAGGATGATGACACACGTCTTCCAACCCTACATGGGAAAATTTATTGTGGTATATTTTGATGATATTCTGATTTTTAGCACGTCTACTATTGATCACGGATCGCACTTGAGGACCATCCTAGAGACGTTGCGCGCGGAAAAATTATTCGTCAATATCAAAAAATGTACATTCTATGTTTCGTCCGTAGAATTCCTCGGGTATATCGTGAGTTCGAAAGGAATACACGTGGATCCTAAGAAGGTCCAAGCCATTAGAGATTGGCCTAAACCCACTAACATTAGGGACATTAGGAGTTTCCACAGATTAGCCACATTCTATCGCCGATTCATTCGTGATTTTAGTAGCATCATGGCACCGATCACCGAGTGTATGAAAAAAGGGTAGTTCACTTGGACGAAATCGGCCACTCATGCATTCCAAACGATTAAAGATATGATGTCGGAAGTCCCCCTATTACGGTTGGCGGACTTTAATAAGGTCTTTGAATTATCTTGTGACGCGTCGGGGATCGGTATTGAAGGATGATTAAGTCAGGAAGGTCATCCGGTGGGGTATTTTAGTGAGAAATTGGCGGGTCCAAAACTGAATTATTCGAATTATGACCGTGAGTTCTATGCTGTGATACATTGCCTCCAACATTGGCGGCACTACCTCCTCCCGAAGGAGTTTGTCATACAATCCGATCATGAGGCGTTAAGATTTGTCAACTCCCAAAGCAAGGTCAGCCCCCGACACGCTAAGTGGGTCTCCTATCACCAGGAGTACTCTTTTATTATCAAACATCTTAAGGCAACCCTTAACCGTGTGGCGGACGCCCTTAGTCGCGTCTCCTTATTATTGACCACGTTAGAGGTAAAGGCGATCGGAATTGAACGTATTAAGGATGAGTATGTTAATTGCCCGGATTTTAAAGAGATATATCTTTCCACTCACGGCGATGCGCCCACGACCATTTCCGCGTATTATATTCGCGTTGGCTACCTATTTAGGCACGGCAAACTTGGTATCCCTCGCTCGTCCCTTCGCAATTTCATCGTGTGGGAGTTGCATAGTGGTGGTCTAGGCGGACATTTTGGACGTGACAAAACCATCACGTTAGTAGAGGTTAAGTTTTATTGGCCAAGTCTTAAGTCGACAGTACATAAAATTGTGAGCAGTTGCCGGACGTGCCAATTGGCTAGGGGGAACAAAACGAATGTGGGGCTTTACACCCCTCTCCCGATTCCTTCAGTACCTTGGGACGATATTAGTATGGATTTCATTCTAGGTCTTCCTGTCACTTTTCGTCGAAACGATTCCATTCTGGTGGTCGTTGACCTATTCTCCAAAATGGCGTATTTTATTGCGGGTAATAAGAAAGACGATGCATCTCACGTAGCAAAGTTAATTTTTAAGGAAGTCGTTGAACATCGAGGCGTTCCTAAGTCCATAGTCACTGATTGGGATGTGAAATTCACTAGTTATTTCTGGAAGACCTTGTGGCGGATCATGGGCACTAAGCTCTTGTTTTCCTCAGCATACCATCCCCAAACGGATGAGCAAACGGAGGTAGTGAATCGAATTTTGGGTAGTTTATTGCGGTGTCTCGTTGGTGACCACAAGGGTACGTGGGACCTCATCCTTCCCCATGCACAATTGGCTTACAATAACTCAAAAAATAGGTCCACCGGGTTGTCCCCAAATGAGATCGTGCACGGCTATAAGGCCCCTGTGCCACTTGACTTAATTCCGTTACCTCCATCTTACAAGTCGAGTCAATTTGCACAGGATTTTGCCGCTCATGTTCATGACTTACATAAACACGTGAAGGAAACGCTCGAGACTCAATACGCGTCTTATCAAGTAAACGCTAACGTACATAGGAGGGCATCCCACTTGAAAGTTGGAGATTTGGTTATGGTGCGTCTTGTCCCTGAACGGATGCCTTCGTGCGTCTTGAAAATGTTGGCTAATCGGCGAGCGGGACCGTTTCGAATATTAAAAAAACTAGGAGAAAATGCATTTTTTTTGGAGTTACTCACTGAATGGGGTATCTCCCCTATTTTCAATGTTTCGGATTTAATGCCGTATGTGTCTCCACCACTTGATTTATCGGTCTGCCCATTTGGTTCCGCTTATTTATCTAATGGGTGTGGGGGTGAGGATATGCCTGACTCGCTCTCTTCTTCGGTCCCCACTGGAGGTACGTTGAATGTTGATGACGGAATTAATTCTCTTTTTTTGCCTAATGCGTTTCCAAGGTTCCCCCGAACCATTTATGTTCCTGACAGGATCCTAACAGATGAAGTGCTTTCCTCGCCTAGTGGTACCAGTCGCCGCTACTTTATCCGTTGGCGTGACTGCCCTGCCTCCGATGACTCGTGGCTCCCAGAATCGGAGGTGACCGTTTTGGATGATGCTCTTCTCCGCCGCTACCACCGCGACAACTCATCGGTGATGAGTACTTTTGAGCGGGGGAGGATTGATGGCGACGACGGCCCTCAAGATGAAGACCCTCAACATGAAGATGTTGGAAACGGTGCACCTACAGAGGACGGCGCACCTACGGATGAAGACAACATGCCGGCCAAGGATTTACGCCATCGCCGTCGTGACGACAATGAAATGCGCCGCTACAATCTCCGCCCGAGGCGCAAGCAAAGCAATTAATAATTATAATATTTTATTATAATTACTAATTTTATCATATTTCAATTTTATGTATTGTTATTGTTTTAAATATTGCTTGTGTTTAATTTTGGGTTGCGCTTAGACAAACTAAAGCAAGGCCTATAAAAGACCTTGATGTATTATTTTATGTTTTAATTTTGATGAAGAAAAAAACCAACCCTAATTTCCCCCCTCTAATTCTCTCCCTCTCTCGGTGGCCGCCAACCTCTCTTCCCCTCTCTCCTAGGTTCGGCCAAAAGGAGGCCGCCTCTCCTCTCCTCCTTCTTCCAACCGCTGGCCGCCCACTCCTAAGGGAGATCTTCCCCTCTTCTCTCCTCTAGCCGCCCCCTCTCACCCACGAAATATCTCACCACCTTTTCTCTCTCCAAGCTTGGACGGATCTTCATCCTCTACGGATTCCTCCAAGGGATCTAAGTGATATTCGGCGGATCTTGGATACGGTGAAGCAAGACAGCGAACGGATTCCTCTCCATACAACGCGCCTCCGGTGGATCCAAAAAAGAAACGGTCGGGCGAGTGTATTGCTTGAGGCCAATCCTATCCCAAGCGGGTAACGAACAAACCACTAGCGTGTTTTCCCTCTTGATTTTTCTTGTGGTGGAATACTGTGGCGTGATCTTCGAATCACTGATGTTTTTTGTGGTTTTCTTCATATTGAAAGTTGCATTTTTTTCATCCGTTATTTTAATATTCGAAGGGGTTTGGCGAGCCCCGCTTTTTGTTGGGAGAGATCTACCATTTTTCGAATCGATATTTTACGGTGGGTTTCTTTTGGTACAACGCATAGATTGATCGGATCGGGTGGTTCCTTTTCACTTGATCGAACATTGACTTATAGCCCTTGGGAGATCTCTAGAGGATTAGCGGTCCTTCGTGTGGCAATTGTTTCTCTTTGCCTAGTCCGGTGCACTTGCACTGTGTGGCTTGCATTTACATCATTTTTCTTGAGTCGCGTGTTCATCGTTGATCTACCCGGTAACGAGTGTATTGGAGAGCGTAGGCCTACATCAATAGCCTTCAGCCACGATCTTGCCGGAGAACTCCAAGGATATAGTGCAAAATCCGTTGAAATGGAGCTTGGAAGCTTCTAAATGATGGAGGAGGCCGAGAGGATACTCCGGCTCGAGATTGGTGTGAAGAATATGTCCGGAGCACCTACAGATGGTGGGTGGCGATGGAGCGGCGAAATGGGCGAAACTGGAGCTCTTGGACGCGGGAAAGAAGATCGATTCATTAGGGTGGAAATCTGCGCTTTTATAGAAAAATAGTCAAAAAATGGTCACGCATGGTCGAACGCACGACCGTGCGTAGACCGTGCGATATTAATAATAAAGAACAGCGTAGGAAGACGACCTGGAGCGCCCAAGCGATTTATTCACGCACGGGCAAATCCGCCAGTGCGTCAAAACGCACGGGTAAATTCAGAAAAGCTAAAAATAAGGCTAAACAGGTTGATTGTCCGATTCCTTCATGCACGGGCACTGCCCGTGCGTAGAGACGCACGATCAACGACAGAACATCGTATTCCACGCCCGATGAGAACGCACGATCACCTGTGACAGTGCATCAAGGAAAATGCACGACCTTACGATATGCGCAGTCATGAATTCTGGATAGAACTGGATGAACCGTCCACCTGCATCAGCCACAACACAGCTGGAAACACCATTCCAGCTCCAACATGAAAATAGAAATATGATGGGGAGCACAGTGTGCTTTCCCCCAACAAAACAGTGCGCAATTGCGCGCAAAAATGGGACTAGAAGTGCACTTAGCTTGGAATGATAGATGGCTATCAAATATGAACGAAAACATGTCTAAGGTGTAGTGATTTGACTAAATATTCGTCCCAGATGAGCCCATAAATGTATATATAAATGGGACTCATCAGATACACCACGAGATAACATTTATCTGATTTGGGTTCCAGCTTGTCAGGCATTTGACGTCGTACGTATGCCTCAAAGCCCTAAATCTTAATGAACGACATACTAGGATGCTTCCCAGTCCATATCTCATATGGTGTCTTTTGAACCATTTTTGTTGGAACTCAATTTAGTGTGAAAGAAACAGTCTCTAGAGCAAAACCCAAAAAGGAAACGGGAAAATATGCATAACTCATCATCGATCGCACCATGTCCAACAAAGTACGATTCCTCCTCTCAGACACACCATTATATTGAGTTGTTCCGGGCGAAGTGAGCTGTGATACAATACCACACACTCTCAGATGATCATGAAACTCATGACTCAGATATTCGCCACCTCGATCAGATCGGAGTGCTTTTATCCTTTTTCCCAGGTTGTTCTCTACTTCATTAAACACTTTGAACCTTTCAAAGGTTTCAGATTTGTTCTTCAAAAGAAACACGTATCCATATCTACTGAAATCATCAGTAATTGTAACGAAGTAGTAGAACCCACCTCTAGCCATAGAACTGATGGGTTCACATACATCACTATGTATTATACCCAAAAGATAATCAGCCCTCTCACTACTTCTAATGAAAGGAGCTTTCGTCATCTTGCCTAATAAACATGACTCGCATCTCTCAAATGATTCATAATCAAATAAGTCCAGTAGTCTATCTCTATGGAGCTTGGATATGCGTTTCTCGTTTATATGGCCTAACCGACAATGCCAAAGGTACGTAGGATTCGAGTCATTTGTTTTTAGTCTTTTAGTATTTTCTACATTATAGATCGGATGGTCTAAGTTCAAAACATATAAACCATTAAACAATTGGGCTACACCATAACAAACATCATTCATAAGAATCGAACAACAATTGTTCTTAATTATAAACGAAAAACCTTTCATGTCCAGACATGAAATGGATATAGTGTTTCTAGTTATGGCTGGAACAAATAACAGTTATATAATTCTATTATAAGCTCAGTGGGCAAAGAAAGACAATAGACACCAACGGCAATGGCAGCAACTCTTGCTCCATTTCCGACGCGCAGGTCTACCTCCCCTTTGCCCAGCATTCTTCTCCTTCTCAGTTCCTGCACATTTGTACAAATGTGAGAACCGCATCCGGTATCCAATACCCAAGATGAAGGAGCAGAAAGGTTTATCTCTATAACGTAAATACCTGAGGTGGAAGTCACACTTCCCTTCTTCTTTTGCAGATCCTCAATGTAGAGGGGACAGTTCCGCCTCCAATGCCCCGCCTTACCGCAGTGGTGGCACTTTCCTTCCTTCGCCAGAGCTTTCCTTTTCAGTGCAGAAGATTTGGGATCAAGATGAGACATAGATCCTATCTTTGTCTTCTTTAATCCCTTGGTCTTGCCCTTGCCTTTATGCACCATCAGTATGGGGCTAGCATGCTTGACCTTCTTCATATTATTTTTGGCAGTTCTCAACATGCCTAGGAGCTCAGGCAATGTCTTGTCTATTTCATTCATGTTATAGTTCAAGACAAACTACTCATAACTGTCCGGCAACGATTGCAGGATAAGATCTGTGTCCAACTCTTGGCCCAAGGGAAAACCCAGTCTTTCAAGGTTTTCTATATTCCCCATCATCTTGAGTACGTGAGTCCCTATTGAGTCTCGAGCTCCCATATTGCACTGAAATAATGCCTTGGATATGTCAAACCTCTCTTGCCAAGCTTGCCCCTCGAACATTTTCTTGAGGTGCTCGATTATCTCATAACCACACATGCTCTCGTGTTGCTTCTGAAGCTCAGAGGACATGGTAGCAAGCATGAGGCATTCCACATCCAAGGTATCATCCTGATACTTCATGTAAGCATCTTTGTCTGCTCGCGGAGCATTCCCGGTCGGCTCTGTAGGGGCTTCACCTTCCAAGATAAAGAGCTTGCGCTCTTACCTGAGAACAATTCTCAGGTTTCTGTACCAGTCAAGGAAGTTCATCCCGTTGAGCTTATCCTTCTCAAGGATAGCCCTCGGGGACAAGGTGGAGTGTGATCCACTTGCCATGGAAATTCTATAATAAATTTGCAAAACTTTTAGTATTATATTTCAAAATACATTTTATATTAATAAGGACTTTTATTAAAAGCTCCCACTATTTTAATCAAATCGACAACCCTTAATTTCGATTCGGAGAGTTTATGAGAGCTACTCTCTTAGTGGACAAGATCCATATTTCACCAACACAACGAGTCCGCTTTGGCGTTTCTCTCTAAATGCGGTTATTTAGGTAGACAACACTTGTCAATTGCATCACTATGCAACTCTTGTATGGTTGGTGAATAACTTTTATTTGCATCCATCATATGGAGCATGCCAACCCTATGCATCTAGGCACTCAACCTTTGAGGTCACCTAGATAAGTTGGACCCGATGTCAACAGTGGGATATCACAATTATCCGCTCGCACCCTTACCAAGTTAGATTAGTGTACCTTGCTTTGGCAAGCCCACACCTCATCGATCGAGGTAGGAAGAGTGTCATCTATCGGAAGGCATCTGTATACTTAATATTGGATAAGGGATTTTATTATTCAATCGATGAACATTTTATCGTGATTAACATTTAATCACTGTGCACATTCACAAAATAGAAATACAATATTCGCAAACCAAATGCATCCCCAATGTGCACAAAAACAAATTATCAACACTTTGATAAGAGGGGCTTAATCTGAACATTTAGAACATTTCTATATCTTCAGATTTACATGCATTGAACATAGGAACACCAACTCCACTTATGCAGTAGACAAGCTTGTCTCTCACTGTCAGATTCAAAATCCATAACATTTGGTTTCACAAACCATTTCGAGGGACGGTTACTGCAAAGGAGAAACAATCTCTGAAACACTTTCCTGATTTACACGCACTTGATAGCAACCTAGCTCTGATACCACTGTTGGGTTTTCTATATCCCATTCATAATGATATGAACACATCAAAATGTGCGCAGCGGAAGAAATAACAAGAACAACCCAAAGAGTAAAGATCTTGCGGATTTCATGAATTAAGAAATTAGGAAAGCAAAATGTGATATACCTTTCCGGGATTGACTCAATACTCAACCTAGATGCTCCAAGAAGAACTCCGGTAGACAAACTTTGAGTTCCAAGCGCCAAAATGTATCGGCCTCTCTATAGAGATCCACACAAGGAAGGAGAACCCTAATGCCTTATCGTACAAGAAATGGGTTGGAGAAGAACAACCCTCTGTGTCCCCATGAACTTCTAGATCCGTTGAAGGAGAGGCGACGACTGTCGGCGACGAACAAGGTCTACGTGCAAGGCGAGGTTTGCGGACGGGGACGACGTCTATCGGAATGAATCCGAGTCGCGAAAGGGATCAATCTAACTTTGACCTAATCTCGTCCCCTTTTATACGCAAGGCATAAAAAATCGGCTATCCGCAGACCAGAGGAAAAACAGAACAATTCAGCAAGATTTAAATTCGTCGAATGCATAATAATTTGACTAAATGCTTTGGACGAATTATCATATTCGACTAATCACTTTCAATGAATTGTCTTAAATTCGACTAAACAATTTAGACAAATTCGAACAGATAATTTTGACTAAACACTTTAGACGAATTATTATATTCGACTAAACACTTTCGACGAATTGTCTTAAATTCGACTAAACGATTTAGACAAATTCGAACAGATAAGTTTGACTAAACACTTTAGACGAATTATCATATTTGACTAAACACTTTCGACGAATTGTCTTAAATTCGACTAAACGCTTTAGACGAATTCGAATAGATAATTTCGACTAAACACTTTAGACGAATTATCATATTCGACTAAAGACTTTCAACAAATCTAGCCAAGTCCTAAAGAATTCGTCTAAACCATTTAGACGATTCATCATTAGTACTTGTTTCCCATTTGAGACATTCTCAATTCAATTCCGAACAGTCATAGGATTGGTCCTCCACTCATATCCAATATGAGTAAGGCCAACACAACCCTTTCTCCAAATTCTCCAAACACTTTTACGTGCGACCCTATAGGCTCATATTGCGTTGGTAGTAAGACTAACTGTTGATTGCTTTGAGATCACCACAGAAACTCCAACACTACCCTGCCGAATGTCGCTTCCCTTGCTGAATGTTGTCGCCTACGACCAATATTGCCCTCCCATAACAAATGTTGCCCCTACGAAAAATGTTATTTGCACCTCACGATAAATGTCAAAGCATACAACAAATGTCATCGCCCACAACCAATGTCACCGCCCAATATCGCCGCCCCCGTCGAATGTCATTGCCCGGTAGAATATCGCTGCCCCCGCCAAATGTTGCTGCCCCGGCGAATGTCGCCTCCCCCTCCGAATGTCGCCTCCCTCGTCAAATTTCATCGCCCATGACAAATGTTGCCCCCCACGACAAATGTTGTCCTCCACGACAAATGTCCCCCCCCCCCCGACAAATGTTGAAGCCCACAACCAATGTTGCCACCCACGACCAATGTTGCCCCCCGACAAATGTTGAATCCCACGACCTATGTCGCCGCTCACAACAAATGTCTCTGCCCAGCACGGGGGTCCCCTGTGCACGATTACTCGTATATATATAAACTTATTGAAATGATTAAGATAGTCGAATCTGACATGATATTCCATTAGCAGTTGGATCAAACCGCTCTATCTCTCTCCACTTTTCGTAGGTCTCCTAAATCTACTAGGGGGTCACCAATGTAACATCCCTGTTCCTACCAGACCCCCTTGTGTTAGGGTTAGAGCTTTGGTAGTAGCTAGGGGTCATGGGATGACCCTAGGCTAGGTTGAACCTAGGTAAATTGCTAAGAGCATCCCAAATTTTCATAGGTCAATATAGGCTAATCTTTCACCAATAGATCAAATTGACCCTCAAATTATGAAATTGAGCCCTCCAATACATCCCTAACCCTAAGGAGGAGCCAGTTGACCAGTCAACCCATGAATTGGTAGGCCAATTGCATAGGTTTGACCAAAGTCAACTTAAGCTCAACATAAGTCAATTCAACCCTAATTGGCTCGACTAGGCTTCTCATGGTCAAATTAACTCTACCCTTGGCCTTATGATGTCATAGGGGACCCAATAGACTCAAAATCCCCATCATGGGGCCACCAATTTGAACAAAGTCAAACCTACACCAAATTTGTTAAAATCCACTCCATTTGGATAAATTGGCCCAATTGAGGCACCACCATGACCCAACCAACTTTAGGTGGTGTTAAGGGACCCAAGACACACCCCCTGGAGCATTCAACCCATCAGTTGACCAAGTCAACACTTGGTCAACCTTGCCCAAAAAGAGGGGAAAAGGCTAACCCAAGCTCAATCCTCTTGGGCTAGGCCCAATTGAAGTGGCCCAATAGCCTCATGAGGCCGAAATTACATGGAATGCCACTCAATTTTTGGAGGGGGTGATTAGGAGAGAGAAAATGGGAGTTTCCCCCTTAATGAAGAGAGATAAAGAGGGAATGAGAGGAGAGTTAATGGCGGGAGACCATGGGCCACCCCATTCATCTCCTCACAGCCTCCATTCATCTCCCCTGACCATTGGGAATAGATTCCCCATAAATTCTATCCAACCATCATCAATGGAGGAGCCCAACCATCATGGACGAAATTCCCCTCCTCAAATTCCCCCTATACAAGCCCCCATTCTCACTTATGACCCACCCATCACCTTAAAAACATCTTTGACAGTCAAAATGATATATTGGATCAAAGGTTTTGGCGGAGAATTGAGGGATCAGCAAGGATCTCAAAGAGGGTGGTCGTCCATGGAAAAATCCGAAAATCACTCAACCTTAAGCCCAAACAAGGTCAGATTTCTCCTCCTCTCCCCTTGTGCTAGCATTCTAGATCTATTGGGAGAGAAATCCGGCTCAATTGAGCCCGATCCAAGATGAGCAAAATCTGAATTTTCATGGAAAAATGGAGTTGTGGGTTCGCCGGAAATGGCCTCTCTGGCGGCCGTGCTGCCCCCGACGATAGTGATGAGTCCCATTTATATACACTTTTATGGACTCATCTGGGCTAGTTTTCTTGCTTTTGCACTTCAATTTTAGTTCTTAATTGCTTATATTTTACTTGTTCGCGCTTTCACTTTAAGTGCTCATTTAGACCCGTTGTGGTGTGCAATTGCGCACTATTTTGTTAGGGGCAAGCACATTGTGCTCCCCATTCTTTTTTCTGTTATTATACTTGTGCTGGAGGTGTGTTCCCAGCATGTGGATTCATTGTGCAGGTGGGCAGATCATCCATACTGCCCAGAATTCACCCTGTATGAATTGCACGGTCGTGCGTTCACTTGGCGCACGGTCGTGCGAAATGATCGACTGGTCAATATGGTGATCTGCCCCGCTCTTGCGTTTTCTTCACGCACGATTGGCCTCAACCGTGCGCAAACAAAATGCATGACCTCCTGTTGTTTGCCGGATTTTGAGGTTTCTGAATTTGCCCGTGCACTTTTACGCACGGTTGGATTCGACCATGCGTAAGTAAAATGCACGGGCGCGGCTGCTTCGTCTTCCAGGCCTTTGTTCTCGATTAATATCGCACGGTTCATGCACGGTCGTGCGTTCGATCGTGCCTGACCAAATTTCTGATTGTTTTCTATAAAAATGCAGATTTCCGCCCTAATCGGATCGTTCTTCTTTCGCGCGCCCAAGAGATCTAGTTCTGTGCCTTTTTTGCGCGCCCAAGAGCTCCGGCAGCCATTCCCTTGCAAATCTCTAGCCGGAGCATCCTCGTGGCCTCATCCATTGTTTGTGCACCTCCAAAGCTCGATTTCAAGGGATTCATTACTGCATACATGAAGTTCTCCGGCGAGGTCGGAATCGAAGATGATTGACAGAGAAAACGGGTCAACTAGAAGGAACTGACAACTCCTTTCCATACCCCGGACGGTAGTTGGAGCCCAAGCTCGGACAAGGATTGACAACCCTAGATTCTGGCCGTGAACCTCCGATGAGTCTCCGCCCCTTTGGTTGTAATCTCACCCCCTTCATATTGTAGTACTGTTTTTCTTCTATTATTTGTGTGTATGGATAATGTATGCTAAATCTTGCTATGCCATTTATTATATTTTATGTCTATGTGAAATATCTCTGTGGTCTATTTTTGTGAGGAGCGCCCGATTCCATCCACCATCCATTCCTCCATCACGTTCATGTACCGCACTAGCAATTGCTAGTGGCGTGCTTGTTGACGAGATGCTTGCGACCCTCATTCCGCAGGTGTGACCCAGTCCATCCGCAAGCCTACTCTTTCATCCGCCAAGCGAAGCCGTGCATAGCAACCCGTGTAATCCATCAGCCTAGCCAAGAGGTGTTAATGGCCCTCAAGACCTTTACGCCAGTGTGAACCACCTCATCCGCTAGCCTACTCGCCCATCTGCCTAGCGAAGCAGTGCATCGCGGCCTGCATAGTCTCCATCCCTCCAAGTGAAGCAGCGCATAGCGGCCTGCATAGGAGTAGTTGATTTAGTTGTTTTGCTTTATTTTCCACAATCCAATCCAAGCCTTCCTCAATCCATCCGACCTAAAGGACTTCGATCTCCAGTCCTTCCTTATAAGAAAACTCCACCTTACTATGTTCCTTCAAGATTCGATACTTGGGGATTCACTCCCACATTTTATATTACTTGAACGATCGGTACAATGCCGTTTCGTGCCGCAGTCTCGC
The DNA here is from genome assembly GCA_033032865.1 of Dactylorhiza incarnata. Lineage (NCBI taxonomy): Eukaryota > Viridiplantae > Streptophyta > Magnoliopsida > Asparagales > Orchidaceae > Dactylorhiza > Dactylorhiza incarnata. The sequence continues at coordinate 5,758,674 of JAWHQI010000033.1, read as the reverse complement.
TACCTCCTATAGCGGTGTGCTAGATTTTGCGCATCAAGTTTTTGGCACCGTTGTCAGGGAACACAGTCGTGTGAGTTTTCTGGAGAGGGAGAACCTGCGAGAGAAGTTCTTCCATTTGTAAATTGCATCCTTTATTTTGCTTCAGTTCTTTTTTATTCTTTTTTCTGGTTTTATTTAGGTTGCTTAGTAATTTATTGTTAGGTATAGTGTTTTGCACAATAGTGTTTTTTCTTTCGAATCTAGCTTTCTTCACGCAATGTGGGCTTCATTTAATATTCATTGCCGTTTGTGTGGAGATATATCTCATGCTAGTGATAGATGTCCAAAGGGATATAATAGCCCTAGCAGTCAAGGCCCAGCATATGGAGCACCGACGTCGTCTGGTACTCCATATGGTGCGCGTAAGTCCTATGGCTATTCTCCTAAGCCTTTACCGACATTCTTCTTTGCAGCTTCAGCACCTGTTGTGCTAATGAAGCCAGCAAGAAAGTGCTTGTTTTGTCAAAGCATAGATCACGTCCTGAAGGATTGTGCTGAGAATCTTTGCCAATTAGACGAGGATGACGAGCCAGATATCCGGATCGTCCCGACTCCTAACTCTGACAGCACACCTTCCACCTCTGATGATGTTGATGTATCACCTTCAAGTTTTGAAGGGAATGGTGCAGACACGCTCATCAGAGTTGTGGCTGATCTATGCTCTGACATGACTGAGCCCCTCTCCCCTGTGCATATATCACCATGTATAGATTCGATTCTTTTTGAGGAATCGGTGCTTGACATTTAACCAAGCACTATTCCCCCCCCCCCTGTTGTGCATACTACTATACTCATCTCTGACGATATTGTTGATGAGATGTCGCAAGATGGGGCTGGCGATCTAAGTGTTATGCCTATTCCTATGGAGGAGGACAACCTTCTAGGTGACAAGGATTTTACTTCAGCACCGGTGGAGGAAGTCCAAATCTTGGGAAGGCCACTGTTGATCCCGCCGACCCTTGCAGCATTGATGACAATGCCGACATTATTTTACTTCCCCAACCTGCTGGGAGTAAGACCGGGACCACTCCCCCAATTTTTGATTATTTAAGTCATTCTTCTCTTTTATTTCCTAACCCCCCTTCTTCATCTGAGCCTGTGCAGGTTGAGTCTTCACAGGTACTTCAGGAGGACTTGGAACATTTTGCTCAGGTCAATGAGGAGTGTATCCTCTCATGTGAGGAGGTTGACCCCTCCTCCATAGTGGAAGCCTCAATCATTACCTTCTCCTCCTGCCGCCTCCCTGATGATGACACCTTGCCGGGCAAGGATATTTTTGGTGAGATTTGTGAGGAGTACTCCTCCTCCTCTTCTTACATTTTATTCCCTTTACCTGTGAAGCGAAGGTATTATTTATATTTAGGAAGGGGGGTAACTGTTTTATCACCGTATCGGTACCCGCTACCGACACGCATATTAGAGCAGTTACCTGTACACCTCTCTTTTCATAGACCCATTAGCTAGAACTCTTAAAGTTCTGAATAAGTCGTACTGGGAAGACAATAACCCCCAGTAGTTATCTTACCTTTTCCTGCACTTTTATTTCATCTAGTATAGTCTAGTTAGTTGTATTTCATTTTATTTTATATATTTTCTTTTGTTTTTGGCGGAGCTCACCCCTGCAGGTATTTATGCGCAAATCTAGCACACTGCTATAGGTCGTAGCGAGACTGCGGCACAAAATGGCAGTGTACCGATCGTTCAAGTAATATAAAACGAGGAGTGAATCCCCCAGTATCGAATCTCTAAGGAACACAGTAAGGTGGAGTTTACTTTTGAGGAAGGACTTGAGATCGAAGTCCTTTAGGTCGGATGGATAGCAGAAAAGGAGGTGATTTGGATTGTGGAAAATAAAAGAAAACAACTACAATTACTCCTATGCAACGCTGTTATGCAATGCTTCACCAGGTGGGATGGAAAACTACATGGGTGGATGGATGAGTAGGCAAGCGGATGGAGTGGTAAGTGCGGAATCGAACTGTGTAGGCCTTGAGCGCACTGCTTCATTAGGCGAATGGATTACACGGGCCGCTATGCCACACTTCGCTAGGCGGATGGACGAGTAGGCAAGCGGAATGAGGGTCGCAAGCACCTTGTCAACAAGCACGCCACTAGCAATTGCTAGTGCGGAACACGGAACACTCACACCACAATCACCACGAAAGCACACCTCAAGCACTCATAAGCATGAAAACATTTCATAATATTTGACAAGAAGTTCAACAAATATAGAGTGCAACATCATCAACATAAGAGAAACAAACTACAATCATAAGGAGGAAAGGAGGAAAACCTAGAAATACAACCACATCCAGAGACTTGTTGGGATTCACGGTAGGAATTGTCGGGTTGTCAATCCGCATCCTAGCTCTGTCCACAACTGCGTCCGGGGTCCAGAGGAGCTGTCACCTTCCCTCCAATATACCCATCTTCTCTGTGTCACGATCTGGCCACCACAAAAGCTATCTACTCCTTCCTTGGTTGATGAGAGTACGACTAGGATCTCTTCCTTGAAGTGCTTGGATAATGCGAGGTGGCCTCGGGTGAAAGGGGGAGGAAGAAACCTTCAAAGACGGAGCTTTCCACCCTGACGGCGGAAGAAATCGCGGAACTGTTCGGCATCAAATGACCTAAAAATTGGGACTTATATAAAAAAAATGTCAGAAAATCCTTCACGCACGACCAAACGCACGTTTGGAGTCACCCGTGCGCGAAGGAATCGCACAGGCAGAGCAGAAACGTAATCTTTTAGAAAACAACATTTGCTCGTGCGTTTTACTCACGCACGGGCAAAATGCTCGTACATGAAGAAAACGCACTGGCAAATTCAGAACAGCAGATTTTCATGATTTTGAGCGAAATGAAAACGCACGATCAACCAGATCGTGCGTGAAGGATAAACGCACGACTGTGCGATCTGGAAAATTGCAAATTGACATAAATTCTTAGACAAAAGAAGTAAACTCGTGCAATTTTGCTTACGCATGATCACTTACCCCCAGCAGAATAGTGCGCAATTGCACACCACAATGGGCCAAAATGTGCACTTCGTGTGAGAAGAGTGAACAAGTAAAATATAAGCATTAATGAATTAAAAATGAAGTGCAAGTGCGTGAAAACTAGCCCAGATGAGTCCAAATATGTGTATTTAAATGGGACTCATCACACCCCCAGACTTACCAGTTTGCGCGTCCCGAGAAAACAAATCCGGCGGAGTAGGAAAAATATAGCTAGCCAAAGCATTACAAACATGGAGTAGTATGCGAAGTTGCATACTTGTGTGTGTAGAAGCTCATTAGAAGAAGTTTCTAAATATGCTAGCTAATTTATAAAAGTGTAAATGCGTAAAAATGAATTTATTCTTACTCAAAAATGGAATATTGGTGAATCTTGTGGTCACGCGTAGTACAGAAGTAAGCAAATCGCGAAGGGGAGTGTTACCCAAGACCGAAACTCGGAATTAACTCAGTTGAAATCCATCAACGTCGAGAGCCATAAGCTCGTCATGTCACACTCTCTCCACGGCGCTAGTGAACTCACAAGATGAATTAATAGGACTTTGGGTTTACATGGGGCTTAGGTTACGGTTTGGAATGCAAAGATAAACGTGAAGGCTAATCGCAACCCAAATGATCACACAAAAGTGCTACATCATAGCAGCCCCAATAATACACGTGTAACACACCCCCAGACTTGACTTTAAAACCGGGTGTGCACATGACCTACTCCAATCAATAGAACTATATGTTTCAAATAAAACGCTAGGGATATATTTTTTTCTTTGCTTTTCTTTTTTTTTTCTTTCTCTTTTTTTTTTATCCCCACATCTATTCGCAAAATACTCAGCCTATAGAATTTTTTTTAGAAATCCACATCAACACTAAAATTTCTCATCGCGCACTGCATTGGCATATTACAATTCATTAATGCTTTTGGCTTATTTTTGGTTGCGAAAATGGGATTAGCTTTTAGGCCTTGGTGAAGTATGGTGGAGCTAAACCAAAAGGTCAGGTAGGCACAAAAATAGGCTAGCAACGGTTAGCGTATGGGAATTGTAGAACAAAGCTCAAGCTTGCCAAATAGATGGCCTACATCACGCTCAACTTGCAAATCGTTCACACCTATGCTTCGAGAGTCGCTTGGGGCAAGTTCTTAGCCCCCGAGAAAGGTAATCCTTCGTCCCGAGTCAAGCAACATGAACCTTGCGCTCGCCTACACACAATACACCGCTACCGCTAGATTCAACCACATTCACCATTTTGAGTAAAATAAATTAAAATCTACGCAAATCTACTAATTATAAATTAGAAGCATAAATAAAAACTAATTCTACTCAAATTCCTAGGGAAGACACGAGTACTCAACTCGAGCACTACAAGAGTTAACATGCCACTCCATCTTGCAATTTTTATACTAATACAACAATTCCTACATCACAACCAAGAATTGAATATACGGGAGCATACAAACAAGCGAGTGCGCACTGATGTGGGTGTTGTGATGTGCGATGAAGATGAACAAATAATATATAACTAACATAAAATACTTCTGACATGCATTGAGATGTGCCCGTGCAGTGGGTAACAAATAACGGCTCTCCCCCAGACTCAATCTAAGCAATAGATGCAAATTATGTAACCACGAAAATTGTCTAAAATGCTAGGGGAAGAATAGTTACCCATGCTCAGAAATGAGCATACCAGAAGATTGGCATTAATACTGGGATGGAAGTCCAAGTCCGCCACCAAAAGATCACCACCCTACAAAAAGGATGCACCGAGCAATAACAAAAATAATATATTACGGCATTAGCGGCTAAGAGAAATAAAAATAACCAAAACTGGGTTGTCTCCCATTAGCGCTTTTGTTTACCGTCCTTAAGCTGGACTAAATACCTGTATTATGCAGTTTAAAAGATTGTCTAAGCATAAAAGCAGAAGTTAATAAATCCTAATTATTATTACATGCTCAGCAAAATAATCAACTATAAGTTGATTTAAAGTAGTAACTAGAAATAAAGGAAATGGGTGTGAAGACCCAGCAGCAGTTTCAAGAGGATTAGAAGTTTTCCATCTCCAAGTTTCATCTTTCTTCATCTTCTTCATCTCCTCCAATCGTCTGTCGTGAATGAAGTACCGTTTACCACCCTGCACCCAGTCTCTCAAGGAAAAAGCAGACAATGATGATGAAGTGGAATAGGCGATGGTTTTCATCATTGCCAACTGCTTTCCCTGCTAGGACTGCATCTCAAAATCACCCAAAAATGGGTCCACGAACTCATAGACCTACAGGGGAGTAAACAAAATATTAGCAGCATTAACAGGAGGGGAAGCAGGAAGGATGAACATATCAATATTTTCATTAAAAGAAGGATGATTAGGAAATAAAATGAAAGAAGAACTAGAAAAATCAAGCACAGGAGGAGTGGTCCCGGTGTCACTCCCATCAGGTTTCACAGAAGGATTATTGTCGATCGCAATAACATCACTGCAGGAAGAATATGAGCAGCTAGGAACTTCGATGATGAGTTGGACCTTCTCCTCCGGTGATGAGGTAGAAACCTCCTCACTAAGGAAAATATCCTCCTCAGTGCAACTCGGCACAGCTTCGGGCTCCATAGGCTCATCCTGCACATCTAGAAAATCGGCAATAAGAGCAGAAGATACATGCATACTGATACAAGAAAATATCTGAGTAGAAACAGGACTCAAGATAGAGTCCGATAGGAGTGAAGAAATATCCTCAAATACAGAATCCACAGGAAAGGATGGCACAATGGAGGAAGAAAACTCCACAATGTCGTCGTAGTGATCAACAACGACGCTGATCGATGCATTTGTTGTGCTCCCAAGATGACTCGGGGGCCTAACGTATATGTCATCAGTGATGGAAGGAGCGGTGGCATAGGAAGGCAGTGGAATGGAGATATGTGTTGGCTCATCATCCTCTCCCAATTGCAATTTCCATTGCTCACAGTCTTTCAGCACGTGATCAAAACTCTGACAACACAAGCAGTGCTTCCCGGTAGGTTTTGACTGTGGAAAAGCCAAACCACCCGGTGAAGGCATGGCTCGCGATGGGAACGCATACTTATAATACGTAAGTTCATTGTATGAAGTTCTAGATTCTCCATACGATGAACTACACAATTTATAATTATGGCTTCCTAAATAGCACTCATCACTAGAGTGATTTGACACTCTACACCACCTACATTGTTGATAAGCATACATATTGGTATAAAGAAGGATTAACACTAATATAAACAGAAATAGATCTCAATATGCATGTAATAAAGTTTAAAACGGCGGAATCCTGATTTTTGAAATACTTAAAAATAGATAAATAGAGAATTTACAAACACTAAATTAAAATACATGCGATATACAAATGGAAAAGAACTTCTATCTCACAGCTCTCCCTCTCCAGAAAACTCACACGACTGTGCTCCCCGGCAACAATGCCAAAAACTTGATGCGCAAATCTAGCACACCGCTATAGGCGGTAGCGAGACTGCGGCATGAAACGGAAGTGTACCGATCATTCAAGTAATATAAAACGAGAAGTGAATCCCCGAGTATCGAATCTCTAAGGAACACAATAAGGTGGAGTTTACTTTTGAGGAAGGACTTGAGATCGTAGTCCTTTAGGTCGGATGGATAGCGGAAAAGGAGGTGATTTGGATTGTGGAAAATAAAAGAAAACAACTACAACTACTCCTATGCAATGCCGATATGCAATGCTTCGCCAGGCGGGATGGAAAACTACACGGGCCGCTATGCACCGATTCGCAAGGGCAGATGGATGAGTAGGCAAGCGGAAGGAGTGGTAAGTGCGGAATCGAACTGTGCAGGCCTTGAGCGCACTGCTTCGTTAGGTCAATGGATTACACGGGCCACTATGCCATGCTTCGCTAGGCGGATGGACGAGTTGGCAGGCGAAATGAGGGTCGCAAGCACTTCGTCAACAAGCACGCCACTAGCAATTGCTAGTGCGGCACACGGAACTCTCACACCACAATCACCACGAAAGCACACCTCAAGCACTCATAAGCATGAAAACATTTCATAATATTTGACAAGAAGTTAAACAAATATAGAGTGCAACATCATCAACATAAGAGAAACTAACTACAATCATAAGGAGGAAAGGAGGAAAACCTAGAAATACAACCACATCCAGATACTTGTTGGGATTCACTGTAGGAATCATCGGGTTGTCAATCCACATCCTAGCTCGTTCCACAATTGCGTCCGGGGTCCAGAGAAGCTGTCACCTTCCCTGCAATATACCCGTCTTCTCCATGTCACGATCTGGCCACCACAAAAGTTGTCTACTCCTTCCTCGGTTGATGAGAGTATGTATAGGATCTCTTCCTTGAAGTGCTTGGATAATGCGAGGTGGCCTCGGGTGAAAGGGGGAGGAAGAAACCTTCAAAGACGGAGCTTTCCACCCTGACGGTGGAAGAAATCGCGGAACTGTTCGGCCTCAAATGTCCTAAAAATTGGTACTTATATAGAAAAAATGTCAGAAAATCCTTCACGCACGACCAAACGCATGTTCGGAGTTAATTGTGCGCGAAGGAATCGCACGGGCGGAGCAGAAACGTAATTTTTTAGAATACAGCATTTGCTCGTGCGTTTTACTCACGCACGGGCAAAATGCTCGTGCATGAAGAAAATGCACTGGCAAATTCAGAACGGCAGATTTTCATGAATTTGAGCGAAATGAAAACGCACGATCAACCAGATCGTGCGTGAAGGATAAACGCATGACCGTGCGTCTGGAAAATTGCAAATTGACATAAATTCATAGATAAAAGAGGGAAACTCGTGCAATTTTGCTTACGCAGGATCACTTACCCCCAGCTGAATAGTGCGCAATTGCACACCACAATGGGCCAAAATGTGCACTTTGTGTGAGAAGAGTGAACAAGTGAAATATATGTTAAAATTTTTGATTTGAATCGTTTAGGAGTAAGCAGGAGTTGCATCAACTGAGTTAAAGCCAAACAACCACAATGCCACACAGGAACACAAGAAACTTTATTGAAACATAAACTTCATTTACAGTGCGTGGTATACATGGCGAGACATGATTCATCAGAATCACGGAGACGAGAAGAACAAAACACACCAAAACAAATCTGGCGGCTAGACAAGCTGAGACCGCACAGACCGCTAGACTCCAGAAGTCGCCCGACTTGACCTGAGACGCGCGAATAGAAACCGGACAGACTGCCAGCACTACAAGACCGCGCGTCAGACCGCACGAACTGGAGCTTTATTGGAACGAAGAACTGAAGCTATCGCCAGACCGCAACTCAGATCGCCTAACCGCTGAAGGTCGCCTGATCGCTGAGCTCGCTGTGAACAACACAAGAACGAACATAAACCAGTTCGCAGACAGACCGCTGCTGAACTTTTATTCAAGACGCTGGGAATCACCAAGGGAGGAGACCGCAATCTACTGACTGCAAACCTGCGAACACAACAAACAGCCAACTTGCTTCCAAAACCGCCCGACCTCAAAGTGATACCGCACGAATTAACCCAGGCTTAGTTCTTACAATTCTCATTAGGAATGACGGGCCCTGCACCTCTATTTATAGGCAGGTGGATGGATGTAATCACCGCACAGGAGAGATACAATCACCACCCATCAGATCGCCAGCGGTCTCAAAAGACAGACCGCGCGACCACACTACTTGGATGATCATCCGACCAAGACACAGATCAGCAGACAGGTCGCGCACAGGCCGCGCGAACACGAGACCGCGCACAAGCCGCACAGACTCAAGATCGCTCCTCCCTTAGATCACCAGGAGCAAACAAAAACCATCTGGCCGACTTAGAACAAGTCTCCAGATCGCCAAGCACAAACTGCCCGGACAGGCGGTCACACATAGGAACAGACAGCCCGGTCTTCTAACAAAGAAGACAGGCCAACCAGCACACCAACACGGAAATAGACCGCAGCTACAAAGAACAAACCGGTAGAACCAGCAGTCTGCCTGAAAAGACCGGCAGAGCCAGACTGGCAGAATATAAGCACAACCTGCGCGGTCTCGGCGGTCTCCCAAAAAAAGACCGCCCGGACTCCTCCGCTCACTTCAAAAATTCAACACTCCCCCTTGAAGTGGGAAGTGGAGACTAGCCCGAGTAAACTCCGCAACCGTGTAAACGGTCCCTTCGCCAGTGGCTTTGTGAAGATGTCTGCGACATTGTCCGCACTCCGAACATGCTCGACCATAAGTGATCCTACCAACACCTTTTCACGAATAAAATGGTGTTCAATCTCAATATGCTTGGTCCTTGCGTGACAGACTGGATTATTAATCAGCTTGAGAGCACTCTCATTGTCCCCGTGTAGCATAGTGGGACCTCGAACCTCCTCATGAACGTCCTCCACCAACATCCTGAGCCAAACGGCTTCCTGAGCTGCCAAGGCCGAACCCTTGTATTCCACTTCTGTGGTAGATACGGACACCGAGTCCTGCTTTTTGCTGCACCAAGAGATAGTTGTAGGGCCTATCATAAAGACATAACCAAACGTTGATCTCCGATCATCCACGTCTCCCCCGTAATCAACATCCATGTATCCATGCAACTCCAAGCTTGACACTCTCCTAAATAGGAGACCCAAATCAGAGGTCGACTTCACATATTTCACAATCCCTTTTGCCGCCAGAAGATGAGGCTTCTGTGGTTCCGCCATGTACCGACTCACTTTGCCAACTGCATAAGCAATATCGGGCCTCGTGATGGTCAAGTAAATCAAGCTCCCAACAAGAGCTCGAAACACCAACAGATCAGATAGAACTCTTCCCTCATCCTTCTGAAGTTTATGATGCTGTTCCAAGGGTATAGAGCTGCTCTTCCCTTCTTCCATGCCAAATCGTAGAACAATCTGCTCCGCATATCCTTCCTGAGAAACAAGCACTCCGCTCTCCCGCCTCTGGACCTCGAGTCCAAGGAAATGGTGAAGCTCCCCCAGATCCTTCATCTCAAACCTGATAGTAAGCTCAACTCTCAGCCTTGCTACCGCCTCCTTCGAGTTCCCGGTGACAATCATGTCATCCACAAACAGCAGCACAATAACCCGAAGCGCCCCCTCCTTCTTGACGAACAAGCTAGAATCAGAGTCTAAAGCAAAGAACCCGCAGAATAGAAGATACTCCGCGATCTTTCCATACCACGCCCGAGGCGCTTGTTTCAACCCATATAAGGCCTTCTTTAGTTTGCAGACGTAGTCCGGACGATCCTTCAAGATGAACCCTGATGGCTGGATCATGAAGATATCCTTGACAATCTCTCCGTATAAGAAAGAATTCTTAACATCAAGCTATCAAATCTCCCATCCACAAGATGCCGCCAAGGTAATAACAAATCAGACCGAAGTCATCTTTGCCACTGGACTAAACGTCTCATCATAATCTTCACCATATTGCTGTGAGAACCCACGACCTACAAGGCGAGCCTTGTATCGCTCGATCGTGCCGTCAGCTTTCTTCTTGAGCTTGTAAACCCATTTGCATGTTACAGGGGTAATGCCCTTAGGCCTGGGCACTGGAGACCAAGTCTCATTCTTCTTGAGAGCATCCATCTCTTCTTGCATAACAATATCCCACTGCTTCACGCTTTGGCTTTCTCAAAGCTCGATGGCTCCCTCTCATCCAAGGGACCAGTGAAGAAACATGAGACGAAGCTCACCATGTTTCCTCCAGTGTATCGATCTGGTGGCTTGATAGTCCTCTTCGACCTCCTAAGAGGTTGCTCCTGACTAACCACCTCCTCAGATGCTTCTCCTGTTCAAGCTCGTCTTCCTGACAAACTTGGAGCATCGCTCCCCCTTCTTACAGAACCTGAAGCCTCCATCTCAGAGCTTGACATAGCTGGAGCTCCTGGTGAAATAGGCAACTCCACTTGAAGACTTCTTGCAGCTTTCCCTGCTTCATCAACCCTGCTCTCCGGTAGTTCAACTCATGAACTCCCCTTGTAAGAAGTCACTTCATCGAACACCACATCCTGAGATACCACTAATATCCGTGTCTCAGGATCCATGCATCTCCATCCTTTCTTCCGCTCATCATACCAAACAAAGGCTAGCTTCCTTGCTTTCGCATCTAGCTTTGTCCGAAGAGCATCAAGAATATGCACATAGCAGGTTGACCCGAACACCCGAAGGTGAGCAACACTCGGTTTCTCCTTGAACATCAGTTCGTGAGGGGTCTTCATGTTGATAGGACTTATTGGCATTCTTTTGATGACGTAAGCCGCACAAGACATTCCTTCCACCCAAAAGGACTTTGGGATACACTTGGCATGAAGCCAACATTTGCAAATTTCCGTCAGATGACGGAGCTTCCTCTCCGCAACGCCATTTTGCTATGGAGTATGGGCACAAGTGAGCTCTCTCCGAACGTCGTGTTTCCTACAAAAACTTGAGAACTCACCAGAGTTGAACTCCCCACCATTATCAGTTCTCAATTTTTTCACCCGCAGGCCTAACCGACCTTCCACCAGCTCCTTGAACTCCACAAACTTCGCAAAGGCTTCCGACTTCTCTTTCAGAAAACACACCCAAACATATCTGGTGTAATCGTCAATCAACACCAACATATATCTGTTGCCTCCAAGGCTTGGGGTGCTTTGCATCTTGTTTGCTATTTATCAAATGGAAATCGATGAGACTTACCAAACTGACATCCAGCATAAACATGACCATCTCCATAAGAGGACAAGCTAGGCAAGCCCTTGACAAGGCCCCTTACCGCCATAGACTTCAATTTTTCCATGCCAACGTGCCCCAACCTTTCATGCCAGATAGCCGCGCTATCGTTGGTCTTCATCTTATCAACATAGGTACTTGTCGATAACACGAACAAGTCCTTCACCCGCTTTCCAACATGGATAACATCTCCCTTTATCTCCGGTTGAGTTTTAAGAAACTTCACTTATGTTGGGCCAAACAGAATGTGATAACAAGCATCGACCACATTGGTCACAGAGAAGAGATTCTTCTTCATACCAGGCGCGTGATAAATACTCCTCAAGGTGAGTGGACCCTTATCACTGCTCAGGGAGACAACACCTTCTTGTTCGACAACATGAACAGAAATATCAGCCGTAATGATAGCATCGTTACCTGAGTAAGGCGCCAAAGAAGAGAACTTTGTTTCATCCCCGGTGAGATGATGTCCACACCCTGAATCAACAATCCAATCCTCTTCAAAGTTGATGGCAGCCAAGGCCTTAACGGGCATCGCCATCATATTAGCCGCAAAGGCTCCTCCCCATCCAGCTTCATCAGACTTTGGCTTCTCCATCTCCGCTACATGTCCCGACTGAAGATTAACCCGACAATCCTTCTTGAAGTGGCCGGTCTTATTGCACCTGAAGCACATTGATCCATCTCCTTTCTTCTTCCCATCAGACTTAGGAGCATAACCTCTATCCTGCTGACCTGAAGTAGAGGGTCCATCATAACCCGACTTCTTCTTCTCCCACTTCTTCTTCTTCTTTCCAGAGAATAACACATCACTATCTTCCGCAGAGATAGAAGTCCCCGCCATCTGTTTTGCCAAACTTTCTTGCGAAGCAAGTAAGTTCTCCAGCTCCAACAGAGATGGTTGATTTGCCCAACCTTGAACTGAAGTCACAAAGGCAAGATACTCCTTTCGCAACCGGCGGATGATATGCCTCTTCAGTTTTGCCTCCGAGATGGGCTAATCAGGGTCCAAAGCAGAAATCTCTGCTGTGAGGTTCTTCATCTTGAGAAAGAAGGTACAAATAGAAAGATCGCCTTGAGAGGCCTTCGCCAACTCATTTTCAAGAAACTGTAGTCGAGCTACATTCTTCTTATTAAACAGCCCGTCCAAAGACGTCCAAATCTCAGCAGCAGATTTACAACCAATGATGTGGTCAAACATCTCTGGTGAGATAGCCCTCTAGAATGTGAACTCTGCCTTAGCATTAGTCCTCCTCCAAAGTCTCACCTCTGCCATATTATCTCCTGCTAGAAACACCTCTTGTGTGTCTTCTCCTCCAACTATCTCCCATAGATCCTTGCCAAGTAAATAGTTCTCCATACATGACCTCCATTTCTTATAGTTAGTCGATGTGAGGAGTTCAATACCAAGCCCTCTTGCGTATCCACCTTTCATGGCAATCTATGTGGTCTCTTCTTCACAAAGACGATGGCAACTCAAGTTGGTCACTGCTTATCCACTCCAACAACCTGGCTCTGATACCATGTTAAAATTTTTGATTTGAATCATTTAGGAGTAAGCAGGAGTTGCATCAACTGAGTTAAAGCCAAACAACCACAATGCCACACAGGAACACAAGAAACTTTATTGAAACACAAACTTCATTTACAGTGCGTGGTATACGTGGCGAGACATTATTCATTAGAATCATGGAGACGAGAAGAACAAAACACACCAAAACAAATCTGGCTGCTAGACAAGCTGAGACTGCACAGAACGCTCGACTCCAGAAGTCGCCCGGCTTGACCTGAGACCGCGCGAACAGAAACCGGATAGACTGCCAGCACTGCAAGACCGCGCCTCAGACCGCATGAACTGGAGCTTTATTGGAACGAAGAACTGAAGCTGTCGCCAGACCGCAACTCAGATCGCCTAACCACTGAAGGTCGTCTGATCGCTAAGCTCGCTGCGAACAGCACAAGAACAAACATAAACCAGTTCGCAGACAGACCGCTGTCGAATTGTTTATTCAAGACCCTGGGAAACCCCAAGGAAGGAGACCGCAACCTGCTGACTGCAAACCTACGAACACAACAAACAGTCAACTCGCTTCCAAAACCGCCCGACCTCAAAGTGAGACCGCACGAATTAACCCAGGCTTAGTTCTTACAGTTCTCATTAGGTATGACGGGCCCTGCAGCTCTATTTATTGGTGGGTAGATGGATGTCGTCACCGCATAGGAGAGATACAATCACCACGCGGCAGATCGCCAGCGGTCTCAAAAGGTAGACCACGTTACAACACTACTTGGATGATCATTCGACTAAGACACTGATCAGCAGACAGGTCGCGCACATGCCGCGCGAACACAAGACCGCGCACAAGCTGTGCGGACACAAGATCGCTCCTCCCTTAGATCACCAAGAGCAAACAAGAACCATCTGGCCGACTTAGAACAATCGCCAGATCGCCAAGCACAAACCGCCCGGACAGGCGGTCACACATAGGAACAGACCGCCCGGTCTTCTAACAAAGAAGACAGGCCAACCAGCACACTAACATGGAAACAGACCACAGCTACAAAGAACAAACCGGTAGAACCAGCAGTATGCCAGAACAGACCGGCAGAGCCAGACTGGAAGAATATAAGCACAACCCGCGCGGTCTCGGCGGTCTCCCAAAAATAGACCGCCTGGACTCCTCCACTTCACTTCAAAAATACAACAATATAAGCATTAATGAACTAAAAATGAAGTGCAAGTGCATGAAAACTAGCCCAGATGAGTCCAAATACGTGTATATAAATGGGACTCATCAGTATTCTTCTGGATGGATGCTGCAACTAGGTCTATATTTAAATGCCAATCTTCTGGTATGCTCATTTCTGAGCATTGGGTACTCTCTTCCCCTAGCTCTTTTCTGAATTTTATAGATATATATTGTGTGTATTGTCTAGTTTAAGTCTGGGGGAGAGTAGTTCTGTGTGCCCATGCACGTGCACATCTCAGTGCATGCTAGAAGTATTTTATTTCAGTTATATTATTGTTCATCTCAATCGCACACCATAACACCCAATTTAGCGCGCACTCGCTTGTTTGTATGCTCCCGTATATCCAATTCGTGTCTGTGACATAGGTATTGCTGTATTAGCCAACAAAATTGCAAGATGGAGTGGCATGTTGACTCCTGTAGTGGTCTAGTTGAGTACTCGTGTCTTGTTTAGGAATTTGAGTAGAATTAGTTTTTATTTATGCTTCTAATTTATAATTAGTTGATTTGCATAGATTTTAATTTATTTTACTCAAAATGGTGAATATGGTTGAATCTAGTGGTAACGATGTATTGTGTGTAGGCAAGCGCGAGGTTCATGTTACTCGAGTCGGGAGGAAGGATTACCTTTCTAGGGTGCTAATAACTTGCCCCAATCGACTCTTGAAGCATGGGTGCGAACACTTTGCAAGTTGAGCGTTACGCGGGCCATTTATTTGTCAAGCTTGAGCTTTGTTCTACCATTCCTATACGGTAACCATTGCTATCCTATTTTGTTCCTACCCGACCTTTTGGTTCAGCTCCACCATACTTCACCAAGGCCTAAAAGCTAATCCCATTATCGCAACCAAAAATAAGCCAAAATCATTAACGAATTGTAATTTGCCAATGCGGTGCAGCGATGAGAAATTTTAGTGTTGATGTGGATTTCTTAAAAAATTTCTATTTGCTGAGATTTTAGCGAATAGATTTGGGGATAAAAAAAAGAAAGAAAAAGAAAAGAAAAGAAAAAAATATATCCCTAGCGTTTTAATTGAATCATATAGTTCTATCGATTGGAGTAGGTCGTGTGCACACCCGATTTCAAAGTCAAGTCTGGGGGTGTGTTACACGTATATTATTGGGGCTGCTATGATTTAGCACTTTTGTGTGCTCATTTGGGTTGCGATTAGCCATCACATTTATCTTTGCATTCCAAACCGTAACCTAAGCCTCGTGTATACCTAAAGTCCTATCGATTCATCTTGTGAGTTCACTAACGCCGTGGAGAGAGTGTGACAGGGCGAGCTTATCGTTCTCGACGTTGATGGATTTCAACGGAGATAATTCCGAGTTCTGGTCTAGGGTAACACTCCCCTTCGTGTCTTGCTTACTTTCGTACTACGTATGACCTTGCGATTCACCAACATTCCATTTTTGAGTAAAAATAAATTTCTTTTTATGCATCTACACTTTTTATAAATTAGCTAGCATATTTAGAAACTTCTTCTAATGAATTTCTACGCACACAAGTATGCAACTTCGCAGACTACTCCATGTCGCAATTTTTTAACTAGCTATGTTTTTCCCACTCCGTCGGATTTGTTTGCTCGGGACGTGCAAATAGATAAGTCTGGGGGTGTGATGAGTCCCATTTATATACACTTTTATGGACTCATCTGGACTAGTTTTCCTGCTTTTGCACTTCAATTTCAGTTCTTAATTGCTTATATTTTACTTGTTCGCGCTTTCACTTTAAGTGCTCATTTAGACCCGTTGTGGTGTGAAATTGCGCACTATTTTGTTGGCGGCAAGCACATTGTGCTCCCCATTCTTTTTCTGTTATTATACTTGTGCTGGAGGTGTGTTCCCAGCATGTGGATTCGTTGTGCAGGTGGGCAGATCATCCATACTGCCCAGAATTCACCCTATATGAATCGCACGGTCGTGCGTTCACTTGGCGCACGGTCGTGCGAAATGATCGGCTGGTCAATATGGTGATCTGCCCCGCTCGTGAGTTTTCTTCACGCACGGTTGGCCTCAACCTTGCGCGAACAAAACGCACGACCTCCTGTTGTTTGCCGGATTTCGAGGTTTCTGAATTTGCCCGTGCGTTTTTACGCACGGTCAGATTCGACCGTGCTTGAGTAAAATGCACGGGCGCGGCTGCTTCGTCTTCATGGCCTTTGTTCTCGATTAATATTGCACGGTTCATGCACGGTCGTGCGTTCGACCGTGAGTGACCAAATTTTTTATTGTTTTCTATAAAAGTGCAGATTTCCGCCCTAATCGGATCGTTCTTCTTTCGCACGCCCAGGAGCTCTAGTTACGCACCTTTTTCACCGCTCCATCGCCGCCCACCTTCGGGAGGAGCCCTGGCTGCCATTCTCATGCAAATCTCTAGCCGGAGCATCCTCGTGGACACCTCCATTGTTCGTGCACCTCCAAAGCTCGATTTCGAGGGATTCATTACTGCATACATGAAGTTCTCCGGCGAGGTCGGAATCGAAGATGATTGACGGAGAAGACGGGTGAACTAGAAGGAACTGACAACTCCTTTCCATACCCCAGACGGCAGTTGGTGCCCGAGCTCGGACAAGGATTGACAACCCTAGATTCCGGTCGTGAACCTCCGATGAGTCTCCGCCCCTTTGGTTGTAATATCACCCCCTTCATATTGTAGTACTGTTTTTCTTCTATTGTTTGTGTGTATGGATAATGTATGCTAAATCTTGCTATGCCATTTAGTATATTTTATGTCTATGTGAAATATCTCTGTGGTCTATTTTAGTGAGGAGCGCCACATTCCATCCACCATCCATTCCGCCATCACGTTCATGTGCCACACTAGCAATTGCTAGTGACGTGCTTGTTGACGAGGTGCTTACGACCCTTATTCTGCTGGTGTGACCCACTCCATCCGCAAGCCTACTCTTTCATCCGCCAAGCAAAGCGGTGCATAGCAGCCCGTGTAATCCATCCGCCTAGCTAAGAGGTGCTAACGGCTCTCAAGACCTTTACACCAGTGCGAACCACCTCATCCGCTAGCCAATTCGCCCATCCGCCTAGCGAAGCAGTGCATCGCGGCCTGCGTAGTCTCCATCCTGCCAAGCGAAGCAGCGCATAGCGGCCTGCATAGGAGTAGTTGATTTAGTTGTTTTGCTTTATTTTCCACAATCCAATCCAAGCCTTCCGCAATCCATCCGACCTAAAGGACTTTTATCTCAAGTCCTTCCTTAAAAGAAACACCACCTTACTGTGTTGCTTCGAGATTCGATACTTGGGGATTCACTCCCACATTTTATATTACTTGAATGATCGGTACACTGCCATTTCGTGCCGCAGTCTCGCTACAGCCTATAGCGGTGTGCTAGATTTTGCGCATCAGATAGCCACCACCTCAACGAAGGTGGTGGTGGTGGCTGATGAGTCCCAATTATATACACATTTTTGGACTCATCTGGGCCGCTTTTCTAGTCTTTGCACTTCACTTTAGACATGTTTTCATTCCTATTTAATACTCCATGCTAAGTGCACTTCTAGGCCCGTTTTGATGTTATTTCTTATTCATCTTCGTTAATAGTTTTCATGCAGTGTTAAGTGCCACCTTCAGTGGCTAGACTGGTGTTGTATGCTGGAACAGGAGTCGTGCAGGTGTTCCCGGTACAATTCTGTACAGGAACACTGCGCACGATCACTGGCTCTATGGCGCATGATAAGAAAAATTAAATCTTCTTCTTAGGGTTTATGATTTGTGATTATGCGAAGAAGATTGATGATATTTTCCAAAACTATATTCGATGAAGGCAAGTGTACCTTATCGTATATAATATAGGATATTTTATAGAAATACCAAGGTCGTATTAAACTCGGGTTTGTCGAGTACTTCTACTTCGAGAAAGCGGACTATTATTTTATCGGAGAGAATAATTTGGAAAGGAAAGAAAAGCTAATTAAAAAGAGAACCAAAATAAAATGAAGAAAACAAAACTTGATTTAAAACAAAACTTTGAAATGAAATAATAAGATAAAATACTATCATTCAACTCTAAACCTTGACCGTGGGGATTCCCGAAGCTCGAACATGCCTCTCTCGAGGTTAATGCCCAACTAAGCTTAGGAAAAATCAACCGGACTCTCGTCCTATAATTGATTACCTAAGACTTGCTTTACGATGTGAATCCCACTATAGGATTTGACTCCTATCCAGAAGATTTACGTCATCCTCTCTCGAGGGGTGCGTGCAACTCTTTTTATTCTCGAGTGATCGATTCGTACGCACGTCCTCTCGGCTAGCTAGAATACGAAAACAAATACCGAAATTCATAACCGGAATATGAACTCGATATCGTTATATTTCGAGAATAAATCGAAGGAGAGAAGAAACGATAATAAGGAAAGAGATGATTTCGATTCAAAGCTTGCTAAAAATCAAGACTACAAAATATTTAGCTAAGGGAAAAATTAAAACAAGAACGAGAGAGAAAGAGGAAGAAAGAGAGTTGCATGAAAGAAAGATAACAAAATTTCATTTCATAAAAGAGGGATTACATAAATTGAAAGCTACCTTACATTGCATGGAATTGAAACTAAGCTAGCTTGCATGAAATAAAATTACAAGAAGTTAAACTAAAAATTACATTAATAAAAACTAACATGAACATAAACATGAAAATAAGAAAAATCTGTACAAGAAGAGCCCAAATGGGCAGGGGGCCGGGGGGAATTGCTGGAAATGAGCTCCTGAATTTATAGGAGAAAAATTCAGGCTACACGCCCTCGGTCACGGGCGTGACCTAGGGCGTGTAATATTTGTTCTGCAGCGGGGACAGCGGCGTGGGCGATTGCGTGACGGCGGGAGAAAATCAGACATGTCACGGGCGTGACATTTGGGTCACGGGCGTGACATTTGGGTCACGGGCGTGACTCAGGACGACTTCAATCAATGCAGCATGGGCTTGAATTCGGCGCGGCAGACAGCAGGGATCACGCGTGAAAGTCACGGGCGTGACTTTGGGTCACGGGCGTGACTTGGGTCAACATTGGATTCGGTGGCTGACAGGTCCACGTGGAAAGTTTGATGTGATCTTTAAATTTACACGCCCTTGGTCACGGGCGTGACTACGGGTCACGGGCGTGACCGAGGGCGTGACTTGCTGTGGACTAGCTCAAATAGCGCGGCATCGATTCTGGACTGATCTTCAGGTTACACGCCCTTGGTCACGGGCGTGACCTAGGGCGTGTACTGCCAATTTTTGAGCAAAACTCCAGAAAATCTGCAAAACAAAAATACAACTAAATTTAGAACAGAAATTATAAAAGAAGTGATTATTAACTAAAATAGAACTAATATTTACAAATTTATATTGAACTTAACCTAAATATTATAATTAAAATACGCATAAATCCTACTTATCAGCGCACGACCACTGGTCGTGCGCCACTGATCGTGCGCACTTAACGCCCATTTTCTGAGTTCTGTCTGGCTTATCGCACGACCATTGACGATAGTGCGCACGACCACCGGTCGTGCGCCACTGGTCGTGCGAACATGTATTTTATAAATTTCTTTCATTTCAGGCTCCCTCCAGGCAGCGCGCACGATCGCAGAATTCCAGTGCGCACGACCACTGGTCGTGCGCCAATGACCGTGCGCAGTATTCAGTCCAGCGCCTATATATTGCCTGTTCTGATTTTAGGGCAGGATCGAGCTGCCGGGAGCGTGATTGGCAGTCCATACGCGGGCGATTTCCATCCCTGGACGCCTCCACTTCATCTCCTACGCAAGGGGAATACCTCTCCAACCATTCCAAGCATTTCCCCATTGTCCAGGAGCATTTTCCACCATCCGCAAGCCCTCAAGCAGCTGTTCTCCACTCCAGTCTGGTGAGAAGAAGAGGAATCCTGAGGTAGAAGACGACGGAACCACGTAGAGAGATCGTGACAGTTTCTCTACACTAGAAGCACAGTCCGCCCGAGTTCGGAGGTAGCTTGACAAACTACCATTCCGGCCGTGAACGGTCGCTAGTCTTCATCCATTGGTTATCTCTTTCCTCTCTCCTTCGTTGTAATCTTTGAATCTTTTAAACTTGAATCTCATGATATTTGGTTTAAATGAAATGAATGTTTCTCCTCTTCTCATCATTACTTGCTTGTGAATCGCTTCGCCTCCACTCATCCACTCACTCACTCACGCACTCAAGGTGTTCGATACGCGTTAGCAAGAGCTAACGGCGTTTGTGAAGAGGTGTTTACGACCCTCACCTTCCAGTACTAGAACACGCTCCATCCGCCTCACAAAGCACGGCATCGCGGCCGTTGCATCCATCTCGCCTTGCGAAGCGGTGTTTTCGACCCGCATTTCCTTCATTGTTGTTAAGAGTAGAAACACCCAACCAAAACCCCTCTTTTTTTGTGTGTTTGTTCATGCTTGTGTAACAATTGTCACACAACGCGATTCATTCACCCAACCTGCATTCCTCAAGAGACCGACACTCGGGGATCATATTCCCAAACTTTATTACTTGCGCGACCGGTGCACTTACCGAAAATATCGCATCAAGTTTTTGGCGCCGTTGCCGGGGAATGTTCAGGCGTGTAACGTCTTGAGTTGTGAGCTTTTGTTACAAGAGCAGTTGTTTTTGATTTCCTTTGTTTTGTTTTCTTTTTGTTGTGACTGTGCATGCAGAGACAAGCCGCGGGGGAACTTGTACCCTTCGATCCAGAAATCGAACGGACCGCTCGCGCACGAAGGCGCGCAGCAGCCGTACATGCAGTAATGGGTGACCACATAGACCAAAACAATGTTGAACAAAGAGTGCCCGTCGTGGGGCAGCACCAACCTGGAGATGAGCAAGAGGTAGTGAGACCTCGACCCAGAACGATGAGAGATTATACCACTCCGACAGCTGGGAGTATTTATCCTGGGTTTGGTCCCAATATTATGAATAACCAGTTTGAGATCAAACCTGCGATCTTGAACATCATCCGGAACAATGCTCAGTTCTCTGGGATGGCCAGTGAAGATCCGCACCTGCACCTGGTTGAGTTTTCTGATATCTGCGGAACTTTTCGCTACGCTGGGATTCCTGATGACACAGTCAAGCTGCGACTGTTCCCATTCTCGCTTCGCGACAAGGCCAAGGTGTGGCTTCATTCTATTCCTCCGGGGACCGCTGCGACTTGGGATGTTCTCGCATCCAAGTTCCTAGCCAAATTTCACCCCGTCGATAAAATTGTAAGTCTGCGGCGGGAGATCTCCACCTTTCGCCAAGCCGATCAAGAGACCCTTGCCGAGGCGTGGGAGCGTCTTAACGATCTTCTCCGCCGTTGCCCGAACCACGAGCTCCAATCGTGGAATGTGGTAGAGACATTTTACTTTGCGATCGAGCCCAACTACAGGGCAATGATCAATGCTGCTGCGGGGTGGTACTCTAATGAACCACACTCTAGAGGAGGCCCTTCAGATTCTGCGCGACACCGCCTCCCACAGTACATTCTGGACTGCCGGGAGAAATGCACCAAGGAACGCCCGCGGTCTCTTTGTGGTCGACTCACTTCCTCCTACACCCGCGCCTGCTGCTGTCATTACGTGCGAAGGATGTGGAGGCGGCGGCCACCATGCGTACGAATGCTCAGGGAACAACGTATCAGGTGACTTTGCGCACTTATCCTTGAATGAATCCGTTAATTTTGTAGGAAATCAGTCTAAGGGGGTGCCATTTAATAATGCTTATCATCCGGGAGTGAGAATTCACCCAAACTTCTCATGGAACCCAAACACGCATGGCCAACGATGGGCACCGGGGCAGCATCAAAACGATGCTTATGCCTCTGGGAGCCAACCGAGGCCACCGCACCCGGATTATAACCAAGGCCCCCCGGCCCAAAAAAAGAGTAATCTGGAGGAGATGATGGAAAAATTTATGCAAGCGGCTACCTCAAATATGGTGAACCAAACCGCATCCATGCGGAACTTGGAAACGCAGGTGGGCCAATTGGCCCAACTGCTAACCGAGCGGTCGCATGGGACCCTTCCTAGCAACACTGAAAAAGAACCCAATAGATCAAGGGAAGAGTCTCGGCGATGTGGTAGAGGCTGACCCAAGTGAGTTAGTGATTTCTTGTTCCATCAATAATATTGAAACAAAAGCTTTGTGTGATTCCGGCTCCTCCCGCAACGTCATTGCATTGCAAGATGTTGCTAAATTGCAACTTGAGTTGAACACGGAGGATCGGAAATCCCTTATGCTTGCTAATGGGACCGTTATACAATCTGAGGGGGAAGTGAAAAATATGGAAGTGATAGTTGAAGGGACGATTGTGGTTTCTGATTTCCAAGTGTTGGGACCCCATGAAAATAACTCTATCCCTATCTTGGGCGTACCGCCACCCTTGATTTCGCTACCGGGTGCGTCTCCCTACCCAATAAGGTGCCGCAGCCCACTTGCCCCAAAGCTATAACCGAAACATCCACTCCTCCCCCTCTCTTTAGCTTTGATGAATCTCCGAGTTGTGCAGGAAATGAAGAAGATAAAGAACCAATTGAAGGAGAAAAGGAGGAGCACCGGTCCAGTGAGGAAGAAGTAGATCTTCGGAGAGAATTTGATTCCGAGACGGAGGAAGATTGCATTACGAAAAATATTGACGTGAATTTAGTTCGGGACGTTGTCCCATTATCTTCGTGTTTTGATTCTTGTAATAAACAATTTAAGCGCTCCATCTCTTGGGCTGATCCGGTAGTCACCGCGACGCCGGAAGTGACGCCACCCACCACCAAGGTGGAAAAATCTGAAAACTTTCAACGTTGGCAGTCCCCGACTGTCACTAAACTTAAACAGGAGAAACTTCTGCGCGACGCTCGCGCTGCCGCTCTCCGTGGCAAGAGAGCGGAGGTTAGGGGAACACTGGGTGACACCAGTGTTTGCCCTAAAGCCTTCACCTCCCGCCTACGAACTACAGGGGACGCGCACCATAAGAGCGCCTATAGCTGATTTGTGTTGTCTGAATTTGTGAAACTGCTTTTGTGAACTTCTCCTTTAATTTCTGCACTCTTTAAACATTTATAATACAGGTTTTTGGTCCAGCTTAAGGACATAAAACAAAAGCGCTGCTGGGAGACAACCCAGATTTCCTGATTTTATTTTTATCTAACATGTTTAGTTCAGTTTTTATATTTGTTTTTGCTGTTTTTAGTCTTGTGCTTGCAGGTGTGTTGTGTTCTTTGGTGCGGACGCTGCGGACGGCTCCTTATCTTAAACGCCAATCGTCTGGTATGCTCAATTCTGAGCATTGGGTAACACTTCTTCCCACCCCTTAGCTTCCAATTTCTGTGATGTAATGTTTAGACTAAGTCTGGGGGAGAGCATGTGTTATCCGCTATGCGCACGAGTTGCACCGCATGCTAGACGTGTTTTAAATCTTTTCATTGTCATTATCATTATTCCACGCTTCATGCACCACTTCACCCACATTAGCGCGCGCTTACCTATTTGTTGTAGTTCCGGATAAACTATTTTGGTTAGGAATGTGAATGGGGATGTTAGCTTAGGAATTACTATTTGGAGTGCGATGTTGACTCGAGCAGTTTTCTAGTCGCATCCGCATGCTATAATAGAATTTGAGTAAAACTAGATTATCTCTATGCATTTAATTTATGATTAGTATTCTTGTGTAGTTTTAGATTTATTATACTCAAATGGTGAATGTGAATGAAATTGGTGATAACCCGGTGTTGTGTGTGTACGAGCACTAGTCGTGTGTTGCTCGAGTCGGGAGGAAGGTTTACCTTTCTCGTGGGCTAAGAACTTGCCCCTAGCGACTCTCGAAGCATGGGCGAGAGCGACTCGTCGAGTTAAACGTGATGTAGGCCACCTTTTGGCTAGTTTGAGCCTTGTCGTTCCATGTCCTTTTCGCTCACCCTTGCAAGCCAAAATTGTGCCTACCACTCTTTTGTTCAGCTCCTCTTCATCCACCAAATCCCGAAGCTTATCCTACGCCCGCAACCAAATTGATGTTTAACTGCGCTCATAATTCTCAATTTGTTCTGATGTTTGGAACTTGTGCGTTGTGAAGAAAAAAAACATGTTTTATTTTGCTGAATTTAAACCAACCGGAGGATAAGTAAAAGAAGAAAAGTATGTTGTAAAAAGAAAAAAAAATCTGAAAAAGAAATATGTCATAAAGAAATCCTTTCGAGCAAAATAGAAAATCTGTTGGTAATTGTGAAGTAGACCGTGTGCACACCTAGTTTTCATGATAAGTCTGGGGGTGTGTCACACGAGCATTGTTTTTGGTTTTGTGCGGTGCAGCGTTCCGTTAGCTCACTTGGGTTGCGTAGCCATCGTGTTTAAATTTGAATATCATACCGCAACCTAAGCCCCAATATAATACTAAAAGCCCTATTGATTTGACTTGTGAGTTTGCTAACGCCGTGGAGAGAGTGTGACCGGGCGAGCGTATGGTTCACGACGTTGATGGATTTCAGCGGAGTTATTCCTAAACCCCGACCTTGTGCAACACCCGCCTTAGTGTCTTGTTACTTTCACACCAGGCATGATCGTTCAAATTCTTCATAATTCACCAACTGAGTATAACTAAATCTCTACCTACGCTCTAATACTTTCGTAAATTAGTTAGCATAGTTAGAATCTCTTTTTACTAAATTTCTATTTGCATGCTTTTGTTACTTCGCATTGTACTCCTTTGTGTAATTTTCCTTGTTAACTACCATTTTCACACTCCGCCGAATTCGTTTGCTCGGGACGCGCAAACAGGTAAGTCTGGGGGTGTGATGAGTCCCAATTATATACATATTTTTGGACTCATCTGGGCCGATTTTCTAGTCTTTGCACTTCACTTTAGACGTGTTTTCATTCCTATTTAATACTCCATGCTAAGTGCACTTCTAGGCCCGTTTTGATGTTATTTCTTATTCATCTTCGTTACTAGTTTTCATGCAGTGTTAAGTGCCACCTTCAGTGGCTAGACTGGTGTTGTATGCTGGAACAGGAGTCGTGCAGGTGTTCCCGGTATAATTCTGTATAGGAACACTGCGCACGATCACTGGCTCTATGGCGCACGACCGCTGGTCGTGCGCCACTGATCGTGCGCACTTAACGCCCATTTTCTGAGTTCTGTCTGGCTTATCGCACGACCATTGACGATAGTGCACACGACCACCGGTCGTGCGCCACTGGTCGTGCGAACATGTATTTTATAAATTTCTTTCATTTCAGGCTCCCTCCA
Organism: Dactylorhiza incarnata; assembly: GCA_033032865.1. Classification (NCBI taxonomy): domain Eukaryota; kingdom Viridiplantae; phylum Streptophyta; class Magnoliopsida; order Asparagales; family Orchidaceae; genus Dactylorhiza; species Dactylorhiza incarnata. The sequence goes on along the minus strand of JAWHQI010000033.1, from coordinate 5,732,929 downwards.
GGCAGCGCGCACGATCGCAGAAATCCAGTGTGCACGACCACTTGTCATGCGCCAATGACCGTGCGCAGTATTTAGTCCAGCGCCTATATATTGCCTGTTCCGATTTTAGGGCGGGATCGAGCCGCCGGGAGCGCGATTGGCAGTCCATACGCGGGCGATTTGCATCCCTGGACGCCTCCACTTCAACTCCTACGCAAGGGGAAGTCCTCTCCAACCATTCCAAGCATTTCCCCATTGTCCGGGAGCATTCTCCACCATCGGCAAGCCCTCAAGCAGCTGTTCTCCACTCCAGTCCGGTGAGCAGAAGAGGAATCCTGAGGTAGAAGACGACGGAACCACGTAGAGAGATCGTGACAGTTTCTCTACACCGGAAGCACAGTCCGCTCGAGTTCGGAGGTAGCTTGACAAACTACTATTCCGGCCGTGAACGGCCGCTAGTCTTCATCCATTGGTTATCTCTTTCCTCTCTCCTTCGTTGTAATCTTTGAATCTTTTAAACTTGAATCTCATGATATTTGGTTTAAATGAAATGAATGTTTCTCCTCTTCTCATCATTACTTGCTTGTGAATCGCTTCGCCTCCACTCACCCACTCACGCACTCAAGGTGTTCGATACACGTTAGCAAGAGCTAACGACGTTTGTGAAGAGGTGTTTGCGACCCTCACCTTCCAGCACTAGGGCACGCTCCATCCGCCTCACGAAGCACGGCATCGCGGCCGTTGCATCCATCTCGCCTTGCGAAGCGGTGCTTTCGACCCGCATTTCCTTCATTGTTGTTAAGAGTAAAAACACCCAACCAAAACCCCTCTTTTTGTGTGTGTTTGTTCACACTTGTGTAACAATTGTCACATAACGCGATTCGTTCACCCAACCTGCATTCCTCAAGAGACCGACACTCGGGGATCATATTCCCAAACTTTATTACTTGCGCGATCGGTGCACTTGCCGAAAATAACGCATCAGTGGCCTGCCGGATGGCCGGCAAAATGGGCTGGAAGAGGCTACAGGAGGGATGAATCTCGGTCGTCGAAATTTTGGAGAAGATGAACCGATTTCGTTCATTATGTACATGAAAAGTTATAAATATTATTATTTGATTACTAATTGAGTTTATTGACAGAGAATGATTTTAAATTTTAAAAATACTTAGGGCCCTCCACAGGAAAAGTGATCTATACTAAACTTATAGCCCTTGAAGTCTAGTTTATTTTAAAATTATTTTCACATGATTTGGGTCAGTGGTCTGACCGCAACACTCAAAATGGTGCAGCATATACATAAGGTTGACTATAGTTTAATTTGAGTTTCCCCATCAATCCAGCCATCCAAATGCTCTGAAATTTGGAGCATAGGATAGCTATATTCTCACCCTACATATATCCAAAAAAGAGAATTTTTGGAGGACATTTTCCTAAAGTTTTTGTAAACATTTAATAATTCATTCATTAATTAATTATATGGCCTAATGACATCCAAACCCTGCCAATTTTGGTGGGTGGTTCTTAGGTTCATTGCATGACACTGGTAAAAATTTCATCCCATTTTTGATTGATGTGGTTGGGTAATTTGATAGCTAAAATTTAAGATGTAAATAATATTCTCCAAATTCTGCGAACTATAGGCAAGAGCACCTATCATTCATAGCATAGGATATTCAAAACAAATAAATATCAAGTGTCGTATTCCACGGGTCTGTTGATTACTTCTACTCACGCAAATTATTATTATTTTATCGGCAGTAAAATAGAGTTTTGAAAATAATTAGAAGAAAAGAAACATTTGATCGGGAATCATTCTTAAGTGAAATGTTTTGTAAATCTAGAATTCAAAAGAAATCGATTTAGACAAACTTGACCGTGGAGGTTCCCAAAATATGATAGAACCTCTCTCGAGAGAACTACCACCTAACCTTAGGTTGATCGATTAAGACCCCTCGGCCAGTCGAAACCCCTAAGCTTGCTTTATGCGGTGAGCCCCACTATTGGATTTGACTCCAATCCGGAAGATTTGCGTCACCCTCTCTCGAGGAATGCATACAACTCTTTTTACCGATGAGCGATCTACCCGTATTTACGGATCTCTCGATACACTAAAATACGGATCAAACTTGATTATCATACCCTAGAAATATGAAACCAAAAATTGCAAATCAACGGTAAATCTTAGTTTTCCAAACTAAACTATGAATAAGAGATTTTGAAAAGATAAAAGCTTAAGAATTCATCCGACCAAATACTATGAAAATTAACAAAACATAATTGAGAAGAAAGTTATTTTTATTTCTAAGTAAAGAAAAGTACAATTGCATGTAAAGTAGATCTAAGCTAGGAATTAAAAAAGACAAGACATAAAATAAAGTTACACTAAGAAAAATGCAGAAAAACTATACTAGAAACGATCCAAACTAAGCATGGCCTGGATGCCCATCACTTTGGCAGCAGCTGGCTTTTATAGGCAGAAAATTGCTGAGTCACGCCCTTGGTCACGCCCGTGACCAAGGGCGTGTAAGCTGCGTAATTGCGTCTTGAAAGCCCGGGAACGTTGGGGAAGAAAAACCGCCAAAATTGATCATCTCGACGGGTCACGGCCTAGGTCACGCCCGTGACCTAGGGCGTGTCTTGACCGAGTCAGGAAACGGCGGGAAACGGCGCGATCTGGAGTTAATTTGGCAGTTGAGGGAGAGGGCACGGCCTCGGTCACGCCCGTGACCAAGGGCGTGTAAGCTGGAACGACTCGGCGGCAGAAACTGCTTGAATTGAATGCTTGTTGGGCGAGTCACGCCCGTGACTTGAAGGTCACGCCCCCGGTCACGCCCGTGACCTGGGGCGTGTAACTTTAATCCGACGTGGCAGCGAGTTCTGTGAGCTGAAAGCGATACACGGTCGTGGCCATGGTCACGCCCCTAGGTCACGCCCGTGACCTGGGGCGTGTATTGAGGGTTTTTGCAGAAATGCTCCAGAATTTCCCCTGAACACGGCTATGTGCTTGAAATTGCTATTAGCAGCCCCAAAGTCCCTGAAAATATAAAACAAAGCAAATTAGATATATATTAAATTAAAATTATATAAAAACTAATTAATTACTACTAAAATACTATATAAAAATAACTATAAATAATGCACTATCAAATACCCCCATACTTAAGCTTTTGCTATTCCAGAGCAAAAACTAATTTATAAGTATGAGAAGAATTTATAGGACATTTCCAAAAAGATTTACTTCAAATTATGCACTTCAAATCTCATAAAACTCATGTCAAAATAAGTTAAGAAATTAAAATTCAGATTTATAAGAAATAATTAATAATTCATAAATTGAAATGAGTAGAATAAATTTTAGTTTTGAAATTCTCTAACTAAATCTTCATAAACAAAATTGCATTGAATTAAGCAAAATATTCCAAGATTAAAATTATAAGAACTTTACAATCATGAGAAACTTTTAGAAAACTACAAAATATTAACTATGCTCTCTCAATAATATCTTGGATAAAAAAGTGAACTTGGCTAAATGGGGTAAAATTGGCATTGAAGAAGTTACTTTGTATATGGGAAATGATGAATTTTATCCTCTCATTTCCATCTTTTTTTTTTTTAATTTCTTCTTCTTTTTATATCCCAAATGTATATGTTTAGGAGTGATGAATTTTATCCTCTCAACTCCATGCCATATAATCTTTTACTGATTTGGGTGCATATGTTTAGGAATGATGAATTTTATCCTCTCATCCCATGACATATGATCTTTTCAAAATTTTTTTATGCCAAACAATGGGTTTAACAAAAAGGTAGGGGAAGGGCTAGGGTTTAAAGGCTAAACAAATTCCAAAGAAACATTTTAAGAGCATAGAAAATAATTTGAGCAATCTACAAGAAACTATGAGTTCAAGTTAATATAAGTAAAATCTAGAGATATTTAACACAATTACTACAAAATTGAATTATGATATTTTAAAGAGAGAAAGTAAAACTAAGAAATATTCTAAGCAAATCAAGATAATGAAAAACTCATTAAATCAAATTCATCTAAAAATTAAATCTAACATATTTTGAAGAGAAATATAAGATTAAAACTACATAAAAAGAAAACTCTTTAAAAAGCCTATAAAGAAAACTCATAATTAAAATCAATTTTGCATAAATGAAGTTTGGAGAAATTTAATATTACAAAATTTATTTTATTGGAAATTAAAATAGTTTTTTAAATGAAAACATTTTTTTGAATTTTGTAAATTTTTATAACAAAATTGAAAATAAAGAATAAAAAAAATCAATTTTTTTTGTGAGTTTTGAAAAAGATTTTCTAATTTTTTTTTGGATTTTTAATAAAAACTGAATATAGGAGAATACACCCCCATACTTAAAAATAAACATTGTCCCCAATGTTTATAAGCCAAGTAGGAGGGAAAAGAAAATAAAATGCGGAAAAAGTAAAGGGCAAGAAAAATAAAGATAAGCAAGGGGTGCCTCCCAAGAGCGCTTTCTTTTTCCCGTCTTTAAGCTAGACGGTTATTATTAGGAAAAAGGAAAATAAAATTGAAAATGCACAGGCAACTCCCTTAATTCACGCTCAGGTGAGCATGCCGAAATCCGTTGCCCGGCGACTCCTCCGCTATACTCTTGACTCTTCCGTTGTCCGTTAGCGTGAAATTGCGAATCCAAATTACCTATACATACCTTAGGTAATTTGGATTGTTGGAGATGAGCGGCAAATGAATCGGTGAAGACGTTTGGTTGCAACGGCTCATCCTCTACATGAAAATCGTTAGTATAAAAAGAATCAGGATTTAGCGAGTCAGAAAATTTTTCACAAGGAGGAGTTTCTTGCGAAAATACATGATTAAGCGTCGGTTGTTTATTTTCAAAAATAAAAGAATTATCAGAAAAATCAATGCAAAGGGGAGAAAATTCATGAGACACAATTTCTTCATGAATTATAATTTCATGAGAATGAGAAGAAAGGGCGGGCGAAGGAGAAGAAGAAAAATTTTCATTTTCTAATTCGTCCGGTGTCTCCATGACTTTGCGAAATTCTTGGTACAATTGTTCTTCTTGATCTTGAGAATAAACATTTAAAGTGGGAGAAATAACATTCGGAAAAATTTCAAGATCAGAAGAAGAACAAATTTGTGGAAAAGGCGAGGAATGCAAATCATAATTGAAGGAATTTCCATTTTCGCACTGAAAACTATCCGGGTGACCTTGCCACCATGAATAATCAACATCAGAGTAAGAAGGAAATTCATTCAAATCATTATTTAAAGAAAAATTATTTTCATCATAAAAATTATTATTTTCATTATAAAAATTATAATTTTCAGTAGAAAAATTAATTTGATGTTCATGAGAAAATTTTTGAAATGAAAAATAGCATTCCTCACTAGAATGATGATGCCCACAAAAATGACAAATAATTTGGCGCATTCGCGCGGCTTCCAAAAGATCAACTTTATTTTGAAGCTCGGCAACTTTTGCGGCCAACTGCGATAACATCATTTTTTTTTTAAAAGAAAATTAAACAACCGTTACCTAATAGAAGTGAATTTTAAAAGAAAAAGCAAAAAGAGAAATGGGGGTGGAGAAAGAGAATGATAAAATTAATAAAATTCACGCTTTCAAAATATCAACAAAAAAGTACTCCCCGGCAACGGCGCCAAAAACTTGATAGCTAAAATTTAAGATGTAAATAATATTCTCCAAATTCTGCGAACTATAGGCAAGAGCACCTATCATTCATAGCATAGGATATTCAAAACAAATAAATATCAAGTGTCGTATTCCACGGGTCTGTTGATTACTTCTACTCACGCAAATTATTATTATTTTATCGGCAGTAAAATAGAGTTTTGAAAATAATTAGAAGAAAAGAAACATTTGATCGGGAATCATTCTTAAGTGAAATGTTTTGTAAATCTAGAATTCAAAAGAAATCGATTTAGACAAACTTGACCGTGGAGGTTCCCAAAATATGATAGAACCTCTCTCGAGAGAACTACCACCTAACCTTAGGTTGATCGATTAAGACCCCTCGGCCAGTCGAAACCCCTAAGCTTGCTTTATGCGGTGAGCCCCACTATTGGATTTGACTCCAATCCGGAAGATTTGCGTCACCCTCTCTCGAGGAATGCATACAACTCTTTTTACCGATGAGCGATCTACCTGTATTTACGGATCTCTCGATACACTAAAATACGGATCAAACTTGATTATCATACCCTAGAAATATGAAACCAAAAATTGCAAATCAACGGTAAATCTTAGTTTTCCAAACTAAACTATGAATAAGAGATTTTGAAAAGATAAAAGCTTAAGAATTCATCCGACCAAATACTATGAAAATTAACAAAACATAATTGAGAAGAAAGTTATTTTTATTTCTAAGTAAAGAAAAGTACAATTGCATGTAAAGTAGATCTAAGCTAGGAATTAAAAAAGACAAGACATAAAATAAAGTTACACTAAGAAAAATGCAGAAAAACTATACTAGAAACGATCCAAACTAAGCATGGCCTGGATGCCCATCACTTTGGCAGCAGCTGGCTTTTATAGGCAGAAAATTGCTGAGTCACGCCCTTGGTCACGCCCGTGACCAAGGGCGTGTAAGCTGCGTAATTGCGTCTTGAAAGCCCGGGAACGTTGGGGAAGAAAAACCGCCAAAATTGATCATCTCGACGGGTCACGGCCTAGGTCACGCCCGTGACCTAGGGCGTGTCTTGACCGAGTCAGGAAACGGCGGGAAACGGCGCGATCTGGAGTTAATTTGGCAGTTGAGGGAGAGGGCACGGCCTCGGTCACGCCCGTGACCAAGGGCGTGTAAGCTGGAACGACTCGGCGGCAGAAACTGCTTGAATTGAATGCTTGTTGGGCGAGTCACGCCCGTGACTTGAAGGTCACGCCCCCGGTCACGCCCGTGACCTGGGGCGTGTAACTTTAATCCGACGTGGCAGCGAGTTCTGTGAGCTGAAAGCGATACACGGTCGTGGCCATGGTCACGCCCCTAGGTCACGCCCGTGACCTGGGGCGTGTATTGAGGGTTTTTGCAGAAATGCTCCAGAATTTCCCCTGAACACGGCTATGTGCTTGAAATTGCTATTAGCAGCCCCAAAGTCCCTGAAAATATAAAACAAAGCAAATTAGATATATATTAAATTAAAATTATATAAAAACTAATTAATTACTACTAAAATACTATATAAAAATAACTATAAATAATGCACTATCAAATACCCCCATACTTAAGCTTTTGCTATTCCAGAGCAAAAACTAATTTATAAGTATGAGAAGAATTTATAGGACATTTCCAAAAAGATTTACTTCAAATTATGCACTTCAAATCTCATAAAACTCATGTCAAAATAAGTTAAGAAATTAAAATTCAGATTTATAAGAAATAATTAATAATTCATAAATTGAAATGAGTAGAATAAATTTTAGTTTTGAAATTCTCTAACTAAATCTTCATAAACAAAATTGCATTGAATTAAGCAAAATATTCCAAGATTAAAATTATAAGAACTTTACAATCATGAGAAACTTTTAGAAAACTACAAAATATTAACTATGCTCTCTCAATAATATCTTGGATAAAAAAGTGAACTTGGCTAAATGGGGTAAAATTGGCATTGAAGAAGTTACTTTGTATATGGGAAATGATGAATTTTATCCTCTCATTTCCATCTTTTTTTTTTTTAATTTCTTCTTCTTTTTATATCCCAAATGTATATGTTTAGGAGTGATGAATTTTATCCTCTCAACTCCATGCCATATAATCTTTTACTGATTTGGGTGCATATGTTTAGGAATGATGAATTTTATCCTCTCATCCCATGACATATGATCTTTTCAAAAATTTTTTATGCCAAACAATGGGTTTAACAAAAAGGTAGGGGAAGGGCTAGGGTTTAAAGGCTAAACAAATTCCAAAGAAACATTTTAAGAGCATAGAAAATAATTTGAGCAATCTACAAGAAACTATGAGTTCAAGTTAATATAAGTAAAATCTAGAGATATTTAACACAATTACTACAAAATTGAATTATGATATTTTAAAGAGAGAAAGTAAAACTAAGAAATATTCTAAGCAAATCAAGATAATGAAAAACTCATTAAATCAAATTCATCTAAAAATTAAATCTAACATATTTTGAAGAGAAATATAAGATTAAAACTACATAAAAAGAAAACTCTTTAAAAAGCCTATAAAGAAAACTCATAATTAAAATCAATTTTGCATAAATGAAGTTTGGAGAAATTTAATATTACAAAATTTATTTTATTGGAAATTAAAATAGTTTTTTAAATGAAAACATTTTTTTGAATTTTGTAAATTTTTATAACAAAATTGAAAATAAAGAATAAAAAAAATCAATTTTTTTTGTGAGTTTTGAAAAAGATTTTCTAATTTTTTTTTGGATTTTTAATAAAAACTGAATATAGGAGAATACACCCCCATACTTAAAAATAAACATTGTCCCCAATGTTTATAAGCCAAGTAGGAGGGAAAAGAAAATAAAATGCGGAAAAAGTAAAGGGCAAGAAAAATAAAGATAAGCAAGGGGTGCCTCCCAAGAGCGCTTTCTTTTTCCCGTCTTTAAGCTAGACGGTTATTATTAGGAAAAAGGAAAATAAAATTGAAAATGCACAGGCAACTCCCTTAATTCACGCTCAGGTGAGCATGCCGAAATCCGTTGCCCGGCGACTCCTCCGCTATACTCTTGACTCTTCCGTTGTCCGTTAGCGTGAAATTGCGAATCCAAATTACCTATACATACCTTAGGTAATTTGGATTGTTGGAGATGAGCGGCAAATGAATCGGTGAAGACGTTTGGTTGCAACGGCTCATCCTCTACATGAAAATCGTTAGTATAAAAAGAATCAGGATTTAGCGAGTCAGAAAATTTTTCACAAGGAGGAGTTTCTTGCGAAAATACATGATTAAGCGTCGGTTGTTTATTTTCAAAAATAAAAGAATTATCAGAAAAATCAATGCAAAGGGGAGAAAATTCATGAGACACAATTTCTTCATGAATTATAATTTCATGAGAATGAGAAGAAAGGGCGGGCGAAGGAGAAGAAGAAAAATTTTCATTTTCTAATTCGTCCGGTGTCTCCATGACTTTGCGAAATTCTTGGTACAATTGTTCTTCTTGATCTTGAGAATAAACATTTAAAGTGGGAGAAATAACATTCGGAAAAATTTCAAGATCAGAAGAAGAACAAATTTGTGGAAAAGGCGAGGAATGCAAATCATAATTGAAGGAATTTCCATTTTCGCACTGAAAACTATCCGGGTGACCTTGCCACCATGAATAATCAACATCAGAGTAAGAAGGAAATTCATTCAAATCATTATTTAAAGAAAAATTATTTTCATCATAAAAATTATTATTTTCATTATAAAAATTATAATTTTCAGTAGAAAAATTAATTTGATGTTCATGAGAAAATTTTTGAAATGAAAAATAGCATTCCTCACTAGAATGATGATGCCCACAAAAATGACAAATAATTTGGCGCATTCGCGCGGCTTCCAAAAGATCAACTTTATTTTGAAGCTCGGCAACTTTTGCGGCCAACTGCGATAACATCATTTTTTTTTTAAAAGAAAATTAAACAACCGTTACCTAATAGAAGTGAATTTTAAAAGAAAAAGCAAAAAGAGAAATGGGGGTGGAGAAAGAGAATGATAAAATTAATAAAATTCACGCTTTCAAAATATCAACAAAAAAGTACTCCCCGGCAACGGCGCCAAAAACTTGATAGCTAAAATTTAAGATGTAAATAATATTCTCCAAATTCTGCGAACTATAGGCAAGAGCACCTATCATTCATAGCATAGGATATTCAAAACAAATAAATATCAAGTGTCGTATTCCACGGGTCTGTTGATTACTTCTACTCACGCAAATTATTATTATTTTATCGGCAGTAAAATAGAGTTTTGAAAATAATTAGAAGAAAAGAAACATTTGATCGGGAATCATTCTTAAGTGAAATGTTTTGTAAATCTAGAATTCAAAAGAAATCGATTTAGACAAACTTGACCGTGGAGGTTCCCAAAATATGATAGAACCTCTCTCGAGAGAACTACCACCTAACCTTAGGTTGATCGATTAAGACCCCTCGGCCAGTCGAAACCCCTAAGCTTGCTTTATGCGGTGAGCCCCACTATTGGATTTGACTCCAATCCGGAAGATTTGCGTCACCCTCTCTCGAGGAATGCATACAACTCTTTTTACCGATGAGCGATCTACCTGTATTTACGGATCTCTCGATACACTAAAATACGGATCAAACTTGATTATCATACCCTAGAAATATGAAACCAAAAATTGCAAATCAACGGTAAATCTTAGTTTTCCAAACTAAACTATGAATAAGAGATTTTGAAAAGATAAAAGCTTAAGAATTCATCCGACCAAATACTATGAAAATTAACAAAACATAATTGAGAAGAAAGTTATTTTTATTTCTAAGTAAAGAAAAGTACAATTGCATGTAAAGTAGATCTAAGCTAGGAATTAAAAAAGACAAGACATAAAATAAAGTTACACTAAGAAAAATGCAGAAAAACTATACTAGAAACGATCCAAACTAAGCATGGCCTGGATGCCCATCACTTTGGCAGCAGCTGGCTTTTATAGGCAGAAAATTGCTGAGTCACGCCCTTGGTCACGCCCGTGACCAAGGGCGTGTAAGCTGCGTAATTGCGTCTTGAAAGCCCGGGAACGTTGGGGAAGAAAAACCGCCAAAATTGATCATCTCGACGGGTCACGGCCTAGGTCACGCCCGTGACCTAGGGCGTGTCTTGACCGAGTCAGGAAACGGCGGGAAACGGCGCGATCTGGAGTTAATTTGGCAGTTGAGGGAGAGGGCACGGCCTCGGTCACGCCCGTGACCAAGGGCGTGTAAGCTGGAACGACTCGGCGGCAGAAACTGCTTGAATTGAATGCTTGTTGGGCGAGTCACGCCCGTGACTTGAAGGTCACGCCCCCGGTCACGCCCGTGACCTGGGGCGTGTAACTTTAATCCGACGTGGCAGCGAGTTCTGTGAGCTGAAAGCGATACACGGTCGTGGCCATGGTCACGCCCCTAGGTCACGCCCGTGACCTGGGGCGTGTATTGAGGGTTTTTGCAGAAATGCTCCAGAATTTCCCCTGAACACGGCTATGTGCTTGAAATTGCTATTAGCAGCCCCAAAGTCCCTGAAAATATAAAACAAAGCAAATTAGATATATATTAAATTAAAATTATATAAAAACTAATTAATTACTACTAAAATACTATATAAAAATAACTATAAATAATGCACTATCATAATTGATTAACCCAAAATTGTTTAAACTATGGGTTATTAGGTCAAAAATGCTCTTGATGGATTTGAGGGGCCAACCCTCATCCAAAGGTGGTGAAACTTTGTCCACTGGCTTGTTATCACTTATAACACCCTCACAAGAGGTCTTAGGTGGTTTGGGGTTGATATGTCCTAAAACCCTAGTTTGAACCCTAGGGTTGCTCATTTGAGCATTGTGAAGGACATGGGGACATATGTCCTTGGATTGAATAGAAACTTGGTTGGTAATTTTATAGGGAAGAAATAATCCTTGGATAATTTTGCTTGAATTTTTAGTGACTATAATTCCCACTGAATTGCTTATTATTTAATTAGGTCACCTTCCTTCAAAAATGAAATTACATGTCCATACATGCTAGGATGATTATGAAACTTTGTCAGTGAGTTTATATTGATGATATTATTCTCTTATAATGTTGCTGTGAATTTTGGATTGATATATATAGTACTTCATTCACAACCCCCAATATTTGCCTTAGTTGTAAGAAAATTAATTATTGGTTTAATACTCACTGAAAAATTATGAAACTTGGCCAGAGGACTTTTTAGGGCAAACATATGATCTGTTAATTTTAGCATATTTTTTGGAAGAACTTATACATGATTCTCTTCACAAAGTGCCCTAGGATCTATTTAATCAAATAAAGGATTTATATGGTCAAATTACTCTGGAAAATTATGAAACCCAATCAGTGAACTTTTATAATTACTCTAGACATCTGGTAATTTTCTTATGATTTTTGAATGAGGATTTTTGGCACTTCCTTTGTAAATCTCTGATTTTTATAAATTAGTCAATATTTTATTTTGAGGTCAAAACCTTTCTGAAAATTTATGAATTTCATACATGGCGGTTAATTTAATATCATACAACTATACAAATTTTATTAAGACCATAGTTTATCAGAAATCCATACTTGGTGTTCAAAGTCATAGGTTCCCTGATTTTGGGAAAATTATAATAAATGCCAAATAAATTTAGGAAAATTATAAATTACTAGATTTAGTCTTAAAATGGCATAACACACCAACAATAATAATCTTGGGTCATTTGGATGAGGGTTTGGAGTCTTTCTCTCTTTATCCATCATATAGTTCAAGTGGTCCGCGTATAGTGAAAAGGGCTGAATAAGGATAAATATGTAGATTTTATATGGGGAGTAAGATGTTTGGGTGACTAGGAGGCAAGAGTGTGCTTGGGATTGTCGAAAGATCATCATTCCCTTGGAGGGAGATAAAACACACTTAGCATTAGTATGTGTAACATTAATAGTGGTCGGGTCAAGGGTAGACACCAATACGAATAAGTGTCTTGGAAAGGGCAGTTTGGGCTATCATCCCATCGTACCTCCTAGTACCATTGCGGGCCCCTCACATGGTAGACCTCAGGAAGTCTAAGATTAACCCTAAAACTTCTAAGTTTAACTAAACAATAAACAAGAATAGTTAAGTAGGAGAACTTGTTAAGATAATCCTCATCCTAAACATGGGATAGATTGGTACAATGCTGAATTAGACTAGCGAGCGGTAGGCTCAGTGTTATCTAAGGAGGACTCGATAGTCTGGTGAGCTGGAGGCTCGGAAAATATAATTAAGAGGTGGTACTAACCCAATAGTACGTGGATACCCTGGTGTGTTCTTCAGGGGAGTACGTATGGTCTAGGTTGCGAGGTGTCATACTGGCCTAGGAGTGGAAGTCCCGATCCACTGCCCCTATTTTCCTCAATGGGGTGTACCTGAGTGGAGACTCAAGAAGTGGGATAGAGGTGGTGCTTACCAGATAGTACGCGGATACCCTATGTGTTCTTAGGGGCGTACGTAAGGTCTAGACTGGGACATAAGCCTAGAAGTGGACAAGCCTGATCCACTACCCTGTTTGCCTCAAACGGGTACCTGAGGTGACACACTCGAACAGAGAGAACTAACAAAAGGTCTGTACGTACAGAGTCGAGTGTGTGAGTTGCATTATTGCATTGCATAGCATAACATCATTTCATAAACAAGACCTTATCGTATAAATTAGTATGGGCTCTTTTATACGATGAGTTTACCTTTGTGCCAGATCCCTTAACTTATAAGTTTGTATGAGCATTCATATAAGTTAAGGTTACTCTTGTAGTTGTTTTACTTTTGTAGCTGCTTTTACTTTTGTAGCTGCTTTTACTCTTATAGTTGTTTTACTTTTGTAGCTACTTTTACTTTTGTAGTTGCTTTTAATTTGTAGCTGTTTTACTTTTGTAGCTGCTTCTACTGCTTGATATATATATATATATATATAACAGCTAGTTAGTTCCATATCACCTGCTCTTCTTTTAGCCCTTGTTGTCCTCCGCTTCGTCCTCTCACATGGTGCCTAGAAGTCATGGGGGGGGGGGGGGGGGGGGGGGGCGAGGACAAAATTGGCTTAGTCTTTATGACTAACGGTCGATTGTTACCGTGGAATTCCGAGGAGCTTGAGCAGTACTAAGAGCAGCAAGATGTGATAACAAGACCTAAGGAACATCCGCCACGCAGCGTCATCGCCCGATGACAGGTTGAAGAAGTGCTCAGGTCAATGATAAGAGCATTATGTATTTGATGGTGTGTTCAGTTTATGATTGCAGAAGTTAAACATTATGTCCAGTACTTCTCAAACTTCACTAAGTACAATATTGTCGGGAAGCACTGGACATATCATCGAAAATCACTCAGACATCGTCGAGAATGAATGTAGAGATAAGTTGAAGGATCACGACAGTTATCGTCGAAATGTCATGGACAAATCGACGATATCGTCGTAATATACAAGAAGGTTCAATCAAGTTAAATATCGTCAGGTCGATCTATATCACACGACGATATCGTTGAAAGCCTCTAAGAATTCAGGAATTTCGACGACATCGTCGTAAAGAAGTCTTGTCGCTGAGAAGACTAAGAAAGAACTTGTAAAGGCAGCCGTTAGAAGAAGAATGGATTGTCGTCGAAATGATCAAAAGCAATATCGTCGAGAAGTAAGAATGAACGAGACAACATATGTACAACCACGTATTCTCCGAGTGGGTCCCCAAAGACCCAGGGGTCAATAGGCAGGATTTGGATCGGAGAGCTTTTGGGCGAGTGAGGCCCCATTCGCAGGGCACTTGCATGGTATCGAAGCAGACGAGCGAGAGTTGGCAGTCAGGTCTTCACCCGCCGAGCAAACCGAGTGCCTGGCAAGTGGTGCCCTCACGGACCACTCGCCCAGTGGAATACGATGGGCAAGGGACCTAGAGAGTGGTGCTTTCACAGACCACTCGCCCAGAAGGCTTTAGGGGAAAATTACCTAGATACCCCTTGTGGGCTGCCAATAACCCTTCAGAACAAAGAGTTAGGCTGTTAGCAGACTAATTTGGGGTGCGATTAGTAAAACCAAAAGGAGGATTCATGCTATTTGTAGACCTGCCTAGAGGTTCTATAAGTAGACCCTTAAGGGAACCTTGGAGGGGACAGATCTCTGGAGCTCTCTCCTCCTAAGCAAGTTTTGGTTGGCTATTAGTGCCATCCAAGGTGCCCGACTGAGCATTGGTTTGGGAGGGGAAGATCTCTGAGATATTCCGGGTTTGTGGCGGGAGCTCCTCGCTATAGCCTTGGTTCTGTTCCTAGTTCTTTGTCCTCAGTCAAGAGTATAAGTGAGGGATAAGTAGGCATAGGCTACACCCCCCTGTGGGTCCGAACTCAAGAGACCGGTTGTCGGTTTCAACATTTTTGGTGCGGTGAGCGTGGACCGTAGCCTGTGCAAGAAAATCTCAAGTTGAGCTCCATGTCTGGAGATGGTGATGGGTCTGACCCAGGTCACTCACAACCTCCTGCGAGTGGGGTGACGGTGGGGATGTTAGAAGACTTCAAGCGGGAGGTCATGCAGACCTTGCAGCTTGCTTTCGCCATGAGGGGCGAGTGCGAGACACCCACAGTTCTGGTGGTCCCTCCCCAGCAGATTAGCGAGAATGCTCCCGACCAGCGGCCAGGGAAGGAAGTTGCAGTGGAGGCGAGTGAGACCTCCCAGGATGGCAGCTATTCAATAGCCCGGTGAGTGCGGAAGTCTGCGAGCTGACTCCGCGCGAGAGGACCACTCGCCGAGCAGGGGAAGGTAGCCACTTTTGCGAGTTGATCCTCTCGGGGCCCGTTCCGGAGGGGTTCAGAGGGCCCGAGATGTACTACTATACTGGCAAGGATGACCCAGTCCTGCACCTGCAGTGGTTTGAGGACATGGTCTCGATCCTTCCAATGATAGATGCCTTCCAATGTCGGATTTTTGACACCACTCTGAAGGATAAGGCGAGGGACTGGTCCCACCAGCTCCCTGTGGGTTCCATCTACGCATTTGAGAATCTGCGTAGGAGTTTCTGACTGCACTTCTCAATGTCAAAGAAGATGAAGAAGGATGCGGAGGCTCTCTTCAAGATCAAGCAAGGACCAGGGGAGTCGCTGACCCATTACGTGGACAGGCTCTAGGAAGAGGTTCTGCAATTCCAGGAGGTGCCATGGTTCACCCTCCAGCTGGACTTTATAGTGGGGCTACTGGAGGGGTTCTTCAAAATGTACCTAAAGTCGAAGGCCCCTCTATCCTTCGAGGAATTGATGGAGTGGGCGGAGGAAGAGATCGAAGGAGAGGCTGCCAACCCAGAGTTTGCAAAGAGGTTGGAGAGGCTGAGCGAGCCGGAATTGAGACTGCAAGAGGGAAGTAGAATAGATGAGCCCAACAGTCAGGGATTTCGGGGGTAGCAGCGGGATTGGGGGTATCAGGAGCCCAATAACCGGCTGGCTTGGAGACCCCAGGAAGGACCGACGCGAGGTCAGGAAAAAGGTGACCAGGGAAGGGGGAAGGGAGGTCCAATCATCCGGGATGGAGGCAAGGCCCCATACCCCCTCACCCCCTCGGGAGCAAGCCATGGAAGTCGGCCGAGGAAGAGGAGGAAGAGGAGGAAGAGGAAGAGGAGGAAGAGGAGGCAGGGTAGTGTTGCCCTATTGTGACTTCCATCAGGAGGAAGGTCACGCGACGGCCACCTGCCCAAAATTTCTGGAGATGAGGGCGAGAGGTCAGCAACAATAGTGACCTGTGAGGATTAAAGAAGTGCTACCCGGAGAGGGGGGAGATAGATGCGAGGATAGGGCAGGCGTTGGCGCCAGGGGAGGGATCAGGGTATTCCACGGTGTGGTGGGGATAGAGACAACTCGTAAGAGAATCTTCCAGGTGATGTTCAGAAGGAGCGTCGTGTCGTCCTCCCAAACCCCACCTCCTTCGGAGAAGCTCACCATCTCATCGGAGGATATGCTGGACTTTGAAGACCCATTCTGTGATGCCTTGGTGATCCAGACGGTGATCGAAAACTTCACGGTCTCCCGAATCCTTGTCGACAATAGGAGTTCCGTGAATGTGATCTTCAAGAAGTCCTTTGACGCGTTAGAAGTAGAACCGAAGAGGGTGCAGGCCTCAAACGGCCCCAGTTTGGATTTTCAGGGGAAAGGAAAGAGGTCGAGGGAGGAGTTAGCCTCCATGTGATATTGGGAGGGGTCCCCAGGAACTGCCAGTTTGTCATTGTCGATGCTCCGAGCAGCTACAATGCCATATTTGGACACAACCTCATTAGCACCTTCCGGTGCATTCCCTCATCCTTCCATCAGTGCTTGAAGTTCCACAACGGAGGAGTCCAAGTCCAGATCCGGGGGGATGCAAAGGTGGCAAGGTAGTGTTATGTGACTGCCGTCAACACTATCTCATGGATGGGAGAGGCTGAGAAGGTGGATAGAGAGATGAAGGGGCCAGGAGGAGTGAGGAAGGCGTGAGAAGGAGAGAACAGCATCTGGGAAGAGGAGATGGAGGTGGCTCAGGAGGAGCATGCTGAGCCAATAGAGGAAGAGGCTGCAGTGGAAGAGGAGACCCTGGCCAAAGGAAGGGAAGCAAGGGGCAGATGGGAAAAGTCGGACCGGCTTGAGGCGGCGGAAGAAGTGGTAGAGATGGAGGTCACCACCCAGGAGGGGAAAGTAGAGAAGGTGCGGGTCAGCGGGGGCCTTGGCCCGGAGGACAGGAGAAGGATGCTGGAGTGCATCCAGAGGAGCGTGGACATCTTCACAAGGAGCGTCGTAGACATGCCGAGCATCGATTCAGACGTGGTCTGCCACCGACTAAACCTCAAGCCAGGGGCCCGCCCCATCCGACAGAAGAGGAGGGCCATTGCTGACAAGCTAGAGGGGCCGATCCGCGAGGAGGTGGAGAAGCTCCTTAAAGCAGGTTTTTTATTGGAGATCCAGTATCCAGGCTGGGTTTCGAATGTCGTCATGGTAAAAAAGGGCGATGGATGCTATAGGATGTGTATTGATTTTTCTCTTTTTAACAAAGTCTGCCCTAAGGATTGTTATCCTTTGCCTCGGATCGACGCGCTGGTTAACTCAGCCGTCGGTTTTTCTGTAATGAGTTTTGCAGATGCTTTTTCAGGTTATCATCAGATCAGGATGCACCCCCAGACGTCAAGAATGTCTCTTTCATCACGAGGGAAGGGTGCTACTGTTATAAGATGATGTTGTTTGACTAAAGAATGCTGGGGCAACGTACCAGAGAATGATGGACCGAGTTTTCCGGGAACAAAGGGGGAGGAACTTGGAGGTATATGTAGATGACCACATGGTGAAGAGCAAAGATGTGAGCTCCAACCTCGGGGACCTCGAGGAGACCTTTTCCACCCTACGAAGGTTCAAGATGAGGTTGAATTCTTTAAAATGTATCTTCGGGGTCGGCAAGGTGAAATTTCCGGGTCACCTCCTTACCCCAGCCAGGGTAGAGCCTAACCCAGACAAAGTTAGATCTATAATGGAGTTAGGATCGCCATGAAATGCTAAGGAGGTCCAGCGCCTGGAGGGAAAGCTCGCAGGTGTTGGGAAAAACCCTTGATTTAACTTAACAAATTAACTAAAAGTGATTTTATCCTTTATGAGTAAATTACCCATTGTATAGTGAGGGTAATCTGGTCATTAGATGTCTTAGGATCTCATACTCAACATAGGGTATCAGGACCAAATTAAGGGAAGCAAAATTGGGCTAAGTTAATATTTGCGTCGAATAGAATTCGATGCAACATCGAGTCCATATTGACGCTGCTCTAACTAGAATTCCAAGTGGGTCAACCCTTCTGTCGAAGTGACTCAAGTCGACATTACGTCGAATAGATATCGATGTAGAGGTCAGGGACTTGTCGGAGTGACTAGTGAAGTTGACGCAGCTTCTACTTCAACTCGACGTAGAAGATGTCATCTGTCGAAGCCATCTAAAGTCGACACAACGTCGACTTCATCTCGACGCAGAAGATGAAGTTCAGAGCCAGGCAGATCAACTCGACGTACTCGTCGATAAGATCTCGATGTAATGTCGACTAGCAGAGTTCAATCAGAGCAGAGATGAAATCAAAGCTACTTCTACAAGAACTCGAAGTTACGTCGATAAGAGAAGAAATGAATTCGACTCTACGTCGAATACAGTCTGTAAAAGTATATCTTTTAAGTTGTCTCTCTGATCCTTCTTTCATGTCCCACATCCTTCAAGATCGTTCCCCAACGGCTCAATAATTGCCTGAAATAGAAAGGAGCATTAAAGAATGACATAAAAGGTTTCTTGGAACTATATTCCTTGTAGGTGAACAGGCCGAGAATTACAGAGGTAAGAAAGAGAATGTCATCAGAAGATTACCTTTTCAAGGCATACCATAAAGGGAAAGAAATTTGAAATTGAATAGAGAGAATAAAAGGAGAAGAGAAGACAGAAACAAATAGAGCATTTAATCACAATCGGCTGCTCTTCTTCTTCTGGGGCTTCCTCTTCCTCTCTCTCTCTCTCTCTCTCTCTCAGTAACCCTAACACAGAAAAGAGAAAAGAAAAGAAAAGCTCTGCTGATCTTCATCTAATAGAACAGAGGATCTACAAGCTGCTCATCATTACAATCGCATAGCATCCAGATCTCAATCAACATAAGCACAAAGGATCTGACATACAAAGCACCTGCAATTCATCATTATCTAAAGCAAGGGCTAATCAAGAGCAGATTATGTGGAACATAATAGGTTGTTCATCATACAGTCCTCTCAAGAATTCTGAGAACAAAATTCCTACAACCTTCTTTCTTCTCCTTCTTTCTCATTCTATAAAAGAGTTTATTAATCCTTCTTCAAAGGATTCAGTGGTACAAGATCTCCTCATCAAAATATTTGGTGGTTCATGATCTCCTTGTCAAAAGATCAGTGATTCAAAGAGTCTCCTTATCAAAAGACTCATGCACTGTGGTGCATTCCTACCAGGTGGTAGAAGAGGGGAGTACCCACATATTGGGGAACCTCTATAAAAAATCTGTGTGTCTTCTTGTTGTCAATTTTCTGTGCTGTCCCATGTTCTTTCTATTATTTCTTGCACCTTAATCTGCATGTGTTCTTGTTCAGCATAAATCCTTAGTTAAGTTTATTGTTTTCACAGTTAGGATAGAAATAAATTTAAATCTCTATTCACCCCCCCCCCCCCCCCCCCCTCTAGAGGATTCTCAGAGGGACACTGTGCACTTTCAGCAGGGTTGAATAGGTTTCTCTCCTGAGCGGGAGAGAAATGCTCCCCTTTTTTCAAAGTATAGCGGGGTAATCAGAAGTTCGAGTGGACGAAGGAGTGTGAGGAGGCCTTCCAGGCCCTATAAAATCAACTCACCAAGGCTTCGCTGCTCCACGTCCCAAAGGAGGGGGAGAGCCTAGCCTTGTATCTTGGAGTATAGGCTGAGGCTGTGAGCTCCATCCTGGTCCGGGAAAAGGGTAAGAAGCAGCTACCCATCTACTACGTGAGTAGGGTTCTGAAGATGGCGGAGCTCTGGTACCCAATTTTAGAAAAGCTGGCTTTTGCTCTGGTCATCTCGGCCAGGAAGCTCAGGCCATACTTCCAGGTCCATTCAATCCAGGTAGTGACTGACCACCCCCTTCGCAAAATCTTCAAGGGGGTAGAGCATTCAGGAAGGCTCGCGAAGTGGTCGGGGGAGCTGAGCGAATTTGACATCACCTTCGTCCCACGGCTTTCAATGAAGGCTCAAGTGGTGGCAGATTTCATGGCAGACTACATAGCTGAGATGGAAAAAGAGCAGGCCCTTCGTCCCGTCCCCTGGAAGCTGCTAGTGAATAGGGCCTCAGGAAGGAACTCCCTGGGAGGGGGAGTGGTGTTGGAAAGCCACCATGGAGTGAAAATTTAGCAAGCACTAGTGATTTATTTTCCCATCACCAACAACCAGGCGGAGTACAAGTCTGTGATCACTGGCTTGCATCTGGCTCAGGAGTTGGGGGTTCTCGATGTAGAGGTCCTCACAGATTCAATGGTAATAGCCTCACAAGTCAAGGGCGAGTTCAAGGAAAGAGAGCCCACACTCATGAGCTATCTAGCCAAAGTGAGCGGTCTCATCGGAACATTCAAAACCTTCTCCATAAAGAACATACCAAGGTAAAAAAGTGTCCCGGGGGATCGGTTGGCCAAGTTTGGCCCTCGGGCTGGAGGGACCTTGACAGATCTGTTCTGCCCTTCAATTGAGGAAGGGGAGCTCATGGACATAGAGCAGCGGCCCTCGTGGAAGGACCATTTCAAGACCTTCCTAGCGACGGGAAAATTTCCGAAAGAGGTTTCGGATCAAAGGCACTTTCGGTACAAGTCTGCCTACTACGTGTTTCATGAAGGGGACTTGTATCAGAAGACTCTCTACGGACTCTTGGCATGATGCATTTATGAGGAAGAGGTCCCAAGGGTTATGGAGGAGATTCAATCCGGCGAATGTGGTAGTCATTCGGGGAGCAGGGCATTGGAAGCAAGGATAATGAGGCAGGGGTACTTCTGGCCAACTCTGAGCAAGGACACAATGGAATTCGCCAAGAAATGCCAGAAGTGCCAGCTGTTCGCTCCGCTTCAACTTTTGTCGCCTCAGAGGCTATGGAGCATGACACCATCGTGGCCCTTCGCCATATGGGGGATGGATCTGGTAGGACCTTTCCCTCAGGCAAGTGGGAGAAAAAGATTTCTCTTGGTCATGATTGACTACTTCTCGAAGTGGTTGGAGGTCAAGGCTCTAGCCAAGGTCACCTCCTAGGTAATCCACAACTTCGTATGGGGGGAGATCATCTGCCCACATGGGCTTCCACAAGCCATAATCACAGATAATGGTCCGCAGTTCGCCAGCGAGAAATTCATCAACTTCTGCAGCCAACTGGGGATAGACCTCAGGTTCGCATCCGTCTATCACCCCAGGAGCAACGGGCAGGTGGAGGCAGTGAATAAGATCATAGTAAACCTACTCAAAAAGAAGCTGGAGATCTTGAAGGGGAATTGGGTGGAGAAACTCCCCTCGGTCCTATGGGCTCTGAGGACTACCCCCAACACCGCCACTAGAGAGACCCCCTTCAAGCTCTCTCACAATTGCGAGGCCGTCATTCCCTGAAGTCAAGACATCGCGGGTAAGGGCCGCCTCAGAGGGTGATGAAGAGTGGAGAGCAGGTAACAAGGAGGAGCTGCGGCTCTCCCTGGATCTTATCGAGGATGTTTGAGATCTTGCCGCCATCCATCAAGAGGAAGTCAAGAGGCAGATGGCCAATTACTTTGACAAACACGTCAGGATCAAGCAATTCTGAAGGGGTGCCTCATGTTGAAAAAGGTCGATGCGGCCGGAAGATCCACAACGGTAGGAAAACTCAATCCCAATTGGGAAGGTACCTATGTCGTAGAAGAAACCATAAATACTGGGGGATATCACCTCAAAAATGTGTAAGGCGAATCCTTCGATCACACGAGGAGTGGTGACGACTTAAAATGCTTCTATCCCTAAGTCTGTATACTGAGAATAGTTATGCTTTGAACTTCATTTTTCTTACACATGCATGGTGTAATAACTTGTAAAATGATGATGGAAAAATTTCAAAGGTTGGCCCTGAGCAGACCCGCTGACCAGGCCCTCACCTAGCTGGTAGGGTCGTAGGCTCACTCGGTAGCAGGTTCTAAGGATTCAAAGGTTGGCCCCGAGCAGACCCGCTGACAAGGCTCTCACCCAGCTGACAGGGTCGTAGGATCACTCGGTGGCAGGTTCTAAAGATTCAAAGGTTGGCCCAGAGCAGAACCGCTGACTAGGCTCTCACCTAGCTGGAAGTTCCGTAGGCTCACTCGGTGGCAGGTTCTAAAGATTCAAAGGTTGGACCCGAGCAGACCCGCTGACCAGGCTCTCACCTAGATGACAGGGTTGTAGGCTCATTCGGTGGCAAGTTCTAAAGATTCAAAGGTTGGCCCCGAGCAGACCCGCTGACCAGGCTCTCACCTAGCTGGCAGGGTCGTAGGCTCACTCGGTGGCAGGTTCTAAAGATTCAAAGGTTGGACCCGAGCAGACTCGCTGACCAGTCTCTCACCAAGCTGGCAGGGCCGTAAGCTCACTCGGTGCAAGGTTCTAAAGATTCAAAGGTTGTCCCCAAGCAGACCCGCTGACTAGGCTCTCACCTAGATGGCAGGTCCGTAGGATCACTCGGTGGCAAGTTCTACAGATTCAAAGGTTGGTCCCGAGCAGACCCGCTGACCAGGCTCTCACCTAGCTGGCAAGGCCGTATGCTTACTCGGTGGCAGGTTCTAAAGATTCAAATGTTGGCCCCGAGCAGACCCGCTGACCAGGCTCTCACCTAGCTAGCAGGGTCATAGGCTCACTTGGTCGTAGGTTCTAAAGATTCAAAGGTTGGCCCCGAGCAGACCTGTTGACTAGGCTCTCACCTAGCTGGCAGGGCCATAGGATCACTCGGTGGCAGGTTCGAAAGGTTCAAAGGTTAGCCCCGAGCAGACCCGCTGTCCAGCCTCTCATCTAGCTGGTAGGGCCGTAGGCTCACTCGGTGGCAGGTTCAATAGGTTCAAAGGTCGGCCCCAAGCAGACATGCTGAACAGACTCTCACCTAGATGGCAGGGCCGCAGGCTCGCTCGGTGATGATCGTGAGGAAGACGAAGTAAGAAAGATAAATCCAATGCGGAAAGTTAACATAGGGTAAATCCAGGCATAAGATCGGCGAGTGGTGTCCATCAAAAGGGACACTCGCCGGTGAATGATATCGATCGAGAACGATACTCGGCCGGCGAGTGCGCAGCGAGACGCTGGCCAACCTAAGGGTCGCGAAAAGTTTTTGGGACTCAATGTGTTCTCAACGCAGTAATGTTCCCGATAGAAATTAATAAAATTGCCTAAGTCCTAATGTGATTGTAGCGAGTGTGAAAGTGTTGCAACCACGCGGCGCTCCAATGCGGAAAGAGTGTCTTGGTCATGACCTGAGCTAGGTGTCGTCGTCTCTAAGGGCAAACACGCGATATGCGAGCACGTGCGCGAAAGTGCAAAAGAGTGATAAATAACGTGCGAGCGCGCGAGCTATCGGCTTATAATAGCGAGATGCACAAAGAAGATATATGACAAATTGCGAGAGACAAAACTTTCTATTTCATTTCAATATAAAAAAGGGAGTTACGAAATAATTCTTGCGCCACATCAAAAAGGAAAAACAAAAGAAATGAAAGTGAATCTTCACGAGTGGTCGTCGGCCTCCTCGCTGGAATGCTCGCTGCCCCCTCCCAGAGATTGATGGTCATCGATCTCTCTCTTGAGATCAGTGACGTCCCCAAGATCATCCACCGGGCCGAAGAGCTCGGGAAGAACATGGTGGGCGAGAATCCTCTCGCCCTCCTCCTTCAGGAGCCCAACCCTTCGCAGCACATCTAGCGCATGCTTCGCTGCTTCCTAGGCCGATCTCTGCATTAGCCCTTCGAACTAGGCGTTAGAGTAGAGATGCCGAGTTTCCCTATTCGTGGGAGGTGTCCAAGCGGCGTCTTCTCGCAACCTTTTGTTCTCGACCTCCAGCTCCTTATTTCACTCCTCAAGGATGCGAGCCCGAACAACCAGAGTATCATAGTTGGCTATGTCCTATAAAAGGAAAGACAGTTAGCACAGTAAAGGAATGAAAGAAGGATAAGAGCTTAGGTCTCGGCATGGGGACGCACTCACCTTTCGTTCCGGGCGGCTGGCAAGGAGAGCCTCGGTTTTGGCCAGGTGCTTCTTGACGACAACGACCTCGACGAAGGCGATGGAGCGGGTATTCTCAACCTCGACCAGGTTCCGCGCGAGGGTCATGCTGCGGCGAGAGGACATATGAGTCCACTCGCGAGCGCACATCATGGCCCGCGCTGCCTCTGGGTTTCTTCCCCGCCCCCTGCAAAGTAGGTCGGCGTTGGGGGGGAAGACGCTTCTTTTTCGATGAGGAGCTCGGAACATCGCGGCAGGCCTCGGCGGCCACGCGCGCGAGCGAGCCGGGAGAAAGAGTGGAGGGAGGCGCATGAGGCAGATTGAGGGGGAGATCGCGTTCTCCTACAAAGATAACGAGCGTTAGACGATCAAAAGAAAGAGGATCAAGAAAGTGGGCGAGTTCAAGAAAAACCTTCTCCCGGAAGGACGGGTGGCAGGAGGTCCACTCGCTCTCGGAGGAAGGCGACCTCGAAGTTCTTTCCTTTGAGGAACTGATACAGTGCCGCGTCGCAACCACCTAGCGAGATCGGAGGGCTGTAGGCAGCCTCGTCTCGCTGAATAGGGGTGTATGAGATGTTACCGAAGGGACCCTTCACCAGGATGAACTTTTGCGTCCAGTAATGAGTTTTGTTCACCATCTCGCAGACGGTAACATGCTGGCTCGCAAAGTGAGCCGTTCCGTCCCTGTTCGCATGGAATGAGAAGATCTTGCGGAAGGCGAGCAGGCTGAACTCGATCCTCTCCGCCCTGAGGTAACTGGCGAACGCGACCACCACGGCGATCGCATTCGGCATCAGCTGGCATGGCAGGACGCCGAAGTACTTTAGCAACTGGAAAAGCCGACAAACATTAAGCGATGTTCGCAAAGCAATTCAGGGAAGCCAAGGGTGAGAAATAGACAATACCTGGCGCACATCCGGCCAGAGAGGGAGTCGAAACCCATTTTCGAAATGGGCAACAGGAATCGCGAGCTCGTCCGGGTGCGGGTCGCTGAGGGAATCCCTATCGGTAGGGCAGCGAGCCGCGAAACCGGAGTGGATGAACTGGTCCACGGCGGACCGATATTCCTCCTTCGTGAGATTGGCGCAGTAGAAAATGCCGTCGAGGAAGGCCTTGGCACACTTGGCTCGCCCCTCTGTTTCCGCCTCGCCAACCATGATGCGTAATCCGCCGAATCGCAAAGGTCGCAAGGATGAGAAAGATCTGCGTGAGAAACAGAAAGAGAAAGAGCGCGAGGAGGAAACAGTAAATGCGGTGGTTGAAAGGAAAAACGGTCGGCTATTTATAGGAATAAGGAAGGCGGGAAGAAGCCGAAGCGTCGATATCTGCGGATAGCGGATTCGCGCGATACTCTCCCGCCTCCAGGGGCCCAATTCACTCCCTGCGGGTCGACCACCTGCAAAAAAGCTTCTCTCCAGTAGCGAGCTAAGGCCAAAGGATGAATCACAAGCATGAAGCAAGGGAGGTACGCGCAGGCGAGTAAAAAATGTGTAATTCGCAAGAACAAGCCAAGCAAGATAAAAGAACAACATGAGAAACAGAAAAATAAAAGACTCGCAAGCGAGTCGAAATATTGTTATTACAAACTCATAAATATTGTTCGTGGCCCCTCCTATTGATGAGAAGGGGGAAAGAAAGACAATAGAAAAGCAACGAAGAGCCTCAATAACGCAACCACTTTCAGCGACCGCGACCCCGGACACCAGAGCGAGGGGGGACTCGCGGGTAATGATACTCGCGGAGTGACCTGTTCGCCTGGCCCGTCAGCCGCATGTAGTCATCGATGCGAGCAATATACACCCCGAGGGAGGTCGCGTCGCCCTGATCGGTCGGACGTATCTCAGCGATAGCACGCGCGTTTGCGTCCTCCATCGCGGCGAACCTCTCTTCATTGGCGAGCCGGTCTAACCGATTCTGCTCGTGTAGATCCCTTAGTAGGGTGGTATGCTTCTGAAATATCTCCATGACCCGCCTCTTCATTCGCTCCGGATCGCTGG
The DNA here is from genome assembly GCA_033032865.1 of Dactylorhiza incarnata. NCBI lineage: Eukaryota > Viridiplantae > Streptophyta > Magnoliopsida > Asparagales > Orchidaceae > Dactylorhiza > Dactylorhiza incarnata. The sequence goes on along the minus strand of JAWHQI010000033.1, from coordinate 5,706,530 downwards.
GATCCCCCAAAAAGTCAGTGACCTTGCTCGGCGAAGGAGGTGGGGACATCTCCAGCGCTCCGGAGTCTGACTCGGAGAGAGGGGTCATCGGGTTACCTGCAAAGTAAAAGTCAGCGGCAAAGAGAAGATCAACACTCAATGACAACAATCTAACCTAGTGGAGGAATTGGAATACTGGGCCGCTGGCGGGAGGTGCCCGGCTGACCCCGGAATGCCTCAATAAAGGCAGGGGTGAGGGCCTTACCCAGACCAGTGGCGAGCGCGGGTCTGGAGCCGAGTCCAGGCTCAGCAATCAATGTCCCTCCTGGGCTCCTCTGACCCAGGACGCCGAATCCGGGAGTGGAGATCTTTTGATTCGGCAACCCCTGCGAGCTCGCTGGAGGAGGAATTTGATCCTCTGGCACCGCGAGGAAAGAAACTGCATGACAGGTAAACACGACTTAGCGAGTCAAGGAATGTAAGAGAAAATGGGGTAGTTCGCTCACCTCGTTGCGAAGGCGAGTCCTGTCTATCAATGGCCCTCGTATCTGCGAGAAGAACGTCACCCCCACCCGTAGAAGAGAGACGGATCTCCGTGTTTGGCCTTCCCAATTCGCTCTCGTCCGGAGGATCGTTTTGCGAATATGATTAATAAAGATGAAAAGGGAGAGCACCAAATAAGCAGCTGGGCGATAATACCTGAGAGGCGCGCTCGTCATCCGGAGAATGCGGCGAAGAGGAAGGCCCGCCCCCGCCAGTCGGGCGCCGAACGGCCTTTGCCGTCCTTAGGGAAGGGGGAGGCGGAGAGCGTCGCGGAGAATTCCAGGAGGCGATGACAGCGGTCTTCCCCTTCTGGGCCGCCTGCGAAGCCTTTAAGCGGGCCAGCATCTCTTCCTTCTTCGACATTGCGTCAGGGAGCGAGGGACCAAGTAAGAAAGGCCAGAAAAAAAATGAAAAGTTCAAATGTCGGCCAAGGAGAGTGGTATTTATAGTGGTGGACATGGGACCCACCAAAAGATTCTCGCCACATCACCAAGGGGCCGGCGAATATCAAGGGTTGGATGGTTCTTCGCGAGCCTAAAGAGCCTCGCGAAGAGCGGGGATTGTGTACAACCCCGATATTCGCCTAGAAGATGGGCCAACCAAAAAACAACGGAGAGAGCCAGAGGCCAGCCGAGTGCTCGCAAGAGGGCGAGCGAGCCAGAGGCTCGCCGAGTGCTCGCAAGAGGGCAAGCGAGCCAGAGGCTTGCGAAATGCTCGCAAGGAGGCGAGCGAGTCAAGAACTCGCAGAACACTCGTGAGTCGCTGGAACCGGCCAAATTACCCTGTCACCCTTGGTGGTCTGCCTTTAGCCTCTCCAAACAGCGGAGTTTGGCTCTTAGCAGACCCATTCGGGGTGCGGATAGTAAAATCAAGAGGCGGAATCCTGCTATTTGCAGGCCAGATAAGAAAATCTATAAATAGGACCTCAAGGGCACCTTTGGAGGGGATCTCACTTCAGCTTCCCTCTCCTTAGGCTTTCTTTGGTTAGCATTTCCAGAGCTCTCCAAGGTGCCCAAGTCTCAGCTTTGGCTTGGGAGGGGAAGCGCTCAACGATCTTCCGAGTTAGTGGAGGGACCTCCTCGCTGTGACTAAGGTCCTAGTCAAATTCTTAATCTTCCGTCCACCCTCCTCGAGGGATCAGTAAGGACTAGCCGCCCCTCAATTTCGGTGAGGGCCCCGAACTCCACAGAGACCGAGAAATCCGTTTCAACATCGTCCATCCGCCTAGCGAAGCGTGGCATAGCAGCCCGTGTAATCCACTCGCCCTACGAAGCAGCGCGCTCAAGGCCTGCATAGTTCGATTCTGCTTGCCTACTCGTCCATCCGCCCTTGCGACGCAGCGCGCTTAAGGCCTGCCTAGTCTCCATCCCGCCAAGCGAAGCACTGCATAGCGGCATTGCATAGGAGTAGTCATAGCATTTTCTCTTTATTTTCCACAATCCAAAACCCCCATTTCCGCAATCCATCCGACCCAAAGGACTTCGATCTCAAGTCCTTCCTCGAACGTTAACTCCACCTTACTGTGTTCCTTGAGAGATTCGATACTTGGGGATTTACTTCCTCATATTATTACTTGACAACGACCGGTTCACTGCCGTTTCGTGCCGCAATCTAGCTACCGCTTATTGCGGTGTGCGAGATTTGCGCCATCAAGCTCCTGTTGTGTCAAGCTCTGAGATGGAGGCTTCAGGTTCTGGAAGCAGGGGGAGCGATGCTCCAAGTTCATATGGAAGAGGAGCTAGCACAAAAGAAGCAGCTGAAGAGGTGGTTAGTCAGGAGCAACCTCTTAGGAGGTCGAAGAGGACTATTAAGCCACCAGATCGATACACAGGAGGAAACATGGTGAGCTTCGTCTCTTGTTTCTTCGCTGGTCCCTTGGATGAGAGGGAGCCGTCGAGCTTTGAGAAAGCCAAAGGCGTGAAGCAGTGGGATATTGCTATGCAAGAGGAGATGGATGCTCTCAAGAAGAATGAGACTTGGTCTCAGTGCCCAGGCCCAAGGGCATTACCCCTGTGACATGCAAATGGGTTTATAAACTCAAGAAGAAAGCTGATGGTACGATGGAGCGATACAAGGCTCTCCTTGTAGCTCGCGGGTTCTCACAGCAGTATGGTGAAGATTATGATGAGACATTTAGTCCAGTGGCAAAGATGACTTCGGTCCGATTTGTTATTGCTTTGGCGGCATCTTGAGGATGGGAGATTTGGCAGCTCGATGTGAAGAATGCTTTCTTATATGGAGAGATTGACAAGGATATCTTCATGATCCAGCCACTGGGTTCATCTCAGAGGATTGTCTGGACTACGTCTGCAAACTGAAGAAAGCCATGTTTGGGTTGAAGCAAGCGCCTCGGGTGTGGTACGGAAAGATCGCGGAGTATCTTTTATTCTACGGGTTCTTTGCTTCAGACTCTGATTCTAGCTTGTTCGTCAAGAAGGAGGGGGCGCTTTGGGTTATTGTGCCGCTGTATGTGGATGACATGATTGTCACCGGGAACTCTAAGGAGGCGGTAGCAAGGCTGAGAGCTGAGCTTGCTATCCAGTTCGAGATGAAGGATCTGGGGGAGCTTCACCATTTCCTTGGACTCGAGGTCCAGAGGCGGGAGAGCGGAGTGCTCGTTTCTGAGGAACAGTATGCGGAGCGGATCGTTCAACGATTCGGCATGGAAGAAGGTAAGAGCATCTCTATACCTCTGGAACAACCTCATAAACTTCGGAAGGATGAGGGAAGAGTTCTATCTGATCCGTTGGTGTTCCGAGCTCTGGTTGGGAGCTTGATTTACTTGACCGTCATGAGGCCTAATATTGCTTATGCAGTTGGCAAAGTGAGTCGGTACATGGCGGAGCCACTGAAGCCTCATCTTCTGGCGGCAAAAGGGATTTTGAAATATGTTAAGTCGACCTCTGATTTGGGTCTCCTATTTAGGAGAGGGTCAAGCTTGGAGTTGCATGGATACATGGATGCTGATTACGGGGGAGATGTGGATGATCGTAGATCAACGTCTAGTTATGTCTTTATGATGGGCCCCACAGCTATCTCTTGGTGCAGCAAAAAGCAGGACTCGGTGTCCGTATCTACCACAGAAGCGGAATACAAGGCTTCGGCCTTGGCAGCTCAGGAAGCCGTTTGGCTCAAGAGGTTGGTGGACGATGTTCATGAGGAGGTTCGAGGTCCCACTATGGTACGCGGGGACAATGAGAGTGCTCTCAAACTGGTTAATAATCCAGTCTGTCACGCGAGGAACAAACATATTGAGATTGAGCACGATTTCATTCATGAAAAGGTGTTGGGAGGATCTCTTATGGTCGAGCATGTTCAGAGTGCGGATATTGTCGCATACATATTCACAAAGCCGCTAGCGAAGGGACCATTTACACGGTTGCGGAGTTTGCTTGGGCTAGTCTCCACTTCCCAATTCAAGGGGGAGTGTTGAAATTTTGATGTGAAGTGGAGGTGACCGGGCGGTCTGTTTTTGGATGACCGCCGAGACCGCGCGGTCTGTGTTTGTATTCTGCTGGTCTGGCTCTGCCGGTTTGTTCTGGCGGTCTGCTAGTTCTGCCGGTCTGTTCTTGATAGCTGCGGTCTGTTCCCGAGTTAGTCTGCTGGTTGGCCTGTCTTCTTTGTTGGAAGACCGGGCGGTCTGTTCTTATGTGACCGCCTGTCCGGGAGGTTTGTGCTTGGCGATCTGGCGACTTGTTCTAAGTCAGCCAGATGGTTCTTAGTTTGCTCCTAGTGGTCTATGGAAGGAGTACTCTTGTGTCCGCGCGGCTTGTGCGCGGTCTCGTGTTCGCGCGACTTGTGCACGATCTGCCTGCTATTCTGCGGTCTTGGACGGATGGTTGTCCAAGTGGTCTGATCGCGCGGTCTGCCTTATGAGACCGCTGGCGATCTGACGGGTGGTGACTGTATCCCGGTTTGTGCGGTGACAACATCCGTCTACCCTCCTATAAATAGGTGTACATTAAACGTCATATATAACGAGAACTGTAAGAGCTAAGCCTAGTTTAATTCGTGCGGTCTCAACTTTGAGGTCGGGCGGTCTCAGAAGCGAGTTGACTGTTTGTTGTGTTCGCAGGTTTGCGGTCAGCAGGTTGCAGTCTCCTACCTTAGTAATTTCCCAGCGGCTTGGATATCAGGTCGGCAGCGGCTTGTCTGCGATCTGGCTCTTGTGCTGTTCGCAGCGAACTCGGCGATTAGGCGACCTTCAGCGGTTAGGCGATCTGAGTTGTGGTCTGGCGACAGCTTCAGTTCTTCATTCCAATAAAGCTCCAGTTCGCGCGGTCTGAGGTGGCGATCTTGCAGTGTAGGCGGTCTGTCTGTTTTCTATTCGCGCGGTCTCAGGACAAGCCGGGCGACCTCTGGAGTCGAACGGTCTGTGCGGTCTCAGCTTGTCAAGCCGCCAGATTTGTTTTGGTGTGTTTTGTTCTTCTCTCCTTCGTGATTCTTATGAATCATGTCTCGCCATGTATGTCTCGCACTGTAAATGAAGTTTGTGATTCAATAATGTCTCTTGTGTTGTTGTGTGGCTTTGTGGTTGTTTGGCTATAACTCAGTTGATGCAACTCCTTCTTACTCCTAAACTATTCAAATAAAAAAAATTTAACAATACTCTCCAAATGGACAGACTGGAGGGAGCTCCTATTTCACAAGATTAAGAGCACTTTGCAGAACCCATCCTTTGGACGAATTTTAAGCATTTACCTGCTAAACTCCCTTGGGGAAGTGCTCACCAGGAAGATGGGAGTTCCCTTACACTACTCCAAAAGGCTATACTCCAAGATGCTGGAAAGATGGGATAGGTCAATCTCCAAAGGACCTCAGACCTCATCTTCTGTTCAGTAGAAGAAATCCAAGAAGGATAGCAAGAAGGCTGCCTTAGAGGAGGAAGAGACCTCCAGCAGCCCTAAAGAGGGAAGAGCCCCAACTCAGCAGACACCTGCATATATTGAGTGGGAGACTCCCCTGCCCCCAGCGGCCTCCAAAAAAGAAGTAGCACCTACTAGCAAGAGGTACCTGAAGAAAGAAGAAGCCTAATTCCAGCAAGTGCTCCAGTTGAGGGGGAAACCCATTCTGGGTATTCAGCTCAAGACACTGAGAAGGGTGAGGGGGAGACCCATCTGGGGTCCCCCACCTGTGAAGCACCAGAAGAAAATATCCCCTGGATATCATCCTAGACACACCATCTGGCAATACAAGACAAGTGCCAGTAGCATTTGAAAATCTTGAGCCCTCCATTGGGCTAGAACTAATTCTGCCCAACAAGATTGTACTAACAGAAGAACCTGAGCCACTAAAGGTTCCCAGTCCTAAGAAATTCATGGTTCAGATAGAAGATTATCCATCTGACAGTGGCCATGAAGAAGCCCTAGTAGAGAGAACTGCCCCTGAGGTTGAAGAGAATACTGCTGGACCATCCTCTGCTCAAACGAGATCCATGTTTCACATGATCTCCGGTTTACTCAACGCTCAATGACAAAGGATGGAAGCATTCATTCTATAAACTGTAGATGGATTGCGGTAGGAAATGAAGGCTGAGTTGTGCACTGTATAGTGGGAGATACTTCATCTCAATACCTAATATACTCACTTCTTTCACTTAGCTGCACCAGCAATGGAACGGGTTGGTGAAGAGCTCAACAGGGTCGGCCAGCAAACCCATGAGATCCTGTGGAATCAGCTGACATTCGCAAGGAATGTGGAGGATGCATTTGGGGAAGTAGAGGCGTCTGTCCATGCTAACAAAGATCTTATTCTGAACAGCATAAATGCGAATACAACCACTCTGGTGTGGTCAGTTTATGCTTGCAGAAGTTAAACATTATGTCCAGTACTTCTCAAACTTCACTAAGTATAATATCATCGAGAAACACTTGACATATCGTCGAAAAGCACTCGTACATCATCGAGAATGAATATAGAGATAAGCTAAAGGATCACGATAGTTATCGTCGAAATGACGTGGACAAATCGACGATATTATCGTAATGTACAAGAAGGTTCAATCAAGTTAAATATCGTCGGGTCGATCTATATCAAACGACGATATCGTTGAAAGCCTTACAGAATTCAAGAATGTCGACGACATCGTCGTAAAGAAGTCTTGTCGCTAAGAATACTAAGAAAGAACTTGTAAAGGAAGCAGTAAGAAGAAGAATGGATTGTTGTCAAAATGATCAAAAGCAATATCGTCGAGAAGTAAGAATGAACAAGACGATATCGTCAAAAAGACAGTATGCTCTCGACGACATTGTTGAGAAGATCTCAAATCAACATCAAGTTTACGACGACATCTTTCAGATAACCTTCACGTTGTTGTAAAGTAAAGTTCAGCTGAGATATCTCGTATCGTTGAGATATGGTCCTATGAAGAAGATCTGAAGATTTACACAAGTCTAAGGTGGATCGTCGTATCGACAAGTCTTGTCGTCGAAGTGTTGACAACATCGTCGAAACATTGAATATGTCGTCGAGACGGGTCGAGACAATTCAAATCGCGATGTCTGCATTTAATGTCATCGTCTGATGGTCCAATCAGCGCATGCTGTTAAGGAATGGGTCACTGACACTTAAGGTACATTCTAGGAGACCGTTAGCCGGATCCTCAGAGGTATAAAAAGGATAAGTGTCTGACCTAATAAATTATAGAGAATACATGCAAGCATTTTGATAGAACAGTAATACGGCTGCGTGAAGAAGGGACAAGAACCAGAGAACGACAAAATCTTCATCAAGTTCTCCAAGTTTCAGCCTAGCAACATCGACTGATAAGAAGTGTTCCAGAGAGGATTGAGGAGAAATATGTGCTCTCCAAGGAAAGGTCAAAAGCATTCTCTTCAACCCTGAGAAGCCAGTCTTCATCCAGCTAAAGAAAGTTTTTGTACTTTTCCTTTGTTTCTTTGTAAGGCTTGAGGGCCTGAGACTTGTAGGGCTTGAGGGCCTGAGTTTTTAGGGCTTGCGTGCCTGAGCAGTAGGATCTATTTCATATCTAAGATTGTAGGGCTTGAGGGCCTAAGGGTAGGGCTTGAGGGCCTGAGATTGTAAGGCTTGAGGGTCTGAGTATTTGGTGGTGTTTGCCGGCCCTAGCACACTGCTAGAAAGGCGCAGAGGGAGAGTGGACTACTCAAGACACCACCCTGTCTTGAGGAACCACTGTACATCTATTGTTTCTGTGTATGTTTTTTCTGTGACTACTTGGTATTCTGTGATAGATTAGTGTAAACTTTTGTGCATAAAATCAAAGAACAGGCATATCACCCCCCCCCCCCCCCCTCTAGGTGATAGTTCCATAACTAACAAGGGGGGCCCGTGCTTGTCACTCGTGTGTGTGTATAATTAAGAAGTAATTATAAAGCTCTTATTGAATCTATTATCACCACTCTTAAGAATAATGCAATCGCCCATTTCATCTTTATTTATATCTATATTACATTAAGAAATACTTTCAGGCCCATTGTGAGGCCAAAATAGAACCACTAATTCAATACCAACCGTTGGATCTTGGCGATCTGGGGTGCAAATAGCCATATTCGGCTTAATCTGGGCTGCAAATAGCCATATTAAGATTTTTTTAATTCCCCCCATGGAAATCCTGATACCCCACTATCTGAAGTATGCCCTCCTCGCCTACCACTATGATCCCCACATCTCTCTGCCTGAGCAATCTTCGATCAACGACATCACATCGGAATCCACCGCAATGGAAACAATCAACGTCGTCCTCTCCGGGAACTGCTCTGCGATGAGAAGCCTGGCGCCGTGGAACTCCAACATGAAGAGCATGAGTCCTCCGAAGAAATCGCCGTACATGCCTTTTAGAATGGGGATGCCCATGACGAGGGTGTTGGGGAGGCTGGAGAGGGAGAAGAAGGTGATGATCCACTCAAGGTTTCCGCGGCCGGTGAGGCTAGTCCAGGCGGTGAGGCCGACGAGGACCATCAGCTTCTGCAGGGTGTCGACGATAATGAATCGGAGGTTCATGGCATAGGGATCGTTGATGGAGATGAAGTGGAAGGATGGGAGAGGAACAACGAAAACTGCGACGAAGCGGTTGATGTCAGAGCATTGGTCGATGGTGAAGATCTTCCACCAATCGACGGAGCCGTATGCTAGGATCATGGCGACGTATAGAGGCACCACGGCCGTCATCACATGGTAGAAGTCCAGTGAAGTGATCATCGCTCTTCTCCTCTTACACTCAAAAAATGATTGTTTTGATGTTTGCTTCAGCAGAAAGATGATGCGTATTCGGCAAGTGCACCGGTCGCTGTCAAGTATTAAAATTGGGAATAGCTTCCCCGAATATCGTCTCTCAAGGAATGCAGGTTCTGGTGAACGAAACGTGTGGTGAATCGATCGTTATACAAGCAAATAAAGGAAAAACAAGGGCATTGAATTTGGGTTTCCTAAGCTAGTGCAGAAAAGAGAGATGCGGGTCAAAACTCCGCTTCACAAGGTGAGGTGGATGCAATGGCCGCGATGCCGTGCTTCGGGAGGCGTGTGGATGGAAAGTAACTATGACGGGTGAGGGTCGCACACACCTCTTCTCCAAGCAACACCACTAGCAATTGCTAGGGCTTCACACACAACAAATCTCAGAAAAACACAGCAAAGAAAGTGCTATTCTCGCACCACCGCATCATTGCACATGAACATCACAAAAGATTTATAATATAAAGCTAAATGATAGTTCATTACAACAATCGCAAGGAAAACACAAACATAAAGTTTAGAGAAGACCAATAGGAAGAAATCACCGCGTCTTGGGTTCTCGGCCGGAATAAGAGGTTGTCAGGCTCTCTCCGGGCTCGGCCCTCAGATAGTGTGCTGTTTCGATGGAGGCTGTCACCGCTCCAAAGACCTACAGCTCTTCTATGGCTTCCCACGATGAGGAATGCTTGAGCACTTGGCGGAGGATGCTTGCTAACACTCCCGGATGGAAGGATGGTGGTGGAAAACGCCGGAAAACGGCCTCTTTGGTGGTGGAGGTGAAGGAGAAGCCTTCAGACCTCAGGAATGGCGGGAAGGACCTAATTTCCCGCTCCCCTCCACGCTCTCCCGCTGCTCTGCGATGTAATCTGCATTTTATACTAAACAGGCAGAAAAATGGTCACGCACGGTCGAACGCACGACCGTGCGTGAACCGTGCATTATTATATGATAAAAGCAGGCTTGAGAGAGACGCAACGCCGCCCGTGCATTTTACCCACGCACGGGCAAATTCGTGCGTACAAACACACGGGTAAATTCAGAATTACCAAAAACATGGAGAACACAGGCCAACCGTGCAATTTACTCACGCACCGGCAAATCTGCCCGTGCGTAAAACGCACGACTAAATTCAGATCGATCGTCTTTTGCCCAGATCAGAGCGCACGACCGCAACAGTCCGTGCGTCAAGGAAAATGCACGACCGTGCGTTTCACACAGTCATGAATTCTGGGAGAAAACTGGATACAAGATAATCCGGAAACCTGCATACAAGATAAAAATAGCTGGGAATACACCTCCAGCACCAGATAAACATAGAGAAATGGAAGGGGACCACCATGTGCTTACCCCCAATAACGAGGAGCGCAACTGCACACCGAAACGGGCCTAAGAGTGCACCTATCAAGGAATAACCAATATGAATGAAAACATGCCTAAAGTGTAGTGCATAGACTAGATAATCGGCCCAGATGAGTCCATAAATGTGTATATAAATGGGACTCATCACACCCCCATACTTACCCGTTTGTACGTCTCGGGCAAACACTTAATCCTATGGTAGAAAAGTGCACGTTAAAAAAGCAACTGCGCAGGCAAAACACGATGGGAAGTAAAGAAATAACGATCGTAAAAATAAAGTAGAAAAGATTTTAAAACAAAGACTATATTTTAATAACTTCTACAAGTGTAAAATACAAAATACTACTACTCTGAGGTGAATTATTGGTGAATCAAACTGTCGCGCCCTAGGGAAAATAGCGTGAACTGCTGAGGTGAGCGTTGTTCAAATTGGATCTCAAGAAAGAGCTCTCCAAGAAATCCATCAAGGTCGATGGTCATATGCTTGCCCTTTCACACCTTCTCCACTGCATGAGACGATCTTATCAAGAATCAGTAGGGCTTTTAGGCTAGACTTGGGCTTGGGTTGAGGTACGGTAATGAAGTAGAAGAAAGTAGGCTAAACGCACCCAACCTCCGGTAAATAAACAAAAATCAACCTTAACATCTGCACCTTGAAGCACACTCCCCCAGACTTCAATTAAGCACTATAGTGTGCGCGAGACTACCATACTTATGGTTCCTTTCTTTTTAGAGTTCATTAACTCTCTCTTTTTTTTAGATCCATAATAACATAAGTTAGGATCAATCAATTTTTTTTTCATTTTTCTGCGCGCACACACCACATCACACCCCCAAATTTTTATTACTCCGCATCGCACAATCATCAACAAAATGTATAAATTTCAAAGCTTGACTCTAGTGCGTTTTAGGTTAGGATATGTGGTCTTGGTGAAAGTTTGGTGGAGTTTAACAAATAGGAAAGGTAAGGCTCAACGAGGCTAGCAAAGGGTGATATTAGGTTGGGAAATCAAAGCTCAATCGGATCAAATGATGGCCTACGTCATGCTCCCAACAAGATCATTCAACGCACTCGTTTTGAAAATAGCTAGGGGCAAGTTCTTAACCACCGAGCGAGGTATCCTCTCCTTCCAACTCAAACAACACGAGGCTAACAGCTCTTCTACACTCGACCTAAGGCTACCGCTAGATTCACCAAATTCACCGTTCGAGTAGAGTATTTTACAGTTACACTACAGAAGTAAATAAAACTATAATTTTGTAATAAAATCTACTCTACAAGAATTTTTAAGCCACATTAGCGCTCTACTAGTAGCACCGCACGGGTCACAACTTGTTCTGCCACACAATCCTAAATCAACAAACAAGCTTCCAAACATACAAATTAAGCACTTACACGATAAATGCGCAGGAATAACAAGAAAACGAATGTGGTGCGTGGTATGGAATGCGACAATACATTTGAAAATTCCTAACTCAGCACATTCTAACATGTCATGCAAAGTGTGTGCACGTGCACCGATCACTCTCTCCCCCAGACTTGATCAAAACCAAATATAATAACCAATTCAGAAATAAGTAGGAAAGGGGTAGAGTGGACCTATGCTCATAAATGAGCATGCCAGAAGTGCGGAAATTCCTCTTTTCTTTTAATAAAATATCCTCTCCATTTTCCACCACACGAGAGCTCCAACCTGCGCTGTTAGCAAGAAGGAAATACAGAACATATAAAAAATAAAAAGCAAACGGAACCGGTTGGTTCCAATGGGTTGTCTCCCAAGAAGCCCTTTTGTTTAACGTCCTTAAAGGTGGACCGAATACCTGTATTAAAGTTTGAAAGCAGCAGTTAAAGAGATTGTTCCAAACTAAAATAAAAACAAACAAGACAGCAAAGTAGCGACACAGAGCACAAAATCAGACCGAAGAAACAGCACAATCACCACCCAGAGACCCCATCACTCATTAGCTGTATGCTGATTTGTGGTGGTTCTCCCTAGCTACGCGAGATGGGAAAGAGGTGAAGGTTTTAAGGCCCAAGGAGGATGTCTCCCCCTTGCCCCTAACCTCTTCCTTCTCGCGCCGGAGGGCAACAGAGCGTGCTTCACGCAGCAATTTTTCTTGCTTCAACTTCTCCACAGTTGGAGAGCGCCAACGTTGATAACTGGCAGAATTTCCCACCTTGGTGGCAGGTGGCTTCACTTCCGTTGCCGCCGTGGAAACCGGATCAGCCCAATGGACCTGCTTAAAATGTTTACATTTTTTACATTGACTCGGACAAATTTTCATAAGGCGTTTTGTTCCGCCTTCTCCCTCATCATTCAATATTCTGGTCTCGGTGCTGTCTCTTGCCTTCTTCCCCTCTTCCGTCACAACTTGCAAAATCTCTTCTTTCTTTGCTCCTTCTAGCGATTCTGTTCTTTTCTCGACTTCTGCATCACTAGATGGTTCCTCAGTAAAAATAGGGTGAGAATGGATTACTGCTTTGGATACAATTTTGGGGCAAGTGGAGGGTGTCACCTTACAGGGTAAGACAACACACCCCTTAGAAAAGTCTAAGGTGGCACCGCTCTCTTTTAAGAACGGTACTCCCAAGATGGGAATAGATTGATTTAGACTTGGTCCCAAAACTTGGAAGTCGGCAACCACTACCGTCCCTTCGATTGTAACTTCCACATTCCTGACTTCTCCCTCATCCTTAACTACAGTCCCATTAGCAAGCACTAGTGACTTCCGTTCATCCGTGTCCTTTTTAAGTTGCAGTTTAACAACATCCTACAAAGCGAGGACGTTGCGAGATGAACCAGAATCACATAGGGCTGCCGTTTCAATATTATTAATGGAGCATGAGACCACCAACTCACTTAGTTCACCTACTCCCACGTCGGAGAGACTCTTCCCTTGGTTAATTGGATTTTTTTTTGTATTACTGGGGAGGGTCCCTTGCGTACGCTCGGTTAACACTTGAGCCAATTGGCCCACTTGCGTCTCTAAGTTACGCATGGATGCGGTTTGGTTTGCCATATTAGCGTTGGCGGCTTCCATAAACCTCTCCATCAACTCTTCCAGATTGCTTTTCTTAGGTACTGGGGCACCTTGATTATAACCCGGTTGAGGCGTCCTCGGTTGCCTTCCGGACACTTGAGCATCGTATTGATGCTGGCCCGGTTGCCATCGTTGGCCTGCAGCATTTTGGTTCCATGAAAAATTGGGGTGATTTCTCACACCCGGATTATAAGCATTTCCGTAGGGTGCCCCCTTAGCTTGATTTCCAACGAAATTTACAGATTCATTTAAACTAAGATGAGATAATTCACCTGATAGCCCGCTTCCTGGGCACTCGTATGAGTGGTGACCACCACCTCCACATCCTTCACATATGATGTTAGACGCGGGCGCAACAACGGGAGGTAGTGAATCCACCACGAATAGTCCCCGAGTGCTTCTAGGCGCATTTCTCCCCGCAGTCCAGAATGTGCTGTGGGACTCGGTGTCCTGCAGAATTCTGAGAGCTTCTTCGGGCGTGTGGTTCAACAGGGTTTTCTCCACGATGTTCCACGGCTGGAGCTCATGATTTGGGCATTTGCGCAGGAGGTCACCAAGACGCTCCCAAGCTTCTGCGAGGTTCTCCTGCTCAGCTTGTCGGAAGGTGGCAATCTCGCGCCGAAGGCTCACAATCTTGTCCACCGGGTGGAATTTGGCGATAAATTGGGACGCAAGCACATCCCAAGTGGCAGCAGTTCCTGGAGGGATAGAATGGAGCCAAACCTTGGCTTTGTCCCTCAATGAGAATGGAAACAGTCTCAACTTGATTGTTTCGTCAGTGATTCCTGCATACCTGAAGGTACCGCAAATGTCTGCGAACTCTGCCAAGTGAAGACGTGGGTCTTTACTGGGCATCCCAGAGAACTGCGCATTGTTACGGATGATGTTCAGGATGGCGGGCTTGATTTCGAACTGATTGTTCATGATGTTAGGCCCAAATCCTGGATACACACTCCCAGCTGTAGGAGTGGTGTAGTCTCTCATGGTCCTAGGTCTCAGCCTGAACACCTCCTGCTCATCCCTTAGATGGTTTTGCCCCACATGGGGTACTCCAGGATTCCCCTCATCTCTATCATCGGGTGCTCTCGGCACAACTCCAGGTTCCGTATTATCTCCCATAGTCGCTTGCACGACTGCAGCACGCCTTAGTGCGCGCGCAGTACGTTCAATCTCAGGATCAAAGGGTACTACTTCCCTTCCGGCTTGTCTCTGCATACACAAAAAGAAAACACAAAAAAAACAAAAATAAAAAACAACTGCTCGTATAACAAGGATTCACAACACAAAGCGTTACACGCCTGCATTCCCCGGCAACGGCGCCAAAACTTGATGCGTATTCGGTAAGTGCACTGGTCACTGTCAAGTAATAAAATTGGGAATAGCTTCCCCGAATATTGTCTCTCAAGGAATGCAGGTTCCGGTGAACGAAACGTGTGGTGAATCGATCGTTATACGAGCGAATAAAGGAAAGACAAGGGCATTGATTTTGCGTTTCCAAAGCTAGTGCAGAAAAGAGAGATGCGGGTCAAAACTCCGCTTCGCAAGGCGAGGTGGATACAACGGCCGTGATGCCGTGCTTCGGGAGGCACGTGGACGAAAAGTAACTATGACGGGTGAGGGTCGCACACACCTCTTCTCCAAGCAACACCACTAGCAATTGCTAGGGCTTCACACACAACAAATCTCAGAAAAACACAGCAAAGAAAGTGTTATTATCGCACCACCGCATCATTGCACATGAACATCACAAAAGATTTATAATATAAAGGTAAATAATAGTTCATTACAACAATCACAAGGAAAACACAAACATAAAGTTTAGAGAAGATCAATAGGAAGAAATCACCGCGTCTTGGGTTCTCGGCCGGAATAAGTGGTTGTCAGGCTCTCTCCGATTTCGGCCCTCAGATGGTGTGCTGATTCGATGGAGGCTGTCACCGCTCTAAGGACCTACAGCTCTTCTATGGCTTCCCACGACGAGGAATGCTTGAGCACTTGGCGGAGGATGCTTGCTAACACTCCCGGATGGAAGGATGGTGGTGGAAAACGCCGAAAAATGGCCTCTTTGGTGGTGGAGGTGAAGGAGAAGCCTTCATACCTCAGGAACGGCGGGAAGGACCTAATTTCCCGCTCGCCTCCTCGCTCTCCCGCTGCTCTGCGATGTAATCTGCATTTTATACTAAACAGGCAGAAAAATGGTCACGCACGGTCGCAGGATGTCACACTGCGTGAACCGTGCATTATTAGGTCTGCGTGAACCGCTGCTCTGCGTGAACCGTGCATTATTATATGATAAAAGCAGGCTTGAGAGAGATGCAGTGCCGCCCGTGCATTTTACGCACGCACGGGCAAATCCTCCCGTGCGTACAAACGCATGGGTAAATTCAGAATGACCAAAAACATGGAGAACACAGGCCAACCGTGCGTTTTATTCACGCACGGGCAAATCCGCCCGTGCGTAAAACGCACGACTAAATTTAGATCGATCGTCTTCTGCCCAGATCAAAGCGCACGACCGCAATAGCCCGTGCGTCAAGGAAAACGCATGACCGTGCGTTTCACACAGTCATGAATTCTGGGAGAAAACTGGATACAAGATAATCCAGCCACCTGCATATAAGATAAAAATAGCTGGGAATACACCTCCAGCACCAGATAAACATAGAGAAATGGAAGGGGAGGACCATGTGCTTACCCCCAATAACGAGGAGCGCAACTGCACACCAAAACGGGCCTAAGAGTGCACATATCAAGGAATAACCAATATGAATGAAAACATGCCTAAAGTGTTGTGCATAGACTAGATAATTGGCCCAGATGAGTCCATAAATGTGTATATGAATGGGCCTCATCAAAAGACGAGGAGAAGACGCCCGACTCCGGAGGGATTTGGCGTTGAACAAGTAAGACTTTGAGGTTCCATTGATGAATGATGACTTCACAAGGTTCTTGCCGGCAGAAAAGATGCCGCCAACGACGAGGCTTCCGGTGATTACTTTATTCAACCACGCGATCTCTTTGAAGTGATTGAAGATGGCGGGGGCGAAGCTTGGGCAGGATATCATTAGCTGTGGAGCCAGATCATGCCACGGGGATTGCCTAAAAATTTCTCCAAGTTTTAGACCATTATTAATTTAATTTGATTTATTATTTGTTAATGGTACATTCGCTGTCGCAGCGCCGCCGCACTAACCCCAGCAAGTTCGCCGCCCCCCGGCGATCTCGCCGGTGGGATTCGGTCAGGCCGGCGGTGGCTCTGGCGGTGACGGAGGCGGAGGGAAACATGGGAGCAGTTTTGGGAAAAAACATAAAAAATTTATATAAATTATATGTATATATACAATATATTGTATGTATATATAAATTATATATGTAATATAATATAAATCAGGATCCCCTCCATTTCGTCAGGATCCATTTCACGGTTCAGAGCGACTGTCTCTTGATCCAACGAGTTCACCTTTTTCAATCCTTTTATAGTTTTTTAATCCCAAAAATTATCCACCACTGAATATAGGTTAAAGTGTTTTTGTCCATTAAATGATGAAATGGATCCTGTTCATTTATATATATATATAAATATACTAGCAGCTCCGCACGGGCTTCGCCCATGCTCGCTGCTCCTCGATGGCCTTCGGCTGCCGCGACGGCGGCCTGCGGCCACCGCGAAGGCGGCCTGCGGCTGCCCCTACGGTGGCCTTTGGCCGCTTCCGCACAGGCTATGCCAAGCAGTAGAAGCTCCGCACGGGCTTCTCCCATGCTCACTTCTCCTTAACGGCCTTCGGCCCCCTCAGCACAGGCTACGTCAAGCAGTATAAACGGGCCGCAAAGCCCTCCCGAGCCCACCCCCCGATAAGACCCTACTGCCAACCGCTGAGACCCAACCACGTCTCAGCGGTCCAGTCCCAACCGCTGAGACCCAACCGTTGGGACAAAGTCCAGCCCCAACCACTGAGACACAACCACTGACACCCGGTTGGGGCTGGACTTCGTTTCAGCGGTTTCAAGATGACACCATCTCAGCCCAACCGCTGAGACGAAGTCCAGCCCCAAGCGCTGGGACCCAACCGCATCTCAGCGGTTGGACTGGCAGGC
Organism: Dactylorhiza incarnata; assembly: GCA_033032865.1. Lineage (NCBI taxonomy): Eukaryota > Viridiplantae > Streptophyta > Magnoliopsida > Asparagales > Orchidaceae > Dactylorhiza > Dactylorhiza incarnata. Next base: position 5,689,304 of record JAWHQI010000033.1, on the reverse strand, counting down.
TGGGGTGCAGATAGGCTTCGTTGGTTGGACTGGCAGGCTAGGGTGCGGATAGGCTTCGTCTCAGCCGGCTGTGCCCACAACATATATATGAGTACTCAAAATGACCGTAAAAAAATTTTAATTACTATTTTATAAAAAAAATTCAAAAAAAAAATATATATATATTTTAACAAAAAATCATTTTAAAGTAGATTTTAGTAGGACTAATGATAAGCTATCATAGTAGGTTTAGGAAGTCTAGTAAAAACTTTTGGATTTTATGAATTTTCATAATTATTTTTATTATTGGGATATAGTGTTATTACACAAATAACCTTTATATTTTATAAATTTCCATTTTTTTCTTACCGCGTCTCAGCGGTTGGACTAGCAAGCTGGGGTGCGGATAGACTTCGTCGGTTGGACTGACAGGCTGGGGTGTGGATAGGCTTCGTCTCAGCCAGCTGCGCCCACAACATATACATATGAGTACTCAAAATGACCGTAAAAAAATTTTAATTACTATTTTATAAAAAAATTTAAAAAAATATATATATTTTAACAAAAAATCATTTTAAAGTAGATTTTAGTAGGACTAATGATAAACTATCATAGTAGGTTTTGGAGGTCTAGTAAAAACTTTTGGATTTTATGAATTTACATAATTATTTTTATTATTGGGATATAGTATTATTACACAAATAACCCTTATATTTTATAAATTTCCATTTTTTTCTTCATATATGTTAAGTCATTGGAGTAAAAGAATGAGGTTATATTTGTTAGAAATTTTATATCTTAAAATATTTATTTATAATGTTTTATTGGAGCAAAGTATGGTGTTTGGTGTTTGGCTCATCATATGTGATGAAAAGTGACAAAACCAAATTAGAGGGAATCCAAATTTCGGAGGGAACCTTTCATGAATGAAAGGATGATCCATTTAGTCCCACCTTGCCATTCTCCATTCTTGTTGGTGAGTATATATATTAGTTCACACCTTCTTATTTGTTCAAAAGAACATAAGGAGAAACTATGAACCACACGTGCGCATGCGCTCGCACCGCACCGGACCGGACCGGATCCAAATTTCGGATTTGGGGAATAATTGAATTGTATTTTTTGTACAAAACAGTTTTAGTCCTTTTATTCGGTCTTTTTTGTTCCATCCTGCGTTCGACGAACGACATGCTGCGTTCGACAAACTTCAGTCACAGCGGTTCTACGCTCAACGAAATGCTTCCTGCGTTCGACGATCTTCCATCTCAGCGGTCCTGCGCTCGACGAAATGCTTCCTGCGTTCGACGATCTTCCGTCTCAACGGTTAACCATGTCTCTGCGGTCGATGAATTGATTCAGATCGACGACGACGGGTCATATCGTCGATTGCTTGTCTCGACGATAAGTTGTATCATCGTGAACAGGTCGTATCGTAGATTGCAAGTCTCGACGATAAGTTCTATCGTCGTCACTCTCGGTCTCGACACGTTTTGTCGTCAAATAGAAGACTAGTCTCGGCGATAAGTTGTGTCGTCGTGTAGTCTCGTCGTGACCTCTTTCTTTGTCGTTTTCTCTTGCAGTTATTACGCATGTTTCCTAAACTGCTTACGCGTGCTTTCGGCATTAATTCCATAAGTTGGAAATACAACGTTTCTTTTCCTGATTTTCAGCCTTCCAATTATAACCGTTCGCATTTATTGTGGCTTTAATTATTGCCGTTTTACGAGATCCTATTTTAGAGGAGCCTTGCGGTCTGAATATAAAGGGTTCTTTTCTGCAATTCCACAGACAACCATTTTCTGCTCTCTCTCTCTTGCTCTCACTCGTTCTCGCGATATCATTTTCTTTACATTTGCTTCATCAAGTGGAAGTTCGGGTGATCTGTGCTTCTTCGGTGTCCGCGCACATCGGAGCTTTCGGGATCTAGCCGGGTGTTGTACCTTGGAGGAGTGAGCATCGGTTGAAAGCCCTGCCGGAGGGTGGTGCAACTTCTTTAGGGCAGTGACCACACGCCTTACACAGGCTTGATTCTAACCTATAGATTACTCTATTTTATTTCTCACCTCCTTCTACAATTTTGTTATTTAAAGATAAATAAAATCAAATATGTTTATCTCTGTCTTCACTTTCATATGTACTGGAATTTATTTTATGTTTTACAAATTTCAAAAATCTGTAATGGCAACTAGAACTGAGGATTCTGCCGGGATTAAACCCGAGAAATTCAACAGAAACGGTTTCCGTCGTTGGCAAGCACAAGTAGAATATTGGTTGAACACCTTAGGTCTTCTATCTGCGATATTTGATGTTCCTGCTGTAGAAATAGAAAACCCTAGCGCTACAACTGCAGTCGCTTCAACTCTACCATAGTCTTCATCCTCCAGTGCAAATACCACTAGGACGTACGTTAGACGTATCCTTTATAGAAATCCGGTAGATATTGAATATCATTGTCGCAACCGAATTCTTAGTGCCTTGTCTGACAGCCTCTACGATGTTTTCCTTCAATATCGTACAACCAAGGATTTGTGGTATGCTCTTGAAGCACGCTATAACCTAGATAATGCGGGTATAGAACGTTATAATGTTTCTAACCTCCACAAATTCAAGCTTGATGCCTCCAAGCCCATAAATCCTCAACTACATCAACTTGATGAGATGTTGTCCAAGATCCGAGCCGATGGCTCAGTTCTTTCCGAAAATTATTTAGTGGCATGTCTTATTGATGCCCTTCCTGATTCTTGGTCCGGTTTTAGCACTATACTGAGGCATGACCAGTCAAACCTTACATACATTCAGATCCAAAATGCTATCCGTATAGAGGAGGAACATAAGTCTAAGAGTTTTAAAGCTCCCAAAGACCATGCTCCTAAAGTTAATCTAAATGAATCTCATGGCAACCCTTCCTCCAACCATCACTTCAAAGGCAAGGGCAAGATCCATAAGAAACCTTTCCGTCCAAGTTCCCGCCTTCAAAAACCCAATCACCCCAAGCCTGGTCCTTCAAACCAAAACTCAGGTAAAGGGAAATGGTGCTTCCTCTGCGGCCGCACAAACCATCTGTCTACCAACTGCTTCTACAAGAAGACACAACCCGTGATTTGCAAGTCTCGTGGAGACAAGCCTCAGGCCAACATGATCCAAGCACCGGATCAACCTATCTTCAGGTTAGATTATTCTCCAAGTCTTCTTCTCACTTGTTTATCAGATTGGTGGCTTGACTCCGGAGCAAATGTTCATACCTGTTTTGATCGTTCTTACTTTGCCACCTTTCAGGATATTGATGGCGCAAATCTCACACACCGCTGTAGGTTGTGGCGAGACTGCGGCACGAAACGGTAGTGTACCGATCGTTTAAGTAATATAAAACGAGGAGTAAATCCCTGAGTATCGATCTCGGAAGGAACACAGTAAGGTGGAGTTGACTATTGAGGAGGACTTAAGATTGAAGTCCTTAAGGTCGGATGGATTGCGGGAGGCTTGGTTTGGACTGCGGAAAACAAAATAAAATAGCTACGACTACTCCTATGCAGGCCTTAAGCGCACTTCTTTGCCAGGCGGGATGGAAGACTACACGGGCCGCAATGCACCGAATCGCTAGGCGGATGGACGAGCAGGCTAGCGGATGGAGTGGAGAGAGCGGCGGAATGAGGGTCGCAAGCACCTCTTCGCAAAGCACACCACTAACAATTGTTAGGGCGGCACAACACAACAAACAATCCACACCACAAGGCACACCTCAAATGAAAATATAACAAGATTACTCAATCACATAGACATGATTTCTTACTAATGTTAACAAATAAAAGTATACTTCATCAAACATATAAGAAATCCAACTAAACTATCAACTACAAGAGGAGGTGAGTGTGCGAAATCGACTGACTCCGAAGTATTGTTGAGGATTCACGGAAGGAATCGCCGGGTTGTTAATCCGCGTCCAAACTCGGTCCTCAACTACGTCTAGGGTAGAGAAGGTTGTCACTACCTTCCAGTGGACCCGTCTTCTTCATGTCACAAACCGAAGGAATGATCACACAAGCTGCTCATATCTTGAAGAAGAAGGCTAGGTTGACTCCTTTCTTGAAGCTCTTGGATGAAGGAGATGGCCGAGAGGAAGCTCCGGCGAAGATTTGGCGTTGAAAGCTTTCTCGGAGATCCTCCCTAAGGTGGGCGGTGAAGGAGGCGAAACCCTGCAGAAAAATGTGGAAAACGGCGGAGCTGGGCGGAGTCGGATGGTCGATCCCGACCTAAAATCGCGCATGTCTATTTATAGACGGAGCAGAATTAAACAACGCGCACGATCAGGCGCACGACCAATGGTCGTGCGCGAAGGAATGCATCTGATCGTGCGCGAAGAACCTGTAGCTCGAACCAAATCTGCACAAAAGCGCACGGTCAGCGGCGCACGACCAGTTGTCGTGCGCGAAGAAGGCCAATGATCGTGCGTCGTCGCTCGATCAGGGAAGGGAATTAACGGATGACCAGTGGTCGTGCGCCTGGTCGTGCGAGAAGGAAAACGCACGATCAGAGGCTTTTTTGACCGAAAATCCCCCAGGACCCATCCCGAGTGTCGCACAAGCCTTGGACCTGCATGAAAATATACTAGACCACAGAAATACATGAAATCACACCAAGATGGGGCATCTATCACTAGCGTGAGAAATATCTCCACATAAACGGCAACGAATATTAAATGCAGCCCACATTATATGGATATAGCAAGATTCAAAATAAAGACTCTATCATGCAAACTATTACACCTAACAGTAATTTACTAAACAACCTATTTAAAAACAGGAAAATATAATAAAAAGAACTGAAATAAAAATAAACGACGCAATTTACAAATGGAAGGGCTTCTCTCTCAGATTCTCCCTCTCCAGAAAACTCACACGTCTGTGTTCCCCGGAACGGCGCCAAAAACTTGATGGCACAAATCTCACACACCGCTATAGGCTGTGGCGAGACTGTGGCACGAAACGGCAGTGTACCGATCTTTCAAGTAATATAAAACGAGGAGTAAATCCCCGAGTATCGATCTCGGAAGGAACACAGTAAGGTGGAGTTTTCTATTGAGGAGGACTTGAGATTGAAGTCCTTAAGGTCGGATGGATTGCGGGAGGCTTGGTTTGGACTGCGGAAAACAAAATAAAATAGCTACGACTACTCCTATGCAGGCCTTGAGCACACTGCTTCGCCAGGCGGGATGGAAGACTACACGGGCCGCAATGCACCGAATCGCTAGGCGGATGGACGAGCAGGCTAGCAGATGGAGTGGAGAGAGCGACGGAATGAGGGTCGCAAGCACCTCTTCGCAAAGCACACCACTAAAAATTGTTAGGGCGGCACAACACAACAAACAATCCACACCACAAGGCACACCCCAAATGAAAATATAACAAGATTACTCAATCACATAGACATGATTTCATACTAATGTTAACAAATAAAAGTATACTTCATCAAACATATAAGAAATCCAACTAAACTATCAACTACAAGAGGAGGTGAGTGTGCGAAATCGACCGACTCCGAAGTCTTGTTGAGGATTCACGGAAGGAATCGCCGGGTTGTCAATCCGCGTCCAAACTCGGTCCTCAACTGCGTCCGGGGTAGAGAAGGTTGTCACTACCTTCAAGTGGACCCATCTTCTTCGTGTCACGAACCGGAGGAATGATCACACAAGCTGCTCAGATCTTGAAGAAGAAGGCTAGGTTGACTCCTTTCTTGAAGCTCTTGGATGAAGGAGATGGCCGAGAGGAAGCTCCGGCGAAGATTTGGCATTGAAAGCTTGCCCGGAGATCCTCCCTAAGGTGGGCGGTGAAGAAGGAGGCGAAACCCTGTAGAAAATGTGGAAAATGGCGGAGCTGGGCAGAGTCAGATGGTCGATCCCGACCTAAAATCGCGCATGTCTATTTATAGACGGAGTAGAATTAAACAACGCGCACGATCCGGCGCACGACCAATGGTCGTGCGCGAAGGAATGCCTCTGATCGTGCGCGAAGAACCTGTAGCTCAAACCAAATCTGCACAAAAGCGCACGGTCAGCGGCGCACGACCAGTGGTCGTGCGCAAAGAAGGCCAATGATCATGCGCCGTCGCTTGATCAGGGAAGGGAATTAACGCACGACCAGTTGTCGTGCGCCTGGTCGTGCGAGAAGGAAAACGCACGATCAGAGGCTTTTTCGACCGAAAATCTCCCAGGACCCATCCCGAGTGTCGCACAACCCTGGACCTGCATGAAAATATACTAGACCACAGAAATACATGAAATCACATCAAGATGGGGCATAAATGTGCACTAAGCAATGAAATGGGCAATGTGATCAAATAGAATTGAAAATAGGCCTAAAGTGAAGTGCAAGTGCATGAAAACTAGCCCAGATGAGTCCGGAAATCACTATATAAACTGGACTCATCACACCCCCAGACTTACCTGTTTGCACGTCCCGAGCAAACACATCCTAAGAAGGCGGGGAAAAAATAAATAGCTAGCTTAAAATTACACCGAGGAGTACCATGCGAAGTCGCATACCCGAGTGCATAGAGAAATAGTGGATAAGGTTTCTAAATATACACATAGTTTATATGCTTCTAATGGAGTAAATAAATATTACTACTACTCATAAATGTGAATCACGGTGAAACAATCGGTCACGCATACGAGGAAAGTAAAATACACACTGAGCTGAGCATTGCCCAGGCTAGGGTTTGGGACAAACTCCACCGAAATCCATCGGTGTCGGATACCATAAGCTCGCCCGGTCACATTCTCTCCACAGCACTAGATTAGTTCATACCGTGAGTCGGTAGGACTTATGGTTTTTCATGAGGCTTGGGTTACGGTGAGGTAAACAATGATAAACAGGATGGCTTAAAGCACCCAACCCAAATGAGCTTAAACAATAACTCTATCCCCGCAGCTACAAAAACACGCGGATGCACCACACCACCAGACTTGGACCTGAACGCATGGGTATGTGCACCGCCTACTCCAAAATACATATCTCAAATAGATTTTCAATTAAACTCATTCTCATTTTTCTTTTCTTTTCTTCTCATTTCATTTCTTTTTCTAATTTTATATTTTTTTAAATTCAGCAAATGTTCAAGGGAGTACAACCACATCTCCAAATTTAACATCACCACATCAACATTCCAAAATACAAATGTAAAAATAGCTAAAGCTCAGCTTTGGGTATGTGACTAGGATCGGCTTTTTGGTTTTGGTGGAATAAAATGTGGAGCTGAATCAAAGGGATGGGGTAGGCACAAATGGGCTAACGAGGATAAGATATCAGGATTGGCACAAAGGCTCAACCGGGCCAAAATGATGGCCTACGTCATTCTTGCGCAACAGAATTATCCTATGCCAATGCTTCAAGAATCTCTTGGGGCGAGTTCTTAGTCACCGAGAAAGGATATCCTTCCTCCCGACACAAGCAATACACGTCTAGCGATAATTTACACACACCCATATGCTACCTTTTGATTCAAACCGGATTCACCATTTGAGTAGAGCAAACATTATTTACACTAATAGAAATGTATAAGACTAATAGTATAAAAAGGAATCTAATCTACACAAATCTCTATGCTCACAAAAGCATTAGACTAGGAACACCGGAGTCAACATATTACTCCACTATATAATTTAAAAGCCAGCACAATGATTTGCCCGAACCTTGATCAAGAAATGAGTTTAACTCGCGGCACGCAAACAGCTAAGCACACGCTCAAGTGGGTGCAAGTGGTGTGTGATGCAATGATCTAAACAAAATAAATCAATAAAAGCTTCTAGTATGCATATGCAGTGTGCACGTGCATTGGGTAACAGATACTAGCTCTCCCCCCAGACTTAAACTATGCATTAAGATATTCTAAAACAAAGTTGGGGGAAGAGGGTACCCAATGCTCAGCAAGTGAGCATACCAGAAGACGCGTGTAGAACAAGACCAAGCCGCACCTCCGCCGTAAGAAGAATCGCGACCACCGCCTTCCATAGGAATGACCTGCAGGGGTGAGCTCCGCAAAAACAAAAAGAAATAGAAAAACTAAAACTTAATTGAAATTTAACTAACTATTCTACTTAATGAAAAATATAATGCAAGAAAAATAAGATAAATACTGGGGTTATTGTCTTCCCAGCACGACTTATTCAAAACTTTACGAGTTCTAGCTAATGGGCCTATGGAATAGAAAATGCACAGGTAGCTATTCCATTATCCGTTTCGGTGGCCGGTACCGATACGGCGATAAAACAGTCACCCCTCTACCTGTATAATAATACCTGCAACGCACAGGTAGAGGAAACAGAATGTAAGAGGAGGAGGAGGAATAAGCCTCACTCATCTCACACAAAAAATCCTTGCCAAGCAAGGTGTCATCCATAGCAGGTCCGCAGGAGGAGAAGGCAATGAATGAGGCTTCCTCTATGTAGGGGGGATCAACCTCCTCACATGAGAGGATACACTCATCATTGACTTGAATAGAATGCTCCAAGTCCTCCTGAAGTACCTGCGAAGACTCAACCTGCACAGGCTCAGATATAGTAGAAGGGGGGTCAAGAAATAAAAGAGAAGAAGAACATAAATAAAAATCAAGCGGGGGAGTGGTCCCGGACTCACTCCCAAAAGGTTGGGAAAGTAAAATAATGTTTGCATTGTCATCAATGCTACAAGGTTCGGCGGGATCAACAAGGGCCATGCCTAGGATTTGGACTTCCTCCGCCGGTGCTGAGGAAAGCTCCTCTTCACCTAGAAGGTTGTCCTCCTCCATAGGAGTAGGCACAATACATAGATCGCCAGCTTCATCTTGCGACACATCATCAACAATGTCGTTGGAGACGAGCGTAGTAGAATGCACAACAGGGGAAGGAATGGTGCTTGGATAAAAGTCAAGCACTGATTCCTCACAAAGAATCAAATCTACGCTAGGTGATGGATGCACAGGGGAGATAGGCTCGGCCATGTCAGAGCCTAGATCAGCCACGCATCTGGTGACTGTGTCCACATCATACCCTTCACATGATGAAGGTGACACAGACACATAACCGAATGTTGAAGGTGTGCTGTCGGAAGTAGGACTCGGGACGATCCGGATATCCGGCTCATCATCCTCGTCCAATTGGCGAAGATACTCGGCACAGTCCTTCAGGGCGTGATACATGCTTTGACAGAACAAGCACCATTTTATATTTCTCCTTGGTCCTTGAGGGGCCGGGGAGGAATATAAAAATGGTGTATGCGGCGAGGACGAGTGGCCATAAGACTTGGGCACAGGGCATGAAGAACCATAGGAAAATGGTGCTCCGTACACCGGGCCACGAGAATTATGCCCACCATCTTCCGTAGGGCATATATCACTAGCGTGAGAAATATCTCCACATAAACGGCAACGAATATTAAATGCAGCCCACATTATATGGAGATAGCAAGATTCAAAATAAAGACACTATCGTGCAAACTATTACACCTAACAGTAATTTACTAAACAACCTATTTAAAAAGCAGGAAAATAGAATAAAAAGAACTGAAATAAAAATAAACGACGCAATTTATAAATGGAAGGGCTTCTCACTCAGATTCTCCCTCTCCAGAAAACTCACACGTCTGTGTTCCCCGGCAACGGCGCCAAAAACTTGATGGCGCAAATCTCACACACCGCTATAGGCTATGGCGAGACTGCGACACGAAACGGCAGTGTACCGATCTTTCAAGTAATATAAAACGAGGAGTAAATCCACGAGTATCGATCTCGGAAGGAACACAGTAAGGTGGAGTTGAATATTGAGGAGGACTTGAGATTGAAGTCATTAAGGTCGGATGGATTGCGGGAGGCTTGGTTTGGACTACGGAAAACAAAATAAAATAGCTACGACTACTCCTATGCAGGCCTTGAGCGCACTGCTTCGCCAGGCGGGATGGAAGACTACACGGGCCGCAATGCACCGAATCGCTAGGCAGATGGACGAGCAGGCTAGCAGATGGAGTGGAGAGAGCGGCGGAATGAGGGTCGCAAGCACCTCTTCGCAAAGCACACCACTAACAATTGTTAGGGCGACACAACACAACAAACAATCCACACCACAAGGCACACCTCAAATGAAAATATAACAAAATTACTCAATCACATAGACATGATTTCATACTAATGTTAACAAATAAAAGTATACTTCATCAAACATATAAGAAATCCAACTAAACTATCAACTACAAGAGGAGGTGAGTGTGCGAAATCGACCGACTACGAAGTCTTGTTGAGGATTCACGGAAGGAATCGCCGGGTTGTCAATCCGCGTCCAAACTCGGTCCTCAACTGCGTCCGGGGTAGAGAAGGTTGTCACTACCTTCCAGTGGACCCGTCTTCTTCGTGTCACGAACCGGAGGAATGATCACACAAGCTGCTCAAATCTTGAAGAAGAAGGCTAGGTTGACTCCTTTCTTGAAGCTCTTGGATGAAGGAGATGGCCGAGAGGAAGCTCCGGCGAAGATTTGGCGTTGAAAGCTTGCCCGGAGATCCTCCCTAAGGTGGGCGGTGAAGAAGGAGGCGAAACCCTGCAGAAAATGTGGAAAACGGCGGAGCTGGGCGGAGTCGGATGGTCGATCCCGACCTAAAATCGCGCATGTCTATTTATAGACGGAGCAGAATTAAACAATGCGCACGATCAGGCGCACGACCAATGGTCGTGCGCGAAGGAATGCCTCTGATCATGCGCGAAGAACCTGTAGCTCGAACCAAATCTGCACAAAAGCGCACGGTCAGCGGCGCACGACCAGTGGTCGTGCGCGAAGAAGGCCAATGATCATGCGCCGTCGCTTGATCAGGGAAGGGAATTAACGCACGACCAGTGGTCGTGCGCCTGGTCGTGCGACAAGGAAAACGCACGATCAGAGGCTTTTTCGACCGAAAATCCCCCAGGACCCATCCCGAGTGTCGCACAACCCTTGGACCTGCATGAAAATATACTAGACCACAGAAATACATGAAATCACACCAAGATGGGGCATAAATGTGCACTAAGCAATGAAATGGGCAATGTGATCAAATAGAATTGAAAATAGGCCTAAAGTGAAGTGCAAGTGCATGAAAACTAGCCCAGATGAGTCCGGAAATCACTATATAAACTGGACTCATCAGATATCAGTGGAGGAAGCGTGACCTTAGGAGATGCTTCTTCGGCACAAATACTTGGGCGCGGGCGAGTGGATCTTAGGTTGACATCCGGGAAGACACTAGCCTTGCAAGATGTGCTTTATGTGCCGAGAGTGAGGAAGAATCTTATGAGCGGATCCTCATTAGTTAAGAAGGGTTATAAAATTGTCTTAGAGTCAAATAAAGTTGTAATAACATTTAATGATGTTTTATTGGTAAAGGATATATCTGTGATGGTCTATTTAAATTAAATGTTGCTGATTTAGAAATAAATCAGATTTCATCTTCTTCTGTTTCATGTTCAAATTCAGATTTTTGGCATGCTAGATTAGGACATGTGAATTCAGATTCTATGAAGAGAATGATGTCTTTAAATTTAATTCCGAAATTTAATATTGCGCCAAGCTCTAGATATGAAATATGTGTACAATCTAAATTTTCTAGAAAACCTCTTAAATTAGTGGAAAGAACTTCAAAACCTTTAGAGTTAATTCACTCGGATGTGTGTGACTCTAACCGCCAACCTACTAGAGGTGGAAATAAATATTTTGTAACTTTTATTGATGATTTTATTAAATATTGTTACATATATTTATTAAAAACTAAAGGTGAAGTCTTCTCATATTTTAAGATTTTCAAAGCGGGAGTAGAAAATCAATTAGGATCCTCGATTAAAATTCTTAGATCTGACCGAGGTGGAGAATACACTTCGAATGAACTAACCCAGTTTTGCCAAGAACATGGGATTATCCATCAAGTGACTACTCCATATTCTCCCCAATCGAATGGTGTAGCTGAACCCAAAAAATGGACCTTGATGAGCATGGTCAATGCCATGTTAGCCGAGTCAGGTGCTCCAGAAAATCTTTGGGGTGAAGCGTTGCTCACCTCCTCTTTTATCTTGAATAGAATTCCTTCAAAACATAATGACAAAACTCCTTTTGAATGATTTAAATTAAGGAAACCTAACCTCCTAATTCTTCGTGTGTGGGGGTGTTTGGCTAAGGTAGCAATTCCTGAACCTAAAAGAAAGAAAATAGGACCTAAAACATTAGAGTCCATCTTTATAGGTTATGCTTCCGATAGTAGTTCTAATATGTTTCTTATCACCAACTCTCTAATTAGTGAAATATCAAACAATACTATAATTGAAGCCAGAGATGCCGTTTATTTTGAAGATAAATTCCCATATAAAATAAACAACACATCTCAACCATCTTCTAGCTCAAATCAACCTTTCTCTTCTATAGATCCATTAGAAATTGATGAACCTAGAAGAAGCAAAAGGGTTAAAACCAAAAGAACATTTGGAGAAAATTACTTCACTTACCAGTTGAAGGAGATCCAAATTCATATGAGGAAGCTATGGCCACATCTGACTCCCCCTTTTGGAAAGAAGCCATAAATGCCGAAATTAATTCTATTCAAGAAAACAAAACCTGGATTCTAACTAATCTTCCATCTGGTACCAAAGCCATAGGTTGTAGATGGATCTTCAGGAAGAAATTAAATCCTGACGGTTCCATACAAAAATATAAGACTCGCCTTATTGCTAAAGGCTATGCGCAAAAACAATGGATATATTATTTGGATACTTGTGCTCCCGTAGCTAGGATTACATCCCTTCGCGTTCTAGTAGCCTTAGCTTCGGTCCATAAATTAATTATTCATCAAATGGACGTAAAAACCGATTTCTTCATGGAGACTTAGATGAAGAAGTCTATATGTCTCAACCCGAAGGTTTTGTAGTTAAAGGACAAGAAACCAAAGTATGTAAGCTAATTAAATCTCTGTATGGTCTACAACAAGCACCAAAACAATGACACCAAAAATTTAACTCTGTAGTATTATCATTTTGATTTATATCTAACGAATGTGATAAATGCATTTATGCAAAACAAGAAGAAAATGAATATGTGATTTTATGTCTCTATGTAGATGGCATTTTAATCTTTGGAAGCTCAATTAAAATTGTTAATAATATTAAAAATAATTTATCATCTAAATTTGATATGAAAGATTTAGGAGAAGCTAATGTCATTTTGGGAATAAAATTAGCTAAATCAGATTCAAATGTTTCATTATCTCTTTCTCACTCGATTGAGAAAATGTTACATAAATTCAATCTGTTTGATTACGCACCTGCTTCTACTCCTTATGACGCTAGCATTAAGTTGTGTAAGAATTTAGGTGAACCTATTGACCAACATAGGTATGCACAAAATGATAGGGTCACTGCTTTATATTGCTAATCGCTCTAGGCCCGATATTTCATATGTTGTAGGCAGGCTTAGTAGATATACTAGCAATCCAAGTGATGATCACTAGATAGCCTTAACTAGAATCTTTAAATATCTTCGCGGAACTTTAGACTATAACTTAGTGTATACGGGTTATCCCGAAGTTTTGGAAGAATATTTAGATGCCAATTGGGTAACTGATTCCTTAGACGTTAAGTCTACTACCGACTATGTTTTCCTACTTGGAGGAGCCGCCATTTCATGGGCTTCTACAAAACAAACTGTGATTTCAAGAAGTACCATGGAATTTGAGCTGATAGCATTAGACACTACGTGTGCCGAAGCCGAATGGCTTAAGAATTTATTTACTGAAATTCCTTTAGTTAGAAAACCTATACCTGCCAATTCTTTGCATTGTGATAATAAATCTGTGATTGATTTAACTGCTTCAAATAATGCTAATGAAAAAATGAATAAGTTCATGAGAATCAGGTACAAGTCCGTGAAGCAAAGAAGAAAAGAAGTGATATCACTAAATTACGTAAAGTCAGAATTGAATCTGGCTGATAATCTTACCAAGGGATTATCCCGAAGGGAGATATTGTTGTCATCGAGGGGAATGGGGCTTAAGCCCACATAATTTGCTGCCAAAGGTGGATACCCAACCCATGTGATTGGAGATCCCATGAAGTGGGTTCAATGTGGTAGAAACGAAGTCGTTGATGTAGCGTAGTTGGGAGCACAAATTTAAAAGGTTGAGAAAACCTTCTCCCCATTCCTAGGATGTTGTGCTCTATGTAACAGTTTAGGATGAAATTTAAAGTTCTTAATGGTTTCCAAAGGCATATATCTTTGCGAGATATTAGTTATGAAATATCTCTTGAGGCACCACCTATGTGGGGGTTGTTGTGAGGCCGCAACTTTGGGATCCGGGCTAAAACCAAAATAACTCTCATGAAAAAACAAGGATTGCGCATGACCATTAATGCGCCCACCGCCATAACCCAATGAACAACCAATCTTTTGTGTGCTTATCTAACTTACCGGTTAAAAGTTTATAATTCAAAGCCTTTGGCACATTATATTCTTCGGTGGGGGAAGCAAGTACTAAGTATAGGTTCAAGGTAACCATTCCACCTATACCCATTGCAATTGATACAATTTGATGAAACAAATTTGTATTTGATTTTATTTATTATTACTAATATCATAACTCATGAAGTTCGCTTTTGGTATTTCGCTTTTGTGGGGAATTGTTGGAAATTTTATATCTTAAAACATTTATTTATAATGTTTTATTGGAGCCAAGTATGGTGTTTGGTGTTTGGCTCATCATTTGTGATGAAAAGCGACAAAACCAAATTGGAGGGAATCCAAATTTTGGAGGGAACCTTTCATGAATGAAAGGATGATCCATTTAGTCCCACCTTGCCATTCTCCATTCTTGTTGATGAGTATATATATTAGTTCACACCTTCTTATTTGTTCAAGAGAACATAAGGAGAAACTATGAACCACACGCGCGCACGCACCGCACCGGACCGGATCCGGATTTCGGATTTGGGATTTGGGATTTGGGGAATAATTGAATTGAATTTTTTGTACAAAACAGTTTTAGTCCTTTTATTCGGTTTTTTTTGTTCCATCCTGCGCTCGCCGAAATGCTTCCTGCGTTCGACGATCTTCCTTCTCAGCGGTTCTTCGCTCGACGAAATGCTTCCTGCGTTCGACGATCTTCCGTCTCAGCGGTTGACCATGTCTCTGCGGTCGATGAATTAATTCAGATCGACGACGACAGGTTGTATCGTCGATTGCGTGTCTCGACGATAAGTTGTATCATCGTGAACAGGTTGTATCGTAGATTGCAAGTCTCGACGATAAGTTCTATCGTCATCACTCTCGGTCTCGACCCATTTTGTCGTCGAATAGAAGACTAGTCTCGACGATAAGTTGTGTCGTCGTGTAGTCTCATCATGACCTCTTTCTTTGCCGTTTTCTCTTGCAGTTATTACTCATATTTCCTAAACCGCTTACGCGTGCTTTTCGGCATTAATTCCGTACGTTGGAAATACAACGTTTCTTTTCCCAATTTTCAGCCTTCCAATTATAACCGTTCGCATTTATTGTGGCTTTAATTATTGCCATTTTACGAGATCTTATTTTAGCGGAGCCTTGCGGTCTGAATATAAAGGGTTCTTTTCTGCAATTCCACCGACATCCATTTTCTGCTCTCTATCTCTTGCTCTCACTCGTTCTCGCGATTTCATTTTCCTTACATTTGCTTCATCAAGTGGAAGTTCGTGTGCTCTGTGCTTCTTCGATGTCCGCGCACATCGGAGCTTTCGGGATCTAGCCGGGTGTTGTACCTTGGAGGAGTGAGCATCGGTTGAAAGCCCTGCCGGAGGGTGGTGCAACTTCTTTAGGGCAGTGACCACACGCCTTTCACAAGCTTGATTCTAACCTATAGATTACTCTATTTTATTTCTCAACTCATACAATTTTGATATTGCTGTTCATATATATATATATATATATATATATATATATATATATATATATTTATATGCTGTTTCTGCAAAGTTTCAAAACCGGAAAAATATATTATTTTGTATATTAATATAGGAATACAGAAATATTATTCCAACAATATTTGGCAATTTTGAATGTTGCAACTTCTTTCATTTAGTAGTTAATGATATATATAAAATAATATATATTATATATGTAATACAATATATATAGATATTAAATTCTTTTAAATTAGAACCGGTCATTGAATCACAACAGTTGGATCAAGATGAAATGGGCTGCAAGTAGACAAATTCCTATTTTTTGAAGTTTCTCCTCCCGATCAAAGCACGGACGGAAACGGTGGGAGGCCTGCATATTTAAAAAAAATCCATAAAAATATTTATTATATAACACTACTAGAAAAATGACTTTTAGCCACACTTTTTTTTGCCACGGGTCAAAAATCGTGGCTAATAGTTAAGTATTAGCCACGGCCCCTAATTCGTGGCTAATAAGTAAGTATTAGCCACGGATGTCATATTGGTGGCAAAAAAGAATGCATTAGCCACGGTTTATCGAATTCGTGGCTAAAAAATACTATTAGCCACGATTTCCTAATTCGTGGCTAATATTTTAGCCGCAATTTTTAATTCGTGGTAAATACATAAGTATTAGCCACGATTTTTTGCCGTGGCAAAAAAATTAGTATGAGATAATTAACAAAAAATTAGTTTTTAAATTTATTCATAGCATAAACATAAATATATTAATATTAATTTAGACATTAATTCTCAAATACTTAATAAATTTGTGTCACATGCCATTCAATCATGCATATATTATACACATCACGTGCTATGAGGAGATCAACAACACTCAATCTAAGAGCAGAACTATTGTCGATCGAATAATTATGAAGCTATAATATTGATGAAGCTATAATATTGATGAAGCTATAATATTGATGATAGCTAGCAACTTAACGATCTCAATCGTCGTGACCTTTATACGAATATGATGAATGTGTACATGTTCACTGTGAATATGATCGATGTCATCAAATTGTAATCATACGTAACTTCTATATAGCGTCGGCACATCAGGTAGCTAATATTTGGCCTTGTAGTTCAATAATCTCATCAAATTGTTATCTGCGATCATACCAAGATATTTTTTTCATATATATGGAGAATATGATTACATCAATGAGGCGCTAGGTGAATGTTCCAAGGAATAGTAGGAACTGAGTTGCACGCGATAACCACAAAAATGACAACATCGATGAGCCAATTAGACGAATAGTACCTAAGATGATTGAGAGATCAGGCTCGTATCAAATGCCCCTACAAAGAGTTTTTGGGGGTTCCGAGATCCCAACCTCGTATCATGCTGCCCTTATGTATAGTTATATATTGTGGGTTTCACTGCCCAATCTTATATCAAATGCCCCATGTCGAGTTTTCGGGGGTTCCGCTGCCCGGTCAGCGGACGGGGGTCAAGGGGGCAGCGCCCCCTGCAGGGTCCGGGGGCAGCGCCCCGGGCCCAATTTTTTTTTGTATATTAACTACGACCATCTCCGCACGGGCTTCGCCCGTGCTCGCTGACACAAATAATTAGCGGGCTACAAGTGTACGTAACTGTTAGGGTCGGCACATCAGGTAGCCATTCTTTGACTTGTATCTCAATGACTCGTTAAATTGCTACCATGGAATACCCTGAGATCATACCAAGTTAATTATTTCTTTCTGTTATAAGGAGAATATGATGATTACATCAATGAGACGCTAGGTAAATGTTCCATGCATTATGGTAGGAGGTCAGTCACGATAGTGACGAATCTGACTACATTGATGAGTAGATTATACGAATAATCTAAGACAAGAGATCCCAACTTCGTATCAAATGCCCGACCCTACGAAGAGTTTTGTGGGTTAATTTCGAGATCCTAATAATGTATCAAATGACCTTACGTACACAGAGTTTTTGAGATTTTTTTGCAACTTTGTGCATGTCATTGGAGAAGTTTTTGTGGGTTCCATCGGTCTACAGACAGGGGTAAGTTGGCAGCGACCCCTCGGGGTCCGAGTGCAGTGGCCTGAGCAGCGACCCCTCGTGATGGTTTCCCAATTCCAATTCCGTTGTTCGTTTGGCAAGAATTGCCCCTGGCATTGATTTTCGCCCAAAACCTATAGGTTTTAAGTCTCACCAAATTTGCCTGCAGCCAAAACCGACCCTTTTTGCTCGGTTTTGCGGAGGGATCGACAGAAGGAACGGGCGACTGCAAAAACGCGAAAGTCGCGTGGCTTCTCCCTTCCGTCTCTGGCGAAACAGCGGCTCCTCCTCCCCGGCGACTTCATCCCCCTTCTCCTCTCCGTCGAGGTCTAGCGTAGCTTCGTCTCGGTGAGCCTATTCTCCCATTTTCTTCCTCATCTTCGACCTAGCATTGCATACGACGACCTAATCGGCCGATCTTTGCAGCGCCGCTCCTTCTTCCTCCTCTCCGGCGACGACAACGAGGATCTTCTTCCTCCAACGTCTTCCTTCTCTACGGCGACGGCAGCGAGGGCTTCTTCCTCCCTCTAGGGCGACCTTGAGTTTAGGTATAAAATTTTTTTTGCCTCCATTTTCAAGATCCGATTTTACCTGGCATTGCATGTATGTTTTATGGTTGAATGTGTTTTATAGTTGTGTGTTGTGTGTGTGTTGTTTAGTGTATGGTTGTGTGTGTTTGTATTGTTGTGTGTGTTGTATGTGTTATGTGGTTATGTAGTATGGTTGTGTGTGTTTGTATGGTTGTGTTTGAATGTGTTTTGTGGTTGTGTAGTGTGGTTGTGTGTGTGTGTTGTTTGTATGTTTTATGGTTGAATGTGTTTTATGGTTGTGTGTTGTGTGTGTGTTGTTTAGTGTATGGTTGTGTGTGTTTGTATGTTGTGTGTGTTGTATGTGTTATGTGGTTGTGTAGTATGGTTGTGTGTGTTTGTATGTTTATGTGGTTGTGTAGTATGGTTGTGTGTGGTTGTGTAGTATGGTTGTGTGTGTTATGTGGTTGTGTAGTATGGTTGTGTGTGTTGTATGTGTTATGTGGTTGTGTAGTATGGTTGTGTGTGGTTGTGTAGTATGGTTGTGTGTGTTATGTGGTTGTGTAGTATGGTTGTGTGTGTTGTATGTGTTATGTGGTTGTGTAGTATGGTTGTGTAGTATGGTTGTGTGTGTTATGTGGTTGTGTAGTATGGTTGTGTGTGTTATGTGGTTGTGTAGTATGGTTGTGTATGGTTGTGTGTGTTATGTGGTTGTGTAGTATGGTTGTGTGTGTTTGTATGCTTGATTGTGTTGTGTGTTGTATGTTTTTGTATGGTTGTGTGTGGTTGTGTAGTATGGTTGTGTGTGTGTGTTATGTGGTTGTGTAGTATGGTTGTGTGTGTTATGTGGTTGTGTAGTATGGTTGTGTGTGTTATGTGGTTGTGTGTGTTTGTATGCTTGATTGTGTTGTGTGTTGTATGTTTTTGTATGGTTGTGTGTATTTGGTGTGTTTGTATGGTTGTGTGTGTTTGTATGCTTGATTGTGTTGTGTGTGTTGTATGTGTTTGTATGGTTGTGTATTTGGTGTGTTGTAGGTGTTTGTATGGTTGTGTATTTGGTGTGTTGTATGTGTTTGTATGGTTGTGTGTATTTGTTTTATTTATGTGTTTGTTTATTATGTTTCGTAGATGGATACTCTGATCGAGTTTCATAGGAGAAGAAGAGTTAACATGAGAAAAAGAAGAGTTTAATTAGTTTTATCCTCTTCATATATAATTATATAGTTTAGTTCTTTAGCTTATATGTTTGTGTCATGAGATAATTATATAGTTTAGTTCTGTAGCTTATATAATTGTGTCGTGATATCATACTAAGAAGGCTTATGCTCTCTATGCAAATGAGTTTTCTTATTCAACGTAGGACAATATACATATCTTGCGTTCACGCCAAACTTTTGAAATGAGCACTACGATTAGAATAAACGTGTGCTCTAAGTAGAAGGAATAATGATAACTAGAAACAATGTAGTTCAATACAACTACTATTTAGTGTATAGCTTTGTTCTTTGCACCTGCATTCTGATGGTAAATCATGTTGATCATAGTTATGATGCCAACTAAATTATCCATTTATGCACTATCATATGTTACTTTCTTTCCAGCTCATTTTTTTGTTTATATGCAATTAATTTCGAAGTTTTCCTATGCTTTCAATAATATAAATGATTAACTTTAATGTATTTTGAATCGTAGGTAACCAGATAAAAACAAGGACTTATCGTTGGTTTTACAACTCTTCTCCGGGTACAGATTGTGGCCTAGGTTTCACTTTCTTCATCTCTATCTCCTTTTACATTATTGTATTCTAGGTGTGCTTTGAGGTATTAGTCAAGTAGTGGCTAAGCAAAGCACGGTAGACTCTGTGATTGATGTTTGTAGGGTTGCTCCGTAGTATTGGCCGGTAGAGGGTCAAGCGGATCAAATAGATATTTATTTACTTTGCGGGAACTTACTTATGTTTTGCTGATTCTAATTTAATAATCTTCTCTCCTTGTAAATCACA
Organism: Dactylorhiza incarnata; assembly: GCA_033032865.1. Taxonomy (NCBI): domain Eukaryota; kingdom Viridiplantae; phylum Streptophyta; class Magnoliopsida; order Asparagales; family Orchidaceae; genus Dactylorhiza; species Dactylorhiza incarnata. The sequence continues at coordinate 5,668,836 of JAWHQI010000033.1, read as the reverse complement.
TGTTTTGAGCTTTTATGTAGGTTACTCTAGCATATAACATGGATAAGAGTTGGATTGATTTGCAAAATAGGGTTTCAGATGAATATATTAAGGGTGTTGACAAGTTTTTGGATTATGCTTATCAAAATAATTCAAGTGATTTTGAGAATAGGATTTACTGCCCTTGCAAGAAATGTACCAACCGTTATCTTGTTGAGAGAGTTGTTGCACGCGAGCATATAATTATTCATGGGTTTCTAAATAAGTACAAGACATGGAGTTTTCATGGGGAGTCATGTCATTCACAAAATTATAGTGGAGATTGCTCAATTAATCATCATGTAAATTTGAGTGATGATATGATTGGAATGATACATGATGCAACTGGCATTCCTGTAATTGATGCTAGCTTGCATGAAGATCCACATACATCAAATAATCCAATAGATGATTTTACAGAAGGGGATGCCAAATTTAGAAAACTTGTTGAAGATGCAGAGCGTCCATTGTACCCTGATTGTGCTAAATATACATCATTGTCTTTCATGGTTAGGTTACTACAAGGGAAAACAATGCATGGATGGACAGATGTATCATTCACTTGGTTGTTAGAATCACTTATTGATGCTTTTCCTAACATAAAGCTTCCAAAATCTTATTATGAAGCTCAGAAAATCACTAAAGACTTGGGATTTTCTTATGAGACTTGGGATGCATGCCCTAACAATTGTATGTTATTCAGAGGAAGTGATTTGTCACTTGATAAATGTGAGATATGCGGAGAATCAAGATATAAACCACCCACTGAAAGCTCGGGTACTAGGGAGTGCACCACTACAAAAATTGCTTCAAAACAAGTAAGGTACTTTCCTATTAAGCCAAGATTAAAAAGGTTATTCATGTCATCAAAAACGGCACATTTCATGCGATGGCATACAGAAGAACGCATAGATGATGGGATCATGCGACACCCTGCAGACACTCCGCAATGGAAAAATTTTGATAATGATTTTCCTGAATTTGCAGCTGAGCATCGCAATGTTAGACTTGGTTTAGCATCTGATGGATTTAATCCTTTTAGAACAATGTCTATTGCTCATAGCACTTGGCCGGTAGTTTTAATGCCTTATAATTTACCACCATGGTTGTGTATGACACAAGCTTTCCTTTTCCTTGTTGTGTTAATTGATGGACCAAAGGGACCGGGCAATAAGATAGATGTTTATCTTCAACCATTGATTGAAGAGTTGAATGAACTGTGGAGTTCTGGTGTGATAACATATGATGCATCAAAGAATCAAATGTTTACACTTCGTGCCGCACTACTTTGGACGATTAATGACTATCCAGCCTATTCCAATTTATCAGGATGGAGTACAAAAGGTAAATGTGCTTGTGCAAATTGTAATCACCAAACTAGATCGCATTGGTTGGCAAATGGTAGAAAATTTTGTTACTTGGGTCATCGTCGTTGGTTACCTTGCGGGCACAAGTTTCGAAGAGACAAGGTATCTTTTGATGGACATCGAGAGTTTGAAGATAAGCCTCCCACCTTAAAGGAAAGTGACATTTTAGCACAGTTGGATGACGTACTTACTGAGTACAAGAAAGATGACCTTAAGAAGAGAAAGAGGGAAGAGCGTAACCGAGTAAGTAATATTGGTCAAAAACCTGGTTGGAAAAAAAGGAGTATCTTTTTTGAATTGCCATATTGGGGGTCTCTTCAAGTGCGTCATTCCATTGATGTGATGCACCAAGAGAAAAATGTAGGAGAAAATTTGCTATATACCATATTGGGCATTACGGGGAAATCAAAGGATGGATTGAAGGCAAGACAAGATTTAAAGATTATGGGTATTCGCACTATGTTGCACCCACAACTACTTGCATCTGGAAAGACTTTATTGTATCCAGCTCGCTTTACAATGGATAAAACACATCAAGATATTTTCTTAAGAGTTTTAAAAAGCATCAAAGTGCCTGATGGTTATGCATCAAATATTTCTCGATGTGTTCATTTGAAAGAGCGAAATATTTGGGGCCTTAAAAGTCATGACATGCATTTAATTATGCAACAATTCCTTCCAATAGCCATTAGAAAAGCTTTGCCGATAGATGTTGTGAAGGTATTTATTGAGTTATCCAATTTCTATAGACAATTGTGCTCCAAAAGTAACAGACTTATTGACTTAAGGTCCTTGCAAGAACGCATTATTCTCACACAATGTCATCTTGAAAAGATTTTTCCACCCGCATTTTTTGATATTATGGAGCATCTAACTATTCATTTAGCTGAAGAAGCCGCCATTGCAGGCCCGGTTCAATTTCGATGGATGTATCCTATTGAAAGGTAATGATGTTTTCTTGTATTTGACAATATTCTACCTTTTTAATCAACATAATGTATATTTTAATTTAGGTATCTACTTACTCTTAAGAGATATGTGCGTAATCGTGCTCATCCCGAAGGTTCTATTGCTAAAGGCTATCTTATGGAAGAATGCATGAATTTCTGTGAGAGATATTTAGATGGAGTTGAAACAAAGTCTAATCGCCCAAGTAGAAATTATGATGGAGGTGATGTTTCTGGTCGTCCTTTCAAGAGAGGCAAAAGGATGCTTCTCGATGAAGTTACATTGACACAAATGCATCGCCATGTTCTTTTCAACACAGATACAATCACCATATTTCTAGAGTAAGTTTTTGGAACTTATTCTGTTATTCAAGTTTAAAATCCTTTGTATTAGTTGTTTATGATGGTGAATTGTTATTATAGGAAACACATCGAATCACTAAGAAAGGATTTTCCACGAGCAACCAAAAATCAAATTGACAAGATTCACAATGAATCTTTTCATTTGTGGTTCAAACAACATGTGAGTATGTTAAACAATATTTTTATTAAAGCATGCATTATGCTTAGCTCTGAAATTATTTAACTATTTATGTAGGTCAAATCCAGTGATATAAATATATCTGAGGAAATTAAGCATCTTAGTGAAGGACCAAGTGATTGGGCATGGAGATACAATGGTTATTTTATTAACGGATTCCGTTTTCGTACAAAGTACATGGATAGTAGAAGAAATACACAAAATAGTGGCGTGATGCTCAAAGCAAACACTATTAGCTATGCTAGTTCAAAAGATAAGAACCCTCGTATTGGAGGCGTCACTTACTACGGGAAGTTAACTGATATTTTTGAGATTCATTATACTAATGAATTTAAGTTTATCTTATTTAAGTGTGATTGGATTGATCCTCAGGTGGGTAAAAAAGTTGATGAGTTTAATTTTACCCTTGTAAACTTCAATCATTTATTGTACAAGAATAACAAGCTAACAGATGAGCCTTTTATATTAGCCACTCAAGCAGAACAAGTGTGTTATGTCACAGATCCTTTAGAACTCGATTGGGAAGTCGTTATGCAGCTGACAATTCGAGATTCATTTGATATGTACTCCAAGGATTCATCCCATGTTTCTCGGCTTGTGCCTCAAGTTGAACCACTAAGTCAACAAGAATTAGATGAAAGAATATATGCACGTGATGATGATGTTCATTGGGTTAGAGATGGAGTTGATGGCATCTTAGTTGATGATGCACAAGTGGATGTTGATAATAATGACATAATTGAAGATTAAATGTTGCTTTTCTATTTAATTGATAATGCTTTTTCTATTTGGAGATGGAGTTGATGGCATCTTAGAGATGGAGCTGATGGTGTGAATGTATGTTGTATGTTGTTATTCTATATAAAAACGTAAGTTGTATTTGATATTTGAACCATAATAGTTCTGCTAAGGTTATGGTATTTGATAATTTTCTATTTAATTGTGAATGTATTTTTTGCAGGAATGGGGAAAAAAAAGCTTGCAGGACAAACTATGAATGCAAAAATGCAACTCGCTTCGCCCATAACACATCCACCATCACTAACTGAACCTTGCACCACTACACCTTTAGTTTCCCCTCCTGCTACACATCCACCACCCTCTATTCCTGCCACAACTATTAAGTCATTGTTTCGAGCCACAAAACATTCAATACCATCGAGCTCTTCGCCCACCACAAATACACCACCAGTACTAACCCGGTCAACTACTATACATGTACCACCCCTCTCCCAACCGGCGACCATACACATGCCACCACTCTCCCAACCAGCGACCATACACAAGCCACCAAATTCGGCATCTGATTCAACTTCAAGTGCATCTGCAGGTACTTGAATATTATATTGCTTAATTATATGAGAAGTATGGTATATTTATGAAGATGCCTCGAACTTTAAAGGTAGAAAGAGAGGACGTGGTGTAGCTCATGGAATTTCAACATGGAACACGGGAGAGCGGTTTCATATTGATTTTGATCAGCATGGGTTGCCTATTGGTAAGTGTGAGCAACCTTTAATAGGACAACTTGGTTTGCTAGCGAGGAATGGATTTAAAGTACCGCTAACATATCCACGATGGAGTGATTTACCTGATGATGTTCTTGATGGGTTGTGGCGGGAGGTACAGGTATGCTATTTTTTTAACAAGTTAAAACATATATAGTATTGTTTAATCTTAATTATCTTATTGTTTAAACGCAGGATAATACAGATGCACCTCCAGAGTTTCGGACTAAATGCTTGCGTATAATTGGAGTTAGATGGAGAGAATGGAAACATTACATTAAAGATCAGTACTATAATATATATGAGACAGATGAGGAACGCTTATCTAATGTCCCAGATCGGGTTGTTGCTGATCAGTGGAGGACACTTGTTCAGTACTGGGGCCAATATACTGTAAAGACTATAGCAGCACAAAATTCATGCAACCGTGAATGTCAGGGAGGATATCATAAGATGGGCAGATCATCATTTCGCTCAATTCGAGAAAAGGTAATTAATTAACTAAATGTATTTATAATTGCGCATACATTTGAGATTAATGCTATAAATTATATTGATATTTTAGATGGAGAAAGAGGGAGTTGAAATAGATAGACTTAGTGTTTTTAAAAGAACACGAACTGACAAACGTGGCATGATTGAGTTTGAATCTAAAGATGTTATTGTAAGTTCCCTTTTATTATTGTAGATTTTCTTTCCAGGGACAAAATGAATTAATAAAAAATATTTCGTATCTTCAAAATGCAGGATGAAGTGAATAGTTTGTATGAAAAGTTACCTGAGGAGGAGCGCACTGCAGAATATAAAGATGCTTGCTTTGTTAAAGTCATGGGAGAGGATGGACATGGTCGTGTGCGTACATGGGGCTCCGGTGTAAGTAAGGCACAATCAAGTGAGGATGCTTCAAAATCATTTCGTTCGCAAATTCGAGAGGAGATGCAATCTCACTTTGATTCTCAAATTGCTAAAATGAAAGCACAAATGGATGAAATGACACGTGTCCAACAAAATATGCAAGTGCTTTTAGAGCGTCATGGCATTCCATTAACATCAACAATGAATAAAAGTGATGATCGTTCCATTCCATCGAGCACTGGACAGGTTTGTATTTAATGTACTTTTTAATTACTAATTTTTTTTTAAAACTTATAATATTTGCTATCTTTTATAGGTTGGAGATGAACATGATGATTTAGAAGATGGAGAGATGGAGGGGATGATACATCCTTCAACAAATTAATTTTTATGTTATAGTTTTTGGTTGAAGAAAGGCAGACTTTTGTAGAAATGTTAATGCAGAACAAATCATTAAACTAGTAATAAAAACTTCTCCAATTCTAGCAAATAACTTATTCATGCACTCTCTTCATCAATTGAGAGTTTATTGTTCATATCTTGCTTGCCCAAGAGTTTTATTTTTCTGCACCAGTCCTCATAAAAGGCAACATAGAGCTTTTTTCGCCCCCTCCCCCTTCCTTCAACAGGAAAAGTATGAATATATTTGATGACAGATAGAGTTCTTGCACAGAAATTATTTTTGTGTGGTTGTAAATGTTTTCATTTTAATATTTGATTTACTGTTTATTAACCACAGTAATCTTATAGAGTTTGTTTACATGCAATTCCAAGAATTGTGAAATAAAAATTTGAGGGGGACTTCATTTTCCTGGTGGTTTTATATTTTTTATTACCTTCAACTAATAAATAAGTTTTATGCCCTACGGTTGCTGCTCTGAATTTAGAAAGTGCTTTAAAATTTGGTTTGATGTGTTTTTTTTTTGTTGGCATAGAACTATGTGAAATATTATGAAGTTCACGTAGGTTGAAGAGTAAAATAATTTGAATCGTTTAGCTTTTCTTCATGAGCCTGCAAGTCTGAGCATTTGGGGTCATCGGTGCGGGTTCATTTGCAACTCGAGCGGTGGAAGATGGAGCAAAGCTCCTGTGGCTAATTTTAAAAAAAAAATCAGCAAGTATTTGCCACGGCCCTAAGCCGTGGTGATTTTTTTTAAAAAAAAGAAAACAAAGTATTTGCCACGGCAATGCGCCGTGGCAAATATTTTTTTAAAAAAATAAGGATGACTATTTGCCACGGTTTTTCCCATGGCAAATGAATATTTTAGGCCGGGGATTTGCCGTGGCAAACAAGGGATTTAGCCACGGAAATGAACCGTGGCCAATAAATACCGAAAAACAGGCCCTTTAGCTATGATTTTAGTCCGTGGCTAATTTTCGTGGCTAAAACTTTTAGCCACGATGTGAGCGTGGCTAATAGTATTGGCCACGCTCGTATTGCCTACGCCCACTTTCCGTGGGCAGACCGTGGCCAAAGGTTTTTAGCCACGGTTTCTGACTTTTAGCCACGGCAATCTGCCGTGGCTAAAAGTCTGTTTTCTTGTAGAATTATAATATATATATATATACACACGAGTGCCCGACACGGGGCTCCGCCCCTACGGCCAAGCGCGATAGTACCCGGCCGACGACGGCGGGCTTCGCCCGCCCCTGACACGATGCTGTCAGGTGGCCTTCGACCGCATCCAGGCGGGCTTTGCCCGCCTCCACACGGGCTTCTCTCATGCTCGATGCGTTTGCGGGCTACGCCCGCAACATATACATATTATAATATTTATTTTATAAGAAAAATACGTATATACTTAAAAAGATTTTTTTTCCTCTCTCTTTCCCTCTCCACCGCACTCTGTCCCCCTCTCTTTCTCTCTCTCCCACTCTCTCTCTCTCCCTCTGGATGTTTATTTTTATTTTTTTATATTAAAAATGTTTCGGATAAAACATGTGAAAGATCTAACGGTGGAGAATGAAAGCACGGTTAGAGCACGAAGAATGTTATATTCTTTTATATAATAAATTAAAGATATATATATATATATAAATTATCTATATAATATAATACATAATTTTTAAAGATTTAAATATATATTACATATTTAAATATATAATATAATATATATAAATTATAAAATTTTAAAAAATAAAATACAAGAATTTTTTATTTTTTAAATATAACTAGGTTCGTGTCGAGGGCGACTAGGATACTGTCGCACGGGGCACGGGGGGCCCCCGTCCACTATCACTCGTATATATATACGTTTGACAGGCACGGGCCTCCGGCCTTCGGGGGTGACATTCGGCGGGTGCGTCGACATTCGGCGTGGGAGGAGACATTCGATGGTGGCGGCGACATTCGACGGGGAGCCGAGATTCAGTGGGGGCATTCAGCAGGGGAAGCGAACATTCGGCGGGGGTGTCGACATTCTATGAGGGAGGTGACATTTGGCTGGGGCGGGGACATCCGACGGTGACATTCGGCTGGGGCGGGGACATTCAAAGGGGGGCACCAAAATTCGGCGGGGGTGGCATTCAGCGGAGGCAGAGACATTTGAAGGGGGCAGTGACATCTGGTGGGGGCAGCGACATCTGGCGGGGGCGGCGACATTCGAAGGGGGCGATGACATTCAAAGGGAGCGGTGAAATTCGAAGGGGGTGTCGACATTCGAAGGGGGCAGCGACAATGATCTTAAGAGATGTGCAACAAACTTTTCATACAAAGATTATTATGCCCGAAACACTCTGCAAGCTTGACTAAGTTAAATTGAACATAAAAGCATTATATACAAGTACATGGAGCAATTATTACATGGATGATTAGATAAATTAATATTTTCCAAAAAACTTTACATGATCATCAGTATTATAACTTTTTTTTCTTTCAAAATACGCATCATCCTTTAAGCTTAAATACTAAGTCACTCCAATAATACATTTGATGGAAGCACATCTAAGGAGGTTGCTCGCTAAGCTCCTTCTCTCTTTCCTTATAGGCATGCAAACCTCCCTTATCTCGAGATTTTCTTTTTATCCGGAAATCATAAGGTTTTTCTCTTAACCATCATTTTTCCTCTTAAGCTTTTGATGGATAATTAGGCATCTACACAGATGTGCACCCGTAAAGATGATGTACATCCATGGATTTATAAGAGCCATGGGGTGCGTCTATAGAAAGCTCCACCAAGGGAGAATGGAGTTAGTGGGGTGAAAGTCCAACCTATGACCACGAGAGTGAAAAAACCCATTGCGGACAGTTCACGCTCCGGTGTCGCCAGGCGCAACTAAAACCGCGCCCCACCTCGACGGAGCGAGGTCTAACCGCACCCCCATGATGGGGGTGCGGCCTAACTGCACCCCCCATCACAGGGGTGCGGCCTAACCGCACACCATAGGGGGAGCGGCCCGGTCGCACCCCCCTTGGGGTACGGCCAAGCCGTACCCCATGTGGGGTGCGGCTATGCCGCACCCCCGAGTGGCGCAGTCAAGCTGCACCCTCCTCCGCGATGGGGTGCGGCTAAAAACTCCTCCCCCCTTCCGCAAGGGGGCTCGCAGAAGATTCTGCCGAAATCATCCCCCTCATCGGGTGCGGCCGGAGCCCAATTCCCCCTTTGGGGAGCGACTTCTCATTCCCATGTTTGCCGCAGAATGCATCCGCGCTCGTTGCACGCTCTGAACGCTCCTGTGTTTTTTGCGCGCTAAGAACGCTCTCGTGTTCATTGCGCTCTCAGAACGTTTCCACATTCCCGATACACACGCAGTTAACATTTCCTAATTTATCATATTGCAGGTCTCGCTCGTCGCCTTCATCACTTTCAACGAAGCTGCCCGAACTACCTGACCTGCCCGAAGAGCGAAGCGGTCATTTACAAAAAATGGTGATCTGTGTGCTCAAAATCGACCAGTGTGTTTCTTCCATCAGGTAGTTACGGTGGTTACGACGACAAAATTACCGGGCTACCCCCGACCAAAGTAATAATAGGACCCCAGAGCCTTCATTTCAGGGCACCTTCCCTTCCACGCCCGAGAGAGCTCCTTTGAAGATTTCCTTGGAATTCTCCTTCGGCGCTTGAAGATCTCCTTCGATCCTCGAAGATGTCCTTCGAAATTTTGAAGATCTCCTTCGAGATTTTGAAGGTCACGAAAGGCGACTCAGCCTTCTCACTTTTGTTCTCACCCCCGTTCTCAGAAGAAAGTACTTAGTTTTTCGAGAGGTGACCTGTCACCCTCGGAGTTCTCTCTCTACTACCACCATTTTAACGAGCAGTGGCCTATCTTGCTTGAGTTGTCAATCTCTAATTGTAACCCCCCAGAAGATAGTGAAAGTTTTGGCCGATACAGCTCCAACCGTGTGGTTTTTCACCCTTTTCGGATTTTCCACGTTAAAAGTCTTCGTGTCACTTACTAACTGACTCATTGACTGTTTGCTCGCTCGGTTCGCTTCTGAGCTATGGCAGTTCAATTCAACTAGTCTACCAGAGCACCCGGGCAATTCGCACCAGTTTGGCCCCGTATGTGGGAACGAATTCCCGAAGCTCTACAAAGACTCATTGAAGGTAGTACTTGCTGAAAGTGCACAGTGTGCCTCTGAGATTCCTCTAGAGGGGGTGAATAGAGTTTTAAAATATTTCTATCCTAAATGTGTTTAACAATAAATTACTCTAAGGAGTTATGCTTAACAAACCAGGCAGAATAAAGAATGCAGGAATTAAAGTGCAGAATAAAAGACTGGACATCGCAGAAAATCACAACACAGACACAAAGAATTTTATAGAGGTTCCCCAAAATATGGGTAGTCCTCTCTTCTACCGCCTGGTAGGAATGCACCACTGTGCCTGAGTCTTTTGATAAGGAGACTCTTAGAACCAATGATCTATTGATAAGGAGATCATGAACCACCTGATCTTTTGATAAGGAGATCTTGAACCACCAGATCTTTTGATAAGGAGATCTTGAACCACTGAATCCTTTGAAGAGGGATTAATAAAATTCTTTTACAGAATGAGAAAGAAGAAGGGAGAAGGTTGAAGGAATTCTATTCTCAGAATTCTTGAAGATGGTTGTATGAAGATCAGCCTATGAGTTGTTCCAAAGTATCTGTTCTTGATTAGCCCCTACTTTTGATAGTGATGATTTGCAGAAGCTTAGTATTGTCAGATCCTTTCTTCTTCTTCATATTATGATCTGGCTGCTATGAGATTGTGATGAAGAGTAGCTCTCAGATCCTCTGTTCTATTTTTTTTGAAGAACGGCAGAGCCTTCCTTTTCTTTTTGTTTTCTGTGTTATAGTTTCTGAGAGAGGGAGAAGAAGAGGGAGCCCTAGAAAATGAAGGAGACGGCTGATAGTGATTAATGCCTTTCCTGCCTCCGTCTCCTCTTGTCTTTTTATTCTACCTTCTTCAAATTCAAAAATCTTTCCCTTTCTGATATCCTTGATAAGGTAATCTGCTTATCACTTTCTCTTTCTTTCCTCTTTAATTCTCGGCCCCTCACCAAGAAAGAATATGTTTTCAAGAAACCTTTTTGTCTTCTACTTTAATGCCCCTATCCATTTCAGGCAATTATTGAGCCGTTGGGGAACGGTCTTGAAGGATGTGGGCCATGAAAGAAGGATCAGAAAGACAGCCGAAAAGATATACTTTTACAGACCGTATTCGACGTAATGTCGAATTCATTTCTTCTCTTATCGACGCCACTTCGAGTTCTTATAGAGGCAGCTTCGATTTCATCTCTGCTTTGATTGAACTCTGCAACTAGATGTTGCGTCGACATCTTATTGACGTGTACGTCGAGTTGATCTGCCTGGCTCTGAACTATATCTTCTGCGTCGAGAAGTAGTCGACGTTGCGTCGACTTTAAATGGCTTTGACATATAGTCTCTTCTGCGTCGAGTTGAAATAAGAGCTGCGTCGGCTTCTCCAATTACTTTAACAGATCCCTGAACTCTATGTCGATATCTATTCGATGTAGCGTCCACTTAAGTTACTTCGACAGAAGGTTTGAACTACTTGGACTTCTAGTCAGAGCTGCGTCGATATGGACTCGATGTTGCGTCAAATTCTATTCGACACAAATGTTAACTTACCCCAATTTTGCTTCCCTTGATCTAGTCTTGACACTCTAGGTTGAGTGTGACATCCTAAGACATCTAATGACCAAATTACCCTCACTATACAATGGGTAACTTAAATCGTAGAAGATAAAATCACTTTTAATTAATTTGTTAAGTTAAATCAAGGGTTTTTCCCAATAATCTCCCCCTATTTATCTTAACAAATTTTACATTTTGTTCTGAGTGATTTATAAATTTCTTTGCAGAATCGAACATACATGCAAGGTATTATAAACACGAAGAGGAAACAATTGAAATTACAGACAATAGATTTCCATATCAATAAATTGTGTACCAGATGTTTTACCCACCAGTTGTTTTACCCCCTTCTTGACCTTGCTGGCCAGTGAGGTTATGAATTCTCTTGAGACCGTGGAGGAAGATATAAACTCTTTGAGGCTTTGAAATGATTTTTGAAAAGTTAATAACTCACCCTCTATCTGTGAGTATTTCTTGTCAAATTTACTAGCCTGAGAGGCCACTTGATCTGCAAAAGTGGAGGAGGCAAGAGCCACAGCTTTGAAGATGATTTGCTCAATGACAATGGGAGGATGAGCTGGAGGTAGAGGTGATGAAGGGATGTCTTCTTGAATGGGATAGAGAGGATGGTAGACATCATGTGAGAAATTAGTTGATGGTGTTGGAGGTGGAGCATGCTTATGATATGTGGATGATAGTGGATGGAAAGATGACTCAGGAGCTGAAGTGGATGAAAAAGGGTGATCTGGAAGATCTTGTTGTTGTTGTTGTTGTTGCTGAGAAGGTGGTAGTGTTGTTGTTGATGATACCAATTGAAATTGCACAGTGTGCCTCTGAGATTCCTCTAGAGGGGAGGAGGGGTGAATAGAGTTTTAAAATATTTCTATCCTAACTGTATTTAACAATAAATTACTCGAAGGAGTTATGCTTAACAAACCAGGCAGAATAAAGAATGCAGAAATAAAGTGCAGAATAAAAGACTGGACAACACAGACACAAAAAAATTTATAGTGGTTCCCCAAAATGTGGGTAGTCCTCTCTTATACCACCTGGTAGGAATGCACCACTGTGCTTGAGTTTTTTGATAAAGAGACTCTTAGAACCAATGATCTTTTGATAAGGAGATCATGAACCACCAGATCTTTTGATAAGGAGATCTTGAACAACCAGATCTTTTGATAAGGAGATCTTGAACCACTGATTCCTTTGAAGAGGGATTAATAAAACTCTTTTACATAATGAGAAAGAAGAAGGGAGAAGGTTGAAGGAATTCTGTTCTCAGATTTCTTGAAGATGGTTGTATGAAGATCAGACTATGAGTTGTTCCAAAGGATCTGCTCTTGATTATCCCTTGCTTTTGATAGTGATGATTTGCAGAAGCTTTGTATTGTCAGATCCTTTCTTCTTCTTCATATTATGATCTGGCAGTTATGAGATTGTGATGAAGAGCAGCTTTCAGATCCCCTGTTCTATTTTTTTGAAGAACAACAAAGCCTTCATTTTATTTTTATTTTCTGTGTTAGAGTTTTTGAGAGAGGGAGAAGAAGAGGGAGCCCTAGAAAATGAAGGAGACGGCTGATAGTGATTAATGCCTTTCCTGCCTCTGTCTCCTCTTGTCTTTTTATTCTACCTTCTTCAAATTCAAAAATCTATCCCTTTCTAATATCCTTGATAAGGTAATCTGCTTATCACTTTCTCTTTCTTTCCTCTTTAATTCTCGACCCATCCACCTGGAAAGAATATGTTTCCAAGAAAACTTTTTGTCTTCTTCTTTAATGCTCCTTTCCATTTCAGGCAATTATTGAGCCGCCGGGGAATGGTCTTGAAGGATGTGGGCCATGAAAGAAGGATCAGAAAGACAGCTGAAAAGATATACTTTTACAGACTGTATTCGACGTAACGTCGAATTCATTTCTTCTCTTATCGACGCATCTTTGATTTCTTATAGAGGCAGGTTCAATTTCATCTTTGCTTTGATTGAACTCTGCAAGTAGACGTTGCGACGACATCTTATCGACATGTACGTCGAGTTAATCTGCCTGGCTCTGAACTATATCTTCTGCGTCGAGAAGTAGTCGATGTTGCGTCGACTTTAAATGGCTTTGACATATACTCTCTTCTGCGTCGAGTTGAAATAAGTATTGCGTTGGCTTCTCCAATTACTTTAACAGATCCCTGACCTCTACGTCGATATCTATTCGACGTAGCATCGACTTAAGTTACTTCTACAGAAGGTTTGTACCACTTGGACTTCTAGTCAGAGCAGCGTCGATATGGACTCGATGTTGCGTCGAATTATATTCGACGCAAATGTTAACTTAGCACAATTTTGTTTCCCTTGATCTGGTCTTGGCACTCTGGGTTGAGTGTGACATCCTAAGATATCTAATGACCAAATTACCCTCACTATACAATCGGTAACTTAAATCCTAGAAGATAAAATCACTTTTAATTAATTTGTTAAGTTAAATCAAGGGTTTTTCCCAACACTTGCCACCGATTGTAATGGCAAGAGAAGTGCTCGTACCACTGAAGGATCGATCTCGGAAGGATGCATCAATCCCGCTCCTTCTCATTTACTTATCAACATACCTCTCGCAGAAGAGGTAGTGCTTGCGCCCATAGCAACACTAGAAGAGTGCATGCGACAAATGGAAGAATATCAGGCGGAGGTGCTGGCTCTCGTGAGAAATCTGGGGGCTCCTAGAGCTCCCGTTCAACCTCCCACTTTGAACGTTCCGCCTCACCCAGCTCCGAATCATGCTCCAAACGAGGAGGTCATTCGAGAAGAAGATGCCTCGGAGGAGTTCTCTGATGCTGCGAGCTCCACTCATCCCGCTCGGCCGGCCAGAGGACCAGAAGCTGATCGCCATCATCCACGCCAGGCAAAGGCTGTCCCTTGACAAGTGATAGGAAGAACCACTCGAGAAGAGATACGTGATATGATAGCGGAAGAGTGCGGTCAGTTAGGGCAACACGCACCTCTCACACACCGTCCCGCGTACCGCAGCTCTCCGCTATCACCACAGGTTTTGGCCCATTTAGTTTCGAATGGTTTCAAGCTTCCCAACATCGAAATATTTGATGGGACAGACGACCCATTGGAACATGTCAACCACTTCACCAATATCATGAGGATTTACAACGCCCCCGATCAACACTTCTGTCAAGTGTTCCCAACAACCTTGAAAGGACAAGCGTGCACCTGTTTCCATTCCCTGCGAGATGGAGCCATCAACAACTTTGCAGAAATGGCACAGCAGTTCGTGGACTAGTTTATCGCCAATCGCAGGATTGTCTGAGATCCCTCCCATCTCTCAGGAATCCGCAAAAATGACAGAGAGACTCTTAAGAATTTTTTCTAACGCTTCACTACAAAGGCTCGGCATATCCCGGGGGTCAACCTCGAGCTCTTGCAGGGAGATTTCCTTGAAGGTCTCCGCTCAAGTGGCTTTTACTCAGCTGTAATGAGGGAAACCGTACACATTTATCATGACCTCGTTCACCGGGTAGAAACTCAGATAACTGCCGACGAGGCCATCGATGCGCACCGCCTATAGTTTGAAGGAAGCCAAAGGAGGAAAAGGGGGCCTGGAGTAAGCCCCTAGAGGATGAGAAGAACGACGTGGAGAGGAGCGCCGCAACGATGAATTTTGTAGCGACTCCCGAAGAGACTTAGGTCCGCAGCCGCCCAGGGTCTACACCCCATTAAACACCACCAGAACTAATGTCTACACCATTCAAGACAACCCGAAGCTCCACAGGACACGGGTGCCAGCCCCAAATCCAAGGTGTTGAATCCAAAATTGCGCCTCCGCGATCGATGCTAGAGAAGCGAAGGAAAAGTGGAGGCCGCGAGTTGTCGATTACTATTGATTAGAAGAAATTAGGCCGCTGGCAGCAGTCGAGACCGAACTTCGCCCGTCACGGCAAATGCCACTCCTGTGATGGGCTTTCCCTTGATTTGAGTAAAGTGATTATAGCGGGTTACAGGGAAAGGAAAAGGAGAAGCAGGTCGGTCAGACAAATCGCGAGATAGTGAACTCGAGATCGCAGCTCTAACATGCGAGCTCCAGGATTCGAGTGTGCATGTCTTGGGAACATCGCTGCCCCCTATTTATAGGCTCGGGGGCCTGCCCAAATGGGCAGGGATAAAATAACCGCCGTTCCAGATACAGGAGAATCAGGCATGGGGTGATAGGATACAGAACGAAAAAGAAAGAAGCCGCGCGGCTTGGCGGCTTGAACTTCCGATCTGTGTTGGCCGGGGTTGAAATGCGCTGCGATCAAGGCAAGGAAGCAACTCGGGCGGCCTCTGATCTGAGAACGCGGACTGCCTTTTGGACTTGGTCTTGATTGTAACCCTCCTGATGATGGCCTGACGTCGATCAGACCGCTCGACTTGGTCAGGTGAGCCGAGAAATGTTACTATGAGGAAGAGCCCGACGGTTAATGTTAGAGACCGCCCAGCCTAAATAATTCATGAGCCAGGCGGTTAATTATGCAGACCACCCGGTCTGAATAGCTCATCATTCTGATAGCGATCTTCTGGGTAAACATAATCCCCGCATAATTTCAAATCTCGAGAAAATTTCGAAAATATTAATTCTAGCCTGAGTCCGCGACCGGTTTGTCCCGATATCTATATGAAGATCTAGAAGCTCTCCACTCTGTATATTTCTTGTGAAACCACGGGGTACTACTCGCCACTTACGATTAGGATTTTTCAAGTCGCCAACCCATTGATTGGAATGGATCTAATGTCCAAGATTACAGCCCGCGAGGGCAAGGGAGATGACCGCAAAAAGGAAGATGACTGGAAAAGGAAGAAGAGTCGTCGGCCTGATAAGCCCGGGCGGACTGTTTCAGAAGTCATTCCCCCAAAAGTCACGAAGGCGGAATCTGTTACTGAGGAAAAAACTATTGAGAAGAAGGCGGCCGAGGAGAAAGTAGTAGAGAAGAAGGCGGCTGAGCCCGACGTGGGTTGCTCTTATCCCTTGATTAACCCACCTGCCCTTTCGGATAAGGCAAATCCGAGCACCGCTCCTTCGAAAACCCCCAGCGACAAACCCTTCGATGTGGAATATTCCCCGTCTGGGGTTCTCCACTTGCAGGTAAATGATGGAGAAGAGGGGGTAGTTAATTCGCCTAGGACGGGCGAACAAATTTCTTCTTCAGTGGTGTTCATTAGGGATAATTTCAGCCCGCCTCGACAAGTCGATCCGGCTTCTATTAAGAAGAGAAAGAGGGCCGAATCGACGGCTGAGAGAATTATGAGGAAGAAGGGGCAGCTGAAAGCCAAGAACCGTGCGGCTTCAAAGAAAACGACCGTGACCGGCCTCCAGATTAAACCGCGCGAAAAGGAAGTCTCTGAAGGGGAGATCACTCCTTTGAACAAGCTGGACGGGTTGGCTCCTGAATCCACGGACAGCATCACGGTCAGCGATATCTTGAAGGATATGGAGACCTTAAAGAAGCAAAACAAGCTTCTCGAAACCCCCGCGGTTACCAGCTAAGCCAGTCACCCTGTTGAAGACGCGGTTATTCCTAATGAAGCCGCACCGAAGAAGTCCACCTTCGAGGAAAGCAGAATGCAGTTGATCAAAATAAAGGCCGAAGAGCTGAGGCGTTCTCTGAACAAACCGCAGACGCCGAACCCCCTGGCCAAAGTTATGCATTATGCAGATTATCATCCTGTCCGCTTCTTTAGACCGCGAACTCAGAAGAAGGTCTTGATGCTGAACCCGCTTCCGGGTTATTTTCCATCCGCGGTCCAAACTTCTGCTATCAAGAGAAGGCAAAATGATCAGTTTTGGATGGAGTAACGTCGAAGAATGGACCCTGAACAATCGAAGCGGCCTGTTCATTCAGGCATTTAATCTTGCAGTACTTTGTGTTATGCTATTTGCTTTCGAATGCGCTAACTGCGCCTTTATTTGCAGGTAACTCGGAGCAAACTATGAAACCGGGCCACCTGACGGCCATCCTCCACCCGCTTCATCCTCCAGCGCCAAGCCTTGTACTGAACTTGAACTCCAGTCAGGAAGACTTGACCGACTGTAAGAACCTTCTTAACACCCTGAAAGAAAGGGTGAAGGAGCTTGAAGACTGGGAGGAAGTCGCTCGAACTGCACTGGAGGACAAGAAGAAAGCGAGGCAGGAGAGAGAAAGAATGTTGTAGGAGCAAAACGCTGCTTTGACCGCTCTGCTTGAAAGATGGAGAAAAGAATCTAAAAACTCGAAGAGTACTGCAAGTACTACAGAGAGAACTATCTGCATCTGACCAGGGATGTTGGAGGGAGTCGGCAACCTTCTAATATGACTGATGATGGATGATGCGGGTCAAACCGCCAGACTTCTGGGGAGACCTCAGTTCACCCAGCGGTCAGGATGGCCGGCCTTGTTGCTAATATGGGTGAGACCACTGCGGCCTTGCCTGCTCGCATGATTCCGGTCGCGCGAGTAGAGCGAGATGTCGCACGGCTTCACAGTACCATCAACAACCTCCATCATTGCCTCAATCAGATGTATGGTACTATCCTTCAAGTTGGTGATCAAGTCGCGCGACTTCACCGGGAAGATGCTCCTCCTGACCACCATCAGCTATGAACTTGTTTTTTAAGAACAATGTATGTAATAATATTCTTTTATTCGGTCATTTGGACAACTTAGACATTGATTGCTTGTTTTAATGTCATTTGATATTTGTGATATCTGAATTTTTTTGTAGACCGTGTGGCTTGATCTGCGAATTCATGATTATTTCCTTGGAGCGTTAAGAACGTTTGGATATTTACAAGTCATGCGGCTTGTTGTTATTTGCTTACGGTTTCTTCCTTTGAGCACTTAGAATATTTTTCGATGCCCTTGAACTGATCTTTAAGTCGTGCGACTTAAATTGTTGTTTGTGGTTTGGTACTTGTAGAGTAATATGATATATACAGGTTGCTGACTGCGCGATCTGGTCACACGGCTTTAGCGAATTTGTTTTTTGCTGTGTTTGTTCTGCTGGCAGAAGGTTGCGCGGCTATATGCAACCATTGATTTCTGTTGTGTGATACTTAAAATATTTTTGATATCTGCATGTCGTACGACTTATGTATATAGTTCGTGGCTTTCTTCTGTAAAACTAACCATGTAGGTTGCTGACCGCGAGGCTAGAGTATATGGCCGCAGTACGGTTTTACTATATGCAGATCACTGGCCCTATAAGTAGTAGCCATTCCGGAGATTCATTCATCGATTTCCAAATTGCGCGGGCTAAGACCAAGTTGAGGCGGTCTAAAAATGTTCAAGCCATCCGGACTGACGTGGCCTCTGCCTTCCACTCTGCTGAACATAAAGAATGTCGCCTAACTCAGGCCGAGTTAGACGACTTCATTAAAAGACATTTGGCCGGAAGTCATCTGCTCGCGCGGCTTCCGCTACGCGATGAGCGGATTAACACCTCTTCTTCTACCCAAATCACTGTACCCATCGACCACATCGAAAATGGATTCATGTTTCCGCCGCCACTTTAAGTCATCACGATTTTTGAACATTATGGAGTTGTGCCAAGACAACTCCCACCGAATTCAATCGCCTCCATCTACAGCTTCATCTCCTATCTGGAGTCTGAAGGAGTCTGATTCTCCATCAACCTATTTAGGAAATTTTCTCCGTGTGTTCTATCCTAGATGCCAGAACATCGATTTTCAGAGGACACCTTTACTTTGGGTGCAGGGGGCTGAAAGTCATCAATCTGGCGAATAAGGTTACGAGCTGGTCGGAGAGGTATATTTTCTTTGAGGGCCAGCTCGGGCAATTGCAGGTAAACCCGCAAGTGCGGGATGAGGCGGCCTTCCGACTAGCCGATATTGGAAAAATTGAGCTGGAGACCTTTAAGGTCCTCGAGGCTGAGCAACTCCATGTAAACCAATACATCCCGTTGTTCGCAGAGTTGGAGGACATCAGAAACGAAGACAGTAAGTATCTCACAACTCGCTATTTTGTGACCGCGTGACCTGTCTCATTAAACTTTTGACTTTGCTTTGTAGCCGCTGTCATCGTCCTGAAGAACAAGCCAGTCAGCTCGGTTGGTCCGGTTCTGACTCAAAGGGAGAAGTGGCGAAGGAAGAGCAATCCGTAGTCTTCTGAGGAGGAGGGCTCGACTTCTTCAGGCGAGTTCGAGCTTCTACACTCCTGTAGTAACCCAAGAGACCTGTGGGGCAACCCGACCATATGCTGGCGCCCAGATGGTGACTGCGTGCAGGTGTCAACGGCGCTCCTGCACTGGGGGAGCGAAAAAATTAGCCGCCATGCATTAGTCGTCGGTGCTGCTATGTATGGCCGGAAAACACTGAAAAAGATGAAAGTTCCGGAGGAGGAGCTCTCCAGACTGGCCGCACAAGCAGGCGCATGAGGCTTTGCGGCTAATCACTTCATGGGTTTATCATATAAGCGACTAATTTCAGCCATACATACTTGGAAAAGAAAAATGACGAGCAGGCTGAAGAGATCGCGCGTTTAAAGGAAGCCGCGACGATAAGTTATCTGATGAATATTTGTGCGGTCTGTTTTCCTCAAACCGTGCGGTCTATCCCTTTTCTCTTTTTTCAGAAGCAATATGATATAGAAAATCCAGTCTTCCAAGACGAAGTCTTCCCCCATGTCGCCAAGGGGATTGATGCCGCCTTGAATATTTTGAGAAGTCGTTACGTTCTGTCAGCGGGTTTCGAAGATTTATGCTTCTCGGATGTCTATCCTTCCTTGAAGAAGAAGTTAGATGACATAGACCGTAGTGCAAAAGGTAAAGAGAAAGTCAACAACTCGGAAGAGGACGACGACGATGAGGATAACGCGGATAACGAAGCACCTGCGATTAACAAAACCGCTGCAGAGCAAGGTGTCGCTGCTGACGATATGGCCATTGTTGATGATGAAGAGGGTTCATCCTATCGGGTTGGGGACCTGAAAGATGAAGACTCAAGCATCAGTTCGTCAAGCTCCTCGTCAGCCAGTGGAGGCTATTCGCCCGATGTCGACATTGAAGGTGAAGGGGATTCAAGTTCTCCCATGGAGAAAAGACTCAGATCGGGCGAATAGTTTTTTTGTTATTTTTGGAATTTTCTTTTGTATAACCGACGGCTTGATTTTGTTAACCAGCCGGTCAGAATGATGTAAATATACATTTTGAAAATGAATGAAAGTCATTACCTGTTCGACTGTCTATGTTTTGCGACTTACTCATGATTGTTGTGATCTTTTATTTCTTTTAAACAACAAGTTCTTTGGAATTAGGTCGTGTTGTTTAATATCAACCCGAGCGGATAGAAATTCGGGCTCTTAAGAATTTCAAATGAATAGATTAAGCGAGTTAATCGGAAGCGGACCACAACTTTAAGCCGCTAATCATAATAGATGAATCCCAATCATTAGTTGTGCGGTTTGAACACATCTTGGGCGATTAATAGCTCATGTTCCACATGGATTTGAGATAGAAATATAAAGTCGCGCGATTACTTCTTGACTCACGCGGCTACTTATCAGATAATGAATGTCCACAAGCCATAAGTAAAGAGAATAGTCAATAAGCCGCGCGGTCAGTATGCAATCCGGGCGACCAATAATTAGTAGTTGAGTAATATTCATTCTTGCAAGTATAAGCAATAATCAATGAGTTCGCATAGTCAGTGAACAATCCGGGCGACCAATAATTAGTTGTTGAGTAATATTCATTCTTGCAAGTATAAGCAACAATCAATGAGTTCGCGCAGTCAGTGAATAGTTCGGGCGACCAATAATTAGTAGTTGAGCAATATTCATCCTTGCAAGAATAATCCATGGTCGATTCCTTGTGAATGGCTTGATTCAAACCGAGCGAATAATATAATATTATAAACTGATGAATGTCTACGAGCTGATATAATTAATTAAAAATCGAGTGGGGAAACCGATCGGTCAATATTATGATTGATAACCTGTTAGAAATACTGCCTTATGGCATTCTGTAATAACCTGTTTTCTAGCTTTTTTGGCTAGATTAATTCTAACCGGACGGTTAGTATATTAATTTGCTTGCTCATTCAAGCCGATCGGCTTAATTGGTTAGACCGCCTGATTAAAAACCCACTTGGTTTCACCTGTTTATCTCAAGCCGGTCGACTTAATAGATCAAACCGCCCGGTCTCTAAGATACCTGTTAAATCCTGCTTTCTCTTAAAGACCGCCTGATTAATTATCCATGCTTCGCCCCTTGCTTTGCATACATAACCATGGTGGTGACCACCTCAAATTCTAACAGAATGACTGCCTCCGAACCATGAAAAAATTTGAATGGCGTTTCCCATGTGGCTGAAGATGGTGTACTCTGGAGAGTCCATAGGATGGATGGGAGTTGATCTGCCCAGTTCCCTTTATGATCAAGAATCCTCATCATCAGAAGACATTGAGTTTGTTTATTTGCGGCTTCCACCTGGCCATTACTCCTGGGGTGATGTACAGAAAAGAATCATTGTTCAATTCCAACCTAGTCGCAGAAATTGATCATTTCTGAGATGTTGAACTGAGGACCACTATCGGTAACGATTGCCAACGGAACTCCATGACGACAGACGATTTCTCCCCAGATAAAATTTCTTATAATCTGTGTCGTAGTTTTAGCCAATGCTTTCGCCTCAATCCACTTTCTAAAATAATCGATCATGATGATTATGAAGCGACGCTGGCCGCTAGCCATCGGAAAAGGTCCGATGAGATCCATTCCCCAAACTGCAAACGGCCAAGGCGTTGTTATTGATCTAAGTGTCTGAGCTGGTAGATGTTGAAGCGAAGCAAAATTCTGGCATAGAACACATCGTTTAGCGAATGCCTCAGCATCTTTCCTCATGGTTGGCCAAAAATATCCTTGCCCCAGGATTCTCTTCTCCAAAGTTTTTGCCCCAGAATAGCTACGACATTCTCCTGAATGTACCTCCTGGAGTATTATTGGAACTTCTTCTTCCGAAACACATCGTGCCAAAGGACAAATGAGATTCTTCCTGTACAACACTCCTGCCACCAGGCAATAGTAAGCCGCCTTTCTTTTGAATCTTCTCCTATCTTTTACGGTTGGGTGAAACTCTCCTTTTGATAAGTACAATTCGTAAAGATCCTTCCAAGAAGGATGCTGATCAATCTGCATTAGTTCTCCTTCTTCTGTTGTCGGATGAAAAAGTTCAGAGGTCACTTCCCCTGATGCAAGACCGAACTTTGATAATCCATCTGCCTCCTCATTCTGTGTTCTCGGAATATGTTCAATGATGAACAATTTGAACTTCCCAATTTCTTCTTTGGCTAGCAGCAAATATTTTCTCAACATTGGATCGCTTGTTTCGAAGTTCCCCAACACTTGTGAATCCATTACCAGAGAGTCAGTTTTGACATGCACGTGCTATATTCCCAGCTCTCTTGCAAGTCTCAAACTGGCCAAGAGTGCTTCATATTCTGCCTGATTGATCGTGACCGGAAAGAAAAACTTGATAGCCTGTTCCAGTTTGATGCAAATTTGGACTGATTAGGACAACTCCGGCTCCCACAGTTTTTACCCGAGGCTCCATCGACATAAATGATCCAGGCCAAAGGAGATCTTTCAATCTATTCAGGACTAGATTTTGTTGTGTCTACCAGGAAATCTGCCAACACCTGCGCCTCGATGGCTGTTCTGGGAATGTAAGATATTTCGAATTTACTCAGCTCTATAGCCCATTTAGCCAACCTTCCCGAATTGTCTGGCTTTTCCAGGACGCTTTTCAGCGAATAATCTGAGACTACTTGAATAGGATGGGTTTGGAATTAAGGGTGAAGCCTGCGAGCTGACATAACCAAAGCTAGAGATAGCTTTTCAAGATGGAATATCTAGTTTCCGCATCTTGTAGAATATGGCTAACATAGTAGATTGGGGATTGTTTCTTCTTTTCCTCCCGGACGAGGACCGAGCTCACTGCATCCGGACCAACCCCCAAATATATGAACAATATTTCCACTTCGCGGGGACTTTTGAGCAGAGGGGTTGATGTCAATTGCCGCTTCAATTATTCAAAGGCACTGTTGCACTCCTCATTCCATTCGAATTTAGCTCCTCCTCAGAGCATTTTGAAGAATGGAGCGCTCTTATCTCCTGATTTGGAGATGAAACGGCATAATCCTGCCAGACTTTTTCCTAGCTGCTGAACTTCTTTTGGATTGCGAGGAGGGATCATATCCAGGATAGCCTTCACCTTATCGGGATTTGGTACAAGGCCATCGGGGGTAAGGAGATGTCCAAGGAATTTTCCATTATTCGCCCCAAATACACATTTCAATGGGTTCAATTTTAATTGAACCTCCGTAGAGTAGAGAACGTCTCTACGAGGTCTTTCAAGTGCATTGAGAAGGTTTTGCTTTTTAGGAGGAGGTCATCGACATAGACTTCGAGATTCCTCCCCTTTTGTTGTTTAAAAACTGTATCCATCATCCTTTGATACGTTGCACCTGCATTTTTAAGGACGAAAGACATCATGAGATAATAATAGCACCCATCATTCGTAATGAAAGACGTATGCGGGATATCGGGCTTATGCATTTTGATTTGGTGGTACCCAAAAAATGCATCTAAAATGCTCATGACGTTATACCCAACTGTGGAATCTACTAAAACATCTATCTGAGGCAAAGGGTAGCAATCTTTGGGGCACGCTTTATTGAGCTTTGTAAAGTCCACACACATACGCCACTTTCCCCCTGATTGTTTCACCATTACAACATTGGACATCCAGGTGGGGTACTGGATTTCAGAAATAAAATTTGCCTTAAGGAGCTTGGCAATTTCTTCTCTAATCGGCACTGGCAGCTTAGTTGCCACCTCCCTTTTCTTCTGCTGGATTGGATTGAAATCCGGGGAGACATTGAGATGATGTCAAGCGACATCCAGATCCACTCTGGGTAGTTCTTCTGCCGACCAAGCGAAGACGTATAGATTCTCCAAGAGACAGGAGATCAATTGAACTTTTTCCTCTTCCGATAGCTCCGCATTGATGATCAGATTCTTCTCTTCCCTTTCAGCAATGGGGACCTCTTAGGTTACCTAGGAAGGTTCCAGGTGATACCCTTCTCGATCATTACTCTCTTCCAAAGCTTCTGGAGGCTTAGCAACTTCAAGGATTTTAACTGGAAGTTCAGGAAGTGTAACGTCAGTGATCATATTGACAATTTGCACGTAGCATTCCCGAGCTACTTTTGAATTACTCTGAATCCGATATTGTCTTCTTTCGGCTGCAAACTTGAGAGCTAGATGGAAGGTAGACACCACCGCTCTGTAAGCATTCAGAATAGGCCTTGCAAAAATGGCACAGTAAATGCTCGGGGCATCCACCACCACAAAGTTGATCAACTTTATTATTCCTCCCAGAGATACCAGAAGTTTTACGCAGCCCTCTAATTCCTTCTTCTCTCCTGAGAAGCCGTAAAGGGGCCCTTCAGTGGAAAGCAGAGGCATTCCAGTCTTTAGGGCTTCAAAAGTTGGGCGGAAGAGGAGGTTGACTGAACTGCCCGTGTCAATCAAAATCTTGTGTACAGTGTAATTCTCGATTATGTCTTTGATCACCAAGGCATCATCAAAAGTATTTGCATTTGGAGGAAAGTCCTCTTGGACAAAAGTAACAATTGAGATTTCTGGGGCAGAAGTTGAGGTGGCTGCCACTTCCTGCTTAAAGACCCTCGCAACACTTTGTTGGAACATGCTTTCCGCATCTCTTGGTTTGACAATAGCAAATCCTATTGTATTTGATCATACTTGTTTTGTGTTTATAGTATGCAGGATTTAGTGCTGTCAAATCTCCATGGAAATATGTTTTGGTTACTATCGCGCAGCGTTAAGACTACCGCTAGCGCTAACAAACACTGAGAAGAAACCGCTGAGGAGGAAACCTGCGTTCGACGAAATGGAAGCTGCGTTCGACGAACTGGCGCTCGACGAAATGAAACCTGCATTCGACGAACTGCATGCTCTACCATGGCGCTTGACGAAATGCATGCTTTGCCGCAGCGCGCTAGAACTACCGCTGGAGCTAGCGATCGATGAAATAGTGGTCGACGAAATGAAGGCGACATTCGACGAAGATGCGCCCGACAAAGTGCTCTACCGCGGTGCGTTACAACTACCGCTGGCGGTAGTATTCGTTCGACAAAATCAAGGCTGTGCTCAACGAAATGCTTATCACTGCGTTCGACGAATTTGCGATCGACGAAAGCCGAATTCCGTTCGACGAAAATTCGATCGACGAAATATAAGGCCGGTTCGACAAAGATGCGCCCGACGAAAAGAAATGTGCTCTACCGCGGAGCATTAACACTATCTTTGGCGCTAACATAAATGGAAACATTTGACGAGAAGGAAATAGTGGAGAAAAAGGAATGTCGACGGGTCGCTATGTTTGGCATGTACTATCGCGGCACGTTAGGTCTAATGCCCGGCGGTAGCTTTTTGGAAACATCCCGTCTGCAGTTGATTGAGAAGCATATTTGAAAGAAGATTGTGGCTGAAAAAAGGAAATCTCATTAATACGGGGCGTTAGCGGTACCACGACCCGCTAGTGTTTGGCACTCAAAAGTTGCCTAATCTGCCACAATCCGTGCCTGATCATTTGCCTAATATGGCTACCGTGGGGCGGTAGTGGCTGATTATATAAAAAGACGCACGCATCCTCCATTGTAGCTTGCTGATACGAAAGGAATTGAAGCCATATATTCAGAGCTCTCGTGAGAGCCTTCTTCAAGCAGCCCGAAGAACTCCGTCAACGTTCGTGAACGCAAATAACTTGAAGACCAATTCGATCGCATCTATATCGACATCAAGTTCTACTTTTGAGGGAGTTTCTAGTTGGTGTCTTATTTTATTTTTCAAAATTGTAATCTTTATGTCTTGTGTTCGGTAGAGGAACTCGCCACACGGCGACTAGGGCCTTGCAGGGACTAGGGGGAATTCTCCACATGGCGACTAGGTCTAGGTAGGACTTAGGGAGGAATTCGCCACACGACGACTAGGTCTAGGTAGTAGATCTAGGGGGAGCTCGAGGCCTTTCTGGGGATAGGAAGGCTAGAGCGGCTTGAGGCCGTATGTGTGGAGAGATCGGCTAATGCCATCCGATTCATGGGGATACGAGTCGGTATAGAAAACAAAAAAGGGTTTTACTATTCTCTTTGATTTCTAGCGTCATTGAAATCAGATTTTGTAATCAATTTTATAAATGATAATCATATCTTTTCTTGTTTAATAAAATTGATTTCATTTCTAATTTCATTATCTCTTTACTTTTGATTTAACATTACTTCGAACAATTTATCAAAAGTTTTTCTATTAAAGTTAAAAGTTTTTAAAACCCTTATTCACCCCCCCCCCTCTAAGGGCGCCTACAGATCCAACAAGTGGTATCAGAGGGAGGTTATTCCAAATCGGCTTAACAACCGGGAATAATGGCATCTCTTGATCATGATCTCGCTTCTACAAGTGGGGAAAATTTTAATATAAATGAAAAAGTATTATCACCACATTTATTTATGGGTTAAAATTATAAAGGGTGGAAAATATTAATGAAAAAATTTCTCAAGGCCTTAGATGAAAAAGTTTGGAATATTACTATTGAAAAGCCATCTAACATACTAACTAGAAGCGAAATTATTTTAAATGCAAAATCTATGAATAAGATATTTTGTGTGTTAGACCAAAATATTTTCAAACTTATTTATACTTTTCCTGCCGCATATGAAAGAACTTATGATTCTCCTTCTACAGGTACAGAACATTCGCAAGAACCGGAGAATATGCAAGCCTACGCAAATATTCAAGAAAGCTACACAAAAGATGGATCCATAGAATGCTCATCAAGTGGAAAGGATGATGAAAACTCTTGTTTGGAAGAGGAAGATGAAGATGACAAAGGAAAAATATGTTCAAATCTTGCCTCATCCACGAGCGCTGTAAGGAAATCAAAATCTCCTATTTTTTGTACGCCTATTTCTACACTACAATTGCTACAAAATACTAAACGTAAGATTAAGAAACTAAAAATGGCTAATGCAAAACTACGTTTAGAAAATAAAACTTTGAAAGCAAATGTGAATGTAGAATCCAAAAATGAAATGTTTGTATCTCATGCATGCTCTTCATTTGAAAACTCTATATCTTGTTTTGATTATAATAATATTAAAGAAAAATTCAAGGAACTTGAAAAAGAGTTTACTTTCATAAAAGAACAAAATGAAAAATTATGTTTAGAAAACTCTTCTCTGAAAAATGATTGTGCTAAGTGTAATGACTATAAAACTGAAATTAAAGTGATGGATGAAACATTTGATGAATAGAAATAATTATCAAAATCATATTGAGTCTATTGTATCCACTCTTAAAAATAGCACAATACCCTATAATAAAGCTAGACATAATCTTAAAGTTAAGAATTATGAATTGGAAACAAAAGTCAACTTGCTTAAGGAAAGTATAAAGAAAAATTCTCAACACATATATCAACAATTTCAAGCAAACTCCAAAAGCAAGTTAAATGTAAATTTTCATAATATGTCTAAGCCTAACAATGGAAATAAAAAAACATCAAAAGAATGTAAATAAAATTCCAAAACAGTATCATCATCATAATTTATAAGATCAATCTTCTCCCAACTTAAAATTAAATGCAAAAAAATTTCCTTTAAAAACAAATTCAAAAGTCATTGTTATCCAAACATTCAAGAAAATGACTATGGAAATTTGAAAATTAAAAATAACATTTTTCCAAGGTTTGAATGGAGACTCAAAGATAAAAAAGTAACACAAGCTCCACTCAAAAGGGCCCATTCATCACTATCAACCCAAAAGCAAACACGTTGTATTTGGGTACCCAAAGGAATCGTCACACCCGGTCCTCTTTGGATACCTAAATCTCTCATTCATTAGTATCCAATCATTTGAATGAAGTAGAAATCAACAAAAAAATTTAAAATATCAATTATCTATTCATGATATGCTGAATTTCCTTTTTTTTAATTTCTTTGAGCAATCATGATATGATCACTTCATATAACATGTGATATGACTTCCCCATATTAAACCAAAATTCATAAATAAATCAAATTGAATAAAGTTGAATAAAAAGTCATTTCATTTTTCTAGTGATCTACTTATCCTTTTTATTTTTGTCCTTCTAAATCCATTTCCTAATAGTCTTATAAAAATTAAAAAACTAAATTCGTCATATGATATTATTAAGAATAAATGAAATAAGTGTCAAAATGGATTTAAAAAGGTATTTTAGGGGTATTAGGCTAAATTTATAAAATGCGCAAGTTTTGCTTAGGTATTTAATATATTTGCGTCTTTTTGATTACCCCTAGCATGTTTAATCACAATCATGTCGAATCAGAATTGAAAAATTTCAAAAATCATTTGTGTTTAAATAAAGAATCTCAACTCTGTTGCTAGCGCCTGGCGTTAGGTTCTAACGCTGGTGGTAGCATAATTTTTCCTAAATTCTGGTTTATCTAAAATATTATTTTTCTGAAAATTTATTGTATTACCTTTATTATCACCATGCTCTCATAAATCTATATATATGTGATTTATTTAAGATTTCAAAAATCAAAGAGAAAATTTACAAAACCTTTCTAAATAACCAAAAATATTTTTCTCTTTATATTTATCTTAAATTTTCACCTTATAATATTTCTCTCTAATAATTCAAAAAGGATGAATATGAATGTTCTTTAATAATATCTCATTTATATCAGCATGAACAATTAATTTTGATTATATGATTCCTATGTGTTAAATTCATGATCATGTATAATAATCTTGCCAATTCAATAGATCTTTCTAATTCAAATATTAAAAATCTACAAAAGATCCAATTGATTCCATCAATTAGTTTGTGATCATGACCATTATATGAATCAATTATGTTTTGCATGTATCTCATTTATATGAAGATCACAGAATCATCACTTCATTCTATGTCCAAAATTTGAATGACTAGCTTTGAATACATGCAACATTAATGAAATTAATCTCACATAAAAGCCATAGTTTACAAAATTGGTTCAATAAGATTAAGTGCTTAGTATGCCCATGTTCATTCAACCACACTATGTGTCTCACTATAGCGTGGGCATAGGATTGTGTGCATTAGAAACCTAACCACTATGTCATGTCTTGTCCTTAACCGGGAAGGGTTCCAGTGGGGCCTTGCGAGGCACTGGGGGGAAAGAGTGCTAGGGTGAGTGTTGTCTTTTGTATGCATGTGGGATTAACACCCCAACCTACGACATGCGTGCAGCTCCTCATGACCATCCGTCACTTAGTACGGGGCTAGAGTGTAGACATGTTGTTAGGGTATCTTGATCTCAGACATACATATGTTGTATACATTGCATGAATATTATTTCACTCATTTACGATCATTTCACTCATGCATATTTGTGCTCAAATATGTTATCTTATGTTTTCATATTATCTATTTCTGAACTCTCATGCATGTGAAAAACACAAGTATTTTTTAAAGTGTGTTGTGACACCTTAGGTTAGAATTTGGGGTTTTGGACATATTTGCTTAAACTTGGAAAATGCTCATTTTTGTATATGCATATGTCTGATTTCATTGCTGAACTTCATTGTCACAAATCTGCATAAACATATTCAAAAGAAAATTTCTGAAAATTTCATGTTTTCCCAAAATTCTAGTTCTGTCACTACCGCCCGGCGATAGCCGATTACCGCTGGCGGTAGTGGGTAATTTCTGAATTTCAAGTTTTCTCCTTCAAGTTTTATATTTCAGTTCCTGTTATTTTCTTTTAAAAAAATTCTAAAAACAAAAAAACTATAAAACAAATCAAAATCCAACCATAAACATGCTTTTTTTATTTCGATAAAATAAAATTTGTTTTATTTTTTTTATCAAAACCAACTACAAAATTTCAAAAACCAATCAAAACAACAAAAACATGTTTTTTTTTAAAGCTTAAAATTTATAAAAACTGATGTAATTTTCTATGTTTCAAGGATGATATGGTTTATCTTGCCAAGTTTTTGTATACAATGTTTCGTCTCTATTTCAAGTATCTTAGTAACATTGTTTTTGTATCATGCCTTGATCATTATCTTATGTGTGCTTTGAAATTGATTATAGATATCATGTGTAGTATTGCTTAGCATGCCTCTCTGTATGAGTAAATGGCTTATATTTGCAAATGATTTTTTTTCACTCACACTTTTTGATATACTACATATGAATTTAATCTTGTCCTTCATGATTGTGTAGTGTAACAACTTCTTATTATTGTTAGGCATGCTTAGTTTTACCTACACCACAAGTAAAAATCTTTTTCATGCACCTATTTTTGAAGAAGTATGTCTTTCCAAAATCTTTTGTTTGCACATACAAGTGAATTCAGAGACCTTTGTCGTTAAGCAAAAATTCAAATAAATAATTGACAAAGATAACTCCACCAAGCACTACTCACCCTCCTGATAAGTCTTAATGAGCATTGTGAGGTTCAGCACCTTGGAGAGAATTGTAAAGTGCTTTGTTGCAAATATTTTTTCCTTTTACACTACTTCTTGTACACTGAATCACAAAAAAAACTAAAATTCAAAATAATAATTGTGATTCCCCAAGCACTACTATGCACCCTGTTAAGTCTTAATAAGCATTGTGTGTGCAGAGCACCTTGGTAGTTGTACTATTCTTCTATGTGCATTGAAAATTGTATATAGCTTTGTGGATAGAAGTAACTCTAAAAGTGCTTTTTCAATAATATTGTGTTTATTCCATTATACATGTCATGTGTTTTGATTAACTCATATGTATACTTTTATCAAAAACACTATTTTGTACACATCATTTTCACTTGTAAGCCTTCTACTCATGAGAATTGGAGTCTATTGCATATCTACATGTATTATCTAAATTCTTAAGTAAATTCACTAGATAGCCTTGCATGATCAATACAATGTATAAGTTTACTTGTTTTCTCAATTTAGAACATTGTATTATTCCATCTTGACTTGATATCTTGTATCATGCTTACATATTTTTTCCGCTACGCCATGTGAAGTCTGTATTGCATACCTTTCAAAACTAGTATATGGCTATATTACAACTGAAATTATTTTGTGTACTTAAAATGCTACAACATCTATTTTGTTATCTCTCAAATTCTTAATCATCTACTATGCTTCTCAATTCCTATATAGATGTTCACTTCAAAAAGGTATTTCGTCATGCTTTCCACCTCTTTACTACTTGTATGCTCGATCATGCATACGTTGTTCCAAACAAGTGGTTTCTTTATTAAAAATTCTTCACATTCCTTCTTTCTTTTCTCTCATATCTATTGTATTTTTCCTAAGCGTTTCACTCTTTATCATGATCATTCCCTCTCAACACAGTTATTGCACACTTTTTGTTGGACTACCTCTCCACCCTCTTTTGATAATACCAAAAGGGGGAGAATAAATTTGAAAGAAATTAACATGCTTTGGGGAGTCAAGTTCATAGGAACTTTTGTTGTAGGGGGGCATTCACTTAGGGGGAGAATTCATTTAGGGGGAGCAATAGAACATGCCTATTTTTCATGCTATCTATGTTAGTTCTCTATTATAAACACAAATTCCTATCAATTGAATTATTTCTTTCTAAGGGGATTTGTTATTATCAAAAGTGGGAGTTTGTTGGAACATGCTTTCCGCATCTCTTGGTTTGACAATAACAAATCCTATTGTATTTGATCATACTTGTTTTGTGTTTATAGTATGCAGGATTCAGCGCTGTCAAATCTCCATGGAAATATATTTTTGTTACTACCGCGCAGCGTTAAGACTACTGCTGGCGCTAACAACCGCTGAGAAGAAACTGCTGAGAAGGAAACCTGCTTTCGACGAAATGGAAGCTGCGTTCGACGAACTGGCGCTCGACGAAATGAAACCTGCATTCGACGAACTGCATGCTCTACCACGACGCTTGACGAAATGCATGCTTTACCGTAGCACGCTAAAACTACCGCTGGCGCTAGCGATCGACGAAATAGTGGTCGACAAAATGAAGGCGACGTTCGACGAAGATGCGCCCGATGAAGTGCTCTAACGCGGTGCGTTACAACTACCACTGGCGCTAGTATTCGATCGACGAAATGAAGGCTGCGCTCGACGAAATGCTTAACACTGCGTTCGACGAATTTGCGATCGACGAAAGCCGAATCCCGTTCGACAAAAATTTGATCGACGAAATATAAGGCCGGTTCGACAAAGATGCGTCCGACGAAAAGAAATGTGCTCTACCGCGGAGTGTTAGCACTATCGCTGGCGCTAACATAAATGGAAACATTTGACGAGAAGTAAACAGTGGAAAAAAAGGAATGTCGACGGGTCGCTATGTTTGGCATGTACTATCGCGGCGCGTTAGGTCTAATGCCCGGTGGTAGCTTTTTGGAAACATCCCATCTGCAGTTGATTGAGGAGCAGATTTGGAAGAAGATTGTGGCTGAAGGAAGGAAATCTCACTAACGCGGGGCGTTAGCGGTACCGCGGCGCACTAGTGTTTGGCGATCAAAAGCTGCCTAATCTGCCACAATCCGTGCCTAATCGTTTACCTAATATGGCTACCGCGGGGCGGTAGTACTACAGCAGGCGGTAGTACTACCGCAGCTGATTATATAAAAAGACGTGCGCCTCCTCCATTGTAGCTTGCTGATACGAAAGGAATTGAAGCCATATATTTAGAGCTCTCGTGAGAGCCTTCTTCAAGCAGCCCGAAGAACTCCGTCAATGTTTGTGAACGCAATGAACTTGAAGACCAATACGATCGCATCTACATCGACATCAAGTTCTACTTTTGAGGGAGGTTCTAGTTGGTGTCTTGTTTTATTTTTCAAAATTGTAATCTTTATGTCTTGTGTTCGGTAGAGGAACTCGCCACACGGCGACTAGGGCCTTGCGGGGACTAGGGGGAATTCGCCACACGGCGACTAGGTCTAGGTAGGACTTAAGGAGGAATTCGCCACATAGCGACTAGGTCTAGGGAGTAGATCTAGGGGCTGCTCGAGGCCTTTCTGGGGATAGGAAGGCTAGAGCGGCTTGAGGCCGTATCTGGGGAGAGATCGGTAAAGCCAACCGGTTTGTGGGGATACGAGTCGGTATAGAAAACAAAAAGGGGTTTTATTATTCGCTTTGATTTCTAGCGTCATTGAAATCAGATTTTGTAATCAATTTTATAAATGATAATCATGTCTTTTCTTGTTTAATAAAATTGATTTCATTTCTAATTTCATTATCTCTTTACTTTTGATTTAACATTACTTCGAACAAAATATCAAAAGTTTTTCTATTAAAATTTACAGTTTTTAAAAACCTTATTCACCCCCCCCCC
The DNA here is from genome assembly GCA_033032865.1 of Dactylorhiza incarnata. Taxonomy (NCBI): domain Eukaryota; kingdom Viridiplantae; phylum Streptophyta; class Magnoliopsida; order Asparagales; family Orchidaceae; genus Dactylorhiza; species Dactylorhiza incarnata. The sequence continues at coordinate 5,635,112 of JAWHQI010000033.1, read as the reverse complement.
CTCCCTCTAAGGGCGCCTACAGATCCAACACACTTGATTTTCGGGAGGACTCGGGTCCAGCTCCCTTATGAATACAATAGATATTTCTGAGGGGACCATCATCATTCACCTCAATGCGTTCAGTTGTAGGATGAATATCCCCATAACGGCCAACATATTCCACATCGGTGCATTCCCAAGTGACCTCAGTTGCTTCTTTCCCCTTGACGACTGACTATTCAGCTGGCACCTCCTTCCTGACCAAACCTCGGAGCTTCCCCTCTCCCAGGAGTTTCTCAATTAATGAGAGGAGAGCTCGGCAATTCTCATTCGGATGCCCTCCCTCTTCATGGTATTCACAAAAAATTTTGGATTTCGGTTGCGGATATCCGACCTTAAGGAGATAGGCCTCTTGAAATCTGGCCTCTTCTGAAGGATTTGGACGACTTCGTCCATGGTGACGTTAAGGGGGGTGAATGATTTTTGAGAATCATCGTATTGGATGGGTGGAGCAACTGGAGGTGGCTGCGCAGTATACTGTGGTAGATATACTGACATTATTTGCGGAACTGATGTGGATGGAGCGGGTGCGATGGCCAATGGCGGTTTCTGATCTTGAAACCGTTGATGGCCAAAAGATGGTTGTTTGTGCCTGAAATTTCTCTCCCTCTGAGCACGGGGTTTGAAATCGGGCCAAGGTGGATGGTGGTATGGTGGTTGATGAGTGGAAGAAGAATTAGGTAGATCCTTGTCATTAAGCAGCTTCGCGACATACCCGGGGTTACTCTTTCCCCCTTATAAACATATTCTCCAAACTTATCATCTCCTGATAAGTTTTCGGCTCTCTGATGTTGGCTTTGAATTTTAATGGGCTTTCCCTCGGGCCATGAATTAGAGCAACTCGATATAGTTCAGGATCCACATTCTGGATCTCCATAATCTCTTTCTGGAAGCGATCAATGAAATGAGCCCAAGTCTCGTCTTCATATTGCCATATCTCGAAAAGGGCCGTCGGGCCACTTTTCCTTTTCTTGGAGGTAGAGAATCGAAGCAGAAATTCCTTACGTAACTCTGCGAAGCAGCTGATCGATCTATGGTTTCAACCCATAGTACCACTCCCTTGCTTGTCCATCAAAGGATGTTACAAGGAGTTTTCACTTAGTGGCATCGGTAAGAGTTCTCAATGCAATGACCGACTCGAAGGCCTGAAGGTGAATAGTTGGATCAGCTACCCCGCTGTATGTCGGCAAATGCGGTTCTGTGAAGTTATTTGGAGCTGGCTCCCCTCGAACTTCATCCATAAATGGAGAGGTCTCCTCAACATCTTCATAGAGAAGAGGGACAACATAACAGGTCGTCGGGGCTGCGGCTACTCGCGGACAAGCCGCTTGGTAGGAAGAACGCTGCATGAGAAGTCACCCCCTGAAAATCATAAACCCGGGCCAGCATATTCTGAGCGGCTTCCTGATAGAAGGTTTGTCGGGCCATGAAACCTTCTTGTGGTGGTTGGAAGTTGGCGATTGCGGTAGCGGGTATGGAGGAGGAGGATGGACCGGAGTCACCGCCTGGCTAACCGCAACTTGCTGAGGAACTACCTGCTCGGTTAACATTGCCAAGGCCTGACTGATCGCCTCTAGCCGTTGATCAGTCGCCTTCTGAGCCTTCTCGGCTTCCCGCTTAGACTGCTCCAAGGTCTCCCATAGAGAATTATCACTATGGTCAGAGCAGTCTCTTTGAGGGAACTGGCAGTCTGACATCTTATCAAGGATTTCACCGACAACCCGCAATCTGAAGGTCGCGTGTTTCTGTTGAATCCGAAATTGCGCCTCCGCGATCGATGCTAGTGAAGCGAAAGAAAATTGGAGGTCGCGAGCTGTCTGTTACTATTGATTAGAAGAAATTAGACCACTGGCAGCGGTCGAAACCGGACTTCGCCCGTCACGGCGAATGCCACTCCTGGGATGGGCTTTCCCTTGATTTGAGTAAAGTGATTACAGTGAGTTACAGTTAAAGGAAAAGGAGAAGCCTGCCGGTCAAACAAACCGCAAGATAGTGAACTCCAGACAGCAACACTAATAGGATAGCTCCAGGATTTGAGTGTGCGTGTCTTGGGAATATCGCCGCCACCTATTTATAGGCTCGGGGGCCTTCCCAACGGGCAGGGATAAAATAACCGCCTGCCCGGATATAGGAGAATCGGGCAGGGGTGACGGGATACAGAAGGAAAAAAGAAAGAAGTCACACGGCTTGGCGGCTTAAACTTCTGATCTGTGTTGGCCGGGGTTGAAATGCGTTGCGATCAAGGCAAGGAAGCAACTCGGGCGGCCATTGATCTGAGACCGCGGCTTGCCTTCTAGACTTGGTCTTAAATGTAACCCTCCTGATGATGGCCAATGTTGAAACCGAGACTTGCGAACAAGACTTAGTCTCTGTGGAGTTCGGGGCCCTCAGCTAGCCGAGGGGCGACCAATCCTTACTCCTCCCAAGGGAGAGCTCTAGGTTGAAGGTGTTGGAACAAGGAACTGGACCAAGGGCTTAGTGGGGAGGTCCCACCACATACCCGGAAGCCCCTTAGGAACTTCCCCTCCCAAGCCACTACTAAGCTTGGGCACCACTTGAGGCTCTCCTCACCCACTAGAGAGAGAAAGTGGGGAGAGAGAGAGAGAGAGCTAGCCTAGAATGAACCTTTTTCCAAATGGTGCCCCCTTAGTCCTATTTATAGGATTTCTAGATTTGGGCTGCAAATAGCCAAAAACTGGCCCGCGGAATTACCAAAATACCCTCGGATTGGGCTGCAGATAGCCAAATCCCGTTGTTCTGGAATGCTAAACGCAGACCGACCCCTCCCCCCGGAACTGGGCGAGAGGGGGTACCTCGCGGGTCTCGGCGAGCACCCTGCTGGTCTCGGCGAGCCCCCTAACTGGGGTACCTCGCGGGTCTCGGCGAGCACCCTGCTGGTCTCGACGAGCCCCCTAACTGGGGTACCTCGCGGGTCTCGGCGAGCCCCCTAACTGGGGTACCTCGCGGGTCTCGGCGAGCACCCTGCTGGTCTCGGCGAGCCCCCTAACTGGGGTACCTCGCGGGTCTCGGTGAGCACCCTGCTGGTCTCGGCGAGCCCCCTAACTGGGGTACCTCACGGGTCTCGACGAGCAACCTGCTGGTCTCGGCGAGCCCCCTAATTGGGGTACCTCGCGGGTCTCGGCGAGCACCCTACTGGTCTCGGCGAGCCCCCTAACTGGGGTACCTCGCGGGTCTCAGCGAGCACCCTTGTTGGGTATTGTATCCACAATCACCTTGATTTGAAGATGTCCCCTAGTGAACTAAAATGAATTGAGTATGTATTTGATGATTTCTATTTAGATGTGTTATGACAGGTCTTAATGCTAAGTGCACACCAAGGTCAGGTTGCAATGGATCACCAAACACAGTTCTGGACAATGTAATCCCTCATTGTGTAGAACAAAGTGTTGGTCCATGTGTAATCTCTCTTTTGGGGTGTACTTCTTATACTCATAACTGAAGGTTTTCAAGGTTGAGGAGTGGAGCAGGTTTTCAGTAGAGAAGAAAGTTTTTCTAAGTCAATTCGTCGAGATGTCTCGGGTCATTCCGACGAATCCCGACGAATCAAGACAGAAGCCATTTATCTTGTTTAAAGAAAAAAATTCTGCAGTTAAGTCCATTCGTCGGATGTTCTCGTGAACTCCCGACGAATGCCGACGAATCAAGACAGAAGCCATTTTTCTTGTTTAAAGAAGAAATTTCTGCAGCTAAGTCCATTCGTCGGATGTTCTCATGAACTCCCGACGAATCCCGACGAATGAAAACAAAAGGTGTTTTTCACGGGTTGTTCGGAGCTTTTCTGTGGCCAAGTCTTTTCGTCGGATGTTCACGTGAAGTCTCGACGAATGTCGGACAGACGGATTTCAAATCTTTGATTCGATTTCGAAAATTAGGGTTGGCCGCCATGTACAGTACACGTGTCGCTCCTCCCTTCTTTGTCGGTCCTCCCTATAAATAATCCTTTATTTTTAGGGCATCTCACATCTTTCTTCCTCATACATTTTTGTTCAGAAACAAAAAGCTGTTCTCCTCTTCCTTTGCTGAACAAGTTTTCTGAGACCTAACATCTGCTGCTCAAGAGTTATTCTTCTTTGTTGTTAGAGTTTTCTCAGATAAGAAGGTCTTTGATCCTTGTGCTGCACTCCATACTGACGATTCTTTCGAGTAGATCAAAGGGCCTATTCAGATCAGGTTAGCCAAGTCTATCTTCTTCAAAATCTTTCAAGATCCAAGCTTTCTCTCTCAAGGAAGAAGAAGATTCAGTTTTCCCAAGATCTGAAGTTAATCTCTGTTGAGGTTTAGAAGAAGTATTTTTTATTTCTATCTGTATTTGATTTCTGTAGGAGTTTTTACTCCGAGTTATTTGTTGGAGTGGTTTGCTCTGAGTTGTAGGAGTTGTTTTACTCCGAGTTGTAGGAGTGGTATACTCCGAGTTGTAGGAGTTTTGACTCCGAGGTGTAAGATTATTTATAATCTGAGATTGGTGAAGTAGCCGAGTCTAGCCTCGTAGTGCTAGATAGGCGAGGCGGTAAAGAGGACTACCCACATCGGGGAACCTCTATAAAATCCTTGTGTCTGTGCTGTGCTTTATTGTGTTCATTTCTGTGTTATATTTTAATTCCGCGTGAAGACATAGAATCCACCTATTCACCCCCCTCTAGGTGATTTAGGCCGCAACTAGATACTTTCAACCCTGCTGGTCTCGGCGAGCTCCCTAACTGGGGTACCTCATGGGTCTCGGCGAGCACCCTGCTGTTCTCGGCGAGCCCCCTAACTGGGGTACCTCGCGGGTCTCGGCGAGCACCCTGCTGGTCTCGGCGAGCCCCCTAACTGGGGTACCTCGCGGGTCTCGGCGAGCACCCTGCTGGTTTCGGCGAGCCCCCTAACTGGGGTACCTCGCGGAGAAATGATACTCTGAAATGCCTCTTGGCTCAAGAACCTACTCGGCGAATACAGGGTTGTACATCCAGACATCGATCAGACCGAGAAATGTTACTATGAGGAAGAGCCCGACGGATAATGTTAGAGACCGCATGGCCTAAATAATTCATGATCTAGCCGGTTAATTATGCAGACCGCCCGGTCTGAATAGCTCATCATTCTAATAGCAGTCTTCTGGGTAAACACAAGGCACCACCAGTCAAGATATTTGTGAGTTCCATCAAGGAACTGGACATACCACCGAAGAAAGTGCTAGACTAAAAGACGAAATTGAGGGCCTCGTCCGTCAAGGACTCCTGAGGAGATTTCTGCAAGGCCAGATTCCCAATCAGCCTCAGCCTCCTAGGGAAATGAGGGAGCAGCCTCTCGCTCCCCGAGGCACGGTAGGAGGAAGGTCGATGGTAGGAGAGATCAGACTATCTCCGGACCTCCCACCCTAGCAGCACAAATTCTCTCAATTGTCAAACCTCCAAGGGATCACGAAGATTAGAAGCTCAAGCAAGACATTACGATCAGTTTCGGGGAAGAAGATCTGCATGGGTTATTGTTGGATCGGTAGGCACCCTTAGAGGGGGGGGGGGGGGTGAATAAGGGTTTTCAAAACTTTAGTGATATTTTAAAAACCTTGTAATAATGCAAGATTATGACAATAGAAAGTCAAGTAAAACAATTGAAATAAAGTAGAGACATGCTTTATTAATATCAAATAGGGTTTTACAAAAGTTGACTTCTATGATGCTAGAAATCGGTGGCGATGAATAGTAAACTCTTTTTGTTTTCTATCCCGACTCGCATCCCCACGAACCGGTTGCCCTAGCCTATCCTCCCCGGATTCGGCCTTAAGTCGCTCTAGCCACCTTTCCCCAGATGTGGCCTCGAGCACCCCCTAGACCTAGCCTAGATCTAGTCGCCAACATGAGGCGAGTTTCCCCCTAAGTCCTACCCAGACCTAGTCGCCAACACGAGGCGATTTCACTAACCGTTTACAAGAAAAATATGAAATGAAAATAAGTAAAAAAAACTCCCTTCTGAAGTCGGAGGCGAATATCCGCTGTAGAATAAGCGTTGTAGAAGCGGACTTCGTTTGGATTCGGCATGATGAGATTCTCCTTCAGAAGTTTGCAGAACTTTGGTAGGACTTCAACTTTCGGCCAAGATAGCCTCTGGAATTCTTGCATTCCATCTCTCTATATATCTCTCTGATGTGTGTCAAAAACGAGAGGAGAGGAGTCCTTTTTATAGCCTCAGCGCTAGCGCTAACGCCGGCGCTATCCCATATTTGGACATGTTTTGCGCGGCAGAATCTTCAATCCAAGGAAATAATTCCTCCTTGCCGACTGTGTGCGTCGCTACCTCCAGCGCTATCGGCTACCGCCAGCGCTATCCCATATTATGACACATTCTGCGTGGCAGAATCTTCGATCCGAGGAAATAATTCCTCCTTGCCAACTGAGTGCGTCGCTACCGCATGCGCTATCGGCTAATACCAGGCGCTATCTCCTTCCATATGTGCTCCCAGAATTGCGCTATCATCGCTAGCGCCAGGCGGTAAGTGCTACTGATGAGTCCCAATTATATACACATATATGGACTCATCTGGGCCGATTTTCTAGTCTATGCACTACACTTTAGGCATGTTTTCGCTCATATTTGTTATTCCATGCTATGTGCACTTCTAGGCCCGTTTTGGTGTTATTTCTCGTTCATTTTCGTTACTACTTTTCATGCAGTGTTAAGTGCCACCTTCAGTGGCTAGACTGGTGTTGTATGCTGGAACAGGAGTCGTGCAGGTGTTCCCGGTACAATTTTGTACAGGAACACTGCGCATGATCACTGGCTCTATCGCGCACGACCACTGGTCGTGCGCCCCTGATCGTGCGCACTTAACGCCCATTTTATGAGTTCTGTCTTGCTTATCGCACGACCACTTACGATAACGCGCACGACCATTGGTCGTGCGCCATTGGTCGTGCGAACATTGTATTTTATAATTTTCTTTCCTTGCAGGCTCCGTCTAGGCAGGCGCATGATCGCAGGATGCTAGTGCGCACGACCACTGGACGTGCGCCAATGATCGTGCGCACTATTTATTCCAGCGCCTATAAATTGTCCTGCTCGTGATTTAGGTCGTGACCCCCGCATTTTGCCGCCGGAGACCGTCGTTTTCTCGCTCTAGAGCTCCTACTTCGCCCCTCCATCGCCGCCCACCATATGGAGGTGCTCTGGGCTTGTTCTTCACGCCAATCTTGAGTCGGAGCTTCCTCTCGGCCTCCTCCTTCATCCTAGCGCTCCAAGGGAAGACCTAGCCGCCATCACCATCAAGCAAGAGGAAGTTTGCATCCTCTACCGCATCATGACACGAAGAAGACGGGCTCATTGGAGAGTAGTGACAGCTCTCTCTACCCCGGACATAGTTGCAGACCGAGCTAGGATGCGGATTGACAACCTGGTGCTTCCTACCGTGAATCTACAATGAGCCTTCGGATTCGGTCGATTTCTTGCCTTATTCTTCTCTTATTGATGTGTGTATGTAGTTAGATCTATGTATTAAGATGAAGTTGCACTTAAACTTGCTTGTATTTTTATATATTTCATTTCTATGTGGAATACCTTTGTGGTTTATGTGACTTGAGGAGCGCCCCATTCCATCCTCCATCCCGCTGTCACGTTCGTGTGCCGCACTAGCAATCGCTAGTGGCGCGCTTGTCGAAGAGGTGCCGACGACCCTCATTCTGTTAGCCTACTCGTCCATCTGCCTACCGAAGCGTGGCATCGCGGCCCGTGTAATCCACTCGCCCTACGAAGCAGCGCGCTCAAGGCCTGCATAGTTCGATTCCGTTAGCCTACTCGTCCATTCGCCCTTGCGACACAGCGCGCCCAAGGCCTGCCTAGTCTCCATCCCGCCAAGCGAAGCATTGCATGGCGGCATTGCATAGGAGTAGTCATAGCATTTTCTCTTTGTTTTCCACAATCAAAAATCCCCGTTTCCGCATCCATCCGACCCAAAGGACTTCGATCTCAAGTCCTTCCTCAATAGTCACTCCACCTTAATGTGTTCCTTGAGAGATTCGATACTCGGGGATTACTCCTCATTTTATATTACTTGAACGATCGGTACACTGCCGTTTCGTGTCGCAGTCGAGCTACCTCCTATAGCGGTGTGTGAGATTTGCGCCATCAAGTTTTTGGCGCCGTTGCCGGGGAACACAGTCGTGTGAGTTTTCTGGAGAGGGAGAACCTGAGAGAGAAGCCCTTCCATTTGTAAATTGCATTTCTTTGTTTTATTTCTTTTTATTCCATTTTCCTGTTTCAATTAGGTTGCTTTAGTAATTTTTGTTAGGTGTAGTATTTTGCACAATAGTTTTTTTATTTTGAATCGTATTATCTTCACACTATGTGGGCACATCTTAATTTCCGTTGCCGTTGGTGTGGAGCTACCTCCCACTCTAGTGATGAATGCCCTACGTAGAATAGTAGGCATAAGTCTTATAGCCCAGCATATGGAGCACCGACTTCGTCTGATACTCCATATGGTGCGCGTAAGTCTTATGGCTACTCTACTGAGCCTTTACCGTCTTACTTCTTTTTGGCTTCAGCCCCCGCTGTGCCAACGAAGCCCGCAAGGCAGTGCCAGTTTTGTCGGAGCACTGATCATGTCTTGAAGGACTGTGCCGAGTATCTTCGCCAATTGGACGAGGATGACGAGCCGGATATCCGGATCGTCCCAACTCCTAACTCTGGCGCCACACCTTCAACATCCGGCTATGTATCTTTGTCACCTTCACATCTTGAAGGGAATGGCATGGACACGGTCACCGGATGTGCGACTGATCTATGCACCGACAGTGCTAAGCCTATTCTCCCAGTGCATCCACCACCCCTAGTGGATTCGATTCTTTGTGAGGAATCGAGGCTCGACTTTTATCCGAGCACTACTCCTCCCCCTGTTGTGCATACTATACTCGTCTCCGACGACATTGTTGAGGATGTGTCGCAGGATGAGGCTGGCGATCTATGTGTTGTGCCTATTCCTATGAAGGAGGACAACCTTCTAGGTGAAGAGGAGTTGTCCTCAACACCGGTGGAGGAAGTCCAAATCTTGGGCATGGCCACTGTCGATCCCGCTGAGCCTTGCAGCATTGATGACAATGCCAACATTATTTTACTTCCCCAACCTGATGGGAGTGAGACCGGGATCACTCCCCTGATTGATGTTTATTTATGTTCTTCGTCTTCTTTATTTCTTGATCCCCTTCCTTCACCCGAGCCTGTGCAGGTTGAATCTTCACAGGTACTTCAGGAGGACTTGGAGCTTTGTGCTCAAGTCAATGATGAGTGTGTCCTCTTATGCAAGGAGGTTGATTCCTCCTCCATTAAGGAAGCCTCATTCATTGCCTTCTCCTTCTGCGGACCTGCTGTGGACGATACCTTGCTGGGCAAGGATAGTTTTGGTGAGATGAGTGAGGACCAGGCCTCCTCCTCTTCTTACTTTCTTTTCCCTGCACCTGTGAGGAGCAGGTATTATTATTATTTAGGTAGAGGGGTGACTGCCTTATCTCCGTATCGGTACCAGCTACCGAAACGCATATTGGAGCAGTTACCTGTGCATTTTCTTTTTCATAGGCCCATTAGCTAGATATTATAAAGTTTTGAATAAGTCATGCTGGGATGACAATAACCCCAGTATTTATCTTACTTTCCATGCATTTTATTTTATTCAATCTAGTTTAGTTAGCTGTAGTTTATTGTAGTTTATCTTTTTCTTTTTCTTTTGTTTTGCGGAGCTGACCCCTGCGGGTATCCTTCTTCTGGATGGCGGATGCTGTAGCTTCATTTTAGCTTACACGCCAATCTTCTGGTATGCTCATTTCTGAGCATTGGGTACTCTCTTTCCCTAGCCCTATTTTGATTTTCATGTCATATATTATGTGGGTTGTTTAGTTTAAGTCTGGGGGAGAGTAGTTCTATGTGCCCACGCACGTGCACTATTGCATTGCATGCTAGAAGTATTTCTATTTCATTTATTTAGTATTGTTCATTTTCATTGCACACCACAGCACCCACTTGAGCGCGTACTCATCTGTTTGCATGCTCTGTTGTGAATTTAATTCTCCTGCTTATTTGGGAAAGTCTAGGTGATGGCTTAGGACTATGTAGCAGAGTAAAATGTTGACCCCAGTAGTGCTCCTAGTCGAGTACTCGGTTGCATAGGAATTTGTGTAGATTAGATCTCTTTTTATACTTATGGTTTTATATTTTTTCTATTAGTGTAAATGTTGTTTACTCTACTCAAATGGTGAATCCGGTGGAATCAAACGGTAGCGTAGGGATGTGTGTAAACGATCGCTAGACTCGTATTGCTTGAGTCGGGAGAAAGGAGAATCTTTCTCGGTGGTTAGAACTTGCCCCAAGCGATTCTTGAAGCATTGGCATAGGATAGTTATAGTGCGTGAGAATGACGTAGGCCATTATTTTGGCCCGGTTGAGCTTTTTATTTCATGCCTATCATCTACCCTTGCTAACCCCTTTGTGCCTACCCCTTCCTCTTGATTCAGCCCCACTTTTATCTCACCAAAAGCTTAAAAGCCTAACCTACTCGCACACCCAAATCTGAGCCTTAGTTGTAGTTTTACTTACATTTTGGGGGGTGTTGATGTGGTAATTTTTATAGTGGAAATTGTGGGTGTATTCATTGATATTTTTGCTGAAAAAAGAAAAGAAAGAAAAAGAAGAATGAAGTAGAGAAAGAAAAAAAAAGGGGATTGTTAAAAAAAAAGTTGAATTGAAAATTTTGAAATTTTTGTATTGGGAGCGGGCGGTGCACACACCTATGTTGCAAAAGTCCAAGTCTGGGGGTGTGGTGCATGTGTTTATTATCGTCGTGCGGGTAGCTCTATCTTATGCTCATGTTGGGTTAGGTGTGCTTAGCCTCCATGTTTATCTTTGTTTACCTCACCGTAACCCAAGCCCCATCTCTAGCCTAAAGTCCTATCGACTCACGCTATGGACCAATCTAGTGTCGTGGAGAGAATGTGACCGGGTGAGCCTATGGTCACAGACACCGATGGATTTCGGTGGAGTTGTCCAGCACCCCAATCTTGAGCAATGCTCATCTCAGCGCTTAGTTTATTTTCTCCGTATGCATGACCGGATGATTCACCGTAGTTCACCATTTTGAGTGGTTGTAATACGCTTTTACTCTTTTAGAAATATATAAACTATTTGTATACAATCAGAAATCTTCTCTACTATTTTTCTTATGCACGTGAGCATGCGACTTCGCATGGTACTCTGTATTGTAATTTTAAGCCATCTACTTTTCTTTCCCCGTTCGCGTAGAATTTGTTTGCTCGGGACGCGCAAACAGGTAAGTCTGGGGGTGTGATGAGTCCCAATTATATACACATATATGGACTCATCTGGGCTGATTTTCTAGTCTATGCACTACACTTTAGGCATGTTTTCGCTCATATTTGTTATTCCATGCTATGTGCACTTCTAGGCCCGTTTTGGTGTTATTTCTCGTTCATTTTCGTTACTAGTTTTCATGCAGTGTTAAGTAACACCTTCAGTGGCTAGACTGGTGTTGTATGCTGGAACAGGAGTCGTGCAGGTGTTCCCGGTATAATTATGTACAAGAACACTGCGCACGATCACTGGCTCTATCGCGCACGACCACTGGTCGTGCGCCACTGATCGTGCGCACTTAACGCCTAATTTATGAGTTCTGTCTTGCTTATCGCACGACCACTTACGATAGCGCGCACGACCACTGGTCGTGCGCCATTGGTCCTGCGAACATTGTATTTTATAATTTTCTTTCCTTGCAGGCTCCGTCCAGGCAGGCGCACGATCGCAGGATGCTAGTGCGCACGACCACTGGTCGTGCGCCAATGATCGTGCGCACTGTTTATTCCAGCGCCTATAAATTGTCCTGCTCACGATTTAGGTCGTGACCCCCGCATTTTTCCGCCGGAGACCGCCGTTTTCTCGCTCCAGAGCTCCGACTTTGCCCCTCCATCGCCGCCCACCATATGGAGGTGCTCCGGGCTTGTTCTTCACGCCAATCTTGAGCCGGAGCTTCCTCTCGGCCTCCTCCTTCATCCTAGCACTCCAAGGGAAGACCTAGCCGCCATCACCATCAAGCAAGAGGAAGTTTGCAACCTCTACCGGATCGTGACACGAAGAAGACGGGCTCATTGGAGAGTAGTGACAACTCTCTCTACCCCGGACGTAGTTGCGGACCGAGCTAGGACGCGGATTGACAAACCGGTGCTTCCTACCGTGAATCTACAACGAGCCTTCGGATTCGGTCGATTTCTTGCCTTATTCTTCTCTTATTGATGTGTGTATGTAGTTAGATCTATGTATTAATATGAAGTTGCACTTAAACTTGCTTGTATTTTTATATATTTCATTTCTATGTGGAATACTTTTGTGGTTTATGTGACTTGAGGAGCGCCCCATTCCATCCTCCATCCCGCCGTCACGATCGTGTGCCGCACTAGCAATTGCTAGTGGCGTGCTTATCGAAGAGGTGTCGGCGACCCTCATTCCGTTAGCCTACTCGTCCATCCGCCTACCGAAGCGTGGCATCGCGGCCCGTGTAATCCACTCGCCCTACGAAGCAGCGCGCTCAAGGCCTGCATAGTTCGATTCCGTTAGCCTACTCGTCCATTCACCCTTGCGACGCAGCGCGCCCAAGGCCTGCCTAGTCTCCATCCCGCCAAGCGAAGCATTGCATAGCGGCATTGCATAGGAGTAGTCATAGCATTTTCTCTTTGTTTTCCACAATCCAAAATCCCCATTTCCGCATCCATCCGACCCAAAGGACTTCGATCTCAAGTCCTTCCTCAATAGTCACTCCACCTTACTGTGTTCCTTGAGAGATTCGATACTCATGGATTACTCCTCGTTTTATATTACTTGAACGATCGGTACACTGCCGTTTCGTGTCGCAGTCTCGCTACCGTCTATAGCGGTGTGTGAGATTTGCGCCATCAGCTACCGCCAGCGCTAGTGGGAGTACTGTCTTCTGTTTTCATTCGTTGGAATTCATCGGGAGTTCTCGAGAACATTCGATGAATTTACTTAGCCGCACACTTTCCTTCACAATTCTGCCTTTTTTACTTCTGTCTGCATTCGTCGATATTCGTCGGGAGTTCATGAGAACATTCGACGAATAGACTTAGCCGCTAACAGTTCGTCGAACGACAGTTAGCGCCTGCGCTAGTGCTACCGCCAGCTCTAGTGCTACCGCCAGCGCTAGTGGAAGATTTGGATTTGATGGCTCAACTTTGGGGGCAACCTTCTTATGTAATCCTTGAGTCATGTGGACTTTGTTATCCTGCACACTTAAACACACAAGATCAAATACACATAGGTTTTGTTATTCTCAAACCTAGGAGATGCGGAAGACCATGTTCCAACAAACTCCCCCTTTTGATAATAACAAAACCATTAATGATAAATCAGAGCATTAATATATATAAGCATGAAGAAACATACTTGTGTGTGTGAGAGAGTGATGACTTAGGATAATGAACAATTTTAGCATTTAGAACTGCTCCCCCTAAATACATGCTCCCCCTAAGTGAATGTTCTCCTAATATGTAAGCCATCATCTTAAGTAAGCATTATAGTGTGATAGTAGATTAATAATTATCATGTTAGTTCTCCCCCTTTTGTTATTAGCAAAAGCGGGTAAGGAGACATCACCAAAAAGTTGATAATAAGATAAAAGCATGATCGAGCTTGTAGAGAATGAGAAAGAGTTTGAGTTATTTTCATCACAATATTGGCATAAATCAGAGTTTGTAGCATAACCAAATATAGGAGTAAATGTAAAGTTGCGGAAGACTTAGAAAAAACATCTTTTGTAAGACAGGATAATTAAAAATATAGGAGTTTAATTTTATAAAGAAGATGTTTGTAAACATTTTAAAATCAGTAAGAACTTAACCAAGCATGAGATAATAATATCAGAAAGATAGTACTATAATGTTATGCTAATTCATAGTTTCAAAAAACATACTAAACATTGTAGAAAGCATGCTAGGTTATCTAGTGCATTTCATAAGTAAAGAATAGTATAGAATTAGCATTAGGATCCAATACTCATGAGAAGAAGTGTTATGGACGATAATGAAGTGTACATAAGTGTATTTTTTAGTAGAGTAAACACATGTTTTCATCAAAAATACAAGTAGTATGTAAAGTAAGAGCACAATAAAACACAAATAATTTTACTTCCACAAACTTCAATGCACAAAAAAATGTACAACTACCAAGGTGCTTTGCACACACAATGCTCATGAAGACTTATCAGGGTGCAAAGTTGTGCTTGGGGGATCACATAGTTTTATTCATCAAGATTGATTTTCATTGTGATCCGGTGTACTTAAGAATAAGTGGTTTTTATTTTGAAAGAAAGTTATGGTTTGCACAAGATACTTTATTATTCTCTCCAAGGTGCTCAACCTCACAACGCTTATTAAGACTTATCAGGATGTTCAAGTAGTGCTTGGTGGAGTTATCTTTGTCACTTTATTTTATGATTTTTGTTTTGTACAAAGTTCTCCGAATACACTTGTTATGCAAACCAATATAATTTATGAGAAAGATAACCACTTTTCTTAATTTTTAAAAGTGCAAATAAAGGAGTGTAGGTAAGATACTTGTGCAATTTTAATTCATAGTACTAATACAAAACATACACAAGCATTCTTAGATTAAGCACAAATGTAGACAATGCCAAAATAAGTGAGTGAATAAAGATCATTATCAAACTTAAAACATTTACTCATACTTAGAGGTATGCTACGCATTGTTCTACACAACTTTTAATATAATTGATGCACATGGTAATAGATATATCAAAGCATGATGAAAACAATGTTCAAAGAGTTTGAAAAAATAAATTGCAACATTATAGAAGTTCTAAAGAATAGATTAAATCATGCTTGATTTTCACAGGAAAAACCATACAGTTTTTTTTATAGTTTCAGTGTTTTATATTTTTGTATTTGATTTTATTTTGCAAAAAGACATAAGCTTTAAACAAAAAGAAAAACATATTTTTTGTAATTTGTCTTTTGTATTTTTGTATTTGATTTTTCAAAAACTTAAATAGAATTAGAAGTGAAAAAATAGATAGTACATATAAAATAATATATTTTTAGGAATTTTTCAAAATTTTAAAAATACAGAAAAACAAATATGCACGCTAGCGCCGGCGTTAGCGCTAGCGCGGGAAACAGTACATGATTTTTTATGATATTGAAATTTTTAATTGTTGATCTTGATTATGTGTCCCAATAGTAGTTTCATGCTGAAATCTCAGATTTTTAGGAGATGTTTTTGATGGTTAAAACTTGCAGAAATTGTGTTTTAACACGAAAGATCTAGGACACCTAACTCAAGTCGTAATAATCGAATTCTTGCATCGGGAAGAGGTTTAGTAAATATGTCAGCGAGTTAAGAGTCCGTGAAAATGAAGCTTACTTTTACATGCTCTTTCTTAATGTGATCCCTAATGAAATGATGACGAACATCGATGTGTTTGGATCTAGAGTGGTGTACGGGATTATATGTGAGGTCTATTGCACTTTTGTTGTCACATTTAAGATCAATGTTTTTAAGATGAAATCCAAAATCCTCTAGTGTTTGACTCATCCATAAAGCTTGTGCACAACAGCTACCAAGTGCGATATATTCGGCCTCCGTGGTGGAGAGTGCAACCGAAGATTGTTTTCGACTAGACCAAGCTACTAAAGAGGGTCCTAGAAAGTGACAAGTACCGCTAGTGCTTTTTCGATCTAGTGAACACTCGGCGTAGTCCGAATCGGAATAGCCGTGGAGTGTGAATGGATCATTGTGTGGGTACCATAATCCTAATTTAGATGACCCTAATAGATAACGAAAAATACGTTTTACTGCTTTTAAATGAGATTCTTTTGGATTGGCTTGAAAGTGAGCACATAAACATACGACAAACATTATATCTGGTCTAGATGCACTTAAGTAAAGAAGAGATCCTATTATTCCTCTATATAGCGTTTGATCAATTGAAATTCCGGATTCATCTTTTCCTAGTTTTAACGAAGAACTCATGGGAGTAGAAGCTTGTTTGAGATTTTCAAATTCAAATCGTTTAAGCATATCGTGAACATATTTTGTTTGACAAATAAAGATACCATCAGTTTGTTGTGAGATTTGAAAACCAAGAAAATATGATAGTTCTCCTATAAGACTCATTTCAAATTCATTTTTCATTACTAATACTACTTCATTACACAACTCTTCATTAGTGGCTCCAAAAATGATATCATCAACATATATTTGTAAGATAATTAGATCATTATTGTTATGCTTAATGAAGAGTGTGTTGTCGGCACTTCCCATAACATAACAGTGCTTTAACAAAAACAATGTAAGTCGATCATACCATATACGGGGCGCTTGTTTTAAACCATAAAGCGCTTTTTCTAATTTGTAAACATGATTAGGGAATTTTTCATTTATGAAACCGGGGGGTTGTTCTACATAAACTTCTTCTTTTATAAACCCGTTTAAGAAGGCAATTTTAAATTCATTTGAAATAATTTTATTCATTTAAAACTCGCAAATGCCAAAAATATTCGTATAGATTCTAAGCGAGCAATGGGTGCAAAAGTTTCTTCATAATCTACCCCCTCAATTTGAGAATAACCTTGAGCAACTAAGCGTGCTTTATTTCTTATAATCCTAGATTCACCATCTAATTTATTTTTAAAGATCCATTTTGCGCCAATAATTGGATGATTAGATGGTCTTTCTACTAGATTCCAAACTTTATTTCTTTCAAATTGTCCTAACTCTTCATTCATAGCCAAGAACCAAAATTCATCATTTAAAGCGGTGGAAATGTTTTTAGGTTCGATTTCAGAAACAAAACAAATATTTGAAAACGTTTCATGAAGAGAGGATCGAGTTCTTACCCCAGTAGAAGGTTCCCCAATGACTAGCTCTTTTGGATGATTTTTTGAGAAGTTCAACACACTTGGAGGTACATATTCAACTTCATTTGACTTCTCCTCCTCTTCTTTGGACGGCTCTTCTTCGTCGTGCTCCAAAGATGGCAAAGGTTCATCATTTGTACCTGTAGAAGGCTTCTCTGCACATGGAATAAACTCATCAAATTTAACATTAATAGACTCTTCAACCTTACTCGATCTTTTATTAAATATTCTATAGGCTTTACTGGTTAAAAAATATCCAAGGAATATTCCTTCATCACATTTCTCATCAAATTTCCTATAGAACCTTTTGTATTAAGAATAAAACATTTACATCCAAATACTTTAAAATATGATACGTTAGTTTTCTTTTGAAAATATAGTTCATATGGTGTGAGATTTAGTGATGGGCGAAGCATAACTCTATTTATTACATAGCATAATGTGCTTACGGCTTCGGCCCAAAATGACTTAGGTAATTTATATTCAGATAACATGGTGCGTGCTAGTTCTTGGATTGTCCTATTTTTCCGTTCTACAACACTGTTTTGTTGAGGTGTGCGTGGAGCAGAGAACTCATGCTTAATACCTAACATTTCATAAAAAGATTTAAAATATTCATTTTCAAATTCACCTCCATGATCTGAGCGAATGAACTTTATTTTTAAATCTAGTTCATTTTGAATACGAGTACATAATTTTGAGAATTCGCAAAACGCATCAGATTTGGAAGAGAGAAATAAGGTCCAGCAATATCTTGAGAAATCATCTATTAGAACGAAGGTGTATATTTTACCACCAAGACTTGCGGTGTTAACGGGACTAAAGAGATCCATATGAATTAGTTGTAATGGTTTTGAAGTGGAAATTTCGTTTTTGCTTTTAAAAGATGATTTTGTAAATTTTCCTTTTTGGCATGGTGAACATAGTGAAGATAAATTTCCATTCAACTTAGGCAATCCCCTAATCAATTCCCTTTTTGCTAGTTTTAAAATGAGCTTTGTACTAGCGCGACCTAAACGTCTATGCCATAGTTCTAATTCATCATTTTTGGTTATAAAACATTTTATAGATGATTTGGAAAGATCATGAAACGAAACTATGTAAACATTGTGAATTCTAGGTGCAGTTAGTAACACATCTTTTGTTTTAGGATTAACAATTTTGCAAAGATTAGTGGATGATTCAAATAATACGTCTAATCCTTTATCACATAGTTGACCTATAGATATTAAGTTATGTTTCAAACCTTTAACATAAAGAACATTTGAGATAAGAAAAGATTCGTTACCCACTGTACCAACTCCCATGATCCTTCCTTTACCGTTATCACCAAACGTTACGATCCCTCCTTTCTTCTTTTCTAGGCTAAGGAGTTTTGCTTTGTTGCCCGTCATGTGCTTGGAGCAGCCTGAGTCCAAGTACCACACGTCCTCTATTTCCTTAGCCTTCCTGCAAATCTAGAGAGAAGATGAGAGTAAAGATCCAGATACCCAAGAGGTACCACCCATAGAGTAAGTGGATTTCATAGGTACCCAGATTTGTTTTAAAGAATGTTGTTTTATATTCCTGCAAGAGCTAGACGTGTGTCCAAACTTAAGACAATTAGCACACGAAATAAAGGGGGTTGAGACTCTTTTTTGAGTTTCTACGTTGCTCTTGATGGGTGATGCTTGAATATTAGAAAAAGCAGAAGATTTTTTAAAACTTGAGCTACCGCCGGCGTTAGTGGCTAGCGCTGGGCGGTAGGGTTCACTTTTATATCCGACCCCAAATTTTGCAAAACCATAACATTGGTTTCCCAAAATCATATCCAGGGATTTTTGACCAATCCCGAATTTTTTAATGGCTATATTGAGGTCATGATTTTGTTATTTAAGAAAAGTATTTTCTTGAACAATCATAACACATTTGTTTTCAAATCCCTTTTTGTTATTTTGAATTTGTAAAAGAGAGGTTTTTAATTTTCTCTCTAAGTCCCCCTTTTCTTTTGCAATAGTTTTGTTTTGTGAGAGGGCTTTAGAAAGAGAAACTTCAAGTTCTTTTGCCAAAAATAAAGAGTGCTCACACTCTTGACATGAAACCTTTCTTTTTTCAAGGGAATTCACCCTTTTTGTGAGTTTATGATTTTCTTTGATAATAGATTCATTTTCACGATTTAATATAATATTATCTTTTATACTTTGATCATAGTATTTGCAAGTTAAAACAAATTCATCATAGAGTTCTTCGAAAGTAGGAGGAATTACCTCAGTGTCGCTAAGAACACTGGTGTCGTCATCGTTGCTCTTCGTCATTAAGCATAAGTTTGCTTCCTCCTCGCTACTTGAATCAGACTCGTTTGATTCTTCAGAGGAAGAATCATCTCAAGTTGCGGCTTTTAGTACTTTCTTCTTCTCTTTTTCTTTGTGTTGTTCTTTTTACTCCTTTTGATACTTTGGGCACTGACTCCGAATGTGCCCGATCTTCTGCAGTGGTAGCACTCTGGTGGTGGTCTTTCTTCTTCATCTTCGCTTCCTTTTTCTTTCCTTGATGAAGAGGAAGATCCCTTTCGTCGAGTATCCTTTTGGAAGTATTTGCGGAATGTGTTCCTTCTTTCCGGGTTCCTGATGAACTTCCTGAAGTTCTTCACAAGGAGACCTTCTTCATCTTCATCATCATCTTCGATGCTCTCCTTCTTTGACTTTAGTGCTAGCGCCTTTTTCTTTGGCTCTTTGTTGTATTCATCGTGTTGAATCTGGAGTTCTACCTCATGGGTTTTAAGATTCCCAATAAGGTTCTCGATCTAGAGCGTTCTTAAGTTGTGCGACTCTGAGATGGCTGTCACCTTTGGATTGAACCTTGGAGGTAAGGAGCGAAGAATTTTCCTAACCAAGTCCCCGTCTGAGTAGGTCTTTCCAAGTGCCTTTGAAGCGTTGACAATCTTGGTGTAGCGGGTGTACATCGAGTTAATGTCCTCTTCGGTATCCATCCTGAATTTTTCATATTCAGATTCCAGTTGGAATAGCTTTTCATCTTTCACCTGCGATGTACCTTCATGAGTAACTTCCAATTGATTCCAAATATCATAAGCAGTTGTGCATGCAGAAATTCTATTAAACTCAGTCCTATTTAAAGCGCAATATAAAGCGTTCATTGCTTTAGCATTATTTTTACACCTTAGTTTATCGTTATCATCCGATTTATCTTTAGGTTTTGCTAATGTTGCCTCTCCTACTAAAGTTGTAGGCGGAGAGTACCGAACTTCTACCATGTTCCATACTTCTACATCCATGGTCATAAGAAAACACATCATTCGATTTGTCCAGTAGTTAAAATCTGACCCAGTAAAGAGAGGTGGTCGACTAACCCCTTGACCCTCAGGAAAAGCGAGATCATGACACGCCATTATTCCCGGTTGTTAAGCCGATTGGAATAACCTCGCTCTGATACCACTTGTTGGATCGGTAGGCGCCCTTAGAGGGGGGTGAATAAGGGTTTTCAAAACTTTAGTGATATTTTAAAAACTTTGTAATAATGCAAGATTAAGACAATAGAAAGTCAAGTAAAACAATTGAAATAAAGTAGAGACATGCTTTATTAATATCAAATAGGGTTTTACAAAAGTTGACTTCTATGACGCTAGAAATCGGTGGCGATGAATAGTAAACTCTTTTTGTTTTCTATCCCGACTCGCATCCCCACGAATCGGTGGCCCTAGCCTATCCTCCCCGGATTCGGCCTCAAGCCGCTCTAGCCAACCCTTCCCCGGATGTGGCCTCGAGCACCCCATAGACCTAGCCTAGATCTAGTCGCCAACATGAGGCGAGTTTCCCCCTAAGTCCTACCCAGACCTAGTTGCCAACACAAGGCAATTTCACTGACCATTTACAAGAAGAATATGAAATGAAAATAAGTAAAAAAAACTCCCTTCTGAAGTCGGAGGCGAAGATCCGTTGTATAATAAGCATTGTAGAAGCGGACTTCGTTTGGATTCGGTGTGATGAGATTCTCTTTCAGAAGTTTGCAGAACTTTGGTAGGACTTCAACTTTCGGCCAAGATAGCCTCTGGAATTCTGGCACTCTATCTCTCTATATATCTCTCTGATGTGTGTCAGAAACGAGAGGGGGGAGTCCTTTTTATAGCCTCAGTGCTAGAGCCTGCGCTAGCGCTAACGCCGGCGCTATCCCATATTAGGACATGTTTTGCGCGGCAGAATCTTCAATCCGAGGAAATAATTCCTCCTTGCCAACTGTGTGTGTCGCTACCGCCTGCGCTATCGGCTACCGCTAGCGCTATCCCATATTAGGACACATTCTGCGCTGCAGAATCTTCGATCCGAGGAAACAATTCCTCCTTGCCAACTGGGTGCGTCGCTACCGCCTGCGCTATCGGCTAACGCCAGACGCTATCTCCTTCCATATGTGCTCCCAGAATTGCACTATCATCGCTAGCGCCAGGCGGTAAGTGCTACCGCCGGTGCTAGTGGGAGTACTGTCTTTTATTTTAATTCGTCGGAATTCGTCGGGAGTTCTCGAGAACATTCGACGAATTGACTTAGCCGCACACTTTCCTTCACAAGTCTGCCTTTTTTACTTCTGTCTGCGTTCATCGATATTTGTCGGGAGTTCATGAGAACATTTGACGAATAGACTTAGCCGCTATCACTTCGTGGAACGACAGCTAGTGCCTGCGTTAGTGCTACTGCCAGCGCTAGTGGAAGATTTGGATTTGATGGCTCAACTTTGGGCGCAACCTTCTTATGTAATCCTTGAGTCATGTGGACTTTGTTATCCTGCGCACTTAAACACACGAGATCAAATACACAGGTTTTGTTTTTCTCAAACCTAGGAGATGCATAAGACCATGTTCCAATAGTTATGACTACCGCATCAGGACCCACTCGTGATCAGCACAGGGATTGGCTACCACTTCTTCAATGTTAAAGGATACTGGTCGACAACAGAAGTTCAGTCAATGTCTTGTTCCTTTCCACTTTGCAAAGCATGAAACTCACAAAGGATCAGCTCATCCTCGCGGCCATGCCTGTCTACGGCTTCGACAACTGACCTATTCCAGTTCAGGGCATGATCACTCTCCCAGTAACATTGGGCGAATTCCCGAGGAAGTTGACGCATAACATCCAATTCGTGGTGGTGGATTCCACCTCCGCCTACAATGCCATCTTTGGAAGACCGCACTAATCCATCTTTGGAGCAATCCCATCTATTCCACACCTAGCTATGAAGTTCTTGACCATCGCAGGGATAGGGGTCATAAGAGGGAACCAAGAAGCAACATGAATGTGTTTCTTAAAGCAGGCACAACCAATGGAAGAAACCGCTCTCAATATTGACAACTTCGACATGCGGGACGGGGCCACTCTACAGCGCGGATCTCCCGTCGAAGGGCTCATAGAAGTACTGATCTTTCGGCAAGATACGACCCAGACAGTCTAGATCGGGTCCCTCCTATCTAGGGAGGAGCGGGAGGAATACACTCTCTTCCTCTACGACAACGAGGATATAATCGCATGGAGTCTAGAAGATACGCCTGGGGTGGAGCCTCAGGTCATCTTCCATTCCTTAAATATTAACCCTGGTTGCAGGCCAGTGATCCGAAACAAGCGGAACTTCGCTCTAGAGCGACTCAAGGCGATCGAAGAGGAGGTGGAGAAACTCCTGAAAGCATAGTTCATCCACGAAGCAAATTATCCCACAGGGCTGGCCAATGTGGTTATGGTAAAGAAGGAATCAAGGAAGTGTCGGATGTGCATTGACTACAACAACCTAAACCAAGCCTGCCCAAAAGAAAGTTTCCCCCTACCAAGAATTGATCCGTTGGTCGACGCAATAGCCGGACATGAGCTCATCAGCTTCATGGACGCGTACTCAGGGTACAACCAAATCAGAATTAACCTGGAAAACGATGAGCACACCGCATTCCGGACAGACAAAGGAGTTTACAGCTACAAAGTCATGCTCTTCAGCCTCAAGACCGTCGAGGCAACCTACCCGAGGATAATGAACAAAGTATTCAAAGACCTCATCGGAAGCACAATGGAGGTCTACGTGGACGACATGTTAGTGAAGAGCGTCCGCCATCGCGACCACTTAGAAGATCTGGAAGGATTTTTTCAGCTCCTTCGTTGTTTCCAAATGCGGCTCAACCCAGCAAATGCGCATTTGGTGTAATAGCGGGAAAAGTCCTGGGATTCATGGTAACCCATCGAGGGATTGAGGCAAACCCAGAAAAGATTAATGCGCTGGGAGGCATGTCACCACCCCGGTCCATCATGGATGTTCAACGCTTAAATGGAAGGATTGATGCTCTTTCGCGATTTCTAGCACGGACGGGAGATAAATATCTCCCCTTCTTCAAAATCCTCTGAGGGGCATGCCACTCTGGTTCCAGTGGATGGACGAATGCCAAACGTCCTTTGAACACCTCAGGCAGTACCTAGATTTGCCTCCGCTCTTATCAAAACCTATCCCTGTAGAAGTCTTGTTCCTTTACCTAACAATATCCCCCACGGCGGTCTGCTCAGTGCTAGTAAAAGACGAAGTAAGAGTCCAATGACATGTTTATTACCTAAGCAAGGTCCTCACCGACGTCAAAGCCAGATACCCGACGGCTAATAAGACATCCTTCGCCCTTGTAACATCCCTCAAACAACTAAACCCCTAAGATGGTTTTGTAATGACAAGGTCATGACCAAACCCTAAGAAGCACAAAAGATCATAAGAGCATAGGCAAGAAGAAGGAAACCACAGCGGTTTGCAAATAGCAATTTCCAATTATCAAGCCTATGGTTGGACTTTAGAGCCTCACCTTGGCCCTTTGACCCCACCATGACATCTCTAGCCCATTAATGGGTACCTTAGAGCACCAAGGACCCATTGGGGGTCAACCAAAGTGGCCAAGTTGACCAAAGTTTACCCTAACCCTAAATTGGTCAAAGTATCCTAAATAGGGTCAATTGGCCTCCACCATGCCAAATTAACCCTATCTCTACCCTCATAATGATATTAGGGACCCAATGGACCAAAAAGCCCCATCATGGGGCCACCAATTTGGCCAATTTGACCTTAGTCAACTATAACCTTGTTTTGGTCAAAGTGATCTCTAGAGGGTAAATTGGCCTCCACCTTGCCAAATTGACCCTACCTAGACCTTCCTAGCCCTTAAGAGAGGCCAATGTGTCACTAGCCACCCATTGGAATTAATCTAAATGTTCGAATGGACCAAAGTCAACTCCACCCTAAATTTAGGTCAAAATGATCTATTTTGACCTAATCAAGCCCAACCCACTTGGGCTAGACCCAATTGAGGTGGTCCACTAGATAATGGAGTTGGGAGTTACTAAAATTGCCATTCAATTTCAGAGAATTCAACCAGGAGAGAGAAAATCTCATTTTCCCAAAAAATTAAGGAGAGAGAAGAGAGGAATAATGGTCATTCATGGCTTGGGAGGCCAAAGGCCTTATCTATTCACCTCCCCTGACCTGGTACTTCCCCCTTCATTAATTTGGAGGAGTTTAATAGCTAGGTCCGGCCACAAGGGGGCTGAATTTGGAGGATTTTCATGGTGGCCGAAAATAGCTTTCATGGCCATTAATGGCAATCCCAGGCATAAACCCTTCCCATCCCCAAATTGCCTCTTTAAAAAGTTTCACTGGGATCGGAGAAGGAGTTTCCCCCATTTGTCTGAAGGATTCAAACTAGTTTGTGTGGAGGTTCCAATGGCACCAAGAGGCAAGAGCTCGGCTATGGCCAATCGGAAAACGACAAGGATTTCCCCCTCCCAACAAGTCCTCCCCTCCTCCTCTCTCTCTTTGGATAGATCTGCCCTCGTTGGTGGCTCGATTCGGGGCTAATTGGTCATGGATCGGACCCACCAAAATCTCTAGAAATGGAGTTTTTAATCCCGACCAAAAAGCCCTGTTCCGACCACCTCCGACCGGCCAACCACCCCTAATCGTCGGCCACCACCTCAACGGAAGTGGTGGTGGCATTGGCCGGCTGGGGCGGCTCTCAGGTGGCCGGTAAAGTGGGGTTGAAGGTGACCCAGGTGTCGGCAATCTCAGTCATTGGCTGGAGGAAGAAGATAAGCACGAGCCGCTCATCACGCGCAGGATTCGTGCAGAATCATTTCATTTATAAATGATTATTTGTTCGTATTTGTCACACATTATGCAACTTGTTGGTTATTGAACATTCACCTAGAGGGGGGGGGGGGGGGGGGGGGGGGGGGGGGGTTTAGGTGATCTTGGTACTTTTTAGCTCTTATGTTCGAGTTATCGATATTCAAGCAATGCACAAGGTTAACACACAAATAAGTCAAACCAGACGACAGGAGATCTATAGAGGTTCCTCAAGACGGGGTGTCTTGAGTAGTCCTATTTCCCTCTACGCCTACCCAACAGTGTGCTAGGCTCGGCAAACTCCGCCAAAAGCTTCAGGCCCTCGAGCCTTACAACACGGACCCACAAGTCCCAACAGCCTAGGCCCTCAAGCCCCTACTGCCCCCGAGCCAGCAAGCTCGACACTCAGGCCCTCAAGCCCTATAACTTAGACCCGCAAGTCCCAACAGCCTAAGACTTCAAGCCCCTACTACCCCAGAGCCCGCAAGCTCGACAAGACGCACCCGCAAGTGCACTTCCCTGGCCCTCAAGCCTCATAGCTCTCCAGCCCTCAAGCTAGACGGTTTGTCCCGCAAGCCTTACAAGAAAATAAAATAACAAAATGTTTCTCCTGCTGGATGAAGATCGGCACCTTTAGCCTGTTGAAGATCGGCTCCTTGAGATCGAAGAAGATGCTTCTGGATCAGATCTTGAGTGCACAGTTCTTCTTCAAATCTTTTCTTAGCCAGATGAGGATTGGCTTCTTAGCAGTCGATGATGATGATTGCTCCTTCCTTTACTCTTTATT
Organism: Dactylorhiza incarnata; assembly: GCA_033032865.1. Lineage (NCBI taxonomy): Eukaryota > Viridiplantae > Streptophyta > Magnoliopsida > Asparagales > Orchidaceae > Dactylorhiza > Dactylorhiza incarnata. Next base: position 5,609,225 of record JAWHQI010000033.1, on the reverse strand, counting down.
TCTTGCTGCGCTTGTGTTTTTCGATTTACTATGTGCGTAAGTTGTTTCTTGATGATTAACTTTTTAGGGCAGCCTCATATATGCTTTTATAAGACTGCGATGCCACCCAACGGTCTTCTAAGAAGTTTCTTTATGTGTCAGACCTCCATTCCCTTTTAGCACGCGCTGATATCTTTTTCTTTTTAGAGTATGCCATAATGCCTCGATTCATTAAGTGCATGCGCTGATTTGGACAATCAGGCGGCGGCATTAACTGCTGAAAGTACGTCTGTACGATTTGAATCTATCTCGACTATATTTCCATTATTATGACGACATGGATAATATCTCGACGACAACCCTTTGTCGATGCCATGAACTCTGGTAGACCTTCATGTCTTCTTTCTTCTGCTCTGATGCTGGCATCACAACAATACGAGACATCCTGGCGATTCTTCACATACGACAATATGCCATTTCTGACTATGTCGTTGAGATCCTCTTTCTTGCAATATGTCGTCGTAATCATGTTGTTTACTCGACGACAATCCTTCCTTCGATATCTTTGATTCTTCTTTGCGTTCGACGATCTCTCCACGTCTCAGCATTCGACGATCAGCATTCTTCATTCAACGATCTCGCCATGTCTCAGCGTTCGATGATCAGCGTTCTTCGCGGCTGCTGCTCTGCCCGTCATTACGACGACAAGCACGCATTGTCGATGATATCGCCTGTTCTTCTCGACGATGTGTACTTATATTTTCCTGAGATTATGAACTAGATGTACGATCAAATACAAAGTGAAGTACTCTTGAAATGATGACGTTTTCAAATCAAGAATCATGTGGGCAAGATTCCCAACAATCTCCCCCTATTTAAATAAGTCAGAATCTCAATTCAAGGCTACTTTCACTTGACATTAAATATCATAATCTTATATGAAACTGTTTAATGTTTTAACTTATCTTTTGCAGAACTCTTGGAGTACATCAAGTTCATAGCTCCCCCTTGATTTGATGCCTCTTCCTTGCTCCCCCTACTTTTAAGGTCTTCTTGAGCACTACTTGAGCACCATTTCTCCCCCTTTCTGACTTCTTGCCTTCTGCTTTTCTAACCAAGGAGTAGGACAAGCTCCCCCTTGCCAGGCATGATTCTTCAAGGTCCTGTGAGATTTTCTGACCACTCATCTAGAAAGGCATTAGTAAATAGTAAAGTTGAGGGTTACTCTAAATTTAACATTCCCAATTGAAATTTGAAGAAATTAAACTTAGCTTCATCTAGGGGCTTTGTAAATATATCAGCCACTTGTTTGTCTGTTGGGACAAATTCAAGGGTGATATCTTCATTCTCCACATGCTCCCTGATGAAGTGATACCTGATCTCAATATGTTTAGTCCTTCTCTGAGATAAGGGTTCTTAGCAATTGAGATGGCACTTAAAGAGTCACAAAATAGGGGTGTTTTGGTCATCTTTAGATTGTTGTCTTCAAGTTGATATTGAATCCATAGTAATTGGGCACATCAGCTCCCAGCAGAGATATACTCTGATTCTGCTATCGCGATTGCCACACTCGTCTGCTTCTTACTGCTCTAGGAAATCAGTATTCCACCAAGGAATTGGCATGTCCCTGAGGTACTCTTTCTATCTTCCTTACACCCTGCATAATCTGCATCTGAATAACCAGTCAGTTCACACTCATTGTTCCTAGGGTACCATAGGCCAAGATTTGATGTACCCTTTAGGTATCTTAAGATTCTCTTGACAGAGACATAGTGAGATTCCTTAGGATTCACCTGATATCTAGCACAGACACATGTAGCAAAGATTATGTCAGGCCTACTTGCAGTTAGATAGAGCAAGGATCCAATCATGCATCTGTACTTGGTTTCATCAAAGTGTATGCCCTTCTCATCCTTGTCCAGAGACACATTGGTTCCCATTGGAGTTTTCATTGAAGAAGCACTCTCCAATCCAAATTTCTTGACTAGCTCCCTAGTGAATTTGGTCTGAGAGATGAAAAGCCCATCTTCAGATTGTTTCACTTGAAGACCTAGGAAGTATTTGAGCTCACCCATACTGCTCATCTCAAACTTTACCTGCATCAAGTTGGCAAACTTTTTGCAGAGATTGTTATCTGTAGAGCCAAAGATGATGTCATCTACATATATCTGCACTAGCAAGATCTTGCCCTTCACTTCCCTTAGGAACAATGTCTTATCAATATTTCCCCTTGAGAACTTGTTCTCAATTAGAAAGCTTGACAGAGTCTCATACCATGCCCTAGGTGCCTGCTTTAAGCCATAAAGAGCTTTTCTAAGAAAGTAAACATAATCAGGATGAGTAGAGTCGACAAAACCTGAAGGCTCCTCTACATGTACTTGCTCTTTGAGGTCACCATTTAGAAGTCTGACTTCACATCCATTTGGTAGACCTTGAAACCTTTGTATGCTGCATAGGCGAGGAATAGTCTTATTGCTTCCAATCTGGCTACTGGAGCGAATGTCTGATCAAAGTCTATCCACTCCTCTTGTTTGTAGCCTTTTGCCCCTAGTCTTGCTTTTTTCTTGGTGATGATTCCATTTTCATCCAACTTGTTCCTGTAGACCCATTTGGTTCCTATGATGTTGTGCCCTTGGGGTCTTGGAACCAATTTCCATACTTTGCATCTTTTAAATTGGTTCAGTTCCTCCTGCATTGCAGCAATCCAAAATGGATCCTGATTTGCTTCCTCAAATTTCGTGGGTTCAATTTGAGAGAGAAAACTCAGGTACAATGCTTGATTTGCAGCTCTACTCCTTGTCAGCACCCCTTGGTTGACATTTCTTATTATCTGCTCTTGGGGATGATCTCTTACTTGTCTTAAGGCAGTTGGAAGTGTTCTGGGTATTTCTGCAGGAGCTACTTCTGCAGGCCGCAATTCTTCTGCCATTTCTGTATCTCTTGCAGGTTCTACCTCTATTTCAACCATCACTGGCTAATTCTTGTTGTTGAATGAGGTGCCAGCATTGTCTTCAATGGATAGCTTCTCTAATCTTTCCACTGTACCTGCATTCACTAGAGAACTAGACCAGCCCTTATGGATAAGGCTAGTCTCATAAAATACAACATGAATAGATTCTCCCACTGTTTGGGTATTGAGGTTGTATACTTTGTATGCCCGAATGTAGGAGCTGTATCCAACAAAAATACCTTCACAGATTTTCTCAGCAAACTTAGTTAGTTTGGATTTCCCATTATTAAGGACATAACATTTGCTACCAAAGATCCTAAAGTAGGATAGAGTTGGTTTTCTGCCCTTCATTAGCTCATAGGGAGTTTTCTTGTGGTTTTTGATGATTGAGGCCCTGTTTATCACATGACAAGTAGTGTTGACAGCCTCTGCCCAGAAATATTCTAGTAATAAGGAGTCACTTAGCATTGTCCTGCTAGCCTCTATCAAGGTTCTATTCTTCCTTTCAACAACTTCATTCTATTGAGGAGTTCTGGGGGAGGAGAATTCTTGGGAGATACCTAGGTCTTGGCAGAATTCTGTCATGGCCCCTGACTGAAATTCTGTCCCATGGTCACTTATGAATTTGACCACAGTGCAGTTCATTTCATTCTGGATTTGCCTGCCAAAATTCTTCAAGGTGTCTAGTGTATCTGATTTCTTTTTGAGGAAGAATACCCAAGTGAACCTTGAGTAGTCATCAACAACTACAAGGGTGTATGCCTTCCCTCCTAAGTTATGAACTGACATAGGACCAAATAAATCCATGTGCAGTAAAAATAAGCACCTTGTGGACTCTTTGTTAGAGATGCTTTTAAAGCTAGTCCTAGTCTGCTTTCCAAGTTGGCAGGCTTGACAAGGACCATATTTGATGCACTTAATGTCAGGTCCATTTCTGACCAGGTTTTGTGAGAAAAGCTTGCCTATTGTCATATAGTTGATGTGTGCAAGTCACTTGTGCCATTGTACACATAGAGCCTCTTTGCCATCAACTATAAGACAAATGGGCATGGAAGAGTTTGTATTATGGAAATTTAAGCAATAAATGTTCCCACTCTGAGTGCCAGTTAAGGTAGTCTCAGAATCTGAGGACTTCTTAATTAGACACTTGTTGATGCGTGTTCGGCAAGTGCACCGGTCGCTGTCAAGTAATAAAATTGGGAATAGCTTCCCCGAATATCATCTCTGAAGGAATGCAGGTTCTGGTGAACGAAACGTGTGGTGAATCAATCGTTACACGAGCGAATAAAGGAAAAAACAAGGGCATTGATTTGGGGTTTCCTAAGCTAGTGCAGAAAAGAAAGATGCGGGTCAAAACTCTGCTTCGCAAGGTGAGGTGGATGCAACGGCCGCGATGCCGTGCTTCGTGAGGCATGTGGACGGAAAGTAACTATGACGGGTGAGATTCGCACACACCTCTTCTCCAAGCAACACCACTAGCAATTGCTAGGGCTTCACACACAACAAATCTCAGAAAAACACAGCAAAGTAAGTGCTATTCTCGCACCACCGCATCATTGCTCATGAACATCACAAAAGATTTATAACATAAAGCTAAATGATAGTTGATTACAACAACACAAGAAAAACACAAACATTAAGTTTAGAGATGACCAATAGGAAGAAATCACCGCGTCTTGGGTTCTCGGCCGGAATGGGAGGTTGTCGGGCTCTCTCCGGGCTCGGCCCTCAGATGGTGTGCTGATTCGATGGAGGCTATCACCGCTCCAAAGAACTACAACTCTTTTATGGCTTCCCACGACGAGGAATGCTTGAACGCTTGGCGGGGGATGCTTGCTAACAATCCCGAATGGAAGGATGGTGGTGGAAAACGCCGGAAAATGGCCTCTTTGGTGGTGGAGGTGAAGGAGAAGCCTTCTGATCTCAGGAACGGCGAGAAGGACCTAATTTCCCGCTCCCCTCCTCGCTCTCTCCTCTCTCTGCTCTGTAATCTGCATTTTATAATAAACAGGCAGAAAAATGGTCACGCACGGTCGAACGCACGACCGTGCGTGAACCGTGCGTTATTAAATGATAAAAGCTGGCGTGAAGACGAAGCTGCACCGCCCGTGTGTTTTACTCACGCACGGGCAAATCCGCCCGTGCGTCAAAACGCACGGGTAAATTCATAAATGGCTAAAAACAGAAGAAACAGGAGACCATGCGTTTTACTCACGCACGGGCGATTCCACCTGTGCGTCAAAACGCATGAGTAAATTCAGATCGATCATTTTCTGCCCAGATCAGAGCGCACGACCGCAACAGCCCGTGCGTCAAGGAAAACGCACGACCGTGCGTTTCACACAGTCATGAATTCTGGGAGAAAATAAGATACAAGATAATTCGACCACCTGTATACAAGATAAAATGGTCGGGAATACACCTCCAGCACCAGATAAACATAGAGAAATGGAAGGGGAGCACCATGTGCTTACCCCCAATAACAAGGAGCGCAAATGCACACCGAAATGGGCCTAAGAGTGCACCTAGCAAGGAATAACCAATATGATCGTAAACATGCCTAAAGTGTGGTGCATTGACTAGAAATACGGCCCAGATGAATCCATAAATGTGTATATAAATGGGACTCATCACACCCCCAGACTTAACCATTTGCATGTATCGGGCAAACTACTAAGCTCTCCTATCGAAACAATTGGATGTTAGCTTGAGTTTGAGCGGTAGAGACCTATGCGAAGTCGTATGCGCACGTGCATAGAAATACATTAGAACAGAATTAAACTCAAGATTATATCTAACTATTTCTAGAACAGTAGTTCGAAATTTACTTTACTTGGATGGTGAATCCATGTGAATCTTTCAGTCGCGCAAAAGGGAAAATAACGTGACTAATGAGTAGAGTATTACTCGAATCGAAGCTCGGGACAAACTCCTAAGAAATCCGTCAAAGTCTGTCTCCATAGGCTTGCACGTTCGCACTCTCTCTACTGCATGAGACGACTCGTATCTAAAATCAATAGGACTTATGAGTTAGGATTGGGCTTAGGTTGAGTTTAGGCTAGGTAAGTAGAAGGACAATGGGAATCGCATTCAACACAACCTGAGCACTCAAGAAAATTTCAATCACCAATACAATATCGTCAAGAATTACACAACACCCCCAGACTTCAACTGAACACTAGGTGCATGCTAAGCTAAATATAAATTGAATTTGTTGAGAGAATATTATTTTTTTGCACAACTCTTTTTTTTTCTCTTTTCGACAAAAACTTTTGTAAGCTCAATAAAACGGCTCCTTTAGCTAATTCAGATCTGCCATGCACAACGAAGATTACACCAAATGCGATTGAAAAAGAAATTTCTTTCAGCTCAAAGGTTGGTACGAAAATAGGTTCGGCCGTATGGCTTTGGTGAAATTTTAGTGGAGCTAAACAAGGAGGAAAGGTAGGCTCAAGTGGGCTTGCAACGGTGATTACGTAGGTAAGGATTTCAAAAGCGCAAAACAGATCAAGAAATGGCCTATATCACATTTTATAACGGGTACTTTCAACGCAATCATTTCAAGAGTCGCCTAGTGCAAGTTCTAGCCACCGAGAAAGGTTGTCCTTCCTTCTGACCTTAGTAATAAGCTACTACTAGTCTAGCTACACTCGACCTTATGCTACCATTGGATTCACCGGATTCACCACTAAAGTAAAATAAATTGCAGCTATTATAATAGAAATAATTAAATTATAACTCTGAATTTTATTCTACTCTAATTGAATTTCTAGGCGTGATGGGAGCACTTGACTAGAGCACTACTTGAGTCAACATTTTTCTCTACTCCTCACTCATACGCTAACAATCCAATTCTTACGAGCGGGGGAACCTCGCAGCGATACCCAATAAGCACGCGTGATCAAGTGCGCGTGAACTAGGTGCAAGTGTATGCAATGTGTGCAACAAAATACAAATCCTAACTCAGCACATTCTAACATGTCATGCAAAGTGTGTGCACGTGCACCGATCACTCTCTCCCCCAGACTTGATCAAAACCAACAATAATAACCAATTCAGAAATAAGTAGGAAAGGGGTAGAGTGGACCTATGCTCATAAATGAGCATGCCAGAAGTGCGAAAATTCCTCGTTTCTTTGAATAAAATATCCTTTCCATTATCCACCACGCGAGAGCTTCCACCTATGACGTTAGCAAAAAGGGAATAACAAAACATAAAAGGAATTAAAAGGCAAACAGAACCAGGTGGTTCCCATGGGTTGTCTCCCAAGAAGCCCTTTTGTTTAATGTCCTTAAAGGTGGACCAAATACCTGTTTTAAAGTTCGAAAGCAGCAGTTAAAGAGATTGTTCCAAACTAAAATAAAAACAAACAAGACAGCAAAGTAGCGACACAGAGCACAAAATCAGACCGAAGAAACAGCACAATCACAACCCAGAGACCCCATCACGCATCAGCTGTATGCTGATTTGTGGTGGTTCTCCCTAGCTACGCGAGATGGGAAAGAGGTGAAGGCTTTAGGGCCCAAGGAGGATGTCTCCCCCTTGCCCCTAACCTCTTCCTTCTCGCGCCGGAGGGCAACAGAGCGTGCTTCACGCAGCAATTTTTCTTGCCTCAGCTTCTCCATAGTTGGAGAGCGCCAACGTTGATAACTGGCAGAATTTCCCACCTTGGTGGCGGGTGGCAATACTTCCGTTGCCGCCGTGGTAACCGAATCAGCCCAATGGACCTGCTTAAAATGTTTGCATTTGTTACTTTGACTCGGACAAATTTTCATAAGGCGCTTTGTTCCGCCTTCTCCCTCGTCATTCTATATTCTGGTCTCAGTGCTGTCTCTTGCCTTCTTCCCCTCTTCTGTCCCAACTTGCAACATCTCTTCTTTCTTTGCTCCTTCTAGCGATTCTGTTCTTTTCTCGGCTTCTGCATCACTAGATGGTTCCTCAGTAAAAATAAGGTGAGAGTGGATTACTGCTTCGGATACAATCTTGGGGCAAGTGGAGGGTGTCACCTTACATGGTAAGACAAAACACCCCTTAGAAAAGTCTAAGGTGGCACCACTCTCTTTTAAGAACGGTACTCCCAAGATGGGAATGGATTGATTCAGTCTTGGTCCCAAAACTTGGAAGTCGGCAACCACTACCGTCCCTTCGATTGTAACTTCCACATTCCTTACTTCTCCCTCAGCCGTAACTACAGTCCCATTAGCAAGCACTAGTGACTTCCGTTCATCCGTATCCATTTTAAGTTACAGTTTAGCAACATCCTGCAAAGCGAGGACGCTGCGAGATGAACCGGAATCACATAGAGCTGTCGTTTCAATATTATTAATGGAGCATGAGACTACCAACTCATGTAGTTCACCTAATCCAGCGTCGGAGAGACTCTTCCCTTGGTTAATTGGATTTTTTTCTGTGTTACTGGGAAGGGTCCCTTGCGCACTCTCGGTTAACACTTGAGCTAATTGGCCCACTTGCGTCTCCAAGTTACGCATGGATGCGGTTTGGTTCGCCATATTAGCGTTGGCGACTTCCATAAACCTCTCCATCAACTCTTCCAGATTACTTTTCTTGGGGACTGGGGTACCTTGATTATAACCCGGCTGAGGCGGCCTTGGTTGGCTTCCGGACGCTTGAGCATCGAATTGATGCTGGCCCGGTTGCCATCGTTGGCCAGCAACATTTTGGTTCAATGAAAAATTGGGGTGATTTCTCACACCTGGATTATAAGCATTTCCGTAGGGTGCCCCCTAGCTTGATTTCCAACGAAATTTACAGATTCATTTAAACTAAGCTGAGAGAATTCACCCGACAGCCCGCTACCTGGGCACTCGTATGAGTGGTGACCACCGCCTCCACACCCTTCACATATAATGTTAGATGCGGGTGCAACAGCGGGAGGTAGTGAATCCACCACGAATAGTCCCCGAGCGCTTCTAGGTGCATTTCTCCCCGCAGTCCAGAATGTGTTGTGGGACGCGGTGTCCTGCAGAATTCTGAGAGCTTCCTCGGGCATGCGGTTCATCAGGGTTCCTCTTGCAGCAGCGTCAATCATCGCCCGATTGTTGGGCGCGATGGCAAAGTAGAAGGTCTCCAGAATGTTCCACAGCTGGAGCTCGTGATTTGGGCATTTGCGCAGGAGGTCACCAAGACGCTCCCAAGCTTCTGCGAGAGTTTCCTACTCAGCTTGCCGGAAGGTGGCGATCTCGCGCCGAAGGCTCACAATCTTGTCCACCGGGTGGAATTTGGCGAGAAATTTGGACGCAAGTGCATCCCAAGTGGCAGCAGTTCCTGGAGGGATAGAATGGAGCCACACCTTGGCTTTGTCCCGCAATGAGAATGGAAACAATCTCAACTTGACTGTTTCGTCAGTGATTCCTACATACCCAAAGGTACCGCAAATGTCTGCGAACTCTGCCAAGTGAAGATGTGGGTTTTCACTGGGCATCCAAGAGAACTGTGCATTGTTACGGATGATGTTCAGGATGGCGGGTTTGATTTCGAATAGATTGTTCATGATGTTAAGGCCAAATCCTGGATACACACTCCCAGCTGTAGGAGTGGTGTAGTCTCTCATGGTCCTAGGTCTCGGCCTGACCACCTCCTGCTCGTCCCTTAGATGGTTTTGCCCCGCATGGGGTACTTCAGGATTCACCTCATCTCTATTAGCGGGTGCTCTCGGCACAACTCCAGGTTCCATATTATCTCCCATAGCCGCTTGCACGACTGCAGCACGCCTAAGTGCGCGCGCAGCACGTTCAATCTCAGGATTGAAGGGTACTACTTCCCTTCCGGCTTGTCTCTGCATACACAAAAAGAAAACACATAGAAAAACAAAAATCAAAAGCAACTGCTCCTATAACAAGGATTCACAACACAAAGCGTTACACGCCTGCATTCCCCGGCAACGGCGCCAAAAACTTGATGCGTGTTCGGCAAGTGCACCGGTCGCTGTCAAGTAATAAAATTGGGAATAGCTTCCCTGAATATCGTCTCACAAGGAATGCAGGTTCTGGTGAACGAAACGTGTGGTGAATCAATCGTTACACGAGCGAATAAAGGAAAAACAAGGGCATTGATTTGGGGTTTCTAAGCTAGTGCAGAAAAGAAAGATGTGGGTCAAAACTCCGCTTCGCAAGGTGAGGTTGATGCAACGGCCGCGTTGCCGTGCTTCGGGAGGCGCGTGGACGAAAAGTAACTATGACGGGTGAGAGTCGCACACACCTCTTCTCCAAGCAACACCACTAGCAATTGCTAGGGCTTCGCACACAACAAATCTCAGAAAAACACAGCAAAGAAATTTCTATTCTCGCACCACAACATCATTGCTCATGAACATCACAAAAGATTTATAACATAAAGCTAAATGATAGTTCATTACAACAACACAAGGAAAAGACAAACATTAAGTTTAGAGATGACCAATAGGAAGAAATCACCGCGTCTTGGGTTCTCGGCCGGAATGATAGGTTGTCGGGCTCTCTCCGGGCTCGACCCTCAGATGGTGTGCTGATTCGATGGAGGCTGTCACCGCTCCAAAGAACTACAGCTCTTCTATGGCTTCCCACGATGAGGAATGCTTGAACGCTTGGCGGGGGAAGCTTGCTAACACTCCCGAATGGAAGGATGGTGGTTGAAAACGCCAGAAAATGGCCTCTTTGGTGGTGGAGGTGAAGGAGAAGCCTTCCGATCTCAGGAACGGCGGGAAGGACCTAATTTCCCGCTCCCCTCTCTGCTCTCTCCTCTCTCTGCTCTGTAATCTGCATTTTATACTAAACATGCAGAAAAATTGTCACGCACGGTCGAACGCACGACCGTCCGTGAACCGTGCGTTATTAAATGATAAAAGTTGGCGTGAAGACGAAGCTGCACCGCCCGTGCGTTTTACTCACGCACGGGCAAATCCGCCCGTGCATCAAAACTCACGGGTAAATTCAGAAATGGCTAAAAACAGAAGAAATTGGAGACCGTGCGTTTTACTCACGCACGGGCGATTCCACCCATGCATCAAAACGCACGAGTAAATTCAGATCGATTGTTTTCTGCCCAGATCAGAGCGCACGACCGCAATAGCCCGTGCGTAAAGGAAAACACACGAAGATGCGTTTCACACAGTCATGAATTCTGGGAGAAAACAGGATACAAGATAATTCGGCCACCTGTATACAAGATAAAATGGCTGGGAATACACCTCCAGCACCAGATAAACATAGAGAAATGGAAGGGGAGTACCATGTGCTTACCCCCAATAACAAGGAGCGCAAATGCACACCGAAATGGGCCTAAGAGTGCACCTAGCAAGGAATAACCAATATGAATCCATAAATGTGGTTATTCCTTGCTAGGTGCACTCTTAGGCCCATTTCGGTGTGCATAATGTTATAGTCAATGCACCACACATTAGGCACCAATATGATCATTATGGTTATTCCTTCCTTGACTAGAAATACGGCCCAGATGAATCCATAAATGTGTATATAAATGGGACTCATCACTTGTCCTTGTGGAAAACAATAACGAAGCCTAGATCACAAAGCTGACTTATGCTTATGAGGTTGTGTCTCAACCCCTCCACATAAACTACCTTTGTGATGGTAACTAACCCATTAGTTAAGCAGCCGTAACCCCTGGTCACTTCCTTTTTTGAACCTCAAAAGATGACAGTCGGTCCATCCCACAGGGACGAATTCTTTCATATACTTTCTGACTCCATTCATGTGCCTGGAGCAGCCACTCTCCAAATACCAAATTGGAGATTGGTTGGCATTTGGACCTACCTACAAAAAAAATTACTTCCCCTTAGGTACCCAATAGGGATTGGGTCATTGGTTCCTGTTAGGATGATAGAGCAGAATCGGAAACCTTGGAGGGCTATGCACTTTCCTTGCATTGAGTCATGTTGGGTTGAAACAACAGTCCAATGCAAAGTGGCCTACTTTACCACAGCACCAGCACTCATATCTGTTATATCTTCTCTTCTCCTTCATCATCTGTGTAGCATGACAGTGCTGATGTGCAGAGGAGAAGGTGTCTTCCCTAACAGATCTAGGGTGAACCTCATGTGTGTGAGCCGGGGTAGGAATTGGCTTCACTACTCTTTGGTTCACCTTCTTGGGAGCGGGCTTTGTAGGAACAACCACTCCCATTCTTTTAGCTGCTGTTGTTGCTGGTTTGTGGGCTGAAGGACTTGCTATCAGCACCTTCTTATAAGAAGGTCTGGCTTCAGGATCTTTGCCCATGACTGGATCCTGATGGAAACCGATACCATCTCTGAACTGTCCAGAGAAGGTGTCAATTATCGGCACGATAGTTTTGGGCATTGAGAAGCTGGAAGCAAGTTTCTTCTCAGCCAGCAACATTTCTTCAAGGTCCCGAATGACCTTGTTTTTCTGCCCTAACTCAGCATTCTTAAGCCTTATGGCTTCCTTAAGTTTGTCCACTTCTTTGCTCATAGAGGTTAGCCTCTCGGCTGCCTCCTGGAGCTTGGATTGGACAGGTTTTAAGGAATCTAACACCTTGGTTTGCACCTTGAGGTGTTTCTTACTGCCTACGAAGGCTTTCCATAAGGCATTATATTGCCTTGTTAGTTCAGATTCAATTTCATACTATGATCTTGAGGCAGTGCTGTTGGCAACATATACCTCCTCATCATTATGTAAAGAATCTGTTACCGATTCAGAATCAGAGGCCGATAGAGAAGTTCTGTGTGTTACCTTTCCTGGAGAGTTGTCATCCTGATTGCCTTCATTAATAGCCATCAGTCCAATAAGTGCCTCATCCTCAGTCCCAGAGGAACTTGAGTCAGAGTCACTCAACGTTTTGGTCTTCTTTGCCACGAACCCCTTTTCAGAGGTTCTCTTGCTCCTGGAGCTTCTTCTCTCTTCATGGTTCCTTGACTCTTTTTTCTTGGAGGGGCAGTCGGCAGCCATGTGACCTGTTTTGCTGCAAGAATAGCAAACAATATTATTTAAAACATATCTACTGGAGTTGGATTTATACCTGTCCTCCATGGGAGCCCTGGATCTGTCCCGATAGTTAGATCTCCTGGAGATTAAGGAGGAGCTTCTGCTGTTGTCCCTCCTCCTTCTGTGTAGCAGCTTTCTGAATTGTTTTGAGAGGAGGGCCACCTCTCTATCAGTATACTCAGAGTCAGAGGAGCTGGCTTCTGATTCCTCACAGTTCTCAGTTCTATTCTGAGAAGCAGAGATCTTGCCCTTGAATCTTCTGGTGCTCTCAGCCTTTAGAGCCACCGATCTTTCTCTTGAGCTCACCTTTGAGCTTTCTTCTTCTTCAGCCTTTCTTGTATTAAGCTGAAGTTCATGAGACAACAGCTTCCCGTATAGGTTCTTGGGCTCCATGTTGCCCAGTTGGCCCATCTCTTTGATGGCACATATCTTGATATCCCATTTCTTTGTGAGGGATCTGAAAAATTTGTCATTTAGATCAGAGTTTGTAAACTCTCTGTCATAGTTTCTCAGTCCATTCACGATCTTGAAAAATCTCTCATAGCAGTTGGAGATTGTTTCATTCTTGCCTTGTTTGAAGGCTTCATATTCCTGGTTGAGGAGAGATTTCTTGTCATCCCTTACCTCTTCAGTACCCTCCATGTATACGATCAAGGAGTACCACATCTCCTTGGCCATTTTGCAGTGAATTAGATTTTGGAGGGTTGAGTCATCTATGGCACTTATAATGACATTTTGTGCCCTCTTGTCTAGACATACCAAGGCCAGCTCGTCCTTGGTCATGTCTTCATATTTCTTTATCACCTGCCTGGTTGGATCAATAGTGGAGGCAGTGGTAGGGATGAAGGGACCCTGCTTGATTGTCAGGTAGATTCTTGGGTCAGCTGCCTCCATAAAGAGTCTTACTCTTTCCTTCCAAATGGGGAAATTCTCTTTTGTGCAGATGGGAAGCTTCATGGCTCTCATTTCACGATTCGGATCTCCACCGGCCATGGTGAATCATTCCTGATCTAGATCGGACTGTTAAGTCTTCTTTTGATCAACCTATCACTGATACCACTTGTTGGTTATGGAACGTTCACCTAGAGGGGGGGGGGGGGGGGGGGGGGGGGGGGGGGGGGGGGGGGTGTTAGGTGATCTCGGTACTTTTTAGCTCTTATGTTCGAGTTATCGATATTCAAGAAATTCACAAGGTTAACACACAAATAAGTCAAATCAGACGACACGGGATCTATAGAGGTTCCTCAAGACGGGGTGTCTTGAGTAGTCCTCTTTCCCTCTACGCCTACCCAGCAGTGTGCTAGGCTCGACAAACTCAGCCAAAAGCTTCAGGCCCTCAAGCCTTACAACACGGACCCGCAAGTCCCAACAGCCTAGGCCCTCAAGCGCCTACTTCCCCCGAGCCCGCAAGCTCGACACTCAGGCCCTCAAGCCCTAAAACTTGGACCCACAAGTCCCAACAGCCTAAGCCATTGATGAGTGAAACTATATCCGCAAATGATAACGGCAAGTGTACCATATCGAATGTAGGGTAGGTTATAAAACCAAGGTCATATAAAAATCCGGGCGTGTTGATTACTCTTACTCAAGACGATCTCTATTGTTCTATCAAATAAAACTTTTGATTCGGTTGCAATAAGAAAAGGAACTCAACTAAAAGATTATAACTAATGAAAAGAGAGGTGGACAAACATTAGAGAAATGGATGAAAACAAAAACAACAATAATTTTATTAAATCAAAAGAGAAATTACAACTATTGAAAGGGAAATTACAAGTGCAAGAAAAAGTAAAACTAGAGCTACTAAAAACATGAGAAAATAAAACAAGAAAAGGAGATTGAACTCCCAAAATTCGCCCCTTGAGTTGTAGAGGAGCTGGCTTTAAATAGGCTGAAATTTGAGGTTACACGCCCTTGGTCACGCCCGTGACCAAGGGCGTGTAAGGGGCGTGATTAAAGCAGCACCGGAGAAGGCGCCTTCTGGAGTAATTGCGAGCGTTTCGGCCATGTCACGCCCTAGGTCACGCCCGTGACCTGGGGCGTGTAATCTTGAAATAGTGCTGCTGGCGGGAAACTCTGGTGGGAAGAAGTGCGGGGCGAGTCACGCCCGTGACCTGATGTCACGCCCTAGGTCACGCCCGTGACCTGGGGCGTGTAACTTTAAATGACGTGGCAGGCGTGCTCTGGATGCTGTGGCGAGTCGTGGCCGTGACACTGGGTCACGCCCTTGGTCACGCCCGTGACCTGGGGCGTGTACTTGGCGAATCTTCACGGAATGACCCCGGTGTGGCAGAATCGGGTCTGGAACACATCTAGGCTGTCACGCCCCATGGTCACCCCCGTGACCATGGGCGTGTACTTTGGAATTTTTCTCAAAAGTGCCCAGGAAACCTGGAAAACCTAAAACAAGCTTACATTAGTTAAAGAAATAAAAAGAAATGAATTCGATAAGATAATACATATAATTTATATAAATTCATATTAAAACTATATTAAAATTATACTAAAAGATGAGTACAAAAAGCACTCATCAAACACCCCCATACTTGAGTTTTTGCTATTATAGAGCAAAAGAGTGAGGAAAGAATTACAAGACATCGGTATTATTTCTAATTGACTAAAATTTTATTAAACCAAGAATAAGGCAAAAACAAATTTTAGGAATTCAAGAATTAAGTCATAAGTCATGTTGATAATTTAAAAAGAGAAATTTGTTTAGCTAACTACTTCTCAAGATAACTATTTAGCAATCGAAATTATAGAAATTTTCAAAGAAAATTAGATTGAAATTATAGACACTCTAACATAAAATAATCTTAAGGAAAAGACACCTACCAAAATATTGCTCTCTTAATAATTTAGTTTAGGACTAGAAACAATGAAATTGGCTGGGGATGGGTTTGAATGAAATGGCAAAATGAAAACAAAGGATATGAAGAGGTTTTTGATTGGGGTGATGAATTTTATCCTCTCAACCCCCCCTTTTTTTAAAGTATATGTAATACCAGAGAATGATACACTATTATCCTATCATTTCCACGACATATACACATTTTTTTCTCTCTTCATTTTTATTTTTGGGTTGCATATGTTTACCAGAGAATAAAGCACTAACATCTCCTTATTCCCATGACATATGATCTAACAATAGGGGAAAAAGAAAAAATACATATGTTTACCAAGGGTAACGAAATACTTCTAGTTTATAAATTAAACTATTTTGAGAGCAACTTTTTAGTGGAATGAAATTTCCTAAGATCTTAAAGTTAAAAGAGAATATAATAGAAATCTAGAGATGTTTAGCCAATTTACCACAAAGTGAAGCTATTTAAAATTAAACGGAGAAGTAGTGCTAAATTAATTCTCTAATCGAATTAAAAACATAAAATGTTTCTTAAAACCAAATTCCTTAAATTTAAATTTAACAAATTTTGATTAAACAAAATATTAGCTAAATTAAAAATGAAAGAATACTTATAATCAAACCTCAAACTAAATTTCTAGAACAATAAAAACAACAAGGCTAGGCATATTTATTATTAAAATCTAAATTTTTTTTTCTTTATCAATTAAAAATACAGGGAATTCTAAGCTACACCCTCATACTTTAAATTAAACATTGTCCCCAATGTTTACAACTAAGTATGAAGAACACTTGAAAAATAAACTTTTAAAAGAAAAATGCATGAAAATTAAAGATAAGCAAGGGGTGCCTCCCAAGAGCGCTTTCTTTTTCCCGTCTTTAAGCTAGACGGTTAGTGTTAGGAAAAAGGAAATTTAAAAGAGAAGTGAACAAGCAACTCGCCTAATTCACGCGTAGGTGAATGTGTCGGCGTCAGTCGGCCAGCCTCTCCTCTGCTTAACATGTGATTCTTCGTTTGTCTTTGATCTTGAATTTGCAAATCTAAATCACCTATACATACCTGAGGTGATTTGGATTTATAAAGATGAGTGGCATATGGATCATCAATTAATTGGGGTAGCAACGTCTCATCTTCTACCTGAAAAATATTAGTATCTAAAGAATCACAAATAAACGATTCAGAAAAATTTTCGCAAGGAGGAGGCGCTTGTGAAATTATAAAATTAATCTTTGGTTGTTCCTTTCTATAATAATTATTTCTTTAGAAAAATCTAGCGTATTATCAAGCGGAATTAAATTTTCGGACACTAAATTTTCATGAATTTTTGGTTGGATAGACTAAATTCGCGAATATTCATGACAAGGAAAATAAAATCCGGTTGGAGTAGGGGAAGAAACTTGTTCTTCTTCTATTTCATCCGGGGTGCCCATAATTTTAAGAAATTCTTGGTAAAGTAATCCTTCTTCATCTTTGGTAAAAGAAGTTATGGGATTACATGAAACCACATGTTCCTCCATAACTAAATTATCCAAGGATGGAGAAAAATACTAGAAGAAATAATTTTTTCCTCTAAATTTTGTGGAGAAGTATCTAATTGAATCGTCGGACATTCCCCAAAATCAGAGTACGAATGTTGCGGCGCAAAAGAAGAGGAACAAGAATTCGGGTTTAAAGATTTATCTTCATCGCTCCGAAAGCTATCTGGGTGACCTTGCCACCAAGAATAATCTACTTCGGGGCTAGAAGAAAAATTATTAGAAGCCGAAAAATTATTCTCCTGAAAATTAGAAAAAAAAATTTCCTCTAAATTTTGGGGGGTAGTATCTATATAAATTGGCAGAAATTCCCCAAAATTAGAGAAGGAAAAAGGCGGTGTACAAGAAGAAAAACAAAAATTCGGATCTAAAGATTTATCTTCGTTGCTCCGGGAACTATCCGGGTGAGCTTGCCACGAGGAATAATCAACTTCGGAGCTAGAAGAACCATTATTAAATGCCGAAAAATTATTCTCATTAAAATTAGAAAAATTATTTTCATCAAAGTTTGAAAAATTATTTTCATTAAAAGATGAAAAATTATGATCGTAATTATTATCAAAATTATTTGCATAATATTGAGGAAAATTATTTTCATAATAATTATTTTGATAATATGAATGTAAATAACATTCCTCACTTTGATGAGGCGCACCACAACTATGACAACTAAATTAGCGCCTTCGCGCGGCTTGTAAGAGCTCAATTTGGTGTCGAAGTATAGTAATTTTAACGACCGCTTCTATTAATTTCATAAAAAAATTAAAAAGAGAACAACCTTCACTTAAATGAATGGAATTTGAGGAAAGAAAGAGAGATTAGGAATAATAAAATTTGAAATAGAAGAGAGGATGGTGAGAAAGAAAAGAAAGTAAAATAAAATTTTTTTTTCGGCGATTTTAAATTAGTCCTGGACTTCCCAAGATCTACCCGGTGAAGGGGTTGCAAGGTACTAGAGGCTGTGATGGGAATTCAAGCCAAAAGCGTCCTTTCCAGGAATTTAGTTACACCTTGAATGATAAAAAAAAATAAGAGAAGAAAAGAAGCGATAAAATCAATAGATATTCTCTTTCGAAATATCAACTCAGATCCCCGGCAACGGCGCCAAAAACATGATGAGCAAGTGTACCGTATCGAATGTAGTATAGGTTATAAAACCAAGGTCCTATAAAAATCCGGGCGTGCTGATTACTCTTACTCAAGACGATCTCTATTGTTCTATCAAATTAAACTTTTGATTCGGTTGCAATAAGAAAAGGAACTCAACTAAAAGATTATAACTAATGAAAAGAGAGGTGGACAAACATTAGAGAAATGGATGAAAACAAAAACAACAATAATTTTATTAAATCAAAAGAGAAATTACAATTATTGAAAGGGAAATTACAAGTGCAAGAAAAAGTAAAACTAGAGCTACTAAAACATGAGAAAATAAAACAAGAAAAGGAGATTGAACTCCCAAAATTCGTCCCTTGAGTTGTAGAGGAGCTGGCTTTAAATAGGCTGAAATTTGAGGTTACACGCCCTTGGTCACCCCCGTGACCAAGGGCGTGTAAGGGGCGTCATCGAAGCAGCACCGGAGAAGGCGCCTTCTGGAGTAATTGCGAGCGTTTTGGCCGTGTCACGCCCTAGGTCACGCCCGTGACCTGGGGCGTGTAATCTTGAAATAGTGCTGTTGGCGGGAAACTCTGGCGGGAAGAAGCGCGGGGCGAGTCACGCCCGTGACCTGATGTCACACCCTAGGTCACGCCCGTGACCTGGGGTGTGTAACTTTAAATGACGTGGCAGGCGTGCTCTGGATGCTGTGGCGAGTCGTGGCCGTGACACTGGGTCACGCCCTTGGTCACGCCCGTGACCTAGAGCGTGTACTTGGCGAATCTTCACGGAATGACCTCGGTGTGGCGGAATCGGGTCTGGAACACATCTAGGCTGTCACGCCCCATGGTCACGCCCATGACCATGGGCGTGTACTTTGGAATTTTTCTCAAAAGTGCCCAGGAAACCCGAAAAACATAAAACAAGCTTACATTAGTTAAAGAAATAAAAAGAAATGAATTCGATAAGATAATACATATAATTTATATAAATTCATATTAAAACTATATTAAAATAATACTAAAAGATAAGTACAAAAAGTACTCAACAACCTTCAAGCGCCTACTTCCCCCGAGCCCGCAAGTGCACTGCCCTGGCCCTCAAGCCTCACAGCTCTCCAGCCCTCAAGCTAGACGGTTTGGCCTGCAAGCCTTACAAGAAAATACAATAACAAAATGTTTCTCCTCCCGGATGAAGATCGGCACCTTTAGCATGTTGAAGATCGGCTCCTTGAGATCAAAGAAGATGCTTCTGAATCAGATCTTGAGTGCACAGTTCTTCTTCAAATCTTTTCTTAACCAGATGAGGATTGGCTTCTTAGCAGTCGATGAAGATGACTGCTCCTTCCTTTACTCTTTCTTTCTTGCGGCGCTTGTGTTTTTTTATTTACTATGTGCGCAAGTTCTTTCTTGATGATTAACTTAATAGGGCAACCTCATATATCCTTTTATAAGACTGCGATGCCCCCTAACGATCTTCTAAGAAGTTTCTTTATGTGTCAGACCTCCATTCCCTTTTAGCATGCGCTGATATCTTTTTCTTGTTGGAGTACACCCTAATGCTTCGATTCATTAAGTGCACACGCTGATTTGGACAATCAGGCTGCGACATTAACTGCTGATAGTACGTTTGTACTTTTTGAATCTGTCTCAATGATATTTCCATTGTTATGACGACACGGATAATATCTCGACGACAGCCCTTTGTCGATGCCATGAACTCTGGTAGACTTTCATGTCTTATTTCTTCTGCCTCTGATGCTGGCATCACAACAATACGAGACATTCTGGCGATTCTTCACATACGACGATATGCCGTTTCTGACTGTGTCATTGAGATCCTCTTCCTTGCAATATGTCATCGTAATCATGTTGTTTACTCAACGACAATCCTTCCTTCGATATCTTTGATTCTTCTCTGCGTTCGACGATCTCTCCACGTCTCAGCGTTCGACGATCAGCATTCTTCGTTCAACGATCTCGCCATGTCTCAGCATTCGACGATCAGCGTTCTTCGCGGCTGCTGCTCTGCCCGTCATTATGACGACAAGCATGCATTGTCGACGATATTGCCTGTTCTTCTCGACGATGTGTACTTATATTTTCCTGAGATATGAACTAGATGTATGATCAAATACAAAGTGAAGTACTCTTGAAATGATGACTTCTTCAAATCAGGAATCATGTGGGCAAGATTCACAACACAGCTCTTAGAAATAAATATTAAAAATACATATAGCCCACTACCAGAAAAGTGTTCAATATCAAACTTGTAGGCCCTGAGGTCTAGTTTAATTTAAAATTAAGTTCACACCATTTGGGTCATTGGTCTGACCACAACACTCAAAATGGTGCAACCTATACATAGAGTTGACCAGAGATTGATTTGAGTGCCCACATTAATCCATCCACCCAAATACCCTAAAAGTTGGAACATAGCCTACTTATACCCCACCCTCAACATATCCATAAATGGGAATTTTTGGAAGAACGTTTTATAAAGTTTTCAAAATTTTGAATTTTTGGAAGAACGTTTTATAAAGTTTTTGCAAACATTTAATAATTCATGTAATAATTAATTATAGGGTCCGATGACATCCAAACCCTACCAAACATTGGTGGGAGGTTCTTAGGGTCATGCCATGACTCTGGAAAAATTTCATCCCATTTGGGATTGATTTGGTTTGGTACGTAATTAATTACCCCAAGATTGGTCAAACTAGTGGTTATTAGGTCAAAAGTGCGCATGTTGGGTTTGAGTGATCAATCCTCATCCAAAGTTGATGAAATCTTGGCCACTAATTTAATGTCACATAAAACAGCCCCACAAAGGATTTTGGGTGATTTGGGGTGGATGAGCCCAAGAACCCTAGTTCAAACCCTAGGTTGGAAATTGAACTTATTCAAGGGCATGAAACCCTGTGTCCTTGGAAGGGCTTGAAACTTGGTAGGTAGTTTCATGGGGTGGAAATAAGCCTTGGGGAAATTTGCTAGAATTTTTAGTAACTTTAGTCCCCATTGAATTGCTTATTATTTAGTTAAGTCACCTTCCTTCAAAATGAAATTACATGCTCATACATATACTAGGATGATTATGAAACTATGTATGTGAGTTTATATTGATGATATTATTCTCTTATAATTTTGCTATGAATTTTGAAGTGATATAAATAGTACTTCATTCACAACCCCTAATATTTGCCCTAGTTGTATGAAAATTAATTATGAGTTTAATACCCACTGGAAAATCATGAAACTTCGTCAGAGGACTTTTTAGGGCAAGTATATGATGTGTTAATTTTAATATAATTTTTGGAAGAACTTATACATGATTCTCTTCACATGGTGCTCTAGGCTCTATTTAATCAAATAAAGGATTTATATGGTCAAATGACTTTGGAAAATTATAAAGCACAATCAGTGAACTTTTTTTATTACTATAGACACTTGGTAGTTTTCCTGTAATTTTGAAATGAGTATTTTTGGTACTTCCTCTGTTAACCCTTGATTTTAATAAATTAGTCAATAATTTATTTGGAGGTTAAAACCTTTCTAGAAAATTATGAAATTCATATGTGGCTGTTATTTTGATGACATTTAGTTGCACAAATTTTTTTATGGACATAGCACCCGTTCAATTCAACTGGTCTACCAGAGCACCCGGGCAATTCACAACAGTTTGGCCCCGTATGTGGGAATGAATTCCCCAAGCTCTGCAAAGACTCATTGAAGGTAGTACTTGCTGAAAGTGCACAGTGTGCCTTTGAGATTCCTCTAGAGGGGGGTGAATAGAGTTTTAAAATATTTCTATCCTAACTGTGTTTAACAATAAACTACTCTAAGGAGTTATGCTTAATAAACCAGGCAGAATAAAGAATGCAGGAAATAAAGTGTAGAATAAAAGAATGGACAACACAGAAAATCACAGCACAGACACAATGAATTTTATAGAGGTTCCCTAAAATGTTGGTAGTCCTCTCTTCTACCACCTAGTAGGAATGCACCACTGTGCCAGAGTCTTTTGATCAGGAGACTCTTAGAACCAATGATCTTTTGATAAAGAGATCATGAACCACCAGATCTTTTGATAAGGAGATCTTGAACCACCAGATCTTTTGATAAGGAGATCTTGAACCACCAGATCTTTTGATAAGGAGATCTTGAACCATTGAATCCTTTGAAGAGGGATTAATAAAACTCTTTACAGAATGAGAAAGAAGAGGGGAGAAGGTTGAAGGAATTCTGTTCTCGGAATTCTTGAAGATGGCTGTATGAAGATCAGCCTATGAGTTGTTCCAAATGATCTGCTCTTGATTAGCCCCCACTTTTGATAGTGATGATTTATAGAAGCTTTGTATTGTCAGATCCTTTCTTCTTCTTCTTCAGATTATGATCTGGCTGCTTGATGAGTCCCGATTATATACACATATATGGACTCATCTGGGCCGTTTATCTAGTCATTCCACTGCACTTTAGCCTTGTTTTAGCTTATATTTGTTATCACTTGCTATGTGCACTTCTCGGCCCATTTTGGTGTTATTTCGTATCTTTCTTTGTTATTAGTTTTCTTGCGATGTTAAGTCCCACTTTCAGTGGCTAGACAGGTGTCGTACGCTGGAACAGGTGTCGTACAGGTGTTTCCGGTGCAATTCTGCACAGGAACACTGCGCACGATCACCGGTTCTATTGCGCACGACCACTGGTCGTGCGCCACTGATCGTGCGCACTTAACACCTTTTTCATGAGTTCTGTTTGGTGCAGTGCGCACGACCATCTACAATAGTGCGCACGACCACCGGTCGTGCGCCACTGTTCGTGCGCGCTTATCATCAATTTCTTGAGTTCTGTTTCAATCAGTGCGCACGACCACCTACGATAGTGCGCACGACCACCGGTCGTGCGCCACTGGTCGTGCGAACATATTATTTTATAATTTCTGTCTTTGCAGGCTCCGTCCAGGCAGAGCGCACGATCACAGGATTCTAGTGCGCACGACCACTGGTCGTGCGCCAATGACCGTGCGCACTGTTTAATTCCAGCGCCTATAAATTCCGCTGCTCGCGAATTAGGTCGGAGACCCCGCTTTCTTCCGCCGTTTTCCGCCTGGTTTCGTCCGATTTCGCCCCTCCACCGTCGCCCACCATCTAGAGGTGCTCCGGGCTTGTTCTTCACGCCAATCTTGAGCCGGAGTTTCCTCTCGGCCTCCTCCTTCATCCAAGAGCTTCAAAGAGTGATCTAGCCGCCATCTCCATCGAGCAAGAGGAAGTTTGCAACCTCTACCGGATCGTGACATGAAGAAGACGGGTCCATTGGAGAGTCATGACAGCTCTCTCTACCCCGGACGTAGTTGCGGACCGAGCTTGGACGCGGATTGACAACCCGGCGATTCCAACCGTGAATCTACAACGAGCCTTCTGATTCGGTCGATTTCTTGCTCTATTCTTCTCTTATTGATGTATATGTAGTTAGATCTAACATTATGATGAAGCGTGCTTGATTATTAGCATTTATACTTGATTATGTCTATGTGATTTGAGTATTCTTGCTTATTATTTTGAGGTGTGCCTTGTGGTGTAGATTGTTAGTTGTGTTGTGCCGCCCTAACAATTGTTAGTGGTGCGCTTGTCGAAGAGGTGCTTGCGACCCTCATTCCATTAGCCTACTCGTCCATCCGCCTACCGAAGCGTGGCATCGCGGCCCGTATTCCATCCCGCCTAACGAAGCAGCGCGCTCAAGGCCTGCATTGTTCGATTCTGCTTGCCTTCTCGTCCATCCGCCCTTGCGACGCAGCGCGCTCAAGGCCTGCCTAGTCTCCAGCCCACCAAGCGAAGCATTACATAGCGGCATTGCATAGGAGTAGTTGTAGTTGTTTTCTTTTGTTTTCCAAAAGCCAACCTAACTCCCCCGCATTTCATCCGACGTTAAGGACTTCAATCTCAAGTCCTTCCTCGAAACCTAACTCCACCTTTCTGTGTTCCTCAAGAGACCGACACTCGGGGATTTTCCCCATTATTATTACTTGCGCGACCGGTGCACTTGCTGAATAATCGCATCAAGTTTTTGGCGCCATTGCCGGGGAACACAGTCGTGTGAGTTTTCTTGAGAGGGAGAGCCGAGAGATAGTAGTTCTTCCAGTGTGTATAGCCGCTTTATTATTTTTGTTTGCCTTTTTATTATTTTTGTTTGTTTTTATTTTCTCCTCCCCTATTTTAAAGTTTTAGGCAAGTTTTATTCAAGGAGTTTTTCTAGTTGTGTAGATTTCCTTGCAAAGAATTTCAGTTTCTTTTTATCTGCTTTGAATTTTGAAAATGTCGTCATGGGGTATTTCGCCTAGCTTTAATGATAAGATGGTTTATTATTTAGACCAAATGAATGAGTTGAATGCTAGGCAGTGTAGGAACGTTGTTTGCTTGTTGTGTCGAGAAGAGGGTCATGAATTGAAAGACTGTCCTAGTCTTTTCAAGCCTGACCGTCGCTCCTCCACCTAGGAAAACATTGTCCCTATCGCTCATTCTTTACCCATGGAGGCAATTGTGCCCTCTGCCCCTGAGCTTGTCTCGTGCACGGACTCCTCACTCCCTGTTTATGGCTTCACTCCCAGTGATGATGATCACTCATCTGTTAGCCAACAAGGAGAGGAATGGGAGCTCCTAGTTGCACCTGAGTATGATGAGGAAAGTATTCTTTCCCTCGGGGAGGCTTTAGCAGATCTTTTTGCGGAGGAACCGAATATTTTTGTCCCTCCAGTTTCTTTGCAAGATTTTTCTACACATATTCTTTATGATCCTATCGAAGTAAAGGAGCTGGGTGATGCTTCTGACTCAGAGGGTGCTCCAAAGTGGGATGAGGATGTCATTTTCCCTGAGCGGGAGAATGAATACTTTGAACACGATGATGCACCTCGGTGGGATGAGAAGGATACTCTCTCTGATGAGGCGGTTTGCACTTCTTCATGGGACGAGGAGGTCCAAATCACCACTGAGGCTCCTGAGTTCTCAAGTCCCCCTTGCTATGATATTTACGATGATGATAGCGATCTACCCTTGGATCTTGCTGGGAGTGAAACCGGGATCACTCCCCAGATTGTTGTTGATTACGTTTTTCTTCTCATTTTTTTCTGGATCCCCCTTCTTCTTCCGAGCCTGTGCAGGTTGAGTCTTTACAGGTGCCCCAGGAGGACTTGGAGCTTCTTGCCCAAGTCAATGATGATTGCATCCTTATATGCGAGGAGGCTGACCCCTCCTCCATTAAGGAAGCCTCATTCATTGCCTTCTCCTCCTGCCGCCTCCCTGAAGACGATACCTTGCTCGGCAAGGATTTTTTTTGTGAGATGAGTGAGGACCAGGCCTCCTCCTTTTCTTACATTCTCTACCCTCTACCTGTGAGGAGCAGGTATCTATATTTAGGTAGAGGCGTGACTGTTCTATCACCGTATCGGTACCCGCTACCGACACGAATATTAGGCCAGTTACCTGTCCACTTCTCCTTCCATAGGCCCATTAGCTAGAACTCTTAAAGTTTGAATAAGTCGTGCTGGGAGGACAATAACCCCAGTAGTTATCTTTATTTTCTTGCATTCTTATTTCTTCTAATCATGTTTAGTAAGTAGTACTTTCTTTTCAGTTTTCTTTTTTCTTTTGTTTTTGCGGAGCTGACCCCTGCAGGTACTTCTTCTGGATGGCGGATGCTGCAGCTTAGTCTTGGTTTAAACACCAATCTTCTGGTATGCTCACTTGCTGAGCATTGGGTACCCTCTTTCCCTAGCCTATGCTGATTTTCATGTCATATATTATGCGGATTGTTTAGTTTAAGTCTGGGGGAGAGTAGTTTTGTTTACCCGCTCACGTGCACTATTGCACTGCATGCTAGAAGATTTCATTTAAAATGTTTTGTTTATTTTCATTGCACACCACATCACCCACTTGAGCGCGTACTCATCTGTTTGCTTGCTCTGTTGCAAATTTAATTCTTCTGCTTATTTGGGAAAGTCTAGGTGATGGCTTAGGACTATGTAGCAGAGTAAAATGTTGACTCTCGTAGTGCTCCTAGTCGAGTGCTCGGTTGCATAGGAATTTGTGTAGGTTAGATCTCTTTTTATACTATGGTTTTATATTTTTCTCTATTAGTGTAAATGTTGTTTACTCTACTCAAATGGTGAATTCGGTGGAATCAAACGGTAGCATAGGGATGTGTGTAAACGATCGCTAGATTCGTATTGCTTGAGTCGGGAGAAAGGAGAATCTTTCTCGGTGGCTAGAACTTGCCCCAAGCGATTCTTGAAGCATGGGTATGCGGTTAGTCAATTGTGTGAATGTGATATAGGCCATCATCTTGGCCCGGTTGAGCTTTTGTGCCATTCCTATCATCATTTCCTCGCTAGCCCAGTTGTGCCTACCCCATTCTTTTGGTTCAGCCCCACTTTTGTTCACCAAAGCCTAAACTCCAATTCTAGTCGCACACCTAAAAAGCAAGCATTTTGTTTAAATTTCAAATTGGTGGTGTTGATTGTGATAGTACATTGTGAAAATGTGGTTGTGCATCTTTGAAAATTTGCTGAAATTGTTAAAGAAAGAAAAAGAAAAGAAGAAAAAGATTTGAAAAGAAAAAGAAGAATGAAAAGTTTAATTGAAAAAAATCTGTTTGTGATTTATATTGGGGAGTAGGCGGTGCACACACCCATGCGTCTAAGTCTAAGTCTGGGGGTGTGGTGCATCCGCGTGTTTTGTGGCCACTTGGATAATGTTATGCATTTGCTCATTTGGGTTTAGTATTTGAACCATCGTCTTTATCATTGTATACCTCACCTAAACCCAAGCCCCATTTAAAACCTAAAGTCCTACTGATTCACGCATTTGAGTCAAACCAGTGTCGTGGAGAGAATGTGACCGGGCAAGCTTATGGTCACCGACACTGATGGATTTCAGTGGAGTTTTTCCCGCATCCCGATCTTGAGCAATGCTCGTCTCAGCGCTTAGTTTACTTTCTCCGTATGCATGACCGAATGATTCACCGTTGTTCACCATTTTGAGTAGTTGTAATATGCTTTTACTCTTTTAGAAATATATAAACTGTTTTTATAGTCAGAAATCTTTTCTACTATTTTTCTTATGCACGTGAGCATGCGACTTCGCATGGTACTCTGTATTGTAGTTTTAAGCCATCTACTTTTCTTTCCCCGTTCGCATGGAATTTGTTTGTTCGGGACGCGCAAACAGGTAAGTCTGGGGGTGTGATGAGTCCCGATTATATACACATATATGGACTCATCTGGGCCGTTTATCTAGTCATTCCACTGCACTTTAGCCTTGTTTTAGCTTATATTTGTTATCACTTGCTATGTGCACTTCTCGGCCCATTTTGGTGTTATTTCATATCTTTCTTTGTTATTAGTTTTATTGCGATGTTAAGTCCCACTTTCAGTGGCTAGACTGGTGTCGTACGCTGGAACAGGTGTCGTGCAGGTGTTTCCGGTGCAATTCTGCACAGGAACACTGCGCACGATCACCGGTTCTATTGCGCACGACCACTGGTCGTGCGCCACTGATCGTGCGCACTTAACACCTTTTTCATGAGTTCTGTTTGGTGCAGTGTGCACGACCATCTACGATAGTGCGCACGACCACTGGTCGTGCGCCACTGTTCGTGCGCGCTTATCATCAATTTCTTGAGTTCTATTTCAATCAGTGCGCACGACCACCTACGATAGTGCGCACGACCACCGGTCGTGCGCCACTGGTCGTGCGAACATATTATTTTATAATTTCTGTCTTTGCAGGCTCCGTCCAGGCAGAGCGCACGATCACAGGATTCTAGTGCGCACGACCACTAGTCGTGCGCCAATGACCGTGCGCACTGTTTAATTCCAGCGCCTATAAATTCCGCTGCTCGCGAATTAGGTCGGAGACCCCGCTTTCTTCCGTCATTTTCCGCCTGGTTTCGTCCGATTTCACCCCTCCACCGTCGCCCACCATCTAGAGGTGCTCCGGGCTTGTTCTTCACGCCAATCTTGAGCCGGAGTTTCCTCTCGGCCTCCTCCTTCATCCAAGAGCTTCAAAGAGTGATCTAGCCGCCATCTCCATCGAGCAAGAGGAAGTTTGCAACCTCTACCGGATCGTGACACAAAGAAGACGGGTCCATTGGAGAGTCGTGACAGCTCTCTCTACCCCGGACGTAGTTGCGGACTGAGCTTGGACGCGGATTGACAACCCGGCGATTCCAATCGTGAATCTACAACGAGCCTTCGGATTCGGTCGATTTCTTGCTCTATTCTTCTCTTATTGATGTATATGTAGTTAGATCTAACATTATGATGAAGCGTGCTTGATTATTAGCATTTATACTTGATTATGTCTATGTGATTTGAGTATTCTTGCTTATTATTTTGAGGTGTGCCTTGTGGTGTGGATTGTTAGTTGTGTTGTGCCGCCCTAATAATTGTTAGTGGTGCGCTTGTCGAAGAGGTGCTTGCGACCCTCATTCCATTAGCCTACTCGTCCATCCGCCTACCGAAGCGTGGCATCGCGGCCCGTATTCCATCCCGCCTAACGAAGCAGCGCGCTCAAGGCCTGCATTGTTCGATTCTGCTTGCCTTCTCGTCCATCCGCCCTTGCGACGCAGCGCGCTCAAGGCCTGCCTAGTCTCCAGCCCGCCAAGCGAAGCATTGCATAGCGGCATTGCATAGGAGTAGTTGTAGTTGTTTTCTTTTGTTTTCCAAAAGCCAACCCAACTCCCCCGCATTTCATCCGACGTTAAGGACTTCAATTTCAAGTCCTTCCTCGAAACCTAACTCCACCTTTCTGTGTTCCTCAAGAGACCGACACTCGGGGATTTTCCCCATTATTATTACTTGCTCGACCGGTGCACTTGCCGAATAATCGCATCACTGCTATGAGATTGTGATGATGAGCAGCTTCCAGATCCTCTGTTCTATTTTTTGAAGAAAAGCAGAGCCTTCCTTTCCTTTTTGTTTTTCTCTGTTAGAGTTTCTCTGAGAGGGAGAAGAAGAGGAAGCCCTAGAAAATGAAGGAGACGAATGATTGTGATTAATGCATTGTCTGCCTCTGTTTTCTCTTCGCTTTTTATCCCTTTTCTTCAATTCAAATTTCTTTCCCTTTTCTATATGCCTTGATAAGGTAATCTTCTTATCACTTTCTCTTTCTTTCCTCTTTTTTTCTCGGCTCGTCCATCTGGAAAGAATATGCTTCCAAGAAACCTTTCTGTCTTCTTCTTTAATGCTCCTTTCCATTTCAGGAAATTATTGAGCCGTTGTGGAACGGTCTTGAAGGATGTGGGCCCTGAAAGAAGGATCAGAACTACATCTGCAAAGGTTGAACTCTTACAGACTGTATTCGACATAGCGTCGAATTAATTTCTTCTCTTATCGACGCAACTTCGAGTTCTTATAGAAGAAGCTTCGATTTCATCTCTGCTTTGATTGAACTCTGCAAGTAGACGATGAGTCGGCATCTTATCAACGTGTACATCGAGTTGATCTGCCTGTCTCTGAACTACATCTTCTGCGTCGAGAAGAAGTCGACGTTGCGTCGACTTTAGATGGCTTCGACAGATAACCTCTTCTGCGTCGAGTTGAAGTAGAAGAAGCGTCGACTTATCCAATTGCTTCAACAGATCCCTGCCCTCTATGTCGATATCTCTTCGACGTAGCGTCGACTTAAGTTACTTTGAAAGAAGGTTGGGCCACTTGGACTTCTAGTCAGAGCAGCGTCGATATGGACTCGATGTTACGTCGAATTCTATTCGACGTAATGTTAACTTAGCCCAATTTTGCTTCCCTTGATCTGGTCCTGACACCCTATGTTGAGTGTGACATCCTAAGACATCTAATGACCATATTACCCTCACTATAAAATGGGTAATTTAATCCTAGTAGATAAAATCACTTTTAATTAATTTGTTAAGTTAAATCAAAAGGGGTTTTTCCCAACAATCATGTCAACCTATGATCTAAACTATATTAGACTTGTCACTAACTCATAATCATCAAGTTTAAAAGTTTATCAAGTAAGCTGAAGCAAAGGATTTGAGTTGAGAAGATCAGAATTTCTCTAAGGCAAATATTGTCATGGTATGCTTAAATACCGCCGAGTGAAGGTCTCGATATCGTCTTGCAGACCTTAAGCTCCAAGACGATATCAACTTGTAAACTCACATCAACACTTATATCTTGTTGTCTAGAAGAAGAAGGTGTATCTCTAAATATCGTCTTGGTAAAATACTTTCCAAGACAATACCATGTTGACAAGGTTCATATACCTTCTTATCATCTTGGAAGTATACTATATATATCTTGAAGCATTTATATGAAGGAAGAAATTGACTAAGGCAATTATCATCGAGGTCATGTGAAATGTCGTTGAGGAACCAAGACGACATTTCATGAATATCAAGACGATTCGTCTAGAAGAGCTCAAATATCACCTTGAAAATTATAAAGAGATATCTAGTCAATTTGTGTAGAAGATTTGACTAGAAGGCACAAATAATGAAATATTGCCTTGAAGACTATGATGAGACATCTAGCCAATTCGTGTAGAAGATTCAACTAGAAGGCACAAGCAGTGAAATGTGGTCTTGTGAAAGAGACATCAAGACGATTCATGTAGACAATTCAACTAAAAGAATGAACTGTGAAATATCGTCATGAAGACCACCAGTCACCAAGACGATTCATGTAGACGATTCGACCAGAAGATTATACTATGAAATATCGTCCTTGAAGACCATCAAAGTCACCAAGACGATTTATGGAGAAGAATTGAACTAAAGTTGCACATAATGCAAATTCGAGCAAAATAAGTAAATTCGGCTTGACATCTAGTCGAATGGCGGAAAAGCTAGAATTCAAATTAAAGCGTGATTTTGGCGTCACATCATTTATTGCCGCCGCAGATTGAGCCAATGAAAGTTGAGCTTTATGGAAAGTTGATAACTGAGATAAAGGACTTCCAAGGAAGAGAACGCTATCAAAGGTCCTTATAAAAGAGTTGAGATGAATTCAGCAAACCCTAATCTTGAGATTGACAATCATTTCCATAATAATTTCTAAAGGAAGCGCTTGCCGCCGTCTATGTTCATTTTTGTTTAAAGAGCAAAAAAAGAAGAAACACTTACAAGTCGATCAATATATTCTTCTGAAGAAATGATTCAATCTTTTTGCCGATTCTGAGATTCGATTTCCATTGCAATAAGATCTGTGAAGAAGTCATTTCCACTATAGGCTTCAAGAAGACTCCAGCTTTACGAGATAAACTTATGAGTCTAAGTTTTGTTTATAAGAATACTGTCTTACATATTCACATGTAGAATTTCTAAGAAAATCTAAGTGTAGGATCTTATAGGTATGAGTTGTAGAATCCTTGCTAATGATCTAAGGTAGGAGACTTTACATAGTTTCTGAGGTAGGATTCAGTCTTGAATCTGAGCTTTAGGATCCAGGGATTAGATCTGAGGTAGGGAATAGGGAGTTATTCCTAAGCTGTAGGAGTTATGGACTCTGAGTTGTAGGATCTGATTGATCTGAGTTTCGGAGAAGTTAGCCAAGTCTAGTACACTGCTAGATTGGTGGATAGGGAAAGTGGACGTACCCAAACTGGGAAACCACTGTAAAATACCTGTACAATATCTGATGTGCTTGATTTTCTACGATTTATTTGCTTAAATGTTTAATATTCGATAAACGATTAAACACCTATTCACCCTCTCTAGGTGATTAGACATCCCTCTACTTATAAGTGGTATCAGAGGGAGGTTGTTCAAAAAGAGCCTAACAGCTTGAACAATATCTTCAACATGGGAATAAGTCTATTCAACATGACTTCTGGAGAGAACTATAACGAGATTAGTTCTATGAAACTGCCTATATGCAGAAAAGAGAACTGTGTAATATGGAAGGAGAGAGTCAGATTGTTCATGGAAGCATCTGACCCTAGAATCTTCATAACAGGGGAGGAAGGACCTTTCACCCCCATGAAAGTCTCCACTATAGATGCTAACATACAAGCTCCAAATAAATACTCTGAGATGACAAAGGATGAAGTTGTTTCGGCAACTATGGATAAGAGGGCCAAGAACATTATAG
This sequence comes from Dactylorhiza incarnata, assembly GCA_033032865.1. Classification (NCBI taxonomy): domain Eukaryota; kingdom Viridiplantae; phylum Streptophyta; class Magnoliopsida; order Asparagales; family Orchidaceae; genus Dactylorhiza; species Dactylorhiza incarnata. The sequence goes on along the minus strand of JAWHQI010000033.1, from coordinate 5,576,746 downwards.
TAAGTGTCATAGATGACTCCACATTCCAAAATCTAATTCACTACAGAACAGCAAAGGAAATGTGGGATTCACTAACAACTTACATGGAAGGCACTGAGGAGGTGAGAGATGACAGAAAATCTCTCCTAAACCAAGAATTTGAAGCCTTCAGGAAGGAAAAGGACTCTATAGCTGAATGTTATGAAAAGTTCTTCAAGATAGAAAATTGATCGAAGAACTATGGGAGAGAGTTCTCCAATTATGATCTGGACGACAAGTTATTGAGGTCCCTCAACAAAGAGTGGGACGTCACAATCTGTGTTATAAGGGCGATGAGGAATGTTGCCAACATCCAGCCCTAAAATCTTTATGTGAAGCTGCTTTCCCATGAGCTGCAGCTAAACTGTGTCTTTCAAGGCAGAAGAAGAGTCTTCTAGATCTCATTCTAGAGAAAAGACTGTGGCTTTCAAGGCTGAAAGCTCCAAAAAAAAAGCAGAGAGGACTCTCTTTCCCTCAGGGAGAAAATTACTGAAGAAGAAGAGTCTGAGACCAGCACTTCAAGCTCAAAACTTTTAGATCGAGAACTGTCCTTGTTATCCAAATAATTCAAGAAGCTGCTAAGCAAGAGGAGGTAATGAAAGAACAAACCATCATCCTCCTCCACCTCGAAGAGATATCATAATAGTTCTGACAGAGCAAAGCATAATCCCAAAAGGGACAGGTATGCATCTAAGAAGAATAAACAATTTTCTACTGACATTGTATGCTATTGCTGGAACAGGTCAGGGCATGTCATAGCTGAATGTCCAGATAAAAGAAAGTAGGGAAAAAGAGAAGATGAGAGAAGATCTCATAATAGCAAGAAATCTGAAAGAGCTTCTTAGCTAAGAAGCCAAAGACCTTGAATGATTGTGACTCAAGCTCTTCAAAATTTGAGGAAGAAGCCTACATTTGGCTTACTGCTATTTTAGAAGAAGAATGGGAGAACTGCTATCCTGAAGCAAAGGTGTGCATATGGGCACCTCTCTCATTGTCAGACAATGACCATAATTCTGAAGAAGAAGTGATCAGTCATGGACTAATTGCCTTGAATGATGAAGAAGAGAAGGACAACTCTTGTTCTGATAAGGTACAAATAAATGCCCATCTTTCTATTTTAGGATATGATATTGAGTCTGATGCTGAAACAGAAGCAATCTCATCAGCTGATGATGAGAGTGATTCTGAGTTTGCTGATCAATATAATGATCTTATTCGCAAATATGGTGCTCTTCTAAAAGCACTAAAGAAAAGTAAGGACATGGCCAAAGCTCAGGTTGAAGAAATAAGAATTCTTCAGCCATTCAGATCCCAGGTGGATGAGAAAACACTTGAAATAACAAAGTTGACTTATGAGCTTTCTGTACTTCAAAAGAAACATGAAGCTCATAGCAAATTATTAGATCAAAGGGAAAGAGATATAAAGGCTGTGGAGGAGAAGCTTCTTTTAAAACGAAAGCTTGTAGCAAGCTTTTCTAAGCCTAAAACTGTTCTTCCAATTATAAACAGTTTCTCCACTCCATATTGATGAGGACTTGACTATAATAAGGAGAAGGAAGATGCCTCACTAGATAAAACCATCTTCCAAAAAGTTGTCCTGCCCTTGAACACATATGGTCAAGATCTGGCATATGGATACCTCACCAATGGGTGCTCTACTAGTGGTATTATGCTAAAAAAACTCAAAGAATAGAGCAAACATTGGACAGAGTGCATTAAAGGCACCCCATGAGGAGATCCAGATGAAGGATCATGGGTCATTTGTGCTTGGCTCTACAACACCATCAGCAAAAGGGAATATAAAGGATTTTCCTCAAAATCCAGTCCCCAAAGTGAAGCCTGTGACTATGCATCCAATCTTCAAATTTATGCACAATCACAGGAATATCTGTAGAAATGCTTGATGTGAAGCAGCCTGTTCTTCTGATCATCAGCGCCAAAACTCCACTCAAAAGATGAATCAAAAGAGGAGGCACAATAGATTTGATTGCTGGTGATGTGGCAAGATTGGCCACTTTTCTATAGACTATTGGATCAACCCAACAGTGCCTAGAGCAAAGCATGTTCAGCTTGCTAGTAGTCTTGTAGTCAGGCTTCCCACAGTAAAAAATAACAGGAACCAAGGACCCAAATAAGTTTGGGTTCCTAAGGTAAATGAGTTTGTTTTTGCAGGTATGTCCAGAGAACAACAAAATGCTAATATGGTATTTGGACAGTGGATATTCCAGGCACTTGATTGGAACAAGAAGCATCTTGAAGAACTTTACCTCTGTGGAAGATAGAGCCAAAGTCATATTTGGTGGATATGACAGAGGCATCGCCAAGAGCTATGGTATGATTACCAATGACATAGCCTCCATCTCAAAAGTAGCTTATGTGAAATGGTTACAACATAACCTTATAAACATAAGCCAACTATGTGATCTTAGCTATGCGATTGAGTCCCATATGGATAAATGTCTGATTAAGAATTATGTTGATCTTGAGAAAGTTCTATCAGGCACTAGGAGTGGTTATGTCTATTATTTAATTTTCTTGTGTTTAGATTCAGCTACACTTGTTTGTCTTGTAGCAAATGAGAGAGAATCTCTTTGTGTGCAATGGCACAAGAGGCTTGCTCATACGAACTACAAAACAATTTAAAAACTCTTTTCAGAAAATCTAGTTAAAAATGGACCTAATCTTAAATACATTAAAGAGGGCATTTGTCATGCTTGTCAGATGGGCCAAGCAAACTATGACCACCTTAAGAGCATAGGTTCCAAAGATTCAGAAAGATGCTTTTACTTATTGCATATGGACTTATTTGCTCTTATGTCAATTCATAGTTTAGGAAGGAAGTTATATAGCCTTGTTATAGTTGATGACTTCTCTAGGTTTGCTTAGGTGTTCATTCTTAAGAAAAAGTCTGACACCTTGGATATCTTTGCATCATTTGTCAAGCAAATTCATAATGAAAACAGTTGTTCTGTGATCAAAATAAGAAGTGACTATGGGACAAAATTTTAGTCTCATCTAATGACAGATTTCTGTAAAAAACAATGTATCCTTCAAGAATTTTCTTCTCCAAGAATACCACAGCAAATGGAGTTGCTTAGAGAAAAAGCAGGACTCTCATAGAGGCAGGGAGAACAATGCTGAGTGACTCTTCACTACCGAATATTTTTGAGTCGAAGTTATCAACACTGCATGTCATGTGCAAAATTGAGCCTCCATCATCAAAAGTCACAAGAAAACTCCTTATGAACTAAAGAAGTTCAGAAAACCAAATCTGGCCTACTTTAGAATCTTTGGATGTAAGTGTTATGTCCTAAATAATGGTAAGTCTTATCTAACTAAATTTGCTGAAAAATGTTTTGAGAGGATTCTTGTTGGATATAGTTGTCACCGCAAGGCTTATAGAATATTCAACAAGAAGACTCATGTACTAAAAGAATCAATACATATTGTATTTGATGAGACAAGCATGATTCATCAAGGCTTGTCTAGATCTTCTAGTGTTGCATAATAGACAGTCCAAGGAGAAGCATAAGAGACAACACTTGGACAATGACTAGTTAGTACAACAAATCCTAACACTCAAGGAGCACTGTCACCAACTTGGAGGCACTACAAAGACCATCCAAGTAGTCAAGTGATTGGAGAAATGAGACAAAGAGTTAGAACAAGAAGAAGTGCTCAAAATGAAGCACTATATATGAGCTTCCTCTCTCAGATTGAACCAAAGAGATTTGAATAAGCCAATTCAGATCCTTCTTGGATCATGACTATGCAAGAAGAGCTTAGTCAGTTCAAAAGATGCAACGTGTGGAAGCTGGTTCCCAGATCTCAACATCAGAATTTAATTAGAACAAAGTGGGTCTACAGGAACAAGCTAGATGAGAATGGGATCATCATCAGAACAATGCAAGGCTCATTGGAAAGGGATATATATCATAATATGGGATTGATTTTGACAAGACCTATGCACTAGTAGAAAGACTTGATGCAATAAGGTTTTTCCTAGCCTAAGCAGCTCACAAATGATTCAATGTGTACCAAATGGATGTTAAGTCTGCATTTCTCAATGGAGATCTCAAGGAAGAAGTATATGTAGAGCAGCCTCCAAGTTTTATTATTCTTAACTTTTCTAATAATGTTTATTTCTTAAGGAAAGCTGTATATGCGATAAGTTGTTTTTTATAACCTTTTTAGTATAAATTTTAGTAATTATTTAATATGAAATTTTCTTTTTCATGTCAATTTTAGCTTATAACTAGTTCTTTTATAAAAATTATTTCTAATTTAGCTTATTTGTATTTTTGCAGAATTTTGGGACAAGTTTGGAAAAATTTGCATTACACGCCTTAGGTCACGGCTGCGACCAAGGGCGTGTAATCATAAGATTAGTCCAGAATCGTTGTCGCACAATTAGAGCTCGTCCATAGCAAGTCATGCCATTGGTCACGCTCGTGACTCGGTGGTCACACCCGTGACCAAGGGCGTGTAAACTTAAAAAGATGCTCCCAACATTACCGTCGAGACGTGAAGATGCCGTCGAGAAGTCAACTCAAGTCACGCCCGTGACCCATATGTCATGGCCGTGACTTTCCCGCGTGATCCCTTCTCGCCACCGCGCCACAGTCAAGACCACACTGCATTAAATGAAGAGGTCCAAGGTCACGCCCGTGACCCAAATGTCACGGCCGTGACTGTCCTTTTTCGCCGCGCTGCCCCGGAAGACCCACGCCGCAGTCCCAACTGAGATGAACAGTGGTTACGCGCCCTTGGTCACTCCCATGACCGAGGGCATGTAACTTGAATTTTTTTTAAATTCCAGAGGTCTCCTTGAGTCTAGGGTTTAGAAATTTGGAGAGGGGGAGGTGCTGTTAGAGCTCTTAGTTGTTGTTTTCATGTTTCTTTCATGTTTCTTAATATCATGTTCTCTCTTTCTCTCTTACTTGCAAGTATGGTTCTAATTTAGCTTTCATGCAATAGTTTTTATGAACTTGTAATCTTTTCTTGCAAGTGTTGTAACCTTTCTTTAAGGCTTGTAACAATTTTTATTTTAATAAAATCTAGTTTTGCTCTCTTTCATTCTCTCTTTGTACTTTAGTTAATTTCTCCTTAATGCACTTTTATTTTCTCTCTTTTTTCCCTCCACCATGATTAACTAATTCTGATTAGTGCTCGATCGAAATTATCCGAGGATGAGATAATCAAGTTATGATTTTCTAAAGCTCTCTTTTTCCATTTTTGTAAACACTTGATTTACTCTTGATTTTTAATTAGCGAGACCATATTTTTGATATATGGTACTCATTTAAGTTTTCATACTAAGCTACCCGAGATGGTCAAAGTATGAATCAATCACTCAAGAGTAAAGAGAGTTGCACGCACCCCTCAAGAGATGATGATGTAAAAATCTCCCGGATTGGAGTCAAATCCAATAGAGGGGTTCACAACATAAAGCAAGTTTTAGGTAATCGATTATAGAACGAGAGTTCGGTTGATTTTTCCTAAACTTAGTTGGGCATATCCCTCGAGAGAGACATGTTTGAGCTTCAGGAACCTCCATGTGCAAGTAGTTTACTTAAATGGAATTAGAATTATTTTTGCCCTCTCTTAATTATTTTCACTCCAAGGTGACTTTAGATTGAGCACTAATCCTTTTTACCATCGTTTAAAACCTTCTTTAGTTTGCAAATTGTTTCTTTTAGTTAAGTAAAACAAACCCTAAAAAATCGTTAGATAAAATAATAGTGATCTCTTCAAAGTAGAAGTAATCAACGCACCACGAGGAATACGACCTTGGTAATTTCAAAATATCCTATATTATAGACGAGAAGGTACACTTGCCTCCATCGGATATAATTTTTGGAAAACATCATCAATATCTTCGCTTTTTCTTAAATCCAAACCCTAAGTAAGAGAAGCGCGAAGAAGAATTTTTACGTATCATGTTTTTGGCGCCGTTGCCGTGGACTATTCCGTAGATATTTTGAAAAGAGGATAACTATTAATTTTATCATGTTTCCTTCTATTTTATTTTACTTTCTCTAGTTTCAAAAATCTTAAAGTTGTAACCTAACACTTGGAAAGGGACGTTTGGGTTATCATCCCATCACACCTCCTAGTATTGGTGAGAACCCTTCACAGGGTATACATCGGGAAGTCCAAGACTAACTTTATCCGCCTAAAAGAGAAAAAATATAATAAACAAGTTTTCCTCTTTCTTTATTTTTAATTTTTATTATTCTCTCTTTTCTCTTTCTCTCTTTCTGCTTTCACCTTTTCCTTTATAGTGTATGACCCGAGGTAGCACTTCGAATATTCCTTTTGATCAAGAGATCGATAGAACCCTTTCGCTGCGCCGCCATTCTCGTGATTAGGAAATACACTTATTATTCGAAGAGTTGATCGGGGACACTAACACATCAAATATGGATCATAATCTTAATCTTCCTAATCCTAACGCGCCCAATCCTAATGAGGCCGCGCAACGGACCATGTCCTATTACGTTTACCCAGAAAACAACGATCACCTTGAGCTAGCTTTTTTGCAGGTGACAGAAGCAATCGACTTGCTCTCGCGGCCGTCAAGCAATCTCTCCCGGCGACCCAGCTTTATCTCGCCAGGATTTCGAGCCCGGGTGGTCTCTCACCTCCCGGGCAGTATTCCCCCTAGGGAAGTCGCGCTCCACGCGACCTCGCCCTAAGGTCGCCTCCTGGGCGACCTCACCTAGGGAGGTCGCTCCGCGCGACCTCGCCCTGAGGTCGCCTCCTGGGCGACTTCGCCCTGAGGTCGCCTCCTGGGCGACCTCGCCCTGAGGTCGCCTCTGGGGCGACCTCACCCTAAGGTCGCCTCCTGGGCGACCTCGCCTAGGGAGGTCGCTCCGCGCAACCTCGCCCTGAGGTCGCCTCCTGGGCGACCTCGCCTCGGGAGGTCGCTCCACGCAACCTCGCCCTAAGGTCGGCTCCTGGGCGACCTCGCCACGGGAGGTCGCTCCACGCGACCTTGCCCTGAGGTCGCCTCCTGGGCGACCTCACCTCCTGGGAGACCTCGCCTCCTGGGCGACCTCACCTCCTGGGCGACCTCGCCTCCTAGGCGACCTCGCCTCGGGAGGTCGCTCCGCGCGACCTCTCCCTGAGGTCGCCTCCTGGGCGACCCCGCCTCGGGAGGTCACTCCGTGCGACCTCGCCCTGAGGTCGCCTACTGGGCGACCTCGCTTTCGGAGGTCGCTCCGCGCAACCTCGCCCTGAGGTCGCCTCCTGGGCGACCTCACCTCGGGAGGTGGCTCCGCGCGACCTCGCCCTGAGGTCGCCTCCTGGGCGACCTCGCCACGGGAGGTCGCTCCGCACGACCTCGCCCTGAGGTTGCCTCCTGGGCGACATCGCCTCGGGAGATCGCTTAGCGCGACCTCACCCTGAGGTCGCCTCTTGGGCTACCTCGCCTCGGGAGGTCGCTCCGCACGACTGATGAGTCCAAAATATATACACATTTATGGACTCATCTGGGCCAATTTTCTAGTCTATGCACTTCACTTTAGACATGTTTTCACTCATATTTGATACTCCATGCTAAGTGCACCTTTAGGCCCGTGTTTGGTGTTATTTCATGTTCTTCTTCTTTAGTAGTTTTCATGCATTATTAAGTGCCACTTTCAGTGGCTGGATTCGTGGTTGTGCTGGAACAGGAGTCGTGCAGGTGTTCCCGGTACAATTCTGTACTGGAACACTGCGCACGATCACTGGTTCTATTGCGCACGACCACTGGTCGTGCGCCGCTGATCGTGTGCACTTAACCCTTTTTTTGGAGTTCTGTCTCGGACAGTGCGCACGACCACCTATGATAGTGCGCACGACCACCGGTCGTGCGCCACTATTCGTGCGCACTTAACATCAATTTCATGAGTTCTGTTTCGACCAGTGCGCACTACCACCTACGATAGTGCGCACGACCACCGGTCGTGCGCGACTGGTCGTGCGAACATGGTATTTTATAAATTTCTTACTTTGCAGGCTCCACCCAGGTAGGCGCACGATCACAAAACTCAAGCGCGCATGACCACTGGTCGTGCGCCAATGACCGTGCGCACTGTTTATTCCAGCGCCTATAAATCGACCTGCTCGCGAATTAGGTCGGATCGATCGCCGTTTTTCTCGCCCAGCTCCGCCATTCCGCCCTATTTCTCCCCTCCATCGCCGCCCACCATCGGGAGGTGCTCCGGGCTTGTTCTTCACGCCATTCTTGAGCCGGAGCTTCCTCTCTGCCTCCTCCTTCATCCAAGAGCTTCAAGGAAGGTTTAGCCGCCATCGCCATCAAGCAAGAGGAAGTTTGCAACTCTACCGGATCGTGACACGAAGTAGACGGGCTCATTGGAGAGTTGTGACAACTCTTTCTACCCCGGACGTAGTTGCGGACCGAGCTTGGACGCGGATTGACAACCCGGCGATTCCAACCGTGAATCTACAACGAGACTTCGGATTCAGTCGATTTCTTGCCTTGTTCTTCTCTTATTGATATATATGTATCTAGAACTAACATTTTGATGAAGTATACTTTTACTTGTTAACATTAGTATGAAATCATGCCTATGTGATTGAGTAATCTTGTTATATTTTCATTTGAGGTGTGCCCCGTGGTGTGGATTGTTTGTTGTGTTATGCCGCCCTAACAATTGTTAGTGGTGTGCTTTGCGAAGAGGTGCTTGCGACCCTCATTCCGCCGTTCTCTCCATTCCATTCGTATGCATACTCTTCCATCCGCCTAGCGAAGCGTGGCATAGCGGCCCGTGTAATCCACTCGCCCTACGAAGTAGCGCGCTCAAGGCCTGCATAGTTCGATTCCGCTTGCCTACTCGTCCATCCGCCCTTGCGACGCAGCGCGCTCAAGGCCTGCCTAGTCTCCATCCCGCCATGCGAAGCATTGCATAGCGGCATTGCATAAGAGTAGTTGATAGCTTTTATTTTATTTCCACAATCCAAAACCCCCCGTTTCCGCATCCATCCGCTCGAAAGGACTTAAATCTCAAGTCCTTCCTCGATAATAAACTCCACCTTACTGTGTTCCTTTGAGATCGATACTTGGGGATTCATTCCCATTTTATATTACTTGAACGATCGGTACACTACCGTTTCGTGCTGCAGTCTTACTACCGCCTATAGCGGTGTGCTAAGATTTGCGCCATCAAGTTTTTGGCGCCGTTGCCGGGGAACACAGACGTGTGAGTTTTCTTGAGAGGGAGAGCTGAGAGAGTGAAGTTTCTTCTAGTGTGTATAGCCGCCTTGTTATTTTTGTTTGCTTTTTACTTATTTACTGCTTGTTATTATTTCTTTCCCTCTTATTTTAAAGTTTTAGGCAAGTCTAATCCAAGAAGTTTTATTAGTTTGTGTAAATTTTCTTGCAAAGAAATTCAGTCTCGTTATACCTGCTTTTATTATTGAAAATGTCGTCAAGGGATATTTCACCTAGCTTTAATGACAAGATGGTTTATTATATAGACCAAATGAATGAGTTAAATGCTAGGCAGTGTAGGAACATTGTTTGCTTGTTGTGTCGAGGAGAGGGTCATGAATTGAAGGACTGTCCTAGTCTTTTCAATCCTGACCGCTGCTCCTCCACTCATGACAACATTGTCCCTATCGCTCATTCTTTACCCATGGAGGCAATTGTGCCCTTTACCCCCGAGCTTGTCTCGTGCATGGACTCCTCACTCCCTGTGTATGGCTTCACTCCCAGTGATGATGATCACTCATCTGTTAGCCAACAAGGAGAGGAATGGGAGCTCCTAGACGCACCTGAGTATGATGAGGAAAGTATTCTTTCCATCGGGGAGGCTTTAGCAGATCTTTTTGCGGAGGAACCAAATCTTTGTGTTCCTCCAGTTTCTTTGCAAGATTTTTCTACACACATTCTTTATGATCCTATCAAAGTAAAGGAGCGGGGTGATGCTTCGGACTCGGAAGATGCTCCAAAGTGGGAGGAGGACGATACTCTTTCTGATGAGGAGGTTTGCACTTCCTCATGGGACGAGGAGGTCCAACTCACCACCGAGGCCCTTGAGTTCTTGGGTTCCTCTTGCTATGATACTTACGATGATGATAGCGATCTATCCTTGGATCCTGCTGGGAGTGAGACCGGGACCACTCCCCCGATTTCTGATTATTTTTGTCCTTCCTCTCTTTTATTTCTTGACCCCCCTTCTTCATCTGAGCCTGTGCAGGTTGAGTCCTTACAGGTACCCCAGGAGGACTTGGAGCTTTGTGCTCAAGTCAATGATGAGTGTATCCTTTCATGTGAGGAGGTTGATCCCTCCTCCATAAAGGAAGCCTCATTCATTGCCTTCTCCTCCTGCCGCCTCCCTGAAGACGATACCTTGCTAGGCAAGGATGTTTTTGGTGAGTTGAGTGAGGATATTTCCTCCTCCACTTACATTCTCTACCCTTTACCTGTGAGGAGCAGGTATCTATATTTAGGTAGAGGGGTTACTGTTCTATCACCGTATCGGTACCCGCTACCGACACGGATATTGGGCCAGTTACCTGTCCACTTCTCCTTCCATACTCCCATTAGCTAGAACCGTTTTAATTTAGAATAAGTCGTGCTGGGATGACAATAAACCCAGTAGTTATCTTACTTTTCCTGCATTTTTTATTTCATCTAGTTTAGTTTAGTTAGTTGCATTTCTTTTTAGTTTGTATATTTTCTTTTGTTTTTGCGGAGCTCACCCCTACAGGTGTTCTTCTGGCGGATGCTGCAGCTTTTTCTTGGTTTACACACCAATCTTCTGGTATGCTTATTTCTGAGCACTCGGTACTCTCTTTCCCTAGCATTATTCTGAATTTCATAGCTATATTTTGCGCATTTGTTTAGTTTAAGTCTGGGGGAGAGTAGTTCCGTTTACCCGCTCATGTGCACCATTGCACAACATACTAGGAGGTGTTATTTATTTTTGTTTTGTTTAGTTTCATTGCACACCACAGCACCCACTCGAGCGTGCACTTAGCTGTTGGCACGTCTTGAGCTGAACTCATTTCTTTTGTGTGATTTGGAAAATCATTGTGCTGGCTTAGGATTGTGAGTTGGAGTAAAATGTTGACTTCGATAGTGCTCCTAGTCGAGTGCTCATGTCTCACATAGAAATTCGTGTAGATTCAATTTCTTTTTATGCTTTTAGTTTATATTTTTCTTTTAGCGTAAATATTGTTTACTACACTCAACAATTGGAGAATCCGGTGTGAATCAAGCGGTAGCATAGGGATGTGTGTAGACGTTCGTTAGCCTCGTATTGCCCGAGTCGGGAGAAAGGATTATCTTTCTCGGTGGCTAAGAACTTGCCCCAAGCGATTCTTGATGCATGTGTATACGGTTAGTCAATTGCGTGAATGTGATATAGGCCATCATTTTGGCCCGGTTGAGCCTTTGTGCCATTCCTATCATCATTTCCTCGCTAGCCCAGTTGTGCCTACCCCATTCTTTTGGTTCAGCTCCACTATTATTCACCAAAGCCTAAACTCCAATCCTAGTCGCACACCCAAAATGCAAGCATTTTAATTAAATTTTAAATTGGTGGTGTTGATTGTGGAAGTACAATGTGAAAATGTGGATGTGCATCTTTGAAAATTTGCTGAAATTGCTAAAGAAATAAAAACAAAAGAAGAAAAAGATTTGAAAAGAAAAAGAAGAATGAAAAGTTTAATTAAAAAAAATCTGTTTGAGATTTATATTTGGGATTAGGCGGTGCACACACCCATGCGTCTAAGTCTAAGTCTGGGGGTGTGGTGCATCCGTGTGTTTTATGGCTACTTGGATAGTGTTATGCATTTCCTCATTTGGGTTTTTGTGTTCTAAGCCTTCATGTTTATATTTGTTTACCTCACCTAAACCCAAGCCTCATCTAAAACCTTAAGTCCTATTGATTCACGCATTTGAGTCAAACCAGTGCCGTGGAGAGAGTGCGAACGAGCAAGCTTATGGTCACCGACATTGATGGATTTCAATGGAGTTGTCCTGAGCCCCGATCTTTGGCAATGCTCGCCTCAGCGTTCAGTTTACTTTCTTCCTATGTACGACCTTATGATTCACCGTGATTCACTTTTTGAGTAAATGTAATATATAAATACGGCCCTAGAAAAGTATAAACTAATATGTATAATTAGAAATTTTGTCCACTGTACTTCTACGCACATGAGCATGCGACTTCGCATGGTACTCCGCTTGATAATTTCTTCGCCAGCTTATGTTTTTCCTGTCCGCGAGAGATGGTTTGCTCGGGACGCGCAAACAGTTAAGTCTGGGGGTGTGATGAGTCCCAAATATATACACATTTATGGACTCATCTGGGCCGATTTTCTAGTCTATGCACTTCACTTTAGACATGTTTTCACTCATATTTGATACTCCATGCTAAGTGCACCTTTAGGCCCGTGTTTGGTGTTATTTCATGTTCTTCTTCTTTAGTAGTTTTCATGCATTGTTAAGTGCCATTTTCAGTGGCTGGATTCGTGGTTGTGCTGGAACAGGAGTCGTGCAGGTGTTCCCGGTACAATTCTGTACAGGAACACTGCGCACGATCACTAGTTCTATTGCGCACGACCACTGGTCGTGCGCCGCTGATCGTGTGCACTTAACCCTTTTTTGGAGTTCTGTCTCGGACAGTGCGCACGACCACCTACGATAGTGCGCACGACCACCGGTCGTGCGCCACTGTTCGTGCGCACTTAACATCAATTTCATGAGTTCTGTTTCGACCAGTGCGCACGACCACCTACGATAGTGCGCACGACCACTGGTCGTGCGCGACTGGTCGTGCAAACATGGTATTTTATAAATTTCTTACTTTGCAGTCTCCACCCAGGTAGGCGCACGATCACAAAACTCCAGCGCGCACGACCACTGGTCGTGCGCCAATGACCGTGCACACTGTTTATTCCAGCGCCTATAAATCGACCTGCTCCCGAATTAGGTCGGATCGATCGCCGTTTTTCTCGCCCAGCTCCTCAATTCCGCCCGATTTCGCCCCTCCATCGCTGCCCACCATCGGGAGGTGCTCCGTTCTTCACGCCATTCTTGAGCCGGAGCTTCCTCTCGGCCTCCTCCTTCATCCAAGAGCTTCAAGGAAGGTTTAGCCGCCATCGCCATCAAGCAAGAGGAAGTTTGCAACCTCTACCGGATCGTGACACAAAGAGGATGGGCTCATTGGAGAGTAGTGACAGCTCTTTCTACCCCGAACGTAGTTGCGAACCGAGCTTGGACGCGGATTGACAACCCGGCGATTCCAACCGTGAATCTACAACGAGACTTCGGATTCGGTCGATTTCTTGCCTTGTTCTTCTCTTATTGATGTATATGTAGCTAGAACTAACATTTTGATGAAGTATACTTTTACTTGTTAACATTAGTATGAAATCATGTCTATGTGATTGAGTAATCTTGTTATATTTTCATTTGAGGTGTGCCCCGTGTTGTGGATTGTTTGTTGTGTTATGCCGCCCTAACAATTGTTAGTGGTGTGCTTTGCGAAGAGGTGCTTGCGACCCTCATTCCGTCGTTCTCTCCATTCCATTCGTATGCCTACTCTTCCATCCGCCTAGCGAAGCGTGGCTTAGCTGCCCGTGTAATCCACTCGCCCTACGAAGCAGCGCGCTCAAGGCCTGCATAGTTCAATTCCGCTTGCCTACTCATCCATCCGCCCTTGCGACGCAGCGCGCTCAAGGCCTGCCTAGTCTCCATCCCGCTAAGCGAAGCATTGCATAGCGGCATTGCATAGCGGCATTGCATAGGAGTAGTTGATAGCTTTTATTTTATTTCCACAATCCAAAACCCCCCGTTTCCGCATCCATCCGCTCGAAAGGACTTCAATCTCAAGTCCTTCCTCGATAATAAACTCCACCTTACTATGTTCCTTTGAGATCGATACTTGGGGATTCATTCCCATTTTATATTACTTGAACGATCGGTACACTACCATTTCGTGCTGCAGTCTTACTACCGCCTATAGCGGTGTGCTAAGATTTGCGCCATCAACGACCTCACCCTGAGGTTGCCTCCTGGGCGACCTCGCCTTGGTAGGTCGCTCCACGTGACCTTGCCCTGAGGTTGCCTCCTGGGCGACCTTGTCTCGGGAGGTCGCTCCGAGCGACCTTGCCCTGAGCTCGCCTCCTAGGCGACCTCGCCTCGGGAGGTCGCTCCGCGCGTCCTCTCCCTGAGGTTGCCTCCTGGGCGACCTCGCCTCGGGAGGTTGCTCCGCGCGACCTCGCTCTGAGGTCAACTCCTGGGCGACCTCGCCTCGGGAGGTCGCTCCGCGCAACCTCGCCCTGAGGTCGCCTCCTGGGAGACCTCGCATCGGGAAGTCGCTCCGCGCGACCTCGCCCTGAGGTCGCCTCCTGGGAGACCTCGCCTCGGGAGGTCGCTCTGCGCAACCTCGCCCTGAGGTCTCCTCCTGCGCGACCTCACCTTGAGAGGTCGCTCCACGCGACCTCGCCCTAAGGTCGCCTCCTGGGCGACCTCGCCTCGGGAGGTCGCTCTGCGCGACCTTGCCCTGAGGTCGCCTCCTGGGCGACCTCGCCTCGGGAGGTCGCTCCGTGCGACCTCGCCCTGAGGTCGCCTCCTGGGCGACCTCGCCTCGGGAGGTCGCTGGGCGACCTCGCCTCGGAATGTAGCTCTGCGCGACCTCGCCCTAAGGTCGCCTCCTGGGCGACCTCGACCTGGGAGATCTCGGCTCCTGGCAGCCTGTTCCTTCCTGACTTGCCCGTTTGGTCAGGCCCTCCCGCCTATAAATAGGGGGGTAGGGGCTTTGGTTTCGGGGGCTTGGGAGAGTTTCCAACCCTTGTCTTTGACATGAGCGGTCTCATTTCTGAGGCCATCGAATCTCTTCCCATCAGATGGGGCGGTCTCATTTTTGAGTTCGTCAATACCTCATTTTGGCAGCTGGAGCTATCTCATTTCTGAGACCCCGTTACCTCTTTTTCAGCAGATTATGCTATCTCCTCCCAGGAGACCTTCGACATCTCTTTTTCTCCTCCCTCTTGTCTTCCATCATTGCTCAATGTAACCAACCATCTAACAGTTTCCTTCCTCCACCTCTTTTCAGCTTGAGCAAGTGTGGACCTGGAGCATTTTTGGCTCGAACATATTATGTGCGACCGAATCTGGAAGGCACACAGTCTAGTATTGTTCGCCCCGCAGTGGCGAATAATAACTTAAAGATCAAGTCCAGCATCATACAAATGGTGCAGCAATCAGTGACCTTCAATGGTCAGCCGGACGAAGATCCAAACTGTCATATTTCTAATTTTCTTGAAATTTGCGACACTTCTAAAATCAATGGCGTCACCGAAGACATCATTCGATTACGTCTTTTTCCATTTTCTTTGCAGTCTAAGGCCAAGAAGTGGTTGGACTTACTTCCTAGGGAGTCCATCACTACATTGGCCGATATGGCGGAAAAATTTCCCGCTTGCAAAGACCGCCAAAATGCGATCAGATATTGCGTCATTTATGCAAATTGACTCGGAGACTCTCTATGATACATGGGAGCGGTTCAAGGAGCGTTTGCATAGATGCCCTCACAACGCACTTCCTGCTTGGCAATAAGTGCAAATCTTTTATAATGGCTTGAATTTCCAAACTAGGCAAATGATTGATGCGACCGCTGGGGGTACATTAAATAAGAAAACCTCGGAGGCCGCTCAAGAGCTTTTTGAGGAAATGACAATGAATGCTTATCAATGGAATTTTCGCCGAGCACGGCCTAATAATCCAGCCGGTATTTTTGAAATAGACGCTACTTCTAACTTAGCTTTACAAGTTGACAACTTAACAAAGAAAGTGGCGGAGATGTCTGCTTCCTCCGCCACTCCTCCTTGGGCTAATAATGTTTTAATCGAAGAGCAGGTTGAATACATCGGAATTCCGCCTCGGCCTTCCTATAACCCAAACTCCACTCCAAATAACAACACCTACAATGCGGGTTATAGGAACCATCCGAATTTCTCGTGGAGTAACCAAGGAAATGCTCAGTTTCCTATGAATCTCAATCAACCCCCCTAATCAACTTCTTAACTTAACTCCCCCTCTAAATTTTAATCCGCCCGATTTTCCACCGCCACATCAAAAGCCCTCTCTGCTTGAAGAGGTCTTTGAAAAATATATTGCTACAAATGAATCGAACATCCGGAACCTCACTAGATCGATCAAAAATTTAGAGAATCAAGTAGGCTAGCCAGCAAAAATGTTCTCCGAGCGTCTGCAAGGAACTCTACCGGGAAATACGGAGCAAAATCTAAGGGAAAGCGCGAACATGATTACTCTCCCCAGTGGAAAGGAGGTGGTTTCAAAACAGGACGAACCCATGGTAACTACTTCTCCTCCTCTTCCTACTCCTATTTTATCTTTGAATTTTCCCGCTATGTTAGATCTGCACTCTTCTAGTTCAAATATTTCGTATCCATTTAAGCATAGGAGCGAGTGCGCTAGGAAAAAAAATATAAAAAGTCATTAGAAATTCTACAACAAATTCATATTAATGTACCCTTCTGCGAGGTTATCTCTCAAATGCCGATGTATGCAAAATATCTTAAGGAGTTGCTCTCCAATAAGAAGAAATTAGAAGATATTTCGCATATTTCCTTAAACGCAGAATGCTCCGCGGTTATACTTAACAAATTGCCTCAAAAAGCAAATGACCCAGGATGGTTCTCCATCCCGTGCCTATTTGGCAATTCGTTAGTAAAACACGCTTTAGCTGATTTTAGAGCAAGTATAAATCTCATGCCTTTTTCATTATTAAAAAAGTTAGGTCTAGGAAATCCTAGCCCCACCTGAATGAGTATTCAACTCGCAGATCATTCATTTAAATATCCGGTAGGGATAGTGGAGGTTGTGCTCGTTAAGGTTGATAAGTTCATCTTCCTGGTGGTCTTTGTCATTCTTGATATTGAAGAGGATGTCAAAGTACCCTCATTCTCGACCGCCCCTTCCTTGCCACCTCCCGCACGATTATCGATGTAAGTAACAGAAAGCTCCTCATACGGGCTGGAGACGATGAAGTTACTTTTAGTATAAATCCCTCGATGCGAAACTCTTTAGAGAATGACTATTCGTGTTTCTACCTAGAAGAATGTTTTCAGAGTGAGTTGTATTCACTACCCGAGTTAGTCTCCATATCGAGTAACAATTCCGAGCACGCTGATATTTATTTTTTTGGTTTTGAAATTTTAGTGAAGGGTTGAGATTTTCTCCAAAACTATATCTGATAAAGGCAAGTGTACCTTATCGTCTATAGTATAGGATATTAAGAAATACCAAGGTCGTATTCCACGGGGCGCGTTGAATACTTCTACTTTGAGGAAAGTCACTATTATCTTATCTAATGATATTTTGGGGTTTTGGTTCTTAGCTAAAAAAGAGAAATTGCAAGCTAAATTAAGGGTTTAGATGATGATAAAAGAGGCTAGTACTCAATCAAAAGTCACCTTGGAGTGAGAAAAGACAAGTAGAAAGAAATTAAATCTAATTCCGTTTAAATTGAACTACTTGACCGTGGAGGTTCCCGAAGCTCGAACATGCCTCTCTCGAGGTTAATGCCCAACTAAGATTAGGAAAAATCAACCGGACTCTCGTCCTATAATCGATTACCTAAAACTTGCTTTACGAGGTGAACCCCACTATTGGATTTGACTCCAATCCGGGAGATTTACGTCATCCTCTCTCGAGGGGTGCGTGCAACTCTCTTTACCCTTGAGTGATCGATTCATACTTTGAGCCTCTCGGCTAACTAAATATGAAAACTTAAGCGAAAACCATATATCGAAAGTATGGCCTCACTAATTAAAAATCAAGGATAATTCAAGTGTTTATAAAAACGGAAAAAGAAAACTTTAGAAAATCATAACTTGTCTAACTCATCCTCGGATCATTTTGATCGAGTACTAATGAGGATTAGTTAATCATGGTGGAGGGGGAAGAGGAAAAAAAATAAAAATGCATATTAAGAAACTTTAGCTAAGGAGGGGACAAAATAAAGAGAACAAACTATTTTTTATTTAAATGAAAAACTATTACAAGACTTAAGAAAGGAAATTGCAAGCTAGGAAAAACAAGATTACAAGCTTAAACTAGACTATTGCACTAAAGGAAAGCTAATACATTGCATTAGAAAAGGAAGAGAGCATGAAAATAAAGAGACATGAACATGAACATGAAAAAGGAAAACTACTCAAGATTGGCTCCAGCAGCACCTTCCCCACTCCAAAATTCTGAACCCTGGACTCAAGGAGAGCCTCTGAATTTATAGGCAAAATTTTCAAGTTACACGCCCTCGGTCACGGGCGTGTCCAAGGGCGTGTAATCACTGTAACATTGGATCCGGCAGCGGCGTGGGCTTGGCGTGACGGCGGGAGAAAATCGGACATGTCACGGGCGTGACATATGGGTCACGGGCGTGACTTAGGACGACTTCATTTAATGCGGCATGGGCTAGGCAGACCGCGCGGCGGCGTGCTTGGATCACGCGGGAAGGTCACGGGCGTGACTTTGGTTCACGGGCGTGACTTTGGGTCACGGGCGTGACTTTGGTTGACTTCTCAACGGCAACTTCTCGTCTGGACGACAGCTCCACGCGGCAGATTCTAATATTACACGCCCATGGTCACGGGCGTGACTTTGGGTCACGGGCGTGACCTGGGGCGTGACTGGGTGTGGACTAGCTCAACAGCACGGCATCGACCTGGACTGGTCTACAAGTTACACGCCCTTGGTCACGGGCGTGACCGAGGGCGTGTAATGCAATATTTTCCCAATTTGTCCAAAAATCTGCAAATATTAAAATTAGGCTAAGTTAGAATCAAAATTACAAAAAGAACTACTTATAACCTAAATTTGACATAAAATAGAGAATTCATATTAAATATTTACAAGATTTTCTATTAAAAAGTTATAAAAATACTACTTATCAAATACCCCCATACTTGAGGTTTTGCTATTCCAGAGCAAAAGTGTGAGACATTATTTATAAGACATCCTTAAAAAAAAAATTTTAATTTAAAACTAAAATTTCATTTAACCAAAAGTTAAGTTAAGAGTAAATTCAAGGGGGAGTTAAGTCCTAAATTATGATGATGATTTGAAAAGAGGGAAAAAATGTTTAGGCAATAACTTCTCAAGAAAATTAAGTAGTTTGACAAAATTGTAGAAATTATAAAACTAAATTAAATTAAAATTATAAGAACTCTATCTTAAAAGAATCTTAAGGAAAAGTAAATTACTAAATATTGCTCTCTCCATAATTTTCAACTAAAACTAGAACAATGATAATTGACTAAGGGTGATTTCATAGAATTTGGCATAAGAAGAGAAATTTTTGAATGGAGGAAATGGAATTTATCATGAAATTTCCCTTTTTTTTTTCTTTTCTCTTTTTTTTTTCTCTTCTAATAAAAACCCAAAATGTATATGGTTTAGGAGTAATGAATTTTATCCTCTTACTCCATGCCATATAATCTTTTCAAATATTTTGGGTGCATATGTTTTAGGGAATAATGAATTTTATCCTCTTATTCCCATGACATATGATCTTTTAATACACATTTTTTTTATGCCATCAAAGGGGGTAGGGTAGGGAAAAAATAAATCTAGCTAGTTTTAAATCATATTGAGAGCAAATTCTAGTAAAATTAAAATTCCTAAGATCTAAGAAGTTAGAAGAAAGTATAATTGAAATCTAAAGAGGTTTAGGAAATTTACTACAAAATGAAGCCATTTAAAAATAAAAAGAGAAGTCATGCTAACAAAATTCTCTAATCAATTTAAAATCATAAGATGATTCTTAAATCAAGATTACCTCAAATTTAAAATTAACAAACTATGATAAGCAAAATTTTAGCCAATTAAAAACTTAAACATGCTTATAAACATTCTCAACTAGATTTCTAAGAAATCACAAAAACAACAAGGAGGGAAATAAGAATTTTTTGAATTTTTGATATTATCTTTTTTTTTGAATTTTTCTCATTAAAAACTATTTACAAGGAAAGGAAACTAGATTTAAAACTTAACAAATTTTTTTGCAAGTCTTGGACTTCCCAAGGGCTACCCGGTGAAGGGTTCGCAAGGTACTAGGAGGTGTGATGGGATAAAATCCCAAACGTCCCTTTCCAAGATTTAAATTTTTCTGTTTTCTATTTTTTTTTTTGAGTTTTGGGTTTTACAAGTGCTAAAATAGAAGAAAAACATAAGAAAATATATATATATTTATTTTTTATTTTTTTTTGAAAATTTTCTAATTTAACAACTATTTACAAGAATTTACAAAGGGCTATTCACACCCCCATACTTAAAGTTAAACATTGTCCCCAATGTTTAAAAATAAGTATGAAGTAGGAAAAGATAAAAAAAAAATGCAAAAACGAAAGAAGAGAAGGAAAAAGGGCTTCCCTGATTTTTTTTGAAGCTTTTGTGGGGAAGCCGCGATTACCTGCAAAAGTTGTTAAAGCAGAAAAGAAGAGACAAGAGAAAATAACAAAAGATAACTTTGGGGTGCCTCCCAAAAGCGCTTTGTTTAAGGTCGCGTAGCTTGACCCACTTGCCGATTATGTTATATGATGAAGAAAAATCGCATCACTCTTGTCATTAGGTACGTCTCCCGGAAGATACAATTTAAGGCGGTGCCCGTTAACTTTGAAGGAGCCTTTTTCCGGGTGGGAAATTAGGATTGTCCCATAGGACCAAACCTCTTTAACAATAAAGGGTCCGGACCATCGGGATTTTAATTTTCCCGGAAAAAGGCGAAGGCGAGAATTATAAAGGAGGACGAGATCGCCCGGCGAAAAAGTTTTCGGAAATTTTATATGTTTATCGTGATAAAACTTTGTTCGCTCCTTATATAATTTATTGCTCTCATACGCATTCGCTCGCCATTCATCTAACTCGTTTATTTGAAACTTCCTTTGTTCACCCGCTAAAGTGGAATCGAGATTTAAAAATTTAAGCGCCCAAAATGCACGGTGTTCTAATTCGACCGGAAGGTGGCAAGCCTTGCCATAGACCATTCGATATGGTGTACAACCGATAGCGGTCTTGTACGCCGTACGATAGGCCCAAAGCGCGTCATCGAGCTTTATTGCCCAATCCTTCCGATTAATAGAAACCGTTTTCTCTAAAATTCGCTTTAATTCTCGATTAACCACTTCGACTTGGCCGCTCGTTTGTGGGTGATATGCAGTGGATAGTTTGTGCGTGACACCATATTTTGCTAAAGTTTTTGTGAATTGAGTATTGCAAAAATGGGTGCCCCGATCACTCACAATAGCGCGCGGAGTGCCAAATCGAGAAAATAATTTTTTTAAAAAGTTAACGACGACTCGCGCATCGTTGGTGGGGAGAGCTTGCGCTTCCGCCCACCTTGACACGTAGTCGACCGCCACTAGAATATACTTATTTGAAAATGAAGGAGGGAGAGGACCAACGAAATCAATGCCCCAAAGATCGAAAATCTCGCATTCTAAGAAAATATTTTGGGGCATCTCATCCCGGCGAGAGATGTTGCCCGACCGCTGGCAGCTGTCGCAAGTACTCACAAGGGTGTGAGCATCTTTGAAGAGCGTGGGCCAATAAAAGCCTGCCTCCAGCGCCTTCCTCGCGGTTCGGTTCGAATGATAATGACCACCGGATGGTCCCTCGTGACAATGTCGTAAAATTTTAAGACCCTCCTCACTCGAGACGCATCGTCTCACCACTTGGTCTGCGCATACACGGAATAAAAAGGGGTCCTCCCAAAAGTAATTCTTTAAATCAGAAAAGAATTTCTTCTTTTTCTGACTCGAGAATTCTTTTGGCAAGACCCGGGCTACTAAATAGTTAGCCAGATCTGCAAACCAGGGGGTAGACGACGTATTAATATCTTCGAGAGCGAGGTGGCGCTCTTCGGGAAATTTATCATCGATGTCAGATTCTATCAAAACTTCCGAGGCGGGGTTTTCTAAACGGGAGAGATGATCGGCCGCCAAGTTTTCGGCTCCTCTTTTGTCCCGGATCTCTAAGTCAAACTCCTGCAAGAGGAGGATCCATCGCAAAAGACGAGGCTTGGCGTCCGATTTGCTTAAAAGATACCTAAGTGCGGAGTGATCCGTGAAGACAATAACTTTTGAGAGGGTGATATATGACCTAAACTTATCGAAGGCAAAAACGATCGCTAGAAGCTCCTTTTCGGTTGTGGTGTAATTCGCTTGTGCCGACGTGAGTGTTTTGCTCGCATAATAAATAGGGTGGAAATACTTACTCACCCGTTGGCCTAAAACGGCACCAACCGCAATGTCACTCGCGTCGCACATGATTTCAAAAGGAAGCGACCAATCCGGCGCGACTAGAATCGGGGAGTTTATAAGTTTCTCTTTGATGAGTTTAAAAGCCAAATGGCATTCATCGCTAAAAATAAACGAGGATTCTTTTTCAAGAAGGTGGGTTAACGGCTTTGTGATTTTTGAAAAATTCTGTATAAAGCGCCGATAAAACCCCGCGTGGCCTAGGAAACTACGAATAGCTTTTACGTTTGTTGGAGGGGGAAGTTTTTCAATCACTTCGATCTTGGCCTTATCGACCTCGATCCCCATGCCCGAAATTTTATGACCAAGGACTAGCCCTTCCTTGACCATAAAATGGCATTTCTCCCAATTAAGTGCTAAATTCGTTTCCTCGCATCGCTGCAACACGCGCTCAAGATTTTTTAAACAATTTTTAAATGAATTTCCGAACACGGAAAAGTCGTCCATAAACACTTCCATCACCTCCTCTACTAACTCGTCAAATATTGCCAGCATACATCTTTGGAATGTAGCTGGCGCATTACAAAGACCAAATGGCATCCTTCGATAAGCGAAGGTGCCAAAGGGACAAGTGAAAGTGGTTTTCTCTTGGTCCTCGGGCGAAATCGGTATTTGAAAATATCCCGACAAACCATCGAGAAAACAGTAGTAGGAGTGACCTGAAAGGCGCTCTAAAATTTGATCGATGAATGGTAGGGGGAAGTGATCCTTACGGGTGGCATCATTTAGTTTTCGGTAATCGATGCACATCCGCCAACCCGTAACAGTACGGGTTGGGATCAACTCGTTATTCTCATTAGCTACTACCGTAATGCCACCTTTCTTTGGTACGACTTGTACTGGGCTAACCCAAGTACTATCCGATATCGGGTAGATAATTCCCGCGTCCAATAGTTTGATCACTTCGGCCTTAACGACTTCTTTCATGTTAGGGTTTAGCCGTCGTTGAGGCTGGACCGAATTTCGGGAATTATCTTCGAGGAAGATTTTATGAGTGCAGAAGGAAGGGTTTATACCCTTTATATCCGAAATTTGCCACGCAATTGCGTGGCGGTGCTTTCTTAAGACAATAGCCAACTCGGAAATTTCTGAGTTGCTAAGTTCGGATGAAACGATGACGGGTAGCTTCGACTCTTTTTCTAAAAATAAATACTTAAGGTGAGGGGGAAGTTGCTTTAGTTCCAAAACGGGTGGCTCTTCATAAGATGTTTTGATTTTTAATTTTTCTAAAAATAGTGGTTCGGGTGGTGTGAAACGAGTGACTTCTTCTTCTTCCAGACAAAAGAGCTCGGCAAACTCGGACTCGTGACTCGAGGTGGAGACTAACTCGGGAGGGGAATCGAATTCCCAACACTCTTCCAGGTAAAAACATGAATCGTCGTTTTCTAATGTGTTCCGCATCGAGGAATTTATGCCGAAAGAAACTTCATCATCTCCAACCCGAAGGAGGAGCTTTCCGTTACTTACGTCAATAATGGCGCGGGAGGTGGCAAGGAAGGGGCGGCCGAGTATGAGGGGTACTTCGGCATCCTCTTCGATGTCAAGAATGACAAAGTCCACCGGGAAGATGAACTTGTCGACCTTGACGAGCACGTCCTCCACTATTCCTACCGGATATTTTAAAGAGCGATCCGCTAATTGAATACTCATTCGAGTGGGGCTTGGATTTCCTAGACCTAGTTTCTTAAATAATGAAAAAGGCATGAGATTGATACTTGCTCCCAGATCCGCTAAAGCGTGTTTTACTAACGAATTGCCAAATAAACACGGGATGGAAAACCGTCCCGGGTCATTCACTTTTGTAGGCAATTTGTTGAGTACAACCGCGGAGCATTCTGCGTTCAAAGAAATATGCGAAATATCTTCTAATTTTTTCTTATTGGAGAGCAACTCCTTAAGATATTTCGCATATTTAGGCATTTGAGAGATAGCCTCGCAGAAGGGTACATTAATGTGGATTTGCTTTAAAATATCTAAAAACTTTTTATAATTCTTTTCGGCGCTCTCGCTTTTAAACTTAGATGGATACGGAACATTAGAAGTAGAAGCGCGCGGAGCTAACGTAGTAGGTAAAATTGAAGATAAAATAGGAGGAAGAGGAGGAGAGGAAGTTACCATGGGTTCATCCTGCTTAGAAGCCACCTCCTTCCCGCTTCGGAGTGTAATCGCGTTTGCGCTCTCCCTTGGGTTGAGCTCCGTGTTTCCCGGAAGGGCTCCTTGCGGTCGCTCGGAGATTATCTTTGCTAGCTGGCCCACTTGGTTCTCTAAATTTTTGATCGATCCGGTGAGGTTCCGGATGTTCGCTTCAGTTGTAGCAACATATTTTGCAAAAACCTCTTCAAGCGGAGAGGGTTTTTGCTGTTGCGGTGGAAAACCGGGTGGATTAAAATTTTGAGGGGGAGTTAAATTGAGAAGTTGATTTGGAGGTTGATTTAAATTTAAGGGACGCTGAGCATTTCCTTGATTGCTCCATGAGAAGTTCGGATGATTCCTATAACCCGCATTGTAGGTGTTATTATACGGAGCGGTGTTCGGGTTATAGGAAGGCCGAGGTGGATTTCCCATGTAATCAACTTGCTCTTCAAGTAAAATATTATTAGCCCAAGGAGGAGTGGCGGAGGAAGCAGACATCTCCGCCACTTGCTTTGTTAAGCGCTCAACTTGTAAAGCCAAATTTGCGTTAGCATCTATTTCAAAAATTCCGGCCGGCTTATTAGGCCGCGCTCGGGGCATGTTCCATTGATACGCATTTGTGGCCATCTCTTCGAAAAGCTCTTGAGCGGTGATCGGGGTTTTGTTATTTAATGTCCCCCCGGCGGCCGCATCAATCATTTGCCTCGTTTGGAGATTTAAGCCATTATAAAATATTTGCACTTGTTGCCAAGTGGCAAGTGCGTGGTGAGGGCATCGACGCAAAAGCTCCTTGAAGCGCTCCCATGTATCATAGAGAGTCTCCGAGTCGATTTGCATGAACGATGCAATATCCGTGCGTAATTTAGCGGTCTTTGAAGGCGGGAAATATTTATTAAGAAATTTTTCCGCCATTTCGGCCCATGTAGTGATGGATCCCCTTGGTAGGGAGCCCAGCCACTGCTTGGCCTTAGACCGCAGAGAGAAAGGAAAAAGACGTAATCGAATGGCATCATCGGTGACGCCATTGATCTTAAAAGTGTCGCAAATTTCAAGAAAGTAAGAGATATGTGAATTTGGATCCTCGTCCGGTTGACCATCAAAGGTCACCGATTGTTGCACCATTTGTATGATGCTGGACTTGATCTCAAAATTATTGTTCGCCACCGCGGGGCGAACAATACTCGATTGTGTGCCTTCCAAATTCGGCCGCGCATAATAGGACATGGTCCGTTGCGCGTCCTCATTAGGGTTTGGCTCGTTAAGATTAGGAGGATTAAGATTATGATCCATATTTGCTGCGTTAGTGTCCCCGATTGACTCTTCAGATTCTACTTGATTTCCTTGATCATGAGAACGGCGGTGCCTCAAAAGGGTTCGCTCGATTTCCGGATCAAAAGGAAGAATCGAAGTGCTACCACGGGTCATACACTAAAAAGAGAAGGAAAGAAGAAGAAAAAGAGAGAATATTTTTTTGTTCTTTTTAGGCGGATTAAGTTAGTCTTGGACTTCCCAAGATCTACCCGGTGAAGGGTTTGCAAGGTACTAGAGGCTGTGATGGGAATTCAAGCCCAAAGCGTCCTTTCCAAGAATTTTAATTTCACCCTTAAGATTTTCAAAAATAGAAAAACTAAAATAAAAACAACATGATAAAATTAATAGCTATCCTTGTTTCAAAATATCTACGCAAAAGTCCCCGGCAACGGCGCCAAAAACTTGATATTTATTTTTTTGGTTTTGAAATTTTAGTGAAGGGTTGAGATTTTCTCCAAAACTATATCTGATAAAGGCAAGTGTACCTTATCGTCTATAGTATAGGATATTAAGAAATACCAAGGTCGTATTCCACGGGGCGCGTTGAATACTTCTACTTTGAGGAAAGTCACTATTATCTTATCTAATGATATTTTGGGGTTTTGGTTCTTAGCTAAAAAAGAGAAATTGCAAGCTAAATTAAGGGTTTAGATGATGATAAAAGAGGCTAGTACTCAATCAAAAGTCACCTTGGAGTGAGAAAAGACAAGTAGAAAGAAATTAAATCTAATTCCGTTTAAATTGAACTACTTGACCGTGGAGGTTCCCGAAGCTCGAACATGCCTCTCTCGAGGTTAATGCCCAACTAAGATTAGGAAAAATCAACCGGACTCTCGTCCTATAATCGATTACCTAAAACTTGCTTTACGAGGTGAACCCCACTATTGGATTTGACTCCAATCCGGGAGATTTACGTCATCCTCTCTCGAGGGGTGCGTGCAACTCTCTTTACCCTTGAGTGATCGATTCATACTTTGAGCCTCTCGGCTAACTAAATATGAAAACTTAAGCGAAAACCATATATCGAAAGTATGGCCTCACTAATTAAAAATCAAGGATAATTCAAGTGTTTATAAAAACGGAAAAAGAAAACTTTAGAAAATCATAACTTGTCTAACTCATCCTCGGATCATTTTGATCGAGTACTAATGAGGATTAGTTAATCATGGTGGAGGGGGAAGAGGAAAAAAAATAAAAATGCATATTAAGAAACTTTAGCTAAGGAGGGGACAAAATAAAGAGAACAAACTATTTTTTATTTAAATGAAAAACTATTACAAGACTTAAGAAAGGAAATTGCAAGCTAGGAAAAACAAGATTACAAGCTTAAACTAGACTATTGCACTAAAGGAAAGCTAATACATTGCATTAGAAAAGGAAGAGAGCATGAAAATAAAGAGACATGAACATGAACATGAAAAAGGAAAACTACTCAAGATTGGCTCCAGCAGCACCTTCCCCACTCCAAAATTCTGAACCCTGGACTCAAGGAGAGCCTCTGAATTTATAGGCAAAATTTTCAAGTTACACGCCCTCGGTCACGGGCGTGTAATCACTGTAACATTGGATCCGGCAGCGGCGTGGGCTTGGCGTGACGGCGGGAGAAAATCGGACATGTCACGGGCGTGACATATGGGTCACGGGCGTGACTTAGGACGGCTTCATTTAATGCGGCATGGGCTAGGCAGACCGCGCGGCGGCGTGCTTGGATCACGCGGGAAGGTCACGGGCGTGACTTTGGTTCACGGGCGTGACTTTGGGTCACGGGCGTGACTTTGGTTGACTTCTCAACGGCAACTTCTCGTCTCGACGGTAGCTCCACGCGGCAGATTCTAATATTACACGCCCATGGTCACGGGCGTGACTTTGGGTCACGGGCGTGACCTGGGGCGTGACTGGGTGTGGACTAGCTCAACAGCACGGCATCGACCTGGACTGGTCTACAAGTTACACGCCCTTGGTCACGGGCGTGACCGAGGGCGTGTAATGCAATATTTTCCCAATTTGTCCAAAAATCTGCAAATATTAAAATTAGGCTAAGTTAGAATCAAAATTACAAAAAGAACTACTTATAACCTAAATTTGACATAAAATAGAGAATTCATATTAAATATTTACAAGATTTTCTATTAAAAAATTATAAAAATACTACTTATCACACGCCGAGCTCTTTTTTATAGAAGAATAAGTCTCTCACTCCACACCACCTGAGCGATTATATTTAGAAAAAATTAAAATTAAAACATCATATGAAGAGCCACCCATTTTGGAGTTAAAACAGCTCCCCCTCAGCTTAAATATTTATTTTTTGAAAAAGATTATAAGCTACTCGTTATTGTGTCATCCGAACTTAGCGATTCAGAAATTTCTGAATTGACTCTAGTTTTAAGCAATCATTGTCACACAATTGCAGACAAATTTCGGATATCAAGGGTATTAACCCTTCTTTTTGCACTCACAAAATCTTCCTCGAAGATAATTCCCGCAACACAGTCCAGCCCCAACGACGGCTAAACCCAAATTTAAAAGAAGTCGTTAAGGCTTAAGTTATCAAACTTTTAGACGCAAGAATCATCTACCCGATATCGGATAGCACTTGGGTTAGCCCAGTACAAGTCGTGCTAAAGAAAGGCGACATAACGGTAGTAGCGAATGAGAACAATGAATTGATCCCAACCCATACTGTTACAGGTTGACGAATGTGCATTGATTATCGAAAACTAAATGATGCCACTCATAAGTATCACTTCCCATTACCGTTTATCGATCAAATCTTAGAACGCCTTTCTGGTCATTCCTACTACTATTTTCTCAATGGTTTGTCGGGATATTTTCAAATCCCTATTTCGCCTGACGACCAAGAGAAAACTACATTCACTTGTCCCTTCGGCACCTTCGCTTATCAGAGGATGCCATTTGGTCTTTATAACGTGCCGATTAAATTCCAAAGATGTATGTTGGCGATATTCGATGTGTTAGCAGAGTAAGTGATGGAAGTTTTCGTGGACGACTTCTCCATCTTCGGAAATTCATTTATAAATTGTTTAAAAAAATCTCGAGCGTGTGCTACAATATTGTGAGGAAATAAATCTAGCTCTTAATTGGGAGAAATGCCATTTTATGGTCAAAGAAGGATTTGTCCATGGCCATAAAATATCGGGCAAAGGGATCGAGGTTGATAGGGCCAAGATCGAAGTGATCGAAAAACTTCCCCCTCCAACGAATGTAAAAGCAATTAGAAGTTTCCAAGGCCGTAAGGTTTTATCGGCATTTCATTCAAAACTTTTCAAAAATCACGAAGCCATTAACCCTTCTTCTCGAAAAAGAATCTTCTTTCCTTTTTAGCGACGAATGCCATTTGGCCTTTAAACTTATCAAAAAAAAACTTATAAATTCTCCAATTTTAGTCGCCCAGGATTGGTCGCTACCCTTTGAAATTATGTGCGATGCGAGTGATATTGCGGTAGGTTCCATATTAGGACAACGAGTGAGTAAGTATATCCACTCGATTTATTATGCGAGCAAAACACTCACGTCGACACAGGAAAATTACACCACTCCCAAGAAGGAGCTTATAGTGATCGTTTTTGCTTTTGACAAGTTTAGGTCGTACATCACTCTCTCCAAAGTCATCATTTTCACATATCACTCCGCCCTTAGATATCTTGTAAGTAAATCGGACGCCAAGCCCCATCTTTTGCGATGGATCCTCCTCTTGCAAGAGTTTAATTTAGAGATCCGGGACAGAAGGGAAGCCGAGAACTTGGCGGCCGACCATCTTTCCCGTCTAGAAAATTCTGCTACGGAAGCATTAGTAGAAGCTGATATTAATGATAAATTCCCCGAAGAGCACCTCCTTGCTCTTGAAAATATAAATAAATCTTCCATCCCCTGGTTCACAGATTTGGCTAACTATTTAGTAGCCCGGGTCCTACCAAAAGAATTCTCTAGTCTGCAAAAGAAGAAATTCTTTTCTGATTTAAAGAATTATTTTTGGGAGGCCCCTTTCTATTCCGTATCTGTGCGGATCAAGCAGTGAGAAGATGCGTCTTGAGTGAGGAAGGTCTAAAATTATTACGACATTGTCATGAAGGACCAACTGGTGGTCATTATCAAGGGAACCGAACTGCGAGGAAGGCGCTGGAGGCGGGCTTTTATTGGCCCACGCTCTTCAAAGATGCTCACACCCTTGTGAGTACTTGCGACATCTACCAGCTCTTCAAAGATGCTCACGCTCTTCAAAGATGCTCACGACCTTTGGGGTATCGATTTCGTTTGTCTTCTCCCTTCCTCTTTTTCAAACAAATATATTTTAGTAGCGGTCGACTACGTGTCAAGGTGGTCGGAAGGGCAAGCTCTCCCCACTAACGATGCCAGAGTCGTCGTTAACTTCTTAAAAAAATTAATCTCTCGATTTGGTATGCCACACGCTATAGCTAGTGATCGGGGCACCCATTTTGCAATAGCCAATTCACGAAAATTTTAGCAAAATATGGTGTCACGCACAAACTATCCACTACTTATCACCCACAAATGAGCGGCCAAGTCGAAGTCGTAAATCGAGAATTAAAGAGGATTTTAGAAAAAAATGTTTTTATTAATCGGAAGGATTGGGATCTTAAGCTCAACGATGCGCTATGGGCCTATCGAACGTCGTACAAGACCGCTATTGGTTGTACACCATATCATTTGGTTTATGGCAAGGCTTGCCATCTTTCGGTCAAATTAGAACACCGCGCATTTTGCGCGCTTAAATTTTCAAACCTCGATTCTACGTTAGCAGCCGAGCAAAGAAAGTTTCAAATGAATGAGCTAGATGAGTGAAGAGCGAATGCGTACGAGCGTAACAAATTCTTTAAGGAGCAAATAAAGTTTTACCACGATAAACATATAAAATTTCCAAAAACTTTTTCGTCGGGCGATCTCGTCATCCTTTATAATTCTCGTCTTCGCCTTTTTTTGGGAAAGCTAAAATCTCGATGGTACGGACCCTTTATTGTTAAAGAGGTTTGGTCCTATGGGACAATTCTAATTTCCCACCCGGAAAAAGGTTCCTTCAAAGTAAATGGTCACTGTCTTAAGTCGTATCTTCCAGGGGATTCGTCTAACGAAAAGAGTGAATCTATATGTCTTCCGCCTATAATCTGATGGCCAATTGGGTCAAGCTACGTGACCTTAAACAAAGCGCTTTTGGGAGGCACCCCAAATTATCTTTTTGTTATTTTGTTTTTATTTTAACATGTTTTGTAGGTAACCGCCGCTTCCCTCGCAACGTCATAATCGGGGAAGCCCTTCCTTTCTTTTCTTCTCCTTCCTTCTTGCTTTAGCTTGCATTTTCTTTTTCTTGTTTTATTTTTCTTCATACTTAGTTTTAAATATTGGGGACAATGTTTAACTTTAAGTATGGGGGTGTAAATAGTTCCTAAAAAATGTGTGTAGTTTTTAATTTAGAAAATTTTTCAAACAAATATTTTCTTATGTCTTCTTTTATTCAAGCACTTTCAAAACCCAAAAATTCAAAAAAAAAAAATCAAAAATTTAAATCTTGGAAAGGGACGTTTGGGCTATCATCCCATCTCATCTCCTCGTACC
Source organism: Dactylorhiza incarnata (assembly GCA_033032865.1). Taxonomy (NCBI): domain Eukaryota; kingdom Viridiplantae; phylum Streptophyta; class Magnoliopsida; order Asparagales; family Orchidaceae; genus Dactylorhiza; species Dactylorhiza incarnata. Next base: position 5,545,390 of record JAWHQI010000033.1, on the reverse strand, counting down.
ATTGAGAACCGTTCATGGGGCATACTTCGGGAAGTCCAAGAGTTAACAAAAAAATTTGTTAGGTTTAGAACTAGTTCCCTTTCTTTCACTATCAAAAATCCAAAAAAGATATTATCAAAAATTCTAAAAAAAATGAAAAACTTAGAACAAAAACAAATTTTTTTTATTAAACCCTACTTTTTGTTTTTGGGATTTCTTAGAAATTTAGTTGAGAATATTTCTAAGCATTTTTATGTTTTTAATTAGCTAAAATTTGGTTTATCATAGTTTGTTAAATCTAAATTTTAGGTAATCTTGTTTTAAGAATCATTTTATGATTTTAGCTTGATTAGAGAATTTTTGTTAGCATGACTTCTCTTTTTATTTTTATTTGGTTTCATTTTGTAGTAAATTTGCTAAACCTCTTTAGATTTCTATTATATTTTCTTCTAGCTTTTTAGAATCTTAGGAAATTTAAATTTACTAGAATTTGCTCTCAATATAATTTAATTTAAAAGATAGAAATTTTTCCTACCCACCTCTTTTGATGGCATAAAAAAGTGTTTTAAAAGATCATATGTCATGGGAATAAGAGGATAAAATTCATTATTCCCTAAACATATGCACCCAAAATTATTTAAAAGATTATATGGCATGGAGTAAGAGGATAAAATGCATTACTCCTAAATATATACATTTTGGGTTCTTATTAGAAGAGAATTTTAAAAGATTATATGACATGGAGTAAGAGGATAAAATTCATTACTCCTGAACATATACAAAAAAGAAAAAAATAGTAAGGTGAGAGGATAAAATTGATCATCTCCTTTCCAAGATCTCTTCTTATGCCAAGCTTTGTAAACCTCCCCTTAGCAAATATCTTTGATCTGGGTTTAATTTAAGTTATGGAGAGAGCAATATTTAGTAGGTTACTTTTCCTTAAAGTTCTTTTAAGATAGAGTTCTTATAACTTTAATCTAATTTAGTTTTATAATTTCTACAATTTTGTTTGCTAATTAGTTATTTCGAGAAGTCCTTGACTAAACACTTCCTCTATTTTCAAATTATCATCATAATTTAGGACTTAATTCCTCCTAGAATTTATTCTTAACCTAACTTTTGATCCAAATGAAATTTTAGTTTATAATTAAAAAATATATGAATGTCTTATGAATTATGTCTTATACTTTTGCTCTGGAATATCAAAACCTCAAGTATGGGGGTATTTGATAAGTAGTTTTTCTTATAACCTTTTAGTATAAATTTTAGTAATTATTTAATATAAAATTTTCTTTTTCATGTCAATTTTAGCTTATAACTAGTTCTTTTATGAAAATTGTTTCTAATTTAGCTTATTTGTACTTTTGCAGAATTTTGGGACAAGTTTGGAAAAATTTGCATTACACGCACTAGGTCACGACCGTGACCAAGGGCATGTAATCATAAGATCAGTCCATAATCGATGCAATGCAGTTTGATCTCATCCAAAGTAAGTCACGCCCTCGGGCAGCCCGTGACCCAATGGTCACACCCATGACCAAGGGCGTGTAAACTTAAAATGATGCTTCGAGCGATGCCATCGAGACATGGACATGCCGTCGAGAAGTCAATTCAAGTCACGCCGGTGACCCATATGTCACGTCCGTGACTTTCCCACGTGATCCCTGCTCGCCTCCGTACCATAATTAAGCCTACACTGCATTAAATGAAGCCATTCAAGGTCACGTCTGTGACCCAAATGTCATGGTCGTGACTTCTCCTTTTTATCCGCGCCATCATGCAAGACCCACGTCGCTGTCCCAGTTGTGATGAGCAGTTGTTACATGCCCTTGGTCATGCCCGTGACTGAGAGTGTGTAACTTGAAATTTTTTCTATAAATTCTAGAGGTCTCCTTGAGTCCAGGGTTCAGAAATTTGGAGAGTGGGAGGTGCTGCAATAGCTCTTAGTTGTTGTTTTCATGTTTCATTCATGTTTCTTAATTTCATGTTCTCTCTTTCTCTCTTCCTTGCAAGTATGGTTCTAATTTAGCTTTCATGCAATAGTTTTTATGAACTTGTAATCTTTTCTTTCTAGTGTTGTAACCTTTCTTTAAGTCTTGTAATAGTTTTTATTTCAATAAAATATAGTTTTGCTCTCTTTCATTTTCTCTTTGTACTTTAGTTAATTTCTCCTTAATGCACTTTTATTTTTCTCTTTTTTTCCCTCCACCTTGATTAACTAATTTTTATTAGTGCTCGATCAAAATGATCTGAGGATGAGATAATTATGTTATGATTTTCAAAATCTCTCTTTTTCCATTTTTGTAAACACTTGATTTACTCTTGATTTTTAATTAGCGAGACCATATTTTCGATATATGGTTCTCAGTTATGTTTTCATACTTAGCTAGCATAGAGGCTCAAAGTATGAATCGATCACTCAAGAGTAAAGAGAGTTGCATGCACCCCTCGAGAGAGGATGATGTAAATCTCCCGGATTGGAGTCAAATCCAAAAGAGGGGTTCACAACGTAAAGCAAGTTTTAGGTAATTGATTATAGAACGAGACTTCAGTTGATTTTTCCTAAACATAGTTGGACATTTCCCTCGAGAGAGGCATGTTCGAGCTTCGGGAACATCCACGGTCAAGTAGTTTAGTTAAATGGAATTAGAATTATTTTTTGCCCTCTCTTGATTATTCTCACTCCAAGGTGACTTTAGATTGAGCACTAATTCTTTTTACCATCATTTAAAACCTTCTTTAGTTTGCAAATTGTTTCATTTAGTTAAGTAAAATAACCCTAAAAATAATTAGATAAGATAATAGTGATCTCCTCGAAGTAGAAGTAATCTACGCGCCCCGAGGAATACGACCTTGGTATTTTCAAAATATCCTATATTATAGACGATAAGGCACACTTGCCTTAATCGGATATAGTTTTGCAAAACATCATCAATCTCTTTGCTTTTTCTTAATTCCAAACCCTAAGTAATAGAAGCGCGAAGAAGAATTTTTACGTATCAATATGGTTTGATACAAGTTCCTAGAGCTTGGTATGAAATAATATCTAGCTTTCAAATTGAAAATAAGTTTTCAAGGGGGAAGACATATTAAGACATTATTTCTAAGGGAAATAAAGGGCAAGAGTTCACTAGTCTAAATTTATGTTGATGACATAATTTTTGGGTCTACTGATGACAACCTTTGCAAGAAGTTTGTTAACTTAATGCAATTCAAGTTTGAAATTAGCAGCATGGGGGAGCTGAAATACTTCCTAGGGCTCCAGGTGAAGCAATCTGAGGATGGAATTTTCATCTCTCAAACCAAGTTCACTAAAGAGCTTATAAAGAAGTTTGGAATGGAGGGTGAAACCTCAATGAGGACTCCAATGGGCTCCAATGTTTCTCTATACAAGGATGAGAAAGGGAAACATTTTGATGAGACCTTGTACAGATGCATCATTGGATCTTTGCTCTACCTAACTGCTAGTAGACCAGATATTATGTTTGTTACATGTGTTTATGCTAGGTATCATGCTTCCCTTAAGGAATCTCACTATACCTTTGCTAAGAGAATCTTGAGATACCTCAAGGGAACTCATAATCTTGGATTTTGGTACTCTAGAAGTAATGATTTTGAGCTAACTGGGTATTCAGATACTTATTTTGCAGGCTGCAAAGAAGACAGGAAAAGTTCATTTGGAGCCTGTCAATTTCTAGGGAAGAGGCTGGTCTCATGAGCAAGAAGAAGACAAGTGTGGAAATATCCACAACTGAATCAAAATACATCTCAACTGGGGGTTGTTGTGCTCAACTGCTGTGGATACAATATCACCTGTAAGATTATAACATCAAGACCATCAAAACTGCCATTTACTGTGACTCTTCCAGTGCAATATCAATTGCTAAGAACCCTGTATCACACAGCAGGACTAAGCAAATTGAAATCAGGTACCAATTCAACAGGGAGCATATTGAAAAGAAGGATTTCCGTCTTGAGTATGTCCCCACTGACAGCCAAGTAACAGATATCTTTACTAATCCCCTTGATGAAGCAAAATTCAACTTCTTTAAGTTTGAGCTTGGTATGCTGAATTTAGCGTACGCATATCAATGTTAACTTAGTTTAGTACTAATGTGCATATGCATGCTAATAAAACTTTTGCAAAAAATTAGCTATAAAATGCAAGAAAATCGCAGATTAAGTCTATGTCGTCGGGTATGCAAGATGACATAGAGGTCATGTCGTAGGGTGATCAAGCTGACATAGAAGGTGTATCATCATGGTGTATCTTCGACATACAAAAATTGTCTACTATCGGATCTTTCATTACAGTCCTCCAATTAAAGATCAATAGCTTTAGCAAAAGCACCCAAGTACACGCCTTTTGACATTCCTAAAATAATAAAAAAATATATATAGGATAAATGCTTAAAAAAAGATTAGACTTTCATTTTCCCTAAATCATCAAAAACAAAAAGCTCATCCCGCGCGACATCAGCGACCTTCAACTCTCCTATTTTTTTATCATAATGGCACCAAAGAAAGGAGAAGATTACTGCAATATATGATGCGATCTTATGCGAGGTGGATTCAATAGGGCAGATGAAGAGATTAAATATGTTATTGGACTATTAACATCGACAGGGATTGAATATGTTCTTTCTGAACCCACCATGATTATGTATAGAAAATTAGCAGAGTTCTACTCAAATCCCCAAATAAGCACATCCGACAAAGCCCTAAAAACAAGGGTAAATGATACCTTGTTAAGGGTTACAGTTCAAGGGCAGACGAGAGCACTCCATCTGCCATTCTTTGAAGAAGAAGATGAAAAGGATGAAATATCAAATGAATACTACTCTAAAGGATTAAAGTGGTGTGGACATGAGGGAGAATGTTATGGCTCCTTGAAATGAGCAAACTTTATTTCCAAGGGAAAGCTTCTGGCAAATATAATTGGAAAGGTACTGATTTGCAAACCTGGGTCACATGACAGAATCTCAAGAGAGATGTTTAAAATCATGACCAGGATTATTTTGAGCAAAAAAACAAATTGGGCTAAAATTCTATTTGATAAAATTGGGGAATTCTTCAATGCCCCTAGTGTGAGTTAGGGCATGACATTTGACCTAGAGCATGGAATTGACCAAAGGAGCCTAGGGGACAATTGAACTTACCTAGAGAAACCTTGACCTAATTAGGTCAACTAACCCTAACATGACTCGACTGAACCTCAATTGGTCAAATTGACCTCACCACTACCTTCCTAACCCTAAAAGTGAGTTAATTGACCATGGACTTTATCATTGGGTCAACAAAATCACCAAATTTGACCAAAGTCAAACCTGGGTCAATTTAGGTCAAATCAATCATAAATGGATCAATTAGCCCAATCAGGACTCCACCATGACCCAATCAACATTGGACAGTGTCATAGGACCCATGACCATCAAGTAGGGTCAACCCCACCCTTAGTTGACCAAGTTCACCATGAAAATGAACATTGGTCAATTTGACCTAAATATGGAAAATCAAATGGATTAACCAAATTTCAATGTGCTAAACTCCACATGGGCAACCCACCCTGCAGCACACTAACCTAAAGACCATGAATACCCTCTGAATTTAAATGGGGGTGGCATGCACAAGGGTAATTTGAGATTTTCCCCAATTTTGAATAGGACAAAGAGAGGGAATTATGGAAATGGCTACACATGGCATCTAATTCCTCTCCCAAAGTATTCCCCTTAACTCTCCATAACTCTACCAACCGAAATTTTGCTTCCTCATGCCAAATGACAGTATTAGTGAAGCATCCAAAGCCTTGACCGACCATGCATTAATGGCATCTCCACATAGAGCCTTCACCACTCTAAACTAACCACACCATTAGCTTCATAAGGTGGAAGGGAGTCGAAATCGAGTTTTGAACTATTTAATTTGGTGGGGAATCAAGATTTAGGCAAGGAGCTCAACTCATGTGTTTTGGATCTTGAGGCACCCTTAGAGGGGGGGGGGGGAGTGAATAAGGGTTTTAGAAAACTTTACGATTTTATGAAAAACTTTTGTGATTTTTTAATATGTAAATTGAAACAAAGGTAAAGAGCTAGAAATAAGAATTGAAATCAATTTTAATTAACATGAAAAGACATGATTATCATTTATAAAATTTGATTACAAAATTTGATTTCCATGATGCTATAAATCAAGACGAATATGAAATACTCTTTTCATTTTCTTTACCGACTCTTCTCACTAAGAACCGGTTGGCTTTAGCCTATCTTTCCCCAGATACGGCCTCAAGCCACTCTAGCCTTTCTATCCCCAGAAAGGCCTCAAGCACCCCCTAGATCTACTCCCTAGACCTAATCGCCAACACAAGGCGAATTCCTTCCTAAGTCCTACCCATACCTAGCCTCCAACACGAGGCGAATTCACTACACGATCACAGTGAAAGAGGTAAAATATAAAACACAAGTAAAAAACTCCCTATAAAGAATTCTGGAGATGGCGAAGACTCGCTGAATATTGTCGAAGTCGAAGCGTGCGTTCTTCATGTTAGGTGAGCGTTGATCCGATCCTCCTTTGAATTCTTTTCTTGAATTTATGTGGGAGATGGTGGTCTAAGAAATAGGTCCCTCACAAAGTTTCTGAAGTAATCGAATAGGGCTCCTTAGAATCAATTAGTTGAATAGAATGAATGCCACCTATTTATAGGACTGGAAGTTAACACCGGCGTTGAGTCTAATGCCAGGCGTTGACTCAGTATAGAAATAATTTGGTGTCTCAAATCTTCAAAACAGGAAGGAGATTCTGCATCTTTGGAAACATTCATTTTAGGCAACCTTAACGATGGCGTTGAGGCTAACGCCTGGCATTAAGTCAAATCATTCCTGAAATGCTCTTGCAATCATGACAGATTCCCTCCATACCATATTTGTCGAAAATGAACGACGACATTAAGTCCTAACGCGTGGCGTTAGACCACTTTCATCATTTTAGCTTGTGGGCAAGTCCAGACCAACAATGTAGCATCCTAGTGTCAATTTTGTTCAAACCTGCATGCTAAAAACACAATGACAAACAAGATCAAATACATGTAGGATTTGTTATTCTCAAATCAAAGGGATGCGGAAAACCGTGTTCCAACAATCTCCCCCTTTTGATAATAACAAATACAATAGTGATAAATCAGAATCATATATAAGAGATGTGTTTTTAGAAAGATATATGTCACTAAGCAACATAAAGATAACAGTTATAATTATAGTTTGTTAAATTGTGCTCCCTATACTTAAGTGCTTCCCCTTATTGTATGCTCTCATAATCTAGATTCATGCTCCCCCTTAAACTAGTGATTCCCCCTTAAACTAGTGAATCACACTCCTTTAATCAATAAGATTTATCATTTTATTCTCCCCCTTTTGTTATTAGCAAAAGTGGGTGTAGTGACAACAAAACTAGAATAAAGAAGGCAAATGTTAGGACAAACTAAGAGAGGATAATAGTTTTGTTTTATGCATAAAGTAGGTCATGATCGAGCTAAGAGAGAGTAGCACATCGGAAAAAGAATATGATAAGCGTGAGTAATAATATCTCTTGTATTTAAACAAAGCATTCTTCAACTTGTTAGAAAATAATGAACAAAAGAGTTTGGAAGATACAAGTGAAAGATAGATCTTAAAAATAAGCATGATAAAGCATGATAAAAATACATGATCAACAATGCAGAAAAGTAAAGCAAAATTACTAAGATTAATATTTTTGTAAAGAAAATTTTTGTTTTGGTTTGACTCTTCTAACAATATGTCTACATTCCTCACATTTGAGCATTAACTTTGAAAATTTTCCATAACTAATAGGCAAGCATGATTTAACATAATCAAAAATATAAGAGCTACATGTAACTAATTCGTATTTCAAGTAAAAACAATATTATAGAAATCATGCATTGCAATCTAGTGCTTTTACTTAAGTATTTAGAGAATCATGTAAATATGCATTAGAATCCAATTCTCATGAGTAGAAGCTTTATGAAAAACAATGATGTGTGCATAAAAGTGTTTTGATAATAGTATCCAAGTGAAATAATCAAAACACAGGACATATGTAATGAAATAGTAAAACAATATTAAGATTGTAATCTTATAATTACTTTCATACATTAATTCTAGAAGAAAATTTCAAAGCACAGAAAAAGATTACAACTACCAAGGATCCTCTCCCACACAATGCTCATTCAGACTTATTGGAGAGCGAAGTATTGCTTGGGGGATCAAATTAGTAATTTTTATAAATTTCTATTTGAAGTGATCCAGTGTAAGAATAGAAGTGATAAAGAAAATGTGTTTTCACAAGACACTTTACAATTCTTTCCAAGGTGCTCAACCTCACAATGCTCATTAAGACTTATCAGGAGGGTGAGTAGTTCTTGGTGGAGTTATCTTTGTCATTTTATTTCATATTTTTAATTTTGGGACAAAGGTCTCCGAATTCACTTATTTTTGCAAACACAAACAATATTGAAATAACACTTCTATATGTGCAAGAAATATTTTGTTTGAACGATGGTGTAGGTAATATAGACACACAACTTAATAAGTTAAAGCTATTACACTACACAACCATACAAGATTAAGATTATGAGCACATATAGATTACCAAAATAGTGAGTGAATGAATCATTGATGAACATAAAATATTACTCATACTTAGAGGCATGCTAGATAATCTTACACAATTTTCTATACATCATTTCATTGTACATAATAAGATTAAGGTCAAGGCATGATAAAATAAAATAATGTTTAGGAAACTTGAAATGAAAATTAAACATTGAAGAAAATCTTTAAGTGTATGCCTTATCAATTTTGACCATTTATAATGAAAATACTAAGATATTTTGCTCAAGTGAAGTTTGTATAATCAAAAAAAATTTTTGTAAATATTGAAAAGGAACAAATGACAAAAACACATTTTCAACTTTTTTGGATTATTTAAATTTTTTTTGTATTTTTGAAATAAGACAAATAAGAAACAATTCAAATAAAAAGAACATAGAATATGCATGAGAAAAAAACCAGAAATATTTTAGAAAACAAGGAATGAACATTCGACCAAAGGATCTAACCCCTGGTGTTAACTTCTTAACGCCCAAACAGAACACTGTTTTCATAGGTTTTTGATTTTTTTTTCTATGGATTAGAGTTTATGTATATAGACCTTCTTAGTGTAGAAATTTCAGAAAATTTGAAGATGATTAGAAGGCTATTTAAGCATGTTTTTGGTAGTTTTAAAATGGTTTTAATATTTTATATTTGATTTTGATTTTTCTAGAAATGAAAAATTAACTAAGGTGTAAACATAGATATATAGATGTATATACTTGGATTGGCAGAAAGAGTTGTTAAGTTCAGAAAGACATGCTAACGTTGGGCGTTAAAGATAACGCTAATCGTTAGGGCTTTTAGTTCAACTTTGATAATTGTGATGTAGATAGATTCATGTAATATCAGACGTGATGAGACTCGATAAGATTGATAGAATAGTACAGAAGTTTGTTTTGAAGAGAAATAACTTTTGATGGTTTCAATTTGATATATCTAAGACTCCTAATTCTAGTCTAAGCATGTTGAAACGAGCATCAGGGAGAGGTTCTGTAAAGATGTCCGTAAGTTGGGATTCCATGCCTATGAAGCAAACTCTCACATGTTCTTTCTTAATGTGATCCCTAATGAAGTGATGACACACATCTATGTGTTTGGACCGTGAACGGGATTATTTGTTAGATCAATTGCACTTTTGTTGTCATATTTTAATTCAATATTATTTAGATGCACCCCAAAGTCTTCTAGTATTTGACTCATCCAAAGGGCTTGTGCACAACAACTTACTAGTGCGACATATTCGGCCTCAGTGATGGAGAGTGCAACAAAATTTTGTTTCCTACTCGACTAAGCAACTAGTGAGGGGCCTAAGAAGTGACATGTACCGCTTGTGCTTTTACGATCTAGTGAGCGCCCAGCATAATCGGAGTCAGAATATCCATGTTATATAAATGAAGCATTATAAGGATACCATAAGATTAGATTAGATGATCCGATTAAATATCTAAAAATTTGTTTGACCACTTTTAAGTGAGATTCTTTAGGATTAGCTTGAAATCTAGCACATAGTCAAACAACAAACATAATATCGGGTCTAGACACACTTAGATATAATAACGACCCTATCATTCCTCTATATATTGCTTGATCAATAGAGATTCTGGCTTCATCTTTTCCTAATTTTAGAGAGGCACTCATAGGAGTGGAGACTTGTTTTAAATTTTCAAATCCAAATCATTTTAACATGTCATGAATATATTTAGATTGATTTATAAATATTCCATCATTTCTATGTTTGATTTGAAATCATAGAAAATATGTAAGTTCTCCTGCCAAGCTCATTTCAAATTCTTTTGGCATCACACTTACAACTTCATTACATAATTGATCATTAGTGACTCCAAAAATGTTGTCATCTACATAAATTTGTAATATGATTAGATCATTATTAATATGTTTGATAAAGAGTGTATTATTGTCACGTCCCATTACATAATCATGTTTTAATAAAAATGAAGTTAATCTTTCATACCAAGCACGAGGCGCTTGTTTTAAACCATAAAGTGCTTTATCTAGTTTAAAACATGATTTGGGTATTTTTCATTTATGAAACTGGAGGGTTGTTCAACATAATCTTCTTCCTTGATAATTCCATTTTAGAAGGCACTTTGAACATCCATTTGAAATAGTTTAAGTCTTTTGAAACTTGCAAAGGCAAGAAAAATTTGAATGGATTTTAAGCGAGCTACGAGTGCAAAGGTTTAATCAAAATCTACCCCCTCGATTTGTGAATAACCTTGTGCTACTAATCGAGCTTTGTTCCTAGTAATCCTAGATTCACTATCTAATTTATTTTTGAAAATCCATTTAAACCCTATTGCCGGATGATATTATGGTCTTTCTATAATATTCTAAACCTTATTATGTTCAAATTGTTCCAATTCTTCATGCATAGCTAAATACCAAAATTCACCGTTTAGCGCGGTGGAGATGTTTTTGGGTTCAATTTCAGAAATAAAGCATAAATTAGAGAAGGTTTCATGAATGGAAGAGCTTGTCGTTACCCCTCTTGATGGTTCTCCAATGCCAAGTTCCTATGGATGATTTTTTGTGAATCTAAGCGCCCTTGCAGGCACAAACTCTTCTTGCACCGCATCTATTTCTTTGTCAACTCCAAGTGGTTCAACAACATCATCCTCTAAGGGTGAAGGGGGTTCCTTTTCTTTTCCTGCGGTGTTAGAATATACACAAGGAACAAATTCATAAGACTTGACATGAATAGACTCTTCAACCTTCTTAGAATTTTTATTATATATACTATATGCTTTACTCGTTGAAGAGTAGCCAAGAAATATTCCTTCATCAGATTTCTCATCAAAATATGCTAATGCGCCTTTGGTGTTTAAGATATAGCATTGCCACCCAAAAACATGAAATTTAGATACTTTGTGTTTCTTTTTGTAATATAATTCATATGGAGTTAATTTCAAGATTGGGCGAAGCATGACTCGATTTATAACATAACAAGATGTATTTACTGCTTCGGCCCAAAAAGATTTAGGCAACTCATACTCGGATAGCATAGTGCGTGCAAGTTCCTGAAGGGTTCTATTTTTCCTCTCCACCACACCATTTTGTTGGGGGGGGGGTGCGTGGAGCGGAAAATTCATGTTTAATACCAATTTATTACAAAAAGTGGTGAAACTATCATTTTCAAATTCCCCTCCATGATTCGATCGAATGCACTTAATTTTTAAATATAATTCATTTTGAATGCGATGGCATAGTTTTGTAAATTCAGAAAAATGATCGGATTTGGAGGTAAGAAAAAGTGTCCAAGTAAATCTAGAGAAATCATCAATCAGTACAAATGTGTACTTTTTACCACCTAGACAACAAGTGCTAATTGGTCCGAATAGGTCCATGTGAATTAATTGTAGGGGTCTAGTGGTGGACATTTCAAATTTGTTTTTGAAAGTTGTTTTAGAGAATTTTCCTTTTTGGCATGACGGGCATAAAGTATATAAGTTTCCATTAAGCATTGGTAAACCCCTTATTATTTTATTTTTTGATAATTTTAAGATCAACTTCGTGCTAGTGTGACCAAGACGCCTATGCCATAATTCAAGTTCTTCATTTTTTGTGATTAGACATTTTATTGATATACGTGATAGATCATGAAAAGAAATTAAATAGACATTATGAATTCTTGGTGCAGTGAGTACAATATCATTAGTCTTAAGATCTATAATTTTGAACAAATTTGTAGAAGACTCAAATAAAATATTAAGACCTTTATCACATAGTTGACTAATAGAAATTAAGTTGTGTTTTAAGCCTTTTACATATAAGACATTGGTAAGAGAGAAGGAGTCGTTACCCACTGTACTGGTTCCTAAGATTCCTCCTTTTCCATTGTCACCAAATGTCACCGTTCCTCCTTTCTTCTTTGCGAGGCTAAGGAACTTTGCTTTTTCGCCCGTCATATGCTTGGAACATCCTGAGTCCAAGTACCACATGTATTCCTTGTCCATAGCCTGCTAACACACCTAAAAAGAATATGTTAGTGAAGATTTGGATACCCATGAGGTTCCTCCCATAATATAGGTGGTGACCTTAGGTACCCAGATTGATTTTAAAGTGCGCTTTCCCTTCTTCCTGCAAGAGTCTGTGGTGTGGCTAAAAAATAGACAATTGGCACAAGCAACAAAAGGAGTTGAGACCTTTTTCAGAGAATTTTGTTGACCCTTGCTGGTAGATAAGGAGGTAAAAGGGGTGACAGAATTATTTTTATAAAAAGAATTTCTGTTTTTGGAAGCAGAGCTAACGCCAGCATTAGGAGTTAACGCTGGGCGGTAGCTTCCTGAACCATACCCCAGCCCAAGCTTTGCAGAACCATGGCACTGATTGCCAAAAATCATGTCCAGTGATTTTTGGGCAACCCCGAATTTGTTTATTGTCATATTAAGATCATTGATTCAGGCTTTTAAGGCAAAGTTTTAACTTACTAAATTTCCACACTTATTTGTGAAATTTTTCATTTCATTTTTCATTTGAGAAAGAGAGATTGTAAAACTTCTTTCTAAGTCTACCTTTTGTTTTGTGAGAGATTCGATATTGGAGGGAGCCTTAGAAATATCATTTTCTAGTTCTTTTGTCCTTGCTAAGTTATGATCATTTTCTTGGCAAGACTCTATCTCTTTTCCCAAAGCTTTTATTTCCTTATTTAATTTTTTATTTTGTTTTTAAAGTTTTTTATTTTCAGTTTTAAGAAGACCAAGACCTTTTAGACCAAGTTATTTTGTCCTTACTAAAAAATTTGCATGTTTTCATGTACTCAATATAATGATCATCATAAGTAGTAGGAGTTACCTCAGTGTCTCTTTGGACACTGCAATCGTCATCCGTTGATTCATGGCTTCTCCCCATGAGGCAAAGATTTTCCTCATCACTATCACTTGAAGTTGACTCGTTTGAACTTTCAGATGAAGAGTCATCCCACATTGCAGCCTTCAGAACCTTCTTCTTTTCTCTTCCTTTTTGTCGCTTTTCTTTTTGTTCTTTTAAGTAGTTTGGGCATTGACTTCTTATGTGCCCAATCTTCCTGCAGTGGAAGCACTCGGGAGGAGGTCGCTCATCATCGTCGTTGCTTGATTTCTCCTTCTCACTCAATATGAACCCAAGAAGTTTGAAGAAACAGACATTGATCCTCACTGGATATCTGCTATGCAAGAAGAACTGACTCAGTTTGAGAGGAACAAGGTTTGTACATTGGTTGAAAGACCAATGGATTACCCAATCATTGACACCAAATGGGTATTCAAGAACAAAATGGACTCAACAGAAGCCATAATCAGAAATAAGGCCAGACTTGTGGCTCAAGGATACAAACAAGAGGAGGGGATTGACTTTAACCAGACATTTGCTCCAGTAGCAATGCTGGAGGCCATCACAATGTTTCTTGCATATGCAGCTCACATGAAGATCAAAGTCTATCAGATGGATGTAAAGAGTGCATTCCTAAATGGAATCACACATGATTCCTGTAAATAGAATAGTCAGGTATCTAAAGTGAACACCTAAACTTAGCTTGTGGTATCCAGCTGATTATGGATTTGAATTAATTGGTCATTCAGATGCAAACAATGCTGGATGCAGGCTGGATAGAAAAACCACTTCAGGAACATGTCAGTTCCTGGGTGCTCGACTGATTTCACGTTTTAGCAAGAAGCAAACCAGAGTCTCCACTTATATAGCTGAAGCTGAGTACATAGCTGCAGGAAGCTGCTGCTCACAAATATTGTGGATGCAAAATCAGTTGTTGGATTACAACTTTTCCCTTGACAATTCCACAATATATTGTGACAGCTCCAGTGCTATTTCAATAGCTTCCAATCCTATTCTCCACAACAGAACTAAACACATAGAGATAAGGCACCACTTTCTCAGGGATAATTTAGAGAAAGGTAAGATCAACCTTCAATACATATCTACTAACACTCAATGGGCTGACATCTTCACTAAGCCACTTGATGAAAGTAAGCACAAGTTCTTCATCAATGCACTTGGTATGCTTGAAGGAGCATTGTAGGTCACATTTATTATGTGTGATGATCTATTTTTAATAGAAAGTTATTACTGGGATAAACAGTAAAGATTTTAAAGAAAAACATACATATTCAATCAGAGCTGCGTCGAATTCAAATCGACGTACCATCGACTTCTACTTGACGCAAGCTTCGATAGCATCATGGGACAGTTTGGTCGAATAGCACTCGACGTAACGTCGAATACATATCGACGCTTACGTCGACATCATAATTGACAAAATGAACGCCCAGGAACCACGTCGACTTCATCTCGATGTACCGTCGACTTGACAAAATGCACGCCCAGGACTATTTTTGCGCGCTGAGTTTAGCTTTCTTTTTGATGTCGTTTCGAATATAACTGTAAGTTGCAACAATTCATCTACTCAAAGCTCCTTAGGCATTTGATTATATTATGCTTTTCGAATTTCTCTCCCTCTTGCTCTCCCCACTTTCCCGTTTTTGTCTCTCTTTCTATTTCTATGCAGGTACTCACAAGACAACAATGTCGTCTCCTCAAGATATTATAGAAGCGGTTGATCAAGGCCTAGAGATCCTTCTCTCTCACTTCAACTCTCTCTATCTTGATTTCTCCAGAGATTGTTACAGAAATATCAGTGCTCAACATCGAAAGCTACAATATCTTAATGCTCAAATCAAAGACCTTGATGAAAGAGTAAGGTCAGTGTGTATCCCTGTTGATGCTTTTAAATCATTCTTCAATGATAAACAGTAGGGTGAGAAGTCTGTCAGTAGGTCTCCTCAAGGTAGTGTGTACATACCTCTTCAAGACTCAGTGTACACCACAATAATTCCACTCTCCTTTATCTCTGAAGGGGAGCCAGCCACTATATCCAAGATGCAGCTGATGGTTCAGGAAATCAGGGGGAGCAAACTCCTCCAAGGATCCTACCTTCAACACAGGGGGAGTCCTCAATTCAAGTGGAGTTTCCTCAAATCTCAGATGATGAAATCTATCTGAAGAGTCTGCAAGAGTTCCATGATGATACTGAGCTAGTCATTCATGATGCACTAACATTCAGGGTTTCTTCTTAAGAATCCAAAACAACACCTTCTCCAGTCAGGGTGGCTGATCTAAACCCTGTGAATGCTCAATATGATTCAGCTCCAGCAGTTAAGCCAATTTTCCTAAGACCTTCACACAGAGGAAGGCCTCCTTACATGGGTAGAGTTCATGGAAGAAACTTCAGAGGAAGATTTGGAAGTAATATACCTATCTGGGAAAGGTATACAAAAGATCAAAGGAAGCAATTCAGAAAGGACAACTCCTATAATAAGACATATGAGAGGATTGAGATCCCAGAGAATAGAATGAAAACATACACTGATCCAAATTTCTACAAAGCTTTAGAGGAGATTGGAGATAGAGACAAATATGAGTATGAGATAGCTCAAAAGGAGATTGAAGAAAAGATAAACAGGTATATTGATATTTTGAAGAGAGGAAAAGAGGTTGTTGAACAAGAAGAATTGGCAAAAAACAATCCCCATCAAAACCACCTTGTTTGACCCCACTGAATATACTGCAAGAAATCCTCAAGCCAAAATGTTGGAGGTGATAGTTTGTTAGGATGTAGTATTAGTCACCTAGAGGGCGGGGGGGGGGGATGAATAGGTCTCTTTTAGTTTTATGCTTTAACCTAGTTGTTTTCTGATTTAAGGTTAGTTATATATCAAGCACATAGAAAACACACAATGGTGTATAGAGGTTCCTCAAGACAGGGTGTCTTGAGTAGTCCTCTTTCCCCCTTCATCTTTCTAACAATGAGTTAGATAAGGCCAACACCTCCAAACTCAGCTCCAAGATCTTACAACACAGATCCCTCATGATCTCTCAGGTTTTCCCAAACCCTACATCAGGCTCAACAACCCTACCCCAGGCTCAATAGTCCTACCTTAGATCTCACAAAGATCCTGCACTCAAGCTGACCTCTCAGCTCTACTTCCCAGGCCAAACAGCCTTACACCCTCAGGCAAAGATGCCCTATAATCTCAGAACTGTTAAGTTCCTACATAAGTTGTAATAGCTGATTACAATAAAAAAATAGAGGAGGTCAATCCTTGGTCTTTTGTTGCTGAACAACTGTTGTAGCAGTCTTAAATTAGGGATGAATCCAAAGGTCTCAACTCTAATTCTTCAGATCCTTTTCTTCAAAGAATGAATGAGGATCCACTTGCTCTATCTTGAGTTGATCAAGAGGAACAATCTTTTTCTCTCCTTGCAGCTTCAGGAAGCAGGAAATGAAAGCTTTCTTGGCTGACGTCAATGGAAAAATAAAATTTTTTCTTCAGTGAGTGAGAAAGCTTTTACAAAGCCCCAATTTGTTCTTTTATACTCATTTGTTCTTCAACGGCTATCAGATGTCCCCTAACACAATATGGGAGTGATTGGAACATCCACTCTTGCTTTACAGCGTGTTGCGCTAAAAGAAAACTCGCAGATCATTTGAATCTGAGCGGTTGGGCTGAGACGGCCTGAGTCTCAACGACTACTTCTGTTCCACCCAGCGGATCTGCTGAGACAGATAGTTGTCTCAGCAGTTTTCTTCTATCTATAGCACAGCTGGCCTAGACACGTTCTCAGCGGCTCAAGAATTTTTATGTTTTTAATTAGCTAAAATTTGGTTTATCATAGTTTGTTAAATCTAAATTTTAGGTAATCTTGTTTTAAGAATCATTTTATGATTTTAGCTTGATTAGAGAATTTTGGTTAGTATGACTTCTCTTTTTATTTTTAATTGGTTTCATTTTGTAGTAAATTTGCTAAACCTCTTTAGATTTGTATTATATTTTCTTCTAGCTTTTTAGAATCTTAGGAAATTTAAATTTACTAGAATTTGCTCTCAATATAATTTAATTTATAAGCTAGAAATTTTTCCTACCCACCTCTTTTGATGGCATAAAAAAGTGTTTTAAAGATCATGTGTCATGGGAATAATAGGATAAAATTCATTATTCCCTAAACATATGCACCCAAAATTATTTAAAAAATTATATGGCATGGAGTAAGAGGATAAAATTCATTACTCCTAAATATATACATTTTGGGTTCTTATTAGAAGAGAATTTTAAGAGATTATATGACATGAAGTAAGAGGATAAAATTCATTACTCCTAAACATATACAAAAAAAGAAAAAAAATAGTAAGGTGAGAGGATAAAATTGATCACCTCCTTTCCAAGATCTCTTCTTATGCCAAGCTTTGTAAACCTCCCTTTAGCCAATATCTTTGATCTAGGTTTAATTTAAGTTATGGAGAGAGCAATATTTAGTAGGTTACTTTTCCTTAAAGTTCTTTTAAGATAGAGTTCTTATAATTTTAATCTAATTTAGTTTTATAATTTCTACAATTTTGTTTGCTAATTAGTTATTTCGAGAAGTCTTTGCCTAAACAGTTCCTCTCTTTTCTAATGATTAGCAGTCTCAGCGGTTCAGCTGAGACTTTTCCCAGCTGTCTCAGCGGCTCAGCTGAAAATGACTTTTCTGTTTTAGCTGACCTTACAATCTAACCATTAGTCCTAGGGATTTTGATTGAATTATTCCATAACCATGTCACTAGGATTATTGATGTGATAATGTTATGAGTACCAATGACATTATGAATCATTGCACAACACTTTAAATGTATAATGTGACAGTATTTTGACTGCATAACCCAAAAAAATTGACATTATTCAACATTTAACATTCCTAGTTTAATCTTGAATTTATTAAATTTGGCCTCATCCAATGGCTTTGTAAAAATATCAGCAACTTGATTTTCAGTGGGGACAAATTCAAGGCAGATGTCTTTATATTCAACAAGTTCACTTATAAAATGATATCTTATCTCTATATGCTTAGTCCTGCTATGAGAGACAGGATTCTTAGCAATAGATATAGCACTGGATGAGTCACAATAAAGAGGAGACTCACTTACCTTTAGGTTGTAATCCTCTAACTGATGTTGAAACCACAATAGTTGTGCACAATAATTACCTGCTGCAATGTATTCAGACTCAGTAGTGGATATTGCCACACTTGTCTGCTTTTTGCTGCTCCAAGATATCAACCTCCTTCCTAGGAATCGACAAGTGTCACTTGTGCTTTTCATGTCTTCTTTGCAGCCTGCAAAATCTGCATCTGAAAATCAAGTTAGTTCAAAGTAATTGTTCTTAGGGTACCAAAGGCCAAGATGTAGGCTGCCCTAAGGTATCTCAAAATCCTCTTTGCAGCTGAGTAGTGAGATTCCTTAGGGCAAGCCTGGTACCTAGCACAAACACATATAGCATACATAATGTCTGGTCTACTAGCAGTTAGATACAATAGGGATCCAATAATGTACCTGTATATGGATTCATCAAAGGCCTTGCCCTTCTCATCCTTGTCCAGGGAAATGTTGGACCCCATGGGAGTTTTCATGGTGGAAGCTAATTCCATCCCAAACTTCTTGATAAGCTCCCTAGTGTACTTGGTCTGAGAGATGAATATACCCTCATCAGACTATTTCACATGGAGGCCTAAGAAATACTTGAGCTCTCCCATACTACTCATCTCAAACTCCCCCTGCATAAGGTTGGCATGCCTTTTGCAGAGGTTGTCATCAGTAGACCCAAATATTATGTCATTAACATATATTTGGACTAGGAGACACTTGCCCCTTATTTCCCTAAGAAATAATATACTATCAATCTTTCCCCTCAAGAACTTGTTCTTGATGAGAAAGCTAGACAATGTCTCACACCAACCCCCAGGGGCTTGCTTTAGACCATAAAGAGCTTTCCTAAGTAAATATACATGATTAGACAGGGTTGGATGCACAAAACCTGATGGTTGTTCAACATATACCTCTTCCTTCAAGTCACCATTGAGGAAGGCTGATTAGACATACATTTGATATACTTTGAACCCTTTGTGGGCAGCATAGGCAAGGAATAGCCTAATTGCTTCTAACCATGAAACAGGGGCAAAGGTTTGATCAAAGTCTATTCCCTCTTCTTATCTATAGCCTTTGGCTACCAATCTTGCCTTGTTTTTGATGATTATACCATTTTCGTCCAACTTGTTCCTATAAATCCATTTGGTGCCAATAATATTATGTCCTTGAGGTTTTGACACCAACTTCCATACCTTGCATGTTTTGAATTAAAGAAGTTCTTCTTGCATTGCTTGAATCCAAAAGGTGTCTTGGTTGGCTTCTTCAAACTTCTTGGGCTCCATTTGTGATAAGAAGCTCAAGAATAGGGCCTCATTATGAGCCCTGCTTCTGGTTAGTACACCTTGGTTCTGATCTCCAATAATTTGTTCTCTTGGATGATCCCTTAGGTTTCTTACAGCTGCAGGCAATCTGTCCTCAGTTTGTTGTAATACTTCTGCTAGTTCAACAGTGTCTTCAGCACCCTAGACCTCTTCCTCTTCAGGAATTGCTGCATATGTATATGCTTTAATACTGCTGGTATGTCTTGCACATACATCTTTTCCATGTCCTTTTCATTTCCTATCAAAACAGAAGAACTAGACCATCCCTTATAGATTAGGCTGGTCTCATCAAATACCACATGCATAGACTCTTCTACAACATGAGTTTTCTTGTTATAATCTCTATAAGATCTACTACGTGAGCTATAGCCAACAAGAACCCACACATTGCATTTCTATGCAAACTTTGTTAATTGAGATTTTCCATTATTTAATGTGTAGCATTTTGAACCAAAGATTCTAATGTATGAAATTGTAGGTTGTTTGCCTTTCAGAATCTCATAGGGAGTAATTCCATGAACCTTATTGATGGAGGCCCTTTTAAGAATATAATATGCAGTATTGACTGCCTCAGCCCAGAAGTATTCTGGGAGAGAGGAGTCACTAAGCAGTGTTCTCCCAACTTATATCAAGGTTCTATTCCTCCTCTGAAGCACACCATTTTGTTGTAGAGTCCTTGGGGATGAGAACTCTTGGGATATACCAAATTCTTGACAAAACCTTGTCATGGCTTCAGATTGAAATTTTGTGCCATGATCAGTCCTAATCCTGACCACAGCACATTGTAAGTCATTCTGAATAGCTTTGACATGATTTATAAAGACATTCATTGTATCTGATTTCTTCTTAAGGAAGAATACCCATGTATACTTTGAGTGATCATCAACAATCACCAAAGAATACAACTTCCCACTTAGGCTCTGAATTGGCAAAGGACCAAACAAGTCCATGTGCAATAGATATAGACATCTTTCAGTGTCTTTGGAGCCAATACTTTTAATGGTGGCCCTTGTTTGCTTACCTATTTGGCAAGCATGACAGGACCACTTTTAATATATCTAAAATTTGGACTATTCCTAACAAGGTTTGTAGGGAATAGCCTATACATTGTCTTGTAGTTAATGTGGGCAAGTATCTTATGCCATTGAACACAAAGAGACTCATTTTCATTGGCTACAAGACTCACAGATGAAAGAGTATCACTGCATATAAAATCTAAGCAATAAACCTTCGCACTCCTAGTGCCTGAGAGGATGGTCTCTAAGTCATTAGACTTTTTGTTCAAGCACTTGTCATTGTGGAATTCAATGACATATCCTAAATCACATATTTGACTTATGCTTACTATGTTGTGTTGCAACCCTTCAGCATAAGCTACCCTTGTGATTGAAACTATGCCATTGGAGATCATACCATATCCTTTAGTGATTCCCCTTTCAGATCCACCAAAGATGACTTTGGGTCCATTCTTCACAGCTGTGTAGTCCTGTAGAAGATTTTTGATTCCTATCATGTGCCTTGAGCACCCACTGTCCAAGTACCCACCATATTTGGTTGAGGCTGGTACTTGAACTATCCTGCAAGAAGGAGTTTAGTTATCCTTAGGAGCCCAAATAATTTTGGGTCCTAGGTCCTTGTTAGCATGATGAAATGACCTCACACCAGCTGCACCCTTTGCAGGAAAACTCTTCTTTGCACTTGTCACATTGGGATTGTGCCAACAATCTATGGAAAAGTGTCCCACCTTACCACAACACCAACATTCATGAATATTGTATCTCCTCTTCTGAACATTTCTTGAGGAGAGAGCATCACTGTGCTTATGTTCAGGAGGGGAGACAACAACATTTTTCATGTTCCTTTCAGCAATGATCTCGCTGAATGTTAACCTCTATACTGTCTTGTCACCCTTTGTCTTAATGTCATCAGCTTGCTTTAGCTTGGGGGCCAGGAAAGATTGGATGGAATCAGACACTGAGCAATAAGACTTGACTACATGTTTGACAACAGCCATGTTCTTTGCTAGACAGAACTTGGAAGAGCTAACTTCCTTACTTTTGAATGATGGGGCTGAAGTACCAAATACAAATGGTCCAGTTTGGACCATTTGAATTTCTTCATGGGGAGCCTTCATGGCACTCATTCTCATGCCTTTCTTCCACTATGGGAAGGAGTGTTTTCCTTCCTATAGGAGCTTCCATTCTTCCAGTGACCATAAATGTTGTCATGATCATACCTATTAGAAGGAAGCAACACCTTATGAAAGGTGGTATGAGGCTTAGCCTTGTCCTTGCTCTTTTCTCCACTCCCTTCTCCTACTTCCATTTTATTGAACCCTAGTCCTCTCCTAGTGGTTTGAGAGGAAAAGGTGTCGATAATAGGAAGCACAGATTTGGGTTTGGAGAATTGAGCTACTAGGCTCTTTTCTTTCACAAGCTTCTCCTCATGGTCCTTGATGACTTTGTTCTTTTGGGATATGGTGCTCAAATGCACATTTGTTATTCGCTTTAGATGGCTTATTTGTCTACTCATCTGAGCCACCATGGAGGTGTCTCAGTGCACTCTTTCTTATCCATCTTAAGAGAAGCAATTTCTTGGGCTTGCCTCTTGCCCAGCTTCTTGCTCTTTTTCAGAGCTTCCAAGAGAGCACCATACTTGTCAATCAATTGATTGACATCTTCCTCAGATTCTGAATCACTTCCACCAATTGATGAAGGTGCTTCAAATTCTGGGATTGTATCATAATCAGAAGAGGAGATGGAATGAATCAATACCGATTCACTGTCAGAATTGTTCTGATTGTCTTCCTCATCAGTGATTGTCATGAGGCCTAGCTGAACTTTGTCCTCTTCATCCTCCTCAATAGCACTGTCTGAATATGATAGAGGGGCCCTGATTCCAACCTTGGCAGTAGGACAAACATTACCTTTTTCTGTTGCAAACAGCCCAATGTAGGCTTCCTCTTCATCATTTGAATCTGAAGTTGAGGATTCAGATTCACTCTAGCTCTTTCCTTTCTTTGCTAGGAAGGATTTTTCACCCTTCCTATCCTTTTGGTGGTGATGTTTCTTATCACCCTTTTCCTTCCTTTTGACCGGGCATTCATCTATGACATGTCCAGGAATGTTGTAACCATAACAAATGATGTTATTTGAAACATGTTTACCAGATTTAGATTCATACCTGCCACCCTTGGGGTGCTGCCTTTTAGATCTGTTGTGGTCCTTCTTAGATTGTGAGTAGGAGGAGGGCTTGTTCTTCCACTACTTCCTCCTTATCATCTTCTTGAACTGCCTTGAGAAGGCAGCAAACTCCTCATCAGATGAAGAGCTGTCAGAAGTGTTGTTCTCAGACTTATCTGATTTAGAACTCCTTCTTGGAGGAGACACCATCCTTTCTTTGCTATTCTTGGAGTTGTCATCCTTGAGAGCCACAGATCTCTCCCTTGCATGAGCCCTTGTTGAAGTGTCCTCTTCCTTTCTTGTAGATAATTGCATCTCATAAGAGAGCAGCTTCCCAAACAGTATATGGGTGGGAGTTTCACCAAGCTTGGCCACTTCCCTGATGGCACATATTTTTGTGTCCCAGTCTCTAGTTAGAGATCTTATGAACTTGTCATTGAATTCATAGTCACTGAACACTCTTTCATAGGTTCTTAGTTCATTGACTATCCTAAAGAACCTTTCATAGCAAATAAAAATGCTTTCATGGCTGAGCTGCCTGAAAGCTTCATATTCTTAGTTGAGGAGTGATTTTCTAGCATCCCTCACCTCACCTGTCCCTTCCATATACACCACCAGTGTATCCCACATTTCCTTGGTTGTTGTGTAGTGCACCAAGTTCTAAAAAGTGGAGTCATCAATTGCATTGACAATGATGTTTTGGGCTCTGTTATCCATAGTGAACAATTCAAGTTCATCCTTGGTCAAGTCATTAAAAGCCTTGGACACTCTCCTAATTGGATCTATGGTGGAGCCAGTTTAAAAAGTGAAGGGCCCTTGTTTTACTATGATGTAAATCCATGGGTCTGATGCTTCCATAAACAATCTAACCCTTTGCTTCCATATCCCAATGTTTTCTTTGTTGCATATGATCAACTTTATTGATCCCATCTCCTTCTGCAATCCAGTGGAGGCCATTGGATTGAGATATGACTACTCCTTTATAGGATCTTGTCAGACAATTACATCCTTCTTGACCAACCTCCCTCTGATACCACTTGATAGTTTGTTAGGATGTAGTATTAGTCACCTAGAGGGGGGGGGGGGGGGGGTGAATAGGTCTCTTTTAGTTTTATGCTTTAACCTAGTTATTTTCTGATTTTAGGTTAGTTATATATCAAGCACACAAAAATACACAATGGTTTATAGAGGTTCCTCAAGATAGGGTGACTTGAGTAGTCCTCTTTCCCCCTTCACCTTTCTGACAATGAGTTAGATAAGACCAACACCTCTAAACTCGGCTCTAAGAGCTTACAACACAGATCCCTCAGGATCTCTTAGGTTTTCCCAAACTCTACTCCAGACTCAACAGCCCTACCTCAGGCTCAACAGCCCCACCTTAGGCTCAACAACCCTACCTCAGGTCTCACAAAGATCCTACACTCAAGCTGACCTCTCAACTCTACCTCTCAGGACAAATAGCCCTACACCCTCGTGAAAAGATGCCCTACGATCTCAAAACTGTTAAGTTCCTACAGAAGTAATAAAGATGATTACAATCAGAAGATAGAGGAGGTAAAGCCTTGGTCTTCTATTGCTGAACAACTGCTGTAGCAGTCTTAAATCTAGGATGAGTCCAAAGGTCTCAACTCTGATTCTTGTAATCCTCTTCTTCAAAGAATGAATGAGGATCCACTTGTTCTATCTTTAGTTGATCAAGAGGAACAATCTTTTTCTCTCCTTGCAGCTTCAGGAAGCAAGAAATGAAAGCTTTCTTGGTTGCTGTCAATAGAATAGTAGTATTTTTTTCTTCAGTGAGTGAGAGAGCTTTTACAAAGCCCTAAATTGTTCTTTTATACTCCTTTGTTCTTCAAAGGATTTCAGATGTCCTCCTGACACAGTATGGGAGTGATTGGAACATCCACTCTTGCTTTACAGTGTGTTGCGCTAAAATCAAACCCATCAGATCATTTGAATCTATCTCAGCGGTTGGGTTGAGATGGCCGGCAGTCTCAATGACTATTTCTATTCCGTCCCAGCGAATCCGCTGAGATAGATAGTTGTCTCAGCGGTTTTCTTCTATCTACAACACAGCTGGACCAGACACCTTCTCAGCGGCTCCTGGCCTTGTCTCAGTGGTTCAGCTGAGACTGAGAGCTTGTCTCAGCGATTTTGGCAGCAAACCTACTAAACTTACTTCACACCTTGGTATGACATAACCCTGCATGGTTATGAGATGAAAAAGGGTTTATCAAATACAACTTGTACTTAGCATTTAGTATGAGGCTTCTTCAAATCAAGAGAATATTGAGGGTAATATTCCCAATAGGAGGAAACATGGCATCTTCACAGAGGGGGCATTGGATGCAATCCAAAGGATGTAGTGCAGCCTTCCCTGAAGAATAAGAAAGGAGAACAGATGCCTGTGAAGAAGAAAAAGATTATGTTCAAGACAGGTTCAACCTCTAGTAAACCACAATCAATCTTTGTGGTACCAAATCCATATGAAGACTCTTAGACAGATGAGTTAGACTTGGAGGTCATAAACTTGATGACAGTTAAAGTTCTTAATCTGGGCTTCAATATAAAAGATGTTCATCATGATACTGGAACTGATCTGGAAAAGTTGTTCAAGGGACATGAGAGGATTCAGAAGAACCCAGAGAAATCTACTCCAGCAAATTTTAAGTTTAATCTACTCCAGCAAATTTTAAGTTTGTGGAGAGGAAATTCAGGAAGGTCTATGAGGCCTTAGCTACTTTTCTTAAGGGAAGAAAGTAGTCTGTTTCTTGGGTAAACTCTCATAAACACTTGTTGATCTTAATCAGACGCTTTTCTTGTTTATGATGAGTAGTATTTATGCATATTTTAATTATAGTATTTAGTTTAGTTTTAATTTAAAATAGCAAATATTTTTTATATTTTAGTTTATAATCACTTTTTTTATAATTTCTGTTCTAAATATAGTTTAATTTTATTTTTGCAGAATTTTGGGGAAAAATTGGAGAAAATCACAAGTCACGCCCTCAGTCACGCCCGTGACCAAGGGCGTGTAGCTTAAAGACCTCCGTTCGACAAAAAAGCGCTCTGCCCCTGCGTTCGACGAATGTCGATCAGCGTTCGACGAACGCGCTCTGCCCCTGCGTTCGACGAATGTCGAGTAGCATTCGATGAACGCGCTCTGCCCCTGTGTTCGACGAATGTGGAGCAGCGTTTGACGAACGCGCTCTGCCCCTGTGATCGACGAATATCGAGCAGCGTTCGACAAACACTTTCTGCCGCGCCGAATTCTAGCCCACGCTGCATTAATTGTGGGCGCCCAGGTACACGCCCGGGACTCCAATGTCACGCCCGTGACTTTCCCGCGTGATCCCTGCACGCCGCCGCCACAAGCCAGCCCACGCTGCATTTAATGAAGCCATCACAAGTCACGCCCGTGATCCAACTTACACGGGGGTGTAATGTCCGATTTTCTCCCGCCATCACGCAAAGTCCACGCCACTGCCAGATCCACTGTCAGCAATGTTTATACGCCCTAGGTCACGCCCGTGACCGGGGGCGTGTAACTCGAAAATTTCTGCTATAAATTCAGAGGCTCTCCTTGAGTCCAGGGTTTAGAGTTTTGGAGTGAGGGAGGTGCTGCTAGAGCTGTTAGTGAAGTTTTTCAATGTTTTTTCATGTTTTTCCTTAAGCTTTCATGTTCTCTTTTTCATGTAATGTACTAGTTTTTATTTCTTACTTGCACTAGTTAATTAAAGCTTGTAACTTTACTTTCCTAGCATTGTAATCTCTCTTTAAGCTTGTAATCGTTTTGGTTTTCAATAAAAATTAAGTTTGTTTCCTTTCATGTTTTCTTTCTCCTTAAGCACTCTTCCTTTCATGCAATGTTAATTTTTCTTTCCTTTTCCCCCTCCACTATGTTTGAGCATTAAGCCTTTTTATTTTTCGTTTAATCTTTTCATTTAGCTTGCATTTGTCTTTTCTTTAGTTAAGCAAAACAAACCTCAAAATTTCGTCGATAAGATAATGGTGATTTTCCTCGAAATAGAAGTAATCAATGCGCCCCGTGGAATACGACCTTGATATTCCTAAATATCCTATACTATAGACGATAAGGTACACTTGCCTTAATCAGATATAGTTTTGGAGAAAATCTTCAAACCTTCGCTTAATTTCAAAACACGGAAAATCTATATCAAGTTTTTGGCGCCGTTGCCAGGGACTTTGCGTAGATATTTTGAAAAGAGGATAGCTATTAATTTTATCATGCTTCTTTTTATTTTATTTTGTTTTTCTAAATTTCAAAAAAAGAAAAAAAAATTAGTTTTTCCTCTACCTTTCTTCTCTTTTTAGTGTATGACCCGAGGTAGCACTTCGATTATTCCTTTTGATCCGGAGATCGAGCGAAACTTTTTGAGGCACCGCCGTTCTTGGGATCAGGAAAATCAAGTAGAATTTGAAGAGTCGATCGGGGACACTAACACAGCGAATATGGATCATAATCTTAATCCTCCTAATCTTAACGAGCCAAATCCTAATGAGGACGCGCAACGGACCATGTACTATTATGCGCGGATGAATTTGGATGGCACACAGTCAAGTATTGTTCGCCCCGCGGTGGCGAACAATAATTTTGAGATCAAGTCCAGCATCATACAAATGGTGCAACAATCGGTGACCTTCGATGGTCAACCAGACGAGGATCCAAATTCACATATTTCTTACTTCCTTGAAATTTGCGATACTTTTAAGATCAATGGCATCACCGATGACGCCATTCGATTACATCTTTTTCCTTTTTCTTTGCATTCTTAGGCCAAGCAGTGGCTGAGCTCCCTACCTAGGGGATCCATCACTACATGGGCCGAAATGGCGGAAAAATTTCTAAATAAATATTTCCCGCCTTCAAAGACCGCTAAATTGCGCACGGATATTGCATCGTTCATGCAAATCGATTCGGAGACTCTCTATGACACATGGGAGCGCTTCAAGGAGCGTTTGCGTCGATGCCCTCACCACGCACTTGCCACTTGGCAACAAGTGCAAATATTTTATAATGGCTTAAATCTCCAAACGAGGCAAATGATTAATGCGGCCGCCGGGGGGAAATTAAATAACAAGACCCCGATCGCCGCTGAAGAGATTTTCGAAGAGATGGCCACGAATGCGTACCAATGGAACATGCCCTGAGCACGGCCTAAAAAGCCGGCCGAAATTTTCTAAATAGACGCAAACGCAAATTTGGCTTTACAAGTTGAGCGCTTAACAAAGCAAGTGGCAGAGATGTCTGCTTCCTCCGCCACTCCTCCTTGGGCTATCAACGTTTTAATTGAAGAACAGGTTGACTACATGGGAAATCCACCTCGGCCTTCCTATAACCCCAACACCGCTCCGTATAACAACACATACAATGCGGGTTATAGGAATCATCCGAATTTCTCGTGGAGCAACCAAGGAAATGCTCAGCATCCTATGAATTTAAATCATCCTCCCCCCAATCAACTTCTTAACTTAACTCCACCACCAAATTTGATTTCTCAAAATTTTAATCCACCCGGTTTTCAACCGCAACAGCAAAAACTCTCTCCGCTTGAAGAGGTTTTTGCAAAATATGTTGCTACAAATGAAACGAACATCCGGAACCTTACCGGATCGATCAAAAATTTAGAGAATCAAGTGGGCCAGCTCGCAAAGATGATTTCTGAGCATCAACAAGGAGCACTACCGGGGAATACAGAGCAAAATCCAAATGAGAGCGCGCATGCGATTACACTCCGAAGCGGGAAGGAGGTGGTTCAAAAATAGGACGAACCCAAGGTAATTTCCTCTCCTCCTCCTCCTACTTTTAATTCATCTTCGAATTTGCCCGCTACGTTAGCTTCGCACGCTCCTTTTTCAGCTCCGCACGCTCCTTTTTCAGCTCCGCACGCTTCTATTTTAAATCCACGTGCTCCTACTTCTAATATTCCGTATCCATCTAAATTTAAAAATGAGTGCGCCGAAAAAAATTATTAAAATTTTTTAGATGTTTTAAAACAAATCCATATTAATGTACCTTTCTGCGAGGCTATCTCTCAAATGCCTAAATATGTGAAATATCTTAAGGAGTTGCACTCCAATAAGAAAAAGTTAGAAGATATTTCGCATATTTCTTTAAACGCAGAATGCTCCGCGGTTGTACTCAACAAATTGCCTAAGAAAGCAAATGACCCGGGACGGTTTTCCATCCCATGTCTATTTGGCAATTCGTTAGTAAAATACGCCTTAGCGGATCTTGGAGCAAGCATCAACCTTATGTCGTTTTCATTGTTCAAAAAGCTAGGTCTAGGAAACACAAGGCCCACTCGAATGAGTATTCAATTAGCGGATCGTTCTTTAAAATATCAGATAGGAATAGTGGAGGACGTGCTCGTCAAGGTTGACAAATTCATCTTCCTGGTGGATTTTGTCATTCTTGAAATCGAAGAGGATGCCGAAGTACCCCTCATACTCGGCCGCCCCTTCCTTGCCACCTCCCGCGCTATTATAGAGGTAAGTAACGGAATGCTCCTCCTATGGGTTGGAGACGATGAAGTTACTTTCGGCATAAATTCCTCGATGCGGAACACATTAGAAAACGACGATTCGTGTTTTTACTTGGAAGAGTGTTGTGAGTTCGATTCATCCCTCGAGTTAGTTTCATCGGAAAGTAGTGATTCCGAGCCCGTAGAGCTCTTTTATGTTGAAGAAGAAGTTTCTCACCCCACACCACCCGAACCGTTATTTCTAGAAAATTTGAAAATTAAAACTTCTTATGAAGAACCACCCGAATTAGAGCTAAAACAACTCCTCACTCACCTCCAATATTTGTTTTTAGAAAAAGAGTCCAAACTACCCATCATCGTTTCATCCGATCTTAGCAACTCAGAAATTTCTGAGTTGACTACAGTCTTAAAAGAGCATCACCACGCAATTGCGTGGCAATTATTGAATATTAAGGGTATAAGCCCTTCTTTCTGCACTCATAAAATCTTTCTCGAAGAAAATTCCCGCAACTCGGTCTAGCCTCAACGACGACTAAACCCGAACATGAAAGAAGTCATTAAGGCCGAAGTTATAAAACTTCTGGATGCGGGAATCATCTACCTGATATCTGATAGTACTTGGGTTAGCCCAGTACAAGTCGTGCCAAAGAAAGGTGGCGTCGCGGTAGTTGCAAACGATAATAATGAATTGATCCCAACCCGTACTGTTACGGGTTGGCGGATGTGCATCGACTAACGAAAACTAAATGATGCCACCCGTAAGGATCACTTCCCTCTACCATTTATCGACCAAATTTTAGAGCGCCTTTCGGGTCACTCCTACTACTGCTTTCTCGATGGTTTGTCGGGATATTTCCAAATCTCGATTATGCCCGACGACCAAGAGAAAACCACTTTCACTTGTCCCTTTGGCACCTTCGCTTATCGAAGGATGCCATTCGGTCTTTGTAACGCGCTAGCTACATTCCAAAGATGTATGTTGGCAATATTTGACGAGTTAGTAGAGGAGGTGATGGAAGTGTTTATGGACAACTTCTCCGTGTACAGAAACTCATTTAAAAACTGTTTAAAAAATCTGGATCGCGTGTTGTAGCGATGTGAGGAAATGAATTTAGCGCTTAATTAGGAGAAATGCCATTTTATGGTAAAAGAAGGATTAGTCCTTGGCCATAAAATTTCGGGCAAGGGGATCGAAGTCACTAGGGCCAAGATTGAAGTAATTGAAAAGCTCCCCCCTCCAACAAAATTAAAAGCTATTAGGAGTTTCCTAGGCCACGCGGGGTTCTATCGGCGCTTTATACAAATTTTTTCCAAAATCACAAAGCCGTTATCCCATCTTCTCGAGAAACAATCATCTTTTTTTTTAACGATGAATGCCATTTAGCCGTTCAACTTATCAAAGAGAAACTTATAAACTCCCCGATTCTAGACGCTCCAGATTGGTCGCTCCCTTTTGAAATCATGTGCGATGCGAGTGATATTGCGATTGGTGCCGTTTTAGGCCAATGGGTGAGTAAGTATTTTCACCTGATCTATTATGCGAGCAAAACACTCACGTTGGCACAAGCAAACTACACCTCGACCGAGAAGGAACTTCTAGCAATCGTTTTTGCTTTTGATAAGTTTAGGTCGTATATCACGCTTTCCAAAGTTATCGTCTTCACAGATCACTCCGCGCTTAGGTCTCTCTTAAGTAAATCGGACGCCAAGCCTCATCTTTTGCGATGGATCCTCCTCTTGCAGGAGTTTGATTTAGAGATCTGGGACAAAAGGGGAGCCGAAAACTTGGCGTCCGACCACCTTTATCGATTAGAAAATCCCTCCTCGGAAGCATTAATAGAGGCCGACATTAACTATAAATTTCTCGAAGAGCGCCTCCTAGCTCTCGAAAATATTAATTCATCTTCTACCCCCCTGGTTTGCGTATTTGGCTAACTATTTAGTAACTCGGGTCCTGCCAAAAGAATTCTCGAGTCAGCAAAAGAAGAAATTCTTTTCTGATTTAAAGAATTATTTTTGGGAGGACCCCTTTTTATTCCGTGTTTGCGCATACCAGGTGGTGAGAAGATGTGTCTCGAGTGAGGAGGGTTTTAAAATTTTACGTCATTGTCACGAGGGACCCACCGGTGGTCATTATCATTCGAACCGTACTGCGAGGAAGGCGCTGGAGGCGGGCTTTTATTGGACCACGCTCTTCAAAGATGCTCACACCCTTGTGAGTACTTGCGACAGCTGCCAGTGGTCGGGGAACATATCTAGCCGGGATGAGATGCCCCAAAATATATTCTTAGAATGCGAAATTTTCGATCTTTGGGGTCTTGATTTTGTTGGTCATCTCCATCCCTCTTATTCAAACAAATATATTCTCGTGGCGGTCGACTACGTGTCGAGGTCGGCGGAAGCACAAGTTCTCCCCACCAATGATGTGCGAGTCGTCGTTAATTTCATAAAAAAAATATTTTCTCGATTTGGCACGTCGCGCGCTATAGTGAGTGATCGGGGCACCCATTTTTGCAATAGTCAATTTACAAAAATCTTAGCAAAATATGGTGTCACGCACAAATTATCCACTGCATATCACCCACAAACGAGCGGCCAAGTCGAAGTTGTTAATCGAGAATTAAAATGGATTTTAGAAAAAACTGTTTTAATTAATCGGAAGGATTGGGCAATAAAGCTCGATGACGCGCTATGGGCCTATCGAACGGTGTACAAGACCGCTATCGGTTGTACACCGTATCGAATGGTTTATGGCAAGTCTTGCCACCTTTCGGTCGAACTAGAACACCGCACATTTTGGGCGCTTAAATTTTTAAATCTCGATTCCACTTTAGCGGGCGATCAAAGAAAATTTTAAATAAACGAATTCGATGAATGGAGAGCGAATGCGTACGAGAGCAATAAGTTATATAAGGAGTGAACAATGTTTTATCATGATAAACACATAAAATTTCCGAAAACTTTTTCGCCGGGCGATCTCGTCCTCCTTTATAACTCTCGCCTTCGCCTTTTTCTGGGAAAACTAAAATCCCGATGGTCCGGACCCTTTATTGTTAAAAAGGTTTGGTCCTATGGGACAATTTTAATTTCCCACCCGGAAAAAGGTTCCTTCAAAGTTAACGGGCAGAGCCTTAAATTATATCTTCCGGGAGAGTTAACTAAAGAAAAGAGTGACTCGATTTTACTTCCTCCTATAATATGATCGGCAAGTGGGTCAAGCTACGCGACCTTAAACAAAGCGCTTTTGGGAGGCACCCCAAAGTTATCTTTTT
This sequence comes from Dactylorhiza incarnata, assembly GCA_033032865.1. Classification (NCBI taxonomy): domain Eukaryota; kingdom Viridiplantae; phylum Streptophyta; class Magnoliopsida; order Asparagales; family Orchidaceae; genus Dactylorhiza; species Dactylorhiza incarnata. Next base: position 5,512,517 of record JAWHQI010000033.1, on the reverse strand, counting down.
ATTATTTTTCTTTTTATTTTAACATGTTTTGTAGGTAACCGCCGCTTCCCCCGCATCTTCATAACTAGGGAAGCCCTCTTAACCTCTCCTTCTTTTCTATTTTTATTCTTGTTTTGTCTTGCACTTTATTTTCTCTTACTTCATACTTAGTTTTAAACATTGGGGATGATGTTTAACTTTAAGTATGGGGGTGTAAATAGTTTTTTTTAAATTAGAAAATTTTAAAAAAAAATTGTAAAATATATTTTCTTATGTTTTCTTCTTTTTAAGCACTTGTAAAACCCAAAAAACTCAAAAAAATTTAGAAAATCAAAAATTTAAATTCTCGGAAAGAATGCTTTGGGCTTGAATTCCCATCACAGCCTATAGTACCTTGCGAACCCTTCGTCGAGTAGACCTCGAGAAGTCTGAGAATTAACAAAAACATTTTAGTTTTTTTTTAGTTTATGTTTAGTATTTTTTTTATTATTTAGATAATAACAAAAATCCAAAAAAAAAAGGAAAATATAAAAATTAAAATAAATATATATATATATATATGAAAAACTTAGAAAGAAAAACCCAAAAAAATATAATACAAAAATCTTATACCTCTCCTATTTATTGTTTTTGTGATTTCTTAGAAATCCAGTTGAGAATATTTATAATCATGTTTAGGTTTTTAATTAGCTAAAATTTTGATTATCATAGTTTGTTAATTTTAAATTTGAGGTAATCTTGTTTTAAGAATCATCTTATCATTTTAACTTGATTAGAGAACTTATTTAGCATGCCTTCTCTTTTTACTTTTAAATGGCTTCATTTTGTAGTGAATTTGCTAAAGCTCTTTAGATTTCAATTATATTTTCTTCTAACTTTTTAGATCTTAGGAAATTTAATTTTACTAGAATTTGCTCTCAAAATAATTTAAAGCTAGCTAGATTTATTTTCTCTACCCTACCCCTTTAATGACATAAAAAAGTATTTTAAAAGATCATATGTCATGGGAATAAGAGGATAAAATTCATTATTCCCTAAACAAATGCACCCAAAATCATTTAAAAGATTATATGGCATGGAGTAAGAGGATAAAATTCATTACTCCTAAACATATACATTTTGGTTTTTATTAGAAGAGAAAAAAAAAGGAGAAAAAATATTCATGATGAGGATAAATTCCATTTCCTCCATTCAAAAAGATCTCTTCTTATGCCAAATTTTATGAAATCCCCCTTAGACAATTATGATTGTTCTAGATTTAGTTTAAGATTACGGAGAGAGCAATATTTAGTAAGTTACTTTTCCTTAAGTTTCTTTTAAGATAGAGTTCTTATAATTTTAATTTAATCTCGTTTTTTAATTTCTACAATATTTTTAAACTAATTAATTTTCTTGAGAAGTCCTTGCCTAAACATTTTTCCCTCTTTTCAAATCATCATCATAATTTAGGACTTAACTCCTCCTTGAATTTACTCTTAACTTAACTTTTGGTTTAAATGACATTGTAGTTTAAAATTAAAAATTTTTAAGGATGTCTTATAAATTATGTCTCACACTTTTGCTCTGAAATAGCAAAACCTCTAGTATGGGGTATTTGATGAGTAGTATTTATGCATATTTTAATTATAGTATTTAGTTTAGTTTTAATTTATAATTACAAATATTTTTTATATTTTAGTTTAGAATCACTTTTTGTATAATTTCTATTCTAAATATAGTTTAATTTTATTTTTGCAGAATTTTGGGGAAAAATTAGAGAAAATCACAAGTCACGCCCTCAGTCACGCCCGTGACAAAGGGCGTGTAGCCTAAAGACCTCCGTTCGACAAAAAAAGTGCTCTGCCCCTGCGTTCGACGAATGTCGAGCAGCGTTCGACGAACGCGCTCTGCCCCTGCGTTCGACGAATGTCGAGTAGCATTCGACGAACGTGCTCTGCCCCTGCGTTCGATGAATGTGGAGCAGCGTTCGACGAACGCGCTGTGCCCCTGCAATCGACGAATGTCGGGCATCGTTCGATAAACACTTTCCGCCGCGCCGAATTCTAGCCCACGCTGCATTAATTGAGGGCCCCCAGGTACACGCCCGTGACTCCAATGTCACGCCCGTTACTTTCCCGCGTGATCCCTGCACGCCACCGCCGCAAGCCAGCCCATGCTGCATTTAATGAAGTCGTCACAAGTCACGCTCGTGACCCAACTTACACGGGCGTGTAATGTCCGATTTTCTCCTGCCGTCACGCAAAGTCCACGCCACTGCCAGATCCACTGTCAGCAATGTTTACACGCCCTAGGTCACGCCCGTGACCGAGGGCGTGTAACTCAAAAATTTCTGCTATAAATTCAGAGGCTCTCCTTGAGTCCAGGGCTCAAAATTTTGGAGTGAGGGAGGTGCTGCTAGAGCTGTTAGTGAAGTTTTTCAATGCTTGTTCATGTTTTTCCTTAAGCTTTCATGTTTTCTTTTTCATGTAATGTACTAGTTTTTATTTCTTACTTGCACTAGTTAATTAAAGCTTGTAACTTTACTTTCCTAGCTTTGTAATCTCTCTTTAAGTTTGTAATCGTTTTGGTTTTCAATAAAAATTAAGTTTGTTTCCTTTCATGTTTTCTTTCTCCTTAAGCACTCTTCCTTTCATGCAATGTTAATTTTTCTTTCCTTTTCCCCCTCCACTATGTTTGAGCATTAAGCCTTTTTATTTTTCATTTAATCTTTTCATTTAGCTTGCATTTTGTCTTTTCTTTAGTTAAGCAAAACAAACCTCAAAATTTCGTCGATAAGATAATGGTGATTTTCCTCGAAGTAGAAGTAATCAATGCGCCCCGTGGAATACAACCTTGATATTCCTAAATATCCTATTCTATAGACGATAAGGTACACTTGCCTTAATCGGATATAGTTTTGGAGAAAATCTTCAAACCTTCGCTTAATTTCAAAACACGGAAAATCTATATCAGTTTACCAGCCCAATTATTTATGGTCTTCTTTTGTCTTATGTATAAGTTGTTTCTTTTAAGTTTTATATGAGAAAAATGTGTAAAATCACTTTAAAACAATCTGTAAAATTTGTTAAGATAAATAGGGGGAGATTGTTTGGAAAAACCCCTTGTGATTTAACTTAACAAATTACATATAAATGATTTTACCCTCTAGGCTTATTTCCCACATTGTATAGTAAGGGTAATCTGGTCATTAGATGTCTTAGGATGACACACTCAACTTAGAGTGTCAAGTCTAGGTCAGGGTAAGCTCAATCTGAGTTGAACTAATATTTGCGTCGAATACAAGTTGACGCAACTTTGACTTACTGTCGATGCAACTCGGACTTGAAGTCCAAGCAACTCAAACCCTCTGTCAAAGTATATCAATTCAACGCTATGTCGAATAGGAGTCGACATAGATAAAGGAGCATATCAAAGTGATCTTAGAAGTCGACGCAACCTCGATTTCAATTCAACGCAGAAGGACGTACCTGTCGGAGCCATCTGAAGTCGATGCAACGTCAACTACAATTCAACGCAGACAATGAAGTTCAGAATGAAGTCTTCAACTAGACGGTTATGTCGATAAGTAATCGATTTAACGTCGACATCAGAGTTCAACCAGATCTTGAAGGAATTCAAAGCTGCTCTTACACGAACTCGAATGTGCATCGATGAGAAGAGATAATGAAGTCAACGCAGCGTCGAATACAGTTTGAAAAGGAAACCTTTTTAGTTGTTTCTTTTGCACTCTCTCTGAGGGCCCACAGCACTAAAGACCATTCTACAATGGCTTGTTTAATGCCTAAAATGGAGAGGAGAGCATTCAAGATGACAGAAAAAGATTTCTTGGAAAGGATTCAAACAGTTGGTTGACGGGTCGTGAACAAAAGAAGGAAGAGAGATTAATTATTTAAGCTAATACCTTTTCAGGACAACCCAAAAGAGGAAAGGAATTCAAATTAAATCATGGACAATAAATAAGAATAACAATGAGAAATAATGACAACACAATCAACACATTTCACTGAGCTTGTCGATTAGGGTTTCGTCTTCTTCTTCCTCCTGGAACCCTAAAAAGTCAAGGAAAAAGATCTGCTCTCTCCTAGAATAGAAAATAGAAGGTTGCTCTTCATCAACATCTTATAGCAGCCAGAATACAAGGATAATACAGTCAAAAGGATCTGAAGCAAATAACCCTTGCAAATCATCACCATCATAAGCAAGGGTTCATCATTAGCAGATCCAGCAAAAGGAAAAATAGAAGCTGAAGGCTTCAATAGAATTTTGAGAACAGAATTCTTATTCATACTTCTTCCTCTTCCTTCACCCTTCCTTCATTTGTAAAAGAGTTTTAAGAATCCCTGTTCGAAAGGATTCAGTGGTTCAAGATCTCCTTATCAAAAGATTTGTGGTTCAAGATCTCCTTATCAAAAGACTTGTGGTTCAGGATCTCCTTATCAAAAGATCTGAGTGGTTCAAGATCTCCTTATCAAAAGATCTTTGGTTCAAGAGTCTCCTTATCAAAAGACTCATGCACATGTTGTGCATTCCAACTATGTGGTAGAAGAGAGGACTACCCACATTTTGGGGAACCTCTATAAAATCTTGTGTTTTCTGTGTTGTGCCTTTTCTGTGCTGTCCCATTATTTATTGCTTACTATTTCTTTATTTTTTATAATTACTACACATTATTTATTCTGGATCTTGGTATTGCTGAAGAATAATTCCTTAGGGGTTTTATTATATGCACAAGTAGGATAGAAATATTTTAAATCTCTATTCACCCCTAGAGAATACTCAGAGGCACACTGTGCACTTTCACAGTCCTTTTCAAACCTCACTATCCCCAAGGGATGCAAACAAGTTTCATTTATAACTTTATTCATCATAATCTTTACATAGGTTTAATTAGACATAACTATTTAAGTAAGATCTTGGACTTCCCGCGGACTACCCGGTGAAGGGATCGCAACGGTACTAGGAGATAAGATGGGCTGGCATCCCAAACCTCCATTTCTCAAGATATTTAATCTTATATATGGTTACCCTTCCTTAAAGCACTCTCTCAATTTTTACTTGTATTAACCTTTAATAGATTTATAACTCTTTTATGGGAGAGTTGATCTATCTCTTGAACTCTGAATATTGGTTATTCCACTCGATGTCCATGTACCCTATCACTCATCACTACTTGTCTAATTGTCCTGGGACTCAAATCAGAAGTCTAACATACTTCAAACATGTCACTAATCCTCTTATAATCAGGTCTTATGCTCATCCTCAAGGTTCACCCATTAGCAAATGTTTTATTAAACATAACTCACTTTTAACTCTATACACACGCGATTTATGTAAAACCCAAATCGTAGTAATCTATAAGCTCCAACATTAAATCTAGAGATGCCAAATGATCACACTAATATTCTTCTACAAATGTGTCATATTCTAAAGTGATTAAATCTCAAACATGTCTTTAATTCAATGTCTGATATGATTTAAAATTTGTTCTAACTATACAGAAAATGTGCTCCAAAAATTATACCAATTTTTGGAGCTTATATAAATGTTGTCCTACTATTATATTCTAGATTTAGTCTAGATCCAAAGTGATATTGCTGGCCAAATCAATAAGTCATTTTTTGTTAAACACGGACCAATATGTTCAAATATTATTGTCCGTGCCATGTATGAGGTAACAATCAAAATTACATGGCCAATAAATCTAAAATAATTTCCATAGGTTTATCATGATATTAAATGTGTTCTACCAAAGATTCATCTTTTTTAATTAATTTGACCATGATAATAATTTCCATTAAATAGGGGCAATATCTAAGTTTATACATGAAGTACAGAAAAATGATTTCTAAATATTTCCATAAAAATTTTTAGAGGTTTATTAAGTCATAATAATGTGTCTTTCAGAGAATCAATATTTTCATAATTAATTAGTCACTAAAATTCCACAAATACTTTTATGAGACACATTCATCATTACACATGAACTATATAATTTACTCATCCAAAAATTCTAAATAAATTTCCAGTGGTTCATTAAACTCCAAAAATGTGTATAACAGAGAATCAATATTTTTCACAATTATTTGCTCACTAAAATTCCATAAATACTTTTATGGGGTAATTCTAACATTACACAGGAAGTATATAAATTACTCATCCGAAAATTTTAATTAAATTTCTTGAGGTTCAACATACTCTAAAAATGTGTTTGGCAGAGAATCAGTATTTTTCATAATTATTTGTTTACAAAAATTGCATAAATACTTTCATGGGGTAAATACTTTAAAAAGTGTCTAGCCAGAAAATTGGAATTTTCCAAAATATATTGACAAGGTGTTCATCACATATTCTTAAATAAGAAAATTCTATGAATTAATAAATTGTAGGGAACAAGTTACTAAAATAAATTCCCAATAAATTCTCAGAGGTTTATCTTACACTAAGAAGTGCACTGATAGAAAATTAGATTTTTCCAAGATTATTTGACAATTAAAATTCCATAAATGCCACTGTGTGATTATTAAAATTAATAAGGAAACTACATGAATTTTTCATCAAAAAATTCCAACTAAAATTTCTTGTGGTTTGGCATACCATAAAAAGTGTCGTGATAGAGAATCGCATTTTTCCAAATTAATTTGATCATGTTTAATTCACTTATACACAAATATGACAATTCATTTTAATGATAGACATAAGGGAAACCGATGTTAACCAATTCCTAATAAATTCGCAGAGACATAATTTGACCTAACCAAGCATATGGCAGAGTTTTAGATTTTTCCTTATTTGTTTAGCCACTTTTATTTCATTAATATCAAAGTGTGATATTTTAAATATAATTATAAACTTTAGGAAAATTAAGTCCAAAAGCCTTAATTTCTCTAGAGGTGATACATAATATCATAACACATTCATGGACAGAATTTCATTGGCATTCAACCATTATTTTGGGGCAAATTCACAAAATATCATTTTGTGCTACTTGCACACCATTTCTCATACTAAACAATTCTTGCATGTTGAACCCATCCACATGCACAAGTCCAAATGGTCCCAAATTTTAAACAGGGACATTTGATGACCTAAACTACAACCAATAAAATATTTGAGCCATTTTGAGGTCTAGATACGTATGTCTTATATACATAAAATCATAGTTTCAATAAAACTATAGAAAAATATCCTCCAAAATTTTTTATTTTTGGGTGGGAGGTGTATTTAGTCATATTACATTTATGTTTAAAGTTCCATCCACATGTAATGTGTATTTTGAGAAATATACACAAAATACATATGCATGCATATAAAATACACCCTCCACTAAAAACATGAAGATTGTGTGGGGCTACACTCAATCTCTTGGTGAGTTTAACCCCAATCTGGAAAGGTCTTTCCAAGATCTACATTTTTTATGTTCATTACTTAAACTGATTTTGGTCCTAAGGTGTTCAAACATCTGCATGAACATGCAGGTAAATCTATGACAAATTTAAATGTTCTTCAAATAAAGTTAGAGTTTATACACATCATATATCATACATCTTAAAGAATATCTAACCATCCTTGGACATCTTCTCCCTTTACCCTAAGGCTGAGATTCAACTACCCTGGAGCATATTCCAACTCCATTTCCCAGCTATTCCCTTGCCTCCATGTTCGGCCACCACCACCACCTCATTTGAGGTGGTGGTTATCGATTGGCGATCGTTTGCCGACCAGAGGTGGCCAGAATAGTAATTCCTAGCATGGACATTTTGGATCAAATTTTAGCCAAAATGAAGAAGGATTCAAGCTCATTTGAGCTCAAATCAAACCCTATTCAATCTAGATACTAGGACAAGGGAAGAAGGTGAGGAAACCTGCCTTATTTGAAGCTTGCAATCAGGCATTTTACCTAGGTTCCATGGTAAGCCACTTTGATGGAACACGGTTTTCCGCATCCCTTTGATTTGAGAATAACAAATCCTACATGTATTTGATCTTGTTTCTCATTGTGTTTTTAGGATGCAGGTTTGAACAAAATTGACACTAGGATGTTATATTGTTGGTATGGACTTGCCCACAAGCTAAAATGATGAAAGTGGTCTAACGCCAGGCGTTTGAACTTAATGTTGGCGTTGACATTCGTTGAATATGGCATGGAGGGAAGCTGCCATGATTGCAGGAGCATTTTGGGAATGATTTGACTTAACGCAAGGCGTTAGCCTCAACGCCAGCTTTAAGGTTGCCTAAAATGAATGTTTCTAAAGATGCAGAATCTCCTTCCTATTTTGAAGATTCGAGCAATCAAATTATTTCTATACTGAGTCAACACCTGACATTATCCTCACGCCGACGTTAGCTTCCAGTCCTATAAATAGGTGGCATTTGTTCTCTTCAATTAATTGATTCCAAGGAGCCCTATTCCAGCACTTCGGAAACTATATGAGGGTCGTATTTTTTAGACCACCATCTCCAACACAAATTCAAGAGAAGAATTCGAAGGAGGATCGGATCAACGCTCATCCAATGCGAAGAACGAATGCTTCAACTTCGATGATATTCAGCGAATCTTCGCCATCTCCAGAATTCTTCATAGAGTTTTTTACTTGAGTTTTATATTTTGCCTCTTTCAATATGATCGTATAGTGAATTCACCTTGTGTTGGCGACTAGGTCTGGGTAGGACTTAGGGAGGAGTTTGCTTGTGTTGGCGACTAGGTCTAGGTAGTAGATCTAGGTGGTGCTCGAGGTCTTTCTGGGGATAGAAAGGCTAGAGCGGCTTGAGGCCGTATATGGGGAAAGATCGGCTAAAGCCAACCAGTTTTTAGTGAGAAGAGTCGGTATAGAAAATTTAAAGAGTATTTCATATTCGCCATGATTTCTAGCGTCATAGAAATCAAATATTGTCATCAACTTTTATAAATGATAATTGTGTCTTTTCATGCTAATTAAAATTGATTTCAATTCTTATTTCTAGCTCTTTACTTTTGTTTCAATTTACTTATTAGAAAATTACAAAAGTTTTTCTTAAAATCCTATAGTTTTCTAAAACCCTTATTCACGCAATCTAGTGCTTGCGCTATCGCTATCAACAGTGCTAGGTTGATTTAGGAAATATTCTGCATGTGAGAATCTTTCATTCAAAGGAGAACTCAGAGGGGTTTATTCCAAATGGTCTAACAACCAGGAATAAATGGTGTCTTATGATCTCCCTTTTCCAAAGGGTCAGGGTGTTAGTAGACCACCTCTTTTTACTGGGTCAGATTTCAAATACTGAAAATCTAGGATGATGTGTTTTCTTATGACCATAGATATAGAAGTATGGAACATGGTGGAAGTTCAGTACTCTCCTCCTACAGTGGTAGTAGGAGAGGTTACGGTAGAAAAACCTAAGGATATATGGGATGATAACGATAAACTCAAGTGCAAAAATAATGCTAAGGCAATGAATGATTTATATTGTGCACTAAATAGAATTGAATTTAATAGAATTTCTGCATGTGTAACTGCTTATGATATTTGTAACCAATTGGAAGTTACTCATGAAGGTACATCACAGGTGAAAGATGCAAAGCTATTCCAACTAGAGTCGGAATATGAAAAGTTCAGGATGGATGTTGAAGAAGACATCAAATCGATATACACACGCTTCACCAAGATCGACAATGCTTCAAAAGCTCTTAGAAAGACCTAGTCCGACGACAACTTGGTTAGAAAGATTCTTCTCTCTCTACCTCCGAGTTTCAATCCAAAGGTGACATCCATCTCGGAGTCACACAACCTGAGAACTCTCCAGATTGAGAACCTCATTGGGAATCTGAAAACCCATGAGGTAGAACTCCAGATTCAACATAATGAATACAACAAGGAGACAAAGAAAAAGGCGCTGGCACAAAAATCAAAGAAGGAGAGCAACGAAGATGATGATGATGAAGATGAAGAAGGTCTCCTAGTTAAGAACTTTAGAATATTCATTAGAAATCCGAAAAGAAGGAACACCTTGCAGAAATACTTCTAGAAGGATACTCGATGAAAAGGGTCTTCCTCTTCTTCAAAGAAAGAAAAGGAAAGTGACGACGAAGAAGAAAGACCACCACCAGAGTGCTTTCCCTGCAGGAAGACCGGGCACATTCGAAGCCAGTGCCCAAAGTATCTAAAGGAGCAAAAAGAAAAATGATACAAAGGGAAGGAGAAAAAGACGGTATTGAAAGCTGCAACATGGGATGATTCTTCCTCTGAAGAATCAAGCGAATCTGAGTCAAGCAACGAGGAGGAAGCAAATGTATGCTTCATGGAAAAAGGCAACGATGATGACACCAGTGTTTTTAGTGTCACTGAGGTCACTCCTCCCACCTTCAAAGAATTTTATGATGAATTTGTTCAAACCTGGAAAGCCTATGATAAAAGTATAGAAGATAGTGTTATTTTAAATCATGAAAATGAATCTCTTATCAAAGAATCATAAGCTTACTTAAAATTAATTTCTTTAGAAAAGAGAAAGTTTTCATGCCAAAAGTATGAACACTCCTTATGTAAGGCAAAAGATCTTGAAGTTTCTCTTTCTAAGGCCCTCGCTCAAATCAAAACTCTTACTAGAGAAAAGGTGGACTTAGAAAGAAAACTAAAAACCTCTCTCTTACAAATTGAAAATAACAAAAAAGGTTTTGAAAATAAATGTGTCATTGTTGTAAAAGAAAACTCATCTCTTAAAAAACAAACTCATGACCTCAATATGGCCATCAAAAAATTTGGAATCAGTCAACAATCTCTGGACATGATTTTAGGGAACCAATGTTATGGTTATGGAAAATTTGGGCTCGGATATCAAAGTGACAGCTACTGCCCGACGCTAGCCACTAACGCCGATGGTAGCCCCTCGTATAAAAAATCTTATGTTTATTCCAAAAATCAAACTTCTTCCAGCGAGAGCAATGTAAAATTCCAGAAAAGGGACTCAACCCCCTTTATTTCGTGTGCAAACTGTCATAGGTTTGGTCACACATCTAGCTCTTGCAGGAAAATCAAACAGGGATCTCTAAAGCAAATCTGGGTACCTAAGGCATCCACTTATTCTATGGGTGGTACCTCTTGGGTATCCGAATCTTTACTCTCATCTTCTTTCTAGATTTGTAGGTATGCTAAGAATACGGAGGACGTATGGCACTTGGACTTGGGCTGCTCCAAGCATATGACGGGCAACAAAGAAAATTTCCTTAGCCTAGAAAAGAAGAAGGGAGGGATCGTTACTTTTGGAGATAACGGTAAAGGAAGGATCATGGGATTCGGTACAGTGGGTAATGAATCCTGTACTATTTTTAAAGTTCTTTATATAAAAGGTTTAAAATATAACTTAATATCTATTAGTCAATTATGTGATAAAGGATTAGATATTTTTATTTAAGTCATATATGAAAACACAATCGTTTCATGCATTTTTCTACAATTTAGACATCTCCAAACTTTCTAAAAATTCTTCATGAAACTAATCTTTGGACACTTATTCAAGATCAAATAACAAAATTTTCAAAATCTTAAAATTTACACATGTAAGAGTTCAAATTTAATCACAAAATTCTTTTTCATAATATAAAAAAAACTGTATGGACTTTCTTGTTAATATCAAGCATGGTTTAATTTATCACTTAGACTCTCTATAATGTTGAAATTCATCTTTTCAAACTACTATGAACATTGTTGTGCTTCTTATCATGCTTTGATATATCTAAACACATGTGCATCAATTGTATTGAAAAAGTTATGTGTAGAATCAAGCTTAGCATGACTCTAAGTATGAGTAAATATTTTATGATTGATAATGGTATTTCTTCAATCACTTATTTTGGCAAGTCTACATGTGTTTTTAATCTAAGAATGCTTGCTTGTGTATTGTAATTGTACAATGAATTAAAATTGCACAAGTATCTTACCTACACTACATTTATTTGCACTCTTAAAAATTAAGAAAAGTGGTTGTGCTTTCAAAGTTACTTTGGTTTGCAAAACAAGTGTATTTTGAAATCATTGTACAAACCAAAAAAATCATGAAATAAATTGACAATGATAACCCCACTAAGCACTACTTGAACCTCCTGATAAGCCTTAATAAGCATTGTAAGGTTGAGCACCTTGGAAAGAATAGTAAAATGTCTTGTGCAAACCTTAACTTATTTTTACACCACTTATTCTTAAGTACACCGGATCACAAAAATATCAATATTGAAAATTAAAAGTTGTGATCCCCAAGCACTACATTGCACCCTGATAAGTCTTCATGAGCATTGTGTGTGCAGAGCACCTTGGTAGTTGTACATTTTTTCTATGTGCATGGAAGTGTGTGTTAGTAAAATTATTTGTGTTTTTTTATGCACTTTACTCTCCATATGTCTTGTATTTCTTGATTAAATCATTTGTTTACTTTCTTCAAAATACACCTATGTGCACATCATTATCTTCCATAACACTTCTTCTCATGAGTATTGGATCCTAAGGCTATTTTTATACTACTCTTTATATATAAATGCACTAGATAACCTAGCATGCTCTCTACAATGTTTGGTATGTCTTGAATTTGTGAATTAAAATAACATTGTAGTAGTCTCTTTTTGATATCTTTCTTTCATGCTTGGTTTCTTTATTGTAAAATTTAACGATTTTAAAAGAAAAATGATTTACAAAAACATCTTATTTTGGAATTTAACTCATATTTCTTCTTATGAATCGTCATGATTACAAAAAGATGTTTCTTGTATCTCTATAAGTCTTCAGTAATTTCAACTCCTGCGCTACCGCCTGTACTAGTGCCTTCTATAACAACTTCCTGAAATTGCTCTAATCAGGTCTAGCTCCTGCGCTATCCACTACCGCCGACGCTAGTGGCCATGTTGGAGTTTTTGGACTTGAGGGAAACATTCTTATGTTATCCTTAAGTCATATGGCATTATTTCCTGCACACTTAAACACACAAGATCAAATACACATAGGATTTGTTTTTATCAAACCTAGGAGATGCGTAAGACCATATTCCAACACTCGGTCTCAGTATCCACTAGCCGTATGGGATCTAGCTGAATGGATCTATCAAACTCCACAGGGACAGATGTAGTCGTGGCATACTGGTCGGGGCAAAGCAATGCTCTTTGCAGGGAGGATCCATGGAAGATGTCATGCAGGTTTTCCAGTTTTGGGGGTAGCTCCAGCCTATAAGCCAAGGGGATGATTTGTTCCACGAAAGTATATGGCCCCATATATCGAGGACTGGGCGTTTTCTTCCATTGGACGATACACCTTGCATCGGTCTAATCTTCAAGAAAACCTTGTCTCTTATATGGAACTCCACCATCTGGTGTCTCCCATTAAAGTACTTCGCCTGCCAGCTCAGTGCCTTCGGGTCCTCATCCTGGATCCAAGATAGAGGCATCCTGCACCTCCTTCCATACAGTGCCTCAGAAGGAGCCATGTCGATGTTTGGCTGATGACTATTATTATAGGAGAACTCTACCAAAGTTAGAAGACTCCCCCATGACTCTCCCTGATCTAAGACACATAGCCAAAGTAGGTACTCCATCGTCCTGATAGTCCTCTCTAACTGGTTGTTGGTCTAAGGATGGAAGGATGTGCGGAAGGTCAAATGTGAACCAAAATATGCTTGCACTGCCCTCCATTCCCTAGAGGTGAAACGACCATCTCGGTCTGAAATGATAGTTTTGGGCACCCCGTGATTTCGGACAAACTGCTCCACGAAGAGATGCACCAAAACATCGACATGTGTAGCATTCCTGATTGGAATAAACCCGGTGACCTTCGTCAACCGATCTACAATCACCCATACAGAATCACTCCCGGAGCGGGAGAGGGGTAGACCGTGTACAAAATCCATGGAAATGTCCTCAAACATCAACTCTGGCACTGGCAATGGCTGTAGTTATCCCCCAGGGCTCTTTCACTCTGCCTTCACCCACTGGAATCTCTCACAATGGGTGACAAAATGTATAATATCCCTCTTCATTCCAGGCCAAAACATCATCTTCCACAGGTCCGCGAGCATCTTAGTGATCCCGAGATGTACCGAATACTTGGTGCAATGTGCCTCTCTAAAAATGTCCACCTAAATCCGTCCTCCTACATGGATATCTAGCTAGCCGCGGAAATACACAAGGTCCTCACATAGTGTATACTCCTCCGTAGAACCAGCCTCCATTGCTCAAAATATAGGGTTCATGGCAGCATCCTTCCTCTACTCAGCTCAGATGTGATCACGTATATCACAAACTATGCTCATAGTATCCAGGTGCTCAGCATAAATCTCTGGATTAGCCCTGGACACAAGCATAATCTGCATCTCCTCGAGCACCTTGGTCAGCTCCATGGCCATCAGGTGAGACTCTAGGCTGGATGTGGATGTTCGTCTGCTCAATGCATCGACCATGGAGTTTGCCTTCCCGGGGTGGTAGTACAATTAAAATTCATAGTCGCACAGGAATTCCAACCACCATCACTGCCTCATGTTCAGATCCTTCTGAGTGTGGACATACTTCAGATTCTTTTTATCTGAAAATATCTCGCAGTGTATGCCGTATAAATAGTGCCTCCAAATCTTCAAGGTGAAGACCACTCCTCCAAGCTCCAAATCTTGCACCAGGTAGTTCTGCTCATGCTTCTTCATCTATAACGTCCCAAGGCCCAGGAATTACCATTAGGATAACATCCACTGACAGCCTCGCCTGGCGACCGTTACAGGGCTGCAGCCCAAGCACCCCAACCCCTCTCTAGCCCACTGGCGGGTTGTTGGTGGCCACAGCCTCCCTTCGATGAGTCAAACTCGATAGTTTAGTGTTCAGCACGAGGACTTCCCAGGAGGTCACCCATCCCAGAATTGCTCCAGCCCGAGCACGCTTAACTATGGAGTTCTTCCACTTCTCATCACCAATTGAGCTGCAATTGGTGATGAGAAGTGGAAGAACTCCATAGTTAAGCGTGCTCGGGCTGGAGTAGTACTGGGATGGGTGACCTCCTGGGATGTCCCTGTGCTGCATACTTAACTATCGAGTTTGGTTGTGGCCACCAACAACATCCATCGACAGTCTCACCTGGCGACTGTTACCAGGCTGCAGCCCAAGCACCCCAACCCCTCTCCAGCCTACTAGCGGGTTGTTGGTGGCCATAACCTCCCTTCGATGAGGCAAACTCGATAGTTAAGTATGCAGCATAGGGACTTCCCAGTAGGTCACCCATCCCAGTACTACTCCAGCCCGAGCATGCTTAACTATGGAGTTCTTCCACTTCTTATCACCAATTGAGTTGCAGCTTAACTGGATCACTTCTCACCAAAGGGAGGTTGTGGTCACCAACAACCCGCCTGTGGGCTGGAAAGGTGTTGGGGTTCTTGGGCTGCAACCCGGTAATGGTCGCCAGGCGAGGCTGTCAGTGGATTTGAAAATCCACCTCTTTGTGTGGGGGTAGTCTGGGCAACATCTCGGGAAAACAGCTTAAAAGTCCAACACCACTGATACATCTGAGATACTAACCTCTGTTTCCTTCCTCTCGAAGCAGATCATGTATAACTCATCACCTTTGGCGTAGGCCTTAACAACCTGAATAGAGGATAACAAAATATGGGAGATGGGTCTAATACCTTCAAAAATGACCTCTGAATCACCATGCCTCAAGATGATTTGCTTTGCCATGCAATCAATCTTCGCATCATGCCCAAAATGAGATCAAAGTCTGGCATCCACAGTATCATTGTCGGTGTGTCGAATAGCTTCCCGCCAATGGATACCTCCATGTTGTATTTGATGGAGGATACTAACTCTGAGCCATCCGGAAGGCATACTATCCTAGTAATTCCTGTGAAATGATGCACCCCATCCATATCCTCCATGAAGTCTTCCAAAATGAATGAATGACTGGATCGCGTGTCAAAGAGGGTATGGGCGGGCTTACCGCTAATGATCACGGAACTAGCAGTTTTATGTTATGTATACTTAAATATGAGGTTCTCTAGATAATTTATTAAGTACACTAAGGTATATCAATAATGAAAAGAGAAATTAAAATGCATGGGTACCTGCGATGACTTCCTGCAGGTTCCTCTCCCGAGCCATATCCAATGCATACATATGTCCCTAGACAGGCCTGTGGTTTCCACCATGATCTCCTCGGCCCCGGCCTTGACCTCGTCCTTGCTGTGTTGGCACGGCTACCAGATGATTTGGGGCTCTGTGGGCAGTGCCTCTGCATGTGTCCCAACTGGTTGCACTGATAGCAAACTCCCTTAACGTGTCCTCTCCCTTCTGGCCTCGGAGGGGCCTGCATGCGTAGGGGCTGTGGAGCTAGTACTGCTGGTGCTAGATGCGCGGCCCTAAATTTTGGATGTTGACGTCCCCCAACTCTCCTATAATCCATATTCATGCCCCTTGGGGGCCTTATACCCCTTTTGCCACCTCCCTCAATCATAAAATCCGCTGGCCTCTTTCCTCTATTCTGGACCCCAAGGTGGTCCGCCTCGAGGTTCTACGTCATCTCAATGATCTGAGATAGACTGGAATCAGCCATGAAAAGTAAAGCCTGTCTGAGGGAGTCCCAAAGACCCATGTAGAACCTCTTTGCATATCCCTGATCATCCAAAGCATAGGTGCCCGCAAATCTAGCCAAGTGTGAGAACTCTCACTGGTACTCAAGTATAGAATGGTTTCCCTACTTCAAAAGCAGGAACCTCTCCTCCAAGTCATCACGGTCGGTAGTTGGCACAAAATGCTCCAAGAAGACCTCACTGAACTTGTCCCAATTGATGTCGGAGTAACTATGTCCGTCAAAAGTGGAGTACATAAGGTAATTCCACCATCTCTTGGCGTGTGCATCCAAGACAGAAACTGCCAAGGTGACCGCCATGTTTCTTGGGCACCGTATCCTGACTAGCATCTTCTGTATCGTGCCAAGCCATTCCTCCATCCACAAAGCTGACTCCATTTCATGGTAGATAGGAGGAACGATTCCTCGAATGGAACTCAGTCAGTTTGACCCCGAATTTTGCTGTTGTACTGGAGACTGCTGGGATCTGAAAGCATCCAAGATTGACTTCAGAGTCTGTCCGAGCTCGAACTACGGGAAGAGAGTAGCACTCGGAGGAGGGGGATAACTAGCCTATGGACCCGAAAGGCAAATATATAAGAAGAGTGGACATAATAATGTGAATTCACATGTGGGCACACCAATGCTTCCGTTGTATTAGCTTGTTCGCAAACTAGATTTTGAGCAGGGTGTTCCAATGGTTTAGTGGGCTTCTTTATTCTAGGATTGTGTGTCAGTTGATCATGCAAAGTTATCTAGTGCATTTACTTAAAATTATAGAAAAGACATGTAAATATGCTTTAAACTCCAATACTCATGAGTAAAGGTTTATGAGAGATAATGATGTGTACAAGCAGTGTGTTTGATAAGAGTATACAAATGATTTAATCAAAACACATGACATGTAAAATGGAATAAACATAACATTATTGAAATGCATTTTTAGAATTACTTCCACCCATATAGCAATGTTTTATTTCAATGCACATAAAAGCAGTACAACTCCAAGGTGCTCTACACACAGAGTGCTTATTAAGACTTATCAGGGTGCAAAGTAGTGCTTGGGGGATCACATATATTTTATCTTTTCTTTTATTTATTTATGATCCGGTGTACAAGAAGAAGTAGTGTATAAAGGAGTTTGCACAAGACACTTTACAATTATTTCTAAGGTGCTTAACCTCACATTGCTCATTAAGACTTATGAGGAGGGTGAGTACTGCTTGGTGGAGTTATCTTTGTCATGTATTCATTTGAATTTTAGTTAGTGACAAAGTTCTCCGAATTCACTTGTTTTTTGCAAACATAGAGTTTTTGGATTAAAAACACACATCTTCGAAAATGGGTGCATGAAAAAGGACTTTTATAAGGTGTAGGTGAACTAATCACACATCTAATAATGTTAAGTTGTTACACTACACAATCAAGCAAGGTTAAGATTAAAATCATATGTAGATTATCAAAGAGGTGAGTGAATAAATCATTATCAAATATAAAACATTACTTATACTTAGAGGCATGTTAAGCACTTCTACACAGGATTCCTATAATACATTTCATTGTATATTACAAGATAATGTTCAATGCATAACACAAAACAATGTTTTAATATACTTGAAATTAGAATTTAACATTGTATTTTAATCTTGAAAAGATAAACCTAATCATCCTTAAAGCATTTCAATGAATAGTAATCAGTTTTTATAATTTTTAATTTTTAATAAAAAATTTAAAATAGTAAACAAAAGAAACAATAAGAAAAGCATATTTTTGTTCTTTGAAAATGTTGTAGTTTTGTATTTGATTAATAAATAGTCAAATTAAAATATTTAATAGAAAGCTTGTTTTTGATTGATTTTGATTAGTTTTACATTTTTTGTTTTAATTATTTAAAGAGTACTAGGAATTAAACAGAAATGCATAACTTGAAAAATAATTAATAAACATAGAATTTTATACTACCGCCAGCGGTAACAACTTAACGCCACGCGATAGTAACTGAAATTGTAATTCTCAGAAAAAATGTGTGTTTTTGAAATTTTTTGCCTGATTGTGTTTGTTTAGTGTAAGGGCTATGTAGTGGAGCCTAGAAATCAGGCTAGCATACACACAACATGCAGGTTTATCATTTTTAAGTTAAGATGTCCAAAACACCTAATTCTAGTCTAAGTAGAGCAAATTGTGCATCAGGTAGTGGCTTGGTAAAAATGTTCGCAAGTTGAGTTTCAGTTCCTATAAATTTTACATGAACATGTTCCTTTTTACGTGATCCCTAGTGAAATGATGTCTTACGTCTATATGTTTGGATCTTGAGTGATGTACGAGGTTGTTTGTTAGGTCAATAGCACTCTTGTTATCACATTTTAATTCAATATCGGTTAGATGAACTAAAAAGTCTTCTAAGATTTGAGTAATCCATAATGCTTGTGCACAACAACTTCCTAGTGCAATATATTCGGCCTCAGTGGTGGAGAGAGCAACCAAATTTTGTTTTCTACTTGACCATGCAACTAGTGAAGGGCCTAAGAAATGACATGTGTCACTAATGCTTTTCCTATCTAATGAACATCCCGCATAATCAGAATAAGAAAAACCATGTAAAATAAAAGAATCACTATTTGGATAACATAGACCTAAAAAAGATGTTCCGATTAAATATCTAAAAATTCATTTCACCGCTTTTAAATGTGATTCTTTTGGATTAGCTTGAAATCTAGCGCATAAACATACGACAAAAGTAATATCAGGTCTAGATGCACTTAAGTACAATAAAGATCCAATCATTCCTCTATACAAGGTTTGATCAATTGATATTCTGGGTTCATCTTTTCCTAATTTTAGTGATGCGCACATTGGTGTACTAGCTAGTTTTAAGTTTTCAAATCCAAAAATGTTTTGGCAAATCATGTACATACTTGGTTTGATAAATACAAATTCCATCATTTCCTTGTGTGATTTGAAAACCTAAGAAATATGTGAGTTCACCAACTATGCTCATCTTAAAATCATTTTGCATTACTTGTAAATTACACAACTCTTCATTAGTGGCTCCAAAGATAATGTCATCAACATAAATTTGTAAGATGCTTGAAACATTATTTATATGCTTAATGAAGAGCGTGTTATCAACACTACCCATTTTATAAACATGCTTTAATAAAAAGATGTTAAGCACATTTTACATCCATTTGAAATAATTTAAACATTTTATAACTCGCAAAAGCAAGAAAGATTCTAATAGATTCTAGGCGAGCAACGGGTGCAAATGTTTCATCAAAATCCACCCCCTCGATTTGCGAGTATCCTTGTGCTACTAGTCTAGCCTTGTTCCTAGTGATTCTAGAATCGTCATCTAATTTTTATTAAATATCCATTTTACAACAATAACTGGGTGATTAGATGGTCTTTCTACTAGCTTCCAAACCCTATTTCATTCAAATTCATTTAATTCTTCATTCATAACCATAAACCAAATCTCAAACTTTAAAGCGGTAGAAACATTCTTTGGTTCAATTTCAGAAACAAAGCATAAATTTGAAAAGTATTCATGAATGGAAGAACGTGTCGTTACCCCTCTTGACGGTTCTCCAATGATAAGCTCTGTTGGATTGTCTTTTGTAAATCAGAACATGCTTGGAGGTACAAAATTTTCTTGCACCGCCTCTATTTCTTTATCAACTCTAAGTGGACCATTTTCCTCATCCTCACTACAACAAACTGCCCTTATAGTAAGGACCTAAATCGTTATAGTAAGTTCCAAAAATCGTTAGAAAAACTCTTTGGTAACGAAAAAAACTTTAAGTAACAGTCCTCCTCTAAAGCTCGACGCTAAAAGTTCTTGTAACGAATGTATGCATGTCATTACAAATAAACTAATTGTAACAAATGATACTTTCTCACCAAAAAGAGATTCTTCCTCACAATAAATTGGTCACAATAAATATTATTTCGTTACGAATGTTTTTTTTCCTCACAAAAAAACAGTTACGATTAAAACTATTTCGTTACAAATGTTTTATTTTTTCCTCACTAAAAATAAACTAACTTCCTTACAATAAAGTATAATAAACATTATTTCGTTACAATAGATTAAACAATAGTAACGAAAAAATTGTTACATTTGTTTTTCATTCTTCTTACTACAGCCAATTCATTAATATATCAAAAATATTATATTTCTATTTTTTGTGTACCTGAGATTTTATTACAAATAATAATCTTGAAAACACACATATATTTAATATTTCGTAACAAGATCAACATGTATATATTCACACCAAAGTATTACATAGAGTACAAGTTATTATCATCTCTTCTAAAATAATACAATATTAGATTACAAGATCAACATGTTTCTAATAAATCTTCCGTCATTTTTCGAAAAATGAATCGTCCATCACTTTCTGACTAATGAATCTTTCGTCACTTGTCGGTCAATGCTCGAGCACCCTATAAATAGAAGAAAGCAATGAAGATCACCCTACAAATAAATGAGAGCAGAAACATCCATACAAACTCACATCCATACATACATAATCCATACACACCCCATTAAACAAGCGTACAATAAAACACACACTTGCCGCCCGTTGTTTAGTTCACACTAAAATTAAGGTCATGAGGGAGTTCACTGTTTAGTTGTAATGTTCTGAAATTAAGATCACCTGTTAATGACACTTCACTGCACTTAAAATCACACACTTCACTACACAACTCTTTAAAACATACAGCACGCACACAGTTTACTGCACTTAACATTGATCGCACACACTTCACTGCACAACTCTTAAAACAGCACACGCATGCACACATTTCACTGCACTTAACATCACACGCGCACATACAAAACTCATAAAAATAGCACACACATGCACTAAATGAGAATAAGTAAATGGAAATTAAATTCTAATAGCTTCTTCCACTGATTTGGATTAAAAAGAGTTTCCATTATATTAAAAAGTTCCAGATTTATTGGGGAACTACTATAAAATTCCTTGTGTCTCTGTGCTTGTGATTTTCTGTGTTGTTGTGATGTGCTGATTTCTTTATTTAGTTTTTATAAATCACTCAATATACATATATATATATATATCACTACTTTAATTCCGCTATAAAATTAAGGGAAAAAGTTTTAATACACTATTCACCCCCCCTATAGAGTAATATTAAGATCTAAACTCTCCTTCAATTGGTATCAAAGCAAAGTTGATTATATTAATAATATTTGAAAGTGCACAGTTAACCACACTAGAATTCTTTAGAGGGGGGTGAATAGAGAAATAAAATTACTTTATGCAAAGTTAACAAATATATATATATATATATATATATATATGTGTAATAATCACAGAGTTGAGCTTCCCACACACACCAACAAGAATTAAGTAATTAAAGAAAGAAATAGCAAAATGAAAATCACAGCACAACACAAAGAAATATAGCGGTTCCCCAAACTTTGGGTAGTCCACTCTTCTACCCCTTTGGTAGGAATTCACTATATTGCACTGAGTCTTTTGATAAGGAGACTGTTAGAACCAGCCTGAGTCTTTTGATAAGGAGACTCTTAGAACCAGTACAACTGAATTTTTTTTTGAAGAGAGATTCTAAAAACTCTTTTACACTATTTGAAAATGAAATGAAGATAAGAAGAAGAAGTAGGAGAAGTAATTAAAACAAGAAAGAATCTTCTTCCTAGCAAGAAGATTAGAAGCACAAGAAATAGTGAATGAAATCTCTCTTCTATAGTGAGAAGGAGATTGTAGGCCTTTTTCTCTTACAATGAGAGCTATCAGAGATTGCAGCAGTATGGCTTCATAAAGAGAGGAAGAAGAAGGCTTGTTGTTGGCTTCAGCACACTATCACTCCTCTCAGCTTTTCTCACTTTTCTCTTGGGAGCTTTTCCTCTATTTCAAATGTATGGAGTGGATCACTTCTCATTTTTCTCTGCCGACTTCCCTCTTATTTATAGCTCTGTTTATTCAAAGAATACTATAGGAGAATAATCAATTAGCAGTTAGAGAAATGGTAAGAGAGAAAAGATTCCATAATCAATATTTCTGTAGAAGGAAAGAGATTATTCTGATTTCAAATAATATCCATAATAAACTTAATCAATTTAGCCAAGAATCATTTAGAAGGAAAGACTGATTCAAAATGGCTAGAAAAGAATAATATCATTCCATAAAATTCAAATCTACAGATAGAAGGAAAGAAATCTGGCGTCTTTTGAATTTGACATAAAAATTGACGTACGTCGATTACTATTCGACGGAAGCATCGATTTCTGACTGGCTGGACGTCGAGAGGAGAATATGGAAGGTGCGTCGACTTCACTAGATACGTCGACTAGAAGTCAGAGTTACGTCGACATAGGTTACGTTAAATTCTGTTTAGAGCTACTTCGGCTCATTCTGAGAGGAACGACGACTACACTTCGACGTTGCGTCGAATACTATTCGACGCATATTTACTTAGACTAATTTTTCATTCTTAGAATTTATATTCTACTCATTTTTAGGGGTTAAGATAAATCATTTCCCCAACAATCTCCCCCTATTTGTCTTAACCCAATTTAGGGAGAAATTGTACCAACTTTTAATCAACACATCAAGGCATTTATACAGAAAAGAAATATGTTAAGTAATCAAAAGAAAATAGGGAAAGAAATCATGTAACATGTAAGTATCTTTCACAAGATTTAAACTAAGAACTTCTTGTTATACATGAAGTTGACAAAGGCAGAGTAAAGTTTCTTGGATAAATTTTCAATAGCTTCAAAAATATAGGGCATGGCTTTATCAGGATGCTCCTGAACATTTCTGATAATTGTATGCAGCTTTGCCAGGATCTTTTCAGCATCAGGAAGGGTGTCATTTATAGAATAGGCCTTACTAATGATAATTGCTGCCTTTTCATCAATCATTTTAATTGTAATGCTATGAGGTTTCTTTTGTGTAGATTTGGGCTCAGATAGTCCCTTGTTGTCAACCTTGGGCCTATATTTTATCTTTTTCTCTGATTCTTGTTTCTCAGGAATCTCAGACACTTTTCCTTTCCCTTTCCAGGGTGAACTATGCCATTTGTCTAATCCTACTGGCTTGTTAGGCTTTTTATAGGGAATGTAGATATCTTCTGAACACCGTACACCCCTTTTGTGCTTCTATCCTTTGTCTAGGATAAGCCCTGCCTGAGGATTTTTCTTCTGATATGCTTCAACATCAAACAATTTCTTTGGAAGTTTGATGGAAGATTCAGCAAGAATCTGTTCTCTGTTCATCCCCTTCTTGATCTTTTCCATCCAGATATTCCTCTTATCCTCTGTCTCTTTCATTGCTGCTTCAAATTCATACAACTCTCTTTCTCTTATTTCTTCGTGCCTCTTTTCCATGTCAGGATCATGGTACTCCTTTACAGGACTGTTAGGAGTGATATTAGGCATTCTTTCAAACCTTTTTATCTACTCAACAGCCTTTCTGTATTTCTTTTCCTTTGCATAGTCTTTCCTTTCTTCTTTGGAAAATTTTTGCCAATGAGGGATGGCTTCTCTTCTTCTTTTCATTTGTCCTCTTGGTCTTTCCCTAGGTAGCATTTATGGAGGTAAAGGTAGTAGAGGAGGTAGAGAAGGAGCTTGAAGTGGTGGAAGAGGCAGAGGTGGAGATGTAGTTTTCTCTTTAGATGGAGAAGGTGGAGAAGGAACTTTTGTAGGAGAGGGAATTTGTTCTGTAATAGGAGGCAAAATGTCCTTTGGTAGAGTAGACTGTGCTAAGGACTGTTTCTCTCCTTCAATCTCTTCTGGAGGAATATCCTCAAGTAGGGGTGTCTTGAGTTTGATATAGCTAGCAGAGAAGCCAGGAGAGTGATGCTGATATTCTTCCACACACAAGGGTGCCTCAATCCAGACTTGCCCTTTTAGGTCATCAGAAGTAGTTGTTTCTTCCTCCCCCTAGACTTCTGTATTTTGTACTGCAACAATCTCCCCTGAATATATGGGGCATCTACTCTGAATGTTGAATCCACAGCATGGTCTCCTTCTGTATGGTTGGAGGAGGATTCACCAAAGTGTTTGTTGAAGGTGTAATCAGAGTGATTGGAGAAGATTTGAGCCTATGGTAAAAGAAAAACTGATGTTGGTTTAATACTTAGAGATTGTATTTAGAGATTAGAGAAGAGTTAGCCCTGAGCTTTAAGAGAATATAGGACCTGAATAGGGGGGGGGGGGGGGGGGTTTCTGGAGCAACTCTCCCCCTAGTTTATATCCCGTATAAAGGATGTAAACCCTTTTGGCGACAGAGGTTGTTCTTTAAGAAGAACATGAAGCTCAGGAAGAGAAGCAGACAGGTTGGCCAGTTTGGCTTCACATGTAGTTAGCATGGCGGCACACTCGTTTGAGAAGTTGTTTAGTCGTGTCTGAAATTCATTCACGAGTTGTTCCAGAGCATCGTTTATTGCTTGGATGAAGGCAGATTGAACAGGAGTCGGCGCCATTGATGCAGGTAGAAAGGTTGAAGATGAAGTTTTTGGCGGTTTGGGAGAGTAGGAGTTTATGAAATATGAGGTATTATTTAAAGTAGGTGAGGCGTCGAAAAGGAAACAGAAATCGAGGTATATTAGGTAAACCACTCGTCAAAAAAGGCAGGAAAGATTTGTTTCCAGTTTTATCATGAGGTCAACGCATGCGTCGATATGGAGTCGACGCTCCGTCGAATTTTTGTCAGCCTAGTGACCTATCAACGTGTTTGCAGATTTGCGTCGATATCAAGTCGACGGTACGTCAAGAAGGGGTCAACATATCTTTGTCTGTTAAGAAATCAATGCTAGCGTTGAGTTCTTTTCGACGGTGCGTCGATAGGTAATCGACGTATCTTCAAGTGCTCTCTTAATTTTTCTGACTTCTTTTAGATTTACCCAACAATGATGTTTACAAGCCTCCATCAAGCATTCCTAAGGTGTTGATGAAGTAAGTATGCTTAGTTTCATCCAAGGGTTTGGTGAAAATGTCTGCTCTTTGGCTATCAGTAGGAATATATTCTAAGGTTATCTTGCCTTTTTCCACATTGTCTCTAAGAAAGTGATGTCTGATTTCTATATGTTTGGTTCTACCATGATGGACTGGGTTGGATGCTATGGATATAGCACTAGAACTATCACAATAGATTTTCAAGTTACTGATTTCCAATTTATAGTCAAGAAGCTGATTTTGCATCCATAGGATTTGTGAACAACAGCTCCGAGCAGCTATATATTCAGCTTCAGCTGTTGAGGTTGAGACTGAGGTTTGTTTCTTACTGAACCATGATATTAATCTGTCACCTAGGAATTGGCAAGTACCAGATGTGCTTTTTCTATCAACCCTACAACCATCATAGTCTGCATCTGAGAAACCTGTTAATTCAAAGTTGGTTTCTGCTGAGTACCATAAACCTAGTTCAGGTGTTCCCTTTAGGTATATAAGAATTCTTTTTACAGAGGAGAGATGGGATTCTTTTGGATCAACCTGAAATCTAGCACATATGCAGGTGGCAAACATAATGTCAGGTCTGCTAACTGTTAGATAGAGAAGGGAACCTATGATTGCCCTATAGGTCTTTTGATCTACTGATTTTTCCTTATCATCCTTTTCTATGATGGCACTAGTTGCCATAGGTGTTTTCATGGTAGATGCTGATTCCACCAAACTTTTTGATTAACTCTTTAGTGTATTTAGATTGTGAGATAAAGATCCCCTCACTGCTTTGTTTTACTTGTAGCCCTAAGAAATAAGAGAGTTCTCCTATATTACTCATTTCAAATTTAGATTGCATTAGATTAGCAAATATTTTACAGAGTTTGGGATGGGTTGAGCCAAAGATGATGTCATCTACAAAGATTTGAACAAGCAGAAGTTTATTCTTGTGGGTTCTAGTAAAAAGTGTTTTATCTACTTTACCTCTTTCAAAAGAATTTTCTATCAGGAAGTTGGAGAGAGTTTCATACCAAGCTATAGGTGCTTGCTTAAGACCATAAAGAGCTTTGTTATGTTTATAAACAAAGTTAGGAGAGGAAGGATTGATAAAATGTGGTGGTTGCTCTACATATACCTCTTCTTGAAGGTCACCATTTAGAAATGCACTCTTGACATCCATCTGGTATACTTTCATCTTCATGAAAGCAGCATAGGCAAGAAAGAGTCTGATTGCTTCCAATCTGACTACTGGAGCAATGGTTTGATTGTAGTCTATTCCTTCTTCTTGTCCGTATTCTTATGCTACAAGTCATGCCATGTTCCTGACAATTACTCCAGTGGAATCCAGTTTGTTTCTGTATACCCACTTTGTACTAATAACTGGGTAGTTTCTTGGTCTCTCAACTAAGTTCCACACTTTGTTTCTCTCAAATTGGCTTAGTTCTTCTCGCATGGCAATGATCCATTGAGGATCACAATTTGCTTCTTCAAACTTCTTTGGTTCAATTTGTGATAAGAAGCATTGGAGCATCATCCCACTGGAGACTTGGTGTCTTGTTCTTACTCCAGTATTGGGATCTCCAATTACTTGGGATTGAGGATGATTTTTCATATTGATCCCTGTCCTGCTTGGATTTGTCAGATGCTCTTCTTCCTCATTAACAATGGGATCATTGTCCAACTGTTCCTCCTGAACCATGTTCTCTTGTGAGAGTTGGTTTTGATTGCTCTTTTTTGAACCTTCTTCATCTTCTTGTTCAGACTCCTCACTTGGTTCCTGTATCTGGTTTTCTTTCCCAGTGTCTTTGTTCTTTAGAGTCAGATGTTCAAGCTGAGTGTCTATGCTGCTGTTTTCCTATGGAAAAGGACTGGTTGAAGTTTCCTCCCCCTTAAACAGCATGTTAGTTTCATCAAATATAATGTGCATGGATTCTTCAATTTTGAGAGTTCTCCTGTTATAGCATCTATAAGCTTTACTAGATGATGAGTACCCCAGAAATATTCCATCATCAGACTTCTTGTCAAACTTTGCAAGATGATCTTTCCCATTATTTAGGATAAAGCAAGCAGATCCAAAAATTTTAAAGTATTTAACAATGGGTGTTTTTCCCTTCAGGAGCTCATATGGAGTTTTTGACTTAGTTTTATGTATGAGGCTTCTATTTAGAACATAGTTTGCAGTGTTGACTGCTTTAGCCCAGAAGGTTTTTGGTAATCCTGATTCTGCAAGCAAAGTCCTTCTTGATTCAATTAAGGTTCTATTCTTTCTTTCAGCAACTCCATTTTGTTGAGGAGTTCTAGGTGCTGAGAAGCTTTGTTTGATGCCTACATCCTCATAGAAATTACAGATTAACTGATTTTCAAATTCATTCCCATGATCACTTCTGATTATGGAAACATGAGTATTGAATTCAGATTGAATCTGTCTTATGAATCTTGAGAGAATCTTGTGGGTTTCAGACTTAGCCATTAGAAAGAATACCCAGCTAAATCTAGAATAGTCATCCACAATGACTAGAGTATAAGACTTTCCACCTAAGCTCTGAGTGGATATGGGACCAAAGAGATCCATGTGCAGTAGGTAGAGAATCCTGGGAGAGTCATCCTTACCAATTGGTTTGAAGGATGATTTGGTCTGTTTTCCTAGTTGGCAAGGTCTACATGGAGAATCCTTAGAGTATCTACCCTTTGGTAGGCCTCTGACTAGGTTATTCTTTGCTAGTTTACTAATGGTTTTGTAGTTTAGATGACCCAGTCTTCTATGCCATAATTCACTTTTATCAATAATATTGTTGAACAAACAAACTTCTGTGGGTGTGGAGCTAAAGTCTACTATATACTTTCCCTTTTCTAATTCCATTGAGTACTATGTCACCAGTCTTGGAATCAATAATATGGCAAAATAGTGTGGTGAATTTTACCTCATACATACCACTGTCACATATCTGACTTATACTTATCAGATTGTGCTTCAGTCCTTTGACTACTGCCACATTCTTGAAGGTAACTTTCCCTTCTTTGAAATCTCCAAAACCCCTGGTTTTCCCACAGCTAGAGTCTCCAAAGGTCACTGATGGTCCATGCCTATCTTCAAAGTTGGTTAGTAGATTGTTGTACCCTGTCATGTGCATGGAGCATCCACTATCCAAGTACCACACCAGCCTGAATGTGTGATACATTTGCACATAAGATGTTAAACATTAGTTTGGACCCTGCTAAGCTGGGGTCCCTTCATCCCAACAGAAAAAGGTTCAATGAAAGAGTAAGTTGTTTTTTCAGAGTACCCTTTCTTCTTTAGGAGTGTTGTCTTATCATACCAACAGTCATTAGTAATATTGCAGAAATAGTATTCATAATAAAAAGAAATGGATTGAGAAGACTTTTTGGAAAAGGAGATATTTCTGTTAAATTGGTTGCGTCGATATGAATTCGACGTATGTTTAAGGTTGCGTCGAGTCGAAGTCGACGCTTCCTTCATTTTGTGTTCTATTTTAGTCGAAGCATAGGAGAGGTTGCGTTGATTAGAAGTCAACGTATTATTTGAGTTGCGTTGAGTAGAATTCAACGCAAGTCGATATTGATTCGACACAAATTTGTTTCTTTTCAGAGGATATTTACCTAGGATTCCTTCATACATAGTGAAATTATTTTTATTGAAAACAGTGGTTGTTTCTGGGTTTTCTTGTGATTCTTCTCCTATGAGATTATTCTTCCTAGTGAAGTGGATAGAATGTCTCCAAACAATTTTGCTGGGTGACTGAGGCCTGGGTTTTAAGTCAGTATTAAACTCTAGTTGTCTAAATCTATCAGTGAAATTTTCCGGGATTTTCTTGAGTTTTTGACTTCTGCCATTTAGAGAATCTTCAAAGGCTTTTGCCTTTGCTAGCTCATTTTTCAGTGTTTGATTTTCAGTATTTATTTTATCTAGCTGCTCCTCTGATCTAGAGAGTTCTTGACTGAGCTCATAGTTTTTATATTGTGTATCCATTTGTTTGAGATTGTTTAATTCATTTCTTAGCCTTTTTATTTCTTTCTCAGATTTGACTTGATCTAAACAAAATTCTTTGAAATTATTTTTGAAATCAGTAGAAAAAAATCTATATCATCAGATATATTTACCAGAGATTTATCCTCATGCTTCTCAGTGGCCATCAAACAGGTTTCCTCTTGCTTAGCCTCTTCTTGGTCACTTTCAGATGAGGTACTTTCTTCAGATTCTGAATCACTCCATGATTGAGCAATGAATCCTTTCTCTTTCTTCTTTTTCTTTAGATCTGTTCTTTTCAGATCTTTCTTATAGCTGAGTTCTTTAGGACATTCAGGTGCAATGTGTCCAGGTTTCCTGCAAGAGTAACATATAATCACTTTAGTAGGGGTTTTGTTATACCTGGTTTTTGAATCTCTCCTTTTGGACCCTTCTGTTTTGATCCACTTTTTGAACCTTTTGGCCAGTAGACTGATCAGTTCCTCATCACTTGTAGAGGGTTCATCTGCAGTGGCCTTTAAGGCAATACTCTTTTCCTTTGAGAGTGAAGGAGTCTTTTCTTTCACTTCTTTCTCAGCTCTTGTTTTCAACAACTGTTCATAGGATCTTAATTTACCTAACAGAACATCTGTTGAGATTTCATTTTGGCTTCTGGAGTCTCTAATTGGCCAAATTCTTGAGTCCCAAGAGCTAGGGAAGCAAGTTAGCAATTTGTCATTTATCTCAGTGAGAGATATGTCCTTCTCAAGTGTTCTTAACTCATTTGTTATGAGGCTGAATCTGGCATACATTTCAGCAACACTTTCACTGTCATTCTTCTAGAAGTTTTTATATTGAGAGATGAGTAATGCCTTTCTATTTTTTCTCTCATCAGCACTCCCTTCTACCATTTTAGTGAGATCTTCCCATATTTCCTTAGCTGACTAACATTCAGCAATCTTTTGGAAGGTTTCATCTGAGAGGGTTGAGACTAAGATATTCATAGCCTTGGCATCACATGCATGAGCTCTCTTTTCTTCATCTGTCCATTCAGCCTTTGGAGCAAGTGTTTGTGTGACCTTTCCACTTGAGTCCTTCTTGAATGGCTTGGGAGGACCTGTCATAATAACATCAAATAATGTTGGAACATGGTCTTCCGCATCTCCTAGGTTAGAGAATAACAAATCCTATGTGTATTTGATCTTGTGTGTTCAAGTGTGAAGGATAACATAGTCCATATGACTCAAGGAGTACTCATAATGATGACTGCCCCCAAAATTGAAGCCAAAATTCGAAGAGGCTCACTAGCACCGGCGGTAGCACCTAGCGCCGGGCGCTAGGGATGAATAGCGCAATTCCAGGAGCTGTTATAGAAGGCGCTAACGCCTGGCGGTAGCGGATAACGCCGGCGGTAGCGATGCACACAGAAGGAATAAAAGCAAGGTTGCCGCGGATTGAAGATCCTGCCGCGCAAGAAGTTTCTTAATCGGGGATAGCGCTGGTGGTATCTACTAGCGCTGACGGTAGCATGGAGCACAAAAGGCATAGAGCAAAACGTTGCAGCAGATGGGAGATCCTGCCGCGCAAATTGTTTCCTAATCTGGGCTAGCGCCGGCGGTAGCGCTTGGGCTATAAAAGGACCCCCTCTCCTCTTGTTTTCAAACACACCTATTGCATACACCTCAGAGAGAGAGTACTATAATTCCAGAGGCTTGTCTTAGCCGAAATTTGAGGTCCCAACGAAGCTCTGCCAATTTCTGAAGGAGAATTCCATCACGCCGAATCCAGACGAAGTCCGCTTCAACAAACGCTGATTCTACAGCGGATCTTCATCTCCGACTTCATAAGTTCATCTTAAGGGAGGTTTTGTTATTTTATTTCTCTTTCTTCATTGTAAACGGTAGTGAAATCGCCTCGTGTTGGCGACTAGGTCTGGGGTAGACTTAGGGCTGAAATTCGCCTCGTGTTGGCGACTAGATCTAGGCTAGTTCTAGGGGGTGCTCGAGGCCACATCCGAGGAAGGATTGTCTAGAGCGGCTTGAGGCCGAATCCGGGGAGGATAAGGCTAGGGCCACCGGTTCGTGGGGAAGCGAGTCGGGATAGAAAACAAAAAGAGCTTTTTTATTATTCGCCTCCGATCTCTAGCGTCATCGAGATAAAGTTTTGTAAAACTTAGTTATCATTAATAAAGCTTGTCTCTCTTTTTGTTTTACTTAACTTATTTCATGTCTTTAATCTTGCAATAATTCAAAGTTTTTCAAATATAATCTAAAGTTTTTGAAAACCATTATTCACCCCCCCTCTAAGGGCGCCGACCGATCCAACAAGTGGTATCAGAGCGGTTTTATTCCAATCGGCTTAACAACCAGGAATAATGGCATCTCATGATCTCGCTTCAACTAGTGGGGCAAATTTCTGTGAAGATGAAATATCACATAAACCATCCTTGTTTGAAGGAACAAATTATAAAGGATGGAAAATTTTAATTGAAAAATTTATTAAAACTTTAGACACCGAAGTATGGAACTTAGCAATTATAAGACTTACAGATGAATCAAATAAAAAAGAACGTCAGCTAAATGCCAAAGCCAAACACTATCTATTTTGTGCACTATCTAATGAAAATTTCAAATTCATATATTGCTTTTCTAGTGCATACAAAATATGGCACTTTCTCGAAGAAATGTATGATCTTCCTCTCGCAGGTGTGGAACAAACACAGGAGGAAAAGAACCTACAAGAATCCCTTATCATCCAAGAAGATCTCTCTCGGAGCAAAGCCATGGAGAATATTGAAATAGAGAAAGAGAACAATACATCAAAAGAAGATGAAAACTCATCTGTGATCGAGGAAGGACTAAAAGATGACAAAGGAACTTCATGCTCATATTTTGCCTCCTCCAAAAGCGCTGTAAGAACGACTAAATCTTTGTCTTGTGTAATAACTTCTATCTCTAGTTTCAACATATTAAAAATAGCTAAACGAAAGATCAAAAAATTGAAAATTGCTAATAAAAATTTACGTTTAGAAAATAAGAGGCTAAAGGCAAAAGAATCAAATTGTGATGTGTCTTCATCATCTTGTTTTTTACTTGAAAATACAAAATCTTGTTTTTATAGTAATAATATGAAATAAAAAGTCAAAGAACTTGAAAAAGAAATTATTTGTGTGAAAGAACATAATGAAAAACTATGTTTAGGAAATTCATCGTCGAAGAATGATTGTGTTAAATGTAAAGACTACGAGATTGAAATTAAAGAGATGGACGAAACATTTGATGAATATAGGGATGAATATGAAAAACATATTGAATCAATTGCTACCACTCTTAAAAATAGCACAATCGCTTAAAATAAAGCCAGACACAATTTACAAACTAAGAATGATGAATTAAATGCTAAAATCAACTTGCTCAAGGAAATCATAAAGAAAAACACTCATTCACAATACCATGATATATCTAAAAGCAAGTTAAATATAAATTCACAAAATATTAATAAATCAAACAATGGAAATAAAAGACATCAACAAATTAAAAATGAAATTCCAAAGTACAATCATTATCATCAAACTTCTCCCAACATAAAACTTCACAAATTTCCTATGAAAAATGCTGAATTATAATCCTAAAGATAATGATTATCACAATAGAAATTTGACTCATAATAATAATATTAAGCCACAGTTTGAATGGAGGCCCAAAACCAAAGATGATACACAAACACCACAAAAAGGGGCCCATTCATTTCCATCTCCCCAAAAGCAAATACGTTGTATTTGGGTACCCAAAGGAACCATCACACCCGGTCTTCTTTGGATACCTAAATCTCTCTTTCATTAGGTACCACAAAATGCATGAAGTAGAATATTTTCAAAAGAGAAATATACAATTTTTCTACTTCATGATGAGCTTTAATGTCTTTAAATCTTCTTTGTTTTCTTACTTCTTTGAAATTATCATGTTATGGTCATCTTGTATAGGAAACGTGATCAAAAATTTTAATGAGCCTATAACTCAAAAATCTTATCAAGATGACCTACTTATTATTCATATATTCATTATACGTATATTTATCAACAATTAAATTCAAAATCTTCTATGCGGTGGTAAAATATTTAAGATTTCAAAAAGGTATACCACATAAAAATTCTTCCTAAATATCACCACTTCGTAACATCAAATTATAAATAAAACATTCTAGTATCCAAAAGATAACAAAATAAACATAATTCAAAGAACAACAACATCCAAGACATAGGTTCAAATTCCTGAATTATTACATAAAAATTGTTCTTCTCACAACTACTCCTCCTCATCTATGTCCTTCACACTAGGACTCGGAGAGCTTCTCCTGCGAATCCTCCGGATCGAGTGGTGGGGTGGATCTGAAACTGGACTCTCCCACTCCCTCCGCTCTGGTGTAGATGGGTTTAACTTTAAAGCTTTCATCATAAACTTCATCATTTTTTTGATCCCTGTGACATCCTTCCTTATCACAGAAACATCTTCCTCCACCCGTGTCATCCGCTCACCCATCTCCTCTCGAAAGGACCCATATGGAGCATCTCCAGCCCCTCGAGAAGATGCTCCTCGCCGAAGTGGTGGTTGAGTTGATGATGATGGCTCGTCCGAGATAAAGGATGTTCGCAAATGCGAGGTACTATAAATAGGAGGATAGCAATCTACTAAAAAGAAACCTAAGTCAATAGTAGGATACAAAACCTGAATAACTCGCTGAATAATGCCACCCAGGGGCAGGTTGTTGAATCTATGACGGGTTGGTTGCCGCAACTTGAACGAATAACTGATCAAGGAGAGTAACAAATCCGCCACATCAAACCTCTCCTTCTCTAAAATAAAATAGGTAACATAACTTAGTTGCGCTGTGACATTGGCAGTATCACCCAACTTCAGTAGGATTGTATGGCGCAACACATTTTGCACGACCAAGGCATCCACGGTGAGAGTCAAAACGGAAGAGATCAGAATCCTGCAATCCTTGTTATGCAGCGCCATGTTCACTTGAGTCCAATCTCTGTCTGCCCTGAACCTCTCAATTATTTCCAATCTATGTGAATGCTTAGTCAATCAGAACACGATCCTCGACTGTTCATGGGTAATAGTAACCATCTGCCCCTGCACTTGTGACTGGACTCCTCCATCCAGCTCTGTCGTTGATGGATCTTCCAAGTGCATGTAAAAATTGCGCACCAACTCGGAAGAAAATCTGTCAGGAATAAACAAGCTCAACACCTCTGCGACAGCCAATAGCTCCATAATGTGGTGGTGTCGCGGCAAGTCGAACTCCATGACGTATGGCACTCCCACTACAGCTGCCTCTACGGCCAACTCAGTATTCTTCTTTCCCTTATAACCCGGTGCCATCTGCAACATTACAAAAAAAAATTTATTAAAACAAGAAAACAAAATCCTCATCTAAAAACAAAAATTTTTATATCTCCTTAAAATTAAAATACGTTCATATCCTAACTTAAAACCAAGAAATCCACATATTCAAAACCAAAAACCTCATCAAAACCACAAACCATAGAGAAAACCTAACGGTGTAGATCTAGTTCCTAAATCTACCTAAAAACTTCAAATATCTTCATCTCTAACATCACAATCAAGCTTTAAAACAAAAATCGTAAGAAAGGATGAAGAATTACCTCAGATCTGCGCGTAGAACGAGTCATCTTCTAGGGTTTTTCGGGAGGAAATGAAAGATAATTACGGATCTGAAAAAAGAACTCGGTTTTAACAAAAGCCTCGATAGCGCCAGCGCTAGCGCTAGCGCAGGCGGTATCGGACCCTTTTGCGTTTTTCATAAAACAAAATTCCATTAAATACCTGAATTTATTCCCTACTATATGTACTAATTGGTGATGCAAGATTTAGCTTATTTTGACTTGTATTAGGTGTCCTAGATCTTTCAAATTAACACAAATTCAAAAATGCAATTTTTGGTGTTTAACCATAAAAAACATCTCCTTAAATTCTGCAACTTCAGCATGGAACTACTATTGGGACACTAAATCAAGATCCAAAATTAAAATTTCCAAAATCCTTAAAAATCATTCACTGCCTCCCGCGCTAGCGCTACCGCAGGCGCTAGCGTCCATGTTCTATTTTCTGTATTTTTTGAATTTCGAAAAATTTCTAAAAATATATAAATCTATATTTTCAACTTAATTTTGCACTTCTGTGTTTCTTTATTTTTTGAAAAAAAAATCAAATACAAAACTTCAAAAACCAAATTACAAAAAAAAATATGTTTTTCTTTTTCGCTTATGTTGTTTCCTTTGTTTAAAGTTCATCTTTATGCAAAAATCAAATATAAAATTACAAAAGCAAAAATTACAAAATATGTTTTTTATTTGCTAAAATCAAATACAAAAATATAAAACTTTAAAACTATCAAAAAAAACTGTATGATTTTTTTGTGAAAAATCAAGCATGATTTCATCTATTATTTAGGAATTCTACAATGTTGCAATTTATCTTTTCAAACTACTTTGGACATTGTCTTTCTTCATGCTTTGATATATCTATTCAAATGTGCATCAATTATAGTTTAACAGTTGTGTAGGATCAAGCTTAGCATGCCTCTAAGTATGAGAAATGCTTTATGTTCGATAATGATCTTTATTCACTCACCTTTTTTTGGCATTGTCTACATATGTATTTAATCTAAGAATGCTCGTGTATGTTTTGTATTAGTACAAATAAATTAAAATTGCACAAGTATCTTACCTACACTCCTTCTTTTGCACTCTTAAAAATTAAGAAAAGTGGTTATGTTTTTCATAAATGCTATTGATTTGCAAAACAAGTGTATTCGGAGAACTTTGTACAAAACAAATTTATAAAATAAATGACAAAGATAACTCCACCAAGCACTACTTGAACCTCCTGATAAGCCTTAATAAGCATTGTGAGGTTGAGCACCTTGTAAAGAATAGTAAAGTGTCTTGTGCAAATCAAATCATTTTTTCAAAAATAAGAAAAAACACTTACTCTTAAGTACACCGGATCACTAGTCTCAAAATTCAAAAAAAAAATATGTGATCCCCCAAGCACTACTTTGCACCCGAATAAGTCTTGATGAGCATTGTGTGTGCAGAGCACCTTGGTAGTTGTACTTTTTATTGTGCATTAAAGTGTGTGGAAGTAATCTTATTTGTGTTTTATTGTGCTCGTACTTTACATATATCTTGTGTTTTTGATCAAACCATTTGTTTACATTCCTCAAAAATGCACTTATGTGCACATCATTATCTTCCATAACACTCTTCTCATGAGTATTGGATCCTAATGCTAATTCTATATTACTTTTTATTTATGAAATGCACTAGATAACCTAGCATGTGTTCTACAATGTTTTGTATGTCGTTGGAATTATGAATTAAAGTAACATTGTAGTAAATTCTTTTTGATAAACATTATTTCATGCTTGGTTAGGTCTAACTGCAAAATGATTTACAAAAACATCATCTTTTGTGATCTTTAACTCAGATTTTTTTAAGTATCATTACTATTTGATATTTTTGTATTACTATACGTCTTCCGCATCTTAACCATATAAGTGTTTTACATTGCGCTTTCATGCTTACTTAATATCTTGTATTCTTTGCATCATCACTTATTCTTAAAAATTCCTATCTTTCATTAAGTGATAGATTTACTTGGAACACTTGTTATTGGTTACTTTAAACATAAAAATCTTTTATGCTCAAAACTCTGAAAATTTTGTAATGCTCATAACTCTGATCCATTTCACTGAAAAACAATTCTAAAACTCCTTATCATTTACTTAAAAAAGCTCGATCATGCCTTCTCTTCTGTTTACAAATTCTTTGGTGCTTTGTTTCCCTACCCTCTTTTGCTAATAACAAAGGGGGAGAACTAACATGATAAATATAACCCGCTATCATAAACCCAACATGACAAATTCAGATGATAGCTTACATATTAAGGGTGCACTCACTTAGGGGGAGCATGTATTTTGGGGGAGAAATTCTAAAATGCTAAAATCAATAATTATCCTATGTCATCACTCTCACACACACACAAGTAGAGTTTCATCATGCTTATCTATTAATGCTTTGATTTATCATTAATGGATTTGTTATTATCAAAAGGGGGAGTTTGTTGGAACATGCTCTTCCGCATCTCCTAGGTTTAAGAATAACAAATCCTATGTGTATTTGATCTTGTGTGTTCAAGTGTGCAGGATAACATAGTCCATATGACTCAAGGAGTACTCATGATGACTGCCCCCAAATTTGAAGCCAAAATTCGAAGAGGCTCACTAACACCGGCGGTAGCACCTAGCGTCGGGCGCTAGCGATGAATAGCGCAATTCCAGGAGCTGTTATAGAAGGCGCTAACGCCTGGCAGTAGCGGATAACGCCGGCGGTAGCGATGCACACAGAAGGAATAAAAGCAAGGTTGCCGCAGATTGAAGATCCTGCCGCGCAATAAGTTTCTTAATCGGGGATAGCGCCAGCGGTATCTACTAGCGCTGGCGGTAGCATGGCGCACAAAAGGCATAGAGCAAAACGTTGCCGCGGATGGGAGATCCTGCCGTGCAAATTATTTCCTAATCCGGGCTAGCGCCGGAGGTAGCGCTAGCGCCGGCGGTAGCGCTTGGGCTATAAAAGGACCACCTCTCCTCTTATTTTCGAACACACATATTGCATACACCTCAGAGAGAGAGTACTAGAATTCCATAGGCTTGTCTTAGCCGAAATTTGAGGTCCCTGTGAAGCTCTGCCAATTTCTGAAGGAGAATTCCATCACGCCGAATCCAGACGAAGTCTGCTTCAACAAACGCTGATTCTACAGCGGATCTTCATCTTCGACTTCATAAGTTCATCTTAAGGGAGGTTTTGTTATTCTATTTCTCTTTCTTCATTGTAAACGGTAGTGAAATCGCCTCGTGTTGGCGATTAGGTCTGGGGTAGACTTAGGGATGAAATTCGCATCGTGTTGGCGACTAGATCTAGGCTAGTTCTAGGGGGTGCTCGAGGCCACATCCGGGGAAGGATTGGCTAGAGCGGCTTGAGGACGAATCCGGGGAGGATAAGGCTAGGGCCACTGGTTTGTGGGGAAGCGATTCGGGATAGAAAACAAAAAGAGCTTTTTTATTATTCTCCTCCGATCTCTAGCGTCATCGAGATCAAGTTTTGTAAAACTTAGTTATCATTAGTAAAACTTGTCTCTCTTTTTGTTTAATTAACTTATTTCATGTCTTTAATCTTGCAATAATTCAAAGTTTTTCAAATATAATCTAAAGTTTTTGAAAACCCTTATTCACCCCCCCCCCCCCCTCTAAGGGCGCCGACCGATCCAACAAATAATTCTCCATCAATAGAGTTTAGATAAATTTTAATTCTTGTTTTCCAAAGTGCAAACTTTTCAAGGTTGCAAATTGGTGGTCTGGTGGAAGGATAATCTTTGATTTGTGCCATGTGAGAAATAGTTTTTAGAAATCTATGTATATGTATGAGGTAGGATCTTTTTGATCAAGGAGTTACCCTTTTTAGATCAACCTCCCTCTGATACCAATTGAAAGTGCACAGTAAACCACACTAGAATTCTCTAGAGGGGGGGGGGGGTGAATAGAGAA
This sequence comes from Dactylorhiza incarnata, assembly GCA_033032865.1. Lineage (NCBI taxonomy): Eukaryota > Viridiplantae > Streptophyta > Magnoliopsida > Asparagales > Orchidaceae > Dactylorhiza > Dactylorhiza incarnata. Next base: position 5,473,447 of record JAWHQI010000033.1, on the reverse strand, counting down.
ATAAAATTACTTTGTGCAAAGTTAACAAATATATATATGTGTAATAATCACAGAGTTGAGCTTCCCACACACCCCAACAAGAATTAAGTAAATAATGAAAGAAATAGCAAAATGAAAAACACAGCACAACACAAAGAAATATAGTGGTTCCCCAAACTTTGGGTAGTCCACTCTTCTACCCCCTTGGTAGGAATTCACTATCATGCACTGAGTCTTTTGATAAGGAGACTCTTAGAACCAGCCTGAGTCTTTTGATAAGGAGACTCTTAGAACCAGTACAACTAAATTTTTTTTGAAGAGAGATTCTAAATACTCTTTTACACTGTTTGAAAATGAAATGAAGATAAGAAGAAGAAGTAGAAGAAGTAATTAAAATAAGAAAGAATCTTCTTCCTAGCAAGAAGATTAGAAGCACAAGAAATAGTGAATGAAATCTCTCTTCTATAGTGAGAAGGAGATTGTAGGCCTTTTTCTCTTTCAATGAGAGCTATCAGAGATTGCAGCAGTATGGCTTCAGAAAGAGAGGAAGAAGAAGGCTTGTTGTTGGCTTCAGCACACTATCACTCCTCTCAGCTTTTCTCACTTTTCTTTTGGGAGCTTTTCCTCTATTTCAAATGTATGGAGTGGATCACTTCTCATTTTTCTCTGCCGACTTACCCTCTTATTTATAGCTCTGTTTATTCAAAGAATACTATAGGAGAATAATCAATTAGCAGTTAGAGAAATGGTAAGAGAGAAAAGATTCCATAATCAATATTTCTGTAGAAGGAAAGAGATTATTCTGATTTCAAATAATATCCATAATAAACTTAATCAATTTAGCCAAGAATCATTTAGAAGGAAAGACTGATTCAAAATGGCTAGAAAAGAATAATATCATTCCATAAAATTCAAATCTACAGATAGAAAGAAAGAAATCTGGTGTGTTTTGAATTTGACATAGAAATCGACGTACGTCGATTACTATTCGACGGAAGCGTCGATTTCAGACTGGCTGGACGTCGAGAGGAGAATATGGAAGGTGCGTCGACTAAGATACGTCGACTTCACTAGATACGTCGACTAGAAGTCAGAGTTACGTCGACATAGGTTACGTCGAATTCTGTTTAGAGCCACTTCGACTCATTCTGAGAGGAACGTCGACTACACTTCGACGTTGCGATGAATACTATTCGACGCATATTTACTTAGACTAATTTTTCATTCTTAGAATTTATATTCTACTCATTTTTAGGGGTTAAGATAAATCATTTCCCCAACAATATTCAACTGATATTTAATTGCACTTTCAATTGGTATCAGAGGGTAGTTGATTTTATACAGGCTAACACCTGAATCATAAAGATCAATTAGGAGTTTTATTTTTTCTCAAAAACTCATGTAACAAACAAAGAATATTCTAGCGCAAGACCTCCTATGTGCAATCTCAGTAAGTTTGCACTATGGAAGGTAATGATTAGATTGTACATGAATTCTAATGATAAGGAAATCTTCAATGTTATATTGACAGGACCTCCAGCTCCTACAACAACAATAAGTGTTGAAACCTCAACTAACAGCAATGTTGTTCCACCACCTGAGTGGACAGAGGCCCAGAAAAAGCAAAGAAGTGCAGATGCCGAAGCCATGAATATATTGGCACAAACAATGTCTGATGACATTTTCCAGAAAGTGGTGGAATGCACTTCAGCCAGGGAAATCTGGATCTCACTCAACAACATGGTGGAAGGATCAGCAGATGAAAGAATGGATAGAAGATCTCACCTTATTTCTCAATATGAGAACTTCAAGAAGGGAGAAAATGAAAGTGTAGCTGATATGTACAACAGGCTCAGTCTCATAATCAATGAGCTGAAGACCTTGGACAAAGTGATCTCTATCACTGAGGTCAATGATAAGATCCTTATGTGCTTCCCCAGCATATGGGATTCTAGGATCTGGCCAATCAAGGAAGCAAGAAGCCTTAATGAGATCTCAACTGAGAGCTTGTTAGGCAAACTCAAATCCTATGAGTAGCTTATCAAAACCAGAGAAGCTGAACAATCAACTTAATCTTCAGCATCCAAGAAGGAGAAGAATATAGCTTTCCAAGCTACTGAAGAAGAAGAAAAGGCTCCAAGAGATGAGGAGTTCATGAGCCTTCTAGCCAAAAGGTTCTACAAGATGGCTAGAAAGGACTTCAGAAAGAAGGACTCCAGATCAAGGGAAAAGCCAAGGTATGACAAATCAAATTCTAAGGAAATTATTTGTTATGGCTGCAGGAAACCTGTACACATTCTACCAGAATGTCCAGAGAATCAGAAGAAAGAAAAGAGAAAAGAGAAAGAAGACAAGAAGCACTCCAGCAAGTCTTTCTCCCACAAGCACAAGCATAAGGGAAGAGGATTTGTAGCAGAAACTTGGAGTGAAACAGATTCTGAATCTTCATCCAGTTCTTCTGATGATGAAGAAGAATCAAAAGAAAAGGACCAGTGCTTGATGTCCATTTATGACTCAAGCAATGAGTCAGATCTTGCATCTTCATCCAGTTCCAGTGATGATGAGGATGATGAAGAAGAAAAGAATTTCTGCATGATGGCTATCAATGCCTCAACAAACAACTCAGATGAAGAAGAATCAGAAGCAGACAATGATACTGATCTGGTAATATCTAATTTTGATTATAATTCAGTTGAATTCAAAGATGAATTCAAAGTTCTTTGCTTAGACTTAATAAAATCTGAGAAGGAAATAATCTCACTCAGAAATAAGCTAGCTGAGATGAACAGATTAAGTGAAGAAAATGCTAATCTTAAGAAAGATTAGGCTGCCTCCAGAGAACAAATTGTTCTCATTGAGAATAAAATTTTTGAGGCCAAGAAATTTGAAGAATCCCTAAATGGGAGAAGCATCAAACTGATGGACATTACAAGCACAGTAAATGCCAGATTAAGTGGCAAACTAGGCTTGGGTGCATCATATAGTGAGCCACCTCTTATTAAGAAGAACATACTTACTACACCTATAAAATTCATTTCTGCTAAGAGCAAAGAGGTTGTAGATGTAAATAAAAATATTTCAAACAAGACTGTCAAGAATAAGGGAATTCAGCAGAATTCATCGAACGGAGCTCGACGAAATCAGATGAATTCTTCGAACGGAGATCGACGTACTCTGAAGACAGATTTCCTGTATAGTCATTATTTGAACGGCGCTCGACAAAAGCACATCCTTTCGTCGAACGGCGATCGACGAACTCAGCCTAGTCTTCGAACAGAAAATATACAGAAAATTTAAAGAATTCTTTTTCTTCACATACTTACAATCCTTTCATTGAATGGATAATTCCTCCAAGGAGATATCATTCAAAAGGTTATAAGGATCAGCCTGAAATGTCTTATTTCAGAATTTTGTGGTAATAAAAAAGGACCCAAGGTAGTCTGGGTCAAAAACAACTAGTTTATTTTTTCTGTTGTACAGGTACACAGTTATCCAAGCAAGAATGAACAATGGTATTTGGATAGTGGATGTTCAAAGCACATGACAGGAAACAAGGCCAACCTGAACAACTACAAGGCAAAGCTTGGACCCAAAGTGATATTTGGAGACTCCAACTGTGGTCAAACCAAAGGCTATGGACAGATCAATGTTGGAGCAGTCACCTTCAAGGAAGTAGCATATGTCAAGGGTCTGAAGCACAACCTCATCAGCATAATCCAGTTATGTGATGAAGGTTATCATGTAACTTTCAATCATTCCTTATGTATTATTACCAATAATAAAAACATTAATGTGTTATCTGGTATTAGACTTGGAAATATTTATTTAGTCAATTTTGACTCTGCCAATTCTGACATTTGCTTATTTAATTCTATAAGTAAAACAAATGAATTATGGCATAAAAGGCTTAGACATATTAACCTTAGAACTATATCTAAGCTTTCTAAGGACAATCTTGTTAGAGGACTGCCTTCTGGTTCATACAAGAAGGAAGGACTTTGCAGGGCTTGTCAATTAGGTAAGCAAACGAGAAGTAGTTTTAAATCTTTATCCAAGAGTGATTCACCTAGGATTTTGTACTTATTGCATTTGGACCTTTTTGGACCTACTGCTATACAAAGTCTAGGATGGAAGCATTACTCTTTAGTGATTGTAGATGACTTCTCAAGATTCACTTAGGTGTTCTTTCTTAGGAACAAGTCTGATACCTTCAGTGTTCTGATAGACTTTCTCAGGTCCATCAAGATTGAGTACTCTACTGTATTGATCAGAAGTGATCATGGCACTGAGTTTGAGTCTCTTCTGATGAGAGAATTCTGTGGAAAAGAAGGGATCAGGCAATGTTTCTCTGCTCCTAGAACTCCTCAACAAAATGGGATAGCTGAAAGGAAAAATAGAACCTTAATTGAATCAGCAACTACATTACTTGCTGATGCAAACTTGTCACTCTCTTTTTGAGCAGAGGCAGTGAACACAGCAAATTATGTGTTGAACAAAAGCCTGATACATAAACTTAAGGGCAAGACTCCTTATGAATTACATAAGAATAAAAAGCCTAAGGTTAACTATTTTAAGATATTTGGCTGTAAATGCTATGTGCATAACAATGATAAGAAGTATCTCAGGAAGTTTTAAGCAAAAGCTGATGAAGGCATATTCCTTGGATATTCTCTTTTTAGTAAGGCATACAGAGCTTACAACAAATCTACTATTAAGATAGAAGAGTCCATGCATGTATCTTTTGATGAGACTAACTTGTTAATTGAAGAGAGGAACACCACCTCTACCAAGAATATTTTGCAGGTACCAGCTCTATGTGAAGAGCTAAATGGACTAGATCTACAGAAAGAAGAATCTTTACTTCCATCAACACAAAATCTTGAAGACAGTGAAGAAGAAGATCATCCAGATCTTGCTGACAGCTCAAATCAAGTGACAGCTGAACAAATTCCCCAAGTGGATATCATTGCTGAACCAACTCCAACTGTTGACCACATCATAATTAGAGATCATCCAATATCACAAGTGATTGGTGATATTTCAGCAGGTGTTCAAACAAGGCATCAACTACACCAAAATCAGATGCACACTTGTTTCCTATCACAAGTTGAACCTCAAACCATAAAAGATGTAGAACAAGATCCAAACTGGATTCTTGCAATGCAAGAGGAGCTCAACCAATTTGAAAGGAACAAGGTTTGGGATTTGGTTCCAAGACCAAAAGGCCATCCAGTTATTGGCACCAAGTGGGTCTTTAGGAACAAGCTTGATGATCAAGGCAATATAGTCAGAAACAAAGCAAGATTGGTAGCTCAAGGATATTCACAGGAAGAAGGAATTGACTATGATCAGACCTTTGCTCCTGTTGCAAGACTTGAAGCTATAAGGATCTTTCTAGCCTTTGCTGCATTTAAGAAATTCAAGGTATATCAAATGGATGTGAAGAGTGCATTTCTCAATGGAGACATTAAAGAAGAAGTCTATGTAGAACAACCACCAGGTTTCATCTCTCCAACTCACTCCTCCTATGTATTTAAGCTTAATAAAGCTCTCTATGGTCTCAAACAATCTCCCAGAGCATGGTATGAGACTTTAGCTAATTTTCATTTGGAAAACAATTTATGTAGAGGCATAGTTGATAAAACCCTATTTTTCAGGATACATAAAAATCAAACTTTACTAGTTCAAATATATGTAGATGATATTATTTTTGGCTCTACTGATTCAAATTTATGCAAAAGGTTCTCTAACCTAATGCAAACTAAATTTGAAATGAGTAGTATGGGTGAATTATCATACTTCCTTGGTCTTCAAGTGAAGCAAACTCCCAATGGCATATTCATATCACAATCCAAGTATGCTAAGGAATTAGTGAAAAGGTTTGGTATGTTTGAAGCTTCCACCATGAAAACACCCGTGCCCTCAAATGTTATTGTTGATACTGATGAATCAGGGAAACCTGTTGATCAGAAAGTATATAGAGCAATTGTTGGCTCATTACTTTATTTAACAGCAAGTAGGCCTGATATAATGTTTGTTACCTGTATTTGTGCTAGGTTTCAAGTTAACCCCAAAGAATCTCATCTAATTTTATTTAAAATAATTTTGAGATATATAAAGGGTTGTCCTAATCTAGGACTCTAGTATCCAACAGCATCAGAATTTGAATTAACTGGATTCTCAGATTCTGTTTATGCTGGATGCAGAGTAGACAGGAAAAGCACATCAGGAACTTGCTAGTTTCTTGGTGATAGGCTTGTGTCTTGGTTTTGTAAGAAACAAACATCTGTGTCTACATCAACAGCTGAATACATAGCTGTAGGCAGTTGCTGCTCACAAATATGGTGGATACAAAATCAGCTCCTAGACTATGTTGTCAATCTAAATAATTCAATTATATTTTGTGACAATACTAGTGCAATATCTATAACACAAAATCTAGTTCTCTATAGTAGGACTAAAGACATAGAAATTAGGCACCACTTTATCAGATATAATGTGGATAAAAATAAAATTTGCCTACAATTCATCTCTACTGATTTGCAAAGAGCTGATATTTTTACCAAACCCTTGGATGAAAAGAAACATATTTTCTTTATAAATCAGCTAGGAATGATAGATGGAGATTCAATATGATAAAAAATTAAATTTTCTATTTATCCCCTCGTTTCGTCAAACGGAGAACGACGAAATGCTATCGTTCGTCGAACGGAGATCGACGATACTTAATAAGTCAGACGAAGCCCTAAGTCTTTTTGACTTATGATTCTATTAGTTTTAGCCGAAACCTGTTTTACGAAAGTGTGCGCCCTTCTCCGATCATTCTATATAATCAAAGCTTGTATCCTATTTCATCTTTGCGCCTACAGAACTTGTTCTTTCCCTCCAGTTCCCCTTTGCAATTGATCGTTCTCTCTTTTGCAGGTAACAATGGCGATTTTGCAAGCAGTGCTTTCCTCAATCAAGTTTGACACCGAATTCGACATTGACTTCAAGTCGTTTGAGCATTCTGACCAAGTCTTCCAGGACATTCTTCATTTATTTGAAGAACAACAACTTAAGAAGATTATGACCACAAGAATCAATTTACCAGTGACTGAAATCAAGGAATGGGCTTATACAGTCAAGTCAGAGGATAATACATTATCAGGAAGCATATCAGGACATCAGGTTCTTCTAACCCCAGTAATATTATCTGAGGTTTTTGATTTAGTGAATGGAAATGATGATTTGGACATATCTTCTTCTGACTTCGACAATGCTTTGGTTAAAATGGGTTATTCCGGTCGAAACCCTAACCACCTCTTAAAGAAAAACTTATCTGTGGAATATAAGTTTTTGGCTGATGTAGTGGGCAAGGTCTTGCTAGGGAAAACATCTGCCCATGACTACATAACAAGGCATCAATTTCTTGTGATGGTGGCCTTGGTAGAGAAGAAGAAAGTCAACTGGGGACTAATCATTTTTGAATCACTAAGGAAGAAGATAAGTAAGATAAATGTTGGTTATGGTAGAATTCTGGGAATCTATCTTCAGGAAAAGCATCCAGACCTTTTGGTCTCTCCTAAAGTTTTCATCAATGCTAGTAAGAGGCTGGCCTTAGCTTTGTTTGGGAGATGGGAAAGGGTTATCCCAAAGAGGACTCCAAGAGCATAACCATCAGATACAACTTTAGAAGGCACCAGGACTGTACAAGTCACTCCCCCAACCCTTCAAAAAGCTTCTCCTGTTGTTTCTCCTCCTCCTCTCCCTTCTCCACCTACTTTTTCTTCTTAAGAAATTCCTCCTCCAAATTCTCCCATTATCCCTTCATCCTCATTGCCATCTTCTCCTATTCTTCAGACTCACCTGTCTGAAGAGCCTTCATCTTTCAATGACACTCATTCTCCCATCAACATTGATTCTCAATTACCAACCCTTCCACAATCACATATTCCTCAAGATATCTCTCCACCTCAATCACCTATTCATCCACCTCAGTCACCTATTCATCCACAATCACCTATTCATCCACAATCACCTATCCACCCTCATTGCCCTATTCATCCACCTATAGCTCATGCCACTAACATATCTTTACCATACTCCATCCCATAATCTTCTCAATCTAATCAAGACATTGTCTATATTGAATTTTCATCTGCTGCTAACCAAATTTATCAACACCTTGCTCCAAGGCTAAATGATCTACTGGATGCAATACTTGCTCCAGTTCTTCAAGCTCTTGCTGATCTCTCTGCAAAACTAGCTTCCTTCCCTTCACCCTCCTATTATGTCCCTTCTTCTAGGGACCTAGCTTCAAGATTTCCTAAAACAAGGCAGGGGGAGATGTCTTATGAAGAAGCTCCAGTTCTTACAGTTTTCAGTGCAGATGCAGTTCAGGCAAATTCTGAGATGTCAGAGACAGTTCTTCCAGTTATAGAAGAAATAAATAATATTTCTATTAATCCATCTATAGATATTATTAATTTGCTTTCTAAGTTCAAAACAGTTTTCAGAGATTTGCCAGAGTATCAAGGTTATTCAAAGGCAATTATTCCTTATGCTGCTCCTATAAATAAAGCTATATTGAAAGAGTTTCTCAAGAGTTTTGCAGTTCCAATTCCAGTACCAGTTATTGAAGAAAGTCCAGCTCCTCCAACTCCAGTTCAAGTTGAAAATTTTAATGCTGAGAAAGATATTTCCAAAGCCCTGAAGCTTATTGATGACCTCTATGATAATCCCCAATCATCTGATGATAGTGATGATGATGATAGTGATGATGATGATTCTGATGATAGATCATCAAAGAAAAGATGAGCTAAGCATATGTCAAAGGCTGCTCCTAAGTCTCCAAATCCCAACAATGATATTCCCTACTATATATTGCACAATATCACTCTCACCAAGGACTCTCCTGCATGGATGAAGATTTCACGAAATGAAGCAAACAGAAGAAAGAGGATGAGGAAGATTGGTTATTATTCTGACAAGCCTGTCAAGCATAACCATCCTCCTCCTCCTCCTCCTCCAGCAGCAGGTGCAGCTGGATCAGCAAAGCTCTCTTCTTCCTCTCAAATATATTCTTCCCAGCAATCCAAGAGACCAGCTAGTTCTATTGGTTCTCAGAGTTCTAGGTCTTCAAGACCTCCTTCAGGATCCTCAAGATTAATTTCTTCAGAGTATAAATATCATGTCTCTGATGGCTCTTCTCACAGAAACAAAAACCCTCAAGATCTTTCTACTGTTCAAGACAATATTTCTAAGTATAGCCCTTCTTCTCCCAATCCAGAAGAAGAAAGGATAGCTCAAATGGCAAGATTCAGAGAATCCATTGTAGTAGCCCAGATCAATAAAGCAAAAGCTGAAGGTAAAGATTACTCCAAATTTTCAACTATGTCAGAATTCAGAAAGAAAGAATTTGAAAAGTACAAATCCAAAAATGTGTTCAATGCTGAAGAGTACTTAGAGAAGCACCCAGAAGCTGTGGTTCCTCAAGCCAAATCCAAACCATTCTAGGAGCTCAGGATCTATATATGAGCAAGAAAGAATCAGAAAACCCAAACAGACAAATAATTTTCAAGCCTCCCTCAGCAAAGAAATAAAGGTTTAGACTATTTGGTTTTGTTGATATTTCTGTTTTAATTGTAATAGTGTTAAACTCAGAGCACTACCTATTTTATCTGCTGAAATGGTTTTTCATTCTGTCAGATATATTTATGCTCTGTTGTTTTTCTGTTGTTTATTATTTGAAAGTTGTCAAATAGTATCCTAACCCAAATAGGGGGAGATTGTTGGAACAACCCTATTACTGATTTGGGCTAGGATTACTATGTGTTGACTAGGATTAAGTTGACCCCCAATGTATAGTCTAAGGGTCATAGTTTTAGGCTGATAAGATAGCTAGAACTTAGGATTTCCCTAAGTTTCTGCGTTCGACGAACTCTATACGGGGTTCAACGAATTGCTCTCTGCTTTCGACAAACGGCTTCCTCTCTGCGTTTGACGAACGGCTTGCTCCAATCTCAGTGGTCGATGATCTTCAATACTCAGCGGCTCAGCGGTCGATGAATTCTTCAGTTCGACGAACTCTAACTTGAGATCGATGAACTCCAGTCTGTGTTCGACGAATCTTTATCAGATGTTCAGCTCGACGAACTCTTCCTTCAGGTCGATGAAATCTTATCTCAGCTCGACGAATTTTCTCTCAGTCTGTTCAGATCAGTTATTCTATTTCTCTGAACTCAGTTCAACTATCAGATTCAGTTATATTCTTCATTTGGAGTTATTCTTCCAGATAAGACAAGTTTTATCCTTCCTTTATTTTATTCTATTTCCAATTCCTTCTCTCGAGAAAAATAGTCGTTTGGCTTATTGGAAAAGGATATCATTTATTATTGAAAAGGAAAGGAATTATGTTCTGCTGAATCAGTTGAAGTTCCAAGTAAAGATTTAATGCAGATTATTCTATTCCTATTCAGAGAGATTTGATATTCAAAATTGTCATCTTCTCTCAAAAACATAGAATACCAAACAGAAAAAGAAGACAGAAACAGACATAGAAAATATCAGAGCACCAGTCTAGAGAGAAATTTATTTTAGAAAAGAAAAAGAAAAGTTCATCTTCCTCAAGCAATACTTCATTCTCTGAGAACTTCTTCAAGGTCAATCTCTCAGTCTTTCTGCTGCAAGTTTCAAATTTTCTGTAGAGCAACAATAATCTGAGGAACTCCTGTCTCTCAGATTCATCAGCTTATCAAGGAAAATATTTTCATTCCAGAGAAAGCTCCATCCTCAAGCTGTCAAGAACTTCAATCAGACAAGGGGGCTTTACACCATCAATCCACTAGAGTCTTCTCTCAGATTGTTGACAGAGAAGAACTTCTTAACCTTTTTATTCCATCTTGTGCAGGGTTCTAACTCCCTTCAAAAGTTAACCTCTTGGTGACAGGGCACCTGAACAAAAACCTATGGTTTCGTTAGAGTACCTGATCAAAAGCTCCTTGGTGTGTGGACACCTGATCAAAAATCACTTGGTGCTAGGGCACCTGATCAAAAACCTAGTGGATCCTACCAAGTGTGGTAGAAGAGTAGACATACCCAGGTTTATTGAGGAACTACTATAAAATTCCTTGTGCTCTGTGCTTGTGATTTTCTGTGTTGTTGTGCTGTGCTGTTTTTTATTTATTTTTTATAAATCACTCAATATACATATATATATCACTAATTTAATTCCGCTATAAAATTAAGGGAAAAGGTTTTAATACTCTATTCCCCCCCCCCCTCTCTAGAGTAATATTAAGATCTAAACTCTCCTTCACAATGTTTGGCTATATGTCCAAGTTTAGAACAGCAGTAACATCTAGGAATAAAGGTAGATGTTTGATAAATCTTTGCAGGAAACATGTGTCGAGAAGAAATCGACGCATCCTTAGAGTTGCATCGAATGTAATTTGATGTGTTTGCATAGTTCCGTTGATAATAATTCGATGCAGAGTATTGGATGCGTCGAATATAATTCGACGCACCCTCATACTTGCTTCGAATTGGTGTCGACACATATGCTGGACTCCGTTAAGTTGTATTCGATGCATATTTAAAATTGCGTCGATTTCTATTCGATGTATGATTCTTTTTATTAAGATTTTTATTATTCTTATTTGATTTTCCTAAGGGGTGTTTGCCTAAAATCCCTGGTTGAATGCCAATGTTTATCCAATGAAATATGGTGAGTTTATTAGGGTTATTATTATTATGATCTTCACAAGATTCTAAAATATTATTGTGTCTAGACCTAAATAATGTTATTGGATTTTCCCAAGCAAGTTTGCTGGGAATTGGTGTGCTAGTGGATGGTAGTGATTCTAGATCGAGATGATCAAATCTATTGCAGAGATTTTGTGAGATATCATTAAGCTTTTGACTCCTTCCATTGAGGGAGTCCTCAAAGGCTTTTGCCTTTGTGAGTTCTTTCTTTAGGTCAGAATTTTCATTATCCAATATATATAATTCTTTTTCTTTCTTATATAATTTATCTCTAAGATCATAGTTAACTGAGTATAGGTTATCTTTCCTAAGGTTTTCTAGTTTTGTTCTGATTATTTTAAGTTCCTTTTGGCTGTTAATTAAGTCTTGACAGAATTCTTTAAAGCATTCTTTAAAATCTCTTGAGAAAAAGTCAAAGTAACCAAAGATTGTTACCTCATTCTCAGCAGTGGAGTCTTCTAGAGCCATTAAGCAGGCTTCTTCTGGTCCATATTCTTCATCATCATCAGATGAGGAGGAGCTTGATTCAGAGTCCGAATCACTCCAGGTTTCAGCAATGTAACCTTTCCCTCCTTTCTTGTCCTTCCTCCTGAAGGATTTCTTCTTGTGCTCCTTCCTCTGCTTGTTTCTCTTGTTCTTTTCTTCCTCAGGACATTCAGTGGCAAAGTGTCCTGGTTTTCTGCAATAAAAGCAGATAATCTCCTGTTTAGAAGTTTTGTCATTCCTTGGCTTGCTTGAACTCCTCTTTTTCCTTCTGTAGTTCTCTGTCCTGACCCACCTCTTGAATCTTTTAGCCATGAGATTGAACATCTCTTATTCAGTGGTGGAGGACTCTGCTTCAGTAGTCTTTAATGCAAGAGTCCTTTCTTTAGGAGTTGATATTCTCTCCTGGGCGTCTGACTCAGCCCTGCTTTTCTGTAGCAGCTCATAGGACTTGAGCTTCCCCAGCACAGCATCACTTGATATCTCTCTGGGGCATCTAGAATCTCTAATGGCCCAGATTCTAGAGTCACATGTGTTTGGGAAGCACATGAGGAGCTTGTCATTAATTTTTATCAGAGAAATTTCTTTGTCAAGCCCTCTCATTTATGATGAGGCTGAATCTGTCATAAATTTCTGTTATGCTTTCATCAGCCTTTTTCTTGAAGTTCTCATATTGGTATATGAGAAGAGACTTCTTGTCTTTTCTTTCATCAGAGCTGCCTTCAACAAATCTGGAGAGAGATTTCTAGATTTTTTTTGGCAGAGTTGCAATCAGCAACTTTTTGAAATATGTCATCTGACATAGTTGAGACCAGGATGTTCATGGCTTTGGCATCACATGCCTTGACCTTCTTCTCAGCATCAGTCCATTCTGCTCTGGGGACTGTGGTTTGTGTAACTTTTCCACTAGCATCTTTCCTTATTGGGACTGGGGGACCTGTAAGGATGACATTAAAAGTTTCTTCATCAATAGAGTTCATATAGAGTTTTATTATGGCCTTTTAGAGTGTAAACTTGTTCATATTATACACTGGAGGTCTTGTTGATGCATAATCCTTAGAACTCATTTTCTTTAAAAATAGTTTTAATTAATTTTAAAATGACTAAATGAGAGTAGGAGATCTTTTGATCAAGGTGTTAACCTTTTAATGATTAACCTCCCTCTGATAACAATTGAAAGTGCAAAGTGTGCCTCTGAGAGTTCTCTAGAGGGGGTGGTGAATAGAGATTTAAATATTTTTACCATAACTATGCATACAATAAAAATACTAAGGTATTATGCACTGAACAAAACCCACAGAATAAATAAGTGCAGTAAATATAAAGCTGGAAAACAACAAACAATAAATGGGACAGCATAGAAAATGTACAATACAGGAGACACAAGATTTTTATAGAGGTTCCCCAAAATATGGGTAGTCCTCTCTTCTACCTCCCTGGTAGGATTGCATATCCCGTGCCTGAGTCTTTTGATAAGGAGACTCTTAGAACCAATGATCTTTTGGTAAGGAGATCTTGAACCACTCAGATCTTTTGATAAGGAGATCTTGAACCACTCAGATCTTTTGATAAGAATATCTTGAACCACTAAATACTTTGGAAGAGGGATTCTTAAAACTCTGTACAAGTGAAGGAAATAAGAAGAAGAAATCGAGAGGAGAAGGAGAGAATTCTGTTCTCAGAATTCTTCAGAAGCTTTGTTGATGCTTCTCTCTTGCTTTTGAAAGTGAGGTATTAGATCTTAGATTTACTCTAGAGGAGGGTGAATAGAGTATTAAAAGTTTTTAACTTATTTTATAGCGGAATTAAAATACTGATATATATATGTGATAGAGTGAGTAGAAAGAAAAAATAATAAACACAACATAGCACAGTACAGAAAATAACACAAACACAGCAAGACACAAGGATCTATAGTAGTTCCCCAATCAATCTGGGTACATCTACTCTTCTACCACCCTTGGTACGAATCCACTAGGTTTTTGATCAGGTTCCCTATCACCAGTGAGCTTTTGATCAGGTGCTCAAACCAAATCACAGGTTTTTGATCAGGTTCCCTGCCACCAAAGGTTAACTTTTGAAGGGAGTTAGAACCCTGTACAAGATGGGGTAAAAAGAATAAACAAAAAGAGTTATGAAGTTCTTCTCTCTCAATAAGATCTTAGAGAAGACTAGTGGAATGATGTTGTTATAAATCTCCCCCTGTCTGATAAAATTTGTTGACAGTTGGTGAAGCTTTCTCTTGGATGGAGAAGACTGAGAATCAGCAGATGAAAACTGAGAGAAGATTTTTAATGTTCTCAGAAAATGAAGATGCTGCTGTAGAAGATGAAGATTTATGTATCTCTGAGTATTTCACAAGTATTTTCTATATCTTCTCTATTCTATGTTGTATCCACTGGTATCTCTTTTTGTATCTTTTTTGTAATCTGATTCTAAAATTCAAATCTTCTTATAAGGAATAGAATAATCTGAGATAAATATTCCTTGGAACTGCAATATCAAACTTTCTGATTCTGCAGAGACTTTAATTCCTTTTTCATGAAAGTTTCCTTTTCCAAAATATGTCAACGGCTAGATTCTCGAAAGAAGAGAATAGAATGAATATATAAAAGGAAAGATAAAATCTTGACTTATCTGATAATGAATAAATCCAAATACTTGAATAGATCCGTTGCTGAATAGTCGATCTGAGTTCAGAGAAAAGTGATAACTGATTCTTCAGAAATTGTCAAGCTCAAAAGGAATTTCGTCGAACAGAAAGCTGAATTCGTCGAACTCAATCAGGAGTTCGTCGAACTGAATACTTAGTTACTAATTCGTCGAACTGAAAGTTTAGTTCCTCGATCTCAATCAGGAGTTCGTCTAACTGAAGGATATAATCTGTTGAACTGGCTTGGCAGACTGATTTCGTTGAGCTAAAGATCAAATTCGTCGAACTAATACACGATGTTCGTCGAACTCAGGAAGGAGTTCGTCGAACCCAGAAAACATAGAATTTCCTAAGTTTCAGCTAACTTAAACAGCCTAGACATTGACCCTAAGACTATACATGGGGGTCAACTTAAGTCCTAATCACAGATAGTGATCCTAGCCCAAATAAGTAATAGGGTTGTTCCAACAATCTCCCCCTATTTGGGTTAGGATATTATTTGACAAATAATAAATAAAACAAACAGCAAACACAGAGCATATATATATATATATGACAGAATTTAAATTCGAATTCAGCAGATAAAAGATATAGTACTCTGAATTTAGGAAGATTTACACTGAATGCAGAAATAAGCAAATCAAAACAATCAGGAGCTTTACTCTTTCTTTGAAGATGGCTTGAAAATGATTTCTCTATTAAGATTTTCAGACTCTCTCTTGCTCATATAAAGATCATTTGCTCCCAGCAATGTTTGAGATGAAGCATGAGGAGCCACTGCAGTTGGGTGCAACTTCAGGTAGTCTTCAGCATTGAAGAGATGCCTTGAGTTGTAACTTTCAAATTCGTTTCTTCTGAATTCAGACATAGTAGAAAACTGAGAGTAATCTTTTCCTACTGCTTTGGCTTTATTGATTTGAGTTGTAGCAATTGATTCTCTATATCTAGGCATATAAGCATTCTTTTCTGAATCTGGGTTAATAGGAGATGGAGGTCTTTCATCATAATCACTAAACTGAAATGAAGATTGTTGATTTTGAGAATTTTTTTGCCTGTGCAAGGAACCATCAGATACATGATATTTATAAACTGAAGAAAGAGCTCTGGTAGATCCTGAAGGAGGAGCTCTGGCTGATCTTGAACTGTAGGAGCCACTGGAACTTCTGTGACTTTCTCCTGATTTTCTTGATTGTTGAGGGGAAGACTTCTGTGAAGAAGAGGACATCCCTGCTGATCCAGCTGCTGGAGGAGGAGGAGTAGGATTAAACTTGACTGGCTTGTCAGAGTAGAATCCTGATTTCTTGATTTTCTTTCTCCTTTTATTCTCATTCCTAGAGAATCGCATCCATGCTGGAGAATCTTTTGTAAAAGTGATGTTGTTCAAAATGTGATAGGGAGTATCATTTGTAGAAGATGGAGGTTTGGGAGCAGCCTTTGCTTTGCTTCTGGATTTTCTTTTCTTTGAAGATTTTGAATCTGAATCATCAGAATCATTAGTATCATCATCATCAAAAAACTGAGCAGGGTTATCATATAATTCATCAAGATCTTTAAGGCCCTGTTTGTTTGGACGGAATTGAAGACTTGGAATTGAAATTCGACGTCGAATTCCAACTACGCCGTTCGCTTGTTAGGTAGCTTTAATAATTGAAATTTGAGTTGAATATCATGGAATTGATTTTAGCTTAAGCACAAAATCTAGCTAGACATATCGGAATTGGGCGAGTATAACACGCTCGATTTATCGCGTTTTTTGCCTGGGTGCGCGTTTATGCGCCCGGACGCACAATTTTTTGCCCGGGCAGGAGTTTTTCGCACGGACGCAAGTTTTTCGCCCGAACGCGCGTTTTTTCGCCCGGACGCCCAAATTTTGCCCGGGCGGAAATTTTCCGCCCTAGCGCACGTTTTTCTCCCCGGAGCGAGTTTATGCGCCCGGGCGCACAATTTTTCGCCCGGGCGTGGGTTTTTCGCACGGACGCGAGTTTTTCACCCGAACACGTGTTTTTCGCCCGGACACCCAAATTTTGCCAGGGCGGAAATTTTCCGCCCTAGCGCGCGTTTTTCTCCCTGGCGCGTGTTTTTCGCACTGGCGCGCGTTTTTCGCCCGGGCGCGCGTTTATGAGCCAGGGAGCACAATTTTTCGCCCGAGCGCGAGTTTTTTCGCACGGACGCGAGTTTTTCGCCCGAACGCGCGTTTTTTTGCCCAGACGACCAAAATTTGCCCGGGCGGAAATTTTTTGCCCTAGCGCGCATTTTTCTCCATAAAGCGCGGTTTTTGCCCGGGCGCGCGTTTATGCGCCCGGGCGCACAATTTTTTGCCTGGGCGCGAGTTTTTCGCACGAACGCGAGTTGTTCGCCCGAACGCGCATTTTTCTCCCGGACGTCCAAATTTTACCCGGGCGGAAATTTTCCGCCCTAGCGCGCATTTTTCGCACTGGCGCTCGTTTTTTGCCCTGGCACAGGTTTTTCGCCCGGGCGCATGTTTTGTCACCCGGGCGCGAGCTTTTTGCCTGGGCGCGCGTTTTTCGCCGGTGCGAGCGTTTTTCGCCGGGGAGCGCGTTTTTTTGCCTGTGCGCAATTTTTTCGCCTGGGCCCGATTTTTTCACTCGGGCACGATTTTTTCACTCGGGCGCAATTTTTTTCCCCGAGAGCGTTTTTTCGCCCGGACGCAAAATTTTTGCCCGGACGCGAATTTTTGGCCCAGGGGAGAGTTTTTAGCCCCAGCGCGATTTTTTCGCTCAAACGCAATTTTTCGTCAGGGTGCGATTTTTTCACCGAGGAGCGGTTTTTTGCTGGGACGTGCTTTTATCGCCTATGCAAGCTTTTTTCGGCCGGGAAGTTGGAAAAATCATACCCGGGAAAAAAATTTGCGCCCGGGCCAAAAAATCGTGCACAGGACACAATTGCGCCTGGGCGAAAAAATGAGCCCGGGCCAAAAAACCGCGCCTGGGCGAAAAAATTGCGGTTGTGCGAAAAAATTGCGCCCGGGCGGAAAAAATCATTCTCGGGCGAAAAAATCATCGCCATGACATACATTTTTTATGATATATGTGATAAATATTAGCTTCTTCGTAATATTTTTTCAATTCTTAAATTGAATTTTATTTAACAAATGAACAAAAGTATTGATTAATTCCACAATATTCAACAATATTGTTTATTAGGAGAACGTTGGAATTGAAATTAATCGTCAATATTTAATTTCACAATATTTATCAATATTCAATTCCAATATCGAATTCCAATTCTGTCCAAACGAACGGGCCCTAAGAGCATTCTGAACATCTTGCTCAATATCCTCTGGTAGAGGGGAATCATCATAACCAAATGTTGGAGGTGAATTCACCAAGCCAACTTATTCTGTAACTGCAACTGTTACTTGAACTGGAATTGGAACACTCTTGATTATTTGCTTCAGCAAAGTTGAATCTATTGGAGCTGAATAAGGCACTATAGCCTTTGAGCTAACTTGAGGCTTAGGCGGACAATTCAAAATCAAATTGAATCTTGATAATAAATAAATAATATCTACTGAAGGATTAATAGAAACATTATTCACTGAATCTATAACTGGAACTTCTTTATCAATAACTAGAGCTACTTCTATGTCAAAAGCCATATCTGAATATGGATTATATGGAGCTTCTTCATCAAGCATCTCCCCCTGCCTAGGTTCGAGGAGACCTGAATCTATGCCCCTAGAAGAAGGGACAAAGGTTGAGGAGGAAGGGAAGGAAGCAAGCTTTGAAGAGAGGTCTGAGATGGCTTTGAGAACTGGAGCTAGCCTCTCATCTAGAAGAGCTGTCAGCTTAGGAGAGATATGATTGAATATCTGATCAGCAATTGAAGGGAAATCAACATACACAAAATCAGATGTATGCTGAGAAGATGAGGATGTTGGGATGGAAGATGAGGGAATAGAGGTGTGAGCCTGATTAGTGCACACTGAGGAGGGTAGAAGGATGTTTGTAGCATCTGAGAAGGATGGAAGGTTATCCACATTGATGGGAGATTGAGGTGGAGAATGTGGAGGAGACAAGAGGTCAAATGAAGGAGGTGGAATGAAGGGGGGAAAAGAATCAAGTGGGGGAAGAGAATCTTCATTTGGAATAGATGAGGATGGAAAATCTGCAGACAGATTTGTCTGGAGAGGAGGAGAAGAAGGCAATGAGGAAGGAGTGTTTATGGGAGAATTGGATGGAAGAACATCTTCAGTAGATGTGTTCTGAAGAGGTTGAGAAGGGAGAGGAGTTGAAGATTCAGAGGGAGGAGCTCTTTGAAGGGTTGAGGGAGTGACTGTATCATTCCTTGTGCTCTCAGAAGCTTGCCTAGAAGTTTCTGCCCTTGAAGTCTTCTTGGGAATCACTCTCTCCCATTTCCCAAAGAGAGCTGGAGTCAGCCTCTTGCTTGCATTGATAAAGACTGTTGGTGACACCAACAGCTATGGGCACTTCTCTTGAAGAACAATGCCTAAGACCCTACCATAGTAAACACTGAATTTGCTTTGCTTCTTCTTGATTGATTCAAAGAGAATCAATCCCCAATTCACCTGCATCTTTTCCACCAAGGCCACAATCAATATAAATTGGTGCTTGGGAATATAATCATGAGCAGAGGTTTTTCCTAGTAAAACCTTGCCGACAATATCAGCCATGAATTTTTGTATTCAATAGACAAATTCTTTTTCAAAAGATGATTAGGGTTTCCACTGGAGTGACCCATTTTATCCAATTCAGCATTAAACTCATCAGAGGTGATATCTAACTCATCACCACCATTTATCAATCCAAAAACATCTGTTAAAATCTCTGTAGAAAAAGGAACCTGGTTTCCTGAAATAGTTCCTGAGATGGTTGTTGCATTCAGTGACTGAATAGTATGTACCCATTCCTTGATCTCAGCAACTGGCGGCTTTATCCTTGTAGTCATAAACATCCTCAACTGTTGTTCTTCAAAGAGTTGAAGAATGTCTTTGAAAATTTGGTCAGAATGAGCAAACGATTCCATATATATATCAAAACCTGCATCAAACTTCATTGACGAGATCAATGCCTACGAGATTTCCATTGGTACCTGCAAAAGAAAAAGATCAAGTGCAAGGGAACTGGAGGCAAGCGCAAGTTCTGTAGGCGCAAAGATGAAAAGGAATTCTAAATTTGATTATATATATAAAAAAAACAGATCGGAGAAAGCACAAACATTCGTAGGATGAGGTTTGGCTAAACCTAAGAAAATCAGAAGTCGACGAGTAATTGGGCTTCATCAAACTGCGTTCGACGAATAAATTTCCGTCGATCTCAGTTTGACGAACGAGCTGACTTCATCGATCTCTGGATTTAATAGATTTCGTCGATCTCCGTTCGTCGAATGACTAAATTTCGTCGATCTCCGTTATACGAAATGAGGGGATAAAAAAATTTAGTTGATTGAATCTCCATCTATCATTCCTAACTGATTTATAAAGAAGATGTGCTTCTTTTCATCCAAAGGTTTGGTGAAAATATCAGCCCTTTGTAAGTCAGTTGGAATAAATTATAGGCAAATTTTATTTGTATCTACATTATCTGTGTTTAGTCCTACTATGGAGTACAGGATTTTGTGTTATAGATATTGCACTAGTATTGTCACAAAATATAATTGATTTATTTAAGTTGATAACATAATCTAAGAGTTGATTTTGTATCCACAGAATCTATGAGCAGCAACTGCCATCAGCAATATATTCTGCTTCAGCTGTTGATGTAGACACACATGTCTGTTTCTTACAAAACTAAGACACAAGCTTATCACTAAGGAACTGGCAAGTTACTGATGTGCTTTTCCTGTCTACTCTGCATCCAGCATAATCAGAATCTGAGAATCTAGTTAATTCAAATTCTGATGAAGTTGGATACCAAAGTCCTATATTTGGACAACCCTTTATATATCTTAAAATTCTTTTTAATAAATTAAGGTGAGATTCTTTGGGTTTAACTTGGAACCTAGCACAAATGCATGTAGCAAACATTATGTCTAGTCTACTAGCTGCTAAGTAAAGTAAAGAGCCAACAATTGTTCTATACACTTTCTGATCAACAGGTTTCACTGATTCATCATTGTCTACAACAGCATTGGAGGGTATGGGTGTTTTCATAGAAGAGGAATCAGACATACCAAATCTTTTCACTAATTCCTTAGCATACTTGGATTGTGATATGAATATCCCATTAGGAGTTTGCTTCACTTGAAGGTCAAGGAAGTAAGATAACTCACCCATACTACTCATTTCAAATTTGGATTGCATTAGGTCAGAAAACATTTTGCATAAATTTGAATCAGTAGAGCCAAAAATAATATCATCTGCATAGATCTGAACTAGTAAGGTTTGATTTTTATGTATCCTGAAAAATAAAGTTTTATCAACATTGCCTCTACAGAATTTGTTCTCTAAAAGAAAATTAGCTAGGGTCTCATACCATGCTCTGGGAGCTTGCTTGAGACCATAGAGAACTTTATTAAGCTTAAAAACATAAGAAGAGTATGTTGGAGAGATAAAACCTGGTGGTTGTTCCATATATACTTCTTCTTTGATATCTCCATTTAGAAAAGCACTCTTCGCATCCATCTGATAGACTTTAAACTTCTTGAAAGCAGCAAATGCAAGAAATATCCTGATAGCTTCAAGTCTAGCTACAAGAGCAAAGGTTTGATCATAATCAATTCCTTCTTCCTAAGAGTATCCGTGAGCTACCAATCTGGCTTTATTTCTGATTATCAAGCCTTGATCATCTAGCTTGTTCCTAAAGACCCATTTGGTGCCAATAACTAGATGGCCCTTTGGTCTTGGAACCAAATCCCAGACTTTGTTCCTTTCAAATTGATTGAGTTCCTCTTGCATTGCAAGAATCCAGTTTGGATCTTGTTCTGCATCTTTTATGGATTGAGGTTCAATTTGTCATAGGAAACAAGTATGCATCTGATTTTGGTTGAGTTTATTGATGCAAAAATTGCCTTCTCCGCGACTCGTGCATTGAAAACGAGAATGGGACTGTGGATTGCCAGCTACTCGGTCTTTGGCTGTGAAAAAATGTTCTTGCAAAATAAACGGGGGTTAATAACTAAAAAGAGGTTTGGAACAGACCGAAATCAGGCGAGATAAAGCGAGCTGAAGATTGAGACCGCTTTGCTCCAGCGATCACCCTCTTCTTCTTCTTTCCCTCCCCCCCCCTCCAAAAGTGCTTTTTTAGGGAGCCCTACCCCCTATTTATAGACGTGGGGGCTGCCCAGACGGGTAGCTTTTGAAAATACGGGCTGCCCGGATTTTAAGAGAAGTTAGCCAGAGGTGAGAGGGTTACCTGTTATGCGAAGGAGTGAAATCAGACCGTGCGAGCTTTAGGATTGATTGTCGAACTAGAATGATGAGTTTCAAAAGTCGATCTTGTTAGCCAGGCCGCACGATCTCAATTAAGTCGGTCTCATATGTTAGACCGTGCGGTCTCCTTGAGATAATTTGATACCGTAATCTTCCAGGTAAACATAACCCCCGCACATTTTCAAGTTCCGAGGTGCTTCAAAAATGTTAACATCCGGCCGTGGAGATTGCGAATGTTCGTAATATTTTAATCTTTTTTATCAGGCTATAAATAGACCAAGGGGTTCCTTGGATTTTTTGCCAATAGCGAATCCCGGAGGTGGAAATCTTTCGGGCAGTCTGGAATTTGAACTTAGCTCAATCCCGATTAACCATGGGTTTGTTTAAAAGTGTGATAGCTGGGAAAGGAGTCATTCCTTCGGTGTCTTCAAGAAAACCTCCCTTCAAAAAGGGAAAGATGACCGCTTCACCTTTAAATGATTCATCTGAAATAATGCTGAGTAAACCTTCTGCTTCGACGACTTCAAATTTTTTGGATCTTAAAGATTCATCTTCAGGAGTTAAAGAGACTAATCGGACAGAAAACTTGCCCTCTGCTGGAATGTCTTCCAAAGATATCTCAGCCAGTATCATGGAGCAGGTATCTTTAGCTAAAAAGATACGACAACAAATCATAGATCGGGGGGTTGAGATAAAAAAGGACAAGTTGAAGCTTCTTGCCAAGACCCTTGCGGTCAAATCTGTCGACGCTTGTTCTACTGGACCACTTGAGATCGCTCCTCTACAGGTAGCTGCGGTCTCAAGGCTTTTTTCTAACATATTTCGTTAACATTTTTTTTTACCTTTTCTTGAGAAGGTTCAGGATACATTTATTAGCTTCTTCTACCTGCACATTGCTCCTTGGATGATGGACTGACGCAAATTGAAGCTCAATTCCTATTTCATCACAATAGTTAATCATCTCTGAATTGTTAAACTGAGGCCCGTTGTCTGTTATTATGGCCATAGGAATTCCATGCCTACAGATAATTTCTCCCCAGATTAAATTTTTTACTATCTGGATGGTTGTTTTAGCTAGAGATTTCACTTCAATCCATTTGCTGAAGTAATCTATTATAACCAGAATAAAACTACTTTGTCCACTTGCAGTGGGAAAAGGTCCTAGAAGATCCATTCCCCATACTGCGAACGGCCAGGGAGTCATGATGGACTTCAACTGCTGGGCAGGCTGATGCTAGAGCGGAGCAAACTTTTGACATTGAATGCACTTCGTAGCGTAGTTAGCTGCATCTTTCCTTACCTTGGGCCAAAAATATCCCTGCCTCAAAATCCTTTTTTCTAGGGTTCGTGCACCTGAATGACTTCCACACTCACCTGAGTGTACTTCTCTGAGAACAATCGGAACTTCTTCTTCTGAGATGCACCTGGATAAAGGAGCTAAAAAAGTTTTTCTATATAAGATACCTGAGATCAGATAATAATAAGTTGCTTTTAATCTGAACCTTTTTTATCTTTTACACTAGTGTGGAATTCTCCTGATGAAAGATATAGCATAAAGGGATCCATCCAGGAGCTTTTATGATCGATCTGCATTACTGATTCTTCCTCAATTGCTGGGTGGAAAAGATCTAATGTGGTTCCTCCTAACGATAACCCGAATTTAGCTAAGTGATCTGGATCTGAATTTTCTGATCGAGGGATATGTTGGATAGTGGAACTTTTGAACTTTCCGATCTCTTGCTTTACCATCTTCTGATATTTCTTCAAAATTGGTTCTCTAGTTTCATAGGTGCTGTTTACTTGAGACGCCAAAACTAATGAATCTGTTTTAACCATGATATCTTCGATACCTAATTCTTTGGTGAAGCGGAGTCATGCTAAGAGGGCTTCATATTCTGCCTGGTTATTGGTGACTGAAAAGTGAAATTTCAAAGCTTGATTTATTCTAACTCCGTTTGGGTTAACCAAGATTACCCCTACTCCTGAAGAATTTTTTCCTGAAGCGCCATCAACATAAATTATCCAAGGTATAGGTTTTCCGATATCATCCTCAGATTCATTATTTGCTGTATCAATTAAGAAATCAGCTAATACCTGTGCTTTTATGGTTGTTCGAGGGATATACGAGATATTGAATTCACTTAGCTCGATAGCCCATTTAGCCAACCTGCCTGAATGTTCTGGCTTTCCTAGCACATTCTTCAGGGGCAGATCTGTCACTACTTGAATTGAATGGGCTTGAAAATAAGGTCTGAGTTTTCTAGCTGAAATGATAAGTGTTAAAGCAAGCTTTTCTAATATCGGATACCTAGTTTCTGCATTTTTTAGGATTCTACTGACATAGTAAACTGGAAATTGCTTCATCTTTTCTTCTCTTACTAAAACTGAGCTAATTGCATCGGCTCCAACACCTAAATATAAAAATAAATTTTCACCCTCACGGGGGCTTTGGAGGAGAGGGATCGATGTTAGTTGTTTCTTCAGCTGAGTGAATGATGAATCACATTCTTCTGTCCATTCGAACTTGGAGGCTTTCCTGAGAATTCTGAAGAAGGGAGCACTTTTATCTCCTAATCGAGATATAAATCGGCTTAACCCTGCCATTCTACATCCCAATTGCTGAACCTCTTTTGGCGACCTTGGCGGTGCCATTTCAAGAATTGCCTTAACCTTATCTGGATTAGGTTCCAGACCATCTGGAGTCAAAAGATGTCCTAAGAACTTACCCTTGTTAGCGCGAAAAACACATTTTAGCTGGTTTAGCCTCATATTAAACACTATGATTGTTGAGAAGGTTTCTTCAAGGTCTTCTAAGTGAACTTAAAACTGTTTACTTTTGATAAGGAGGTCATCCACATATACTTCGAGATTTCTGCCTTTCTGTTTCTTGAATAAGAAGTCCATCATTCTCTGATAGGTTGCTCCTGCATTCTTTAAACCGAAAGGCATTACTTTATAACAAAAACATCCATTGTTTGTTATAAAAGAAGTGTGAGGAATATCTGGTTTATGCATTCTGATCTGATGATAACCCGAGAATGCATCTAGGAAGCTCATGTAGCGAAATCCAACTGCTGAATCAACCAGAGAATCTATGCGAGGTAGAGGATAACAATCCTTTGGATAGGCTTTATTGAGCTTGGTGAAGTCTACGCACATTCTCCACTTGCAGCCGGGCTTTTTTACCATAACTACGTTTGAGACACAATCAGGGTATTGTACTTCCTGAATGAAACCAGCTTTGAGAAGTTTTTGGACTTCTTCTCCAATTGGTTCGGCTGGAGTATCTGCTACTGCTCGTTTCTTCTGCTGAACCGGTATAAAAGTTGGATCTATGTTTAAATGATGACAGGCTATATCAGGATCCATTCCAGGCATGTCATTTGCGGACCAAGCGAATACATCTAGATTTCTGAATAAGCAAGTTGTTAACTCTTCTTTTTCGTTTTCGGAAAGTTCGGTGTTGATTGAGAGTCTTTTATTCTCATCTCCTTTTACTGGAATAAGCTGGATATTTTGGGCTGGTTCTAAATGAGTTCCCTCAGCTTTATTTTTATCTTTAACTTCATGAGCTTCTAAGATGAAGTCTTCTGAAGTTTCCATTTCTGACCTGAGTGTATCAGAGAGTAGATAACCAGCGTTTTTTAGAACAGATGATAAGACAAGAAATAATTAACTTGGAATTAATCTAAGCTGAATGAGGTAATGATTGATAAAAAAGGATGAAGAAAAAGATGTATTTTATTGACGCATATTTATTTACAAACTTTAGTACCGAAAATGCTTAAGGGGGTTTATTGGTTGAGAACAAAAGAGAATTATTGTTGATTAACAAACAAAACTCAAAATTGAGAACTTCGATCCCCTTATTCGGAGCATAATGGCACCAACACTTTCTCTTTGACTCCCAGCTGAGGACCTATGTCGATGAAGCTAACTGTCCTGACAAAGCATTCTCGGGCGAGCTTAGGATCACTCCTAACACTGAACTGCTTTCCCTGGGCAGAGAATTTTAGTGCAAGGTGAAAAGTTGAAACTATTGCCCTATACTGATTAAGGATAGGCCTGCCAAAAATGGCATAGTAGTTGCTAGGTGCATCTACTACAATGAACTCAGCTTGTTTGATGATTGATGCGCAAATCTTAGCACACCGCTATAGGTGGTAGCAAGACTGCGGCACGAAACGGCAGTGAACCGGTCGTTGTCAAGTAATAATATGAGGAAGTAAATCCCCAAGTACCGAATCTCTCAAGGAACACAGTAAGGTGGAGTTAACGTTCGAGGAAGGACTTGAGATCGAAGTCCTTTAGTCGGATGGGTGCGAAAGTGGGTGATTTGGTTTGTGGAAAATAAAGAAAAACAACTATAACTACTCATATGCAATATCGCTATGCAATGCTTCGCTTGGCGGGATGGAGACTAGGCAGGCCTTGAGCGCACTGCGTCGCAAGGGCGGAGGGACGAGTAGGCAAGCGGAATCGAACTGTGCAGACCTTGAGCGCGCTGCTTCGTTAGGCGAATGGATTACACGGGCCGCTATGCCACGCTTCGCTAGGCGGATGGACGAGTAGGCAAGCAGATGGAATGGTTCGCACCGGCAGAGTCGGAATGGATTACACGGGCCGCTATGCCACGCTTCGCTAGGCGGACGGATGAGGGTCGCAAGCACCTCGTCGACAAGCACGACACTAGCAATTGCTAGTGCGGCACACGAATGTGACAGTGGGATGGAGGATGGAATGGGGCGCTCCTAAATCACATAAACCACAAACATGACCACAAAACCATGGAAAATTACACTAATAATATTTAGGGTTTATGGACATCATTCATATAGAAACATACAACCAGACACATCAAATAGAATCAACAAAAATAACAAGGAGGAGGTAAGATTACAACCGAAGCACGAAGACTCGTCGAAGATTCACGGCCGGAATCTAGGGTTGTCAACCCTCGTCCGGGCTCGGTCTTCAACTATCGTCCGGGGTAGAAGAGGGATGTCACTACCTCCTAATGGACCCATCATCTTCGTCAATAGCCTTCAGCCACAATCTAGCCGGAGAACTCTAAGAATATAGTGCAAAATTCGTTGAAATGGAGCTTGGAAGCTTCTGAATGATGGAGGAGTCTGAGAGGATGCTCCTGCTCAAAATTGGCATGAAGAATAAGCCCGGAGCACTTCCTGGAGGTCGGCGGCGATGGAGCAGCTAAAAGGGCGAGGAACTGGCATCTGGAAGCAGGAAAACTAGATCGTCCGACCTAATTTCGCGGGCTGTATATTTATAGAAAACAGGGCACACGATCAGTGGCGCACGACCAGTGGTCATGCACACTGAAAGTTGGTTATCGTGCGTGCTGTGCCCGAAAACCTGCAAAACAAAACTACAGAAAATAATAAAACGCACGATCGAATGCACGACCGTGCGTAAAAATGCACGACCAAATTCAGAAAGTAACTTTGGGCTGCAATTGAATGTGCACGATCGGCGGCGCATGACCAGTGGTCGTGCGCAGTGGAACCAGTGATCGTGCGCAGTTTTCCTGTACATATTTGTACCGGGAGCACCTGCAAGACCCCTGTTCCAGCATAAACATTAATCAAAACCACTGAAAGTGGCACAAAACACAGCATAAGAATGATAAACATGAAAATACACAAAAACGGGCCTAGAAGTGCACATAGCATGGAATATCAAATAGGAATGAAAACATGCCTAAAGTGTAGTGCAAAGACTAGATAATCGGCCCAGATGACTCCATAAATTTGTATATAATTGGGACTCATCAATGATCCCCCCCTCCCATCATCACGGTTAGTGAAACTCTTCCCTCGACCTCCCTTTTTTAACCTGAGAAGCCATAAAGAGGGCCTTCAGTAGGAAGCATCTACTTCCCAGTTTTCAGAGCCTCAAATGTAGATTTGAACAATAAGTTCACGGGGCTCCCAGTATCCACTAGAACCCTTTCGTCTGTGAAGTTCTCTATCACAGCCTTGATGACAAGTGCATCGTTAAATGGGTTCATGTGGGGTGGAAGATCTTCCGTGCTAAAAATGACCACTTCTGGGTTGGAGCGGAGGCAGAGGCAATAGAGACTTCATCCCTAAAGATTCTTGCTATGCTAGACTTTTTGGAAGATTCAAGTCCAGCACCTCCATGGATACAAAAGAGCAGACCATTTTCTCCTTCATTGTCTGCCTCCACACATTCACAACCGATATGGAGACTGCCAAAAAGACCGGCATCTTCTACCTCCTTGCACTCCTAACCGACCTCAGCAACGGTTTTCGCCTTCTTCGATTGGTCTTCAACTTTTTTGTTGATTAAATCTTGGAGTTTCCCTTCCTTGAGGAGTTTTTCAATCAAGAATCTGTGCGCCCTACAATTTTCAATTTGGTGCCCTCTCTCTTTGTGAAACTCGCAATAGAGGCTTTGATTTCGAAATTTGATGTCGGTCATCATGGGGGTTGGTTTTTGAAGAAGGGTTGTCTTTCAATAATTTCCAAAATCTCTGAAATTGGAAGAGGTAGATCTGCAAAACATTCTTGCGAATTGTTAAAAAGTTGTTTAGGTTGATTAGTGGGAAGGGGTAGGAGAGGAAGACAGGCTAACGGCTGAGCCTGAGCTGGTTGCTGCCATTGGGTGAGTTGTTGATGATTGTTGTTCGGGAGATGATGACGAAAATTCCTGCCTCGGGAGATATGAGGTTGATACTCTTGGCGGGTTGTCTTCTGATGTTGTTGAGGGTTCGAAGAAGAAGAAAAGTTGTTCCCACCCTGGTAAGCCATACTGGAGAGGTACGAGACGTATTCTGGGTTGCAGATTTCACCCTCAATAAACCTATTCACAGTTGAAATTAATTCTTGGTAAGAAATCGGTTCCTTGGTGATGACTTTCAACTTCAAAGGGCCTTCTCGTAAGGCATTAATGAATGCGACTTGATGGAGGACGGGGCCAACATCATGAATTCTTAAGATTTCCTCTTGAAATCGAGCGACGAAATGAGCTATTGTCTCAGTTTCTCCATGGTTGATTATGAAAAGAGCTGCGGGTCCACTCTTCCGCTTTCTTGAGGTGGCGAATCTTAAGAGAAACTTTCTCCTTAGATCCGCAAAGTTGGCAACAGTCCTGGAAGAGAGGTTAAAAAACCATTCTCTAGCCTCACCTCCGAGAGAGGTTACAAACAACTTACAACGAAGAGCCTCTAACAAGGTCTTCATTGATATTGCAGCTTTGAAAGTCTATAGATGAGAGATCGAATCATCCCTTCCAGTGTATACTAGAAGCCTGGGTTCTCTGAAACCTATCGGAAAAGGTTCCTACCTAACCTGTTCTACGAACGGAGATGGATCTTCCAGTAAGTCGACAGGACGAGGAGCGATATTTTCTTGAAAAAATTCAAGGCCCGGACAAGACTTCCCCTGGCAGCGGTCTGAAAAAATTCCTGCCGAGCAGCAAGCTCGACTCCTTGCGATCGTAGGGGCGTGACGGGTTCGAGAACTGTGCAGTCAAAAACCTGTCCGCCAGTTGGTTGAATGACAACAGGTGTTGCGGCCCCAACAGTTTGAGGATCCAATCGTTGAGAGATTAGCTCGAGAGCCTTCCCCATTGCTTCCATCTGTTGGGCGGTCTGGAGCTGTACTCAAGCGAACTCTTGACGGGCTTGCTCGAGGGCTCGCTCAAAACGCATTTCCAAATCATCTGATGTCGCGCGACCTGCATCGGTCTGGTTTCTCAACTCTCAGTCTGACTTATTTAGACCGATATACTTCACTGGCAAATCCAAATCTGAAGGTCACGTGTTTCGTTCTGTTGATGCAAAAATTGCCTTCTCCGCGACTGGTGCTTTGAAAACGAGAATGGGACTGTGGATTGCCAGCTACTCGGTCTTTGGCTGTGAAAAAAGGTTATTGCAAAAGAAAAAGGGTAATTGACTAAAAAGAGGTTTGGAACAGACCAAAATCAGGCGAGATAAACTGGGCTGAAGATTGAGACCGCTTTGCTCCAGCGATCACCCTCTTCTTCTTCTCCCCCCCCCCTCCAAAAGTGCTTTTTTAGGGAGCCCTACCCCCTATTTATAGACGCGGGGGCTGCCCAGATGCGTAGCTTTTGAAAATACGGGCTGCCCGGATTTTAAGAGAAGTTAGCCAGAGGTGAGAGGGTTACCTATTATGCGAAGGAGTGAAATCAGACCGTGCGAGCTTTAGGATTGATTGTTGAACCAGAATGACGAGTTTCAAAAGTCGATCTTGTTAGCCAGGCCGCGCGATCTCAATTAAGTCGGTCTCATAAGTTAAACCGTGCTGTCTCCTTGAGATCATTTGATACCGCGATCTTCCGGGTAAACAGAGTTGATGCCTTGTTTGAAAACCTGCTGATATATCTCCAATAACTTGGGATACTGGATGATCTCTAACTATGATGTGATCAGCAGTTGGAATGGGTTCAGCAAGAGTTTCCGCTTGAGGGATTTGATCAGCTGTCACTTGATTAAAATTATCAGCAAGATCTTCTAGATTATCTTCTTCTTCACTGTCTTCAATAGTTTGAGTTGATGGGAGTAGAGAGTCTTTATTCTGTAGATCCAATCCATTAAGCTCTTCACATAGAGTTGGTACCTGCAAAGTATCTTTGGTAGAGGTGTTATTCCTCTCCTCATATAATATGTTAGTTTCATCAAAAGAAACATGCATGGACTCTTCTATCTTAAGAGTTGATTTGTTATAAATTCTATACGCTTTACTAGAAAGAGAATATCCAAGGAATATACCTTCAGCAGCCTTTGCTTCAAATTTCCTTAGATATTTCTAATCATTATTATGCACATAACATTTACAACCAAAAATCTTAAAATAATTAACCTTAGGCTTTTTATTCTAAGTAATTCATAGGGTATTTTACCCTTAAGTTTGTGTATCAGACTTCTGTTCAACACATAATTTGTTGTGTTCACTGCCTCTGCCCAAAAAGAGATTGTTGATTCAAGTAATGTTTTATTTTTCCTTTCAGCTACCCCATTTTGTTGAGGAGTTCTAAGAGCAGAGAAACATTGCTTGATCCCTTCTTTTCCACAGAATTCTCTCATTAGAAGAGATTCAAACTCAGTGCCATGATCACTTCTGATCAATGCATCTAGAGTAGAGTACTCAATCTTGATGGACCTGAGAAAGTCTGTCAGAACACTAAAGGTATCAGACTTGTGCCTAAGAAAGAACACCCAAGTGAATCTAGAGAAGTCATCTACAATAACTAAAGTGTAATGTTTCCCTCCTAGACTCTGTATTGCAGTGGGTCCAAAGAGATCCAAATGCAGTAAGTACAGAATCCTGGGTGAATCACTCTTGGATAAAGATTTAAAACTACTCTTGGTCTGCTTTCCTAGTTGATAAGCCCTGCAGAGTCCTTCTTTCTTGTATGAACCAGAAGGCAGTCCTCTTACTAGATTGTCCTTGGAGAGCTTAGAGATAGTTCTAAGGTTAATATGTCATAGCCTTTTATGTCATAATTCATTTGTTTTACTTATTGAATTAAATAAACAAATGTCTGAATTGGCAGAATCAAAATTGACTAAATATATATTTCCTTGTCTAATACCAGATAACACATCGATGTTCTTATTATTGGTAATAAGACATAAGGAATGATTAAAAGTTACCTGATAACCTTCATCACATAGTTGGCTTATGCTGATGAGGTTATGCTTGAGACCTTTGACATATGCTACCTCTTTGAAGGTAACTACTCCAACTCTGATTTTTCCATATCCTTTAGTCTGTCCACATTTGGAGTCTCCAAAAATTACTTTGGGTCCAAGCTTTGCCTTGTAATCACTTAGATTGGCCTTGTTTCCTGTCATGTGTTTAGAATATCCACTATCTAAATACCAATGTTCTTCTATTTTTGGATATCTTTGTACCTGCAAAACAGAAAATAAACTAGTTGTTCTTGATCCAGACTATCTTGGGTGCTTTTGTCTTACCACAAAATTTAGAAATGTAAGAAATCTCAGGCTGATCCTTATAGCCTTGTGGATAATATCTCCTTGGAGTAATAATCCACTTAGTGAAGGGATTCTTAGTATGTTGAGAATGAGAATTCTTTTGAAATGCAGTATATTTTTCATTCGACGAACTTGGCTGAGTTCGTCGATCGCCGTTTGACGAAATGAACTTATTTCGTTGAGCGCCGCTCGAAGGATAGTTATACTAAAAATCTGTGTTCAGCGTCCGTCGACCACCGTTCGACGAATTCATGTGATTTCGTCGAACGCCATTCGACGAATTCTTTTAAATTCCTTTATTCTTAACAGCCTTGCTTGAGATGTTCTTTCCTACTTCTACTGCCTCTTTTCCTTTGGCAGAAATGAATTTTACTGGAGTAGATAGAGTGTCTTTCTTAAGAAGATATGGCTCACTTGATGATGCACCCAAGCCGAGTTTGCCATTGAGTCTGGCATTTACAGTGCTTGTGATTTCCATCAGTTTGATGCTTCTCCCATTGAGGGATTCTTCAAACTTTTTAGCCTCAGATAATTTGTTCTCAATGAGAACAATATGTTCTTTGGAGGCAGCCAGTTCTTTCTTAAGATTGGCATTATCTACAGTCAGTTGATTCATTTCAACCAACTTACTTCTGAGGGAAATTATCTCCTTCTCAGATTTAATTAAATCTAAACAAAGAGTCTTAAATTCACTTTTAAAATCATTTGAAGTAAAATCGAAGCTAGAGATTACCTAATCACTATCAGTGTCAAATTCTGATTCATCAGAATTATTTGTTGAGGCATTGATAGCCATCATGCAAAAGCTTCTTTAATCTGCATCATCTTCATCATCACTTGAGCTGGATGATGATGCATGTTCTGACTCAGTGCTTAAGTCATAGGCAGCCATCATGCATAGATCCTTTTTATTTGAATCATCCTCATCTTCAGAGGAGCTGGATGATGACTCTGATTCAGTATCACACCATGTCTCAGCTACAAACCCCTTCCCTTGTGTTTATGTTTGTGAGAGGATGGCTTGCTGGAGTGTTTCTCTTCTTCCTTATTTTTTCTTGTCCTTCTTCTGATTTTCTGGACACTCAGGTAGGATGCGTCCAGTCTTCCTGCAGCCAAAACAAATAATTTCTTTAGAGTGAGTTTTGTCGTACCTTGGTTTTTCCTTTGATCTGAAATCCTTCTTTCTGAGGTCCTTTCTAGCCATTTTGTAGAATCTTTTGGCTAGGAGGCTCAAAAACTCCATTTCTCCTGGAGCTTTGTCTTCCTCTTCTGTTGCCTGAAAAGCAATGCCTCTTTCCTTTTTGGAGGTTGGTGAGGAGGTAGATTTTTCAGCTTCTCTTGACTTGATAAGCTGCTCATAGGATTTTAGTTTGCCTAATAAGGTCTCAGTAAAGATCTCATTTAGGCTTCTGGCTTCCTTGATTGGCCAGATCCTTGAGTCCCATGTGCTGGTGAAGCACATTAGGATCTTATCATTTACTTCAGTGATTGTGATCACTTTATCCAAAGACTTCAGCTCATTGACGATGAGACTGAGTCTATTATACATATCTGCAACTGTTTTAGTATCTCCCTTCTTGAAGCTCTCATATTGGGAGATGAGATGGGATTTCATGTCCTTTCTCTCATCTGCAGATCCTTCAACCATGTTGTTGAGAGAGTTCCAGATATCCCTGGCTGAGGTGCAGTCCACAAACTTCTTGAATATGTCATCAGACATGGTCTGTGCCAAAATGTTCATAGCCTTGGCATCTGCATTCCTTTGTTTCTTCTGAGCATCTGTCCACTCAGGAGGTGGAACAGCATTAGTGTTGGTTGCTATTTCAGTACTTGTTGTTACTGATGGAGTAGGAGGTCTTGTGCTTGAGTAATCTTTGTTCTGTGTCATGAGTTTTTAGAAAAAGAAAACTTTATAGAAAGTTAAGATCTAATTGATCTTTGGATTCAGGTGTTAGCCTGTGTAACCAACCAACCTCTGATACCAATTGAAAGTGAGGTATTAGATCTTAGATTTACTCTAGAGGGGGGGGGGGGGGGTGAATAGAGTATTAAAAGTTTTTAACTTATTTTATAGCGGAATTAAAATACTGATATATATGTAATAGAGTGAGTAGAAAGACAAAATAATAAACACAGCATAGCACAATACAGAAAATAACACAAACACAGTAAGACACAAGGATCTATAGTAGTTCCCCAATCAATATGTGTACATCTACTCTTCTACCACCCTTGGTAGAAATCCACTAGGTTTTTGATCAGGTGCCCTATTACCAGTGAGCTTTTGATCAGGTGCTCAAACCAAATCACAGGTTTTTGATCAGGTGCCCTGCCACCAAAGGTTAACTTTTAAAGGGAGTTAGAACCCTGTACAAGATGGGGTAAAAAGAATAAACAAAAAGAGTTATGAAGTTCTTCTCTCTCAATAAGATTTGAGAGAAGACTAGTGGAATACTGTTGTTGTAAAGCTCCCCCTGTCTGATAGAATTTGTTGACAGTTGGTGATGCTTTCTCTTGGATGGAGAAGACTGAGAATCAGCATATGAAAACTGAGAGAAGATTTCTGATGTTCTCAGAAAATGAAGATGTTGTAGTAGAAGATGAAGATTTCTGTATCTCTGAGTATTTCACAAGTATCTTCTATATCATCTCTATTCTATGATGTATCCACTGGTATCTCTTTTTGTATCTTTTTTGTATTCTGATTCTAAAATTCAAATCTTCAAATAAGGAATAGAATAATCTGAGATAAATATTCCTTGGAACTGCAATAACAAACTTTCTGATTCTGCAGAGACTTTAATTCTTTTTTAATGAAAGTTTCATTTTCCAAAATATGCCAACGGCTGGATTCTCGAAAGAAGAGAATAGAATGAATATATAAAAGGAAAGATAAAATCTTGACTTATTTGATAATGAATAAATCCAAATACTTGAATAGATCCATTGCTGAATAGTCGATCTGAGTTCAGAGAAAATACATAACTGATTCTTCAGAAATTATCAAGCTCAAAAGGAATTTCGTCGAACAGAAAGCTGAATTCGTCGAACTCAATCAGGAGTTTGTCGAACTGAATACTGAGTTACTAATTCATCGAATTGAAAGTTGAGTTCGTCGATCTCAATCAGGAGTTCGTCGAACTGAAGGATATAATCTGTTGAACTGGCTTGGCAGACTGATTTCATCGAGCTGAAGATCAAATTCGTCGAACTGATACACGATGTTCGTCGAACTCAGGAATTAGTTCATCGAACCCAGAAAACTTAGAATTTCCTAAGTTTTAGCTAACTTAAACAACCTAGACATTGAACTTAAGACTATACATTGGGGTCAACTTGAGTCCTAATCACAGATAGTGATCCTAGCCCAAATCAGTAATAGGGTTGTTCCAACACCTTTCACTGGATCTGAAATAATAAACCCTTGCTTATGATAATGATGGTTTGCAAGGGTTGTTCTGCTTGATCCTTTTCTCTCAGCACTTGTTGTAGTTTTGCTGTTGTATGTTGGTGAAGAAGAAGCAGCAGATTATATTCTTGTGCAGAGAGTGCTCTACTGTAAATCTGTCTTTTAGGGTTTGAGGAGGAAGAAGATGAAGACCCTAATTGACAGCCAGAAATGTAATCCCTATTCTTTTTATTTCTTTTTTCATACTTATTGTCTATGATTGTATTTTCAAAACCCTTTCTCCTTTTGGCTTGTCCTGAAAAGGAATTCACCTAATTTCTTTTCTTCTTTTGTTCTCGACCCGTCAATCCATTTTGAATAACTTCCAAAGTGATTTGTTGTGTCCTGGAATGCTTCATTCTATTCTTGGCAACAAACGAGTCATTGGAGAACTGTCTCTAACCTGGTGGTCCTTCGAAAAGGTCCCAAAAGGACAGATGGAAAAGATTCATTTTTCAGACTGTATTCGACGCTGCATCGACCTCATCAATCTTCATGTCGACGCACCTCTGAGTTCTTATCAATGTGGCTTCAAATTTCTTCTTAGCTTTGGATGAACTCAGATGTCGACATTACGTTGATAACTTATCGACGTACCTGTCGAGTTGAAGCATTGGACTTGATCTCTTAACTTCTGTGTCGAATTGTATTCGAGGTTGAGTCGACTTGTTAGATGGCTTCGACAAACTCTATCTTCTGAGTCGAGTCCCTTTCGACATTCCATCGACTTGACTTATACTTCAACAGGCTGAATGATCTATTTTGACATCAACTCAGAGTTGCGTCGATATCAAGTTGAAGTTGCGTCAACTTGTATTCGACGCAAGTCTTAACTTAACTTAATTTAAGCTTGTCTTGACTTGGTATTGACACTCTAAGTTGAGTGTGACATCCTATGACATTTAATGACCAGATTACCCTTATTATACAATGTGGGTAATAAACCTAAGAAGTAAATTAATTTGTTAAGTTAAATCAAAAGGAGTTTTCCCAACAAAAATCCAGATGGTCTGACCCCTCAAAGAGGTTTGGCCGTATGAGACCGTTCTTATCTCCCATCCCGAAAAAGGCGAATTTAAAGTCAACGGTCACCGTCTAAAACTTTATATTGCGGGCGATCCAGTGGTCGATAAACTCGAATCTATAACTCTCCGCCACTTCTAAACAATCTCCCCCCCCCCCGCCAAATTAGTCAAGCTACGCGACGGTAATCAAAGCGCTCGTGGGAGGCACCCCATATTTATCTATTATTACGCTCTGTTTTTTGTACAAGTTTTATTTTTGTACAAACCAATTTTCATTTTTCGCTCATTCATACTTAAATTACAACATTGGGGACAATGTTGGATTTTAAGTATGGGGGTATCTTTTTCCGATCTTTATCCAAAACCCAAAAATTATATAAAAATTAAAAAAACACACAAAAAAAAATCTGAAAAAACACCCAAAATAAAAATAAAATAGTAGTTTGTAAGTAAATAACTTTGAAAATAAATAAATAACTTTGTAAAATTTTTATACTTTGATAAATTCATCTTTATCTTTATCTTTATCCTAACTTTGTAAATAAATAACTTAGAAAATACCAAAACATATACAAAACCCCCAAATTTGTTATAGCTTAATTTTGGAAAGGGAGATTCGGGATTCATCCCATCACATCTCCTAGTACCTTGCGAACCTTTCACCTGGTAGACCTCGGGAACTCCAAAACTAATTAAAAATCAAAAATATTTCCCTTTTTCTTATAATCTTTAAGAAAACAAAAAATAAAAAAAATCATAAAACAAAAACTTTTTTACAACAATAATTTTTGTTTTGTTTTGTAGTTTTTTAACTTGGTTAGCAGGTGTTCATGCGGTCACCCCATCTCCAAATCAGGGACGTGCCCTTTTCCCCCTTTTATTTTTATTCTGCATTTTATTTCTTATTTCATGCTTTTTTTGTAAATTAGAAAAATCTAAAAAAACCAAAATCATAAATATAAACTTGGAAAAATTCAAAAATTTTGCTAAACCCAAAAATTTTCAAATAAATAATTTTTTTCATAGTTCTTTTATTTTTGTTTTTCTCTTTTGTTATTTCCCTTTTATGTTAGTGTGTGTGCATGAGAGTAATTGCTTTTATAGTTTTGTTCTCCTTTTAATTTAGTTTGTTTTTAAGTTTGCGTGTGTGTGTAAGAGTTTAGTTTTAGCTTTGTGTTTGTCTTTTTTTCATTTAGTTTTTTTCTTTATGTAAGTGTGTGTGTGTGTGTGTAGGTAAATAATTTTTGTTTTAGTTTTTGA
This sequence comes from Dactylorhiza incarnata, assembly GCA_033032865.1. Classification (NCBI taxonomy): domain Eukaryota; kingdom Viridiplantae; phylum Streptophyta; class Magnoliopsida; order Asparagales; family Orchidaceae; genus Dactylorhiza; species Dactylorhiza incarnata. The sequence continues at coordinate 5,435,500 of JAWHQI010000033.1, read as the reverse complement.
TAATTTAGTTTTTAATTCAAAATTGTGTGTGTGTGTGTGGGGGGGGGGGGGGGGGTACATGAGTATAATCTTTGCTTTCTTTTAATTTAGTTTCCTTTTTGTAAGTGTGTGTGTGTGTGTGTAAGAGATTTAGATTTTCTTTTTGATTAGTTTAATTTAGCTTTCAATTTTATGTTGTGTGTGTGAGTGTAAGAGTTTAGATTTTCTTTTCTTTTAATTTAGCTTTCAATTCTCATAGAGTGCGTGCATATATGAGATAGCTTTTCTGCTTTATTTATTTCAGACATTTAAATTTCCGTAGTGTGCGTGCGTGTGTTTTTAGTTTAGTGTGCTCTTTCCGTTTTTCTCCTTATAATTGTTTTCCTTGTTTTTGCTAACGCACGCAATCGCTTAAATTATTATCGTTATTGCTCTTTCAAATTTGCAAAATTAATCCCTCGTTTAATCGATAAAATAATAACATGTTCTTAAAAAGTAAAAATAATCAACAGGATCCAGAAAAATACGACCTTGATATTTTCTACAAAAAAATATCCCATACTATACGCGATAAGGTATACTTGCCTTCATCTAAAGATTAGTTTGGATAATAATTACAAAAACTTGCAAAACTCTCCTTTTCTATTTACACATTTAAAGAATTTGGCACCGTAGCCGGGGCGTAATCGTCGATATTCTGAAAGATGGAAAGACCGTTACTTCTATTCATCGAAGTAAGATAACAGTTAGTTTCTCGAAGTAGGAGTACTCGCGAGACTCCTCAAAAATGCCCGCCTAATTCTAATCCACACAGAAAGGAATTTCCAGAATTAATTTTAAAACCCATCACCAGCACCACCACCAGTCCAAGAAGAATTAGAAGAACAAATCCCCATATTGAAGGAGATGGTTCTATGGAAAGGAAAGAGTGTGCTAGAGGTCTAGACACTCATAAGCTCTCCTCCCAGACCTCCACTCTTGATTTCCTATATGAGGACTATGAGCCTTATATAGGACCATCACACAGTGCTGCTGCAGAAGAGCCCAAGTTTTCATCTCCATCAACAAGTGAAGTACCTTCTGGTTCTTTAATAGCTCAACTGCAAATCTGGCTAGACAATCAAAGGAAACAAATAAAAAGTTTTGTACAAAATTCATTTCAAGGACTGAGGACTGAGCTGAATGAAATGATAACAACACTGCAAGAAGAGATGCATCATCTAAATGCTAAAACGCTTCGCTTCTTCATGAAGGCTGCAGATCCTGTAGATATCAGTGTAAAGCAGAATGATATGACTCACTAAGGCCTGAAAGCAATAGTGAATATTCAAGTTGTCACGGGAGAAAATCTTAATCTAGCCTTTCAAGCAGCATCACACAACATGGCAAAGCACATGCCAAATGTACTGGATAGAATAGACTTCTGCAGTCAATTGTTGGATGAGCATCTACTGCAAACAAAGAACATCATGATTGTCGGAGTAAATATGTTGGAACAAAAGATATCTTATTCTCAAGAAGTAATATATAAACATGTATTTGAAGATATCAAAAAGGGGGAGAAGACAATTACTCATCAATATGCTAAACAAGCTATTTGGCTTTCCAATGCCACTAAAGATGCCTTAAATTTATCACCAATAAATTACTCTCCTGACCCAGAATTCACCCCAGCTTCTTATGATTACACTCATCCAGTCAACTATGAAGAAACTTGGGATGACAATGACTACTCTCCTCTAGCTGATCAAGCAGTGTCATCTTCATCTCATAAAAGGAAGATTGTCCCCACTGAAGAGGAAATGTTGGCCAGAAAAAGAAGGAGGTTAGAAATACAGAACTTACCTAATTATGAAGTGTGGAGACCTAAGTCCAGGACCAACATCTTGTACACATGGGAGATTTTGAAAAGTTGGGGATCAAGACTTTCAGATATTATAATTCTATAGAATGGGAAAAGCATGAAAAGCTGGAGGCAAAGAGGAGGATTCACAGGAGGAATCATCCAAATGGACCACCTCCTTCTCCAAGATATATGCCTAAGCCCCTGGGTTATTTCCAAAGGCAGAAAAGGAAAGCTGCTGGAGAGAGCTGGAAAACTTTTGGCTTGCCTTAAATTTTTGTTGGATTTACACTTATTTATCTTAATGTAGTACCTAATGATTTCTGGAATGTTTTTGCCCTCTAAGTATTTATAACTTATTATCATTTCATTTCTATATGTCTATTGTCATATGAGGTTCTAACTTCTTCAAATATGGGGAGATTGTTGGAAATTTTCTCCACAAGATTCCTGATTTGAAGAAGGCTTTAAGATGATAATAAATATCTAGTATTTGTTTCCTGTGTAAGTTTTGATGTAACGGATACAACAAAAATATTTGGCTAATATAGTGTTAGGCTTATGGTCACCCTTGTTTACCTAGAAATCGGCGATTACCTTCGAGTTGAATGTTTCAAGTGCTCAGCGATCTCAGCCTGTCCCATGAAATCTCAGCCTATCCCAGGCGATCTCAGCCTGTACCAGGCTATCTCAACCTATCCCGGGCGATCTCAGACTGTCTCGGGCGATCTCACCCTGTCCCGAGCAATCTCAGCCTGTCCCGGGCGATCTCAGCCTGTCCTGGGCAATCTCAGCCTGTCCCGGGCAATCTCATCCTGTCCTAGGCATTCTCAACCTGTCCTAGGCGATCTCAGCCTATCCCAGGAGATCTCAGCCTATCCCAGGAGATCTCAGCCTATCACAGGCGATCTCAGCTTTTCCTAGGTGATCTCAGCATGTCCTAGATGCTCAGTAATCTCAGCTTATCCTAGGCGATTTTAGCCTATCCCAGGAAAACTCATCCTATCCCAGGTGATCACAGCCTATCCCAGGCAATCTTAGTATGTCCCAAGCGATCACAACCTGTCATAGGCGATCTCAGCATGTCTCATGCAATCTCAGCCTGTCTCAGGCAATCTCAGCTATCTCGGGTGATCACAACTTGTTCCAGGCGATCTCAGCTATCTCGACGATCTCGACGATCTCAGGCGATTTGAATAGGCTCGGGAAGCCTATTACTTTTAGACCTGCCCATTTAGGCAGGCCCTCACGTTTATAAATAGAGGGGAAGGGGTACTCAGAAAGGGACTTTTGGGGGATTCGAACCTCCAGCTTGACCTGCATAACCAGTCTCAAATTCTATGACCGTGACTACATTAGGAAACCTATGTTCTCTCAGTAACATGAGGTGTCTCAAATTTTGTGAGCGCGATGACCTCAACATCTTCGGGTGACCTTAACAATCTTAATAGATAATGCCCAGCATTAAATCTTAACACCGGCATTAGCTCGATTGAGAGTCTTGACTCTCTCCTGGCGGCCTCCATCAAATCTCAGATAGTCTTGGCGATCCTAGCGGTCTCCATCAGATCTCAGGCAACCTCAACAGTCTGAGAAATCTCGACGACCTAGGCGACCTCTTTCTTAATTGCAAGTTCTTCTCTTCAAGCTCTCTGCATTATTTCATTTCATCTATCTGAATGTAACTTCAGCTGTAATATAGATTTTATATCAATAACATTGCCCGCCACAAGAGAGGCATTCATCGCGGCAGGTAGATCTGGTATCGCCGCTTGATCACGGCCATCCATCTCCCCTTCTCTCAGTCCTTCACTCGTGGCTCAAAGTAACAGGCTACTCAAAAGATACCCCCCTCACCCTTCGTCTTGAGCAAGTGTGGACTTGGTAAATTTTTGGTGCGAATAGAACGAACACGTGATCTTCAGATCTTGAGTAGTCGATGAATAGTAGTGGAAGTGAAGATGTGAGATTCAACTCCTTAAAGTGAAAATGAGTTCTTTCCCTCATCAAGTTCGTTGAGAACAAGCACTTCCCTTTGAAGAGGAGCAAGAACCTTCCCCCTTCTCAGATCAAGTTCGTTGGGAGCATATTCGTAATGAGTTTAGAGTGCCTAATCTTCCTATCTTCTCTGGAGGGGAAGATCCCATCAGCCATCTTCAAGCTTTCGAATCTGCTATCTCTTTGAGGACAGTCTCAGATGGGATCAAGTGCAAATTATTAGCTCCATCATTCAGCGGTCAAGCTAGAGAAGGGCTTTTCAAACTTCCACCTCAATCAATTACTTGCTTCGTTGATATTCAAAGAGAATTTCTCTTGAAGTTTGCTACCTCAAGGAGGCAGAAAAGAGGTCCAACAACTCTCTTTTAGATCAAACAAGGAGATAATGAGACTCTTGCTCATTCCATTGTTCGGTTCCAAAAAGAAGTTCAGGATATCGTTGATGTTGATCAGTACAAGTATCAAGTGGCCTTAACATGCGGCCTCCAATAAGTGTTATTTAGCTTTGAAGTAAACCGTGATCCGCCTAAGTCTTATGAATACCTTATTAGTAGAGCTAACAGCTTCATCGAATGGGAGAATGCAAACCCAGATTTCATCTCCTCTCTTTCTCAAATGATACGTCAATAGAAAGAGAAGTCTCCTCATATCTTCCCTCCTATTGGTTATGTCAACCGTTTATTAAAATACAATTAAGAATCCAACCTCCCAGAGTCACAACATGAAAAATATGATGGGCATGGGCATTCATCTACACATCGATATCTTCAGCAATCAAAATAGCCAGAGTCATATGCTCCTCCTCACACATACAGACAAAGGGGATCTCAAAAAGAGTATCCAAATTTAATGATCTCTAGGGAAGAAGTTCTTCAAATTATCCAGCAGGAGCCAGATTTTACGAGGCCTCCCATCCTACGACCTGATCATAGGAGCTGTCATAAGGACTTATTTTGTCAATACCACATGAGTGTTGGTCATAATACAGAAGGTTGTCGAGCTCTTCGTAAGCTTCTGGAGAAATTTCTAATAGAGGGTAAGCTACGATAATACATTGCTTAAAATCCTAACTGTAAGTCTTCTCTAGCGATGCAAAGTATTCATTCAATGCTAGAGCTACTTCCAAGATGTTTCAGTGGTTAGATTTATCTTCCTGAAAGTTTTTCAAATATACTTGTATTAGCTTGTGCCTTCAATTGTTTGCATAGATGAAAATTACATGAAGATGATTTAGCAATAAACCCAATTTTTAGTGGTTGCCTTAGTCTCTCTTCTGGCAATAAACCCACTTTTCAGTGGTCGCCTCAATTTCACTTTTAGCAATAAACCCACTTTTCAGTGGTCGCCTTAATCTCTCTTCTGGCAATAAACTCACTTTTCAGTGGTCGCCTTAGTTTCTCTCTTCTGGTAATAAACCCACTTTTCAATGGTCACCTCGGTTTATCTTTCTAGCAATAAACCCACTTTTCAGTGGTCGCATCTGTTTCTTTTCTGGCAGTAAACCCACTTTTTAGTGGTCGCCTTAGTCTCTCTTTTGGCAATAAACCCACTTTTCAGTGGTCGCCTTAGTTTCTCTTTCTGGCAATAAACTCACTTTTCAGTGGTCGTCTCGATTTCTTTTTTGGAAATAAACCCACTTTTCAGTAGTCGCCTTAGTTTCTAATTTGGCAATAAGCCCGCCTTGCTATGATCGCCCCAATTCAATTTTTGCTATAAAACCACTTTCTAGTGGTCAACCCGGTTAAGTAAGTTGCAATGTGAGGTTCTTCTTTACAATAAGTATGAATACCTTTCAGTTTCACATCAAGAAATGAGATGTTATTTTCTATGCACTTCAAGTGTGGATAAAGCAGGTATCAACCAGTTGTCTTAGCTACCTGACATGCATCTTTATATATATACCTATTTTTATATCTTTTTGCAAATAGAAATAGGTGTTCGCGAGTTTTCCTTCAAGTACTCGCATATTATATTTCAGATACCTATTTTTACATCTTTTTGCAGATAGAAATAGGTGTTCGCGAGTTTTCCTTCAGGTACTCGAGTATTATATTTCATATACCTATTTGTATATCTTTTTGCATATAGAAATAGGTGTTCGCGAGTTTTCCTTTAGGTACTCGCGTATTATATTTCATATACCTATTTTTATATCTTTTTGCAGAAAGAAATAGGTGTTCGCGAGTTTTCCTTCAGGTACTCACGTATTATATTTCATATACGTGTTTGTATATATATTTGCAGATAGAAACAGGTGTTCGCGAGTTTTCCTTCAGATACTCAGGTATTATATTTCATTACCTATTTTATATATTTTACAAATAGAAGCAGGTGTTTGCGAGTTTTCCTTCGGGTACTCGCGTATTATATTTTATATACCTATTTTTATATCTTTTTGCAGAAAGAAACAGGTGTTCGTGTGTTATCCTTCAGGTACTCATGTATTATATTTCATATACATGTTATTATATCTTTTTGTAGATAGAAACATGTGTTCACGAGTTTTCTTTCAGGTACTTGCGTATTATATTTCATATACCTATTTTTATATCTTTTTGTAGATAGAAAAAGGTGTTCACGAGTTTTCCTTCAAGTGTACTCATGTATTATATTTCATATACGTGTTATTATATCTTTTTGCAGATAGGAACAGGTGTTAGGTAGTTTTCCTTCAGGTACCGCGTATTATATTTCATGTACCTTATTTTTATATCTTTTTGTAGATAGAAATAGGTGTTCGCAAGTTTTCCTTCAGGTACTTGCGTATTATATTTCATATACCTGCTCTTATATCTTTTTGCAGATAGAAACAAGTGTTCACGAGTTTACCTTCAGGTATTTGCGTATTATATTTCATATACTTATTTTTATATCTTTTTGCAGATAGAAATAGGTGTTCGCGAGTTTTCCTTCAGGTACTCACGTATTATATTTCATATACCTATTTTTATATCTTGTTGCAGATAAAAACAGGTGTTCGTGAGTTTTCCTTCAGGTACTCGCGTATTATATTTCATATACCAGTTTTTATATCTTTTTGTAGATAGAAATAGGTGTTCGCAAATTTTCCTTCAGATACTTGTGTATTATATTTCATATACCTATTTTTATATCTTTTTGCAGATAAAAGCAGGTGTTCGCGACTTTTCTTTCAGGTACTCGCGTATTATATTTCATATACCTGTTTTTATATCTTTTTGCGGATAGAAATAGGTGTTCGTGAGTTTTCTTTCAGGTACTCATGTATTATATTTCATATACCTGTTGTTATATCTTTTTGTAGATAAAAACATGTGTTCGCGAGTTTTCTTTTAGGTACTTGCGTATTATATTTCATATACTAGTTTTATATCTTTTTGCAGATAGAAAAAGGTCTTCACGAGTTTTCCTTCAAGTACTCGCATATTATATTTCATATACCTATTTTATATCTTTTACAGATAGAAAAAGATGTTCGCGAGTTTTGCTTCAAGTACTCGCGTATTATATTTCATATACCTGTTTTTATATCTTTTTGCATATTGAAACAGGTGTTCGCGAGTTTTTCTTCAGGTACTCCCATATTATATTTCATATACCTATTTTTATATCTTTTTGCAGATAGAAACGGGTGCTCGCAAGTTCTCCTCAGGTACTCATGTAATATTTCTTTTATACCTGCTTTGACTACTCATTTGCAGGAAAAGCAGGTGCTCACGGGTTCTCTTCAGGTACTTGCGTAATGTTTCTTTTATACCTGTTCTGACTACTCTTCTGTAGAGAAAAGCAGGTGTTTGCGAGTTCACTTCAGTTACTCTTGTAATGTTTCTTTTATACCTGATTTAACTACTCTTTTGCAGAGATAAGCAGGTGCTCACGAGTTTTCTTCAGGTACTCGCGTAACATTTCTTTTATACCTGCTTTGACTACTCTTTTATAGACAAAAGCAGGTGCTCGCGAGTTCTCGTCAGGTACTCGTGTAATGTTTATTTAATACCTGTTGTATCTACTCTTTTGTAGAGATAAGCAAGTGCTTGCATGTTTTCTTCGGGTACTCGCATAATGTTTCTTTTATAACTACCTTGACTACTCTTTTGTAGAGATAAGCAGGTGCTCGCGAGCTTTATTCAGGTACTCGCGTAACAAGTTTTTTTATATTTTCCCTGACTTCCCTCTTTTGTAGAAGAGAAAGTAAATGTTCTCAAGATCTCTTCAGGCAATAGCAAGTTCTCACAGGTACTTGCACTCTTTTATACAAGTGTTCTGTCCTGATAGAAAAGGTGGATCTCGATTCTCATAGATAAGTTCTATATTTTCGAAGTTTTATCAAAACTTGAAAGAAAATGCGGGGATCATGTTTACCCAGAAATCGGTAATCCCCTCTGAGCTGACTGTTTCAGGTGTTTAGAGATATTAACCTGTCCCAAGCGATCTCAGCATGTCCAAGGCAATCTCAGCCTGTCTCAGGAAATCTCAGCATGTGCAAGATGCTCGACAATCTCAGCCTGTCTCAGGACATCTCAGCATGTCCAAGATGCTCGACAATCTCATCCTATCTAATGCGATCTCAGCCTATCCCAGACAATCTCACTCTGTCCCATGTGATATCAGCCTTTCCCAGGCGATCTCAGCCTATCCCAGGCAATCTCAGCTATCCCGTGCATTCTCAGCGTGTCCCGGGCGGTCTCAACTATCTCGACGGTCTCGATTATCTCGACAGTCTCAGACAATCTCGGCAAACCTGGGCAGCCCATTACTTTTAGACCTGCATGTTTGGGCAGGCCCTCACATCTATAAATTAAGGGGAGGTGGTACTTAGAAAGGGGCTTTTGGGGGGATTCAAGCCTCCAGTTTGACCTACATAAGCGGTCTCGAATTCTATGACCGTGACTACCTCAAGCAAGCTATGATATCTCTACAACTTGAGCGGTCTCTAATTTTGTGACCGCGACAACCTCATCATCTTTGGGCGACCTCGGCGATCTAAATAGCTAATGCCCGGAGTTAGAACTTAATGTCGGCATTATCTCAATTGAATGTCTTGACTCTCTCCTAGCGGCCTCCATCAGATCTCAGATAGTTTTGGCGATCCTAGCGGTCTCCATCAGATCTCAGGAAACCTCGGTGGTCTGAGCAATCTCGATGATGAGTCCCATTTATATACACATATTTGGACTCATCTGGGCTATTTTTCATGCATTTGCACTTCACTTTTAGTTCATTATCGCTTAAACTTCACTTGAACACATTTCTTCACAAAGTGCACTCTTTGGGCCCATTTTGGTGTGCAATTGCGCGTTATGTTGTTGGGGGTAAGCACACGGTGCTCCCCAACCCTTTTTTATGTTTTTGGATTGAGCTGGAAGGGTATTCCCAGTTGTATGATTGATGTTTGGTGCTGTGCAGGTGGGTAGATCATCAATTATGCCCAGTTTTCATGTCTGCATGAATCGCACGGTCGTGCGTTTTCTTTACGCACGGTCGGATGCGATCGTGCGTTCATTTGCGGCCCAAAAATAGCATTCTGAATTTGGTCGTGCGTTTTTACGCACGGTCGTGCGTTTGGTCGTGCATGAACAAATTCTACACCTGTCTATAAATAGCTGCTCCGCGAAAACTGTCAAAACTTCTTCATTTCTAGGTCTTTTCCAGCGCCATTTTTTGCGTTTTTTCATTCTATGACTCCTATCTTCATCTAGGGACTTCAAGGAAGAGATTGGATCTTAATTTCATCATCAAGGAAGGTTTGAAGAGCATTGGACATCAACGGGTTGTGACACAAAGAAGACGGGCCATTGGGAGGAAGTGACAATCCTCCTTTACCCCGGACGCAGTTGAGGACCGAGCTTGGACGCGAATTGACAACCCAGCGATTCCAACTGTGAATCCCAGCAAGGCTTCAGAGTCGGTCGAATCTCTTACTCTTTATTCTTTCGAAATGATGTTTGAATGCTAAACTCTATATTTTGTGGATAAAGAGCATGATAAATCTAGATCTATAACGTTTATTTCATCTTTATGAAATTCCTTTTGATTTATTCATGTGTATGAGGTGCGCTATTGTCATTCATTTTATTGATTTCATTCCGTGAGCCTACTCTTCCATCCGCCAAGCTAAGCAATGCTAACGGCCCGTGTAATCCACCCCGACTCCGCCGGTGCGAACCATTCCATCCGCAAGCCTTCTCGTCCATCCGCCCTTACGAAGCAGTGCGCTCAAGGCCTGCCTAGTCTCCATCCCGCCAAGCGAAGCATTGCATAGCGGCATTGCATTGGAGTAATTTAGTTATTCTCTTTTATTTTCCAAAACCAAATCATTCCCCTCCGCGTTACATCCGACTAAAGGACTTCAATCTCAAGTCCTTCCTCAATAGTATACTCCACCTTACTGTGTTCCATCGAGATCGATACTTGGGGATTCACTCCCACATTTTATATTACTTTAACGATCGGTACACTGTCGTTTCGTGCCGCAGTCTTGCTACCGCCTATAGCGGTGTGCTAAGATTTGTGCATCAAGTTTTTGGTGCCGTTGTAGGGGAACACAGACGTGTGAGTTTTCTGGAGAGGGAGAATCTGAGAGAGAAGCCCTTCCATTTGTGTATTGCATCCTTTTGTTTTATTTCTTCTTATTCCTTTTTCCTGTTTTATATTAGGTTGCTTAGTAAATTATTGTTGGGTGTAGCATTTTGCACAATAGTGTTTTTCTTTTGAATCTCGTTATCTTCACACAATGTGGGCTTCATTTAATATTCGTTGTCGTTTGTGTGGAGATATCTCTCATGCTAGTGATAGATGTCCAAAGGGAGATAATAGCCCTAACACTCAAGGCCCAGTATATGGAGCACCGACTTCGTCTGGTACTCCATATGGTGCGCGTAAGTCCTATGGCTATTCTGCTGAGCCTTTACCATCACACTTCTTTTCGGCTTCAGCTCCTGCTGTGCCAAAGAAGCCCACAAGGCAGTGCTTGTTTTGTCGGAGCATGGATCATGACTTGAAGGATTGTGCTGCATTACTTCGCCAATTGGACAAGGATGACGAGCCTGATATCTGGATCATCCCGACTCGTACTTCTGGCAGCACACCTTCAACATCTGGTAATGTGCTCGTATCACCTTCATGCTTTGAAGGGTATGGCATGGACACAATCACCAGATGTGTGGCTGATCTAGGCTCTGACACAACTGGGCCCATTTCCCCTGTGCATATATCACCGTGTAAGATTCGATTCTTTGTGAGGAATCGGTGCTTGACTTTTATCCAAGCACTATTCCTCCCCCTATTGTGCATTTTACTACATTTGTCTCTCATGACATTATTGAGGATGTTTCGCAGGATAAGGCAGGTGATTTATGTGTTGTGCCTATTCCTATGGAGGAGGATATTTTTCATGGTGACGAGGATTCTACCTCAGCACCAGTGGAGGAAGTCCAAATCGTGGAGGAGGCCACTAATGATCCTACTGAGCCCTGCAACATTGTCGATGATGCCGACAATATCTTATTTCCCCAACCTCTTGGGAGTGAGGCCGGGACCACTCCCCCGATTGATGTTCATTTAAGTTTTTCTTCTTTTTTATTTCCTAACCCCCCTTCTTCATCTGAGCCTGTGCAGGTTGAGTCTTCACAGGTACTTCAGGAGGACTTGGAGCATGATGCTCAAGTCATTGATATGAGCATTCTCTTATGTGAGGAGGTTGATACCCCCTCCATAGAGCAAGCTCCACTCAGTGCTTTCTCCTCCTGCCGCTTCCCTGAAGATGACACCTTGCTGGGCAAGGATTATTTTGGTGAGATGAGTGAGGACTCCTCCTCTTCTTACTTTTTACTTCCTCTACCTGTGAAGAGCAGGTATTATTATTTAAGTAGAGGGGTAACTGTTCTGTCGCCGTATCGGTACCCGCTACCGACATGCATATTAGAACAGTTACCTGTTCACTTTTCTTTTCATAGACCCATTAGCTAGAACTCTTAAAGTTCTGAATAAGTCGTGCTGGGAGGACAATAACCCCAGTAGTTATCTTACCTTTTCCTGCATTTTTATTTTCATCTAGTTTAGTTCAGTTAGTTGTATTTCATTTTGCTTTGTACATTTTCTTTTGTTTTTGCGGAGCTCACCCCTGCAGGTCCTTTTCTGGATGGCGAATGCTGCAGCTTTTTCTTAGTTTACACGCCAATCTTCTGGTATGCTCACTTGCTGAGCATTGGGTACCCTCTTCCCTTAGCTTCATTTTGAATTTCATGGTCATATATTTTGTTGGATTGTTTAGATTAAGTCTGGGGGAGAGCCGCTATGTGTTACCCACTGCACGTGCACATATCATTTGCATACTAGAAGTATATTAATCTCATTTATTTTGTATTGTTCATCTTCACAGCACATCACAACACCCACTTGAGCACGCGCTTATTTGTCTATGCATCTCGGGTAAATATTATTTTTTTGTGTGATTGAAAGATCATGATGCTGGCATAGGATTGAGTGGCGGAGTAACATGTTGACTCTACCAGTGCTCCTAGTCCAGTGCTCGCGTCTCGTGTTGAAATTCTTGTAGAATTACCTTTTTCTCATACATTTAGTTTTATAATTTTCCAATTGCGTGAATACTGTTTATTCTACTCGTATTTCGTGAATCCAGTTGAATCCGACGATAGTGTAGGTGTTGAATTTTTGAAGTGGTGTGGAGGAGACCAGGCGGTCTGGTTTGGGAGACCGCGGTGATCGTGCGGCTTGTATAGGTTCTCTGTCGGTCTGGCTCTGCCGGGTTGTTCTGGCGGTCTGCTAGTTGTTCCGGTTTGTTCTTGGTAGCTGCGGTTTGTTCCCGAGTAGGTCTGCTAGTTTGCCTGGCTTCCTTGTTGGAAGACCGGGCGGGTTGTTCCTATATGACTGTCTACCCGGGCGGTATATATTGGTGATCTGGCGACTTGGTTGGAGTCGGCCAGATGTTTCTAGCTTGCTCCTGGTGATCTAAGGAAGGAGCGTTGTTGAGACCGCACGGCTTGTGCGCGGTCTCGTGTTCGCGCGGCCTGTGCGCGATCTTCTCTGCTGATTTGCGTCTTGGTCGGGTGATCGACCAAGAGGTCTGTTCGCGCGGTCTGTCTTTTGAGACCGTTCGCGATCTAATGGGTGGTGACTGTATCCCGGTTTGTGCGGTGACGACATCCGTCCACCCGCCTATAAATAGGGGTGCATGGCCCGTCATTCCTAACTAGAACTGTAAGAACCAGAGCCCGGATTGTTTCTTGCGGTCTCAAGTTTGAGTTCGCGCAACTTGGATGCGAGTTAACCTTTGTTGTGTTCGCAGGTTTGCGATCAGCAGGGTGCGGTCTCCTTCCTTGGTGATTTCCGTTGGCTTGAATAAATAGTTCGTCTGCGGTCTGTCAGCGAACTGGGTTATTGTGTTCTTATGCTGTTCGCAGCGAGCTCAGTGATCAGGCGACCTTCCGCGGTTAGGCGGTCTGAGTTGCGGTATGGCGACAACTTCAGTTCTTTGTTCCAATAAAGCTCCAGTTTGTGCGGTCTGAGGTGCGGTCTTGTAGTGCTGGCAGTCTGTCCGGTTTCTGTTCGTGCGATCTCAGGGCAAGCCGGGCGAGTTCTGGAGTGGTGCGGCTTGTGCGGTCTGAGCTTGTCTAGCCGCCAGCCTTGCTTTTTGGTGTGTTTTGTTCTTCTCGTCTCCGTGATTCTGATGAATCATGTCTCGCCATGTATACCTCGCATTGTAAAGCAGTTCTGTTTCAATAAAGATTTCTTGTGTTGCTGTTTTGGCATTGTGGTTGTTTGGCTATAACTCTTGTTGATACAACTCCTGCTTACTCCTAAACGGTCCAAACAAAAATTTTAACTTCGTATCAGAGAGAGGTTTTTGGAGTGGATAAGCATTGATCAACTAGAGTTGCCATCGTCTTTGTGAAGAAGAGACCACATAGATTGCCATGGAAGGTGGATACGCAAGAGGTCTTGGTATTGAACTCCTCACATCGACTAACTTTAAAAAGTGGAAGTCGTGTATGGAGAGTTACTTGCTTGGCGAGGATCTTTGGGATGTAGTTGGCGGAGAAGACACACAAGAGGTGTTTCCAACAGGAGATAATATGGCAGAGGTGATACTTTGGAGGAGGACGAATGCTAAGGCAGAGTTCACTCTCAAGAGGGCTATCTCACCGGAGCTGTTTGATCACATCATTGGATGTAAATCTGCTGCTGAGATTTGGACATCCTTGGATGGGTTGTTCAATAAGAAGAATGTAGCGAGGCTAGAGTATCTTAAAAATGAGTTGGCGAAAGCCTCTCAAGGTGATCTTTCTGTTTCTACCTTCTTCCTCAAGATGAAGAACCTCACGGCAGAGATTTCTGCATTGGACCCTGATGAGCCTATCTCTGAGGCAAAACAGAAGAGGCATATCATCCGCGGGTTGCGGAAGGAGTATCTTGCTTTTGTGACTTCAGTTCAGGGTTGGGCAAATCAACCGTCGTTGTTGGAGCTGGAGAACCTTCTTGCTTCTCAAGAAAGTTTAGCAAGACAGATGGTGGGGGTTTCAATCTCCGGGGGAGAAAGTGATGTGATGTTCTCTGGGAAGAAGAAGAAGAAATGGGAGAAGAAGAAGCCGGGTCATGATGGACCCTCCACTTCAGGTCAGCAAGATAGGGGCTATGCTCCTAAGTCTGATGGGAAGAAGAAAGGAGAGGGACCGAGGTGCTTTAGATGCAACAAGACCGGGCACTTCAAGAAAGATTGCCGGGTGAATCTTCAGCCGGGACATGCAATGGAGAAGGAGATGCCAAAGTCTGGTGAAGTTGGATGGGGAGGATCCTTTGCGTCTAATATAACGGCGATGCCCGTTAAGGCCTTGGCTTCCATCAACTATGATGAGGACTGGATTGTTGATTCAGGGTGTGGGCATCATCTCACCGGGGATGGATCAAAGTTCTCTTCTTTGGCGCCTTACTCAGGTAACAATGCTATCATTACGGTTGATAATTCTATTCATCCAGTAGAGCACGAAGGAGTCGTCTCTCTGAGCAGTGATAAGGGTCCACTCACGTTGAGGAGTGTTTATCACGTGCCTGGTATGAAGAAAAATCTCTTCTCTGTGACTAATGCGGTCGATGCCGGTTATCACGTTCTGTTTGGCCCAACAGAAGTGAAGTTTCTCAAAACTCAACCGGAGATAAAGGGAGATGTTATTCATGTCGGCAAGCGGGTGAAGGACTTGTTCGTTTTATCGACAAGTACCTATGTTGATAAGATGAGGACCAATGATGGCGCGGCCATCTGGCATGAAAGGTTGGGGCATGTAGGCATGGACAAATTGAAGGCTATGGCGGTAAGGGGCCTTGTCAATGGCTTGCCTAGCTTGTCCTCCTATGGAGACGGTCATGTCTGCGAAGGATGTCAGTTTGGTAAGTATCATCGACTTCCATTTGACAAATCGCAAACAAGGTGCAAAGTGCCGTTGGAGTGCATCCACGGTGATTTGATGGGACCGACTGCCACCCCAAGCCTTGGAGGCAATAGATATATGTTGGTGTTGATTGACGATTACACCAGATATGTCTGGGTGTATTTCTTGAAAGAGAAGTCAGAAGACTTTGCAAAGTTTGTGGAGTTCAAGGAGCTGGTGGAAGGTCGTCTAGGCCTGCAGGTGAAGAAATTGAGAACTGACAATGGTGGGAGTTCACCTCTGGTGAGTTCTCAAGTTTTTGCAGGAAACACGGCGTTCGGAGAGAGTTCACTTGTGCCCATACTCCACATCAGAATGGCGTTGCCGAGAGGAAGATCCGTCATCTGACGGAAACTTACAAATGCTGGCTTCATGCCAAGAGTATCCCAAAGTCCTTCTGGGCGGAGGGAATGTCTTGTGCAGCTTATGTCATCAACAGATTGCCTCTGAGTCCTATCAACATGAAGACCCCTCACGAATTGATGTTCAAGGAGAAGCCGAGTGTTGCACACCTTCGGGTGTTTGGGTCAACCTGCTATGTGCATATTCCTAATGCTCTTCGGACAAAGCTAGATGCGAAAGCAAGGAAGCTAGTCTTTGTTGGGTATGATGAGCGGAAGAAGGGATGGAGATGCATGGATCCTGAGACACGGAGGTCAATTATTTCTCGGGATGTGGTGTTCGATGAAGTGACTTCTTACAAGGGGAGTTCAGGAGTTGAGCTACCAGAGAGCAGGGTTGATGAAGGAGGAAAAGCTGCGGGAAGTCTTCAAGTGGAGTTGCCTGTTTCACCAGGAGCTCCAGTTTTGTCAAGCTCTGAGATGGAGGCTTCAGGTTCTGGAAGCAGGGGGAGCGATGCTCCAAGTTCATCTGGAAGAGGAGCTTGCACAGAAGAAGCAGCTGAGGAGGTGGTTAGTCAGGAGCAACCTCTTAGGAGGTCGAAGAGGACTATTCAACCACCAGATCGATACACAGGAGGAAACATGGTGAACTTTGTTTCATGTTTCTTTGCTGGTCCCTTAAATGAAAGGGAGCCGTCGAGCTTTGAGAAGGCCAGAGGCGTGAAGGAGTGGGACATTGCTATGCAAGAAGAGTTGGCAGCTCTCGAGAAGAATGAGACCTGGTCTCTTGTGCCCAAGCCCAAGGGCACCCCTCCTGTGACATGTAAATGGGTCTTCAAGCTGAAGAAGAAAGCTGACGGCAGTATCGAGCGGTATAAGGCTCTCCTTGTAGCTCACTGGTTCTCACAGCAGTACGGAGAAGATTATGATGAGACGTTTAGTCCAGTGGCAAAGATGACTTCGGTTCGATTTGTTATTGCCTTGACCGCTTCGAGTGGTTGGAGATTTGGCAACTCGACGTGAAGAATGGCTTCTTATACGGCGAGATTGACAAGGATATCTTCATGATCCAACCGCAAGGCTTCATCTCGAAGGAGTATCCGGACTACGTTTGTAAGCTGAAGAAGGCCCTGTATGGGTTGAAGCAAGCGCCTCGGGCGTGGTACGGGAAGATTGCAGAGTATCTCTTATTCTGCGGATTCGTTGCTTCAGACTCTGATTCTAGCTTGTTCATCAAGAAGGAGGGGGTGCTTCGTGTGATTGTGCTGCTATACGTGGATGACATGATTGTCACCGGGAATTCGAAGGAAGCTATTGCAAGACTCAGGGCTGAGCTTGCTATCAGATTCGAGATGAAGGATCTGGGGGAGCTCCACCATTTCCTTGGACTCGAGGTTCAGAGGCGGGAGAGCGGAGTGCTCATTTCTCAGGCTGGCAATGCGGAGTGGATTGTTCAGCGATTCGGCATGGAGGAAGGGAAGAGCAGCTCTATACCTCTGGAGTAACATCATAAACTTCGGAAGGATGAGGGGAGAGCCTTATCTGAACCGTTGGTTTTCCGAGCTCTGGTTGGGAGCTTGATCTACTTGACGATCACAAGGCCAGATATTGCTCATGCAGTAGGCAAGGTGAGTCGGTACATGGCGGAAACACGGAAGCCTCATCTTCTGGCGGCAAAAGACATCTTGAAGTATGTGAAGTCGGCCTCTGATTTGGGTCTCCTATATAGGAGAGGGTCAAGCTTGGAGTTGCATGATTTCATGGAAGCTGATTATGGGGGAGACGTGGATGATCGGAGATCAATGTCTGGTTATGTATTTATGACAGGCCCCACAGCTATTTCTTAGTGCAGCAAGAAGCAAGACTAGGTGTCTGTATCTGCCACGGAAGCGGAGTACAAGGCTTCGGCCTTGGCTGCTCAGGAAGCTGTTTGGCTCAGGAGGTTGGTAGAGGACGTTCATCAGGAGGTTCGAGGTCCCACTATGCTACGCGGGGACAATGAGAGTGCTCTCAAGCTGGTCAACAATCCAGTCTGTCATGCGAGGACCAAGCATATAGAGATTGAGCACCATTTCATTCGTGAAAAGGTGTTGGGAGGATCTCTTATAGTCGAGCATGTTCGGAGTGCGGACAATATCGCAGACATCTTCACAAAGCCGCTGGCGAAGGGACCGGTTACACGGTTGCGGAATTTACTCGGGCTAGTCTCCACTTCCCACTTCAAGGGGGAGTGTTGAATTTTTGAAGTGGTGTGGAGGAGACCGGGCGGTCTGGTTTGGGAGACCGCGGTGATCGCGCGGCTTGTATAGGTTATCTGCCGGTCTGGCTCTACCGGGTTGTTCTGGCAGTCTGCTGGTTGTTCCGGTCTGTTCTTGGTAGCTGCGATTTGTTCCCGAGTAGGTCTGCTTGTTTGCCTGGCTTCCTTGTTGGAAGACCGGGCGGGTTGTTCCTATATGACAGTCTACCCGGGCGGTCTATATTGGTGATCTGGCGACTTGGTTGGAGTCGGCCAGATGGTTCTAGCTTGCTCCTAGTGATCTAAGGAAGGAGCGTTGTTGAGACCGCACGGCTTGTGCGCGATCTTGTGTTCGCGCGGCCTGTGCGTGATCTTGTCTGCTGATCTGCGTCTTGGTCGGGTGATCGACCAAGAGGTCTGTTCACGCGGTCTGTCTTTTGAGACCGTTCGCGATCTGATGGGTGGTGACTGTATCCCGGTTTGTGCGGTGACGACATCCGTCCACCCGCCTATAAATAGGGGTGCATGACCCGTCATTCCTAACTAGAACTGTAAGAACCAGAGCCCGGATAGTTTCTTGCGGTCTCAAGTTTGAGTTCGCGCGACTTGGATGCGAGTTAACCTTTGTTGTGTTCGCAGGTTTGCGGTCAGCAGTGTGCGGTCTCCTTCCTTGGTGATTTCCGGTGGCTTGAATAAACAGTTCGTCTGCGGTCTGTCAGCGAACTGGGTTATTGTGTTCTTATGCTGTTCGCAGCGAGCTCAGTGATCAGGCGACCTTCAGCGGTTAGGCGGTCTGAGTTGCGGTCTGGCGACAACTTCAGTTCTTTGTTCAAATAAAGCTCCAGTTCGTGCGGTCTGAGGTGCGGTCTTGCAGTGCTGGAAGTCTGTCCGGTTTCTGTTCGTGCCATCTCAGGGCAAGCCGGGCGAGTTCTGGAGTGGTGCGGCTTGTGCGGTCTGAGCTTGTCTAGCCGCCAGCCTTGCTTTTTGGTGTGTTTTGTTCTTCTCGTCTCCGTGATTCTGATGAATCATGTCTCGCCATGTATACCTCGCATTGTAAAGCAGTTCTGTTTCAATAAAGATTTCTTGTGTTGCTGTTTTGGCATTGTGGTTGTTTGGCTATAACTCTTGTTGATACAACTCCTGCTTACTCCTAAACGGTCCAATCAAAAATTTTAACAGTAGGTGCGTGTGTAGAGGATTGGTAGTGATGTATTGCTCGAGTCGGGAGGAAGGATATTCTTTCTCGGTGGCTAAGAACTTGCCCCTAGCGACTCTCGAAGCATGGGTATAGGTTATTTCATTTGTGCGAGTGTGATATAGGCCATTCTTTAACCCGGTTGAGCCTTTTTCACCATTCCTAAACGCTTTATCCTTGCTTAGCCCCTTTGTGCCTAATCCCTACCATTTGATTCAGCTCCACCTTCAATTCACCAAAGCCAAAATGACTATCCTAATCGCACACCAAATTATGAGCAAAAGCAATTTGTGCATTTAAAAGTTGGGTGTTGAGGCTGTGTATATTTGTGGTTGTGGTGGGAATGCGTTATTGAAAATATAGTTGTGTTTGTTATTATATGTGCAAAGTTATAATTTAAAAAAAAAAGAAAAAAAAGTGTAAAGCAATGTATTTGGGAATAGGTGGTGTGCACACCCCATAGTTTCATGTTTAAGTCTGGGGGTGTGGTGTACACATTTTTCATTATTGCCGGATAGTGTTTTTATTGCGAGCTCATTTGGGTTAGGTGTGCTAAGCCCCCACGTTTATCATTGTCTACCGCACCATAGCCTAAGCCTAAATCATAACCTAAAAGTCCTATTGATTCGCACTCTGAACGTAACTAGTGTCGTGGAGAGAGTGTGAACGGGCAAGCTTATGGCCATCGTCATTGATGGATTTCTTTGGAGTTTGTCCCGATCCTCGATCTCTGGCAATATTCTACTTAGTGATCGAGCTACTTTCACCCTACGCGTGATTGAAGGATTCACCACGATTCAAATTATGAGTAGCAATAATAAGTAGAAACGCAATCTAGAAAATTCTAATCTATTTCGCATGTTTAAAAGGTTTTTCTACTGAAATTTCAATGCGCGCGTGTAAGCGACTTCGCATTGTACTTCACATATTCAATTACTTTGCCAGCTTATGATTTTTCTACTTCACATGGGAGATAGTTTGCTCGGTACGAGCAAATGAGTAAGTCTTGTTGTGTAATGAGTCCCATTTATATACACATATTTGGACTCATCTGGGCTAGTTTTCATGCATTTGCACTTCACTTTTAGTTCATTATCGCTTAAACTTCACTTGAACACATTTCTTCACAAAGTGCACTCTTTGGGCCCATTTTGGTGTGCAATTGCGCGCTATGTTGTTGGGGGTAAGCACACGGTGCTCCCCAACCCTTTTTTATGTTTTTGGATTGAGCTGGAAGGGTATTCCCAGCTGTATGATTGATGTTTGGTGCTGTGCAGGTGGGTAGATCATCAATTATGCCCAATTTTCATGTCTGCATGAATCGCACGGTCGTGCGTTTTCTTTACGCACAGTCGGATGCGATCGTGCGTTCATTTGCGGCCCAAAAATAGCATTCTGAATTTGGTCGTGCGTTTTTACGCACCGTCGTGCTTTTGGTCGTGCATGAACAAATTCTGCACCTTTCTATAAATAGCTGCTCCGCGAAAATAGTCAAAACTTCTTCGTTTCTAGGTCTTTTCCAGCGCCGTTTTTTGCATTTTTTCGTTCTAAGCCTCCTCTCTTCATCTAGGGACTTCAAGGAAGAGATTGGATCTTACTTTGATCATCAAGGAAGGTTTGAAGAGCATTGGACATCACCGGGTTGTGACACGAAGAAGACGGGCCATTGGGAGGAAGTGACAACCCTCCTTTACCCCGGACGCAGTTGAGGACTGAGCTTGGACGCGGATTGACAACTCAGCGATTCCAACCGTGAATCCCAGCAAGTCTTCGGAGTCGGTCGAATCTCTTACTCTTTATTCTTTCGAAATGATGTTTGTGTGCTAAACTCTATATTTTGTGGATGAAGAGCATGATAAAACTAGATCTGTAATGTTTATTTCATCTTTATGAAATTCCTTTTGATTTATTCATGTGTATGAGGTGCGCTATTGTCATTCATTTTATTGATTTCATTCCGTGAGCCTACTCTTCCATCCGCCAAGCTAAGCGTTGCTAACGGCCCGTGTTATCCACCCTGACTCCGCCGGTGCGAACCATTCCATCCGCAAGCCTTCTCGTCCATCCACCCTTACGAAGCAGTGCGCTCAAGGCCTGCCTAGTCTCCATCCCACCAAGCGAAACATTGCATTGTGGCATTGCATAGGAGTAGTTTAGTTATTCTCTTTTATTTTCCAAAACCAAATCATTCCCCTCCGCGTTACATCCGACTAAAGGACTTCAATCTCAAGTCCTTCCTCAATAGTAAACTCCACCTTACTGTGTTCCTTCAAGATCGATACTTAGGGATTCACTCCCACATTTTATATTACTTGAACGATCGGTACACTGCCCGTTTAGTGCCGCAGTCTTGCTACCGCCTATAGCGGTGTGCTAAGATTTGCGCATCACTCGACGACCTTGGAGACCTCTTTTTTAATCACTAGCTCTTCTCTTGAAGCTCTTTATTATTTCATTTCATGTATCTGAATATAACTTCAGCTGTAATATAGATTTTATATTAATAACATTGCTTGTCGCATGAGAGGCATTCATTGCGGTAGGTAGATCTGGTCTCGCCGCTTGCTCGTAGCCATCTCATCTCCCCCTCTCTCACTCCTTCACTCGTGGCTCAAAGTAACCGACTACTCAAAAGTTACCCCCCTCATCCTTTGGCTTGAGCAAGTGTGGACTTGGTACATTTTTTGTGCTGGCAACCCAAACAGAGTTTTGCCCTTGTAATCCCTCAAGGTGCAAAACTAATGTTAACCTATGATCTAATCATATATTAGACATGTCATTATCATGAGGAAAAGAAATAAAGATAAATGAAAATATAAGGTAGAAGCAAAAAATAGTCCAAGTCAAATGTCGACTGATCGACTGAATGACTAAGGAAAATGTCGACTGCATCGACAGAATGACAAAGAAAAATATCAACTGTATTGACTGAAAGCTAAGTCATTTATCGACTGCATCGACTAGATAATTAAGTAATTTGTCGACTGTATCATCTAGAAGACTACTTGATTTATCGAGTGCATCGTCCAGACTATGATAGAAGGATTATCCCTGGATGGACTGCTTAAGTATGGACTACATCAGGTTATGTTCTTAAGGTGTAGGTTGTCGACTACATCATATCTATACGAGCTGAAGGATTTTATCGACTACATCATATCTATAAGTGCTAAAGTATTTTATCGACTACATAGATTATTTTGTCTGCCTGAAGCGTGTTCTAATGGCCTTTTGCTGAGATCAAGCCGCAAATAGCGCAATCATTCAAATTAATTTGAATTTCTCTTTCTACTGCAATAATCAAGGTGCTTTAAGAGGAAATGAATTATACTCATTGATTTTAGATTGCTACCATTTGAAGATCTTTCCTTAAGAAAAATCTCTAGCCATTGAAGCATTCCTTTTTTAGAAGCAAGGCCTTTGCTAATCTAGTCTTCTATATAAAGGGATGTGAAAATTAAACAATACACTGACATACAAAAAGGCTCACATGCGTACACTTATAGAGAATTTTTGTGTAAGTATTTTGCAAGTGCTCAAACTTTTGAATTCTGCCAAGTCTTCCAAAAACTGCAAACTTGAGATAAAATTCTTCCAAGTCTCAACAGAACAACCTTCTTTCTGAAAAACATTTTTCTCTTGAAAAAGTCTTCTTGATTCAACCAAACTCATTCCATGCAGATATATTCAAGTGCTGATCAAGGAAGAAAAAGCCTTCACAGTGCTTTTATTGAAGACTCGAGTATTATTGTTTGAGTCAATATCTTTACAACTTCTTTGTAATTGTAGGATCCTTTTAGTATCTAAGTTTGTTGTAGGATTCTAGCGGGAATCTGAGTTATAGGATCATTGTGATCTGAGGTAGGGTCTTTGAAAGGATCTGAGTGTAGATCTCTTATTGGAGAGATTGAGGTAGGGTTCCTTTTGGCCTGAGTGTATGATCTTGTGATTGAAGATCTAAGTTATAGGACCTTGTGTTGAAGGAATGAGGTAGGGGATTGTTGTTCCTGAGTTATATGAGTCAATGACTCTGACTATAAGATCTTTTGATTTGAGAAATTTGGAGAAGTTGGCCTAAGTTATCACTCTACTAGATAGGTGAAGGGGGACAGTAGATGTACCAATAAATGGAGAAACACAATACATCTTAGTGTATTATGTTGTGGATTGTGCTTATTTATTGTCTTGTGCTTAAAAGAAGAAAACTTAAAAGAAAGCATAAAACTTTTAAAATACCTATTCACCCCCCATCCAAATGTGATTAGAAGACCCGTATCTTTCACTTCTGTCCTCGGGAATCCTAGATCATTGTCCTGACAGAACACCTCTCCTTACGCCTCCTCCAATAAATGGACCAACTTCATGACAAAAACCTTCTCTATACCATGATCCTCTCATAGATTCTCCAGCTCAGACCACAAGTTATTATTCGTCTACTAGAGGAGAGAAACTTCGCGGTCTCACTTCGCCTTCAAATCAGACAAGGCGCTCTTCACCCCGCGAAGCTCCTCCCGAAGAGCGAAGTACCCATCCTTGAGGCCCACATAGCAGTCGTTCCATGTATGTGCAATATGGTTCAACACTCCAGTCTGTAAAAAAAAAGTCAGATTTCCTCCAAACTGCGAAGCTCAAAAATAAAAGGATTTTACTCACCGTAGCGGTAACTACCTAGAGAGAAGAAGAGACTCACCTCTCTTTCGCCAAAGGAGGCGCAGGAACCCCCTTAGAAGCCAGTTGGGGGCAGGAGGAACTAGGATCTCTACCTCAGGATCGGTAGGTGTAGCAACCACTCTAGAACTTCGAGGAGCTGCCTTATCATCACGGCCCCTATATCGCGGGGAAGAAGGTGGTGCACACCCAGAGCTGCCCCACTTAAAAATTAGCTTTCGCTTTCTCTCACGATCTAAAGGAATGACAATAGATCGCTCCACGTCTGAATAGATCTCGCACAGTAGTAATCGATTCTCTTCTATAATGGAAGATATGCAGAAAAGGGACCTAACCAATGTGGCTGGATTAGTGAACCCCAGTACTAGAAAAAACTCACGCACCCATCCCATCATGCGCTGACAGCGCCGGGAAGAGACCTCCATAGCTCCGGAAGCTCCCAGGAATTCCTAACATACCCATACAGGGTTTTCCCGTGTCGGTGATTAACCTTGTCATCAAAGTGAAGCCATCTCTTATTGTTGCGCACTTCAAACCGGCCACCTTCATCGGTGAACACCTCACACCACTCCTTGAACAAGTCCAAGGAGAACTGCAAACCCCACTCCCAAGAACAACACAATCAAGCCCATGATCCTATTCATCCCAACAGAAGTGTACTGGGAGGCATAAGACAATACATATTTCAGACACGATTCGCAGATCATCATGTCACCGGTAGGAGGGTTCTACGCAAGTTCCTCAATACATTGAATCTTCACCTCCAGTCTAGCAGGTATCTTATATCTCTTCCTCCAAATATCAATTTGCTCGCTGTTGAGGGAGGAGCGCAGTCACATTGGCCTCCCCCGAGCACCTCGTCTTGGTGCCTGAAAAATAAATAATCACGAGTTATTCACAAAATCCTTTGGTAAAATCAAACACCAAACAAAGTTCCAACTAGAAAGCACATCACCCAATCACATGCCCGCGCGCCAAGGCAATGCACGTGCACAAGCGCACGATACAAGACAGCGCCTGAAAGTGAACAGTTAATCCTCTGAAAATTCTCTAAAGGGAGTGAATAGAGATTTAAAATTATTTGACAGAATATTAACTAGAGTTTGATAAACTCAGACAAGTATCCACAATAAGACACGGCCACAATTAAGTATTCAAAGCATAAGTAAATGTAGGATGTAATGCACAAAGAAAAACACAGAAAATCCATAGCACAAATGAACACAAGAACTATAATGGTTCTCCAAAATCTGGGTACATCCACTCTTCTACCACTTTTGTAGGAATCCACTATCCTAGTGTCTGAGTCTTTTGATAAGAAAATCTAACCCAAAACTGAATCCTTTCAAGAGGGATTCAAAAAACTCTTTTCACAAAAAGCAGGAGTGAAAGGAGACAGAAAGAAATGAGAAGAAGTAGTAGGAATTGTCTTCTTATGTGAATTCTCCCTCAGCAATTTTTCTGAGGATTCCTTAGCAAGGATTGTAAGAACTGATCCACACTCAATAATGTTTGTGTGTGAGAGGAAGAAGAAGAAGAATTGTCGTCAGTAAGTAATGTGCTTTGTGTCTTATGTTTTCGTTGTATTCTTCATTTGAAATCTGAGTATATGTATGTCTATACCATTTCAAAATTTCCTCTAGATTATTGTCTTCAGAAGGAATTGAATAATGTCTGATACAATCTTTCTAAAATGGTCCTTAATAAACCCATCAATCTCCTTCAATTTCTTCAAAATACTCCTTCAGAAATTCTATAGAAATCTCTTTCCTTGAGTATTCTTCTAACAAAACTAATGATTCAAATAGATTCCATAATCATAATCTTCAAATAATTCTGAAATAAATCTTATAAAATTTTCCTTTCTGAATGAATGTCGACGCTATGTCGAGTTCTAGCTGATGGTGTGTCGACTTCTGCTTTAGAATAAATTTTTGTCAACATAAATGAGAAATCGACGTTACGTCGATTAATTATCGACACTTGTGTCGACTTCTGCTTTGGAGAAGCGCCTACTTTACTTCAAATGATGCGTCAAATTCCAGTCGGAGAGGCATTGACTTCTAGTTGACTTCAACTCGACGTTGTGTCGAACTCTACTCGACGCAAATATAACTTAGTTGATTTTCTTCTTGATTACAGATTGCCTTTTTCTTCCTCTGACTGGACTGCCACCCTAGGACATCTAATGACCAAATTACCCTCACTATACATCATGGGTAATTATCCTAGGATACAAAATCAGTTAGAAATAATTTGTTAAGTTAAATCTAAGTTTTTACCAACAATGCCTGCGCAGAAGCATGTGGCACAAGACCACGCGCAAGCGCGCAGCGCAAACCCGCGCCCAAACACAAGCACACGGGCGCGACCCCCCCCCCCCCCTCCCTGCGCACAAGCGCGGTGTGACCGCGTGCCCCACGTGCAAATATGCGGGCTCGACAGCGAACCCTGCATGCAAGAAAGCAAGCGTGATCGCGTGCCCCGTGCTCCCCATGCTCAGCATGCGGGCGCGACCGAAAGCCCATGCGCAAGCGTGTAAGCGCAACCGTGTACTCTGCATGGGAGAAAGCACGCGCTCCACCCTTCTACGGGGTGCACGCGCAACACAATGCGCGAGTGTATGAGGAAGCCCTGCGGCGGCGCATAAGCACGGAGTATGATCGCTCTGCCACAGACTTTCATGGACCCCTGTTTGCGCCTCCACAACTCCATTTACCTCCGACATGGCCATGACAGACCTTACACGCACACAAATTGGAAAAAGTTCTTGCTCTCCTCTCACTCTAGTCGCGTACTCTGGGAACTTGGGAGGAAAATGATAGGGGCTCCTCAATTGATAAGAATTTCGGGTTGTGGGTAGCCGAAATTCCCATCTCCGCCTAACTTATTGGGGAAAATGGAGGCTAAGTGGGGTTGACCCAAGTCAACTCCACTAACGCCATGATTGCCCAAACCGTCTGGCTGAGGGCACAACTCCACCGCACGCAGTCGCATAACTACAACACCACTGCGTGGTCGGCTAGCCAGCCACATGGTCGCGCACGCCATGTGCGCAGTCGGCCAGCCACCGCCGTGCGGCCTCTTGGCCACACAGATGCAAGGCCGCACAAACGGCTTCCTGGCCGACCACTGCCATACAATTGGATGGTCGAAAGGCTGTCATACGTTTGCGTGGCCGGCCACTGGCCAGCCCCGACCGCAAGTGTCGCGCGCAAAGCCAGCCGCCGCACTACCGTACGGCCGTACGGCCATCCTACGCCATCGCGCGCCCGGTCGGCCCGTCCACCGGTCGGCCATCTTAGGGCACACGGCCGGCCACCCGGCCGGCCCCTCCCCCGACCAGCCCCTACCGGACGGACCCCATCGCCAACCTCCACGGGTAGGCCCCTCATCCGCCGCATAACCTCCTCCATCCAACTCTCTCTGTCGGGTAACCTCCACGCTCCACCATCTATGTAACCACTCATTATGAGGGGTGCGTATAACCGAATCCCCATAATTAGTGTGCTCATACCTAATTTCCTAAATATGTGCATAATAATATATAAGATAGTGGGTTATGTCTAACAAAAATGTGCATAATGGTCTGCGTATAGCAAATATTATGGTTATGGTGTGCGCATAACCATATCCGTAATGAGTGTGAGTATAGTATACTAATTGGTTATGGTGTGCGGATAGCCGCAAAACTACACACCACTTAATTTCAGAAATGCCACCCTCAAAACCTATCAGAAGGGGCTCTAGGCCCTCTTTTTATTCAATCTGGTTTCATGCGCACGAGAGAGCTCCCGATGAATCCTTCGAAGATCTCCCTGTGCACCCTTCACATTGCAATGAGCACATCGCTACAAACTCCTCCGCTCGTAACCGGAGACCATACGCAGGCTCCCGATCGTGCTAAATGCACCGCTCCCGCTTTTGAGCGCAAGCAGCAGACTCCATAGTGCAACAAGCACAGTGCTCCCCACTACAACAACTTAGAAAGTATTTAGCTCCACGAGTGGTGTCTTATCACCCTCGGAGCTTCTTTTCTTTCTCCCTCTCTATACAACTGTAATGAGAGGTGGCATGTCGCCCTCGAGTTCTTTATAACACTTATAACAAGCAAAACGATAGTGGATATTGGGCCGGCACAACCGGGCTATTTGGTTTTTCCCCTTTCCGGGGTTTTCCACATAAAAATTCTCTTCCTAGCCGTCGGTTCTTTCAATGACTGTTTGTGCACTCGACCGCTCCCTAGTTAGGACGGTTTGATATTTGACCAGTTCAAGAGCGCATCGACTTGACCTTTAACACGTAAGATTGTTTATAAAGGGTGATTTAAAAAAAAAACAAATTGTATAAGAGTTAATAGTATAAAATTCATTATCTCTTCCATTTGGGGTAGGGGTGAGCATATTAATTGAAACTCGAAAGTTGCTCAAAAATCATTTGTTTTTATTCGAATCAAAGTAAAAAATTAGAATCAAATCGAACCGAATCAAAATTGGCTCAAAATAATTTTCATGTCGACTTCAAGCCTTATATGAGTAGCTCAATTTTTAATTCGAGCTAGATCGATTAAAGTTTTTATTCAAAAAATTATATCTCCCAGCCAACACACTGCCATATTTACATGGTATAATTAATCCAGTTTCAGGGACCGCGCAAAGTAATGCGGCTACACGCCACAACAAACATGCATGCAACCGCACGCACGGACACTGCGATTGAATAAAGCGTGCCACAAGGATTGTTATCCCCTGCCTCGAATCAACATGCTGGTAGACTCAGCTGTCAGTTTCTCTGTGATGTGTTTCTTAGATGCTTTTTCAAATTATCATCAGATTCGAATGCATCCATCAGATGTCAAGGACGTTTCCTTCATCACAGACGACAGATGCTACTGTTATAAGATGATGCACTTTGTGTTGAGAAACACAATGGTCACTTATCAAAGGATGATGGATCGAGTATTCAGAGAGTAGAAGAGGAGGAATTTGGAGGTCAACATAGATGACCATATGGTGAAGAGCAGAGATGTTGGATCTCACATCTAGGACCTGCCAGAGACTTTTGCCACCCTGAGCAAGTTTAATATGAGGCTCAACCCGCCGACGTGCATCTTCGGGGCAGGCAGGTGAAAAGTTTTGGGTCATCTCCTCACCCCTGCAAGGGAAGAGCCCAATCCCGATAAGGTGTATGCGGCCTTATATTTGGAGTCTCCCAGGAATGCTAAAGATGTCCAGTGCCTGACAGGGACTAGCAGGGTTGAGCAGGTTCCTCTCCTAGGTGGGGAAGAAATGCTCGCCCTACTTCAAAGTGTTGCGAGGATATCAAGAGTTTGAGTGGACTCTGGAGTGCGAGGAAGCTTTCCAACATTTGAAGAGATAGCCCACGCGAGCCCCACTACTCTAAGGGCCAAAGGGAGGGGCGTATTGGGCTCTATACCTTAGAGTGGGAGCTAAGGCGGTAAGCTCAATCCTAGTTTTGGTGGAAGGAAAGAAGCATCTACCCATCTACAACATCAGCAGGGTCCTGAAGAAGGCAGAATGCAAATACCTCATCCTTGAATAATTGGTGTTTGCTTTGATCATCTCAACACTGAACCTCCGACCATATTTTCAAGAACACTCGATCAAGGTAGTGACTGAATATGCCCTACGCAACATCATGGAAGGAGTGGAACATTTAGGAAGGTTGACAAAATGGTCGGTGGAGTTGAGCGAGTTTGAGATCTCCTTCGCGCCCCGGCTGTCAATGAAGGCACAAACGGTGGCTGATTTCCTGGCAAAATATGTGGTCGAGGTGGAAGAGTTTAAGTCCCCGAGCACATGATCTGGGAGATGCTGGTGGATGGGGCATCAGGAAGATACTCCCTAGAAGGGGAGTGGTAAGTCCGTAGGGAACAATGATCGAGCAAGCTATTGACATTCGCTTCCTTCTCACCAATAACTAAGTCGAGTATGAGGTGGTGATAGCAGGGCTCCGCTTGGAAAAGGAGCTAGGTGTTCATGACGTGAAGGTTTCTACAGATTCGATGGTGGTGGCATCCCAAGTCAAGGAGGAGTTTGAGACCAGGGAGCCGACTCTCTAGCGATACCTAACGATGGTCAAAGGTGTCATTGGTTTGTTCCAAACCTTCTCTATTCGGCACGTGCCGAGGAAAAAGAACACTCAGACAGACTATCTGGCGAAGCATGGCCCTCATGCGGGATGGACTGTGACAGAATTATTTCGGCAATCTATTGAAGAAGGAGAACTGATGGTGATCGATCAGAGACCCTAGTGGATAGACCCTTTAATTGCCTTCCTGACCTCAGGCAAGTTTTTAGATGAGGTCCAGGACAAGAGGCAATTCAGGTACAAATCAGCCAATTATGTGCTTCATGAAGGTGTCCTATACCGGAAGATCCTGTCGGGGATCCTAGCAAGGTGTGTCCCCGAGGGGGAAGTCCTGAGGGTTCTAGAGGAAATCCATTCAGGGGAGTGTGGTAGTCACTCAGGGGGCTGGACCTTAGAAAAGAGGATGCTAAGGCAAGGCTAATTCTGGCACACTATCAGCAAAGATGCGGCAGAGTATGCGAAGAAGTTTCAGAAGTGTCAGCTATTCGCACTGTTTCAGCTCCTACCCGCGTAAAGTCTCAGGACAATCATCATGGCCTTTTAAAATTTGGGGAATGGACCTGGTAGGCCCTTTCCTTGGGCCAACAGACAAAGGAGGTTCCTCCTGGTCTTGATTGACTACTTCTCCTAGTGGATGGAGGTCAAGGTGCTGACAAAGACCTCGCAGGTAATAAGAAATTTCATTTTGGGAGAAATAATATGTCGGCATGGGCTACCCCTAGCCATCGTTGCGAACAATGAGTCGTAGTTTGCTAGTGATGAACTCACCAGCTTCTGTAGCCAGTTAGGCATTGACCTTCGCTTCACGTCCATCCACCACCCAAGGAGCAACGGATAAGTGGAGGTAGCAAACAAAGTCATTGTAAATTTATTAAAGAAGATGGAAAATTTATAGGGGAGCTGGGTGGAGAAACTCCCCTCAATCCTCTAGGCTTTGCGGACCACTCCAATACGACCATCAGAGAAATCCCTTTTAAACTATATCACGGCACGAAGGTCGTGCTGCGAGTGGAGTTCGAGATAAGGACCATGCGAGTCATCGTCGCAGGGGAAAGAGATGAGTTATGGAGAGTGGAGAACGAGGAAGAGCAATGACTCTCGCTGGATCTCGTGGAAGAGCACCACGATCTGGCAATGGTTCGCCAGGAGAAAATCAAGCATATGATGACTAAGTATTTTGATAAGCACATCCTAATTAAACAATTTTTAAAGGGAGATCTGGTTTTCAAAAAGGTCAACGTTGTAGGGAGGTCGATGGCAGTTGGAAAACTCCACCCGAATTGGGAAGGTCCTTTTGTAGTTACGGAAGTGCAGAAGTCATGTGGACACCGCCTCCAAAATTCAGAGGGAGATCCCCTCAGTAATACATGGAGCGATGACGACCTGAAACACTTTTATCCTTAAAAGATTAATAAAAATTTCGTCCCAGTCGATTCTTCTTTATTATAGATATATTTTTACTTGACTAAGATAGGGTGCGGGATATCGAAGAGCCCCTGAGATGGTTTTGCTGACGGGCTCTCACAAGCCAACATGGCAGGTTGACTACTCAGGTGGCAGGTTGAAAAAATGTGTTGGAAGAGCCCCTGAGATGGTTCCCCTAACCTGGCCCTCACAAGCTGGCAGAGCTGGTTGACCACTCAGGTGGCAGGTTGAAAATTGTGCAGGAAGAGCCCCTGAGATAGTTCCGCTGACCGGGCTCACAAGCTGGCAGGGTAGGTTGACCACTCAAGTGGCAGGTAGAAAATTTATTTTGGAAGAGCCCCTGATGTCACAACCCGCATTTCTCCCACAAACTTAATAAATACTATCAGAGCAAGAGAAAAATACACATCATGACGCCACGTAATGTAGGGAACAACTACAGACACTCAGGCAAACACTCATTACGATTATTTTATAAAAGACATAAATATGCTTGGATCAAAAAAAAGGATTTTTACATTTTAGCTTAGGACCGTGTCCCCCGGTCCGGTGGACCATCTTGTCCGCAAGTAGAAAACTATACATACGCAGCGGAAAATAGGTTCATTTTAGCCTACATGAGCATGAAGATCAACATCCCAGAAATGATATGCACATATCTATGTTTAGTATAGTAAGAAAGGATTTTCTACGATCTTCAAAGTATGGGACATTTACTTAAAATCATGATATGCAAGAATGACATTTTATGCCAATAAAGTAACTAATGCATCATAGCATAAAGCTTCCCAGAGAGAAAGTAGGTAAACAACCCGAAAGTAAAAGCAAAATAGCTAGCAAGTAATCTAGCACTAGAAAACTAGAGCTATGGGCGTCAACAACTGACACGAGCCCATACAAAAACAAAGTACAAGACTATATCTGAAACAAAAGGAACAACTATCTCACAACCGAGAGGGTAGAATGAACCACTGCAACCAACTGCAGCTTCAAAGAACACCAATTCTACTAACCGAACAACTACGGCTCCGAGCCTGAGACATTCAAAAGAAAAGAATGTCTGAGTAAGAAAGTGCAAGAAAACCAAGGTTAGCAGCAATCAGAAATAAAAGATTGCAGAAAGGAGAACTAAGCAGATAAGCATCTATAATCTTACAACAACTCGAGCCAGCTCAAACGAGTGCACTCGATAAGAAGAAAAGCCTGCACCAGAAGGTAATAGCCAAAGCAATCAAAGCCAACAACTTGTCCGCCAATGCGGCTCAAAGGTGGTGGTTATACATATAATATCATAATACACATATACAAGCATATATGTTTATAAGCGCTTGAGACAGATCAGCTCGAGGGAAGAGCGTCCCCCAAAAGAAGGCACTACGACAGTGGTACCTTCCACTAACGCCCGCAGCCCAATAAACAAATAGGAGTGCTGCGGCGGTGGCTCCAACCCACTCAAACCAACAACCCAAAAGAGGCACTGTGGCGGTGACTTTTAGCTCACACGTCCAACAGACTCCAACATAGCACAAGAAGCAGTGGTGCATAAACATATATATAAGTATATATATAAGTATATAAATAAAACACACTACAGATCACCAGAAAACACTCGGAGCACTAGACAACCTAGCATACTTAGCTCATAAATCCAACATAGCAAACAGAGGAGTGTCAGGCAGGAAAACAGGGTTCAGATAGTTGTAACCACAACTCAAGATAAGAGAATTAGTAAGCACCTGGTTCAGCAATTAATCAATATATTAACATTCAACTTACAACAAGGTCGATGATTTCAGTTGTCGGAATAAGACGAAGATAAACTTACTCAACGGTTCATCCAAAACAACTGTGGTGAGGGCCCATACGTCCACCCACACTCCAGTCTAAAACCAGTTTTCAACATGAACTTATCAGCAACATGCGTGGTTTGACACTCAAGGAGGGTCTCATATTTGGTATAGTGGAATGAAATTCCAGGATGCAAGATACACAGGCAGTCCGCCTTGGCATCACAACAAAAGAAGAGGTAAAACCAAATTTCATCCATATATCCTTCAAGTTAACAATTGCTAGCCTCGCTAAGTCGTCGAGAGCTAGCAAAGAAAAATTCCCAGAAAATTTAGCTCGCCAAAACATCAAAACTTAGCCAACAAAAGAAAGTGTGCAGGATTAGAAGTTAGCCGAGCAAGACCACTCATATTTAATCCAAATAAATGAGTCCAGTATTTAGCCAATAAAATATAGTCCAAGGAAAACCCCCAACATAAAAACCGAATAGCTGATAGCCTCAACCTTCCCCCCAAAAAAGAAATCTCTAGCATATAGCCCAAAAAATTTAACTTAGCATATACCCAAGCAAATTCCTAGCATTTAAATCCAGAATTTTCATGAACCAGATGATTGACATAAGCATATACCAAGAAAATTTCCTAGCATATAGATGCACAATTTCATAATCAAGAGTTTATTTTAGGATGAAACCAAGGGGATTCACATAGCTGCTAGTATAAGGCCAAGGAAGTTCACCAAACTCCCCACAAAATCCATAACAGCTAACATAAATCCAAGGAAAATTCACCAAACTCCCCTCATAATCCAAAACTGCTAGTATAAACAGGGGAAAATTTTTAACAAGAAAGCCATGAATAATTCGAGCAGCAGGGAGGGCAAGCATACCCCCTTTAACAAGGCTAAAGGCAGTAAAGAAATCAAAGAGAGATGAAGGACAAGTGTTTCCTTGCCTCGGATTCAACCGGTGATGCGCCGGATCGCGACAAGCTTGACGAGAGCCGACCGATGTCCAAGCCCCGATGACGAAGACAAGTCCCGGCAACCTCCAAAACTCCTCTGACGGCCTAAGCCTCCGACGCCCGGCGACTCCGGTGCAACCCTAGCTCGCCTCTATCTCTCTCGAAAAAAAAACTGGAGCCATCGGGGAAGGGGAAAAAAGAAGACTGAAGGCTCTCTTCATCAATGTATACAAACATATATATTATTATTAAATTTTTTTCTTTTAACAGGACTTATACACGCATCATCAACAGGGGCTATACATACACCTAGATTATCAATAGGGAGTCCTCCCCCCTTCTCCTTTTTTTCAGATATATACATGTATATATTAACAGTTAATCAATCCTGAATGGTTGTTAACACATATATATTATCAAACCTATACACATATATATTATCAGATATATGCATAAATTTGTATATAAGTTAACATATACCTTGTATATAATTATACACAGATATCATGGTCTACCTATCTAAGCATCATATATCAACAGTTAACCGATCCTGGATGGCTGGTAATAGGTATAAATGAACTTATAACTTATATATGTAACTACTGATATATAGTAACTAAGATATATTAATTAATAACTAGCTTACACTAACTAATACACATTGATTAACATACCTTCTAACTAATGCTATGCTTATAAAATTTTAAATTTATATTTATATATCGATCATCACAAACTTGACGAACAATGACGCTCACGAAACGGTAACGCCCTCTCGCATTTACACTTCGAACGGTGAATTTAATATTCAAACCATTATCATTTCCACATTCCCAATTAAAATAATTATAAGAAAAACCCGGGGCATTACAGCCACCCCTCCCAACAAAAAGTTTTGCCCCGAAATGAACAACAATTCAAGCCAAAGAAAAACACAAAAGACGAAAGCTTACCGGGGAAAACTAGCCGAAAAGATGAGGATAAGACTCCTTCATCACTGATTCCAACTCCCAGGTTGCGCGCCGAACATCCTGATTACTCCAGAGAACTTTCACCAAAGGGATTGACTTCCTTTGCTACACCCGATCTTGCTTCTCCAAGATACGAACAGGCTGCTCCACATAGAATAGACTTGGCTGCAACTCTGGCACAGAATCTAGAACATGGCGGTCACTGAGGACGCACTTCCGCAACTGGCTTACATGAAACACGTCATGGACACCAAGGAAGGAGACAGGCAGTAACAGCCAAAAAGCAAGCACTCTGACGCGCTCCACGAGTTGAAAAGGTCCCACAAACCTGGGATCTAGCTTATGGTTCTTCCCGAACCTCTTAACACCAGCCATCGAAGAAACCTTCAAGAACACCATGTCCCCCATTGCAAACTCTAAATCGATCCTACGTTGATTGGCGTACTTCTCATAGCGCTCCTGAGCTACCCACATTCTCACGGATCTGCGTTACAGCAAGGGTCATTTCTTCCAAGGCCTCAGGACCCAAAACTAGCATCTCGCCCACTTCAGCCCAAAACACGGGAGTCTGACATCATCTCTCATACAGAGCTTCGAAAGGAGCCATCTGCAAGCTCTCCTGATAACTGTTATTATATGCAAACTCCATAAGCCCAAGGAGTACATCCCAAGCCCCTCCATGCTCCAAAATGTAAGACCTGATCATAACCTCCACAATCTGATTTACCCTTTCCATATGCCCATTCGCCTGCGGATGATACGCGGTAGAATATCTGAGATCGGTGCTTTACGCTCCCTACAAACCCTGCCAAAAGCTGGACGTGTACCTGGAATCTCGATCATACACAATGCTCGCGGGAACCCCATACAGTCTAATGACTTCTTGCACATATAATGATGCAATCTTCTTCATCGAATAGCCAGTCTTGTACGACACAAAGTGAGCACACTTGGTAAACCTATCCACAGTCACCCACACCGCATCATGACCACGAGGGGATCTCGGTAAACCGGTAAATAAATCCATGGAAATACTTTCCCATATCCACATAGGATATCTAAGGGTGTCAATTTGCCCCCAGGTCTCTTGTGATCTGCCTTAACGCGCTGACAGGTATAACACTTCGACACAAAATGCGCAATATCAACCTTCATGCCTGACCACCAAACGATTTGCTTCAAATCACGGTACATCTTTGTAGAACCAGGATGATAAGCAAGACTAGAACCATGAGCTTCCTCGCAAATCCTCGCTCAAATTTCTTCCATAGCTGGAATACAGAACCTGCCACGGTACCGCAGGGTACCTTCTTCATCAATCAAGAAATCCGGCAATTTACCCTTCTCATCTCTACCTCGGAGGTGCTACAAATCAGGATCATCTTTTTGATGCAACCTAGTCAAAGCAATCAAGGAAGGTTCTTCAACTACAACACTAGACGGTCTATCCATGGACTTCACCGCAATGCTTATCAAATAGGAACTCCTCTACCAAGGACTGCACTGAAAGACTGAAAATGGAAGCCGTCTTCCTACTTAGGGCATCCGCCACTACATTGGCCTTGCCTGGGTGATACAGGATATCTACATTATAATCTGCCACGTACTCCATCCACCGACGCTAGCGCAAGTTCAATTCTCCCTGGGAAAACACGTAAATCAAACTTTTATGATCCGAGTAGATCTTGCACGACACCCCATACAAAAGATTCCTCCACAGCTTTGGGGCATATATCACCGCAGCAAATTCCAAATCATGTGTAGGGTAATTTCTCTCATGAAACTTCAGTTGCCTCAACCCATATGCAATTACCTTGCCTTCTTGCAAAAGAACGCAACCAAGGTCAATCCGCTACGCATCCACATAGGCTTGAAATTCTAATCCTTCAACAGGAAGAGCTAACACTGGAGCAGAACATAACCATCTCTTTAATTCTTGAAAAAAAAAACTCTTCACATGTAACGCCTTAATTTCAATAAAATGAATTTGGGGTGCATTTAGCGGTGTTTGAGGTGTGGATAGGAGTGGTCTGCGGATAGGAGTGGGCTAGGGTTTTGTTAAAACCCCAAACCCCTCCCTCTCATTCCCGATCTCCCTCCCCGACCTCCCTCTTTCTCGTTCTTTTTGGAGCAGCCGCAAAACCCCCCCCCCCCCCCCCTCCCGATTTCCCTCTCGATCGCTCCTCCCCCTCTCGATCTCTCTCTCTCTCGTCGTCGCCTGGAGTAGGGAAGCCCGAGCCTCCTCCTCACTTCCTCCCCGTCGGCCTGGACCAAGGAGGAGTCGCCCCAAGCTCCCTCCTCCCTCTCTTCCCGTCGCCGCCTAGGGCAAGGAGAGCCCCGTCCCCCTCTTCCTCTCCTTTTCTCCCATAGACAAGGAGAACCCCGAGCTCTCTCCTCCCTCCTCCTCGTTGGCCTGAAGCAAGGAGATCTTAAACCCTCTACTTCTCCCTCTCTCTCGTCGGCAAGGAGGAGCCGCTCGAGCCCTCTCCGCCCCTCTCAGTCTAGGGCTGCTACAAAGGGTGACCGCAAGCCGCAGCGTAATCTTGGAGCGTCGTTTAGCGACTCGAAGAGTCGAGTGGAGGCCGGATCTGCAAAGAGGACAACCATCTTGAACATGCTCCATGGTTCAGAAGCGACGTCTAAGGTTAACGATCTCTTCTACCCTCATTTGGACTTGTCCTAGTCCTTTTCCGTGCATCGTTGAGGCCCCTACCCAAAAGGGTGAGGTCGTGGCCTCCGACGGGTTGATTCGTGTTATCCCCGTCATATCTTGCATACATGTAGATTCCAAGCGCAAAATGGGCGTAGGCACGCTGTGTGAAGCCCATCCGAGACTGTTCGTCCGGATTGGTGATGCTTTTGATATTGTGCGTGCCAGGGGAAAGCTCCGTGTTGTTATACTGCTTCGTAGGACTAGAGGGTGCTACTGCATGCGCAGCAACGCCTGGGGGTGTGTCCCGGGGAGCACCCGAAGTTAGAAACAGAAATGGAGTTTCTGTTCACTACCGCCGGTGTTAGCGTTATAGCCGGGCGGTAGCTCCCAGACTTGGTTCTGGTGATTTTGTGCGTTCTGAGGCAGTGG
The DNA here is from genome assembly GCA_033032865.1 of Dactylorhiza incarnata. NCBI lineage: Eukaryota > Viridiplantae > Streptophyta > Magnoliopsida > Asparagales > Orchidaceae > Dactylorhiza > Dactylorhiza incarnata. Next base: position 5,397,478 of record JAWHQI010000033.1, on the reverse strand, counting down.
GAGTGCTACTGCATGTGCAACAATGCCTGGGGGTGTGCCCCGGGAAGCACCCACAGCTAGAAGCCAAAATAGGGTTTCTGTGCGCTATCGCCAGGCGTTAGCGTTAACGCCGGCGATAGCTCCTAGACTGAGTTCTAGTGATGTTGTTGTGCCCACCTGTTGAGAGGACCTGAGGCCTGTGTGCCCGACCTGTGAGGGTGTCCTGGTGGATGACTTAGCAGCCCGTAGAGCCGACTAATTGAGAATACCTGGGCTGATGGAACGCCATACCCGCTCTTCGTGTTGTACAACGAGAGCTGTGAACAACGAACATTTGGCGAACCTGAAACCGCACCATCGCAGCACCTGATTAGTAAGTCTCGTACAGCATGTCGGGAAGCAATGGGAAAGAGTCTTCGGACTACGGGATGTTCACAATTAAAGCATGGGAGAGCCCTGGTATTCGGGCCACCGACTTTAGCCTCGAAGGGCAAAGCCATCAAGAGTGGATGGTGGTGGAAGGCGGAGTACACCAAAGAGTGCCTGAGAGCACGACGTGGAGGCCATTCCCACGTTTGTGATTGATGCATATGTATGAATTGTTTTGGGCCGCGTTAGCCGCCTCATTCTGCTATATATATATATATGTTGTGATGCTCTTGCAGGGAAGAGAAACTGCCACCCCCTCGAAGGGGTGGGGTCGTTATAATTTGGTCAGCCGTAGCTGACCGTTGCCCTGTTTTGCCACCGTTTTTGGTGGGCTTGTTGTACAGGTGCTGGACCGAGCGGGAACATAGCGGGCTGAAGCCCCTGCGCTGCTGCGCCCCTTGAAGGCCTTTTGATGTTCTTTTGCTTTTCATGTATGGTCGGCCTGCGCGCCGATGTTGGTAATTTGTAAGGTCGTCGTGCCTAAATTTTGTGTTGTAAAACATTTATTCCTAAGTAATAGAAGTGGACATACCCGGGTTCGGGTTTTGTGGTTTATATATCTTGTCTCTCTCTTTTGCTTCCGCATAGAATGCTCTGAGTTAGGTTCGTTGTTTAGGGTCGTTCGATATTTCAATTAAGTGACGTTCCCGTTTGTTTTGTAGTATATGGCGTGGGGACCCGGCCGGGCCTTCTGTTATATGCTCCCGATCGGATGGGGATGTTACATCACACTCCTCGCTCCAAACAAAAGCTGCTCCTTTCTGCGTCAACCTAGTCAGAGGCGCGGAAATTCCTGAGAATACTTCCACAAACCTTCGATAATAGTCTGTCAATCCTAAGAAACTCCAGGTTTCCTTAGGCATTGTCGGTCTTTTCCAATCCAAAATAGCTGCAACCTTTGCTGCGTCCACCAAAATGTCATCCTTGCTCACCACGTGACCCAAGAAGGAAACCTGCGAATGCCAAAACTAACATTTGCTCAGCTTGGCATACAACATGTGTGTTCTCAAGGTAGACATCACCAAACGCAAATGCCGAGCATGCTCCTCTTCACTTGAAGAATACACCAGCATAACATCTATAAACACCACCTCAAACTGATCCAAATATTCTCTAAATACTCTGTTCATCAAATCCATAAAAGCAGAGGGCGCATTCGTTAGCCCAAAAGACATCACCAAGAACTCAAAATGCCCGTAACGCGTCCGGAAAGAAGTCTGCGGAACATCTGACTCTCGGATCCTCAACTAATGATAACCGGACCGAAGGTCAATCTGCGAGAATATGCAGCTACCCTGCAACTGATCGAACAAATCATCAATCCGCGACAACGGATATCTGTTCTTAATCGTAACCTTATTCAACTCCCTATAATCAGTGCATAGCCTCATCATCTCATCCTTCTTTTTCACAAACAAAACTGGCGCACCCCAAGGCGATGAACTCGGCCTAATGAAACCAAACTGCAGCAACTCATCCAACTGAGTACGCAGCTCCTCTAATTTCCGCGGCGCCATACGATAAGGTGCCTTTGTAATAGGATGAGTCCCAGGCTCCAGATCTATCACAAACTCTATTTCTCGCTCCGGAGGGAGACCGGGAAGGTTGCCGGAAAAAACATCTGGGTACTCCCGCACCACGGGTATGTCCTCAACACAAGGCGACAATGCGCAAGCCGCAAATAGAACAGAAACAAAGCAAACATGGCCTCCGAACTCCGCAAAGGCCTGGGCACAAACAACAGACATAATCGAGGAAGTTTGATGTGGAAAGCCAAACACACTCCTGGGCTGGCCATCATCCATCAGAAAATCCAGACGCTTATCCCTGTGTTGGAACATGCTTTCCGCATCTCTTGGTTTTACAATAACAAATCCTATTGTAATTAATCATACTTGTTTTGTGTTTATAGTATGCAGGATTCAGTGCTTTCAAATCTCCATGGAAATATGTTTTTGTTACTACCGCGCAACGTTAAGACTATCGTTGGCGCTAACAACCGCTGAGAAGAAACCGCTGAGAAGGAAACCTGCGTTCGACGAAATGGAAGCTGCGTTCGACGAACTGGCGCTCGACGAAATGAAACCTGTGTTCGACGAAAGGCATGCTTTACCGCGGCGCGCTATAACTACTGCTGGCTCTAGCATTCGATGAAATGGAGGTCGACGAAATGAAGGCGGCGTTCGATGAAGATGCGCCCAACGAAGTGCTCTACTGCGGTGCGTTACAACTACCGTTGGCGCTAGTATTCGATCGACGAAATGAAGGCTGCGCTCGACGAAATGCTTATCACTGCGTTCGACGAATTTGCTATCGACAAAAGGCGAATCCCATTCGACAAAAATTCGATCGACGAAATATAAGGCCGGTTCAAAGATGCGCCTGACGAAAAGAAATGTGCTATACCGTGGAGCGTTAGCACTATCGTTGGCGCTAACATAAATGGAAACATTTGACAAGAAGGAAACAGTGGAGAAAAAGGAATGTCGACGGTTCGCTATGTTTGGCATGTACTATCGCGCCGCGGTAGGTCTAACGCCCGGCGGTAGCTTTTTGGAAATATCCCGTCTGTAGTTGATTGAGGAGCAGATTTGGAAGAAGATTACGGCTAAAGGAAGGAAATCTCGCTAATGCGGTGCGTTAGAGATACCGCGGCGTGTTAGAGATACCGCAGCGCGCTAGTGTTTGGCACTCAGAATGTTGCCTAAACTACCACGATCTCTGTGCTTCATTGCCTTATGTGGATACCGCGGGGCGGTAGTACTACCGCAGGCGGTAGTGGCTGAATCTATAAAAAGACGCGCGCCTCCTCCATTGTTGCTTGCTGTTGTAGAGAGGAATTGAAGACATATATTCAGAGCTCTTGCGAGAGCCTTCCCAAGTAGCCGAAGAACTCGGTCAACGTTCGTGAACGCAAAGAACTTGAAGACCAATACGATCGCATCTACATCGACATCAGGTTCTACTTTTGAGGGGGTTTCTAGTTTGTGTCTTGTTTTACTTTTCAAATTGTAATCTTTATGTCTTGTGTTCGGTAGAGGAACTCGCCACACGGCGACTAGGGCCTTGCAGGGACTAAGGGGAATTCGTCACACGACGACTAGGTCTAGGTAGGACTTAGGGAGGAATTCGCCACACGGAGACTAGGTCTAGGGAGTAGATCTAGGGGGTGCTCGAGGCCTTTCTGGTGATTGATTGACTAGAGCGGCTTGAGGCTGTATCTGTGGAGAGATCGGCTAAAGTCAACCGGTTCGTGGGGATACGAGTCGGTATAGAAAACAAAAAGGGTTTTCATATTATTCGCTTTGATTTCTAGCGTTATTGAAATCAGATTTTGTAATCAATTTTATAAATGATAATCATGTCTTTTCTTGTTTAATAAAATTGATTTCATTTCTAATTTTATGATCTCTTTACGTTTGATTTAACGTTACTTCAAACAAAAAATATCAAAAGTTTTTCTATTAAAGTTTAAAGTTTTTAAAACCCTTATTGACCCCCCCCCCCTCTAAGGGCGCCTACAGATCCAACAAGTGGTTATTCCAAATCGGCTTAACAACAGGGAATAATGGCGTCTCTTGATCATGAACTCGCTTCTACTAGTGGGAAAAATTTTAATATAAATGAAAAAGTATTATCACCACCTTTATTTATGGGCAAAAATTATAAAGGGTGGAAAACATTAATGAAAAATTTTCTTAAGACCTTAGATGAAAAAGTTTGGAATATTACTATTGAAAAACCACCTAGCATACTAACTAGAAACAAAATTGTTTTAAATGCTAAATCTATTAATAGTATATTTTGTGCGTTAGATCAAAATATTTTCAAACTTATTTATACGTTACCTACCGCACATGAGATTTGGAATTTTCTTGAAAGAACTTATGATTCTCCTTCTACAGGTATGGAACAATCGCAAGAACCGGAGAATATGCAAGCTTACACAAGCCTTCAAGAATGCTCCTCTCATGACGGATCCACGAAGTGCATATCAAGTGAAAGAGAAGAAGTACTATCTTCGGAAAAGGAGTGCCAAAAAGATGTCAAAGAAACGATATGTTCAAATCGTGCCACTCCCGAAAGTAATGTAAGGAAATCAAAATCTCCTATTTTTTGTACTTCTATTTCTACATTACAATTGCTGCAAATTACTAAACGTAAGATTAAGAAACTAAAAATAGATAATGCAAAACTACTTTTAGAAAATAAAACTTTGAAAGCAAATGTGAATGTAGAATCCAAAAATGAAATGTTTGTATCTCCATCATGCTCTTCATTTGAAAAATCTATATCTTTTTTCGATTATAATGATATTAAAGAAAAATTCAAGGAACTTGAAAAAGAGTTTACTTTAGTAAAAGAACAAAATAAAAAATTAAGTTTAGAAAACTCTTCTCTGAAAAATGATTGTGCTAAGTGTATGACTATAAAATTGAAATTGAAGAGATGGATGAAACATTTGATGAATATAGAAATAATTATCAAAATCATATTGATTCTATTGTATCCACTCTTAAAAATAGCATAATAGCCTATAATAAAGCTACACATAATCTTAAAGTTAAGAATTATGAATTGGAAACTAAAGTCAACTTGCTTAAGGAAATTATAAAGAAAAATTCTCAACACATAAATCAACAATTTCAAGAAAATTCCAAAAGCAAGTTAAATGTGAATTTTCATAATATGTCTAAGCCTAACAAAAGAAATGAAAATTTTCAAATGCTTGAAAATGAAATACCAAATCATTATCATTTACAAAATCATCTTGGAAATTTGAAAAATAAAAATAATGTTAAACCAAGATTTGAATGGAGACCCAAAGCTAAAGATGAAACACAAACTCAAATCAAAAGAGCCCAATCAATCATATCTCCCCAAAAGCAAACACGTTGTATTTGGGTACCCAAAGGAACCGTCACACCCGGTCCTCTTTGGATATATAAATCTCTCATTCATTAGTATTCAATCCTTTGCATGAAGTAGAAATCAATTAAAAATAAATTATCAATTCTCTACTTCATGATATGCTTTATTGCCTTTTTGTTTTTGCTCTTATTTCTTTGAGCCATCATGATAAGATCACATTATATAACTTGTGATATGTTTTTCACATATTAAATCAAAATTCATTAATACTAAATTGAAATAGCTATGATAATGCCACATGATAATTTAAGTATTCACATGATAATGTCAAAACAAACAAGAATAATTATCAAACTATAAAAAAATTCATGACCATGCAGGAGATTTTTAAACTATTTCAGCAAGATAAGCATAAAAGAACACTTAAACAAAGCCAGAAATTAGTACGAACTGAAAAAAATAGATAAACCCAGATAGTATGCTGATACTAACGCCAACGCTAGAACTAGCATCACACGGTAGTAACAGCAGTCTATTTTGCTGTCTCTGAAAACCTGCATTAATTACAAAAATGAAAATAAAATTCATTCTCCTACTCTCCAGCCCCCATACTGCTGCTCTCTCCTTCATCACCTCCATGATGTCTCTGACAAACTGATCGTTGTGTTTGCTCCTCTTCTGGACTCTCCTCTCTTGGCGGTGATGGAGTTAATTTAAGTGCCACCATTATCTTCCGTACCATCTTCTCGATACCGGATATCTTTTTCGACATTCTTGTCACCTTCCTATTGATGTACGCTCCCTGCTCTGCTAGCTCATGTTGTTCTCGCTGGGTATCTCTGATTGACGCACCTCATCGAACTGGTGGTTGTGGAGATGGACCCCTTTCTTGACGTGGAGGATGAATTGATAGGGTTGATAATCTGGCTGGTCGACAATCTAGATGATAAACCTCCCTATTAAGAGACCGACATTTCTTGTAAACAATTCGTTGAATTACTCCTCCCAAAGGAAGAGTATTCAATCGATGTCGTCGTGGATCTTTCAATTTATATGTATATCAGATCAATGATAATAGGAGATCAGCCATATTGATGGCGCAAATCTCACACACCGCTATAGGCGGTAGCTCGACTACGACACGAAATGGCAGTGTACCGATCGTTCAAGTAATATAAAATGAGGAGTAATCCCCGAGTATCGAATCTCTCAAGGAACACAGTAAGGTGGAGTTAACGTTCGAGGAAGGACTTGAGATCGAAGTCCTTGAGTCGGATGGAATGCGGAAACGGGGTGATTTGGCTTGTGGAAAATAAAGAGAAAACAACTACAACTACTCCTATGCAATGCCGCTATGCAGTGCTTCGCTTGGCGGGATGGAAGACTACGTAGGCCTTGAACGCGCTACTTCGTAAGGGCGGATGGACGTGATGGCTAGCGGATGGAATGGTTCGCACCGGCGGAGTCAGAATGGATTATACGGGCCGCTATGCCACGCTTCGCTAGGCGGATGGAAGAGTAGGCATACGGATGAGGGTCGCAAGCACCTCTTCGACAAGCACGCCACTAGCAATTGCTAGTGCGGCACCGGACACGGTGGTGGAGTGGAAAATGGATGGAGGCGCACCTCATTAACACATATGAATAATATGATTCCATAAACATGAAATAAACATTAATAAACAAGATTCATAGTGTCATCATCTAAATATAGAGATTACAAACAAATACAACCACACAAGTAGAAGAAATAGGCAAGAGATACGACCGAATAAGGAGTCTCGTTGTAGATTCACGGTAGGAATCGTCGGGTTGTCAATCCACGTCCTAGCTCGGTCTCGACTGCGTCCGGGGTAGAGGAGGGCTGTCACACCTCCCAATGGACCCGTCTTCTCCAGCGTTTTACAATCCGGCCACATACGAAGCGAGGAACTCCTTCCTTGGCGATGAAGATGAGTGTAGAATCTCTTCCTTGAAGCCCTTGGATGATGGAGGAGGCCTAGGGGGAGAATACCTGCGGAAATGGGCGGAACGGCGGAGCTGGGCGAGAAAAACGGCGAGGATCGTGACCTAAATCGCGAGCAGGGCACTTTATAGGAGCTGGAATAAACAGTGCGCACGATCGTTGGCGCATGACCAGTGGTCGTGCGCACTATCATCTTGTGATCGTGCGCCTGCCTGGACGGAGCCTGCAGGGAAAGAAAATTATAAAATACAATGTTCGCACGACCAGTGGTTCACGACCAGTGGTCGTGCGCGTTATCGTAGGTGGTCGTGCGATAAGGGGAGACAGAACTCAGTTTTCAGGGGTTAAGTGCACACGATCAGTGGAGCACGACCAGTGGTCGTGCGCAATAAAACCAGTGATCGTGCGCAGTGTTCCTGTACAGATTTGTACCGGGAACACCTGCACGACTCCTGCTCCAGCATACAACACTAATCAAACCACTGAAAGTGACACTTAACCATGCATGAAAACAAATAATGAAGATAAACAAGAAATAACACCAAAACGGGCCTAGAAGTGCACATAGCATGGAATAACAAATATGAGCGAAAACATGCCTAAAGTGTAGTGCATAGACTAGAAAATCGGCCCAGATGAGTCCATATATGTGTATATAATTGGGACTCATCACACCCCCAGACTTACCTGTTTGCGCGTCCCGAGCAAACAAATTCTACGCGAAAGAGGAAAGAAAAGTAAATGGCTTAAAATTACATTACAGAGTACCATGCGAAGTCGCATGCTCACGTGCATAAGAAAAATAGTAGAGAAGATTTCTCATTATACACAAACAGTTTATATATTTCTAAAAGAGTAAAAGCATATTACAACCACTCAAAATGGTGAACTACGGTGAATCATCCGGTCATGCATACGGAGAAAGTAAACTAAGCGCTGAGATAAGCATTGCTCAAGATTGGGGTGCCGGACAAACTCCACCGAAATCCATCGGTGTCGGCGACCATAGGCTCACCCGGTCACATTCTCTCCATGACACTAGATTGGTCCATAGCGTGAGTCGGTAGGACTTTTAGGTTTTAATTGAGGCTTGGGTTACGGTGAGGTAAACAATGATAAACAAGAGGGCTTATAACACGCAACCCAAATGAGCTTTAATATAACTACCCGCGCACCAAAATCGAATGCAAGTGCACCATACCCCCAGACTTGGACTTTTGCAACATAGGTGTGTGCACCGCCTACTCCCAATACATAATTTTTCTACATGATTTTTCAATAAAACTCATTTTTCTTTTTCTTTTTTTCTCTTTTCCTTTTCATTTTTTTTTCTTTCTATCTTCTTTTTCTTGTCTTTTTTCTTTCAGCAAAATTTTCAAATGAGCATATCCACAGATTCACAAAATAAACACCACAATAAACGCCCCCCACAATGTAAATAAAACTATAACTAAAGCTCAGATTTGGGTGTGCAATAGGTTAGGCTTTTAGGCTTTGGTGAGATATATGTGGAACTGAATCAAGAAAAGGGTAGGCACAAAGGGGCTAGCAAAGGTAGACGATAGGCATGAAATAAAAAGTTCAACCGGGCCAAAATAATGGCCTACGTCATTCTCACGCACTAGAACTATCCTATGCCAATGCTTCAAGAATCGCTTGGAGCAAGCTCTAGCCGTCGAGAAAGATTCTCCTTTCTCCCGACTCAAGCAATACGAGTCTAGCGATCGTTTACACACATCCCTATGCTATCGTTTGATTCCACCGGATTCACCATTTGAGTAGAGTAAACAACATTTACACTAATAGAAAAAAATATAAAACCATAAATATAAAGAGAAGTCTAATCTACACAAATTTCTATGCAACCGAGCACTCGACTAGGAGCACTACTGGAGTCAACATTTTACTCTGCTACATAGTCCTAAGCCATCACCTAGACTTTACCACATAAGCAGAAGAATTAAATTCACAACAGAGCAAGCAAACAGATGAGTACGCGCTCAAGTGGGTGCTGTGGTGTGCAATGAAAATGAACAACAATTTCCAATAAGCTACAATAAAAGTACTTCTAGCATGCTATGCAAGAGTGCACGTGAGTGGGCACAAAAATTGCTCTCCCCCAGACTTAAACTAAACAATCCACAAAATATATGACATGAAAATCAGAAAAGGCTAGGGAAAGAGAGTACCCAGTGCTCAGAAATGAGCACACCAGAAGATTGGCGTGTAAGCTAAAATGAGTCGCAGCATCCGCCATCCAGAAAAGATACCTGCATGGGTCAGCTCCGCAGAAACAAAAGAAAATAGAAAACTGAAAAAAAAATACTACTAACTAAACATGCTTAGATGAAATAAAAATGCAGAAAAGAAAGATAACTACTGGGGTTATTGTCATCCCAGCACGACTTATTCAGGTTTTGTACAGTTCTAGCTTATAGGCCTATGAAAAGAAAAGTGCACAGGTAACTGTTCTAATATGCGCATCGGTAGCGGATACCGATACGGAGACAGAGCAGTCACCCCTCTACCTAAATATAGATACCTGCTCCTCACAGGTAGAGGGTAGAGAATGTAAGTGGAGGAGGAAATATCCTCACTCAACTCACCAAAAACATCCTTGCCCAGCAAGGTATCGTCTCCATGAAGGTGGCAGGAGGAAAAGGTAATGAGTGGAGCTTCCTCTATGGAGGGGGGATCAACCTTCTCACATAAGAGGATGCTCACATCATTGACTTGGGCAATATGCACCAAATCCTCCTGGGGTACCTGTGAAGACTCAACTTGCACAGGCTCGGATGAAGAGGGGGGATCGAGAAATAAACAAGACGAAGAACATAAATAATCAAAAATCGGGGGAGTGGTCCCGGTCTCACTCCCATCAGGTTGGGTAAGTAAAATAATGTTTGCATTGTCATCAATGCTACAAGATTCGGCGGGATCAACGGTGGCCAGGCTTAGGATTTGGACTTCCTCCACCGGTGTTGAGGAAAACTCCTCTTCACCGTGGAGGTTGTCCTCCTCCGTAGGAGTAGGCACAATACTCAGATCACCCACCTCATCCTGCGACACATCATCAACAATGTCGTCAGAGACGAGTATAGTATGCACAACAGGGGGAGGAGTAGTGCTCGGATAAAAGTCGAGCACCGATTCCTCACAAAGAATCGAATCCACTAGAGATGGTGGATGCACATGGAGAATAGGCTCAACAATGCCATTGCATAGATCGGCCGCACATCCGGTGACCGTATCCATGCCATTCCCTTCAAGATGTGAAGGTGACAAAGACACATAACCGGATGTTGAAGGTGTGCCGCCAGAGTTAGGAGTTGGGATGATCTGGATATCCGGCTCGTCATCCTCGTCCAATTGGCAAAGATACTCGGCACAGTCCTTCAAGACATGATCAGTGCTCCGACAAAACCGGCACTACCTAGCGGGCTTCTTTGGCACAGCGGGTGCTGAAGCCGAAAAGAAGTAAGACGGTAAAGGCTCAGCAGAGTAGCCATAAGACTTACGCGCACCATATGGAGTATCAGACAAAGTCGGTGCTCCATATGCTGGGCTATAAGAATTATGCCTACTATTCTCCGTAGGGCATTCATCACTAGAGTGGGAGGTAGCTCCACACCAACGGCAACGGAAATTAAGATGTGCCCACATAGTGTGAAGATAAAACGATTCAAAATAAAAATGTTATTGTGCACAATACTACACCTAACAAAAATTACTAAAGCAACCTAATTAAAACAGGAAAATGGAATAAAAAGAAATAAGACAAAGAAATGCAATGTACAAATGGAAGGGCTTCTCTCTCAGGTTCTCCCTCTCCAGAAAACTCACACAACTGTGTTCCCCGGCAACGGCGCCAAAAACTTGATGGCGCAAATCTCACACACCGCTATAGGCGGTAGCTCGACTGCGACACGAAATGGCAGTGTACCGATCGTTCAAGTAATATAAAACGAGGAGTAATCCCCGAGTATCAAATCTCTCAAGGAACACGGTAAGGTGGAGTTAACGTTCGAGGAAGGACTTGAGATCGAAGTCCTTGAGTCGGATGGAATGCGGAAACGGGGTGATTTGGCTTGTGGAAAATAAAGAGAAAACAACTACAACTACTCCTATGCAATGCCGCTATGCAGTGCTTTGCTTGGCGGGATGGAAGACTACGTAGGCCTTGAACGCGCTACTTTGTAAGGGCGGATGGACGAGAAGGCTAGCGGATGGAATGGTTCGCACCGGCGGAGTCAGAATGGATTATACGGGCCGCTATGCCACGCTTCGCTAGGCGGATGGAAGAGTAGGCATACAGATGAGGGTCGCAAGCACCTCTTCGACAAGCACGCCACTAGCAATTGCTAGTGCGGCACCGGACACGGTGGTGGAGTGGAAAATGGATGGCGACGCACCTCATTCACACATATGAATAATATGATTCCATAAACATGAAATAAACATTAATAAACAAGATTCATAGTGTCATCATCTAAATATAGAGATTACAAACAAATACAACCACACAAGTAGAAGAAATAAGCAAGAGATACGACCGAATCCGGAGTCTCGTTGTAGATTCACGGTAGGAATCGTCGGGTTGTCAATCCACGTCCTAGCTCGGTCTCAAATGCGTCCGGGGTAGAGGAGGGCTGTCACACCTCCCAATGGACCCGTCTTCTCCAGCATTTTACAATCCGGCCACGTCCGAAGCGAGGAACTCCTTCCTTGGCGATGAAGATGAGTGTAGAATCTCTTCCTTGAAGCCCTTGGATGATGGAGAAGGCCTAGGGGGCGAATACCTGCGGAAATGGGCGGAACGGCGGAGCTGGGCGAGAAAAACGGCGAGGATTGTGACCTAAATCGTGAGCAGGGCACTTTATAGGCGCTGGAATAAACAGTGCGCACGATCGTTGGCGCTGGACCAGTGGTCGTGCGCACTATCATCCTGTGATCGTGCGCCTGCCTGGACGGAGCCTGCAGGGGAAGAAAATTATAAAATACAATGTTCGCACGACCAGTGGCGCACGACCAGTGGTCGTGCGCGTTATCATAGGTGGTCGTGCGATAAGGGGAGACAGAACTCAGTTTTCAGGGGTTAAGTGCACACGATCAGTGGCGCATGACCAGTGGTCGTGCGCAATAAAACCAGTGATCGTGCGCAGTGTTCCTGTACAGATTTGTACCTGGAACACCTGCACGACTCCTGCTCCAGCATACAACACAAATCAAACCACTAAAAGTGACACTTAACCATGCATGAAAACTAATAATGAAGATAAACAAGAAATAACACCAAAATGGGTCTAGAAGTACACATAGGATGGAATAACAAATATGAGCGAAAACATGCCTAAAGTGTAGTGCATAGACTAGAAAACCGGCCCAGATGAGTCCATATATGTGTATATAATTGGGACTCATCAAATATCAAACTGTTTTTTTTCTAAAATATGGTAAGTGACCATACTCAATTGCGATGTGATCATCCTTGTATCTCCCCCTTTTATCATGATCGTATGCTGTAGGATCTCTTGGATAATGTATGCGTCGGTAGTTAATGTTGTAACCGATGAAATCAAGTCCTCCACACCTTCTTGACCATGCAACACTTCATTTATTCGAGTCCAGTTCCGAAGTGTTCGGAACCTCTCTACAATATCTAAGAGATTATCACTCCACTCTAGACCAAACTCCTCACGTAAATCATCATGAGTTATTACTACCTTATGACCCTGGACATAGGAACGTACTCCTCCTTGGAGATCAGTCAGAGCCGGATCCTCCAATCTCATATAAAATTCCCTTACTAAAACTGAAGAAAAGTTATCATCTATGATCACTGAGAGAACACCTGCATCAGCTAAATATTCATATATATGTGCATGAACGGGTAATTCCACCCCCACTGTCATTGCCACTCTGATGGTAGCATCCTCAATACCGGGAAATATAGTTCCACCCTCTCGATTCCGATCTATGTTTGATCGTCGAGCGCGACCACTAGAGGAAGCCATTATCAAATCTGAACCAAAATAAAATTGAAGGAAAAACATCAAAATCTGGATAGGAGATTACATCAAAATCGATACAGGAGAGTTACCGCGACGCGGTAAATTCTACCGCCGCGCGGTAACTGATGAAACTACTGTTCGTCTTCCTCCTTCGAATCCACCAAAAATCTGTCTAATCATTTCTGAAAAGGCTCAAAAATTCCAGATCTGAGATATTTCAACTAATCTAACATGAATACTCAAACAATAACTCATAGATCTACCAATATGACTTGAAAAATTTGTCAAAAATCCTCCTATGATTACATTGCTATGAAATTTCTTCAAATCCGCTAGATCCTAGCTTGAATCACTAACATGAACCATAAAAGAAAGTAAAATAACAAAAGAAAATCCTTACCTACTTCTATCACCGGCGAAAGTCGAAGGAAAATATTAGATCCAAAACCCTTGACCAAATGAGATCTGACTGGGTCAAATCCTTTTATTTCACGCGGCTACCGTGGCGCGGTACCTCTATCGCTGGAGGTAGCGCATCTTTTTCTATGGGTGTTTATTTTTTTGACCAAAATTCATATTTTCATGACCAAGCATATCTGATTTCTATATTGAACAACATTGCCACCTAGGAAGTATGGGTACGAGTACCGGGTACGATATGTATCCGATACGGCGGTACACCAAAATTTAAAAAATAAGGATACGGGTGCGGCGGGATACGTTGTATTAAATATAATAAATCTATATTTATAATCTCACAAATGTAATTACAAGTCCTCAAAATAATAAAACATCAACCATAATTGCATAAATCACCAATTGGAATACAAATTCATAGTTAATGCGATATAATATGAAATTCTCAAACAAAAAATATTCATAATCATTTCAAATTTAAGGATGTTTATCAGTCATTTTCTTCCTCTTCTTCCCCATTATTGGAGATTAACGCATCTTTAACTTCTGGTTTGTCTAGAGACAAGTTAGCAAAATATTAAACATAGAAAAATTCATGTTTAGCAAGTAGAAACAGTACAATCTGAAACATCTAATCTTTAAATATATAGTAAAGATAAAATTTAAATCAAATTCTTTATAGTTTAAACGAAAAAAAGATACTTAAATTTGAAGTACATTTGTTACTATAATAAATAAGCATCGCTAGTTGCATTTCTGGGTAATTTTTCTTTTCTAAAAGACACGCAAAAGCCTTTTGTTTACTTCAGAATAACATACTCTTATTACAATATGCAGAACAATCTATCAAGTCTAAGTATATTTACAGACTAGAATAACAGGTGTATCCGTGAGTATCGAGTATGTACCGGTATCGGATACATATCTAGTACGGGTACGCGACCCTCGAGGAAGTATCGGTGCTTCATAGATTGCCACTATTCTGAACAAAAGAAATTTTATGAAAATTTTTATGCTTTTCAAAAATTTGAGTTCTATCACTACCGCTCGGCGACATCTGAGTACCGCTCACGGTAGTGGGTAATTTCTAAATTTCCTATTTTTTCTCTTTCATTTTTTATTTTTCAGTTCCTGTTATTTTCTTTTAAAATTCTAAAAACAAAAAAACTATAAAACAAATCAAACTCCAACCATAAACATGTTTTGTTTTATTTCTATAAATGAAATTTTTTTTTATCAAAACTAACTACAAAATTTGAAACATCAATCAAAACAACAAAAACATGCTTTTATTTTTTATTTTTTAAAAAAAATTTAAAATTTATAAAAACTGATGTAATTTTCTATGTTTCGAGGATGATATGGTTTATCTTGCCAAATTTTGTATACAATGTTTCGTTCTCTATTTCAAGTATCTTAATAACATTGTTTTTGTATCGTGCCTTGATCATTATCTTATGTGTGCTTTGAAATTGATTATAGATATCATGTGTAGTATTGCATAGCATGCCTCTATGTATGAGTAAATGGCTTATATTTGCAAATGATTTCTTTCACTCACACCTTTTGATATACTACATATGAATTTAATCTTCTCCTTCATGATTGTGTAGTGTAACAACTTAATATTATTGTTATGCATGCTTAGTTTTTACCTACACCACAAGTAAAATCTTTTTTATGCACCTATTTTTGAAGAAGTGTGTCTTTTCAAAAATTCTTTTGTTTGCACATACAAGTGAATTCGGAGACCTTTGTCGTTAAGCAAAAATATTAAGTTGTTACACCAAGCACTACTCACCCTCCTGATAAGTCTTAATGAGCATTGTGAGGTTGAGCACCTTGGAGAGAATTGTAAAGTGTCTTGTTGCAAACATTTTTCCTTTTACACTACTTCATCTTGTACACGGAATCACAAAAAAAAACTAAAATTTCAAAATAATAGTTGTGATTCCCCAAGCACTACTTTGCACCCTGATAAGTCTTAATAAGCATTGTGTGTGCAGAGCACCTTGGTAGTTGTACTATTCTTCTATGTGCATTGAAAATTTATATAGCTTTGTGGGTAGATGTAACTCTAAAAGTGCTTTTTCAATAATATTGTGTTTATTCCATTATACATGTCATGTGTTTTGATGAACTCATATGTATACTTTTATCAAAAACACTATTTTGTACACATCATTTTCTCTTGTAAGCCTTCTACTCATGAGAATTGGAGTCTATTGCATATCTACATGTATTCTCTAAATTCATAAGTAAATGCACTAGATAGCCTTGCATGATCAATACAATGTATAAGTGTACTTGTTTTCTTAATTTAGAACATTGTATTCTTCCATCTTGACTTGATATCTTGTATCATGCTTACATTTTTTTCCGCTACGCCATGAGAACTCTGTATTGTATACCTTTCAAAACTCGTATATGGCTATATTACAACTGAACTTATTTTGTGTACTTAAAATGCTACAACATCTATTTTGTTATGTCTAAAATTCTTAACCATTTACTATGCTTCACAATTCCTATATAGATGTTCACTTCAAAAAATATTTCGTCATGCTTTCCACATCGTTACTACTTGTTCGCTCGATCATGAATACGTTGTCCCAACAAGTGATTTCTTTATGACTATTTCTTCACATTCCTTTTTTTCTCTCTCCTATCTATTGTATTTATTTCTAGGCGTTTCACTCTTTATCATGATCATTCCCTCTTTACACAGTTATTGCACACTTTTTGTTGGACTACCTCTCCACCCTCTTTTGATAATACCAAAAGGGGGAGAATAAATTCGAAAGAAATTAACATGTTTTGGGGAGTCAAGTTCATAGGAAATTTTGTTGTAGGGGGAGCATTCACTTAGGGGGAGAATTCATTTAGGGGTGCATTTGAACATGCCTAATTTTCATACTAGTTCTCTATTATAAACATAAATTCCTACAAATTGAATTATTTCTTTCTAAGGGGATTTGTTATTATCAAAAGGGGGAGTTTGTTGGAACATGCTTTCCGCATCTCTTGGTTTGACAATAACAAATCTTATTGTATTTGATCATACTTGTTTTGTGTTATAGTATGCAGGATTCAGTGCTTTCAAATCTCCATGGAAATATGTTTTTGTTACTACCGTGCAGCGTTAAGACTACCGCTGGCGCTAACAACCGCTGAGAAGAAACCGCTGAGAAGGAAACCTGCGTTCGACGAAATGGAAGCTGCGTTCAACGAACTGGCGCTCGACGAAATGAAACCTGAGTTTGACGAAAGGCATGCTTTACCGCGGCGCGCTAGAACTACAGCTGGCGCTAGCGTACGAGGAAATGGAGGTCGACGAAATGAAGGCAACATTCGATGAAGATGCGCCCGACGAAGTGCTCTACCGCGGTGCGTTACAACTACCGTTGGCGGTAGTATTCAATCGATGAAATGAAGGTTGCACTCGACAAAATGCTTATCACTGCGTTCGACGAATTTGCGATCAACGAAAACGAATCCCGTTCGACGAAAATTTGATCGACAAAATATAAGGCCGGTTCAAAGATGCGCCCGATGAAAAGAAATTTGCTCTACCGCTGAGCGTTAGCACTATCGCTGGCGCTAACATAAATGGAAACATTTGACGAGAAGGAAACAGTGGAGAAAAAGTAATATCGACGGGTCGCTATGTTTGGCATGTACTATCGCGGTGCGTTAGGTCTAACGCCCGGCAGTAGCTTTTTGGAAACATCCCATCTACAGTTGATTGAGGAGCAGATTTGGAAGAAGATTGCGGCTGAAGGAAGGAAATCTCGCAAACGTGGCGCATTAGAGATACCGCAGCGCGCTAGTGTTTGGCGCTCAGAATGTTGCCTAAACTACCATGATCCGTGTGCTTCATTGCCTTATGTGGATACCGCGGGGCGGTAGTACTACCGCAGGAGGTAGTGGCTGAATCTATAAAAAGACGCGCGCCTCCTCCGTTGTTGCTTGTTGTTGCAGAAAGGAATTGAAGCCATATATTCAGAGCTCTCACGAGAGCCTTCCCAAGCAGCCGAAGAACTCCGTCAATGTTCGTGAACGCAAAGAACTTGAAGACCAATACGATCGCATCTACATCGACATCAAGTTCTACTTTTGAGGGGTGTTGGGTATTGTATCCATAATCACCTAGTTTTGAAGGTGTCCCCTAGTGAACTAAATTGAATTGAGTATGTATTTGATGATTTCTCTTTAGATGTATTGTGACAGGTCATAATGCTAAGTGCACACCAAAGTTAGGTTGCAATAGATCACCAAACACAGTTCTAGACAATGTAATCTCTCATTGTGTAGAACAAAGTGTTGGTTCATGTGTAATCTCTCTTTTGGGGTGCACTTCATATTCTCACAACTGAAGGCTTTCAAGGATGAGGAGTGGAGCAGGTTTTCAGATGAAAAGGAATTTTTGCTAACTCAATTCGTCGAGATGTCACGTGAAGTCCCGATGACTCCCGACGAATCTAGACAGAAGCCAGTTTTCCTGTCTGAAGAAGAAATTTCTGTGGCTAAGTCCATTCGTCGGATGTTCACGTGAACTCCCGACGAATATCGACGAATGCTGACAGAAGTCAAAAAGGCAGCTTTGTGAAGGATTTGTGCGGCTAAGTCAATTCGTCGAAAGTTCTCGAGAACTCCCGACGAATCCCGGCGAATGAAAATAGAGATGGTTTTCAAACCTTTGAACTGTCTTCATAATGGCTAAGTCAATTCGTTGAGTGTTCACGTGAAGTCTCGACGAATGACGGACTGACGAATTTCAAAAATTATGTTTCGTTTTTGAAAATTAGGGTTGGCCGCCATGTATAGTACACGTGTCGATCATTCCTTGTTTGTCGCCCAAGCCGTTGGAGGTTTCCCTTTAAATACTCCTTTATTTTTAGGGCAAACACGAATGTTAAAAAGAGGAGATAATATTCTAGCCGTTTTCATCATCTTTTGCTGAACAAGTTTCTGAGATCTAACTTCTGCGCCGCTCAAGATTCGTTCTCCATTGCTGCTAAAGATTTCTCAGATAAGAAGGCTTTTGATCTTATTTCTGCTCTCTCTATTGAAGATCTTTTCAAATAAATCAAAGGGCCTAATCAGATCAGGTTTGCTGAGTTTCTTCTCTTCTAAATCTTTGAAGGTCCAAGCTTTCAATCTAAAGGAAGAAGAAGACTCAGTCTTTCAAGATCTGAAGTTAATCTCTGTTGAGATTTAGAAGAAGTATTGTATTTCTATCTCTATTTGATTTCTGTAGGAGTTTTTACTCCGAGTCATTTTGTAGGAGTTGTTCACTCCGAGTTGTAGGAGTTTATCTCCGAGTGTTTTTGTAGGGGAGGTTGTTCTCCGAGCTTATAGGAGTCGTAGTCTCCGAGTGTAGGATTTGTTGATAAATCCGAGTTTTGGTGAAGTTGTCGACGCTAGCCCGAAGTGCTAGATAGGCGGAGAGGGAGAGAGGAGTACCCACCTTGGGGAACCTCTATAAATCTTGTGTCTCTGTGCTGTGATTTTGTTTGTTGTGTGTGCTAAATTTTTATTCCGCAATCGCGCTAGAGATCACCTATTCACCCCCCCCCCCCCCCCTTTAGGTGATTTAGGTAGATAACTAGTTCTTTCAATTGGTATCAGAGGAGGTTATCTGTAAGAGGTTAACACCTAGATTAAAGATCCCTCTTCGGTGTCAAGATCTCTCTCTATGGACAGAGGCATGGAAAGATTTTCCTCCAAGCTCCCATTTTGCACTAAGGAAAATTTCCCCATGTGGAAGGAAAGAGTTATCTTCTTCATGGAAGCAAATGATCCCCGTATCTCCCAGATAGTTAAGGAAGGTCCCGTCATTCCTACAGTTTCTTCTACCATTGATCCCACCAAAAAGGTACCAAAGAAACTAATGGATATGACAAAGGATGAAATTGCACTTGTCACTCTAGATAAGAAAGCAAAGCACATCATAGCAGGTGCAGTTGATGATTCTATGCTACAAAATCTGATTCACTACAAGTCTGCAAAAGAAATGTGGGATTCTATTGTGGTTTTGATGGAAGGTACTGAAGAAGTTCGAGATGACAGGAAGTCTTTGCTGAACCAAGAATACGAAGCCTTCAAGCAACAAGGCAAAGACACAATATCTGACACCTACGAGAAATTCTTCAATATTGTAAATGGTCTGAGAAATTATGGTAGAGAATTCACCATGGGTGAACTAAACGATAAATTTCTTAAATCCCTGTCTAAGGAATGGGACCCCAAGGTGATAGCTATCAGAGAATATGGTAAGTTGGCTACTACGGAGCCACAGATTCTGTATGGGAAGCTGCTCTCCCATGAGCTGAAGTTGAACATCAGGAAGTCAGAAGAGGAAAGCAGTAGGAGCTCTGGCAAGGAGAAGCCCATTGCTCTAAAGGCTGAAAGCTCCTGGAGAAGCAGTGATCTGTCTCCTGTGAGGGATGAATCTTCTGAAGATAAAGCTGAAAGCAGTTCTGCAAATTCAGAACTATCTGAAGGACAATTCTCCCTCCTCTCCAAGCAATTCAAAAAGTTGCTTAATAAGAGGAGACAAACGAGAAAAGGCTCATCTTCCTCAAGAGATCACAGGAGATCACACCGTGACAGAAACGACAGGTATGGTTCTAAACTGAACAAACATGATTATACTGAACCCGTTTGTTATTGTTGTAAAAAGCCAGGGCACATAATAGCTGATTGCCCACACAAGAAGAAGGAATCTTCAAGGAAAGAAGAAAGAGGAGAAGAGTTTTGTTGCCAAGAAATCCAAGACTCTGAGTGATAGTGACTCAAATGAGTCTAACTCAGACGAAGAGGCATTCTTTGGACTAATGGCCATGTCAGATGATGACAAAGATGTTGTTCCTTTCACCGGTCAGGTATTATCTTCTACACCTCTTTCATGTTCAGAAACGGCATCTGATGCAAATGAAAGCTACTATTCGGAAGAGGATTCTGAGTTGACTGCTAAGTATGAGGAAATGTTGAAGGGTTTGAATAAGTGTCGAAAGCTTGTTAAAACTCAATCAAAGGAGATTCAATCCCTAAAGGATCAAGAATCAAACCTGACAAAGGAGATTGAAGAATCTAACCTACTCAGGGATGAAATATTGTCCTTGAAGATTGCTCTCTCAGAGGCCACTTCACCAGGCATTCAGAAGAGTGAAATTATCAATGATTTGACGAAACAGCTTGAGGCTGAAAAGAAGATCACTATGAACTTCTCCAAGCCCAAGACAGTTCTGCCTATCATAGACACTTTCACTGCTGGTTCTGGTAGTAGTGGTTTGGGCCATGTTGCTGAAAAGAGTCTAAGTAAGTCAACCAAAAGAAGAGTCGCTAAAGCCAAGGGTAAAGGCCCACAGTGTGCTCCAAATTTCAAGAAGGTGATTTTTCCTACGAACACCTATGATTTTGAGAGCATGTATGGTCACTTCAGTAGACCAACTCATGTTGATCCTGCCAAGGTGAACTCAGTGTGGACCAGACCCAGAAACTTTGGATCTAGCTCCCTCAAGGCTCCTTATGAAGAAGTTCAATTGAAGCATCATGGACCATTCCTTCATGGATCAAATGCTAAGAAAGCACCGCAGGTCAAGCCTATTGTGCCTAAGAATTGTGTATGTTGCACCAACGAGGCTTTTACCTCCAAGTTTGCTCCTCCTGCAAAGCCACCCGTTCAAAAGGCTCAGCAGAACACAAAGAGGAGATACAATAGATTTGAATGCTGGTGTTGTGGCAAAATTGGTCATTTTGCCATAGATTGTTGGTTCAATCATACTGTTCCAAGAACTCCACGAGTTAACAGTGCAAGACCGACCACTTGCAAAGTTAATGTTCCAAGTGGCGTTCCACTAACAAGGAACCAAGGGCCCAAAAATGTTTGGGTTCCTAAGGGGTATTGATCATGTGTGCAGGAATGTCCAAAGGCCAACGAAATTCCCATCTGGTATTTGGACAGTGGTTGCTCTCGGCACATGACTGGGAGTAGAAGATTACTTCAGGATTATGTTCCAGTTGAGAACGGGCCTAAAGTAAAGTTTGGCGGATCTGAACGAGGTATTATTATTGGTTATGGCTCATTAACCAACGGCTCAGTCGTTTTCACATGCGTAGCTCATGTGAAAGGATTGAAATACAATCTGATTAGCATAAGCCAACTGTGTGACAAAGGCTATACCGTTGAGTTCTTTAGAGATAGATGCCTGATAAAGATGTTCGTGTCTGCGAAAACTATTTTAACAGGCTCTAGGAGTAGTGGTATTTACTGTTTAGATTTTATATGTTTACAGTGTTCTACCCCAGTGTGTTTTGTTGCCAAAGATAGTGCATCTCTTTGTGACCAATGGCACAAGAGATTAACACAAATTAATTTCAAAACTATATCTATGTTATTTTCTCACAACTTGGTAAGGGATGCCCCCAAAGTTAAATGCATTAAAGAAAGCCCTTGCCATGCGTGCCAAATGGGTAAGCAAACAAAGGCTAGCTTTAAGAGCATAATTGGCAATAATTCTACCAGATGTCTTCATCTGCTGCATATGGATTTGTTTGGTCCAATGTCAGTTAGAAGCTTAGGTGGGAAAGCTTACACCTTGGTTATTGTTGATGATTATTCCCGGTTTGCATGGGTGTTCTTTCTAAGACTTAAGTCAGAAACCTTCGGCATATTCACTAATTTTGTCAAGCTTATTCAGAATGAACTTGACTGTTCAGTGGTCAAAATCAGAAGTGACCATGGAACAGAATTTCAGTCTGGGGCCATGACAAAGTTTTGTGAAAGTCAAGGTATCTCCCATGAGTTTTCCTCTCCTCGTACTCCACAGCAAAATGGAGTAGCCGAGAGAAAGAATAGAACCCTCATAGAAGCTGGCAGGTCCATGTTGAGTGATTCTGCTCTTCCAGAATATTTCTGGGCAGAAGCTATCAACACAGCTTGCCATGTGCAAAACAGAGCACTCATCAATAAGAACCATCGTAAGACCCCATATGAGATTCTAAAGGGCAGAAAACCAAAGATTTCATATTTTAGAATTTTTGACAGTAAATTCTATGTGCTTAACAATGGGAAGCATCCTACAACCAAGTTTAGTGAAAAATGTTTTGAAGGTATTTTTGTAGGATATAGTAGCCATAGTAAGGCATATAGGATTTTCAATAAGAAAACTCTTTTGGTAGAGGAAATAGTACATGTTATATTTGATGAGACGAGCCTGCTGCATAGCAACTCGTCTATTGTGTTCATTGAAGATGCAGGTGAAAAGCTAAAAGAACTCTCTATGCAAGATGGAGTAAAAACCACAGATGATGCTCCAAATTTAGCAGAAGAGATCTCGGATCACTCAGAAGATGAACAAGAAGTTCATGAAGAAGAAGATACTCCAGAGGTGGCTGAACCTCAAGTTGCTCCTGAAAATGCAAATAACTTGGGAGTCAGATTTTCAAGAGATCATCCAGCTGATCAGATCATCGGAGACCCTTCAAGCAGAGTTCTAACGAGAAGAGGTATAACTAACGAAGTTTTACATTTAAGTTTTCTTTCACAGATTGAGCCGAAGAAGTTTGAAGAAGCAAACACCGATCCATCCTGGATCCTTGCTATGCAAGAGGAGCTCAACCAATTCAAGAGATGTAAAGTTTGGGAATTAGTACCAAGACCCAAAGGACAAAATGTAATTGGAAACAAATGGGTCTACCGGAACAAGCTTGATGAAAAGGGCATCATTACAAAGAACAAAGCAAGACTGGTTACACAAGGATACAGGCAAGAAGATGGAATTGACTTTGATCAGACTTTTGCACCAGTAGCAAGACTTGAAGCCATCAGATTATTTTTGGCTTATGCTGCATATAAGGGCTTTAAGGTTTTCCATATGGATGTGAAGTCAGCCTTCCTGAACGGAGACCTTAAAGAGGAAGTATATGTAGCTCAGCCTCCAGGTTTTGTAGATTCTAACTTTCCTGATCATGTATATTATTTACATAAGGCTTTGTATGCTCTCAAACAGGCACCCCGAGCCTGGTATGAGACATTGTCTAGGTTCCTTCTTGAGAACAAATTCACAAGAGGAACAATAGATAAGACATTGTTTCTTAGGGAAGTAAAAGGCGAGATTTTGCTAGTGCAAATCTATGTCGATGATATTATATTTGGTTCTACAGATGACAAACTATGCAAAAAGTTTTCCAACATGATGCAAGGTAAGTTTGAAATGAGCAGCATGGGAGAGCTGAAATATTTCTTAGGACTCCAAGTGCACCAATCTGAAGATGGAATTTTCATCTCTCAGACGAAGTTCACCAAAGAGCTCCTTAAGAAATTTGGAATGGAGAGTGCAACCTCTATGAGGACTCCAATGGGCTCAAGTATGTCTCTGGACAAGGATGAGAAAGGGAAACCTTTTGATGAAACCAAGTACAGAAGCATAATTGGGTCCTTGCTCTACCTTACTGCCAGTAGGCCCGATATAATGTTCTCAACATGTGTTTGTGCCAGGTATCAGGTGAACTGTAAGGAATCTCATTATGCCGCTGCAAAGAGGATTTTGAGATACCTTAAGGGTACACCAAATCTCGGCTTATGGTACCCGAGAAGCAATGATTTTGAACTAATTGGTTTTTCAGATGCTGATTTTGCAGGTAGCAAAGTTGATAGAAAGAGTACTTCAGGAACTTGCCAATTCTTGGGAAAAAGGCTTGTGTCATGGAGTAGCAAGAAGCAAAATTGTGTGGCAATATCAACTGCTGAATCAGAGTATATCTCTGCCGGCAGTTGCTGTGCACAACTTTTGTGGATAAAGAATCAGCTTGAGGACTATAACTTAAAGCTCGCAGAAATCCCCATGTTCTGTGACTCCTCAAGTGCTATTGCCATAGCAAATAATCCAGTCTCTCACAGCAGAACGAATCACATCGAGCTTCGCTACCACTTCATCCGGGAACATGTTGAGAGTAAGGATATTAATTTGTTGTATGTTAATACTGACAAACAAATTACAGATATTTTTATGAAGCCTCTGGACGAGACCAAGTTCAATTTCTTCAAAATGGAACTTGGAATGCTCAACAAGGAATCATGAGGTCAAGACTGTTGGAATTTTATGAAATTGCACGGGATTTCACGGGTCAAGACCTATATCTTCTCGGACACATTTCTTTTATTAAATACGATTTATTGGATCCAAAGAGTCTTCCATAAAATCAGGTACGCGCCCTGGTATCAGAGCGCGTATGAGGTATCAGAGCGCATACGCGCCCAAATTTATTATATATATATATATATAAAAACAAAGAGAACACGTGATTCCACGCATTCTTCCGTGAAACCCTTCCTGTCCTTTCGTCTCCCTTGCGATAAAACACTGTTCTTCTTCCCCGATTTTGACGAGCTCGATGGCGCCAAAGGCAGGTCTGCATTCCGGTGGAGAGCTGGTACGAGGTAGCTTTCGAACTGCTTCAGATGAGTTCAGAAATATTCTTTTGATGCTTGAGGTCACCGGGCTCAGCTATGTCTTGGAAGAGCCGGCTAAAATTCTCGAACAGGATGTTCTTGAGTTCTACAGAAATGCAAAAATCTCTGGTCAAGGGAAGCAGATAAAGAGAAGCATCCGGTCTTATAAAATAGTTTTGAAAGTTATTGGCATCAGTAGGATTTTGAGGATGCCTGAAGTGGAATCGGAAGAAGTGTTTGCTGAAGATTTTCTCCAGGCCAAAAGATTCTGTGGCATCCTTGATGAAGGTTCAAAGATAAGAAGAAAATTCATGAATGAAGGAGGTAAGCTTCTGTGTGATATCTTAGGAAAAGTCTTATTGTGCAAAGTAGGTTCACATGACTACCTATCTGAAGAAGCCTTTAAGATTCACACAACTATTATTTGTAGAAAGAATTTTAATTTTGGTGAAGTTCTTTTTGAGAAAATTAAAGACAGCTTTCATGCCCCAAATTTTGGAAGAATTATCAGTCTGCTTCTAAATGGTAGCAATCCAGATTTTTTTAATCTTGGAAGAGGTATCCCCATCCACCACACAAAGAAAATCAACTCATCCATTTTCTCCAAATGGTAAAGGGTCATTCCAAAGGGTGGAGTCAAGATTGTTGTTAGTGCTGATGAGGACCCTCTGCATAATGTGAATAGGACTCTTGAAGAAGGTCAACCCTCAAGGGGTAGTGGACCCAGTCCAGTTCCTGATCAGGGCAGAGGTGAACATGTTGAGGGGGAGCCTTCAACCCCAAGAGACATTGCTGAAAGTAGTGCTGCTTCAAAGGAAATTCCTCCCAGTGAAATTGATCCAGTTCATCCTGATCCAGTGTATGTTGATCGAGTAAGTCCTGCTATCCCTGATACTGTTCCAGAACTAGAAGGTCAAGGGAAATCTGCTGCTGAAGATGAATCTGCTATGTTAGAAGACTCCAGAAGATCCCCTGCAGAGTTTGCTTATAATTCAGAACATAGTGAAGACTTGGCAAATCATGAATCTGTTCTTTCTGAGAAATCAGATTCTATGGAGCTGGGTAGTCTTGGTGCTCAGTTGAAGCTAGCAAAGAAGATGTCTTTGACTGAGGGGGAGAAAGAACAGGAAGACATATTTATGGGTGAATCTGCAGTCCCTCCTGTGATGCTCTTGCCCCCTCCAGAGAGTACTTTGAGACAATCTCCAAGAGCAACTGTGCTTGAAAAGCAAGCACAGTCTACTAGTTTTGTAGCTGATAAAGTCTCTCCTGATGATTTTGAAACTGGAGAGAGCTCTCACTCTTCCCTGCTCAAGTCAATTTCAACCCTGCTGCAAGCTCAAACAGAGCATTTTGATCAGTGCATCAAATCAGTCTATCAGAAAATAGATAAAGTTGATAGTGCTTTGAGGCAAGAAATGGCTGAAATGAGATATGAAATGGGAAAATTCAAGAATGATCAAGAAGCCTGGATGGCCAAGGCAGGAAAAACTTTAAACCACACCAATCAAGGAGTTGGGCATGCTCTAAAGAACCTGCATCAGGTTGGTGAAGATGTTGTAAATCTGAATGCTGCTCAAACAACTCTCAACACTGCTCATGATCAAGGGCTTGCTTTTCTGGATGATCAAATTGAGAGGCAGCTGAACAAACTCTATACCCTCCTACATGAAGATGTCATAAAGGGGGAGGAAAGTATTGTGTCTAAAATAGAAGAATGTGCTGGTAGAGTGAATGATTTGGATGGAAATGTCTTCTCCAAGATGCAAGAGCTTCAGGAAAACATCATGCAATCTGTTAAAGATGTCCAGGGGTACACTCATAAATTAACCAGCTGGCTATTCAATGAAGTTGCAGGTATGCTTGGTCTTACTGTTGTAAACAAGATGCCAGATGTTCCTCCTTCAAGTGTTCCAGGTCCAAGTGCTCCAAATTCTTCTCATTTTCCTATTGAGGATCCTGATTTTGATATAGCAGACCTCCCAGTTTCGTCCTATCAAGAATTCTGGGATGACCCAGTGCTTGAAAGCTCCAAAGCTCCTGAATCTTCTGAAAAATCTGTGAAAAGGAAGATCTTTGGTGATAAACCTTCTACAAAAAGGTCTAATCCTCACAAGAAGATCAGAGAATTCTATGATATGCCTCCTCCAAGAAATTTCCAAGAAAGCTGGAGTCCCTCTTCAAAGTATATCATTCTTACAGCTCTCAACCTAGTCAGTAGGCAAAATGAAAGTGTCAGTAAACATTACAGTCAGGATGAATGGGATAAGTTCAAGAAAAGGACAACTGAAAGGAGAATTCATTTCAAGACAGGTGGATCTAAAGAGACTGCTCCTGATAGATATTGGCCCAAGCCAAAGGAATTCTTTGAGAGAATGGAATCTGAACAGAGAAAGAAAGCTGAGGCAGTGGACAGAATTTTTGTAAAGATGAAAGGCAAAGACCAAGCATGAGCTGAGCTGCACTGGAATCATGCTGTTTTTCTTTGTTTATATATATATTTTTGTGCTTGGATAAACTTTGATTCTCTCCTTGATTATTACTGCCTGGTTGTGATGTTTTATTCAATTATACTTTCTGTGCAATTCAACATAATGCATAGGGTTATGACATCTTCAAATAGGGGGAGATTGTTGGGTATTGTATCCACAATCACCTGGATTTGAAGGTGTCCCCTAGTGAACTAAATTGAATTGAGTATGTATTTGATGATTTCTCTTTAGATGTATTGTGACAGGTCATAATGCTAAGTGCACACCAAAGTCAGGTTGCAATGGATCACTAAACACAGTTCTAGACATTGTAATCTCTAATTGTGTAGAACAATGTGTTGGTTCATGTGTAGTCTCTCTTTTGGGGTGCACTTCATATTCTCACAACTGAAGGCTTTCAAGGATGAAGAGTGGAGCAGGTTTTCAGATGAAAAGAAATTTTTGCTAAGTCAATTCGTTGAGATGTCACGTGAAGTCCCGATGCCTCCCGACGAATCCAGACAGAAGCCAGTTTTCCTGTCTGAAGAAGAAATTTCTGTGGCTAAGTCCATTCGTCGGATGTTCACGTGAACTCCCGACGAATATCAACGAATGCTGACAGAAGTCAAAAAGGCAGCTTTGTGAAGGAATTTGTGCGGCTAAGTCAATTCGTCGAAAGTTCTCGAGAACTCCCGACGAATCCCGGCGAATGAAAACAGAGATGGTTTTCAAACCCTTGAACTGTCTTCTTAATGGCTAGGTCAATTCGTCGAGTGTTCACGTGAAGTCTCGACGAATGACGGACAGACGGATTTCAAAAATTATGTTTTGTTTTTGAAAATTAGGGTTGGCCGCCATGTACAGTACACGTGTCGATCATTCCTTGTTTGTCGCCCAAGCCGTTGGAGGTTTCCCTTTAAATACTCCTTTATTTTTAGGGCAAACACGAATGTTAAAAAGAGGAGATAATATTCTAGCAGTCTTCATCATCTTTTGCTGAACAAGTTTCTGAGATCTAACTTCTGCGCCGCTCAAGATTCGTTCTTCATTGCTGCTAAAGATTTCTTAGATAAGAAGGCTTTTGATCTTGTTTCTGCTCTCTCTATTGAAGATCTTTTCAAATAAATCAAAGGGCCTAATCAGATCAGGTTTGTCGAGTTTCTTCTCTTCTAAATCTTTGAAAGTCCAAGCTTTCAATCTAAAGGAAGAAGAAGACTCAGTCTTTCAAGATCTGAAGTTAATCTCTGTTGAGATTTATAAGAAGTATTGTATTTCTATCTCTATTTGATTTCTGTAGGAGTTTTTACTCCGAGTCATTTTGTAGGAGTTGTTCACTCGGAGTTGTAGGAGTTTATCTCCGAGTGTTTTTGTAGGGGAGGTTGTTCTCTGAGCTTGTAGGAGCCGTAGTCTCCGAGTGTAGGATTTATTGATAAATCCGAGTTTTGGTGAAGTTGTCGACGCTAGCCCGAAGTGCTAGATAGGCGGAGAGGGAGAGAGGAGTACCCACCTTGGGGAACCTTTATAAATCTTGTGTCTCTGTGCTGTGATTTTTTTTTTTGTGTGTGCTAAATTTTTATTCCGCAATCGCGCTAGAGATCACCTATTCACCCCCCCCCCCCCCCTTTAGGTGATTTAGGTAGACAACTAGTTCTTTCAAGGGGGTTTCTAGTTTGTGTCTTGTTTTACTTTTCAAATTATAATCTTTATGTCTTGTGTTCAGTAGAGGAACTCGCCACACGGCGACTAGGGCCTTGCAGGGACAAGGGGGAATTCGCCACACGATGACTAGGTCTAGGGAGTAGATCTAGGGGGTGCTCGAGGCCTTTCTGGTTATAGATTGGCTAGAGCGGCTTGAGGCTGTATCTGGGGAGAGATCGGCTAAAGCCAACCGGTTCGTGGGGATACAAGTCGGTATAGAAAACAAAAAGGGTTTTCATATTATTCGCTTTGATTTCTAGCATCATTGAAATCAGATTTTATAATCAATTTTATAAATGATAATCATTTCTTTTCTTGTTTAATAAAATTGATTTCATTTCTAATTTCATGATCTCTTTATGTTTGATTTAACATTACTTCGAACAAAAAATATCAAAAGTTTATCTATTAAAGTTTAAAGTTTTTACAACCCTTATTCACCCCCCCCCCCCTCTAAGGGCGCCTATAGATCCAACACCCTGCACTGGATCACAGCATCATATCGGGCTAGCCAATCCATGCCCAGAATCACGTCAAAATCCTCCAAAACTATCACCTTCAAGTCTATATAGGCCAATAATCCCTCCTAAATAATCGGACACTGCCCTATACACTGGTCTAACACCACTGAGTCACATGACGGGTACTTAACAGTTAACGCAAAACAGATCATCAACACGCTCCAAAGCCCAGCGATGCCGATCAACAAACCTCCTAGCCACGAAAGAGTGAGTGACACCCGAATCAAAAAGAACATGGGTCCAGCAATCTCAGAACTTAAACTCGCCTAACAAAACATTATAGACAAACGACATAACAAGGATATAGCAAGGATATAACGACTAAATTACCACACAAAGATTGGACTACAATGAGAACGAGGACAAACCTGATATAACCTATAGGAAGAGAAGATATTCAAATACTTGTTTTTGCTACTGCTTTCTCTCTGGGAAAGGTTTTGTACATGATATTTCGCTACGCGCGGGACTATATATCATCCCTTATCCCTAGTGCACCTCACCCGTATGCATATAAGCTTAGCATCTTACTTTTTAAATCATGAGTGTACATGTGTCATCATGTAGATCTCTAGCTTGGCATGTGTGCTTATGCAATGTTATGTTATGTATGCAATGTTATGTTATGTATGCAGTGCTATGCAGTCTAAGAAAAGCCTTAATGCATGCTATGAGTGGCGTACACATGCGATCTTATGCATCCCATACTACATATTATCGCATGTAACGAAAAAGAATATCTAATGGACACGCATGCGACCTACATTATGCATCCCATACTACATAACAGCCGCATGTTGTCACCTATGAGGATCCATATACAGACACATATTATGCATCCCATACTACATAATATGCCCCGTATAATTCTTTCATGCGTATGAGTGTAGTGTCTGTGCTTCAGCCGAGATCTACCGATGACCCATCTGTGAATGTATGCAATGAATAACCGGGCCAACCAGACAATTTCCAGCAACCCGGCTAACCTAGCTCTGATACCAACTGTCACAACCCGCATTTCTCCCACAAATTTAATAAATATTATCAGATCAAGGGGAAAATACGCGTCGTGAGGCCACGCCATGCAAGGGACAACTACAGACGCTCAGGCAAACACTCCTTACGATTATTTTATAAAAGACATAAATGTGCTTGGATTAAAAAAAGGATTTTTACATTTTAGCTTAGAACCGTGTCCCCCGGTCTGGTGGATCATCTAGTCCACAAGTAGAAAACTATATATACGTAGCGGAAAATAGGTTCATTTTAGCCTACATGAGCAAGAAGATCAACAACCCAGAAATGATATGCATATATCTATGTTTAGTATAGTAAGAAAGGATTTTCTACGATCTTCAAAGTATGTGACATTTACTTAAAATCATGATATGCAAGAATGACATTTTTATAGAAATAAAGTAACTAATGCATCGTAGCATAAAGCTTCCCAGAGAGCAAGTAGGTAAATAACCTGAAAGTAACAGCTAAACAGCTAGCAAGTAATCTAGCACTAGAAAACTAGAGCTATGGGCGTCAACAACTGACACGAACCCATAGAAAAACAAAGTACACGCCTATATCTGAAACAAAAGGAACAATTAACTCACAACCGTGAGGGTAGAACGAACCACTACAACTAACTGCAGCTTCAGAGAACACCAATTCA
This sequence comes from Dactylorhiza incarnata, assembly GCA_033032865.1. NCBI lineage: Eukaryota > Viridiplantae > Streptophyta > Magnoliopsida > Asparagales > Orchidaceae > Dactylorhiza > Dactylorhiza incarnata. The sequence goes on along the minus strand of JAWHQI010000033.1, from coordinate 5,365,990 downwards.
ACTAACCGAACAGCTACGGCTCTGAGCCTGAGACATTCAAAAGAAAAGAATGTCTCAGCAAGAAAGTGCAAGAAAACCAAGGTTAACAGCAATCAGAAATAAAAGATTGCAGAAAGGAGAACTAAGCAGATAAGCATCTATAATCTAGCCCTTGCTAAGTCGTCGAGAGCTAGCAAAGAAAAATTCCCAGGAAATTTAGCCCGCCAAAACATTAAAACTTAGCCAACAATAGAAAGTGTGCAGGATTAGAAGTTAGTCGAGCAAGACCACTCATATTTAATCCAAATAAATGAGTCCAGTATTTAGCCAATAAAATATAGTCCAAGGAAAACCCCAACATAAAAACCGAATAGTTGATAGCCTCAACCTTCCCCCCCCAAAAAAGAAATCTCTAGCATATAGCCCAGAAACTTTAACATAGCAAATACCCAAGCAAAGTCCTAGCATTTAAATCCAGAATTTTCATGAACCAGACGATTGACTTATGCATATACCAAGAAAATTTCCTAGCATATAAATGCAAAATTTCATAATCAAGAGTTTATTGTAGGATGAAACCAATGGGGATTCACATAGATGCTAGTATAAGGCCAAGGAAGTTCACCAAACTCACGACAAAATCCATAACAGCTAACATAAGGCCAAGGAAAATTCACCAAATTCCCCTCATAATCCAAAACTACTAGTATAAACAGGGGAAAAATTTTATCAAGAAAGCCATGAATAATCCGAGCAGCAGGGAGGGCAAGCATACCCCCGTTAACAAGGCTAAAGGAAGTAAAGAAATCAAAGAGAGATGAAGGAGAAGTGTTTCCTTGCCTCAGATTCAACCGGCGGCTCGCCGGATCGCGACAAGCTTGATGAGAGCCGACCGATGCCCTAGCCCCGGCGACTCTGACGCCCGGCGACTTCGGTGCAACCCTAGCTCGCCTCTACTCTCTCGAAAAAAAACTGGAGCCATCGGGGAAGGGAAAAAAAAACTGAAGGCTTTTTTTGTTCCTCTCTTCATCAATGTATACAAACATTTATATATTATTATTAAATTTTTTTTCTTTTAACAGGACTTATACACGCATCATCAACAGGGGATATACATACACCTAGATTATCAACACTCAACAGGGAGTCCTCCCTCCCTTCTCCTCCTCTTTTTTCAGATATATACACGTATATATTATCAACATTTAATCAATCCTGAATGGTTGTTAACACATATATATTATCAAACCTATACACATATATATTATCAGATATATGCATAAATTTGTATATAAGTTAACATATACCTTTTATATAATTATACAAAGATATCATGGTCTACCTATCTAAGCATCATATATCAGCAGTTAACTGATCCTAGATGGCTGGTAATAGGTATAAATTAACTTATAACTTATATATGTAACTACTGATATATAGTAACTAAGGTATATTAATTAATAACTAGCTTACACTAACTAATACATATTGATTAACATACCTTCTAACTAATGTTATGTTTATAAAATTTTAAATTTATATTTATATATCGATCATCACACACTTGACGAACAACGAAGCTCACGAAACGGTAATGCCCTCTCGCATTTACACTTCGAACGGTGACTTTAATATTCAAACTATTATCATTTCCACATTCCCAATTAAAATAATTATAAGAAAAACCCGGGGCTTTACACCTGAGATGGTTCAACTGATCAGGCTCTCACAAGCTGGCATGGCAGGTAGACCACTCATGTGGCAGGTTGAAAAATTATGTTGGAATAGCCCCTGAGATGGTTCCGTTGACCGGGCTCTCACAAGCAGGCAGGGCAGGTTGACTACTCAGGTGGCAGCTTAAAAAATTGTTTTAGAAGAGCCCCTGAGATGGCTCCGCTGACCGAACTCTCACAAGCCGGTAGGGCTGGTTGACCACTCAGGTGGCAAGTTAAAAAACTGTTTTAGAAGATCCCTAAGGGGCAAGGGAGAGTAATTAATGTGGTAGGTGAAAGTACGGAGGGGGGTATTTATAGAAAAATAGGGATGGTGTGGGGGGGGGGGGAGTCGCGTCTAGTAATTTGACCCACTCACCCCATACCCACTCGCCCCTACTTAAGCGCAAAGTTTACTCGGCGCGCCCTTAACGGGCGAGCGCGAGCACTACAGTTTTGCAAATCTTAACATCAAAAAGATACAAGAGAAATAACACAACATGCGAGCCATACAAAAAAAAGCATACATCCTCACGAGGCGGGGTTAAGCACAAATAATAATCTTCATACAGTAATGAAAAAGTAACAGCGAGTCGATTTCAAAGAACTTACGAATGCGAGCGGATCGAAGGCACAAAGTATTTCACCTCCGGGGACCCCGACTGCTCATCTGCGTCCTTGGACCTCGCCTCACTAGGGCATACTCGCGGGGCGCGTCGGTCTCTTGTTGAAGGGCGAACGTGCAATCTTCAATTCACCTAAAGTGGTCCGCCAACGACACCACAGCCCCCCCCCCCCTCGAGTCACTGCACCTCCTCCGCTAGCAGAGTGTGGTCCCCCTCAAAAGCTTCTATTCTCCATTCCAGGGCGAGGATGCAAGGGAAGGGGTCGTTCTCCGCCGAAGCCCTCTCTTCCTGGAGCTTGCGAAACATATACTTGTGTTTTCGCAGGATGCCTGTCACTAAGCTCTTCATCTCAGCAACATTGGAGGGGTCGCCCAGGTACTCGTCGATCATGTTGGGAGAAGGCGGTGTTAGGTAGATTACGGCATAATCTAACTCGCCAAATTTTTTGTTGACATCATCTAGAGATAAAGGTAAAAGGTTAGCGTGAAGTCGAAGAATGGAGAAAAAAAGAGAGGCGAGGGGACTTCCTTACCAAGCGAAAATCTTTGATGGCCTTCCTCTCATGATGCGTGATGGGCTCGCGGTCATGATGGGTAAGAAAACTCGGCTTCCGAGCAAAGGGGCATGATGTGGGAGGTACAAGAGACTTCCCCGAACCTGCTCATAGGGGAGCCTTGTCAGGACCCCGCGCTTCAAGGACCGCAGCAATGCCATCAGCAGTGCTCGCCAGGGCGATGGTCGTTTTGGCACACTCCTGGGTCGGGTCGCGAGTAGGTGACTTTGACCGGGGGGTCGGCACGAGGTCGATATAATTAGGTACTGCGAGAATAAACATGGTTATTCGTGCTCACAAGGCGTGAGTCAAGTGCTAGGAAGAATACGTTCGCTTACCAAGAGCGAGGGGGCGAGTATCAGGGTCGTTGACCAACTGGTCTCCCGCATCTCACTCATGACAACGTTGATCTACGAAACCCATGGCTCAAGATTGGCATAGCATCATGAAAATTGTTATAGGAGAGTATAAGGAAGGGATGGCTCGCACCTGGTCTGAAACTCCTAGGCCCCGGCTAAACCCGGGCTGCGATGGCAGCTCGGGCAAAGTCGTTCCCTCTTTTACAGACTATCGCCTTGCTTTTTTGGCGACCCTTTTTTCTACACGCCTCGTCGTTGATCGTGAGGAGTGCTCAGTGATGAGTTCCAGCAACCCAGCGGAGGTTGCCTCATCCTTCTTACATGCACCGAGGCAAGCTCGGAGCTCTTCGGAAAGTGGCATAATATAGGTCTGTCGGGGGAAATGAATGGAAGAAGAGAAAAAGGGGGGCCTTGGATGGGCCCTCCCCCTTTGTATTTATATCCCCGGGTGGGTCCCACCGAAAGATTCTCTCTGAAATCAAAGCACTCGATAAACACTTGAGGTTGAACTATCTTTCCGAGCAGGAGGTAAGCTCGCAAAGAGCGGGGATTGTGTACATCCTCGGGTGCTCGTCTCAATCGTTATCGTTCAAATCATAAATATTTAGCATAGTGTAGTATTTCCTAAGAAGTGGTTTTTGTCGCAACATTCTCTTTAACATTTTATATGTTGAGTTACATCTAATTGACATGTCAAATTGAGGTTTCCAATATTTTTGACATTCGTCGTTTACAAATTTTTTAAAATATTGTCTTTGTTGCCTATAACTCTAAATAAATTGTAACACAAGACGAATTTTATTAATATAGGGTTCCATAAAAGATAAACTATCATGTACAACTAAATTTAAAATGTGACAAACGCACCGAGTATGAAAAATGCATCATTTAACATTAGTTTTAAAATCGCGTTTTAACCACTCAATTGCGCGGTATTATTAGTTGTGTTATCGAAAAAAAATACTCGTAATTTTATCTTTAATTTTAAAGTTTCGCAGGTATTTTATAATTATTTGATTATTGCTTAACTTATGTGCGGGACTTCAAAACTTTCAAATTATTATTTGATAATTATTTTATAATTATTTGATAATTATTTGATAATTATTTGATAATTATTTGTAATTTAAAATTATTATACGTTTATTTAGATCCCATGAAATGAGATCGACCAAATGACAATGTTGAAACCGTCAACCGGTCTCTTGAGTTCGGACTCATAGGGGTGTAGCCTACACCTACTTCTCCCTCCCTGCCACACTTGATTGTGGATGAAGAAAAATGAATAGACCCAAAGCTATAGCGAGGAGGTCCCGCCACACACCCGGAAGATCTTTGAGAGTTTCCCCTCCCAAACCAATGCAAAACTGGGCACCTTGGAGGGTAATACGAGCCAACCAAAAATAACCAGGAGGAGAGAGCCCAAAAGATCGGATCTCCACCAAGGTGCCCTTAAGGGTCTATTTATAGTTTTTCTAGTCTGGTCTGCAAATAGTTTAAATCCGCCTTTTTAGTTTTAATAATTGCACCCCAAATTGGTCTGTTAACAGCCTAACTTCGTTGTTCTGAAGGGCTATTTGTTGGGTTTTCTAATACCATTTCAGAAATGATAATACAGCATATCAAATATGCGCAGCGGAATAAATAACTAGAACAACTCTAAACAGTTAAAAGGAACTTGCGATTTCACTGATTCAAGAAATAAAATAATAACCACAACATTTGCAGAGATTGTACCTGAAGGGGGTGTAAGTCGATACTCAAACAAGATGCTCCTCACTGATTTCTGGTAGAACAAATTGTGAGTTCCAATAACCGAAATGGATCGGCCTCTCTACAGAGATCCACACAAGCTGAGGAGAACCACAATGCCTTGTCGAACAAGGAATGAGTCAGAGAAGAAAGCTCTCAGCGTCCCACAGACTGCTAGATCTGAGACAAGGGAGGCGGCGACTGTCGGAAGAGGAGAGAAGCCCTAGCGGAACACTTCCGGCACTGCTCTCTCTAATCACGAAGAGGGGTCGGTTACTAAATCTGTTTCACACACCGAACCCTAAGATCGTGAACGGTTATATACTAAAGGCTTTGTTCGACGAACTCAAAGAGATCTGCGTTCGACGAACTCAAGAGATCTGCGTTCGGCGAACTCACGGAGATCTGCGTTCGATGAACTCAAGAGATTTGCGTTCGACAAACTCAAGGAGATCTGTGTTCGACGAACTCAAGAGATCAGCTTTCGACGAACTCAAGAGATCTGCGTTCGACGAACTCAAGAGATCTGCGTTCGACGAACTCAAGAGATCTGCGTTCCCAAAATCAAGGAGATTTGCGTTCGACGAACTCAAGAGATCTGCGTTCGACGAACTCAAGGAGATCTTCGTTCGACGAACTCAAGAGATCTGCGTTCGACAAACTCAAGGAGATCTGCGTTCGACCAACTCAAGAGATCTGCGCTCAACGAACTCAAGGAGATCGGCGTTCGACGAACTAAAGAGATCTGCGTTCGACGAACGCGCTACACTAGCCTTTTGTCATCTCAGCGGTCGACGAATGCCTTCAGTTTGACAAAGTCGCGCAGGATTGGCTGATTTCACGAGAAATCCCAAGGATTTAATTTCTCGAGAAATCCCAATACAAGAATAGAACTTCTCGAGAAATACCAAACCTTAAAATTTTTCTCCAAGCACTTTTATGTGCGACCATATAGGCTCATATTGCGTTGGCAGTAAGACTAACTATTTATTGCTTTGAGATCACCTCAGAAACTCCAATAGTCTCCCACTTGATCACAAAGTGTCAACAAAAGTCTCACAAACAATGAGCGGCATCTAGCAATACATCATTGCTACCCAAGCAATAAGAGTTCATAACTCAACAACCGTGTCATGACCAATGTTTCAGTGTTGTCATGTCCTTTTGTCCTTTACATCCGGAAAGAACTAGAGGCATGGAGCGTGTCCCCCTCATAAATGTTTAATCCCAGTTTCCTGATCTAGAATAGACTGACAAAAATGGTGAGCTCAATATCATATATTGACTCAACCAAGCATGGTCATGCATTTCTCAGTCTCATTCCATCAAGGGGCCCATGGATGTAACTCCTGTCATAAAGGAGGACAAATCCCATTTCTATTCACACACAAACATACAAATGATTCGTAATATATCCAACAACCACCCTAATCGTCAACCTTTCTCAAGAGTAGACTTTAGATGGCATCAAAGTACGCTCTTCCTCACATGATGAATGCTGTGACTTCAGGTCAAAGGACCACAAACACCATTGTCACTTGAGACCTACTTGTGACATGTTCATATAACAATCCACAAAGTATTCTCACGGTGGGTCTGTCCAGTACAAATTGTTCCTAACAAGTACCCAAGTGATGACTTGATATCACATTATCATGACCTGTGAGAACCGGTCATCAGTCAATGCACATGCTAGTCTTATGGTCTCATCCTCGCCCTAATTTCTAGGATGATACCTCGACCAGGGACCATTTAAGAATGAAGCTTCATTTAAACATAGGCCCTCATATTCAAGTCACGTACTTGAATTCCTATGGAAGCAAACATTCTAAGGGCATTCATTATGTTAATTAGTCTATCATATAGAAACAGTTGACATAATAAAAGAACTTGCCATAAATGTAAAATTGAAAAACCATAGTACATATCACAATTCATCAAATGAATAAACAAACAACAAACATATAATTCACAAGGCTCCCACTAAAGACGATCATTCAGGTATCTAATACCCATTTATCTAACCTGACCATCATGCTTCCTTTGCACAAGAGGCTTTGTCAGTGGATCCGCTATGTTTTCTTCAGTCGGTACTCTGCAAATGCTCACATCTCCTCGATCGACAATCTCTCGAATAAGATGGAACTGCCGAAGTATGTGCTTGGAGCGCTGATGAGATCTAGGTTCCTTAGCTTGTGCAATATCACCGTTGTTGTCATAGTAGAGAACTATAGGATCAACAATGCTAAGAACTACATCTAGCTCGTCGATGAATTTCCTAATCCACACAGCCTCCTTCGCCTCATTTGCAGCAGTGATATACTCGGCCTCAGTTGTAGAATCAGCAACTGTCTCTTGCTTGGAACTCTTCCAGCTTACAGCTCCTCCATTAAGGCAAAATACAAAACCTGATTGGGACTTTGAGTCATCCCTATCAGTCTGGAAGCTAGCATCTGTGTAACCCTTTACGACGAGCTCTTCCTCTCCACCATACACCAATAATACATCTTTAGTCCTTCTCAAGTACTTTAAGATATTCTTGACTGCAATCTAGTGACTCAAACCTGGATCAGACTGATATCTGCTAGTCATGCTCAAAGCATAAGAGACATCGGGTCGAGTACATCACATTGCGTACATGATTGATCCAATTCCCTAAGCATATGGAATCAACTTCATGCAGTCCTTTCTTCCAAAGATTTTGGACACTGGTCCTTAGAGAGACTCACACCATGTGATATGGGTAAGAATCCTTTCTTGGACTCAAGCATGTTGAACCATTTCAACACCTTCTCAATGTATGTACTTTGGGTCAAACCCAGCAACTTCTTCGATCTATCTCTATAGATCCTATTACCAAGTATATAATTTTCTTCACCCAAGTCCTTCATAGAAAAGTAGTCCCCTAGCCTGTTCTTAACAGCTTGCAGGGTTGGAATGTCATTTCTGATTAATAGTATGTCATCCACATACAAAATCAAGAAAATGACAATGCTCCCACTAATCCTCTTGTAAACACAAGGTTCATCCTCATTCTTGATAAAACCAAACTCTTTGATTTTCTCATCAAAATGAAGATTCCAACTTCGACAAGCTTGTTTCAATCCGTAAATGGATCGATTCAACTTGCATATTTTAGTGGCTTCATTTGGAGATTCAAAACCCTCGGGTTGTGACATGTACACTTCCTCAAGGAGGTTTCCATTAAGGAAAGCCGTTTTGACATCAATTTGCCAGATCTCGTGGTCATAATACGCAGAAATATCAAGTAGGATTCTGATGGACTTGACCATGGCTACAGGGGAAAAGGTCTCATCATAGTCAACACCATGAATTTGCCTGAAACCTTTAGCCAGCAGTCGGCCTTTGAATGTCTATACATTTCCATCCATGTCAGTCTTCTTCTTGAAGACCCACTTGCACCCTATGGGTCGTACCCCTTCAGGTGGTTCCACCAAGGTCCAAACTTGGTTTGCATACATGGAGTATATTTCAGATTTTATGGCCTCAAGCCACTTCTCGGAGTCAGGTCCACACATAGCCTCTTGATAGGTTGCAGGCTCATCATCATGATCCATAAGTAACACGTTACCTATTTGAGACACGAGAAATCCATATCTCTCAGGCTCAAATCTTGTCCTATCAGATCCATGCAGAACTAGTGTTTCTTGAGCAGGCTCTCTAGCTACAACAACTTGTAGTCCTTGCTCAGGTTCTAAAATCGGTTCAGCTATTGTTTGTTGTCCTTGAACTTCTTCAAGTTCCACCTTTGCAGTCTTTCTGGATAAGAACTCTTTCTCCAAAAAGACGCCAGTCCTTGCGACAAACACTTTGCCCTCGGACGGCAGGTAGAAGTAATACTCTTTGGTTTCCCTAGGATATCCCACAAGATAACACTTATCCGACTTGGGTTCCAGCTTGTCAGGCATTTGACGTCGCATGTATGCCTCACAACCCCAAATCTTAATAAAAGACATACTAGGACACTTCCCAGTCCATATCTCATATGGTGTCTTTAGAACCGTTTTCGTTGGAGCACGATTTAATGTGAAAGCAGCAGTCTCTAAAGCAAATCCCCAAAAGGAAACGGGCAAATCTGCATGACTCATCATCGACCGTACCATGTCTAACAAAGTACGATTCCTCTTCTCAGACACACCATTATGTTGTGGTGTTCCGGGCGGAGTGAGCTGTGATACAATACCACACTCTCTCAGATGATCACGAAACTCATGCCTTAGATATTCGCCACCTCGATCAGATCGGAGTGCTTTTATCCTTTTTCCCAGTTGGTTTTCTACTTCATTTTTAAACTCTTTGAACTTTTCAAAAGTTTCGGATTTGTTCTTCATAAGAAACACGTATCCGTATCTACTGAAATCATCAGTAAATGTAACAAAGTAGTAGTACCCACCTCTAGCCATAAACTCATGGGTCTGCATACATCACTATGTATTACACCCAAAATATCATCAACCCTCTCAGTATGACCAGTGAAAGGGACTTTAGTCATTTTGCCCAATAAGCAAGACTCACATCTCTCAAATAATTCATAATCAAATAAGTCTAATAATCCATCTTTATGGAGCTTAGATATGCGTATCTCATTTATATGGCCCAAACAACAATGTTAGAGATACGTAGGATTCTGATGGCGACGACGCCCCTCCATATGTTCGTGACCAGTTCCTTGACGACGCCGACTTGACGCATTATTTTGATCGTTGCCGCAACACTACATTTGAAGACTCAGATGGATGATGCCGCAACATCACATTTCGAGATTATGATGGTCGATGCTACGACGACAAATATGGTGCACGCCATCGCCGCCCCTTTTGAAGAACGCCATCGCCGCAAGGAATTTAAGTTATAATTGTTGGAACATGGTCTTCCGCTTCTCCTAGGTTTGAGAATAACAAATCCTATATGTATTTGATCTTGTGTGTTTAAGTGTGCAGGATAACAAGTCCACATGGCTCAAGGATAACATAAGAATGCTGCGCCAAAATTTGAAGTCAAAATTCCAACATGCCCGCTAGCACCGGCGCTAGAGCTAGCGCTAGCGCTAGCGTGGACTTGAGAAAATCCCGGAAACAATTTTAGAAGGTGCTAGCACCAGGCGATAGCAGCTAATGCAGGCGGTAGCAGCTAGCGCAGGCGGTATCTACTAGCGCTATGGTAGCGTGGAGCACAAGAGGAATGGAGAAATTGTTTCCCCGAATAAAAGATTCACACACACAGAATATTGCCTAATCTGAGATAGTGCTGGCGGTAGCGATAGCGCTAGCGCTAGCTCAAAACACAAGAGGAATCTCAGCAGAGTTGCCACGGATTGAAGATTCAGCCGCGCAGAATATGTCCTAAAATGGGATAGCGTCGGCGGTAGCACTAGCGCAGGCGCTAGCGCTGAGGCTATACAAAGGACCCATTGGCTCTGTCTTCCTCACAATTCCATAACCCTAAACTCCAGAGCTTCGTGCCACAACATATAGAGGAAGGTTCAGAGAGATACTCCCACCAAAAGCTTAGAGAGAATTTCTGAAGGAGGACTTCTTCACGCTTCATCCGACCGGCGACCGCTTCAACAACGCTTATACTACAGCGGTCCAACGTCTCCAACTTCAGAAGTTCTTAGAGGGAGTTTTTATTATTGATGTTTTTATATTCACACCTTTATTCTTATAATCGTTAGTGAATTCGCCTCGTGTTGGCGACTAGGTCTGGGTAGGACTTAGGGCAGAAATTCGCCTCGTGTTGGCGACTAGGTCTCGGGTGTAGGTCTAGGGGGTGCTCGAGGCCATATCCAGGGAAGGGTTGGCTAGAGCGGCTTGAGGCCGTATCCGGGGAAGGATCGGCTAAAGCCAACCGGTTCGTGGGGATACGAGTCGGTATAGAAAACAAAAGGAGTCTTTCTATTAGCTTTGATTTCTAGCTTCGATAAGAGATCAAGTTTTGTAATCATGCTTCTCAAATTAATAAAATCATGTCTTTACTTTTACTTCACTTGATTTGTCTTGATCTTCTCTAGTTTAATAATCAAAGCTTTTTCAAAGTTATTCAAATTATATCAAAAGTTTTTAAAACCCTTATTCACCCCCCCCCCCCCCCTCTAAGGGAGCCTACCGATCCAACAATAATTATTCAATCATAAATTATTAAATATCATTATTATGTTTATTTTTATTTTGGTCTGTATTTAGATAAATTATAATTATAATTATTCTATTATAATTATTAATTATCATTATCATGTTTATTTATATTTTGGTCTGCATTTAGTGAGGTTTATTTTGTTTAATTAGGGATTATATATTTCCTTATTTTCGTTATTTGATTTGGGCTGCATGTAGCCATAAGTTATTCTGCATTCATGATGGACTATTTTTGAGCCATCTAATTTTAGAATTATATCTTGGAGGAGATTGAGTGGTGTAGCCTATAAATAGGCCATATATTGTAATGAGATGATTATTGAATGATTAAGAAAAAAAACCTGAATTGATTCTCCTCTAATTTTTCCCTCTCTCCTAGCCGCCCCTCTCTCTCCCTTCTTGGCAGATTTTGGCCAGCCCGCTCCTTCCTCCTCTTGGCCGCCCCCTCTCCCTTGTCTCCTTCCTCTTGGCCATCGGCCACTACCTCTCCTCCCCTCCTTTTCTTCTCTCTATTGGAATGACCCTCTCTTTAGCCGCTCCCTTCTCATTCTTCCTCCTATTGGGAAGTTTTCGGCCAAGGTTAAGAAAGAAGAAGAAAGTGTCGTGGTTTCGTGGAATCAAATCCGGCGTGAAGCAACCAAGGCGAACGAGTTTCTCTACATTCGACGCGGCTCCGGTGGATCCGTTGAAGAACGATTTGGGCGAGTGCATGCTTGAGGATAATCCCATCTCAAGCGGGGTAACGAAATTTCTACTCATGAGATTTCCCTCTTGTTAATTTCTTGTGGTGGTAATTTTGGCGTGATCTTCGAATCACTTGAATAATCGTGGTTTTCTTCGATTGATTTACGTTCATCTTAATTGATTTAAATTTGTGAGGATTGGCGAACCTCGTTTTCTTTTTGTTGGGAGAGATCTACCGTTTCTGAAATCGTTATTTTCGGTGGATCTCTTTTGGTACAACACTTGCTCGACCGGATCGGGTGGATCCATTTGGCTAGAGAGAATTTTGGCCTATAGTCAATATTCGATCTCTAAGGGTGTTGCCGACCCATACGTTAGCCTTTGAATGATAATATTGCATAACATGTTTGCTGCGATTAATTATTTGTGCGAACGTAGAATTGGAACGTAGAGAGAAAATCCGAGTTTGTTCGTAGCGATCGTGTTGAAGAGCGAAGCCTGCATCAATTTGGTATCAGAGCTAGGTTCGTGTCAATTTCTTAATTGACACATTCCTTAAATTTCTTAGAACGCCGGCACACACAATCTTCACACGATTTCATGTTCAAAATTTTGAAATTTCAAAAAAAATTAATTTCGGGTCTGCGAATAGCGGCCTAAAAAATTTATTTCTCTGCGAAAATCGAAAAAACAAATTCTGGTAATTTTCCATATTTTTATCAGTAAGAAAATCAAAAAAATATTTTCATTACCCTAGTTATTAGGCGGGAATAAAATTAGATTTCATAAAATTTGGCATATTTAAAATTTCTGGTCTGCGAATAGCGGCCTTAAAATGAAAATAAAAAAAATTTAAAATCTGGAAAGTTAAATTCAAAATTCAAATTTTTGAAATTCAAAATTCAAATTTTTGAAATTCAAAAGTCAAATTCAAAATTCAAAATTTTAAAATCCAAAATTCAAATTCAAATTTCAAAATTTTGAAATTCAAAATTCAAATTTAAAATTCAAATTTTTGAAATTCAAATTTTAAATTCAAAATTTAAATTCAAAATTTTTATATTCAAAATTCAAATTTTTGAAAATCAAATATTTCTGGAAATTCAAAATTCAAAATTGAATTTTTTTTCATGTGTTCTAGTTAGAACGTTTGTGCACTTAGACTCGTCTTGTCACTCGCCTTACTACGAGTATGGCCTCTGACGTGAATGTTTCCCTTAGACAAAGGAATCGTTCAGTTGCTGAATACATGTGCCTTTTTGAGGACATGATGGTTAGGTGTGATATTAGGGAGATGCCTGATATAATCCTCTCACGGTTTCGTAGGGGGCTCAATCCCGACATTCAAGGTAAACTCCTCCGCTACTGTCACACTGACCTTAACACTTGCTATAACGTCGCGTTGGAAATTGAGAAGCACCTAGCTCACAAGTCTAGGACTCATTCGTTTGAGAAGGGAAAGGCCATCTTAGGACCTTCCCCCTCTTTACCCCTGAGAGATAAAGACACGTTCTGGTCCGCTGACTCGAACACAGTAACCATCACAGTTAGGGATGCCATGAACCCGCGCGGTGAGAGTATTCTGGTCTGTGAGGGTCGTCCCACAAATATTATACAAGATGCGGAGGGCATGTCTGACCTCCATACTGTCGAGTGCCCTGCTCCGTCAGCGACCTCGGTCTTAGTAAAGTCTCCTCCAAAATGTTCTGATCTAGTTGTTGACTTTTCTGAAAATTTTGAGTTATTGTCGTTCATTGCGCCGACCGCTGACGGCGATGTCATTATTCAGGAAGATCATAGCGATGATGAGGAGGTAGGTTACCCTAGTGATATGGATGAGGATCTCCCCTCTGATCCAATTTTAAAATTGTTTGTTGATTTTGATATTGATGAGGATCTCCACTCTGATCTCACATGTCCACGCGTTTCTAACGAACCACCAAATCGATTTACCAGTCTAGCGCCGAATGAAATCGTATACGGTAATAAGGCACCAGTGCCACTTGACTTGATTATATTACCTTCATCTTATAAGTCAAGTCAATTTGCACAAGACTTTGCCTCTCACGTTCATAATTTACACAAGCACATTAAGGACACGCTAGCTACTCAATACGCATTTTATCAAACTTATGCTAACGTACATAAGAGAGTGTCTCACTTGAAAGTTGACGATTTGGTTATGGTACGTCTCATCCCTGAACGGCTGCCTTCGGGCACCATAAAAAAGTTAGCAAATCGGCGAGTGGGTCCTTTTCAAATCTTAAAGCGATTAGGAGAAAATGCTTTTCTTTTGGAGTTACCCACTGATTGGGGAATCTCCCCTATTTTCAATGTTTCGGGTTTAACGTCATATATTTCTCCACCACTTGAATTAACCGACTGTCCGTTTGGTTCCACTACATTTTCTAATGGGTTGGGGGGTGAACTTGTGCCCGGTTCGCTCTCTTCTTCGGTTCCTACTGGAGGTACGTCTAATGTTGATGATGAAACTTTTTCTCCTTATTTGCCTAACGCATTTCCAAGGGTTCCACAGACATTTGCTTTGTCTGACAGGTGTTTATTGATGTCCCACTCATCGGTGATGAGTGATTTCGAGTGGAGGAGGATTGATGACGACGATGCCCTTCCATATGTTCGTGACCAGTTCATTGACGACGCCGACTTGACGCATTATTTTGATCGATGCCACAACACTACATTTGAAGACTCGGATGGACGATGCCGCAACATCACATTTCGAGATTATGATGGTTGATGCCACGACGACAAATATGGTGCACGCCATTGCCGACCCTTTTGAAGAACGCCATCGCCGCAAGGAATTTAAGTTATAATTATTCGATCATAAATTATTAAATATCATTATCATGTTTATTTTTATTTTGGTCTGTATTTAGATAAATAATAATTATAATTATTCTATTATAATTATTAATTATCATTATCATGTTTATTTATATTTTGTTCTGCATTTAGTGAGGTGTATTTTGTTTAATTAGGGATTATATATTTCCTTATTTTCGTTATTTAATTTGGGTTGCATGTAGCCATAAGTTATTCTGCATTCATGATGGACTATTTTTGAGCCATCTAATTTTAGAATTATATCTTGGAGGAGATTTAGTGGTGTAGCCTATAAATAAGCCATATATTGTAATGAGATGATTATTGAATGATTAAGAAAAAAAACCTGAATTAATTCTCCTCTAATTTTTCCCTCTCTCCTAGCCGCCCCTCTCTCTCCCTTCTTGGCAGATTTCGGCCAGCCCCCTCTCCCTTGTCTCCTTCCTCTTGGACGTCGGCCACTACCTCTCCTCCCCTCCTTTTCTTCTCTCTATTGGAACGACCCTCTCTTTAGCCGCTCCCTTCTCATTCTTCCTCCTATTGGGATGTTTTCGGCCAAGGTGAAGAAAGAAGAAGAAAGTGTCGTGGTTTCGTGGAATCAAATCCGGCGTGAAGCAACCAAGGCGAACGAGTTTCTCTCCATTCGACGCGGCTCCGGTGGATCCGTTGAAGAACGATTTGGGCGAGTGCATGCTTGAGGATAATCCCTTCTCAAGCGGGGTAACGAAATTTCTACTCGTGAGATTTCCCTCTTGTTAATTTCTTGTGGTGGTAATTTTGGCGTGATCTTCGAATCACTTGAATAATCGTGGTTTTCTTCGATTGATTTACGTTCATCTTAATTGATTAAAATTCGTGAGGATTGGAGAACCTCGTTTTTTTTTGTTGGGAGAGATCTACCATTTCCGAAATCGTTATTTTCGGTGGATTTCTTTTGGTACAACACTTGCTCGACCGGATCGGGTGGATCCATTTGGCTAGAGAGAATTTTGGCCTATAGTCAATATTCGATCTCTAAGGGTGTTGCCGACCCGTACGTTAGCCTTTGAATGATAATATTGCATAACGTGCTTGCTGCGATTAATTATTTGTGCGAACGTAGAATTGGAACGTAGAGAGAAAATTCGAGTTTGTTCGTAGAGATCATGTCGGAGAGCGTAGCCTGCATCAGATTCAAGTCATTTGTTTTTAGTCGTTTAGTATTTTCTATGTTATAGATCGGATGGTTTAAGTTCAAAACATATAAACCAATAAATAATTGGGCAACGCCATAACAAACATCATTCTTATAAATAGAACAACGATTGTTCTTTAAAATAAAAGAGAAACCAATCATGTCCAAACATGAAATAGAAATGATGTTTCTAGTTATAGCAGGAACAAAATAACAATTATCAAGTTCTATTACAAGCCCAGTGGGCAAAGAAAGACGATAAACACCAACGGCAACGGCAGCAACTCTTGCTCCATTTCCAACACGCAGGTCTATCTCTCCTCCACCCAGAATTCTTCTCCTTGTCAGTTCCTGCACATTCGTACAAATATGAGAACCACATCCGGTATCCAATACCCAAGATGAAGGAGCAGAAAGGTTTATTTCTATAACAAAAATACCTGAAGTGGAAGTCATACTTCCCATCTTCTTTTGTAGATCCTCAATGTAGAGGGGACAGTTCCTCCTCCAATGCCCGGCCTTACCGCAGTGGTGGCACTTTCCTTCTTTCGTTAGACCTTTCCTTTTCAGTGCAGAAGACTTGGGATCAAGAGAAGACTTAGATCCAATCTTCATCTTCTCGAATCCCTTTGCCTTGCCCTTGCTCTTATGCACCATCAGTATGTGGCTGGCAGGCTTGGCCTTCTTCATATTGATCTCGGCAGTTCTCAACATGCCTAAGAGCTCGGGCAGTGTCTTGTCAATTTCATTCATATTGTAATTTAAGACAAACTGCTCATAAATGTCCGGCAACGATTGCAGGATCAGATCAGTGGCCAACTCTTGGCTCAACAGAAACCCTAGTATTTCAAGGTTCTCTATATACCCAATCATCTTGAGTACGTGAGTTCCTACTGGGTCCCGAGCTCCCATCTTACACTGAAATAATGCCCTGGATATATCAAATCTCTCTTGGCGAGCTTGCCCTTGAAACATTTTCTTCAGGTGCTCCACCATCTCGTAACAGCTCATGTTCTCATGTTGCTTCTGAAGCTCATAGTTCATGGTCGCGAGCATGAGACATTCAACATCCAAGGAATCATCTCCATACTTCTTATAAGCATCTTTATCTGCACGAGGTGCAGTAGAGGCTGGCTCCTCGGTGGGATCTTCTTCAAGGACATAGAGCTTACGCCTTGCCTGAGAACAATTCTCAGGTTTCTGAACCAGTCTAGGAAATTCGTCCCATTGAGCTTATCCTTCTCAAGGATGGCTCTCAGGGACAACGTGGAGTGTGAAGTATTTTCCATGAAAATTCTACAAAATAATGCAAAGTTTATTTAGTACTATATTTTAAAATACATTTTATTTTAATAAGGTCTTTAATTAAATACTCCCACTATTTTATTCAAATTGATAACCCTTAATATCAATTCGGAGAGTTTATACGAGCTACTCTCTTAATGGACAAGATCCTTATTTCACCAACACAACGAGTCCGCTTTGGCGTTCCTCTCATAATGCGATTATTTAGGTCGGCAACACTTGCCAATTGCATCACTATGCAACTCTTGTATGGTTGGTGAATAACTCTTTATTCGCATCCATCATATGGTGCTTGCCAACCCAATGCCTCTAGGCACACAACTTTTGAGATCACCCAGTTAAGTTGGACCCGATGTCGACAGTGCTATATCACAATTATCCGCTCGCACCCTTACCAAGATAGATTAATGCAAACTGCTTTGGCAAGCCCACACTTCATTGATCGAGGCAGGAAGAGTGTCATCCATCGGAAGGCATCCGTATACTTAATATTGGATAAGGGATTTTATTTATAAAATTGATTAACAATTAATCAATGTGCACTTTAATAAAATACAACATTCACAACCAAATACATCCCAGAAGTGCACAAAATAAAATTATCAACGCTTGATAGAAAAGGGCTAAATCTGAGCATTTAGAACACTTCTAAATCTCCATATCTACATGCATTTGACACAACAAAAACAACTCCACTTGTGTAGTAGACAAGCTCGTCTCTCAATGTCAGATTCAAAATCTCAAACATGTTATTTCACAAATCACTTGGAGGGACGGCTACTGCAAAGGAGAAACTATTTCTGAAACAATGAAATCGCAACGCAATCACATGCGTTCTTGACGGGGTTCAAAGAAGAAATCAGGGCATTTAGAACGCTTCTAAAATCCCGATTTACACGCACTTGATTGCAAACCTAGCTCTGATACCACTGTTGGGTTTTCTAATACCATTTCAGAAATGATAATACAACATATCATAAATGCGCAACAGAATAAATAACTAGAACAACCCTAAACAGTTAAAAGGAACTTGCGATTTCACTGATTCAAGAAATAAAATAATAAACATAACATTTGCAGAGATTGTACCTGAAGGGGTTTTGAGTCGATACTCAAACAAGATGCTCCTCACTGATTTCTGGTAGAACAAATCTTGAGTTCCAAGAACCAAAATGGATCGGCCCCTCTACAGAGATCCACACAAGCGGAGGAGAACCACAATGCCTTGTCGAACAAGGAATGAGTCAGAGAAGAAAGCTCTCAGCGTCCCACGGACTGCTAGATCCGAGACAAGGGAGGCGACGACTGTCGGAAGAGGAGAGGAGCCCTAGTGGAACACTTCCGGCACTGCTCTCTCTAATCACGAAGAGGGGTCGACAACTAAATCAGTTTCACACACCGAACCCTAAGATCGTGAACTGTTATGTACCAAAGGCTGTGTTCGATGAACTCAAAGAGATTTGCGTTCGACGAACTCAAGAGATCTGCGTTCGACGAACTCAAGGAGATCTGCGTTCGACGAACTCAAGAGATCTGCGTTCGATGAACTCAAGGAGATTTGTGTTCGACGAACTCATGAGATCTGCGTTCGACGAACTCAAGAGATCTGCGTTCGATGAACACAAGAGATCTGCGTTCGACGAACTCAAGAGATCTGCGTTCAATGAACTCAAGGAGATCTGCGTTCGACGAACTCAAGAGATCTGCATTCGACGAACTCAAGGAGATCTGCGTTCGACGAACTCAAGAGATCTGCGATCGACGAACTCAATGAGATCTACGTTCGACGAACTCAAGAGATCTGCGCTCGACGAACTCAAGGAGATCTGCGTTCGACGAACTCAAGAGATCTGCATTCGACGAACGCGCTACACTAGCTTTTTGTCATCTCAGCGGTCGACGAATGCCTTCAGTTCGACTATGTCGTGCAGGATTGGCCTGATTTCACGAGAAATCCCAAGGATTTAATTTCTCGAGAAATCCCAATACAGGAATAGAACTTCTTGAGAAATACCAAACCTTAAAATTGACTTCTCGAGAAAAACCCAAGCCAACACAATTCTTCCTCCAATTTCTTCAAGCACTTTTATGTGCGACCCTATAGGCTCATATTGCGTTGGCAGTAAGACTAACTGTTGATTGCTTTGAGATCACCTCAGAAACTCCAACACTATTGGCGGCCCATAAAGGGTACCTAAGTAATTTCCTCACTAAAGCCTTATGGGCGAGTGGTCTGTAAAGGCACCACTCGCCTGACTTCTCGTGCACTAGGTTCCACTGGGCGGGTGGTCTGTAGGTGTACCATTCGCCTGATACTTGGTTCGCTTGGCGAGTGGGGTTCCGGCCTCACTCGCCTTGGCCTCCCGCGCACTCGCACTCCTAAGCGAGTGAGTGCTTTGCGGATGAGGCTTGCACTCGCTTTGAGGCTTCCTTGCCTCTCCTAGCCTAGGCGAGAGCTCTTCTTGACCTACCTTGCGTGCCCTTTGACCCTTTGGGACCCGGGGACCCACTCGACGAATACGGAGTTGTACACAATCCCCATTCATTGCGAGTGAGTTTTATGCTCGGAAAGAAAATTCCAACCCCTAGTATTTGGTGAGTGCTTGCTGACCTGGAGGGATTCTTTTTGGTGGGCCCCACACCTCTGCTATATATATATCTCAGTCCACTGCATTGAAAATGTCAGTCTTCCACTTACTGCTTCTCTTTTTCCCTCTAAGCTCTCGCCATACCAATGACGTTCATGAGGCCATCATCGAGTCCTCTTTCGCAAGGACTGCTAGAGCGTCTCGCCGCCATATAGGAGAAGAATACTTTTAAGGCCGCTCGATACGCCCCTGGCTCTCGTCGAAAAGGGATCCAGCCTTACCCTACCAGCCATGAAAGGCCAAGGTGGTTCGGTGGGACCACTTGGAAGCCGAGTCTGCTTCAAGGACTCTGCCACCTTCTCTCAATGCTTCCGACAACATCGTCGAGGTAATATGATCTAACTTGCTCTATTGTCAATGCTGGTGAGGCGCTGCCTCAGTGTTTGAGATCACTCGCAGAACATGTGGAGGATAGGTGGCGACGCTGAGACTGGCATGGTGGGCGCCGACGTGCTCCCGCCTGTTATTAAGGATGTTCGCCGGCCCAGGAATCCTTCCCTCCCACCACCCTTGGTGGGACCCTATCGGAGATCGGTAAGTTGCTTGTTGTTTTCTCGCCTACCTTGCTACCTGTCTTCTTTCTTACTCTGTCTTCCGCAGCCTCCACCTTCGGAACCACGGGGCTATCCTTGGTCCCGCGCAGCTCTCTATCCCGCGAGACCATCATCATTCCTCCGGCACAGAAGCCAAAATACTCGGCTAGGAGGGGCCTCAACCTCGATTCCCCAATCGCCAATTTGTCCAACACTTCTGCCGCCAACCTGGATCTTTCTCGCCCGGGCAAGGGGAAATCGCTTAATCCCCCCAGCAAGCCATTCGCAGGCCAACTTAGCTCCTCTCTACAGCCCCCGGTCGAAGAATATGTACCAGGTTAGTTGCTTCCTTCGCTTTGACCTTACTGCGAGAAACTAGAAAAGAATGTCTAACTTTCGCTCCCACGGGCTACCGAGAGGCCTCTCCGATGGACTTTCGGTTTGAGGAGTAAGTGATCTCGCCGCCCCCTTCTCTCAGTGACCTCTCGGACTTTCTCGGAGATCCTGCTAATCCTAGGACGATGAATGAGTGGATGACGAAGGTCCTCAACAAGCTGATCTGGATACAGCGAGATCTAGCCATCCAGATGGACGAGCATCGGGCGGCCTTTGAGCGCAGGTTGAGCACTCTCGAGAGGGACTACTCACATCTCGTGGGAGAGATGGAGCATCCGAGAGGCGGGTGTGAGGGGACCTCCCCGGGAGGCACATTGCGTGGGCTAGGGATCAAATGTGCTCGGTCAATCAAGAGCTCACAGCTGTAAGTGCATATTACAACCCACGAGTGCCATCGAGGACAGGGAGGCGAGGCCGGGGTCGATTGCAATGGATTCAATAATGAGTCTACTGGCACTCGCCCCCTCTATCCCCTCACCCCATGCATCAAATTTTTTTTTGTAATGCATGCCGAGATCGGCCCTGTAATATAAACAATCATGTATATTTAGACGTTAATCGTGTTTCTATTTCACATAATTTCCTTTACATTTTGCCGAGTGGTGAACTTAATGCTTTGATCTCGCCTTGATTTATATTGTTTTCGCCTTCTTAAAGAGGACTCTGCGCGCGGCCCTAGACACCCGCCAGCGAGTGGGACAGAGGTGGGGCTGGCTCGAATCCTGAGGCGTCAGGGTTGCGCGGTCATTATCCGCACCCCCACGCCTAGAAAAATTATTGATTTCTTTATTTTTCTATAAATAGCCAGGCCCACCTATCACAGCCCGCACTTTCCCAATAAATAATAAATAATATCAGAGTAAGGGGAAAATAAGCATTATGATGTCACATCATGCAGGGGACAACTACAGATGCTCAGATAACTACTCTTTATTGATATTGATTAAAATACATAAATATGATTGAGTTAAAAATAGAATTTACAGTTTTAGCTTAAGATCGTGTCCCTCGGTCCAGTGGATCAACTAGTCCACGAGTTGTAAACTATACATACGTAGCGGAAAAATAGGTTCATTTTATACTATATGAGCATGAAGATCAAACATTTCAATAATTATATGCGCATCTTTAAATTTAGTTTAAGTAAGAAAGGATTTTCTACGATTTTCAAAGTAGGTGATAATTACTTAAAATCATGCTAAGCAAGAATGACAATTTTCTTATACATAAAATAGCGCATGCATCCTAACACAAAACTTCCCATAGAGCAATAGTTCATTAATTGAAAGATGTAATAGCATAATAGCAAGTAAATAGATTACAACAAGAAAACGCTATGGGCATCAAAAACTGACGTGAACCCATAGGCAAACAAGGCAAGACAACAACCAAAGGACCACTCCTCACCAAAGAGGGAAGGAAGAAATCCACCACAATGCCTGGATGACTCAGCTAATCCATCTACAACAGCAACCAACCTGAACCTGAGGCATTCAAAGAAAGGAATGCTTCAGCCAAAAAGGGTGCAAGAAAGCTGCATAATATTCATGAAGGTTTTAAGTTAGCATAAAAATATGAGCAACTAGACAGTATTAAGAATGAACAATGAAGTAAATAGATTAAGTAGAATCAACTCAGTAAAAGAAAACAAGCACCAAGTGCAATAAATAGCCATAAAATCTTGATGTATGATAAGTTAAAAAAGAGTGCAGTGGCAGACCTCTAGTCGCTAATCCACCAACAAAAGGGTCTTATCAGTTCAAAGCTATAAAGAGGCGTTGTGGTGGTGGACTTATCAATCCAAACCACACACTATTAAAGAGAACTATGGTGGAGGACCCACCCATCAGTCCAAAACAAACCCAACAAAAACCATTGTGGTGGTGTACCCTTGTTCCAACCCACCAACAGTCCAAAAACCATCACCTTATCATATCATACCAGCTTTAGCATTGGCAAAGTGTCACCACAACATCCATGAAGGAACAAAGCTGCAGAAAAAGGAACCCTGATACGGACAGCCTCAAAATCTCAACTAGGGTACTCATAGCATTTGACAATATAGATGAAATTATTCAAGAATACTCATCAAAATCTAACTTGGAATATTTAACGAAATAACCCAACATACACGACAAAATCGATAGGAAGACACGATAATTTCCTTGTCTCTCGGCGAATTAAATTTGAAGACTCGACGAATTGACAAATACTCAACGAATTGACAAAATACTCGACGAATTCGTCGCAATAACTCGACGAATTTTTCTAAGCCACTCTGCGACTTTCTAACTCTCGGCGAACGACACGACACTACCTAAACCTTCCAACAATAGGATTTTAGGGATTGCAAATAAAATATTTGAACCTAACAAAAATAGTAGGAAAGAACTTAACATGAAGAACCCAACAAATACGAACAAGAAAAGGCAAATGCTACTTGACTCCTCCAGCAGCAGGACTTTTATGAGTGAAGAGAAACTACATTAGGTTTAAAGGACCAAAGGATATACAGATTACTCTATACAACCTAGCATAACTAGAGTTCAGCCAAAAGGTATACTTGAGGCATCAATTTCAGTAAAAACTAATCAAGGAGAAAAGCTGCTACTTGCAGCATAATGCCAACAAGAAAACCAAATAGAAAAAAAATGTAACTGCAACCTGCATCCCATAACCACAAGGAAAACCTTTACATCCAACTAGATTACTAAAAACAGAGAGGAAGAAGCTATACTCCTCACTGAGAATAATTACCTGAACAAAGATCCCTCTTCAAAGAATAAAGAGAAAGACAAATGGGTTGCTCCTACCCTAACCAGAAAATCAACCCGAGGAAAACAAAGAATAAATCAGGCCACTTGCATTAAAGGAAGATAAACAAGAACAGAAATATAGCCACTTGCTTATCAATGAAGAAGGTGTTGCTTATACTTCAACCAGGAAACTAACTCAAGGTGAACAAAGAAGAAATAGTCGAAAAGCACTCCTCGATAAGAAGAGAAGCACACACATGAGATCACTCGATGAATCGACGAGACCACTCGACGAATCTGCGAGACCACTCGACGAATCAACGCGATCACTCGATGAATCGGTGTGACCACTCGATGAATCGACGTGATCACTCAACGAATCTAACTTAGCCTCACGAGTTCACTCGACGAATTGAGTTCACTCGACAAATTTGACTTAACCTCACGAGTTCACCCGACGAATTTAGACTTAACCTCACGAGTTTACTCGACGAATTTAACTCAACCTCTCGAGTTCACTCGACGAATTTAACTTAACCTCTCGAGATGACTCGACGAATTTAGACTTAACCTCATGAGATGACCCGGCAAATTTTGACTTAACCTCACGAGATGACTCGACGAATTTGATCTACTCGAGGAAGACAAATAAATCTGCTAAGTCTAAAGTCTTAAAATGAGAAGGCACATATTTCTAAGCCTAAGAAAAATAAGGGAAACAAGGAAATAAAGGGGTGAGAAAGCAAACCGCTACTTGCCTCAAATTCATCTATACTCCAACGGAGACGCGGCATGAAGAACACGAACGCGAAGAGCTCGCCGAGAGATTTCCGAAGCTACGCTCTAACAAAGAAGAAGACCATCAGAGCTCTCGAGATGGCGACTAAAAGGCTTCACGGAGAAAAATTCCTTCTCCTCTCTCAACTCTCTCTGGTTTTGGCTTCTCGAAAAAAGAAATCGGCTTGGGAAGAAGATGAAGTCAAGCTGACCTGTTTAAATTTTCTAAATGGTGGTTTAGATTTCAAAGAAAGTTTATATATTATTTTATACAATCTAAGTGCTCAATCGATTTTTAATGGAATAGGATTCTAAAAAGACTAAATATCTTATTATATAGAGATTTTATAATGACGTTAAAAATAATAATAATAGTAATAGTAATATTATAATAGTAATATAAATAGTCATATTATTACAAAGGGCTTAACGCATACCGATTCGAGTGAATTTTGCACCAAAGGCAAAAGCCGGGGCTACGAATCCAATAGAGAAGTCGGAATCAAAATCCGACGAGCCGTTCTCGAGATATAATTCTCCAAAATTTACGGCGAACGATAAACCTACAAATCTTTGAAAAACCACCGAGGGTCTAATATCGCTCGAATCGCAACGAAACTTCGACGGGCTTTTCTAAAATTAATTAATTTAATTTTCTAACGTAAAACTTTCCAATTCCGGTACACTTCAAAATTTGGTCGACTAGACCGAACGGACGCGAAAATGCACAAACGACGGTACACCGCTAACTCCGCACTAACGTAAAGCCCTTACGCCATTATGACATCACCAAGAGGATTAAATAAATCCTGAAAATTTAGGGGCGTTACAGTCACCCCACCAAAAAAGATGTTTCATCCCGAAACTTGAAACACAAACCGAACTTAAGGGACAAATGAACAAAACTAAGATCTTATCGGATCGAAAAACTTACCGATGAAATTAAGAGAAAAGATGAGGATGAGATTCCTTCATCGTAGATTCTAGCTCCCAGGTCGCACTCCTGACGTCCTGATTTTTCCAAAGAACTTTAACCATAGGAATTATCTTCTTCCGCAACACTCTGTGCTGCGTCTACAAAATATGAACATGCTCTGTGACATAAGAAAGATTGAGATGCAACTGGGGCACCGAGTTGAGAATAAGACGGTTACTAAGCGAACACTTTCTCAACTGACTCACATGAAATACATCAAGAACACCAGGGAAAGTAGTAGGAAAAACCAGCCTATAAGCTGACACTCCGATGCGCTCAACAATCCAGAAATGTCCCACATACCTGGGATCCAACTTATGGTTCTTCCCAAATCTTTCAACACCTGGCATCAGAGAACCTTCACAAAAACCATGACCCCAACTGTGAACTCCGGATCAATCCTTCTCCGATTAGCATACTTCTCATAATGCTCCTGAGCTACACGAAACTTCTCGCAGATTTGCGTCGCGACAACACTCATTTCTTCCAAAACTTCTGAACCTAACAACGGTCTCTCACCAACTTCGACCCAAAATAAGTGAGTTCGACAATGCCTCCCAATTAACATACGTGAGGGAAGCGCCTAAAAGGAAAAGGACATCCCTAAATGCCCTGACTCAACATCACTGAATCTCTAGGGGAAACTTATCACTAAGGGGATCCGCTAATCGATCGACAACCTAACGATGACCGTCTACGAAACTCTCTAGCCCTAAAAGATCGAGTAGACCTTGAATCAAAAAGAACGCATGCTCATTATCCTCTACCCTAAACTCACCTATAAAATCATGTAGATAATCAATATAACAAAAATCTAAATCCACAACCGCAAGCCAAAAGAAAACTAGGTCAAAACCTAAGCTGAGATCACCTGAGCAGAAAATTGAGATTCTTCCTCGGTCAGCACATCTAGCTCTTCCTCTTCCTTGCCCAGCTGCTACGACTGTAGAGTCTGCAAGGGAACTGCCTGCAGCGCGAGCTGGGACTGCGGGCAATCATCCTTCCTATGCCCTGCCTAACCACACAGGAAGCAAGCTCCATCCTTTCTGAAGCAATGGGTCACATCGTGCCCCTTCTTCTGGTAGTGGGTGCAAACAATGTCTCCCTTAGGGGAGCTCTGAATCCCACGCACCTGAATCTTCTTCTGAGAACCAAATCTCTTAAAATACTCCTCGAAAGGGTGGCCCACACTACCATAAAAGCTACACACCTCCTTGCCTCTTTTCTCGAGAATAGGGCTTTCATTAACTACAATTTTCCTCTTTTCCTTCCCCAACTCCTTTCCGTGCTTCTTGGCATTATCAATCATTTCAATCTTCAAAGCAGCTTCCACCACTTCTGTATAGCTCTCGAATCAGTAAGCATAAGCTAGCCGCTGGAATTCATTGTGAATACCTCCCAGAAAAAGCTTCACTCTACCCGCCTCGAAGGCTACCAAATCTGGAGCAAATCTGCTCAATTTGTAGAGCTCGACCTAATACTCACAATGTACAACCCCGCATTCGCCGAGTGGGTTCCAAAGGTCCAAAATGCAGGAAAGATAGGTCAAGAAGGGCATTAGCCCAGGTCAGGAGAGGCAGGGGAGCCTCAGGGCGAGTGCGAGCCTCTTCCATATAGCACTCGCTCACTTAAGAGTGTGAATGCGTTGAAGGTCAGGCGAGTGGTGTCCCCATGGACCACTCGCCCAATAGAACCTAGTGTGCGAGAGGCCTGGCGAGTGGTGCCTTCACGGACCACTCGCCTAGAAGGCTTTAGTGGGGAAATGACTTAGATACCCTTCGTGGGATGCCAATAGCCCTTTAGAATAGCGGAGTTAGGCTGTTAGCAGACCAATTAGGGGTGTGATTCGTAAAACTAAAAGGTGAAATTAGGCTATTTGCAGACCAGACTAGAAAACCTATAAATAGACCCTTAAGGGCACCTTGGAGGGGATCCGATCTTTTGAGATCTCTCCTCCAGGCTAGTTTTGGGGTTGGTTGTTAGGGCCCTCCAAGGTGCCCGACTGAGCATTGTTTTTGGGAGGGGAAGCTCTCTAATATCTTCTGAGTGTGTAACACCCCAAAACTTTCTATGAGAATTGGTCAAGAGGGTTTAACCGAATTCGTCTAAAGGATATAGCCGAATTCGACTAATGGATTTAGCCGAATTCGTCTAATCCAAATAGCCAAATTATTCTATGTATTAGCTGAATTCGTCGAATGGTTATAGCCGAAGTAGTCTAATGGCTTTAGACGAATTTGTCTAATGGCTTTAGCCGAATTCGTCTAATGGGTGTAGCCGAATTTGCCATTTCATCGAATACGGGTAGAAAGCTGTATTTTTGCCTGTTTCGGTTTTTACGAGTTTTGACGGAAATTTCTAAGTCCTCGTGACTTTAGATCTTGATGAAAACCAGATCGGATGGCTAGGGTCAATTTGAAATTGTTTATAAAGGCTGTGGAGATGAAAATAGGTTCATTCATAACTTTACACTCTCTCTCCGAGCCGATGAAAGCTGCGAGCGCGAGGAAGAACGAGGAGGTATCTTCCGCCATTGAAGGAGCTTCGGAGCTCCGAATCATGAGCCATCTTCAGATCTGGAAAGTGTAGGACGTTGCGAAACTTTCTATCCGAGTGAAATCTCAGATCTATGGCAAAGAACAAAGCTCCAAGGGTAACGATTCTTCCTCCCGGTCTTAGGACGTGTTTTGTCCTCTCGTTCCTTTTTCTATGCCTTCTTGAGGAATCCCTTTCACCAAATGGGTGAAGTGTAGGATTTCCTCTAGTTCTTCGGAACTCCGGGTCGATTGTGTCCGTCCCCGGCATATTGCATTTAGAAATCCGGTAGTCGTGTGGATTTAGGCATTTTGTGTGAATCATATTCGTGGCCGTGAGCCCGGATCAGTGATGCTTGGATTGTGATGTTGCATTTAAGTTAAGCCTAGAATGCGTGCCAGAGAATGTCTCCGTGACATCTTCTATTATGTTGCGGGACTTGAGTCTTAGGTGCCTTTTGAGAGCCTAACGAAAGCCCCTTGCTTGGGTGGTTGAATGCAAGCCTTCGCCACTAGATTTGAAGAGGAGTTGTCTTGTACCTCCTTCTTGGTTGTTATTTACGAAGTCTAAGTCCACGTGAAAGGATTAGATGCGTAGCTTAATTTTGTGGGCACTTGATGTGCTAAACCCTTATGGTCCGAGGGGAAGCCGTACCCGCGTCGTGCGATAGATCGCGACGATTAGAGCACGGGCAAAGCTGAACCGAATCCGTTTCCATGTCGATCGGTGAGAGGTCCAAACCTCATGTAAGCCGTGTGATCATGGGAGAGGTCGCGGAAGGTGTCTTACCTAGACTGACCAAAAGCTCTTTTTCCCCACTTAAGGCTATGTCTTTAGCGTGGAGTGTTTGTGATGAATTGATGTTATGTTAGCCTCATGCGGTTGCTTAGGGGGTTGTGGGGAACCTTCGGGTGAACCCAACCAACATCATGTGCATGCCCAGGTTCCCTTTTTCTTTGATGCTCAACCTAGACGATTGATTGTGCTTGAAACCTCACCTTGTGTAGTTTGCACTTTCCTTATATTATTACATGTTGCTAGTACGACTTGTTTGCAGGGAAGAAGCTCCGCCACCCCGAAAAAAGGGGTGGGGTCGTTATAATTTTGTCAGCTGTGCTGACCGTTGCTTTATTTGCCACCTCTTGGTGAAATGTTCTTATGCAGGAGCAAGTGAGCCTAGCGGGAAATAGCGGGTGGTGGCCCTTTTGCTATGTTGGCCCTTGAGGCCAGCCTCTTTTCTGCTTACATGTATTACCGGCCTGCGTGCCGAAGAATGTTTTGAGTTTTTCTGTACATTTGTTTAATGTAAGGCCTTAAGGCCGTAACTCTTTTTATTTCATTCCTGGGATGTTGGACAATTCTAAATGATGTTTAAATCAAATGCTTCCGCTTACACTTTATATGCTCTCGTTTAGTTGTTGTTCTTTTCTGATTATCACCTTTTAATGCCTAGCTAGTGTATATAGTATGGCGTGGGGTCCCGGCCGGACCTACTGTTGTATTATTTGTACTGCCAGGGTGTTACAATTTGGTATCGGACTTAGGGCGTCGATCCGTAGTTTAGCGAATTCGGGATGAATTCCTTTTAAGGGGTGGTGTGCACGGGATGTGCGCTCACCTAAAACGTCAAAAACTAATAAGAATGTCCACTTAGGAATGGAAAACATACTTGTTTGCGGAACCTGAGTGTTCCATGATTGTTGTTTGCTATGTTTTCGGTCACTAAATGGTGCCTTGCATGATTATAGGTGACTAGGAGTGCTGCGGGGCAGTCTCGACCCAGTAATACCGCTGAAAGTAGTGTGTCGGATGAGGTGCCAGCGACCACTCCTTCGGCTAAGATGATCAGAGTAATTGCTAAAGCGGTCCTCACAATAATCAACACTCAACCTCAAAGGCTTGCACAGCCTGCTACGCCTACTCCGGATGTGGCCCCGGTGGTAGTTGCCGTAGTGGAACCTGCAGTGGAACCGAGGGTGGAGATCCCTGTACCAGTAGCTGTAGTGGAACCTGCGGTGGAGCCAAGGGGGGAACGTCGAGTTGAGCGAGTAGTTGTTGCGCGAGCACGCGATCAACAACTTCAGCACTTTCTAAGTTTCCATCCTCCAACCTTTTCGGGGAATGGATCCCCAATGGAGGCGGAGGACTGGCTGTCAACTCTTAGAAAACTTTAAAGGCGACAGCAACGGAAGAAGCCATGATGGTCACCCTAGCCACCTTCCTCCTTAACGGAGAAGCAGAGCTTTGGTGGGCCGAACAAGAAGAGCATAAGTTTGAAGGTAAAGATATTACCGAGGTCACTTTGGCGGAGTTCTCAAAGTAGTTTCTTCAGAGATTTATTCCCTCTGCCCAACGCATTGCGTTGCAGAACCAGTTCTTGAAGTTAACTCAAGGCGATAGCTCGATGGACGAGTACTTGCACGAGTTCACTAGATTGGGCCGCTATGCGGGGTTTTTGGTGGAAGATGAGGAAATGAAGACGAACAAGTTTTATGAAGGTCTTCGAGATG
This sequence comes from Dactylorhiza incarnata, assembly GCA_033032865.1. Classification (NCBI taxonomy): domain Eukaryota; kingdom Viridiplantae; phylum Streptophyta; class Magnoliopsida; order Asparagales; family Orchidaceae; genus Dactylorhiza; species Dactylorhiza incarnata. Next base: position 5,335,713 of record JAWHQI010000033.1, on the reverse strand, counting down.
AGTTGAGGCTGCTCCTTGTAGGCCCAATGAAGCTTGGCTTCCATGTGATGGTTCAAGATGCCAGATCTCTGGAGTTGGACATGAAGAGAGTGCAAGCAAAAGGCAAGAAGCCTGAATTCCATGCGCCGGCCTCTCAATCCAAATCTGAGTTCAGGAGGAACAAAAGGAAGTTCAAGCCTGCGGAATCAACCCGCTCAAATGTGTCAGGAGCTACAACCGCACATGGTCCAATTACATGTTTCACTTGGGGAAAGGTGGGACACAAAGCACGTGTGTGTCGCAATGGTCCCCCGAGACCAGAAAACCGAGCGATGGACTATGCTCGTGCTGCGGGTCATGCGGAAAAAGGTAAAGCTGCGGAGTCTTCTGCTTCCCAGCACATTCCGACCCAGCTGAGAGTTTACTCGCTTGGCTAGCAAGAAGCCATACGACAAACTGACTTCGTCACAGGTATGGATTAGAAGTTAGCTTTTACAATTATTTATGATAGATACTATTGTGCGACTTTATGTTGATTTGTGTGCAATTAGGGTTCGTCCTAATTTTCAAATATCCGGCGAGAGCTCTATTTGATATGGGTGCATCACAATCTTTTCTGTGTGAGGACTTTGTAGTGCGAATCGGAGTGCAGTCTACCTTAGTAGAGGATAGATTGGAAGTAGTGCTACCCAATGGATCTCGCATGGGTGCGGATAGGAAGAGTCGTGTGAAGGTGCAGATTGGAAATCAAGACTTCGACTTGGAAGCATCATTATTACCGCTAGCTGAATTTGACGTGATCTTCGGCATGGACTGGCTCTCGGAGCAACGAGCATGCATCGATTGCAATTCAAAGGAGATCACTCTGAGAAAGAACACCGGAGACGAAACCACGTATGGGTATGCGAGGAGCGACCAAGACGCTGATGTCTGCTCTCCAGGTGGTTAAGGCGGTGAGAAAAGACGCGGAGTAGTTCTTCACCTTGTTGAAGGCTTCAGAGCCAAAGCGTAGTTTGAGTGATGTCCCAGTTGTAGCGGAGTATGCCGATGTGTTTCCTGACAAACTCCTTGGGGCCCCACCTCAGCGAGAGATTGATTTTTGTATTGAGCTGGTGCCAAGCCTGTAGCCCGCTCACCAAACCGAATAGCGCCAAAGGAATTAGCAGAGCTAAAGGTTCAGTTACAAGAGCTACTAGAGCAAGGCTATGTACGTCCAAGTTCTTCACCTTGGAGTGCACCGGTCCTCTTTGTGAAAAAGAAGGACGGGAGCTTGCGTCTATGTATCGATTATCGAGAGTTGAATAAGCTGACCGAGAAAAACCGTTATCCGATTCTGAGAATCGATGACTTATTCGACCAACTAGTTGGGTCAACGGTATACTCTAAGCTAGACCTAAGGTCCGGCTATTATCAGCTTCGTATTCGGGAGTGTGATATTCTCAAGACAGCGTACAGTACCCGCTTTGGGCACTATGAGTTCACTGTTATGTCGTTCGGTCTGTCTAATGCACCGTCGGTATTCATGGACTTAATGAACAGAACGTTCCGAGAGTATTTGGATCAATTTGTGATCGTCTTCATCGACGACATTTTGGTATACTCACAGTCGGAGGAGGAGCATGCAGAGCATCTCCGCGCAGTTTTGAGCACCCTGAGGAGGAATCAGCTATATGCCAAGTTCTCCAAGTGCGATTTTTGGCTATCATCAGTAGCATTCCTTGGTCATGGTGTGAGCTGAGAAGGAATAGCAGTCGATCCTTCGAAGATAGAGGCGATCCAAGCATGGCCTGGGTTGAAAAATGTAGCGGAAGTCCAAAGTTTCTTAGGACTTGCCAGCTATAATAGGCGCTTTGTGGAAAACTTCTCGAGGATTGCCCTTCCCCTCACTAAACTTACCAGGAAAGATCATAAGTTCGTTTGGTCGCCCGAGTGCGCACGAGCTTTTGAGGAGCTGAAAAGCCGTCTGACCAAGGCGCCCATTCTATGCTCGCCATGTGGAACAGAAGGTTACGAAATCTATAGCGACGCCTCGGGGAGTGGCTTGGGTTGCGTTCTGGTGCAGTTCGAAAATGTAATTGCCTATGTCTCCCGTCAGTTAAAAGTTCATGAGAGGAACTACCCGGTCCATGATTTGGAGCTAGCGGCCATTGTATTTGCCCTTAAACTTTGGAAGCACTACTTGTATGGCGTAAAGATCGACATCTTTACGGACCACAAAAGCCTCAAGTACCTGCTTGATCAAAAGGAGTTGAATATGCGGCAAAGGAGGTAGATGGAGTTCCTTGGGGACTACACCTTCGACATTCGATATACTCCTGGGAAAGGAAATGTGGTTGCGGACGCGTTGAGTCGTCGGGCTCCTGCACAGGCAAACTGGATTTTGATGCACGATGAGCGTCTAATCCGGGAGCTAGAAGCGTTGGAGATCATTTGTGTCAATAGAAGAGCGTCTCCTTCAGCATGTCTGAACTGGACGGAGGTTCAATACGACCTGGCCGACCGAGTTCGATAAGCATTGGAGCTGGATTCGAGCATGCAGCGTTATAAAGCGGAGACCATGGATGGGTCAAATGCTGATTTATCCTTCGAAGATTATCTTATGTTGAAGAATGGCAGATTGTGCGTCCCAAATGTTGGCACGTTGCGGGCAGAATTGATGTACGAGGCTCACAATACCAAGTACTCGGTCCACCCTGGGAGCACAAAGATGTACATGGATATGAAGAAGCTCTTTTGGTGGCCAGGAATGAAGAAAGACATTGCACTCTACGTGGCCAAGTGTCACACTTGTGCGCTAGTGAAGGTTGAATGTCAAAGACCTGGTGGGTTTCTAAAGTCTTTACCGATCCCGAAATGGAAGTTCGACGATATTTCGATGGATTTCGTGCACGGATTGCCGAAATCGCAACATGGAAACGACGCCATCTGGGTTATCGTAGATCGATTGACGAAAGTTTCGCACTTTATTCCAAACCGGAAAGATGACTCTGTGGAGAAGCTAGCAAAGTTATACGTTGATAATATCGTACGGTTGCACGGGGTTCCCCATAGCATTGTAAGTGATCGTAACGGGCGGTTCACATCAAACGATTGGAGGCTGATTCATCAATTATTGGGTACCAAGCTAAATTTTAGCACGGCCTTCCACTTGCAAATGGATGGACAAACCGAAAGTACCAATAGGACGATGGAGGACATGCTAAGGATGTGCGCCCTGGACTTAGGAAAGAGATGGGAAGATCATCTTTATATGATCGAGTTTGCTTACAACAACAGCTACCAAGCAAGCATAATGATGGCACCATTCGAGGCTCTCTATGGTAGAAAATATCATACACCGTTGGCTTGGGCTGAAATGGGCGACACAAAGTTGTTGAAACGCAAGGACGTGGATGAAGCAAATACATCAATCCGGGCAATACGAGAGCGGTTGCTCATTGCTTAGGATAGGCAGGCAAAGTACTACAATGCAAATCACCGGAACGTCGAGTTCGCCGTTGGTGATTGGGTCTACCTGAAGATCAAACCGTTCAAAGGATTATCGAGGATCCGACGCTTGAAAAAGCGAAGTTCGAGGTACTTAGGATCGTTCAAGATCTTGGAGCGCATTGGTGAAGCTGCCTACCGGCTTGCTCTATCTTCAGAGCTGAGCGGGCTGCATGATGTATTTCATATCTCTGTGCTGCGGAAGGCTGTCAAAGAGCCTAGTTCTGTAGTTGCGGTCAACGAAGTGTCAGTAGATGGTGGGCTAACGACGGAAGTCAAACCCATTCACATCGAAGACACAGAAGTAAAACAGTTGCGAAACAAATACATTCTGATGGTCAAGGTCCATTGGAATAATTGCAGAAGAGAGGAATTCTCTTGGGAAAGAGAGCAAACAATGCGTGCGGATTACCCCGATCTATTTCTCTCAGGTAATTTATCCTTTAATTTGACTGCCCTTGTTTTCGTAATTTCGGGACAAAATTCTTTTAAGGGAGGTGGAGTTGTAACACCCCAAAACTTTCTATGAGAAATGGTCAAGAGGGTTTAACCGAATTCGTCTAAAGGATATAGCCGAATTCGACTAATGGGTTTAGCCAAATTCGTCTAATCCAAATAGCCGAATTATTCTATGTATTAGCCGAATTCGTCGAATGGTTATAACTGAAGTAGTCTAATGGCTTTAGCCGAATTCGTCTAAGGGCTTTAGCCGAATTCGTCTAATGGCTTTAGCCGAATTCGTCTAATGGGTATAGCCGAATTTTCCATTTCGTCGAATACGGGCAGAAAGCTGTATTTTCGCCTGTTTCGATTTTTACGAGTTTTGACGGAAATTTCTAAGTCCTCGTGACTTTAGATCTTGACGAAAACCAGATCGGACGGCTAGGGTCAATTTGAAATTGTTTGTAAAGTCTGGGGAGATGAAAATAGGTTCATTCGTAACTTTACACTCTCTCTCCGAGCCGACGAAAGCTGCGAGCGCGAGGAAGAACGAGGAGGTATTGTAATGCCCCGGAATTTTCAGGAATTATTTTATTCCTTCGTTGACGTCACCTTTGACGTCTGGGCGTTACTTTTAACGTCGAGTTAGCGGGGCCGTTCACCTTAGGAGAAATTTTCGTTGGGTTCGGCGTTCGTTTAGTTTTTAGCAGTAATATAATAATAATAATATCATTATTATTATAATAAAATCATATACATATATATATGGTTCGTTCGACGAAAATCCTTCTTTCCCCTATGACGATAACTTAAAAACAGTGTCTATATTTTCTTTTGCAATAATATATATGTTGTGATGAAGTGCGACTTCATAATTAATTGTTCGCCGGCGGCAGCATACATAGTACCAAGGCCATGTTCACTAATTTATGTAGTTTATATGGGAGCTGCGAATAAGGAAAGAAATGATGTGCGGATAGCAGTTGCATGGTTTATCAATATGAGCTGCTAATGCAATGGATATGCTAATAGCCTTGCTAATACATGGTGTGCTGATAGCAAATGTTGGGTTTAATTATAAATGGGATTCAATTGAGGCGGATTCCTTTTGTTATGCTATTACTGGCTCCCTCTTTCTCATTATCTCCCGATCTTTTTTTTTCTTCTCTCGATGGTATCGCGGTTAGGGCTCGGCGCCGATCGTCTTCTCCAAGCTTCTCCTCTTCCTCTCTTAATCCCACAAAAGTTTTGCTGGAATCAGTGGGTATTGCTGGAATCGGGGGTCTCTTGGCTTCGTTTGAGCTGGAGCTTGTCCTCATCACCGGAGCTAGGGTTTCTCCGAGCTTGTCACGATCCGGGGGTTCTCCGGTTCTTTTAGAGGCAAGAAAACCCTTCCTCCTCCTTCCCCTCCATTTTCTTTTTCTAGATTTTATTTGTGGTTGATTCCTCTAATTTGTTAGCAAGATTCCTGGACCATTAAGTCGCAGATTTCCTATCTAGTTGGCAGAATTTGTTTGGAATTTCATGTGGGCTGATCCCTTAGTGTTTAGCCAAATTCCCGCCTTTTGCTTAGTAATTTGCTCATCCCCAGCTGTAACAGCAATTAATCTTCCTTGGCTGATGGTATTATTCATCATCCGATCATCTAAAATTATTTGGGTATTACTAATACCGCTTTGCATAATTTCTTGCATTATAGGAGGTTCCCTTTCAGTAAGGCGATCACTTGTTTCTTTGATTTGGTTTGAGATCATCTTTCCCATTTTATCATTTAGATGTCCAGCATCAGTATCCTATGTATAATCAGTAGCACACAGCTGAGCATGTAATGTTTTAATTGGAGGTGAACCTGGTTTTGGCAAGTCTATTTTATTACTGCAGTTAGCTGCTTGCTCATTTCCTGTAAGAATGAATTGTTTATATTGTAGACTGTCTGATGTCTCAGAAGAATAGGGCTCATTGGTCCTCTCCTCTTTCTCATTCTTCCAACTTGCCTTCGGGAAGAATCAGCTCACTTCGACTTCTCAGACCTGTGAGAGGATTTCTGCACGGCAGTTTTTGGGGCTTATGCTGGCAATTTTCTTTCTAGTCCTGTTAGCAAATATTTTGGAGAGTTATGCTAGTAAATTTCCTAACTTGCTATCAAGGTTTCATTTGATTTATGCTAATCAATCTCTGGATGGTATTATCTAATTTTTGGGTATTTGTATCAATGCCAGCAGACATCGGGATTTACGCAAATAAATTCTGGATTCCTGTTTAGGTGGGGTTGCTTGCTGGGTTCAGTTTGGGACCCTCTGATTTTGTCTCGGCTAAATCCTGCACTTGTCATACTCTGCTCTGGTGATTTTCTACACTTGTTATTCTCTGCGCTCGTCGTTTGTTGGGAATTTGAGATGGTTAGCTGCTGTCTCTTTGTGATGTTTTATGGTTTGGGGAGGGGATTTCTTGTTGGTAGCACTTTGTGCTGTTTCTATTTTGATTCCTCTTTCCGGTTGAAAATTGTTGTTGAGATCTGGGCCAAGCTTTAAGTTCATCTATGAGGCTTTGGTTTGGCCGACCGGCTGTTATTTCCTTCTATTTTGGGTATTGTTGCATGAAATTGAGTGTGATGGTTGGCTGGTAGATCTGATTTTCATTTGTATCTCTAAGAATGATATCCTACATTAAAGTGGCTTTTATATTCATGATGTTTAGGGGAGTATTGTTGAGAAATTGTTGTGCCGGTTGCTTTGTATTGTCCTTACCACATACCACTTCAGTGTTGTTGCTGTGTTGCCTCGAAGCCGACCAACCAGATTTACTCCTACATTTTATTTCCTTGCTGTGTTGATGATTACCTTATGCCACTTGGGTTCACTTGTAGTCTCATAATTCATATTTTCTTCTCCTTAGACAACCCTTAATAAAGAGTCTTAAGTCACCCCCATAGATCAACGTCAACACTCTAACTGTGATGCAACCCCGTTAAGATATACTCATTAATAATAAGAACATATTTCCGACTGGTTAGCGACAGTTGTGTTTTACCTTTTTGGGTCTTGTTTGGTGTTCTAGGTTCTTGATCCCTGCTGTCATCCCCCTTGGAACCTGGGTAGCTTCTATACCTATTTAGTTATGCTACCATATAGTCTGATAAGACTTCCCTAGGTTTAGAAAAGTTTGCTCGCCCTAAGATCGTCCAATTACTTCTTCTTCTTCTTCTTCTTCTTCTTTTATACAGTTTCTCGTCGACTTTGATATGAGTCTTTCTCGTCGACTTTGATATAAGTCTTTCTCGTCGACTTTGATATAGGTCCTTCTTGTCGATTTCATCGCTTATTCTGAATTGTTTCCTCCTATATTTATATGTTCTTTCGCCGGGTGCTCCCGGGTATCTTAAGCGATGTTATCGAGCATTTTAGTCTTTTGTTGAGACTTTTTAGACGAAGCTATGCTTTATTTCCTGAGTTGTCCTGTATTTGATTGGTGACCGGTTATGGTATTGTTTCGTGCCTTATTCGTCGTACTGTTTTAAGAAGTTCGTTGGGAGTCAAGTTTGGACTCACCAAGTGTTTTCAAATGAATCATTGAGTAGTGTTTATTTCTTTGTGACCCTATCCTTAGGGTGTTATGGTGCTGATATCTCGGGTTACGTCCCGTGTCTTAATTGAAACTTAATTTGATTATTTAGAACCTTTGTCTTAAGAATTGCACGGTGGGTAGTTTTGGGTGGCAGTGGATAGAGTACCACCACCCGGATTTGGTTTTTGGGTGGCAGTGGATAGAGGACCACGACCCGGGTTTTGGGCTGCGGGCATTGGTGGAAGATACCACCGTCGCAGTACCTTCTTTTGGGGGACGCTTTTCCCTCGAGCTGATCAGTCTCAAGTTCTTAAGCACATATGCTTATATATGTGTATTATGATAGTATATGTATGACTATCTCATCTGAGCCGCAATGGCGGACACGTGGTGCGCTTTGATTGTGTTGACTATTACCTTCTGGTGCAGGCTTTTCTTCTTACCGAGTTCACTCATTTGAGCTGGCTCGGGTTGTTGTAAGATTATAGATGTTTACCTGCTTAGTTTTCCTTTCTGCACTCTCTTATTTCTCTTACTGCTAATCCTGGTTTTCTTGCACCCTTTTTGGGCTGAGGTATTCTTTTCTTATGAATGTCTCAGGTTCAGGTTTTTTGGTGCCGCAGGAGTTAGAGCTGCGTCGTTTAGCTGTCCTGTAGAGGCCCTTCCTCTCTAGTAGGTAAGGGGCAGTTCTTTTGGTTGTTTTTCCTTCTTTCCTGCGGGTTCGTGTCAGTTGTTGACGCCCGTATGAATCTCTTCTTGTGCTAGTTTACTTGCTAGTTATTTTGCTGTTACTTTCAAATTGTTTACCTACTTGCTCTCTGGGAAGCTTTATGCTAGAATGCATTAGTTACTTTTGGGTATAAAAATGTCATTCTTGCATATCATGGTTTTAAATAAATGTCACGTACTTTGAAGATCGTAGAAAATCTTTTCTTACTATATTAAACATAGATATATGCATATTATTTCTAGGATGTTCATCTTCTTGCTCATGTAGGCTAAAAACAAAGCTATTTTTCCACTGCGCATTTATAGTTTTCTACTTGTGGACTAGATGATCCACCGGACCGAGGGACGCGGTCTTAAGTTAATAATGAAAATTTCTCTTTTTAATATAAACACATATATGTCTTTTATAAATTTATCGTAAGGAGTGTTTGCCTGAGCGTCTGTAGTCGTCTCCTGCAGGCGTGGCATCACGACGCGTATTTTCCCCTTGCTCTGATAATATGTATTATATTCTTGGGAAAATGCGGGTTGTGACAGTTGGTATCAGAGGGAGGTTAGCCGGGTTGCTGTGATAGTTTGGTTGCCCGGTTAACCGCCTCTTGAGAATAGTCATTCATTGCATACACACACCGAAGGGTCATCAGTATGGCTTGGCTGAAGCATGAACACTACACTCATAGCATGATAAGAAGTATACGGGGCATATTATGTAGTATGGGATGCATAATATGTGTTTGTATATGGATCCTCATAGGTGACAACATACGACTGTTATGTAGTATGGGATGCATAACGTAGGTCGCATGCGTGTCCATTAGATTTTCTTTTTCGTTGCATGCGATAATATGTAGTATGGGATGCATAAGATCGCATGTGTACGCCGCTCAAAGCATGCATTAAGGCCTTTTTTTTAGATTGCATAGCACTGCATATGCATCATAACATAGCATTAGCACACGTGCCAAGCTAAAGACATACATGATGACGCTCGTACACACATGATTTGGAATAAAATTTGGCATTCATGCATTATTTTATATGCACATAAGTTGATAGGATGATGGTGTATCATCCTAAGTTTAGCATAACATCATTTCATAAATTCCCAGAGCAAGGTAACAGCAAGAGCAAGTATCTACTCTTTCCTGGTGTGTATCGAGTTAGGAAATTCTGGTTCCTAGCTGTTGCGTCTTAAGTTAGGTGTATTGAGGTGTTCGTTCGTAATTGCAGTCGATGACTCCAGAGCGTAGTGGGTCGGGATCGACTCCCCAATTAGAGGATGAATCCTCAGGTGCGCGTAGCGATTCAGTTTCGTGGCCGATCATCGTTAGATTTTCAATCGTTTCGTTGATCCCCTTAGTGCTATATTCCCTTCTAAATGGTTTTTATCGCTTAGGTTGATTTGGAAGTGTTGGATTTAGAAGACCTTGTAGTGAATTTTGATCATGGTTTGGTGTTCTGTTCTGACGTGGACAGGGATTGTGTTTGCGAATGGTTCATGGAATTTGAAATTTTATAGGAAGAATTACCCTACACTCATCATTAGTGTTTTAGTGTAGTAGTTGGCAGAGAGAATTTCATTGGCAACTATTGGAAGCAATATTATTGTTGATCAGCTTAGTGTCGGGAGAGCCTTTTATAAATTGGAATTGCATTTCATTCGGGGGGAAGTCTAAAGCAAAGATTTTCTGGACTTCTTGAGAAAGATATGATCACGTAGAAATTTAGAAGTAAATATTGTATTCCCGCTATTGAAAAAATTCGGGTAAGGATTTGTGGTGAAGCGTGAAGTTCTAGCGTTGCCTACCATTTTGATTCCAAGAGAAATGTGCTGTGGTTTAGGGAGATGGGTCGGTGTTTGGAAGTACTAGATGGCGTGACAAGGTTTGTATCTGAATGTTGTGCTTGCCGGCGATTTGAGGCAGATTTTGGAAGCTTTGGTGGATTTGAGTGTCGCGGTTTCGCTTAACCGTGAGGAGCTACTGTTGGCTCAGTTGTGTTATGAGAAATTTGCCATTGGCAGAGTGCTAATTTAGAGCTAGTAGTTGGGGGCTTGGTTTTCTAGATAGTTTCTCTGATGCCAGAGTGAGTGCATCAGAGTTTCTGCTGTTAGGCTGTGTTTGCCTGCTTCTTTCCCTGGTTTTCACGATGTGTTTCACGTGATCCAGTGGTGAAAGTTTGTGCTTTGTTTGTCATGCCCCTATCTCAGTGTCTCTATTGCAGCCTAAACCTTCCTTTGTCGAGACGTTTGTCTGTATTCTGGGGACGTAAGAGTCAATGATGAGTGAGGATTTTATCCTCAGCCGTTTTTCTAGTCTTCTTCGGGTAGCATTCATATCCAGCGAATTTAAACCTATCTTTCTTGGCCTCTAGTTTCGTTTTGCGTTTTAAGTTTCGGGACGAAACTTCCATTTAGGTGGGGTGACTGTAACGCCCCGGAATTTTTAGGAATTATTTTATTCCTTCGTTGACGTCACCTTTGAAGTCTGGGCGTTACTTTTAACGTCGAGTTAGCGGCGCCGTTCACCTTAGGCGAAATTTTCGTTGGGTTCGGCGTTCGTTTAGTTTTTAGCAGTAATATAATAATAATAATATCATTATTATTATAATAAAATCATATACATATATATATATGGTTCGTTCGACGAAAATCCTTCTTTCCCCTATGATGATAACTTAAAAACAGTGTCTATATTTTCTTTTGCAATAATATATATGTTGTGATGAAGTGCGACTTCATAATTAATTGTTCGCCGACGGCAGCATACATAGTACCAAGGCCATGTTCACTACTTTATGTAGTTTATATGGGAGCTGCGAATAAGGAAATAAATGATGTGCGGATAGCAGTTGCATGGTTTATCAATATGAGTTGCTAATGCAATGGATATGCTAATAGCCTTGCTAATACATGGTGTGCTGATAGCAAATGTTGGGTTTAATTATAAATGGGATTCAATTGAGGCGGATTCCTTTTGTTATGCTATTACTGGCTCCCTCTTTCTCATTATCTCCCGATCTATTTTTTTTCTTCTCTCGATGGTATCGAGGTTAGGGCTCGGCGCCGATCGTCTTCTCCAAGCTTCTCCTCTTCCTCTCTTAATCTCACAAAAGTTTTGCTGGAATCAGTGGGTATTGCTGGAATCGGGGGTCTCTTGGCTTCGTTTGAGCTGGAGCTTGTCCTCATCACCGGAGCTAGGGTTTCTCCGAGCTTGGCGCGATCCGGGGGTTCTCCGGTTCTTTTAGAGGCAAGAAAACCCTTCCTCCTCCTTCCCCTCCATTTTCTTTTTCTGGATTTTATTGGTGGTTGATTCCTCTAATTTGTTAGCAAGATTCCTGGACCATTAAGTCGCAGATTTCCTATCTAGTTGGCAGAATTTGTTTGGAATTTCATGTGGGCTGATCCCTTAGTGTTTAGCCAAATTCCCGCCTTTTGCTTAGTAATTTGCTCATCCCCAGCTGTAACAGCAATTAATCTTCCTTGGCTGATGGAATTATTCATCATCCGATCATCTAAAATTATTTGGGTATTACTAATACCGCTTTGCATAATTTCTTGCATTATAGGAGGTTCCCTTTCAGTAAGGCGATCACTTGTTTCTTTGATTTGGTTTGAGATCATCTTTCCCATTTTATCTTTTAGATGTCCAGCATCAGTATCCTCTGTATAATCAGTAGCACACAGCTGAGCATGTAATGTTTTAATTGGAGGTGAACCTGGTTTTGGCAAGTCTATTTTATTACTGCAGTTAGCTGCTTGCTCATTTCCTATAAGAATGAATTGTTTATATTGTAGACTGTCTGATGTCTCAGAAGAATAGGGCTCATTGGTCCTCTCCTCTTTCTCATTCTTCCAACTTGCCTTCGGGAAGAATCAGCTCACTTCGACTTCTCAGACCCGTGAGAGGATTTCTGCACGGCAGTTTTTGGGGCTTATGCTGGCAATTTTCTTTCTAGTCCTGTTAGCAAATATTTTGGAGAGTTATGCTAGTAAATATCCTAACTTGCTATCAAGGTTTCATTTGATTTATGCTAATCAATCTCTGGCTGGTATTATCTAATTTTTGGGTATTTGTATCAATGCCAGCAGACATCGGGATTTAGGCAAATAAATTTTGGATTCCTGTTTAGGTGGGGTTGCTTGCTGGGTTCAGTTTGGGACCCTCTGATTTTGTCTCGGCTAAATCCTACACTTGTCATACTCTGCTCTGGTCATTTTCTACACTTGTTATTCTCTGCGCTCGTCGTTTGTTGGGAATTTGAGATGGTTAGCTGCTGTCTCTTTGTGATGTTTTATGGTTTGGGGAGGGGATTTCTTGTTGGTAGCACTTTGTGCTGTTTCTATTTTGAATCCTCTTTCCGGTTGAAAATTGTTGTTGAGATCTGGGCCAAGCTTTAAGGTCATCTATGAGGCTTTGGTTTGGCCGACCGGCTGTTATTTCCTTCTATTTTGGGTATTGTTGCATGAAATTGAGTGTGATGGTTGGCTGGTAGATCTGATTTTCATTTGTATCTCTAAGAATGATATCCTACATTAAAGTGGCTTTTAAATTCATGATGTTTAGGGGAGTATTGTTGAGAAATTGTTGAGCCGGTTGCTTTGTATTGTCCTTACCCCTTACCACTTCAGTGTTGCTGCTGTGTTGCCTCGAAGCCGACCAACCAGATTTACTCCTACATTTTATTTCCTTGCTGTGTTGATGATTACCTTATGCCACTTGGGTTCACTTGTAGTCTCATAATTCATATTTTCTTCTCCTTAGACAACCCTTAATAAAGAGTCTTAAGTCACCCCCATAGATCAACGTCAACACTCTAACTGTGATGCAACCCCGTTAAGATATATTCATTAATAATATGAACATATTTCCGACTGGTTAGCGGCAGTTGTGTTTCACCTTTTTGGGTCTTGTTTGGTGTTCAAGGTTCTTGATCCCTGCTGTCATACCCCTTGGAACCTGGGTAGCTTCTATACCTATTTAGTTATGCTACCATATAGTCTGATAAGACTTCCCTAGGTTTAGAAAAGTTTGCTCGCCCTAAGATCGTCCAATTACTTCTTCTTCTTCTTCTTCTTCTTTTATACAGTTTCTCGTCGACTTTGATATGAGTCTTTCTCGTCGACTTTGATATAAGTCTTTCTCGTCGACTTTGATATAGGTCCTTCTTGTCGATTTCATCGCTTATTCTGAATTGTTTCCTCCTATATTTATATGTTCTTTCGCCGGGTGCTCCCGGGTATCTTAAGCGATGTTATCGAGCATTTTAGTCTTTTGTTGAGACGTTTTAGACGAAGCTATGCTTTATTTCCTGAGTTGTCCTGTATTTGATTGGTGACCGGTTATGGTATTGTTTCGTGCCTTATTCGTCGTACTGTTTTGAGAAGTTCGTTGGGAGTCAAGTTTGGACTCACCAAGTGTTTTCAAATGAATCATTGAGTAGTGTTTATTTCTTTGTGACCCTATCCTTAGGGTGTTATGGTGCTGATATCTCGGGTTACGTCCCGTGTCTTAATTGAAACTTAATTTGATTATTTAGAACCTTTGTCTTAAGCCTTGCACGGTGGGTAGTTTTGGGTGGCAGTGGATAGAGTACCACCACCCGGATTTGGTTTTTGGGTGGCAGTGGATAGAGGACCACGACCCGGGTTTTGGGCTGCGGGCGTTGGTGGAAGATACCACCGTCGCAGTACCTTCTTTTGGGGGACGCTTTTCCCTCGAGCTGATCAGTCTCAAGTTCTTAAGCACATATGCTTATATATGTGTATTATGATAGTATATGTATGACTATCTCATCTGAGCCGCAATGGCGGACACGTGGTGGGCTTTGATTGTGTTTACTATTACCTTCTGGTGTAGGCTTTTCTTCTTACCGAGTTCACTCATTTGAGCTGGCTCGGGTTGTTGTAAGATTATAGATGTTTACCTGCTTAGTTTTCCTTTCTGCACTCTCTTATTTCTCTTACTGCTAATCCTGGTTTTCTTGCACCCTTTTTGGGCTGAGGCATTCTTTTCTTATGAATGTCTCAGGTTCAGGTTTTTTGCTGCCGTAGGAGTTAGAGCGGCGTCGTTTAGCTGTCCTGTAGAGGCCCTTCCTCTCTAGTAGGTAAGGGGCAGTTCTTTTGGTTGTTTTTCCTTCTTTCCTGCGGGTTCGTGTCAGTTGTTGACGCCCGTATGAATCTCTTCTTGTGCTAGTTTACTTGCTAGTTATTTTGCTGTTACTTTCAAATTGTTTACCTACTTGCTCTCTGGGAAGCTTTATGCTAGAATGCATTAGTTACTTTTGGGTATAAAAATGTCATTCTTGCATATCATGGTTTTAAATAAATGTCACGTACTTTGAAGATCGTAGAAAATCTTTTCTTACTATATTAAACATAGATATATGCATATTATTTCTGGGATGTTCATCTTCATGCTCATGTAGGCTAAAAACAAACCTATTTTTCCGCTGCGTATATATAGTTTTCTACTTGTGGACTAGATGATCCACCGGACCGAGGGACGCGGTCTTAAGTTAATAATGAAAATTTCTCTTTTTAATATAAACACATATATGTCTTTTATAAATTTATCGTAAGGAGTGTTTGCCTGAGCGTCTGTAGTCGTCTCCTGCAGGCGTGGCATCACGACGCGTATTTTCCCCTTGCTCTGATAATATGTATTATATTCTTGGGAAAATGCGGGTTGTGACAAGTATCTTCCGCCATTGAAGGAGCTTCGGAGCTCCGAATCGCGAGTCGTCTTCAGATCTGGAAAGTGTAGGCCATTGCGAAACTTTCTATCCGAGTGAAATCTCAGATCTATGGCAAAGAAGAAAGCTTCAAGGGTAACGATTCTTCCTCCCGGTTTTAGGACGTGTTTTGTCCTCTCGTTCCTTTTTCTATGCCTGCTTGAGGAATCCCTTTCACCAAATGGGTGAAGTGTAGGATTTCCTCTAGTTATTCAGAACTCCGGGTCGATTGTGTCTGTCCCCAGCATATTGCATTTAGAAATCCGGTAGTCGTGTGGATTTAGGCATTTTGTGTGAAGCCTATTCGTGGTCGTGAGCCCGGATCGGTGATGCTTGGATTGCGACGTTGCATTTAGGTTAAGCCTAGAATGCGTGCCGGAGAATGTCTCCATGAGATCTTCTATTATGTTGCGGGACTTGAGTCTTAGGTGCCTTTTGAGAGCGTAACGAAAGCCCCTTGCTTGGGTGGTTGAATGTAAGCCTTCGCCACTAGATTTGAAGAGGAGTGGTCTTGTACCTCCTTATTGGTTGTTATTTATGAAGTCTAAGTCCACGTGAAAGGATTAGATGCGTAGCTTAATTTTGTGGGCACTTGATGTGCTAAACCCTTACGGGCCGAGGGGAAGCCGTACCCGTGTCGTGCGATAGATCGCGACGATTAGAGCACAGGCAAAGCTGAACTGAACCTGTTTCCATGCCGATCGGTGAGAGGTCCAAACCTCATGTAAGCCATGTGATCATTGGATAGGTCGCGGAAGGTGTCTTACCTAGACCGACCAAAAGCTCTTTTTACCCACTTAAGGCTATGTCCTTAGGGTGGAGTGTTTGTGATGAATTGATGTTATGTTAGCCTCATGCGGTTGCTTAGGCGGTTGTGGGGAACCTTCGGGTGAACCCAACCAACATCATGTGCAATCCTAGGTTCCCTTTTTATTTATTGCTCAACCTAGACGATTGATTGTGCTTGAAACCTCACCTTGTGTAGTTTGCACTTTCCTTATATTATTACATGTTGCTAGTACGGCTTGTTTACAGGGAAGAAGCCCTGCCACCCCGAAAAAAGGGGTGGGGTCGTTATAATTTGGTAAGCTGTGCTGACCGTTGCTTTATTTGCCACCTCTTGGTGAAATGTTCTTATGGAGGAGCAAGGGAGCCTAGCGGGAAATAGCGGGTGGTGGCCCTTTTGCTGTGTTGGCCCTTGAGGCCAGCCTCTTTGCTGCTTACATGTATTGCCGGCCTGTGTGCCGAAGAATGTTTTGAGTTTTTCTGTACATTTGTTCAATATAAGGCCTTAAGGACGTAACTCTTTTTATTTCATTCCTGGGAAGGTGGACAATTCTAAATGATGTTTAAATCAAATGCTTCCGCTTACGCTTTATATGCTCTCGTGTAGTTGTTGTTCTTTTCTGATTATCACCTTTTAATGCCAAGCTAGTGTATATAGTATGGCGTGGGGTCCCGGCCGGACCTACTGTTATATTATTTGTACTGGCATGGTGTTACAGAGTGTGTGGCGTTACCTCCTCGCTACAGCTTTGGGTCTGTTCCTAATTCTTCATCCACAGTCAAAAGTGCAAGTGAGGGGCAAGTAGGTGTAGGCTACACCCCCAGTGGGTCTGAACTCAAGAGACCGGTTGCTAGTTTCAATATTATTGGTGTGGTGAGCATGGACCGTAGTCTGTGCAAAAAAATCTCAAGCTGAGCTCTATGGCTGGAGATGGAGGAGATGGATCCGACCCAGTCCACTCGCAGCCGCCTACGAGTGTGGTGACAGTGGGAATGTTCGAAGATTTTAGGTGATAGGTCCTGCAGACCTTGCAGCTAGCTTTCTCCACAAGAGGTAAATACGAGACACCCGTAGTTCCGGTGGTCCAGCCCCAGAAGATAGGCAAGAATGCTCCCAGCCAGCGGCCCGGGAAGGAGGTGGTGGCAGAAGCGAGTGCGCGAGACCTCCCCGGGCGGCAGCTGTTCAGTAGCTTGGCGAGCGCGGAGTTCTGTGAGTTGACTCCACAAGAGAGGACCACTCGCAGAGCAAGGGAGGGGAGTCCCTTTTGTGAGCTGATCCTCTCGGCCCCAGATCCAGAGGGGTTCAGAGGGCCGGAGATGTCTTACTATACCGACAAGGATGACCTAGTCCTGCACCGACAATGGTTCGAGGACATGTTCTCAATCCTACCCATGTCAGATGCCTTCCAATGTCGGCTCTTTGCCACCAACCTGAAGGAGAAGGCGAGGGACTGGTTCCACCATCTCCTTGTGGGTTCCATTTACGCATTCGAGGATCTGCCTCAGAGCTTCCAGCTGCGCTTCTCCACATCGAAGAACAGGAAGAAGGATGTCGAGGCACTCTTCAAGATTAAGCAAGGGCCAGGGGAGTCCCTGGTCCATTATGTGGATAGGTTCCAGGAAGAGGTCCTGCTCATCCAGGAGGTGCCAGGGTTCACCCTCTAGCTGACCTTCATAGTTGGGCTGAGGGAGGGTTTCTTCAAAATGAACCTGAAGCGAAAGGCCCCTCTATCCTTCGAGGAATTTATGGAGAGCGCGTCCGAAGAGATTAAAGGGGAGGCTGCCAACCCGGAGTTTGCAAAAAGGTTGGCAAGGCTCAGTGAGCCAGGAACGAGGCACCAGGAGGATAGAAGGATAGATGAACCCATAGGTCTGGTGTTTCAGGTGCAGCAGTGGGATTGGGAATATCAGGAGTCCAATAACCGACTAGCGTGGAGGCCCCAGGAGGGACCAGATCGAGGACCAGAAAGAGGATACCAGGGAAGGGGCTAGGGAGGTTCAACCCTCCAGGGTGGAGACAGGGTCCGAGGCCTCCACTTCCCCCTCAGCAGCAAGCCATGGTAGTAGGTTGAGGAAGAGGAGGAAGAGGAAGAGGAAATGGAAGAGGGGGAAGGGGGAACTATTATGACTTCCACCATGAGGAAGGCCATGTGAAGGCCACCGGTCTGGAGTTTCTGGAGATGAGGGCAAGAGGTCAGCAGCAGCAACGACCAATAAGGATCGAAGAAGTGCTACCCGGAGAAGGGGGGGGGGGGGACAGATGTGAAGATCGAGTTGATGTGGGGGTTTGAGGGGGATCAGAGTAATCCATGGTGGGGTAGGGATCCAGGCTTCTCGCAAGAGGAGCTTCCAAACAATGTACAAGAGGAGCGTCGTGTTGACATCCCGAACCCCACCCCCTCTGGAGAATATCACATTCTCCTCGGAGGATATGCAAGACTGTGAAGACCCATTCTGCAATGCATTGGTGATCCAGACGGCTATTGAGAACTTCACGGTCTCTCGGATCTTGGTCGACAATGGGAGTTCCGTGAATGTGATCATAAAGAAGGCCTTCAACGCATTGCAGGTGGAGGCAAAGAGGGTGCAGGCCTCAGATGGGCCGTTGTTTGGATTTTCAGGGGAGAGGAAGGAGGTCGAGGGAGGAGTCGGTCTATAGGTGACATTGGGAGTGGTCCCCAGGAACTGTCAGTTCATCATTATCGGCGCTCCAAGTAGCTATAAAGCAATTTTTGGATGCTCTCTCATCATCACCTTCTGATGCGTTCCCCCGTCCTTTCACCAGTGCCTAAAGTTCCACAACGAAGGAATCCAGGTTCGAATATGGGGGATACAAAGGTGGCGAGGCAGTGCTATGTGATTGCCGTCAACACTATCTCCTGGATGGCGGAGGCTGAGAAGGTAGATAGGGAGACAAGGGGGCTGGAGTTGCTAGGAGAATAGAAGAAGGCATAGGGAGAAAAGGATAGGACATCATCCGAGAAGAGGAGACGGAAGCATCGTAGGGGGAAGGCAGGGGGAAGATGGGAAGAGCCGTCCCGGCTTGAGGCGGTGGAAGACGTAGTTGAGATGGAGGTCACCACTTGGGAAGGGAAAGTAACATAGCCCAAATAGCTAGACCCCTAGAATGGTTTTGTCATGACTAGGTCATGACAAAACCCTAGGAAGCTTGAAGAGATCACTTGGCCTTAGGCTTGAAGGAGAAGAGCACCTTGGTCTGCAAATAGCAATTTTCAGTTACCAAGCTTATGGTTGGACTTTAGGGCCTCACCTTGACCCTTTGACCGCACCATGGCACACCTAACCCTTTGGAGGGTCCCTTAGAGCATCTAGGACCCATTGGGGTCAACCAAAGAGGCCAAATTTGACCAAAGTCAACCATAACCTTAAATTGGTCAAAGTAGCCTAATTAGGGTCAATTGGCCTCCACCATGCCAAATTGACCTTTTCTCTACACTTATAAGGTTATTAGGGACCCAATGGACCAAAACCCCCCATAATGGGGCCACCAAATTGGCCAATTTGACCTAAGTCAACTCTAGCCCTATTTTGGTCAAATTGCCCTATTGTGGGTCAATTGGCCTCCACCTTGCCAAATTGACCCTACCTAGACCTTCCTAGCCCATATGGGAGTGCAATGGGTCACTAGCCACCCATTGGGGCCAACCCAAATGGTCAAATTGACCAAAGTCAACTCCCCCCTAAATTTAGGTCAAAATGACCTATTTTGATCAAATCATGCCCAATCTACTTGGGCTAAGACCAATTGGAGTAGCCTATTAGTCTAGGAGGCTGAGAATTACTCAAAGAGCCATCCGATTTCTGTAAATGATGATTAGGAGAGAGAAACCCCATTTTCCCCAAAAATGGTGGAGAGAGAAAGAGAGAAATAATGGCCATTCTTGGCTTGGGAGGCCAATGGCTTCCTCTCTTCACCTCCCATGGCTTGGTACTTCCCCCTAATTAATTTGGAGGAGTTTAATAGCCAGGGCCGGCCACAAGGGGGCTGAATTTGGAGGAATTTCATGGTGGCTGAAAATAGCTTTAATGGCCATTCATGGCAAATGGAGGTTACACACTCCCTCTCCCTCAATTAAGCTCTCTATCATCTTCAAAAGACTGAGAGGAGTGAAACCCCCAACATTCCAGAAGAAATCGTGCATCCTAGTCTCAGATCGGCATGGCATCCAAGCTCCAAGGTCGGCCATGGTGATGGGCCAAATGACGAGGCTTCAAGGCTCCACTCAGGTCTGGTTCTTCTCCTCTTCTCTAGTGGGTAGATCTACTTCAAAAATCGGCAAGGATTGGGGCCAATTGGTCCTCCATCTTCATGGCCGAAATCTCCTTTTATTGGAGATTTTCTTCTTGCCAAAACCACCGGTTCACTCCACCACCGGCCGGCCAACACCTCCCATCGCCGACCACCACCTCAAGGAAGGTGGTGGTGGCATTGTCCGGCCGGGGAGGGGCGTGGGTGGCCGGGAAAACCATGGTAGATAGGCTACAGGTCGGGTAAATCTCCACCCTTGGTTGGAGGAGGAAGATGACCAGCAACCATCGAATTTGCTTCAGGATTTGTGCTGAATCATATAGTATAAATCCTTGTGAAATTATATTTTCTGTCACACTTTTTGCTGTACATAGATTAATTTATTAAAAATACTTAGGCCCCTCTACAGAAAAAGTGGTCAACACCAAAGTTGTAGCCCTTGGAGTCTACTTTATTTTAAAATTGGTTCCACCCCAAAAGGAGTTCTATAGCTCCCTATAGGTCCATTTTATAGGGGCGGCTCCCTTGTGTAGGACAGCCACCATTTCTTAAATAACCAAAAAGGAGTTATATTAAGAGTGCTTGGTGAGTTAAGGGTAAGGTAGTGCCTGGGATTGACGAAGGATCATCTTTTCCCTAGCATGTCATAAAGCACTTAGGTTTAACTCAAGTGAAATGATAAGAGGGGTGTTCTTATGAGTAGATACCAACAACACTAAGTGTCTTGAGAAAGAGAACTTTGGGGTGTCATCCCATTACAGTTTGTAGTACCATAGCGAGCCCCTTACAGGTTAATCCTCGGGAAGTCCAAGATTAACCATAAGTCGTAGGAGTAAGAAGTTATTATATAAGATTAACTTAATAATACTCTCACCCACACCCCGTTATCACGGGAATATTAGTCAGATTAGTCTTTCGAGTGGTAGGCTCGGTGGTTATAGCAGTAGACTAATTAGTCTGGTGAGCTTGTGACTCAGTAAGGTTTGTTGGTACGGACGGGTTGGTCCGGCGAGCCGGTGGCTCGGAAGGTTATGGTCACGGGCGGGTTATCCCGGGGAGCTTATGGCTCGGAGATAGATAGTAGAACATGTTTGCATGTGCACGAAGGTGGTGGGTCTTCGATATTGGACGGTCGTTCATACCGACATCAATATGTTGACTCGGCAAGTGTGGAATTTGCACTTAGCCATAAAAGTCTAGTGGTCCAGCCAGTAAGAGTACGCAGATGCTCCGCGGTTTTGCGTTGAGGCGTACGATAGGTCTAGGTTAGGTAGTGTGAATACCAACCTAGAGGTGGGCGAGGCCCAACCCACCGCTTCTGTTTGCCACTACGGGAGTATCCTGGGAGTCTAGCTAGCTCCCAAAAGGAGGAACTAAAGGTCTGTGCGCATACAGTCGAAGTGTGCGAGTTGCACTTGTATGAACATAGCATAAATTGCATACCTTGCATGTCATAGCATAAACATTGCATTTCAACCCCTATCCCTATCGTATAAGTCAGTTATAGGACTTCTTATACGATAGGCCTTGCTAAACGACCCCTTGGTCTATAGGTTTGTATGGGCATTCCTATAAATCAATGGATACTTTTCTATTATATCTGTCTTTACTTACTGCACTCTACTTACTCTTTACCTGCTCTTACTATGCTCTTTACTGCTTCGATTACTTATGTACATATGTGTAGTGGTAGAAACACTTCCTGTAGATTATGCCCCTGTCATCTGCTTTTTGGTTATACCCCTTGTTGTCCTCTGATGAGTCCCATTTTTATACACATTTATGGACTCATCTGGGCCGATTATCTAGTCTATGCACTACACTTTAGGCATGTTTTCATTCATATTGGTTATTCCTTGATAGGTGCACTCTTAGGCCCGTTTCGGTGTGCATTTGCGCTCCTTGTTATTGGGAGTAAGCACATGGTGCTCCTCTTCCATTTATCTATGTTTATCTGGTGTTGGAGGTGTATTCCCAGCTATTTTTATCTTGTATGCAGGTGGCCGGATTATCTTGTATCCAGTTTTCTCCTAGAATTCATAACTGTGTAAAATGCACGGTCGTGCGTTTTCCATGACGCACGGGCTGTTGCGGTCTTGCGCTCTGATGAGTCCTGATCATATACACTTTTATGGACTCATCTGGGCTGTTTATCTAGTCATTCCACTGCACTTTAGCCTCGTTTTAGCTTATATTTATTATCACTTGCTTTGTGCACCTCTAGGCCCATTTTGGTGTGATTTCGTGCTTTTCTTCTTTAGTAGTTTTCATGCTCCGTTAGGTGCCACTTTCAGTGGCTAGATTCGTGGTTGTGCTGGAATAGGAGTCGTGCAGGTGTTTTCCGGTGCAATTCTGCACAGGAACATTGCGCACGATCACCGGTTCTATTGCGCATGACCACTGGTCGTGCGCCACTGATCGTGTGCACTTAACCCCTTTTTATGAGTTCTGTTTGGTGCAGTGCGCACGACCATCTACGATAGTGCGCACGACCACCGGTCGTGCGCCACTGTTCGTGCGCACTTATCATCAATTTCATGAGTTCTGTTTCAACCAGTGCGCACGACCACCTACGATAGTGCGCACGACCACCGGTCGTGCGCCACTGGTCGTGCGAACATGTTATTTTATAATTTCTGTCTTTGCAGGCTCCGTCCAGGCAGAGCGCATGATCACTGGATTCTAGTGCGCACGACCACTGGTCGTGCGCCAATGACCGTGCGCACTGTTTAATTCCAGCGCCTATAAATTCCCTGCTCGCGATTTAGGTCGGGATCCCGAATTTCAGCCGCCGTTTTCCGCCTGGTTCCGTCCAGATTCGCCCCTCCACCGTCGCCCACCATATGGAGGTGCTCCGGGCTTGCTCTTCACGCCAATCTTCAGCCGGAGTTTCCTCTCGGCCTCCTCCTTCATCCAAGTGCTCCAAGGAAGGTTTAGCCGCCATCGCCATCAAGCAAGATGAAGTTTGCAACCTCTACCGGATCGTGACACGAAGAAGACGGGTCCATTGGAGAGTCGTGACAGCTCTCTCTACCCCGGACGTAGTTGCGGACCGAGCTTGGACGCGGATTGACAACCCGGCGATTCCAACCGTGAATCTCCAACGAGCCTTCGGATTCGGTCGATTTCTTGCCTTGTTCTCTTCTTATTGATGTATATGTAGCTAGAACCAACATTTTGATGAAGTATATTTTTACTTGTTAACATTAGTATGAAATCATGTCTATGTGATTGAGTAATCTTGTTATATTGTCATACGAGGTGTGCCCCGTGGTGTGGATTGTTGGTTGTGTTGTGCCGCCCTAACAATTGTTAGTGGTGTGCTTGTCGAAGAGGTGCTTGCGACCCTCATTCCGCTAACCTACTCGTCCATCCGCCTACCGAAGCGTGACATAGCGGCCCGTGTATTCCATCCCGCCTAACGAAGCAACGCGCTCAAGGCCTGCATAATTCGACTCCGCTAGCCTACTCGTCCATCCGCCCTTGCGACGCAGCGCGCTCAAGGCCTGCCTAGTCTCCATCCCGCCAAGCGAAGCATTGCATAGCGGCATTGCATAGGAGTAGTTGATAGCTTTTATTTTATTTTCCAAAAGCCAACCCAACTCCCCCGCATTCCATCCGATTTAAGGACTTCAATCTCAAGTCCTTCCTCGAAACCTAACTCCACCTTACTGTGTTCCTTGAGAGATTCGATACTCGGGGATTACTCCTCGTTTTATATTACTTGAACGATCGGTACACTGCCGTTTCGTGTCGCAGTCGAGCTACCGCCTATAGCGGTGTGTGAGATTTACGCCATCAAGTTTTTGGCGCCGTTGCCGGGGAACACAGTCGTGTGAGTTTTCTTGAGAGGGAGAGCCGAGAGATAGTAGTTCTTCCAGTGTGTATAGCCGCTTTATTATTTTTGTTTGCCTTTTAATTATCTTTTGTTTATTTTTATTTCTTCCTCCCCTATTTTAAAGTTTTAGGCAAGTTTTATTCAAGGAGTTATTTTAGTTGTGTAGATTTCCTTGCAAAGAATTTCAGTTTCTTTTTATCTGTTTTGAATTTTGAAAATGTCGTCATGGGGTATTTCGCCTAGCTTTAATGATAAGATGGTTTATTATATAGACCAAATGAATGAGTTGAATGCTAGGCAGTGTAGGAACATTGTTTGCTTGTTGTGTCGAGGAGAGGGTCATGAATTGAAGGACTGTCCTAGTCTTTTCAAGCCTGACCGCCACTCCTCCACTCAGGACAACATTGTCCCTATAGCTCATTCTTTACCCATGGAGGCAATTGTGCCCTCTACCCCTGAGCTTGTCTCGTGCATGGACTCCTCACTCCCTGTTTATGGCTTCACTCCCAGTGATGATGATCACTCATCTGTTGGCCAACAAGGAGAGGAATGGGAGCTCCTAGATGAACCTGAGTATGATGAGGAAAGTATTCTTTCCATCGGGGAGGCTTTAGCAGATCTTTTTGCAGAGGAACCGAATCTTTTTGTCCCTCCAGTTTCTTTGCAAGATTTTTCTACACATATTCTTTATGATCCTATCGAAGTAAAGGAGCTGGGTGATGCTTCTGACTCGGAGGGTGCTCCAAAGTGGGATGAGGATGTCATTTTCCCTGAGGGGGAGAATGAATACTTTGAACACGATGATGCACCTCGGTGGGATGAGGAGGATACTCTTTCTGATGAGGAGGTTTGCACTTCTTCATGGGACGAGGAGGTCCAAATCACCACTGAGGCTCCTGAGTTCTCAAGTCCCCCTTGCTATGATATTTACGATGATGATAGTGATCTACCCTTGGATCTTGCTGGGAGTGAAACCGGGATCACTCCCCAGATTGTTGATGATTTACGTTTTTCTTCTCGTTTCTTTCTGGACCCCCCTTCTTTCGAGCCTGTGCAGGTTGAGTCTTTACAGGTGCCCCAGGAGGACTTGGAGCTTCTTGCTCAAGTCAATATTATTTGCGTCCTTATATGCGAGGAGGTTGATCTTTCCTCCATTAAGGAAGCCTCATTCTTTGCCTTTTCTTCCTGCGGACCTGTTGTGGACGATACCTTGCTAGGCAAGGATGTGTTTTGTGAGATGAGTGAGGACCAGGCCTCCTCCTTTTCTTACATTCTCTTCCCTCTACCTGTGAGGAGCAGGTATCTATATTTAGGTAGAGGGGTGACTGTTCTATCACCGTATCGGTAGCCGCTACCGACACGGATATTAGGCCAGTTACCTGTCCACTTCTCCTTCCATAGGCCCATTAGCTAGAACTCTTAAAGTTTAAATAAGTCTTGCTGGGATGACAATAACCCCAGTAGTTATCTTCTTTTCTGCATTTTTATTTCTTCTAATCATGTTTAGTTAGTAGTACTTTCTTTTCAGTTTTCTTTTCTCTTTGTTTTTGCGGAGCTGACCCCTGCAGGTACTTATTCTGGATGGCGGATGCTGCAGCTCATTTTAGCTTACACGCCAATCTTCTGGTATGCTCACTTGCTGAGCATTGGGTACTCTCTTCCCCTAGCCTTTGCTGATTTTCATGTCATATATTATGCGGATTGTTTAGTTTAAGTCTGGGGGAGAGTAGTTTTGTTTACCCGCTCACGTGCACTATTGCACTGCATACTAGAAGATTTCATTTAAAATGTTTTGTTTATTTTCATTGCACACCACAGCACCCACTTGAGCGCGTACTCATCTGTATGCAAGCTCTGTAGTGAATTTAATTCTTCTGCTTATGTGGGAAAATCTAGGTGATGGCTTAGGACTATGTAGCAGAGTAAAATGTCGACTCCCGTAGTGCTCCTAGTCGAGTGCTCGGTTGCATAGAAATTTGTGTAGATTAGACTTCTTTTTATATTTATGGTTTTATCTTTTTCTATTAGTGTAAATGTTGTTTACTCTACTCAAATGGTGAATCTGGTGGAATCAAACGGTAGCATAGGGATGTGTGTAAACGATCGCTAGACTCGTATTGCTTGAGTCGGGAGAAAGGAGAATCTTTCTCGGTGGCTAGAACTTGCCCCAAGCGATTCTTGAAGCATTGACATAGGATAGTTCTAGTGCGTGAGAATGACGTAGGCCATTATTTTGGCCCGGTTGAACTTTTTATTTCATGCCTATCGTCTACCCTTGCTAGCCCCTTTGTGCCTACCCTTTTCTTGATTCAGCTCCACATTTATCTCACCAAAGCCTAAAA
Source organism: Dactylorhiza incarnata (assembly GCA_033032865.1). Classification (NCBI taxonomy): domain Eukaryota; kingdom Viridiplantae; phylum Streptophyta; class Magnoliopsida; order Asparagales; family Orchidaceae; genus Dactylorhiza; species Dactylorhiza incarnata. The sequence continues at coordinate 5,309,546 of JAWHQI010000033.1, read as the reverse complement.
GCCTAGCCTAGTCGCACACCCAAATCTGAGCTTTAGTTGTAGTCTCATTTACATTTTGGGGGGGGGGGGGGTGTTGATTATGGTGTCTATTCTGTGAATCTGTGGATGTGTTTATTTGAAAATTTTGCTGAAAGAAAAAAAAAAGACAAGAAAAAGAAAGATAGAAAGAAAAATGAAAAAAAAAGAGAGGAAAGAAAAATGAGTTTTATTGAAAAATCATGTAGAAATATTATGTATTGGGAGTAGGCGGTGGCACACACCTATGTTGCAAAAGTCCAAGTCTGGGGGTGTGGTGCACTTGCATTCGATTTTGGTGCGCGGGTAGTTATTTTTAAAGCTCATTTGGGTTATGTGTTTAAGCCATTTTGTTTATCATTGTTTACCTCACCGTAACCCAAGCCCCATAGCTAACCTAAAGTCCTACCGACTCGCGCTATGAACCAATCTAGTGTCGTGGAGAGAATGTGTCCGGGCAAGCCTATGGTCACCGACACCGATGGATTTCGGTGGAGTTTATCCGGCACCCCAATCTTGAGCAATGCTCATCTCAGCGTTTAGTTTACTTTCTCCGTATGCGTGACCGAACGATTCACCGCTTTTCACCATTTTGAGTAGTTGTAATATGCTTTTACTCTTTTAGAAATATATAGACTATTTATATAATCAGAAATCTTCTCTACTATTCTTCTTATGCACGTGAGCATGCGACTTCGCATGGTACTCTATATTGTAGTTTTAAGCCATATACTTTCCTTTCCCGTACGCTTAGAATTTGTTTGCTCGGGACGCGCAACAGGTATGTCTGGGGGTGTGATGAGTCCTGATCATATACACTTTTATGGACTCATCTGGGCCGTTTATCTAGTCATTCCACTGCACTTTAGCCTCGTTTTAGCTTATATTTATTATCACTTGCTTTGTGCACCTCTAGGCCCATTTTGGTGTGATTTCATGCTTTTCTTCATTAGTAGTTTTCATGCTCCGTTAGGTGCCACTTTCAGTGGCTAGATTCGTGGTTGTACTGGAATAGGAGTCGTGCAGGTGTTTTCCGGTGCAATTCTGCACAGGAACATTGCGCACGATCACCGGTTCTATTGCGCACGACCACTGGTCGTGCGCCACTGATCGTGTGCACTTAACCCCTTTTTATGAGTTCTGTTTGGTGCAGTGCGCACGACCATCTACGATAGTGCGCACGACCACCGGTCGTGCGCCACTGTTCGTGCGCACTTATCATCAATTTCATGAGTTCTGTTTCAACCAGTGCGCACGACCACCTACGATAGTGCGCACGACCACCGGTCGTGCGCCACTGGTCGTGCGAACATGTTATTTTATAATTTCTGTCTTTGCAGGCTCCGTGCAGGCAGAGCGCACGATCACTGGATTCTAGTGCACACGACCACTGGTCGTGCGCCAATGACCGTGCGCACTATTTAATTCCAGCGCCTATAAATTCCCTGCTCGCGATTTAGGTCGGGATCCCGAATTTCATCCGCCGTTTTCCGCCCGGTTCCGTCCAGATTCGCCCCTCCACCGTCGCCCACCATATGGAGGTGCTCCGGGCTTGCTCTTCACGCCAATCTTGAGCCGGAGTTTCCTCTCGGCCTCCTCCTTCATCCAAGTGCTCCAAGGAAGGTTTAGCCGCCATCGCCATCAAGCAATATGAAGTTTGCAACCTCTACCGGATCGTGACACGAAGAAGACGGGTCCATTGGAGAGTCGTGACAGCTCTCTCTACCCTGGACGTAGTTGCGGACCGAGCTTGGACGCGGATTGACAACCCGGCGATTCCAACCGTGAATCTCCAACGAGCCTTCAGATTCGGTCGATTTCTTGCCTTGTTCTCTTCTTATTGATGTATATGTAGCTAGAACCAACATTTTGATGAAGTATATTTTTACTTGTTAACATTAGTATGAAATCATGTCTATGTGATTGAGTAATCTTGTTATATTGTCATACAAGGTGTGCCCCGTGGTGTGGATTGTTGGTTGTGTTGTGCCGCCCTAACAATTGTTAGTGGTGTGCTTGTCGAAGAGGTGCTTGCGACCCTCATTCCGCTAACCTACTCGTCCATCCGCCTACCGAAGCGTGGCATAGCGGCCCGTGTATTCCATCCCGCCTAACGAAGCAGCGCGCTCAAGGCCTGCATAATTCGACTCCGCTAGCCTACTCGTCCATCCGCCCTTGCGACGCAGCGCGCTCAAGGCCTGCCTAGTCTCCATCCCGCCAAGCGAAGCATTGCATAGCGGCATTGCATAGGAGTAGTTGATAGCTTTTATTTTATTTTCCAAAAGCCAACCCAACTCCCCCGCATTCCATCCGATTTAAGGACTTCAATCTCAAGTCCTTCCTCGAAACCTAACTCCACCTTACTGTGTTCCTTGAGAGATTCGATACTCGGGGATTACTCCTCGTTTTATATTACTTGAACGATCGGTACACTGCCGTTTCGTGTCGCAGTCGAGCTACCGCCTATAGCGGTGTGTGAGATTTGCGTCATCACGCTCTGATCTGGGCAGAAGACGATCGATCTAAATTTATTCGTGTGTTTCACGCACGGGAGGATTTGCCCGTGCGGGAGAAAAACGCACGGTTGACCTGTGTTCCCCTTGTTTTAGTCATTTCTGAATTTACCCGTGCGTTTTGACGCACGGGCGGATTTGCCCATGTGTGAGTAAATCGCACGGGCGGCGCTGCATCTCCCTCAAGCCTGGTTTTATCATTTAATAACGCACGGTTCATGCACGGTCGTGCGTTCGGCCGTGCGTGACCATTTTTCTGCCTATTTAGTATAAAATACAGATTACATCTCAGAGAGCGGAGAAAGGAGCGGGAAATTAGGTCCTTCCCACCATTCCTGAGGTTTGAAGGCTCCTCCTTCACCTCCACCACCAAAGAGGCCATTTTCCGGCGTTTTCCACCACCATCCTTCCATCTAGGAGTGTTAGCAAGCATCCTCCGCCAAGTGCTCAAGCATTCCTCGTCGTGGGAAGCCATTGAAGAGCTGTAGGTCTCTGGAGCGGTGACAGCCTCCATTAAATCAGCACACCATCTGAGGGCCGAGAATGGAGAGAGCCCGACAACCTCTCATTCCGGCCGAGAACCCAAGACGCGGTGATTTCTTCCTATTGGTCTTCTCTAAACTTTATGTTTGTGTTTTCCTTGTGTTGTTGTAATGAACTATCATTTAGTTTTATGTTATGAATCTTTTGTGATGTTCATGTGCAATGATGCGGTGGTGCGAGAATAGCACTTTCTTTGCTGTTTTCTGAGATTTGTTGTGTGTGAAGCCCTAGCAATTGCTAGTGGTGTTGCTTGGAGAAGAGGTGTGTGCGACCCTCACCCGTCATAATTACTTTCCGCCCATGCGCCTCCCGAAGCACGGCATCGCGGCCGTTGCATCCACCTCTCCTTATGAAGCGGAGTTTTTACCCGCATCTCTCTTTTCTGCACTAGCTTAGGAAACCCAAAATCAATGCCCTTGTTATTCCTTTATTCGCTCGTATAAGGATCGATTAACCACAAGTTTCGTTCACCAGAACCTGCATTACTTGAGAGACGATATTCGGGGAAGCTATTCCCAATTTTATTACTTGACAGCGACCGGTGCACTTGCCGAATACGCATCACGTTTTTGGCTCCGTTGCCGGGGAATGCAGGCGTGTAACGCTTTGTGTAGTGAATCCTTGTTATAGGAGCAGTTGTTTTTTAATTTTGTTTTTCTTTGTGAATTCGTTTTAAGGTATTTTTGTTTTTATTGTCGTGCGCTGATCCATTGTCTTGCAAGTAAATCTATCATGACTTCTATCCATCAACATATCTATCAGGGAAGTTTAAACAATCTTAGAGATCAGGCACGAACAAACAATCCTGCGTCCGAGATCTCCACTGATATTATTGAGTTTATATCTGAGAATTGCAAATTCAGCGGGGATACACATGAAGATGCAGTACATCATGTGCAGGGATTCTTAGAAGTCTATTATACATGTATATTCAATGGAGTTGAAAACAACCAACAAAAGATCCTGGCATTTTCATTCTCTCTGCATGATAAAGCTAAAAGATGGTACCGGGATACCCGCAAGAGTGAGATAACTTCTTGGAAGCAATTTGAAGGGAAGTTCCTGTTTGATTTTCAACATCGCATACTAGGTATGAATGGGCATAAGGAACTTATTGCCTTCGGTCAGAGAAAGGACGAGCCATTAGTAGATGCATGGGAGCATTTTCAATCCTTACACAGGGACTGTTACCGTGCGGATTTGTCAGAAGACTTTTTAATTCAGGTTTTCTATTTTGGCTTAATGGACAGGTTCCGTTTGCTTTTTGATGTCGTAGCTGGAGGCGCCTGTTAATAAGTCAGGGAAGGACGCCTGGGAAATAGTGATGAATATAGTGCAGACCAGCCAGTATTGGAGCCACTCTACTCATCCTCCGAGTACTAGCGAAGTTAACGCAATAACACTGAATGGAGCAGAGGAATGCCTTACTTCAGATCAAACAGAGCGGTTAGTTACTCTCGTGGGCGATATGCTGCACGAAATGAATGAACAGTCCGCAACAATCCAGCAGCTTGACTCCACTATTAATACTCTCATAGATGCTGTCTCTGGGATTGTGGGTCAGCAGCCTGAGTCTGTGAACGCCATGAAGTTAAGAAGTGGCAGGAGTGTAAAAAAAAACCCATGTCAGAAAACACCTCCAGCACCTGTGCTACAGGAACCACTTACGAATCCTACGGACAGGCCTGATGCAGATATGACAGGGGAGCCGACTCCTATCCCTACTGTGCCAGATTCGGCGAGCGTGGCACAACCCTCGAAAAGTATTGTTAGCCCTCCATTTCCTCATAGGTTACGGAATGAGAAGTCAGAGAAGCAATTTCGCAGATTCCTGGAAATGATGAAGGGAGTACAAGTTAGCATACCGCTGATTGAGGCCATCTCCCAGATACCGGGTTACTCAAAATTCTTGAAGAAGCTGATTTCAAAGCGAAAGGACCCGGAGGAAATCAAAACCATTGATCTCACGGAGGAGTGCTCCGCCCTCATCACCGACGTCCCTACAAAATGAAAGGACCCTGGCAGCTTTACTATCCCTTGCAGAATCGGTCACCACCGATTCGGTCAGGCACTTTGTGATCTAGGAGCCTCCATCAATCTAATGTCGCTCTCCATCTTTCAAGAGTTAGGTGCGGGGATCTTGAAGCCGACACAAGTGATGCTGCAGCTAGCTGATAGAACAATCAAGAAACTGGTCGGGATTGTGGAAGACCTTACCATAGTGGTAAATGACCTCGCCTTTCCAGCTGATTTCGTCATCCTTGACATGAAAGCCGATGCTAGAGTCCCTATTATCTTGGGGCGCCCCTTTCTCGCAACAGCACGCGCCATCATTAATGTGGAGCAGAGGGAGCTCACTCTCAGATTGGGGCAGGACGCCATATCTTTTAATGTTCACAATCCGGTGCAACTGTTTGAGATCACAGACGGCGAACCAGCGGAGCCAACCGAGGAATTGGATAGTCAGTTTGATATGAGACCGGGGGATTGCGAGACTTTTTGGCAGCAAGAAAGCCTTGTGGGCAATGGAGGTTCATCCTCGGACAAGTCTGAGGATCTGCATCCGATCAGAGAATCAATTATTGTGCCATCGGATTCAATCACCTCTCCAACTCTCAAACAATTACCAAACTCTCTGAAATATGTCTTCCTGGGGGAAAATACCACGCATCCGATGATTATTTCTGCAACTCTGTCTGTGGACGATGAAGCTGCGTTGGTGAGGTTGCTACGAAGATACCAAAAAGTCTTTGGACTTTCCCTTGCCGATATTAAAGGAATTAGCCCCACTGTCTGCATGCATAAGATCCTTCTTGAAAATCAGTACAAGCCATCAGTTCAACCCCAAAGGCGGTTGAACCCGAAGATGCAAGAGGTAGGGAAGGCAGAAGTGATAAAGCTTTTGGATGCAGGCATCATCTATCCAATTAGCGACAGCAAGTGGGTCAGCCCAGTTCAGGTTGTGCCAAAGAAGGGAGGGGATTACTGTTGTCCTCAACGAGAAAGATGAGTTACTACCTACCTGTGTGATCACCGGATGGAGGGTCTGCATCGATTACCGCAAACTAAATGATGCTACGCGCAAGGACCACTTTCCACTTCCTTTCATTGATCAGATGTTGGAAAATTTGGCAGGGCAAGACAACTACTGTTTCCTGGATGGGTACTCCGGGTACAATCAAATCTTAATTGACCCTGCTGATCAGGACAAGATGACATTTACCTGCCCTTCCGGTACCTTCGCGTTCAAGCGAATGCCATTTGGACTTTGCAATGCTCCTGCAACTTTTCAGCGATGCATGCTTGCAATTTTCGCTGACATGGTGGGCGATTTTCTCGAAGTATTCATGGATGATTTCACGTTATTCGGCAGCAGCTTCGACTCGTGCCTTGCCAATCTAGATAAGACCTTGAAGTGGTGTGAGGACACCAAACTCATCTTAAATTGGGAAAAATGCCATTTTATGGTGCGCGAAGGAATCGTGTTGGGGCATAAGGTATCCCGCCAAGGGATTGAGGTGGATCAGGCGAAGATTAGTGTCATCAAGAATCTTCCTCCGCCGTCTTCTGTGAAGGGTATCCGCAGCTTTCTCGGACACATGGGATTTTATCGGAGATTTATTAAGGATTTCTCATCCATTTCAAAACCTCTTTCTCACTTACTAGGCAAAGATGTCCCATTCTATTTCGATAAAGCTTGTATGCAAGCGTTTGAAACCCTACAGGGGCAACTTATCGCTGCTCTGATCTTGGTGGCACCTGACTGGAGTTTACCTTTTGTGATCATGTGCGATGCTAGTGACGTAGCCGTGGGTGCAGTGCTTGGTCAAAAGAAAGACAAAACCTTTCACACCATTGCATATGCCAGTCGAACTCTAAATAACGCTCAAGCGAACTACACCACCACGGAGAAAGAAATGCTAGCCGTGATCTTCGCCTTCGAGAAATTTCACTCCTACTTGGTGCTTTCCGAAGTAATAGTGTACACAGATCATGTCGCACTGAGGTACCTATTCAGTAAGAAGGAGGCCAAGCCGCGTTTAATCCGCTGGATCCTACTGCTGCATGCGTATGATTTGGAAATAAAAGATAAGAAGGGGGTAGAGAATGTAATCGCAGATCACTTATCGCGGCTGGAGAACGACGTGACGGCTGATGCTTCCAACAACAAAGAGGAGGAAATGACTGATTATTTTCTAGACGAGAAGCTATTCGCCATCACTACGCATCCGTCAACAACCCCATGGTACGCCAATATCGCAAACTATCTTGCGTGTAAAACTGTCTCACCCAATCTTACGCCTCAGCAGAGAAACAAGCTTTTTTCGGACTTAAAGTATTATTTCTGGGAAGATCCATTGTTGTTTCGTACTTGTAGCGATGGTATAATCAGACGTTGTGTCCCGGAATCTGAGTACAGATCCATTCTCGAACATTGCCACGATAGGGAGGCTGGAGGACACATGGGCGCTGCTAGGACAACACGTAAGGTGCTGCAAAGTGGATTATTTTGGCCCACGCTATTCAAGGATGCTCACCCGTACGTCTCAAAATGCAATGAATGCCAGAGAACTGGCAACATTTCGCGGAAAGATGAGATGCCGCTTAAGAATATGTTAGTTAGTGAACCGTTCGACGTTTGGGGAATCGATTTCATGGGTCCATTCCCAATGTCTCACGGAAAACATTATATAATAGTGGCAGTGGATTACGTTTCAAAATGGATGGAGGCGGAGGCTGTTGCTGCTAATGATGCCCGTACAGTCTTGAAATTTATTCTTACAAATATCTTTTCTAGATTCGGAGCTCCGCGGACAATCATAAGTGATGGTGGTAGTCAGTTTTGCAATCGACTATTTTTGAAATTACTAAAAAAATTTGGCGTGCATCATAAAGTCTCTTTAGCTTACCACCCGCAAACGTGTGGACAAGTGGAAGTTTCAAATAGAGAACTCAAAAGAATAATAGAAAAAATGATCCACTCGAACAGAAAGGATTGGGCGACGAAAGTGAATGATGCCTTGTGGGCCTACCGTACTGCCTTCAAAACCCCTTTAGGAATGACACCTTTCCAGCTTGTTTTTGGAAAGGCATGCCACCTACCAGTGGAATTAGAACACAAAGCCTTGTAGGCAACCAAGTTCCTAAACATGGACATCGCAGCAACGACGGAACGTCGTCTTTCTCATTTGAATGAACTTGAAGAACTGCGGCATTTTGCCAATGAGAACTCTCGCATATATAAGAAAAGACAAAGCAGTGGCATGATCGACATATTAGGCCAAAAGAATGCAACCCGGGAGATAGCATTCTCCTCTACGCTTATTCCCTGGAAAGCTGAAGTCACGGTGGAGTAGCCCGTTCACTGTGATTGGTGTTTCTCCATTCGGCGCAATCGAAATTTCTGGAGAAAAAGAAGGGACGTTCAAGTTGAATGGTCATCGATTGAAAATCTATGAGGGCGACACAGTTTTGAAGGACTGTAAAAAATTGTATCTAGCGGAGTCAAATGTGTTAGGGTGATTTTCTCTTTTGTCTCTATGCTGTATTCGAATATGTGATTTGTATAATCTTGCTTAATTTTTATCTCTTTGCCTTTGGTTATATGTTGTATTTTTGAGATATTCTGAGCAAATTCCTAACAACTTTGTGAGAACTATTTGTCCCTGAACAATGCTTAATACAGGTATTTGGTCCACCTTTAAGGACGTTAAACAAAAGGGTTTTTGGGAGACAACCCATGGGACACCTAATTCCGTTTGCCTTTTATTTCCTTTTATATGTTATGTATTTCCTTCTTGCTAACAGCGCAGGTTGGAGCTCTCGCGTGGTGGATAATGGAGAGGATATTTTATTAAAAGAAAAGAGGAATTTCCGCACTTCTGGCATGCTCATTTATGAGAATAGGTCCACTCTACCCCTTTCCTACTTATTTCTGAGTTGGTTATTATAGTTGGTTTTGATCAAGTCTGGGGGAGAGAGTGATCAGTGCACGTGCACACACTTTGCATGACATGTTAGAATGTGCTGAGTTAGGAATGTTCAAATGTATTGTCGCATTGCATACCACGCACCACATTCGTTTTCTTGTTATTCGTTCGCATTTATCATGTAAGTGCTTAATTTGTATGTTTGGAAGCCTGTTTGTTGATTTAGGATTGTGTGGCAGAACAAGTTGTGACACATGCGATGCTACTAGTAGAGTGATAACGTGGCTTAAAAATTCTTGTAGAGTAGATTTTTATTACAAAATTATAGTTTTATTTACTTCTATAGTGTAACTGTAAAATACTCTACTCGAACGGTGAATTTGGTGAATCTAGCGGTAGCCCTAGGTCGAGTGTAGAAGAGCTATTAGCCTTATGTTGTTTGAGTTGGAAGGAGAGGAGACCTCGCTCGGTGGTTAAGAACTTGCCCCTAGCTATTTTCAAAATGAGTGCGTTGAATGATCTTGTTGGGAGCATGACGTAGGCCATCCTTTGATCCGATTGAGCTTTGATTTCCCAACCTAATATCACCCTTTGCTAGCCTCGTTGAGCCTTACCTTTCCTAATTGTTAAACTCCACCAAACTTTCACCAAGACCACATATCCTAACCTAAAACGCACTAGAGCCCAGCTTTGAAATTTATACATTTTGTTGATGATTGTGCGATGCGGAGTAATAAAAATTTGGAGGTGTGATGTGGTGTGTGCGCGCAAAAAATGAAAAAAAAATTTAATTGATCCTATGTTATTATGGATCTATAAAAAAAAGAGAGAGTTAATGAACTCTAAAAAGAATAGAATCATAAGTATGGTAGTCTCGCGCACACCATAGTGTTTAATTGAAGTCTGGGGGAGTGTGCTTCAAGGTGAAGATGTTAAGGTTGAATTTTGCTTATTTACCGGAGGTTGGGTGCATTTAGCCAACGTTCTTCTACTTCATTACCGTACCTCAACCCAAGCCCAAGTCTAGCCTAGAAGCCCTACTGATTCTTGATAAGATCGTTTCATGCAGTGGAGAAGGTTTGAAAGGGCAAGCATATGACCATCGACCTTGATGGATTTCTTGGAGAGCACTTTCTTGAGATCCAATTTGAACAACGCTCACCTCAGCAGTTCACGCTATTTTCCCTAGGGCGTGACAATTCGATTCACCAATAATTCACCTCAGAGTAGTAGTATTTTGTATTTTACACTTGTAGAAGTTCTTAAAATATAGCCTTTGTTTTAAAATCTTTTCTACTTTATTTTTACGAGCGTTATTTCTTTACTTCCCATCGTGTTTTGCCTACGCAGTTGCTTCTTTAACGTGCACTTTTCTACCATAGGATTAAGTGTTTGCCCGAGATGTGCAAACAGGTAAGTCTGGGGGTGTGATGAGTCCCATTTTTATACACATTTATGGACTCATCTGGGCCGATTATCTAGTCTATGCACTACACTTTAGGCATATTTTCATTCATATTGGTTATTCCTTGATAGGTGCACTCTTAGGCCCATTTCAGTGTGCATTTGCGCTCCTTGTTATTGGGGGTAAGCACATGGTGCTCCTCTTCCATTTCTCTATGTTTATCTGGTGCTCGAGGTGTATTCCCAGCTATTTTTATCTTGTATGCAGGTGGCCGGATTATCTTGTATCCAGTTTTCTCCAAGAATTCATAACTGTGTAAAACGCACGATCGTGCATTTTCCTTGACGCACGGGCTGTTGCGGTCATGCGCTCTGATCTGGGCAGAAGACGGCCGATCTGAATTTAGTCGTGCATTTCACGCACGGGCGAATTTGCCCGTGCGGGAGTAAAACGCACGGTTGACCTGTGTTCCCCTTGTTTTAGTCATTTCTGAATTTACCCGTGCGTTTTGACGCACGGGCGGATTTGCCCGTGCGTTTTGACGCACGGGCGGATTTGCCCGTGCGTGAGTAAATCGCACGGGCGGCGCTGCGTCTCCCTCAAGCCTGGTTTTATCATTTAATAATGCACGGTTCACGCACGGTCGTGCGTTCGACCGTGCGTGACCATTTTTCTGCCTGTTTAGTATAAAATGCAGATTACATCGCAGAGAGCGAAGAAAGGAGCGGGAAATTAGGTCCTTCCCGCCGTTCCTGAGGTCTGAAAGCTCCTCCTTCACCTCCACCACCGAAGAGGCCATTTTCTGGCGTTTTCCACCACCATCCTTCCATCTGGGAGTGTTAGCAAGCATCCTCCGCCAAGTGCTCAAGCATTCCTCCTCGTGGGAAGCCATAGAAGAGCTGTAGGTCCCTGGAGCGGTGACAGCCTCCATTGAATCAGCACACCATCTGAGGGCCGAGCCCGGAGAGAGCCCGACAACCTATCATTCCGGCCGAGAACCCAAGACGCGGTGATTTCTTCCTATTGGTCTTCTCTAAACTTTATGTTTGTGTTTTCCTTGTGTTGTTGTAATGAACTATCATTTAGCTTTATGTTATGAATCTTTTGTGATGTTCATGTGCAATGATGCGGTGGTGCGAGAATAGCACTTTCTTTGCTGTGTTTTCTGAGATTTGTTGTGTGTGAAGCCCTAGCAATTGCTAGTGGTGTTGCTTGGAGAAGAGGTGTGTGCGACCCTCACTTGTCATAGTTACTTTCCGTCCACGCGCCTCCCGAAGCACGGCATCGCGGCCGTTGCATCCACCTCGCCTTGCGAAGCGGAGTTTTGACCCGATCTCTCTTTTCTGCACTAGCTTAAGAAACCCAAAATCAATGCCCTTGTTTTTCCTTTATTCGCTCGTATAACGACCGATTCACCACACATTTCGTTCACCAGAACCTGCATTCCTTGAGAGACGATATTCCGGGAAGCTATTCCCAATTTTATTACGTGACAGCGACCGGTGCACTTGCCGAATACGCATCATCCTCCGCTTCATCCCTCCTGCACGGTGCCTAGGAGCAGTTGCTTCTTTAACGTGCACTTTTCTACCATAGGATTAAGTGTTTGCCCGAGATGTGCAAACGGGTAAGTCTGGGGGTGTGATGAGTCCCATTTTTATACACATTTATGGACTCATCTGGGCCGATTATCTAGTCTATGCACTACACTTTAGGCATGTTTTCATTCATATTGGTTATTCCTTGATAGGTGCACTCTTAGGCCCATTTCAGTGTGCATTTGCGCTCCTTGTTATTGGGGGTAAGCACATGGTGCTCCTCTTCCATTTCTCTATGTTTATCTGGTGCTGGAGGTGTATTCCCAGCTATTTTTATCTTGTATGCAGGTGGCCGGATTATCTTGTATCCAGTTTTCTCCAAGAATTCATAACTGTGTAAAACGCACGATCGTGCATTTTCCTTGACGCACGGGCTGTTGCGGTCATGCGCTCTGATCTGGGCAGAAGACGGCCGATCTGAATTTAGTCGTGCATTTCACGCACGGGCGAATTTGCCCGTGCGGGAGTAAAACGCACGGTTGACCTGTGTTCCCCTTGTTTTAGTCATTTCTGAATTTACCCGTGCGTTTTGATGCACGGGCGGATTTGCCCGTGCGTGAGTAAATCGCACGGGCGGCGCTGCATCTCCCTCAAGCCTTGTTTTATCATTTAATAATGCACGGTTCACGCACGGTCGTGCGTTCGACCGTGCGTGACCATTTTTCTGCCTGTTTAGTATAAAATGCAGATTACATCGCAGAGAGCGAAGAAAGGAGCGGGAAATTAGGTCCTTCCCGCCGTTCCTGAGGTCTGAAAGCTCCTCCTTCACCTCCACCACCGAAGAGGCCATTTTCTGGCGTTTTCCACCACCATCCTTCCATCTGGGAGTGTTAGCAAGCATCCTCCGCCAAGTGCTCAAGCATTCCTCCTCGTGGGAAGCCATAGAAGAGCTGTAGGTCCCTGGAGCGGTGACAGCCTCCATTGAATCAGCACACCATCTGAGGGCCGAGCCCGGAGAGAGCCCGACAACCTATCATTCCGGCCGAGAACCCAAGACGCGGTGATTTCTTCCTATTGGTCTTCTCTAAACTTTATGTTTGTGTTTTCCTTGTGTTGTTGTAATGAACTATCATTTAGCTTTATGTTATGAATCTTTTGTGATGTTCATGTGCAATGTTGCGGTGGTGCGAGAATAGCACTTTCTTTGCTGTGTTTTCTGAGATTTGTTGTGTGTGAAGCCCTAGCAATTGCTAGTGGTGTTGCTTGGAGAAGAGGTGTGTGCGACCCTCACCCGTCATAGTTACTTTCCGTCCAGGCGCCTCCCGAAGCACGGCATCGCGGCCGTTGCATCCACCTCGCCTTGCGAAGCGGAGTTTTGACCCGATCTCTCTTTTCTGCACTAGCTTAAGAAACCCCAAATCAATGCCCTTGTTTTTCCTTTATTCGCTCGTATAACGACCGATTCACCACACGTTTCGTTCACCAGAACCTGCATTCCTTGAGAGACGATATTCGGGGAAGCTATTCCCAATTTTATTACGTGACAGCGACCGGTGCACTTGCCGAATACGCATCATCCTCTGCTTCATCCCTCCCGCACGGTGCCTAGGAGCCATTGGGGGTGGGGTGGGGAACATAAGCCTTAGTCTTTTTGACTAACGGTCGGTGGACCATATTATTTTAGGGGATCGAGGAAACGCAGCAACACCAGAGGTCGATGCAGATGGAGGCGGACCAGTCAAGTGCAGGAGCACTAGTTTCAGGATCAGGGAGTGATTAGTAGTTAGCTTCCGCGAGTGATCTTGTAGTGAGGATATGATGTACAGGGCATGAGCCCTTTATTAATGTAATCTTTGATATTTCAGTTATATTATGTGGACATTTATTATATATAGCATGTGATTTGTGGACTTGAACTTCTGTTGTTCGTTTATTCTTTTCTTCTTCTGTGATCGATATGGCCGGCAGAATCGACGTTTTGTATTGGCGACCTTCCCGAGTGAGTGTGTCACCGCAAAGCGGCGGTTCTGGGCATAAGACCCAGGTTTTCAAAAGAAAAAAATGGGGTCTTACAGGGAAGGTAGAGAAGATGCGAGTTAGTGGGGGCCTTGGTCTAGAGGATAGGGAGAAGATGATGGGGTGCATTGATGCATAAAAACAATGCTCGCAAACGACAACGGCAAGTGTACCGCGTCGAAAGTAGTATAGGTTTATAAAAACCAAGGTCGTATTAGACTCGGGGTGGTTGAGTAATTCTACTTTGAAAATCGTTATTATCTTATCAAATACATATTGAGTTGTAGTTGCGAATAGTAAAAACTAGAAGAAATGCTAACGGAATTAAATCGATGGTGTAAAACTAGCACCTGATCATGAATCATCTCGGAAAAAGAGAATATTGAAATGAGAATAGAATGCAATTCTCTTGTTAAAGAGGCTTTGACCGTGGAGGTTCCCAAAGTATGAACACTCCTCTTTCGAGGTTTAGGTTCAACTAAGCTTAGGTGTATCGACCGAACTTTCATTCTCAAATCGCATCGCCTAAGACTTGCCTTAGGTTGTGAATCTCGCTATTGGATTTTACTCCAATCCGGAAGAGTTATGTCATCCTCTCTCGAGGGTTGCGTTATACTCCTTTTACCAATGAGTGATCGATTCGACTTACGAGCCTCTCGGCTAACTAAAGAATGAAAACAATATGAAGACTATATATTGATGATATAGCCTCATAATAATTTGTTAGATCAATGGTAAATCGTAAGCGTTCAACAATTAGAAAAAAGCAAATCTAAAAATCATAGCAAAATTATCTCATCCTCGGATCGTCGCGATCGAGCACTATAGGAATTAGCTACTCATGGAGATGAAGGAATCATTATTATACGACATGATGCAATATGAAGAAAAACACGATAGACAAGTTGTGACAAAAATTGAAATTGAAATAATCAAAATAATATTTTATTGCTAGCAGAAATAGAGGTTACACGAAATAAAAGCGTAAAAAAGAAATAGAAAAAAAATAACAACACGAGTTACAAGAGACGGAAAATGAATAAACCAAAACCTCATTTTCTCCCGGAATTCTACAAAAACAAATATTCTAAATCTCTTTTTCCAAAAGTTATCCCCAATCTCTCACTAAAATAATCCCCCTTTTCTCCTCCCCAACTAGCCATATTTATAGGTGCAAACCATCCAGCCGTGCCAATCAATTGAAGAAAAGAAAATAAATAGAGGGGTGGGGTCCATGGCTGTTTTAATGGATGAAATAAGTGGCGTTTCCATCATTTGAGGTGGCGTTTTCATGTGAGTTGGCAGCTGGCGGCGGGATTTCTGGAAATGAAATGACATAAATGATGTGGCAGCATGGAGGAGGTTCTGGATTGCTGGAGGTGGAGTTGTAGATCGCTGACGTGGAGGAGTGGAGGTCGTCGGCGCTGTTTCTACGTGGAGGAGGTGCACATGGATTTCTGACGTGGAGTAGCTGGTGGAGGCAGGGATTGGGCAGAGCAGCAGCTGGGGAGGTGGCCGGAGCTCCATGCAAAGGTGGCGGTGGATGTTCTTTCATACGCGCATATATATATATATTTATATATATATGTATATATATATAAATAAATATATATGTATATATAAATAAATATATATGTATATATAAATAAATATATATGTATATATAAATAAATAAATATATACGTATATATATATATAAATTTGAACAAAGGCCATGCATAGATTTCACATGAGGGGCTCGAACGGGTGCGACGGCAACATGAAATTATTTGGACGAGAGTGGTTGTATTCAAAGGTGGCGGCGATGACGTTGCGCTTTCGGGGTTTTGGAGGAGGCCGAAGTGGTCGAGCACAACATGCATGCGAAGGTGGTGGAGCCGAACTACACGCGGACGAATCTGTCTTTAAAATTATGGACGCGACGACGGGATATTGCACATAACTTCACCTCAGGCCTGCCGTATTTCTACAGAATAGAAAAATATATGAGTTAGAACATAAGATATTATTTTTACGAAAATTTATAAAAACAATGAACAAAATGCGATAATTTATTTAAATATCTAATAAGATATTAGCCTAAAATGATGACTAAAATATTAGTCATCATGCATCCAAAGGAGTGTGGATATCGTCGCATGGAGCGGTGGCGACCCGAAACGTTCTACCCTTGAATCCATGTAATGCGATGTTTTACTTTCAAACTTAGTTTTCCTTATATATAATATGACGACTCATGGGATGAGAGGTTTCTAAGGCATAGCCCCAAGCCGACCCGCTGACCAAGCTCCCACCTAGCTTGCAGGGTCGTAGGCTCACTCTATGGAAGGATGGAAATATCTTTAAGTGAAACACAGCCCGAGGTGATCCCGCTGTCAGGCTCTCTCTAGCTGACAAGACAGATGGTGCTCAAAGGCCTTTTCAAAGGAATAGCCCTGAGTAGACCCATTGACCAGGCTCTCACCTAGCTGGCAGGGCCGTAGGATCACTTGGTGGAAGGATGGAAAGTTTCAAATGGTTAGCCCCGAGCAGACCCACTGACAAGGCTCCCACCTAGATGGCAGGGTCGTAGGCTCACTCGGTGGCAGGATGGAAATATTTTTAAGTGAAACATAGCCCGAGGTGATCCCGTTGTCAGGCTCTCTCTAGCTGACAAGGCAGACGGTGCTTGGAGGCCTTTACTAAGGCATATCCCCGATCAGACCCGCTGATAAGGCTCTCACCTAGCTGGTAGGGCTGTAGGCTCACTCGGTGGCAGGATGGAAAGATTCAAAAGGTTAGCCCCGAGCAGACCCACTGACCAGGCTCCCACCTAGCTGACAGGGTTGTAGGCTCACTCGTTGGCAGAATGGAAAGTTTCAAAAGGCTATCCCCGAGCAAACCAGCTGACCAGGATCCCACCTAGTTGGCGGGGCCGTAAGCTCACTCGGTGGCAGGATGGAAATAGTTTTAATTGAAACACAGCCTGAAGTGATCCAGCTGTCAGGCTCTCTCAAGCTGACATGACAGACAATGCTCAAAGGTATTTTCTAAGGCATAGCCCCGTGCAGACCCGTTGACCAGGCTCTCACCTAGCTGGCATGGTCGTAGGCTCACTCGGTGGCAGGATGGAAAAAGTATCAAAAGGTTAGCCCCGAGCAGACCCGCTGAGCAGGTTCCCACCTAGCTGGTAGGGCCGTAGGCAAACTCGGTGGCAGGATGGAAAGTTTCAAAAGGTTAGCCCTGAGCAAACCCACTGACTAGGCTCCCACCAAGCTGGCAAGGCCGTAGGCTCACTCGGTGGTAGGATGGAAATATTTTTAAGTGAAACACAGCCCGAGGTGATCCCGCTGTCAGGCTCTCTCTAGATGACAGGGTAGACGGTGCTCGAAGGCCTTTTCTAAGGCATAGCCCCGAGCAGACCTGTTGACTTGGCTCTCACCTAGCTGGCAGGGTCATAGGCCCACTCGGTAGCAAGATGGAAAGTTTCGAAAGGATTGCCCTGAGCAGACCCGCTGACCAAGCTCTCACCTAGCTGGCAGGGCTGTAGGCTCACTCGGTGGTAGGATGGAAAGTGAAAGGAGGTCTAGTTCTTATTTATCTGTTAAAACTCTTGTTTAAGTTTGGTTTCAAAATAAATGATATATATACAAATATATATAGGATGTTTGCTGTAGGAGTAATAAGCACAAACAGTTAGAGTGCATAAATAAAATACAGCAAAAGAAACAGTGCAAAGCAAATAGGAAGCAAGCAATCCAGATGACACAAAAATATATAGTAGTTCCCCTCAACTGGGTACATCTACTCTTCTACCCACTGGTAGGAATCCACTATGAGGTTGTTGATAAGGTGCCCTCACACCAGGTGAGCTGTTGATAAGGTGCTCTAACAAACTGCAGGTTTTTGCTAAGGTGCCCTGTCACCGGGATTAACTTTTGAAGGGAGTTATAACCCTGTACAGGATGGGGTAAGGAAGTAAAAATAAAAGCAGAAATTAAATTGTTCTTCTCTGTATAAGAAGACTCTTGAAGATCCTGGTTTGAAGTTGAATGAATCTTGATGAGGATGTTGAAGAGCTCCCCCTGTCTGATGTAAGTTGATGACAGTTCTGGAGTCCTCTTCTCTTGATTGTACAAACACTTATTTCCTCTTATGCAGTGATGATCCTGAGCAAGTAATTGTGATTTGTGTCTCAGGTTGTTTTGAATCTGCAGGAAGATGTTATTACTGTAGAACAACAAGATAAATTTTCTCTTCTCTGTCGTGTGTTCTCTCTGTGTGTTCTCATCCTTTGTACTCTTCTGTAAGTTCCCTTTATAATCTGAGGACCCTTGCTCTTAATTTGAATTCTCTTCTAGGGAAGAAGAGAAGAGATGAAGTCTCTATCATTGATTTGACTCTTCGAGAAGATAACCTGTCGTTACTCTTCATTAAAGCTGATCTGCAACCGCTATAATATTTATTAATCTGCAATGGCTAAGTTAAATATCATAAAGAAAGAGAGCAGAATAAAATAATATTTGTCGAGCTTCTGGCTAGAATTTGTCTAGCGCTGAACGGCATTTGTCGAGCGCCTTTCTGAAGGTTTGTCGAGCTCTTCACATTTCGTGATTCATCGAGCGCCTTTCTGAGGCTTTGTCGAGCTCTTCCACTTTTTGTCGAGCGGCGTTCAGAGAATAATTTGTTGACCGCTGAGACTGGCTGTATGGTGAGTGGTTAATGAAATGACAGATTCGTCTAACGTCGTTCGACAAATGTCGAGCTCTGTTTGTCGAAAGTCGAGAATAAATATTTTTGTTTATTTAATTTTCTCCGATTCGATCGCATTACATTTAATTTATGTTCACTTAGATTGATCTAAATTATTAGATGACTTATTAACAAAAGGATGGATCCTAACTCAAATCAAAAGCTATGGTTCCAACAATCTCCCCCTATTTGAGTTGGGATCCTTAATCAAATTAAAACTAGTGACCTGGTGGTCTCCCCCTATTTGGTTTAGGATGCCGACAGTTTTAATTTTTATATTCTCCTTTTCTCTCTCACTTGGTTTCTCTGAATTTCTCATTTTCTCTCTCACTTGGGCTTTAATAATTTTCATCCTTTTAAAATTATTTGAGCAACTCTGCTTTCCTAGATTTTAATTTCTTAAGATTTGAATTAAAATTTTCAATTGCAGCAACCTTTGTAATTAGAGAGATTAAATCTTATTTGGGGTTTTGAGCTTCTCATTTTCTCTCTCACTTGGTTAATTTTATTATTCTAGAAGGATTTTAATATATGAGTTGCTACATCTGTTGATGAATTTTAAGGAATGTTTTAGATTATAAGAACATTGTCAGACATCTTCGTTCTCGTAGAGTCCCTTTATCAGAAGAAACTCACACTCAGTGCTATGATCATTACTGATCAATGCAGCTACAGTATAATGTTCAAACTGACTTGGAGAAGTCTGTAAGAATACAAAGTTGTCTTAACATTGTTTTTATAATGGAAACAATCCATCTAAATTTTAGATTTGCTGTTTGAGTTAGGATGGAGTTTAATGGTGAGAAACTTATTAATAATTAATTAGAAAGTTTCTTAAAATATATTAGCCTTTTTATTTCATTAAAATATAAGTTTGAAGATTTTTGTTGATCATGATTAATTAATTTCTCTTTAGAAAGTTGTTCAAACTTTTTGGCCTGCATTTTGAGATTTCTCCCATTAGTTGTGCTTGCCATAGAAATTTTGTTTTTAAGAGGAATAGTCTGTTCTTCTGATGATTTCAAATTTTCTTGAAGTTTATTATTCTCAGGAGTTAGAAAATTTTATATTTGTTAACTCTTTTAAAGGTTTATTTTCATATTTTATTAATTCTGTAAATGTTAATTTATGATTAGTTTTATCTTGAGTAGAGGTAAAATTATAAGTTGGAGTTCCTCAGTTACCTCTAGCTTTTCCGATTCGATTTCTGCATCTGGAATTTGATGTGAGCCACCATATATGGCCATCATGCATAAAGCTCTAGCTCTAAGTTCTTCTTCTTCTTCTTCACTTGGATTTTTTTGATGGTTCTGCATCAAAAATATAGTTAGTTGAAGAGATAGATGTAGGTTTATTTACCATCCTAGAGAGGGAGTTCCAGATTCCTCTTGCAGAAGTGCAGTCTTCAAGTTATTGAAGAATGTCTTTTGACACTGACTGAGCCAATATCTGCATGGCTTTGGCATTTACATCTGAGGATGGGGAAGGTTCTGTAGATGGGGAAGGTCCTTTATGTTTATCAGTCTGCCCATCATCAGTACCAGCTTTGAATTTATCTGGCTTTATTTTGCAAACACGGGCAGTGACATCAGTTTCTCTGTTGCCACGTTTTATTTCGGTAGTTTTCATTGAAGAAGATATATCAGTGCCAACATAAACAGGCCCTGTCAAGTTAGATTTGTAAATTTCTTCATCTATGGCATTCATATATAACTTAGTTCTAACTTGCCATAAAGAAAAATTATCCAAATTAAATATAGGTGGATCTGGAGACAGAAATTTTACTTGTATCATTTTAGAAAAACTTTTTAGAACAGATTTAAGAACTAAGTGATCTTTGTGATTTCAGGTGTTAACCTGTGTGACAAATCAACCTATCTCTGATACCAATTGAAAGGAGGTCTAGTTCTTATTTATCTGTTAAAACTCTTGTTTAAGTTTGGTTTCAAAATAAATGATATATATACAAATATATATAGGATGTTTGCTGTAGGAGTAATAAGCACAAACAGTTAGAATGCATAAATAAAATACAGCAAAAGAAACAGTGCAAAGCAAATAGGAAGCAAGCAATCTAGATGACACAAAAATATATAGTAGTTCCCCTCAACTGGGTACATCTACTCTTCTACCCACTGGTAGGAATCCACTATGAGGTTGTTGATAAGGTGCCCTCCCACCAGGTGAGCTGTTGATAAGGTGCTCTAACCAAACTGCAGGTTCTTGCTAAGGTGCCCTGTCACCAGGATTAACTTTTGAAGGGAGTTATAACCCTGTACAGGATGGGGTAAGGAAGTAAAAATAAAAGAAGAAATTAAATTGTTCTTCTCTGTATAAGAAGACTCTTGAAGATCCTGGTTTGAAGTTGAATGAATCTTGATGAGGATGCTGAAGAGCTCCCCCTGTCTGATGTAAGTTGATGACAGTTCTGGAGTCCTCTTCTCTTGATTGTACAAACACTTATTTCCTCTTATGCAGTGATGATCCTGAGCAAGTAATTGTGATTTGTGTCTCAGGTTGTTTTGAATCTGCAGGAAGATGTTAGTACTGTAGAACAACAAGATAAATTTTCTCTTCTCTGTCGTGTGTTCTCTCTGTGTGTTCTCATCCTTTGTACTCTTCTGTAAGTTCCCTTTATAATCTGAGGACCCTTGCTCTTAATTTGAATTCTCTTCTCGGGAAGAAGAGAAGAGCTAAAGTCTCTATCATTGATTTGACTCTTCGAGAAGATAACCTGCCGTTACTCTTCATTAAAGCTGATCTGCAACGGCTATAATATTTATTAATCTGCAACGGCTAAGTTAAATATCATAACGAAAGAGAGCAGAATAAAATAATATTTGTCAAGCTTCTGGCTAGAATTTGTCGAGCGCTGAACGGCATTTGTCGAGCGTCTTTCTGAAGGCTTGTCGAGCTCTTCACATTTCGTGATTCGCCGAGCGCCTTTCTGAGGCTTTGTCGAGCTCTTCCACTTTTTGTCGAGCGGCGTTCAGGGAATAATTTGTTGACTGCTGAGACTGGCTGTCTGGTGAGTGGTTAATGAAATGACAGATTCGTCTAACGTCGTTCGACAAATGTCGAGCTCCGTTCGTTGAAAGCCGAGAATAAATATTTTTGTTTATTTAATTTTCTCCGATTCGATCGCATCATATTTAATTTATGTTCACTTAGATTGATCTAAATTATTAGATGACTTATTAACAAAAGGATGGATCCTAACTCAAATCAAAAGCTATGGTTCCAACAGAAAGTTTCAAAAGGATAGCCCCGAGCAGACCCGCTGACCAGGATCTCACCTAGCTGGTAGGGTCGTAGCTCACTCGGTGGTAGGATGGAAAGTTTCAAAATGATAGCCCTAAGCAGACCCGCTGACCAGGCTCTCACCTAGCTGGCAGGGCCATAGGCTCACTCAGTGGCAGGATGAAAAGTTTCAAAAGGTTAGCCCCGAGTAGACTCGCTGACTAGGCTCTCACCTAGCTGGCAGGGACGTTGGCTCACTCGGTGATAGGATGGAAAGTTTCAAAAGGTTGGCCCCGAGCAGACCCGCTGACCTGGCTCCCACCTAGCTAGCAGGGTCGTAGGCTTACTCGGTGGCAGGTTTCAAAATGTAGCCCCAAGCAGACCCGCTGACCAGGCTCTCACCTAGCTGGCAGGGCCATAGGATCACTCGGTGGTAATCCATGAGGAAGGCAAGGTAAGAAAGGAAAATCGAATGAGGGTAGGATTAACACATGGAGTCTCAGTATAAGGTTGGCGAACGGTGTCCATCATAAAGGGCACTGGCTGCAAATGGTATCATTCGAGAAGGGCACTCATCGGCGAATGGTGTCATTTGAAAAGGGCACTCGCCCGATGAATGCACAGCGGGGGGCTTGCCAGCCCCAGGGGATGCAAGAAACTAGCGAGACGAAGTGGGCTCTCGGTGCAGTTACGCTCTTGGTAGGATTCATCAAAATCGTCTAAGCCCTAAAAAGGCATGGGACAGTGCGAAAGGGTTGCGACCGCGTGGCATGACTGTGCAGCGAGAGCATCTCAGTTATGACCTAGGATAAGGGTCATCAGTACTAAGAGCGAGCAAGCGATATGCGAGCACACATGCAAAAATGCGAGAGCGGGTGAAATAATGTACGAGTGCACGAGCTATCGGCTGATAAAAGCGAGAGATGTAGAGAAAAATACATAATAAGAACAACAGTCACAAACTGAAGCAAAGGTATTTCATTTCATTTCATTGTAAAGAAATTACAAAGAAAAGCTTCTCGCTTTACATCTGGAGAGAAAAAAGAAAAAAGAAAAGGGGTCTTCATGGGTGGTCATCAGCTTCCTCGCTGGAATATCTGCTGCTCTCGCCCGGAGAAGGAAGGTTGCCGAGTTCCCGCCTATCACCAGCTCCATCCGCAGGTCATTCTCCCGGGCGAAGAGCTCGGTTAGCACATGAAGGGACAGAATCCTCTTGCCCTCTTCCTTCAGGAGCCCGGCACTTTGCAGCACCTCCAGCGCGTGCTTTGCTGCCCCCTGGGCCGACCTCTACATCAGTCCTTTGAACTCGACATTAGAGTAAAGATGCCAAGTTTCCCTATCCGCAGGAGGTGGCCGAGCAGCGACATCTTGCAGCGTTTGGTTCTCGACCTCCAGCTACTTAACACGTTCCTCAAGGATGCGTGCTCGCATGAGTAGGGTATCATAGTTGGCTATGTCCTACAAGAAAAAAGAAGGTTTGCGTGGGAAAGGAAGGAAATGCGAGAGCTTAGGTCACTACGAGGAGAAACGCTCACCTCTCAGGCTGGGTGGCTGGCGAGAAGGGCCTCGGCTATCGGTGGTTGATGTTTCACGGCCAAGACCTCGGCAGAGACATCAGTACGGGTCTTCTCGACTTCGTCCACGTTCTGTGCAAGGGTCATGGTACGGCGAGAAGACATGTGAGTCAACTCGAGAGCGCGCATCATAGCCCGTGAGCCCTCATGCGTGAGCGTCTGAGTGGTCTCAGCATCGTAGATGGAGACATCCTCATGGCTATAAAGCGCGTAGGAGAGGTTGTAAGCCTGGCCGCTGGTGGTCTCCTGCTCCATCCAGGATGGAAGAAGGGTAGATATGGAGACCCGATTGGCCTTCCGGTCTCATTGGAGTAGGGGCTTGCCGGCCGCATCCACATACCTCTCGCCGAGAGGGAAGTTTCAATGCCCTCTCGGCACCGGCGCATAGGAGGGCTCCGTCGGCGCAGTGGCGGCCTGGACCACTGAGTCCACAGTAGGGGCACTCGAGCTTGGGGTCTCGTCCGCGACCGCCTTTCCCTTGGAGGCTGAGGAAGGCTTCGACCACTTGGAGGGAGAGCTGATGGACGCGTCGGGCTTCCGCTTTTTCCTGCTGGGCTTTGCGGAAGGCGGACCCTTGCGACAAGCCGTGGAGGCGGCCCACGCTAGGGCAAGAGCATCATCATGAGTGATCTCCACGGGCACATTCAGCGGGTGGAGGGGAAGACTTCGAACCCCTGCATCAGGAAAGTCAGGTAAGAAGAAGAAAGCGAGTGAAAGCAAGTGGGAGCTAGGGTTGAAATTGTTCGGCTTACCCTCTCCCGGCAGGATCGGTGGTAGCGAGCCTACGTGCTTCCGCAGATGCACGAAGTCCATTCAATGCGTCTAGATGAACGCATGGAGCTTGGCCCCGTAACATCCCAGCATTGGAGGCCGGAAGGTCGACTCTTCCTCCTGCACTGGTGCGAGGAGAGTGTTGTCGAAGTTCCCTGTCACGAAGATGAACCGCCGAGTATAGTCGTGAAATTTGTGGTGGTACCGGTGACCCTGTTCTTCGCCCAGAAGTTGAAAAACATATGGATGACGGGGAGGCAGAACTCGATCCCCTCCTCCTGCAAGTAGCAAATGAATGCTACCAGCATCACTATGGAATTCAGGTTCAGCTGAGCGAGAACTACGCCGAAGTAACAGAACGTTTGGCGCAGTTCGAACCAGAGGAGGAGCCGGAGTCCCACCTCGAAATGGTCCAGTGGTATGGCGAGAGCGTCGTGTTAGATCTGGTTGATGCGATCGCGACCTCCTGGACGGCGCATAGTGAATCCTGGCGGGATGTAATCGGCGACTATTGCGGCGAAATCCTCTTCGCAAAGGTAGCAGGTATCAAAGGGTTGGTTGAGGAATGACTGGGTGTACCTGCTCCTGCCATCGGGTTCGGGGGCCATCTCGCGAAAAGAAGGTATATGGATAGTGTAGAGAGAGGTGCGAGTGCTGGCACGAGAGAAAG
Source organism: Dactylorhiza incarnata (assembly GCA_033032865.1). Classification (NCBI taxonomy): domain Eukaryota; kingdom Viridiplantae; phylum Streptophyta; class Magnoliopsida; order Asparagales; family Orchidaceae; genus Dactylorhiza; species Dactylorhiza incarnata. The sequence goes on along the minus strand of JAWHQI010000033.1, from coordinate 5,284,600 downwards.
AGAAGAAAGCGTGATAAAGGCGGTAGGTGGGCTGACTATTTATAGAAAAAATAAAAAAATGAATGGAAGTCTCTACGCACGGGGTGCGGATAGCGGACGCACTACCCTGGCACCCTGGAGTACAAGCCAGCCTACCTACACCCCATTCGCCGACAAGTGGCGAAAGAGACGCTCGAGATTCTTCAGGAGAAAGCAAACTAAAAAGTACAGGGAAAATGAAGGCATCAGCAAGATAGCATTCAGAAAACTTGTGAAAGACAAAGTAACATACAAACAGATAAATTGTTCACAATATACAACATGTCTCGCCTGGATTCAGTACATAAGAAAGAAAAAAGGAGAAATAACATGGGTGCGAGAGAATACAGGGGGCGAGAGCCAGTAGGCGTAATACTGTACCCACCGCCATCGACCCATGCCTCGCCTCCCTGTCCTCGGAGGCACTCATTGGTAGTAATACACGCTTACTACTGTGAGCTCTTGGTGGACCAGATGCATCTGGTCCCTAGCCCACGCGATATGCCTCCCATGAGAAGTCTCATCGCACCCGCCCCCTCACGCTCCATCTCCCGATGAGGTGTGTATAATCTCGCTCAAGGACGCTCAGCCGATGCTCAAAGGTTGCCCGTTGCCCATCGACCTGGTTTGCGAGGTCTCACTGTATACAGATGAGCTTGCCGAGAACCTCCGTCATCCGCACCTTCATCATCCCAGAGTCAGCAGGATCGCCCAGGAAGTTTAAAAGATCACAAGGGGAGGGAGGAGGCGAGAAAATTTCCTTTTCATCCTCGTATTAAGGGTCCCACGGCGAGGCCTCTCGGAATCCTACGAGAGAAAACGCTAGATGAATATGGTGTGGAGACCTTGGTAAAAGAAAGTCACCGTGGGATAACTAACTAACCTTGCACAGGTTCTCTGTCTTAACATCGACAAGAGGGGCTAGGTTTCCCTACGAATGGTTGACTAGGTTGGTGAAGAGATTTCCCTATCCTGGGGCGGTGCGGCGCCTGGTTGACGGCAGAGGTGGTGACGTGGTCAATACCCGGAGGCTTATGGTCCGTGTCCCTCTCGTCCGTGCATTCCGGCTCTACCATGAGGGTGGTAGTCTCGGGAATGGGCGAGATACGCGGGGTAGGAGGAGGATCTCGCGGGGTCAGGGGAGGATCACGCGATGTCGTAGAAAGCCTTGTGGTCCCGAAGGTGGAGGCTGCGGGAAGGAAGCGGAATAGATAAGTTGGCGAAAGATAAAGGGTACGCGAGAAGGTAATAAAGAGCTTACCTAGCACCGGCGCAGTTCCGCCAGGAGTACCTAGAGGGGTGAGCTCCTGGGCTGGTGGAGCACCTCCGAGGGCAGGTGGGGGGATGTCGGCATCCGCCGGGTTGATCCTGAGGTCGCCTCCCGCCATCTGCAGGTTCTTCGAGTGGTAGAAATTATTAAGATATAAGGTCCCCAAGATTAGCTTTAAAGCAAGATAGATTATAATACCTCGGTGATGTTGTCGGGAGGGATGTTGGAGAGGGTGGGATTCACCGACGCGGACTTCCTCACCGACAGGTCTTGCCAGACCACCCTGGCCTTCTTTAGCTGGTAGGGCTTAGAAGAATCCCTCTTTGACGAGAGCCAGGGGATATACCGAGTAGACCTGGAAGTATTCTCCGCCTGAGCGGCAACAAGGTCCATCAGTCCTTGTGAGAGAGGTCTCGGCATCTGCTTGAACAACATTTTGACAAAAGCTCAAAGGTGAAAAAGAGAAACAGTAACAGGAGGACAAGTACTCTCAAGGCAGCGGCCTGAGGTATATTTATAGCAGAGGGGAGGGGCCCACAAAAAAGATTCCCTCCAGGTCAGCAAAGAACTCGCCGAATATTGGGGGTTTGACTTTTCTTTCCGAGTGTAGGACTCACTCACAAAGAGCGGGGATAGTGTATAACCCCGTATTCGTCGAGTGGGTCCCAAAGGTCCAAAAGGCAGGCAAGATAGATTAAGAACGACACTCGCCCAGGTCAAGAGAGGCAGGGGAGCATCAGGGTGAGTGAGAGCCTCTTCTGCAGAGCACTCGCTCACTTAGGAGTGCGAATGCGCTGAAGGTCAGGCGAGTGGTGTCCCCACGGACCACTCGCCCAGTAGAACCTAGTGTGTGAGAGGCCTGGCGAGTGGTGCCTTCACGGACCACTCGCATAGAAGTCTTTAGTGGGGAAATGACCTAGATACCCTTCATGGGCCTTCACGGAGCACTCGCAAGAGTCTTGTTGTTGTCCCGCTCGACTGACGGTAGAAACTTCCTCAGCAATATCTCCTTGAACTGCTCCCATGAGTACCCATCCACAAGACTCTTCTTCTCTCTGATCCACCAGCCCTTAGCAAGGCACTTCAGCTGAAAAGCGGTGACCATTACCTTTTGGTCCGCTGAAATCCCTGTACAAAAGACCAATTCCTTGATCGCTACAAGCCAATCCTCTAACGCCATGAAATTCGCTCTACCATCAAAAGTTGGGGGAACTAAATGCTGAAAAAGCGAGATGAAATCCACCCCAGGCGGCAACACAAAAGGGGGCACTAAGTGAGCAGGGCAGACAGGAACAACCTGAACTATCGTAGGATCCCGCACAGAAGGCTGCTGCCTTAAGGTGGCGGTCAACAACACCTGCAACTGCTCTTGCATCGCAACTAACTGCCTCGACAGAGCCTCATTGCTCTGACACAGCTCCTCGATCAATGCCTTACTATGTGCACCAGAAGTCTCACCCTCAGATTTGGGAGGAGATTCCAACGAATGACGCTTAGGAGCCATTACTAAAGAATAACAATAAACAGTCTATCAAGACTTGACCCAGACCCTAAAGAAGGAAAGGGAAATGCAAATACTTGCTCTTGATACTAAAATGCTCTGGGATTTTTTTTGAATGATTTTATGCTAACAGATGAGATCCGTCATTGCTAACTCTCGTGCATATAATATGAATGCATGAATGCTTAACATCTTCCTTTTAAATCATGCGTGTACATATGTCATCATGTAGATCTTTAACTTGACACGTGTGCTGATGCTATGTTATGATGTATATGCTTTGCTATGCATTCTAATAAAAGCCTTAATTCCTTTTATGAGCAGAGCACACATGCAATATTACGCATCCCATACTACATAATATCGCATGTTGTTGGGTCCAGCATTCCTTCACTTGACCCATAGCGCCTTTCCTACTTCCTTAAATAAAAAGTAGCATCATTCCCATAAGTCCGGGCTTTTAGGACAGTTGGTTGCACTGGATCCTACAAGTGGTATCAGAGGAGGTTACGGGTTCGAGATAGGGGGCGCTGATTAAATCCCGAAATTTCTCTACCTGTGTGGGTCCCGGCAGGTCAGGCGACCGCGGCCATGTGAAAAACCACCTCTGAGTCATGTGGTGCGCCGCCTCTGAGCCACGTGGAGCACCTCTGAGCTTGCGGGTCGTGTTGGGTGCTGGGGAGGATTGTTGGGTCCATCGTTCCTTCACTTGACCCGTAGCACCTTTCCTACTTCCTTAAAGAAAATGTAGCGCCCTTCCCATAAGTCCGGGCTTTTGGGACAGTTGGTTGCGCTGGATCCTACACATTTAACAAAAATAAAATCTAATGGGCATTCATGTGATGATTGTTATGCATCCCATACTACATAACAATCACATGGTGCTTCCTATGAGGATCCATATGCAACCACATATTATACATCCCATACTACATAATATGCCCCGTATACTTCTTATCATGCTTATAAGTGTAGTGTTCATGCTTCCATCAAGACATATTGTTGACATATCGGTGTGTGTATGCAATGAAACGACGCGATTAGAATTTTGCTTAAGGGAAGTGGTCGCCCAACTTACTTGCCAAACCAACCAACCCTCTTGAAAAACCTGGCTCTAATACCAAGTGTCACAACCCACACTTTCCCACTAAATAATAAATAATATCATAGTAAAGGGAAAATATGCTATATGATGCCACATCATGCAAGGGAAAACTACAGACGCTCAGACAACCACTCCTTATTGATATTTATTAAGAGACATAAATATGATTGAGTTAAAAATAGAATTTACATTTTAGCTTAAGACTGTGTCCCTCGGTCCAGTGGATCAACTAGTTGATGCGCTATTTCGGCACTGCTAATTAGCAGGCACGAAATGCGATACGACGGCAGTGCACCGGTCGCTCAAGTAATAAAAATGGGAAGTTATCCCCAAGTATCGATCTCTCAAGGAATGCAGGATGTGGTGATAAGAAAATAGAGTGAGGCGATTGTTATGACGAGTAACAGAAAGTAAAAATAAGGGCTTTATGATGGGTGATCTAGACTATTGCAGAAATAAGAGATGCGGGTCAAAACTCCGCTTCGCAAGGCGGGATGGATGCAACGGCCGCGATGCCGTGCTTCGGAAGGCGCGTGGACGGAAAGTAACTGTGATGATTGAGGGTCGCACACACCTCTTCGCAAAGTGGGGGTGAGTGCAGCGGCCGCGATGCCGCGCTTCGGTAAGCGGGTGAAATGGCCACGGTGCGGGGTTTTGTGAGGGTCGAGTTCACCTCTTCACTCTCACCTCTAGCTTTTGCTAGGGTGAGCTAGCTAGAACGTGTATGTGGAAGTGGAGTGTAGTGGGGTGCAAGCGAATGCAACACAGAGCAATACAAAGGAGATTATGTAAACACCAAATAATTCATTCATAAACAAACAAATCATTCAAGTGCATTACACAAATATTCATCTAGTTATACAAGATAAGTTAAGAGAAAACCACTCAAGAAGGAGAGCCGTCGGTCACGGCCGGAATAGCGGGTTGTCAATCCGCTTCCGAACTCGGTTGAGGGGTGCTTCCAGTGCTGGAGGTCTGTCACTTTCTCCGGTGATCTCCACTTTCTCCGCAACAACTTGAAGAACACTCACTAGGAAAGCTTTCCTGACGGCCGGAAGGGCTCCCCGATGGTAGAGAAACAACTCTTGGTCGCTGGAGGAGTCTCCCGGATGATTGGAATGGAATGGGGATGAAGATGGGATGAAAATCGCCCGAAACGGCAGAAGAATCGCGCCCCCGGAACTGCTGAATGCCCTAAATTCGCGGAGCAGCGGTTTAAATAAGTAGCAGAATAAACACTGCACACGGTCAGTGGCGCACGACCAATGGTCATGCGCGAAGGAATGTCTGTGATCGTGCGCGGCCGACCTGCAGCAGAGAAAAGGGAGGAAATAACGCACGGTCAGCTGCGCACGACCAGTGGTCGTGCGCGAAGAAGGCCTCTGATCGTGCGAACCGCTCGGGATGAAAAGTGGAATTAACGCACGACCATTGGTCGTGCGCTTGATCGTGCGCGAAGGAAAACGCACGATCATTGGCTTTTTAGGCCAAAATTCACCCCGAACAATTCCGGGCGTTCACATGATCCTTGTACCTGCATGAAACTCAAACATATCTGCTGGGGCATAGAAACAAAGCTCCTCAGCGACATAAAATATGCACCAACAAGAATAAAAGGGAAACATCCACGATAACACACAGAACTAGGCTAAGGAAGGTACTATCTACGCAAATGAACAACTAATCCAATATGAACGATAATCAACTTAATATGCAGTACCTATGCATGAAAATAAGCCTAAATGAGTCCTAAATTATGTATATAATGGAGACTCATCACTCCCCCAGACTTACTCGTTTGCACGTCTCGGGCGAACACTCAATCCTATGGTAGAAAAATGAACGTTAAGGAAGCAACTGTGCAGGCGAAACACGATGGGAAGTAAAGAACTAACGAGCGTAAAAATAAAGTAGAAAAGATTTTAAGACAAAGACTATATTTTAAAAACTTCTACAAATGTAAAATACAAAATACTACTACTCTGATGTAAATTATTGGTGAATCGAACTGTCGCGCCCTAGGGAGAATAGCGTGAGCTCCTGAGGTGAGCATTGTTCAAATTGGATCTCAAGAAAGATCTCTCCAAGAAATCCATCAAGGTCGATGGTCATATGCTTGCCCTTTCACACCTTCTCCACTGCATGAGACGATCTCATCAAGAATCAGTAGGACTTTTAGGTTAGACTTGGGCTTGGGTTGAGGTACGGTAATGAAGTAGAAGAACGTCGACTAAACGCACTCAACCTCCGGAAAATAAACAAAACTCAACCATAACATCTTCACCTTGAAGCACACTCCCCCAGACTCCTTTTAAGTACTATGGTGTGCGCGAGACTACCACACTTGTGGTTCGATTCTTTTTAGAGATCTTTTACTCCTTTTTTTTAGATCCATAGAAACATAATTTAGGATCAAACAATTTTTCAATCTCATTTTTTTCTGCGCGCACACACCACATCACACAACCACATATTTGTTCTCCGCATCGCACAATCATCATCAATGTGTATAAGTTTCAAAGCTTGACTTTAGTGCGTTTTAGGTTAGGATATGGGGCCTTGATGAACGTTTAGTGGAGTTTAACAAGTAGGAAAGGTAAGGCTCAACGGGGCAAGCAAATGATGACGTTAGGTTGGGAAATCAAAGCTCAATCGGACCAAATGATGGCCTACATCATGCTCCCAACAAGATCATTCAACGCATTTCGTTTTGAAAATAGCTTGGGGAAAGTTCTTAACCACCGAACGAGGTCTCCTCTCCTTCCAACTCAAACAGCACGAGGCTAACAACTCTTCTACACTCGACCAAGGGCTACCGCTAGATTCACCAAATTCACCGTTTGAGCAGAGTATTAAGTAATTACACAAATGAAGTAAATAAAACTATAACTTTGTAATTAAATCTATTCTACATGAATTTTTAAGCTGCGTGAGCGCTCTACTAGCAGCACCGCACGGGTCACATCCTGTTCAGCCACACAATCCTAAACTAACAATCAAACTTCTAAACATATACATCAAGCACTCGCACGATAATTGCGCAAGAGTAACAATGAAACGCATGTGGTGTGCATTATGCAATGAGACAATAAATATAAATTTCCTAACACATCATTCTAGCATGTATGTGCGTGTAGCATAAGCACAGGCTCACTCCCCACAGACTCGCATTGAAACACAAGCAAATATGATCTTTCAAAGCAAACTGAGAGCTGGGTTAAGAGTACCTATGCTCCTAAGAGCATGCCAGAAGAGCGGTATAATCCTTCTTTAATTATCTCCTCCTCCTCTTCATCCAATCCAGTTCACACCTGCATAGCTAAAAACAAAAGCAAAAGCAAACAAAACATGATAGAGATTAAATCAAGCAAACGGAACCGGTTGGTTCCCATGGGTTGTCTCCCAAGAAGCCCTTTTGTTTAACGTCCTTTAAGGTGGACCAAATACCTGTATTAAAGCAATTTATAAAGTCTACAAACAAGCAAAAGTTAATAAATCCTAATTACTATTACATGCTCAAAATAGATCAGCTATAAGCTGATTTGAAATAGTAACAACTGATGAAAGAAAAAGGTCCGGGGACCTGGTAGTAGGGGTGGAAATTAAGTAGGATGCTCAGCCTCCAACCCCAGATCTCCTCCTTTTTCGCTCTCTTCTTCTCCTCCAGTATTATGTCTTCAAAGAAAAACCACTTGCCCCCTTGTAACCAATCTTCACGGGGAAGCACCAACCATGATGAGGAAACAAGATGTTCCTTCACTGTATCTTCCTCATCCCGCCAGGCTTTCAGCTCCTCCATGCATAAGGTCTGATCAGCTGGAGGAGGCGCATCCTGCATCCTTGTACATAGAGAAAGGGGGTCATGAAATAAATTAGAAGAAAGACTAAAAGAAATCTCATCTGAGGGGACAATCCCGGCTTCATCCCCCAATGGGTGCGGCAACGACGAACTGATGATATCGTCGAGGAATTCACTGGACTCAACAACGCATGCAATGGCCTCCTCTATAATTTGGACTTCCTCGCACTGGACCAAAACAGTTGCTTCGGCACAATCGAGGCTATCCTCCTCCATGAGAGTGGGCACGACACTGCACAAATCTGCATCAACCTGTAGATTGAACTCAATGAAAACATTAGAAACATATGTAATTTCGTGCGTGGCGGGAGAGGACGTGCTTCTTAAGAGTTCGGGCTCACTCTCCTCGCAAGGGCACAAATCCACGCAAAGTGGTACATGAACCGAAGAAGGATGGGGGGTCGCATCAAAAATGGAGTCGTGAGGGTCACTGACGTAGGTGTCGGTTCCATACCCTTCAAAAAGTGAAGGTGGAAGTGACACGTAATCAGAGGAAGAAGCTGTGCTCGCAGAATTTGAAGATGGGATGATCCGGATATCCGGCTCATCGTCATCCTCCAATTTACGAAGATAAGCAGCACAGTCCTTCAAGGCGTGCTCTCTACTTTTGCAAAATAGGCACTGCTTTGCCGGCTTTGCCGGCACAAAAAGTGCAGGAGCCGTGTAAAGGTGCGATAACGAAGGTGCAGTAGAGTAGCCAGAATACTTATGGGCTCCGTACGGTTTCTGAACAACACCATACTCTTTGGGACACCTATCACTAGCGTGGGATGTGTCCCCACACCAACGACATCGAATGTTCAAATGCGACCACATGCTATAAAAGAAGAAAATGGCATAAAAAAGACTAAATTAAAAAGAATAAAAGACTCAATCAAAAATAATTGATTCACAACCAACATCTCATCACGCCTGCATTCCCCGGCAACGGCGCCAAAAACTTGATGCACAAATCTCGCACACCGCTATAGGATGTGGCGAGACTGCGGCACGAAACGGCAGTGTACCGATCGTTCAAGTAATATAAAACGAGGAGTAAATCCCCGAGTATCGATTTCGGAAGGAACACAGTAAGGTGGAGTAAACTATTGAGGAAGGACTTGAAATTGAAGTCCTTAAGGTCGGATGGATTGCGGGAGGCTTGGTTTGGATTGCGGAAAATAAAGGAAAAATACTACACTACTCCTATGCAGGCCTTGAGCGCACTGCTTCGCCAAGCGGGATGGAAGACTAACGGGCCGCAATGCACCGAATCGGTAGGCGGATGGACGCGCTGGCTAGCGGATGGAGTGGAGAGAACGGCAGAACGAGGGTCGCAAGCACCTCTTCGCAAAGCACACCACTAACAATTATTAGGGTGGCACAACACAACAACAATCCACACCACAAGGCACACCTCAAATGATAAGCAAGAACACCCAAATTACATAGACATAATTAAGTACAAATGCTCATAGTCAAAACACCCTTCATCAAATATATAAGAAATACAACTAAACTATCAACTACAAGGGGAGGTAAGTGTGCGAAATCGACCGACTCCGAAGTCTTGTTGAGGATTCACGGAAGGAAACGCCGGGTTGTCAATCCGCGTCCAAGCTCGGTCCTCAACTGCGTCCGGGGTAGAGAAGGTTTTCACTACCTTCCAGTGGACCCGTTTTCTTCGTGTCACGAACCAGAGGAATGATCACAAGCTGCTCCAATCTTGAAGAAGTAGGCTAGGTTGACTTTCTTCTTGCAGCCCAAGGATGAAGGAGGAGGCCAAGAGGAAGCTCCGGCGACGAATTGGCGTTGAAAGCTTGCCCGGAGATCCTCCCTAAGGTGGGCGGCGCTGGAGGAGTTGGAACCCCCCGAAATAGCCGGAAAAATGGCGGACTGGAAGTGCTGTCGACCTAAAATTGCGTCTTTCTATTTATAGACGGAGCAGAAATAAACAACGCGCACGGTCAACGGCGCACGACCAATGGTCGTGCGCGAAGAAATGCCTCTGATCGTGCGTGAAGAACCTGTAGCATAGCCAGATCTGCACAAAATCGCACGGTCAGTGGCGCACGACCGATGGTCGTGCGCGAAGAAGGTCAATGATCGTGCGTTGTCGCTCAATCAGGGACGGGAATTAACGCACGACCAATGGTCGTGCGCCTGGTCGTGCGAGAAGGAAAACGCACGACCAGTGGCTTTTTCGACCGAAAATCCCCCAGAACCCATCCCGAGTGTCGCACAACCATTGGACCTGCATGAAAATATACTAGACCACAGAAATACATGAAAACACACCAAAATGGGCATAAACGTGCACTAAGCAATGAAATGGGCAACGTGATCAAATAGAATTGAATATATGCCTAAAGTGAAGTGCAAGTGCATGAAAACTATCCCAGATGAGTCCGTAAACCACTATAAAAACTGGACTCATCACTAGTCCACGAGTAGCAAACTATACATACACAACGGAAAAATAGGTTCATTTTATCCTACATGAGAATGAAGATCAAACATTTCAACTATGATATGCGCATCACTAAATTTAGTATAAGTAAGAAAGGATTTTCTACAATCTTCAAAGTAGGTGATAATTACTTAAAACCATGCTAAGCAAAAATGCCAATTTTCTTATACATAAAATAACTCATGCATCCTAACACAAAACTTCCCAGAGAGCAATAGTTCATCAACTGGAAGATGTAATAGCATAATAGCAATTAAACAAAATGCAACAAGAAAAATGCTATGGGCGTCAACAATTGACACGAACCCATAGGCAAACAAGACAAGACAACAACCAAAGGACCACTCCTCACCAAAGAGGGAAGGAAGAAATCCATAACGCCTGGATGACTCAGTCATCCACCTACAACAGCAAATAACCTGAACATGAGGCATTTAAAGAAAGGAATTCCTCAGCCCAAAAAGGTGCAAGAAAGACGCATAATAATCATGAAGGATTTAAGCTAGCATAAAATATGAGCAACTAGATAGTATTAAGAATGGACAAAGAAGTAAATAGATTAAGTAGAATCAACTCAGTAAAAGAAAACCAGCACCAAGTGCAATAAATAGCCATAAAAGCTTGTTGTATGATAAGTTGAAAAAGAGTGCAGTGGTGGACCTCTAGTCACTAATACACCCACTAAAGTGACTTATCAGTCCAAAGCTATAAAGAGGCGCCGTGGTGGTGGACTTATCAATCCAAACCACACACTATTAAATAGAACTATGGTGGAGGACCCACCCATCAGTCCAAAACAACCCCAACTAAAACCACTATGGTGGTGGACCCCTGTTCCAACCCACCAACAGTCCAAAAACCATCAACTTATCATATCATACCAGCATTAGCATTGGCAAAGTGTCACCACAACATCCATGAAGGAACAAAGCTACAGAAAAAGGAACCCTGATACTGACAGCCTCAAAATCTCAACAAGGGTACTCAGAGCATTTGACAACATAGATGAAATTATTCAAGAATACTCATCAAAATCTAACTTGGAATATCTAACGAAATAACCCAACATAACGACAAAATCGACGAGAAGACACAACAATTTCCTTGCCTCTCGACGAATTAAATTTGAAGACTCAACGAATTGACAAATACTCAACGAATTGACAAAATACTCAACGAATTTGTCGCAATAACTCGGTAAATTTTCCTAAGCCACTCGGCGAAATTCTAACACACGGCGAATGACACGACACTACCTAACCCTTCCAACAACAGGATTTTAGGGATTGTAAATAAAATATTTGAACCTAACAAAAATAGCAGGAAAGAACATAACATGAAGAACCCAACAAATACGAACAAGGAAAGGAAATTGCTTCTTGACTACTCTAGCAGCAGAACTTTTATGAGTCAAGAGAAAATACATCAGATTTAAAGGACCAAAGCATATAAAGATTACTCTATACAACCTAGCATAACTAGAGTTCAGCCAAAAACAAATCAAGGAGAAAAGCTGCTATTTTCAGCATAATGCCAACAAGAAAACCAAATAGAAAAAAGCTAACTACAACCAGCAGCCCATAACCACAAGGGAAACTTTTACATTCAACCAAATTACTAAAAACAAAGAGGAAGAAGCAATACTCCTCACTGAGAATAATTACCTGAACAAAGATCCCTCTTCAAAGAACAAAGAGAAAGACAAATGGGTTGCTCCTACCCTAACCAGAAAATCAACCCGAGGCAAACAAAGAATAAATCAGGCTACTTCCATTAAAGGAAGATAAATAAGAACAGGAATATCACCACTTGCTTATCAATGAAGAAGGTTTTGCTTATACTTCAACCAGGAAACTAACTCAAGGAGAACAAACAAGAAATGGTCAAAAAGCACTCCTCGGCAAGAAGAGAAGCACACACACACGAGATCATTCGACAAATCAACGAGACCACTCGACGAATCTGTGAGACCACTCAATGAATCGACGTGATCACTCGACGAATCGGCGTGACCACTCAATGAATCGACGTGATCACTCGACGAATCGATGTGATCACTCGACAAATCTAACTTAGCCTCATGAGTTCACTCGACAAATTGAGTTCACTCGACAAATTGGACTTAACCTCACGAGTTCACTCAACAAATTTAGACTTAACCTCACGAGTTTACTCGACGAATTTAACTCAACCTCTCGAGTTCACTCGACGAATTTAACTTAACCTCTCGAGATGACTCGACAAATTTAGACTTAACCTCACGAGATGACTTGACGAATGTAGACTTAACCTCACGAGATGACTCGATGAATTTTGACTTAACCTCATGAGATGACTCGATGAATTTGATCTACTCGAGGAAGACAAAAAAAACTGCTAAGTCTAAAGTCTTAAAACGAGAAGGCACATATTTGTAAGCCTAAGAAAAACATGGGAAACAAGGAAATAAAGGGGGAGAAAGAAAACCGCTACTTGCCTCAAATTCGTCTATACTCCAACGGAGACGCGACATGAAGAACACGGACGCGAAGAGCTCATTGAGAGATTTTCGAAGCTACGCTCCAACGAAGAAGAAGAACACTGGAGCTCTCTAGACAGCGACCGGAAGGCTTCACGGATAAAAACTCCTTCTCTTCTCTCAACTCTCTCTGGTTTTGGCTTCTCGGAAAAAGAAATCGGCTTGGGAAGAAGATGAAGTCAAGCTGGCCCATTTTAAATCTTCTAAATGGTGATTTAGATTTCCAAGAAAATTTATATATTATTTTATACAATCTAAGTGCTCAATCGGTTTTTAATGGAATAGGATCCTAAAAAGACTAAATATCTTATTATATAGAGATTTTATAATGACGTTAAAGATAATAATAATAATAGTTATAGTAATATAAGTATTGTCATAATATTACAAAGGGCTGAACGCACACCGATTCAAACAAAGTTCGCACCAAAGGCGAAAGCTTTCGCTACGAATCCAACGAAGAAGTTGGAATCAAAATCCGACGAGCTGTTCTCGAGATATAATTCTCCAAAGTTTACGGCGAACAATAAACCTACAAATCTTTGAAAAACCACTGAGGATTTAATATCGCTCGGATCGCAACGAAACTTCGACAGGCCTTTCTAAAATTAATTAATTTAATTTTCTAACGTAAAACTTTCCAAATCTGGTATGCTTCAAAATTCAGTCGACTAGACCGAATCGACGCAAAAATGCGCAAACGATGGTGCACTGCTAACTCTGCACTAATGTAATGCCCTTACGTCATTATGACGTCACCAAGAGGATTAAATAAACCCTGAAAATTCAGGGGCGTTAAACCACCCACCGCATTTATCACTTTCATTTCAACTTCTCTCTTCCTTGCTTTCGCACTCGCACTCGCGCCTCTCTCCAAATTTCATTCGCAGCCTTTCTTCCACGCAGTGGTGGTCGAGTCCGATGGTAGGGGCAGGTGCGCTAAAGCATTCATCAACCATGATTTTGCTACCTGTTGTTGGATCGGTAGGCTCCCTTAGAGGGGTGTTGAATAAGGGTTTTAAAAACTAATGTTATATTTTGATATACTTGAAAAACTAAGAGATTGAAATAGAGAATTAGAATGAAGATCCAAATTGATTTATAATGAAAGAGAAAATAATTATCAATTTAGAGAAATGAAAAAGAAATAAATTTTATTACCCAAAGAGAGACATGATTACTATTAATAAAATTGATTACAAAACTAGATTTCTATGACGCTAGAAATCGAAAGCCAATAATAAAATCCTTTTTGTTTTCTATCCTGACTCGTATCCCCATGAACCGGTGGCTTTAGACTATCCTTCCTCGAATACGACCTCAATCCGCTCTAGACAATCCTTCCCCAGATATAGCCTCGAGCACCCCCTAGACCTAACCTAGATATACTCGCCAACATGAGGTGAATTTCAGCCCTAAATCCTACCCAGACCTAGTCTCCAACACTAGGCGAATTCACTAAATGATTATAAGAAAATATGTGCAATAAATAATAACAATATAAGACTCCCTATATGGATCTCTTAGAGAAGTAGACGAAGACCCGCAGAGTATGATCATAGTCGATGCGGTCTTTTGTCACAGTGATGAAGCATGTTGAAATCTTCTCCAATGATCTCCTTAAGCCTTCATGGATTTGTGGGAGTCTCTCTCTGAATCTTCCTCTCTATGTTGTGGCACGAAGCTCTTGAATTTAGGATCATAAGAGGATGAAGAAGACGGATCCAAGGGGTTTTTTTTATAGCCTTGGATCTAGCGTCTGTGCTATCACTACCACCGGCGCTATCCCAGTTTAGGAAATATTCTCCGCATGAGAATCCTTCATTTTAAGCAAGCCGGATGCCTTCCTCTATTGCTTTATTCTACTGCCTCCACTACCCAATACCGCCTGCGCTAGGTGCTACCTCCTGCGTTAGAAGCTATCGCCTGGCGCTATCTTCTTCTATATCTGCCTCCCGAATAGCTCTAATCAGAGCTAACGCCCGGGCTAGGTTCTACCGTCGGCGCTAGTGGACATGTTTGAATTCTGGCATCCAACTTGGGTGCAACCTTCATATATTATCCTTGAGTCATATGGTTTTATTTCATGCACACTTAAACACACAAGATCAAATACACATAGGATTTGTTATTCTCAAACCTAGGAGATGCGAAAGACCATGCTCCAACAAACTCCCCCATTTGATAATATCAAATCCATTAATGATAAATCAGAGCATTAATATATAAGCATGATGAAGCCAACTTCTGTGTGTGCGAGCGATGACTTTAGATAATCATCGATTTTCATATTTAGAATTGCTCCCTTTAAATATACATGCTCCCCCTATATGAATGCTCCCATAATATGTAAGATATCATTTTAATCATTAGTCATATTAGTTTTTCCATTTGATAGCGATTATTATTTATCATGTTAGTTCTCCCCCTTTTGTTATTAGCAAAAGTGGGCAAGGAAGCAATTGACATAAAAGAGGATTTTTTATAAAAAAAATAAGGCATGATCGAGCTTTTTAGAGGAAATGAAATGATAAGGAGTTTTAAGCATAATAAGGTAATGATTTCCAAGTAATCGATCTACCCAGAAAATATGTCTACACCCTAGCCCCGTACTAAGTGACGGATGGTAATGAGGAGCTGCTTACATGCCGTAGGTTGGTGTGTTAGTCCCATATACAAACACTAGAAAATACTCAACCTAGCACTCTTTCCCCTCAGTGCCTTGCAAGGCCCCACTGGAACCCTCCCCGGTTATGGATAAGACATGACTTAGAGGTTAAGTTATCTAATGTCTACAACCCTATGCCCCCGCTATGGTAAGATATGTAATCATGGGATAATAAACATTGGAAACATTAAGCATTTGAATCTAATGATAAGCTCATAGCTATGGGTTTATATGTTTATTTGATTTTTTTGAAAGAAAAAAAACTCACATAGCTATATTGAAATCCATTAATGAATCAGAGTTTGTAGCATAAAAATGATATTCGTGTTAGAACAACCAATATAAATTCTACCAAGCAAGTCTACCACTTGTTGAAAAAGGAATTTTGAGATTTAAGACTTTGATATAAGCATGAAGGCGCAAGGTAAAAAATATATGGTGATGATGCAGAAGACTTATAGAAATACAACAAATATCTTTTTGTAATAATGATGATTCATATGAAGATATATGAGTTAAATTCCAAAAAGGAAGATGTTTTTGTAAATCATTTTTCATTTAAATAGACTAACTAAGCATAAAACAATGTTATCAAAAAGAGACTACTACAATGTTATTTTAATTCACAAATTCAAAACATACCAAACATTGTAGAAAGCATGCTAGGTTATCTAGTGCATTTTATTTATAAAGAGAGTATAGAATTTTAGCATTAGGATCCAAAACTCATGAGAAGAAGTGTTATGAAAGATAATGATGTGCACATAAGTGTATTTTGAATATAGTAAACAAATGATTTAATCAAAAAATACAAGACATATGTAGAGTAAAGTGCACAATAAAACACAAATAAGTTAACTTCCACACACTTCAATGTACAAAGAAAATGTACAACTACCAAGGTGCTTTGTACACACAATGCTCATTAAAACTTATCAGGGTGCAAAGTAGTGCTTGGGGGATCACATACTTTATTTTTCAATATTGATTTTTGTGATCTGGTGTACTTAAGAATAAGTGGTGTAAAAATGAGTGTTTGCACAAGACACTTTACTATTCTATCCAATGTGCTCAACCTCACAATGCTTATTAAGACTTATCAGGAGGTTCAAGTAGTGCTTGGTGGAGTTATCTTTGTCAATTTATTTCATGATTATTTTTTGTACAAAGTTCTCCGAATACACTAGTTTTGCAAACCAATGTAATTTTTAAAGCACAGCCACTTTTCTTAATTTTTAAAAGTGCAAATAAATATAGTGTAGGTAAGACACTTGTGCAAATTTAATTCATTGTACAATTACAATACACAAGCAAGCATTCTTAGATTAAAAACACATGTAGACTTTGCAAAAATAAGTGAGTGAATAAATATCATTATCAATCATAAAATATTTACTCATACTTAGAGGCATGATAAGCTTGGTTCTGCACAATCTTTTCATTACAATTGGTGCACATGTGATTAGATATATCAAAGCATGATAAAAACAATGTTCAAAGTAGTTTAAAAAGATGAATTGCAACATTGTAGAATGTCTAAATGATAGATTAAACCATGCTTGATATGAACAATAAAATCCGTACAGTTTTTTTGATATGAAAAAAATAAATTTGTCTTAAAGTTTGAACTCTTAAAATTGATATTGGACTTCCCGAGGTCTACCCTGTGAGGGGTTCGCACCGGTACTAGGAGATTTGATGGGGTGATATCCCAAATCTCCCTTTCGCAAGATACTTGTAAATAGAAAAGTTAGGTTCAAAAAATAATTTTTGATTTTTGCATATAGAATTAGAAATCAAACAAATAACCAAAGAAAGGAAGTAAGAAAAATATTTTTTGTAATTTGGCTTTTGTAATTTTGTATTTTAATTTTTCAAAAATCAATTATAGGAAGAAATGCATAAGTGAGTAGCACATATAAAATAATATATTTTTAATGATTTTTCAGAAATTTAAAATTACAGAAAATCACATAGGCGAGCTAACGCCGGTGCTAGCGCTAGCACGACATACAGTACACTATTTTTTCAAGATTTTGGAAATTCTGATTATTGATCTTGATTAAGTGTCCCAAGAGTAGTTTCTTGCAGAAATTTCAGAATTTTTGGAGATGTCGAGATAGTGCAAATTGCATGAAACGTTAGCGATTTCTTATATGATTTGACAACACATGATATATATTATCTTATATCTTCATTTTGATTTTTCTATGGCATATATTTATCAATATAATGTGTTGAAACTGTCAACCGGTCTGTGAGTTTGGACCCACAGGGGGGTGTAGCCTGTGCTTACTTCTCCCTCACTAAACTCTTCTGTCTGAGGATGGAAAACCTAGGACAGACCCAATGTTGTAGCGAGGAGGTCCCTCCACACACCCGGAAGATCTTATAGAGCTTCCCCTCCCAAACCAAAGCTCAGTCGGGCACCTTGGAGGGCATTAGCCGCCTACTCTGAAACTAGCCTGGAGGGGAGAGCTCAAAAGGATCTGCTCCCCCTCCAAGGTTCCCTTAAGGGTCTATTTATAGATTTTCAAGTCTGGTCTGCAAATAGCATGAATCCACCTTTTGGTTTTACTAATCGCAACCCAAATTGGTCTGCTAACTGCCTAACTCTGCTGTTCCGAAGGGCTATTGGCAACCCACAAGGGGGTATCTAAGTCATTTCCCCCTAAGCCTTCTGGGCGAGTGGTCCGTGAAGGCACCACTCGCAAGGCTCCTTTCTCGCTGTATTCGACCGGGCGAGTGATTCGCGAGCGCATCACTCGACAGGTACTCGGTACACTCAGCGGGTGAGGCCTTGCCTCCCCTCACTCGCCCGGCCACTGATACACACATTGTTATCATGCGAGTGCCCCGCGAACGGGCCTCATTCGCTCGAGAACTCTTAGGCTAATGTCTTGCCACCTGGCCCCTAGGGCCCCCTGGGATCCACTCAGCGAATATGGGGTTGTACACAATCCCCGCTCTTTGTGAGCGTGTCCTACGCTCAGAAAGAAAAGTCCAACCCCCAATATTTGGTGAGTGCTTTGCTGACCTGGAGGGAATCTTTCTGGTGGGGCCCACCTCTTTGCTATAAATATGTGCCAGGCCGCTGCCCTCAGAGCGTCCATCTTCTAATCATTGTTCCTCATTTTCCCTCTCGGGGAACTCGCCATAACGTTCTCGAGGCCGACGCCACGACCACTTTCGGAAGGGATGATGGCTTGTCTCGCCGCAGCACAGGGAGGGACCGCTCCCAAGACCACTCGAAGCGCCCTTTGGCTCTCATCAGCAAGGGACCCTTCCAAGCCTTACAGGCTGAAGAAGGCAAGGGCGGTCCGGCGAGACCAGGGGGAGAGGGAGTCTGCATCATAGACTCCCCCCTCTCTAACATTCCCCTGTCAACTTCAATGAGGTAACGCGATTCGTCTCGCTTTCGAAGTAAATCGTGGTGATGCCATTAACCTCCGTCCTTTTTGACCATTCGCAGAATCCATCGATGACCAAGGGTGGCCCTGGGCTTGCCCAGGCGAATGCTACCATCCCTCCCCCTGATCTCGAGAACACCCCTCCGTTCCAGGAGTCCGCTCCTCCTGGCACTTCTAGCGAAGAACGGTCCGCTCTTGGTAAGCCTTCCATTACCCTTGTGTTTGGCTTTTGCCTTTCGCAATTCTTCTGACTTGGGTCTCAGCAGCCCTTACCTTCAGGAACACGGGGTTGCCCCCTCCCTCGGGCAATTTTCCTACCCCAAATGTTACCAAAAGTCCCCCTGCTCCGGAGCAGGAGCGCTCGGCGAGACAGACCCCTGAGCCCAACTCTCCTGCCCCAGACCTGGTCGCTACATCCGCCAAGGCCGACCAGGTGTACCGCCCCAGTAAGGGGAAATCTCTCCACCCCACCAGCCAACCATTCGTAGGGCATCCCAACACCTCTTGTCGGTCTCCCGTCAAAGAATATGTACCCGGTTAGTTTCCCTCTCCCACCGAACTCATGATTTGTACCCGAGAAAGGGCTAACCCTTATTCTTGCAGGTTACCGCCAGATTCCGCTAACTGACCCTCCAGAGGAGGAGGGGCTGATCTCGCAACCACCTCTGCCTGCGACGTCTCGGACTTTCTCAGCGACCACGAGGATGCCAGGACTATGAAGGAACGAATGACAGAGTTTTTTGGCAAGCTGATCTGGATGCAGCGCGACCAATCCAACCTAACGGAGGAGCACCGTACGACCTTCAAACGCCAGATAAGCATTCTTGAGCGCTACTACAGGCACCTGATCGGGGAGATGGAGCACCAGGGTGGGCGGGTGCGATGAGACCTCGCCTGGGAGGCACATCGCTCGGGCAAGGGACCAAATGCGCTTGATTAACCATGAGATGACGGCGGTTAGCGCATTCCACTACCCGTGGGTGCCTCCAAGGACAGGTATGCGAGGCCGGGGCCGATGGCGGTGGGATCAATACTAAGCCTACCGACTCTCGCTTCCTGTGTTCTCCTGTACCCCCGCTATTTATTTTTCTTTCCCTTTTACTTCTCATACCGGACCAAGACGAGACTTGCTGTGTCTCATGGACTATTTCCTGATCGCGTGTTATATATCCTTCTTTTCATTATTTTCCTGAGTGCTGTTTTGCGAGTGTTTTCACTCTTGTTGTGTTATTTAATTTGCATTCGCAGGAAGGGTCTCGCGCATCGCTTTCGCCTTCTGTAATCTGCTGGGTTCAGGTGGATGGTTCAGACCCCGAGGCGCTAGGATGTCGCGGCCACTATTCGCACCCCGCGTGCATATGATTTCAATTATTTCCCCCTTTTTTCTATAAATAGTTAGTCCAACCACCGTCTTTATTACGTTTTCATCTCTCTCTCCTTCTTGCACCCGCGACACCACTCGCCCTTCTCTCTAGAACCTTTGCGAGAAATCCCCATCCCTTAGAGATGCCTAAAGATGCGGATGTCAGAGCCAACTGTGCTCTAGCATTCGCAAACCGAGACTTCGAGACCTGTGACCTCTCGGAGGCAGACTTTAACCAGGCCATCGCTGACTTCGTCCCGCCGGGTTTTGTCGAGCGCCTCCCGGGGAACCGAGATCGAATCGACTAGTTCTCGCCAGACACTCTGGCCATCTCCCTCGAACATTTCGAGGTGGGGCTTCGCCTCCTGCTGATAGCATTCACCTGCTTTCTGCATGAGGAGGGGATCACGTTCTCGCTCCCGGTGTTCTGTTAGCTCTACACCTTCAGAGCGACTCGCTGAGTGGCATTTTTCTCCGGCCAGTCCACCCTCAACGTAATCGGTACGGCAACTAAAAACCGCGACTGGGTTCGACGGTTTATTTTCGTCACTGGGAAGTTTGGCAACGTACCACTCGCGCCAGTGTAGGATGACGAGTCAACCTTCCGGCCTCCGACACTGGGAAGTTATGAGTCCAAGCTCCATGCCTTCTTCCTGAAGCATGACGTGGATTTTGTGCACCTACGGAAGCACGTCGGCTCGCTGCTGGTGGTTCCGCCGGGAGAGGGTAAGATAAATCACTTCGACCTGAGCTCACGCTTCTTTATCACTTGCTTCCGCCTTCTTAACTCACCTTTTGTCACAGGGATTCAGAGCCTTTCCCTCCACCCTCCGAATGTAGTTGCGGGGGTCCCTCCTGACAACGCCCTTGCACGCGTGCAGTCTGCTGTTGTGGCTTGCCACGAGAACCCGCCTCTTGCAAAATCCAGCGGTCAAAAATCAAAGCCAAAGATGAACCCCGATGCGGCCTTGGGCCCTTCCGTCAAGCGGGAAAAACCCCCTGCATCCGACATGGAAAAGCGCTCATGTAGGATGTCCCTGGCACCAGCACTCCCGCGACAGGGGACTTGGCCATCCAGCCTGCCGTTGCACCAACAGCGTCCTCCTCGGGGTCGGTGCCGAGAGGTCACCGAAACTACCCTCTCGGTGAGAAGTATGCCGATATGGCTGGTGAGCCCCTTGTTCAATGGGACCGGAGGGCCAACCGGGTCTCCATCTCCACCCTCCTTCCGTCTTGGAAGGAAAAGGAAACCATCAGCGGCCACGTTTACTCTTACGCGCTCTATAGTCGCGAGGGCGCTTCCATCTATGATACCGAGACAACTCAGAATCTCGTGCACGAGGTTGCGCGAGCCATGATGCGGGCCCATGAACTGACCCACATGTCCTCTCGCCACAACATGACTCTTGCGCGGAACATCCTCGAGGTCGAGAAGACCCGCTCCATCGTAGCTGCCGAGGCCGCGGCCGTCAAGCAACAACTGGCCGCAACCGAGGCCCTTCTCGCCAGCCGCCTGGACCGAGAGGTGAGTGCATCCCCATACCGAGACCTTAGCTCTCGCCCTTCTTTCTTTCCTTTACTCCGCTAACTGTCCTTCCTTCTTTAGGACATAGCCAATTATGATGCTCTGCTCATGCGGTCTCGCATCCTTGAGGAGCGAAATAAGGAGCTGGAGGCTGAGAACAAAAGGCTACACGAAGCCGCTGTTTGGCCACCTCCCACGGAGAGGAACACTCAGCACTTCTATTCCAATGCCGAGTTCGAGGGGCTAATGCAGAGGAACACCCAATGAGCAGCGAAGAATACGCTAGATGTGTTGCGGATGGCAAGCTTTTTGAAGGAAGGAGGTGAGAGGATTCTCGCCCACCACGTGCTTCCAGAACTCTTCGTCCAGGCTGACCCTGCAGATGAAGCTAACGATGGGCGGGAACTCGGAGACCTCTCCTCTCCGGGTGCGGGCAGCGGATACTCCTACGACGAAGCTGACGACCCCTGAGGACTCCCCTTTCTTTCTCTTTCTGATGTAATGCGAGAACTGTTATGTGATTCCCTTTTACACTAAAATGAAAAGAAATGTTTTGCCTCTTGCGCCATTTGTCTTATATCTTCTTTGTACACCTTGCCCTCATCAGCCGGCAGCTCGCGCATTCGTACGTTATTTTTCACGCTTTCGCACTTTCACGCCCGTGCTCGCATATCGCGTGCTTGCCCTTAGAAACGATGACTCCTAACTCAGGTCATGACCAAGATACTCTCGCCATGTTGGAGCGCCGCATGGTTGCAACCCTCTCGCACTGGCTCCAATCACTTCCGGACTTAAGCAATTTCATTGATTTCTGTCGGGAGCATCGCTGCGTCGAGAACCCATCAAGTCCTGGTGACTTCTAGCGACACATAGGTCGGCCAGCGCTCCGCCGCGTATTCGCCGGTCGAGTGCCAATATTGATCTTTATCATTCGCTGGCGAGTGTCCCCTGTGACGGGAACCATTCGCCAATCTCATGCCTAGACTTGTCCCATCCTAACTTTACACCTTGGATTTTTCTTTCACACCTTGCCAACCTTTAGAACCTGCCACCGAGTGAGCCTACGGCCCTTCCAGCTATGTGGGAGCCTAGACAGCGGGTCTGTAACAACCTAGCCCAACCACCACACCAGAGTCCACTATGGCCGTAGCCAGACAGGTTCATTTGGTGGGCTGGCTACCGCGGTTGGATAAGGGCTGCAGCCCAGTGACACCCCAACGCTTCCCTCTAGCATGTTTCTTAGCACAGTGCGTTGTTGATGGCGGGATTCAAAACCCCGCCACCCTTGATAAGGTGCCCTCAACAGCCCTCATCACCAACTGAGCTGCAGCTGAGTTGGTGAAGAGGGCTGTTGAAGGCGCCTTATCAAGGGTGGCGGGGGTTCGAATCCCGCCATCAACAATGCACTGTGCTGAGAAATAAGCCAGAAGGAAGCGTTGGGGTGTCACCGGGCTACATCCGTTGTCCAACTGCGATAGCCAGCCCACCAAGTGAACCTGTCTGGCTATGGCCATAGTGGACTCTGGTGTGGTGGTTGGGCTGGGTTGTTACATTGTCAGCTCGGGGCCAACCTTTAAAGCCTTTAGAACCTGCCACCGAGTGAGCCTACGGCCCTGCCAGCTATGTGGGAGCCTAGATAGCAGGTCTGCTCGTGGCCAACCTTTGAAGCCTTTGGAACCTGCCACTGAGTGAGCCTATGGCCCTGCCAGCTTGGTGGGAGCCTGGACAACGGGTCTACTCGAGGCCAACCTTTGAACCCTTTGGAACCTTCCACCGAGTGAGCCTACTGTCCTGCCAGCTAGGTGGGAGCTTGGACAATGGGTATGCTCGGGGCCAACCTTTGAAGCCTTTAGACCTGCCACCGATTGAGCCTATGACCCTGCCAGCTAGGTGGGAGCCTGGACAGCGGGTCTACTCAGGGCCAACCTTTGAAGCCTTTAGACCCTGCCACCGAGTGAGCCTATGGCCCTGCAGCTAGGTGGGATCCAAGACAGCGGGTCTACTCTGGGACAACCTTAGAATCCTTTATAACCGGCCACCGAGTGATCCTACAGCCCTGCCGGCTAGGTGGGATCCTGGTCTGCGGGTCTGCTCGGGGCCAACCTTTGAAGCCTTTGGAACCTGCCACCGAGTGAGCCTACGGCCCTACCAGCTAGGTGGGAGCCTGGTCAGCGGGTCTGCTCGGAGCCAACTGTTGAAACCTTTCATCCTCCCCACGCAAGCCATTGTGTTACATACGTATATCAAAAAAGTGAAGTTTAAGGCATAAACATTCTTATTACATGGACTTAAGGATAAAAGGGCTTTAAGTCTTCACCACTCCTTGTGTGACTGAGGGACTCGCCCTCCACATTTTGGAGGCGGTATCCTCCTGATTACAATGCTTCTTCTATGACATAGGGGCCCTCCCAATTGGGATTGAGCTTTCTTACCGCGGCAGACCTCCCGGCCGCGTCGACCTTTTTTAACATGAGGTCCCCCTTCTCGAATTGCTTGACCCTGATGTGTTTGTCAAAGTACTTGGACGTCCGTCGCTTGACTTCCTCTTGGCGAATGACAGCAAGATCTCGGACCTCCTCGATGAGATCCAGGGACAGCCGCAGCCCCTCATTCCCTGCTCTCCATTCTTCATCACCATCTGAGGCGACCCTCACCCACGGCGTCTTGACTTCAAATTCTACAGAGATGACAACCTCGCGACTGTGAGAGATCTTGAAGGGGGTCTCGCTAGTGGCGGTGTTGGGGGTAGTCCTTAGAGCCCACCTGACTGATGAGAGTTGCTCCACCCAATTGCCTTTTAAGTTTTCCACCTTCTTTTTGAGTAGGTTTACTATGATCTTGTTCGCTGCCTCCACCTGCCCGTTGCTCCTGGGGTGATGGACGGATGCGAACCTGAGATCTATTCCCAACTGGCTGCAGAAGCTGAAGAACTCTTCTCTTGCGAACTGTGGTCCATTATCCATGACTATGGCTTGTGGAAGTCCATGTCGGCAGATAATCTCACCCCATACGAAGTTCTGGATTACTTGGGAGGTGACTGAAAGTGAGGTATTAGATCTTATCTTTACTCTAGAGGGGGGGGGGTGAATAGAGTATTAAAAAGTTTTAACTTATTTTATGGCGGAATTAAAATAGTGATATATATATGTGTAACAGAGTGAGTGTAAAAGAAAAATAAACACAAATCACAGCACAGTACAGAAAGAAAGACATAATCACAGAAGACACAAGGATCTATAGTAGTTCCCCAATCAAACTGGGTACATCTACTCTTCTACCACCCTTGGTAGGAATCCACTAGGTTTTTGATCAGGTGCCCTATCACCACTGGGATTTTTTATCAGGTGCCCAAACACCACTGAGCTTTTGATCAGGTGCTCAAAATAAAACACAGGTTTTTGATCAGGTGCCCTGCAACCAAAGGTTTAACTTTTGAAGGGAGTTAAAACCCTGTACAAGATGGAATAAAAAGGGTAAACAAAAAGTGTTTATGAGATTCTTCTCTGTGAACAAGCTGAGAGAAGACTAGTGGATTGTTGATGTAAAGCTCCCCATGTCTGATAGAAATTCTTGGCAGTTGATGGATGGAGCTTTCTCTTGGATGAAGAAGATCTTCCTTGATAGCAGATGAATCTGAGAGACAATGTTTCTCAGATTATTGTTGCTCTTTGAAGATTAAGAACGAGCAGTTGAAAACTGAGAGAAGATTGTTGATGTTCTCAGGGAATGAAAATGTTGATGTAGAAGATGAAGATTTCTGAATCTCTGAGTATTTTCTCAAGTATCTTCTATATCTTCTTTGTTCTCTATTGAATCCACTGGTATATCTCTTTTCTTTTTTATATCCTGATATATATCCTTGATGATCTCTTCTATATCGCTTTTTCCTTAGAAAAAAATCTGACTGATTTGAAAATCAAATCTTCTAAATAAGGAATAAAAAATTCTGAAATGATTATTCTTGGAACTGCAATCTGATTCAGCAATAAACTTTAATTCATTTTCCTTTTCCATGAAAGTATCCTTTTCCAATATATGTCAACGGCTACTTTCTCGAAAGAAGAGAATGGAAAGGAATAATAAAAGGAAAGATCAAATCTTGACTTATCTGATAAGTGAATAAGTCAAAATAATAGAATATATCTGTTGCTGAATAGTCGAGCTGTGTTCAGAGATAAATAGATAACTGATCTATTAGAAGTTGTCAAGCTGGAGAAGAAATTCATCGAGCAGAAAACTGAGTTCGTCGAGCTGAGAGTTGAGTTCATCGAACTGAAGGCTGAGTTCGTTGAACTGAACATTTATTTACTTATTCGTCGAATACAGAGCTGAGTTCGTCGATCTCAAACTGGAGTTCGTCGAACTGAAGATAAAATCTATTGAACTGGCTGGAGAACTCATCGAGCTGGAGAGCAAAATCGTCGAACTTAAGCATGGCGTTCGTCGAATGCAGAGAGGAGTTCGTCGAACGCAGAATGAAGTTTGTCAAACATAGAAACTTGGAATTTTTCCTAAGTTCTATCTACGCAGACACACTTAAACCTTGACCCTTAGACTATACAATGGGGGTCAACTTGAGTCCTAATCAACAGATAGTGATCCTAGCCCAAATCAGTAATTTAGGGTTGTTCCAACAATCTCCCCCTATTTGGGTTAGAATACTAATTGACAAATAATATAAAAAACAAACAACAAACATAGAGCATATATATCTGACAGAAATTAAATTTCACTTCAACAGATAAAATATATAGAACTCTGAGTTTAGGAAGGTTTACACTGAAAAACAGAATTAGCAAAAATACCAAACAAGACTGAAGCTTTACTCTTTCACTTTGAGGAGGGCTTGAATATGATTTCTCTATTTGGATTTTCTGATTCCCTTTTGCTCATGTAGAGCTCATGAGCTCCCAGCAGGGTTTGAGATGATGCATGAGGAACCACTGCTGCTGGGTGCAACCTTAAATAATCTTCAACATTTAAAAGGTGTCTTGAGTTGTACCTTTCAAATTCTTATCTTTTGAAATCGGACATTGTGGAGAACTGAGAGAAATCCTTTCCTTCTGCTTTGGCTTTGTTTATCTGAGCTGTAGCAATTGATTCCTTGAATCTAGCCATGTGAGCTATCTTATTTGATTCTTGATTGATTGGAGAAGGAGGCCTTTCATCAATTTCACTAGCCTGACTTGAAGATTGGTCATCTTGAGGATACCTTTTTCTGTGAGAGGAGCCATCAGATATATGATACTTATAAACTGAAGAAGATCTAGCAAATCCTGAAGGAGGAGCTCTGGCTGATTTAGAACCTTAGGAGACACTTGAGCTTCTATGAGTTCCTTCAGATCTCCTTGAATGCTGGGGAACAGATCTCTGAGAGGAGGAAGAAGACATCCCTGCTGATCCTGCTACTGGAGGAGGAGGAGGAGGGTGATTGAACTTTACTTGCTTGTCAGAATAAAAGCCCGTCTTCTTCATTTTCTTTCTTCTATTGTTCTCATTTCTAGAGAACCTCATCCATGCTGGTGAATCTTTTGTGAGGGTTATATTATACAGAATATAATATGGGGTATCATTTGTACAGGATGGGGTTTTAGGAACAACAACAACCTTTGCTTTGCTTCTTGACTTTCTTTTCTTTGAAGATTTTTCATCTGAATCATCACTATCATTATCTGAAAACTAAGCAGGGGCATTATACAAGTCATCAATTGCTTGAATGCCCTTAACAACATCTTGTTGTTCTTGAGGAGCAATGTCATCAGCAAAATCAATATCCTCTGGAAGAGGAGAATCATCAAAGACAAAAGTAGGAGGAGAAAGAGGGGATTCATCAAAAACAAAAGTTGGAGGTGAATTCACCAAGCCAACTACTTCTAAACCTGCAACTCTAACTTGAGCTTGATCTGGAACTGGAACTTGAAAGCTTTTTATGATTTTCTTTAATATAGCTGTATCAACTGGGGCTGTATATGGGACTATAGCTTTTGAATGAACTTGATGCTTGGGCAAGCTGTTGAAAACTGAATTGAACTTTGACAATAATGAAATAATATCTATTTCGGGATGAATAGAAATATTATTTACAGGAGATATGACTGGAGATGGATCTGTAACTGAAGCTTCTCTATCAAAAATTGTATCTGTTATATCAAACACCATAACTGAATCTGGAGATGGAGCTGCTGAAAACTCAAAAACCATAGCTAAATCTGCATCTGCATGATCTGGAACTTCTTCATCAAGCATCTCCCCCTGCCTAGTTTCAGGGAGACCTGAAGCTAGGCCCCTAGAAGAAGGGATAGTTGTATAGGAGGTAGGGAAGGATGCAAGCTTGGAAGACAGATCAGATATAGCTTGCAAAATAGGAGCTAGCTTCTCATCAAAGAGAGCAGTTAGCTTGGGAGATATACGATTAAATATTTGGTCAGCTATATATGAGAAATCAACATACACAAAGTCATGTGGATGCTGAGAAGATGATGGGATAGAAGAAGATGGAATTGAGGAGGGTATGAAGATGTTTGTAGCATCGGATATGGGTGGAATATTATCTTGATGGATAGGGGATTGAGGATGGATAGGTGACTGAGGATGGATAGGTGAGTGAGGATGGATAGGTGACTGAGGTGGAGAATGTGAAGGAGATAATAGGTCAAAAGATGGAGGGGGAATGAGTGGAGGAAGAGAATCATGAGGGGGAAGGGAATCATCATCTAGAATATAGGATGATGATGGAATATCTGCAGACAGGTTTGTCTGAAGAGGAGGAGAAGAGAGCAATGAAGATGGAGGGTCTATGGGAGAATGTGAAGGAGGAATTTCTTCAGGAGAGTTATGTTGAAGAGGTTGAGAGGGGAGGTGAGTGGAAGATTCAAGAGGAGCTTCTGGTAGGGTTAGGGGAGTGACAGGGTCAGTCCCGGTGCCTTCAGAAGCTTGCCTGGAGGCATCTACCCTTGGAGTTTTCTTAGGGATCACACTTTCCCATTTCCAAAAGAGGGCTGAGGTCAGCCTCTTGCTAGCATTTATAAAGACCTTTGGAGAGACCAATAGGTCTGGGCACTTTTCTTAAAGAACAAGGCCTAACACTCTGCCATAACACGCATTCATCTTTCTTATCTTCTTCTTTATTTATTCAAAGAGAATCAATCCCCAATTGATTTTCTTCTTTTCAACTAAGGCCACCATCAAAAGAAATTGGTGCCTAGTGATATAATCATGAGCAGAAGTTTTGCCTAACAAAACTTTTCCAACTATATCTGCTAAAAACTTGTATTCAATAGATACATTTTTCTTTAAAAGATGATTGGGGTTTCCACTGGAGTGACCCATTTTCTCCAAAGCATTATTGAATTCATCAGAAGTTATATCCAATTCATTATCACCATTCAATAAACTAAAAACTGTTGTTAAAATCTCTGGGTAAGAGGAACCTGTTTTCCTGATATTGTTCCTGAAATTGTAGTTGTATTTTCTGCCTGAATGGTATGCACCCATACTTTTGTCTCTGCCATTGGGAGTTTGATTCTGGTGGTCATAAACTTTCTTAACTGTTGCTCTTCGAAAAGTTGAAGAATATCCTGGAACACTTGGTCTGATTGCGCGAATGACTCCATGTCGATGTTGAAACCTGCGTCAAACTTCATGGAAGAAAGCACTGCTTGAGAGATTGCCATTTTACCTGCAAGAGAAAATAAGAGATCAAGTGCAAGTGAACTGGAGGGAAGAGAGAGCAAGTTCTATAGGTGCAAAGACGAAAAAGAATCAAAATTTGATTATAAGGAAAGAGATCGGAGAAGGCGCAAAAAAATTTCGTGGAACTGAGGTCGGCTAAACCTAATAAAATCAGAAGTCTAAGAGTCTTAGGCTTCATCAAACTGCTTTCGATGAAAAATGAATTTTCATCGATCTCAGTTCGATGATCGAGTTGACTTCGTAAATCTCTAGACCTGATAGGCTTCGTCGATCACCGTTCGACGAACGATAAAATTTCGTCGATCTCCGTTCGACGAAATGATGGGATAAGTAGAAAATTTAATTTTTAATTGATTGAATCTCCATCTATCATTCCTAGCTGATTTATAAAGAAGATATGCTTCTTTTCATCCAAGGGTTTTGTGAAAATATCAGCTCTTTGTAAGTCAGTAGGAATAAATTGTAGGCAAATTTTATTTTTATCCACATTATCTCTGATACAGTGGTGCCTAATTTCAATGTGTTTAGTCCTACTATGGAGTACTGGATTTTGTGTAATAGATATTGCACTAGTATTGTCACAAAATATAATTGACTTATTTAAGTTGATACCATAGTCTAGAAGTTGATTTTGTATCCACAGAATCTGTGAGCAGCAACTGCCAGCAACAATATATTCTGCTTCAGCTATTGATGTAGACACAGATGTTTGTTTCTTACAAAACCAAAACACAAGCTTATCACCGAGGAACTGGCAAGTTCCTAATGTGCTTTTCCTGTCTACTCTGCATACAGCATAATCAGAATCTGAGAATCTAGTTAATTCAAATTTTGATGTTGTTGGATACCAGAGTCCTAGATTTGGACAACCCTTTATATTTCTCAAAATTCTTTTTAGTAAAATAAGGTGAGATTCTTTGGGGTTAACTTAGAACCTAGCACAAATGCATGTAGCAAACATTATGTCTAGTCTACTAGCTGTTAAGTAAAGTAAGGAGCCAACAGTTGCTCTATATACTTTTTGATCAACAGGTTTCCCTGATTCATCATTGTCTACAACAACATTGGAGGGCATGGGCATTTTCATAGAAGAGGAATCAGACATACCAAATCTTTTCACTAATTCCTTAGCATACTTGGATTGTGATATGAATATCCCATTAGGAGTTTGCTTCACTTGAAGGCCAAGGAAGTAAGATAACTCACCTAGACTACTCATTTCAAATTTAGATTGCATTAGGTCAGAAAACCTTTTGCACAAATTTGAATCAGTAGAGCCAAATATAATATCATCTACATAGATTTGAACTAGTAAAGTTTGATTTTTATGTATCCTGAAAAATAAGGTTTTATCAACAATGCCTGTACAGAACTTGTTCTCTAAAAGAAAATTAGCTAGGGTCTAATACCAGGCTCTGGGAGCTTGCTTGACACCATAGAGAGCTTTATTAAGCTTAAAGACATAGGAAGAGTGAGTTGGAGAGATAAAACCTGGTGGTTGTTCCACAAAAACTTCTTCTTTAATATCTCCATTTAAGAATGCACTCTTCACATCCATCTGATAAACTTTAAATTTCTTAAAAGCAGCAAAGGCAAGAAATATCCTGATAGCTTCAAATCTAGCAACAGGAGCAAAGGTTTGATCATAATCAATTCCTTCTTCCTGATAATATCCTTGGGCTACCAATCTTACTTTATTTTTGATTATGAAGCCTTGATCATCTAGCTTGTTCCTGAAAACCCATTTAGTGCCAATGACTGGATGGCCCTTTGGTCTTGGAACCAAATCCCAAACCTTGTTCCTTTCAAATTGATTGAGTTCCTCTTGCATTGCAAGAATCTAGTTTGGATCTTGCTCTGCATCTTTTATGGATTGAGGTTCAATCTGAGATAGAAAACAAGTATGCATATGATTTTGGTTGAGTTGATTCCTTGTTTGAACACCTACTGAGATATCTCCAATGACTTGAGATATTGTATGATCTCTAACTGTGATGTGATCAACAGTTGGAATGGGTTCAGCAAGAGTTTCCTCTTAAGGGATTTGTTCAGCTGTCACTTGATTTGAATTATCAGCAAGATCTTCTGGAATATCTTCTTCTTCACTATCTTCAATAGTTTGAGATGATGGAAGTAGAGACTCTTCATTCTGTAGATTTAATCCATTGAGCTCTTCATATAGAGCTGGTACCTCCAAATGTCTTTGGTAGAGGTGGTGTTCCTCTCCTCATTTAACATATTGGTTTCATCAAAAGATACATGCATGGACTCTTATATCTTAAGAGTTGATTTGTTGTAAACTCTATATGCCTTACTAAAAAGAGAGTATACAAGGAATATACCTTCAACAGACTTTGCTTCAAATTTCCTTAGATATTTCTTATCTTTGTTATACACATAGCATTTACAGCCAAAAATCTTAAAATAGTTAACCTTAGGCTTTTTATTCTTAAGTAATTCATAGGGTGTTTTACCCTTAATTTTATGTATCAGACTTCTGTTCAACACATAATTTGTTGTGTTCACTGCCTCTGCCCAATAAGAGATTGGCAAGTGAGCATCAACAAGCAATGTAGTTGTTGATTCAATTAGTGTTCTATTTTTCCTTTCATCTACCCCCATTTGGTTGACGAGTTCTAGGAGCAGAGAAACATTGCCTGATCCCTTCTTTTCCATAGAATTCTCTCATCAGAAGAGATTCAAACTCATTGCCATGATCACTTCTGATCAATGCAACTAAAGCAGAGTACTCAATCTTGATGGACCTGAAAGTCTGTCAGAACACTGATGATGTCAGACTT
Source organism: Dactylorhiza incarnata (assembly GCA_033032865.1). NCBI lineage: Eukaryota > Viridiplantae > Streptophyta > Magnoliopsida > Asparagales > Orchidaceae > Dactylorhiza > Dactylorhiza incarnata. The sequence goes on along the minus strand of JAWHQI010000033.1, from coordinate 5,252,421 downwards.
GTTGCTAAGAAAGAACACCCAAGTGAATCTTGAGAAGTCATCTACAATAACTAAAGTGTAATGCTTCCCTGCTAAACTCTGTATTGCAGTGGGTCCAAAGAGATCCAAATGTAGTAAGTACAGAATCCTAGGTGAATCACTCTTGGATAAAGATTTAAAACTACTCTTGGTCTGCTTTCCTAGGTGACAAGCCCTGCAGAGTCCTTCCTTCTTGTATGAACCAGAAGGCAGTCCTCTTACTAGACTGTCCTTGGAGAGCTTAGAGATAGTTCTAAGGTTAATATGTCCTAGCCTTTTATGCCATAATTCATTTGTTTTACTTATTGAATTAAATAAACAAATGTCTGAATTGGCAGAGTCAAAATTGACTAAATAAATGTTTCCATGTCTAATACCAGATAACACATTAATGTTTTTATTATTGGTAATAAGACATAAGGAATGGTTAAAAGTTACCTTATAACCTTCATCACATAACTTGCGTATGCTAATGAGGTTATGCTTGAGACCCTTGACATATGCTACCTCTTTGAAGGTGACTGCTCAAACTTTGATTTTTCCATAGCCTTTGGTTTGACCACAGTTGGAGTCTCCAAAAATCGCTTTGGGTCCAAGCTTTGCCGTGTAGTTGCTTAGATTGGCCTTGTTTCCTGTCATGTGCTTGCAGCACCCACTATCCAAATACCACTGTTCTTTTATGCTTGGATAGCCTTGTACCTGCACAACAGAAAATAAACTAGTTGTTCTTGGCCCAGACTATCTTGGGTCCATTTGTCTTGCCACAAAATTTAGAAATGTAAGAAATCTCAGGCTGATCCTTATAGCCATGTGGATGATATCTCCTTGGAGGAATAATCCACTCAGTAAAGGGATTTTTAGTATGTTGAGAATTGGAATTCTTTTGAAATTCAGTACATTTTCTGTTCGATGAACTTAATTGAGTTCGTCGATCACCGTTCGATGAATTGAAGTGATTTCATCGAGCGTCATTCGAATAATAACTGTGCTGAAAATCTGTCTTCAGCGTTCGTCGATCTACGTTCAACGAATTTGTGTGATTTTGTCGAGCGTCGTTCGACGAATTGTTTTGAATTCCTTTACTCTTAACATCCTTGCTTGAGGTATTCTTACCTACTTCTACTGCCTCTTTGCTCTTGGAAGAAATGAACTTCACTGGTGTAGATAGGATGTCTTTCTTAAGGAGATATGGCTGACTTGATGATGCACCCAAGCCCAGTTTGCCATTGAGTCTGGCATTTACAGTGCTTGTGATGTCCATCAGTTTGATGCTTCTCCCATTGAGAGATTGTTCAAACTTTTTAGCCTCAGATAATTTGTTCTCAATGAGAACAATGTGTTCTTTGGGGACAACCAATTCTTTCTTAAGATTGACATTATCTTCAGACAGTTGATTCATTTCAATCAACTTATTTCTGCGGGAAATTATTTCCTTCTCAGATTTAATTAAATCCAAACAAATAGTTTTAAATTCATTTTTGAAATCATTTGAATTAAAGTCAAAGGTGGAGATTACCTGATCACTGTCATTATTAGATTCTGATTCATCTGAATTACTTCCTGAGGCATTGATAGCCGTCATGCATAAGTTACTTTCAACTTCATCATCTTCATCATCACTGGAGCTGGATGATGATGCAAGTTCTGAATCATTGCATGAGTCATAAACATCCATCAAGCATTGATCCTTTTCATTTGCATCATTTTCATCTTCTGATGAGCTGGATGATGACTCTGACTCTATATCACTCCATGTTTCAGCTACAAAGCCTCTTCCCTTATGTTTGTGTTTGTGGGAGGATGGCTTGCTGATGTAGGCCACCGGATTGCGGCGGTCGCACGCGACTTCGAACAAGGACTCTCGCCACTCCGCTCTACCCAAATATAAAATAAACGCAGCCCTCGAATATGCCTGTTATTAACTTAAAGCAATGTACGGGTAGCAACCGTTAGAGTATGAATATAGGCTATAGGTCTATATCCACACAAGCTAAATGGAATAATATTGTTTCCGAACGAGCGCGGTGTTGTACCAAAGAAAAATCCACCAAAATAAATCGAGTCGGAAAGGGTGGATGTTTCCCCAACAAGAACAAAGCAAGGATGTACCACAAGGAGATCCTCCGAAAACAACAATTTCGGAAAATAGGAAGATCTTACCCAACAAAATCAAAAGGGTATCGCCACTCCCCGTCGAATGAAAATAACCCTAGATCGTTCCACTAACATGAGAAAATAACTGCAAGAAAATAAACGAACGGAAAGACTCATCACAGAACCTATCCACCACACCTATGCTTTAAAGAAGATCTCACAAATCGTTGAGTGGTTACCTCGCCCGGAATAGGAGATTCGGGATGTAGAAGTCTAAGTGTTATCCACGTGGTGGTCGCCGGAGGAGGATCACTGACAGAGTGCACGTTCTCCTTCACGATCCGCCACCACGAACAAAGCCCTAGAGGGGCCTCTTTGCCCTGGCCGAACTTGAGAAGGAAAGGGAAAGGGAGGGGCGGCCTCTTTTGGCCGAACTAGGGCAAGTGAGGGAGGCGGCCTCCTTGACCGAACCGGAGAAGGAGAGGGGAAGGGAGGGGCGGTTTTCACTTGGCTGATCGAGAGAAAGACAGAAACTGGAGGGGGGCCTCCTTGGCCGATCGAGAGAAAGAGAGGGAGAGGGAGGGTTCGACCTCCTTGGCCGGTCGAGAGAAAGAGAGGGAAAGTGAGGGGCGGCCACACAAGAGAGAGGGAGAAAGTTAAGAGGGGATTAGGTTTTTAATTTTCATTCATCAATGCATATGAAAATAGAGAAGGTTTGGCCTATTTAAAGGCCTACAAGGAGGAGCGGCTAAACGCAGCCCAAAACAGTTTGCTAAACGCAGACCAAAGTAAATAAAGTCCCAAATTTGAAATAAAACAAATAAGCAAGTGCAAATAAATAAAAAGAGAGTGTCCGGGCGCCGAATAAGGCTCAAGGGGGTTCCTTGACATCTTCATAATCATTCCTCATCGGCAAGGGTGGCTCCAAATCAGCATCGAGTCTCGTCCAATAAAGAGGTGGAGGTCCATCCGTAGCAACAAACGATGTAGGCTCGTTCTCGTCCGGAGGTGGCGGCTCTAAGTACTTCACCGCAACAGAAGTCTTCTTCCAAGTAGTGTTCCTAGCAGCATCTATCTCTATCATCCATGTCCTCAGCATCAACGGATCATCAGTAGTAGTCCCGACCCAGAATAGGAAGGGGTCTTCAACAGCAACAGTAGGGGAAAGAGAGGAAATGAAGGGATGGTCCCCATCAATCCTCCCCCGCTCGAAAAGACTCACCCCAGGTGAGTTGTCACAGTCGGGTGTAGGTCCAGGCAAGAGTGCTCCTCCAAGCATCCCGTCAAGAACAAAAGAGGTCTCGGGGACCTTGATCAAGGCATGGGAAAATGAAGGAGAAAATGCAGTACTATCAATAAAATCCATACCTCCAGAGAACACCAATGCAGTGAATAACAGACTACCCATCTCATCTCTCAACCCAACAGAAGTTTTAGTGGAGGGGAACGAGAAGGAAGCATGATGCAGTGGAATTAGGAAGAGTGAAAAGCAATTCAGATCGTTAAAAATGGGGTTTGGGCCCCTCTCAGCAAAAAATTTTACGTGACCATCAAAACTCTCCAGGAGTATAATTACTCGTCGGTAATTGGGTACCCTACTGACTTTGATTTCAATGATGCCATTTGGCATCATTTCAGGGGACCTAAGTGGGTCGGCTAACACCAAGTCATCATGTTTGGGTGAGTTAAGACTTCTTGGAACACCCACTAATTCAATATATAATTTTAAATCCAAGTTCATCGTAGGATGGGTAGTCGCACGAATAATAACATCGGGGTCTTTGGGAGATAAGAATGTTACAAAGTTCATAACTTCGTTCACAAGACTAGATTCAAAAATGCTAGCACTCCCAAAGGGCGTGGTATCGGGAGCACGAAACCTAGGACGATCCCAAAAGTGATGGTCAACTAGCATAGGAAGGATGATGGACAAAACTATGCTTGCAAACGATAACGGCAAGTGTACCGTATCGAATGTAGTATAGGTTATTAAAACAAGGTCGTATTAGACTCGGGGCGGTTGAATACTCTTACTTCGGAAAGTCTCTATTATTTTATCGAATAAAACTTGCGGTTGGTTGGTTGCGAGAAAGAGAAATAGCTTATATTAAATTAATGAGTTAAAGGTTAGTACTCAACCTTGAATCACCTCGGGAAAAATAAAAATATAGAAAGAACAACTTCTAATTCTCTCATGAAAATACTTGACCGTGGAGGTTCCCAATTTATGAACGCACCTCTCTCGAGGATACGCTCAACTGAGTTTAGTTGATCAACGAACTTTCGTTCTAGAATCAAGGTCTAAAACTCGCCTTATCGTGGTTTGACTCCAATCCGGGAGAATTATGTCATCCTTGCTTGAGGAGTGCATTCAACTCTCTTTATTCTTGAAATGATCGATTCGAATCGAAACCTCTCGGTTATAAGATTGCGAAGACAAAGATGAGAATTATATATCGATAATATAATCTCAATACAAAAGTAGTTCAAGAATAAATCAAGATTATTCTACGGAAGAAAGAGAAGCTAAAATTAGATCAAGAATTATATTTCCCTTGGATCATCTCGGCCGAGTACTAATAGAATTTAGCTACTCATAGAGATTGAGGAAATGATGAAATAGAAGAAGTGCATAATGAAAATAAGAAGACAAGTAAGAGGGAAAGAACTATTTTATTACTTAGCAAAAGAAATTACAACTAGAAAATTTAGAGTTACAAGCTTTTGAGATGAAAGTGCAAGAAGAAAAAGACATACGAGATTAAAATTAGTGCAAGAAAATAGGCTAGAACTCCAAAACTTTCGTCCCCAAACATCTGGAAAATCTCCCTTTAAATAGCTGAATTTTTGGTGTTACACGCCCTTGGTCACGCCCGTGACCAAGGGCGTGTAAGGGGCGTGATCGAAGCAGCAGCGGAGAGGGCGCCTTCTGGAGTAATTGCGAGCGTTTCGGCCGTGTCACGCCCTAGGTCACGCCCGTGACCTGGGGCGTGTAATCTTGAAATCTGGCTGCTGGCGGGAAACTCTGGCGGGAAGAAGCGCGGGCCGAGTCACGCCCGTGACAAAATGTCACGCCCTCGGTCACGCCCGTGACCGAGGGCGTGTAATTTTAATTGACGTGGCAGCGTGCTCCGGATGCTTGTGGGGGGTCGTGGCCGTGACATTGGGTCACGCCCTTGGTCACGCCCGTGACCTGGGGCGTGTACTTGGCGAAATCTTCACGGAGCGTCCCCGGAGTGGCAGAAGCAGGTCTGGAGTATTTCGTGGTTTACACGCCCATGGTCACGCCCGTGACCTGGGGCGTGTAATCTTAACTTTTTGCTCGAAACAGCCCAGAAAACCTAAAAAACACAAAATAAACTTAAGTTAGCTTATGAAATAACAATGGAAGGATTTATATGATAAAATTCCATAAAATAACATAATTTTATATAAAAAACATAATAAACCTAAACTAAAAGATGAGTAAATAAATTACTCATCAAATACCCCCATACTTGCTCATTGCTCGTCCCGAGCAATTCATTTTTCACAAGGGTGAGAAAAATTAATGCAAGATAGAATGTGAAGACTACAGAGTAAAATGCGAAGTATTATGCTGGCATGTGTAGATATTTTAGTAAAAAGATGTTCTTGGCATAAAAGCTAAATTATGAAATACTTCAAAAATGCGTTATAATTATTACTTTAAAAATGAGTCGACGGTCAATCAAAAAGTTACGTGAAGGGAGAAAATAGCGTGATTGCTGAGATTTAAATTACTGGATGTAAACGTTCGGGGTGGCCTCCAAAGAAATCCATCAATGTCGACGGCCATAGGCTTGCCCGTTTGCACTTTCTCCACTACACTTCGACCAAAATCGACTCTATGGATCTTTAGGACTTAGATAGGGTACATTTTAAGGCTTGGGTTTAAGGGCGAGGTAACAATGATAAACATGAAGGCGCATTCCACTTAAACAAAATTTTTGAGCTAAAAGAAAATGATTGCCACCACAAAATAATGAAGCTTTACCCCCATACTCATATTTTTTTTAAAGGGGAAACACTCTCATACTCTTTTATTTAAATCACGAATCTTCATAATTGGGATCATTCCAAGTATGCATGTGCATACCTAGGCCGCATATCATTATGAGATTATTGCTTTTTTTTTTTGAGATTTAAACATTTCTTTTGAATTGATACCCATAATAAATTTTTTTTTTTTTTCATAGAATCGTACCCAAATATATTTTTTCATTTTAGCTCAAAGTTTCAAAGTGTTCATTTGGGTTTTGGGCTTTTTAGCTTTGGTTCCGAAATGATGAGGGTGGATCAAAATAAAGGTGTAAGGCTCAAACTTGTGTGAACAATGGTGGTAGATCTAGGTTGGGTGTAAAGGCTCCAACTATCCAAAGAAAGGCCTACATCATTTCCGTAAAGTTAATTTGTCTAAAGCGAACATGTTTCGAAAATAGCTTGGGGCAAGTTCTAGACGTCGAGAAAGGACACCCTTTTGTTCAATTCGAGTAATAGCTTTCTAACAATCTTCTACACACTCACCTAAACTACTTTTGGATAAGACCGGATTCGAATTTAAAAGTAAAATAAATTATTACTACGCAAATTAATAAAACATAATTTTAGATCTATGCCAAGAATTTAATTCTACACCAAAACTACTCAAAGACAAGCATAAGACTAGGAGCACTACATGAGTCAACAATTTTACTCCAAAGTTTCAAAAACTATTCTAGCACAAAATTATTTTTAGTCCATATGAAAAACAGTTTACTTAGAACTTACAATTTAGCAAGTGGAGTTTTGATAAAAAGAACATTTTCTAATAGTTTTTTTTTTGTTCTTGGACTTCCCAAGATCTGCCCGGTGAAGGGTTTGCAAGGTACTAGAGGCTATGATGGGAATTCAAGCCCAAAGCGTCCTTTCCAAGAAATTTAATTTCAGTTTTTTTTTTTTTTTTTTTTTCAAGTAAAACTACAAAGAAAGCTATGCTACACCCCCATACTTAAAATTAAACATTGTCCCCAATGTTTAAAACTAAGTATGAAAGATTAAACTAAAAAAAAAAAAAAAAAAAAAAAAAAAAAACAGGACATTAAAAAAAAATCAAGATAAATTACTAAAGTGTAAAGAGGGCTTCCCTGAATGGTAGTCGGGGTTGCCGGTCAAACACCTGCAGAGTTAAATTAGAAAAACAAAGAAGAAAAGAAAAAAAAAAAAAAAAAAGAGGTTAACATTGGGTTGCCTCCCAAGAGCGCTTTGTTTACCGTCGCGTAGCTTGACTAAGTGGCGTTTTCTTAAATATTTGTTAATTGCATTGTTTCGATATTTCCGGACGCTGGGTCGCCGGGGTGGTATAATTTCAAGCGTTGTCCGTTAACCTTAAAAGATCCTTTTTCTGGGTGCTCTATAAGCACGGTCCCGTACGGCCAAACTTCTTTTACTCTGAAGGGACCGGACCATCGGGTTCTTAATTTCCCCGGAAAAAGCCTAAGTCTAGAGTTAAACAGTAGAACAAAATCTCCCGGTGAAAAAGTTTTTGGATGTTTAATTTTTTTATCATGATAGAATTTAGTTCGCTCCTTATAAAATTTATTATTTTCATAGGCGTTCGCGCGCCATTCTTCTAGTTCATTTAGTTGTAGTTTTCTTTGTTCGGAGGCTAAATCTAAATTCAAATTTAAAAATTTAAGCGCCCAAAAAGCGCGATGTTCTAATTCTACCGGCAAATGACAAGCTTTACCATAGACTAACCGGTACGGCGTACATCCTATGGCAGTTTTGTAGGCTGTCCGATAGGCCCAGAGTGCGTCGTCTAATTTTAAAGCCCAATCCTTTCTATTAACGGAAATGGTTTTTTCTAAAATTCTCTTAATTTCGCGATTTACCACCTCCACTTGGCCATTTGCTTGTGGGTGGTAAGCGGTAGATAGCTTGTGTGTAACTCCATACCTTGCTAAGATTTTAGCAAGTTGGTTGTTACAGAAATGTGTGCCCCGATCACTAATTAGTGCTCGGGGTGTGCCAAATCGCGAAAATAATTTTTTTAAAAATTGTACGACGACTCTCGCGTCGTTGGTGGGAAAAGCTTGTGCTTCCGCCCACCTAGACACGTAATCGACCGCAACGAGAATATATTTATTATTACAGGAAGCGGGTAAAGGACCTACGAAATCAATTCCCCACAAATCAAAAATTTCGCATTCTAGAAAAATATTTTGGGGCATTTCGTCCCGGTTACTAATGTTACCTGTCCGTTGGCACCGATCGCAATTTCTAACAAAATTGTGAGCGTCTTTGAATAAGGAGGGCCAATAGAAGCCCGCCTCAAGTACCTTCCTTGCGGTCCGGTTCGCTTGGTAGTGACCGCCGGTTGGTCCCTCGTGGCAGTGCTGTAAAATTTTGATGCCTTCCTCGCTCGCAATACACCTTCTTACCACTTGGTCTGCGCAGACACGAAATAAAAAGGGGTCCTCCCAAAAATAATTTTTCAAATCTGAAAAGAATTTCTTCTTTTGCTGACTTGAAAAATCTTTCGGTAGGACCCGACCCACCAAATAATTGGCCAAATCCGCGTACCAAGGGGTGGAAGAAGTTGTTACCTTTACGATGGCGAGGAGGCGCTCTTCAGGGAATTTGTCGTCAATTTCGGCCTCCACTAGTGCTCCTGCCGCCGGATTCTCCAACCGTGAGAGGTGGTCGGCCGCAACATTCTCCGCTCCCCTTTTGTCTTGGATCTCCAAATCGAATTCTTGTAGTAGGAGGATCCACCTTAGCAGTCGAGGCTTTGCATCTCCTTTTTGTAGTAAATACCGGAGAGCGGAGTGATCTGTAAAAATAATAACTTTTGAAAGCGTTAAATATGATCGAAATTTGTCAAACGCAAAAATTATTGCCAAAAATTCCTTCTCTGTTGTCGTATAATTTGCTTGTGCGGATGTTAGCGTTTTGCTTGCGTAATAGATTGGGTGAAAATGTTTATTCACCCGTTGGCCTAAAACTGCGCCTACAGCAAAATCGCTCGCATCGCACATGATTTCAAACGGAAGAGACCAGTTTGGCGCGATTAAAATAGGGGAATTTATTAGTTCATTTTTGATTTTGTTAAACGCTTTCAAACACTCGTCATCAAAATTAAACGCGGATTCTTTTTCCAAAAGATGAGTTAGCGGTTTCGAAATTTTTGAGAAATCTTTTATAAACCGTCTATAAAAACCCGCATGTCCTAGAAAACTTCTAATAGATTTTATATTGGTAGGAGGGGGAAGTTTTTCTATGACCTCGATCTTGGCCCTATCGACCTCGATCCCCTTATTAGAAATTTTATGCCCAAGGACTAATCCCTCTTGGACCATAAAGTGGCACTTCTCCCAGTTGAGTGCTAAATTCGTGTCTTCGCAGCGTTGAAGAACACGATCAAGATTATTTAAACAATTTTTAAATGAATCGCCAAAAACAGAAAAGTCGTCCATGAAAATTTCCATGACGTCTTCTACAAGTTCGTTAAAAATTGCCAGCATACATCGTTGAAATGTAGCCGGCGCGTTGCAAAGACCAAACGGCATTCTTCGATATGCGAAGGTGCCGAACGGACAGGTGAATGTGGTTTTCTCTTGGTCTTCGGGCGCAATTGGGATTTGAAAATATCCCGAAAGACCATCGAGAAAACAGTAGTGTGAGTGACCGGATAAGCGTTCTAAAATTTGGTCAATAAAGGGTAACGGAAAGTGATCTTTGCGGGTAGCATCATTTAATTTTCTATAATCGATGCATACTCGCCAACCCGTAACAGTACGGGTCGGGATCAACTCATTATTTTCATTTGTGATTACCGTTATTCCACCCTTTTTGGGCACGACTTGCACTGGGCTAACCCAAGTGCTATCCGAGATTGGGTAAATAATTCCCGCATCTAATAATTTTATTATTTCGGCCTTGACGACGTCCTTCATATTTGGATTAAGCCGTCGTTGAGGCTGAATGGTACTGCGAGAATTATTTTCTAAATTAATTTTGTGCGTGCAAAAAGAGGGGTTAATCCCCTTGATGTCAGAAATTTGCCATGCAATTGCATGGCGGTGATTATTTAATATTTTTATTAATTCGGAAGTTTCCGAATCGTTAAGCGCGGAAGATATAATAACAGGCAATTTTGAATCTTTTTCTAAAAAAACATATCTTAAATGTTCCGGCAGTTGTTTCAATTCCAAACTCGGTGGCTCCTCGTAAGATGTTTTTATTTTAGAGATATTTAACTTAACTTCTTCAAATTTGAGCGGCCGAGTTATTTCTTTTAGACAAAATAAATTTTCAATTTCCGGATTTTCAAATAAGGGTGAAATTAATTCAGAAATTGACGTTATTTCTTCTTAAAAATTTGATTCTAACGTGAAGCAAGAGTCGTCATTAGAAAATGAATTTCTCATAGAGTTGTTAATGCTAAAAGTTATTTCTTCATCCCCAACTCGTAGGAGAAGTTTGCCATTACAAACATCAATGATTGCCCGAGAGGTGGCGAGAAAGGACGTCCGAGTATAATTGGGACTTCGGCGTCTTCCTCAATGTCTAGGATGACAAAATCTACCGGGAAGATAAATTTGTCAACCTTGACAAGCACGTCCTCAATCACTCCTATCGGGTATTTAATAGATCTGTCCGCTAGTTGAATGCTAATATTGGTTGGGCTTGGGGTGCCCAAACCAAGCTTTTTAAATAATGAAAATGGCATCAAATTTATACTAGCGCCCAAATCTGCCAAGGCGTGTTTTATTAAGAAATTACCAAACAAGCACGGGATGGAAAACCGTCCCGGATCATTTAGTTTTTGCGGTAATTTATTTAATAAAATTGCGGAGCATTCAGCATTTAAAGATATACGCGAAAAATTTTCAAGTTTATTTTTATTGGAAAGTAGATCTTTTAGATACTTTGCGTATTTGGGCATTTGGGCGATTGCTTCGAAAAATGGCACGTTTATTTGAACTTGTTTAAAAATTTCAGTAAATTTTCTATATTGCTCCTCATTGCGTTCATCTTTAAATTGCGAAGGATAAGGAATAGAAGGATTTTTAAGAATACGCGGAGCTAAAGCAGAAGAAGGTAGAGTAGGAGAAGAAATAACTTGCGGAGATGAAGTTGAAACGTTTACCTCTGGCTCGACCAATTTTGAAGAAGTTACCTCCTTTCCGCTACGGAGGGTAATTGCGTTGGCGCTCTCCCGTGGGTTGGGCTCAGTATTGCCCGGTAGAGCTCCTTGCTGGCGTTCGGAGAACATCTTGGCGAGCTGTCCAATTTGATTTTCTAGACTTTTGATAGATCCGGAAAGGTTCCGGATATTGGAGTCAGTAGCGGCAACGTATTTGGTGAAGACCTCTTCAAGTGAAGGGGACTTTGGTGGTTGTGGTGGAGCGAATCCGGGAGGATTCACTTGTGGGGGGCGTTGAGCATTATTGGGGTTGCTCCATGAAAAATTTGGGTGGTTCCTTAAACCCGGATTATAACTATTAGGAATATTATTATTTGGGTTATAAGGAGGACGATAGGAGTTCCCCATATAATCTACTTGTTCTTGATTATAATTATTATTATAATTATTATTATTGTTAGCCCCGTTAATGGCGGAGGAAGCAGACATCTCCGCCATTTGCTTAGTAAGCCATTCTACTTGATGTGCTAAATTCGGTGTGGCCTCGACTTCAAAGAGTCCGGTCGGTTTGTTAGGACGCGACCGTGGCGCATTCCACTAATAAGCATTCATGGCCATCTCCTCAAAAAGCTCTTGAGCGGCATCTGGGGTTTTGTTATTTAGAGTTCCCCCAGCTGCTGCATCAATCATCTGCCTTGTTTGGAGATTCAAACCATTGTAGAATGTTTGAACTTGTTGCCATAAAGGAAGGGCGTGGTGAGGACATCTCCGCAATAATTCCTTGAAGCGCTCCCATGTGTCATAGAGAGACTCCGAGTCTATTTGCGTAAACGAGAGAATGTCCGTACGTAATTTAGCGGACTTCGCCGGAGGAAAATATTTAGTTAAAAATTTCTCCGTCATTTCGGCCCATGTAGTGATGGAACCTCTAGGAAGAGATCCCAACCATTGCTTGGCCTTAGTCCGCAAAGAAAATGGAAATAAACGCAAACGAATGGCGTCATCGGTGACGCCATTAATTTTAAACGTGTCGCAAATTTCCAAAAAATTCAATAAATGTAAATTTGGATCTTCATCTGGTAACCCGTCAAAGATGACGGTTTGCTGTACCATTTGAATGATACTAGTTTTGATTTCAAAATTATTATTTGCCACTGCCGGGCGAATAATACTTGATTGTGTTCCCTCCCAATTTGGCCTCGCATAATAGGACATAGTCCGTAGCGGAGCCTCATTATGGTCGGGGTCACCCATTATATCTTCGTTAGTTTCTCCGACTGACTCTTCGCGAATTATTGGTAGATCACTAAATCGGAGACGTCGCCGCAAGGTGCGCTCGATTTCCGGATCAAAACCAAATTCAAAATCAATTAAAGAGTTTCCTCGGGTCATAAACCAAAAGAGAAGAAAAGAAAAGAGAAGAAACGAAAAAAAATAGGATTTTAGATAAATAAATTAAATTTTTTTTTTTTATTATATATTTTTTTAGATATATATTTTTTTTATATTAGGTGATTTAAAATTAGTCCTGGACTTCCCAAGATCTACCCGGTGAAGGGTTTGCAAGGTACTAGAGGCTATGATGGGAATTCAAACCCAAAGCGTCCTTTCCAGGAATATAATTGCACCTTTAAATTAAGAAAAAGAAAAAAGATAAAATTAATAGATATTTCGGTTTTCGAAATATCAACCGTCTTCCCCGGCAACGGCGCCAAAAACTTGATGGACAAAACTATGCTTGCAAACGATAACGGCAAGTGTACCGTATCGAATGTAGTATAGGTTATTAAAACAAGGTCGTATTAGACTCGGGGCGGTTGAATACTCTTACTTCGGAAAGTCTCTATTATTTTATCGAATAAAACTTGCGGTTGGTTGGTTGCGAGAAAGAGAAATAGCTTATATTAAATTAATGAGTTAAAGGTTAGTACTCAACCTTGAATCACCTCGGGAAAAATAAAAATATAGAAAGAACAACTTCTAATTCTCTCATGAAAATACTTGACCGTGGAGGTTCCCAATTTATGAACGCACCTCTCTCGAGGATACGCTCAACTGAGTTTAGTTGATCAACGAACTTTCGTTCTAGAATCAAGGTCTAAAACTCGCCTTATCGTGGTTTGACTCCAATCCGGGAGAATTATGTCATCCTTGCTTGAGGAGTGCATTCAACTCTCTTTATTCTTGAAATGATCGATTCGAATCGAAACCTCTCGGTTATAAGATTGCGAAGACAAAGATGAGAATTATATATCGATAATATAATCTCAATACAAAAGTAGTTCAAGAATAAATCAAGATTATTCTACGGAAGAAAGAGAAGCTAAAATTAGATCAAGAATTATATTTCCCTTGGATCATCTCGGCTTCTTCGCACTTATCGCTCCTAACAAAAGCGGTATTCTTCTGGGTAAGCTTAGTTAAAGGTGCCGACACCACTGAGAATCCTTGAACAAATCTCCTATAGTACCCAGCCAATCCTAAGAAACTCCTTATCTCCTTAGGCGTTGAAGGCGTCTTCCAATCCAACACAGCAGAAATCTTAGCGGGGTCTACAGTAATTCCATCCTTGTCCACCACATGACCCAGAAAGGATACCTGAGGAAGCCAGAACTCGCACTTACTCAGCTTCGCATACAACTTGTGCTCTCTAAGAGTAGACAATATTAAGTGCAAATGCATAGCATGCTCCTCAGCACTTCTAGAATACACCAACACATCGTCGATGAAGACTACAATAAAATGATCCAAAAAATCCTTGAACACGCGGTTCATCAAGTCCATAAACGCAGATGGTGCATTCGTCAAACCAAAAGACATAACCAGAAACTCAAAATGGCCATAACGGGAACGAAAGGCAGCTCATGGAACGTCCGACTCACGGATCCTCAACTGATGGTAGCCTAATCGAAGGTCAATCTTCGAAAACACCGTACTACCACGCAACTGATCAAACAGATCATCTATGCTCGGCAATGGATACCTGTTCTTGATGGTCACTTTGTTTAACTCTCTATAATCTATACATAACATCATGGAACCGTCCTTCTTTTTCACAAACAACACTGTAGCACCCCAGGGCGAAGAACTTGGCCTAATGAATCTACACTGCAACAGCTCATCGAACTGAGTTCGCAACTCTTCTAGCTCACGTGGGGCCATACGGTACGGTGCCTTAACGATAGGATGAGTACCAGGCTCAAGATCAATAATGAACTCCACATCTATGCCAGGCGAAAGGCCGGGAAGACTGATGGGAAAGACATCAGGAAACTCTCGCACCACCGGAACACCCTCAATACACGGCGATCCAGTAACAGTTTCTACTACAGAAACAAGGTGAGCCAAACAACCGGAAATTAATAGTTTCCGAGCACATACCGCAGAAATTATCGGGGAACACTGGCATGGAGATCCAAAAAGAATCATGATACCACGTCACAACCTGCATTTTTTCTGATCACATACCGCATAAACCTCCCTCTGATACCAACTATCACAACCCGCATTTTCTCCAAATTTAGGAATATCAGAGTAAGAGAAAATACGTGTCATAATGCCACGTCATGCAGGACACAACTGCAGATACTCAGGCGGGAACCAATTACTTATTTAATCAAAACATGTTTACATGATAGATCATCATTTGAAATCATTTATTTGGGTTTGGGGTAAGAACTGTGTCTCTCAGTTCGTGGATCAACTAGTCCACCGAGAAAATATATTTAATTGCAGCGAAAAGTACTTAATTTAGTTCACTTAAGGTCCTAAATTCACGTGATGACAGGACATAAAGTAAATGATATGCACATATCTAGGCGTAGTATAAGTATAGAAAATATCTTTTAGGCGACTTTAAGATAAGGATTTCAGTTAAAAGGTATGCAATGAGGATGAAAGAAAAGCCATTTTATAACTATAATGCACCTAGACATAAATCATTCCCAGAGAGCAAGATACACAAGATCTAAAAAGTAGTAGCAATTAACTGGAAAGTAAGCTATAAAGTATCAAAAGGGCACAAAGGGCGTCAACAACCTGACACTAACCCATTGGCTCCAAACTAGCATGTCTGAACTCAAGTAGGAAACTAACAACAACTACCTCGCAGCAGCGGGGTAAAACAGCTACTAGAACTCCCTATGTCTCCAGGCTACACAGCCAGCCGCTACGGCTCTAAACCTGAGGCATTCAATAAAACAAAGAATGCTTCAGCAAGGAATTTTACAAGTGGCAGAAAATAAGCAGAAAAGTAAATAAGGCATAAGGGGTACCAACCCAAGCCAGATTTACTGAAAGAGAAGCTCCAAACAAAGAACTAAGCAAAGCACTGAGTGCACAAATATCATATAGAGGAACAAGCATGGTTCAATTATCTTATTAAATTATTTAAAGAGACTGATCAGCTCAAATTAAATGGTAGCGGTTACTTAACTCTGCCACCCAAAGCCCAAAACTGGGTGGGGGGTTTCTATCCCCAACCACCCAAACATGGCCCACGGGACCACAGGCCAATCCTGCAGTTCACCACTAAAATGGCCACCGTGCAAGGCTACAACAATTCCCCACTGCCCCCCCCCCCCCCCCAAAAAAAACACGACCCACCGTGCAAGGACAAAGGAAATGGTCTTATTAATTAATTCCTTTAATTATGGCATGGGACGAAGCCCGAGAAAAACAATCACTAGGATAACCTAAGGATAGGGTCACAAATGGAGTAAACACTGCATAAGACGATGCATAAGAGAAGACATAAGTTATTTAACCGCAACGGGTATGAGATTTCAAAGGGGGGAAGTAATCGGAGGCGTAACTCAAGCACTAAGAAACAAGGGGCATTTCTCGAGGAATCAAAAGGACAATATACAAAGGTTTCTAGAGAGGTCAAGGACAGAGAACAAGCAAGTGGTGGAAGAGGTCAATAATGCATCAAATGCAATTCAAGAAAATCTTCTAACTATGGCTAAGAAGGTAAATGATGATCATTGGATCACCAGTCTAAAGGTGTTACAAGGAACAAGAATTGCCTTAAAGCTTCCTGTATTGAATCCAAGCAGACCTGAAGATTTTGACTTTCAAGGTCAATCTGAACAGATTCAAGATGAATGGGAATCTAAGAGGAGAAGGAGAGAGGGCATTCAAACTGCTGAAGAATATATGGCCCAGAAGTGGATGGAAAGAATAGATGATCCATTTTATGAGGAAGACAATTTGGAATTGGACACAATTGTAGTCAACCCCTGGGTCAGCCATGGCAATCCACTTAAGGATATTGACCATGTCTACTCATCTGCTGAATGGATCAAGCACCTAGAGAGGGAATCTCTAAGGGAAAGGATTCTCAAAGAAAATACGGCAAGAAGGGAAACTCCTATAAGGATTCCCCTAAGATACCTTCCCAAGCCATTTCTATACTTCAAAGTGAAAGACAAGATGAAGGTTGTTGTTGAAGCTAGGAAGAGAAAATCTGAAGAAGAAGAAGAAGGAGAAATCTCTTCCCAAGGACCATCCAAGAAGACTCTACTCTTAGAAGCTCACTAAATTATTTAATGTATAAATATGACTTGAACTGATTGTTTATGTCTGTTTTGATCATTTAAATGAAATGATATGTCATCTTCTGAAAATCATATTGTGTCATTTACTGTTAGTATATGTATGTTGCACTTGAATATCTGTGTTTCTACCTTCAGTATTCTGTGCTAAGTACTTACAGTAATGTAGAAATGCTGAATCTTCACTTAATGAACATAAATATAATACATCTTTATGTGTAGTTGACATTTGTATCTAATCATAATTCACATAGGAAAGAAACTGTTAATGTCAACAGAAATCTTCTTTATCTTAATATGTCATGAAGTGCAATAACTCTCAATATCTGTGATATGACATATTCTTTGATTAAGTTGCTACTTAGCATTGGCAGGTATTTTGCCCTCTTCAAATAGGGGGAGATTGTTGGGAATTTGCCCTCAAATTCCCTTGATTTGAAGAGGGGTCATCATGCAATGCTAAGTGCATGTTGTATTTGATAAAGCTATATTTGTGCAAGAAATATAGGCTCAGGTAACTCAAGAGAAAAGGCCAATCATGCCCTTAGATCAAGAGAAATCTCCCCTGAGAGATGAAGAATTTGTCACAATAGAACCGCTGAGACGAAAGGTCGAAACCGCTGAGACAAGCTCACTATCTCAGCGGATCCGCTGAGACGGGAAAAGAGCTGCAGATAGAAGCAAGCACAAGGTCGAAACTGCTGAGACGAAGGGTCGAAACCGCTGAGACAAGCTCACTGTCTCAGCGGATCCACTGAGATGGGAAAGGAGCTGCAGATAGAAGAGATCTGGCATATTCGTTGAACTCAGAAGGCAGTTCATCGAATGTAGAGACGAGACAGAAGAATCAGTTGAGACTTGGCGTGTTTTTCGAACACAGAACACAGTTCGTCGAACTCAGAGTATGGCAAGTTCGTCGAACACAGAGTATGGCAAGTTCGTCGAACACAGAGCATGGCGTGTTCGTCGAACACAGAGTATGGCAAGTTCGTCGAACACAGAGCATGGCGTGTTCGTTGAACACAGAGTGGAGCAAGTTCGTCGAACCCAGTATGGCGAGTTCATCGAATGCATATTGCGAGTTCTACCCTTGGCGCCAGCTGCAAAAAGACAGTGTGGGGTCCACCAGTCTCTCCCATACTTGTCAGAAGGTCGGCTAAGAGCCGTTGAAGATCAGAGATGTATAAAAGAAGAAATTAGGGCACTTATGAATGAGTTTGTCGCGTGCCAAAAGAAATTAACTATTCCATTGACGGTCATAGCTCTCGTTTCTCTCCTCCTGCTCACTGAACAAGGAAGAAGAAACCGAGAGAGAAAGTCAGCTCCTTTACAAGAAGGAGCAAGGTGATCTTCCATCCTTCATTTGAAGAGGAAGATCAAATAGTAGCTTCCATCAACATCTCCAGCTATAAGGAAGCACAAGCTGTGCAGGAACTTCAGGAGACTTCCTTCAACTGCTGTCTACTGTAGTAAGATTTACAATCCCTTTTCTGCAGGGCAACTTGCCTGACTTTGTAGGACCATTTGGTCTGAGATTGTAGTAACCTTTGGGTTCTGAGTTGTAGGGCTTTATAGCCTGAGTTGTAGGGCTGAAGGTCTGAATTCGTAGGATCTGTTGATCTGAGTTGTAGGGCTTTATTGCCTAAACTGTAGGAGGAGGATTCCTCTGAGGTAGGACCTGGAAGGGGTCTGAGTTGTAGGATCAGTGGATGATCAGAGGTAGGGCTGTTTAGCCTGAGGTAGGTTTTGGGAAAACCTGAGAGATCCCGAGGGATCTGTGTTGTAAGCTCTTGGAGCTGAGATTGGAGGAGTTGGCCCTTTCTAACACACTGTTAGAAGGGTGAAGGGGGAAAATGGACTACTCATAGACACACTGTCTTGGGGAACCACTATAGATGCTTGTGTGCTTTCTGTGTGTTTGATCATCTGCTTTCTCTAAACCAGAAAACATATAGACTAATAAAAAGAAAACAAAAGAGACCTATTCCCCCCCCCCCCCTCTAGGTGATTTAGACTACATCCTTTATAAACTTACAACCCTGCACTCGAGAAATCAAAGGCAGGCAATACAGTTTCTCAAGAAACCAAAGAATTAGGACACTGCACGTCTCGAGAAAACAAAAAAGGGTCAAGACACTGGACTTCTCGAGAAACCAAAAGCACTTCTCGAGAAATCGAAGATCAGGACACTAACCTTCTAGAGAAAATAAAGGCATGGACGGGCAAGTTCCGAGGAACACTCATCTGCAGGAAGGAACTTTAGGTAGAGAAACTTCAGCTATTAGGGGGATTCAAGGTTAAGGATATCATACAATACACTCGAGACACGTGCCAAACAGCACGGTAAGAACCCATAAACCAGGAAAACAATGATTCAACCAAAACGGGAGAGGGGGGAGAAATCCACTTGCCTTAAACCTTGCAAGCTCGAAGTTCTCCTCTCCAAAAGCAATGGATCGGCTAAGAACCCACTCAAGCTCAACAACCTGAAACTTTACGGATCGAAAGGAGGAGTTAGGTCACTACCCTAACTCCAAAAATCCCAAGAAACGGGAAAAGCTTACCACTAGAACGAAGATCTCACCGAGAGCCTTCCAAGTCTACTCTCCAAACACGATTCCGACTACTATAGCCTTTAAATCACCGGTCGGAAGCCCCACGACACGCTACTCTCGGTCTCTCGTTCGATGGCTGGTTTGGATCGGCAAAGGAAGAAGATGAAAAGAAGAAAAAACCTAAGCTTAATATATATATACATATAGATTAAAGCTCGATGAGAACAAGGCAGGAAGAATTCGTCGAACGCAGGTAGCCTGCAGTTTGCCGAACGCAGGTAGCCTGCAGGTCGCCGAATGCAGGTAGCCTGCAGTTCGCCGAACGCAGCTAGCATGCAGCTCGCTGAACGCAGCTAGCCTGCAGCTCGCCGAACGCAGCTAGCCTGCAGCTCGCCGAACGCAGCTAGCCTGCAGCTCGCCGAACGCAGCTAGCCTGCAGCTCGCCGAACGCAGCTAGCCTGCAGCTCGCCGAACGCAGCTAGCCTGCAGCTCGCCGAACGCAGCTAGCCTGCAGTTCGCCGAACGCAGCTAGCATGCAGTTCGCCGAACGCAGCTAGCCTGCAATTCGCCAAACACAGCTAGCCTACAGTTCGTCGAACGCAGTCTAAGAATTCATGCAAGGATAAAAAATGCAATAATTACATAAATAGCCTCCCATACTATTTAAACTACAACGACGACTAAATCACCTCGGACTTCTACGAAATTCGCACCTAAACTGAAATTCGGCGCTATGAATCCATGGGCGAAGTCAGACTTCAATTCCGACAAGCCAAACTTGAGATTGAAATTCTCGAAGCTAAAATCTCAATAGTTACTCAAAATCTTCTCTACAACTCAAAATGACGTGAAATATCGCACGCTCAATCAAAATTACATACTTTAACTAAGCTAAGGCTCAAAACTAAACCTGACGAGCTGACGTAATGCCCTTACACCAAAATTATGCCACAGCGGTATGCAAAATAATTAATGAAAACCAGGGGCGTTACACCCTCCTCTTCTATGTGATGGGGCGGACCCTGGCTCCAGGTTGAGTCGGTGGCAGGCCACGTCTACATCGATGACCGACATGTCTGCCCCGCTCCACGCAAAGATGTCCATGCTCCTCTAGATGCATTCCAGCATCCTTATCCTATCCTCCGGGCTAAGGCCCCCGCTGATCCGCACCTTCTCCACTCTCCCTTCCTGAGTGGTGACTTCCATCTCGACTGCTTCTTCCGCTGCCTATAGCCGGGCCGGTAATTCCCATCTTCCCCTAGCCTCCCTTCCTCGGGCGTTGCTCTCTCCCTCGCCTTCTCACTCCTTCTCCTCTCCTTTTATCCCCTCCGACCCCTTCATCTCTCTATCAACCCTTTCAGCTTCCGCCATCTAGGAGATGGTGTTGACGATAGTCACATAACACTGTCTTTCCATCTTTGCATCCCCCGGATCTAGACCTAAACTCCTCTGCTGCGGAACTTCAAGCACTGATGGAAGGACGAGGGAATGCACCGGAAGGTGCTGATGAGAGGGCGTCAAAATATGGCATTGTAGCTACTCAGAGCATCCATTATGACGAACCGGCAGTTCCTGGGGACCCCTCCCAATGATACCTGGAGGCCGACTCATCCCTCGATTTCCTTCCTCTCCCCTGAAAACCCAAACAGGGGTCCATCTGTGGCTTACACCCTCTTCGCTTCCACCTCCAGCGCGTCAAAGGCCTTCTTGAAGATAACATTCAATGAACTCCCATTGTCGACCAAGATCCGGGAGACTGTGAAGTTTTCAATCGCCGTCTGGATCACCAAGGCGTCACAGAACGGGTCTTCAAAGTTCGACATATCCTCTGAGGAGAAGGTAAGATTCTTCGATGGGGGTGGGGTGTGGGTGGTCGACGCGACGCTCCTCCTGAACATCGCTTGGAAGCTTATCTTATGAGTTGCCTCTATCCCCACCCCACCATGGATCACCCCGATCCCTCCCCTGGCTCCCACGTTGGTCCTATCTTCGCATTTATCCTCCCCCTCTCTGGGTAGAACTTCTTCAATCCTCACGGGTCGTTGTTGTGGCTGACCACCTCCCTTCAACTCCAGAAATTCTGGGCAGGTGGCTGTCGTGTGACCTTCCTCCTGATGGAAGTCACAATGGGGCAACGCCATCCTGCCCCCCTCTTCCTCCTCTTCCTCTTCCTCCTCTTCCTCCTCTTCCTCCTCTTCCTCGACCTACTATCATCGCTTGCTCCCAAGGGGGGAGGAGGGGGTCTCTGACCCTTCCTCCATCCCGGATGGTTGGACCTACCCACCCCCCTTCGGTGGTGATCTCTTTCCGGACCTATCGCCGGTCCCTCCTGGGGCCTCCAAGCTAGCCGGTTATTAGGCTCCTGATACCCCCAATCCCGCTGCTGCCCCAGAAACCCCTGACCTCTGGGTTTATCCCTTCTTCTTCCTTCCTGCTGCCTCACCTCTGGCTCGCTCACTTCGCCAGCCTCTTTGCAAACTTGGGGTTGGCGGCCTCTCCCTCGATCTCTTCCGCCGCCTTCTCCATCAGCTCCTCAAAGGATAGAGGGTCCTTTCGATTCAAGTCCATTTTGAAGAACCCTTCCCAGAGCCCCACTATGAAGGCAAGCTGGAGGGTAAACCCTAGCACCTCCTGGACTTGTAGGACCTCTTCTTGGAACCTATCCAAGTAATTGGCCAACGACTCCCCAGGCCCTTGCTTGATTTTGAAGAGCGCCTCCGTTTCCTTCTTCCTCTTCTTTGACGTTGAGAAATGCAAATTGAAGCTCCAACGTAGGTCCTCGAAAGCGTAGATGGAACTTACGGGGAGCTGGTGGAACCAGTCCCTCGCCTTCTCTTTCAGAGTGGTGGCAAAGAGCCGACACTGGAAGGCGTCCGTCATCGGAAGAATTGAGACCATGTCCTCGAACCATTGCAGGTGCAGGACTGGGTCAACTTTGTAACAACCTGCCAGTATGAAGAGTATAACAGCAGGTCTGGCCGGGACCCCATGCCATACAAACCACACTAGCTAGGAGTTAAAAGGTGATAACCAGAAAAGTAACAACTAAACGAGAGTACAAAACGTAAGCGGAAGCATTAATTAAACCATTCAAATAGAACTGTCCACTATCATAGGAATGTATCCTGAATAAGAGTTACGGCCTTAAGGCCTTACATTCATACAATGCACAAAACTCCAAGCATACATCGGCACGCAGGCCGGCCATACATGAATAACAGGAAAAGGGCTGGCCTTCGAGGGCCAACATTGCAAAGGCCCATCGCCCGCTATTTCCCGCTAGGCTCACCTGCACCTGCATAAGAACATTCCACCAAGCGGTGGCAAACAAAGTAACGGTCAGCACAGCTGACCAAATTATAACGACCCCACCCCTTTTCCGGGGTGGCGGAGCTTCTACCCTGAAAGCAAGCCATACTAGCACAAGTACTAAATATAAAGAAAGTGCAACTACACGAGGTGAGGTTTCAAGCACAATCAATCTTCTAGGTTGAGCATCAAAAGAAGGGAACCTAGGTATGCACATGATGTTGGTTGGGTTCACCCGAAGGTTCCCCACAACCGCCTAAGCAATCGCATGAGGCTAACATAACATCCATTTCACCAAACACTCCACCGTAAGGGCCACAACCTTGGGTGGAAACAAGAGCTTTTGGTCGGTCTAGGTATGACACCTTCCACGACCTCTCCCATGATCACACGGCTTTCCTGAGGAAGGGACCTCTTACCGATCTGCATGGAAACGGGTTCGGTTTAGCTTTGCCCGTGCTCTAATCGTCGCGATCTATCGCACGACGCGGGTACGGCTTCGCCTCGGCCCGTAAGGGTTTAGCACCTTCAAGTGCTACACTAAATATATGCTACGCACCTAAGCCCTTCATAAGGATCTAGGTTTCACGAATACTCAACAAGGGAGGTGCAATACACTCCGCATCAATTTCGTGGTGAAGGTTTGCCTTCAACCAATCTCAAAGCATGGGGCTTTCGTTAGCATCTTCACATGACGCCTATACTTATTTCCCGCACTGCTATAGATGATTTCACGGAGTCATTCTCCGGCACGCATTCTAGGCCTAACCTAAATGCAACGCCGCAAATCAAGCATCACCGATTCGGGCTCACGGCCACGAATAGGCTTCACACAAAATGCCTAAATCCGCACGACTACCGGACTTTCTACATGCAATAATGCCGGGGACGGACACAATCTACCCGGAGTTCCGAAGAACTTGAGGAAATCCTACACTTCACCCATTTGGTGAAAGGGATTCCTCATGCAAGCATAGAAAGAGGAATGAAAGGACAAATACAAGTCCAAAGTTCAGGAGGAAGAATCGTTACCCTAGACGCATTTTTTTTCGCCATAGATCCGAGATTCTACACGGAGAGAAACGACCGCACCGAGCTGCACTCTCCAAATCTGGAAACAGCTCGCAAAACGGAGCTCCGGAGCTCCGTCAATGTCGGGATCTACCTTCTTCTTCCTTGGCTCCTCCTTCTTTCTCTAGGGTTTGGAGAGAGAATGGCTTAGAGAATATGAGGGTTTAACCCCCTCTCATCAGCCCTAAAGGTCTCCCGCAACTACCCCTAGCTATTGGATCAATTTCCAAAAGATTTGGACGGTCCGATCTTCTTCTCCGCTCAAAATCGCGGAACAGAATAAACAGGGCGCACGATCGCTGGCGCACGATCGCTGGTCGTGCGCGAAGAGGAAAATGGTCGTGCGCACTGTCCGAGACAGAACTCGATTCTCTTCTGAATTAACGCACGATCGCTGGCGCACGATCGCTGGTCGTGCGCGAAGAGGAAAATGGTTGTGCGCACTGTCCGAGACAGAACTCGATTCTCTTCTGAATTAACGCACGATCGCTGGCGCACGGTCGCTGGTCGTGCGCGAAGAGGCCACTGATCGTGCGCTAAGAGCAGAAAGGGAAGATTTAGCCTTCTTCAAGTGCAGCACTACCACTCCGCCTACTTCGCTGAACCACGACTTTTGGGGTGTTACAACTCCACCCTCCTTAAAAGAATTTCGTCTCGAAATTTATAAAACAGAAATAGCAAGAAAGTCAGCTATAATTTACCTGAGAGAAATAGTTCGGGGTACTCCGCAAGCATCGCTTGCTCTCTCTCCCAAGAGAGCTCCTCTCGACCGCAATTATCCCACCGGACTTTTACCATCCGAATGGACTTGTTCCGCAGCTGCTTTACTTCGGTATCTTCGATGCGTAAGGGCTTGACCTTCGTCGACAACCCACTATCGACCAGAACTTTACCGACCGCAACGATATGAGTTGGCTCTTGTATTGCCTTCCTCAACACTGAAATGTGAAACACGTCGTGCAGACCGCTCAGCTCTGCAGATAGTGCAAGCCGATAAGCCGCATCACTAATACGCTCCACGATCTCAAACGGTCCTAAGTACCTTGGACTGAGCTTTTTCAAGCGTCGGATCCTTGATACCCCTTTGCACGGTTTGATCTTCAAGTAAACCCGGTCACCGACGGCAAACTCTAGGTTCCTATGCTTGGCATTGAAATACTTTGCTTGCCTATCCTGGGCAACCAATAGCCTTTCACGTATAGTCCGGATCGTCAAAGTTGCTTCTTCAACATCCTTTCGCTTCAATAGCTTAGTATCGCCCGTTTCCGCCCAAGACAACGGCGTACGACACTTCTTACCATAGAGGGCTTCGAAGGGAGCCATCTTTATACTGGCTTGATAGCTATTATTGTAGGCGAACTCGATCATGTAGAGATGATCATCCCACCTCTTTCCAAAATCTAGAGTGCACATTCGGAGCATATCCTCCATAGTCCTGTTGGTTCTCTCGGTCTGTCCATCCGTTTGCGGGTGGAAGGCCGTGCTGAACTTCAATTTTGTGCCCAACAGTTCATGGATAAGCCTCCAATCTTTCGATGTGAAACGCCCGTCACGATCGCTGACGATACTACGGGGGACACCGTGCAGTCTCACAATACTATCAACATAGAGCTTTGCTAGCTTCTCTACAGAATCATCCTTCCTGTTCGGAATGAAGTGTGATACCTTTGTCAAACGGTCCACGATCACCCAGATGGCGTCGTTTCCATGCTGCGATCTCGGCAATCCGTGCACGAAATCCATCGAAATATCATCAAACTTCCATTCCGGGATCGGCAAGGACTTCAGAAACCCACCGGGACGCTGACATTCCGCTTTCACCAACGCCCAAGTATGACACTTGGCCACGTAAAGGGCAATGTCTTTCTTCATACCCGGCCACCAGAACAATTTCTTCAAATCCATATACATTTTAGCGCTCCCCGGGTGGATCGAGTACTTGGTATGATGAGCCTCGTACATCAACTCCGCCCGTAGAGTGCCAACGTTTGGGATGCACAACCTTTCCTGTTTCCACATAAGGTCGTCTTCAAAGGAGAAATCAGCGTTTAACCCCTCAACTGTTTCCACTTTATAGCGTTTCATGCTCTCGTCCAGCTCCAATGCTTGTCGAACTCGGTCGGCAAGGTCGTATTGAACCTCCGTCCAGTTCAAGCATGCTGAAGTAGATGTTCTCCTATCAATGCAAACGATCTCCATTTCCTCCAGCTCACGGATTAGACGCTCATCGTGCATCAAAATCCAATTTGCTTGAGCGGGAGCCCGACGACTCAGCGCGTCCGCTACTACGTTTCCCTTACCGGGAGTATAATTGATGTCGAAGGTGTAGTCCCCAAGGAACTCCATCCACCTCCTTTGACGCATATTCAACTCCCTTTGATCCAGCAAGTACTTGAGGCTCTTGTGGTCGGTAAAGATATCGATCTTCACGCCATATAAATAATGCCTCCAAAGCTTAAGAGCAAATACCACGGCCGCTAGCTCCAAATCATGGACCGGGTAATTCCTCTCATGAACCTTCAGTTGCCGGGAGCCGTAGGCAATTACCTTCCCGAACTGCACTAGGACACAACCCAAACCACTTCCTGAGGCGTCGCTATAAATTTCGTAGCCTTCCGTACCTTGTGGCGAGCATAGAATGGGCGCCGTGGTCAGACGGCTCTTCAGTTCTTCAAAAGCTCGTGCGCACTCGGGCGACCAAACGAACTTGTGATCCTTCCTAGTCAGTTTTGTGAGAGAAAGTGCGATCCTCGAGAAGTTTTCCACAAAGCGCCTATAATAGCCGGCAAGTCCTAAGAAACTTCGGACTTCCGCTACGTTTTTCAACAAAGGCCACGCTCGGATCGCTTCTATCTTCGACGGATCTACCGCAATTCCATCTCCACTAACGACGTGACCAAGGAATGCTACTGACGGTAGCCAAAACTCGCACTTGGAGAACTTGGCATAGAGCTGACTCCTCCTCAAGGTGCTCAGAACGGCGTGCAGATGCCCTACATGCTCCTCTTCCGATTGAGAGTATACCAAAATGTCGTCGATAAAGACGATCACAAATTGATCCAAATACTCACGGAACGTCCTGTTCATTAAGTCCACGAATACCGACGGTGCATTGGACAGACCGAACGGCATCACCGTGAACTCATAGTGCCCAAAGCGGGTACTGAACACTGTTTTTGGAATGTCACATTCCCTTATCCGCAGTTGGTAGTAGCCGGACCTTAGGTCCAGCTTGGAGTAAACCGTCGACCCCACCAGTTGGTCGAATAGATCATCGATTCTTGGAATCGGATATCGGTTTTTCTCGGTCAACTTGTTTAGCTCTCGATAATCGATACATAGACGCAAGCTCCCGTCCTTCTTTTTCACAAAGAGGACCGGTGCACTCCAAGGCGATGAACTTGGACGTACGTAGCCTTGCTCTAGCAGCTCTTGCAATTGAACCTTCAGCTCTGCCAATTCCTTTGGCGCTATCCGGTACGGTGAGCGGGCCACAGGTTTGGCACCTGGCACCAACTCGATACAGAAATCGATCTCCCGCTGAGGCGGAGCCCCAGGGAGTTCGTTAGGAAACACGTCGGCGTACTCCGCTACAATTGGGACATCACGTAACCTGGGTATTGGCTCTGAAGTCTCCAACAAGGTGAAGAACAACTCGGCGCCTTTTCTCACCGCCTTAACCACCTGGAGAGCAGACATCAGCATCTTGCTCGCTCCTCGCATACCGGCGAACATGGTTTCTCCTTCGGTGTCCCTTCCCAGAGTGATCTCCTTTGTATTGCAATCTATGCATGCCCGCTGCTCCGAGAGCCAGTCCATGCCGAAGATCACATCAAATTCAGCTAACGGTAATAACGACGCTTCCAAGACGAAATCCTGACTTCCGATCCGCACCTTCACACGGCTCTTCCTATCCGCACTCATTCGAGATCCATTTGGGTAGCACTACTTCCAATCTATCTTCTACGAAGGTAGACGACACTCCGATTCGCACAACGAAGTCCTCAGACAGAAAAGAGTGCGATGCACCCGTATCAAATAGAGCTCTCGCCGGATAGTTGAAAATTAGGACGAAACCTAATTGCACACAAATAAAGCATATAGTCGTACCACAGTATGAATTATATATATAGCTGTAAAAGCTAACTTCTAATTCGTACCTGTGACGACATCAGTTTGTCGTATAGCTTCTTGTTGGCCAAGCGAATAGACTCTCGGCTGAGTCGGAATGTGCTGGGAAGCCGAAGAATCCGCAGCTTTACCCTTTTCCGCAGTACGAGCATAATCCACCGCTCGATTACCAGCCTTCGGGGGACCACTTCGACACACCGCAGCTTTGTGTCCCACCTTCTCGCAGGTGAAACACGTAATAGGAGTCCGCGCGGTCGTGGCTCCCGAAACATTTGAAGGAGTTGGTTCCGCCTGTTTGAACTTCCTTTTGTTCCTTCTGAAATCCGACTTGGACTGAGAGGCCGGCGCATGAAACTCAGGTTTCTTTACAACACCCCTTGCTTGTACCCTCTTCATGTCCAACTACAAAGATCTGGCAGTTTGCACCATCACTTGGAAGCCAAACGTCATAGGGCCTGCAAGGAGCAGCCTCAACTCGTCCCGAAGCCCTTCATAGAACTTATTTGTCTTTGCCTCCTTATCCTCCACCAAGGACCCCGCATAGCGACTCAGTCTGGTAAACTCATGCAAGTAATCGTCAACGGAGCGATCACCTTGTGTCAACCTCAAGAACTGGTTTTGCAACGCAATGCGCTGGGCAGAGGGGATAAACCTTTGGAGGAACGACTTTGAAAACTCAGCCATTGTGATTTCAGTAATATCTCTACCGCAGAACTTATGCAGCTCCTACTCTTCCCACCACAGCATAGCATCTCCATCAAGAAGGAAAGTGGCTAAGGTGACCATCATGGCTTCGTCCGTCGCTGTCGCCCTCAGAGTTCTTCTAACTATTGACAACCAGTCTTCTGCCTCCGTTGGGGACTCAGATCCCGAGAAGGTAGGAGGATTAAAGCTCAGGAAATGCTTTAAT
Organism: Dactylorhiza incarnata; assembly: GCA_033032865.1. Lineage (NCBI taxonomy): Eukaryota > Viridiplantae > Streptophyta > Magnoliopsida > Asparagales > Orchidaceae > Dactylorhiza > Dactylorhiza incarnata. The sequence goes on along the minus strand of JAWHQI010000033.1, from coordinate 5,223,630 downwards.
TGCTGGTCACCCGCTCGCCCCGCAACTACTTGCGCAACTTGAGGTTCCACCCTCGGCGCTACCGCAGGTTCTACTGCAGCTACAGGCACAGGGGCCTCCACCCTTGGTTCCGCCGCAGGTTCCACTGCAGCAACAGCCTCAGGGGCCACATCCGGAGTAGGAGTAGCAGGCTGGACCAGCCTTTGGGGTTGAGCGTTAATCATCGCGAAGACCGCTTCTGCGACTAATTTGATCATTTCAGCAGAAGGAGTGGTCGCTGGCACTTCAGCCGACCCACTACTTTCAGCGGTGTTACGGGGTCGAGACTGCCCCGCAACACTTCTAGTCACCTATAATCATGCAAAGCACAATTTAGTGACCCAAAACATATCAAACGTCAATCATGGAATGCTCAGGTTCCGCAAACAAGTATGTTTTCTTTTCATTCCTAAGTGGACATTCTTATTAGTTTTTGTCGTTTTAGGTGAATGCACAACCCGTGCGCACCACCCCTTAAAAGGAATTCGTCCCGAATTCGCTAAACTATGGATCGACGCCTTAAGTCCGATACCAAATTGTAACAACCTGCCAGTACGAAGAGTATAACAGCAGGTCCGGCCGGGACCCCACGCCATACAAACCACACTAGCTAGGAGTTAAAAGGTGATAACCAGAAAAGTAACAACTAAACGAGAGTACAAAACGTAAGCGGAAGCATTAATTAAACCATTCAAATAGAACTGTCCACTATCATAGGAATGTATCCTGAATAAGAGTTACGGCCTTAAGACCTTACATTCATACAATGCACAAAACTCCAAGCATACATCGGCACGCAGGCCGGCCATACATGAATAACAGGAAAAGGGATGGCCTTCGAGGGCCAACATTGCAAAGGGCCATCGCCCGCTATTTCCCGCTAGGCTCACCTGCACCTGCATAAGAACATTCCACCAAGCGGTGGCAAACAAAGTAACGGTCAGCACAGCTGACCAAATTATAACGACCCCACCCCTTTTCCGGGGTGGCGGAGCTTCTACCCTGCAAGCAAGCCATACTAGCACAAGTACTAAATATAAAGAAAGTGCAACTACACGAGGTGAGGTTTCAAGCACAATCAATCTTCTAGGTTGAGCATCAAAAGAAGGGAACCTAGGTATGCACATGATGTTGGTTGGGTTCACCTGAAGGTTCCCCACAACCGCCTAAGCAATCGCATGAGGCTAACATAACATCCATTTCACCAAACACTCCACCGTAAGGGCCACAACCTTGGGTGGAAACAAGAGCTTTTGGTCGTTCTAGGTATGACACCTTCCACGACCTCTCCCATGATCACACGGCTTTCCTGAGGAAGGGACCTCTTACCGATCTGCATGGAAACGGGTTCGGTTTAGCTTTGCCCATGCTCTAATCGTCGCGATCTATCGCACGACGCGGGTACGACTTCGCCTCGGCCCGTAAGGGTTTAGCACCTTCAAGTGCTACACTAAATATACGCTACGCACCTAACCCCTTCACAAGGATCTAGGTTGTGAAGAGGAAAATGTTCGTGCGCACTGTCCGAGACAGAACTCGATTCTCTTCTGAATTAACGCACGATCGCTGGCGCACGGTCGCTGGTCGTGCGCGAAGAGGCCACTGATCGTGCGCTAAGAGAAGAAAGGGAAGATTTAGCCTTCTTCAAGTGCAGCACTACCACTCCGCCTACTTCGCTGAACCACGACTTTTGGGGTGTTACAAACTTTGTCGGTATAGTAGGACATCTCCAGACCTCTGAACCCCTCTGGCACCGGGGCCGAGAGGATCAACTCACAGAAGGGGCTCCCTTCCCCTGCTCGTAGAGTGGTCCTCTCATGCGGAGTCAGCTCGCACACCTCCGCACTCGCCGGGAAGCTAAATAGCTGCCACCCGGGAAGATCTCGCGCGCTTGCTTCCGCCGCGACCTCCTTCCAAAGCCGCTGGCCCAGAGCGTTCTCGCTGATCTGCTATGGCAAAACCACCGGAACCACGGGTGTCTCAGACTCGCTTCTCCCGACGAGAGCTACCTGCATGGTCTGCATGACCTCCCGCTTGATGTTCTCGAACATCTCCAGCCACTCCATTGCTTCTGATGGCTGCGAGTGACCTGGTTCGGAACCATCCCTTCCATCTCCCACCATCAAGCCCAGCTTGAGATTTTCTTGCACTGGCTATGGTTCACGATCACCGCATCAAAATGTTGAAACCGTCAACAGGTCTCTGAGTTCGGACCCACAGGGGGGTGTAGCCTGTGCTTACTTCTCCCTCACTAAACTCTTCTGACTGAGAAAGGAAAACCTAGGATAGACCCAAGGCTGTAGCGAGGAGGTCCCGCCACACACCCGGAAGATCTTATAGAGCTTCCCCTCTCAAACCAAAGCTCAGCCGGGCACCTTGGAGGGCATTAGCCACCTACTCCGAAACTAGCCTGGAGGGGAGAGCTCAAAAGGATCTGCTCCCCCTCCAAGGTGCCCTTAAGGGTCTATTTATAGATTTTCAAGTTTGGTCTGCAAATAGCATGAATCTGCATTTTGGTTTTACTAATCGTACCCCAAATTGGTCTGCTAACAGCCTAACTCTGATGTTCCGAAGGACTATTGGTAGCCCACAAGGGGGTATCTAAGTAATTTCCCCCTAAGCCTTCTAGGCGAGTGGTCCATGAAGGCACCACTCGCCAGGCTCCTTTCTCGCTGTATTCGACCGCGCGAGTGATTCGAGAGGGCATCACTCACCAGGTACTCAGCACACTCAGCAGGTGAGGCCATGCCTACCCTCACTCGCCCGGCCACTGATACACACATTGTTATCATGCGAGTGCCCTGCGAACGGGCCTCATTCGCTCAAGAACTCTTAGGATAATATCTTGCCACCTGGCCCCTGGGGCCCCTTGGGATCCACTCAGCGAATATGGGGTTTGTTTGACATCAAGGAGTGAAGACACTAGAATTTTTGTTTTGAAAAGGAAAAAAGAAAAACATATTGAAAATTGAGCTTTCTTTTAGATCTTGAACTTTCTTGTAGATCATGTTATTTCTCTAATTTTGTTGATGACGGCTAAAGAGCTTAAAAGCCTAATAACTTGATTTAATTTAAAATATCTTATTGCAAATCTATAGTTCAATTTACATGAATACTATATGATATATATATATAGGCAATGAATATAAGAAAGATAGATAGGTCATCAAAAAATAAATATTTGATTTTGAATTTTGATCAATTTGATTTATAAACTCGTTAAGTTTTAAGAGATAAAATCATATTTCCAATAATATATAAGATGACCATAACATGATAGCTTTAAAAATAAGAAAACAAAAAGAAAAATTAAAGTATATCATAAGTAGAAATTTGTATATTTCATTTTAAAAATATTCTACTACTTGCATTTGGTGATTCCTAATGAATAAGAGATTTATGTATCCAAAGGGGACCAAGTGTGGTGGTTCCTTTGGGTACCCAAATATAATGGGTAGGTTTGTGGGTATATAGTGATGAATTGGTCCTTTTATGTGAAGCTAATGTTTTATTTTTAATTTTGGGCCTCCATTCAAATCTTGGTTTATTGTTATTCTTATGCATCGAATTTCCATTGTGATTATCAAAAGTATTGTTCATAGGAAATTTATGTAATTCTAATTTCAAGTTGGGAGAAACATGATTTTGTAAATAATGGTGATTTGAATTTTGATTTACAAAAACTTTGTGTTTCTTACTCCCATTATTAGGATTAGTTTAGATATTCATATTCAACTTGCCTTTAGATATTTCTTGATGTTGTGAATTTTTACTTATAATTTTCATAAGCAGGTTGATTTTTGATTTTAATTCATCATTCTTGATCTTTAGATTATGCCTAGCTTTATTATAAGCTATTGTACTATTTTTAAGAGTGGAAACAATAGAGTCAATATGATTTTGATAGTTATTTCTAAATTCCTCAAATGTTTCGTCCATATCTTTGATTTCAATTTTATAATTTTAGCACGTAGCACAATCACTTTCCAAAGATGAATTTTCTAAAGATAATTTTTCATTATGTTCTTTTACCAAAATAAGTTCTTTTTCAAGTTCCTTGAATTTTTCTTTAATATCATTCCAATCAAAACAAGGTTTTGTATTTTCAATTGAAGAGACATGGGTAAAGCTAGATAAATCAAAATTTGATTCTACTTTAACTTTTGCTTTTAAACCTTTATTTTCTAAGCGCAATTTGTAATTCGCATTTTTTCAGTTTCTTAATTTTGCACTTAGAAATTTGTAGCAATTGTAAAGTAGAAATAAAATTGTAAAAAATAATAGAATTTGATTTCCTTACAGTGCTTATGGATGCGGTGAGATTTGAGCATATAATTTCTTCGTTATCTTCATCTTTTTGGCACACCTCTTCCAAAGATAAGATTTCTTCTTTTCCACTTGATGTGTACACCATTGATCCATCATGAGCAGAGCTTTTTTGACCATTTGTGTAAGCTTGTATGTTCTCCACTTCTTGTGTTTGTTCCATACCTGTGAGAGGAAAATCATATATTTCTTCAAAAATTTCCATACTTTTTATGGACTAGAAAAATAATATATTAATTTAAAATTTTCTTGAGATAAAGCATAAAGGATATTATTCAAAGCCTTTGCATTTAGGTGACGTTCCTTTTTATTTGTTTCATCTGATGGTATTACTATTGTTATATTCCATGCTTCGATATCTAAATTTTTAATAAACATTTCCATTAAAATTTTCCACCCTTTATAATTTCTTCCTTCAAATAAAGGTGGTGCTAGTGATTTTCCTTCTTCATAAAAATTTCTCCCACTAATAGAAGCAAGATCATGAGACGCCATTATTCCCGGTTGTTAAGCCAATTTGGAATAACCTGCTCTGATGCCATTTGTTGGATCGGTAGGCGCCCTTAGAGGGGGGTGACTAAGGGTTTTAAAAACTTATGTTATATTTTGATATACTTGAAAAACTAAGAGATTGAAATAGAGATTTAGAATGAAGATCTAAATTGATTTATAATGAAAGAGAAAATAATTATCAATTTAGAGAAATGAAAAACAAATCAATTTTATTACCCAAAGAAAGACATGATTACTATTAATAAAATTGATTACAAAACTAGATTTCTATGACGCTAGAAATTGAAAGCGAATAATAAAATCCTTTTTTGTTTTCTATCCCGACTCGTATCCCCACAAACCAGTGGCTTTAGCACCCCCTAGACCTAACCTAGATCTAGTCGCCAACACGAGGCGAATCTCAGCCCTAAGTCCTACCCAGACCTAGTCGCCAACACGAGGCAAATTCACTAAACGATTACAAGAAAAGATGTGCAATAAATAACAACAATATAAAACTCCCTATATGGATCTCTGGGAGAAGTATACGAAGACCCGCAGAGTATGATCGTAGTCGATGCGGTCTATCTTCACGGTGAAGAAGCGTGTTGAAATCTTCTCCAATGATCTCCTTAAGCCTTCATGGATTTGTGGGAGTCTCTCTCCGAATCATCCTCTATATGATGTGGCACGAAGCTCTGGAATTTAGGATCATAAGAGGATGAAGAAGACGAATCCAAGGGATCCTTTTTATAGCCTTGGAGCTAGCGTCTGTGCCATCACTACTGCCGGCGCTATCCCGGTTTAGGAAATATTCTCCGCGTGAGAATCCTTCATTTTAAGCAAGTCGTTCGCCTTCCTCTATTACTTTGTGCTATCTCCTGCACTACCCGATACCGCCTGCGCTAGGTGCTACCTCCTGTGTTAGAAGATATCACCTAGCGCTATCTCCTTCGATATCTGCCTCCCGAAATTGCTCTAATTAGAGTTAGCGCCTGCGCTAGGTTCTACTTGGGGGCAACCTTCATATGTTATCCTTGAGTCATATGGCTTTATTTCCTGCACACTTAAACACACAAGATCAAATACATAAAGGATTTGTTATTCTCAAACCTACGAGAGGTGGAAGACCATGTTTTAACACCTACAACCTGTCTGATGAGGATTTCACCATGGCAATTGCTGACTTGTCCCACCGGGGTTAATTGCGCGCCACCCTGGAGACTACGACCCCATCAACCAATTCTTGTAAGTCACTCTCACCATCCCCTTGGAGCACATCGAGGTTGGACTCCACCTCCCCCTCTGGCCTGAGCTATGCCAGACCTTCCGCTACTTTGGCGTTGTGCCCACACAGCTGAACCCCAACTCTATTGCTATGCTGGTAGCATTCGCCTGCTATCTGTGGGAGGATGGGATCGAGTTCTCCCTCCCCATCTTACGCAAATTATTCAACTTTTGGGCAAAAGGAGGGGTAGCCTTCTTCTCTAGCTAGAGCCCACTCAAGATCACCGATACCGCTAACAAGAAACCAAGACTGGGTTTGGCGGTTCATCTTCATGACTGGGAACTTTGGCAACACCCTTCTCGCGCCAGTACAGGAGGATGAGTCGACCTACAGGCCTCCTTCGCTGGGGGGCTATGAGGTCAAGCTCCACCTATTCATCCAAGGGCACGACATGGACATCATTTACCTGTGGAAGCACGTCAATTTTCTCCTGCCAGCCTTGCTGGGAGAGGGTAAGGCGAGCTAATTCAACCCCAACTCCCGCCTATTGTTATCTGCTTTTCTTTCTGACTTAATCCATCTAATGCAGGGATCTGAGATATCCCCCTCCACCTGCCGAATGCAGGTGTGCTAACTCCCGATGCCACCCTTACTCTCGCATGGTCCGTTGTCGAAGCCTGCCGCACAGATCCAGGCTCCTTAAAGCCCAGCGGCCAAAAGCGCAAGCCTGACGGAGCTATTCTCCTTCTAAGCGGTCCAAGCCTTCATCATTTGCCAAGGGAAAGGCAGTTGCCGCCGAGACCCCTGAGCCGAGTGCCCCGATCACGACGGACATGGCGGTCAAGACCTCCAGCCCACTGGCGGGGTCTTCCTCGGGACCGTTGCTGAGTGGGCATTGAAATTTCGCCCTGGGTGAGAAATACGTCGATGAAGCAGGTGATCCCCTACTCTAGTGGGATCAAAAGGCCAACCGGGTCTCCATTTCCACCCTCCTTCCGACCTGGATGGAGTAGCAGACCACCAGCGGTGAGTCCTACGGCCTCTCTTTTGCACTTTACAACTACGAGGACGCCTCAATCTATGACGTTGAGTCCACCCGGATGCTCGCGCATGAGGTTGCGCGGGCTCATCTGCATGCTCTCAAGCTTGCACATATGTACTCGCACCGCAACATCACCCTCACGCGAAACCTGACCAAGGTTGAGAGGACGCGCGTTCTTGCCTCTGATGAAGTCGTAACCCTGAAGTAGCAATTGGAGGCTGCCAAATCCCTTCTCGCTAGCCGCCCAGTCCGAGTGGTAATTTCAAACCCTCATAGTGACTTAAGCTTAGGCACTTCCTTACTTTTTGCCATGGTTCTAACACTTTCTTTTCTTGCAGGACTCAATCAACTACGACATCATGCATGTGCAAGTGGCCACCCTCAAGGACCGGGTCAAGGAGCTACAGGTCAAGAACCAACAACTGCGAGATGCTGTTGTTACGCAGCCTCCTGGAGAGAAGGACACTTGGCATCACTATACCAACGAAGAGCTCAAGGCGCTAATATAGGAAACTGCCAAAGGAGCGGTGAAACATGCGTTGGAGGTTCTTCGGGGTGCTGGACTCCTGAAAGAAAGGAGCGAGAGGATCAGAGCTCGCCACGACTTCCCGAGCTCTTCACCCAGCCTTCAGGCGCAAGCAACGGATCCTCCAGCGAAAAGTATGGCGGATCCTCCTGAAGACCTGCCTTATTTTTCTTTTTTGGTTGTAATGAGGGATTTTCTTGTGTAAAACACTCTGGAAATGAAATGTAAGATTTTTGTTTGTCTATGTTTTTGTGATTTTTCCTTCTCTGCTTTACTTACAGTCATTCGTTAATAGTTCGCGCTCTCGAATGTCATCTTCCATGCTCTCGCATTCTCGCCTACGTATTTGCATACCAATTGCTCATTTGTGTACCGCCGACCCTTAATCTTAAGTCATGACTAAGGCGTTCTCGCCCTATAGGTGCGTCACACATTTGAAACCCATTCGCGCGCATTTATACCCTTTTAGGACTTAGGAGATCGCATTTATTTCTGTCGGGAGCGTGACCACGCCGAGAGCTCGCCTGATCCCACACGATTCTTGCACCCCATGGGGTAGGTTTACACCCCGGGTGCACTCACCGGGAGAGTACCCTTCTCGATGGACCCCATTCGTCGGCGAGTGTCCTTATCGATGGACATAATTCGCATGCTTCCTATTGAGAGATTTTCCTTGTGTCGATCTTTCTTTTCTTGGATTTTCTATTCCTACCTTGCCTTCATCGCGAGTCGCCAGCGAGTGCGCCTACGACCCTGCCAGCTAGTTGAGAGCCTGGTCAGCGGGTCTGCTTGGGGACAACCTTTGAAACCTTTTATCCTGCCACCGAGTGATCCTACGACCCTGCCATCTAGGTGAGAGCCTGGTCAGCAGGTCTGCTCGGGGCCAACCATTGGAACTTTTCATCCTGACAATGAGTGAGCCTACGGCTCTGACCGCTAGGTGAGAGCCTGGTCAGCGGGTCTGCTCGGGGACAACCTTTGAAACCTTTCATCATGCCACTAAGTGAGCCTACGACCATGCTATCTAGGTGAGAGCCTAGTCAGCGGGTCTGCTCGGGGCCAACTTTTGAAACCTTTCCTTCTGCCACCGAGTGAGCCTACGACCCTGCCAGCTATGTGAAATCCTGGTCAGTGGGTCTGCTCGGGGCCAACCTTTGAAACCTTTCATCCTGCCACCCAGTGAACCTACGACCCTGCCAGCTAAGTGAGAGCCTGGTTAGCGGTCTGCTCGGGTCCAACCTTTGAAACCTTTCATCCTTCCACCGAGTGAGCTTACGACCCTGCCAGCTAGGTGAGAGCCTGGTCAGCATGTCTGCTCATGGCCAACCTTTGAAACCTTTCATCCTACCACCGAGTGAGCCTACATCCCTGCAAGTTAGGAAAGAGCTTGGGCAGCGGGTATGCTCGGGGACAACCTTTGAAACCTTTCATCCTTCCATCGAGTGCGCCTACGGCTCTGCAAGTTGGTGAGAGCCTGGTCAGCGAGTCTTCTCGGAGGAAACCTTTAGATCTTTTCATCTTACCACCGAGTGAGCCTACGACCCTGCCAGCTAGGTGAGAGCCTGGTCAGCGGGTCAACTCGGGGCCAACCTTTGAAACCTTTCATCTTGCCACCGAGTGAGCCTACGGCCCTACCATCTAGGTGAGAGCCTGGTCAGCGAGTTTGATCAGGGCCAGCCTTTGAAACCTTTCATCCTACCATCGAGTGAGCCTACGGCCCTTCCAGCTAGGTCAGAGCTGATACTCTTACGTCAAGTGTACCGGTCGTACAAGTATTAAAAGTTGGGAGAGAATCAACGTACATCGTTCTGAAAGGACTGTACGTTGGGGAGTATGATTTTCTCGTTAGGGAAATCAATTATAAAGATTTCTAAAGTTTTAAATGGGGTTTTGATTGCTTTTGGAAAACAACCTAAAAGAGAGCTAAATTAACTATGCGGGTCACAATCACCGCGTCGCTTGGTGGATGGATCTAATGCAGGTTGTATTGCATTGCTTCGGTTGATGGGTGGACGAGAAGGCTTGCGGATGGAGGGTTCGGAATCAACGGAGTGAGGGTCGTAAGCACCTCGTCACAACACACACAACTAGAAATTTCTAGTTCAGCACACAACGTAACGATGGAGTGGATGGTGGAATGGGGCGCTCCTCAACACACATACACCATGAAAGCATTTCAAAGACATGAAAATAGCATTGAAATTATAACTAGGTTTATGGTTATCATTCTTAACATAAGAAATCCACAATAATAACTAAGAAATACAAATGGGGAAAAAGAGTAAACCCAAACCCGAAGACTCGCTGAAGGTTCGCGGCTGGAATCATGGGTTTGTCACTCCCCATCCGTACTCGATCTTTAGTTGACTTCCGGGGTCCGGGGGAGCTGTCACCTTCCTCTATGTCCCATCTTCTTCAGCTCACAAATTGAACCTAACTCTCATCAGAGAACCCTTGAATGCAGCAGAAATCTCTAGCAATGGAGTTCTTGAGCTTGGGGATGATGGAGGAGGTTGAGGAGGAAGCTTTAGCATTGGATTTGCAAGGAAACAATGGCCAGAGCTTCTCCTAGAGTGGGAGGTGGTGGAACGACGAAAAGGGCAGAGTTGGCGCTGAAATGGTGGGCTGGAATGCGGTCCCCCTCCAAAGGTGAAATTTATGGCTTTAAATAGTAAACAATCAGAAAAATGGTCCTGCACGGTCAAACACACGATCGTGAATGGACCGTGCGTTATTAAAGAAGCAGGAAACTAGGAAGACGACTCAGAGCGCCCGTGCAATTATACTCAAGCACGATCGAAACCGGTCGTGCATAAGAACAGACGGGCAATTCCAGAACACTTGGAAAATGGGTCAAGAAAGTGGGCTCGTGCGTTTCCTTCACCTACGGTTGACTTCACCCATGCGTGAAGCAAACTCACGGGCAATAACTTTATAAAAGTTTGGATAAACAAATGAGCTTGTGCGATGTTACTCACGCACTGTCAAAACTCCCGTGCACGACAAAAATGCACAAGAAATTCCAGAACACCAAATTGGCCGATAGATGAGCGCGTGCGCTCGGGGCGATCGTGCATCAAGGAAACACACGACCGTGTGATTCCTGCATACATGAAATCTGTGCAAAATGGATGATCCATCCACCTACACATTAATCCACATAGAAATCACACAGCTGAGAATACCCCTCCAGCTCAACCCAAATAAAGAAAAAAGGTTGGGGAGCACCATGTGCTTACCCCCAACAACAAGGAGTGCGAATGAACACCACAACGGGCCTAAATAGTGCACAAAGCGTGAAAGCGAATACAAGTGAAATACAAGCGATTATGGCTTGAAAATGTAGTGCATGCAAGAGAAAACTAGCCTGGATGAGTCCATAAAACACTATAAATAATGGACTCATCACACCTCCAGACTTAACCATTTGCTCGTCCCGAGTAAACTATCTCTTATGCAGATGAGAAAAATGCTAGTTGGTTTAGTAATTGCGGGAGCGGGGTCCAATGCGAAGTCACATACTCACGCGCATAGAAATGCAATAGAAGGAATTTTTAATTATACAAATTAGTTTGTAATAATCTAAGAGCATAATTATATATTATTTCTACTCAAAAGTTGAATCACGGTGAATCGTCCATCCATGCATATGAAGAAAATAAACTGATCACTGAGGAGAGCATTGCTCAAGATCAGTGCTCAGAATAATCTCCATTGAAATCCTACAATGCCGGTGGCCATAAGCTCACCCATTCACACTCTCTCCACGGTATTTGATGAGTCCTGATCATATACACTTTTATGGACTCATCTGGGCCATCTATTTAGTCTTTTCACTGCACTTTAGCCCTGTTTTAGCTTATATTTGATAATCCATGCTAGGTGCACATCTAGGCCCACTTTGGTGTGATTTTCGTGCTTATTGTCATTAGTAGTATTCATGTGCTGTCAAGTGCCACTTTCAGTGGCTAGATCTGTGGTTGTGCTGGAATAGGAGTCGTGCAAGTGTTCCCGGTGCAATTCTTCACAGGAACACTGCGCACGATCACTGGTTCTATTGCGCACGACCATTGGTCGTGCGCCACTGATCGTGTGCACTTAACCCTTTTTCACGAGTTCTGTTTGGTGCAGTGCGCACGACCATCAATGCCAGCGCGCACGACCACCGGTCGTGCGCCACTGCTCGTGCGCATTTGCCAATAAATTTCCGAGTTCTGTTTGCTGTAGTGCGCACGACCATCAACTACAGTGCGCACGACCACCGGTCGTGCGCCACTGGTCGTGCGAACATTTTATTTTATAATTTCTGTCTTTGCAGGCTCCGTCCAGGCAGAGCGCACGATCACAGGATTCCAGTGCGCACGACCACTGGTCGTGCGCCAATGACCGTGCGCACTGTTTATTCCAGCGCCTATAAAATCCGCTGCTCGCGATTTAGGTCGGATCCATCGTCTTCTTCCGCCGTTTTCCGCCCGGTTCCGTCCAGATTCGCCCCTCCACCGTCGCCCACCATATGGAGGTGCTCCAGGCTTGCTCTTCACGCCAATCTTGAGCCGGAGTTTCCTCTCGGCCTCCTCCTTCATCCTTGAGCTCCAAAGGAAGACCTAGCCGCCATTACCATCAAGCAAGAGGAAGTTTGAAACCTCTACCGGATCGTGACACGAAGAAGACGGGTCCATTGGAGAGTCGTGACAGCTCTCTCTACCCCGGACGTAGTTGCGGACCGAGCTTGGACGCGGATTGGCAACCCGGCGATTCCAACCGTGAATCTACAACGAGACTTCAGATTCGGTCGATTTCTTGCCTTGTTCTCCTCTTATTGATTGTTGTAATTGTTAGATCTTTTGTATTTTGATGAAGAACACTATAGACCTTGCTATTTAAAGTTATTTCATGTCTATGTGAAATACCCTTTTTTGTTTATTTGTGTGCTTGAGGTGCGCCCCATTCCATCCTCCATCCCGCCGTCGCGTCCGGTGCCGCACTAGCAATTGCTAGTGGCGTGCTTGTCGAAGAGGTGCTTGCGACCCTCATTCCGTTAGCCTACTCGCCCATCCGCCTACCGAAGCGTGGTATAGCGGCCCGTGTATTCCATCCCGCCTAACGAAGCAGCGCGCTCAAGGCCTGCATAGTTCGATCTGTTTGCCTACTCGTCCATCCGCCCTTACGAAGTAGCGCGTTCAAGGCCTACATAGTCATCCATCCCGCCAAGCGAAGCACTGCATAGCGGCATTGCATAGGAGTAGTTATAATTGTTTTCTTTTATTTTCCAAAAGCCAAATCACCCCGTTTCCGCATTCCATCCGACTCAAGGACTTCGATCTCAAGTCCTTCCTCGAACGTTAACTCCACATTACTGTGTTCCTCAAGAGACCGACACTCGGGGATTTTCCCCATTATTATTACTTGCGCGACCGGTGCACTTGCCGAATCATCGCATCAAGTTTTTGGCGCCATTGCCGGGGATCGAACCCGGGTCACCCGCGTGACAGGCAGGAATACTCACCACTATACTACAACGACCAGATGTGTAGGTATGGCGTTGACACAGTCACCAGATGTGTGGCTGATCTGGGCACCGATATTGCTGAGCCCATTCTCCCAGTGCATCCACCACCTCTAGTGGATTCGATTCTTTGTGAGGAATCAGTGCTCGACTTTTATCCGAGCACTATTCCTCTCCCTGTTGTGCATACTACACTCGTCTCTGACGACATTGTTGATGATGTGTCGCAGGAGGAGGCGGTTGATCTTAGTATTGTGCCTATTCCTATGGAGGAGGACAACCTTCTAGGTGAAGAGGAGTTTTCCTCAGCACCGGTGGAGGAAGTCCAAATCCTAAGCCTGGCCACCATTGATCCCGCCGAATCTTGTAGCATTGATGACAATGCTAACATTATTTTACTTCCCCAACCTGATGGGAGTGAGACCGGGATCACTCCCCCGACTGTTGTTTATTTATTGTCTTCGTCTTCATTATTTCTTGATCCCCTTTCTTCATCCAAGCCTGTGCAGGTTGAGTTTTCACAGGTATCCCAGGAGGACTTGGAGCTTTTTGCACAAGTCAATGGTGAGATCATCCTCTCATGCGAGGAGGTTTATTCTCCCTCCGTAGAGGAAGCTCCACTCATTGCCTTCTCCTCCTGCAGACCTGCTGCAGATGATACCTTGCTGGGCAAGGATAGTTTTGGTAAGATGAGTGAGGACCAGGCCTCCTCCTCTTCTTACTTTCTTTTCCCTCTACCTGTGAGGAGCAGGTATCTATATTTAGGTAGAGGGGTGACTGCTCTGTCTCCGTATCGGTACCCGCTACCGATGCGCATATTAGAACAGTTACCTGTGCACTTTTCTTTTCATAGGCCTATAAGCTAGAACTGTACAAAATCTGAATAAGTCGTGCTGGGATGACAATAACCCCAGTAGTTATCTTACTTTTCATGCATTTTATTTTATGCAATCCTATTTAGTTAGCTGTAGTATTGTAGTTTATCTTTTTCTGTTTCTTTTGTTTTTGCGGAGCTGACCCCCTGCAGGTACTTCTTCTGGATGGCGGATGCTGCAGCTTAGTCGTGGTTTAAACGCCAATCTTCTGGTGTGCTCATTTCTGAGCACTGGGTACTCTCTTTCCCTAGCTTTTTCTGATTATCATGTCATATAGTCTGTGGATTGTTTAGTTTAAGTCTGGGGGAGAGCATTTTTTGCACCCACTCACGTGCACTCATGCATAGCATGCCAGAAGTATTTTAGTTTCAGTTTTATTATTTGTTCATTTTCATTGCACACCACAGCACCCACTTGAGCGCGTACTCATCTGTATGCAAGCTCTGTAGCGAATTTAATTCTTCTGCTTATTTGGGAAAGTCTAGGTGATGGCTTAGGACTATGTAGCAGAGTAAAATGTTGACTCTAGTAGTGCTCCTAGTCGAGTGCTCGGTTGCATAGAGATTTGTGTAGATTAGATTTCTTTTTATACTGTGGTTTTATATTTTTCTCTATTAGTGTAAATGTTGTTTACTCTACTCAAATGGTGAATCCGGTGTGAATCAAACGGTAGCATAGGGATGTGTGTAAACGATCGTTAGATTCGTATTGCTTGAGTCGGGAGAAAGGAGAATCTTTCTCGGTGGCTAGAACTTGCCCCAAGCGATTCTTGAAGCATGGGTATACGGTTAGTCAATTGTGTGAATGTGATATAGGCCATCATCTTGGCCCGGTTGAGCCTTTGTGCCATTCCTATCATCATTTCCTCGCTAGCCCAGTTGTGCCTACCCCATTCTTTTGGTTCAGCCCCACTATTGTTCACCCAAGCCTAAACTCCAATCCTAGCCGCACACCCAAAAAGCAAGCATTTTGTTTAAATTTCAAATTGGTGGTGTTGATTGTGGTAGTACATTGTGAAAATGTGGTTGTGCATCTTTGAAAATTTGCTGAATTTGTTAAAGAAAGAAAAAGAATAGAAGAAAAAGACTTGAAAAGAAAAAGAAGAATGAAAAGTTTAATTGAAAAAAAAAATCTGTTTGAAATTTATATTTGGGAGTAGGCGGTGCACACACCCCATGCGTCTAAGTCTAAGTCTGGGGGTGTGGTGCATCCGCGTGTTTTGTGGCCACTTGGATAATGTTATGCATTTGCTCATTTGGGTTTAGTGCTTTAGCCGTCATTTTTATCTTTGTTTTTCCTCACCTAAACCCAAGCCCCATTTAAAACCTAAAGTCCTATTGATTCACGCATTTGAGTCAAACCAGTGCCGTGGAGAGAATGTGTCCGGGCAAGCCTATGGTCACCGACACCGATGGATTTCGGTGGAGTTTATCCGACACCCCAATCTTGAGCAATGCTCATCTCAGCGTTTAGTTTACTTTCTCCGTATGCATGACCGAACGATTCACCGCTTTTCACCATTTTGAGTAGTTGTAATATGCTTTTACTCTTTTAGAAATATATAAACTGTTTTTATAATCAGAAATCTTTTCTACTATTTTTCTTATGCACGTGAGCATGCGACTTCGCATGGTACTCTGTATTGTAGTTTTAAGCCATCTACTGTTCTTTCCTAGTTCGCTTAGAATTTGTTTGCTCGGGACGCGCAAACAGTTAAGTCTGGGGGTGTGATGAGTCCTGATCATATACACTTTTATGGACTCATCTGGGCCATCTATTTAGTCTTTTCACTGCACTTTAGCCCTGTTTTAGCTTATATTTGATAATCCATGCTAGGTGCACATCTAGGCCCACTTTGGTGTGATTTTCGTGCTTATTGTCATTAGTAGTATTCATGTGCTGTCAAGTGCCACTTTCAGTGGCTAGATCTGTGGTTGTACTGGAATAGGAGTCGTGCAAGTGTTCCCGGTGCAATTCTGCACAGGAACACTGCGCACGATCACTGGTTCTATTGCGCACGACCATTGGTCGTGCGCCACTGATCGTGTGCACTTAACCCTTTTTCACGAGTTCTGTTTGGTGCAGTGCGCATGACCATCAATGCCAGCGCGCACGACCACCGGTCGTGCGCCACTGCTCGTGCGCATTTGCCATTAAATTTCCGAGTTCTGTTTGCTGTAGTGCGCACGACCATCAACTACAGTGCGCACGACCACCGGTCGTGCGCCACTGGTCGTGCGAACATTTTATTTTATAATTTCTGTCTTTGCAGGCTCCGTCCAGGCAGAGCGCACGATCACAGGATTCCAGTGCGCACGACCACTGGTCGTGCGCCAATGACCGTGCGCACTGTTTATTCCAGCGCCTATAAAATCCGCTGCTCGCGATTTAGGTCGGATCCATCGTCTTCTTCCGCCGTTTTCCGCCCGGTTCCGTCCAGATTCGCCCCTCCACCGTCGCCCACCATATGGAGGTGCTCCGGGCTTGCTCTTCACGCCAATCTTGAGCCGGAGTTTCCTCTCGGCCTCCTCCTTCATCCTTGAGCTCCAAAGGAAGACCTATCCGCCATTACCATCAAGCAAGAGGAAGTTTGCAACCTCTACCGGATCGTGACACGAAGAAGACGGGTCCATTGGAGAGTCGTGACAGCTCTCTCTACCCCGGACGTAGTTGCGGACCGAGCTTGGACGCGGATTGACAACCCGGCGATTCCAACCGTGAATCTACAACGAGACTTCGGATTCGGTCGATTTCTTGCCTTGTTCTCCTCTTATTGATTGTTGTAATTGTTAGATCTTTTGTATTTTGATGAAGAACACTATAGACCTTGCTATTTAAAGTTATTTCATGTCTATGTGAAATACCCTTTTTTGTTTATTTGTGTGCTTGAGGTGCGCCCCATTCCATCCTCCATCCCGCCGTCGCGTCCGGTGCCGCACTAGCAATTGCTAGTGGCGTGCTTGTCGAAGAGGTGCTTGCGACCCTCATTCCGTTAGCCTACTCGCCCATCCGCCTACCGAAGCGTGGCATATCGGCCCGTGTATTCCATCCCGCCTAACGAAGCAGCGCGCTCAAGGCCTGCATAGTTCGATCTGTTTGCCTACTCGTCCATCCGCCCTTACGAAGTAGCCCGTTCAAGGCCTACATAGTCATCCATCCCGCCAAGCGAAGCACTGCATAGCGGCATTGCATAGGAGTAGTTATAATTGTTTTCTTTTATTTTCCAAAAGCCAAATCACCCCGTTTCCGCATTCCATCCGACTCAAGGACTTCGATCTCAAGTCCTTCCTCGAACGTTAACTCCACCTTACTGTGTTCCTCAAGAGACCGACACTCGGGGATTTTCCCCATTATTATTACTTGCGCGACCGGTGCACTTGCCGAATCATCGCATCAAGTTTTTGGCGCCGTTGCCGGGGATCGAACCCGGGTCACCCGCGTGACAGGCAGGAATACTCACCACTATACTACAACGACCAGATGTGTAGGTATGGCGTTGACACAGTCACCAGATGTGTGGCTGATCTGGGCACCGATATTGCTGAGCCCATTCTCCAAGTGCATCCACCACCTCTAGTGGATTCGATTCTTTGTGAGGAATCGGTGCTCGACTTTTATCCGAGCACTATTCCTCTCCCTGTTGTGCATACTACACTCGTCTCTGACGACATTGTTGATGATGTGTCGCAGGAGGAGGCGGTTGATCTTAGTATTGTGCCTATTCCTATGGAGGAGGACAACCTTCTAGGTGAAGAGGAGTTTTCCTCAGCACCGGTGGAGGAAGTCCAAATCCTAAGCCTGGCCACCATTGATCCCGCCGAATCTTGTAGCATTGATGACAATGCTAACATTATTTTACTTCCCCAACCTGATGGGAGTGAGACCGGGATCACTCCCCCGACTGTTGTTTATTTATTGTCTTCGTCTTCTTTATTTCTTGATCCCCTTTCTTCATCCAAGCCTGTGCAGGTTGAGTTTTCACAGGTATCCCAGGAGGACTTGGAGCTTTTTGCACAAGTCAATGGTGAGATCATCCTCTCATGCGAGGAGGTTTATTCTCCCTCCGTAGAGGAAGCTCCACTCATTGCCTTCTCCTCCTGCAGACCTGCTGCAGATGATACCTTGCTGGGCAAGGATAGTTTTGGTAAGATGAGTGAGGACCAGGCCTCCTCCTCTTCTTACTTTCTTTTCCCTCTACCTGTGAGGAGCAGGTATCTATATTTAGGTAGAGGGGTGACTGCTCTGTCTCCGTATCGGTACCCGCTACCGATGCGCATATTAGAACAGTTACCTGTGCACTTTTCTTTTCATAGGCCTATAAGCTAGAACTGTACAAAATCTGAATAAGTCGTGCTGGGATGACAATAACCCCAGTAGTTATCTTACTTTTCATGCATTTTATTTTATGCAATCCTATTTAGTTAGCTATAGTATTGTAGTTTATCTTTTTCTGTTTCTTTTGTTTTTGCGGAGCTGACCCCCTGCAGGTACTTCTTCTGGATGGCGGATGCTGCAGCTTAGTCGTGGTTTAAACGCCAATCTTCTGGTGTGCTCATTTCTGAGCACTGGGTACTCTCTTTCCCTAGCTTTTTCTGATTATCATGTCATATATTCTGTGGATTGTTTAGTTTAAGTCTGGGGGAGAGCAGTTTTTGCACCCACTCACGTGCACTCATGCATAGCATGCCAGAAGTATTTTAGTTTCAGTTTTATTATTTGTTCATTTTCATTGCACACCACAGCACCCACTTGAGCGCGTACTCATCTGTATGCAAGCTCTGTAGCGAATTTAATTCTTCTGCTTATTTGGGAAGGTCTAGGTGATGGCTTAGGACTATGTAGCAGAGTAAAATGTTGACTCTAGTAGTGCTCCTAGTCGAGTGCTCGGTTGCATAGAGATTTGTGTAGATTAGATTTCTTTTTATACTGTGGTTTTATATTTTTCTCTATTAGTGTAAATGTTGTTTACTCTACTCAAATGGTGAATCCGGTGTGAATCAAACGGTAGCATAGGGATGTGTGTAAACGATCGTTAGATTCGTATTGCTTGAGTCGGGAGAAAGGAGAATCTTTCTCGGTGGCTAGAACTTGCCCCAAGCGATTCTTGAAGCATGGGTATACGGTTAGTCAATTGTGTGAATGTGATATAGGCCATCATTTTGGCCCGGTTGAGCCTTTGTGCCAT
Organism: Dactylorhiza incarnata; assembly: GCA_033032865.1. Taxonomy (NCBI): domain Eukaryota; kingdom Viridiplantae; phylum Streptophyta; class Magnoliopsida; order Asparagales; family Orchidaceae; genus Dactylorhiza; species Dactylorhiza incarnata. Next base: position 5,204,432 of record JAWHQI010000033.1, on the reverse strand, counting down.
TCCTATCATCATTTCCTCGCTAGCCCAGTTGTGCCTACCCCATTCTTTTGGTTCAGCCCCACTATTGTTCACCCAAGCCTAAACTCCAATCTTAGTCGCACACCCAAAAAGCAAGCATTTTGTTTAAATTTCAAATTGGTGGTGTTGATTGTGGTAGTACATTGTGAAAATGTGGTTGTGCATCTTTGAAAATTTGCTGAATTTGTTAAAGAAAGAAAAAGAATAGAAGAAAAAGACTTGAAAAGAAAAAGAAGAATGAAAAGTTTAATTGAAAAAAAAAAAAATCTGTTTGAGATTTATATTTGGGAGTAGGCGGTGCACACACCCCATGCGTCTAAGTCTAAGTCTGGGGGTGTGGTGCATCCGCGTGTTTTGTGGCCACTTGGATAATGTTATGCATTTGCTCATTTGGGTTTAGTGCTGTAGCCGTCGTTTTTATCTTTGTTTTTCCTCACCTAAACCCAAGCCCCATTTAAAACCTAAAGTCCTATTGATTCACGCATTTGAGTCAAACCAGTGCCGTGGAGAGAATGTGTCCGGGCAAGCCTATGGTCACCGACACCGATGGATTTCGGTGGAGTTTATCCGACACCCCAATCTTGAGCAATGCTCATCTCAGCGTTTAGTTTACTTTCTCCGTATGCATGACCGAACGATTCACCGCTTTTCACCATTTTGAGTAGTTGTAATATGCTTTTACTCTTTTAGAAATATATAAACTGTTTTTATAATCAGAAATCTTTTCTACTATTTTTCTTATGCACGTGAGCATGCGACTTCGCATGGTACTCTGTATTGTAGTTTTAAGCCATCTACTGTTCTTTCCTAGTTCGCTTAGAATTTGTTTGCTCGGGACGCGCAAACAGTTAAGTCTGGGGGTGTGATGAGTCCTGATCATATACACTTTTATGGACTCATCTGGGCCATCTATTTAGTCTTTTCACTGCACTTTAGCCCTGTTTTAGCTTATATTTGATAATCCATGCTAGGTGCACATCTAGGCCCACTTTGGTGTGATTTTCGTGCTTATTGTCATTAGTAGTATTCATGTGCTGTCAAGTGCCACTTTCAGTGGCTAGATCTGTGGTTGTACTGGAATAGGAGTCGTGCAAGTGTTCCCGGTGCAATTCTGCACAGGAACACTGCGCACGATCACTGGTTCTATTGCGCACGACCATTGGTCGTGCGCCACTGATCGTGTGCACTTAACCCTTTTTCACGAGTTCTGTTTGGTGCAGTGCGCACGACCATCAATGCCAGCGCGCACGACCACCGGTCGTGCGCCACTGCTCGTGCGCATTTGCCATTAAATTTCCGAGTTCTGTTTGCTGTAGTGCGCACGACCATCAACTACAGTGCGCACGACCACCGGTCGTGCGCCACTGGTCGTGCGAACATTTTATTTTATAATTTCTGTCTTTGCAGGATCCGTCCAGGCAGAGCGCACGATCACAGGATTCCAGTGCGCACGACCACTGGTCGTGCGCCAATGACCGTGCGCACTGTTTATTCCAGCGCCTATAAAATCCGCTGCTCGCGATTTAGGTCGGATCCATCATCTTCTTCCGCCGTTTTCCGCCCGGTTCCATCCAGATTCGCCCCTCCACCGTCGCCCACCATATGGAGGTGCTCCGGGCTTGCTCTTCACGCCAATCTTGAGCCGGAGTTTCCTCTCGGCCTCCTCCTTCATCCTTGAGCTCCAAAGGAAGACCTATCCGCCATTACCATCAAGCAAGAGGAAGTTTGCAACCTCTACCGGATCGTGACACGAAGAAGACGGGTCCATTGGAGAGTCGTGACAGCTCTCTCTACCCCGGACGTAGTTGCGGACCGAGCTTGGACGCGGATTGACAACCCGGCGATTCCAACCATGAATCTACAACGAGACTTCGGATTCGGTCGATTTCTTGCCTTGTTCTCCTCTTATTGATTGTTGTAATTGTTAGATCTTTTGTATTTTGATGAAGAACACTATAGACCTTGCTATTTAAAGTTATTTCATGTCTATGTGAAATACCCTTTTTTGTTTATTTGTGTGCTTGAGGTGCGCCCCATTCCATCCTCCATCCCGCCGTCGCGTCCGGTGCCGCACTAGCAATTGCTAGTGGCGTGCTTGTCGAAGAGGTGCTTGCGACCCTCATTCCGTTAGCCTACTCGCCCATCCGCCTACCGAAGCGTGGCATAGCGGCCCGTGTATTCCATCCCGCCTAACGAAGCAGCGCGCTCAAGGCCTGCATAGTTTGATCTGTTTGCCTACTCGTCCATCCTCCCTTACGAAGTAGCGCGTTCAAGGCCTACATAGTCATCCATCCCGCCAAGCGAAGCACTGCATAGCGGCATTGCATAGGAGTAGTTATAATTGTTTTCTTTTATTTTCCAAAAGCCAAATCACCCCGTTTCCGCATTCCATCCGACTCAAGGACTTCGATCTCAAGTCCTTCCTCAAACGTTAACTCCACCTTACTGTGTTCCTCAAGAGACCGACACTCGGGGATTTTCCCCATTATTATTACTTGCGCGACCGGTGCACTTGCCGAATCATCGCATCAGTATTCGATTGGTTCATTGCGTGAGTTAGTGGGACTTTAATATGGAGATGGGGTGCGGGTTTCGGTAAGGTAAACAATGATACACAAGAAGGTTATTACACTAAACCCAAATGAGCTAAAATAAAGATATCCATGCATCAACAAAAACGTGCGGGCGCACCACACCCCCAGACTTGAACTTCACAACATGAGTGTGTGCACCTCCTACTCCTAATACAAACTTTCACAAAAATTTTCAATTAAGCTCTTTTCTCATTTTTCCTTTTTTTTTCTTTTACAACTCTTTTTATTTTCTCAGGTCATTTTTTTCAACTATTTCCAGCACATTTATTCATAGGAGCTCATCCACATATCCATAATTAATTCACCATATCAACATTCCCAAAATAAAAATATGAAAACAACTACAGCTCAGCTTTGAGTGTGCGACTAGGATCGGCTTTTTGGCTTTGGTGACAAGCAAGTGGAGCTGAATCAAGAGGATTGGGTAGGCACAAAGGGGCTATCAAGTATTAAATGATAGGATCGGAACACAAAGCTCAACCTAGACAAAATGACGGCCTACATCACGCTCGCGTATAGAACTAACCTATACCAATGCTCCAAGAGTCGCTTGTGGCAAGTTCTTAGCCACCAAGAATGATAATTCTTCCTTCCAACTCGAGTAATATGAACCTAGCAACCGCTTATACACATCCCTACGCTACCATCGGATTCACACTGGATTCACCACTTTTAAGTAGAATAAACAATTATTACGCCAAAAAATACAAAACTATAAGCATAGAGAAAAATTTATTCTACACGGAATTCTATGCGAGATGCGAGTACTCGACTAGAGCACTACAGGAGTCACATTTTACTCTGTCTCACAATCCTAAGCCAACACCATGATTTTCCCAATCACGCACAAGATGTGAGTTAGACTCGTTACGCGCTTACGAGTAAGTGCGCTCTCTAGTGGGTGTTGTATTGTGCGATGAAAATGAATAGAAACAATAAAAGATTTACATAACTATAACTTCTAGTATGTTGTGCCATGTGCACGTGCAAGTGAGTAACGATAATATTCTCTCTCCCAAACTTTATCCAAGCAGCAAGCTAGGCTTAAATAACAATATAACTCAAGAAAAAACTAGGAGGAGAGGTTACCCCATGCTCAGAAATGAGCATACCAGAACATTGGCGTTAAATCTGAGAATTTGCTCTATGTGTCCGCCACCAAAGGCTTCCACACCTATACAAAAATTCCCATGCCGCGCAAAACATATGCAGAAATAATAAAACTTACAAGAGGTGATCATAAACAAACAACAAAAGTGGGTTGTCTCCCATAAGCTCTTTTGTTTACCGTCCTTAAGGTGGACCAAATACCTGTATTAGCATTAGATAAAATAGAGTTCTTGCACTTGTTTACTAATTTTAACAAAAGAAAACAAACAAGCTCAGCTAGAGAGATAATATAAATAAGAAGCAACCAGATCATCAGTACCGAAAGCCCGAAGATCAGCTATATGATGACTTGTGGTGGTTCTCCCTACCCACACGAGATGGGGTGGAGTTGAAGGCTTTACGGCTCAAAGGAGATGTCTCTCCCTTGCCCCTAACCTCCTCCTTCTCGCGCTGGAGAATGGCAAAGCGCGCAGCGTGTAGTATCATTTCTTGCTTAACTTTCTCCATAGAAGGAGAGCGTCATCGAGCACATTGTGTTGGATCAGAGTCAGAGTTTATCAGCTTAGGAGCAGCTAGGGGCTTCATTTCTTCACATGTCGCATATGATAGATCGCCCAATGAACCTGTTTTAATTGTTTACACTTTGAATCAAAATTGATATAATTGTATTTAGAGTTCTTTGCCCGGCATGCTGCCTTAGCAACGAACATTTCGGTCTCACCGCTTCCTTTCTGATGTAGGGATGTCCATGAGATGGAGATCACTACGAAGATAATGCTCTCTACGCCCTTCACGTTTAGATCTACCGCACCTACACAAACATCTATCATCGCAATACGTTCGCATCTAACGCAGCACATACATCATAAAGGAGGAATGATCGACTCTAAAATAACGATCGGAAAGGAGTCGTATTATTCCCAAAAGTTAACGCAAAGGTTGCCAATCCTTTTGGAGTGCAAAACCATGGCTAGAGGCCAAGATCCGCTCAAGCAAACTGTACCTACCCGATCCGGAAATAAAGAGTTCGATAACAATGAAATCGATTCCAGAAATTTGCAACGGAGTATTTAAAATTTGCGGATAAAACAGATGCTCAACCTCCACAAATCTAAAGCAAGAAATCACAAAGATGGGGGAGAGATGTTACCCAACCCGGATCTAACAATCGCACAAGATATGTGGGAGAATCACTCTCTCCACGGATCCACCGACGTCACACCGAATGGGGCTGCAACCTTCTTCCTTGGAGTCGCACCGAAGGAAACCACGCCGGAGTCGCACCGAAGAGGGATGGTGGGAGCAATGGATGGATTCACACCATAAGGGTGGCGGCAGCAAGGGGGAAACCTCTTGGCTGAAATTCTCAAAGGGAAGAGCCTTTTTTAGGTTTAATTCTTTCTTCCCGTAATCCTCAAAACAAGCCTCCTTAAATAAGAGTTACAAACAACTCATAACCGTTTAAGATGGAGATGTAATCTCTGCCATCCGAGTGGTTAAATACACACCAAATATTGTTTAAGTGCAGGAAATAAAATAGATAAATGCTTATACGAATATAAAATTATTACCCAAACATGGAATAATTTTATATTCATAAATATAAAATAACAAACCATAATAATTAAATGAAATAGGCCTTCAAGTGGGCTTAGCACGCCGCGGCCAGAGGTTGTAACGCTGTCTTCTGTTAGCGTCCACATGGCACCGAAATTCTTTATGTCGTTGCGCTTCGGCGACTGGATCATCATCAAGTAGTGGTGGAGGGGCCACGACATCAATACTCCCCTGCTCAAAAACACGTATCTCTGATGCGTGGTCTGAGAGATAGGTGTCGAGAAGGTCGGCATCCAAGCATCGAAGCTCTGTCTCGAGTACCCATGAGTCGTCCAAAGGGGGGCGGTCACGCCAACGGATGAGGAAGCGGTAGGTATCACCATCAGTAGTCGCAAGTGGCTCAGCAGCAAGTATCGTATCTGGAGTGAGAAATGTCTTGGGAAACCTGGGAAACATGTCAGCAGTAGGAATAAAAGAATGCAACTCACCATCCGATGATATACCTATGGGGACCGAAAGAGAGAGATCATCCGAACTACCACTCCCCAACCCATTAGAAATTTTAGTGGAGTGAGAAGACGACAAAGAAGACAACTCATGTGGAGGCGAAACAAACAATGTCAAATCCGAAACATTAAAAATGTGTGAGATACCCCAATCCGCAGGCAAATCCAAAATGAAAGCATTGTCACCTAGTTTCTTTATAATCCGAAAAGGGCCAGCGCGCTTTGGTGCTAACTTTTTAACGGTGCCAGATGGTAGTCGCTCGGGAACTAATCGGACTAAAACCATATTGCCAACTTTAAAGTGTGACACTCTCCTATGTAGATTAGCGTGCGCTTGATAGGACTCGTATTGAGAAGTCAAGGTAGCCCGTATACGTGCATGTAGATCATGAATGTGTTGGGCGAAGGATTGCGCAAATTGACTTGTTTTATATGTTGGTGGTAACGGAACCAAGTCAAGATGTACCAGAGCCTTATACCCGTGAACAATCTCATTAGGTGACATACCCGTGGACCTATTCTTAGAGTTATTGTACGCCAATTGGGCATGGGGCAGCAGTAGATCCCACGTGCCTTTGTGATCACTCACACGACACCGAAGGAGGTTCCCCAAACTCCGATTGACCACCTTCATTTGCCCATCGGTTTGCGGGTGATAAGCAATGGAGAATAGTAACTTCGTTCCCATTAACATCCATAAAGTCTTCCAAAAGTAGCTAGTGAATTTTACATCCATATCCGAGACAATTTTCTTCGGCACTCAGCGATGGCTAACGATCTCCTTAAAGTATAATTTTGCTACGTGAGACGCATCGTTGGTCCTAGTGCACGGAATAAAATATGCCATTTTTGAGAACCTATCCACAACTACGAGAATAGAATCGAGACGGCGTAAAGTGGTGGGTAGGTCTAAAACAAAGTCCATGCTCACGTCTTCCCATGGTGTGGAAGGGATAGGCAAGGGTGTATATAATCCTATGTTGGTTTTTGTGCCCTTAGATACCTGACAGGTACGACAACTACTCACTACCCTTCCCACCATCGCCTTAAGTTTAGGCCAATAAAACTTCTCCTCAACTAACGTAACGGTCTTATCTCTACCGAAATGGCCACTCAACCCTCTGCTATGCAGCTCCCAGATGATATGGAGACGCAAAGATGACTGCGGGATGCACAACTTCCTATGCCTAAATAGATAGCCATCCTTAATAACGAACGCAAATATAGTCGTGGGGGAACTATCCTGGGCAGATAAATATGAATCCTAGAAATCTAGGCAAGTAACGTACTCATCCTTAATACGCTCAAATCCTACAACATTAACCTCCATAGTAGTAAGCAAAATTGTAAGGCGACTAAGGGCGTCCGCGACTCGGTTATCAGCTCCCTTAAGGTGCTTAAGATTAAACGTGTAACCTTGTAGGAAAGATACTCACTTAGCATGACGCGGGCTGATTTTTTGCTGGCCATTGATGAACCGCAATGCCTCGTGATCAGAGAGGATCACAAACTCCTTGGAGAGGAGATAGTGCCTCCAAGGGTGCAAACATCGAACTACCGCATAAAACTCTCTATCGTAGTTCAAATAATTTAACTTAGCGCCAGATAACTTCTCACTAAAATAACTCATAGGGTGGCCTTCTTGACTCAAAACACCTCCTAATCCAACTCCAGAAGCGTCACAAGTAAGCTCAAAGACTTTGGTGAAGTCAGGTAGACGTAAGACAGGTGCCTCAGTCATAAGCTTCTTAATGAGTTGGAAAGCATAAGTGGCTGACTTCGTCCAGGTGAACTCGCCCTTTTTCATGCAATCAGTAATGGGGGCCATGATGCAACTAAAGTCCTGTATAAAACGGCTGTAAAATGTAGCTAACCCGTGGAAACTACGCACCTCTCATAAAGTGGTCAGCTCGGGCCAGTCCTTAATGACTTGGACCTTGCTAGGATCAACTCTAATGCCCTCCGATCCGACTGTGTAGCCTAAAAACTCAACTTAAGTGACATAGAAGGTGCACTTCTTAAGGTTAAGAAATAATATTTCTTTCCACAGGGTGGAAAGAATCGTTCTAATGTGGGAGGTGTGCTCGGTAGTGGTGGTGCTATAAATCAATATGTCATCAAAGTAGAATACCACAAACCTACCCATGAACGGCCGAAAGACGTGGGTCATCATCCGCGAAAAGGTGCTGGGGGCATTGGATAGCCCAAAGGGCATCACAAGCCACCCGTACAACCCATCCTTAGACTTAAACGCAGTCTTCCATTCGTCTCCTTCGCGGATCCTAATCTGGTGATAGCCACTCCGTAAATCCAACTTCGAAAAGATGGTGGCGCCAGATAAGACATCTAAGAGGTCATCTAATCGTGGAATAGGAAACCTATACTTGATGGTAATCTTGTTGATAGCACGACTATCAACACACATCTGCCATGTACGATCCTTCTTGGGGGCAAGCAAGGCTGGTACCGCACATGGACTAATGCTAGTCCTAATGAACCCCTTCTTCAACAGGTCCTCAATTTGGGCCTGTAACTCCGTATGAGCAGTAGGATGGAGTCGATAATGGGGCTGGTTGGGCAAGGAGGAGCCCGGTATTAGATCTATCACATGTTAAATATCCCTAAGTGGGGGTAATGACGATGGCAACTCCTCCGGGTACACGTCCCTATACTCTTCCAACAGTGCCCGTAACTCTCTGGGCAGATCATCCAAAATACTAGAGTCGGGATTCGCACTCATAAGTACTAGTGCATACATCACTCCATCAAGAAATGGATCCTTCACAAACTCCTTCCTACCAACTAGTCTCAACGTCTTCCTCTCTACTGGGATAGTTGTGTCCTTAGCAAAGGTTCTGGCTCCTTCGGGACGGTCGGCCTCAAGGTAATTGTTTTGCCATTGAATTTAAATTCATAAGTGTTTGCCCTACCAAAATGCGTCACATCGCGATCATAGAGCGAAGGGTGGCCTAATAACACGTGACAAGCGTCCATCGGCAGGACATCACACTAAACCTCATCAGTATAGGATTTGAATGAGAGGGGGACCAGGCACCGCTTGGTGATCGGGATGGAGATCTTGCTGATCCAAGCTACTTGATATGGGGTCGGGTGTGGTTCCGTGGTCAAGTTCATTCGTGTGATGGGGCTCTCAGAAATGACATTCACACAACTACCACTATCAATGATCAGTTTGCAAAGCTTCTCACCACTCTTAAAGATCAGGGAAAATATACTCGTCCTCTTCCAATCATATAATAAACGAGGAGTGGTAAAGATACAATGCATCACCATAAGGTTATGATCGTCCTCTAAATCACTTGGGACCCCATCTGGGTCACTCCCCTCTTCAGCCTCATATACGTAATCAGCGGGGTCGGTAGTCGAATCTAACAGGGCTATGACCTTAGTCTTTGTTGGGCATTCGAAGGAATAGTGACCTTGAATGCCGCAAGAATAACAAGTAGTATTGGCCTTGCTAACCTTCCCTATAGGGACACGCTCACTCGCGGGATTCCTATTATCTCTAGCAGTGATCACTACAGACTTTGACTCGGAAGACCTACACTTTCCCTTGTCCGGATATGTGGAGGAAGACGCTCCAACAGTGAACTTGTTCTTCGTGTAGGAATAACGGGAGTGGGCCTTCAAGGCTAGATGCTTTTAAATGTCGAGGGCGGCATTGAAAAGTGTGTTCAGGTCAGTGTGACCATAGCGCAGGAGCTTCCGTTGAATATCGGGGTGAAGCCCCTTACGAAATCTAGATAAGGTAACCTCGGGAACTTCCCTAAGATCACAACGCACCATACGGTCCTTCAGATCTCCCATATACTCAGCTACCGAGTTTGATCCCTGCCGCAGGGTGGCCATCTCATCGAACATCGGTGTTTGGTGGTATGCAGGGACGTACTGATCGGTTAGCAAATTCTTCATCATCGGCCAACCTATAGGTGGGACTCCCTGCCCGGCTCCTAATCTCCGCTACTCATTCAGCCAAAAAGTTTTCGCACGACCCGTTAACTTCATCCTGGCAAATTGGACCTTCTGGGGGTCCGTAAGGTTGTGCCATTCGTAATAGCACTCTATGTCTACAATCCTGGTAAGGAAGATCTGGGGATCTCCCAAGCCATCGTACGTGGAGGCATTAATCTTAATGGCCCTAGTAATGTCAAAGCCACGCTCGAGGCTGGGTTCTCGAGGGGGCACTCGGGGAGAGTCCCCATCGGAATCCGAATCATGGGCCTGTTGGCGCCGGTTGGGCTGCCCCGCATTAACGGGAGGTGGTGGCGGCCCTCCTTGATTCAGAAGGATTTGCGATAATATAGTCCTAAGTTTGGTCATCTCGTTACGTAACCCCTCTATAGCCTCAGCGTTACGATCCCAGTGCTCATTCGCTGCCATCCTAGACGATGAATGTGTGTTATACTCCGTTCCTAGCCTAGTGCGCATACTGGGTTGGACAAAATTATGATTAGTGAATTTTTGTAGTGCAGAACAAAAAGAAATATTTTGGCAGAAAAATATTTTCGGGATGTGACTAACTAACAGTGAGAACTTCCAGAATTTATTTTTTGAATTTTGACGAAAAATAAAGATTTTAGCATGTTATTCCCAGACCACAGAAAAAACAATTTGATTTTTTTTTGATTAGTTTGCGCAACGGAAATGAATATCATGGTTGTATCAATTAAAAAATTGACACAACCTAGCTCTGATACCCAATTGATGTAGGGATGTCCATGAGATGGAGATCGCTACGAAGATAACGCTCTCTACGCCCTTCACGTTTAGATCTACCTCACCGACACAAGCATATATCATCGCAATACGTTTGCATCTAACGCAACACATACATCACAAAGGAGGAATGATCGACTCTAAAATAACGATCGGAAAGGAGTCGTATTATTCCCAAAAGTTAACGCAAAGGTTGCCAATCCTTTTGGAGAGCAAAACCAAGGCTAGAGGCCAAGATCCGCTCAAGCAAATTGGACCTACCCGATCCGGAAATAAAGAGTTTGATAACAATGAAATCTATTTCAGAAATTTGCAACGGAGTATTTAAAAATTGCGGATAAAACGGATGCTCAACATCCACAAATCTAAAGCAAGAAATCACAAAGATGGGGGAGAGATTTTACCCAACCCGGATCTAACAATCGCACAAGATATGTGGGAGAATCACTCTCTCCACGGATCCACCGGCGTCACACCGAATGGGGCTGCAACCTTCTTCCTTGGAGTCGCACCAAAGGAAACCACGCCGGAGTCGCACCGAAGAGGGATGGAGGGACCAATGGATGGCTTCACACCATAAGGGGGCGGCGGCAAGGGGGGAACCTCTTGGCCGAAATTCTCAAAGGGGAGAGCCTTTTTTAGGTTTAATTCTTTCTTCCCTTAATCCTCAAAACAAGCCTCCTTAAATAGGAGTTACAAACAACTCATAACCGTTCAAGATGGAGATGTAATCTCTGCCATCCGAGTGGTTAAATACACACCAAATATTGTTTAAGTGCAGGAAATAAAATAGATAAATGCTTATACGAATATAAAATTATTACCCAAACATGGAATAATTTTATATTCATAAATTTAAAATAACAAAGCATAAAAATTAAATAAAATAGGCCTTCAAGTGGGCTTAGCAAGCCGCGGGCGGAGGTTGTAACGCTGTCTTCCGTTAGCGTCAACATGGCACTGAAAATCTTTATGTCTTTGCTCTTCGGCGACTGGATCATCATCAAGTAGTGGTGGAGGGGTCTCTGCATCACTTTCTTTATATATTTTCCTTCAGTCATGACCTTCTTTACTATCTTCATTCTTCCTTCTCCTAGGTCGACATTTTGTTCACTTCCCAGCTTCTCCCCAGCAATAGTTAACTCAAGCTCGTCGGACCTACAGTCTTCCTCATTCACAGACTTATCAAAAATAACAGTGAAAGTATTGAGATCATGGGTTATTGATGATGGCAAAGTGTGGTTTGTCACTTTGGATGGCAAAGTAAGACAGCCATTGGCAATGTGAAGTGTTTCGCTACACTCCTTCAGGAACACGACACCCAAAATAGGCATGGAATCATTTTCCATGGGGCCTAATACCTGAAAGTTTTTGACAACGCAAGTTTCATCAAGAATAACCTTGACCTCCCGAATCTCGCCTTCTGTCTCCACCACTGTTCCATTTGCGAGGACTAAAGACGTCTGATCATCAACATTAATATTACAGTTGAATTTTTCAACGTCTTGCAATGCAAGAATGTTGCGTGATGATCCAGTGTCGCAAAGGGCGGTAGTTTCAACATTGTTGATTACACATTTTACTATCATATTGCCCTCGTGGCAACCATCCGACTTAACTAGGCTCTTTCCCTGCTCTCAAGGATTCTTTTCTGTCATACTAGGGAAAGCGCCCTGAGTTCACTCATAGAGCACTTGAGCCAATTGGCCTAATTGCATCTCTAGGTTTCTCATTGAGGAGGTTTGGTTAGCCATATTAGTTTGGGCCACGTCAACGAATTTTTCCATCATTTCTTCTAAAGCGCTTTTCCTTTGCACCGGAACATCTTGATTATAACCGGGTGGAGGCGGCCTCGGTTGGCTTCCGAATGCTTGAGCATCAAATTGATGCTGGCCTGGTTGCCATCATTGGCCTGCAGTGTTTTGGCTCCAAGAGAAGTTTTGCTGATTTCTCACACCCGGATTATATGTGTTAGAAAAATGTGATGTGTGGTTTTGATTATTAATATAATTGACATTTTCCTCCACAATTAGACTGGAAAAATTAGAAGAGATTTCACCTGAGGGGCTTTCATTGGCATGATGTCCAGGGATCCCGCACCCTTGACATGAAATTGCCATCACCGGAGCAGAAGAAGAGGCAGGCCTCTTCAGCAATGCGATGCTCTCATATGCTGTTGATGTCATCTCAGCTAGTGCTCCAAATGTGCTCACTTCCAACAGTCCTCTTGCATTCCATGGTGTGTTCCTTCTTGAGGTCCAGAATGAGATGTGGGTAACGGTGTCCTATATGATCTGCAATGCTTCGTCAGGAGTGTGGTTCAGTAAAGTTCCACCGGCAGCTGCATCAACCATAGCCCTGTAGTTGGGCTCGATTGCGAAGTAGAAGTTTTCCACCATATTCCATGGTTATAGTTCATGATGATGGCATTTCCAGAGAAGGTACATGAACATTTCCCTAGCTTCCACCAGGGTCTCCTGATCAAGCTGCCGGAAGATTGCAATTTCCCTCCTCATGCTTATAATCATGTTGATGGGGTGGAACTTGGCGAGAAATTTTGATTGCAGTGCATCCCATATGGTAGCTGTGCCTAGAGGAATTGTATGAAGCCACACCTTTGCTTTATCACAGAGGGAGAATGGGAATAATCTTAGTTTCACAGTGCCATCAGCTATGTCGTCATACCAGAATGTTCCGTATTTTTTCACAAACTCAGCTAAGTGAAGATGGGGATCTTCACGTGCCAACCCGGAAAACTGGCCATTATTTCGGATTATATTTAGGATAGCTAGCTTTATCTCGAATTGATTGTCCATGATGGCTGGGCCAAAGCTAGGGTACACACTCCCAATAGTTGGAGTGGTGTAGTCTTGCATAATTCTGGGCCTTGATCGGACCACCTCATTTTCATTAACCGCTTGACCAACAACTGGTACATTCTCTCCTCCTGGGTTGATTCCATTAATTCTATTAGTATTCATGGTAACAACAACACAGAGGTGCACACACAACGTCCTCTCTATCTCGGGATCGTAGGCTGCTAAATCACCAGGGCCTTTCCCCTGCATGAACTTAAACAGTAAATAAGAAAAAAATCAAAAACAACAAATCTTTATACTAAATTTCCAGGAAGAAAAACAAATCATACAACGCTTGCAGTCCCCGGCAACGGCGCCAAAAAGTTGATATGCTTACGACAAGTGTACCGGTCATACAAGTAATGTAAGTTGTGAGAGACTCCCCGAATATTGTTCACAAAAGACTGCAAGTTTGGGAGTATGATTTTCTCGTCAGGGAAATCAATTATAAAGATTTCTAAAGTTTTAAAAGGGGGGTTTTATTGGTTTTGGAAAACAACCTAAAAGAGAGCAAAATTAACTATGCGGGTCGGAATCACCACGTCGCTTGGTGGATGGATCTAATGAAGGTCGTATTGCACTGCTTCGGTTGGCGGGTGGACAAGAAAGCTTGCGAAAAAATGCACGGACAATTCTGGAGGCGATATCTATAACGCCCCTGGTTTTTTGTTATTTATTTGCGTGCCCGCTATGACGTAATTTTGTCATAAGGGCGTTACGTCAACTCGTCGGGATTAGTTTTGAGCCTCCAATGAGTTAATGTATTTAATTTAGGTCGCGCATGCGAGATTTCGCAACATTTCAAGTTAAGGGGAAAACTCTGGGATATTTTTGAGTAATTATTGAGATTTCAGCTTCGGGAATTTTGATCTCGAGTTTGGCTTGTCGGAATTGAATTCTGACTTCGTCGTTGGATCCGTAGCGCCGATTTTCAATTTAGGTGCGAATTTCGTGAAAATCCGAGGTGATTCAGTCGCCCTCGTAGTTTAAATAGAATGGGAGAATTATTAATTTATTTAAACAAGGAATTAGGGTTTTCATATAAATTCCTAGTTTTTCCAAACCCTATTCTTCTTCTTCTCCAAAGAGCCAAACCAGAATTCTTGCGAAAACGAGAGAGGCGTGATGGGAACTTCTTCCAGCCAGCGATTCGAGAGTTGTAGTGGATGGAATCGTAAACAGAGAGTAGAATCGGAAAGCTCTCGGGGAGAGCTTCGTTCTAGTGCTAAGAGTTTCCTGTTTCTTGGGATTTTTGGAGTCAAGGTAGTGACCTAACTCCTCTTTTTGGCCCAGAAGGTTTCAGGTTTTGTGCTTAGGTGAGTTCTTGGCCGATCCATAACTTTTGGAGCAGAGAAATTCTAGTTTGGAAGGTTTAAGGCAAGTGACAGTTCCTCCTTCTCTTTTGTTGTTGAAGTGTTGTTTTCTTGCTTTAAGTTCTTAACGCGCTATTTAGCTCTTGATTTTGGAGTGCTTTACCTGGCTAGTAAAACTTTTGAACTCTCTTGATCTTAACCTCAATGTTTAAAGTCCCCCTAGAAGAATCTGGTTGTTGCCTAGTAATTTCTTTCATTTCTCTAGAAATCCATGTATTTCTCGAGAAATCCCTACAGACCTCTCTTTCATTTCTCTAGAAATCCCTGTATTTCTTGAGAAATCCCTGCAGACCTCTCTTTCATTTCTCTAGAAATCCCTATATTTCTCGAGAATTCCCTGCATACCTCTCTTTCATTTTTCTAGAAATCTCCTCTATTTCTCGAGAAATCCCAGCAGACCTCTCTTTTATTTCTCGGGAAATCTCTTCTATTTCTCGAGAAATCCCTGAAGAAATCCATCTATTTCTCGAGAAAAGCCAGTCCATTTCTCGAGAAGGACCAGCCTTCTTGAGAAATCCTCGATGTCTCCCTCCTATTTCTCGAGAAAGGGCCAGACCAGTTCCAGATCCTTGATCTATGCCTTAGTCTTCTACTTTCATTTTAAATCTAGTGCCCTCCAATGTGTTCTGGGTTGTTGCCAGTGCCTTTGCGGTGTCCTGGATTTTGAACCACTCATGCTTATATCATTATGCCTATGTGTTTGTGTGAAATCCTCGGGCTCTTATGTAACGTCTTGGGTGGTGTTTTCTTCATTTGTGACCTTATCCTTAGAATTTTTCTGGCATTGTCCCTCGGGCTAAGCCTCGTGTGGTAATTAAAATTAATTAATGAGGACTATTACGTTTAGCCTTGCATGGTGGACATTGCAAGGGACTTGAACAGCAGGTTTGGACTGTGGTCCTGTGGGCCGTGTTTGGGAGGCAGTGGGGACTCTTTTTATAGCCTTGCACGGTGGCCATTCTAAGGGGCATGAACAGCATGCTTGGCTTGTGGCCCCTTGGGCCGTGTTTGAGTGGCAGTGGATAAAGGACCACCACCTAGTTTTGGGCTTGGGTGGCAGAGGATAAAGGACCGACCCCGTTTAATTTGAGTTGATCAGTCTCATAAATATAATTAACAAGATAAATGAATTTTGCTTGTATTTCTAAAAGGTATTGGTGCACTCAGTACGTTGTTTAGCTCTATGCTTTGAAGCTTCTTTTTCTGTAAGTCTAGCTTGGGTTGGTACCCCTTATGCCTTATTATTACCTTGTTTCACAGGACTTCTATGTTTTTCTGCCGCTTGTGCTTTCCTTGCTGAGGCGTTTTTTGTTTTATTTGAATGCCTCAGGTTCAGAGCCGTAGCGATTAGAGGTGTAGTTCGGAGACCTTTGAATTTGTAGCTACTGTCTTACCCCGCTGCTGCGAGGTAGTGGTAGTTAGTTTTCTTCTTGTGTTCAGACATGCTAGTTTGAAGCCAATGGGTTGGTGTTAGGTTGTTGACGCCCATTGTGCCTCTTTTTGTTACATTGTAGCTTACTTGCTAGTTGTTGCCGCTACTTTCCGATCTGGAGTGTCTTTCTCTCTGGGAATGATTTATGCCTAGGTGCATTATAGTTATAGAATGATTCTCTTTCATTCTCATTGCATCTTTTATAGGCCAAATCTTTATATTTAAGTCACGTACAAGTATCTTCATACCCAATCTAAATCTAGATATTTGCATATCATTTACTTTATGTCCAGACATCACATGCATGTAGGACCTTAATTGAACTAAACCAAGTATTATTCTGCTGCAAATACACATATACTTTCTTCGGTGGACTAGTTGATCCACCAACTGAGAGACACAGTTCTTACCCCAAACCTAATAAGTGATTTCAAGTAATGAGTCATCATGTAAACCTATTTTGTAATGAATAAGAGATAGGTTCCCTCCTGAGCGTCTCCAGTTGTCTCCTGCATGACGTGCCATCGTGACACATATTTTCTTTACTCTGATATTCCTAATTGCTGAGAAAATGCGGGTTGTGACAATATCCCCCCGATTTCAGGGCTTCTTCAACGACATAGGGACCCTCCCAATTGGGATTGAGCTTCCCTACTGCAGCTGACCTTTCAGCCGCATCGACCTTTTTTAATACAAGGTCCCCTTTCTCGGATTGCTTGATCCTAATGTGCCTGTCAAAATACTTTGTCATTCAGCGCTTGACTTCTTCTTGTCGAATGGCAGCAAGATCTCGGACCTCCTCAATCAGATCTAAGGAGAGCCGCAGTTCCTCTTCATTATCCACTCTCCATTCTTCGTTGCCTCCTTCGGCGACATTTACCTGCGGTGTCTTGACCTCGAATTCTTTGGGAAGGACAGTCTCACACCCGTGAGAGAGCTTGAAGGGGGTCTCACCGGTGGCGGTGTTGGGTGTTGTCCTTAGGGCCCATAGGATCGAGGGGGGCTGCTCCACCCAATTTCCTTTCAAGTTTTCCGCCTTCTTTTTCAGCATGTTTACTATGATATTGTTAGTTTCCTCCACCTGTCCGTTACTCCTAGGATGATGAACAGATGCCTGAGGTCTATTCCCAGCTGGCTACAATAGCAAATGAATTCTTCACTTGCAAATTGTGGCTCATTATCCGTGACTATGGTTTGAGGGTACCCATGTCGGCAGATGATCTCCCCCCATACAAAGTTGTGGATTACCTGGGAGGTTACCTTGGTCAACACCATGACCGCCAACTACTTTGAGAAGTAGTCAATCATGACCAGGAGGAACCTCCTCTGCCCACTTGCCTGGGGGAAAGGTCCTACCAGGTCCATCCCCCAAATCATAAAGGTCCAAGGTGACGTGATGCTCCTTAGCCTCTGAGCCGGCAAACGTTGAAGCGGGGCCAACAGCTAGCACTTCTGGCACATCTTGGCGAACTCCGATGCTTCCTTGCTCAGGGTCGGCCAAAAGTATCCCTGCCTCATTATCCTAAATTCCAACGTCCTGCTCCCCGAGCGGCTGTCATACTCACCATAGTGAACCTCCTCCAAGACCCTCAGGACTTCTTCTTCAGATACACCTCATGCCAAGAGTCCCGAGAGGGTCTTTCAGTACAGGGCCCCTACATGCAACATGTAGTAGGCCGACTTGTGCCTAAAGTGTCTTTGATCTGGGACCTCCTCCGGAAACTTGCCCATTGCCGGGAAGGCCATAAAAGGATCCTTCCATGAGGGCCACTGATCTATATCCATCAAGTTGGGTTTTCTATACAACAAGATGGACAACATATCATATATGTGTAGTTGAAATAAACAGAAATAAGAACAACCTGAAACAGTTACAGGACCTTGCAATTTCATGAATTAAGAAATAAAAGAGCAACATATTACAATATACCTGAGAGGGATTGAGTCAACACTCAACCAAGATGCTCCAAAATCAGATCCATAAACTGGTGGCTGAGTTCCAAGCACAGAAAGTAGATCTGCACCTCTATGGCAGTCCACGTGAGCAAAGGAGAACCCTAGCTTCCTATCGAACAAGAACTAAGTCGGAGAAGGAAAGCCCTCTACGTTTCCCACGGACTGCTAGATCCGTCAAAGGGGAAAGGTGGCGGCGGCAGGTTGCGAGATATCATGGCTGGTCAGAATGCTTCCTTCGGCTTGCGGAACACTTATGTTGCTCTGATAAAATCCCAAAAGGAGAGAGCACACCTAGGGTATAGAATCGTATCTTAATTATACCTCAGGAGCAAAACAAGATATTCGCAGACCCGAGACTAGTATTGGAGTAGTCAATAAGTATCGTTGTGATCACTAAATATCGAAGAGATGATCTCGACGATATCATCGTGATAACATGTAATGTCAAGAAAATCTTGACGACATCAACTTGATGACACATATCTTCTTGAAGACCCATATCGTCGAGACAATCTCGAAGATATTGTCTTGAAGACATATATTGTCATGAAGACATATATCATGTTGAAGACATAGACATCGTCGAGGCGATCTCGACGATATTATCTTAAAGACCTATATCGTCGAGACAATCTCAATGACCTCATATTGAAGGCCAAAGCATCACCTTGACAATCAAGATGATATAGGAAACACTTAGCCATTTTGACCTAACTCCAGTGAGTCATAGGATTGGTCCTTCACTCATATCCAATATGAGTAAGGCCAACATACGCCTTCACTCCAACTTCTCCAAACACTCTTGTGTGTGACTCCATAGGCTCATATCGCATTGGAAGTAAGACTAACTGCTAGATTGCAATGATATCACCTAGGAAACACCAACAGTCTCCCACTTGATCATAAAGTATCAACAAAAGTCTCACAAACAATGAGTGGCATCTAGCATTACATCATTGCTACCCAAGCAACAAGAGTTCATAACTCAACAAGCCTATCTTGTTCAATGTACTAGTGTTGTCATGTCTCTTTGTCCCTTACATCCGGATTGAACTAGAGGCGTCGACCATGTCACCCTCATAATTGTTCAATCATAGTTTCCTGATCTAGAATAGACCTTAAGAGAGTGGTAAACTCATTATCACATATTGGATCAACCCAGCATGGTCATGCATTTCTCGGTCCATCAAGGGGCCCAGGGATGTAACTTCTGTCATAAAGGAGGACAAATCTCATATTTGTCCACACACAAACACCCAAATCAATCGTAACATACCCAATAACCACCCTTATCATCAACCTTTCTCAAGGAAGACTTTAGATGACATCAAAGTACGCTCTTCCACACTTGATGAATGTTGTGACTGTTGGATCGGTAGGTGCCCTTAGAGGGGGGGGGGGGGGTGAATAAGGGTTTTAAAAACTTATATTATATTTTGAAATACTTGCTTATGATAAGAGATCAAAATAGTGATTTTGAATAAAGATCTAAATTGTTTTATAATGAAGGAGAGGATAGTAAAAAATTTAGAGAAATGAAGATCAAATCAATTTTATTACACAAAGATAGACATGATTATTATTAATAAAATTGATTACAAAATTAGATTTCAATGACGCTAGAAATCAAAGCGAAATATGAAAGACCCTTTTTGTTTTCTATACCGACTCGTATCCCCACGAACCGGTTGGCTTTAGCCGTTCATTCCCAGGATACGGCCTCAAGCCGCTCTAGCCAACCCTTCCCCGGATATGGCCTCGAGCACCCCCTAGACCTAACCTAGATCTAGTCGCCAAGACGAGGTGAATTTCTGCCCTAAGTCCTACCAAGACCTAGTCACCAACACGAGGCGAATTCTCTAACGGTTACAAAAGATATGAAATAAAATGACAACAACAATATTAAAAACTCCCTCTAAGAATCTTCTGAAGTCGGAGATGAACGA
This sequence comes from Dactylorhiza incarnata, assembly GCA_033032865.1. Classification (NCBI taxonomy): domain Eukaryota; kingdom Viridiplantae; phylum Streptophyta; class Magnoliopsida; order Asparagales; family Orchidaceae; genus Dactylorhiza; species Dactylorhiza incarnata. The sequence goes on along the minus strand of JAWHQI010000033.1, from coordinate 5,184,345 downwards.
TCGTTGTAGAATAAGCGAGGTTGAAGCGATCCCTCTTCGGATGTAGCGTGATGAAGTCCTCCTTCAGAAACTCTCTAAGCGTTTGGTGGGAGATCAACTCTCAGCCATATAAGGCTTTGAAACTCTGGCACAAGACCTCTCTCAGGAATCAGCTTGATGAAATGAGAAGAGAAGGGTCCATTTTATAGCCTTAGCGCTAGCGCCTGTGCTAGCGCTACCGTCGGCGCTATCCCATTTTAGGACATATTCTGCGCGGCAGAATCTTCAATCCGAGGAAACATTTCTCTATTGCCTTCTGTGCTCCGCGCTACCACCTGCGCTATCAGCTACCGCCAGGCATTAGCTCCTTCTATATGTGCTCCAGGAATTGTGCTACTCATTGCTAGCACCGGGCGCTAGGTCCTACCGCCGGCGCTAGTGAGAATGTTGAATTTGATGGCTCAAATTTGGGGGCAACCTTCTTATGTAATCCTTAAGTCATATGGAATTTGTTTTCTTGCACACTTAAACACACAAGATCAAATACACATAGGATTTGTTATTCTCAAACCTAGGAGATGCGGAAGACCATGTTCCAACAAACTCCCCCTTTTGATAATAACAAATCCATTAATGATAAATCAGAGCATTAATATAAGCATGATGTAACGTACTTGTGTGTGTGTGAGAGTGATGACTTAGGATAAATAGTGATTGTAAAATTTTAGAATTGCTCCCCCTAAATACATGATCCCCCTAAGTGAATGCTCCCCTAATATGCAAGCTATCATCTTTAATTAATCAAGTTAGTTTTTTATTTTGATAGCGGATTTTATTTATCATGGAAAATCTCCCCCTTTTGTTATTAGCAAAAGTGGGTAAGGAAACAAAACAAAGAAAAGTTTTGATTAGAAGATAAAGGCATGATCGAGCTTTTAGAGAGAATGAAATGATAAGGAGTTTTAGAATAATTTTTATAGAGATAGATCAAAGTTTTTAGCTTAAAGATGAACAATATAACATTTGCCAAGTAATCAATATTATAATGTTTGTTTTCCCTTTTATATAAGAGTTTTAAGCATAAAAAGGTAATGATTTCCAAATAACCAATCTACCCAGACAATATTTCTACATCCTAGCCCCGTACAAAGTGACGGATGGGCATGAGGAGCTGCATACATGCCGTAGGTTGGGGTGTTAGTCCCTGATATAGATTTTGCGGTTTTGAAATTAAGCGAAGGTTAAAGATTTTTTTCCAAACCTATATTCGATTAAGGAAAGTGTACCTTATCGTCTATAGTATAGGATATTTAGGAATATCAAGGTCGTATTCCACGGGGCGCGTTGATTACTTCTACTTCGAGGAAAATCACCATTACCTTATCGACGAAAATTTGAGGTTTTGATTACTTAGCTAAAAAGAGAAACTAATTGCAAGCTAAATGAAAAGATCAAACATTGCATGAAAGGAAAGAGAAATTGACATTGCATGAAAGGAAGAGAAAATTAGCATTCATAAAAGAGAAAATACTAAGGAGAGAAAGAGATCATGAAAGAGGAAACTTAATTTTTATTGAATACCAAAACGATTACAAGCTTAAAGAGAGATTACAAAGCTAGGAAAGTAAAGTTACAAGCTTTAATTAACTAGAGTAAGTAAGAAATAAAAACTAATACATTACAGGAAAAATGAGAACATGAAAGCTTAAGGAAGAACATGAACATGAACATGAAAGACTCACTATCAGCTCTAGCAGCACCTCCCCACTCCAAAATTCTGAACCCTGGACTCAAGGAGAGCCTCTGAATTTATAGGCAAAAATTTCAGATTACACCCCCTCGGTCACGGGCGTGACCAAGGGCGTGACTGCACTATTCACATCGGATCTGACAGCGGCATGGGATTTCTGGACGGCGCAGCAAAAAGTGGCATGTCACGGGCGTGACATGTCGGGTCACGGCCATGACTTTGGATGGCTTCATTAAATGCGGCGTGGCCTGGAGTTCGGCGCGGCAGCGAAGCACAGATCACGCGGGCAAGTCACGGCCGTGACATGTGGGTCACGGGCGCGACTTAGGTTGACTTCTCGACAACATCTCCACGTCTTGTCAGCAGCCAGCTGGGTAGATTCTAAAATTACACGCCCCGGTCACGGGCGTGACAAGGGGTCATGGGCATGACCGAGGGCGTGACTCGCTTTGGACTAGCTCAATTGGCGTGGCATCGAGTCTGGACTGATCTTTAGGTTACACGCCCTTGGTCACGGGCGTGACTGAGGGCGTGTACTTGTCAATTTCTCCAATTTGTCCCAAAATTATGCAAAAATTGAAATTAAGCTAAATTAGAAACAGAAATTCAAAATAAACACTTACACCTAGAAATGACATAAAAAAGGAAAATAGAAATTAAATATTTACAAAATTTTCTATTAAAAAGTTATAAAAATACTACTCATCAAATACCCCCATACATGAGGTTTTGCTATTCCAGAGCAAAAGTGTGAGACATAATTTATAAGACATCCTTAGAAAATTTTTAATTTAAAATTAAAATTTCATTTAACCAAAAGTTAAGTTAAGAGTAAATTCAAGGGGGAGTTAAGTCCTAAATTATGATGATGATTTGAAAAGAGGGAAAAATGTTTAGGCAAGAACTTCTCAAGAAAATTAATTAGCTTGACAAAATTGTAGAAATTATAAAACTAAATTAAATTAAAATTATAAGAACTCTACATTAAAAGAAACTTAAGGAAAAGTAAATTACTAAATATTGCTCTCTCCATAATTTTCAACTAAGACTAGAACAATGATAATTGGCTAAGGGGGATTTCATAAAATTTGGCATAAGAAGAGATATTTTTGAATGGAGGAAATGGAATTTATCCTCATCATGATTTTTTTTTTTCTCTTCTAATAAAAACCCAAAATGTATATGTTTAGAAGTAATGAATTTTATCCTCTTACTCCATGCCATATAATCTTTTAAATGATTTTGGGTGCATATGTTTAGGGAATAATGAATTTTATCCTCTTATTCCCATGACATATGATCTTTTAAAAGACTTTTTTTATGCCATCAAAGGGGTAGGGTAGAGAAAATAAATCTATCTAGCTTTAAATTATTTTGAGAGCAAATTCAAGTAAAATTAAATTTCCTAAGATCTAAAAAGTTAGAAGAAACTATAATTGAAATTTAAAGAGGTTTAGGAAATTCACTACAAAATGAAGCCATTTAAAAATAAAAAGAGAAGTCATGCTAAATAAATTCTCTAATCAATTTAAAATCATAAGATGATTCTTAAATCAAGATTACCTCAAATTTAAAATTAACAAACTATGATAAGCAAAATTTTAGCCAATTAAAAACTTAAACATGCTTATAAACATTCTCAACTAGATTTCTAAGAAATCACAAAAACAACAAATAGGAGAGGTATAAGATTTAAATTTTTGGATTTTAAGTTTTTTCATATATTTTTTTGAATTTTGATATTATCTTTTTTTTTTATTTTTTTTTTTGATAAGAAATAAACAAAAACAAATACTAAAAAGCTAACAATTTTTTTTGTTAATTCTTGGACTTCCCGAGGTATACCCCGTGAAGGGTTCTCATGGTACTAGGAGGTGAGATGGGGTGAGGTCCCAAACGTCCCTTTCCAAGATTTAAATTTTTCTATTTTCTAAATTTTTTGAGTTTTTGGGTTTTACAAGTGCTAAAATAGAAGAAAACATAAGAAAATATATATTTTTTGAAATTTTTCTAATTTAAGAACTATATACAAAGAACTATTTACACCCCCATACTTAAAGTTAAACATTGTCCCCAATGTATAAAACTAAGTATGAAGTAAAAGAAAATAATGTGCAAGACAAAACAAAACGGAAGTGCATGATAAAAGAGAAGGAAGAAAGAGAAAGGGCTTCCCTGATTTTTTGAAGTTTGCGCGGTGAAGCGACGATTACCTACAAAGTATGTTAAAGAACTAGGGAAAACAATAAAAAGATAACTTCGGGGTGCCTCCCAAAAGCGCTTTGTTTAAGGTCGCGTAGCTTGACCCACATGCCGATCATATTATAGGTTGAAATACAATCGAATCACTCTTTTCATTAGTTAACTCTCCCAGAAGATATAATTTAAGGCGGTGTCCGTTAACTTTGAAGGTACCTTTTTCCGGGTGGAAATTAAAATTGACCCATAGGACCAAACCTCTTTAACAATAAAGGGTCCGGACCATCGGGATTTTAGTTTTCCCGGAAAAAGGCGAAGGCGAGAATTATAAAGGAGGACGAGATCGCCCGGCGAAAAAGTTTTTGGAAATTTTATATGCTTATCGTGATAAAACTTTGTTCGCTCCTTATATAATTTATTGCTCTCATACGCATTCGCTCGCCACTCATCTAATTCGTTCATTTGGAATTTTCTTTGTTCTCCCGCTAGAGTGGAATCGAGGTTTAAAAATTTAAGCGCCCAAAATGCGCGGTGTTCTAATTCGACCGGAAGGTGGCAAGCCTTGCCATAAACCATTCGATACGGTGTACAACCGATAGCGGTCTTGTACGCCATTCGATAGGCCCATAACGCGTCATCGAGCTTTATTGCCCAATCCTTCCGATTAATAGAAACTGTTTTTTTCTAAAATCCGTTTTAATTCTCGATTAACAACCTCGACTTGGCCGCTCGTTTGTGGGTGATATGCGGTGGATAATTTGTGCGTGACACCATATTTTGCTAAAATTTTTGTAAATTGACTATTGCAAAAATGGTTGCCCCGATCACTCACAATAGCGCGCGGCGTGTCAAATCGAGAAAATAATTTTTTTAAGAAATTAACGACGACTCGCGCATCATTGGCAGGGAGAGCTTGCGCTTCCGCCCACCTCGATACGTAGTCGACCGCCACTAGAATATATTTATTTGAGAAAGATGGAGGGAGAGGACCAACAAAATCGATACCCCAAAGTTCGAAAATTTCGCATTCTAAGAAAATGTTTTGGGGCATCTCATCCCGGCGAGAGATGTTCCCCGACCGCTGGCAGCTGTCGCAAGTACTCACAAGGATGTGAGCATCTTTGAAGAGCGTGGGCCAATAAAAGCCCGCCTCCAGCGCCTTCCTCGCGGTTTGGTTCGAATGATAATGACCACCGGTGGGTCCCTCAGGACAATGACGTAAAATTTTAAGGCCTTCCTCACTTGAAACACATCTTCTCACAACCTGGTCTGCGCATACACGGAATAAAAAGCGGTCCTCCCAGAAGTAATTCTTTAAATCAGAAAAGAATTTCTTCTTTTGCTGACTCGAGAATTCTTTTGGCAGGACCCGGGCTACTAAATAGTTAGCCAAATCCGCAAACCATGGGGTAGAAGATGAATTAATATTTTCGAGAGCCATGAGGCGCTCATTGGGAAATTTATCGTTGATGTCGGCCTCTATTAATGCTTCCGAGGATGGATTTTCTAAACGAGAAAGGTGATCGGCCGCCAAGTTTTTGGCTCCTCTTTTATCCCGGATCTCTAAGTCAAACTCCTGCAAGAGGAGGATCCATCGTAAAAGATGAGGCTTGGCGTCTCATTTACTTAAGATATACCTAAGCGCGGAGTGATCAGTGAAGACGATAACTTTTGAGAGAGTTATATATGATCTAAACTTATCGAAGGCGAAAACGATTGCTAGAAGTTCCTTCTCGGTCGTGGTGTAGTTTGCTTGTGCCGATGTGAGTGTTTTGCTCGCATAACACTCGCGTCACACCAACCGCAATATCACTCGCGTCGCACATGATTTCAAAAGGGAGCGACCATTCTGGGGCGACTAGAATCGGGGAGTTTATAAGTTTTTCTTTGATAAGTTGAAAAGCTAAATGACATTCATCGTTAAAAAGAAAAGATGATTCTTTCTCGAGAAGATGGGTTAACGGCTTTGTGATTTTGGAAAAATTTTGTATAAAGCGCCGATAGAACCCCCGCATGGCCTAGGAAACTCCTAATAGCTTTTACGTTTGTGGGAGGGGGGAGTTTTTCAATTACTTCAATCTTGGCCCTATCGACCTCGATCCCCTTGCCCAAATTTTTATGGCCAAGGACTAGTCCTTCCTTGACCATAAAATGGCATTTCTCCCAATTAAGCGCTAAATTCGTTTCCTCGCATCGTTGTAACACGCGCTCGATATTTTTTAAACAGTTTTCAAATGAACTCCCGTACACGAAAAAATCGTCCATAAATACTTCCATCACCTCCTCCACTAACTCGTCAAAAAATCGCCAGCATACATCTTTGGAATGTAGCTGGCGCGTTACAAAGACCGAATGGCATCCTTCGATAAGCAAAGGTGCCAAAGGGACAAGTGAAAGTGGTTTTCTCTTGGTCGTCGGGCGAAATCAGGATTTGGAAGTATCCCGACAAACCATCGAGAAAACAGTAGTAGGAGTGACCCGAGAGGCGCTCTAAAATTTGGTCGATAAATGGTAGAGGGAAGTGATCCTTACGGGTGGCATCATTTAGCTTCCGATAGTCGATGCACATCCACTAACCCGTAACAGTACGGGTTGGGATCAATTCGTCATTTTCGTTCGCAACTACCGTGACACCACCTTTCTTTGGCACGACTTGTACTGGGCTAACCCAAGTACTGTCCGATATCGGGTAGATGATTCCCGCGTCTAGAAGTTTTATAACTTCGGCCTTAACGACTTCTTTCATGTTCGGGTTTAGTCGTCGTTGAGGCTGGACTGAGTTGCGGGAATTTTCTTCGAGAAATATTTTATGAGTGCAGAAAGATTTATACCCTTAATGTCCGATAATTGCCACGCAATTGCGTGGTGGTGCTTTCTTAAGACTATAGTCAACTCAGAAATTTCTGAGTTGCTAAGATCGGATGAAATGATGACGGGTAGCTTAGACTCTTTTTTCCAAAAACAAGTATTTAAGGTGAGGGGGGAGTTGTTTCAACTCTAATTCGGGTGGTTCTTCATAAGAAGTCTTGATTTTTAATTTTTCTAAAAGTAATGGTTCGGTTGGTGTGGGGTGAAAAACTTCTTCTTCATCATAAAAGAGCTCTACGGGCTCGGAATCACTACTCACCGATGAAACTAACTCGAGGGATGAATCGAACTCACAACACTCTTCCAAGTAAATACACGAATCGTCATTTTCTAGCGTATTCCACATCGAGGAATTTATGCCGAAAGTAACTTCATCGTCTCCAACACGTAGGAGGAGCTTTCCGTTACTTACGTCTATAATAGCGCGGGAGGTGGCAAGGAAGGGGCGACCAAGTATGAGGGGTACTTCGGCATCCTCTTCGATGTCAAGAATGACAAAATCCACCGGGAAGATGAATTTGTCAACCTTGACGAGCACGTCCTCCACTATTCCTATCGGATATTTTAAAGAATGATCCGCTAATTGAATACTCATTCGAGTGGGCCTTGGATTCCCTAGACCTAGCTTTTTGAACAAAGAAAACGGCATAAGGTTGATGCTTGCTCCAAGATCCGCTAAGGCGTGTTTTACTAACGAATTGCCAAATAGACATGGGATGGAAAACCGTCCCGGGTCATTTGCTTTTTTAGGCAATTTGTTGAGTACAACCGCGGAGCATTCTGCGTTTAAAGAAATATGTGAAATATCTTCTAACTTTTTCTTATTGGAGAGCAACTCCTTAAGATATTTCGCATATTTAGGCATTTGTGAGATAGCCTCGCAGAAAGGTACAATAATATGGATTTGTTTTAAAACATCTAAAATTTTTTTATAATTTTTTTCGGCGCTTTCATTTTTAAATTTAGATGGATACGGAATATTAGAAGTAGGAGCGCGCGGATTTAAAATAGAAGTGTGCGGAGCTATCGTAGCGGGCAAATTCGAAAATGAATAAGTAGGAGGAGGAGAAGAGGAAATTACCTTGGGTTCGTCCTGTTTTTGAACCACCTCCTTCCCGCTTCGTAGTGTAATCGCGTGCGCGCTCTCCTTTGGATTTTGCTCGGTATTCCCCGGTAGTGCTCCTTGTTGACGCTCAAAAATCATCTTTGCGAGTTGGCCCATTTGATTCTCTAAATTTTTGATCGATCCGGTAAGGTTCCGGATGTTCGTTTCATTTGTAGCAACATATTTTGCAAAAACCTCTTCAAGCGGAGAGAGTTTTTGCTGTTGCGGTGGAAAACTGGGTGGATTAAAATTTTGAGAAATCAAATTTGGAGGCGGAGTTAAGTTAAGAAGTTGATTAGGGGAAGATTGAATTAAATTCATAGGACGCTGAGCATTTCCTTGGTTACTCCATGAGAAATTCGGATGATTCCTATAACCCGCATTGTATGTGTTGTTATACGGAGCGGTGTTGGGGTTATAGGAAGGCCGAGGCGGATTTCCCATGTAGTCAACATGTTCTTCAATTAAAACATTATTAGCCCAAGGAGGAGTGGCGGAGGAAGCAGACATCTCCGCCACTTGCTTTGTTAAGCGCTCAACTTGTAAAGCCAAATTTGCGTTTGCGTCTATTTCAAAAATTCCGGCCGGCTTATTAGGCCGCGCTCGGGGCATGTTCCATTGATACGCATTTGTGGCCATCTCTTCGAAAAGCTCTTGAGCGGCGACCGGGGTTTTATTATTTAATGTCCCCCCGGCGGTCGCATCAATCATTTGCCTTGTTTGGAGATTTAAGCCATTATAAAATATTTGCACTTATTGCCAAGTGGCAAGTGCGTGGTGAGGGCATCGACGCAAAAGTTCCTTGAAGCGCTCCCATGTGTCATAGAGAGTCTCCGAGTTGATTTGTATGAACGACGCAATATCCGTGCGCAATTTAGCGGTCTTTGAAGGCGGGAAATATTTATTGAGAAATTTTTACGCCATTTCGGCCCATGTAGTGATGGATCCCCTAGGTAGGGAGCCCAGCCACTGCTTGGCCTTAGACCGCAAAGAAAAGGGAAAAAGACATAATCGAATGGCGTCATCGGTGACGCTATTGATCTTAAAAGTGTCGCAAATTTCAAGTAGGTAAGAAATATGTGAATTTGGATCCTCGTCCGGTTGACCATCAAAGGTCACCGATTGTTGCACCATTTATATGATGCTGGACTTGATCTCAAAATTATTGTTCGCCACCGTGGGGCGAACAATACTCGATTGTGTGCCTTCCAAATTCGGCCGCGCATAATAGGACATGGTCTGTTGCGCGTCCTCATCAGGATTTGGCTCGTTAAGATTAGGAGGATTAAGATTATGATCCATATTCGCTGCGTTAGTGTCCCCGATCGACTCTTCGGATTCTACTTGATTTCCCTGATCATGAGAACGGCGGTGCCTCAAAAGGGTTCGCTCGATCTCCGGATCAAAAGGAAGAATCGAAGTGCTCCCTCGGGTCATACACTAAAAAGAGAAGAAAGGAAGAAGAAAAACTAAAAAAAAAATTCTTTTTGAAATTTAGAAAAAGCAAAATAAAATAAAAAGAAGCATGATAAAATTAATAGCTATCCTCTTTTCAAAATATCTACGCAAAGTCCCCGGCAACGGCGCCAAAAACTTGATATAGATTTTGCGGTTTTGAAATTAAGCGAAGGTTAAAGATTTTTTTCCAAACTTATATTCGATTAAGGCAAGTGTACCTTATCGTGTATAGTATAGGATATTTAGGAATATCAAGGTCGTATTCCACGGGGCGCGTTGATTACTTCTACTTCGAGAAAAATCACCATTATCTTATCGACGAAAATTTGAGGTTTTGATTACTTAGTTAAAAAGAGAAACTAATTGCAAGCTAAATGAAAAGATCAAACATTGCATGAAAGGAAAGAGAAATTGACATTGCATGAAAGGAAGAGAAAATTAGCATTCATAAAAGAGAAAATACTAAGGAAAGAAAGAGAGCATGAAAGAGGAAACTTAATTTTTATTGAAAACCAAAACGATTACAAGCTTAAAGAGAGATTACAAAGCTAGGAAAGTAAAGTTACAAGCTTTAATTAACTAGTGTAAGTAAGAAATAAAAACTAATACATTACATGAAAAAGGAGAACATGAAAGCTTAAGGAAGAACATGAACATGAAAGACTCACTATCAGTTCTAGCAGCACCTCCCCACTCCAAAATTCTGAACCATGGACTCAAGGAGAGCCTCTGAATTTATAGGCAAAAATTTCAGATTACACGCCCTCGGTCACGGGCGTGACCCAGGGCGTGACTGCACTATTCACATCAGATCTGACAGCGGCGTGGGCTTTCTGAACGGCGCGGCAAAAAGTGGCATGTCACGGGCGTGACATGTCGGGTCACGGTCGTGACTTTGGACGGCTTCATTAAATGCGGCGTGGGCTGGAGTTCGGCGTGGTGGCGAAGCAGAGATCACGCGGGAAAGTCACGGCCATTACATGTGGGTCGCGGGCATGACTTAGGTTGACTTCTCGACAACATCTCCATGTCTCGTCAGCAGCCAGCTGGGAAGATTCTAAAATTACACGCCCCCGATCACGGGCGTGACCGAGGGCATGACTCGCTGTGGACTAGCTCAATTGGCGCGGCATCGAGGCTGGACTGATCTTTAGGTTACACGCCCTTGGTCAAGGGCGTGACTGAGGGTGTGAACTTGTCAATTTCTCCAATTTGTCCCAAAATTCTGCAAAAATTGAAATTAAGCTAAATTAGAAACAGAATTTCAAAATAAACACTTATGAACTAGAAATGACATAAAAAAGGAAAATACAAATTAAATATTTACAAAATTTTCTATTAAAAGTTATAAAAATACTACTCATCAGTCCCATATGCAAACACTAGAAAATAATCAACCTAGCACTCTTTCCCCCCAGTGCCTCGCAAGGCCCCACTAGAACCCTCCCCGGTTAAGGACAAGACATGACTTAGAGGTTAGGTTATCTAATGCCTACAACCCTACGCCCCCGCTATGGTGAGAAATGTAATCATGGATAATAGTTATTGGAAACATTAATCATTTAATTCTAATGATACGTTCATAGCCTATGGGTTTATATTTTTATTTGAATTTTTTAAAGAAAAAAGTCACAGAGCTAATTTGAAATCCATTAATTAAATCAGAGATTTAGTATTACAATACTTTCATAGAAATAAATCATAGTTTTTAGCATAAAAATATTCTTGTTTAAAGCAACCAATATAAAGTTTACCAAACAAGTCTACCATTTGTTAAAAGAAAGGAATGTTAAGATTCAAGTGAGGATGCACACAAAATAAAAGACTTTAAATAAGCATGAAAGTGCAAGGTAAAACAATTATATGGTTATGATGCGGAAGACTTATCGAAATACAAGAAACATCTTATTGTAATCAATGATGATCCATAAAAAGATATATGAGTTAAATTTCATAAAGAAGATGTTTTTGTAAATCATTGTTCAATTAAAATCTTTAAGTTTAACAATAAAGTAACCAAGCATGAAATAATGTTATCAAAAAGAGATTACTACAATGTTATTTTAATTCACAATTTCAAAACATACCAAACATTGTAGAAAGCATGCTAGGTTATCTAGTGCATTTATATAGAAAGAGTATTATATAATTTTAGCATTAGGATCCAATACTCATGAGAAGAAGTGTTATGGAAGATAATGATGTGCACATAAGTGTATTTTGAATAGAGTAATCAAATGTTTTAATCAAAAATACAAGAAATATGTAAAGTAAAGAGCACAATAAAACACAAATAGTTTTACTTCCACAAACTTCAATGCACAAAAAAATGTACAACTACCAAGGTGCTTTGCACACACAATGCTCATTAAGAGTTATCAGGGTGCAAAGTAGTGTGGGGGATCACATATTTTATTTTATTTTAATATTGAAACTAGTGATCCGGTGTACTTAAGAGTAAGTGGTTTTTATTTTGAAAGAAAGATATGGTTTGCACAAGATACTTTACTATTCTTTCCAAGGTGCTCAACCTCACAACGCTTATTAAAACTTATCAGGAGGTTCAAGTAGTGCTTGGTGGAGTTATCTTTGTCACTTTATTTTATGATTTTTGTTTTGTACAAAGTTCTTCGAATACACTTGTTTTGCAAACCAATATAATTTATGAAAACATAACCACTTTTCTTAACTTTTAAAAGCGCAAACAAAGGTTGTGTACGTAAGATACTTGTGCAGTTTTAATTCATTGTACTATTACAAAACATACACAAGCATTCTTAGATTAAAAACATATGTAGACAATGCCAAAATAAGTGAGTGAATAAATACCATTATCAAACATAAAACATTTACTCATACTTAGAGGCATGCTAAGCTTGGTTCTACACAACTTTTACAATATAATTTATGCATATGAGTTTAGAAGTACCAAGGCATGAAAAAGACAATGTTCAAAGTAGTTTGAAAATATGAATCACTACATTGTAGAAAGTCTTAAATGATAGAAGAAATCATGCTTGATTTTCAATGAAGTCCATATAGTATTTTTGATATATTGAAGAATAATTTTGATTTAAAGTTTGAACTCATAAGATTGATCTTGGACTTCCCGAGGTCTACCTTGTGAGGAGTTCGCCCGGTACTAGGAGATATGATGGGATGATAGCCCAAATCTCCCTTTCGCAAGATACATGTAGGTAGAAAATGTAAGTTAAAAACAATACTTGTTCATATTTGTTTTTGTTTTGTATTTTTGCATATAAAAATCAAACAAATAACCAAAGAAAGTATTTTATTGTATTTGGCTTTTGTAATTTTGTATTTTAATTTTTCAAAAATCAATTATAGGCCTAGATGCAAAAATGAGTAGTACATATAAAATAATATATTTTTAGTGATTTTTCAGAATTTTAAAATTATAGAAAATCGGATACTTGAGCTAGCACCGGCGTTAGGTACTAGCACCTGCATTAGCTCACAGAGAGCACTTATTTTGATCATATAGCCTAGATTTTCTTCAATTTTGCTTCCGATTTTTCTTAATTATGTTTGTGCAATGTAATGCCTATCTAATGAAGTGAAGAGACGAGAAGAAATCGCAAAAAGTTGCGGAAGTTAAAATTTTAGTACATGGGTTTCACATTCATTAAAGCTTCATATTCATTAAACCTTAATTCTTGAGTTTTGCACAACATATGCATGAGTGATATGATCATAAATAAGTGAAATAATATTCATGCAATTTTTCAATTCCGGTTTGACATGATTATGATTTAACATACTAAGGGTAATTAAAAATGATGCAAATATATTAAATACCTAGGCAAAACTTGCGCATTTTATAAATTTAGTCTAATACCCCTAAAATACACCTTTTAAATCCATTTTGACACTTATTTCATTTAGTCTTAATAATATCATATGACAAATTTAGTTTTTCAATTTTTATAAGACTATTAGGAAATGGATTTAGAAGGACAAAAATAAAAAGGATAAGTAGATCACTTGGAAAAATGATATGACTTTTTATTCAACTTTATTCAATTTCATTTATTTATGAATTTTGGTTTTAATATGTGAAAGTCATATCACAAGTTATATAAAGTGATCATATCATGATGGCTCAAAGAAATAAAAACAAAAAAACAAAAAAAGGAAATTAAGCATATCATGAAGTAGATAATTAATATTTTTTTAGTTGATTTCTACTTCATGCAAATGATTGGATACTAATGAATGAGAGATTTAGGTATCCAAAAAGGACCGGGTGTGACGGTTCCTTTGGGTACCCAAATACATCGTGTTAGCTTTTGGGGAGATGGAAGTGAATGAGCCCTTTTGAGCGGAGTTTGTGTTTCATCTTTAACTTCGGGTCTCCATTCAAACCTTGGTTTAATATTATTCTTATATGTCAAATTTCCATGATGATTTTGTAAAACATTGTTTATAGGAAATTTGTGAACATTTAATTTTATGTTGGGAGAAACATGATTTTGTAAATAATAATGATTTGGAATTTCATTTTCAGGCATTTGATATTTTTATTTCCTTTGATAGGCTTAGACATATTATGAAAATTCAGATTTAACTTGCTTTTGGAATTTGCTTGAAATTGTTGATTTATGTGTTGAGAATTTTTCTTTATGATCTCCTTAAGCAAGTTAACTTTTGTTTCCAATTCATATTTTTTAGCTTTGAGTTCATGTCTAGCTTTATTATATGTCATTGTGCTATTTTTGAGAGTGGATACGATAGACTCAATATGATTGTTATATTCATTTCTAAAGTCATCAAAAGTTTCATCTATCTCTTTAATTTCAATTTTATAGTTTTTGCACATATCACAATTATTTTTTAACGATGAATTTTCTAAAGACAATTTTTCATTATGTTCTTTTACACAAATAAATTCCTTTTGAAGTTCCTTGTATTTTTCTTTAATATCATTACAATCAAAACAAGATATAGAGTTTTCAAATGAAAAGCATGATGGAGATACAAACATTTCATTTTTGGATTCTACATTCACATTTGCCTTCAAGGTTTTATTTTCTAAACGTAGTTTTGCATTAGCCATTTTTAGTTTCTTAATCTTACGTTTAGTAGTTTGTAGTAATTGCGATGTAGAAATAGAGGTACAAAAAATAGAATTTGATTTCCTTACATTGCTTGTGGATGAGGTAAGATATGAACATTTTGTTCCTTTGTCTTTTTCATCTTCCTCTTCCAAGCAAGAGATTCCATCATCCTTTCCGCTTGATGAGCACTCCATGGATCCGTCATGAGAGGAGGATTCTTAAAGACTTTTGCACGCTTGCATATTCTCCGGTTCTTGTGATTGTTCCATACCTGTAGAAGGAGAATCATATATTTCTTCAAGAAATTTCCATACTTTGTATGCACTAGAAAAACAATATATTAATTTGAAGATATCTTGAGATAAAGCGCAGAAAATACTATTTAAAGATTTTTCATTTAGATGATGTTCCTGTTTATTTGATTCATTTGCTGGTCTAACTATTGATATATCCCATGCATTGATATCTAAATTTTTAATAAATTTTTCCATTAATAATTTCCACCCTTTATAATTTCTCCATTCGAATAAAGGTGGTTTAAGAGATTTTTTTTCTTCATGAAAATTTACCCCACTAGTAGAAGCGAGATCATGAGACACCATTATTCCTGGTTGTTAAGCCGATTTGGAATAACCTACCTCTGATACCACTTATTGGATCGGTAGGCGCCCTTAGTTGGGGGGGGGGGGGTGGGGTGAATAAGGGTTTTAAAAACTTATATTATATTTTGAAATACTTGCTTATGATAAGAGATCAAAATAGTGATTTTGAATAAAGATCTAAATTGTTTTATAATGAAGGAGAGGATAGTAAACAATTTAGAGAAATGAAGATCAAATCAACTTTATTACACAAAGATAGACATGATTATTATTAATAAAATTGATTACAAAATTAGATTTCAATGATGCTTGAAATCAAAGCGAAATATGAAAGACTCTTTTTATTTTCTATACCGACTCGTATCCCCACAAACCGGTTGGCTTTAGCCATTCCTTCCCTGGATACGGCCTCAAGCCGCTCTAGCCAACCCTTCCCCAGATATGGCCTCAAGCACCCCCTAGACCTAACCTAGATCTAGTCGCCAACACGAGGCGAATTTTCACCCTAAGTCCTACCCAGACCTAGTCACCAACACGTGGCAAATTATCTAACGGTTACAAAAGATATGAAATAAAATAACAACAACAATATTAAAAACTCTCTCTAAGAAACTTCTGAAGTTAGAGATGAACGATCGCTGTAGAATAAGCGAGGTTGAAGCGATCCCTCTTCAGATGTAGCGTGATGAAGTCCTCCTTCAGAAACTCTCTAAGCGTTTGGTGGGACATCAAATCTCGGCCATATAAGGCTTTGGAACTCTGGAACAAGACCTCTCTTAGGAATCAGCTTGTCGAAACGAAAAGAGAAGGGTCCATTTTATAGCCTTAGCGCTATCGTCTGCGCTATCGCTACCGCCGACGCTATCCCATTTTAAGACATATTCTGTGCGGCAGAATCCTCAATCCGAGGAAACATTTCTCTCTTGCCTTCTTTGCTCCGCGCTACCGCCTGCGCTATCGGCTACCGCCAGGCGCTAGCTCCTTCTATATGTGCTCCTGGAATTGTGCTACTCATCGCTAGCGCCGGGCGCTAGGTGCTAGCGCCGGTGCTAGTGGGAATGTTGAATTTGATGGCTCAAATTTGGGGGCAACCTTCTTATGTAATCCTTGAGTCATATGGACTTAGTTTTCCTGCACACTTAAACACACAAGATCAAATACACATAGGATTTGTTATTCTCAAACATAGGAGATGCAGAAGACCATGTTCCAACAGTGGCTTCAGGTTAAAGAACTACAAACACCATTGTCAGTTGAGACCTACTTGTGACACGTTCATATAACAATCCACAAAGTAGTCTCAAGGTGGGTCTGTCTAGTACAACTTGTTCACTAACAAGTACCCATGTGATGACTTGTTATCACAATATCATGACCTATGAGAACCTGTCATCAGTCAACGCACATACTAGTCTTAATGTATCATCATTTCCCTTCAACGTCTAAGATGATACTCTGACCATGGACCATTTAAGAATTGATAGTTTGTTAGGATGTAGTATTAGTCACCTAGAGGGGGTGAATTGGTCTCTTTTAGTTGTATGCTTTAACCTAGTTGTTTTCTGATTTTAGGTTAGTTATATATCAAGCACACAGAAAACACACAATGGTTTATAGAGGTTCCTTAAGACAGGGGGTCTTGAGTAGTCCTCTTTCCCCCTTCACCTTTCTAACAATGAGTTAGATAAGGCCAATACCTCCAAACTCAACTCCAAGAGCTTACAACATAGATCCCTCAGGATCTCTCAGGTTTTCCCAAACCTTACCTCAGGCTCAACAGCCCTACCTCAGGCTCAACAGCCTACCTCATATCTCACAAAGATCCTACACTCAAGATGACCTCTCAGCTCTACTTCTCAGGCCAAACAACCCTACACCCTCAAGCAAAGATGCCCTACAATCTCAGAACTATTAAGTTCCTACAGAAGTAATAAGAGATGATTACAATCAGAAGATAGAGGAGGTCAAGACTTTGTCTTATGTTGCTGAACAACTGTTGTTGCAGTTTTGAAACAGGGAGGAGGAAGATGGCCTCAACACTGATTCTTCTGATCCTTTCCTTCAGATGATGGATGAGGATCAACTTGCTCTAACTTGAGTTGTTCAAGAGGAACAATCTTTTCTCTGCTTGCAGCTTTAGGAAGTAGGAAATGAAAGCTTTCTTGCCTGCTGTCAATGGAATAGTAGTATGCTCTTCTTTAGTGAGTTAGAGAGCTTTTACAAAGCCCTAATTTATTCTTTTATACTCCTTTTTCTTCAATGGCTATCAAATGTCCTCCTGACACAGTATGGGAGTGATTGGAACATCCACTCTTGATTTACAGTGTGTTGCTCCAAAAGCAAACCTGCCAGATTATTTGAATCTATTTCAGCAGTTGGGCTGAGATGGCCTTTAGTCTCAACAACTACTTTTGTTCCCTCCCAGCGGATCTGCTAAGACAGTCAGTTGTCTCAGCGGTTTTCTTCTATCTGCAGCTCAGCTGGCCCAGACACCTTCTCAACAGCTCCTGGCTTTGTCTCAGCAGTTCAGCTGAGACTGAGAGCTTGTCTTAGTGGTTTTGGCAGCAAACCTACTAAACTTACTTCATACCTTGGTATGACCTAACCCTGCATGGTTATGAGATGAAATAGGGTTTATCAAATACTTGTACTTAGCATTGAGTATGAGGCTTCTACAAATCAAGGGAATATTGAGGGTAATATTACAAACAATCTCCCCCTATTTGAAGAAGGCAGAACACCCTCAAATGCTAAAGTATATAACACATAAATATTTATCATGTAACTTCATAACATGATAATCATTATAACATACTCATGTAAACATTATTATGATATTTAGGATAAGATTATAACAGATGATATTCATGCCAGGTATGTTACTAACAGAGTTTAACAACCCAATAATATGATTAGATAATCATGATAATTCATTAGAGATTAACTTAACCAATATCACAGGGTAAAATTAAGTTAGTTAGCTTATGACATAAGGTGATTAATTCAACAGTTCATTCATTAGTATTTCAGATAAAGTAATGAATCATAGTTCAATTTACATTCAGAAATCCACAATACTTAAATACATTCATTTAAAGTTTTCTTTTCTTAGAAGAAGTTGAGCACTCAGGAATGTCAGCAACCACTTCTTTTTCTTTATTTGAAGCCTCTTGGTCTGCTGCAGCATCCATGTTTTTAGCAATCACTTCTTCTTGAGTTGGGACCTCCTTATCTTCAGCAGCCACAATCATATTTTCGGGGAGATTGGTGGCTATTTTTTTTTCCAGCATTAGCAGCCTCAATTTCAGCTATTTTTCTTTTATTCTATTGCCTTTGGAAATATAGAAATGGCTTTGGGATATATCTAGAAGGCATTCTTCTTGGGTTATCCTTTCTTTCCAGATTGTCTTTGAATACTCTTCCTCTTTTTGTGTTTCTTTCTAAGTGATTTATCCACTCTTCAGATGTATAGAGCTTATCAATATCTTTACCAATCTGACCATGGATTAGCCAGGCATTCAGTATTATTTCCTTGGAGTGATTATTTCCTTGGAGTCATCACTCCAATACTCATAGTCAGGATCTCTATTTTGCACATCCCTTTGCCTGGCCATGTATTCTTCAGCCAGCAATACCTGTTCTCTTTCTCTTCTCTTTTTCAATCTCTCATTTTGGGCAATGGCTTCTTGACGTGGGAAGTCCCAATCTTCTGCCCTATTTACATCTAGTAGGGGAAGGTTTAGGGCAAGCCTTTTACCTTGCCAAACCTTAAGAGTTAGGTCAAAATTTATGATGGCATTTGTATCCTCCCCCTTTCTGGCTTCTTCAAACACTTGTTGATGTAGGTCTTGTTTAGCTATTATTATAGTGCCAGATAAGGTTTGGAAAACATTATCAAAATCAGCTTGGAGCTCATCTTTTAGATTGAATACCTCAGCATTCAGTTGGGTAGCAGTGACTGTTTCAGCAATTGATTGGAAAACATTGGCAAAATCTGATTTGTGCTCTTCCTTGTTATTGTCAGCTTCCTCATTTAACTGCATAGCAGTGGAGTATACATGATCTTGGATGTTATTTGAGTATTTTTCTATCACCTCATCTGTCTTGCTGACATAATGTTTGACATATGTTATATCCTTTTCTGTCATTTGGAGGTGATTGTCCATAGATCTGAGAATGGTATTCTGAGAGATCACTGTCTTTTCTGCTAGGTCAAACCTTTTAGTCATTTGCTTGTTCAGGATGCCATTGTCTTCCTTGATCTCCTTGACCTCATCCATTACTTCAGTTTTCACATTTAGGATGGACTGATCTATATAACTTTGATTGTGGTAACTGTTTGATCTACATAATTCTTCATGGATGTGAGATGAGTCTCTAGCATGAGTTGAATTGCATTTATATTGCTCTCATTTGAGGAAGTGGAGGTGGAAGCTTGTTGATCAGGGATGGGGTCTGGGAGCCTTAGTGGACTTTGAGGAGGGACTACTTGAGGTGTAGTCTGCACAGCAGCTGCAGGCATCACTTGATCATCCACCTTCTCAGCAAAAGATGTTATATCATCAATATGAGCAGGGTGGATTCCATCATTATCCACATCATTGATGCCAGCATCAGCATTGTCTGGTTCCTCACCCTTAGATAGACCATCTTGATCTGATGAGTCCAAGAAATCTGGGACAATGATTTGAAGTTAGATTTAATGCCTTAGGTACTAAAGATGGTTAGTTAGTCTTACGAAGAACATCGTCAGTACCAGCTGGTGGTTTAGTTTGATTCTCCCCCTTAGATGGGGCACCAGATTGTCCTTGTTGGGGTAAGTCCCAAAGAGATGGGGAGTCATCAATGTTATTTGAAATTCTTCTTTCAAGATCTAGTATTATTGTATCAAGCTTGCTTTGTAAGTCCTTAGGAGAAGGAATTTGTCCTTGTCAGTTTTGTCTCCTTCACTTTCATTTTGATCATTGAAACCATCCATGGATGATGGCTCTTGTTGATGCTCCCCCTCGGATGGAGCATTCAGCTGGCCTTGGGGAACTGTGGTCTACATAATTTAAGTGTCATTATAAGCATTCAGCTGATTATCTATGGTTAAATAATATTATGAGTAATGTGGAGTTTTAAGGATTAATTACCTTGGGTGCTATCTATGTCCAAGTCCTGTGGATGGACAATGTCAGCAGGCATGTCATCCAAATTAGCATCCTTGTTAGGACTGCTGTGAGATCCATTATCACCAGCATCCTTATTCTCATCTGAGTGAACTGACTCAGAGCTTGATATGATTAGTCTAGGCTTCTTGAGTGATTTGGCTTTCTTTGGTTCTTTCTCCTTTGTCTCAGATGGCTGGCTCATGGGGAGCACCCTGGTGAACCTGTCTAGGGTTTTTATATCCATTCTCTTCAGATAATGAATATTGGATCCTTTCAACCCTTTCTACCTTTCAAGATAGGTTTGTATCAAATATAGGGATAGAAGTTTACCCATATTTGGTGCTTGTGCACATTCCTTAAGTCTTTGAAATATTAATTCTCCCCAGGAAGTTTTCTTGGTGAGAATGATCCTTGTCATGATGTCAAACATAGATTGGGATAGAGTATCATGTGACATAGGCTTGCATAGGATTGCTTTGCCTACTATATCAGATAGGAGTTTGCCCCTTTGATTGAAGAATTTTCTCTTTAATGAGCTAGTCTTGGCATCACTGTGCTTTGCCCACTTTAGAGCTATCTCCTTGTCTTTGTCAGAAATAGCTTCCTCCTCATCCTGAGTGCATGACGGAATTCGGAAGGCTTTATCTATCTTTGTTGAGGAGATTTTCACTTTCTCTCCTCCTATTTTTGACTTTAGAGAGGTCTTGGAAGACGATAATTTGGTATTGCTAAACCATTCTAGAACTTCAGTTTTGAGAATAACTGTGGGTTTAGACAGAATTATTTTAGGGCTTGTGCTTCCAGGAGTAGAATCACTCCTTTTATGTCTTCTTGTGCATGGGAAAAGCCATTTCTGACTATCTCATACCCTTCCAGAAGATCCTTTGAACTCTTGGGTGCCATTATTGCTATAGAAGAATGCACTGGGATGGAAGAGAATGTGAATCGTCTCGGTGGCTAGGAAGGAAGGGTTGTGTACCTTACACTAATTTATTATTGTCTATTTATATGGCTTAAATCTGTGTTATGATTAGCCCTAAAAATTAGAGTTAAATGATCTTATAGTTGTGGGCAGAATTGGGTCAGCTGGGTTGCATTTAGACAAACTGTAATGAGACCATTCCGTCTTAGCAGAACCGCTAAGACGGCGACCTACCCGCTGGGACAGAGCACTGTTAGCCACTAGGATAGTTTTAGTAGTCTTAGCGGTTCAGCTGAGACCTTTCCCAACTATCTCAGTGGCTCAGCTGAAACAGACTTTTCTGTTTTAGCTGACCTTACAATCTAACCATTATTCCTTGGGGTATTGATTGAATTATGGCTTAACCATGTCACTATTATTATTGATGTGATAATGTTATGAGTACCATTGACATAATGAATCATTACACAACACTTTAAATGTATAATGTGACAGTATTTTGACTGCATAACCCAAAAAAATTGACATTATTCAACATTTAACATTCCTAGTTCAATCTTGAAATTATTAAAATTGGCCTCATCCAATGTCTTTGTAAAATTATCAGCAACTTGATTGTCAGTGGGGACAAATTCAAGGCAAATGTCTTTACATTCAACATGTTCTCTTATAAAATAATATATTATCTATATATACTTAGTCCTCCTATGAGAGACAGGATTCTTAGCAATAGAGATAGCACTGGATAAGTCACAATAAAGAGGAGACTCACTTACCTTGAGGTTGTAATCTTCTAACTGATGTTGAATCCACAATAGTTGTGCACAACAACTACCTGCAGCAATATTCAGACTCCGTGGTGGATATTGCCACACTTGTCTGCTTATTGCTGCTCCAAGATATCAACCTCTTTCCTAGGAATTGACAAGTGCCACTTGTGCTTTTCCTGTCTTCTTTGCAGCCTGCAAAATTTGCATCTGAAAATCCAGTTAGTTCAAAGACATTGTTCTTAGGATACCAAAGGCCAAGATGTATGCTGCCTTTAAAGTATCTACAAATCCTCTTTGCAGTTGAGTAGTGAGATTCCTTAGGGCAAGATTGGTACCTAGCACAAACATATATAACATACATAATGTCTGGTCTACTAGCAGTTAGATACAATAGGGATCTAATAATGCACATGTACATGGATTCATCAAAGGCCTTTCCCTTCTCATCATTGTCCAGGGAAATGTTGGACCCCATGGATGTTTTCATGGTGGAAGCTGATTCCATCCCAAACTTCTTGATAAGCTCCCTAGTGTACTTGTTCTAAGAGATGAATATACCCTCATCAGACTGTTTCACTTGGGGGCATAAGAAATAATTGAGCTCTCCCATACTGCTCATCTCAAACTCCCCTTGCATAAGGTTGGCAAACCTTTTGCAGAGGTTGTCATCGGTAGACCCAAATATTATGTCATCAACATATATTTGGACTAGGAGACACTTGTGTTGAATCTGTATGCGCCCTTACGGGGGGGGGGGGGGGGGGGTGAATAAGGGTTTTAAACTTTTTATGATTATTAAAGAAAATTAATCTCTGTTGCTACTGCCAGTGGTAGTGTTACCGCTCGGCGTTAGTGACAGAGAAAATATGTTTAGGTTAAACCAATGAAAATCAGAGAGCACGAATCAGAAATGAAGAAACAAACATATTTTCATTAATATTAAATTGAAATAATTATGATTACAAAAATTTTTCCCAATGACTCTTGGAAAGTGGCGACCAATGAAAACTCTTTTGGTTTTCTATACCGACTCGTATCCCCACGAACCGGTTGGCTTTAGCCTATCTCTCCCCAGATAAGGCCTCAAGCCACTCTGGCCCTTCCCTCACCGGAAAGGCCTCGAGCACTCCCTAGATCTACACCCTAGACCTAATCGCCAACGCGAGACGAATTTCCCCTAGTCCCCCGCAAGGCCCTAGTCGCTGTGTGGCGAATTCCTCTACCGAACAAAAGATATAAAGGTTACAATTAGAAACAAACAAAACACAAACTAAAAACTCCCTCAAAAGAAGAACTTGATGTCGATGTAGATGCGATCAGATCGGTCTTCAAGTTCTTTGCATTCACGAACGTTGATGGAGTTCTTCGGGCTGCTTGGGAAGGCTCTCATGAGTGCTCTGAATTTATGGCTTCAATTCGTTCTATATCAGTAAGCAATAATAGAGGAAGTGCGCGTCTTTAAATAGAATCAGCCGCTACCGCCTGCGGTAGTACTACCGCCCCGCAGTAGCCACATTAGGCAATGATCAAGCACACATATCGTTCCAACTTAGGCAACTTTTGAGCGCCAAACTTTGAGCTCCGACTAGCGCATCGCGGTAATGCAGACGGGAGGATTCCAAAAGCTACCGACGGGCGGTAGACATGCCCTGCCGCGGTAGAGCATGCTAAATATGCATCCCGCCAATCATTCCTTTTTCTCCACTATTTCCTTCTCGGCAATTGTTTCCATTTATGCTAGCGCCAGCGGTAGTGCTAATGCTCAGCGGTTGAGCACATCTCTTTTCGTCGAACGCATCTTCATCGAACGGCCTCACATTTCGTCGAACGCTGCTTTCATTTCATCGAACTCAATTTCGTCGAACGCCAGTTCATCGAACGACATCTTCTTTCATCGAACACCATTTCGTCGAATGACAACTGATTCGCTAGCGCTAGCGGTTGTGCTAACACTTTGTGGTAGAGCACATCTCTTTTTGTCGAACGCATCTTCGTAGAACGGCTTCACATTTCGTCGAACGCTGTTTTCATTTCGTCGAACAAAATTTCGTCGAACGCCAGTTCGTCGAACGGCATCTACTTTCGTCGAACACCATTTCGTCAAGTGCATCACATTTCGTCAAACCTCTAGCGCCAGCAGTAGTGTTACCATGCCGCGGTATCAACAGACAATCGTCCTATTGTCACTTCGACGTCTTTCTTTTTCACACTCCTTTGGGGATTGAATGTTGAAGATCCTACACACTATAAACACAATGCAAGTATGATCAAATACAATAGGATTTGTTATTGTCAAACCAAGAGATGCGAAAAGCATGTTCCAACAAACTCCCCCTTTAGATAATAACAAATCCCTTTAGAAAGAAATAGTTCAAAAGATAGGAATTGTGTTTATTAAAAAGGATAAGCATGAAATTTAATACATGTGCATATGCTCCCCCTAAATGAATGCTCCCCCTACAACAAAACTTCCTATGAACTTGACTTCCCCAAACATGTTAATTTCTTTCAAATTTATTCCCCCCCCCCCTTTTGGTATTATCAAAATAGGGCGGAGAGAAAGTCAACCAGGAACATGAGCAATAAATGTGTAGAGAGTGAATGAACATGATAAAGAGATAAATGCTTAGGAAAAAATACAATATATAGGAGTGAAAAAATAATGTGAAGAATTTGTCATAAAGAAACCACTTGTTGGGAAAACATATTCAGGATCGAGCGTACAAGTAGTAAAGAGGTGGAAAGCTTGAAAAAATATATTTTTGAAGTGAACATCTATATAGGAATGGTGAAGCATAGTAGATGATTAAGAGTTTTAGACACAAAAATAGATGTAGCAATTTAAGTACACAAAATGATTTTAGTTGCAACATAACAATACACTTGTTCTGAAAAGGAAATATTCATGATCGAGCGAAAGGAGAGAGTAGCACAGCGGAAAAGATATAGGATAAGCGTGAAGGAACATTAATTAATGAATATATAACAATAATCACTTGCCTTTTTAAATTAATTTTAAGAGGTGTAGTACTTGTTTAAGGGAGATGCAATGTTGTGTGCAAGTACATGTAAAGAATAAGCATGAAAACAATATAGGCAAGTAGGAATGCGGAAAGTTAAAACAAGGTTAAAAAGATTAATATTTTTGTAATAGTTTGACCATTTCAACAATTGAGCAATTTAACTTTGAAAATTTTCATAACAAATAGGCAAGCATGAATTAAAATATCCAAAGAGATAATAACTATAATGTAACCAATTCGTATTTCAAGTAAAGAAAACATTGTAGAAATCATGCATTGCAATCTAGTACTTTTACTTGAATTTTAGAGAATTATGTAATTTTGCATTAGGATCCAATTCTCATGAGTAGAAGCTTTATGAAAATCAATGATGTGTGCATAATGTGTTTGATAAAAGTATACAAGTGAAATAATCAAAACACATGACATATGTAATGAGATAGTGACAACAATATTAAGGATGCAATCTTATAATTACTTTCACACATCAAATCTAGAATAAAGTTTCAAGGCACAAATAATTAGTACAACAACCAAGGTGCTTCGCCCACACAATGCATATTAAGACTTATCAGGGAGCGAAGTATTGCTTGGGGGATCACATAAGCAATTTTATTGATTTTTATTTTTAGTGATTCGATGTACAAATAGAAGTGATAAAAGATGAATGTGTTTGCACAAGACACTTTACAATTCTTTCCAAGGTGATCAACCTCACAATGCTCATTAAGACTTATCTGGAGGGTGAGTAGTGCTTGGTGGAGTTATCTTTGGCTTTTTATTTCAGATTTTTATTTTGGGCCAAAGGTCTCCGAATTCACTTGTTGTTGCAAACATTAATATTATTGAAATAACACTTCTATATCATGCATGAAATTTATTTTTGAAAGACGGTGTAGGTAATTTAGACATACAACTTAATATGTTAAAACTATTACACTACACAATCATGCAAGACTATGATTATGAACACATGTAGATTATCAAAGTAGTGAGTGTATGAATCATTGATAAACATAAAACATTACTCATACTTAGAGGCATGCTAGGCAATCATAAATAATTATCTAAAGACTATTTCATTACACATAATCAGATTAAGGTCAAGGCATGAAGTTAAAACAATGTTTAGGAAATTTGAAATTAAAATTAGACATTGATGACTATCTTTAAGTGTATGTCAAACATAATTTTGACCATTTTGAGACAAAAATAACTAAGATGTTTGCTCTTGTGAAATATTATAGTCAAACTAAAATTTTGTAAAGAGATAAAGCAAAACAAATAACAAAAACATATTTTTGATTTGTTTTATAGTTTGTTTTGTTTCTTAGAATTTTAAAAGAAAATAACAGGAACTGAAAAATAAAAAATGAAAAAGAAACTGGAAATTCAGAAATACCTACTACCGCTAGTGGTACCCAGCTATCGCCGGGCGGTAGTGACAGAGCTCGAATTTTTGGGAAAACGTGAAATTTTTCAGATTTTTTATTTGAATATATTTGTGCAGATAAGTGACAATGAAGTTTAGCAATGAAATCAGACATATGCATACACAAAAATGCGGATTTTGCAAGTACTAAGTGATGGATGGGCATGAGGAGCTACACGCATGCCGTAGGTTGGAGTGTTAATCCCACATGCATACAAAAGACAACGCTCACCCTAGCACTCTTTCCCCTCAGTGCCTCGCAAGGCCCCACTGGAACCCTCCCCGATTAAGGACAAGACATGACTTAGTGGTTAGGTTTCTAATGCACACAATCCTACACCCTCGCTATAGTGAGACACATAATATGGTTGAATGATCATGGGCATACTAAGCATTTAATCTTATGGAAAAACAATTTATAAACTATGGATTTTATGCAAGATTAATTTCTCATTATATTTGTTTTTAAAGCACATAGTTATTATGAATTCTAACTTCCAATTTTTCAGATTTTGGTTAAGCATGATATGGGCAAACAAATGACACAAATATATTAAGTAAATAAGCAAAACTTGCGCATTTTACAAATTTAGCCTAATACCCCTAAAATACCTTTTAAATCCATTTTGACAATTATTTCATTTAGTCTTAAAAATATCATATGACAAATTTAGTTTTCAAATTTTATAAGACTTTTAGGAAATGGATTTAGAAGGATAAAAATAAAGGATAAATAGACCACTTGAAAATAATATGACTTTTTTATTTAATTGTGTTCAATTTGATTTATTTATGAATTTTGGATTAATATGTGAAAGTCATATCACAAGTTATATAAAGTGATCATATCATGATGGTTCAACAAAAGGAAAAATAAACAAAAAAGTAGGTTAGGCATATCATGAAGTAGAATAATGATATTTCATTTTTAGTTGATTTCTACTTCATGCAAATGATTGGATACTAATGAATGGGAGATTTAGGTATCCAAAGAGGACCGGGTGTGATGGTTCCTTTGGCTACCCAAATATATCGTGTTTGCTTTTGGGGGGGATATGATAGAATGGGCCCCTTTGATTTGAGTTTGTGTTTCATCTTTAACTTTGTGCCTCCATTCAAACCTTGGTTTAATACTGTTTTTATTTGTCAAATTTCCATGATGATTTTGTACAACATTGTTTATAGGAAATTTGTGAACATTTAATTTATGTTGGGAGAAACATGATTTTGTAAATAATGGTGATTTTGACTTTGATTTATAAATACTTTGTGTTCCTTACTCCCATTATTAAACTTAGTTAAGATGTTCATATTCATATTCAACTTGTTTTTAGATATAGTTTGATATTGTGAATTTGTATTTACCATTTTCATAAGCAAGTTGATTTTTTATTTTAATTCATCATTCTTGATCTTTAAATTATGTCTAGCTTTATTATAAGCGATTGTGCTATTTTTAAGAGTGGAAACAATTAAATCAATATGATTTTGATAGTTGTTTCTATGTTCATCAAATGTTTCATCCATCTCTTTAATTTCAATTTTATAGTCTTTACCCTTAGCACAATCATTTTTCAAAGATGAATTTTCTAAACATAATCTTTCATTTTGATCTTTTATAAAGATAAACTCCTTTTCAAATTTCTTGTGTTTTTCTTTTAAATCATTATATTCTACATAAGGTGTAATGTTTTCAACTAAGGAGCCATAGATAGAACTAGATAAATTAGAATTTGATTCTTCATTAATTTTTGCCTTTAAATTTTTATTTTCTAAGCGCAAATGTTTATTAGCATTTAATAATTTCTTAATTTTTCGCTTTGTAGTTTGAAGCAGTTTTAATGTAGAAATAGAATTACATACAATAAGAGATTTAGATTTCCTTACAGCGCTTGTTGATGTGGCAAGATATGAACATATTATTCCTTTGTCTTCTTCATCTTCCTTTTCCAAACAAGAGTTTCCATCATCCTTTCCGCTTGATGAGCATTCAATGAATCCATCATTTGAGTAGCTTTCTTGAATATTTGTGCCCGCTTGTATGTTCTCCAATTCTTGTGTTTGTTCCATACCTACAGAAGGTGAATCATAAGTTCTTTCAAGAAAGTTCCAAATCTCATAAGCGGTGGGTAAAGTATAAATAAGTTTGAAAATATTTTGGTCTAACGCACAAAATATACTATTCATAGATTTTGCATTTAAAACAATTTCGTTTCTAGTTAGTACGCTAGGTGGCTTTTCAATAGAAATATTCCAAACTTTTTCATCTACGGTCTTAAGAAAATTTTTCATTAATATTTTCCACCCTTTATAATTTTTGCCCATAAATAAAGGTGGTGATAATACTTTTTCATTTATATTAAAAGTTTCCCCACTAGTAGAAGAGAGATCATGATCAAGAGATGCCATTATTCCCGGTTGTTAAGCCGATTTGGAATAACCTGGCTCTGATACCACTTGTTGGATCTGTAGGCGCCCTTAGAGGGGGGGGGGTGAATAAGTGTTTTAAACTTTATATGATTATTAAAGAAAATTATTCTTTGTTGCTACCACCAGCGGTAGTGTTACCGCTCGGCATTAGTGACAGATAAAATACGTTTAGGTTAAACCAATGAAAATCAGAGAGCACGAATCAGAGATGAAGAAACAGACATATTTTCATTAATATTAAATTGAAATAGTTTTGATTACACAAATTTTTCCCAATGATGCTTGGAAAGTGGCGACCAATGAAAACTCTTTGGGTTTTCTATACCGACTCGTATCCCCACGAACCAGTTGGCTTTAGCCTATCTCTCCCCAGATAAGGCCTCAAGCCGCTCTAGCCCTTTCCTCACCGGAAAGGACTCGAGCACTCCCTAGATCTATACCCTAGACCTAGTCGCCAACGCAAGGCGAATTTCCCCTAGTCCC
The DNA here is from genome assembly GCA_033032865.1 of Dactylorhiza incarnata. Classification (NCBI taxonomy): domain Eukaryota; kingdom Viridiplantae; phylum Streptophyta; class Magnoliopsida; order Asparagales; family Orchidaceae; genus Dactylorhiza; species Dactylorhiza incarnata. The sequence continues at coordinate 5,155,093 of JAWHQI010000033.1, read as the reverse complement.
CGTAAGGCCCTAGTCGCCGTATGGCGAATTCCTCTACCGAACAAAAGATATAAATGTTACAATTAGAAACAAACAAAACACAAACTAAAAACTCCCTCAAAAGAAGAACTTGATGTCGATGTTGATGCAATCGGATCGGTCTTCAAGTTCTTTGCATTCACGAACGTTGTCGGAGTTCTTCGGGCTGCTTGGGAAGGTTCTCACGAGTGCTATGAATATATGGCTTCAATTTGTTCTATATAAGCAAGCAATAATGGAATAAGCGAGCGTCTTTAAATAGAATCAACCGCTATCGCCTACAGTAGTACTACCGCCCCGCGGTAGCCACATTAGACAATGATCAAGCACACGGATCGTGAAAACTTAGGCAACATTTGAGCGCCAAACTTTGAGCTCCGACTAGCACGCCGCGGTAATGCTAACTCTCCGCGATAGCGAGAAATCTTTCCTTCAGCCAATATCTCCTTCCATATTTGCTCCTCAATCACATGCAGACGGGAGGATTCCAAAAGCTACCGCCGGGCGGTAGACATGCCGTGCCGCGGTAGAGCATGCTAAATATGCATCCCGCCAGTCATTCCTTTTTCTCCACTATTTCCTTCTCGGCAATTGTTTCCATTTATGCTAGTGCCAGCGGTAGTGCTAACGCTCCGCGATAGAGCACATCTCTTTTCATCGAACGCATCTTCGTCGAACGGCCTCACATTTCGTCGAACGCTGCTTTCATTTTGTAGAACTCAATTTCATCGAATGCCAGTTCGTCAAATGACATCTTCTTTCATCGAACACCATTTCGTCGAACGACAACTGATTCGCTAGCGCCAGTGGTAGTGCTTATGCTCTGCGGTAGAGCACATCTCTTTTCGTCGAACAGATTCACATTTCGTCGAACGCTGTTTTCATTTCATCGAACTAAATTTCGTCGAACGCCAGTTCGTCGAACGACATCTACTTTCATCGAACACCATTTCATCGAGTGCATCACATTTCATCGAACTGCTAGTGCCAGCGGTAGTGTTACTGTGCTGGGGTATCAACAGACAATCATCCTGATGTCGCTTCGACGTCTTTCTTTTTCACACTCCTTTGGGGATTGAATGTTGATGATCCTGCACACTATAAACACAATGCAAGTATGATCAAATACAATAAGATTTGTTATTGTCAAACCAAGAGATGCAGAAAGCATGTTCCAACAACTTGCCCCTTATTTCCCTAAGAAACAATGTACTATCTATCTTTCCCCTCAAGAACTTGTTATTGATGAGAAAGCTAGACAATGTTTCATACCAAGCCCTAGGGGCTTGCTTTAGACCATAAAGAGCTTTCCTATGTAAATATACATGATTAGAGAGGGTTGGATGCACAAAACCTGATGGTGGTTCAACATATACCTCTTCCTTCAAGTTACCATTGAGGAAGGCTGATTTGACATTCATTTGATATACTTTGATCCCCTTGTGGGCAGCATAGACAAGGAATAGCCTAATTGCTTATAAGCTTGCAACATGGGCAAAGGTTTGATCAAATTCTATTCCCTCTTCTTGTCTATAGCCTTTGGCTACCAATCTTGCCTTGTTTTTGATGGTTATACCATTTTCATCCAACTTTTCCTGTAAATCCATTTGGAGCCAATAATATTGTGTCCTTGAGGTTTTGGCACCAACTTCCATACCTTGCATCTTTTGAATTGAGGAAGTTCTTCTTGCATTGCTTGAATCCAAAAGGTGACTTGGTTGGCTTCTTCAAATTTCTTGGCCTCCATTTGTGACAAGAAACTCAAGAATAGGGCCTCATTATGAGCCCTACTTCTAGTTAGTACACCTTGGTTCTGATCTCCAATTATTTGTTCTCTTGGATGATCCCTTAGGTGTCTTACAGCTGCAGGCAATCTGTCATCAGCTTGATGTAATACTTATGCCGGTTCAGCAGTATCTTCAGCACCTTGGACCTCTTCCTCTTCAGGAATTGTTGCATCTGAATATGCTTTGCTACTGCTGGGTATGTCTTGCACAGACATCTTTTCCATGTCCTTTTCATTTACTTTCAAAACAGAAGAACTAGACCATCCCTTATAGATTAGGCTGGTCTCATCAAATACCACATGCATAGACTCTTCTACAACATGAGTTTTCTTGTTATAAACTCTATAAGCTCTACTATGTGAGTTATAGCCAACAAGAAGCCCCACATTGCATTTCTCTGCAAACTTTGTTAATTGAGATTTTCCATTGTTTAATATGTAGCATTTTGAACCAAAGATTCTAAAGTATGAAATTGTAGGTTGTTTGCCTTTCAGAATCTCATAGGGAGTAATTCCATGGACCTTATTGATGGAGGCCCTATTAAGAACATAACATGCAGTATTGACTGCCTCAGCCTAGAAGTATTCTGGGAGAGAGTAGTCACTAAGCAGTGTTCTCCCAGCTTCTATCAAGGTTCTATTCCTCCTCTCAGCCACACCATTTTGTTGCGGAGTACGTGGGAGGAGAACTCTTGGGTGATACCAAATTCTTGACAAAACCTTGTCATGGCTTCAGATTGAAATTCTATGCCATGATCAGTCCTAGTCCTGACAACAACACATTGTAAGTCATTCTGAATAGCTTTGACATGATTTATAAAGACATTCAATGTATCTGATTTCTTCTTAAGGAAGAATACCCATGTATACTTTGATTGATCATCAACAATCACCAAAGTATACAACTTCCCACTTTGGATCTGAATTTGCAAAGTACCAAATAAGTCCATGTGCAATAGATATAGACATCTTTCAGTGTCTTTGGAGCTAATACTTTTAAAGGTAGCCCTTGTTTGCTTACCCATTTGGCAAGCATGACAGGGACCACTTTTAATACATTTTAAATTTGGACTATTCCTAACAAGGTTTTTAGAGAATAGTCTATACATTGTCTTGTAGTTAATGTGGGCAAGTCTCTTGTGCCATTGAACACAAAGAGACTCATTTTCATTGGCTACAAGACACACATATGAAAGAGTATTACTGCACATAAAATCTAAGCAATAAACATTCCCACTCCTAGTGCCTGAGAGAATGGTCTCTAAGTCATTAGACTTTTTGATCAAGCACTTGTCATTGTGGAATTCAATGACATAGCCTAAATCACATAGTTGACTTATGCTTACTAGGTTGTGTTGCAACCCTTCAACATAAGCTACCCTTGTGATTGAAACTATGCCATTGGAGATCATACCATATCCCTTGGTGATTCCCCTTTCAGATCTACCAAAGATGACTTTGGGTCCATTCTTCACAGCTATGTAGTCATGTAGAAGATTTTTGCTTCCTGTCATGTGCCTTGAGCACCCACTGTCCAAGTACCATATTTGGTTGAGGCTGGTACTTGAACTAACCTGCAAGAAGGAGTTTAGTTATCCTTAGGAGCCCAAATAATTTTGGGTCCTAGCTCCTTGTTAGCATGATGAAATGACCTCACACCAGCTGCACCCTTTGCAGGAAGACTCTTCTTTGCACTTGGCACATTGGGATTGTGCCAACAATCTATAGCAAAGTGTCCCACTTTACCACAACACCAACATTCATGAATATTGTATCTCCTCTTCTGAACATTTCTTGAGGAGAGAGCATCACTGTGCTTATGTTCAGGAGGGGAGACAACAACATTTTTCATGTTCCTTTCAGCAATGATCTGGCTGAATGTTAAACTCTGTAAAGACTTGGCACCCTTTGTCTTAATGGCATCAACTTGCTTTTGCTTGGGGGTCAGGAAAGATTGGATGACACTAGACACTGAGTAATAGGACTTGACTACAGGTTTGACAGCAGCCATGTTCTTTGTTGGACAGAACTTAGAAGAGCTAACTTCCATACTTTTGAATGATGGGGCTGAAGTACCAAATACAAATGGTCCAGGTTTGGCCATTTGAATTTCTTCATGGGGAGCCTTCATGGCACGCATTCCCATGCCCTTTCTTCTACTATGGGAAGGAGTGTTTTCTTTCCTATAGGAGCTTCCATTCTTCCAGTGACCATAAATGATGTCATGATTATACCTATTAGAAGGAAGCAACACCTTATGAAAGGTGGTATGAGGATTAGCCTTGTCCTTGCTATTTTCTCCACTCCCTTATCCTACTTCCATTTTATTGAACCCTAGTCCTCTCCTATTGGTTTGAGAGGAAAGGGTGTCAATAATAGGAAGCACAGATTTGGGCTTTGAGATTTGAGCCACTAGGCTCTTTTCTTTCACAAGCTTCTCCTCTAGGTCCTTGATGACCTTGTTCTTTTGGGATATTGTGCTCAAATGCACAATTGTTATTCCCTATAGATGGATTAAATTGTCTACTCGTCTGAGCCACCATGGAGGGTGACTCAGTGCACTCTTTCTTATCCATCTTGAGAGAAAAAAATTCTTGGGCTTGCCTCCTGCCCAACTTCTTTCTCTTTTTCAGAGCTTCCAAGAGAGCACCATACTTGTCAATCAATTGATTGACATCTCCCTCAGATTCTGAATAACTTCCACCAATTGATGAAGGTGCTTCAGATTCTGGGATTGTCTCATAATCAGAAGAGGAGATGGAATGAATCAATACCTGTTCACTGTCAGAATTGTTCTGATTGTCTTCCTCATCAGTGATGGACATGAGGCCTAGATGAACTTTGTCCTCTTCATCCTCCTCAATATCACTGTCTGAATGTGATAGAGGGGTCCTGATTCCAACCTTGGAAGCAGGACAATCATTATCTTTTTCTGTTGCAAATAGCTCAATGAAGGCTTCCTCTTCATCATCTGAATCTAAAGTTGAGGATTCAGATTCACTCCAGCTCTTTCCTTTCTTTGCTAGGAAGGATTTTTCACCCTTCCTATCCTTTTGGTGGTGATGTTTCTTATCACCATTTTCCTTCTTTTTGACTGGGCAGTCAGCTATGACATGTTCAGGCTTACTGCAACAATATCAAATGATGTTATTTGAAACATGTTTACCAGATTTAGATTCATACCTGTCACCCTTGGGGTGTTGCCTTTCAGATCTGCTGTGGTCCTTCTTGGAGTGTGAGGAGGAGGAGAGCTTGTTCTTCCACTGCTTCCTCCTCCTCATCTTCTTGAACTTCCTTGAGAAGGCAGCAAACTCCTCATCAGATGAAGAGCTGTCAGAAGTGCTGTTCTCAGACTTATCTGATTCAGCACTCCTTCTTGGAGGAGACACCATCCTTGCACTTCTTGGAGATATCAGCCTTGAGAGCCACATATCTCTCCCTTTCACGAGCCCTTGTTGAAGTGTCCTCTTCCTTTCTTGAAGTTAATTGCATCTCATAAGAGAGCAGCTTCCCAAATAGTGTATGGGTGGGAGTTTCACCAAGCTTGTCCACTTCCCTGATGGCACATATTTTTGTGTCCCAGTGTCTAGTTAGAGATCTTAGGAACTTGTCATTGAGATCATAGTCACTAAACACTCTTTCATTGGTTCTTAGTTCGTTGACTATCCTAAAGAACCTTTCAGAGCAAATAGAAATGCTTTCCTGTCTCAGCTGCATGAAAACTTCATATTCTAGGTTGAGGAGTGATTTTCTATCATCCCTCACCTCAGTTGTCCCTTCCATACACCACCAGTGTATCCCACATTTCCTTGGTTGTTGTGCAGTGCACCAAGTTCTGAAAAGTGGAGTCATCAATTGCATTGACAATGATGTTTTGGGCTCTTTTATCCATAGTGAACAATGCAAGTTCATCCTTGGTCAAGTCATTAAAAGCCTTGGCCACTCTCCTAGTTGGATCTATGGTGGAGGCAGTTTGAAAAGTGAAGGGCCCTTATTTTACTGTGATGTAAATCCTTGGGTCTGATGCTTCCATAAACAATCTAACCATTTGCTTCCATATCCTAAACTTTTCTTTGTTGCATATGGGCAACTTCATGGATCACGTCTCCTTCTGCAATCCAGTGGAGGCCATTGGATTGAGATATGACTACTCCTTTATAGGATCTGGTCAGACAGTTGTCTCCTTCTTAACCAACCTCCCTCTGATACCACTTGATAGTTTGTTAGGATGTAGTATTAGTCACCTAGAGGGGGGGGGGGGGGGGGGGGGTGAATAGGTCTCTTTTAGTTTTATGCTTTAACCTTGTTGTTTTTTGATTTTAGGTTAGTTATATATCAAGCACACAGAAAACACACAATGGTTTATAGAGGTTCCTCAAGACAGGGTGTCTTGAGTAGTCATCTTTTCCTCTTCCTTCACCTTTCTAACAATGAGTTAGATAGGCCAACACTTCTGAACTCAGCTCCAAGAGCTTACAACACAGATCCCTCAGGATCTCTCAGGTTTTCCCAAACCCTACGTGATGTAGGGATCACCCTCCAACGCGGACGCTACACACTAATTCACTACACTACCCAGCGTATCACGATTACTATGCACGTGATGGAGAACGCAGCAAAACATAAACGCAATTGTCAATTTTTAGTTTGCCCCGACGGTTAGCCAATCCGCTAGAGTTTGAATAAAGGCTATAGGCCAATATTCGCTCCGGCTAAATGGACCCACCCGATCCGATCGAGCTATGCGTTGTACCAAAAGAGATCCACCAAAAATATCTATTCGGAAATGGTTGATCTCTCCCAAAAAAAAGCGGGGCTCGCCAAACCCCTTCGAAAATTAAAAATAAAGGATGAAATGCAAAATTTCAATTTGAAGAAAACCCACGAAAAATTCACTGATTCGAAGATCACGCCAGAGAAATCCACCACAAGATAAATCAAGAAGAGAAGTCACACTGGTGGATTGTTTGTTACCTGCTTAAGATTGGATTGGCATCAAGCATGCACTCGCCCGACCGTTCTTCTATGGATCCACCGGAAGCGCGTTATTTGGAGAGGAATCCGTTCGCCGTCTTCGCTTCACCGCGACCAAGATCCATCAAGTATTACTTAGATCCCTTAGAGGAATCCATTGGGCATGGAGAGCCTTATTAGAATAGGAAAGATAAAAGGTGGTATAGAATATTTGGTAGAGGGAGAGGCTAGAGGGGAGAAGAGGGGGCCTGATTTCTTAGAGGAGGAGGGCGTCCGTCGGCTTGAAGGAGGAGGAGAGAGGGGAGGCCACCTTTGGTCGAAACTTGGAAGAGAGGGAAAGGGAGGGGCGGCCAAAGAGAGAGAGGGGGGGGGGGATATTAGAGGGGATTAGGGTTTTCAATTTCTCTTCATCAAAATTAATTAAAATATATTACAACATGGCCTTTTATAGGCTTTGCCACAGTTTTGACTAAACGCAGTCCAGAAATTAAACATAACCAAAATTAAAACATTAAAGTCCCATAAAATATAAAGAAGATAAAATTAATAATTATTATAAAACTATTATAATTATTAATTATCTTGCTTGCGCCTCGGGCGGAGATTGTAACGACGTGCATCAATGTCACCGCGACGGCGATGGCATAAATCTTTGGTCGGCGTGTCGCCTTCATCCGTAAGCGCGTAATTCGTCGTAGGTGTACCGTTACCAACATCTTCACGCTGAGGGCCGTCGTCGCCATCAATCCTCCCCCGCTCAAAAGTACTCATCACCGATGAGTTGTCGCGAAGGTAGCGGCGAGAAGATCATCATCCAAAAGGGTCACCTCCGATTCTGGAATCCACGAGTCATCAGAGGCTGGACGGTCACGCCAACGAACCAAGTAGCGGCGACTGGTACCACTGGGAGAGGAAAGCACTTCATCTCTAAGGATCCTGTTAGGAACAAAAGTAGTTTGGCGAAACCTTGGAAAAGTGTTAGGCAAATAAGGGGAATTAAATCTGTCATCAACATTCAACGTACCTCCAGTGAGGACCGAAGAACAGAGCAATTCGGGCATAACCTCGCCCCCAACCCCAATAAAAAAAGAAGTGGAACCAAACGGGCAGACCGATAAATCAAGTGGTGGAGAAACATATGGCGTTAAATCTGAAACATTGAAAATAGGGGAGATTCCCCAATCAGTGGGTAACTCCAAAAGAAACGCATTGTCTCCTAGTTTTTGAAAAAATCGAAACGGGACAGCTCGCCGATTAGCCAACTTCTTTATGGCGCCCGAAGGCATCCATTCAGGGACAAGATGCACCATAACCAAATCTTTGACTTTCAAGTGGGATGCCCGCCAATGTACGTTAGCGTGCAATTGATAATACGCGTATTGAGTATCGAGCGTGTCCTTCACGTGTTTATGTAATTCATGAACATGTGAGGCAAAATCTTGGGCTAATTGACTTGACTTAAATGATGGAGGTAACAGAATCAAATCAAGTGGCACTGGTGTCTTATATACGTGCACAATTTCATTCGGCGCTAGACTGGTAAATCGATTTGGTGGTTCGTTAGAAACGCGTGGACATGTGAGATAGACTTTAGTTATTTTGTAAGTGAGAGCGTGCAAACGTGACCTAGAAAACGTGTTCTCCACTAACATAGTAGTCTTATTAAAATCACCATTGAAAAGAGTCACGAACACACTCCTTACGCTCAAACAAACTTAGCGCGGTATTCAAAATGATTTGCTTGCCATGAATGTTTAACGCATAAATAATAGTTTTTTCAACACTTGTCATATTAAGATCATAAAACCATGGACGTCCAAGCAACACATGGCAAGCGGCCATCAGATTCTCACAATACTTTGGACTAGTCATAACCAGTTCGTGTCCAATATTATAATCCGCCAATGGTATCAACGGTTCAGGAGGGAAGGTCGGTGAAATCGAATAAATCGGGCCCGGTAGAGAAATTAAATTGGATTGATTTTTCTTTAACGGTGGCAACCTCAAAACAAGTTCCTCCGGGTTTGCATCATCTAAGTCTTCCAAAAGTGTCTTTCCCTCGCTAGCCAAATCTTCCAATGCACTAGGATCGTCGTCCGAATAAGAATCAACGGACAATTTTAAAACTGGATCAGAGGGGAGATCCTCATCCATATCACTATGGTAACCAACCTCCTCATCATCGTTATGATCTTTCTGAATAATGACATCGTTGTCAGCGGTCGGCGCAATCAACGACACTAACTCAGAATTTTCAAAAAAGTCAACAACTAGATCAGAACATTTTGGAGGAGACTTTACTAAGACCGAGGTCGCTGATGGAGCAGGGCACTCGACAGTATGGAGGTCAGACATGCCCCCGCATTATGTATAACATTTGTGGGACGACCCTCACAGACCAGAATACTCTCACCGCGCGGGTTCAAGGCATCCCTAACTGTGATGGCTACCGAGTTCGAGTCAGCGGACCGGAATGTGTCCTTATCTCTCAGGGATAAAGAGGGGGAAGGTCCTAAGATGGCCTTTCCCTTCTCCAATGAACGAGTCTTAGACTTGTGAGCTAGGTGCTTCTCAATTTCCAATGCGATGTTATAGCAGGTGTCTAGGTCAGTGTGACAGTAGCGGAGGAGTTTACCTTGAATGTCGGGATTGAGCCCCCTACGAAACCGTGAGAGGGTGATCTCAAGAATCTCCCTAATATCCCACCTAACCATCATGTCCTCAAAAAGGCCCATGTATTTTGCAACTGAATGATTCCTTTGTCTAAGGGAAACATACACGTTAAAGGCCATACTCATAGTGAGGTGTGTACTCGGGACTAGAACTAGTGAACATGCAATGATAGAATTCCGAACTAGACAGATTTATAAAAGAGAATTTTATAAGGAGAAAAATTTTGAAATTCCAGAAATATTTGAATTTCAAAAATTTGAATTTAAAATTTCAAAATTTTGAATTTGAATTTCAAAATTTTGAATTTTGAATGTGAAAATCAAAATTTTGAATTTCAAAATTTTGAATTTTGAATTTGAATTTTGAATTTCAAAATTTTGAATTTTGAATTTCAAAAACTTGAATTTTGAATTTCAAAGATTTTGAATTTTGAATTCAAAATTTTGAATTTGAATTTCAAAATTTTGAATTTGACTTTCCATAATTTAATTTTTTTATTTTATTTTTTGTTATTTTCGCAGAAAAAATAAAAAATTTAGGCCGCTATTCGCAGACCAGAAATTTTAAACAGGTCAAAATTTTATGAAAGATAATTTTCATTCCCACTTAATAACTAGGGTAATTAAAATATTTTTTTGATTTTCTTACTGATAAAAATATGGAGAATTCTCAGAAAAAAAAATTTCGCAGAGAAATAAAATTTTTAGGCCGCTATTCGCAGACCAGAAATTAAAAAATTTGAAATTTTGAACACGAAATCGAGTGAAGATTGTGTGTGCCGGCGTTCTAAGAAAATTTTAGGAATGCGTCAATTAAGAAATTTACAAGAAACTAGCTCTGATACCAAATTGATGCAGGGATCGCCCTACAACGCGGACGCTACACACTAATTCACTACACTACCCGACGTATCACGATTACTACGCACGTAACAGAGAACACAACAAAACTTAAATGCAATTTTATCAATTTTTAGTTCGCCCCGACAATTAGCCAATCCGCTAAAGATTGAATCGAGGCTATATGCCAATATTCGCTCCGACTAAATGGACCCACCCTATCCGATCGAGCTATGCGTTGTACCAAAAGAGATCCACCGAAAATATCAATTCGGAAATGGTTGATCACTCACAACAAAAAGCGGGTCTCGCCAAACCCCTTCAAAAATTAAAAATAAAGGATGAAATGCAAAATTTCAATATGAAGAAAACCCACGAAAAATTTGGTGATTCGAAGATCACGCCACAGAAATCCACCATAAGATAAATAAAGAAGAGAAGTCACACGGGTGGATTGTTCGTTACCCGCTTGAGATTGGATTGGCCTCAAGCATGCACTCGCACGACCGTTCTTCTAGAGATCCACAGGAAGCGCGTTGTTTGGAGAGAAATCCGTTCGCCGTCTTCGCTTCACCGCAACCAAGATCCACGAAGTATCAGTTAGATCTCTTAAAGGAATCTATTGGGGATGGAGAGCCTTCTTAGAATAGGAAAGATAAAAGGTGGTAGAGAATATTTGGTAGAGGGAGAGGCTAGAGGGGAGAAGAGGGGGTCGGATTTCCTAGAGGAGGAGGGCGGTCGGCGGCTTGAAGGAGGAGGAGAGAGGGGCGGCCACCTTTGGCCGAAACATGGAAGAGAGGGAAAGGGAGGGGGCGGACAAAGAGAGAGAGGGAGGGAATATTAGAGGGGATTAGGGTTTTCAATTTCTCTTCATCAAAATTAATTAAAAAATATTACAACATGGCATTTTATAGGCTTTGCCACAGTTTTGACTAAACGCAGTCCAGAAATTAAACATAACCAAAATTAAAACATTAAAGTGCCATAAAATATAAAGAAGATAAAATTAATAATTATAATAAAACTATTATAATTATTAATTGTTTTGCTTGCGCCTTGGGCGGAGATTGTAATGGCGTGCATCAATGTCGCCCCGACGGCGATGGCGTAAATCTTTGGTCGGCGTGTCGCCTTCATCCGTAAGTGCGTCATCCATCGTAGGTGTACCGTTACCAACATCTTCACATTGAGGGATGTCATCGCCATCACTACGTCAGGCTCAACAGCCCTACCTCAGGCTCAACAACCCTACCTTAGATCTCACAAAGATCCTACACACAAGCTGACCTCTCAGCTCTACTTCTCAGGCCAAACAACCCTACACCCTCAGGCAAAGATGCCCTACAATCTCAGAACTGTTAAGTTCCTACATAGGTAATAAAAGATGATTACAATCAGAAGATAGAGCAGCTCAAGCCTTGGTCTTCTACTACTGAACAACTGTTGTTGCAATTTTGAAACAGGGAGGAGGATGATGGCCTCATCACTGATTCCTCTGATCCTTTCCTTCAGATGATGGAATAGGATCAACTTGCTCAATCTTGAGTTGTTCAAGAGGAACAATCTTTTCTCTCCTTGCAGCTTCAGGCAGAAGGAAATGAAAGCTTTCTTGGCTGTCGTCAATGGAACAGTAGTATGTTCTTCTTTAGTGAGTGAGAGAGCTTTTATAAAGCCCTAATTTGTTCTTGTATACTCCTTTGTTCATCAATGGCTATCAGATGTCCTCCTGACACAGTATGGGAGTGATTGGAACATCAACTCTTGCTTTACAGCATGTTGCGCCAAAAGCAAACACGTCAGATCATTTGAATCTGTCTCAGCAGTTGAGCTGAGACAGCCTTGTTGGAACATGGTCTTCCGCATCTCCTAGGTTTGAGAATAACAAATCCTATGTGTATTTTATCTTGTGTGTTTAAGTGTGCAGGAAACAAAGTAAATATAACTCAAGGATTACTTAAGAAGGTTGCCCCCAAATTTGATCCAACAAATCCAACATTCCCACTAGCGCTGGTGGTAGCACCTAGCGCCCAGCGCTAAAGTTGATCAGCGCAATTTCGGAGCACATATAGAAGGAGATAGCACCTGGCGGTAGCGGATAGCGCAGGCGGTAGCGCGAAGCACAGAAGGCAAGAGAGAAATGTTTCCTCGGATTGAAGATTCCCCCGCACAGAATAATGCCTAATCCGGGATAGCGCTGGCGATAGCACTAGCGCAGGCACTAGCGCTGAGGCTATAAATAAGACCCCTCTTCTCTCATTTTGGATAGACATCAGAGAGAGATAGATTGAGTACTAGAATTCCAGAGGCTGATTTGGCCGAAAGTTGATATCTTACCAAAGCTCTTCGAAATTCTAAAGGGGAATCTCTTCACGCCGGATCCAAACAATGTCCGCTTCTACAACACTTATTCTACAGCGGATCTTCGTCTCCAACTTCAGAAGTTCTTCAATAGGGAGTTTTTATTATTATCATTTCATATTTCTTGTAAACTGTTAGAGAATTCGCCTCGTGTTAGCAACTAGGTCTGGGTAGGACTTAGGGCAGAAATTTGCCTCGTGTTGGCGAATAGATCTAAGTTAGGTCTAGGGGGCTCAAGGACATATCCGGGGTTGGATTGGCTAGAGCAGCTTGAGGCCAAATCCAGGGAAGGATAGGCTATGGCCAACGGTTCATGGGGATGCGAGTCGGGATAGAAAACAAAAAGAGCTTACTACTATTCGCCCCTGATTTCTAGCGTTATAGAAATCAACTGCTGTAAAACCCTATTTCATATTAATAAAACATGTCTCCACTTTATTTTAATTGCTTGGTTTTATTTCTCACTTTCTTATTCACGCACTATTTCAAAGAAAATCAAAATATAACTTAAGTTTTAAAAACCCTTATTCACCTCCCCCCCCCCCCCCTCTAAGGGCGCCTACCGATCCAACTAGTGGTATCAGAGCGGTTTTATTCCAATCAACTTAACAACCGGGAATAATGGTGTCTCATGATCTCGCTTTTCCAGAGGGTCAGGGTTTTAGTCGACCACCTCTTTTTTCTGGGTCAGATTTCAACTACTGGAAAAATCGAATGATGTGTTTTCTTATGACCATGGATGTGGAAGTATGGAACATGGTAGAAGTTCGGTACTCTCTGTTGAAAATGTTGAAGTGGGAGTTTTGTGAAGTTGGCGGTCATGGGGGAGACCGCGCAGTTTGGTCTGACCGCACGGTCTTGCGGTCTCCTCTGGCGGTTTGACCTCTTTGGTCTAGCCACGGGCTACTTGGCGTGATCGTCATTCTTCTGTCCAAGGGTGCCGAGGTGAGGCCGCACGGTCTGGTTGTCTGACCACGTGGCGGAGCAGGTTTCTACCTGGTAAGGGAGGCGCGCGGTCTGGTGCTTGTGACCACGTGGTGCGGGCAGCCGGTCTGGAGGATGTCCGGGTTCCTTGTGGTGCGCGCGGACTAAGGTCGTCTTAGTCGCGCGGTCTCCGGGTTGTGTTCGCATGGCTGGTCCTTAGGCGATTAGCTGGCATATGCGCTCACAGGTGTTTGATCAACTTGGCGGGCTGTGCCCTAGTCGGTCTGGTGTGTTCGCGGTCTCTGGAGGAGGTCGGGTGGTGAACACAGGTGGTGAGCGACATGACCGGGCGAGTTGTCATGATCGTGCGGCTTTTGTTGAAGTCGGCGAGCTCACTAAGCAGGAGGTTCTTTTGCTGGTCACGCGGGTTGACCAGTCTGGTCGCGTGATCAAGGGTTGGTGATCCTATCTCATAGGGTGGTGACTGGATCAGGTCGCCTGCCTATAAATAGGAGCCACTGTAGCAGCAAATTAATTGCACCAAGTGTAAGCTGAGCTCGCGACCTGTTCTTGCGGTCTATTTTTGGTAACCGGCCGGCTAGCTGATCGAACTTGTTTTGTGCAGCTTCTACGGATTGTGCAGGTAGCAGCGGTCACCTCCTCTTCTGAAGGTGTTCAGGCATTTTAGCGGCTTGCAGTGCGGGTTGCTGGAGTTCGGGAGGATCAGTGGAGTTCGGGAATTCGCGTGGTTCTCAGTTGGTGTTGATCAAGGCGCAGGCAGGCAGTTCGGGCAATCTGGTTTTCTAGCCGGGCGGACTATCAGGTCGGGCGGTCAGGCGGTCTCAAGTTGGCAAACCACTAGTTTTCTTTTAAGTTGCTTTTCTCTTCTGTTTTTTGTGTACTGGCGAAATCATGTCTCGCCATGTATACCTCGCCCTGTAATGAAGAATTTTGCTTATCAATAAAGATCGTGTTTGCTTCATGTGCTTCTGGTTGTTTGGCTTGAACTTTTAGTTATGCAATTCCTGCTCACTCCTAGATCTACAGAAAATTTCACATGGTATCAAAGCGAGGTTGGAGTGGATAGAGCAGTGAATAACTAAAAGTTGCAATCGCCTTTTAGAAGAAGGAACCAGTGGTAGAGCCATGGAAGCAAGGGGTCTTGGAATTGAGATGCTTACATTGACTAACTTTAAGAAGTGGAAGTCATGTATGCAAAGTTATCTTCTGGGTGAGGACCTCTGGGAGGTAGTTGGAGGAGAGAGCACGAAGGAAGTTATTCTGATTGGGGATAACGATCATGAGTTGAGGAACTGGAGGCAGATTAATGCCAAAGCGGACTTCGCCCTGAACAGGGTAATATCACCTGACCTGTTTGATCACATCTTGGGGTATGGATCAGCTGCAGAGATATGGAGAGCCCTGGATGGGCTGTTTAATAAGAAGAATGTGCAAGACTTCAATTCCTGGAGAATGAGCTGGCCAGATCGGCTCAAGGTGACCTTTCTATCTCTACGTTCTTCTTGAAGATGAAGAATTTGTGCGCCGAGATTTCAGCTCTGGACCCTGATGAGCCAATTTCTGAGGCGAAGCTGAAGAGGCACATTATTCGTGGCTTGTGGAAGGAATATGTTGCTTTTGTGATGTCGGTGCAGGGTTGGGCAAATCAGCCATCTCTGTTGGAGCTGAAAAATCTGCTTGCTTCGCAGGAGAGTCTTGCAAGGCAGATGGCGGGGGTGTCAATGTCTGGGGGAGATGGCGAAGTTCATTTCACCGGAAAGAAGAAGAAGTGGGATAAGAAGAAGACCGCTGGAGGAGGCAATGGGCCTTCAACTTCTGGACAACAGGAGAGGGGTTATGCTCCTAAGGCTGAAGGGAAGAAGAAGGGAGAAGGTCCCAAGTGCTTCAGGTATGGAAAGGTTGGTCACATCAGAAAGGATTGCCGGGTGAATCTTTAGCCGGGGCATGCTGCTGCAGGAAAGGAGGAAGCTGATGCCAGAAAGACTGATGGAGGATGGGGAGGAGATTTCTCGGCTTCTGTTGAAGCTGCGGCTTCTATCAACTATTAGGAAGACTGGATCGTGGACTCGGGGTGTGGTCATCACCTCACCGGGGATGAGTCAAAGCTTTCTTCAGCTCAGCCGTCTCAGGTAATGATGCCATTATTACTGTTGATAATATCGTGCATGCTATCGAGAAGGTGGGGGTTGTTAACTTGGGCAGTGATAGAGGGCCGCTTACGTTAAAGAGTGTCTATCATGTGCCTGGAATGAGGAAAAACCTTTTCTCCATGACCAACGCTGTAGACGCTGGGTATCACATTCTGTTTGGCCCGACAGAAGTGAGGTTTCTTCGGAATGTTGAAGCAGTGAAGGCGGAAGGTCGTTCATGTGGGGAGGAGAGCTAAAGACTTGTTCGTTTTATCGACAAGTTCTTATGTTGACAAGATGCAGATGAATGATAGTACTATCATATGGCATGAGAGGTTGGTGCAAGTAGGGATGGATAAGCTGAAAGCTATGGCGGTGAAAGGTTTGGTAAAGGGCCTGCCAAGTTTATCTTCCTACGGAGATGGTCATGTGTGCGCGGGATGTCAGTTCGGCAAGTCTCATCGACTACCGTTTGATAAGTCGCAGACAATGAGTAGTGTGCCGTTGGAGTACATCCACGGTGACTTGATGGGACTGACTGCTACCCCAAGCCTTGGAGGTAGCAGATATATGCTGGTGCTAATCGATGATTACACCAGATATGTCTGGGTATATTTCTTAAAGGAGAAGGCAGAGGAGTTTGCCAAGTTCGTGGAGTTCAAGGAGCTTGTGGAGGGTCAGCTTGGCCTGCGGGTTAAGAAGCTGAGAACTAACAACGGAGGGGAGTTCACCTCTGGTGAGTTCTCTACTTTTTGTAGAAAGGCAGACATCCGGAGGGAGCTTACTTGTGCGCATACTCCACAACAAAACGGAGTTGCAGAGTGGAAGATCCGTCATCTGACGGTGACCTGCAAGTGTTGGCTGCATGCCAAGAGTATTCCAAAGTCCTTCTGGGCGGAGGGAATGTCTTGTGCTGCCTACGTCATCAACAGGATGCCTCCTAGTCCTATCAATATAAAGACCCCGCATGAATTGATCTTCAAGGAAAATCTAAGCATCGCACACCTTCGGGTGTTTGGTTCCACCTGCTATGTGCACATTCCAAATGCGCTTCGGACGAAGTTAGATGCGAAAGCAAGGAAGCTAGTCTTCGTGGGTTATGATGATCGGAAGAAGGGCTGGAAGTGCATGGACCCAGAGACACAGAGATTTGTTGTATCTCGCGACGTCGTGTTCGACAAGGTGACGTCTTATAAGGGAAGTTCTGGTGTTGAGCTACCAGAAAGCAGGGTGGAGGAGCCGGAGAAAGCTGTGGAAAATCTTCTGGTGAAGCTGCATGTGTCACCAGATGGTCCATCAATTCTAGTTCTGAGGCGGAGGCTTTTGGATCAGAAAGTAGGGGGAGCGATGCTCCAAGTACGTCTGGAAGGGGAGCTAGAGAAGAAGCAGTTGAAGATACTGCGAGTCAGGGGAAGGCATTGCGGAGATCGAAGCGAACCATCATTGCCCCTGATCGCTATACAGGAGGAAACATGGTGAGCTTTGTCTTGTGTTTCTTTGCTGGTCCCTTGGATGAGAGGGAGCCGTCGAGCTTTGAAAAGGCCAAAGGCGTGGAACAGTGGGATTCAGCTATGCAGGAAGAGATGAGTGCTCTTGAGAAGAATGATACTTGGTCTATGGTGCCCAAGCCTAAGGGTATCACCCCTGTGACATGCAAGTGGGTCTACAAGCTCAAGAAGAAGGCAGACGGTAGTATCGAGCGGTACAAGGCCCGCCTTGTGGCTCGGGGGTTCTCGCAGCAATACGGTGAAGACTATGAAGAGATATTCAGTCAAGTGGCAAAAATGACTTCAGTTCGGGTTGTGATTGCCTTGGCGGCGTGTTGGGGGTGGGAGATCTGGCAGCTTGACGTAAAGAATGCGTTCTTGTACGGCGAGATTGACAAGGACATCTTCATGGTCCAGCCGCCAGGCTTCGTATCTGAAGATTTTCTGGAGCATGTCTGCAAGTTGAAGAAGGCCCTGTATGGGTCAAGCAAGCATCGAGGGCGTGGTATGGAAAGATAGCAGAGTATCTCTTATTCTGCGGGTTTGGTGCTTCAGACTCAGACTCATGCTTGTTCGTCAAGAAGAGCGGGGAGCTTCAAGTCATCGTGCTTCTTTACGTCGACGATATGATTGTGATGGGGAATTCAAAGGAGGAAGTAGCAAGGCTTCAGGCTGAGCTATCTATCAGGTTCGAGATGAAGGACTTAGGTGAGATTCACCATTTCCTTGGACTCGAGGTGCAGAGGAAGGAAAGTGGAGTGCTGGTGTCCCAGGCTGGATATGCGGAGTGAATCGTGGAGCGGTTCGGCATGAAGGAAGGGAAGTGCATTTCCACACCTCTGGAGAAGGCCATGAAACTTCGCAAGGATGAGGGGAGGATTCTGGAAGATCCACTAGTGTTCCGAGCTCTGGTTGGGAGCTTGATCTATCTGACAATTACCAAGCCGGATATTGCGTATGCAGTTGGCAGGGTGAGCCGTTATATGGTGGAACCACGGATGCATCATCTTCTAGCGGCCAAGAATATACTGAAGTATGTCAAGGCGACTTCAGATATGGGTCTCCTCTATAGAAGGGATTTAGGCTTCGAGGTGCATGGATACATGGATTCCGATTACGGGGGAGATTCAGATGATCGGAAGTCGACGTCTGGATACGTCTTCATGGCAGGCCCCACGGCTATATCATGGTGCAGTAAGAAGCAGGATTCCGTGTCTATCTCAACCACGGAAGCGGAATACAAGGCTTCGGCTTTGGCAGCTCAAGAAGACATCTGGCTTAGGAGGTTGGTTGGAGATGTCCATAAGGAGGTTCGGGGTCCGACTCTGCTCCGCGGCGACAACGATAGTGCTCTCAAACTGGTTACTAATCCACTTTGTCACCCGAGGACCAAGCATATTGAGATCGAGCATCATTTCATTCGTGAGAAGGTGCTGGAGGGGTCTCTTTCGGTCGAGCATGTTCGGAGTCAGGACAACATTGCTGACATATTCATAAAGGCGCTGGCGAAGGGGCCGTTTACTCGGCTAAGGAGTTTACTTGGACTATTTTCAACGTCCCACTTTAAGGGGGAGTGTTGAAAATGTTGAAGTGGGAGTTTTGTGAAGTTGGCGGTCTTGGGGGAGACCATGCGGTTTGGTCTGACCGCACGGTCTTGCGGTCTCCTCTAGCGGTTTGACCTCTTTGGTCTAGCCGCGGGCTACTCGGCGTGATCGCCATTCTTCTGTCCAAGGGTGCCGAGGTGAGGCCGCACGGTCTGGTTGTCTGACCGCGTGGCGGAGCAAGTTTCTACCTGGTAAGGGAGGCGTGCGGTCTGGTGCTTGTGACCGCGTGGTGCGGGCAGCTGGTCTGGAAGCTGTCCAGGTTCCTTGTGGTGCGCGCAGACTAAGGTCGTCTTAGTTGCGCGGTCTCCGGGTTGTGTTCGCAAGGCTGGTCCTTCGGCGGTTAGCTGGCATATGCGGTCACAGGTGTTTGATTGACTTGGCGGGCTGTGCCCTAGTCGGTCTGGTGTGTTCGCGGTCTCTGGAGGAGGTCAGGTGGCGAACGCAGGTGGTGAGCAACATGACCGGGCGGGTTTCATGATCGCGCGGCTTTTGTTGAAGTCGGCGAGCTCACTAAGCAGGAGGTTCTTTTGCTGGTCGCGCGGGTTGACCGGTCTGGTCGCGCGATCAAGGGGTGGTGATCCTATCTCATAGGGTGGTGACTGGATCAGGTCTCCTGCCTATAAATAGGATCCACTGTAGCAGCAAATTAATAGCACCAAGTGTAAGCTGAGCTCGCGACCTGTTCTTGCGGTCTGTTTTTTGTAACCGGCTGGCTAGCTGATCGAACTTGTTTTGTGCAGCTTCTGCGGATTGTGTGGGTAGCAGCGGTCACCTCCTCTTCTGAAGGTGTTCAGGCGGTCTAGCGGCTTGTAGTGCGGGTTGCTAGAGTTCGGGGGGATCAGTGGAGTTCGGGAATTCGCGTGGTTCTTAGTTGGTGTTGATCAAGGCGCAGGCAGGCAGTTCGGGCGATCTGGTTTTCTAGCCGGGCAGACTGTCAGGTCGGGCGGTCAGGCGGTCTCATGTTGGCAGACCGCTGGTTTTCTTTTCAGCTGCTTTTCTCTTCTATTTTTTGTGTACTGGCGAAATCATGTCTCACCATGTATACCTCGCACTGTAATAAAGAATTTTGCTTATCAATTAAGATCGTGTTTGCTTCATGTGCTTCTGGTTGTTTGGCTTGAACTTTTAGTTATACAATTCCTGCTCACTCCTAGATCTACGGAAAATTTCACACTCTCCTCCTACAATTTTAGTGGGAGAGGTGACATAAATAAAAACTAAAGATAAATGGGATGATAACGATAAACTAAGGTGCAAAAATAATGCTAAGGCGATGAACGCTATATATTGCGCCTTAAATAGAACTTAGTTTAATAGAATTTCTGCATGCATAACTGCTTATGATATTTGGAATCAATTGGAAGTTACTCATGAAGGTACATCGCAGGTGAAAGATGCAAAGCTATTCCAACTGGAATCTGAATATGAAAAATTTAGGATGGATACCGAAGAGGACATCAACTCGATGTACACTCGCTTCACCAAGATCGTCAATGCTTCAAAGGCACTTGCAAAGATCTACTCAGACGGGGACTTGATGAGGAAAATTCTTCGCTCTTTACCTCCAAGGTTCAATCCAAAGGTGATAGTCATCTCAGAGTCGCACAACCTACGAACGCTCCAGATCGAGAACCTTATTGGGAATCTCAAAACCCATGAGGTAGAACTCCAGATTCAACACGATGAATACAACAAAGAGCCAAAGAAAAAGACGCTGGCACTAAAATCAAAGAAAGAGAGCATCAAAGATGATGATGAAGATGATGAAGGTCTCCTGGTGAAGAACTTCAGGAAGTTCATTAGGAATCCGGAGAGAAGGAACACCTTCCGAAAATACTTCCAAAAGGATGCTCGACGAAAAGGATCTTCTTCTTCATCAAAGAAAGGAAAAGGAAGCGAAGATGAAGAAGAAAGACCACCACCTGAGTGCTACCACTACAGAAAGACCGGGCACTTTCGGAGCCAGTGCCCAAAGTATCAAAAGGAGAAAAAAGAACAATACAAAGTGAAGGAGAAAAAGAAAGTATTGAAAGCCGCAACTTGGGATGATTCTTCCTCTGAAGATTCAAACGAATCTGAGTCAAGCAGCGAGGAGGAAACAAACATATGCTTAATGGAAAAAACAACGATGACGACACCAGTGTTCTTAGCGACACTGAGGTAACTCCTCCCACCTTCGAAGAACTCTATGATGAATTTGTTCAAACTTGCAAATCCTATGATCAAAGTATAAAGGATAATATTATTTTAAATCGTGAAAATGAATCTATTATCAAAGAAAATCAAAAGCTCACAAAAAATTTGATTTCCCTTAAAAAGAGAAAGGTTTCATGCCAAGAGTGTGAGCACTCGTTATGTAAGGCAAAAGAACTTGAAGTTTCTCTTTCTAAGGCCCTCTCACAAATCAAAAATATTATAAAAGAAAAGGGGGACATAGAGAGAAAACTAAAAACCTCTCTCTCACAATTGAAAATAACAAAAAGGGCTTTGAAAATAAATGTGTTATGATTGTACAAGAAAATACATCTCTTAAAAAATGATGATCTCAATATGGCCATAACAAAATTCAGAATAGGTCAAATATCCCAGGATATGATTTTGGGAAACCAATGTTATGGTTCTGGAAAGTTTGGGCTCGGATATCAAAGTGAGACCTACCGCCAGGCGCTAGCCACTAACGCCAGCGGTAGCTCAGCAGTTAAAAAATATCATGTTTTTTCTAAAATTCAAACATCGTCCAGCAAGAACAATGTAGAAATTCAGAAAAGGGTCTCAACCCCCTTTATTTCATGTACAAATTGTCTTAAGTTTGGACACACGTCTAGCTCTTGCAAGAATATAAAACAACGATCGTTAAAACAAATCTGGGTACCTAAGAAATCCACTTACTCTATGGGTGGTACCTCTTGGGTATCCGGATCTTTACTCTCATCTTCTTTCTAGATTTGCAGGAAGGCTAAGGAAACGGAGGACGTGTGGTACTTGGACTCAGGCTGCTCCAAGCACATGATGGGCAACAAAGCAAAATTCCTTAGCCTAGAAAAGAAGAAAGGAGGGATCGTAACGTTTGGTGATAACGGTAAAAGAAGGATCATGGGAGTATGTACAGTGGGTAAAGAATCCTTTCTTATCTCAAATGTTCTTTATGTTACAGGAAAAACATAACTTAATATCTATAAGCCAACTGTGTGATAAAGGATTAGATGCATTATTTGAATCATCCACTAATCTTTGCAAAATATTTAATCCTAACACAAAAGATGTGTTACTAACTGCACCTAGAATTCACAATGTTTACATAGTTTCATTTCATGATCTTTTAAAATCTTCTATAAAATGTTTTATAACCAAAAATGATGAATTAGAACTATGGCATAGACGTTTAGGTCACGCTAGTACAAAGATCATTTTAAAACTAGAAAAAAAGGAATTGATTAGAGGATTGCCTAAATTGAATGGAAATTTATCTTCACTATGCTCTCCATGCCAAAAAGGAAAATTTACAAAATCATCTTTCAAAAGCAAAAACAAAATTTCTACTTCTAAACCATTGCAACTAATTCATATGGATCTCTTTGGTCCCGTTAGCACCGCAAGTCTTGGTGGTAGAATATATACTTTCGTTCTAATAGATGATTTCTCGAGATATTGTTGGACTTTATTTCTCTCTTCAAAATCTGATGCGTTTTGCGAATTCTCAAAACTATGTACTCGTATTCAAAATGAACTTGATTTAAAAATAAAATGCATTCGCTCAGATCATGGAGGAGAATTTGAAAATGAAAATTTTAAATCTTTTTGTGAAATGTTAGGTATTAAGCATGAGTTCTCCGCCCCACTGACACCTCAACAAAACGGTGTTGTAGAAAGAAAGAATAGGACAATCCAAGAACTAGCACGCACTATGTTATCTGAATTTAAATTACCTAAGACTTTTTGGGCCGATGCCGTAAGCACATCATGCTATGTAATAAATAGAGTAGTTATGCTTCGCCCATCTCTAAATTTCACACCGTATGAACTATATTATCAAAAGAAACCTAACGTATCATATTTTAAAGTATTTGGTGGTAAATGTTTTATTCTTAATACAAAAGATTCTTTAGGAAAATTCGATGAAAAATGTGATGAAGGAATATTTCTTGGATACTCTTCAACTAGTAAAGCCTATAGAATATTTAACAAAAGATCGAGTAAGGTAGAAGAGTCTATTAATGTTAAATTTGATGAATTTATTTCATGTGCAGAAAGACTTCCTACAGGTGCAAATGATGAACCTTTGCCATCTTTGGAGCATGGAGAAGAGGAACCTTCCAAAGAAGAGGAGGAGAAGGCCAAGGAAGATATATATGTGCCCCCAAGCATCTTGAACTTCTCAAAAAATCATCCAAAAGAGCTAGTCATTGGGTACCTTCTACTGGGGTAAGAACTCGATCTTCTCTTCATGAAACATTTTCAAATATTTTCTTTGTCTCCAAAATCGAACCTAAAAATGTTTCCGCTGCTTTAAATGATGAATTTTGGTTTTTGTCTATGAATGAAGAGTTAGATCAATTTGAAAGAAATAAAGTTTGGAATCTAGTAGACAGACCATCTAACCATCCTGTTATTGGCGTAAAATGGATCTTTAAAAATAAATTAGATGGTGAATCTAGGATTATAAGAAATAAAGCACGCTTAGTTGCTCAAGGTTTTTCTCAAATCGAGGGGATAGATTTTGAAGAAACTTTTCCACCCGTTGCTCGCTTAGAATCTATACAAATATTTTTGGCATTTGCGAGTTTTAGAAGAATAAAATTATTTCAAATGGATGTTAAAAGTGCTTTCTTAAACCGGTTTATAAAAGAAGAAGTTTATGTAGAACAACCCCTCAGTTTTATAAATGAAAAAATTCCAACTCATGTTTACAAATTAGAAAAAGCGCTTTATGGTTTAAAACAAGCGCCCCGTGCATGGTATGATAGACTTACATCATTTTTGTTAAACCACGGTTATGTTATGGGAAGTGCTGGAAACACACTCTTCATTAAGCATAATAATAATGATTTAATTATCTTACAAATATATATTGATGATATAATTTTTGGAGTCACTAATAAAGAGTTGTGTAATGAAGTAGTCTTAGTTATAAAAAATGAATTTGAAATGAGTCTTGTAGGAGAACTATCATATTTTTTTGGTTTTCAAATCTCTCAACGAAATGATTGTATCTTTATTTGCTAAACAAAATATGTTCACGATATACTTAAATGATTTGGTTTTGAAAATCTTAAATAAGCTTCTACTCCTATAAGTGCTTCTTTAAAACTAGGAAAAGATGAATCTGGAATTTCCATTGATCAAACTTTATATAGAGGAATGATAGGATCTCTTCTTTACTTAAGTGCATCTAGACCAGATATAATGTTTGTCGTATGTCTATGTGCTCGCTTTCAATCCAATCCAAAAGAATCTCATTTAAAAGCGGTCAAACATATTTTTCGTTATCTATTAGGGTCATCTAAATTAGGATTATAGTACCCACACAATGACTTATTTACACTTCACGGCTATTCCGATTCGGATTATGCTGGTTGTTCACTAGATTGAAAAAGCACTAGCGGTGCTTGTCACTTTTTAGGACCCTCATTAGTCGCTTGGTCTAGTAGGAAACAATCTTCGGTTGCACTCTCCACCACGGAGGCCGAATACATCGCACTTGGAAGTGGTTGTGCACAAGCATTATGGATGAGCCAAACTCTAGAGGATTTTGGATTTCATCTCAAAAACATTGACCTTAAATGTGACAACAAAAGTGCAATAGACCTTACAAATAATCTGGTACACCACTCTAGATCCAAACACATAGATGTGCGTCATCATTTCATTAGGGATCACATTAAGAAAGAGCATGTAAAAGTAAGCTTCATTGGTATGGACGCTCAACTCGCTGACATATTTACTAAACCTCTTCCCGATGTAAGATTTCGATTATTACGACTTGAGTTAGGTGTCCTAGATCTTTCGAGTTAAAACACATTCATAAACGCAATCATGCAGTTTTTAACCATCTAAAACATCCCCTAAAATTCTAAAATTTCTGCATGAAACTACTATTGGGACACTTAATCAAGATCAACAATTAAAAAATTTTCAAAATCATCAAAAATCGTGTACTATTTCCCGCGCTAGCGCTAGCGCACCTATCAGTTTTTCTGTATTTTTAAAATTTTGAAAATTTCTTAAAAATATATTAATCTATATGTATTATTTATTTTTGCACTTTTGATTTTATTTCATTTTTGAAAAATCCAAATACAAAATTACAAAAACCAAACTACAAAAATTATTTTTGTTCATTTGCTTAACTTCTATTTATAAATGCAAAATCAAATACAAAAATATAAAACATCAAAATTATCAAAGAAAATTGCATGGACTTTATTGTGAACATCAAGCATGATTTAATCTATCATTTAGAACCTCTACATTGTTATAATTTATCTTGTCAAACTACTTTTTGAACATTGTTCTTATCATGCTTTTATATATCTACTAATATGTGCATCAATTCTATTGTAAAAGTATGCAGAACCTAGCTTAGCATGCCTCTAAGTATGAGTACATGTCTTATGGTTGATAATGATATTTCTTCACTCACTTTTTTGCTAAGTCTACTTATGTTTTTAATCTAAAGATGCTTGCTTATGGATTGTACCTGTACAATAAATTAAATTTGCACAAGTATCTTACCTACACTACATTTATTTGCACTATTAAATATAAAGAAAAGTGGTTGTACTTTCAAAATTCATTTGGTTTGCAAAACAAGTGTAATCAGAGAACTTTGTACAAAACAAAAAAAATAAAATAAAGTGACAAAGTCAACTCCACCAAGCACTACTTGAACCTCCTGATAAGTCTTAATAAGCATTGTGAGGTTGAGCACCTTGGAAAGAATAGTAAAGTCTCTTGTGCAAACCTTCATTTCTTAAAAAAATTACCACTTATTCTTAAGTACACCGGATCAAAAACAAAACTGAAATAAAATAAAATTGTGTGATCCCCCAAGCACTACTTTGCACCTTAATAAGTCTTAATGAGCATTGTGTGTGCAAAGCACCATGGTAGTTGTACATTTTTTTGTGCATAAAAAGTGTATGGAAGTAATCTTATTTGTGTTTTATTGTGCACTTTACTCTACATTTGTCTTGTATTTTTTAATATAACATTTGTTTACTCTTTTCAAAATACACTTTATGCACATCATTATCTTCCATAACACTTCTTCTCATGAGTATTGGATCCTAATGCTAATTCTATCATACATTTTATATCAAAAATGCTCTAAGATTGCCTAGCATGCTTTCTACAATGTTTGGTGTGTTTTTGACTTTATGAATTAGAATAACATTGTAGTCTCTCTTTCATACATCTCTTTCTTGCTTGGTTACTTCATAATAATCTTTTCAAAGGAAAATTGGTACAAAAACATCGTGTTCATTTTATGAATCATCATGTCTTACCAAAAGATGTTTGCTGTATTTTTATAAGTCTTCCGCTACATTACGTTCACCTTGCGTTGTTTTCATGCTTATCTCAAGTTTTCAAACTTTTTTTAAATAATAGCCTTGCATGGTAAATGTCATCTCATTTTTTTAAAAAACTAAGAACTCTGATTTATTTCTATAACAATACTTATGCTAAGAACTTTGATCTATTTCTATGAAAATTATTCTAAATACTCCTTATCATTTTCTACTCTCTCAAAGCTCGATCATGTCTTTATCAAAACTTTTATGTGTTTTGCTTCCTTACCCACTTTTGCTAATAACAAAAGGTGGAGATATTCCACGATAAATAAAATCCGCTATCAAAATGAAAAACTAACTTGATTAATTAAAGATAGCTTACATATTAGGGGAGCATTCACTTAGGGGGAGAATGTATTTAGGGGGAGCAATTAAAATATTCTACAATCAATATTTATCCAAAGTCATCACTCTCACACACATACAAGTAGGTTTCATCATGCTTATTTATTATTGCTCTAATTTATCATTAATGGATTTGTTATTATCAAAAGGTGGAGTTTGTTGGAACATGGTCTTCCACATCTCCTAGGTTTGAGAATAACAAATCCTATGTGTATTTGATCTTGTGTGTTTAAGTGTGCAGGAAACAAAGTCCATATAACTCAAGGATTACTTAAGAAGGTTGCCCCCAAATTTGATCCAACAAATCCAACATTCCCACTAGCGCAGGCGGTAGCACTTAACGCCCGGCACTAGCATTGATCAGCGCAATTTCGGAGCACATATAGAAGGAGCTAGCGCGTGGCAGTAGCGGATAGCGTAGGCGGTAGCGCGGAGCACAAAAGGCAAGAGAGAAATGTTTCCTCAGATTGAAGATTCCCCGGCGCAGAATAATGCCTAATCCGGGATAGCGCCGACGATAGCGCTAGCACAGGCACTAGTGCTAAGGCTATAAATAAGACCCCTCTTCTCTCATTTTGGACAGACATCAGAGAGAGAGAGAGATTGAGTGCTAGAATTCCAGAGGCTGATTTGGACGAAAGTTGATATCTTACCGAAGCAATGCAAATTTCTGAAGGAGAATCTCTTCACGCTGGATCCAAATGACGTCCTCTTCTACAATGCTTATTCTACAGCAGATCTTCGTCTCCAACTACAGAAGTTCTTCAAGAGGGAGTTTTTATTATTATCATTTTATATTTTTTGTAAACTGTTAGAGAATTCGCCTCGTGTTGGCGACTAGGTCTGGGTAGGACTTTGGGCAGAAATTCGCCTCGTGTTGGCGACTAGATCTAGGTTAGGACTAGGGGGATCAAGGTCATATCCAGGGTTGGATTGGCTAGAGCGGCTTGAGGCCGAATCTGGGGAAGGATAGGCTAGGGACACCGGTTCGTTGGGATGCGAGTCAGGATAGAAAACAAAAAGAGCTTACTACTATTCACCACCAATTTCTAGCGTTATAGAAATCAACTGTTGTAAAACCTTATTTCATATTAATAAAACATGTCTCCACTATATTTTAATTGCTTTGTTTGATTTCTCACTTTCTTATTCAAGCACTATTTCAAAGAAAATCAAAATATAACTTAAGTTTTAAAAACCCTTATTCACCCCCCCCCCCCCCCTCTAAGCGCGCCTACTGATCCAACAGGCCTGCAGTCTCAACGTCTACTTTCGTTCCGTCACAGCGGATCTGCTGAGACAGACAGTTGTCTTTGCGGTTTTCTTCAATCTGTAGCTCAGCTGGCCCAGACACCTTCTCAGCGTCTCTTGGCCTTGTCTCAGCGATTCAGCTGAGACTGAGAGCTTGTCTCAGCGATTTTCACAGCAATCCTCCTAAACTTACTTCAAACCTTGGTACGACCTAACCATGCATGGTTATGAGATGAAATAGGGTTTATCAAATACAACTTGTACTTAGCATTGAGTGTGAGGCTTGTTCAAATCAATGGAACATTGAGGGTAATATTCCCAAAAAGAATGAAGCTTCTAATTCAACATAGGCCCTCACATTCAAGTCACGCACTTGAATTCCTATGGAAGCAAACATTCTAAGGGCATTTATTATGCTAATTAATCTATCAAATAGAAACAGTTGACGTAATAATAAGAACTTGTCATAAACGTAAAATGAAAAAACACAGTACATATCACAATTCATCAAATGAATAAACAACCAACAAACATACAATCCACAAGGCTCCCACTAAAGACGATCATTCACATATCTAATACCCATTGATCTAACATGATTATCTGTTGGAACAACCCTATTTTTGATTTGGGCTAGGATCACTATATGTTGACTAAGGACAAAGTTGACCTGAATGTATAGTTATGAGTTAAGAGTTTTGGCTGTTAGAACAAAAGAATTCTTTCAGATTCTGTGTTCGACGAACTCCACACTGCGTTCGACGAACGGCTATCTGCGTTCGGCGAATGGCAAGCTCTCTGCGTTCGACGAACGGCAAGCTCTCTGCGGTCGAAGAATTTTTCTAAGTGCAGCGCTCGACTAATTGCATTCTGCGTTCGACGATCCCGTCTCAGCGGTCGACGAAATTATCCAGGCTCAGCGGTCGACGAATACTTCCGTTCGACGAACTCCAGTCTGCGTTCGACGAACACATTTAGATCGACGAAAGTTCTCACAGATCAACAAAATTAATTATTCCAGCAAGATTCCTTTGAGGTCGACGAAGTAAATTTTGTGTTCGAAGAAAATCTTGAGGTCGACGAATCTACGTTCGACGAATTTTGTTCAGATCGAAGAATTATTATTTAAGTGCAAATTTATTTCAGAATATTATACTTATTTCATTCTCTGATCTCAGATCGACGACAGCAACAGCTCTTTCCATCAGATCAAGTAAGGAAAATATATTTCCTTTATTATTTAAGTTATAGTCGTTGACATTTCCTCAGAAAAGGAAATATTCAGGGAAAAGGAAAGAATTAAATGGCGCAGCTATTTTATGTTTTCAAAATAACTCTTCAGCGTTTTATATTCCTTAATATAAGGAATCTGCATTTAATGTCTGTCAGAGGTTTTCAAAAGAAAAGGAAAGAAGTTATAGCAGAATAAACACATAGCTGTTTTTACATGATAGATCATTATAGAACATATTGATGTACAGAAAACGACAGAAAAAGAAAGAGAGAGAAATATACAGGAAGATCAATTCTTTCAAAGAAAAGCTCCAGCAAAATCAACTGTTAAACATCTTCAATCAGATAAAGGAGTTCTTTTCAACATCAAATCCATTAGAGTCTTCTCTATACATCTTGACAGAGAAGAACATCTAAACCCCTCTCTATCCCATTCTGTACAGGGTTAAAACTCCCTTCAAAAGTTTACCCCATTGGTGGCAAGACACCTGATCAAAAAATCTAGTTGGTTTTTGGGCACCTTATCAAAAGCTCATTGGTGTGAGGGCACCTGATAAAAAATCTTAGTGGATTCCTACCAAGGGTGGTAGAAGAGTAGACGTACCCAAGTTTAGTGGGGAACTACTATAGCTCCTTGTGTCCTCTGTGTTTGATTTCTTTTCTGTGTTGTGATGTGTGCTATTTTCATTATTCTTTTTATTTCAGTTTTTATTTATCACTCACTCTATACACATATACTTATATCAGTATTTTCAATTCCGCTATAAAACAAAGGGAAAAGTTTTTAACTCTATTCACCCCCCCCCCCTCTAGAGTTAATTTAATATCTAACCTCCACCTTCAATTGGTATCAGAGGTAGGTTGATCTTATTTACAGGCTAACACCTGGATCACAAAGATCAATTAGATCTTAAATTGTTTGAGTTTTTTATTTATTTTCTATTAAAAACTCATTGCACAAAACAAAAAGTATTCTAGCACAAGACCTCCTATGTGCAATCTCAGTAAGTTTGCACTGTGGAAAGCAAGGATTAGGTTATATATGAACTCAATTGATGAAGAAATTTTTAATGTGATTTTGACAGGGCCTCCGACACCTACAGCAGCAGCAAGTACTAGAACAACAACTACCAATAATGTTGTCCCACCTCCTGAATGGACAGAAGCTCAGAAAAATCAAAGGAGTGCTGATGCAAAAGCCATGAACATTCTCGCTCAAACAATGCCTGATGACATATTTTAAAGAGTGGTGGAATGCACCTCAGCAAGAGAAATATGGATTTCTGTCAACAACATGGTTGAGAGATCTGCTGATGAAAGGAAAGACAGGAGATCCCATCTTATTTCTTAGTATGAGAACTTCAAGAAAGGAGAATTTGAAAGTGTGACTGACATGTACAATAGGCTCAGCCTCATAATAAATTAGCTGAAGACCTTGGATAAAGTGATCTCTATCACTGAGGTCAATGACAAGATCTTAATGTGCTTCTCCAGCACATGGGATTCTAGAATCTAACCTATCAAGGAAGCCAGAAGTCTCAATGAGATTACCACTGAAACTTTGTTGGGCAAGCTCAAATCCTACGAGTAGCTCATCAAATCCAGGGAAGCTGAATCATCCACTTCATCTCCAGCAACAAAGAGAGAAAAGAATATTGCTTTCAAAGCAGCTGATGAAGAAGAAAAATATCCATGGGATGAGGAGTTCATGAGCCTACTTGCCCAAAGATTCTGCAAGATTGCAAGAAAAGATTTTAGGAAAAAGTCATCCAGGAGCCATGAAAAGCCAAGGTATGACAAGTTAAATTCTAAAGAAATCATCCATTATGGTTGCAGGAAACCTGGACATATCCTGCCAGACTGTCCAGAAAATCAAAACAAAAAGGACAAGAAGGAAAAGAGAAAAGAAAAAGAAGAAAGAAGACATTCGAGCAAGTCTTCCTCCCACAAGCACAAAAAGAAGGGAAGAGGATTTGTAGCAGAATCCTGGAGTGAAACAGATTCAGAAAATTCATCCAGTTCTTCAGATGATGAAGAAGAAACAAAAGAAAATGACCAGTGCCTGATGGCAATTTATGACTCAAGCAGTGAGTCAGCAGATGCTTCTTCATCCAGTGATGATGAAGATAATGAAGAAGAGAAGAACTTCTGCATGA
The DNA here is from genome assembly GCA_033032865.1 of Dactylorhiza incarnata. NCBI lineage: Eukaryota > Viridiplantae > Streptophyta > Magnoliopsida > Asparagales > Orchidaceae > Dactylorhiza > Dactylorhiza incarnata. Next base: position 5,123,724 of record JAWHQI010000033.1, on the reverse strand, counting down.
TGACAATTATTGCCTCAGCCAATAACTCTGATGAAGAAGAATCTGAATCAGAAGCAGAAATTGATGCAGATCAGGTAATATCTAACTTTGATTTTACTTCAGTTGAATTCAAAGCTGAATTCAAAGTCCTTTGCTCAGACTTAATTAAATCTGAGAAAGAAATAATCTCACTCAGAAATAAGCTAGCTAAAATGAATAATATAAGTGAAGAAAGTTTAAATCTTAAGAAAGATTTGGCTGCCTCCAGGGAACATATTGTTCTCATTGAGAGCAAGTTGTCTGAAGCCAAAAATTTTGAAGAATCCCTAAATGGGAGAAGCATCAAACTGATGGACATTACAAGCACAGTAAATGCTAGACTTAATAGCAAACTAGGCTTGCGTGCTTCATCAAGTGAGCCACCTCTAATTAAGAAGAACATACTCTCTACACCTATAAAATTCATCTCTGCTAAGAGCAAAGAGGTTGTAGGAGTAAATAAAAACATTTCAAGTAAGACTGTCGAGAATAGCAGAATTCAGCAGAATTCGTCGAACGGAGCTCGACGAAATGTATCCACTTCGTCGAACGGAGCTCGACGAACTCTGAAGACAGATTTTCAATATAGTAATTATATGAATGGCGCTCTACAAAATCTTAGTCATTCGTCAAACGGCGCTCGACGAACTCAGCCCAGTTCGTCGAACAGAAACTATACAGTAAATCTGAACAATTCTTATTCTTCACATTCTAAGAATCCTTTCACTGAATGGATAATACCTCCAAGGAGATATCATCCACAAGGTTATAAGGACCAACCTGAAATGTCTTTTATATCAGATTTTTGTGGAAATACAAAAAGACCCAAGGTAATTTGGGTCAAGAACAAATAGATTATTTTCTTGTTTTTGCAGGTACATAGCTGTCCAAGAATAAATGAAAAATGCTATTTGGATAGTGGCTGTTCAAAACAAATGACAGGGAACAAGGCAAACCTGAACAACTACAAGGCAAAGATTGGACCAAAAGTTATATTTGGAGACTCCAACTGTGGACAGATCAAAGGCTATGGAAAAGTCATGGTTGGAGAAGTCACCTTCAACGAGGTAGCTTATGTCAAGGGACTGAAGCACAACCTCATCAGCATAATCCAATTATGTGATGAAGGGTATCAGTAACCTTTAATAAATTGAAATGCCTTATTAAATCTGCTGATAATGTTATTGTTTTATCAGGTATTAGGCAAGGTAATATTTACATAGTGAATTTCAATTCATCTACATCAGAAATTTGTTATATAATGAATTAAGCAAACCTAGTGAACTTTGGCATAAGAGATTAGGACATGTAAACCTTAGGACCATTGCTAAATTATCTAAGGACAATCTTGTTAGAGGTTTACCTTTAGGTTCATACAAGAAAGAAGGTCTTTGTAGGGCATGTCAACTAGGCAAGCAAACTAAAAATAGTTTTAAATCATTATCTAAAAGTGATTCACCTAGAATCTTATATTTGCTACATATGGACCTTTTTGGACCTATTGCAACAAAGAGTTTAGGGGGGAAGTCTTACACTCTAGTTATTGTAGATGACTTCTCAAGATTCACTTAGGTGTTCTTTTTGAGAGAAAAGTCAGATAACTTTAAAGTTCTTACAGACTTTCTTAAGAGCATAAAGATTGAGTACTCTACTGTAGTTGCATTGATCAGAAGTGATCATGGCACTGAGTTTGAGTCTCTTCTCATGCAAGAATTCTGTGAGAAGGAAGGTATCAGGCATTGCTTCTCAGCTCCTAGAACTCCTCAACAAAATGGGGTAGTTGAAAGGAAAAATAGAACTCTAATTGAATTAGCAAGAACATTGCTTGCAGATGCTAATTTTCCCCTATCCTTTTGGGCAGAGGCTGTTAGCACAGCAAACTATGTGCTGAATAGAAGTTTGATACATAAACTTAAGGGTAAGACTCCTTATGAGTTACTTAAAGGGAAGAAACCTAAAGTTAACTATTTTAGAGCATTTGGCTGTAGATGTTTTGTTCATAATAATGATAAGAAATACCTTAGGAACTTTGAACCAAAATCTGAAGAAGGAATTTTCTTAGGTTATTCACTAATCAGCAAAGCATATAGGATTTATAATAAATCTTCTCTTAAAATTGAAGAATCTATGCATGTTTCTTTTGATGAAACTAATATGTTTAACAAGGAGAAGAATTCTTCTATCATAGAAAATCAGCAGGTACCTACACTATGTAAGCAGCTAGATCAATTAGCTCTACATAAAGAAGGATTTCTAAATCCTGTACAGAAGAATGCTGAAGAAAGTGAAGAGGAAAATCACCCAGATTTTGCTGACAGTTTAAATCAGATAACAGCAGAACATCCTCCACAGGATATAGCAGCTAAACAAATTCCCCAAGTGGAAATTATTGCTGAACCCACTCCAACTGTTGATCACATCACAATTAGAGATCACCCAATATCTCAAATAATTGGTGATATTTCAGCAGGTGTGCAAACAAGGCATCAAGTAAATCAGAATATGATGCACACTTGTTTTCTCTCTCAGATTGAACCTCAATCCCTACAAGATGCAGAACAAGATCCCAACTGGATTATTGCTATGCAAGAGGAGCTCAATCAGTTTGAGACAAACAAAGTTTGGCAATTGGTTCCTAGACCAAAGAATTATCCAGTTATTGGAACTAATTGGGTCTACAGGAATAAGCTAGATGCAGATGGAAATATTATGAGAAACAAAGCTAGACTAGTAGCTCAAGGATACTCACAAGAAGAAGGAATAGACTATGATCAAACTTTTGCACCAGTTGCAAGGTTAGAAGCAATCAGAATTTTCCTTGCATTTGCTGCATACAAGAAATTCATGGTTTATCAAATGGATGTAAAGAGTGCATTTCTGAATGGAGAAATCAAAGAAGAAGTCTATGTGGAACAACCACCAGGTTTCATCTCTCCAACTCACTCTTCTTTTGTATTAAAGCTTAAGAGAGCTCTCTATGGTCTTAAACAAGCTCCCAGAGCATGGTATGAGACATTAGCTAGTTTTCTTTTAGAGAATAAATTCTGTAGAGGCATAGTAGATACAACATTATTTTTCAGGATACAAAAAAAATAAACTTTACTAGTTCAAATATATGTAGATGATATTATTTTTGGCTCTACTGATTCAAACTTATGCAAAAGATTTTCTAATCTAAAGCAATCTAAATTTGAAATGAGTAGTATGGGTGAATTATCATACTTCCTTGGTCTTCAAGTGAAGCAAACACCAAATGGAATCTTCATATCCTAATCTAAGTATGCTAAAGAATTAGTGAAAAGATTTGGTATGTCTGATTCTTCCTCCATGAAAACGCCCATGCCCTCTAATGCTGTGGTTGATGCTGATGAATTAGGCAAACCTGTTGATCAGAAGGTATATAGAGCAATTGTTTGCTCTTTACTTTATTTAATAGCTAGTAGGCCTGATATAATGTTTGCTACATCTATTTGTGCTAGGTTCCAAGTTAACCCTAAAGAATCTCATCTAATTTTACTAAAAAGAATTTTGAGATATATAAAGGGTTGCCCTAATCTAGGACTTTGGTATCCAACAGCATCTGAATTTGAATTAACTGGATTCTCAGATTCAGATTATGCTAGATGCAGAGTAGACAGGAAAAGCACATCAGGAACTTGCCAGTTTCTTGGTGATAGGCTTGTGTATTGGTTTTGTAAGAAACAAACATATGTGTCTACTTCAACAGCTGAAGCTGAATATATAGCTGCAGGCAGTTGCTTCTCACAGATATTGTGGATACAAAATCAGCTCCTAGACTATGGTGTCAACTTAAATAATTCAATTATATTTTGTGACAATACTAGTGCAATATCTATAGCACGAAATCCAGTTCTCCATAGTAGGACTAAACACATAGAGATTAGGCACCACTTCCTTAGGGATAATGTGGATAAAAACAAAATTTGCCTACAATTCATCTCTACTGATTTGCAAAGAGCTGACATTTTCACCAAGCCCTTGGATGAAAAGAAACATATATTCTTTATAAATCAGTTGGGAATGATAGATGGAGATTCAATATGATAAAAAATTAAATTTCTATTTACCCCTCATTCCTTATCATATCAAACTAAGTTTTTTTTATTTTTAAAATGCCTACAGAATTGCTTCTCTTTCTAGTTCCCCTTTGCACTTGATCTCTACTTTACTGTGCAGGAATAACTGCAATATAGATCTTGCATCCTTCCCTACCTCCATCAAATGTCCCTTCTTCAAGGGGCCTAGCTTCAGACCTTTCCTGAAACTAGGCAGGTGGAGAAGTTTGTATGAACAAGCTCCCTTTGATGCACTGTTTTGCTCAGGGGGAGTTGTTCTATAAACTAGGCAAGGGGAGAAAGCTGAAGAATCTCCAGTCTCAGGGGAAGACACTCTCAGGGGGAGTTACTGTATGAAGAAGCTTGATAAATCTCACAGCAGTTTGCTGTTTCAGAAAAATTCAAAAGTTCAGATGCAGATACAGCTCAGAAGAAAAATTTTGATATAGCAAGTTCAGTATCAGTTATTGCTTCAAGCACAGCTAATCAAAATTATAAAGCTGTTCAGAATTAGAAAGCAGATTGCATGTTCAGAATACATAATATATTTGTATGCAGATTTAGAACATAGTTTTGAATTTAAAAGAAGCAGCAGATACAGTTCAGTTCAGATCAGAATTTAGAACAATACAAAATCAGAATATCAGAATTCAGAAGCAGCGGAATTCAGAAAAATCAAAGGTTCTGGTTGTATTTCTATTAGTTTTGTATTAAATTAAAATGTTTCAAAAACTCAGAGTACTATTCATTTTATATCTGATAAAATATTTAAAATATATCAGATATACTCATGCTCTGTTGTTTTTGTTATATTAGTATTTGTTTATTTTCAATTTTTGTCAATTTGTGTCCTAATCCAAATAGGGGGAGATTGTTGGAACAACCCTATTTCTGATTTGGGCTAGAATCACAATATGTTGACTAAGGACAAAGTTGACCCCAATGTATAGTTTATGGGTCATGAGTTTTGGCTGTTAGAACGAAAGAATTCATTCAGATTCTGCGTTCGACGAACTCCACAATGCGTTCGACGAATGGCTATCTGCGTTCGACGGATGGCAAGCTCTTTGCGTTCGACGAACGACAAGCTCTCAGTGGTCGAAGAATTTGTCTAAGTGCAACGCCCGACTATTTGCATTCTGCGTTCGACGATCTCGTCTCAGCGGTCGACGAAATTATCCAGGCTCAGCGGTCAACGAATACTTCCGTTGGATGAACTCCAGTCTGCGTTCGACGAACACATTCAGATCGACGAAAGTTCTCACAGATCAACAAAATTAATTATTCCAGCAAGATTCCTTTGAGGTCGACGAAGTAAATTTTGTGTTCGACGAAAATCTTGAGGTCGACGTATCTGCGTTCGACGAATTTTGTTCAGATCGAAGAATTATTATTTAAGTGCAGATTTATTTCATAATATTTTACTTATTTCATTCTTTGATCTCAGATCGACGACAGCAACGGCTCTTTCCATCAGATCAAGTAAGGAAAATATATTTCCTTTATTATTTAAGTTATAGCCGTTGACATTTCCTCGCAAAAGGACATATTCAGGGAAAAGGAAAGAATTAAATGGCGCAGCTGTTTTATGTTTTCAAAATAACTCTTCAGCGTTTTATATTCCTTAATATAAGGAATCTGCAATTAATATCTGTCAGAGATTTTCAAAAGAAAAGGAAAGAAGTTATAGCAGAATAAACACACAACTGTTTTTACACGACAGATCATCATAGAATATTATGTTGTACAGAAAACGATAGAAAAAGGAAGAGAGAGAAATATACAAGAAGAATAGAAGAACAAAAAGAAGAGATCTTCGTCTTCTTTTGACCAAGCATTTTTTCGATAGTGAATAAAACTTCATCTTCTTCCTCCTTCAGCAGCAAACATATTTTCTGAGAACATCTTCAACACTATCTCTCAGATTTCCTGCTGCAAAATAAGAATCAAGAAAAGAGAAAGTTTCAGGAAGAGAAGAGAAAGAAGAACAAAAAGAACATCATCTTCTTCTTCCTCAACAGCAGCATTTTCACTTCAACTGAGAACTTCAATTCTTCTCTCAGTCTTTTGCTGCAAGTCCAGATCTTCAAAAGAGCAACAACAACCTGAGAAGCACTCTTGCCTTTCAGATTTATCTGCTACAGGAAGATCAATTCTTTCAAAGAAAAGCTCCAGCAAAATCAACTGTCAAACATCTTCAATCAGACAAAGGAGTTCTTTTCAACATCAAATCCACTATAGTCTTCTCTATATATCTTGACAGAGAAGAACATCTAAACCCCTCTCTATCCCATTCTGTATAGGGTTAAACTCCCTTCAAAAGTTTACCCCATTGGTGGCAAGACACCTGATCAAAAAATCTAGTTGGTTTTTGGGCACCTAATCAAAAGCTCATTGATGTGAGGGTGATGAGTCCCATTTATATATATATTCTTGGACTCATTTGGGCTGTTATTCTAGTGTTTGCACCACATTTTAGGCACATTTCCATTCATATGTACTATTCCATGCTAGGTGCACTTTTAAGCCTGTTTCGGTGTGTAATTGCATTCCTTATTGTTGGGGGTAAGCACATTGTGCTCCCCTTCCCTTCTTTTATGTATTTCTGTGCTGGATGTGTATTCCCAGCTAGTATATCTTGTGTGCAGGTGACCTGATTGCCCGATTTTCCCATAAGTAATTTCTGTGCATATCGTACGGTCATGCGTTTCCCTTGACGCATGGTCTATGCGGTCGTGCGTTTGTGTCAGGGGAAGAAAACAGAGCATCGGAGTTTACTCGTGCATTTTGACGCACGGGCGGATTCGCCCGTGCGTGAACAAAATGCACGGTCGACCTGTGTCTGGCTGATTTCAGAGCATCGGAGTTTACCCGTGCATCTTAATGCACGGGCGGCATTGGTCACGCGTGAACAAATCGCACGGGCGGCGCAGCGTCTTCTCCAAGCCTTATCTCTTCCGTTAATATCGCACGGTCTGTGCACGATCGTGCGTTCGACCGTGCGTGACCAATTTTCAGCCTGTTTCCTATAAAAGCTGCAGGAATCGAGGCAGAGATAGACGAGAAGGGGATGACCAGGGCGACCAGGGCACGAGCTGGAGCGATTCTGAGGGCAGGAAAACTCTTCCTTCCCGGTGCTCTTGAGGGGTGAAGGCTTCTCCTTCATCTCCTCCACCATCAAGGCCATTTCCGGTGACTTTCCACCTCCATCCTTCCATCGAGGAGCACTAGGAAGCTTCATCCACCATTAGGTCAAGCATTCCTCGCCAAGGAGACCAAGGAAGCGCTGAAGATCGTAGGAGCGGTGACAGCCTCCTTCGAGCCAAGCTCACCATCTGAGGGCCGAGTCCGGAGAGAGCCCGACAACCTCTCATTCCGGCCGTGAACCCAAGACGTGATTTCTTCTTTGTGGTCCTCTCTAACCTTTGTTGCTTGAACTCGTTTGCAGTTGCTTTATGAATGCGTGCTAAGTAGATCTTATGGATTACTGCTTGTTTTCATATGCAATTTTATTGTGGTGGCATGAATATCCCCTTTGTTTCTTGTTACGTTGTGGCTACGTTGTGGTTGAAGCCGTTAGCAAAAGCTAGCGGTGTTGTTTTGAGAAGAGGTGTGTGCAACCCTCAACCGTCATAGTGATATTCCGCCCACGCGCCTTCCGAAGCACGGCATCGCGACCGTTGCACCCATCTCGCCGTGCGAAGCGGAGTTTTGAACCGCATCTTTCTTCATTCTGCAATAGCATAGGAAACCAAATCAAAACCCCCTTCGTTACTGTTTTATCCTTTGAACTGATTTCCTGCGAGAGAAAATCGTACTACCCAACTTGCGGTCCTTGAGAGATCGATATTCGGGGAGTTCCTCCCTATTTTATTACTTGACAATGACCGGTGCACTGCCGTCGTATCGCATTTCGTGCCTGCTAATTAGTAGTGCCGAAATAGCGCATCAGAGGGCACCTAATCAAAAATCCTAGTGGATTCCTACCAAGGGTGGTAGAAGAGTAGACGTACCCAAGTTTAGTGGGGAACTATAATAGCTCCTTGTGTCCTCTGTGTTTGATTTCTTTTCTGTGTTGTGTTGTGTGCTATTTTCATTTTTCTTTTTATTTCAGTTTTTATTTATCACTCGCTCTATACACATATACTTATATCAGTATTTTCAATTCCGCTATAAAACTAAGGGAAAAGTTTTAAACTCTATTCACCCCCCCCCCCCCCCCCCCCCTCTAGAGTTAATTTAAGATCTAACCTCCACTTTCATGATCATATTTCTTTTGCGCAAGAGGCTTTGTCAGTAAATCTGCTATGTTTTCTTTAGTTGGTACTCTGCAAATGTTCACATCTCATCGATCGACAATCTCTCGAATAAGATGGAACCGCGAAAGTATGTGCTTGGAGCACTGCTGAGATCTAGGTTCCTTAGCTTGGGCTATAGCACCATTGTTATCATAGTAGAGAACTACTGGATCAACAATGCTAGGAACTACATTTTGCTCGCCAATGAATTTCCTAATCCACACAGCCTCCTTCACCGCATTCGCTGCAGCGATATACTCGGCTTTTGTCGTAGAATCGACAACTGTCTCTTGCTTGGAACTCTTCTAGCTTACAACTCCTCCATTAAGGCAAAATACAAAACCTGACCGGGACTTTGAATCATCCCTATCAGTTTGGAATCTAGCATCTGTGTAACCATTTACAACGAGCTCTTCCTCTCCACCATACACCAAGAACATATCCTTAGTCCTTCTCTCAAGTACTTTAGGATATTCTTGACAGCTATTCTGTGACCATCACCAGGATCAGACTGATACGTGCTCATCATGCTTAAAGTATAAGAGACATCGGTGTACAACCCTCATATTTGTCGAGCCGACGTTGCCTAGCACATGTAAGGGGCAAGCGAACCAAACTATCGGAGATTGTCGGGGACCGAAAAAAGAAAGCCGGGGGGGGGGGGGGGGGGGCAAGCTCTCTTGGGTGAATGGACCTTGGGTCCACTCGCCCAAGGCCCAGGGCGAGTGGACCATTGGTCCACTCTCCCGGGCAAGGGAGCGAGTGGACCATCGGTCCACTCGCCCGCGCAAGGGGGCGAGTGGACCTCGGGTCCACTCGCCCAAGGAGGGGAGTGAGTGGACTCAAGGTCCACTCTCCCCCAGGACATCAGGCGAGTGGACCTTAGGTCCAATCGCCCGGGCAGCTGGGCGAGTGGCCCTAGGTCCACTCTCCCGGGCAGCTGGGCGAGTGGCCCTATGGACCACTCGCCTAGCACAAGCAGTGGACCATGATTCGTCCATCTGACCCCCGACGAGGGGGGAGTGGACGTCTCGAGCTCCACTCACCCCCCACCCCCTCTTGTTTCGGTTGTTCGGGTTAGTTGTTGGGCTGCGGATAGTAGATTTTTGGCTATCTGCAGGCCAATTTTTGGGAAGTCTATAAATAGACCCCCATGGGCACCTTGGGAAGGGATGTTGGTACCCCCCTCCCTCGCGTGTGTGTTGTGAGCAAGCACTACCCCTCCCCTCCCCCTGTCATTGAAGGTGGACGGTGAGGTCATCCTTAGTGCCCTCCAAGGTGCCCAGGCTCAGCATTGGCTTGGGAGGGGAAGTTCCTTGTGAGCTTCCGGGTGGGTGGTGGGACCTCCACGCTACAGCTTAAGGGGTCCGTTTGTGGACTTAGGTGTTCTTCGAGGGTAAGGTTCTTTGGTTCTTAGTAACTAGTCAAGGTTCTAGCCCGGGTCAAGTAAGGGGTAGCTGCATCTTCCTTTCGAACGTCGAAACTAGTTCTCTGGTTTCAACAATCTGGTGCGGTCAGTGTGGAAGAAGCTAGTTCGGAAAGCCCTGAGTAAGTCTCATGGCTAGAAGCGATGAGCTGGGGACTCGCCCCCTGCCGGTGAGTTTGTGAAGAAGGGTGATTTTGACGAGTTTAGGAAGATGATCCTGGAGCTCTTACGGGTTGCACTCCCCCATCACAGTGAGTGCTCAACACCACCTGCATCCGTACTCACCTCGCCCTCTCCGATGGAGGCGGAGCAAGCGCATCGGCAAGGGAAGGATCCAGTCATAGGGGAGGGCTCGGGTCTCTAGGCAAGAGTGCTTTTCAACAGATATCCCGGGACCGGTTACCCCAGCGCGGAAGTGGAGAAAGTGCTTTCGACTCGTCAGGGAGGTTGGGTAAGTCCCTTCTGCGAGCTGATCATCTCAGCTCCCATTCCCGATGGGTTCAGCAAGCCTGCCATGTCTTATTATGCAGGGAAGGATGACCCAATTCAGCACCTCTAGTGGTTCGAAGACATGGCCTCGATCAGGCAAATGTCGGATGCCTTCAAGTGCAGACTCTTCGCCTTCACGTTCAGAGGGAAGGCGAGGGATTGGTTCCACCAGCTCCCGGTGGGGACCATCTACGGCTTCAAGGACCTGCGTTGGAGTTTCTTGCTAAGGTTCTCTACTTCAAAGAAGAGGAGGAAAGGGGCGGATGCACTATTCTTAATTCGGAAAAGGTCAGGAGAGACATTGGGAAGTTACGTGGATAGGTTCCAGGAAGAAGTGCTCTTAGTCATTGAGGTGCCCGGACACATCTTGAAACTGGCCTTCACCCTCGGGTTGCAGCAAGGGCTATTCAGGATGAGTTTGACTCGGGACCCCCCGGTGTCATTCGAAGAGCTGATGGAGCGCGCTGCCCGGGAGATCGAGTGTGAAGCCACAAATCAAGAGTTCATGGCAAGACTGGCCAAGGGCGCGGAGGAGGAGAGGAAGGAGCATGGAGGAAGCAGGAGAGAGGAGGTGAGGAGTCAGGGACACCATTGACCCCCCGCTGGGTCGGAGCAAGGCTGGAGGTCTCAACCGCCAGCCTTCCGACCAGCCTGGAGGCCGCCTGGGGGCCCTCTCATGGACAAGGAAGAGCCACTTCCATGGAGGAGGAGGTTATCAAAGAAGGCAGGGACGGTTCAAACTGGCGGGCTGGCAGCCCGACGCAAGGCCGCTGCAAGCTCTACCCCTGCAGGCTATGGCGATCGGACGAAAGAAGGGAGGGAAGAAGAGGGCCCGCCTAGGGAACGGGATAGGCGAGCTGGCACTGCTATATTGTGACTTCCATCAGCAGGAAGGTCATGCGACCGCAGCCTGCCCTGAGTTCCTCGAGATGAGAGAAGGAGGGAAAGCCCCAGTAGGGGGAAAGCAGCTCTGCCTGGAAGGTCCAAGGGGAAAAGGAGAAGGGAAGAAGAGAGAAGAAGAGGAACCATGCGAGGAAAGAACCGACCTGGGGGCCATGGGTGGGATTGGGGTGATTCATGGAGGAGTGGGTATAGAGGCCACCTGAAAGGGTAGCCTCCATACCATATATCGTTGGAGTATCGCTTCAACCTCCCGATACCCACCCCCTGGTGAGAAGATTACCTTCTCAGCCCAAGATATGCCGTCCCATGAGGATCCCTTCCGCGACGCAATCGTCATCAAGGCCGCCATCAAAAACTTCACGGTCTCCTGAATCCTGGTCGACAACGGGAGCTCGGTAAATGTGGTGTTCAAGAAGGCTTTTGACAAGATGAAGGTCGAGTCGAAACGGGTGTTAGCGTCAGATGGGCCGCTCTTCGGGTTCTCCAGAGAAAGGAAGGAAGTGGAAGGAGGAGTCGAACTCCTCGTCACTTTGGGGGGTACGTACAAAAACCGCCAGTTCGCCATCATGGATGCGCCGAGTAGCTACAAAGCCATCTTCGGGCATCCCCTCCTCAGCGCGTACCAGTGCGTGTCGTCCTCATACCACCAGTGCTTGAAGTACATCACTGGAGGAATCCAGGTCCGGGTCAAGGGAGATCCCATGGAGGCGTGCTAGTGCTACGTCACATCTATCAACACGGTCGAGTGGATGAAGAAGGCAGAAGAGATGGGAGAGGTGATGGAGGCGAAGGCCGGGGAGTATTTGGCCATGTAAGCGCGAGGAGGCGCAGAGTAATGAACTTGTATCGTCTCAACTATGAATGAAAATAGTTTCTTTTTTGTCAGGTAACACCTATAGGAAAGATCCCCGACTAGAGACCATTCTCCGGGCTCAGTCATTCCGGCAGAAGGGAGACTCATCGGGTCGACTCGCTACTTGACTAAGTGGCTTAGGGAAGGTGTTGAGTTCCTCTTCCTCTAGGTGAAGGTAAGCACCTTGGACGTGGATGGGTACTCCACCCCCATTTGGTAAGATCCCCGACTAGAGACCATTCTCCGGGCTCAGTCATGCCGACAGATGGGAGACTCATCGGGTCGACTCGCTGCTTGACTAAGTGGCTTAGGGAAGGTGTTGAGTTCCTCTGCCTCTAGGTGAAGGTAAGAACCTAGGATGTGAATGGGTACTCTGCCCCCATTTGGTAAGATCCCCGACTAGAGACCATTCTCCGGGCTCAGTCATGCTGGCAGATGGGAGACTCATCGGGTCGACTCGCTGCTTGACTAAGTGGCTTAGGGAAAGTGTTGAGTTCCTCTACCTCCAGGTGAAGGTAAGCACCTAGGATGTGGATGGGTACTACGCCCCCATTTGGTATGATCCCCAAATAGAGACCATTCTCCGGGCTCAGTCATGCCGGCAGATGGGAGACTCATCGGGTCGACTCGCTACTTGACTAAGTGTCTTAGGGAAGGTGTTGAGTTCCTCTTCCTCTAGGTGAAGGTAAGCACCTAGGACGTGGATGGTTACACCGCCCCCATTTGGTAAGATCCCCGACTAGAGACCATTCTCCAGGCTTAGTCATGCCGGCAGATGGGAGACTCATCGGTTCGACTCGCTACTTAACTAAGTGACTTGGAAAGGTTATGAGCACCTCCGCCTCCAGGTAAGCTAGGCCCCTAGGACGTGGATGGACATTCCACCCCCAGTTGGTTTAAAAAAGTTCTTCTGCCCTCAGGTAAGCTAGGCCCCTAGGACGTTGATGGGTACTCCACCCCCAATTAGTTTGAGAACGTGTTGGGTTCCTCCGCATAAAGGAAAGCTAATCCCCTAGGGCGTGGACGGGTACTCCGCCCCCAAGTGGTTTGAAAATGTGTTGAATCCCTCTGCCTCCAGGTAAGCTAAGCCCCTAGGACGTGGACCAGCTCTCCTCTCCTGGTTGTTCCAGCAAGTTGGTCTAAGGTATGACAAGATGGTAAGCACTCTTCATCGTAGGAACAGATCTCAAACCAAACAGTTGTTATGCTTGAATAGCGAATAGTTGAGGAAAAGAGAAGGTTCGCCAAATAGTTGCATGTTCATGGATAATACAGGTTACATAAACAGGCATTTTTCCCTTAATAGTTAGCACACAAATGAAGATACAAAGTAATCATGACCTGCGAAAAATAAAAAAGAGAGGAGGTTCCTAGCAACTCCGACATTCAGTGGGAATAGCCACCGCTGGAAGGGGGCAAGCTGGGACACACGGGGGAGGGGTATGGCTCAAAAAGGATATCGCTAGTAGAGACCCCCCTCCAACCGTCACGATGGGCGTCCGCCTATGAAGGGAAATCACCAAGGCCTCGGTCGTCTTCTTCGCTATCTCCCTCCGGGTGCTTTCAGCCATAGCAGGGGAAGGTGGGACGAGCGCCGCTGTCCGCGATGGTCCACCTCTCTCCCCCTCCCGCAACTGCCTCTGGGCTTCAGCAAGCTGAGCCCTCAGGTCCTACACCTCTCGATCTGACTCCTCGCATCGCCTCCTGAGCGAATCAGCAGCCATTGGTCCATGCATGTGAAAAAGGTAAAAAGGTTACAACCGCTGAAGAAAGGAGACGTGAAAAAGAAGGGAAGTTCCACCAAAGCAAGCACGAACCAGGCCACCAGATGACTGCTCTAGGAGATTCTCAGAGGTGACTAGGCGTGTGGAGAGGTCAGCAGCCCTCTCTTCAGTAGCCCGAATCGACACATCGGCTTGCCTCAGCTTCTTCGAGAGTCTAAGACCTCGGTGGGAAGTCATATGCGAGAGTTCAGTCGTGCGAAGCAGGGCTTGCAAGCTCATGCAGGCAAGATCACGCATGGACTTTTTCTTGTAAAAGGCCACATCATGTCGGCCATAAAGACCAAAGGAGAGGTTGTACGCGGCATCCCCGAGAGGTTCACTCTCTATCCATGAGGGATGATGGGAGGTGATCGAGACCCAGTTCATAGCCTCATCCCAGTGAAGGATAGGGTCACTGAAGGAGTCAGTGGCGTCCCCCCCCCCCCATCTCAAAGTTGGGGTGATTCGCCAGCGCGTCAGGGTCACTCGGTTCCCCCTTCTCCCTTAGCGCTACCTCTAAACCCTCCCTGCGGACAGCCTTCCCCTGCCGCATCATTGGTCCTCTTGGCGGGGAAGAAGGTGTAGCCTCCTCCACCACCTGCTCCTTCTCTCCCCGTTGCCTCATCGTGGGGACCTTAGGGGCGGAGGCACATGTAGTGATAGCCTCCTTAACGAACCAGCGGGCGGATGAAGAGCTCCCCCTTGCGAAGGGAGGGTGTCGTGGACGAGTCCGCTCACCTGAGTGACTCAAGGTCAAGGTAAGTATCCGCATGTATGAATGAGGAAGGAAAAATAGGTAGGACATCAGAAGGGAGGGGATACCTATCCCAGGCTCAATATAGGTAAGACGGCTGATGTTCCTCCTGACGTGCTTGACCTGGAAGCTCTCGCACTCAAGATAGCTATGAAGTACGGCTTCCTCCCCACCAAAGCGAGGGGCCTTGCAGGCCTTCTCGGATCTCTGGATGGGCGAGAGGGGGATGTCACCAAAGTCACCTTGGATGAATAAAAAGGTTTCATTCCAGTGATGGACCTTGTTGGATGTCTCGCACACCTTCACGTGCATGCCGGTGAGGAAACATACCCCATCAGGGGTCGCTCGGAAGACGAACACCTTGCAAAACACGGTCAGGTCAAACTCAACCCGTTCCTCTCGCAGATAGCAAGCATAGGCCATCAACATCAAGACCGCGTTAGAGTTAACCTGGGTTGGGACCACGCCGAAGTAGTTCAAAAACTCCTTCACCTCAGGCCATAGGGGAAGTCGTAGGCCAGCTTCTAAGTGGGCAAGTGGGAAGGCGAGCCTGTTGAAATTATTGAAGTGAAGTGGAAGATGGCCGGCGGTCTGTATATTGGTGACTGCAGAGACAGCACGGTCTTTGTGCTGGTGCTCTGCCAGTCTGACTTTGGCGGTCTGCTGTGATTGGCCAGTTTGTTCAAACCAGGCGGGCTGTTCTTGAGTAACCGCTGTGACCGGGCGGCTTATGCAGGTTGATCTGGCGACTTGTCTGAAGTCGGCCAGATGTTCTTGGTTTGCTCTAGGCGGTCTAAGGAAGGAGTGATCTGTGTCCACGCGGCTTGTGCGCGGTCTGCTGCTGATTTGCGGTCTTGGATAGGATGTTGTCCAAGTGGTGTGATTGCGCGGTCTGCTCTGTGAGACCGCTCGCGATCTGATGGGTGGTGACTGTACCTCTCTTGCGGCGGTGACGACATCCGTCCTCTCGCCTATAAATAGGGGTGCAGGGCCTGTCATTCATAACGAGAACTGTAAGAACTAGAGCCTGGGTTATTTTGTGCGGTCTCAACTTTGAGGTCGGGCGGTCTCGGAAGCGAGTTGACTGTTTGTTGTGTTCGCAGGTTTGCGATCAGCGGATTACGGTCTCCTTCCTTGGTGATTTCCCAGTGGCTTGAATAAACAGTTTGGCAGCGGCTTGTCTGCGGACTAGTTTATGTTGTTCTTGTGCTGTTCGCAGAGAGCTCGGCGATCAGGCTACCTTCTGTGGTTAGGCAATCTGAGTTGCAGTCTGACGACAAATTATGTTCTCTGTTCTATTCAATAAGCTCCAGTTCGTGCGGTCTGAGGTGGCGGTCTTACAGTGCAGGTCATCTTGCCTGTATTCTGTTCGTGCGGTCTCAGGACAAGCCGGGCGGTCTCTGGAGTGCAGCGGTCTCTGCGGTCTCTGCGGTCTCTGCTTTGTCATGTCGCCAGATTTGTGTTTTTTGGTGTGTTTGTTCTTCTCTCCTTCGTGATTCTTATGAATCATGTCTCGCCATGTATGTCTCGAAATGTAATGAAGTTTTGTGATTTAATAAAGACTATTGTGTTGCTGTGTGGCATTGTGGTTGTTTGGCTATAACTCTGTTGATGCAACTCCTGCTTACTCATAAACGGTTCATCAAAAATTTTAACATCGTATCAGAGGTAGGTTTTTTGAGCGGATAAGCAGTGTTCAACTTGAGTTGCCATCGTATTTGTGAAGAAGAAACCACATAGTTTTCCATGGAAGTTGGATACGCAAGAGGGCTTGGTATTGAACTCCTCACATCGACTAACTACAAGAAGTGGAAGTCGTGTATGGAGAGTTACTTGCTTGGGGAGGATCTATGGGAGATAGTTGGAGGAGAAGACACACAAGAAGTTCATCTAGCAGGAGATAATATGGCAGAGGTGAGACTTTGGAGGAGGACTAATGCAAAGGCAGAGTTCAAACTCAAGAGGGCTATCTCACCAGAGCTATTCGATCACATGATTGGATGTAACTCTGCTGCTGAGATTTGGACGTCTCTGGACGGGCTGTTCAATAAGAAGAATGTAGCTCAGCTACAGTTTCTTGAAAATTAGTTGGCGAAGGCCTCTCAAGGTGATCTTTCCATCTCTACTTTCTTTCTTAAGAAGAAGAACCCCACAGTAGATATTTCTGCATTGGACCCTGATGAGCCCATCTCGAAGGCAAAACTGAAGAGGCATATCGTCCGAGGGTTGCGGAAGGAGTATCTTGCCTTTGTGACGTCAGTTCAGGGATGGGCAAATCAGCCATCTCTTGAAGCTGGAAAACTTACTTGCTTCGCAGGAAAGTTTAGCAAGACAGATGGCGGGGACTTCTATCTCTGGGGGAGATAGTGATGTGTTGTTCTCTGGGAAGAAGAAGAAGTGGGAGAAGAAGAAGCCAGGTCATGATGGACCCTCTACTTCAGGTCAACAGGATAGGGGTTATGTTCCTAAGTCTGATGGGAAGAAGAAGGGAGAGGGACCAAGGTGCTTTAGGTGCAATAAGACCGGCCACTTCAAGAAGGATTGCTGGGTTAATCTTCAGCCGGGACATACAGCGGAGAAGGAGAAGCCAAAGTCTGATGAAGCTGGATGGGGAGGAGCCTTTGCGGCCAATATGACGGCGATGCCCATTAAGGCCTTGGCTGCCATCAACTTCAAAGAGGATTGGATCGTAGATTCAGGGTGTGGGCATCACCTCACTGGGGATGAATCAAAGTTCTCTTCTTTGGCGCCTTACTCAGGTAACGATGCAATCATTATGGCTGATAATTCTGTTCATGCAGTAGAACAAGAAGGTGTTGTCTCTCTGAGCAGTGATAAGGGTCCACTCACATTGAGGAGTGTTTATCACGTGTCGGGTATGAAGAAAAATCTCTTCTCTGTGACCAATGCGGTCGATGCCGGTTATCATGTTTTGTTTGGCCCAACAGAAGTGAAGTTTCTTAAAACTCAACCGGAGAAGGGAGATGTAATTCATGTTGGAAAGCGGGTAAAGGACTTGTTCGTTCTATCGACAAGTACCTATGTTGACAAGATGAGGACCAATGATAGCGCGGTTATCTGGCATGAAAGGTTGGGGCATGTAGGCATGAACAAATTGAAGGCTATGGTGGTAAGGGGCCTTGTCAAGGGCTTGCCTAGCCTGTCCTCCTATGGAGACGGTCATGTTTATGCGGGATGCAGTTTGGTAAGTCTCATCGACTTCCATTTGATAAATTGCAAACTAGGTGCGAAGCGCCGCTGGAGTGCAATCAAGGTGATTTGATGGGACCAACTGCCACTCCAAGCCTTAGAGGCAACAAATATATGTTGGTGTTGATCGACGATTACACCAAATATGTCTGGGTGTATTTTCTGAAAGAGAAGTCGGAAGCTTTTGCGAAGTTCGTGGAGTTCAAGGAGCTGGTGGAAGGTCGGTTAGGCATGCAGGTGAAAAAATTGAGAACTGACAATGGTGGGGAATTCACCTCTGGTGAGTTCTCAAGTTTTTGCAGGAAGCACGGCATCCGGAGAGAGCTCACTTGTGCCCATACTCCACAGCAAAATGGCATTGCAGAGCGGAAGATCCGTCATCTGATGGAAACCTGCAAATTCTGGCTTCATGCCAAGAGTATCCCAAAGTCCTTTTGGGCGAAGGGAATGTCTTGTGCGGCATACGTCATCAACAGGATGCCTCTAAGTCCTATCAACATGAAGACCCGTCACGAACTGATGTTCAAGGAGAAGCCAAGTGTTGCACACCTTTGGGTGTTCGGGTCAACCTGTTATGTGCATATCCCTGATGCTCTTCGGACAAAGCTAGATGCGAAAGCAAGGAGGCTAGTCTTCGTTGGATATGATGAGCGAAAGAAGGGGTGGAGATGCAAGGATCCTGAGAAACGGAGATGAGTGGTATCTCGGGATGTGGTGTTCGATGAGGTGACTTCCTACAAGGAGAGTTCAGGAGTTGAACTACCAGAGAGCAGGGTTGATGAAAAAGGGAAGGCTGTGGGAAATCTTCAAGTGGAGTTGCCTGTTTCACCAGGAGCTCCAGTTATGTCAAGCTCAGAGATGGAGGCTTCAGGTTCTGGAAGCAGGGGGAGCCATGCTCCAAGTTCGCATGGAAGAGGAGCTAGCACAGAAGAAGCAGCTGAGGAGGTGGTTAGTCAGGTGCAACCTCTTAGGAGGTCGAAGAGGACTATCAAGCCACCGGATCGATACACAAGAGGAAACATGGTGAGCTTTGTCTCATGTTTCTTTACTGGTCCCTTGGATGAGCGGGAGCCGTCGAGCTTTGAGAAGGACAAAGGCATGAAGCAGTGGGACATTGCTATGCAGGAGGAGATGGATTCTCTCAAGAAGAATGAGACTTAGTCTCTAGTGCCCAGGCCCAAGGGCATTACCCCTGTGACATGCAAGTGGGTCTATAAGCTCAAGAAGAAAGCTGACGGCACGATCGAGTGATACAAGGCTCGCTTTGTGGCTTGCGGGTTCTCACAGCAGTACGAAGAAGATTATAATGAGACGTTCAGTCCAGTGGCAAAGATGACTTCGGTTCGATTTGTTATTGCTTTGGCGGCATCCAGTGGATGGGAGATTTGGCAGCTCGACATGAAGAATGCTTTCTTATACGGAGAGATTGACAAGGATATCTTCATGATCCAACCGTCGGGCTTCATCTCGGAGGATTGTCCGGATTACGTCTGCAAACAGAAGAAAGCCCTGTATGGGTTGAAGCAAGCGCCTCGAGAGTGGTATGGGAATATCGCGAAGTATCTTCTATTTTGCGGGTTCTTTGCTTCAGACTCTGATTCTAGCTTGTTCGTCAAGAAGGAGGGGGTGCTTTGGGTTATGGTTCTGCTGTATGTGGATGACATGATCGTCATCGGGAACTCGAAGGAGGCAGTAGCAAGGCTGAGAGATGAGCTTGCTATCAGATTTGAGATGAAGGATCTGGGTGAGCTCCACCATTTCCTTGGACTCAAAGTTCAGAGGTGAGAGAGCGGAGTGTTCATTTCTCGGGCTGGATATGCGGAGCGGATCGTTCAATAATTCGGCATGGAGGAAGGGAAGAGCAGCTCTATACCTCTGGAACAGCATCTTAAACTTCGGAAGGATGAGGGGAGAGTTCTATCTGAACTGTTGGTTTTCCGAGCTCTGGTTGGGAGCTTGATCTACTTGACCATCACGAGGCCAGATATTGCTTATGCAGTTGGCAAGGTGAGTCGGTACATAGCGGAACCACGGAAGCCTCATCTTCTGGCGGCTAAAGGAATTTTGAAGTATGTGAAGTCGACCTCTGATCTGGGTCTCCTATATAGGAATGGGTCAAGCTTGGAGTTGCTTTGATACATGGATGCTGATTACGGGGGAGACGTGGATGATCAGAGATCAACGTCTTGTTATGTCTTCATGGCAGGCCCCACTGCTATTTCTTGGTGCAGCAAAAAGCAGGACTCGATGTAACACCCTCCCTGTTACATAGCATATAACAGTAGGTCCGTCCGGGACCCCATGCCATATGAGATGAACAGAAGAGCGCGGTACTAAAATTAGCAGTTATAAACCAGTCTATAGCATTGTCCACATACGTTACTAGGAATGTTCTGTACATCTCATATGGCGTGGGGTCCCGGCCGGACCTACTGTTATATGATATGTAACAGGGAGGGTGTTACACTCGGTGTCTGTATCTACCACAGAAGCGAAATAAAAAGGCTTCGGCCTTGGCAGCTCAGGAAGCAGTTTGGCTCAGGAGGTTGGTGGAGGATGTTCATGAGGAGGTTCGAGGTCCCACTATGCTACGCGGGGACAATGAGAGTGCTCTCAAGTTGGTTAATAATCCAGTCTATCATGCGAGGACCAAGCACAT
The DNA here is from genome assembly GCA_033032865.1 of Dactylorhiza incarnata. Lineage (NCBI taxonomy): Eukaryota > Viridiplantae > Streptophyta > Magnoliopsida > Asparagales > Orchidaceae > Dactylorhiza > Dactylorhiza incarnata. The sequence continues at coordinate 5,103,275 of JAWHQI010000033.1, read as the reverse complement.
TGAGATTGAGCACCATTTCATTCGTGAGAAGGTGTTGGGAGGATCTCTTATGGTCGAGCATGTTCGGAGTGTGGACAATGTTGCTGACAACTTCACAAAGCCACTGACAAAGGGACCGTTTACTCGATTGCGGAGTTTACTCAGGCTAGTTTCCACTTCCCACTTCAAGAGAGAGTGTTGAAATTATTGAAGTGAAGTGGAAGATGGCCGGCGGTCTGTATATTGGTGACTGCAGAGACCGCACGGTCTATGTGCTGGTGCTCTGCCGGTTTGACTCTGGCGGTCTGCTGTGATTGGCCAGTTTGTTCAAACTGGGCGGTCTGTTCTTGAGTAACAGCTGTGACCGGGCGGCTTATGAAGGTTGATCTGGCGACTTGTCTGAAGTCGGCCAGATGTTCTTGGTTTGCTCTAGGCGGTCTAAGGAAGGTATGATTTGTGTCTGCGCGGCTTGTGCGTGGTCTGCTGCTGATTTGCGGTCTTCGACAGGATGTTGTCCAAGTGGTGTGATTGTGCGGTCTGCTCTGTGAGACCGCTCGCGATCTAATGGGTGGTGACTGTACCTCTCTTGCGGAGGTGATGACATCCATCCTCTCGCCTGTAAATTGGGGTGCAGGACCCACCATTCATAATGAGAACTGTAAGAACTAGAGCCCGAGTTGTTTTGTGCGGTCTCAACTTTGAGGTCGGGCGACCTCAGAAGCGAGTTGACTGTTTGTTGTGTTCGCAGGTTTGCGGTCAGCAGGTTGCGGTCTCCTTCCTTGTTGATTTCCTAGTGGCTTGAAAAAACAGTTCGGCAACGGCTTGTCTGCAGACTGGTTTATGTTGTTCTTGTGCTGTTCGCAGCGAGCTCGGCGATCAGGCGACCTTCTGTGGTTAGGCGATCTGAGTTGCGGTCTGACGACAGCTTCTGTTCTCTATTCTGTTCAATAAGCTCCAGTTCGTGCGGTCTGAGGTGTCGGTCTTGCAGTGCAGGTCATCTTGCCTGTATTCTGTTCTTGCGGTCTCAGGACAAGCCGGGCGGTCTCTGGAGTGCAGCGGTCTGTGCGGTCTCTGCTTTGTCAGGTCGCCATATTTGTGTTTTTTGGTGTGTTTTGTTCTTCTCTCCTTCGTGATTCTTATAAATCATGTCTCGCCATGTATGTCTCGAAATGTAATGAAGTTTTGTGATTCAATAAAGACTATTATGTTGTTGTGTGGCATTGTGGTTGTTTGGCTATAACTCTGTTGATGCAACTCCTGCTTACTCCTAAACGGTTCATCAAAAATTTTAGCAGAGCCAGTTCTCATAGAAGCAATTAATGGCCTCGCCCTGGGACGGACGTCGAGACGTCCACCCCTTGGGAAGGTAGGAGCTCTTGAATTCTGAGAACTCCTCCTTTGATACATTCCCTTCAGGAAAGGAATGCTCGGAAAAATTGGCCGCACATTGTTCCCGGACATTCCTGGCAACAGGAGGACGGTTGGGGGCCATCTCGCTGGGTAAGGGAGAGGGAAGAGAGCTGACCTCAAGGGGAATGCAAGGCAAGAGAAGGGCGCGAATATGATGGTGAAGTAGAAGAGAGGGGAGGGGTATTTTGTTGGAACAACCCTATTACAAATTTGGGCTAGGATCACTATATGTTGAACTAGGATCAAGTTGACCCCATTGTATAGTTTAAGGGTTAAGTCTTTAGGCTGATAGATTAGCTAGAACTTAATGAAAAAGTTAAGTTCCCAGTGTTCGACAAATGGCTATCGGAGCTCGACAGATGGCTGCCAGCGCTCGACGAATTCTTGCCAGCGCTCGACAGTTTTCCATCCAGCGCTCAACAGTTCTCCAGCCAGCGCTCGACAAATTTCCAGCCAGCGTTCGACATTCTCTGAGCAGCGCTCGACAAATTCCAGCCAGCGCTCGACAAATTCTTTATTAAGGCTTAGATCGACAAATATTAATTCCAGATCAATTAATACCTTAAATACCAGTTCTCTGAACACAGATCGACAACTTTAACGGATCTATTCAAATATCTTTGGACATATTCAAGTCAGATAAGTAAGAATATTATATTCAGTTATTATATTCTTTCTTTCCTTTTTCCAAGACAGAAATAGCCATTGACAATTAATGCAAAGGGATATTACACGGCTAAGAAATTAAAGGACCTGCCAAAGTCATTTGGTTTTTGTTGTTATTCCAAGAAAGGATTAAAGGCTGATTTTTCTATTTCCAAAAAGAGAAGATATCAAGACAGACATTATTGTCTCAGCTCTCGAAAGAATTCAAATATATTCTTACAGAATACAGAGAGAGAAAATCAACAAACATAGAGAAAAAAAAGAAGAACACTCAGTCAACATTCTCTAGTCTTCTTCTTCCTCAAGCAGCAATCATCTTCTCTCTGAGAACATCCTCTTCAAGATCCATCTCTCAGATATCTGCTGCAAGTTCAAGTCTTCAAAAAGAGCAACAAGGAATCTGAAGAACATTTTCTTCCAGATCAATCTGCTACAGAATATTTTTGTCTTCAAGAGAAAGCTTCTCCATCATCTGTCAAATACTTCAATTAGACAGGGGGAGCTTTACAACAAGCCCACTAGAGTCTTCTCTCAGCATCTTGACAGAGAAGAACACTATAAACTCTTTCTCACCTCTCCTGTACAGGGTTAATACTCCCTTCAAAAGTGTAACACCTTGGTGGCAAGACACCTGATCAAAAAATCTAGTTGGTTTTGAGCACCTGAACAAAAGCTCTGTGGTGTGTGGACACCTGATCAAAATCACCTTGGTGTTAGGGCACCTGATCAACCCTCCTAGTGGACTCCTACCAAGGGTGGTAGAAGAGTGGACTACCCAGATTTATTGGGGAACCACTATAAATTCCTTGTGTCTTCTATGCTTGATTATTTCTTTGTGCTGTGTTGTGTGCTTTTATTTATTCAGTTTTTCTGCTTATATATTTATCTCACACTGCTTACACATATATATAACACTATTTTAATTCTGCTATAAAAACTAAGGAAAAGTTTTTTAATACTGTATTCACCCCCCCCACCCCCCCCCCCCCCCCCCCCCCCCCTCTAGAGTAACTTAAGATCTAACCTCCACTTTCAATTGGTATCAGAGGAAGTTGATTCTTTACAGGCTAACACCTGAATCACAAAGATCAATTAGATCTTAAATTAATTTAGAGTTTTTATTTTAACTATTTTCTGTTAAAAACTCATGGCACAAAACAAGGAGTATTCAAGCACAAGACCTCCTATGTGCAATCTTAGCAAGTTTGCACTTTGGAAAGCAAGGATTAGGCTTTATATGAACTCTATTGATGAAGAGATTTTCAATGTTATTCTGATAGGGCCTCCAGCACCTACAGCATCAACAAGCACTGAAGCTACAGCAGACAATCATGCTGTCCCACCTCCTGAGTGGACAGAAACACAAAAGAATCAAAGAAGTGCAGATGCTAAAGCCTTGAACATTCTGGCTCAAACTATGTCTAATGACATATTTCAAAAAGTGGTTGAATGTACTTCAGCTAGAGAAATTTGGATCTCACTAAATAATATGGTTGCAGGTTCTGCAGATGAAAGAAAAGACCGAAGATCACACTTGATCTCTCTGTATGAAAACTTCAAGAAAGGAGAAACAGAGAAAGTTGCTGACATGTATAACAGACTCAGTCTCATAATCAATGAACTGAAATCTCTGGACAAAGTGATATCTATCACTGAAATAAATGATAAGATCCTAATGTGCTTCCCCAGCACATGGGATTCTAGAATCTGGCCAATCAAGGAAGCCAGAAGTCTCAATGAGATTACCACTGAAGCTTTGTTGGGCAAACTCAAATATTATGAGCAGCTCATCAAATCCAGCGAAGCTGAATCATCCATTTCATCTCCAGCAACAAAGAAAGAAAAGAGCATAGCTTTCAAAACAGCTGATGCAGAAGAAGAAAAGACTCCAAAAGATGAGGAGTTTATGAGTCTCATAGCCAAGAGATTTTACAAAATGGCTAAGAAGGACTTCAAAAAGAAGGAGTCCAGATCAAGAGAAAAGCAAAGGTATGACAAATCAACTCCTAAAGAAGTTATTTGTTATGGTTGCAGGAAACCTGGACACTACCTGACAGAATGTCCAGAAAATCAAAAGAAAGAGAAGAAAAACGATAAAGAAGAGAAGAGCTCCAGCAAGTCAACCTCCCACAAGCACAAAAAGAAGGGAAGAGTATTTATAGCAGAATCCTGGAGTGACACTAAACCAGAATCATCATCTAGCTCATCTGATGATGATGATGAAGAAAATTCAAAGGAAAGTGACCAATGTCTGATTGCAATATATGACTCAGCCAGTGAGTCAGAATATGTTTCCTCATCCAGCTCCAGTGATGATGAAGAAGAAAGAACATTCTGCATGATGGCTATCAATGCCTCAGGACATAATTCTGATAAGGAAAAATCAGAATCTGAAGCAGAAGATGATGCAGATCAGGTATTATCTCATTTTGATTTTACTTCAGTTGAATTCAAGGCTGAATTCAAAGTTCTTTGCTTAGACTTACTAAAATCTGAGAAAGAAATAATCTCACTAAGAAATAAGCTAGCTGATATGAAAATTATAATTAAAGAAAATATAAACCTTAAAAATGATTTGGCTGCCTCTAGGGAACATATTGTTCTCATTGAGAGCAAGTTGTCTGAAGCCAAGAAGTTTGAAGAATCCCTAAATGGGAGAAGCATCAAACTGATGGACATAACAAGTATAGTAAATGCTAGACTCAATAGCAAACTGGGCTTGGGTGCTTCATCAAGTGAGCCACCTCTAGTTAAGAAGAATATATTGTCTACACCCATAAAATTCATATCTGCTAAAGGCAAAGTGGCTGTAGAAACAAATAAAGTTATTTCAAGCAAGTCTGTTAAGAATAAAAGAATTCAGAAGAATTCGTCGAACGGAGCTCAACAAAAAGACTTAAATTTGTCGAACGACGATCGACGAAAACTGAAAACAGATTTTCAGTATAGTTATGACATGGACGGCGATCGACGAAATCATGTACATTCGTCTAACAGTGGTCGACGAACTTACCCAAATTTGTCGAACAGATACTATACACAGAATTTCAGGAATTCTAATTCTAAACACACTAAGAATCCTTTTACTGAATGGATTATACCTCCAAGGAGATATCATCCACAAGGCTATAAGGATCGGCCTGAAATGTCCTTTATTTCTGAGTATTGTGGTATGACAAAAGGACCCAAGGTAGTCTAGGTCAAAAACAACTAGTTTATGTTTATGTCTTTGCAGGTACACAGCTGTCCAAGAACAAGTGAAAATGGTCTTTGGACAGTGGCTGTTCAAAACATATGACAGGGAACAAGGCAAATCTGAACAATTACAAGGCAAAGCTTGGACCAAAAGTCATATTTGGAGACTCCAACTGTGGACATACCAAAGGCTATGGAAAAGTCAAGGTTGGAGAAGTCACCTTCAAAGAAGTAGCTTATGTGAAGGGACGTAAGCATAACCTTATCAGCATAAGTCAATTATGTGATGAAGGGTTTCAGGTAACATTTAATAAATTGAATTGTCTTATTAAATCTACTGATGGTATTACTGTTTTATCAGGTATTAGGCAGGGTAATATATATTTAGTGAATTTTTATTCATCTACTTCAGAAGTTTGTTTATTTAGTGATGTAAGCAAATCTAGTGAACTTTGGCATTAGAGATTAGGACATGTAAACCTTAGGACCATTGCTAAATTATCTAAGGACAATCTTGTTAGAGGTTTACCCTTAGGTTCATACAAGAAAGAAGGTCTTTGTAGGGCATGTCAACTAGGCAAGCAAACTAAAAATAGCTTTAAATCATTATCTAAAAGTGATTCACCTAGAATCTTATATTTTGCTACATATGGACCTTTTTGGACCTATAGCAACAAAGAGTTTAGGGGGGAAGTCTTACACTCTAGTTATTGTAGATGACTTCTCTAGATTCACTTGGGTGTTCTTTTTGAGAGAAAAGTCAGATAACTTTAAAGTTCTTACAAACTTTCTTAAGGGCATATAGATTGAGTACTCTACTGTAGTTGCATTGATCAGAAGTGATCATGGTACTGAGTTTGAGTCTCTTCTTATGCAAGAATTCTGTGAGATGGAAGGTATCAGGCATTGCTTCTCTGCTCCTATAACTCCTCAACAAAATGGGGTAGTTGAAAGGAAAAATAGAACTCTAATTGAATCAACAAGAACATTGCTTGCAGATGCTAATTTGCCCCTATCGTTTTGGGCAGAGGTTATTAGCACAGCAAATTATGTTATGAATAGAAGTTTGATACACAAACTTAAGGGAAAGACTCCTTATGAATTACTTAAAGGGAAGAAACCTAAAGTTAACTATTTTAGAGCATTTGGCTGTAGATGTTTCATTCACAATAATGATAAGAAATACCTTAGGAAATTTAAACCAAAATCAGATGAAGGAACTTTCTTAGGTTATTCACTAATCAGTAAAGCATATAGGATTTATAATAAATCTACTCTTAAAATAGAAGAATCTATGCATGTCTCTTTTGATGAAACTAACATGTTTTACAAGGAGAAGATTCCTTCTACCATAGAAAACCTACAGGTACCTATATTAAGTGAGCAGCTAGATCAATTAGCTTTACACAAAGAAGGAATTCTGAATCCTGAACAGCAGAATGCTGAAGAGAGTGAAGAAGAAAATCTCCCAGATTTGCTGAAAGTTCAGAACAGATAACAGCAGATCATTCTTCACAGGATATAGCAGCTGAACAAATTCCCCAAGTGGAAATTATTACTGAACCAGCTCCAACAGTTGACCACATCACAGTTAGAGCCCATCCAATATCACAAGTGATTGGTGATATTTCAGCAGGTGTGCAAACAAGGAATCAAGTAAATCAGAACATGATGCACACATGTTTTCTCTCTCAGATTGAACCTCAATCTCTACAAGATGCAGAACAAGATCCCAACTGGATCATTGCTATGCAGGAGGAACTCAATCAGTTTGAGACAATCCAAGTATGGGATTTAGTTCCTATACCAAAAGACCATCCAGTGATTGGCACCAAATGGGTCTTCAGAAACAAGCTAGATGAACAAGGCAACATTGTAAGAAATAAAGCAAGACTGGTAGCCCAAGGATATTCATAGGAAGAAGGGATTGATTATGATCAGACCTTTGCTCCTGTTGCAAGACTTGAAGCAATCAGAATTTTTCTTGCATTTGCTGCATATAAAAAGTTCAAGGTATATCAAATGGATGTAAAGAGTGCTTTCTTAAATGGAGAAATCAAAGAAGAAGTATATGTGGAACAACCACCAGGTTTCATTTCTCCAACTCAACCCTCTTTTGTATTTAAGCTTAAGAAAGCTCTTTATGGGACCAAACAAGCTCCTAGAGCATGGTATGAGACTTTAGCTAGTTTTCTATTGGAAAACAATTTCTGTAGGGGCATAGTAGATAAAACACTATTTTTCAGGATACATAAAAATAAAACTTTGCTAGTTCAAATATATGTAGATGATATTATTTTTGGCTCTACTGATTCAAATTTGTGCAAAAGATTCTCTAATCTAATGCAATCTAAATTTGAAATGAGTAGTATGGGTGAGTTATCATATTTCCTTGGTCTTCAAGTGAAGAAAACTCCAAATGGAATCTTCATATCCCAATCTAAGTATGCTAAGGAATTAGTGAAAAGATATGGTATGTCTGATTCTTCCACCATGAAAACACCCATGCCCTCAAATGTTGTTGTTGATAATGATGAATCAGGGAAACCTGTTGATTCAAAAGTATATAGAGCAATTGTTGGCTCACTACTTTATTTAACAGCAAGTAGGCCTAACATAATGTTTGCTACATGTATTTGTGTTAGGTTCCAAGTTAATCCCAAAGAATCTCACTTAATTTTATTAAAAAGAATTTTGAGATATATAAAGGGTTGCCCTAATCTAGGACTTTGGTATCCAACAACATCTGAATTTGAATTATCTAGATTCTCAGATTCAGATTATGTTGGATGCAGAGTAGACAGGAAGAGCACATCAGGAACGTGTCAGTTTCTTGGTGATAGGCTTGTGTCTTGGTTTTGTAAGAAACAAACATCTGTGTCCACATCAACAGCTGAAGCTGAATACATAGTTGCTGGCAGTTGCTGCTCACAGATATTGTGGATACAAAATCAGCTCCTAGACTATGGTGTCAACTTAAATAATTCAACTATATTTTGTGGCAATACTAGTGCAATATCTATAGCACAAAATCCATTCTCCATAGTTGGACTAAACACATAGAAATTAGGCACCACTTCCTTAGGGATAATGTGGATAAAAATAAAATTTGCCTATAATTTATTTCTACTGATTTACAAAGAGCTGACATTTTCACCAAGCCATTGGATGAAAAGAAGAATACCTTCTTTATAAATCAGATAGGAATGATAGATGGAGACTCAATCTGTTAATAATAAAATTTCTATTTATCCCCCAAATTCGCCGAACGGAGGACGACAAATTTGCATCATTTGTCGAACGGTGGTCGACGAATCCTCTTAACCTCAGAGTCGATAAAGAAAATTTCACCTGTCGAACGGTGATTGACGGAAAACATATTTTTGTCGAACGCCGTCTGACGGAGACATAAAGTCTTTTCAACTTCTGCTTTTATTAGGGTTTTGTCGAACGCCGCTCCACAAATGCGCCCCCTTCTCCGGTCTATATAATCTTTATTTTTATTTATTAATAGATCGCGCCTACAGAAATCGTTTCCCTCCAGTTCCCCTCTGCACTTTATCTTTCTCTCTTGCAGGTAGAAATGGCGATTTCTCAAGCAGCGTTCTACTCAATGAAGTTCGATGCTGGGTTTGACATCGATATGGAATCTTCGCACAATCCGGCCAAGTCTTCAAAGATATTCTTCAACCTTTTGAAGAACAACAGCTGAAAAAGTTCATGAACACCAGAATAAAATTGCACATCGCAGAAATCAAAGAATGGGCTTACACGGCTAAGCCAGAGGATGAGAGCATAACTGGAACAATTTCTGGTCATCAGGTCTCTCTTTCCCCAACTATCTTATCTAAAGTTTTTGGTTTTGAGAATGGTGATGATAATATAGAGATAAGTTCTGTTGAATATGAGGAATCTTTGATTAAAATGGGTCATTCTACTGGAAACCCTAATCATCTGCTTAAGAAAAACTTGTCTTTGAACTATAAGTTTTTATCTGATATTGTTGGAAAGGTGTTGTTAGGGAAGACAACAGGTCATGACTATATTAAAAGGCACCAATTTTTGTTGATGGTGGCCTTAATGGAAAGGAAGAAAGTTAATTGGGGATCAATACTTTTTGAGTTGATTAAGAAGAAGGTATCTAAGGATAGTGTATGTTTTGGAAGAATCATAGGTATTGTATTGCAGGAAAGGCACCAAGACCTTCTGGTCTCTCCCAAGGTAACCATAAATGCTAGCAAGAAGCTGACCTCAGCTCTCTTTGCTAAATGGGACAGGTTGTTTCCCAAGAAGAACCCAGGAGCAGTTGCACAAAAGGAAACTTCTGAAGGCACCAGGACTGATCCAGTCACTCCCTCAACCCTTCCATAAGCTCCTTCTACTCCTCCTCTGGTTTCTTCTCCTCATCTCCCAACTCCACCTCCAAATTCTCCTACACCCATTGATGGCATTCCACTTCCTTCATTTACCCTTTCACCTGCTCATACTTCTCCACCTCCATCTCCCATGCATGATGATGACCATCAGTCACCCATCCATCCCTCTTGCCCTATTCATTCAGACATCCCTCACCAACATGCCAATGTTGCAAACATCTTTGTACCAACTTCCATTCCATCTACTTCTCAATCCTCTTCATCCCATCAACCTGAATTTTTATTTCTACATTTCTAATATGTTGCTGATCAGATTCTTGATCACATTCTTCCCAAGATAGATCAAATCCTGGATGCAAAACTTGCTCCAGTGCATCACATTCTTTCTAATCTTGACTCCACCTTGGATGCAAAAATTGCTCCAATTCTTACAGCTGTAACATCCCCAGAACTACTAGACCCCTAAGGTGCACTTGTCATGACAAGGTCATGACATTGCTCTAAGAGACCAAGAATTGCCCTAGAACCAAGGTGAAAAGGAGAAAAACACCTTGGTGTGCAAATAGACAAAATGACTTCAAGGTTTAAGGCTTGATGTCTAAGCCTCAAAATGATCCAATTGACCTCGCCTAACTCTTCCTAATCCTCTAGGGTACTCAATGGGTCACTAATAACCCAATGGGTCAAGACAAATCTAGGGTTTGGGTTAAAATCACCATTTGACCCATTTTGCCTAAGTTGACCTAAATAGGTCAAAAGTGCCCAAAGAGGGTTCACCAAGCGTGAATCACCCTAAATGGAGTCTATGGACACCATAGTCACCATGTGGGGTCATCCTACTCATTAGTTGACCAAGTCAACTCAAAAGTCAACATAGGGTCAATTATACCTAAATTGGGCTTAAATTGGATTCAAACCAAATACAAATGGAATAAAGCCTTAAACAAGGCCCATTTTGAAGCCCACATGCATAATGACCTACCTTCCCACTGAATTCAACATGCAAAGACATGCATGGGGGAAAAGAGGAAAATCCCCCTTCCTCCATTAAGAAACAAGAAGAATTTTGGGAATGAAGGCCAAGTGGCACTCCACACTTCTGCCCAAGGCCATATCTGAACCCCCTAGTTAATTCCCAGCCAAATTGGTGCTGGAGGGGTGCCATTTGGCAGCAAGGAGGAGCAATCAAGGGGAGGCCAACCACCACTTTTCGAATACTCTCTATACAACCCTCCTCATCTCGAAATGATGCCACCATTAGCTTTAGAATGGGGAAAGGAGTCGGGCTGGAGCTTTACAGAGGAGAAAAAGGTGGAGAATCGAGGTTGGGAGCAAGCTCGCCGGAGGAGAGAAGATCCATGGCCGCCGCCGCCGCCAAGCCCCACTAAGGCACAATTTTTCACCCTCTCCCTCTGTGCTAGTCATCTAGGGCCTTAGCAAGGGCAGTCGGGCTCAATTGAGCCGACAGCCATGGGAAATTTCATTTCCGAGCTCCATTTGGGCTACCTCCAGGGATCGTCGGAAACCGCCACCTCCGGCCACCATTCCACCGCTAATCGACGGCCAACCCCTCAATGGAGGTGGTGGCGGCGGCAGATGGCCGGGGAGGGTAGTGGTTGGCCGGGATCAGGGCTCTTTTCCTCTGGGCCGTCGGCTAGAGGAAGGAGACGAAATCACAGCCGTTGATTTCGTCTCCTTGATCTCTATTGGCAGACCAGTTCTTTCTGCCTTAGAATATTCAGAGGTTTGCATGCAAGATTTGAAGGCCTTAGAGGCCATAATTTCAAAAAGTGCTCAGACAAGATTTGTAGATCTTGGTCTCTAGTTTCTATAGGACCCAAGATCAGGCCATTTGGAGTGTGTAGGACCCTAGGCACCTATTTTGGTGGGACTGGTCCTAGGCTAGATCAGAAACTATATTGCTTATAACTTCTTTGTTAAATCTCATCTCTACCTGAAATTTCTACCATGCATGCATGGTATGATGATACACCTAGGGTTTAAATTTGAGAATTTTTGGATGTATATCCACTGAGTTATTTCATTTATTAGCAAAAGTAAATATTTGGTATTAATGGAGTTGTATAATTCCAAACACCCCCAAATTTGGGTGGTAAGCTCTTTATATATATCTAGACCACTGGTAGAAATTTGAGACCATTTGGCCTTGTGCATGTGGAATTATGAGCCAAGCAAGAGCTACGCTAAAGACCTTAAATGTGTGTCTTTAGCAAATTTGGGGAGGAGTGAGCCCCAAGCCTTGGGGTTGACCCAATGGCTTGAGATGTTGGACATGGGTCCATGGCAGTAATATGCCTTCCCAAAAGGTTTTTGGGGATTTTTGGGTACAAAAATCCCAAGATGTGGAATTTACTAAATTACCCCTAATTTAGGTTATAAAATGAAAGGGGGATCATATGATTTTAGAATGAAGTGAAACTTAGGGTTTAGTCTCTGATTTCATTATTATGGCAACATGACTTTTCTGAAGATTTTTGGGAAATATTTCATGTTATAAATAGTTAAAATTACAAATATACCCCTTATGAATCTTGTGCAAATACTGAGTTTTTATTGGTCTGATAAATTTGAGATAAATCACAGTAGGTCATCATGTTAATATAAGCCTATGGTATAAATTAGAAATACGGCCCAGATGCATACTTAATGGTATCTACACTCTTTATGCAGTTTATGTTCACAAGAAATACATTACTTATAAGAATACAAAGGAAGTTGTCAAATGGTAATATGTCATATTACATCTAATGCCCATCGTTGGTTTAAAAATAACTAAGCTGATTCCACCACACCTTCTTCTCGGTTTGATCCTTCAGTGGAATCCAAACGTGTTAATGTACACCGTTGGAATTTATTAAAGAAAGTGTCGTGCGACACCTGGATTGCACTCCCCAACATTTAACTTTGTGTGCTTTCTTCTATGTTGAGAGAGTTGCTTGAAGTAGGTGATACATAGAATCTGGGCTGTTTATCCTTTGGGTATAAATAGGACTTCTTTAGGGTTCTCATAACTAACGAAATAGAAGCCGACGGAAAGAGTTCCGCTCAAACCCTAGACGGAAGGTGTTTCGTCTGAATCGCCTCCGCCGACTTCCTCTCCGATGATCGTCACCGGTGTTGTTCTTCCTGAAGCGGATCTAGCAATCCGTGGAAGCGTAAGGTGTAGTCTTCTTCTCCCAGCTCGTGTGGACTGCTGTAGAGACGTGGACATTATTCTACGTGAGAACTCTTGCAAAGCCGACGAAGGCAATCTTCTTCTTGGAGCATCTAGGTTGGATTTGATCCAATCCCGCCAAGGTAATTTCGTACCTAGCATTTTGATTAACTTCTTGATTCAATATTCATGTTCGATCCGAATCTTTTGTGTTGTTTCTCTTCATTTCTGCTGCGCCTACATTTGTTGGAGAGCAGTCAATTCGTCATGCATGGCTGCCGCCCAGCCAGGAGAAGCTTTGGCCTCTGCCACGGTCAATGGTAGATGATATCGATCAAGAGTCGAGTGCAGCGCTCTATGAGAAGCAGACAAGCCCTGGTAACCACTAAATCAATAAGTGAACTAGTCCCAGGGCTTGTCTGCTTCTCGACTCTTGATCGATATCAATAAGTGAACTATGTGAACTATATAAATTTATCTGAGGGAGTGCAGCGCTCTATGTGAAGCTTTGGCCTCTGCCACGGTCAATGGTAGATGATATCGATCAAGAGTCGAGTGCAGCGCTCTATGAGAAGCAGACAAGCCCTGGTCATCATGTTAATATAAGCCCTATATAAATTTCAGACATGGCATTTTGGGATGCAAACCTCCTTCTCGTCTATAGGTACCCTCAGACCGATAGCGCAGTGACTCCTTGGGCACCGTGCATCTCTCATAAAGCCATGCCTCTAAATTACAGTCCTCAAGATTGTCTTAAAACCGCTTATCACTAGCAGGCATCGCTCGACGCATCCTCTCTATGAAGTCGCGCGACATGGTCGCCGATTAGAAGAACAGTTCATTGCATCTCATTAATACTATGATTAAGGTGGTTGATCATGCTATGAAGCCGCGCGATATCCCGCTCTACTCGCGCTACCGGGATCACGCGAGCAGATAAGGCCGCTACGTCATCATTTACATTAGCAGCACGGTGGATCATCCCAACCGCTGGGAGAGTTGAGCTCGTCCCAACAGCTGGGCGGTGTGATCCACGCTGACCTTCATCAACTGTATTAAGAGGACGCCGGCTTCCGCCGACCTCCCTTGTCAGATGAAGATAATTTTCTCTATAGTAAGCACAGTCCTCCTCGAGCTTGTGGATTTCCTTCTTTCCCCTATCAATCCGGGCGGTCAGCGCAGCAACCTAGTCTTGCTGCGTCTTCTCCTTCTCCCGTCATTCTTTCTGCTTGATCTCCATCGCAACCCGACTTTCCTTCCGCCCAGCTTCCATCTCAGCCCGCATTGCAGCCTTTTCGTCCTGGGCAGCTTTCTCCCGCTCTTCAAGGGCCTTCAACTACTTCTTGAGGGTTTCAAAATTCTCTTGGAGACCGGCCACCTCCTCCTCCATCCGGGTATCCGGGTTCACTGAGGAACTCGGCGTTGTTGAAGATTAGAACATTTAATATCATGTGAGATGGGATAAATAGAACATTTAAAGGCATGATTTTATTTCATAATAAATTGAATACACAAATGTTTAATTTCTATAACGCTAGAAATCAAGGCGAAAATATGTAAAAATACTTTTTGTTGTTTCACCGGTCCTTCTCCCAAGGACTGGTTGGCTATAGCCTATCTATCACCAGATAATTCCTCTAGCCACCCCCTAGATCTACCCTCGACCTAGTCGCCACACACAAGGCGACGAATTACCCCCTAAGCCTCACAAGGACCTAGTCGCCAATACAAGGCAAATTTACCCATGGAATCCTTCCCGGAATTCGACGTTCTCACCGAACAATTTCTCCACACAAAATACAAAAAGGAAAAATAAAAGATTACAAGATAAGTAAAGAGAAACTCCCCAAGAAATTCTGAAGGTGAAGACGAAGTCGATGTAGATGTTAGCATTCTTGTCTGCTTCTCGACTTATTGATTTAGTGGTTACCAGGGCTTGTCTGCTTCTCGACTCTTGATCGATATCATCTACCATTGACCGTGCCTTTAAATGTAGATGTTATTATACAAAAAAGGAGCTACAACAAATCACGTGTGCTTCATCGACCTCAATTCCTCTCGCTGATATCTTATGACCTAAAACCAATCCCTCCCGTACCATGAAATGACATTTTCCCAGTTCAGGGCGAGATTGGTCTCCTCACACCGTTCTAACACTTTTTCTAAATTTTCTAAACAAAAATTGAAGGAATCACCAAACACGGAAAAGTCGTCCATAAATACCTCCATAATACTTTCTACGTACTTGTCGAAAATGGCCAACATACACCGTTGAAATGTTGTCGGCGCATTACATAAGCCAAACGACATTCTTTGATAGGCGAAGGTGCCGAAAGGACAAGTAAACGTCGTTTTCTCCTGGTCCTCAGGCGAGATGGGAATTTGGAAGTAGCCCGAGAGACCATCGAGAAAACAATAAAAGCTATGGCCGGATAATCGTTCTAAGATTTGATCGATGAATGGCAAGGGGAAATGGTCCTTGCGGGTAGCGTCGTTCAATTTGCGATAATCAATACACATACGCCACCCAGTCACCGTCCGTGTTGGGATTAAGTCATTATTGTCATTTAACACTACCATGATCCCTCCCTTTTTAGGAACTAAACTTCACATAGAGTCCCAGGGCTTGTCTGCTTCTCGACTCTTGATCGATATCAATAAGTGAACTATGTGAACTATATAAATTTATCTGAGGGAGTGCAGCGCTCTATGTGAAGCTTTGGCCTCTGCCACGGTCAATGGTAGATGATATCGATCAAGAGTCGAGTGCAGCGCTCTATGAGAAGCAGACAAGCCCTGGTCATCATGTTAATATAAGCCCTATATAAATTTCAGACATGGCATTTTGGGATGCAAACCTCCTTCTCGTCTATAGGTACCCTCAGACCGATAGCGCAGTGACTCCTTGGGCACCGTGCATCTCTCATAAAGCCATGCCTCTAAATTACAGTCCTCAAGATTGTCTTAAAACCGCTTACTACTAGCAGGCATCGCTCGACGGCCAGATGTTCTTGGCTTAAATTAACTCAAAACTCAATTTTTACCGATGAAGCACACGTATTTCTAATTTATACCATAGGCTTATATTAACATGATGACCTACTGTGTATTTTAATTATTTAAGTGGAAACTTGAACTCTCTTGATAGTGTTGTAGTGTCTCTCAATGATCAATGGTTGGTCAGACGACTGCGTGATATTAAAGGGGTTAGAATTTTTGGATGAATATTAAAGGGGTTAGAATTTATAATGGCATTTTGGTAATTTCATTCAACTATAATTATAAATAATTCCCTATGATAGAAAATTATGACAATTTGGTAGACTCTGATTTTCATCATTATCATCATGATATAAATTTGGTAGGGCCAGTGGATGTTTAAAAAAAATGGTAGCTCATGTTTCAAAATGATCTAGCCTCAATTATTAAATGAATTTATTTATGGATCATATGATTTTAGGATGAAGTGAAACCTTGGGATTTTTGTATGTCATGAGGATATACATCCTTGACATAAGTCTCATGACCTTTGGAAATTAATTTCTTAAAGTTTCTAAGTAAATTCAAATTGTCACACTTGTAAATTAATGAAATTTATGAGATTAAAACAACTAGCAAAAATCCCACCTTCTAGGCATAGTCTTTTCATGACATTGCATACCCTTAGAAACAATCTCAAGTGGTTTAGATGAAAATTTAGGGTAGCTCCTTTACAAATAATGAAATGCCCCCATGGGCAATTTAATTAGTTATTGAGAAATTTGTATATAGAAAATGTTGATTCTCTGGAATGTGTATCTTTATGATGAGGCACATCAGTAGGATTAACCTCATGTGGCCTAGATGAAAATTTAGCTTAGTTCCCTTACAAGTTTTGAAATGTCTTTCATGGATAAATTATTTGATTATTGAGCAATTATGGCTAAATAATCCCTGGTAGATTATGAAACTTTGGATTTGGTGTTTCTAGATGATTATTGTACTAGGTTAATTTTTTCAGAATTTATAGAGACATATAAATGGTAGTTGTAGTGTAATCCCTTATTGGCACACCATTTGTAATAAATAGTAATTATGGATAAATACTCCCTGGTAAATTATGAAACATTGGATTTGGTGTTTCTAGATGATTATTGTACTAGGTTAATTTTCTCAGAATTTATAGAGACATATAAAAGGTAGTTGTAGTGTAATCCCTTATTGGCACACCATTTGTAATAAATAGTAATTATGGATAAATACTCCCTGGTAAATTATGAAACTTTGGATTTGGTGTTTCTAGATGATTATTGTACTAGGGTAATTTTCTCAGAATTTATATAGACATATAAATGGTAGTTGTAGTGTAATCCCTTATTGACACACCATTTGTAATAAATAGTAATTATGGATAAATACTCCCGGGTAAATTATGAAACATTGGATTTAGTGTTTCTAGATGATTATTGTACTAGGTTAATTTTCTCAGAATTTATAGAGACATATAAATGGTAGTTGTAGTGTAATCACTTATTGGCACACCATTTGTAATAAATAATAATTATGGATAAATACTCCCTGGTAAATTATGAAACTTTGGATTTGGTGTTTCTAGATGATTATTGTACTAGGTTAATTTTCTCAGAATTTGTAGAGACATATAAATGGTAGTTGTAGTGTAATCCCTTATTGGCACACCATTTGTAATAAATAATAATTATGGATAAATACTCCATGGTAAATTATGAAACTTTGGATTTGGTGTTTTTAGATGATTATTGTACTAGGTTAATTTTCTCAGAATTTATAGAGACATATAAATGGTAGTTGTAGTGTAATCCCTTATTGGCACACCATTTGTAATTAATAGTAATTATGGATAAATACTCCTTGGTAAATTATGAAACTTTGGATTTGGTGTTTCTAGATGATTATTGTACTAGTTTAATTTTCTCAGAATTTATAGAGACATATAAAAGGTAGTTGTAGTGTAATCCCTTATTGGCACACCATTAGTAATAAATAGTAATTATGGATAAATACTCCCGGGTAAATTATGAAACTTTGGATTTGGTGTTTATAGATGATTATTGTACTAGGTTAATGTTCTCAGAATTTATAGAGACATATAAATGGTAGTTGTAGTGTAATCACTTATTGGCACACCATTTGTAATAAATAATAATTATGGATAAATACTCCCTGGTAAATTATGAAACTTTGGATTTGGTGTTTCTAGATGATTATTGTACTAGGTTAATGTTCTTAGAATTTGTAGAGACACATAAATGGTAGTTGTAGTGTAATCCCTTATTGGCACACCATTTGTAATAAATAATAATTATGGATAAATACTCCTTGGTAAATTATGAAACTTTGGATTTGGTGTTTTTAGATGATTATTGTACTAGGTTAATTTTCTCAGAATTTATAGAGACATATAAATGGTAGTTGTAGTGTAATCCCTTATTGGCACACCATTTGTAATAAATAGTAATTATGGATAAATACTCCCTGGTAAATTATGAAACTTTGGATTTGGTGTTTCTAGATGATTATTGTACTAGGTTAATTTTCTCAGAATTTATAGAGACATATAAAAGGTAGTTGTAGTGTAATCCCTTATTGGCACACCATTTGTAATAAATAGTAATTATGGATAAATACTCCCGGGTAAATTATGAAACTTTGGATTTGGTGTTTCTAGATGATTATTGTACTAGGTTAAGTTTCTCAGAATTTGTAGAGACATATAAATGGTAGTTGTTGTGTAATCCCTTATTGGCACACCATTTGTAATAAATAATAATTATGGAAAATACTCCCTGGTAAATTATGAAACTTTGGATTTGCTGTTTCTAGATGATTATTGTACTAGGTTAATTTTCTCAGAATTTGTAGAGACATATAAATGGTAGTTGTAGTGTAATCCCTTATTGGCACACCATTTGTAATAAATAGTAATTATGGATAAATACTCCTTGGATTAATATGAAACTTAGGATCTGGTGTTTTCAGACCAATGTTGTACTATAGTAATTTTCCCAAAATTTATTGAAGTCTTAACATAGCACCTGTAGTGTAAATCCCTATTTGCACCCCATTTATGTTAAATTGAAATTATGGTTAAATAGTTCCTATAAAAATTTGAAATGTACATGGGGTTTGAGTCTTTTAGACCAATATCATGATACAGTGAATTTATCAGAATTTATGGAGATCATTAGTTGACAGTCGATGTATAAATCACTATCTACACGTCTTCTATTTTAATAGAGACTAAGATTTAAGTTTTCCCAGAGAATTTATGAAATTAGGATTTGAGGTTGTTAGATCACTACTCATTGTGAACCCATGGTAATAATTGGAACTCATTTGGATATGATGTGATCAAGATTGCACCTTAGGAGTCAAATCTAGCTCAATCTTATTTTGGTCTGCGAATAGTAAAACTGATTTATATGATTTAGACCACCACTGACCTTCACACATAGAACTGTTAACTCTTTGACTATTATGAAAGCTCAGATTATTTGGAAGAACACCTCTAAGGGGCACCATGAGAAATAAGTGTTGGGGTGCATTTAGCGAAGCTATAAATGCTGGAATTTATAATGATATAAAAAGGAGGTTAGACCTCATCAAGGGCCCCACAGACAACTCATCTGTGTTAAATGATCATATGGAAGTAAAACAACCCTTAGACGGGTGAGCCATCTTAAGGTAACTACTCAAGGGAGAAGTCGAGAAATATCTAAGGCAAACCCTGAATTAAGGATGACGAAGAATAGGAGTGTGGGTCCAAGTAAGGTTGAGAAGGCTAATTGAATGTGTGCAGTTCCTCGGTGAAGAAGGGAACTCAAGCTTAGAATGTGACGACGGGAGAGTCAGCACCCGGTCACAATGGGTGGTGTTGGAGATCAAAAGAACTCCCCCACTCCTAAGAGCCAAGTTCAACTCATCATAGAGATTTAATGTAATTGGAGAGGATAACGGGGATCAAGTAGAATGGGGTAGATACCAACAAGATTAAGTGCCTTGGGAAGAGGAAGTTCGGGGTGTCCGCCCGCCACACTTCCGGGTACCGCTGCGAGCCCCTCACCGGGTAACCCTTCGGAAGTCCAAGGCTAACCCTAAGCTTCTAAGATCAACTAAATTATAAACAAGACTAGTTAGGTAGGAGAACTTGACAAGTTAACTTTCATCCCAAATCGGAACATTTTATAAGGAAAGACTGGAATAGTCCTACGAGCGGTAGGCTCGGGTTATAAGGAAGGACTGGGATAATCCTGCGAGCGGTATGCTCGGGTTGTAAGGAAGGACTGGAATAGTCCTGCGAGCAGTAGGCTCGGGTTATAAGGAAGGACTGGGATAGTCCTGCGAGCGGTAAGCTCGGGATATATAAGGAAATACTAGTATAGTCCAGCGAGCGGTAGGCTCGTAGTTTAAATATAAGACTAGTGTTGTCTAGCGAGCGGTAGGCTCGTAGTTTAAATATAAGACTAGTGTAGTCTAGCAAGCAGTAGGCTCGCAGTTTAAATATAAGACTAGTATAGTCTAGCGAGCGGTAGGCTCGTAGTTTAAATATAAGACTAGTGTAGTCTAGCGAGCGGTAGGCTCATAGTTTAAATATAAGACTAGTGTAGTCTAGCGAGCGGTGGGCTCACAGTTTAAATATAAGACTAGTGTAGTCTAGCGAGCGGTAGGCTCGTAGTTTAAATATAAGACTAGTGTAGTCTAGAGAGCGGTAGGCTCGTAGTTTAAATATAAGACTAGTGTAGTCTAGCGAGCGGTAGGCTCATAATTTAAATATAAGACTAGTGTAGTCTAGCAAGCGGTAGGCTCGTAGTTTAAATATAAGACTGATATAGTCTGGCGAGCGGCAGGCTCTGCTTTATAAATGTTGATATAGAATTGCGAGCTGGAGGCTCGGTAGTAAATGGATAATACTTGTTGCTTGTGTATAAGATGTGGTGGGTCTTCGGTTCTGTCTTAGACGTCACACCGACAGCAGTTCGTTGACTCGGCAGTGCTAGTGGTTTTATTGGGGCCAGGTTGTTTTACTGCGCGTCCGACGGGACGAATTCCCTAAACCCTGCTTGGCCAATTTAGTTTAGTATGCAGGGGCTCGTGAGTACCGGGTACCGGTATCACAGCGTACGTTTGGGCCTAGGTCTGGTAGTGTGACTTATCCACCTAGGTGAGGAGATGCCCGCTCCTCTGCCACTGTTTGACCACGACGGGAGGTGCCCGAGAGGTTAGCTACCTCCGAAAAGTGGGAACTAAAGGTCTGTACGTACAGAGTCGTGTGGGTGAGTTGCATGTGTATGAAATAATAATACAAACATTGCATCATTGCATTGCACACCATAGCATAGCATTTTTGCACAAACAGAGACCTCATCGTATAAATCCGTATGGGCTCTTTTATACGATGAGTTTACTTCTTGCCAGATCTCTTAGCTTATGTGCTTTTGTGTGTGCATATAAGTTAAGGTTACTTTCGTAGTTGCTCTTATTTCTTGTACCTGCTTCTTTATATTGCATTGTCTTTTAAAATCTGCTGTCGTACTTACTCTGGTTAGAATAGAATGGTTACCTTTACTTGCTTAGTATTTATATACCCTGCTAGTCTCGACATTTGTCACCTGCCTTATTTCTTTTACCCCTTGTTTTTCCTTCGCTTCATCCTCCCGCACGGTGCCTAGGAGTCGCGGGGGGGGGGGGGGGGGAGGCGGGGACAAAATCGGCTTAGTCTTTATGACTAATGGTCGGTTGTGACCGTAGGTACACGAGGTGATGGACCCCCAGCTAGAAGAAGAGATGGGACCTGAGGAGCTTATGTCGCGCATTAATTCTACTACAAGACAGGTGTTCGAGAGTTGAGAGTTTGTTTAGCTTCCTCACAGATGTAGAGTGAGAGATTTTTGTACTTTACTTGGATATGTACCGGGCTTAAGCCCTTTCTCTCCTTTACTTATTGTACTCATTGATGGACTTTTATATTTTGTTGTATAAATGTGTGATTGTGGACTTGGTTTTGTTTATTTTTCCTTCTTAACTCTTGTTGGCCTGTCGATCGTTCTTGCCGAAAGAATCGGCATCTTGCGGAGATAGCTAACTCGGGTGTTAGTGTCACCGTAAGGCGGCGGTCCTGGGCATAAGATTCGGATGCTCTCCAGGTGCGGGAGAGGGATCTTACAACAGCAATTTCTGAACTATCTTCCAAAATATCTTCAATTCCTTCCTCTCTTTTTGTCCCTTCTTCTAGGGGCCTAGATTCAGGTTCCCCTGAAGCTAGGCAGGGGGAGATGCATCATGAAGAAGCTCCAGAAGCTCCAGGTTCAGAGGCCACAGTTTTTGTTGAAGATACAGCTCCATTTTTTGAGGCTACAGTTTTTGTTGAAAATACAGTTTCAGTTTATGATTCAGATATGTTTGATTTGGTTGAAGTATTTGAAATTCCAGTCATAGAAGAGATAAATAATATCTATATTCATCCCTCCCTAGATATTATTTCTTTGATGTCTAAGTTCAATTTTGTTTCCTCAGTTCTGCCAAGATATCATTAATATTTTAGAGCAATTGTTCCATACAATGCTCCCATAGATAAAGTTTTGTTGAAAAAGATCATCAAAAGTTTTAAAGTTCAGATTGCAGATCCAGCTCCTACATCAGTTCAAACTCAAAGTCATGAAGAAGAACCAGTTGGAATTTCAGAGGAAATTATCAGTTGTTTTAATGTTCCAACTTATATTTTTGATGAATCCCCTATTCCTGATTTTGATGAAATATGGAAAGTAGAGGATAAAGCTTTTGAAGCTGAAGAGCAAAGGATCAAAGCTCTTAAATTGGTCAATGATTTATATGACGATCCAATTCCTTCTTCTGATTCTAATGAGGAAGATAGTGATAGTGATTCTAATAATACTTTATCAGAGAAGAGAAAGAAAAGGAAAGCAAAGTCAAAGGCTGTCCCCAAGCCTCCAAACCCTGAGAGTGATATTCCTTATTATGTTCTTCATAACATCACTCTTGATAAAGATACACCACACTGGATGAAATTCTCAAGGAATGAGAACAAAAGAAGAAAGCAGATGAGGAAGACTGGTTACTATTCTGACAAGCCTGTCGAATATAACCATCCTCCTCCTCCTCCAGCAGCAGGCTCAGCAACACTATTTTCCTCCTCTCAGAAATCCACACCTCAGCAATCAAGGAGACCAGCTAGCATAAGTGGTCATCAGATATCTTGGTCTTCAGGACATCCTTCAAGCTCTTCCAGAAATATTTCTACATAATACAAATATCATATATCTGATGGATCCATGCACAGGAAAAGAAATATTCCTTTTGACCAACCTTCAGTACAGAACACTGATCTTGATGAAATATCTTATTCTCCTGTTGATACAACAGCTGAAGAAACAACACAGATGGCTAGATTCAAGGAATCAATTGCCACAGCTCAGATAAATAAAGCTAAAGCTGAAGGAAAGGATTATTCTCAGTATTCAACTATGTCAGAATATAGAAGAAAAGAATTTGAAAAGTATAAATCAAAGAATCTTTTCAATGCTAAAGAATTCTTGATCCAGCACCCACAAGAAGTGGTCATTCAAAGCAAATCTCAAACCATTCTGGGAGCTCAGGATCTCTACTTAAGTAAGAAGAAATCTGAAGATCCTAACAGAAAAATCATTTTCAAGCCTCCCTCAGCAAATCAATGAAAAGGTTCAGACTTTATTATGTCTTTTTAACATTTTTGTTGTAACATTTCTAAACTCAGAGCAGTATGATTTATTCTATCTGCTGAAATGGATTTACATTCTGCCAGATATATATTTTTTTTGCTCTGCTATTTATTTTTATATTGTATTTAATTGATTGATTGTCAAATAGTATCCTAACCCAAATAGGGGGAGATTGTTGGAACAACCCTATTACTGATTTGGGCTAGGATCACTATATGTTGAACTAGGATCAAGTTGACCCCATTGTATAGTTTAAGGGTCAAGTCTTTAGGCTGATAGATTAGCTAGAACTTAAGGAAAAAGTTAAGTTCCCAGCGTTCGACAAATGGCTATCGGCGCTCGACAGATGGCTGTCAGCGCTCGACGAATTCCTGCCAGCGCTCGACAGTTTTCAAGCCAGCGCTCAACAGTTCTCCAGCCAGCGCTCGACAAATTTCCAGCAAGCGTTCGACATTCTCTGAGCAGCGCTCGACAAATTCTTTATTAAGGCTCAGATCGACAAGTATTGATTCCAGATCAATTAATACCTTAAATACCAGTTCTCTGAACATAGATCGACAACTTTAACGGATCTATTCAAATATCTTTGGACATATTCAAGTCAGATAAGTAAGAATATTATATTTAATTATTATATTCTTTCTTTCCTTTTTCCAAGACAGAAATAGCCGTTGACAATTAATGCAAAGGGATATTACACGGCTAAGAAATTAAAGGACCTGCCAAAGTCGTTTGGTTTTTGTTGTTATTCCAAGAAAGGATTAAAGGCTGATTATTCTATTTCCAAAAAGAGAAGATATCAAGACAGACATTATTGTCTCAGCTCTCGACAGAATTCAAATATATTCTTACAGAATACAGAGAGAGAAATTCAACAAACATAGAGAAAGAAAAAGAAGAACACTCAGTCAACATTCTCTAGTCTTCTTCTTTCTCAAACAGCAATCATCTTCTCTCTGAGAACATCCTCTTCAAGATCCATCTCTCAGATATCTGCTGCAAGTTCGAGTCTTCTAAAAGAGCAACAAGGAATCTGAAGAACATTTTCTTCCATATCAATCTGCTACAGAATATTTATGTCTTCAAGAGAAAGCTTCTCCATCATCTGTCAAATACTTCAATCAGACAGGGGGAGCTTTACAACAAGTCCACTAGAGTCTTCTCTCAGCATCTTGACAGAGAAGAACACTATAAACTCTTTCTCACCTCTCCTGTACAGGGTTAATACTCCCTTCAAAAGTGTAACCCCTTGGTGGCAAGACACCTGATCAAAAAATCTAGTTGGTTTTGAGCACCTGAACAAAAGCTCTGTGGTGTGTGGACACCTGATCAAAATCACCTTGGTGTTAGGGCACCTGATCAACCCTCCTATTGGACTCCTACCAAGGGTGGTAGAAGAGTGGACTACCCAGATTTATTGGGGAACCACTATAAATTCCTTGTGTCATTTGTGTGTGATTATTTCTTTGTGCTGTGCTGTGTGCCTTTATTTATTCAGTTTTTCTGCTTATATATTTATCTAACACTGCTTACACATATATATAACACTATTTAAATTCTGCTATACAAACTAAGGAAAAGTTTTTTAATACTTTATTCACCCCCCCCCCCCCCTCTAGAGTAACATAAGATCTAACCTCCACTTTCATATTTATAGGGGGACCTAAAGTGGGTGAGTGGACCACGAGGTCCACTCACCCGGGGCACGGGCGAGTGGACCCCGAGGTCCACTCGCCTGGGGCACGGGTGAGTGAACCATGAGTTCCACTCGCTCGGTGCATGGGAGTGGTCCTCGTGGACCATTCGCCCGGCAGAGGTGTGCAGACCCTATGGTCCGCTGAGTTGGTTAAGGAGCGAGGACCTCGAAGTCCATTTGCCCATGCTTCCCCCAACCCCACTCCTCTACCTCATCTAGACGACAGTCATCTAAGACCTCCACCTCCCATCCTCGGATGCACTACCCCGATGTCATTTCGCTTACCCTGGCACTTAATCGTCCAACGCTCGACGACCTACGAATCACGAATGAACGAAAGCAACGAAGCATTATAACAGAAGCAGAGTAAGGTCAAAGCATCCGGTCGCAAGGTGGATTAAACCACCATACAAGGCTAATCCTTATTATTACACAACAAATCGAAGAGCGCGAATAAAAGCCGTTCAGCGCGGCATCCACTTCCAGAAACCTTGATCCTGGGTGCACGACGACACCCCCTACATAGACCCGAGGCATTCTTTTGTTGCGGCAATCTCCTAACCCACGGTGCGAATGGTAGCCTCAACCCGGCATATGTGGTATGCGAGTGGCACAGCTATACCTTAGGATGCAAACCGGACCTCCCCCCTTAGCAGATTAAGCTTGTTTTCCAACCTCTCTGTTCGCCACTCCAGCGCGCAGATGCGTACGAGAGGAGTAGGTCCGGCGGACCACCTTCCGTCACGCAACTCAAGAAGAAAGGCCTCCTGCCTCCGCACCGTATTGGCCAAAAGATTCATACGATCGAGGATGCTGGGCTGGTCCTCGGCTGGTTCCTCAACCATAGTAGGGATAGGATTGGTGGGGAGACCTCCCTTCGACTCGACTGACCCATCGAGGTTTTGCCCCCTCCTGCAAAAAGCGTAGCTTTAGACACCGAAGCACTCACCTCGATAGGGTCCCTCACAGCAACATTACCTTGTGAATCCTCAATCCCTTGGCTTTTCGAGGAAGGGTTGTCATGGGCAGTTGAGAGAACAGCAGGATCCTGAGCGAGAATGGCAGGACTTGCTCGAACGCCTGCACCCGACGCTTCCATCGCACTCCGGGCCCCCTCGGGGTGGTTCGGAAAAAGCTATTAGCATTCAAGAAGCATGTCTTAATTTGTGCGGTATGATCGCGAAAAGGAGGCAAAGGTAGGGAATGAGTCGATACCGCGTCTAGCTCCAGGTCCCAGACATATTCGGTCACCCCGTGGGAGGATGACGACGCCACCTCTTTCACCAAATCGGGTCAGAGTTTCTTCCGTGGTGATCGCACCGTCGGCCGAGTAGGGGAGGGCGGAAGGCCGCTGACCATGGCCCTGAGCTCCACCAAGTCATTCCGGTCCCTCCCAGCAAGGGCTTTGAAACAGGCTCTGAAGTCTCGAGTAGGGTCCATCCGACTCAAAGGAAAGGGGGAAGGGAGAACTCTCAGGAAGGGTGCTCTCCTCACCTCCCCCTCTAGAGGCTTTTTATTGTCGTCCTGCGGGACCCTCAGTAGATTCCCCCAAGACCCCACTTGACTCGTCAAATAGGTGGGTTGGACTTTCTTTCCGAGCTTAGAACAAGCTCAAAAAGAACGGGGATTGTGTATAACACTCATATTTGCCGAGCTGACGTAGCCTAGCACATGTAAGGGGCAAGAGAACCAAACTATCGGTGATCGTCGAGGACCAAAAAAAGAAAGCCTGGGGGGCAAGCTCTCTTGGGTGAATGGACCTTGGGTCCACTCGCCCAAGGCCTCGGGCGCCCGGGCAAGGGGGCGAGTGGACCTCGGTTCCACTCGCCCAAGGCGGGGAGCGAGTGGACTCAAGGTCCACTCGCCCCCAGGCCAGCAGGCAAGTGGACCTGTGGTCCACTCGCCCGGGCAGCTGGGCGAGTGGCCCTAGGTCCACTCGCCCGAGCAGCTGGGCGAGTGGCCCTATGGTCCACTCGCCCAGCACAGGAAGTGGACCCTGATTCATCCATCTGACCCCCAGCGAGGGGGGGGGGGGGAGTGGACGTCTCAAGCTCCACTCGCCCCCCCCCCCGCCCCACCCCTCTTGTTTCGGTCATTCGGGTTAGTTGTTGGGCTGCGGATAGTAGATTTTTGGCTATCCGCAGCCCAATTTTTGGGAAGTCTATAAATAGACCCCCATGGGCACCTTGGGAAGGGATGTTGGTACCCCCCTCCCTCGCGTGTGTGTTGTGAGCAAGCACTACCCTTCCCCTCCCCCTGTCATTGAAGGTGGAGGGTGAGGTGATCTTTAGTGCCCTCCAAGGTGCCCATGCTCAGCATTGGCTTGGGAGGGGAAGTTCCTTGTGAGCTTCTAGTTGTGTGGTGGGACCTCCACGCTGCAGCTTAAGGGGTCCATTTGTGGACTTAGGTTTTCTTCGAGGGTAAGGATCTTCGGTTCTTAGTAACTGGTCAAGGGTCTATCCCGGGTCAAGTAAGGGCTAGCTGCATCTCCCTTTCGAACATCAAAACCGGTTCTCTGGTTTCAACAATCGGGTGGTGTACATAACATTGCATACATGATTGATCCAATTGTGGAAGCATATGGAATCAACTTCACGCGGTCCTTATCTTCCAAAGATTTAGGACACTGGTCCTTAGAGAGACTCACACCATGAGACATGGGTAAGAATCCCTTCTTGGACTCAAGCATTCTGAACCGCTTCAGCACCTTCTCATTGTATGTAGTTTGGGTCAAACCCTGCAACTTCTTCGATCTATCTCTATAGATTTTAATACCAAGTATGTAAGTAGCTTCGCCCAAGTCTTTCATAGAAAATAGCTCCCTAGGTTGTTCTTAACAACTTTCAGGGTCGGAATGTCATTCCCAATCAACATTATGTCATCTATATACAATATCAGGAAGACAAGAATGCTCCAACTAATACTCTTGTAAACACAAGGCTCATCCTCGTTCTTGATGAAACCAAACTCTTTGATTTTCTCTTCAAAACAAAGATTCCAACTTCGAGAAGCTTGTTTCAATCCATAAATGGATCGATTCAACTTGCATATTTTAGTGGCTTCATTTGGAGATACAAAACCCTCAGGTTGTGTTATATACACTTCCTCAAGGAGGTTTCCATTAAGGAAAGCTATTTTGACATCCATTTGCCAGATCTTGTAGTCATAATACGCAGCAATAGCAAGTAGAATTCTGATGGACTTGACCATGGTCATAAGGGAAAAGGTCTCATCATAGTCAATACCATGAATTTGCTTGAAACCTTTAGCCACCGCCCGGCCTTTGAATGTTTGTACATTCCCATCCATGTCGGTCTTCTTCTTGAAGACCCACTTGTACCCTATGGGTCGTACCCCTTCAGGTGGTTCCACCAAGGTCCAAACTTTGTTTGTATACTTTGAGTCCATTTCAGATTTCATGGCCTCAAGCCACTTCTCAGAGTCTGGTCCATTCATAGCATCTTGGTAAGTTGCAGGCTCATCATCATGATCCATAAGCAACACATTACCTATTTAAGACATGAGAAATCCATCTCTCTCAGGTTCAAATCTTGGTCTAGCAGATCTACATAAGACTTGTGTTCCTTGAGCAGGCTCTCTAGCTACAACTTCTTTTAGTCCATGCTCGGGTTCCAATTCTGGTTCATTCATTATTTGTGGCTCTTGAACTTCTTCATGTTCTACCTTTGCAGTCTTTCTGGATAAGAACTCTTTCTCCAAAAAGACACCAGTCCTTGCGACAAACACTTTGCCCTATTACGGCAGGTAGTAGTGGTACCCTTTGGTCTCCCTAGGATACCTCACTAGATAACAATTATCAAATTTGGGTTCCAGCTTGTCAGGCGTTTGACGTCGCACGTATGCCTCACAGCCCCAAATCTTAATAAAAGACATACTAGGACGCTTCCCAGTCCATATCTCATATGGTGTCTTTAGAACCATTTTCGTTGGATCTCGATTTAGTGTGAAAGCAGCAGTCTCAAGAGGAAATCCCCAAAAGGAAACGGGCAAATATGTATGACTCATCATCGACCGTACTATGTCCAACAAAGTGCGATTCCTCTTCTCAGACACACCATTATGATGTGGTGTTCTGGGCGGAGTGAGCTGTGATATAATACCACACTCACTTAGATGATCACAAAACTCATGACTCATATATTCGCCACCTCGATAAGATCGGAGTGCTTTTATCCTCTTTCCCATTTGATTCTCTACTTCATTCTGAAACTCTTTGAACTATTCAATGTTTCAGATTTGTTCTTCATAAGAAATACGTATTCGTATCTACTAAAATCACCAGTATACATAATGAAGTAGTGGAACCCACCTCTAGCCATCGAACTCATGGGTCCGCACACATCGATATGTATGACACCCAAAAGATCATTAGCCCTCTCACTACAACTAGTGAAAGGGGCCTTTGTCATCTTGCATAATAAACATGACTCAAATCTCTCAAATGATTCATAATCAAATGAGTCCAATAGTCCATCATTATGGAGATTGGATTTGCGTTTCTCATTTATATGGCCTAAACGACAATGCCAAAGATATATAGGATTCGAGTCATTTGTTTTAGTCTTTTAGTATTTTCTACATTATAGATCGGATGGTCTAAGTTTAAAACATTTAAACCATTAAATAATTGGGCTACAACATAACAAACATCATTCATAAAAATCTAACAACAATTGTTCTTAATTAAAAAAGAAAAACCTTTCATGTCAAGACATGAAATGGATATAATGTTTCTATTTATGGCTGGAACAAAATAACAATTATCTAGTTCTATTACAAGTCCAGTGGGCAAAGAAAGACGATAGACACCAATGGCAACGACAGCAACTCTTGCTCCATTTCCAACGCGCGGGTCTACCTCCCCCTTACCCAGCATTTTTTTCCTTCTTCGTTCCTGCACATTGGTACAAATGTGAGAACCGCATCCGGTATCCAATACCCAAGATGAATGAGCAGAAAGGTTTATCTCTATAACTAAATACCTGAAGTGGAAGTCACACTTCCATTCTTCTTTTGAAGATCCTCAATATAGAGGGGACAGTTCTGCCTCCAATGCCCTACCTTACCGCAGTGGTGGCATTTTCCTTCCTTCGCCAGACCTTTCCTTTTCAGTGCAGAAGATTTGGGATCATGATGAGACTTTGATCCTATCGTTGTCTTTTTCAATCCCTTGGCCTTGCCCTTGCCTTTATGCACCATCAGTATGGGGCTAGCAGGCTTGACCTTCTTCATATTATTTTTGGCAGTTCTCAACATGCCTAGGAGCTCGGGCACTATCTTGTCTATTTCATTCATGTTATAGTTCAAGACGAACTGCTCATAACTATCCAGCAACGATTGCAGGATCAGATCTGTTGTTTAAATTTTGAAGTGTAAGTGGAGGTCGGGCGGTCTGAGCTTCAGACCAGGCGGTCTGGTGAAACCATGGAGGGCGAGCGATTAGATATGAATACCACGCAAGTTGTCTTCCCACTATGATCTGGCGGTTATCCAGTGGCAGATGGCCTTGGTTCTCCATCCATCTGGGGTCAGCTATCTGGTTGTAACCGGGCGGTTAAGATCCGCGGTTACTTCTTGATGTTGCATTCTGGCCGGTTATTTTCTCGCGGGCTGGCAGGTGTCTGCTAGTATTGCTGGAGTTTTGCGAGTAGTCTGCACGGCTTGTTCTTAAGTCAGCGAACTATTCTGCAGGGATAACTCAGCAAGCTGCGCGAGTTGTTTGCTACCCGCTGTTGTTGGTGGGCAGTTTTCCTATCACGTAGGAGGTGACCGCACTCCTCACCTCTACTAGAAATAGGACTTCCACCGGAGCTAAGAATAAGACGTAAGCAGTAAGTGAGAGCTCGCTAGTTTGTGGTGTGGATAGAATTTTCTGTTCGCGCGGTTTGAGGCTTACCTTTGCTGTGTTCGCAGGTTGTGCGACTTGCTTGTAGTTCTGATTTGATCAGAGGAGACCACAGCAGAAAAGCCAGTTGTAGTATGTAGCGGGTAGCAACAGGAGGTTGTGGTTAGCGACAAGGCAGGTTCTCTTTAGCTCATTTCCATCTTTCAATAAGGTTCAGACTGCGGCGATTAGGCGGTTTGCCTTTGCCAGTCTATTACTTTTGTTCAGTTCTTCAGCAGCTTGTTTGCGGTTAGGAGAGGCCAAGTGACTGCGGTCATGCGGCCTTGCTTGGGCGAACAGAGTGAGCATTGGAATAACGGGCATTCCTCGTGCTGAGTTGCGGGTTGGTGATTTCGCGGTTAGTCGCGCGGTCAGCTTGTCGACTTGGCGGTTTGCGCTGACAGCTTTGTTATCCGGGCGGTTTGGCGGTTTGTTTCTTTGTAACCGCCAACTTCTTGTAGTTGGTTTTCTTCTCTCGTCATCATTGTGTGTACTAAGAATCATGTCTCGCAATGTATGTCTCGAAATGTACAAAAGATAGTTGATACAAGATTTCTCTTGTTCCTTCATTGTTTCTGATTTCTTGTGCTTAGTATGGTTGGAGTGTTCCTTCGACCTGGTTCCCATTTTTCTGCTTATTAAAAAATCTTAAAATGGTATCAGAGGGGACAGAGGTTTGAGCAATGATTCAGCCACAGTTATCTTGCTTGGATTTTTGGAAGCAAGGTTATTAGTGGTATAACAATGGAAGGAGGAAAAGCAAGAGGTCTTGGTATTGAGCTCCTAACGTAGACTAACTTTAAGAAGTGGAAGTCTTTCATGGAGAGCTATCTTTTGGGTGAGGACCTCAGGGAGGTTGTTGGTGGATAAGAAACTCAAGAAGTGGTTGCTGCTGGTGAAAATGCTCATCTAGTGAGAGCTTGGAGGAGAACTAATGCTGAGGCGAAGTTTACTCTCAAGCGGGCTATCTCATCATAATTGTTTGATCACATCATTGGATATCGATCAACTGCTGAGATTTGGACGGCCTTGGATGGCTTGTTCAATAAGAAGAATGTAGATCGGCTACAGTTCTTGGAGAATGAGTTGGCGAAAGCCACTCAAGGAGACTTGTCCATATCAACGTTCTTCCTGAAGATGAAGAACCTTTGCGCAGAGATTTTGACATTGGACCCGGATGTGCCTATCTCAGAAGCTAAGCTGAAGAGGCACATAATCAGCGGCTTGCGGAGGGAGTATGTGGCCTTTGTTATTTCTGTTCAAGGATGGGCCAATCAGTCATCGTTGTTGGAGCTGGAAAACTTGCTTGCGTCGCAAGAGAGTTTGGCTATGTAGATGGCGGGGATGTCTGTCTCTGGGGGAGAAAGTGAGGTTCTTTATTCTGGAAAGATGAAGCGTTGGGACAAGAAGAAGAAGACATCTGGAGATGATGGTCCATCTACTTCATATCAGCAGGAGAGTAGCTATGCTCCTAGGCGTGATGGGAAGAAAAAGGAAGTACCTAGATGCTTCAGGTGCAATAAGCTTGGTCACTGTAAGAAGGATTGCAGAGTCAATCTTCAGTCGGGGCATGCTGCGGGAAAGGAGGAGGCTGGTTCCAATGCTAATGTTAGTTGGGGAGATGGAGCCTTTATGACGGGCACTTGTGTTCAGGCTATGACTTCCATTAACTATCTGGATGATTGGATAGTGGATTCTGGGTGTGGTAATCACCTCACCGGGGATGAATCCAAGTTCTCTTCCTTGATGCTGATGAGTAATTTATTCACTCATCTTTCAGTATTGGTTTATTATATCTTTAATATGCAATTATGTTATTTATATGAATTATATCATATAAATCCTTCCATTTATTATTTCATAAGCTAACGTGAGTTTATTTTGTGTTTTCAGATTTTCTGGGCTGTTTTGAGCAAAAAGTACTCTTACACGCCCCAGGTCACGGGCGTGACCTATAGGCGTGTAACCTGCGAGGTGTTCCAGACCTGTTTCTGCCACCCCTGGGTCATTCCGTGAAGAATTCGCCAAGTACACGAACCAGGTCACGAGCGTGACCAAGGGCGTGACCCAATGTCATGGCCGCGACTCGCTGAGACGAAGCAGAACCGCTGAGACGAATCAGAACCGCTGAGATCAAGCTTTACACGCCCCAGGTCGCGGGCGTGACCATGAGGGCGTGACATCCAAGTCATGGTCGGGACCCCACCTCCAGCTGCCAGCACGCCTGCCATGTCAATTAAAGTTACACGCCACCGGTCACGGGCGTGACCGAGGGTGTGACATCCTGTCACGGGCGTGACTCGCCCAGCGCATCTTCCCGCCGAAGCTTCCCGCCAACAGCACTCTTTTGAGATTACACGCCCTAGGTCACGGGCGTGACCCAGGGCGTGACACGTCCGTAACGCCTGCATTGAAGCCAGACGGCGCCTTCTCCGCACCCTGCAAATCACGCCCCTTACACGCCCCTTGGTCACGGGCGTGACCAAGGGCGTGTAACACCAAATTTTCAGCTATAAAAAGGGTGCTTCCCCAGAAGATCAGGGACAAAGTTTTTGGAGTTCTAGCCTATTTTCTTGCACTAGTTTTAATCTTGTATGTCCTTTTCTTCTTGCACTTTTATTTCCAAAGCTTGTAACTCTAAATTTTCTAGTTGTAATTTCTTTTGCTAAGTAATAAAATAGTTCTTTTTCCTTACTTTTCCTCTTATTTTCATTATGCACTTCTTTCATTTCATCGTTTCCTCCATCTCCATGAGTAGCTAAATTCTATTAGTACTCGACCGAGATGATCCAAGGGAAATATAATTCTTGATTTAAATTCTAGCTTCTCTTTCTCTTCCTTAGACCACTTTAGATTTATTCTTGAACTTTTATTGGATTGAGATTATATTATCAATATATAATTCTCATCTTTGTTTTCGAAATCTAACAACCGAGAGGTTTTGATTTCGAATCGATCATTTCAAGAATAAAGAGAGCTGAATGCACTCCTCAAGCGAGGATGACATAATTTTCCCGGATTAGAGTCAAATCCAATAGAGGGGTTCACTACGATAAGGCGAGTTTTAGATTTTGATTCTAGAACGAAAGTTCATTTGATCAACTAAACTCAGTTGAGCGTATCCTCGAGAGAGATGTGTTCATAAATCGGGAACCTCCACGGTCAAGTATTTTCTTAAGAGATTTAGAAGTTGTTCTTTGTATATTTTATTTTCCCAAGGTGATTCAAGGTTGAGTACTAACCTTTAACTCATCAATTTAAATAAGCTATTTCTCTTTCTCGCAACCAACCAATCACAAGTTTCATTCGATAAAATAATAGAGATTTTTCTGAAGTAAGAGTACTCAACCGCCTCGAGTCTAATACGACCTTGGTTTTTATAACCTATACTACATTCGATACGGTACACTTGTCGTTATCATTTGCGGATATAGTTTTGCCCCATCAAGTTTTTGGCGCCGTTGCCGGGGACACGGTTGATATTTCGAAAACCGAAATATCTATTAATTTTATCTTTTCCTTTTTCTTAATTTTAAGGTGCAACTAAATTCCTGGAAAGGACGCTTTGGGTTTGAATTCCCATCATAGCCTCTAGTACCTTGCAAACCCTTCACCGGGCAGATCTTGGGAAGTCCAGGACTAATTTTAATTCACCTAAATATAAAAAAAATCTTCATAAATATATATATATATATTTATATAAAAAAAATTATTATAAAAAAAATATAATTAAAATATTTATCTAAAATTTTATTTTATTTTATTTATCTTTTTTACATCTTTTCCTCTTTTAATTTTGGTTTATGACCCGAGGAGACTCTTCAGTCAATCTAGAATTTTGTTTTGATTCGGAAATCGAGCGCACCTTGCGGCGTCGTCTCCGATTTAGTGATCTACCAATAATTCAAGAAGAGTCAATCGGAGAAACTAACGAAGGCTTAATGGATAACCCCGACCATAATGAGGCCCCGCTACGGACTATGTCCTATTATGCGAGGCCAAATTGGGAGGGAACACAATCAAGTATTATTCGCCCGGCGGTGGCGAATAATAATTTTGAAATCAAAATGAGTATCATTCAAATGGTACAGCAAACCGTCATCTTTGACGGGTTACCAGATGAAGATCCAAATTTACATTTATTTAATTTTTTGGAAATTTGCGAAACGTTTAAAATTAATGGCGTCACTGATGATGCCATTCATTTGCATTTATTTCCATTTTCTTTGCGTACTAAGGCCAAGCAATGGTTGGGATCTCTTCCTAGAGGTTCCATCACTACGTGGGCCGAAATGACGGAGAAATTTTTAACTAAATATTTTCCTCCGGCGAAGTCCGCTAAATTGCGTACGGACATTCTCTCATTCATGCAAATAGAATCGGAGTCTCTCTATGACACATGGGAGCGCTTCAACGAACTTTTGCGGAGATGTCCTCACCATGCCCTTCCCGTATGGCAACAAGTTCAGACATTCTACAATGGTTTGAATCTCCAAACAAGGCAGATGATTGATGCAGCCGCGGGGGATGCTTAATAACAAAACCCCTGAAGCTGCTCAAGAGCTTTTTGAAGAGAAAGCCATGAATGCTTATCAGTGGAATGCGCCACGGTCGCGTCCTAACAAACCGACCGAACTCTTTGAAGTCGAGGCCACCCCAAATTTAGCACATCAAGTAGAATGGCTTACTAAGAAAATGGCGGAGATGTCTGCTTCCTCCGCCATTAACGGGGCCAATAATTATAATAATAATTATTATAATTATTATAATTATAATCAAGAACAAGTAGATTATATGGGGAACTCATATCGTCCTCCTTATAACCCAAATAATAATCTTCCTAATAGTTATAATCTAGGTTTAAGGAACCACCCAAATTTTTCATGGAGCAACCCTAATAATGCTCAACGCCCCCCACAAGCGAATCCTCCCAGATTCGCTCCACCACAACCGCCAAGGGCCCCTTCACTTGAATAGGTCTTCACCAAATACATTGCCACTACTGACTCCAATATCCGAAACCTTTCTGGATCTATTAAAAGTCTAGAAAATCAAATTGGACAGCTCGCCAAGATGTTCTCTGAACGCCAGCAGGGAGCTCTACCAGGCAATACTGAGCCCAATCCACGGGAGAGCGCCAACGCTATAACCCTCCGCAGCGGAAAGGATGTAAAAAAGTTCAAATTTGGTCGAGCCAGAGGTAAACGTTTCAACTTCATCTCCGCAAGTTATTTCTTCTTCTATTCTACCTTCTTCTACTTTAGCTCCGCGTATTCTTAAAAATCCTTCTATCCTTTATCCTTCACGATTTAAAGATGAACGCAATGAGGAGCAATATAGAAAATTAACTGAAATTTTTAAACAAATTCAAATAAACGTGCCATTTTTCGAAGTGATCGCCCATATGCCCAAATATGCAAAATATCTAAAAGACCTACTTTCTAATAAAAATTAACTTGAAAATTTTTCGTGTATATCTTTAAATGCTTAATGCTCAGCAATTTTATTAAATAAATTACCGCAAAAATTAAACGATCCGGGATGATTTTCCATCCCGTGCTTGTTCGGTAATTTCTTAATAAAATACGCCTTGGCAGATTTGGGCGCTAGCATAAATTTGATGTCATTTTCATTATTTAAAAAGCTTGGTTTGGGCACCCCAAGCCCAACCAATATAAGCATCCAACTAGCGGACAGATCAATTAAATACCCGATAGGAGTCATTGAGGATGTGCTTGTCAAGGTTGACAAATTTATCTTCCCGGTAGGTTTTGTCATCCTAGACATTGAGGAAGCCGCCGAAGTCCCAATTATACTCAGACGTCCTTTCCTCGCCACCTCTCGGGCAATTATTGATGTTAGTAATGGCAAGCTTCTCCTACGAGTTGGGGATGAAGAAGTAACTTTTAGTATTAACAACTCTATGAGAAATTCTTTTTCTAATGATGACTCTTGCTTTACTTTAGAATCAAATTTTGAAGAGGAAATAACGTCAAATTAATTTCACCTTTATTTGAAAATCCGGAAATTGAAAATTTATTTTGTTTAAAAGAAATAACTCAGCCGCTCAAATTTGAAGAAGTAAAATTAAATATTTCTAAAATAAAAACATCTTACGAGGAGCCACCGAGTTTGGAATTAAAACAATTGTCGGAACATTTAAAATATATATTTTTAGAAAAAGATTCAAAATTGCCTGTAATTATATCTTCCGCGCTTAACGATTCGGAAATTTCCGAATTAATTAAAATATTAAATAATCACCGCCATGCAATTGCATGGCAAATTTCTGTCATCAAGGGGATTAACCCCTCATTTTGCACGCACAAAATTAATTTTGAAAATAATTCTCGCAGTACTATTCATCCTCAATGACGGCTTATTCCAAATATGAAGGACGTCGTTAAGGCCGAAATAATAAAATTATTAGATGCGAGAATTATTTACCCAATTTCCGATAGCACTTGGGTTAGCCCAGTGCAAGTCGTACCTAAAAAGGGTGGAATAACGGTAATCACAAATGAAAATAATGAGTTGATCCCGACCCGTACTGTTACGGGTTGGCGAGTATGCATCGATTATAGAAAATTAAATAATGCTACCCGCAAGGATCACTTTCTATTACCCTTTATTGAACAAACCTTAGAACGCTTATCTAGTCACTCACACTACTGTTTTCTCGATGGTCTTTCGGGATATTTTCAAATCCTAATTGCGCCCAAAGACCAAGAGAAAACCACATTCACCTGTCCGTTCGACACTTTCGCATATCGAAGAATGTTGTTTGGTCTTTGCAATGCGCCGGCTACATTTCAACGATGTATGTTGGCAATATTTAATGAACTTGTAGAAGACGTCATGGAAATTTTCATGGACGATTTTTCTGTTTTTGGCGATTCGTTTAAAAATTGTTTAATTAATCTTGATCGTGTGCTTAAATGCTGCGAAGACACAAATTTGGCACTCAACTGGGAGAAGTGCCACTTTATGGTCCAAGAGGGATTAGTCCTTGGGCATAAAATCTCAAATAAGGGGATCGAGGTCGATAGGGCCAAGATCGAGGTCATAGAAAAACTTCCCCCTCCTACTAATATAAAATCTTTTAGAAGTTTTCTAGGACATGCGGGTTTTTATAGGCGGTTTATAAAAGATTTCTCAAAAATTACGAAACCGCTAACTCATCTTCTAGAAAAAGAATCCGCGTTTAATTTTGATGAGGAATGTTTAAAAGCGTTTAATAAAATTAAAAACGAACTTATCAATTCCCCTATTTTAATCACGCCAAATTGGTCTCTTCCGTTTGAAATCATGTGCGATGCGAGCGATTTTGCTGCAGGTGTAGTTTTAGGCAAACGGGTGAATAAACATTTTCACCCAATTTATTACACAAGCAAAACGCTAACATCCGCACAAGCAAATTATACAACAACGGAAAAAGAATATTTGGCAATAATTTTTGCGTTTGATAAATTTCGATCATATTTAACGCTTTCATAAGTTATTGTTTTTACAGATCACTCCGCTCTCCGGTATTTACTACAAAAAAGAGATGCAAAGCCTCGACTGCTAAGGTGGATCCTCCTACTACAAGAATTCGATTTGGAGATCCAAGACAAAAGGGGAGCGGAGAATGTTGCGGCCGACCACCTCTCACGGTTGGAGAATCTGGCGGCAGGTGCACTAGTGGAGGCCGAAATTGACGACAAATTCCCTGAAGAGCGCCTCCTCACCATCGTAAAGGTAACGACTTCTTCCACCC
Organism: Dactylorhiza incarnata; assembly: GCA_033032865.1. NCBI lineage: Eukaryota > Viridiplantae > Streptophyta > Magnoliopsida > Asparagales > Orchidaceae > Dactylorhiza > Dactylorhiza incarnata. The sequence continues at coordinate 5,064,381 of JAWHQI010000033.1, read as the reverse complement.
CTTGGTACGCGGATTTGGCCAACTATTTGGTGGGCCGGGTCCTACCAAAAGATTTTTCAAGTCAGCAAAAGAAGAAATTCTTTTCGGACTTGAAAAATTATTTTTGGGAGGACCCCTTTTTATTTCGTGTCTGCGCGGACCAAGTGGTAAGAAGGTGCATTGCGAGCGAGGAAGGCGTCAAAATTTTGCGGCACTGCCACGAAGGACCAACCGGTGGTCACTATCAAGCGAACCGGACCGCAAGGAAGGTGCTAGAGGCGGGCTTCTATTGGCCCTCCTTATTCAAAGATGCTCACAATTTTGTGAGAAATTGCGATCGGTGCCAACGGTTAGGTAACATTTCTAACCGGGACGAAATACCCCAAAACATTTTTCTAGAATGCGAAATTTTTTATTTGTGGGGAATTGATTTCGTAGGTCCTTTACCCTCTTCCTGTAATAATAAATATATTTTTGTTGCGGTCGATTACGTGTCTAGGTGGGAGGAAGCTCAAGCTTTTCCCACCAACGACGCGAGAGTTGTCGTACAATTTTTAAAAAAATTATTTTCACGATTTGGCACACCCCGAGCACTAATTAGTGATCGGGGCACACATTTCTGTAACAACCAACTTGCTAAAATTTTAGCATAATATGGAGTAATACACAAGCTATCTACTGCCTACCACCCACAAGCAAATGGCCAAGTGGAGGCAGTGAATCGTGAAATTAAAAGAATTTTAGAAAAAACCATGTCCGTTAATAGAAAAGATTGGGCTTTAAAATTAGACGACACACTCTGGGCCTAATGGACAGCGTACAAAACCGCCATTGGATGTACGCATTACCGGTTAGTCTATGGTAAAGCTTGTCATTTGCCGGTAGAATTAGAACATCGCGCTTTTTGGGCGCTAAAATTATTAAATTTGAATTTAGATTCATCCTCCGAACAAAGAAAACTACAACTTAATGAACTCGACGAATGGCGCGCGAACGCCTATGAAAATAATAAATTTTATAAGGAGCGAACTAAATTCTATCATGATAAAAAAAATTAAACATCCAAAAACTTTTTCACCGGGAGATTTTGTCCTACTTTTTAATTCTAGACTTAGGCTTTTTCTGGGGAAATTAAAAACCCGATGGTCCGGTTCCTTCAGAGTAAAAGAAGTTTGGCCATACGGGACCGTGCTTATAGAGCTCCCAGAAAAAGGATCTTTTAAGGTTAACTGACAACGTTTGAAATTATACCACCCCGGCGACCCAGCGACCGGAAATATCGAAACAATGCACTTAATGAATATTTAAGAAAGCGCCAATTAGTCAAGCTACGTGACGGTAAACAAAGCGCTCTTGGGAGGCAACCCAATGTTAACCTCTTTATTTTTGTCTTTCTTTTCTTGTTTGTTTTTCTAATTTAACCCTGCAGGTGTTTGACCGGCAACCCCAACTACCATCCTGGGAAGCCCTCTTTACACTTTAGTAATTTATCTTGATTTTTCTTTATTGTCATTTTTTTTGTTTTATCTTTCATACTTAGTTTTAAACATTGGGGACAATGTTTAATTTTAAGTATGGGGGTGTAGCATAGCTTTCTTTGTAGTTGTACTTGAAAAAAAAAACCAAAAAAATTAAAAAAATTGAAATTAAATTTCTTGGAAAGGATGCTTTGGGCTTGAATTCCCATCAGAGCCTCTAGTACCTTGCAAACCCTTCACCGGGTAGATCTTGGGAGGTCCAAAAAAAAATAATCTATTAGGAAATGTTCATTTTTCATCAAAACGCCCACTTGCTAAATTGTAAGTTCTAAGTAGAATGATTTTCATATGGACTGAAAATAATTTTGTGCTAGAATAGTTTTTTGAAACTTTTGAGTAAAATTATTGACTCATGTAGTGCTCCTAGTCATATGCATGCCCTTGAGTAGTGTTGGTGTAAAATTAAATTCTTGGCATAGATCTAAAATTATGTTTTATTAATTTGCGTAGTAATAATTTATTTTACTTTTAAATCTAATCCTGTCTTATCTAAAAGTAGTTTAGGTGAGTGTGTAGAAGATTGTTGGAAAGCTATTACTCGATTAAAACAGAAGGGTGTCCTTTCTCGATGTCTAGAACTTGCCCCAAGCTATTTTCAAAACATGTGCACTTTAGACAAACTAACTTTACGGAAATGATTTAGGCCTTTCTTTGGATAGTTTGAGCCTTTGCACCCAACCTAGACTTACTACCATTGTTCACACAAATTTGAGCCTTACACCTTTATTTGAACCACCCTCATCATTTCGGCACCAAAGCTAAAAAGCCCAAAACAAAATTTTGAGCTAAAATGGAAAAAATATATAAAAAAAAAGAGAGAAATATTTTGGTACGATTCTATGAAAAAATATATATATGGGTATCAATTCAAAAGAAAAGGCAATAATCTCATAATGATATGCGGCCTAGGTATGCACATGCATACTTGGAATGATCCCAATTATGAAGATTCGTGATAAATAAAAGAGAATGAGAGTGTTTCCCCTTAGAAAAATATGAGTATGGGGGTAAAGCTTCATTATTTTGTGGTAGTCATTATTTTCTTTTAGCTCAACACTTTTTGTTTAAGTGGAATGCGTCTTCATGTTTATCATTGTTTACCTCACCCATAAACCCAAGCCTTAAAATATACCCTATTTAAGTCCTAAAGATCCATAGAGTTGATTTAGTATGAAGTGTAGTGGAGAAGGTGCAAACGGGCAAGCCTATGGCCGTCTACATTGATGGATTTCTTTGGAGGCCACCCCGAGCGTTCAAGTCTAGTAATTTAAATCTCAGCAATCACGCTATTTTCTCCCTTTACATGACTTTTTGATTGACCGTCGACTCATTTTAAAAGTGATAATAAATAATTATAACGCAGTTTAAATATTTCATAAATTAGTATTTATGCCAAGAACGTCTTTTTACGAAAACATCTACGCATGTCAGCATAAAACTTTGCATTTTACTCTCTAGCTTTCATATTTCATTCTAGCATTAATTTTTCCTACCCTTATGAAGAATGGGTTACTCGGGACGAGCAACGAGCAAGTATGGGGGTGTTTGATGAGTAATTTATTCACTCATCTTTTAGTATAGGTTTATTATATCTTTAATATGCAATTATGTTATTTATATGAATTATATCATATAAATCCTTCCATTTATTATTTCATAAGCTAACTTGAGTTTATTTTATGTTTTCAGATTTTCTGGGCTGTTTTGAGCAAAAAGTACTCTTACACGCCCATGGTCACGGGCGTGACCTATGGGCGTGTAACCTGCGCGGTGTTCCAGACCTGTTTCTGCCACCCCGGGGTCGTTCCGTGAAGAATTCGTTAAGTACACACCCCAAGTCACGGGCGTGACCAAGGGCGTGACCCAATGTCATGGCCGCGACCCGCTGAGACGAAGCAGAACCGCTGAGACGAATCAGAACCGCTGAGATCAAGCTTTACACGCCCCAGGTCACGGGCGTGACCATGGGGGCGTCACATCCAAGTCACGGCAGGGACCCCACCACCAGCTGCCAGCACGCCTGTCACATCAATTAAAGTTACATGCCCCAGGTCACGGGCGTGACCGAGGGCGTGACATTCTGTCACGGGCATGACTCGCCCAGCGCGTCTTCCCGCCAAAGCTTCCCGCCAACAGCACTCTTTTGAGATTACACGCCCTAGGTCACGGGCGTGACCCAGGGCGTGACATGTCCGTAACGCCTGCATTGAAGCCAGACGGCGCCTTCTCTGCACCCAGCAAATTACGCCCCTTACACACCCCTTGGTCACGGGCGTGACAAAGGGAGTGTAACACCAAATTTTCAGCTATAAAAAGGGTGCTTCCCCAGAAGACCAGGGACGAAGTTTTTGGAGTTCTAGCCTATTTTCTTGCACTAGTTTTAATCTTGTATGTCCTTTTCTTCTTGCACTTTTATTTCCAAAGCTTGTAACTCTAAATTTTCTAGTTGTAATTTCTTTTGCTAAGTAATAAAATAGTTCTTTTTCCCTTACTTTTCCTCTTATTTTCATTATGCACTTCTTTCATTTCATCGTTTCCTCCATCTCCATGAGTAGCTAAATTCTATTAGTACTCGACCGAGATGATCCAATGGGAATATAATTCTTGATTTAAATTCTAGCTTCTCTTTCTCTTCCTTAGAACACTTTAGATTTATTCTTGAACTTTTATTGGATTGAGATTATATTATCGATATATAATTCTCATATTTGTTTTCGCAATCTAACAACCGAGAGGTATTGATTTCGAATCGATCATTTCAAGAATAAAGAGAGTTGAATGCACTCCTCAAGCGAGGATGACATAATTTTCCCGAATTGGAGTCAAATCTAATAGAGAGGTTCACTACGATAAGTCGAGTTTTAGATTTTGATTCTAGAACGAAAGTTCGTTTGATCAACTAAACTCAGTTGAGCGTATCCTCGAGAGAGGTGTGTTCATAAATCGGGAACCTCCACGGTCAAGTATTTTCTTAAGAGATTTAGAAGTTGTTCTTTGTATATTTTATTTTCCCATGGTGATTCAAGGTTTAGTACTAACCTTTAACTCATCAATTTAAATAAGCTATTTCTCTTTCTCGCAACCAACCAATCACAAGTTTCATTCGATAAAATAATAGAGATTTTTCTGAAGTAAGAGTACTCAACCGCCCCGAGTCTAATACGACCTTGGTTTTTATTACCTATACTACATTCGATACGGTACACTTGTCGTTATCATTTGAGGATATAGTTTTGCCCCATCAATGACATATACAGGTAGTGATGTTATCATTATTGCTGATGATACTATACATGCAGTAGAGAAGGTGGGTGTAGTTTCTTTGAACAGAGATAAAGGTACTCTTACTTGAAGAGTGTCTATCATATTCCGGGGATGAAGAAAAACCTCTTCTAGGTGACCAATGTTGTTGATGCTGGCTAACACGTTATGTTTGGTCCAACAGAGGTGAAGTTTCTTTGAAACGTGTCAGCAGTGAAGGCTGAAGTCACTCATGTTGGTAGAAGGGTGAAGGACTTGTTTGTGTTATCTACAAGTTCGTATGTTGATAAGATGAGGACTAATGATTGCGTTGCTATCTGGCATGAAAGACTTGGACATGTTAGGATGGACAAATTGAAAGCTATGGTAGGGAGAGGCCTTGTGAGAGGTCTGCCTAGTTTGTCATCCTTCAGCGAAGGTCACGTTTGTGTGGGATATCAATATGGCAAGGCTCATCGCCTTCCATTCAACAAGTCACAAAGCAGATGCAAGGTGCCATTGGAGTGTATTCATGGTGATCTGTGTGGACATACCGAGAATGCCAGTCTTGGAGGAAGCAGGTATATGCTGGTCTTGATTGATGATTTCATTAGATATACTAGGGTATATTTTCTGAATGAGAAGTCAGAAGCGTTCAGGAAGTTTATGGAGTTCAAGGAGCTCGTGGAGGGTTGGCTTAATCTGCGGATCAAGAAGTTCAGAACCGAAAATAGAGGGGAGTTTACTTCCAATGCGTTCTTTAACTTCTGCAGAAAGTATGGCATCCGGAGAGAGATCTATTGTGCTCACACTCCACAACAGAATGGAGTTGCAGAGTGGAAGATCCGTCATCTGACGGAGACCTGCAAATGTTGGCTTCATGCCAAGAGTATCCCAAAGTCCTTCTGGGCAGAGGGAATGTCTTGTGCAACTTATGTTATCAATCAGATTCCTTTAAGTCCCATCAACATGAAGACCCCACATGAGTTGATGTTCAAGATAAAGCCAACTGTGGAACACCTTCGAGTGTTTTGATCTACCTGCTATGTGCATGTTCCTGTTGCCCTCAGAACGAAGCTAGATGCGAAAGCAAGGTAGCTAGCCTTCGTCGGTTATGATAACCGAAAGAAGGGTCGGAGATGCATGGATCCAGAGACACGGAGAACTGTGGTCTCAAGGGATGTGGTATTTGATGAGTTAACATCATACCAGGGTAGCTCTTCTGTTGAGCTACAAGAAAGAAGGATAGATGGTGGACCAGAAGAAGCTGCAATGGAAGTTCAGGTAGAGTTTACTATTTCTCCAAGTGCTCCAGTTGCTTCTAGCTCTGGGTTAGGTGCTTCAGGTTCTGGAAGCAGGGAAGCGATGCTCCAAGTGTGCCCAGGAAAAGATCTAGTCTAGAAGTTGTAGTGGAAGATATGGATCAGAGTAAAACTCTGAGGAGGTCTAAGAGGAATATTATTCCACCAGCTTGGTATATAGGGGGAAACCAGGTGAGCTTCATCTCATACTTCTTTGCTGGTCCCTTGGATGAGTGAGAGTCGTCATGCTTTAAAGATGCCACTGGAGTCAAGGAGTGGGAAGATGCTATGGATGAGAAGATAGCTACCCTCAAGAAGAATGAGACTTGGGATCTTGTACCCAAGGTCGATGGCATTACTCCTATGACATGCAAGTGGGTTTACAAGATGTAGAAGAAAGCTAACATGAGTATCCAGTGATACAAGGCTAGCCTTGTAGCTCGAGGGTTCTCTCAACAGTACAGAGAAGACTATGAAGAGATATTCAGTCTGGTAGCCAAGATGACTTCGGTACGGGTGGTGATTAAATTGTCAGCTAGCCAAGGATGGAAGATTTGGCAACTCGACGTAAAGAATGTTTTTTTGTACGACGAGACTGACAAGGATATCTTCATGGTTCAGCCACTGAGATATGTATCGGAAGTTCATCCAGGACACGTATGCAAGCTCAAGAAGGCTCTTTATGTGTTGAAGCAAGCGCCTCGGGCGTGGTATGGAAAATTGCAGAATACCTCCAGTTCTGCAGATATTTTGCTTCAGATTAGATTCGAGTCTATTTGTAAAGAAGATCGGGGAGCTGCAAGTCTTGGTGTTGTTGTGTGGTGATGACATGATCATCACAGGGAACTCGGAGGCTGAGGTAGCTAAGCTTCGGGCTGAATTATCTATCAGGTTCGAGATGAAGGATCTAGGGAGCTTCACCATTTCCTTGGACTCAAGGTGGAGAGGAAAGAGAGCGGTGTGCTTGTTTCCCAGAAAGGTTATGTGGAGCGGATCGTTGAGCGATTTGGCATGCAGGATTGGAAGAGCAGCTCTACTCCACTGGAGGTTGGTCTAAAACTTCGGCGGGATCAGGGGAGGATTTTTCCTGATCCGTTGGTGTTCCGGGCTCTTGTTGGGAGTTTGATATATTTGACGATTACCAGGCCGGATATTGCTTATGCAGTTGGTAGGGTAAGTCTATATATGGTGGAACCACAGAAACCTCATCTGATGGCAGCAAGAAGTATTCTGATGTACGTGAAGTCAACCTCAAACATGGGTCTCCTTTATGGGAGAGACACGGGCTTTTGTTTGCATGGATACATGGATGTCAATTATGGGGGAGTTTTAGGCAATCAGAAGTCGACGTCTGGTTATGTTTTCTTATGCGGATCAGCGGCTATCTCATGGTGCAGCAAGAAGCAGGATTCTGTGTTTGTTTCTACCACTAATATGGAGTACAAGGATGTTGTCTTTGCAGCTCAGGAAGCCATATGGATTAGGAGGTTGGTGGAGGACGTCCATAAGGAGGTTTGAGGTCATACTCTGCTACATGGTGACAATGAGAGTGCCCTCAAACTGGTTAATAATCCAGTCTGTCATGCACGGACCAAGCACATCGAGATTGAGCATCATTTCATTCGGGAGAAGGTGTTGGAGGGATCTCTGATGGTTGAGCATGTGCAGAGTGAGGATAATGTAGCTGACATCTTCACGAAGCCGCTGGCGAAGGGACCATTTACACGGTTATGAGGTTTGCATAGGCTGACGTCCACTTCCCACTTCAAGGGGGAGTGTTGAATTTTGAAGTGTAAGTGAAGGTCGGGCGGTCTGAGCTTCAGACCGGGCAGTCTGGTGAAACCGCGGAGGGAGAGCAGTCAGATATAAAGACCACGTGGGTTGTCTTCCCGCTATGATCTGGCGGTTAGCCAGTGGCAGAAGGCCTTGGTTCTTCATCCATCTGGGGACAGCTATCTGGTTGTAACCGGGCGGTTAAGATCCGCGGTTACTTCTTGATGTTGCGTTCTGGACGGTTAATTGCTCGTGGGCTGGTAGGTGTCTGCTGGTATTGCTGTAGTTTTGCGAGTAGTCCGCGCAGCTTGTTCTTAAGTCGGCGAACTGTTCTGCAGGGATAACTCAGCAAGCTACGCGAGTTATTTGTTACCCGCTATTGTTGGTGGGAGGTTTTCCTATCACGTAGGCGGTGACCGCACTCCTCACCTCTACTATAAATAGGACCTCCACCAGAGCTAAGAATAAGATGTGAACAGTAAGTGAGAGCTTGCGAGTTTGTGGTGCGCATAGACTTTTCTGTTCGCATGGTTTGAGGCTTACGTTTGCTATGTTCGTAGGTTGTGCGGCTTGCTTGTGGTTCTGATTTGTTCAGAGGTGACTGCAGCGGATAAGCCGGTAGCAGTATCTGGTAGGTAGAGATAGGAGGTCGCGGTTAGCGACAAGGCAAGTTCTCTTCAGCTCGTTTCCAGCTTTCAATAAGGTTCAGACCGCGGCGGTTAGGCGATTATCCTTTGTCGATCTCTTACTTCTGTTCAGTTCTTTAGCAGCTTGTTCAAGGTTAGGAGAGGCCAAGTGACTGCGGTCAGGCGGCCTTACTTGGGCGAATAGAGTGAGCATTGGAATAATGTGCAGTCTGCGTGTTGAGTTGCGGGTTGGTGATTTTGCGATTAGTCGTGCGGTCAGCTTATCGACTTGGCGGTTTGCGCGGACAGCTTTGTTAGCCGGGTGGTTTGGCGGTTTATTTCTTTGTAACCGACAGCTTCTTGTAGTTGGTTTTCTTCTCTCCTCATCATTGTGTGTACTGAAAGAATCATGTCTCGCAATGTATGTCTCGAAATGTACAAAAGATAGTTGATACAAGATTTCTCTTGTTCCTTCATTGTTTGTGGTTTCTGGTGCTTGGTATGGTTGGAGTGTTCCTGCGACCTGGTTCCCGTTTTTTCGCTTATTAAAAATTTTTAACATCTGTGGCCAACTCTTGGCCCAAGGGAAACCTAGTCTTTTAAGGTTCTCTATATACCCAATCATCTTGAGTACGTGAGTCCCTACTGAGTCTCGAACTCCCTTCTTGGACTGAAATAATGCCTTGGATATGTCAAACCTCTCTTGTAGAGCTTGCCCCTCGAACATTTTCTTGAGGTGCTTGATTATCTCATAACCACACATGCTCTCGTGTTGCTTCTGAAGCTCAGAGGACATGGTAGCAAGCATGAGGAATTCCACATCCAAGGTATCATCCTGATATTTTTTGTAAGCATCTCTGTCTGCTCGCGGAGCATTCTCGGTCGGCTCTGTAGGGGCTTCCCCTTCTAAGACATAGAGCTTGCGCTCTTGCCTGAGAATAATTCTCAGGTTTCTGTACTAGTCAAGGAAGTTCATCCCATTGAGCTTATCCTTCTCAAGGATGACTCTTAGGGACAAGGTGGACTGATATCCACTTGCCATGGATATTCTATAAGGAATTTTGCAAAATAGATTTTAGTACTTTAATTCAAAATACATTTTATTTAATAAGGACTTTTATTAAAAGCTCCCACTATTTTATTCAAATTGATAACCCTTAATATCAATTCAGAGAGTTTATGCGTGCTACTCTCTTAGTGGACAAGATCTGCATTTCACCAACACAATGATTCTGCTTTGGCGTTCCTCTCATAATGCGGTTATTTAGGTAGACAACACTTGTCAATTGCATCACATGCAACTCTTGTATGGTTGGTAAATAACTCTTTAATCGCATCCATCATATGGTGCATGCCAACCCTATGCCTCTAGGCACTCAACCTTTGAGGTCACCTAGTTAAGTTGGACCCGATGTCGATAGTGGTATATCACAATTATCCGCTCGCACCCTTACCAAGATAAATTAATGCACCTTGCTTTGGCAAGCCCACACTTCATCGATTGAGGCAGGAAGAGTGTCATCCATCGGAAGACATCCGAATACTTAATATTGGATAAGGGATTTTATGATTCATTTGATGAACATTTCATCGTGATTAATATTTAATCAATGTGCACATTCACAAAATTACAACATTCATAATCCAAATGCACCCCGGATGTGCTCAAAATAAACTTATCAACACTTTGATAAAATGGCTAAATCTGAGCATTTAGAACACTTCTAAGTATCCAAATTTACATGCATTGGACACAGGAAAAACAACTCCTTTTAGGTAGTAGACAAGCTCGTCTCTCAATGTCAGATTCAAAATCTTAGACACTTGGTTTCACAAATCAATTAGAGGGACGGTTACTGCAAAGGACAAACAATTTCTGAAACTATGAAATCGCAACGCAATCACATGTGTTCCTAGCGGGATTCCAATTTAGAACACTTCATCGGAATCCCCACGCCCAGGAAGAAATCCAGACATTTAGAACATTTCTAAATTTCTGATTTACACGCAATAGATCGCAACCTATCTCTGATACCACTGTTGGGTTTTTGATACAGCAAGATGGACAGCATATCATATATGCGCAGCGGAAATACACCAAAATATGAACAACCCAAAATAGTTACAGGACCTTGCGATTTCATGAATCAATAAATAAAAGAGCAACACATTGCAATATACCTGAGAGGGATTGAGTCAACACTCAACCAAGATGCTCCAAAATCAGATCCAGAAACTGGTGGCTGAGTTCCAAGCACAAAAAGTAGATCTACGCCTCTATAGCAGCCCACACGAGTGAAGGAGAACCCTAGCTTCCTGTCGAACAAGAACTAGGTCGAAGAAGGAAAGCCCTCTATGTTTCCCATGGACTGCTAGATCCGTCTAAGGGGAAAGGCGACGGCGTCGAGTTACGGGATATCATGGCCGACTGAAATGCTTCCTTCGGCTTGCGGAACACTTCCGTCACTCTGATAAAATCCCAAAAGGAGAGATCACACCTAGGGCATAGAATCATATCCTATTTATACCCCAGGATCAAAACAAGATATCCGCAGACCCGAGACTAGTATTGGAGTAGTCAACAAGTATCGTTGTGATCACTAAATATCGAAGAGACGATCTCGATGATATCATCGTGATAACATGTAACGTCAAGACAATCTTGACGACATCGTCTTGATGACATATATCGTCTTGAAGACCCATATCGTCAAGAAAATCTCGACGACATTATCTTGAAGATATATATTGTCATGAAGACATATACCGTGTTGAGGATGTAGACATCGTCGAGACGATCTCGGCGATATCTTCTTGAAGACCTATATCATCGAGGCAATCTCAACGACATCATCTTGAAGACCAAAGCATCATCTTGACAATCAAGACGATATAGGCAACACTTAGCCATTTTGACCTAACTCCAGTGAGTCATAGGATTGGTCCTTCACTCATATCCAATATGAGTAAGGCCAATACAATACTTCTCTCCAACTTCTCCAAACACTCTTGTGTGTGACCCCATAGGCTCATATCACGTTGGCAGTAAGACTAACTGCTTGATTGCTTTGAGATCACCTAGGAAACACCAACACATCAGCTCTCCCTCTAAGATCGATGGGCGGAGCAGATCCGTCAAGGTCCCTCTGGACCGAGGACCAGACTTTGCCAACTGATCCGCTGGGGTACTTTCTTCCATTGGTGCCTGATTGAGAAGGTTCTAAAGGTCCCGATGAGGCTCTCTTGCCTCAAATTCACCCTTGATTTGTGATGCTATCACCATTGAATCTGTGAGGACCTCTATATTGGATCTGTAGGCACCCTTAGAGGGGGGGGGGGGGGTGAATAAGGGTTCTAAACTTTTTAATATATTTTGGAATACTTGAAATAATAAGATATCAAAATAGTGATTTTGAATAAAGATCTAAATTGTTTTATAATGAAGGAGAGGATAATAAACAATTTAGAGAAATGAAGATCAAATCCATTTTATTACACAAAGAGAGACATGATTATTATTAATAAAATTGATTACAAAATTTGATTTCAATGACGCTAGAAATCAATGTGAAATATGAAAGACTCATTTTATTTTCTATACTGACTCGTATCCCCATGAACCGATTGGCTTTAGCCGATCCTTCCCCGGATACGTCCTCGAGCACCCCCTAGATCTACACCCTAGAACTAGTCGCCAACACGAGGCGAATTTCTGCCCTAAGTCCTACCCAGACCTAGTCGCCAACACGAGGCGAATTCACTAAACGTTTACAAGAAAAGATATGGAATAAATAATAACAATATAAAAACTCCCTATTTAGATTCTTGGAGAAGTATACGAAGACCCACAGAGTATGATCATAGTCGATGCGGTCTTTCATCATGATGATGACGCGTGTTGAAATCTTCTCCACGGATCTCCTTAAGCCTTCATGGATTTATGGGAGTATCTCTCTGAATCTTCCTATCTATGTTGTGGCACAAAGCTCTGGAATTTAGGATCATAAGAGGATGAAGAAGACGGATCCAATGGGTCATTTTATATCATTGGAGCTAGTGCCTGCGCTATCACTACCGCCGACGCTATCCCAAATTGGGAAATATTCTCCGCGTGAGAATTCTTCATTTTAAGCAAGTCGGCTGCCTTCCTCTATTACTTTGCGCTACCGCCTGCGCTAGTAGATATCGCCTGCACTAGGTGTTATCTCCTAAGTTAGATGTTATCACCTGGCGCTATCACTTTTCGTAATTGCTTCCCGAATTGCTCTACTCAGTGCTAGCGCCTACGCTAGGTGCTACCGCCGGCGCTAGTGGGCATGTTGGAATTCTGACTTCAAATTTGTGCGCAACCTTCTTATCCTTGAGTCATGTGGACTTGTTTTCCTGCACACTTATACACACAAGATCAAATACACATAGGATTTATTATTCTCAAACCTAGGAGATGCGGAAGACCATGTTCCAACAAACTCCCCCTTTTAATAATAACAAATCCATTAATGATAAATCAGAGCATTAATATATAAGCATGATGAAACCTACTTGTGTGTGTGTGTGTGAAAGTGATGACTTAGGATAATTATTGATTTTGGTAGTTATAATTGCTCCCCCTAAATACATGCTCCCCCTAAGTGAATGCGCCCCTAATATGTAAGCTATCATTTTAATTAATCATGTTAGTTTTCCATTTTGATAACAGTTTTTATTTATCATGTTAGTTCTCCCCCTTTTGTTATTAGCAAAAGTGGGCAAGGAAGCAATAGACATAAAAAAAGGATTTTTGATAAAAATATAAGGCATGATCGAGCTTTGTAGAGGAAATGAAATGATAAGGAGTTTTAAGCATAATAAGGTAATGATTTCAAGTAACCAATCTACCCAGACAATATGTCTACACCCTAGCCCTTTACTAAGTGACGGATGGTCATGAGGAGCTGCATACATGTCGTAGGTTGGGGTGTTAGTCCCATATACAAACACTAGAAAATACTCAACCTAGCACTCTTTCCCCCAAGTGCCTCGCAAGGCCCCACTAGAACCCTCCCCGGTTAAGGACAAGACATGACTTAGGTTAGGTTATCTAATTTCTACAACCCTACGCCCCCGCTATGGTGAGATATGTAATCATGGGATTATTTATCATTGGAAACATTAAGCATTTGATTCTAATGATAAGTTCATAGCCTATGGGTTTATATTTTATTTGAATTTTTGGAAAACTCGCATATCTATTTTGAAATCTATTAATGAATCAGAGTTTTTAGCATAAAAATGATATTTGTGTTAAAACAACCAATATAAATTCTACCAAGCAAGTCTAACATTTGTTGAAAAAGGAATTTTGAGATTTAAGACTTTGATATAAGCATGAAAGCGCAAGGTAAAAAATATATGGTGATGATGCGGAAGACTTATAGAAATATCTTTTTGTAATCATGTCTATTCATAAGAAGATATATGAGTCAAATTCCAAAAAGGAAGATAATAAAATCTGTGAGTAATAAAGTAACCAAGCATGAAAGAAGGATATCAAAGAGAAACTACTACAATGTTATTATAATTCACAAATTCACAACATACCAAACATTGTAGAAAGCATGCTGGGTTATCTAGTGCATTTATAAATAAAGAGGAGTATAGAATTTAGCATTAGATTCCAATACTCATGAGAAGAAGTGTTATGGAAGATAATTATGTGCACATAAGTGTATTTTGAATAGTGTAAACAAATGATTTAATCAAAAATACAAGAATATATGTAGAGTAAAGTGCACAATAAAACACAAATAATTTAACTTCCACACACTTCAATGCACATAAAAAATGTACAACTACCATGGTGCTTTTCACACACAATGCTCATTAAGATTTATCAGGGTGCAAAGTAGTGTTTGGGGGATCACACACTTTATTTTTCAATATATATTTTTTGTCATCTGGTGTACTTAAGAATAAGTGGTGTAAAAATGAAGGTTTGCACAAGACACTTTACTATTCTTTCCAAGGTGCTCAACCTCACAACGCTTATTAAGACTTATCAGTAGGTTCAAGTAGTGCTTGGTGGAGTTATCTTTGTCAATTTATTTCATGATTATTTTTTGTACAAAGTTCTCCAAATACACTTGTTTTGCAAACCAATGTAATTTTGAATGCACAACCACTTTTCTAAAAAATTAAGAGTGCAAATAATGGTGGTGTAGGTAAGATACTTGTGCAAAGTTAATTCGTTGTGCAATTATAATACACAAGCAAGCATTCTTAGATTAAAAGCACATGTAAAGTATGCCAAAATAAGTGACTGAATGAGTATCATTATCAACCATAAAACATTTACTCATACTTAGAGCCATGCTAAGCGTAGTTCTTCACAACTTGTACAATACAATTTGATGCACATGTGATTAGATATATCAAAGCTTGATAAAACATTGTTCAAAGTAGTTTGAAAAGATGAATTGTAACACTGTAGAAGGTCTAAATGATGGATTAAATCATGCTTGATTTTCACAATAAAGTCCATACAGTATTTTTGATATTTTGAAAAATTAATTTCGATTTAAAGTTTGAACTCTTAAAATTGATCTTGGACTTCCCGAGGTCTACCCTATGAGGGTTCGCCCGGTACTAGTGTTGAAACCAGGACTTGGCTTCTTTGTGCATCTCCGGCCCTCAACGAGTTGAGGGGCAGCTAGCACTTACTGATTCCTTGGAAGAAACCGACCGGAGACTCGGAACAACACACAGACCCTTGGTCGCAGTCAGGAGGTCCCACCACACACCCGAAAGATCTTTGAGCGCTTCCCCTCCCAAGCCAAAGCTGAGACTGGGCACCTTGGAGAGTCTGAGAGCTAAGCCAAGATCACCTAGGGAGGAGGAAGAAGCTCAGAAAACTGAGATTGGAGTCCTCTCCAAAGGTGCCCTTTGAGGTCTATATATAGTTTTTCAAGTCTGATCTGCTAATATTGAGATTCCGCCTTACTTTTTTGCTATACGCAGACCAAAATGGTCTGCCAACAGCCAAACTCTGATATTCGGAGGGGCTAACTGCAGACCACGAGGGGTTTCCAGGTAAAAGTGATCACGAACACTTCCTAGGCGAGCCAACCATAAGAGTCTCTCTCGCAAACCTATCAGCTCGCTCGCCTCCACTTGAACAATTGACAAGGGCTTGGCCCGTTCGCCTTCCCACGAGTGACCGACGAGAGCCTGGCTCACCCAAAACCCTGGCTCGCTAACCTCATTACTCCTTTCACCTAATGGTTCCTTTGTCTTTGCTCCCCCCCCCCCCCTAGCAGACGCTGGGGTTGTACATAATCCCCGCTCTTCGTGAGGCAACTTTAGGCTCACGAAGAAACATCCAACCCCTATTGTTCGCCAGTGACATGGTGAGATTCTTTTGGTGGTACCCATGCCCACTGCTATAAATACCCTTCCTTCCGGCCGGTGCATGAACTTTTTCCTTGCCTCTAACTTTTGTTCTCGCTCGCCATTGCTCCCTGCGAGATGTCCAAGAAGGAGGAGATACTCGCTCGCCTCAAGGCCTTGCAGATGGTCCAGAAGGCTAAAGTTGTCGAGCTCGCTCCCTGGATCTCTCCGCAACCAGCTCCGCCACCGCCTCAGGTTAAGAGGGCTAAGACCATCCGACGACCATTCAGGGAGGATGATTCATCTCTGATGTCTCCCTCTCCCCGCCATGAGCACGCCTGGCAGGTTCTGCTAAAAAAGACTTGATATCCAAAATAGTATTCGCTTAACTCTATTTCCTTGCTCGCAGGTCCTTCCCGTAGAGAAGAATCTTATCAGGCCATCTCCAACGGGGACTCACCCCTCGTCCCCTGGGAGGACCGATCCCCCTTGATGCGAGGACCCCTGACCTGTGGGCCTCACCTTCGCGCCCTGGTAAGCCGTTTGTCTTATCCTCTCTCTCTCTCTTCTTTGGTCGCTGATCCACATTATTCCTTTTCACAGGGTCTCATCCCTCGACTCCGGAGCGGCGAGTCCCAACTCCGGTGGGTTTGCCCCGCCCACCGAACCAAAATATCGTCACTCTGGATTTCTGCATTCTGGGCCAACGGAGCCCAGGCGGCTCGCTACTTGCCGAACCCTGAGTTGGTGACGGGACAATGCACCGCCCTAGCGCTTCGACTTCTTCCCGCCCTTTTCATTTCTATAAATAGTCGTCATCTTTTACTTTCTAACTACGGCATTAACTATTCTCCAGCCCTTCTTCTCTCTTCCAGGCTCTCTCACTAATTTTCCGCTCGCGCTCGCGCTTTTCCTGGTTCGCAGCTACTAACACCATGGTCGTCGAGGGCGAATCTGAAGGGCGAGCCAGGTGTGTCGGGGCTTTTCACGACCACAGTTTCTTTTGCGCCTCGCTCACCGATGATGAGTACCTCGCCACGGTAGACAAGAACATCCCTTAGAGGTATGTAGCTTGCCGCCCGCCGAACACCGCCACCCTCAATGACCCGTCCACCGATGAGCTCGCCATCCCCATTGCTCATTTTGAGAATGGGCTGCGAGCCCCACTCTGGCCAGAAGTACGCCATATAGTTTACTCTAACCTCGCACTTCTTACTCGCCTCGCATGGAGCATGCTAACCTCACCTTAGCGAATTTTTTAAATACTCAAATACTACGGCGTCCTACTGAGGCAGCTGACGCCGAACACGATTGTCGTGGTGATCGCGTTTGCTTGCTACCTGTGGGAGGAGAAGATCGAGTTCAGCCTGCTCGTCTTCCGCAAAGTCTTCTCCTTCCACACGTACAAAGATGGGACCACGCACTTTGCGAGTTAGCGTGTCACCGTCTGCGAGACGGTGAACAAAGCACACTATTGGCACCAAAAATTCATCCTAGTAAAAGGACCGTTCGGCAACATCCCCTTCTCCCCCTCCAATGGGAATATGCAACCTACCGCCCTCATTCCTCGCTCGGCGTTGACGATGCGAGGCTCTACCAATACTTGGATGGTAAGAACTTCAGGGTCATCTACCTCTGGCAGAGGGTGGACTCGCTGATGTCGGTCCCGCAAGGGGAAGGTTCGTCTCGCACTCGCAAGCTACTTTATGTTTCTTCATTTTAACTACTAACTTTTTCATTGCCTTTGCAGGTGAGCGGGATCTTCCCATCCATCCCCCGCATGTGAGGAGCGCGGCCCTCACCTCCAGCTCTCTCGCCATCGCGGCCATCGAGGCATGTCAAGACCCCCTTGGCTCGACGTCTGGCAAGAAATGACCACCTGCCGCGAGCCAGCACGGCGCGAAACCTCCTGCCAAGACAAGAACAAGGACGCCATTTCCACATCCAAGGCAAAAGAGGTCATGGATCTCAGCGAGGCGGAGGTTCTGCTCCCTCCGCCCGCAAGTCAAAAAGTTGTCAAGGAGAGAAGCAGGGTTGTGGATGTTTCTAGCGAGCCCAAGCCGGCGAGCCACAAGAAGTTCGGCCTCGGCGCGAGGCTTCCTGATACACTCGGTGAGCCGCTGCTCGCCTGGGATCCTGACCACAATAGGATTTCATGCTCCTCACTCCTCCCCTCCTGGGTCGAGGGGGACAAGGTTGGGGGCGAGGCGTTCGCCCTTTCCTTCGGGTTGTACGGTCGCGAGGAAACCGCCGGTTTTAGCGCCCTGTGATCCCGGCTGCTCGCCAACGAGGCCATGCGAGCCCAATTCCGGTCCATGGAGCTCAGCTTCATGGTGGCTCGACGGTACCTCACCGTGGAGAGGGACTCTAAGGAGCTCCAGCGCGAGCTCAAGGAGGATTCGGACGAGATCGCGAGCCTCAAGGGAAAAGAGGCCATCTCGGAAGGCCTCCTCGCTTGCCTTCAGGGTGGAATGGTAAGTCATTCGTAGAACTTCTACCTCGCTCACCACATTTTCCTTTATCTATCTCAACCTCTTATTTTACAGGGTGCTGAAACGGGGAGCCAACTCCTCTCGCGGAACGCTGACTTGGAGAAGGAGGTCGCATTTCTAAAGGCGCAGGTCTGTAAGATGACCCGAGCGGTGCTCCCTCCATCCCCTCTGCGAGCTGGGACTTGCAAGAATTCTCGAGACGAACAGGAGACGACCCGCAAGAATTCTATGGGCGTGGCCAACCTCGTCTTCAAGACCCTCAAAGGGGCGGGTCTGCTTTCCCCGGATGCCCTAGAGCTCGGCATCGAGGAAGTCATCACGAACCTGTTACGCCGATCTTGGAGCCCGACGACCGCGGAAGTAAGGAAGAGCAGTCCAGCGACCAGCCTTAACTTTTTAATTTTCAATGAAAATTTTTTATTTTTACCCGGCGAGTTCGCCGTTATTTTTTGACACATTTTGAGAAAAGAAACATGAAACATTCTTCTAACTTTTGATTGCTTTTTCGTCTTGCTCGCGCCTTTATTCTTTTCTGCGCTCGCACGTATGTATTTGTTTCGCTTGTGCTCATATGCTCGCGTTTCAACCCTGTCATTTATGCTCGCATTCGCACACTCCTTATTGGTGATGATCACAAGGTTTACCACTTCCTCGTGCTTTCATTTTGTCTCACTATCTTACCTCGCGCATGTTCAATAAGGTGTTCGCATAGCTTATCCTGCTTAGGAGCTTCGCAAGATGATTCATTTGCTTGCTCTGGCGTAAAGCTCGGTCTGCTTCGCGCATCTGGCTCGTCCAGCGGGGCCCTTGCGAGAGGGATTGATGTTATCCTGCATTGCTCGCCCGCCTCCTGTGTGCAACAAACATTGCTTATTAACCACTGCGCCGGCGGACCTCCCCAACTCGCTAGTTTCAGGCATCGATTATGAATTCTCCAGGTGTTTTTTACATGTTAATGCTCGCCCCTATGAGCCGTGTGACCACCATATTCGGCCACCTCGCCATTACCCTTGGACTTGGCGCTTTTCATCAATTGTCGTCTTTCATTTCTTGCGAGCAACCCCCAGGGCTCGCCCAATCAGGCCTTGAGAGATTTGGCGAACCGAGCCCCTTAACATGAATAACTTACTCGCCAGCCTCTCCAGAGATCAACCTGACCCACCATCTATGAGAGCCCGGCAGCGGAAATGATCTGGGGCACTCCAGCACCAAAACTTTCCACCTCGTCGGCCTCTCCAGAGATCAACCTGACCCACCGTCTATGAGAGCCCGGTAGCAGAATCGATCTGGGGCACTCCAGCACCATAACTTTCCACCTCGCCAGCCTATCCAGAGATCAACCTGACCCACCTCTATGAGAGCCCGACAGTGGAATCGGTCTGGGGCACTCCAGCACCAAAACTTTCCACCTCGCCAGCCTCTCCAGTGATAAACCTGACTCACCGTCTATGAGAGCCCGGAAGCTGAATCGATCTGGGGCACTCAAGCACCAAAACTTTCCACCTCTCCAGCCTCTCCAGAGATCAACCTGACCCACCGTATATGTGAGCCCGGTAGCAGAATCGATCTCGGGAACTCCAGCACCAAAACTTTCCACCTTGCCAGCCTCTCCAGAGATCAACCTGACCCACCATCTATGAGAGCTCGACAGCGGAATTGATCTGGGGCACTTTAGCACCAAAACTTGGGGACTCCTGCTTAGAAAAAACTTCCAAACTAATATATTGAGATTAGAACATACAATAAGTCAATTACAAAAAGCTTCATGGATAGAATCGCTTCAAGTCATCACCGCTCCTGGCCAGGCCGAGGTGTACCCCGTTTACATCTCGGAGGTGGTACCCTCCTGACTTGAGCGCTTCGTCCACAACATATGGCCCCTCCCAGTTAGGATTGAGCTTTTCCACTGTGGATCCTCTCTCGGCCGCATCAACCTTCTTCAGCACCAGGTCTCCTTTCTCGAACTGTTT
Organism: Dactylorhiza incarnata; assembly: GCA_033032865.1. Taxonomy (NCBI): domain Eukaryota; kingdom Viridiplantae; phylum Streptophyta; class Magnoliopsida; order Asparagales; family Orchidaceae; genus Dactylorhiza; species Dactylorhiza incarnata. The sequence goes on along the minus strand of JAWHQI010000033.1, from coordinate 5,044,097 downwards.
CACTCAGATATGCTTGTCGAAGTACCGAGCCATCCGCCGCTTAACCTCTTCTTGCCAGACGGTGGTTAAGTTCCGGAGCTCTTCCACCAGGTCCAAAGATAGCCTGTGCTCTTCCCCATTTCCACCAGCCATTCTTCATCCCCCTCGCCTGCGGAGACCACCCTGGGGATTTCACTTCGAACTCTATTGGGAGGACGGCCACGGACCCATGGGAGAGCTTGAACGGAGTCTCCCTCGTGGCCGTGTTTGGAGTGGTCCTCAGTGCCCAGAGGACCGAGGGTAACTGCTCTACCCAGTTCCCCCTGAGGTTCTCGACCTTCTTCTTCAGCAAGTTCACGATAAATTTATTTGCCGACTCCACCTAACCATTACTCCTCGGGTGGTGGACTGACGCAAACTGAAGGTCTATGCCAAGCTGGGTGCAGAAGCTGATGAACTCATTGCTGGCAAACTGTGCTCCATTGTTTATCACTATGGCTAGTGGGAGCCCATGCCTGCATATTATCTCACCCCATGTGAAATTTCTAACGACTTGAGATGTTACCTTGGCCAGCGCCTTGACCTCCAGCCACTTGGAGAAATAATCGATCATTACCAATAAGAACCTTCTTTGGCCACTCGCTTGCGGGAAAGGACCTACCAGGTCCAAACCCCATATAGCAAAGGGCCAGGGTGCTGTAATGGATCGAAGCTTTTGGGCTGGCAGGAGCTGGAGAGGAGCGAACAACTGGCACTATGAACATTTCCGTGCAAACTCTGCCGCATCCTTGCTAAGGGTAGGCCAAAAGTAGCCCTGCCTCAACACTCTCCCCTCCAAGGTTTGGCTCCCGGAGTGGCTGTCATATTCTCATGAGTGGAACTCCTCCAGGACCCTAGGGACCTCCTCTTCTGCCATGCACTGGGATAGGAGCCCCTAGAGTCTTTTCCTATACAGTCCTCCTGCATGCAAGGAATAATATGCCGATTTATACCTGAAGCGTCGCTTATCGACATCCCCTTTGGGGAACTTTCCCGATGTCAAGAAGGTGATGAAGGGATCCATCCATAACGCCCGCTGGTCCACCTCCATCAGCTCACTCTCCTCAATGGATGGTCGTAATAGGTCCGACACCGTCCCCCCTGCCTTGGGACCGAACTTGGCCAGGAGGTCCGTCGTGGCACTCTCCTCCCTTGGCACGTGATGGATTGAGAAGTTCTGGAACTGCCCTATGAGCCCCTTGACCTTCTCTAAGTACCGCTGAAGAGTCAGCTCCTTTACCTCAAACTCCCCCTTGACTTGACAAGCTGCCACCATGGAGTGCATCGAGACCTCCACATCTGATGCGTATTCGGCAAGTGCACCAGTCGCTGTCAATTAATAAATTTGGGAATCGTGATAGCTAAAATTTAAGATGTAAATAATATTCTCCAAATTCTGCGAACTATAGGCAAGAGCACCTATCATTCATAGCATAGGATATTCAAAACAAATAAATATCAAGTGTCGTATTCCACGGGTCTGTTGATTACTTCTACTCACGCAAATTATTATTATTTTATCGGCAGTAAAATAGAGTTTTGAAAATAATTAGAAGAAAAGAAACATTTGATCGGGAATCATTCTTAAGTGAAATGTTTTGTAAATCTAGAATTCAAAAGAAATCGATTTAGACAAACTTGACCGTGGAGGTTCCCAAAATATGATAGAACCTCTCTCGAGAGAACTACCACCTAACCTTAGGTTGATCGATTAAGACCCCTCGGCCAGTCGAAACCCCTAAGCTTGCTTTATGCGGTGAGCCCCACTATTGGATTTGACTCCAATCCGGAAGATTTGCGTCACCCTCTCTCGAGGAATGCATACAACTCTTTTTACCGATGAGCGATCTACCCGTATTTACGGATCTCTCGATACACTAAAATACGGATCAAACTTGATTATCATACCCTAGAAATATGAAACCAAAAATTGCAAATCAACGGTAAATCTTAGTTTTCCAAACTAAACTATGAATAAGAGATTTTGAAAAGATAAAAGCTTAAGAATTCATCCGACCAAATACTATGAAAATTAACAAAACATAATTGAGAAGAAAGTTATTTTTATTTCTAAGTAAAGAAAAGTACAATTGCATGTAAAGTAGATCTAAGCTAGGAATTAAAAAAGACAAGACATAAAATAAAGTTACACTAAGAAAAATGCAGAAAAACTATACTAGAAACGATCCAAACTAAGCATGGCCTGGATGCCCATCACTTTGGCAGCAGCTGGCTTTTATAGGCAGAAAATTGCTGAGTCACGCCCTTGGTCACGCCCGTGACCAAGGGCGTGTAAGCTGCGTAATTGCGTCTTGAAAGCCCGGGAACGTTGGGGAAGAAAAACCGCCAAAATTGATCATCTCGACGGGTCACGGCCTAGGTCACGCCCGTGACCTAGGGCGTGTCTTGACCGAGTCAGGAAACGGCGGGAAACGGCGCGATCTGGAGTTAATTTGGCAGTTGAGGGAGAGGGCACGGCCTCGGTCACGCCCGTGACCAAGGGCGTGTAAGCTGGAACGACTCGGCGGCAGAAACTGCTTGAATTGAATGCTTGTTGGGCGAGTCACGCCCGTGACTTGAAGGTCACGCCCCCGGTCACGCCCGTGACCTGGGGCGTGTAACTTTAATCCGACGTGGCAGCGAGTTCTGTGAGCTGAAAGCGATACACGGTCGTGGCCATGGTCACGCCCCTAGGTCACGCCCGTGACCTGGGGCGTGTATTGAGGGTTTTTGCAGAAATGCTCCAGAATTTCCCCTGAACACGGCTATGTGCTTGAAATTGCTATTAGCAGCCCCAAAGTCCCTGAAAATATAAAACAAAGCAAATTAGATATATATTAAATTAAAATTATATAAAAACTAATTAATTACTACTAAAATACTATATAAAAATAACTATAAATAATGCACTATCAAATACCCCCATACTTAAGCTTTTGCTATTCCAGAGCAAAAACTAATTTATAAGTATGAGAAGAATTTATAGGACATTTCCAAAAAGATTTACTTCAAATTATGCACTTCAAATCTCATAAAACTCATGTCAAAATAAGTTAAGAAATTAAAATTCAGATTTATAAGAAATAATTAATAATTCATAAATTGAAATGAGTAGAATAAATTTTAGTTTTGAAATTCTCTAACTAAATCTTCATAAACAAAATTGCATTGAATTAAGCAAAATATTCCAAGATTAAAATTATAAGAACTTTACAATCATGAGAAACTTTTAGAAAACTACAAAATATTAACTATGCTCTCTCAATAATATCTTGGATAAAAAAGTGAACTTGGCTAAATGGGGTAAAATTGGCATTGAAGAAGTTACTTTGTATATGGGAAATGATGAATTTTATCCTCTCATTTCCATCTTTTTTTTAATTTCTTTTTCTTTTTATATCCCAAATGTATATGTTTAGGAGTGATGAATTTTATCCTCTCAACTCCATGCCATATAATCTTTTACTGATTTGGGTGCATATGTTTAGGAATGATGAATTTTATCCTCTCATCCCATGACATATGATCTTTTCAAAATTTTTTTATGCCAAACAATGGGTTTAACAAAAAGGTAGGGGAAGGGCTAGGGTTTAAAGGCTAAACAAATTCCAAAGAAACATTTTAAGAGCATAGAAAATAATTTGAGCAATCTACAAGAAACTATGAGTTCAAGTTAATATAAGTAAAATCTAGAGATATTTAACACAATTACTACAAAATTGAATTATGATATTTTAAAGAGAGAAAGTAAAACTAAGAAATATTCTAAGCAAATCAAGATAATGAAAAACTCATTAAATCAAATTCATCTAAAAATTAAATCTAACATATTTTGAAGAGAAATATAAGATTAAAACTACATAAAAAGAAAACTCTTTAAAAAGCCTATAAAGAAAACTCATAATTAAAATCAATTTTGCATAAATGAAGTTTGGAGAAATTTAATATTACAAAATTTATTTTATTGGAAATTAAAATAGTTTTTTAAATGAAAACATTTTTTTGAATTTTGTAAATTTTTATAACAAAATTGAAAATAAAGAATAAAAAAAATCAATTTTTTTTGTGAGTTTTGAAAAAGATTTTCTAATTTTTTTTTGGATTTTTAATAAAAACTGAATATAGGAGAATACACCCCCATACTTAAAAATAAACATTGTCCCCAATGTTTATAAGCCAAGTAGGAGGGAAAAGAAAATAAAATGCGGAAAAAGTAAAGGGCAAGAAAAATAAAGATAAGCAAGGGGTGCCTCCCAAGAGCGCTTTCTTTTTCCCGTCTTTAAGCTAGACGGTTATTATTAGGAAAAAGGAAAATAAAATTGAAAATGCACAGGCAACTCCCTTAATTCACGCTCAGGTGAGCATGCCGAAATCCGTTGCCCGGCGACTCCTCCGCTATACTCTTGACTCTTCCGTTGTCCGTTAGCGTGAAATTGCGAATCCAAATTACCTATACATACCTTAGGTAATTTGGATTGTTGGAGATGAGCGGCAAATGAATCGGTGAAGACGTTTGGTTGCAACGGCTCATCCTCTACATGAAAATCGTTAGTATAAAAAGAATCAGGATTTAGCGAGTCAGAAAATTTTTCACAAGGAGGAGTTTCTTGCGAAAATACATGATTAAGCGTCGGTTGTTTATTTTCAAAAATAAAAGAATTATCAGAAAAATCAATGCAAAGGGGAGAAAATTCATGAGACACAATTTCTTCATGAATTATAATTTCATGAGAATGAGAAGAAAGGGCGGGCGAAGGAGAAGAAGAAAAATTTTCATTTTCTAATTCGTCCGGTGTCTCCATGACTTTGCGAAATTCTTGGTACAATTGTTCTTCTTGATCTTGAGAATAAACATTTAAAGTGGGAGAAATAACATTCGGAAAAATTTCAAGATCAGAAGAAGAACAAATTTGTGGAAAAGGCGAGGAATGCAAATCATAATTGAAGGAATTTCCATTTTCGCACTGAAAACTATCCGGGTGACCTTGCCACCATGAATAATCAACATCAGAGTAAGAAGGAAATTCATTCAAATCATTATTTAAAGAAAAATTATTTTCATCATAAAAATTATTATTTTCATTATAAAAATTATAATTTTCAGTAGAAAAATTAATTTGATGTTCATGAGAAAATTTTTGAAATGAAAAATAGCATTCCTCACTAGAATGATGATGCCCACAAAAATGACAAATAATTTGGCGCATTCGCGCGGCTTCCAAAAGATCAACTTTATTTTGAAGCTCGGCAACTTTTGCGGCCAACTGCGATAACATCATTTTTTTTTAAAAAGAAAATTAAACAACCGTTACCTAATAGAAGTGAATTTTAAAAGAAAAAGCAAAAAGAGAAATGGGGGTGGAGAAAGAGAATGATAAAATTAATAAAATTCACGCTTTCAAAATATCAACAAAAAAGTACTCCCCGGCAACGGCGCCAAAAACTTGATAGCTAAAATTTAAGATGTAAATAATATTCTCCAAATTCTGCGAACTATAGGCAAGAGCACCTATCATTCATAGCATAGGATATTCAAAACAAATAAATATCAAGTGTCGTATTCCACGGGTCTGTTGATTACTTCTACTCACGCAAATTATTATTATTTTATCGGCAGTAAAATAGAGTTTTGAAAATAATTAGAAGAAAAGAAACATTTGATCGGGAATCATTCTTAAGTGAAATGTTTTGTAAATCTAGAATTCAAAAGAAATCGATTTAGACAAACTTGACCGTGGAGGTTCCCAAAATATGATAGAACCTCTCTCGAGAGAACTACCACCTAACCTTAGGTTGATCGATTAAGACCCCTCGGCCAGTCGAAACCCCTAAGCTTGCTTTATGCGGTGAGCCCCACTATTGGATTTGACTCCAATCCGGAAGATTTGCGTCACCCTCTCTCGAGGAATGCATACAACTCTTTTTACCGATGAGCGATCTACCCGTATTTACGGATCTCTCGATACACTAAAATACGGATCAAACTTGATTATCATACCCTAGAAATATGAAACCAAAAATTGCAAATCAACGGTAAATCTTAGTTTTCCAAACTAAACTATGAATAAGAGATTTTGAAAAGATAAAAGCTTAAGAATTCATCCGACCAAATACTATGAAAATTAACAAAACATAATTGAGAAGAAAGTTATTTTTATTTCTAAGTAAAGAAAAGTACAATTGCGTGTAAAGTAGATCTAAGCTAGGAATTAAAAAAGACAAGACATAAAATAAAGTTACACTAAGAAAAATGCAGAAAAACTATACTAGAAACGATCCAAACTAAGCATGGCCTGGATGCCCATCACTTTGGCAGCAGCTGGCTTTTATAGGCAGAAAATTGCTGAGTCACGCCCTTGGTCACGCCCGTGACCAAGGGCGTGTAAGCTGCGTAATTGCGTCTTGAAAGCCCGGGAACGTTGGGGAAGAAAAACCGCCAAAATTGATCATCTCGACGGGTCACGGCCTAGGTCACGCCCGTGACCTAGGGCGTGTCTTGACCGAGTCAGGAAACGGCGGGAAACGGCGCGATCTGGAGTTAATTTGGCAGTTGAGGGAGAGGGCACGGCCTCGGTCACGCCCGTGACCAAGGGCGTGTAAGCTGGAACGACTCGGCGGCAGAAACTGCTTGAATTGAATGCTTGTTGGGCGAGTCACGCCCGTGACTTGAAGGTCACGCCCCCGGTCACGCCCGTGACCTTTGGCGTGTAACTTTAATCCGACGTGGCAGCGAGTTCTGTGAGCTGAAAGCGATACACGGTCGTGGCCATGGTCACGCCCCTAGGTCACGCCCGTGACCTGGGGCGTGTATTGAGGGTTTTTGCAGAAATGCTCCAGAATTTCCCCTGAACACGGCTATGTGCTTGAAATTGCTATTAGCAGCCCCAAAGTCCCTGAAAATATAAAACAAAGCAAATTAGATATATATTAAATTAAAATTATATAAAAACTAATTAATTACTACTAAAATACTATATAAAAATAACTATAAATAATGCACTATCAAATCGCTTCCCCGAATATCGTCTCTCAAGGAATGCAGGTTCTGGTGAACGAAACGCATGGTGAATCGATTGTTATACGAGCAAAGAAAATAACAACAAGGACTTTGTGATTGGTTTCCTAAGCTAGTGCGGAAAACAGAGATGCGGGTCAAAACTCCGCTTCACAAGGCGGGATGGATGCAACGACCGCGATGTCGTGCTTCAGGCGGCGCGTGGACGGAAGGTAACTGTGACGAATGAAGGTCGCACACACCTCTTCACAAACATCACCACTAGCAATTGCTAGGTGGCTTCTCACACAAAGAACTCAGAAAATCACAACAAGAAGGAAAAGCTATTCTCATACCACAGCGTCATTGCACATGAACAAGCAAGGATTTAAATCATTACTCTAACAATAGTTCATTACAACACACTAAGAGAAAACACAAGCATCAAGTTTAGAGAGGACCAAACAGAAGATATCACCGCATCTTGGGTTCTCGGCCGGAATGAGAGGTTGTCGGGCTCTCTCCGGGCTCGGCCCTCAGATGGTGTGCGGACTCGAAGCAGGCTGTCACCGCTCCAATGATCTGCAACACTTCTATGGCTTCCCACGACGAGGAATGCTTGAACTAATGGCGGAGAATGCTTGCTAACGCTCCCGGATGGAAGAATGGTGGAAGAAATTGCCGGAAAATGGTATCGTTGGTGGTGGAGGTGAAGGAGAAGCCTTCAGACCTCATAAACGGCGGGAAGGACCTGATTTCCCGCTCCCCGGAGTGCTCTCTCGTTGACTGCGGCTTATCCTGCTTTATATACTAAACAGGCAGAAAAATGGTCACGCACGGTTGAACGCACGACCGTGCGTGAACCGTACGTTATTAAATGATAAATTCTGACTTGAGGGAGACGCTGCACCGCCCGTGCGTTTTACTCACACACAGGCAAATCCGCCCGTGCGTAAAAATGCACGGGTAAATTCAGAATGACAAAAAAGAGGAGGAAACAGGTCGACCGTGCATTTTACTCACGCACGGGAAAATCCGCCCGTGCGTAAAAACGCACGACTAAACTCAGATTGTTCATTTTCTGCCCAAATACAGACGCATGATCGCAACCATCTGTGCGTCAAGGAAACGCGTGACCGTGCGATATGCACAGACATAAATTTTGGGGGAAAACGGGACGATCCGGCCACCTGCACATAAGACATACCAGCTGGGAATACACCTCCAGCACCCAATAAACACAGAAAAAGGATTGGGGAGCACCATGTGCTTACCCCCAATAACAAGGAGCGCAAATGCACACCGAAACGGGCTTAAGAGTGCACCTAGCAAGGAATAACAAATATAATCAAAAATATGCCTAAAGTGTAGTGCATCAACTAGAAATATGGCCCAGATGAGTCCATAAATGTGTATATAAATGGGACTCATCACACCCCCAGACTTAACCATTTGCACGTCTCGGGCAAACTACTCAACTCTCATGTCGGAACAATTGGATGTTAGAGTGAGTTTGAGCGGTAGAGACCTATGCGAAGTCGCATGCACACGTGCATAGAAATACATTAGAACAGAATTAAACTCAAGATTATATCTAACTATTTCTAGAACAGTAATTTGAAATTTACTTTACTTGGATGGTGAATCCTGGTGAATCTTTCGGTCGCGCAAAAGGGAAAATAGCGTGACTAATGAGTAGAGTTTTACTCGAATCAAAGCTCGGGACAAACTCCTAAGAAATCCATCAAAGTCGGTGTCCATAGGCTTGCACGTTCGCACTCTCTCTACTGCATGAGACGACTTGTATCTAAAGTCAATAGGACTTATAGGTTTCGATTTGGCTTAGGCTGAGTTTTGGCTAGATAAGTAGAAGGACGATAGGAATCGCACTCAACATAACCTGAGCACTCAAGAGAATAAGAATCACCAAGACAACACTTTCAAGAACTACACAACACCCTTAGACTTCAACTGAACACTAGGTGTGTGCTAAGCCAATCATATTTTGTCTCTGTCGAGAGAATGTAATTGAAAGTTCGTTTTGAACCATTTTTCTTCTTTTTCTCTTTTTTTTTTCTTTTCTCAACAGAATTTCTTTTGTAGGCACACTAAAAACTTCTCCTTCTGCTTTTTCAAAGCTATCATACAACACGGAGATGACACCAAACATGATAGATATATAAATTTCTTTCAGCTCATTTGTTGGTGCGGAAATGGGCATGGTCGTATGGCTTTGGTGACATTTTGGTGGAGCTAAACAAGGAGTAAAGGTAGGCTCAAGTGGGCTTGCAAAGGTGATTACATTGGTAAGGATTTCAAAAGCACAAACGGATCATGAAATGGCCTATATCACACTTTATAACGAGTACTTCAGCGCAATCGTTTCAAGAGTCGCCTAGTGCAAGTTCTAGCCACCGAGAAAGGTTGTACTTCCTTCTGACCCTAGTAATAAGCTACTACTAGTCCAGCTACACTCGACCCTATGCTACCGTTGGATTCACCAGATTCACCACTAAAGTAAAATAAATTGCAGCTACTATAATAGAAATACTTAAATTACAACATTGAATTTTATTCTACTCTAATTGAATTTCTAGGCGTGACCGGAGCACTCGACTAGAGCACTACTCGAGTCGACATTTTTCCCCACCCTTCACTCCTACACTAACAATCCAATTCTTACGAGCGGGGAACCTCGCAGCAATACTCAATAAGCACGCGTGATCAAGTGCACGTGTACTAGGTACAAGTGTACGCAGTGTGCACAATACAATTGAAAATTCCTAACTCAGCACATTCTAACATGCTATGCAAAGTGTGTGCACGTGCATAGCTCGATCCCTCCCCCAGACTTGATCAAAACTAAATAAAATAGGTAATTCTTGAATAAGGAGAATAGGGGTAGAGTGGACCTATGCTCATAAATGAGCATGCCAGAAGTGCGGTAATTCCCCTTTTTTTTAAATTATCTCCTTCCTCATCCACCACCCGAGAGATTTAACCTGCAATGTTAGCAAAAAGAAAAATAACAAGACTAAAAGAAATATACTAAGCAAACGGAACCGGGTGGTTCCCATGGGTTGTCTCCCAAGAAGCCCTTTTGTTTAACGTCCTTAAAGGTGGACCAAATACCTATATTACAGTTTGATAGCAGCAGTTATAAAATTGTTCCATACTTAATAAAAACACAACACAGCAATGTAATATAACAGAGCACAAAATCAAACAGAAGAAACAGCACAAACAAAACCTGGAGACCCCATCACGCATCAGCTGTATGCTGATTTGTGGTGGTTCTCCCCAGCCATGCTAGATGGGAAGGAGGTGAAGGCTTTAGGGCCCAAGGAGGATGTCTCCCCCTTGCCCCTAAACTCCTCCTTCTCGCGACGGAAGGCAGCAAAGCGTGCTCCACGCAACAATCTTTCTTACTTCAGCTTCTCCACAGTTGGAGAGCGCCAACGTTGATAGTCGTCAGAACTACCCACCTTGGTGGTCGGTGGAATCACTTCCGGTGCCACCGTGACAACTCGATCAGCCCAATGGACCTGTTTAAAATGTTTACAGTGGTCATTATGACTCAAAAAACTGTTCATAAGGCGCTTTGCTCCACCTTCTCTCTCATCGTTCAGCGCTTGGGTCTCACCGCTTTCTCCTGCCTTTATCACCTCTTCATTCACGACCCACAACTCCTCTTCTTTCTTCTCTCCTTCTAGCGATCTTTTTTCTTTCCTTGCTTCTGCATCACTAGATGATTCATCAGTGATAACAAGGGGAGAGCGGATTACTGCTTCGGAAACCATCTTGGGGTAAGTGGGGGTGTTACCTTACAAGGTAAGACAAGATACCCCTTAGAAAAATCTAAGGTGGCACCGCTCTCTTTTAAGAATGGTACTCCCAAGATGGGAATAGATTGATTCTGACTTGGTCCTAAAACTTGGAAGTCGGCAACCACGATCGTCCCTTCGATTGTAACTTCCACATTCCTTACTTCTCCCTCTGCCTGAATGACAGTCCCATTAGCAAGCACTAGGGATTTCCGATCATCTGTGTTCATTTCAAGTTTTAATTCGCAACATCCTGCAATGCAAGGACGTTGCGAGATGAACCGGAATCACATAGGGCCGTCGTTTCAATATTATTAATGGAGCATGAGATCACCAACTCATTTGGGTTACTCACTCCCGCATCGGAGAGAATCTTCCCTTGGTTAATTGGATTTTTTTTATTATTACTGGGAAGGGTCACTTGTGAACGCTCGGTTAGCACTTGAGCCAATTGGCCCAATTGCGTCTCCAAGTTACGCATGGACGCGGTTTGGTTAGCCAAACTAGAGCTAGCGGCTTCCATGAACTTCTCTATCATTTCTTCCAGATTACTTTTCTTTGGGGCCAGGGCGCCTTGATAATAACCCGGATGAGGCAGCCTCGGTTGGCTTCCGGATGCTTGAGCATCGTATTGATGCTGGCCCGGTTGCCATCGTTGGCCTGCAGAATTTTGATTCCAGGAAAAATTTGGGTGATTCCTCACACCCGGATTATAGGCATTGCCATAGGGTGCCCCCTAGCTTGGTTTCCTACAAAATTTACCGATTCATTTAAATTAAGATGAGAGAATTCACATGAAAGCCCGCTACCTGGGCACTCGTATGTGTGGTGACCACCGCCTCTGCATCCTTCACAAGAAATGTTAGTCGCGGGTGCAGCAGCGAGAGGTAATGAGTCCACCACGAATAGTCCCCGAGCGCTTCTCGGCGCATTTCTCCCAGCGGTCCAGAAGGTGCTATGTGAGGCAGTGTCCTGCAGAATTCTGAGAGCTTCCTCCGGCGTATGGTTCATCAGGGTCCCTCCTGCAGCAACGTCAATCATTGCCCGGTGGTTGGGCTCGATGGCGAAGTAGAAGGTTTCCACGATGTTCCACGGCTGGAGCTCGTGATTTGGGCATTTGCGAAGGAGGTCACCAAGACGCTCCCAAGCTTCTGCGAGAGTTTCTTGCTCAGCTTGCCGAAAAGTGGCGATCTCCCGCCGAAGGCTCACAATTTTGTTCACCGGGTGGAATTTGGCGAGAAATTTGGACGCAAGCGCGTCCCAAGTGGCAGCAGTTCCTGGAGGGATAGAATGGAGCCAAACCTTGGCTTTGTCACGCAACGAGAAAGGGAACAGTCTCATCTTGACTGTTTCATCTGAAATTCCTGCATACCGGAAGGTACCGCAAATGTCGGCGAACTCCGCCAAGTGAATATGTGGGTCTTCACTAGGCATCCCAGAGAACTGAGCATTGTTGCGGATGATGTTCAGGATGGCCGGTTTGATCTCAAACTGGTTATTCATGATGTTATGCCCAAATACTGGATACACACTCCCAACTATTGGAGTGGTATAATCTCTCATGGTCCGGGGCCTCGGTCTAACCGCCTCCTGCTCATCCCTTAGATGATTTTGCCCCATATGGGGTACTCCAGGATTCACTTCTTCCCCATCATTGGGTACTCTCGGCATACATCCAAGTTCCATATTATCTCCCATAGCCGCTTGCACGGCTGCAGCACGCCTTAGTGCGCGCGCAGTACGTTCAATCTCCGGATCAAAGGGTACTAATTCCCTTCTGGCTTGCCTCTGCATACACAAAAAGAAGACACAAAGAAAAACAAAAATAAAAAACAACTGCTCCTATAACAAGGATTCACAACACAGAGCGTTACACACCTGCATTCCCCGACAACGGCGCCAAAAACTTGATGCGTATTCGGCAAGTGCACCGGTCACTGTCAGTAATAAATTTGGGAATCGCTTCGCCGAATATCGTCTCTCAAGGAATGCAGGTTTTGGTGAATGAAACGCGTGGTGAATCGATTGTTATACGAGCGAAGAAAATAACAACAAGGACTTTGTAATTGGTTTCCTAAGCTAGTGCAGAAAAGAGAGATGCGGGTCAAAACTCCGCTTCACAAGGCGGGATGGATGCAACGGCCGCGATGCCATGCTTCAGATGGCGCGTGGACGAAAGGTAACTGTGACGAATGAAGGTCGCACACACCTGTTCGCAAACACCACCACTAGCAATTGCTAGGTGGCTTCTCATACAAAGGACTCAGAAAATCACAACAAGAAGGAAAAGCTCGTCTCATACCACAGTGTCATTGCACATGAACAAGCAAGGATTTAAATCATTACTCTAACAATAGTTCATTACAACACACTAAGAGAAAACACAAGCATCAAGTTTAGAGAGGACCAAACAGAAGATATCACCGCATCTTGGGTTCTCGGCCAGAATGAGAGGTTGTCGGGCTCTCTTCGGGCTTGTCCCTCAGATGGTGTGCGGACTCGAAGCAGGCTGTCACCGCTCTAATGATCTGCAGCACTTCTATGGCTTCCCACGACGAGGAAGGCTTGAACTAATGGCAGAGAATGCTTGCTAACGCTCCCGGATGGAAGAATGGTGGAAGAAATCGCCGGAAAATGGTATCCTTGGTGGTGGAGGTGAAGGAGAAGTCTTCAAACCTCAGAAACAACGGGAAGGGCCTGATTTCCCGCTCCCCGGAGGGCTCTCTCTTTGACTGCGGCTTATCCTGCTTTATATACTAAACAGGCAGAAAAATGGTCACGCACGGTTGAATGCACGACCGTGCGTGAACCGTGCGTTATTAAATGATAAATTCTGGCTTGAGGGAGACGCTGCGCCGCCCGTGCATTTTACTCACGCACGAGTAAATTCAGAATGACTAAAAACAGGAGGAAACAGGTCGACCGTGCGTTTTACTCATGCACGGGCAAATCCGCCCGTGCGTAAAAACGCAAGACTAAACTCAGATTGTCTGTTTTCTGCCCAGATACAGACGCACGATCGCAGTCGTCCGTGCGTCAAGGAAACGCATGACTGTGCGATATGCACAGACATAAATTTTGGGGGAAAATGGGACGATCTGACCACCTGCACATAAGACATACCAGCTGGGAATACACCTCCAGCACCCAATAAACACAGAAAAAGGATTGGGGAGCACCATGTGCTTACCCCCAAAAACAAGGAGCGCAAATGCACACCGAAACGGGCCTAAGAGTGCACCTAGCAAGGAATAACAAATATAATCAAAAATATGCCTAAAGTGTAGTGCATCAACTAGAAATACGACCCAGATAAGTCCATAAATGTATATATAAATGGGACTCATCAACATCTTGTACTCCCAACTCTCGGGCTAGGTGGAGCCCTGCTATCACAGCCTCATAATCGGCCTGATTGTTTGTGAGGGGGAAGTGAACATTGATTGCCTGCTCGATCCTCATCCCTTGGGGGCTTACCAAAACCACCCCTCCCCCAAAGGAATGCTTTCCTGAAGCTCTGTCGACCAAAATCCGGTTTGGGTAGATCGGACTCCTCCACCTCGGCCATATAGTCCGCCAAGAAGTCCACCATCGCTTGGGCCTTTATGGACAACCTGGGCACAAATGAAATATCGAACTCACTTAGCTCCACCGACCACTTAGCCAACCTCCATGTGTGCACTACCCCCTCTACGATGTTGCGAAGGGGTGATCGGTCACCACCTTAATCAAATGCACATGAACATAAGGCCGGAGCTTCCGGGCCGACACCACCAAGGCAAAAGCCAACTTCTCTATGATGGGGTACCGAAGCTCTGCCTTTCTTAGTACTCGGCTAACATAGTAGATTGGGAGCTGCCTTCGGCCCTCTTCTCAGACCAGTACTGAACTTACTGCCTCGGGTCCTACCCCCAGGTATAGGGACAGGTCCTCTCCTTATCTTGACCCTTGCAACAAGGGGGCTTGGGTCAATTGTTCCTTTAGCGCTTGAAAAGCCCTCTCACACTCAAGGGTCCATTTAAACTTTTGATTCCCTCGCAGCACCTTGAAGAAGGGTGCACACTTTTCTCCTGACCGGGAGAGAAATCTACTGAGACCGGCCAACTTCCCTGTGAGGCGCTGAACCTCCTTCGCGTTCCTTGGCGACCCCAATTCTAGGATGGCCTTAACTTTGCCTGGGTTATGAAAGTGCACAGAGTGCCTCTGAGAATTCTCTAGAGGGGGCTGAATAGAGATTTAAAAATTATTCCTATTCTAGTTGTGCAAATACAATAAACCTAAGTATTATGCTTCACAAGATATATCTCAGAATAAAGTTATTGCAGTTTAAGTAATAAAATAAAAGGCAGAAACCGAAATCTAGTCTATGAGGGACACCACAAAAAATTAGCAACCAGAAGATACACAGAATTTTTTATAGAAGTTCCCAAAAATGTGGGTACTCCCTCTTCTACCACCTAGTAGGGATGCACCACTGTGCCTGAGTCTTTTGGTAAGGAGACTCTTAGAATCACTGATCTTTTGACAAGGAGATCATGAACCACCAGATCTTTTGATAAGGAGATCTTGAACCACCAGATCTTTTGATAAGGAGATCTTGAACCACTGAATACTTTGAAGAGGGATTAATAAAACTCTTTTACAGAAGGGGTGGAGAAATTAAAAGTGGAAGGTTGCAGGAATTATGTTTTCAGAATTCTTATGATGGTTGTATGAAAAACAACTTTTTGTCTTTTCACTGGATCTGCTCTTGATAAACTTCTGCTTATGATGATGATGATTTGCAGAAGTTATGATTGTCAGATCCTTCTATCTTCTTTCTGATTGAACTCTGGCTGCTATTTGATTATGTTGTTAAGCAGCCTTGTTCTAGTCTGTTCTTGGAGAGAAGAAGAGCAGCAGATATTCCTCCTTTGTATTTTCTTCTGTTAGAGTTCCTGTGAGAGATGGGAAGAAGAAGAAGACTCAATAGAATAGTAAGGCCGATTGTGATGAGTGCCTTAGTTTTCTCTTTCTTCTGTTCCCTTTTATTGTCCCACCATTGAATTAGAATTTGATTCCCTTTTAGGTAAGTCATGAAGGGTATATTTGTCTCAATAATAAATCCTTCCTTCCATCTTTTATTCCCTACCCATCCACCAACATTTAGGCTTGTTTCCAAGAAAGCTTTTCTCTGACCTCAGTTAATTATTTATTCCATTTAAGGTAATTAAGGAGCCATTGGGGAACGGTCTTGAGAGAGGTGGGCCATGTGAGAGAGATCAAAAAGGCAGCTGAAAAGTTGTACTCTTTCATATTGTATTCGACGTAGCGTCGAGTTTACATCCTCTCTTATCGATGCAACTTCGAGTTCTTGTAGGAGCAGCTTCGATTTGATCTTTGCTCTGATTGAACTCTGCTAGTCGACATAGCATCGATATTATATCGACGTAACCATCGAGTTGATCTGTATGGCTCTGACTTTCATCATCTGCGTCGAGATGAAGTCGACGTTGTGTCGACTTTAGTTGGCTTTGACAGATATTTCCTTCTGCGTCGAGTTGAAGTAGAAGCTGTGTTGACTTCTTCAAGTACTCTAACAAGTCCATGTCCTTTGTGTCGATATCTATTCGACGTAACATCAACTTGATCTAATTCGACAGAAAGAGTATGTTGCTTGGACTTTTTGTCAGAGTAGCGTCGACATCCATTCGATGTTGCGTCGATTTCAATTCGACGCAAATATTAACTTCGCCAAATTTGTGCTTCTTTTGATATGGTCTTGACACCCTTGGTTGAGTGAGACATCCTAAGACATCTAATGACCAGATTACCCTCACTATATAATGGGTAATTCAATCCTAAGAAATAAAATTACTCTTAGGTAATTTGTTAAGTTAAATCAAAGGGGTTTTTCCCAACAATCTCCCCTTATTTATCTTAACCAATTTTACAGTTTGTTCAAAGTGATTTTACACATTCCATAGCATAAATACAAATCTATACACAAGATATCACAAACATCAAATGAGTAAACTAGATGAGCTGATAACAGACACGGTGTCAGATTAAAGATAATCAAAAGTTTATCATAGTTTACCCAAAGTGAGTATCACTTCTTTTCTTTGAGAAAGAGGAACAAGTCTTCATATACTCTCCTATAATTTTCCTCCACATATTTGAAATTTGCAGGAGTGGCTTTTTCAGGATTCTTCTGAATCTTTCCATGGCCTTTGAAGAGCTTCTCCAGGTCCATTTCTGTGTTAGGATGAGCATCCTTGAGTGTAAAGCCCAGCCCAAAAACTTTGGCTGTCATCAGATTTATAACTTCTAAATTCAGATCAGCTGATTCAGGAGTTTTCTCTAATATGGATTTAGCTGGCAGTACTTGTGATTCACTGACTGTTGCTTGTTCCTTACTAGAAGATGAAGCTTTTTTGAACATGACCTTCTTTATCTTGATCTCCTCTTCAGGTGATTTATTCCCTTTCTTTCTCTTCTATGTGAACTGTACTGCATCTTTAGGATTTCAACCAATACATCCTCTGTGGAGTTGTCCAACTCCTTCTAGCATTTTATCTTGAGGGTTCTTTGTAGCATACATTGTATGATCAAATAAGGTTGATTTAATGGGAATTGCCTTGGCCAATTCCTCATGTTCAACTACCTCTTTTCCTCTTTTTAGAATGTCAATAAATCTGTTTTTCTTTTCTTGAAGCTCCTTTTGAGCTGCCTCATATTCATACATTTCACTTTCACCAATATCTTCTAACACTTTATCAAGTTCTGGATTAGAGTAGGTTTGCATTGTGTTTTCTGGGAACTGAACCTTTTCAAACATCTTGTAATAAGATTTATTTTTGCTGTATTTCTTCCTCTGTTCTTTTGTGTACCTCTCCCAAATAGGTAAACTTCCATTGACCCTTCTTCCTCTTCCCCTACCTTGATAAGACAAGTGTTGGAAGGATAGGAGCAGTTATTTGTCTTGGAGCATAGGTTGGAAGACTGGGCTTGGATGTTTGTTTTGGAGCAGGTGGTGGAGGAGGCTGAGCTGGAGTTGAGAGCTGGTCTGTGGTAGGGTAAGCTGGGATAGGCACAATTGAATCATATTCTTGATCACCAGCTACCTTGGGAGGAGAAGGTGCTGTGGTAGAATCCCCAGAGGACATCCTGAACTACAAAGGATCAGGAATGGGTGTCTTAGTGTTGTCAATGTATTCTTGAGTGCGCATGACACAAATCAGATCATCTGAACATACATGACTCTCCCCCTATCTTAAAGACTCCCCCCTGCATTGAGGCCAGGATTCTTGAAGGTGGTGACTCCCCCTAAATGTCTGCATCTGTAGGCTATAATTTGGATGAAACAGCAGGCTCTCCTTCAGAGATGAAGGAGATAGGAATTGTTATTATATATACAGAATCTTGAGGAGGTTCCTGCCTGCTCGAACAATTCTCCTCCTGCTTTATATCATTAATAAAAGATATAAAGCCTTCTGAGGCACGACTGTCGATCTCACTGCCTCGTCAAAAACTTTAATTTCAGATGTTAATCCTTGCATTCTTCTGTGTTGGCTGCGAATTTTGCGGTAACACTCATTTGAGAAGTCAAGATAGACTGATGAGAACTTTGACGGCACTGTTTCGAGGGCAAGATCGATTGCCTCAATAATGACTTGTTGAGTCGCTGAAATGCCATTGAAAAATCGGAGAGTACCTGCACAGAAACACATAAAATAGACGAAGAGAGGGAAAAGGAAAGAGAGCAGGAGGGAGAGACTTCGAATAGCACAATAGAATTAAACACAAAAGTTGATTTGAGTAAATGAATCGTCACAACTTAGGGTTTTATTCAAAGCAACATCGAGAAGAATGAAATTCAGCGCACCAAAATGTGTCAATGCGCGCGATCGATCAAGTCGACGGAGCGTCGAGTTGATGTCGACGTGGCTTCGAAAAGGAGTCATCAAATGATGATATCGATGTAATCATCGATAAGTATTCGATGTTACATCGAGTGGTATTCAAATTATTCATCCCAACGAGCTCTCAAAGCTTGCGTCGATTAGAATTCGACGTGACGTCGAGTTTAATTCGACGCAGCTTTGATTACACAGATATGTTTTCTTTTAAGAATCTTACTGTTTTTCCCAGCAATAACTTTCTATAGAAAATAGTTGTGTATACATAATAATAGGGGACCTACAAAGCTCCATCAAGCATCCCCAGTGCATTGATGAAAAACTTGTGCTTACTTTCATCAAGAGGTTTAGTGAAGATGTCAGCCCTTTGATTGTCAGTAGATATGTATTGAAGGTTGATCTTACCCTTCTCTACATTGTCTCTGAGAAAGTGGTGCCTTATCTCTATGTGCTTAGTTCTACTGTGGAGAACAGGGTTGGAAGCAATTAAAATTGCACTAGATCTATCACAATAGATAGTGGAATTGGCAAGAGAGAAGTTGTAGTCTAACAACTGATTTTGCATCCACAAAATTTGTGAACAGCAGAGCAGCTTCCTGTAACTATATACTCAGCTTCAGCTGTAGAAGTGTAGACTGTGGTTTGCTTCTTGATAAACCATGATATCAGTCTAGCACCCAGAAACTAACATGTTCCTGAAGTGCTTTTCTATCAAGCCTGCATCCAGCATAGTCTACATCTGAATATCCAACCAATTCAAATCAAGATTCAGCTGGATACCATAATCCAAGTTCAGGAGTACCCTTCAGATATCTGAGGATTCTTTTGACAGAACTCATGTGGGATTCCTTTGGGTCAACCTGAAATCTTGCACAAATACATGTAGCAAACATTATATCAGGTCTGCTAGTTGTTAGGTAGAGAAGAGAGTCAATGGCTGCTCTGTAAGTCTTCTGATCAAATGACTTACCTTGTTCATCTCTATCTAGAACAGCATTAGTAGTCATGGGGGTTTTCATAATAAATGCATTCTCCATCCCAAACCTTTAAATGAGTTCTCTGGAATACTTGGATTGGGATATGAAAATGCCATATGGATTTTGTCTAAACTGGAGACCAAGGAAATAGGATAATTCCCCCATGCTACTCATCTCAAATCTTGACTGCATCAGGTAAGCAAACTTATTGCATACAGATTGATCTATGGATCCAAATATAATATCATCTACATATATTTGCACTAGTAGTAGCTGATTCTTATGTGCTCTTGTGAAGAGGGTTTTATCCACCTTTCCTCTTTCAAAGTTGTGTTCTAGGAGAAGGGTGCATAAGGTCTCATACCAAGCTCTTGGAGCTTACATTAGACCATATAGTGCTTTATCTAATCTATATACAAAAGAGGGAAAGTTTGGATTGATAAAACCTAGTGGTTGTTCCACATACACATCTTCATGTAGTTTCCATTGAGGAAGGCACTCTTGACATCCATCTGGTGTACTTTTATCTTCATGTGGGCAGCATATGCAAGGAACATTCTGATTTCCTCCAGCCTTACTACAGGGGAAAATGTCTGATTGAAGTCAATGCCTTCCTTTTTCCTGTACCCTTGTGCCACAAGTCTAGCCTTGTTTCTGACAATGACCCCTATAGAGTCCATTTTATTCTTGAACACCCACTTGGTGCCAATCACTGGGTAGTTCTTTGGTCTTTCAACTAAAGTCCACACCTTGTTTCTCTCAAATTGGGTCAGTTCCTCTTGCATAACAGAAATCCAGTGGGGGTCACTGTCTGGTTCTTCAAATTTCTTGGGTTCATATTGTGTTAGAAAACACTACAACATAGTCTCACTTATGAGTTGATTCCTTGTCTTGACTCCTGTTGTCAAGTTTCCTATCACCTGAGTTGAGGGATGGTCTTTTTGAGTCATCCTGGATCTTGTTGAGTGATCTAGGATCTGCTCTTCTTCCTGAGCTATCACTTGCTCAGCTTTAGTTGGAATTTCATCCTCATGTACTGGAACAGTATCTGTAATTGGTACCCCAGGTGCTGTTGTTTCCTCTTCATCTGCTTTAGAATCCTCACCAGAGCCAGTGTCAATATCCTGTTGTTCCTTTTCTTGAAATACTGATGGATGAATTATTATGCTCATCCTTTCAACCTGCTCTGCAAGCTGGTCTTCTTCCTGTAGAATAGGACTGGTGGAAGATTCCTTCCCCTTGTATACCATGTTAGTTTCATCAAACACTACATGCAAGGACTCCTTAATTTTGAGAGAGATTTTATTGAAGCACCTATAGGCCTTGCTTGATGAAGAATATCCTAAGAATATCCCATCATCAGCCTTCTTGTCAAATTTGACAAGATGGTTTTTCCCATTGTTAAGGATAAAGCAAGTACACCCAAAAATTCTAAAATAAGTGTCTATAGGTGCCTTTCCCTTCAACAACTCATAGGGAGTCTTCAATTTAGTCTTGTGGATGAGACTTCTATTCAGAACATAATTTGCAGTATTTACTGCCCCACCCCAGAAGGACTTTGGCAAGTTAGATTCAGCTAATAATGTCCTTCCTGATTCAATTAGGGTTCTATTTTTCCTTTCAGCCACCCCATTTTATTGGGGGGTTCTAGGAGCTGAAAAGCTTTGCCTGATACCTTCATCCTCACAGAATCTATGCATTAACTCATTCTCAAACTCAGTTCCATGATCTCTTCTGATCACATCAACCTGTGTGTTGAGTTCAGATTGAATCTGTCTAATGAATCTTGAGAGGATCTTGAAAGTATCTGACTTGGCGTTTAGAAAGAACACCCAGCTGAACCTAGAAAAATCATCAACAATGACTAAGGTGTAGGACTTTCCTGCTAAGCTTTGAGTGGTGATAGGACCAAATAGGTCTGTGTGCAACAGGAAAAGGATTCTAGGAGAATCATTCTTACCAATTGGTTTGAATGAGGCTTTGATCTGCTTTCCTAGCTGGCAGGCTCTACAGGGGTGGTCTTTAATGAATTTTCCAGTTGGTAAACCCTTGACTAGGTTGAGTTTGGAAAGTTTGGCTATGGTCTTAAAGTTAAGGTGACTAAGTCTCCTATGCCACAGCTCACTATTTTCTAATTGGGAGTTAAACAAGTAGATCTCAGACTTTGTGTACTCAAAGTCTACAATATATACCTTACCTTTTCTGAGACCAATCAAAAATGTTTGATCAGTCTTAGAACTAACTATATGGAACAGAAACTTAGTGAATACAACCTTGTATTCACCATCACACAGCTGACTAATGCTGATCAGATTATGTTGAAGTCCTTCAACATAAGCTACTTTAGAAAATGAGATTTCTCCTATCCTGACCAAACCATATCCTTTGGTTTGACCAGAGTGGGAGTTCCCAAAAATTACCTTGTGCCTTTCCTTGGCCTTGAAATTCTCCAGCAAATTTTTTGCTCCAGTCATATGCATGGAGCATCCACTGTCCAGATACCACTGCTGGTTTGTGGTCAAACGGCCTTCCCTCTGCACATTGAATTTAAACATTAGTGAAGACCCTCACATGATGGGGTCTCTTTCTTCTATCATCATATGGAGATATGAAAGAATGAGATGGTCTTCCATTGTTCTCCCTTAGGTGAAGAAGTGTTGCATTGTTATGCCAGCAGTATTTAGCAGTATGTCCTCGTTTGGAGCAGCAAAAACATCTAAGAATAGGAATAAAAGAAGGTCTTGAAATTTGGTAATTTTGTGCAGAAAGAATGCGTCGAGAAGTAATCGACACAATTTTAGAGTTGTGTCGAGTGGAATTCGACATACCTGCATAGTCCTGTCGATAATCATTTGAAGTATGGTATTGGTTGCATTGAGTGGAATTCGACGCACCCATATAGTTGCTTTGAGATGATGTCGACGCATATGCTGGATTCCGTCGAGATGCGTTCAACGCATCCTTAAGATTGCGTCGAATTCTATTCGATGTATGATTCATATCATTCAGAGTTTATGAATTTGTATTTATAATCTTTTTAAGCAAGATGATTTCTGATTTTAATTCATCATTTTTGATCATTAACTCATGTCTAGCTTTATTATAGGCATTTGTGCTATTTTTAAGAGTGGAAATGACAGAGTCTATGCGAGCTTGATAATTATTTCTATACTCCTCAAATGTTTCATCCATCTCCTCTATTTCAATTTTATAACTTCTGCATGTAGCACACTCATTCTTCAACTCTAAGTTTTCTAAGGATTGTTTGCCTAGGATTCCTGGTTCATCACTAGTGCCTACCATATTATATATGGTGAGTTTATTAGGGTTATTATTTTCATGTTCTTCACATGATTCTGAACATTTATTAGGTCTAAACCTAAATGATGCTACAGGTTTTTCACAAGCATGTTTGCTAGTGAGTGGTTGTGATTCCTGATCAAGATGATCAAATCTCTTGGAGAGATTTTGTGAGATATCCTTGATCTTTTGACTCCTTCGATTTAGAGAATCTTCAAAGGCTTTTGCCTTTGAGAGATCTTTCCTTAGGTCTGAATTTTTTTTATCTAAGAAATTTATTTCTTTTTCTTTCTTAATCAGTTCTTTATTCAGATCATAGTTAACTAAGGATAATTGATCTTTACTAAGAACTTCTAAATCAGATTTGATTATGTCAAGTTCCTTTTGATTGTTAATATAATCTTGGCAGAATTCTTTAAAGCATTCTTTAAAGTCTTTTGAAGAAAAGTCAAAGTCTTTAAGGATGCTTACCTCAGTTTCATTGGTGGAATCCTCTAGAGCCATTAAGCAGGCTTCTTCTAGTCCACCATCTTTATCATCATCTGATGAATAGGAGCTTGATTCTGAGTCTGAATCACTCCAGGTTTCAGCAATGAAACCTTTCCCTCCTTTCTTATCTTTTCTCATGGAGGATTCTTCTTGTTCTCCTTTCTCTTCTTGTTTTTCTTGTTCTTTTCTTCCTCAGGACATTCAGTAGAAATATGTCCTGGCTTTCTGCAAGAAAAACAAATAACCTCCTGCTTAGGAGTTTTATCATACCTTAGCTTGCTTGAGCTCCTCTCTCTCCTCCTGGAATCTTCTGTTCTTACCCACTTTTTGAATCTCTTAGCCAAAAGATTAAACATTTCCTCTTTAGTGATGGAGGACTCTGCTTCTGCTGTCTTTAATGCAAGAGTCCTTTCTTTAGGAATTGGTGTCCTTTCAAGGGCTTCTGACTCAGCCCTGCTTTTTAGTGGGAGCTCATAGGATTTGAGCTTTCCTAGGAGAGCATCAGTTGATATCTCCCTGAGGCATCTAGAATCCCTGATAGCCCAGATTCTAGAGTCTCATGTGCTAGGGAAGCACATGAGGAGCTTGTCATTAATCTCTGTCAGAGAGATTTCCTTGTCAAGTCCTCTCAGCTCATTTATGATGAGGCTGAATCTGTCATACATTTCTGTAATGCTTTCATCAGCCTTTTTATTAAAATTCTCATTTTGATATATGAGAAGAGCCTTTTTGTCTTTCCTCTCATCAGAGCTTCCTTCAACTAGTCTCGAGAGAGATTCTCAGATCTCTTTTGTAGAGTTGCAATCAGCAACCTTCTGAAATATGTCATCAGGCATGGTTGAGACCGGTATGTTCATGGCCTTGGCAACACATGCCTTGGACTTCTTCTCATCCTCAGTCCATTCAGCTCTGGGAACTGAGGTTTGTATGACCTTCCCAGTGGAGTCTTTCCTTATTGGGGTTGGAGGACCTGTGAGGATGACATTGAAAATTTCCTCATCAATAGAGTTCATATATAACTTTATTCTGGCCTTCCAGAGTGTAAACTTATTCAGATTACACATTGGAGTTCTTGTAGATGCATAATCCTTAGAGCTCATTTTCCTTTTAAAATATATTTGAAATAAAGGAAAAGTATAGGAGGTCTTTTTGATCAAGGTATTAACGTCTTAATGATCAACCTCCCTCGGATACCAATTGAAAGTGCACAGTGTGCTTTTGAGAATTCTCTAAACGGGGGTGAATAGAGATTTAAAAATTATTCCTATTCTAGTTGTGCAAATAAAATAAACCTAAGTATTATGCTTCATAAGATATATCTCAGAATAAAGTTATTGCAGTTTAAGTAATAAAACAAAAGGCAGAAACTGAAATCTAGTCTATGAGGGACAGCACAGAAAATTAGCAACCAGAAGACACACAGAATTTTTTAAAGTGGTTTCCTAAAATGTGGGTACTCCCCTCTTCTACCACCTGGTAGGGATGCACCACTGTGCCAGAGTCTTTTAGTAAGGAGACTCTTAGAACCACTGATCTTTTGACAAGGAGATCATGAACCACCAGATCTTTGTATAAGGAGATCTTGAACCACCAGATCTTTTGATAAGGAGATCTTGACCCACTGAATCCTTTAAAGAGGGATTAATAAAACTCTTTTACAGAAGGGAAGGAGAAAGAAAAAGAGGAAGGTTACAGGAATTCTGTTTTCAGAATTCTTATGATGGTTGTATGAAAAACAACTTCTTATCTTTTCACTGGATCTGCTCTTGATAAACTTCTGCTTATGATGGTGATGATTTGCAGAAGTTATGATTGTCAGATCCTTCTATCTTCGTTCTGATTGAACTCTAGCTGCTATATGATTGTGTTGTTAAGCAGCCTTATTTTGTTCTGTTCTTGGAGAGAAGAAGAGCAGCAAATATTCCTCCTCTGTATTTTCTTATGTTAGGGTTCTTGTGAGAGAGAGGAAGAAGAAAAAGACTCAATAGAACAGTATGGCCGATTGTGATGAGTGCCTTAGTTTTCTTTTTCTTCTATTCCCTTTTATTGTCTCACCATTGAATTTGAATTTGATTCCCTTTTAGGTAAGTCCTAAAAGGTATATTTGTCTCGGCAATAAATCCTTTCTTCCTTCTTTTATTCCCAACCCCTCCACCAACATTTAGGCTTGTTTCCAAGAAAGCTTTTCTCTGACCTCAGTTAATTCTTTATTCCATTTAAGGTAATTAAGGAGTCATTGGGGAACGGTCTTGAGAGAGGTGGGCCATGTGAGAGAGATCAAAAAGACAGCTAAAAAGTTGTACTCTTTCAGACTGTATTAGACGTAGCGTCGAGTTTACATCCTCTCTTATCGACGCAACTTTGAGTTCTTGTAGGAGCAACTTCGATTTGATCTTTTCTCTGACTGAACTCTGCTAGTCGTCATAGCGTTGATATCATATCAATGTAACCGTCCAGTTGATCTGCATGGCTCTGACTTTCATCATTTGCGTCGAGATGAAGTCGACGTTGTGTCGACTTTAGTTGGCTTCGACAGATATTTCCTTCTGCGCCGAGTTGAAGTAGAAGTTGCGTCGCCTTCTTCAAGTGCTCTGACAAGTCCATGTCCTCTGCGTCAATATCTATTTGACGTAATATCGACTTGATCTACTTCGACAGAAAGATTATATTGCTTGGACTTTTTGCCAGAGTAGCGTCGACATCCATTCCATGTTGCGTCGATTTCAATTCGACGCAAATATTAACTTCACCAAATTTGTGCTTCTCTTGATATGGTCTTGACACCCTAGGTTGAGTGAGATATCCTAAGACATCTAATGACCAGATTACTCTCACTATACAATGGGTAATTCAATCCTAAGAAATTAAATCACTTTTAGGTAATTTATTAAGTTAAATCAAAGGGGGTTTTCCCAACAGATTAGGCTCCACCCCCGAGGGAGTGAGCAAGTGACCTAGGAACTTCCCCTGGATAGCCCCGAAGATGCACTTCTGGGGGTTGAGCTTCATCTTGAATTTTCTCAATGTCCCGAAAGTTTATTTAAGGTCACGGAGGTGGGACTCAATGTCTCGACTCTTCACCATGAGGTCTGTAACGCCCCGGAATTTTCAGGAATTATTTTATTCCTTCGTTGACGTCACCTTTGACGTCTGGGCGTTACTTTTAACGTCGAGTTAGCGGCGCCGTTCACCTTAGGCGAAATTTTCGTTGGGTTCGGCGTTCGTTTAGTTTTTAGCAGTAATATAATAATAATATCATTATTATTATAATAAAATCATATACATATATATATGGTTCGTTCGACGAAAATCCTTCTTTCCCCTATGATGATAACTTAAAAACAGTGTCTATATTTTCTTTTGCAATAATATATATGTTGTGATGAAGTGCGACTTCATAATTAATTGTTCGCCGGCGGCAGCATACATAGTACCAAGGCCATGTTCACTAATTTATGTAGTTTATATGGGAGCTGCGAATACGGAAAGAAATGATGTGTGGATAGCAGTTGCATGGTTTATCAATATGAGCTGCTAATGCAATGGATATGCTAATAGCCTTGCTAATACATGGTGTGCTGATAGCAAATGTTGGGTTTAATTATAAATGGGATTCAATTGAGGCGGATTCCTTTTGTTATGCTATTACTGGCTCCCTCTTTCTCATTATCTCCCGATCTTGTTTTTTTCTTCTCTCGATGGTATCGCGGTTAGGGCTCGGCGCCGATCGTCTTCTCCAAGCTTCTCCTCTTCCTCTCTTAATCTCACAAAATTTTTGCTGGAATCAGTGGGTATTGCTGGAATCGGGGGTCTCTTGGCTTCGTTTGAGCTGGAGCTTGTCCTCATCACCGGAGCTAGGGTTTCTCCGAGCTTGGCGCGATCCGGGGGTTCTCCGGTTCTTTTAGAGGCAAGAAAACCCTTCCTCCTCCTTCCCCTCCATTTTCTTTTTCTGGATTTTATTGGTGGTTGATTCCTCTAATTTGTTAGCAAGATTCCTGGACCATTAAGTCGCAGATTTCCTATCTAGTTGGCAGAATTTGTTTGGAATTTCATGTGGGCTGATCCCTTAGTGTTTAGCCAAATTCCCGCCTTTTGCTTAGTAATTTGCTCATCCCCAGCTGTAACAGCAATTAATCTTCCTTGGCTGATGGTATTATTCATCATCCGATCATCTAAAATTATTTGGGTATTACTAATACCGCTTTGCATAATTTCTTGCATTATAGGAGGTTCCCTTTCAGTAAGGCGATCACTTGTTTCTTTGATTTGGTTTGAGATCATCTTTCCCATTTTATCTTTTAGGTGTCCAGCATCAGTATCCTCTGTATAATCAGTAGCACACAGCTGAGCATGTAATGTTTTAATTGGAGGTGAACCTGGTTTTGGCAAGTCTATTTTATTACTGCAGTTAGCTGCTTGCTCATTTCCTGTCAGAATGAATTGTTTATATTGTAGACTGTCTGATGTCTCAGAAGAATAGGGCTCATTGGTCCTCTCCTCTTTCTCATTCTTCCAACTTGCCTTCGGGAAGAATCAGCTCACTTCGACTTCTCAGACCCGTGAGAGGATTTCGGCACGACAGTTTTTGGGGCTTATGCTGGCAATTTTCTTTCTAGTCCTGTTAGCAAATATTTTGGAGAGTTATGCTAGTAAATTTCCTAACTTGCTATCAAGGTTTCATTTGATTTATGCTAATCAATCTCTGGCTGGTATTATCTAATTTTTGGGTATTTGTATCAATGCCAGCAGACATCGGGATTTACGCAAATAAATTCTGGATTCCTGTTTAGGTGGGGTTGCTTGCTGGGTTCAGTTTGGGACCCTCTGATTTTGTCTCGGCTAAATCCTGCACTTGTCATACTCTGCTCTGGTCATTTTCTACACTTGTTATTCTCTGCGCTCGTCGTTTGTTGGGAATTTGAGATGGTTAGCTGCTGTCTCTTTGTGATGTTTTATGGTTTGGGGAGGGGATTTCTTGTTGGTAGCACTTTGTGCTGTTTCTATTTTGATTCCTCTTTCCGGTTGAAAATTGTTGTTGAGATCTGGGCCAAGCTTTAAGGTCATCTATGAGGCTTTGGTTTGGCCGACCGGCTGTTATTTCCTTCTATTTTGGGTATTGTTGCATGAAATTGAGTGTGATGGTTGGCTGGTAGATCTGATTTTTATTTGTATCTCTAAGAATGATATCCTACATTAAAGTGGCTTTTATATTCATGATGTTTAGGGGAGTATTGTTGAGAAATTGTTGAGCCGGTTGCTTTGTATTGTCCTTACCCCTTACCACTTCAGTGTTGCTGCTGTGTTGCCTCGAAGCCGACCAACCAGATTTACTCCTACATTTTATTTCCTTGCTGTGTTGATGATTACCTTATGCCACTTGGGTTCACTTGTAGTCTCATAATTCATATTTTCTTCTCCTTAGACAACCCTTAATAAAGAGTCTTAAGTCACCCCCATAGATCAACGTCAACACTCTAACTGTGATGCAACCCCGTTAAGATATATTCATTAATAATATGAACATATTTCCGACTGGTTAGCGGCAGTTGTGTTTCACCTTTTTGGGTCTTGTTTGGTGTTCTAGGTTCTTGATCCCTGCTGTCATCCCCCTTGGAACCTGGGTAGCTTCTATACCTATTTAGTTATGCTACCATATAGTCTGATAAGACTTCCCTAGGTTTAGAAAAGTTTGCTCGCCCTAAGATCGTCCAATTACTTCTTCTTCTTCTTCTTTTATACAGTTTCTCGTCTACTTTGATATGAGTCTTTCTCGTCGACTTTGATATAAGTCTTTCTCGTCGACTTTGATATAGGTCCTTCTTGTCGATTTCATCGCTTATTCTGAATTGTTTCCTCCTATATTTATATGTTCTTTCGCCGGGTGCTCCCGGGTATCTTAAGCGATGTTATCGAGCATTTTAGTCTTTTGTTGAGACTTTTTAGACGAAGCTATGCTTTATTTCCTGAGTTGTCCTGTATTTGATTGGTGACCGGTTATGGTATTGTTTCGTGCCTTATTCGTCGTACTGTTTTGAGAAGTTCGTTGGGAGTCAAGTTTGGACTCACCAAGTGTTTTCAAATGAATCATTGAGTAGTGTTTATTTCTTTGTGACCCTATCCTTAGGGTGTTATGGTGCTGATATCTCGGGTTACGTCCCGTGTCTTAATTGAAACTTAATTTGATTATTTAGAACCTTTGTCTTAAGCCTTGCACGGTGGGTAGTTTTGGGTGGCAGTGGATAGAGTACCACCACCCGGATTTGGTTTTTGGGTGGCAGTGGATAGAGGACCACGACCCGGGTTTTGGGCTGCGGGCGTTGGTGGAAGATACCACCGTCGCAGTACCTTCTTTTGGGGGACGCTTTTCCCTCGAGCTGATCAGTCTCAAGTTCTTAAGCACATATGCTTATATATGTGTATTATGATAGTATATGTATGACTATCTCATCTGAGCCGCAATGGCGGACACGTGGTGGGCTTTGATTGTGTTGACTATTACCTTCTGGTGCAGGCTTTTCTTCTTACCGAGTTCACTCGTTTGAGCTGGCTCGGGTTGTTGTAAGATTATAGATGTTTACCTGCTTAGTTTTCCTTTCTGCACTCTCTTATTTCTCTTACTGCTAATCCTGGTTTTCTTGCACCCTTTTTGGGCTGAGGCATTCTTTTCTTATGAATGTCTCAGGTTCAGGTTTTTTGCTGCCGTAGGAGTTAGAGCGGCGTCGTTTAGCTGTCCTGTAGAGGCCCTTCCTCTCTAGTAGGTAAGGGGCAGTTCTTTTGGTTGTTTTTCCTTCTTTCCTGCGGGTTCGTGTCAGTTGTTGACGCCCGCATGAATCTCTTCTTGTGCTAGTTTACTTGCTAGTTATTTTGCTGTTACTTTCAAATTGTTTACCTACTTGCTCTCTGGGAAGCTTTATGCTAGAATGCATTAGTTACTTTTGGGTATAAAAATGTCATTCTTGCATATCATGGTTTTAAATAAATGTCACGTACTTTGAAGATCGTAGAAAATCTTTTCTTACTATATTAAACATAGATATATGCATATTATTTCTGGGATGTTCATCTTCATGCTCATGTAGGCTAAAAACAAACCTATTTTTCCGCTGCGTATATATAGTTTTCTACTTGTGGACTAGATGATCCACCGGACCGAGGGACGCGGTCTTAAGTTAATAATGAAAATTTCTCTTTTTAATATAAACACATATATGTCTTTTATAAATTTATCGTAAGGAGTGTTTGCCTGAGCGTCTGTAGTCGTCTCCTGCAGGCGTGGCATCACGACGCGTATTTTCCCCTTGCTCTGATAATATGTATTATATTCTTGGGAAAATGCGGGTTGTGACAAGGTCATCCACGTAGAACTCCAGGTTCCTTCCTTTCTGTTCTCAGAAGACCCTATCCATCATTCGTTGATAAATTGCCCCTGCATTTTTTAGCCCAAACGACATCATTTTATTGTAATAGCACCCATACCCTGTGATGAAAGAGACATCCTTGATGTCGGGTGGGGAGGGGGGGGGGGGGTGCATGCGGATCTGATGATAACCTAAAAAAGCATTTAAAAAACATCATAGAGAAACCAACGGCTGAATCAACCAGCGCGTCGATTCTAGGCAAGGGGTAGTAATCCTTGGGGCATGATTTATTAAGCAATGAAAAATCAACGCACATTCTCCACTTACCTCCTCCCTTCTTTACCATTACCACATTAAAGACCCAGCCAGGATACTGGATCTCTGACATAAACCATGCTTGGAGTAGCTTGCCCACCTCCTCTCAGATGGGCCCTTCCATCTTGTCAGCAATGTCCCTCTTATTTTGACGAATGGGGCGAGTGCTGGGATCGAGGTTGAGGCGGTGGCAAGCCATATCCGCATCAATCATGGACATCTCCGCGGCACTCTAAGCGAAGACGTCCACATTCTCCTAGACGCAGGCCAGGATCTGCTTCTGTTCCTCCGGGTCGTGCTCTCCGCTGATTTTGACTTTTTCCACCACCCCTGCTCAGGTGGTGACTTCAAGCTCCACAACCCCATCCCCAGCCTCCAGCCGGGACTTCTCTTCCCCCCCCCCCCCCACCCCTCATCCCCTTCTTTCTCCTCGCCGTGAGACAGTACTTCGCCCTCCTCCTCCTTTCTCCCTTCCCAAACCTCCATCAGTTCTTCCGCCCCTTCTTCCTAGGCCACCCCTTCCCCTTCTTCCCTATCCTTCTCCTCCTCCATCTGCCCTTCCGCCCCTTCCTCCTAGGCCTCCCCTTCCTCTACTCTTTCCTCCTCTCCTCCATCTTCCAGCCTCGCTGGCTCCCCGCTCTCCTGATCCCACTCTTCCTCCTCGGCCATCCAAGAGATGGTGTTCACGGCAGTCACATAGCACTGCCAAGCCACCTTCGGATCTCCCCTTATCCAGACTTGGACTCCTCCCACCCTGAACTTGAGGCACTGATGGAAGGTGGAGGGGACGCAGCGGAACGCACTGCTGAGCGGCCGTCCGAAGATGGCATTGTAGATGTTGGGGGCATCCACTATGACGAAATGACAATTCATGGACTGCCCCCCCCCCCCAGGACTACAAGGAGTCCCACTCCCCCCTCTACCTCTTTCCTCTCCCCGGAGAATCCAAATAGCGGGCCATCCGAGGCCAACACCCTCCTGTTCTCCACCTTCATCTCGTCAGACGCCTTCTTGAAGATGACGTTGACCAAGCTCCTATTATCCACAAGGATCCGGGAGACGGTGAAGTTCTCGGTCGCTATCTGTATGGCCAGCGCATCGCAAAAAGGGTCTTCATAACCCGTCATATCCTTCTGAGTGAATGAGATCTTCTCCGCTGGGGGTGTGGCTAGGTACGTCTAAGCCACACTACGACGGTAGATGGTGTAGCGGCTGGCCTTCCAGGTCGCCTCAATCCCTACCCCCCCCCCCCCCCCCCCCCGCCCACCCCCTATGGATCGCCCTGATCCCTCCTCGGGTCCCTACATCAGCCCGGTTTTCACACCTCTCATCCTCCTCATCCTGGGATAGGACCTACTCAATCCTCATTGCCCGCAGCTCCCTTGGCGCGGGCGCTCTGGCTTCCTTCACCTCCAGGAACTCTGGGTAGGTGGTCATTGTGTGACCTTCCTCCCCGTGGAAGTCACAATAGAGCAATGTCGCCCCCCTCCTCTTGGCCTCTGCCGCCCTATTCCTCCTCCTAGGAGCGGCTCCTCTTCCACTACATGGTATCCCTCGACTGACCGTCATTACCTGCTGAGGCGGGTGGGGATGAGGTGGCCTCGGGCCCTTCCTCCACCCTAGCTGGTGGCGTCTTCCTTCGCCCCCTTGGAAGTTTCCCCTTCCCTAGTGGAAACCCCTTCTTTGGCCTTGCCTTCCTCCTTCTTGATGCCTCCACCCCCCCCCCCCCCCCCGCCACGGCCCTCGCCTCCTCTCTTCTCCTTGGCTCCGGATGTCTGACCTCCGGCTCGCTTAGTCGTGCTAACCTCTTTGTGAACTCAGGGTTTGCTGCCTCCCCCTCGATCTCCTTCGTCGCTCTCTCTATCAGCTCCTCAAAAGACAAAGGAGCCCTCCTCTTGAGATCCATCTTGAAGAACCTCTCTCGCAGCCCCACTGTGAAGGCGAGATGGAGAGTGTACCATGGCACCTCCTGGATGAGGAAGACTTCCTCCTGGAATCGATCCACATAATGAGCTAGTGACTCCCCCTGCCTCTGTTTGATGTTGAAGAGGGCCTCGGGGTCCTTCTTCCTCTTCTTCGAGGTTGAGAAACGCAGCAGGAAGCCATGACGCAAATCCTCGAGGCATATACCGACCCGGAGGGAAACTGGTGGAACCAGTCCCTCGCTTTCTCCTTGAGGGTGGTGGCGAAGAGTCGGCGCTTGAAAGCGTCCGACATAGGTCTGATAGAGACCTTGTTGTTGGGGAAATGATTTATCTTAACCCCTAAAAATGAGTAGAAAATGAGTTCTCATAGTGTGATAATTAGTTTAAGTAAATATGCGTCGAATAGTAATCGACGCAACGTCGAATTGTAGTCGACCTACCTCTCAGAATGAGTTGAAGTAACTCTAAACAGAATTTGATGTAACCAAAGTCGACGTAACTCTGATTTCTAGTCGACGCACCTCAGTCGACGCTCCTTCCATATTTTCTTCTCGACGTCTAGCCAGGCTGAAATCGACGCTTACGTCGAATAGTAATCGACGCACGTCGATTTCTGTGACAGATTCAATAACACGCCAGATCTCTTTCCTTCTTTCTGTAGATCTGAATTTTATGGAATTATATTAATCTTTTCTAGCCGTTCTGAATCAACCTTTCCTTCTAAATGATTCTTGGCTAATTTGATTAAGATTATTATGGACATTATTTGAAAATAGAATGATCTCTTTCCTTCTACAGATATAATGATTATGGAAACTTTTCTTTCTTACTATTTCTCTGACTGGTAATTGATTATTCTCCTATAGCAATATTTTTGAATAAACAGAGCTATAAATACACAAGGAGGTCGGCAAAGAAAAACAACAAGTGATCCACTCCGTCCATTTTGAAAAAGAGGAAAAGCTCCCAAGTGAAAAGTCAGAAAGCTGAGAAAAGTGAAAGAGTGTTGCAGCAAAGAAAAAAAGCCTTCTTCTTCTTCCTCCTCCTGAAGTCATACTGCTGCAAATTTCTGAAAGCTTTCACTGAAAGAGAGAAAGGCCTACAATCTCCTTCTCACTGTAGAAGAGAGAATACATTCACTATACTTGTGCTTCTAATCTTCTTGCTAGGAAGAAGATTCCTTCTTGCTTAAATTGTTTCTTATTCTTCTTCCTCTTCTTATTCTAATTTCAATTTCAATAATGTGAAAGAGTTTTAAGAATCCCTCTTCAAAAGATTCAGTTGTAGTGGTTCTAAGAGTCTCCTTATCAAAAGACTCAGACTGGTTCTAAGAGTCTCCTTATCAAAAGGCTCGGTACAAGTTAGTGAATTCCTACCAAGGGGGTAGAAGAGTGGACTACCCAAAGTTTGGGGAACCACTATATTTCTTTGTGTTGTGCTGTGATTTTCTTTTTACTATTTCATTCTTTATTTGCTTAATTCTTGTTGGTATGTGGGAAGCTTAAATCTGTGAATATTACACATATATATATTTGTTAACTTTGCACAAAATATTTTTAAAACTCTATTCACCCCCCCCCCCCCCTCTAGAGAATTCTAGTGAGGTTAATTGTGCACTTTTAATTGGTATCAGAGGGAGGTTGATCAAAAAGGGGGTAAATCCTTGATCAAAAAGATCATACCTTATATATATATATATATATATATATATATATTTCTAAAACTTTTTATGGCACAAATCAAAGATTATGCTTCCACCAGACCACCAATGTGCAATCTTGAAAAGTTTGCACTTTGGAAAACAAGAATTAGGATCTATATGAATTCTATTGATGAAGAATTGTTTAAAGTTATTTTGACAGGTCCTCCAAAGCCTTATAGAAAGGACTCAAGTGGTAAAGTGACTCAAACACTGGTCCCAATGGCTGAGTGGACAGATGATGAGAAGAAGGCAGTAGCATGTGATGCAAAAGCTGTGAACATTCTTGTCTCAACCCTCTCAGATGAAATCTTTCAAAAGGTCGTTGACAGTGAATCAGCAAAAGAAATCTGGGAGGCTCTTACAAAGATTGTAGAAGGAAGTGCTGATGAAAGGAAAGATAGAAAGGCTCTATTGATCTCCCAATATGAGAACTTTCAAAAGAAGCATGAAGAAAGCATATATGAGATGTATGACAGATTCAGTCTGATCATCAACCAATTAAGGAGCTTGGATAGAGAGAACTCTCTCACAGAGATCAATGACAAATTATTAATGAGTCTCCCAAGTTC
Organism: Dactylorhiza incarnata; assembly: GCA_033032865.1. NCBI lineage: Eukaryota > Viridiplantae > Streptophyta > Magnoliopsida > Asparagales > Orchidaceae > Dactylorhiza > Dactylorhiza incarnata. Next base: position 5,008,725 of record JAWHQI010000033.1, on the reverse strand, counting down.
ATGGGACTCAAGAATATGGGCAATAAGAGATACAAGAGGACAAAAGGAAATCTCAACAGATGCCCTCTTAGGAAAACTCAAATCCTATGAGCAACTACTGAAAACCAGAGAAGAGAAGGAAAGATGGGAAAACACTCCAACCTCTTCAAAAGATAGAAACATTGCATTAAAAGCAACAGAAGAAGAAACCCCTGTTACTGAAGAAGAATTATTCAGTCTCCTGGCCAGAAGATTCAAAAAATGGGTCAGGACAGATGGGTCTAGAAGAAGAGAGTCAAAACCAAGGTATGATAAGACTCCTACTAAAGAAATTGTTTGTTATTCCTGCAGGAAAACTAGACATATTGCCCCAGAATGTCCAGAAAATGCTGAGAAAAGGAAAGATCTGAAAAAGAAAGATCTCAAGAAAAAGGGGAAGAAGAAAGAAAGAGGCTTCATTGCAGAAACTTGGAGTGAAACAGATTCTGAGGACATCACCTCATCTAAAAGTGACAATGAAGAGTCTAAGCAAGAAGACCTATGCTTAATGGCTCTTGAAAGCTCAAAGGAAGAATATGCTGCTGAATCATGGAGTGAAACAGGATCAGAAGGAAGCATCTCTTCTGAAGATGAAAAATAAAATTCAACAACAAAAGCAAATAGCCTTATTCTCATAGAGGAATCTGAGGATAAGGATGAGGTAAGCATTTTTGATGAAATAGATTTTCTATGTGATGATTTCAAAAATGATTTTAAAGGATTTTGTTTAGATCAACTAAAAGCTAAACAAGAAATTAAGGATCTAAAAGAACAAATTAATATGAGAAAAATAGAGGATACATGTTCAAAAAATTATGAACTAAGGTGTGAAATCTATAAAACAGAAAAGGAAATAAAAAGTGCTAAAATAGAAAATCAACTCCTTAAGAATAAGGTATCCCAGGCAAAAGCTTTTGAAGAATCTATAAAAGTCAGAAGCCAAACACTTAAAGAAATCACTAAAAAACAAACAATCAGACATAAGAATCTGGGGCTAGGGGCTGATCCTTCAACCAGTTCAATACCATCTACCAAACCTGCTTGGATGAGCCCTGTTAAATTTACTAAACCCATCAAATCAACAAACCTAGAAGAAGACTCACAAAATAAAGAAGAAGACTTCACCTTCAAGGAGATAAACCATTTTGATGAAACATCATACTATTCAGATGAAGACTCTCAAATTCCTTCTGAGAAGGCAACTAGGCCAAAAGAAACAATTCATAAAGAAATAAATCTTCAAACAGAAAAAAGGAAAAATAAAATCAGTGAAGACACAATTGCGTCGACTTCATATTGACGTACGAATGATAATACGTCGAATTCTACTCGGCGCAATCTCTCAGATGCTTCGACCTCAAATCGACGCATGAATAAAATTACGTCGACTTACAATCGACGCAACTATTTCCATGCATCGATTCCAGATCAACGCAATCTAGAGAAAGCGCCGAATATATATAGACACAACTCTCAACATACGTCGAATAGATATCGACGCATAAAACCTCAGAGCAACTTAAATACAGGACATATCTATCCTTCAAAAATTTTCTATCTTAACCCCCATTCAGGACCCATTCATCCTGATCAAAATTTCTATCCTAATCAAAACTTTTATCCTAATCAACAACTCTATCCTAATCAACACCTCTATACCTCTCTAAACTCAAATTCCCATAATCTAAAGACAATCAGGTGTTATATCTGTAATAAAACTGGCCACATTGCCAAACAATGTTGGCACAATCAATCCAACTGTCTATAAAATTAGTCTAAGGCTGACTTAGAAAACATTAGGATTAGGAAGAAATAATCTCTCAAGAAAAACTTAGAATTTTCAAGACAAAATAAAAGTCACGTTGATTTCTTAATCGACGCATCGTCGATAGAAAACCCTAACATCTCAATTCATACTGTACCGACGCATACATCGACTTCCACTCGACGCAACGTCAACTTCATGAAAAAGAGCTGCAGTACTAAAATATTTTCGGTCACATCTACTGTAGTACCGAATAAACCTCGAGTTGTGTCTCGTCTCGACGTTTCACCTGACTTAAATAAACTCTTCAGTTAGAAATCTGCAAGCTCTCTCCATCTCTCATTCTTCTCACTTCTCAGTCCAGCCATCTCTTCCTCTCTCTCTTACTGACCAAAATGGCTCCCAAGATCAACTCTGGTTTCGATATTGATCTTGACTCTTTCCAAGCCGCCGCCGAAAACTACAAGAGCATCATAGCTCTTTTCACTGAAGCTGGTCTAAACAAACTCATTTGAACAAGATGCAAACTCCTGGAAATAGAACTCAATGAGTTGATAAATCATGTTCAGATATCTGAACAAGGAGAGATTACAGGAACAATCCATGAAACACCTGTCTCAATCTCTGCAGAACATTTTAGGGACACCTTTGATCTTCCATCAGGTACACACCAACACTATCCTTGTTCAAATCAAAGGGAAAGCAAATTATTTTCTAGCTAAATGAATCTCCATCATCATTCCCTTATCAGGTAATGAACCTGTGGATCTCACCCCTGAGGAAATCAAAAACTTATTAATCACCATGAAATTCTCCAGAGATAGACCAATCAACTTGAAGAAAATAGACTTCTCTGATGAATATAGGCTCTTGGCAGACATAGTAGGAAAAATACTACTATGCAAAATCTCTGCCCATGATGCAGTGCCCAGGCAGCAACTGAACATTATGGGGGCCCTTGTGCTGAAAAAGAAGATAGACTGGGGCAGCTGCTTATTGAAGATGATAGGCTACAAATTTTCTCATAAAGAGAATGCCTACATGAGGATCATGAGTCAGGTACTCCTTCACTCCTTCCCTGACCTATGTAGGTCAAAAGGAATTCACATTCCTCCTGGAAAAAGGATGTCCATAGCCCTCTTTTCAAAATGGACCAGGCAAATCCCCAAGCCTGGTTCCATTCCTGAAAGGTCTCCCTCTCCTCCTAATTCTCCTGTGCATCCGTCTTCACCTCCACATACAGACATCTCTTCCCTACCAACATCATCGACACCAATTCAATCACCACCTCTTCCTCCTCCTTCTATCACATCCTCTCTACCTACATCATCTCACATACCTCATATATCAACAATCACTTCTCCACCAATATTCCCTCCACCATTATCTCCTTCACTAACACACCCTGAACCATCTCCATCCACTGAAACTCTCATCACTCAGTGTATCCAGTCAGCAGCCCAAAGATTTCAAGAAATGCTGGATGGACACTGTCTTCAAATTCACTCCTCTATCAGGCACATGCAAACCCAGTTGGATGGGGTTAATACCTCTGTGCAAGTACTCAAAACCTCTGTGTCTTCATCTAAGGTTACTAAATCATTATTAACCTCCTTGGCTAAGAAGGTCAAGAAGGGGGAGAAGTTAGATGAAGAGAAGCTCTCCAGTCACAAATCTCACTCACACAAATCCTTTCCAACATCAAAATCTGATAGTCTTGCTCTGCTAAAGACCATTGGGAATGAAATAGTACCTGAGCTACATACTACTGAACAGATAATAGATGTACTTTCTATAGCAAGAGAAGCTGAACAACAAGTAGTTCTCTTTCAAGGGGAGGCAAGTAGAGTAGAGAAAGAAGTTGAAAAGGAAGCTGAGGCTGAAGGTGTGGCTGAAAGTGAAAAAGAAAAACAAGTTGAAGCTCAGGGGGAGCCAGATGCTGTCATAGCTGAAGCTAGAGCTGAGAAAGAAGCTGAAGAAGCAGAAAAAGAAAGTGTAAAGGAAATTCTATCTCAGGGGGAGCAGGCTGCTTTGACTCAGGGGAGATGAATGAACATCTTGCAACTGAGAAGGAGCAACTCACCTCTATAAAAAGACCTAATCTCCCTTTAGTATTCTCTAGGAAGAGAAAAACTCCTCCTACTCCTCCTGAATGATATGTTGAACAATTTTGAGCAGAGCTCTATTTTGTAATGCTTAAGTACTGCTTGATCTGTACAAAAAGTCTGTTATATGATTTCTTTTTCCATTATCTTCTGATTACCTAATATATCTCTTTTCTATAAATATGCTTTGATGTGTTGATTAAAAGCTGGTAAAATTTCTCTCTGAATAGGGTTAAGATAAATAGGGGGAGATTGTTGGGGAAATGATTTATCTTAACCCCTAGAAATGAGTAGAAAATGAGTTCTCAGAGTGAGATAATTAGTTTAAGTAAATATGCGTCGAATAGTAATCGACGCAACGTCGAAGTGTAGTCGACGTACCTCTCAGAATAAGTTGAAGTAACTCTAAACAGAATTCGATGTAACCAAAGTCGACGTAACTCTGATTTCTAGTCGACGCACCTCAGTCGATGCTCCTTCCATATTTTCTTCTCGACGTCTAGCCAGGCTGAAATCGATGCTTACGTCGAATAGTAATCGACGCACGTCGATTTCTGTGACAGGTTCAATAACACGCCAGATCTCTTTCCTTCTTTCTGTAGATCTGAATTTTATGGAATTATATTATTCTTAATAGCCGTTCTGAATCAACCTTTCTTTCTAAATGATTCTTGGCTAATTTGATTAAGATTATTATGGACATTATTTGAAAATAGAATGATCTCTTTCCTTCTACAGATATAATGATTATGGAAACTTTTCTTTCTTACAATTTCTCTGACTGCTAATTGATTATTCTCATATAGCAATTTTTTAAATAAACAGAGCAATAAATACACAAGGAGGTCGGCAAAGAAAAACAGCAAGTGATCCACTCCATCCATTTTGAAAAAGAGGAAAAGCTCCCAAGTGAAAAGTGAGAAAGCTGAGAAAAGTGAAAGAGTGCTGCAGCAAAGAAAAAAGCCTTCTTCTTCTTCCTTCTCCTGAAGTCATACTGCTGCAAATTTCTGAAAGCTTTCACTGAAAGAGAGAAAGGCCTATAATCTCCTTCTCACTATAGAAGAGAGAATACATTCACTATACTTGTACTTCTAATCTTCTTGCTAGGAAGAAGATTCCTTCTTGCTTAAATTATTTCTTATTCTTCTTCCTCTTCTTATTCTTATTTCAATTTCAATAGTGTGAAAGAGTTTTAAGAATCCCTCTTCAAAAGATTCAGTTGTAGTGGTTCTAAGAGTCTCCTTATCAAAAGTCTCAGACTGGTTCTAAGAGTCAACTTATCAAAAGACTCAGTACAAGTTAGTGAATTCCTACCAAGGGGGTAGAAGAGTGGACTACCCAAAGTTTGGGGAACCACTATATTTCTTTGTGTTGTGCTGTGATTTTCTTTTTACTATTTCTTTCTTTATTTGCTTAATTCTTGTTGGTATGTGGGAAGCTTAAATCTGTGAATATTATACATATATATATATATTTGTTAACTTTGCACAAAATATTTTTAAAACACTATTCACCCCCCCCCCCCCCCTCTAGAGAATTCTAGTGAGGTTAACTGTGCACTTTCACATGTATTCAAACCACTACAGGTGCTGAGTGGGGTCATCCTTTTCGTTATACTGAGTCATGGTCGGCTCGCTGAACCCCTCGTGGAGTGGTGCCAAGAGCACCAACTCGCAGAAGGGACTCCCCCCTTCACACTCCTGACCTGCTCTGCTCGCCCCGCAAGCTCCCCAGGCAAACCGGCTCCTCTCGGTCTCGCGCTCACCGAGGGACCACTCGCTTGGATCCCACTGGCCGGGATCCCTCATCCAGAGACGGCGCTCGCCTGAAGCCCACCCGCACTCGCCGGGATGGGGAAAAGCTCCCGCCCTGTGAGGTCTCGCTCCAGAATCTGGGACATCGCCTCCTTCCCAGGCCTTTGTCCCGGGGTGTGCTCGTCTACTCCAGCTGGAGGGGCCACTTGGGTCGCAGGGGTTGCGATACCCCCAAGGGCTGTGGCGAGGGCACATTGGAAAGCCCCGAGCAAATCCCTCTTGTGGTCGGCTAGCATCTCCACCATTGCCGGTGCGCTGGGTGGCAGCGAGCCGCCAAAGTCTGTTGGAACATGGCTTTCCGCATCCCTTTAATTTGAGAATAACAAATCCTACTTGTATTTGATCTTGTTTTCCATTGTGTTTTTTAGCATGCAGGTTTGGACAGATATGACACCAGGTTGTTGCAATGCTGGTCTGGCAATATCCGCAAGAAGAAGGATTGAAAGATGTCTAACGTCAGGGCATTAGGTCTCAATGCTGGGCGTTAGCGATCGACGAGATGGTCTGCCAATCGACGGGATGGGCTGTCGATTGACGGGATGGCTTGCTGACTAAATAGAAAGGGAAAGATGCTCAACGCCAGGCGTTAGGAATTAATGTTGGCATTAACGATCAACAAATATTGCAAGGAGGAAGCAGTCGTGATTGAAGAACGAACTTTAGGAATGATTTACCTCAACGCCTACGTTAGCCTTAACGCTGGCGTTAGTATTGCCTAAAACAAACAATTCCTAAAGTGCAGAATCTCCTTCCTCTTCTGAAGATCCGAGCCATCAATATGTTGCTATACATGGTAAACGCCCGACGTTAGACTCAATGCCGGCGTTAGCTCAAAGTCTATAAATCGGATGATTTCGACGTCTCTTACTACTGATTGATTTGAGCCTTACTCCAGCACTCTAGAAACTCAATCAGAGATGTATTTCCCAGAACTTCATCTCCCACACACATTCGAGAAAAAAATTCAAGGAGAACCAGATCAACGCTTTCTCAACGCGAAGAACGCACGCTTCAACTTCAAGAATATTCAGCGGCCTTCGCCATCTCCAGAATTCTTCATTGGGAGTTTTAGTTTATGTGTTCAAATATTTACTTGTAACACTTTTTATTATTTGCTTGGAAGTAAATTCTCCTCATGTTATTGACTAGGTCTGGGTAGGATTTAAGGGCAATTCGTCTCGTGTTGGCGACTAGGTCTATGGAGTAGCTCTAGGCCATTTCTGGGTATAGGAAGGCTAGAGCGGCTTGAGGCCAGATCTGGGGAAGATCGGCTAAAGCCAACCGGTTCTTGGTGAGAAGAGTCGGTATAGAAAACAAAAACAAGATTTCATATTTCGCCTTCGATTTCTAGCGTTATAGAATTCACATATTTTGTTATCATAAATCATAATGAAAATCATGTTCTTTTTAGTTTGTTTTAAATTGATTCACTCCTCTAAAGTTTTGTTTTAAATTTTGTTTAAAGAAAAACAACAAAAGTTTTATATTAAATAATCAAGTTTTAAAAACCCTTATTCACCCCCCCCCCCCTCTAAGGGCACCTCACGATCCAGTAAGTGGTATCAGAGCTAGGTTATTCCAAAACGGTCTGACAACCGGGAATAATGGCATCTCAAGATCTCGCTTTTCATGAAGGGCAAGGAATATGTAGACCTCCACTTTTCACCGGAACTGACTAAAATTATTGGAGAATACGCATGCGTTATTTTCTAATCAATTTAGATCTAGATGTCTGGGCTAGTGATGAAACACCGTATAGGAATCCTACTTATATTGTTGGAGAAGTAACCATGGAAAAGCCTAAAGATAGGTGGGATGATGGAGATAAAAATAAATGTAAAAATAATGCTAAAGCCATGAATGCTTTATTTTGCGCATTAGATACGACTAAATTTAATAGTGTTTGTGCTTGTGAAACTGCTTATGACATTTGGAATTTGCTTGAAATAACTCATACCTCGCAGGTCAATGACTCAAAGCTATTCCAACTGGAATCAGAATTGAAAGGTTCAGGATGGATCCAAATGAGGACGTCGAATCAATGTATACTCACTTCACCAAAATTGTCAACGCCTCAAAGATTCTTAGAAAAACTTTCTCAAACGGTGACTTGGTGCGAAAGATCCTTCGGTCACTTCCTCCAAAGTTCAATCCAAAGGTGACTGCAATATCCGAATCGCATGATCTAAGGTGGCTCCAGATCGAGAGCCTCGTTGGGAATCTCAAAACCCATGAGGTCGAACTCAACATTCAAGATGAAGAATACAATAAGGAGCCAAAGAAGAAAGCCTTGGCACTAAAGTCAAGAAAAGAGGATGACGATGAGAAAGATAATGAGGAGAGTCTCTTTGTGAAAAACTTCACAAAGTTCATGAAGAATCCAGAGAGAAGAAATACTTTCCGTAAGTACTTTCGAAAAGAAGCATCTTCCAAAAAGGAGAAAAAGGAAAAATCAAGCGACGAAGATGAAGAGTGACCTCCTCCTGAGTGCTTCCACTACAGGAAGACCGGGCATATAAGAAGTCAATGCCCAAAATACCTGAAGGAACAAAAAGAAAAGCGGCATAAAGGAAAGGCGAAGAAGAAGGTCTTGAAGGCGGCAACATGGGATGATTATACATCTGGATGCTCAAGCGAACCAAGTTCAAGTGAGGATGATGAGGCAAATTTGTGCCTCTTGATCTTCTTAAAACTGAGAATAAAATCCTTTTAAGACAAAATCAAAAATTAAATAAATAAATAATGTCATGCCAAAAGAATGACCATAATTTGACAAAGGCAAAGGAACTTGAAAACGATCTTTCTAAGGATCTCTTCAACATCGAATCACTCATGAAAGAAAAGGGAGACTTAGAAAGAAGGTTGAAAATATCTCTTTCCCAAATTGAAAATGAAAAGAAAAATTTTGCAAAGAGATGTGGAAATTAAGTAAGTGAAAACTTCGCCTTAAAAGCACGAATAAATGATCTTAATGTGGCAATAAACAAATTTGAGGTTGGCCAAAAATCACTGGATATGATTTTGGGAAACCAGTGCCATGGATCTTCTAAGTTTGGGCTGGGATATGTTTCTGAAACCTACCGCCCAGCGCTGACTACTAACGCTGGCATTAGCTCTGCTTCCAGAAATCAAAAATCTTTTCATAAAAATATTTCCTTCACTCCCTCTACCTCTGTGTATACCAGCAAGGGTCAACGACAGTCTCTGAAAAAGGTCTCAACCCCTTTTGTTGCTTGTGCCAATTGTTTAGTTTTTGGGCACACCACGGACTCTTGCAGGAAGAAGGGAAAGCCAACCCTTAAGCAAATTTTGGTACCTAAGGTGTCCACCTTTAATATGGGAGGAACCTCTTGGGTATCCGGATCTTCACTAACTTTTTCTTCTTAGGTATGTTGGCAAGCTAAGGACAAAGAAGACATGTGGTACTTGGACTCAGGCTGCTCCAAGCACATGACGGGCGATAAAGCAAAATTCCATAGCCTCACGAAGAAAAAAGGAGGAACCGTGACGTTTGGTGACAATGGAAAAGGAAGAATATTGGGCACCGGTACTGTGGGTAACGACTCTTTCTCTCTTACTAATGTCTTGTTTGTAGAAGTCTTAAAACATAACTTAATCTCTATTAGTCAATTATGCGATAAAGGCCTTAATGTGTTATTTGAGTCTTCTACTAATTTGTGTAAAATCATTGATCCTAAGTCTAATAATATAGTACTCACTGCACCAAGAATTCATAACATTTATTTAATTACTTTTCATGATCTATCACGTGCATCTCTTAAATGTCTTATATCTAAAAATAAAGAACTTGAATTATGGCATAGGCGTCTTGGTCACTCTAGCACCAAGCTGATTTTAAAATTATCAAAAAAATAAAATTATTAGAGGATTGTCAATACTAAATGGAAACCTTTCTTCCTTATGCTCGCCATGCCAAAAAGGAAAATTTTCAAAAACATCGTTTAAAAGTAAAATTGAAGTATCCACCTCAAGACCATTGCAACTAATTCACATGGACCTTTTTGGGCCAATTAGCACTTGTACCTTGGTGGTAAGAAGTATACTTTTGTATTAATTGACGATTTTTCAAGATTCACGTGGACTTTATTTCTTACCTCCAAATCCGATGCGTTTTCTGAATTTTCAAAACATTGCAATCGCATTCAAAATGAATTAGACTTAAAAATTAAATGCATTAGGTCGGATCCTGGAGGGGAATTTAAAAATGATTGTTTCACCACTTTCTACAATAATCTAGGAATTAAACACGAATTTTCCGCTCCACGCACCCCCCCCCCCCAACAAAATGGTATGGTGGAGAGGAAAAATAGAACCCTTCAGGAACTCGCACGCAATATGCTATCCGAGTATGGGTTGCCTAAATCTTTTTGGGCTGAAGTGGTAAATACATCTTGTTATGTTATAAATCGTATCATGCTTCGCCCTATTTTGAAATTAACTCCATACGAATTATATTACCAAAAGAAACCTAATGTATCATACTTTCATGTTTTTGGATGTAAATGCTTTATTTTAAATACCAAAGATGCATTAGCTAAATTCGATGAAAAATGCAATGAAGGAATCTTTCTTGGGTACTCATCAACTAGCAAGGCATATAGGATATATAATAAAAAAATCTAAAAAGGTTGAAGAATATATATTCATGTTAAGTTTGATGAACTTGTGCCTTGTGTAGATACTAATATTACAGGAAAAAAAGATGAACTCCCTTCACATTTGGATCTTGATGACGATGAACCACTTGGAAAGGACAAAGAAGTAGAGCCGGTGCAAGAAGATTTCGTGCCTCCAAGCGAGCATAGATTCACAAGAGATCATCCAAGGGATCTTATAATTGGAGAACCATCAAGATGGGTAACTACACGTTCTGCCTTTAATGAATCTTTTTCCAATTTATGTTTTGTTTTCGAAATTGAACCCAAAAACATTTCTACGGCTTTAAATGATTAATTTTGGTTTTTGTATATGAATGAAGAATTAAATCAATTTGAAGGCAATAGGGTTTTGAAACTTGTTGAAAGACCATCTAATCACCCGGTCATAGATGTAAAATGGATATTTAAAAATAAATTAGATGGTGAGTCTAGGATCACTAAGGAACAAAGCTAGATTGGTAGCACAAGGTTATTCTCAAATAGAGGGGGTAGACTTTGATGAAACATTTGCACCCGTAGCTCGCCTTGAATCAATTAGAATTTTTCTTGCATTTGCGAGTTATAAAAAACTTAAATTATTTCAAATGGATGTGAAAAGTGTTTTCTTAAACGGGATAATTAAAGAAGAAGTCTATGTAGAACAACCCCCCGGTTTTATAGATGAAAAATTTCCAAATCACGTTTATAGATTAGAAAAGCCACTTTATGGTCTAAAACAAGCACCCCGTGCGTGGTATGAACGACTAACATCTTTTTTATTAAAGCACGGTTATAAAATGGATAGTGCCGACAACACACTCTTCATTAAGCATATTGATAATGAGATAATCATTTTACAAATATATGTTCATGATATTATTTTTGGAGCCACTAATGAAGAGTTGTGTAATGAAGTAGTACCAGTAATACAAAATGAATTTGAGATGAGTCTAGTTGGTGAATTAACTTATTTTCTACGCTTTCAAATAACCCAAAGAAATGATGGAATCTTCATATGTCAATCTAAATACATACATGATATGCTAAAACGATTTGGATTTGAAAACTTAAAACAAGCTAGTACTCCAATGAGCGCGTCATTAAGATTAGGAAAAGAAGAAACTGGAATTTCCATTGATCAAACTTTGTATAGAAGAATGATTGGGTCCTTATTGTACCTTAGTGCATCTAGACCCGACATTATGTTTGTCGCACTACTAGAAAATAGACTTTTAGCCAGGGCAAATTACCGTGGCTAAAAGTCCAAAATCGTGGCAAAAGACTTTTAGCCACGGACTGTCGTGGCAAATGGGCGTGGGCAATACGAGCGTGGCAAAAAAGTATTTGTCATGCTCTTTCTATGACAAATACCCTATTTCTATTACTTTTAGCCACGATTTTAGACTTTTAGCCACGATAATTTGACTATTTGTCACGGCAAATGGCCGTGGGCAATATGAGCGTGGCTAAAAGTCAATTTTCTAGTAGTGTCGTATGCTTATGCGCTAGATTTCAAGCAAACCCAAAAGAATCAAATTTAAAAGCAATAAAATGAATTTTTAGATATCTAATTGGCACACCTAAATTAGGACTTTGGTATCCAACTAATGATTCCTTTCTATTACATGGGTATTCCAATTCCGATTATGCGGGTTGTTCTTTAGATAGAAAAAGCACGAGTGACACATGTCATTTCTTAGGTCCTTCTCTAGTTGCATGGTCAAGTAGCTAGAAAACAAAATTCTGTTGCCCTCTCCACCACCGAGGAGGAATATATTGCACTAGGAAGCTGTTGTGCCCAAGTCTTATGGATGACTCAAACATTAGAAGACTTCGGAGTTCATCTAACTAACATAGAACTAAAGTGTGACAACAAGAGTGTTACTGATTTAACCAATAACCCCGTTCATCACTCAAGATCCAAACACATAGACGTTTGACATCATTTCATTGGGGATCATATAAAAAAGGAACATGTTCATGTAAACTTTATTGGAACTGAATCACAACTTGCATACATCATAACCAAACCTTTACCAGATTCCCGATTTGCTCTACTTAGACTAGAATTAGGAGTCTTAGATATAACAAATTGAAAAACACCACATGATATGTCTCCTTCCAAATAAAAAAAATGTTTCAAATATAAAAGATAAAAATATTTTAAAACCACCAAAATATGTTTAAAAATGCCCTCTAAACATTTCAACTTTCTCTAAAATTTCTACCCTAAGAAGGTCTATGTACATACTCCCTATTCCAAAGAAAAAATTTTCAAAAATCTTACAAATCGAGCAATATTTCGGCGTTAACTAGTTAATGCCAGACGTTAGCCTTTTTCTCCAGATCAAAATTCTGCTTTCACTAGTATATTTCTGGTATTTTTCTATTAATTTTTCTCAGTTTATTTTGTCTGATTTCAAAATTATTGTGTTGATAATTTTGTTGTTTTATTCCAAAATAAATAAAAAATTCAAATATTTCAAAATGATCAAAAACATGTTATTTGTTATTTGTTTTACTTTAACTCCTTACAAAATTATGGTTTGACTATAAAACTTCACAAGAGCAAACATCTTTGTTATTTTGTTTCCAATGTTCAAAATTGATTTTGGCATACTCACAAGGATTTTCTTCAATGTCTAATTTTAATTTCAAATTTTCTAAACATTGTTTTTGTCATGCCTTGACCTTAATCTAATTATGTGCAATAATATGGTCTATAGATAATTGTGTATGATTGCCTAGCGTGCCTCTAAGTATGAGTAATGTTTTGTGATAATCAATGATTCATACACTCACTATTTTGATAATCTACATGTGTTCATAATCTTAGTCTTGCATGATTGTGTAGTGTAATAGTTTTAACACATTGAGTTGTATGTCTAAATTACCTACACCATCTTTTAAACATAAATTTCTTGCACACATAGAAGTGTCACTTCAAAATTATAAATGTTTGCAACAATAAGTGAATTCAGAGACCTTTGGCCCAAAATAAAAAGCCAAAGATAACTCCACCAAGCACTACTCACCCTCCTGATAAGTCTTAATGAGCATTGTGAGGTTGAGCACCTTGGAAAGAATTGTAAAGTGTCTTGTGCAAACATATCTCTTTTTCATCACTTCTACTTGTACACCGGATCACTAAAATAAAATTTGTGTACAAATGCTTATGTGATCCCCCAAGCAATACTTCGCTCCCTGATAAGTCTTAATGAGCATTGTGTGGGTGAAGCACCTTGGTAGTTGTACTTATGTTTTGTGCTTTGAAATTTTATTCTAAATATGATGTGTGAAAGTAATTATAAGATTACATTATTAATGTTGTTGTTACTATTTCATTACATATGTCATGTGTTTTGATTATTTCACTTGTATACTTTTTCAAAACACCTTATACACATATCATTGATTTTCATAAAGTTTCTACTCATGAGAATTGGATCCTAATGCAAAATTACATAATTCTCTAAAAACTTAAGTAAAAGCATTAGATTGCAATGCATGATTTCTACAATATTTTCTTTACTTGAAATACGAATTGGTTACATTGTAGTTATTATCTTTATGAATATGTTGATTCATGCTTGCCTATTGGTTATGAAACTTTTCAAATCTAAAATGCTCACTTGTGAAGAGTCTAGATATATTGTTGAAGTGGTCAAACTATTACAAAAATATTCATCTTAATAACTTTGTTTTATCTTTCCGCATTCCTATTTGATCATATACCATGTGTTCTCATGCTTATTTCTAAAGGTTTTTTTACTTGTGTTTGTCACGCAATATTGCATCTCTTTAAACAAGTAGTATTCTTCTTAAAAATTAATTTGAAAAGCAAGTGGTAGTATTCCTTTGGTAAATTCATGGAATGATGTTCTTTCACGCTTATCATATATTTTTCCGCTGTGCTACTCTCTCCCTTAGCTCGATCACGACTTAACTTGTGTTAAAACAAAACTCTTACTTCCTCTCTTAGTTCTGTTCTACCTTTAGCCCTCTCTTTTTTTTACACTCCACCCACATTTGCAAATAACAAAGGGGAGAATAAATTGATAAATCACAAGGAGTAGGATTCACCAGATTAAGGGGGAGCATGAATCTAGTATATGGGTGCATACACTAAGGGGGAGCACTGAAGTAGGGGAAGCACAATTTTAAAAGAACTATAACTCTTATTATTATCTCTATGATTGCTTTGTGTCACATATCCTTCTAAAAACATATATCTTATATATGATTATGATTTATCTCTATTGGATTTGTTATTATCAAAAGGGGGAGATTGTTGGAACATGGCTTTCCGCATCCCTTTAATTTGAGAATAACAAATCATACTTGTATTTGATCTTGTTTGTCATTGTGTTTTTTAGCATGCAGGTTGGGACAGATATGACACCAGGTTGCTGCAATACTGGTATGGCACTATCCACAGGCGTTAGGTCTCAATGCTGGGCGTTAGCGATCGACGGGATGGTTTGCCGATCGACGGGATGGGTTACCGATCAACGAGATGGCTTGCCGACTGAATTAAAAGAGAAAGATGCTCAATGTCAGGCGCTAGGAATTAACGCCAGCGTTAACGATCGATGACTATGGCAAGGAGGAAGAAGCCGTAATTGAAGAACAAACTTTAGGAATGATTTGCCTCAACTCCTGCATTAGTATTGTCCTAAAATAAACAATTCCTAAAGTGCAGAATATCCTTCCTCTTCTGAAGATCTGAGCCATCAATATGTTGTTATAAATGGTCAACGCCCGGCATTAGAACTCAACGACAACGTTAGCTTAAAGTCTATAAATTGGATGATTTCGACGTCTCTTACTACTGCTTGATTTGAGCCTTGCTCCAGCACTCCAGAAACTCAATCAGAGACATATTTCCCAGAACTTCATCTCCCGCACAGATTCGAGAATAAAATTCAAGGAGAACTAGGTCAACGCGTTCTCAATGCGAAGAACGCATGCTTCGACTTCAAGAACATTCAGTGGCCTTCGCCATCTCCAGAATTCTTCATAGGGAGTTTTAGTTTATGTGTTCAAATATTTACTTGTAACCCTTTTTATTATTTGCTTGGAAGTAAATTCGCCTCGTGTTGGTGACTAGGTGTAAGGCCCCCCTCCCGAAACACACAACATGATTGAGGGGAGTCTTATGCCCAGGACAGCCACCTTGCGGAAGCACCAGCACACGAGCTAGCCTTCCCCCACAAGACGTCTATCCAGCCGGCCAAACCAACTGAACAGCGCCAACCCATCAATAATGTAAAAGCAAGAAGCCATATAAGATATTCACATAAGTAAGAGTCCAAATAAGTACAAAAGAACAAGAATCTCTGAGAGCTCCTGCAACAGAATCAAAGTATCAAGCCAAATGCCCCAAGGGCTACATCTCAAACTGTGCTCACATCTACCACTGATGGTAGCGAAGGTATCGCATCCCAACCCTGCCGTCCTGACCTGGCTATCCTCCTCCAGCGCCGTGAGCTGCTGACTTAGGGTGCGCTCCTAAAAAGAGGGACGTAGCAACCGTTAGTCATAAAGATTAAGTGGCTTCCCATCCGCTCCCCCGGCGACTCCAAGGCACTGGGTGGTATGAAAGGAAGAAAAGCTGCAATATAAGCAATAATATACAAAGCAGGTGACAGGAATGGTTGTTCATATATGTCGGTTGTATAAGTACCCAAGTACTTGCAATAAGTCTAACTAACAGGTACATAAATAACAGTGGTTATTTAAGCAAGTACTAGTAATAATAAAGCATGAGCAGAGTATCAATAAACCGAATTAAACTTAACTTATAAGGATGCCCATACAAGCTTATAAGTTAAGGATCTGAACATGAAGGTAACTCCTCATATAAAGGTGCCCATACAAGTTTATATGTTGAGGATCCAATGCGGTGCAATGCAATGATTATGAAGGATGAATGCAATTCAATGATTATGATATGAGGACTCACACATGCAAAGTTGCTATGTCGACATAGACCTTTAGTTCTCGCTTTTTGAGGGGTAGCTAACCTGTCAGGCATCTCCCGTCGTGGCCAGATGGTGACAGTGGAACGAGCTCCTCCACTACTAGGAGGGTATGAACACTACCAGTCCTAGGCCTCTGTACGCCTCGACGCTAAGAACAAACAGCAGAGACCCTACGTACTGCTCAACGCTAAGAACTCATAGCGGAGCCTTCAAGGACACAGAAGGGGATTTGGGTCGGTGAGCACCAAGAGTCCAACCCAACTGGTCTAGAGTCTAACCGCCGGCTTCTATCGGTGTCACGACTAGCAAGCCCGTAGACCCGCCACAAGTAATCCTCCCCAGCGGGGTCCATCCGTGTATCAACATACACCAGGACTTCTAATCCAAGTCCTTCTATACAATCCGTGTATCTACGTACACCAGGACTTCTAATCCAAGTCCTTCTATACAATCCGTGTATCGACGTACACCAGGACTTCTAATCCAAGTCCTTCTATACAATCTGTATATCTACGTACACCGAGACTTCTAATTCAAGTCCTTCTATACAATCTGTGTATCTATGTACACCAGGACTTCTAATCCAAGTCCTTCTATACAATCCGTGCATCTACGTACACCAGGACTGCTAATCCAAGTCCTTCTATACAATCCGTGTATCTACGTACACCAGGACTTCTAATCCAAGTCCTTCGATACAATCTGTGTATCTATGTAC
The DNA here is from genome assembly GCA_033032865.1 of Dactylorhiza incarnata. Taxonomy (NCBI): domain Eukaryota; kingdom Viridiplantae; phylum Streptophyta; class Magnoliopsida; order Asparagales; family Orchidaceae; genus Dactylorhiza; species Dactylorhiza incarnata. The sequence goes on along the minus strand of JAWHQI010000033.1, from coordinate 4,991,663 downwards.
ACTAGGACTTCTAATACAAGTCCTTCTATACAATCTGTGCATCTACGTGCACCAGGACTTCTAATCCAAGTCCTTATATATTCATCAGAGTTACAATACTATCTCTGCATGCACGACAATCAAAATACTATTTCCACACTTACAGGATACGATGTTCATGAACTATGGAATTCACACCCTTGAGCCCACTGGTCTACTTGTGATTCCAACTTACTTTATGATATCAACCTTCTATTTCAAGATAACACTTAGTTCTTCCAAGCCCAACTTGGTTATTCATTTTCAGTCTCTAACGGAGTTCAGCAGCATAATGTTTTACGACAATTTATTTAATTATGAACCCATAACAAGTCGAGCCTTGCTGAAACTTCTACCGTAGTTCCGATACCTTGTTATGGCCATTCTCACCAAATATTAGCCCCATCGGTATTCCCAATTATTATTTACGGAGCAATGCGGGAAAGAACTATGATTGGCAAAATGACAACAAATATCCTCCCAAAACTCATGAAATTCAACAGAGGTCGGCACAATATCATCAATTTGATTTCTACCAATTGTTAAGAGCATCAGACAAGCATTATAAAAGATATCCCAAAAATTATCGCAATTCAAACTACAACGATGCTGATTAACAACACTGAATTTCTGGGAGTTCTACTCCACCCCAAATTATGTGCCACCCCATTTTGGAAAGCTCTCACCAAGGGCTACAACATTTATGTTGAGTCCTAAATCCAGATCCAAGTGCCTCATACCAAAAATCTGCTCTGAAGTCAACTACAATAATCTGGACAGCAAAACAGCACACACTTAACCACATTCCAGCTTTCTGGATAGTCCACTCGACTGGACCTTTAGGGAGCTACAGGGCATTTCAGAAAATGGGTGACCTATCGTCGGAAAGCTCTTTCCGAGGGCTACAACATTCATGTTGAGCCCGAAGCCTAGTTCTAGCGGGATCAAACCTAAGAATTGTCTTGAACCCAGCTGCGCACTAATTCATCCCTTAATAACCAAGTGAAATGTTATAAATTGAAACTTCTTTAGCAAGGGGGTTGTCATCACCTTTATCGCATAATATATAGTTACAACCATAATTAACATGGGGTTATACATCATTTTTATCACAAGAGATATAAATTAAACACTACTTAACAGGGGGCTATTCATCATCTTCTCAAACAAATGCTAGGTCATTACACCTTTAAAATCCTTACATAATCACTCCCCTCACTCTCCCTCAACGACCATGGGTTTGCACCAAATCAAATCCCATCTCTTCCTCTTGAAGAGAAGAAATGATTCCAAGAACCTCGCTGCGAACGGTGCCCTAAATTTGAGGTTCCGACTTGGTCTTCCTAAGGAAACTCCATTTAAGCTCACACGAGAAGCTCTCTTGAGCCTTCATCTCTCCTATTGTGATCAAAGAGGCTAGCACCAGAGGAGAGGGGAGGAAGTCACCTTATTTTACGACCATGGTTGGAGCTCATCTTGATGGAAGCATGGTGGTGGTCGGCCAAGCTCTAAATTCCTCTCCAAGCTTGCTCCTTCAAGAACCCTAAATAAACCCCTTAAGGGATGAAGAAGAAGATGAAGAAAAAGAAGAAGGAGAATAAGAAGATGAATAGTTCTCTGATTAGGAGATCAGCCCTTTATGTGTTCTGCACTTTTGGCTTAATGGAGAATGAAGAGAGAGAGAGAGAGAGAACATTAATGAACATTTAATGCAATCTCCAAGTTCCAAGACTTGTGCTAGCCTTCTATTGACTTTTAATTCCACTTCTAGCCTAAAATATAAACATTCATGCTTTATCGGGCAACGGGAAGAAAAATGCCCAGATTCGTCGAAAGGGAACAGTAAATTCGTCGAACGCTGAATAAATATATTTCATCGACCGCTGAATAGATATATTTCGTCGACCGCTGAATAAATATATTTCGTCGAAAGGAGAATGACGATAATTCGTTGAACGGAGAATGACGATAATTCGTCGAATGGAGAATGACGATAATTCGTCGAACGGAGGATGACGATAATTCGTCGAATGCAGGATGACGATACTTCGTCGAACGCAGAATGACGATGCTTCGTCGAACACAGAATGGTGATAATTCGTCGAACGCAGAATGACGATAATTCATCGAACGCAGAATGATGATACTTCATCGAACGCAGCTGCCCCTTCGACGTTCGTCGAACGCAGCTGCCCTTTCGACGTTCGTCGAACACAGCTGCCCCTTCGACGTTCGTCGAACAGAATCCTCCCTTGCCCAAAACCGAACCAAGGCGAGTCGAAACATCTCCGAGGGGTCTAGCGCGAAATGGGATGTTACAAATCCAATAAACGAAGAAACAATTTCATCCCCGAAATTTAGGTTGGGGTTACGAGGGTCTTCCGAATGGGATTGAATCATACTCACCGTATGCAGTTACAGATGATTCACCCTTAACAATATCAAGCTCACTTATACATTCCCAATCGTTATGATTTATACATAGGGTCTAGATTGTATGAGCGCTCTTGTCTTGTACAGTCATACGAATTAATCGTGACTCACAATATTTCAACAATGGCTAATTGAACTACACACAGTAGTCCCAAACATAAAACCAAACAGGATGGGTATATAGCAACCTCTAAATCGGGATTATACAAACCAGCCCCAGTATAAATCCAAGCATAGCAACAAAAAATTTAGCATAATAATATGAAAATAAGAGGGGGAGAGGAGTAAGGAAGACTTACAAGGAGTTATAAGGTAAGGACCTAAAGCACCGATTCAACCCTTCAAAAAAAACAACTCAACAACACCCAATTCAAAACAAAGCCTTGCCAATACCGATCTTAGCAGTAGAAAAGAAATTCCCCTTTGATGTTGAGACAGATGAGTTGGGGGGAGAAGAGGGGGGAGAAGAAGAAAGCTCGGAGAGCCCTAGCTATGATAAAGACGAGGCCTAGAGAGAGAGAGTGCATGTCGACAGTAAATAATAAATTTCCTCTACCGCCTCTCATAATCTATCTTAATATACAATTAATAGCATTTTACATATATAACTCCAAACCAAACCATCCAGTCCAGCATAACAAAAGAATAAAACCAAGCCCAAATCTCCTAACAACAACCATAACTAGAAAGAGGAACAAAGCAAGCAGCCACCCCACCTGAGCATAATTATAGAAATGAAATTCTGGAAGGGGTAAACCAACCACCACCCATAGCCAACATAACATAAATGATGAGATTTCTTTTCTTGTAAATAAACTTCCGAACAGCCATTATAACTCCAACAGTCACTATAGCCCTAAAATGAAGAAATTTCTCATAAATGAAATGTCCTGGAGCTATTAAACGAAAAGAAATTCCTGGAGCTTAACCCCAAACAACAAGCGATAAATGATGATATTGCCAATAACAAAGAAAAAAATTCCTGAAGCAACAAGCCACTATAACAGCGAACAAACAACCACTATAACAGCTACAAAATTTAAAAAAGAAAACCATAAATTTAAATTTCCTGGAGCAACAAGCCCCAAACAGCTAGCATAAGGAAATTGCTAAGAATCGACTTTCCTGCCTGCCATGAGTCTTCAGCACACTTCTTCGGTACTCTTACTTGGCTTACTGTATCCATAAATTATATACGCTGTCTAGTGCATCGACACAACTACTCTGAATTCCTGAGAATCAGAGGACAAGTTGAGGGTAATCACATTTGTCTCCCAGACAACACGTCAGACAAGGTGAATAAGCCAACAAGGCTTCTACATGGGTTTAGTGTATATATGTATAATAATGAGTACAATCACTCGTCACCTGTTCACACCTCACAAGGTTGAGCATACGTCTCATGATTTCACATGGTCCGAAAATTACTACGCGTATTTATAATGCAATTGTATGAATTTGTCGACTTAACAAATCACGTAACCATGCCTTAGCACCACGGGTGCTACAATTTCGTATTCTTTATCTTTAATTGGACGATTGTAAACACACCTCTTTAATCAGCAACTGATATAATTCCCACTTAACAAACTTTAAGGCGTCCCCCAAAATTTGTCATGCAGTCTTCAGATCGGCCTTTGATCCTTGAGAGACACTACAACGCTACGTTACAGTTTACTTTGCTGCATAGTCTTCATTTAGAGTGAATACCTGCTCATCCTTAAGGTACTCACCTATATTAATCTGGGAGTGAACTCACCGTAAACCAAAACATGGTGTTCAATCATCCCCCTTGCTTAAGATGAACTCATTCATCAAGGAGTGCCAAATTCCAATATCAAATGCTTGTAACGACTTAAATGGGAAAAACTCATTGTAGCAAGGCTAAGTGAAGCAGGCCACAAAGATTTTCGGCTCCTGGTAGAATCCCAATTGGCCCATCAGCTAGGCCAATAAACGAAGGGACAAGCCCCCGTACGTTTTTGGACTAAATTTCTTCCACCGCCCCTATGGTACATTCATCTCACGTATGGGCACAAACCTTAGGGGCATATCTTCCTCGACTTAGAGTTCTTACCCTATAGATCCCCGTAACGATGCACTTATATATTAGCCGTGATGTAGAAATTCAAATTTTACGGCGACGACCAAGCTGCATCTTATTGTAATGAGAGCATGTACAAATAACATCCAACCACCCGGTAAATTTATATATTTTTGACTTAACATGAACCAAGGTGCAAGGATCGGGATGATTTCCCTTCGATACGGGTTATGCAGACTACCAAAAGTAGGGCATACTTCATAATATGATAAACTAAATCAAATCCATTATAAGCGCCCTACCATCCCTGCCAACGATCATCCATGGCATGTTTATTTTATAAAAACTGTTAGGATTTTAGATCATCAATCAAGTCATATTAAACTTGTTGACTCCACCGCCTAACACTTATTAATTTCCCAATGTCAAGTAATTACAACACTAAGGGAATGTTCACCAAGAATTTCCAAACTCAGGGGTAGTTTATCATCATACCAGCAATGTATGCACAAAATTTCATTAACTTCCCAGTTATAATGTTATCACAACATAGCTGCATATCCCCAAAGTGTTAATTTTCTACTCCCCTCGTAACTTATCCACATAATTTCGGGACAATATAGAGAAAATTATCATCCTCAAAATGATTTCTTATCTTATTCCGCTAATAAAATTTCTATCAACACAAACATGGCCTTAGCAGTCCGTCTTGCTTAAGGTGAATTAACTCTTCAAGGGTCTCCACTTCCAATGTCAAAAATTACAACGATTTTAAATCCTCAAGGAACCCAAGACGGTACATAACTATCCCAATAAACGAAGAGATAAGCCCCCGTATCTCTTCGATTGAGTTTCTTCTACCACCAATATAACACATTCGTCCCAAAATGAGCCTTCTCTGGATCCGAATTCTTATCATATCTTCTCCATATGAAACCTTCTACATAAATAGAAGTGAGAGGTATCCACATACAGTATAAAAGACATGCTTGGTGGTCTCTTACTAAGCTGATAATAGACTACAGGCACCAATCTCATTAAGATTGCCCTAATGTTTTGGGTAAGGTGATAATATTAATCCATATCTGAGATAGAAATCTCAGGGTGTGAGTCTCTAGCATCTACACTCAGGCTAAACAATTCCCTTGCGGTCACTTATTGCTTGGCCACGTCATCCCCGAGATCGGTATAAGGTTAGGGTATGTCATGACATATCCTGCTAAGTCGACCAAAATGGTATACTAGTTAGGTTGGCATAATCCTATGCCAGACCAACTCTAATTGTTGGAATGGGAATACCAATTACTGTCTCGGAATGAGCCAGCATCTATATGTAAGGGTACAAGTTTGGCTTAGGTTGGCACTTTCTATAGGGAAAAAGTGGACATACTTAATGTGAATCACACATGGGCACACCACCGCTTCCGCTGCATCAGTTTGTCCTCAAACTGATTTAACTAGCAGGGGTGGCCTAGTGGTTTAATGGACTTCTTTATCTCAGGATCGTTGCAAGCTGATACCATTTGTAAGACCCCCTCCCAGAACACACGACACGGCCAAGGGGAGTCTTATGCCCAGGACAGCCGCCTTGCGGAAGCGCCAGCACACGAGTTAGCCTCCCCCACAAGATGCCTATCCTGCCAGCCAAACCAACTGAACAACGTCAACCCATAAATAATGTAAACGCAAGAAGCCATATAAGATATTCACATAAGTAAGAGTCCAAATAAGTATAAAAGAACAAGAAGCTCCGAGAGCTCCTGCAGCAGTATCAGAGTATCAAGCTAAATGCCCCAAGGGCTACATCTCAAACTGTGCTCACATCTGCCACCGATGGTAGCGAAGGTATCGCAGCCCGACCCGGCCGTCCTGACCTGGCTATCCTCCTCCAGTGTCGTGCGCTGCTGACCCAGGGTGCACTCCTAAAAAGAGGGATGTAGCAACCATTAGTCATAAAGACTAAGTGGCTTCCCATACGCTCCCCCGACGACTCCAAGGCACCGGGTGGTATGAAAGGAAGAAAAGCTGCAATATAAGCAATAATATTCAAAGCAGGTGACAGGAATGGTTGTTCATATATGTCGGTTGTATAAGTACCCAAGTACTTGCAATAACTCTAACTAACAGGTACATAAATAACAGTGGTTATTTAAGCAAGTACTAGTAACAAGAAAGCATGAGCAGAGTATCAATAAACCGAATTGAACTTAACTTATAAGGATGCCCATACAAGCTTATATGTTAAGGATCTGAACATGAAGGTAACTCCTCATATAAAGGTGCCCATACAAGTTTATATGATGAGGATCCAATGCGGTGCAATGCAATGATTATGAAGGATGAATGCAATGCAATGATTATGATATGAGGACTCACCCATGCAAAGTTGCTATGTCGACATAGACCTTTAGTTCTCGCTTTCTGAGGGGTAGCTAACCGCTCAGGCATCTCCCGTCGTGGCCAGAAGGAGACAGTGGAACGAGCTCCTCGACTATTAGGAGGTATGAACACTACCAGTCCTAGGCCTCTGTACGCCTCAACGCTAAGAACACACAGCGAAGACCCTACGTACTGCTCGACACTAAGAACTCACAGCAGAGCCTTCAAGGACACAGAAGGGGACTTGGGTAGGTGAGCACCAAGAGTCCAACCCAACCGGTCTAGAGTCTAACCGCCGGCTTCTATCGATGTCACGACTAGCAAGCCCGTAGACCTGCCACAAGTAATCCTCCTCAGTGGGGTCCATTTGTATCCGTGTATCAACATACACCAGGACTTCTAATCCAAGTCCTTCTATACAATCCGCGTATCTACGTACACCAGGACATCTAATCCAAGTGCTTCTATACAATCCGTGTATCTACGTACACCAGGACATCTAATCCAAGTCCTTCTATACAATCCGTGTATCTACGTACACTAGGACTTCTAATCCAAGTCCTTCTATACAATCCGTGTATCTACGTACACCAGGACTTCTAATCCAAGTCCTTCTATACAATCTGTGCATCTACGTACACCATGACTTCTAATCCAAGTCCTTCTATACAATTCGTGTATCTACACACACCAGGACTTCTAATCCAAGTCCTTCGATACAATCTGTGTATCTGCGTACACCAGGACTTCTAATACAAGTCCTTCTATACAATCCGTGCATCTACGTACACCAGGACTTCTAATCCAAGTCCTTCTATATTCATCAGAGTTACAGTACTATCTCTGCATGCACGACAATCAAAATACTATTTACACCCTTACAGGATACGACGTTCATGAACTAGGGAATTCACACCCTTGACCCCACCGATCTACTTGTGATTCCAACTTACTTTATGATATCAACCTTCTATTTCAAGATAACACTTAGTTCTTCCAAGCCCAACTTGGTTATTCATTTTCAGTCTCTAACGGAGTTCAGCAGCATAATATTTTACGACAATATATTTAATTCAGAACCCATATCAAGTCGAGCCTTGCTGAAACTTCTACCGCAGTTCCGCTAGCTTGGTATGTCCATTCTCACCAAATATTAGCCCCATCGGCATTCCCAATTATTATTTACGGAGCAATGCGGGAAAGAACTATGATTGGCAAAATGACAACAAATATCCTCCCAAAACTCATGAAATTCAACAGAGTTCAGCACAATATCATCAATTTGATTTCTACCAATTGTTAAGAGCATCAGACAAGTATTATAAAAGATATCCCAAAAATTATTGCAATTCAAACTACAACGATGCTGATTAATAAAACTGAATTTCTGGGAGTTCTACTCCACCCCAAATTATGTGCCACCCCATTTTGGAAAGCTCTCACCAAGGGCTACAACATTCATGTTAAGTCCTAAACCCAGATCCAAGTGGCTCCCACCTAAAATTTGCTCTGAAGTCAACTACAATAATCTGGACAGCAAAACAGCACACACTTAACCACATTCCAGCTTTCTGGACAGTCCACTCGACTGGACCTTTAGGGATCTACATGGCACTTCAGAAAATGGGTGACCTATCGTCGGAAAGCTCTTTCTGAGGGCTACAACATTCAAGTTGAGCCCGAACCCTAGTTCTAGCGGGATCAAACCTAAGAATTGGCTTGAACCCAACTGCGCACCAATTCATCCCTTAATAACCAAGTGAAATGTTATAAATTGAAACTTCTTTAGCAAGGGGGCTGTCATCACCTTTATCGCATAATATATAGTTAAAACCATAATTAACATGGGATTATACATCATTTTTATCACAAGAGATATAAATTAAACACTACTTAACATGGGGTTATTCATCATCTTCCCAAACAAATGCTAGGTCATTACCCTTTAAAATCCTTACATAATCACTCCCCTCACTCTCCCTCAACGACCATGGGTTTGCACCAAATCAAATCACATCTCTTCCTCTTGAAGAGAAGAAATGATTCCAAGAACCTCACGGCGAACGGTGCCCTAAATTTGAGGTTCCGACTTGGTCTTCCTAAGGAAACTCCATTTAAGCTCACACGAGAAGCTCTCTTGAGCCTTCATCACTCCTATTGTGATCTAAGAGGCTAGCACCAGAGGCGACGGGAGGAAGTTACCTTATTTTACGACCATGGTTGGAGCTCATCTTGATGGAAGCATGGTGGTGGTCGGCCAAGCTCCAAATTCCTCTCCAAGCTTGCTCCTTCAAGAACCCTAAATAAACCCCTTAAGGGATGAAGAAGAAGATGAAGAAAAAGAAGAAGGAGAAGAAGAAGATGAATAGTTCTCTGATTAGGAGATCAGCCCTTTATGTGTTCTGCACTTTTGGCATAATGGAGAATGAAGAGAGAGAGAGAGAGAGAACATTAATGAGCATTTAATGCAATCTCCAAGTTCCAAGACTTGTGTCAGCCATCAATTGACATTTAATTCCACTTCTATCCTAAAATATAAGCATTCAGGCTTTATCGGGCGACGGGAAGAAAAACGCCCAGATTCGTCGAACGGGAACAGTAAATTTGTCGAACGCTTTAACTTCGTTCGACGTTCGTCGAACGACACTACAACGCTTTCGTCGAACGGCACTTTCGTCGAACGCTGCCTAATTCAATTTCGTCGACCGCTGAATAGATATATTTCATCGACTGCTGAATAGATATATTTTGTCGACCGCTGAATAAATATATTTCGTCGAACGGAGAATGACGATAATTCGTCGAACGGAGAATGACGATAATTCGTCAAATGGAGAATGATGATAATTCATCGAACGGAGGATGACGATAATTTGTCGAACGCAGGATGACGATACTTCATCGAACGTAGAATGACTATGCTTCGTCGAACGCAGAATGACGATAATTCATCGAACGCAGAATGACGATAATTCGTCGAACGCAGGATGACGATACTTCGTCGAACGCAGCTGCCACTTCGACGTTCGTCGAACGCAGCTGCCCCTTCCACATTAGTCGAACGCAGCTGCCCCTTCGACGTTCGTCGAACGGAATCCTCCCTTGCCCAAAACCGACCCAAGGAAAGTCAAAACATCTCTGAGGGGTCTAGCGCGAAATGGGATGTTACACTAGGTCTGGGTAGGACTTAGGGGGAAATGTGCCTCATGTTGGAGACTAGGTCTACGGAGTAGATCTAAGGGGTGCTCGAGGCCTTTTCTGGGTATAGGAAGGCTAGAGCGGCTTGAGGCCGGATCTGGGGAAGATCGGCTAAAGCCAACCGGTTCTTGGTGAGATGAGTCGGTATAGAAAACAAAAAGAATATTTCATATTTCGCCTTCGATTTCTAGCGTTATAGAAATCACATATTTTGTAATCATAAATCATAATGAAAATCATGTTCTTTTTAGTTTGTTTTAAATTGATACACTCCTCTTTAGTTTTGTTTTAAATTTGATTTAAAGAAAAACAACAAAAGTTTTATATTAAATAATCAAGTTTTAAAAACCCTTATTCACCCCCCCCCCCCCCCACTCTATGGGCGCTTCACAATCCAACAAAGTCCTCCTCTCGCTCGTTACCTCCTGCCATCTCTTCCTTGGAGCTTTGTTGAACTAGCTGCACTCCACGCTTGCCGCATCAAAAATGTTGAAACCAGGACTTGACTTCTTTGTGGAGCTCGGGCCCTCAACGAGTTGAGGGGCGGCTAGCACTTACTGATTCCTTGGAAGGAACCGACCGGAGACTCTGAACTACACCCAGACCCTTGGTCGCAGCGAGGAGGTCCCACCATACACCTGGAAGATCTTTGAGCGCTTCCCCTCCCAAGCCAAAGCTGAGACTGGGCACCTTGGAGAGCCTGAGAGCTAAGAAAAAATCACCTAGGGAGGACGAAGCTCAAAAAACTGAGATTGGAGTCCTCTCCAAAGGTGCCTTTCAAGGTCTATATATAGTTTTTCAAGTTTAGTCTGCTAATAGCGAGATTCCGCCTTACTCTTTTGCTATACGCAGCCCAAAATGGTCTGCCAATAGCCAAACTCCGCTGTTCGGACGGGCTAACTGCAGACCACCAGGGGTTTTTAGGTAAAAGTGATCACGAACTCTTTCTCCACGCGAACAACCGACGAGGGCTTGGCCCGTTCGCCTTCCCGTGAGCGACCGGCGAGAGCCTGGCTCGCCCGACACCCTGACTCGCTAGCCTCGTTACTCCTTTCGCCTGATGGTTCCTTTGTCTCTGCTCACCCCCTGGAGGACACCGAGGTTGTACAACTAGTAGATGTGATGGGATGATAGCCCAAATCTCTCTTTCGCAAGATACATGTAAATAGAAAAGTTAAGTTCAAAAAATAATTATTGATAATTCTTTGTTTTATATTTTTTTGTATTTGATTTTTTGCATATAGAAATAGAAATCAAACAAATAAACAAAGAATTGAAGAGAATAAAATATTATTTGCAATTTTGGCTTTTGTAGTTTTTCTATTTGAAATTTTCAAAAATTAATTAATGGCATAAATGCAAAAATGAGTAGTACATATAAAATAATATATTTTTATTGATTTTTCAGAATTTTAAAATTACAGAAAATTGGACACTCGAGCTTGCGCCGGCACTAGCGCTAGTGCGACAAACAGTACACTATTTTTCAAGATTTTGTAAATTCTGATTATTGATTTTGATTACGTGTCCCAAGAGTAGTTTCATGCAGAAATTTCGGAATTTTTGGAGATGTCTAGATAGTGCATATTTGCATGAAACGTTAGCAATTTCTTATATGACTTGACAACGAATGATATATATTTTCTTATATCTTCATTTTGATTTTTCTAAGGCATATATTTATCAATATAATGTAAGTTGAAATGATAGGAAATGTAAGCATAAGATATCAGTTCGAATAGGCCAAATAAGCATCATTTTTAAATGATTAGTATGTTATGATGTTTATGTAAAGAATAACATGGATATGCCCTAGATAAGAATACCCAGCCTGTATATCTTGGTAAAAATATAAAACCTAACATAGATACTAATATTCCTTAGGTGACAATGTTAGTATGATAAGTTTGAGATTAATGTTATGCCAAAGTATGATAATGTTTCAATTTATAGACCTAGAATGAAGTGAATATTGTATTTGATTTGATCTTATTGATATCAAGATTGTTGGGATCATTGCCCACAATGTCTTAGATTTAGAGAAGTCCATTCCAAAGTCAAAGATATATCTCAGAATGTATTTGATATACTCTCTAGAATCAATGTGCAGAAGATCAGGTCAGGCAAAAAGTACTTGGAATTCATTCATGTTCACAAGCGTCGAGACATCATACATCGCTCGACGCCTGTGACCCAGAAGCGTTGACTCATGTCTACTACTCAAATAGACAAGGTCACCGCTGAAGTTCTGAGACCAAGTTTGGAAGCGTCGAGTCAAGTTATATCGCTCGACGCCTTGGAAAGAGAAGTGTTGACTTAACTTCAGTCAGCTCAGCGTCAACCAGAAGTGTCAAGATATGAAGGCATAGTTAAGAAGCGTCGAGCCCCTGTACGTTGCTCGACTTCTTCAGATAAAAAGCGTCGACTAAGTGATGATTGCTCTACGCCTGAGAAGGAGGAGTCAAGAGCTTCAGTTTATGGAGTATGCGTCGAGCGTCTAAATATCGCTCGACGCCTAATTGAAAAAGCATCGACAGAGATGTTAAGTGCTCAACGCCTCTTCTACAAATTCTCTGAACTAAGGAATATCTTCTACAGCTAGCTGAGCCTTTGTTTCCATTGAAGACCGTTGAAGACGTAACGCCATGCTGACGTGGAGGAGCGTAACAGACATTGCAGATGACGGGCTATAAATAGAAGGCATGACCTATGGGTTATGTAGTTAACAAGTTAAGAGAAGTGAAGAAAAGTCAAGTGAGAAAAGTTTTTCCTATCTTTCAAAAGCCATTATCGTCTCCATCAGTTTGAGAGAAAGTTTGAAGAAGAATCTGGAGAAGTCGTCTTCCCTTTCAGAACCAATCTAAATTGAAGATTTCATTCAGCAATCTGGTGCTGATACCTCTCTCTGAAAGAAGAAGATCAAGAAGGAAGAATCTGTCTTCCTAAGAAGAAGAACAGTCATCACAGCCTGTTGAATCAAGAAGATCATTTGTTGCTGTTGTTCTATTGAAGATTTCTGTCTGATCATTCAGGCAGATCAAGAAGGCTCAACAATCTCAAATCTGAGTCTAAGTATTTGTTATTCTCTTTATAAATTCCTGTAGGATCTGAGTTGTCAGATCTGAGTGTAGGATCTGTCAAGGATCTGAGTTGTAAGATCAGGTGTGATCTGAGTTGTAGGATTATACAACTGAACAGCTTGATGTAATCAAAGAAACATCAAAGGCTATTAAAGAATCTCAAGCTGGTATTACAAAGACAGTGGATGATGTTTAGACAAACCAATGAATACTAAGTAGCAATATGCAAGTTCTGTATAAAGAACAGGTAGCACAAATCTTAACAGGTACAAATAAGATTGAAGCTAGACTGCAACAGCAGAATGCTGATATCTTGGCTAAAATTGATGATAGCTCCACAGTTCTAAAAGGTCAAGCAAAGTTGCATGCAGATACTATAGATGATCATCTCCTTAAAGTAAAGAAAACCATTGAAAGTGGAGTTAATCACTTGGAAGGTCAAGTCAGATTTCAGAAGAATACTTAGAGAGATCACATTGTTGAAGAAGTCCTAAAGGGGGAGAGGTCAATGATTCAAGCTAGTTCTGAACATGCTGTGTGGACCTCAAACTCTATAAGAGAAACTCTTGGATATCCTCTCATAAACTATGAGAATGATCAAGTCTCTGAGACAAGGCCAGCCTCTCTTACTCAGGTTCAAAAGCAGATTGCTAAAATGTATAGTCCTGAGGATAAAAATAAAAGAGAGAATTTTACTAGTGAGCAAGTAGAATCAAGTAAAAGAAAGTTTAGAGAAGAGGTTCAATCAAGAGTTGATTTTGAACATTGGTCTCCATCTTCCAGAGAATTGATTCTGTCAGCATGGGAAGCTGTGAAAAATAACTCAGAGGAAAGAGGAAAGTGGTATTCTGAAGCTGAATGGTTAAAGCATATGGATCAAGAGGAACTGAAGATCAAATTCAAGGCTGACAAAATGGCTGGGAAGGTCCAGGCAGGAGAGATGGAGCCAATCAAATACTTTCCAAAGTCATTTGGCTATTTCAAGAGGAGAAAGGAAGTTGCTGCAACACTCTCCAAAAGAGCCAAAAGAGGAATTGAATTCAAGGATCCTGGGCAGCTTTAGAAATTAAATCTTCACTTTTTACTCTCAGAAGAATGTAATTGATATATTTTTGAACAATCTTGATGAATTCCCAGTGTTAACTATTTTTCATGATCATATATATATGCCTGTGATGTTATTTTGTCTCTCTTTATGACATGTCTTATTCTGAATTGCTTATGTTTTTATGCTTATATGAGAAATCATGTCTGAGATAATTTCTGTGGATAGAATGTTTTGATAATCTAAGTTTATAAAGTTTGATATTCTTTATTTTGATTACCTGTATAGAGATTAGAACACATTGTTTATCTTTGAAATGAGAGATATATCATTGACTGAGATTATGACTTCTTCAAATAGGGGGAGATTGTTGGGATCATTGCCCACAATGTCTTAGATTTGGAGAAGTCCATTCTTAAGTCAAAGATATATCTCAGAATGTATTTGATATACTCTCTAGAATCAATGTGCAGAAGATCAGGTCAGGCAAAAAGTACTTGGAATTCATTCATGTTCACAAGCGTCGAGACATCATACATCGCTCGACGCCTGTGACCCAGAAGCGTTGACTCATGTCTACTACTCAAATAGATAAGGTCGCCGCTGAAGTTCTGAGACCAAGTTTGCAAGCATCGAGTCAAGTTATATCGCTCGACGCCTTGGAAAGAGAAGTGTCGACTTAACTTCAGTCAGCTCAGCGTCAACCAGAAGTGTCAAGATATGAAGGCATAGTTAAGAAGCGTCGAGCCCCTGTACGTTGCTCGACTTCTTCAGATAAAAAGCGTCGACTAAGTGATGATTTCTCTATGCCTGAGAAGGAGGAGTCGAGAGCTTCAGTCTAAGGAGTATGCGTCGAGCGTCTAAATATCACTCGACGCCTAATTGAAAAAGCGTCGACAGAGATATTAAGTGCTCAACGCCTCTTCTACAAATACTCTGAACTGAGGAATATCTTCTACAGCTAGCTGAGCCTTTGTTTCCATTGAAGACCATTGAAGATGTAACGTCATGCTGACGTGGAGGAGCATAACAGACATTGCAGATGACGGGCTATAAATAGAAGGCATGACCTATGGGTTATGTAGTTAACAAGTTAAGAGAAGTGAAGAAAAGTCAAGTGAGAAAAGTTTTTCCTATCTTTCAAAAGCCATTATCGTCTCCATCAGTTTGAGAGAAAGTTTGAAGAAGAATCTGGAGAAGTCGTCTTCCCTTTCAGAACCAATCTAAATTGAAGATTTCATTCAGCAATCTGGTGCTGATACCTCTCTCTGAAAGAAGAATATCAAGAAGGAAGAATCTGTCTTCCTAAGAAGAAGAACAGTCATCACAGCCTGTCGAATCAAGAAGATCATTTGTTGCTGCTGTTCTATTGAAGATTTCTGTCTGATCATTCAGGCAGATCAAGAAGGCTCAACAATCTCAAATCTGAGTCTAAGTATTTGTTATTCTCTTTATAAATTCCTGTAGGATCTGAGTTGTCAGATCTGAGTGTAGGATCTGTCAAGGATCTGAGTTGTAAGATCAGGTGTGATCTGAGTTGTAAGACCAGGTGTGATCTAATTTGTAGGATTCAGGGGTGAATCTGAGTTGTAGGCCTAGTTATAAAGGCTGAGGTAGTATCTGTGTGATTTGAGTTAGTAAGATCTGTGAGATCTGAGACTGTAAGATCAGTTGTGATCTGAGCTGTAAAACCTGTTTGTGGTCTGAGATCTGGAGGAGCTATAACCTCTATCTAGCACACTGCTAGAAGGGGAGAAGGGGGAAAGTGGATTACCCAAGATAAGGGGAACCACTATAAAAATCTGTGTGCTCTTTTCTGTGTATGTTTTTATTTCTTGAAAGCTCTGATCAGTTTTATCTTGGTTATTTTCAAGAACTGCAATAGTTTTTAAATAACCTATTCACCCCCCCCCCCCTCTAGGTGATTAGCTACCCTTAATTAAAGTCTTTCAAGTGGTATCAGAGGTAGGTTGTTCAAGAAAAGGTTTAACAACCTGAACAAGATCTTCTAAGGGTATTTTTCTGAAGTCGTGATGGCTAATACAGAAGGAAGCAAAGAATTCACATCTATGAAGCTTCCAATCTGCAGAAAAGAAAACTTTGGGATTTGGAAATAAAGGGTCAGACTTTTCATGGAAGCATCTGATCCTAGGATTTACATAACTATTCTAGAGGGACCTTTTGTTCCTATGAAAGTTTCATATACAGATGGAAGTATAAAGACTCCTAAAACCTATTCAGAGATGACCAAAGATGAAGTGATTCTGGCCTCCATGGATAAGAGAGCTCAGAACATCATTGTTAGTGCTATTGAAGATTCAACCTTCCAAAATTT
This sequence comes from Dactylorhiza incarnata, assembly GCA_033032865.1. Classification (NCBI taxonomy): domain Eukaryota; kingdom Viridiplantae; phylum Streptophyta; class Magnoliopsida; order Asparagales; family Orchidaceae; genus Dactylorhiza; species Dactylorhiza incarnata. Next base: position 4,975,131 of record JAWHQI010000033.1, on the reverse strand, counting down.
AGTCCATTGCAAAACTGCCAAAGAAATGTGGGAATCTCTTATTGTCTATATGGAAGGGACTGAAGAAGTTAAAGATGACAGGAAGTCACTTCTAAATCAGCAATATGAAGCCTTCAGATAAGACAAGAAAGATTCAATAGCAGTCTGCTATGAAAAATTCTTCAAGATTGTAAATGGTCTAAAGACTTATGGAAGAACTTTCTCAGATTTTGAGCTGAATGATAAATTCTTAAGATCACTGAACAAAGAATGGGATATCAAGATCTGTGCAATCAGAGAAATGGGAAATCTGGGAAACATTCAGCCACAAAATTTATATGGGAAACTCTTGTCCCATGAACTTCATTTGAATACCAGAATAGCTGAGGAAGGACACAGCAGGGAAAATCCTATTGCTCTGAAAGCAGAAAGCTCCAAGAAAAGCAAAGAAAGAATGTCATTATCCCCCAAGATTACATCTGAATCAGAAGAATCAGAAACCAGTAATTCTAATTCTGAAATATCAGATGGTGAATTGGCACTCTTTACCAAGCAGCTAAAAAGAATGTTGAGAAGAAAACAACACTGGAAAACTAGACCCTCTCAGTTATCCAGATCTAAGAAGCATTCAAATTCTTCAGAGGGATTCAAACAAGACTCCAAGAAGGACAGTTACAATTCTAAACACAATAAAATTAATTCAGAAGAAATTGTGTGTTTTGGTTGCAGGAAATCAGGACACATGATTGTTGTTTGTCCTTCAAAGAGAAAGAACAACAAGAAATCTGATGAAAGAAAGCACAAATCTGACAAGAGACATGAGAAGAGTCTAATAGCCAAAAAAGGCAAGGTCACTCTGAGTGATAGTGAATCTCAGTCATCAGACTCAGATAGTGAGGAGGCACTCATAGCCCTGATGGCTGCCAATGAAAATGAAGATAGTCTAAATGATAGACCTATGATAAAAGCTCCACTATCAAGGTCTGATAGTGAAGAGGATGAGGAATAAAATGCAGGACTCATGGCATTGAGTGATCAAGAAGATCAGGAGACAACTACTGATATAAAGGTACTTGATAAAACTCCTCTATCTGATTCTAATTCTGAACCTGAAATAGATTCATTCTCTTCTGATGAAAATGACTCACAATCTAAACTTCATATAGATGAAATTATTGAAAAATATCAATTAATTCTCAAAGCACTTAAGAAGAGGAAAAGGCATAATAAAAGGTTACAAAAAGAAATATCTGAACTAAAGCAAGCCGGTTCTCAAAACTCTGAGATAGCTGAGAGGCTGAATCAGACAAGTAAAGAACTTAGCAAACTAAAAGTCATGTCTATTATTCACATACAAACTTTGAGTACCAAGGAAAAGTTAATAAAAGAACTTGAAGCAAAACTCCTAGCAGAAAGGAAACTTGTAGCAAAGTTCTCAAAACCACAAACTATTCTTCCTATAATAGACACATTTTCTGCACAATACAGATATGGCATAGGATATGATAGGAATGCAGATAAAAACCCTAAAAGTAATGACAAGGCACCTATACAACCTTTGAAGTTTAACAAAGCCATGCCTATAACAAACAAGCAAGATCAAAAAGGAGTGCATAAGTTTTATAAGGGTGAATGTTCTAATAGCAAAATTGATTTAATTCAACCAAGTAACCATAATGTCAAACCTCTATGCAAAGAAAGAGTATTAACTATCATGACCCATTTGTATTTAAAGCAAATACTAAATTCAACAAAAAGGATCTAAGACCTGAAGTAAAAACCACAGATGGTAAGAAAACTCAACCAGTAAAAGTTACTAAAACAAATTACATAGCTTCTGTGAATAAGGAAATTATGCAAAATATAAGTCAACATAAAGAAGTAAGAAGACCTCCAAGGAGACATAATAGATATGAATGCTGGTGTTGTGGAAAAGTTGGGCATTTTGCACTTGACTGTTGGTTCAATCCAACTGCTCCAAGATTCAACTCTGGGAGACCAGTATTCAGACTTATGGCAACTCTCACAGCACCAAGGATTATTCAACAACTAAATGTTCCAGCTCATACTAACAAGGTTCTAGGACCCAACTAGATGTGGGCTCCTAAGAAAAGGTAATTTATTTTTGTAGGATTGTCCAAAGACCAATCAACGTCCAATCTGGTACTTGGACAGTGGGTGCTCTATGCATATGACAGGAACAAAAAGTCTGCTGAATGATTACACTCCTGTAAGGAATGGACCAAAGGTTATCTTTGGAGGGTCTGAAAGAGGTAAAACTAAAGGTTATGGCAATATCTCAAATGGAATTGTCACCATCACCAAAGTTGCTCATGTTGATGGATTGCAACACAATCTCATTAGCATAAGTCAATTATGTGATATTGGGTATGACATTTCATTCCACAAGGATGAGTGCCTGATTAAGAAAGAAAATGAGATAATTCTCTCAGGCACTAGGAGTGGCAACATTTACTGCTTAAACTTCATATGTTCTGATCTAGTTAACTCCATATGCTTAGTAGCTGAAAATAAAGTTTCTAGTAGTGTTCAATGCATAAAAGGTTAGCTCACATAAATTATAAGACTATAAATAAACTTATCTCAAAAGACCTAGTGAGAGCTGGGCCTAAGTTGAAGTGTGTGCAGGAGGGTCCATGCCATGCTTGTCAAATGGGTAAGCAGACCAAGTCATCTTTCAAACCAATTGGTGAGAAGGATTCCATTAGATGTCTATACCTACTTCACATGGATTTATTTGGACCAATGTCAATCCATAGCTTAGGAGGAAAATCATACACCCTTGTAATAGTTGATGATTATTCCAGATTCACTTGGGTATTCTTCCTCAAACGTAAATCAGACACTTTAGAAATATTTACCAGTTTTGTTAGGCAAATCACCAATGAAATAGAAAACTCTGTAGCCAAAATTAGAAGTGATCATGGGACTGAATTTCAGTCAGGTGCAATGACCAAATTTTATGAGAATCTAGGAATCTCTCAAGAGTTCTCATCTCCTAGAACTCCCCAACAAAATGGGGTTGCTGAGAGAAGAAATAGAACCCTTATTGAAGCTAGCAGGAGTATGCTGAGTGATTCTTCTCTTCCTGAGTATTTCTGGGCTGAAACTGTAAACACAGCATGTCATGTGCAGAATAGGGCACCTATAAACAAAAGACTAGATAAGACCCCATATGAGGTGTTGAAAGGTAGAAAACCCACTTTAGCCTATTTTAAAATATTTGGGAGTAAATGCTTTGTATTAAATAATGGAAAGCACCATCTCACTAAATTTGCTGAAAAAGCACATGAGGCAATCTTTGTTGGGTATAGCTCTCAAAGTAGAGCCTATAGAATTTTCAACAAAAAGTCTAATAGGATAGAAGAATTTATACATGTTGTATTTGATGAAACCAGCCTTATTTATAAGGATCTGGGAAGTTTATCTAGTTGTGCAGGTTCTACATAGAAATTGAAGGAGATGAATATCAATGAACAGCAAAATGAGGATAATGAAGAAACTAATGAGACTATAATTGTAACTAGAGAGGATGAACTTCAAGCAGAAGACAATTATGAAGAATCCATTTCTGTTGAAGAACCACCTCATCCAGAACCTCTAGAAGAACCTACTTAAACAGATGCACCAGATTCTCAAAGGGAAAATGAAAGGTGGAGGAATGCAACCAAACATCTGAAGGATCATCCAAAAGAATAGATCATAGGAAATCCAAATGATGGTGTGCAAACCAGAAGAGGAAACTCAATGCACGAGGCTTTGCATCACAGCTTTCTTTCCAAAATAGAACCTAAGAAGTTTGATGAAGCCAATAAAGACACTTCATGGATATCAGCTATGCAAGAAGAGCTAAATCAATTTGAAAGCTGCAAAGTCTGGATATTGGTCCCAAGACCAAAGAAACGCAAAGTCATAGGGACCAAATGGGTATTCAGGAATAAGCTGGATGAGAATGGTGTGATCATCAAAAATAAAGCTAGGTTGGTTGCCCAAGGATATAGACAGGAGGAAGGAATAGATTTTGATCAAGTATTTGCTCCTGTGGCAAGATTGGAGGCAATCAGGTTAATTCTGGCATTTGCAGCACACACTGGCTTCATAGTCTATCAAATGGATGTAAAGTCAGCATTCCTTAATGGAACAATATTGGAGGAAGTATATGTAGAACAACCCCCAGGTTTTATTGACTCTACTCATCCAAATCATGTCTATCTTTTATTAAAAGCATTGTATGGTCTGAAACAAGCACCTAGAGCCTGGTATGAGACATTATCTAGATTTCTTATTGAGAACAAATTCTCAAGAGGAAAGATAGATAAGACATTGTTTCTTAGGATAGTTAAAGGTCATATTATTCTAGTACAAATATATGTAGATGATATGATATTTGGTTCTACTGATAATAACCTTTGCAAAAGGTTTGCAAACCTTATGCAAGGAAAATTTGAAATAAGCAGCATGGGTGAGCTTAAATACTTCTTAGGACTCCAAGTGAAACAGTCTGAGGAAGGAATTTTCATTTCTCAGACCAAGTACACAAAAGAAATTATTAAGAAGTTTGGAATGGAAAATTCCACTGTCATGAAGACACCAATGGCAGCAAATATGTCACTAGACAAGGATGAAAAAGGGAAACCTATTGATGAAACCTTGTACAGAGGCATCATTGGCTCATTGCTCTACCTAACTGCTAGCAGGCCAGACATTATGTTCTCAACATGTGTGTGTGCTAGATATCAAGTGAACCCTAAAGAATCTCACTACACTGCTGTCAAAAGAATCCTGAGATATCTGAAGGGCACTCTTAATCTTGGCCTTTGATATCCTAGAAGCAATGATTTTGAACTAATTGGCTTTTCAGATGCTGATTTTGCAGGATGCAAGGAGGATAGAAAAAGTACATCAAGTACATGTCAATTTCTTGGCAAAAGACTAATATCTTGGAGTAGCAGGAAGCAGACCAGTGTGGCTATATCTACAGCAGAATCTGAGTATATCTCAGCTGGAAACTATTGTGCTCAGCTACTATGGATTCAACACCAACTCCAAGGCTATAAAGTTCAGCTAAGTAACTCTCCTCTATTTTGTGATTCAACTAGTGCTATTGCTATAGCTAACAATCCTGTATCTCATAGCAGAACTAAGCACATAGAAATAAGATACCATTTCATTAGAGAACATGTAGAAAATGGAGATATCTCAATTGAATATGTTCCCACTGACAAACAGGTTGCTGACATATTTACTAAACCCTTGGATGAAACTAAATTCAATAATTTTAAAATTGAATTAGGTATGTTAAAAATGGATTAAAAGTTGTATTGAATTAAATAAATGAAAACAATGATTGAGTCCTATAAGGTGAGTGGAGAAGTTATCTGGCGTCAAAAGAAGAAATCACCTGGCGTCGAGAGAAATCACCTGGTGTCGAGAGAAATTATCTGGCGTCGAGAAGATATCTGGCGTCGAGAAGACACCTGGCGTCGACTAAAAATATATGGCGTCGGGCGATCTCAACGCTTATGCGAATATAGCTGGGCCGTCTCGACAGGATCAAGTTGAACCATTAGATCAATCTTGTCAAACAAGTTCGGCGCGCGGCTATTCATCTTCTTGAATTAGAACTTCTATAAATAGGAAAGACACTTCGTTAGTGCATATGCCCTAGTTCTCTAAGTTCGAAATTGGCTGCCCTAGAAAATCTTCCATCAATTCTCTCTCTCTTCGAGCATCAACAACAATGCCTCCCAAAAGCAGTGAGTACCTCTATGAAGGAAGTGAACTTGTTCGAAATGGATTCCAATCAGCTTCAGTGGAGATCAAATCAACAATCGAATTAATCTACAATGCAGGACTGGAATTTGTGCTGTCTGAATCAACTCTCATCTGGAAACTAGAGGTATTAGAGCTATACTCTAAAATAGTAATAGACTCCGTCAATTCAAAGATTAAGACCAGTGTGAATGGTAAGAAGATTAAGATAACCTTCTAGACTTGCTAAGGCACTAGAACTGCCTAGGTTAAAAAGGAATGAAGAAGAAGAAGAGGTGACCTCTGAACAGATTAAATTAGCACAAATCTGGTGCGGAATTGAAACGTCACGAGAAATCACTGGAAGTATTCTGAGAAAAGGAATGAATTCAAAAGGTAAATTGATAACAGATGTGATAGGAAAGGGACTGCTGTGCAAGACTGGATCACATGACAAAATTTCCAGAAAAATGTTTATTCTACTGACAAGGATAATTCATTCTCTAAGAACAGATTGGGGAAGAGTTGTGTTTGACAGGATAGTTGAATGTATAAAAGTACCCAACATGGGTAGGATATTGTCTTTGTATTTAGTAAAAGTCATTCCTGACTCTTTGAATAATAAACTTGGATCAAAGATAAACCACATGAAGAAAATGGATATGAGAATGATAGAGAGATGGGATAGAGTCTTATCAAATCCTCCTCTAGTAGATTCTTATCCCAAGCAGAAGAAAGTAAAGAAGCAAAAGAAGAAGAAGGTTTCTTCAAGTTCTTCAAGTTCATCCAGCTCATCCTCCTCCAAAAGAAAATCTAAATCTACTCCAATTCATGATCCAAACCTTACAGCATCTGAAGATGAAGAAGGGAACAATGCAAGGGACAGTTCTCCTGATACTCCAAAGGATGAGAGTGAGAAAGGAGAAGGAGAAAGAGGAAGTCTTCATGTATCCCCTGCTAGACTTGAAGGGGATTTCCTAAATGAAAAAGAGACTCAAGATGAGATTTCTGCTCAGAACAATTCTGAAATGAGCAAAGCAGCAGTTGAGGGGGAGGCTCAGGATGAGATCCCTGCTCAGGATAAAATTGATCTGATCAATGCAGAGACTGAGTGGGAGCCTCAAAATGAATTCCCAGCTGAAGATAATGCACCATTTGAGGGGGAGTCTCCGGCTGAGATCCCTGCCAAAGAGAATTCTTTAATTGATGCTATGGAGGTAGAAGGAGAGCCTGAAGCACCAAAGAAACCTGCTGAGAAGGTTATCAAGATATAATCCTCTAGCTCCCATATGAGCCAGAGAGATGATTCCTTTATCAGAGAAGAGAGCAGCAAAGGTGATGAAATGGAAAAGAAAATCCATGTGGATCTTAGTCCAATTCTACCTCAGCTGGAGTTGCTGCTGAATAATCAAAGAAGATTATTAGAACAATATATTGAGGAGAATAATATAGAAATGAAAAATGAGGTAGATTTCCAACTGAAATTGCTTAGATTTGAAGTCAATCATCAGATATCTGCATTGAGAAAGGAGATGGTAAAGTTCTTTAAGAGAGCTGGTGTTTCAGTAGATTATACAACTGAACAGCTTGATGTAATCAAAGAAACATCAAAGGCTATTAAAGAATCTCAAGCTGGTATTACAAAGACAGTGGATGATGTTTAGACAAACCAATGAATACTAAGTAGCAATATGCAAGTTCTGTATAAAGAACAGGTAGCACAAATCTTAACAGGTACAAATAAGATTGAAGCTAGACTGCAACAGCAGAATGCTGATATCTTGGCTAAAATTGATGATAGCTCCACAGTTCTAAAAGGTCAAGCAAAGTTGCATGCAGATACTATAGATGATCATCTCCTTAAAGTAAAGAAAACCATTGAAAGTGGAGTTAATCACTTGGAAGGTCAAGTCAGATTTCAGAAGAATACTTAGAGAGATCACATTGTTGAAGAAGTCCTAAAGGGGGAGAGGTCAATGATTCAAGCTAGTTCTGAACATGCTGTGTGGACCTCAAACTCTATAAGAGAAACTCTTGGATATCCTCTCATAAACTATGAGAATGATCAAGTCTCTGAGACAAGGCCAGCCTCTCTTACTCAGGTTCAAAAGCAGATTGCTAAAATGTATAGTCCTGAGGATAAAAATAAAAGAGAGAATTTTACTAGTGAGCAAGTAGAATCAAGTAAAAGAAAGTTTAGAGAAGAGGTTCAATCAAGAGTTGATTTTGAACATTGGTCTCCATCTTCCAGAGAATTGATTCTGTCAGCATGGGAAGCTGTGAAAAATAACTCAGAGGAAAGAGGAAAGTGGTATTCTGAAGCTGAATGGTTAAAGCATATGGATCAAGAGGAACTGAAGATCAAATTCAAGGCTGACAAAATGGCTGGGAAGGTCCAGGCAGGAGAGATGGAGCCAATCAAATACTTTCCAAAGTCATTTGGCTATTTCAAGAGGAGAAAGGAAGTTGCTGCAACACTCTCCAAAAGAGCCAAAAGAGGAATTGAATTCAAGGATCCTGGGCAGCTTTAGAAATTAAATCTTCACTTTTTACTCTCAGAAGAATGTAATTGATATATTTTTGAACAATCTTGATGAATTCCCAGTGTTAACTATTTTTCATGATCATATATATATGCCTGTGATGTTATTTTGTCTCTCTTTATGACATGTCTTATTCTGAATTGCTTATGTTTTTATGCTTATATGAGAAATCATGTCTGAGATAATTTCTGTGGATAGAATGTTTTGATAATCTAAGTTTATAAAGTTTGATATTCTTTATTTTGATTACCTGTATAGAGATTAGAACACATTGTTTATCTTTGAAATGAGAGATATATCATTGACTGAGATTATGACTTCTTCAAATAGGGGGAGATTGTTGGGATCATTGCCCACAATGTCTTAGATTTGGAGAAGTCCATTCCTAAGTCAAAGATATATCTCAGAATGTATTTGATATACTCTCTAGAATCAATGTGCAGAAGATCAGGTCAGGCAAAAAGTTCTTGGAATTCATTCATGTTCACAAGCGTCGAGACATCATACATCGCTCGACGCCTGTGACCCAGAAGCGTTGACTCATGTCTACTACTCAAATAGATAAGGTCGCCGCTGAAGTTCTGAGACCAAGTTTGCAAGCATCGAGTCAAGTTATATCGCTCGACGCCTTGGAAAGAGAAGTGTCGACTTAACTTCAGTCAGCTCAGCGTCAACCAGAAGTGTCAAGATATGAAGGCATAGTTAAGAAGCGTCGAGCCCCTGTACGTTGCTCGACTTCTTCAGATAAAAAGCGTCGACTAAGTGATGATTTCTCTATGCCTGAGAAGGAGGAGTCGAGAGCTTCAGTCTAAGGAGTATGCGTCGAGCGTCTAAATATCACTCGACGCCTAATTGAAAAAGCGTCGACAGAGATATTAAGTGCTCAACGCCTCTTCTACAAATACTCTGAACTGAGGAATATCTTCTACAGCTAGCTGAGCCTTTGTTTCCATTGAAGACCATTGAAGATGTAACGTCATGCTGACGTGGAGGAGCATAACAGACATTGCAGATGACGGGCTATAAATAGAAGGCATGACCTATGGGTTATGTAGTTAACAAGTTAAGAGAAGTGAAGAAAAGTCAAGTGAGAAAAGTTTTTCCTATCTTTCAAAAGCCATTATCGTCTCCATCAGTTTGAGAGAAAGTTTGAAGAAGAATCTGGAGAAGTCGTCTTCCCTTTCAGAACCAATCTAAATTGAAGATTTCATTCAGCAATCTGGTGCTGATACCTCTCTCTGAAAGAAGAAGATCAAGAAGGAAGAATCTGTCTTCCTAAGAAGAAGAACAGTCATCACAGCCTGTTGAATCAAGAAGATCATTTGTTGCTGTTGTTCTATTGAAGATTTCTGTCTGATCATTCAGGCAGATCAAGAAGGCTCAACAATCTCAAATCTGAGTCTAAGTATTTGTTATTCTCTTTATAAATTCCTGTAGGATCTGAGTTGTCAGATCTGAGTGTAGGATCTGTCAAGGATCTGAGTTGTAAGATCAGGTGTGATCTGAGTTGTAGGATTCAGGGGTGAATCTGAGTTGTAGGCCTAGTTATAAAGGCTGAGGTAGGATCTGTGTGATCTGAGTTAGTAAGATTTGTGCGATCTGAGACTGTAAGATCAGTTGTGATCTGAGTTGTAAGACCTGTTTGTGGTCTGAGATCTGGAGGAGCTATAACCTCTATCTAGAACACTGCTAGAAGGGGAGAAGGGGGAAAGTGGATTACCCAAGATAAGGGGAACCACTATAAAAATATGTGTGTTCTTTTATGTGTATGTTTTTATTTCTTGAAAGCTCTGATCAGTTTTATCTTGGTTATTTTCAAGAACTGCAATAGTTTTTAAATAACCTATTCACCCCCCCCCCCCCCCCTCTAGGTGATTAGCTACCTTTAATTAAAGTCTTTCAAAGATGATTCTAAGGTCTAAACTTTAAAAAAAATCACAATTCACCAACCACGGTATGTAATTATAATATCAATTGTCATCATATAATTTATATAAATGTGATATGACTTATGATATATGATTTTAGTTGTCATCATAATTTATATAAAAGTGATAAGAAGTAGTTTTTAGAAGACTTTTGATATGACTATGATATATGATTTTAGATACTTTCAGCAAAGGACATCAATATATCATGGTGGTGCATGTGAATTCAATATTTGTACAACCCCTGTGTCCTCCAGAGGGTGAGTAGAAGCGAAGGAACCATCAGGAGAAAGGAGTAGGAAGGCTAGCAAGCCAAAGTGTCGGGCGAGTTGGGCTCTCGTCGGTCGCTCGCAGGAGGGCGAGCGGGCCAAGGGCCTCGTCGGTTACTCGCAGGGAGGCGAGCGAGCCAAGCCACCCAGTTCACGAGAGAGACTCTTGTGGGTGGCTCGCCCAGTCCTGGATTCATGATCATTTTACCTAAGTACCCCTAATGGACTGCAGTTAGTCACTCCAAACAGTGGAGTCTGGCTATTGGCATACCATTTTGGGCTGCGTAGAGCAAAAGAGTAAGGTGGAATCCCGCTATTAGCAGACCGGACTTAAATAACTATATATAGACCTTGAAGGGCACCTTGGGAGAAGGATTCGGGTCTCTGTTCTCTGAGCTTCTTTCTCCCTAGGTGATCTTGTCTTAGCTCTCAGGCTCTCCAAGGTTCCCAGTCTCAGCTTTGGCTTGGGAGGGGAAGTGCTCAAAGATCTTCCGGGTGTGTGGTGGGACCTCCTCGCTGCGACCAAGGGTTTGTGTTTAGTTTCGAGTCTCCGATCGGTTCCTTCCAAGGAATCAGTAAGTGTCAGATGCCCCTCAACTTCTTGAGGGCCCGAGCACCACAAAGAAGCCAAGTCTTGGTTTCAACATTTTTGGTGCGGTGAGCGTGGAGTGCAGCTAGTTCAAGAAAGCTCCAAGGAAGAGATGGCAGGAGACAACGAGCGAGAGGAGAAATTCGGCGGCTCGCCGCCACCCAGCGCACCAGCGACGGTGGAGATGCTGGTCGACCTCAAGCGGGATCTACTCGGGGACTTCCAGTGTGCCCTCGCCACGGCCCTTGGGGGTCTCGCAACCCCTGTGCCCTAATTGGCCGCCCTAGCCGGAGTAGGCAAGCACGCCCCGGGGCAGTGGCCAGGGAAGGAGATAATGTTCCAGGTGCCGGAGCGAGATCTAGCGGGGCGGGAGCTCTTCCTCAGCCCGGTGAGTGTGGGTGGGGTTCAGGCGAGCACCATCCTAGGAGGAGGGATCCCGGCCAGTGGGATCCCAGCAAGTGGCCCCTCGGCGAGTGCGGGACCGGGAGCTAGTTCACCCGGGGAGTTCGCTGAGCGAGTGGAGCAGGTCAGGAGTGCGAAGGGGGGAAGTCTCTTCTGCGAGTTAGTGCTCTCGGCACCACTCCCCGAGGGGTTCAGTGATCCGGCCATGACTCAGTATACCAGCAAGGATGACCCCACTCAGCACCTGCAGTGGATCAAAGACATGGTCTCTATCAGACCTATGTCGGACGTTTTCAAGTGTCGACTCTTCTCCACCACCCTGAAGGAGAAAGTGAGGGATTGGTTCCACCAGTTGCCCTCCGGATTGATATATGCTTTTGAGGATTTGCGTCGCGGCTTCCTGCTGCACTTCTCAACCTCAAAGAAGAGGAAGGAGGAAGAGGCCGAAGTGCTGGCTCTGGGTGAGGAGAAAGAAGGAGTTTGGGGGAGCAGTCTCGACTGGAGGCCGTGGATGAGGTTGTGGAGCTCGAGGTCACCACCCAAGCGGGGGAGGTGGAGAAAGTCAAGATCAGTGGAGAACTCAGCCCAGAGGAGCAGATGCAAATCCTGGCATGTATGAAAGAAAATGTGGTTGTCTTCGCCTGGAGCACGACCGAAATGCCCGGGATCGATGCAAATGTGGCTTTCCACTGCCTCAACCTCGAGCCCTGCACCCAACCTATCTGACAGAAGAAGAGGGTCATAGCTGACAAGCTGAAAGGGCCCATCTGAGAGGAGGTGGGCAAGCTCCTCCAAGCATGGTTTGTATCGGAGATCCAGTATCCAGGATGGGTCTCCAATGTGGTTATGGTGAAGAAGGGGGGAGGTAGGTGGAGAATGTGTGTTCAATTTTCCTTACTTAATAAATCATACCCCAAGGATTGCTATCCCTTGCTGTTAGTCGACGGACTGGTTGACTCAGCCATCGGTTTTTCTATGATGTCTTTTTTAGATGCTTTTTCAGGTTACCATCAAATCCGCATGCCCCCCCCCCCCCCCCGATGTCAAGGACGTCTCATTCATCATGGGGGATGGGTGATATTGCTATAAAATGATGCCCTTTGGGCTCAAGAACGTGGGAGCCACCTACCAGTGAATGATGGACCAGATCTTCCGAGAGCAAAGGGGTCGAAACCTGGAGGTCTATGTAGATGAACTCATGTTGATAAGTTGAGACCTTGGGTCTCACCTCCAGGACCTTCAAGAAAGCTTCGGGACATTAGGGAGATTCAAGATGAAGCTCAACCCCCAGAAGTGTGTCTTCGGGGCTAGCCGGGGAAAGTTCCTCGATCACTTGCTCACCCCGGCAGGGGTGGAGCCCAATCCAGACAAAGTCAGAGCCATCATAAAGTTGGGGTCCCCAAGTAATGCGAAGGAGGTTCAGCGGCTAACGGGGAAGTTAGTCGGGCTCAGCAGGTTCCTCTCCAGGGCGGGAGAGAAGTGTGCACCCTTCTTCAAGGTGCTGTGAGGGAATCAAAAGTTTGAATGGACCGCTGAGTGTGAGAGGGCTTTTCATGCGCTGAAGGATCAATTGACCCAAGCTCCCCTACTGCAAGGTCCAAGACAAGGAGAGGACTTATCCCTATACTTGGGAGTAGGACCCGAGGCAGTAAGTTCAGTGCTGGTCTAGGAATAGGGTAGAAGGCAACTCCCAATCTACTATGTTAGCCGAGTCCTGAGGAAGGCGGAGCTTCGATACCCCATCCAAGAGAAGTTGGCATTTTCCTTGGTAGTGTCGGCCCGGAAGCTCCGGCCCTACTTCCAAGCGCATTTGATCAAGGTGGTGACCAACCATCCCCTTCGCAATATCTTGGAAGGGGTGGAGCACTCGGGGAGATTGGCGAAGTGGTCGGTAGAGCTGAGTGAATTTGATATTTCATACGTGCCCCGGTTGTCAATAAAGGCCCAAGCGGTGGCGGACTTTTTGGCGTATTATGTGACCGAAGTGGAAGAGTTCGAGCTGGAGGATGTTGGTGGACGGGGCCTCAGGAAGGCATTCCTTCGGGGGAGGGGTGGTTTTGGTAAACCCCCACGGGATGAGGATCGAGCAGGCCATCAATATTGAAAGTGGAGGTTTAGTTCTTATTTATCTTATTAAAAGATCTTGCTTAATTTTTTAATTTTAAAATGAGTGATATATATTTATATATATGATTTTGATAATTTCTGTATGAGTAATAAAATCAAATAGTTAGTGTGCATATAAATAAACATAGCACAGGAAATAAAAACAAACAAATAGGCAAACCAAGCAATCCAGATGACACAAGATATATAGTAGTTCCCCTCAACTGGGTACATCTACTCTTCTACCCACTGGTAGGAATCCACTAGGAGGTTGTTGATAAGGTGCCCTCACACCAAGGTGATTTTGATAAGGTGTCCACACACCAGGTGAGCTGTTGATAAGGTGCTCTAACCAAGATCCAGGTTTTTGGTAAGGTGACCTGTCACCAAGAGTTAACTTTTGAAGGGAGTTAAAACCCTGTACAAGATGGGGTAAGGAAGTAAAATGAAAACAGAAATTATAATGTTCTTCTCTATATAAGAAGACTCTTGAAGATCCTGATTTGAAGTTGAATATGGATCTTGATTGTGATGATGAAGAAGGCTCCCCCGGTCTGTTTGAGGTTGATGACAGCTTGTGGATAGAGCTTCTTCTCTAGATTGTACAAAGACTTCTTTTCCTTCTGCAGTGATGATCCTGAGCAAATGGTAGTGATTGATGTCTCAGTATGTATGTGATTTGCAAGAAGAAATTAGCAAGAATGAAGAATAGATGTGCTCTGTATTTCTGTTGTGTCTTCTATATGTACATCTACTCTTTTTCCCTGCTCTTCTCTCTATGTATAATTTTGGAGAGAGATCCTTTTGAATTATTGCCCAGGAAAAAGGAAAGAGATAAAGGCTCTTTAATTCTGATTCCTTGGGAATATAATATCCCGTCTTTGACTCTTCTGCAACGGCTAAATTCTTTATTGCCTGCAACGGCTATATCAGAAAACTTTGAATAATAATGATGTTAGTCGAGCTATGTGATATAATGTTGCTGACAACATTTTTGTCGAGCGCTGTTCTGAAAAAGATTTGTTGACCGCTGGCTTGAGTTTGTCGAGCGTCGTTCAGAGAATGCCTGGCCGCTGAGGTTATTCTGACTTAATTCGTCGAGCGCTGTTCTGATAGAAATTTGTCGAGCGCTGGCTGACTTGAATTTGTTTTGCGTTGTTCGACATTCGTCGAACGGAGAGAGCTTATATTATTTTCTTATGTATATTCTCCGATTCGATCGCATCATATTTAATTTATGTTTTCTTAGTTTTCTTACTCAATGAAGTTGATCTAAGTTATTTGACAAAGGGGGTGGATCCTAACTCAAATCAAATGCTAAGGTTTCAACAATCTCCCCCTATTTGAGTTAGGATACTAAATCAAATTAAAACTAGTGGCCTGGTGGTCTCCCCCTATTTGGCTTAGGATGCTGATAGTTTTAATTTTCCTTTTCCCTCTCACTTAGTTTCATTGATTTTCACATTTTCTCTCTCACTTGGCTTTAATCCTTTTAAAATTATTTGAGCAACTCTACTTTCCTAGATTTTGATTTCTTAAGTTCTGAATTAAAATTTTCAATTGCAGCAACCTTTAATGAATTTTAAGGAATAAGGATTTTGTCTGATACCTTCCTTCTTTAAGAATCCCCTTATCAAAAGAGACTCACACTCAGTGCTTCTGATTATTTCTAATCAATGCAACTACAGTAGAATGCTCATCATAATTTGGAGAAGATCTGTAAGAACATTGAAGTTATCTGACATTAACATTCAAATGATTTTTATGTTTGTTTATTTAATTAGGAATGGAGTTTAATGGTGAGAAGCTTATTAATAATTAATTAGGGAGTTTCTTTAGATTTCTGTTAGAGTTGAAAGGTTTAGCATTTGAAATATATTAGCCTTTTTATTTCATTGAAATATAAGTTTGAAAAATTCTCTTGAATCTTTTGAATATAGTTAATTTCTTTTTCTTTAGAAATATGTTCAAATTTATTTTTCAAGAAAATTTCTTTTGATATTTTTAAATTTTCTTTTAGTTTATTAATTTCAGGAGTTAAATGATTTATATTTGTTGACTCCTTGATTTCTATGTCATATTTTATTAAATCTGTAAGAGTTAGTTTAAAATCAGATTTAACTTGAATAGAGGTAAAATTATAAGTTGAAGTTACCTCAGTTACCTCAAGCTTTGACGATTCGATTTCTGCATCTATTTTGTAGTTTGACCCATATATGGCCAACATGCAGAAATCCCTAGCTTTCTGTTCTCTTTCTTCTTCCTCTTCACTTAGACTAGATGGTGATTCTGCATCAAATATATAGTTAGTTAAAGCAGGTTCAGCCACCATTCTTGTGAGAGAGTTTCAAATGCTTCTTGCTGAGGAGAAATCATCAATTTTTTGAAAAATGTCTTTTGACATTGATTGGGCCAATATCTGCATAGCTTTTGCATTGGCACTTTTCAGTTGTTCTTGATCAGATGAAGAGATTTGGGAAGAAAATCCTGTCAAAACAGATTTGTAAATGTCTTCATCTATAGCATTCATATATAACTTAATTCTAATTTGCCATAAAGAAAACTACCCAAATTACATATAGGTGGATCTGAGAATAGAAAATCTGTTTGTGCCATTTTGAAAAACCTCTTAAAACAAATTTTAAGAACTAGGTGATCTTTGTGATTTTAGGTGTTAGCCTGTGTGAAAAATCAACACCCTCTGATACCAATTGAAAGTGGAGGTTTAGTTCTTATTTATCTTATTAAAAGATCTTGCTTAATTTTTTAATTTTAAAATGAGTGATATATATATATATATATATTTATATATAAGAGTTTGCTGATTTATGTATGAGTAATAAAATCAAATAGTTAGAGTGCATATAAATAAACACAGCACAGGAAATAAAAACAAACAAACAGGCAAACCAAGCAATCCAGATGACACAAGATATATAGTAGTTCCCCTCAACTGGGTACATCAACTCTTCTACCCACTGGTAGGAATCCACTAGGAGGTTGTTGATAAGGTGCCCTCACACCAAGGTGATTTTGATAAGGTGTCCACACACCAGGTGAACTGTTGATAAGGTGATCTAACCAAGATCCAGGTTTTTGCTAAGGTGACCTGTCACCAAGAGTTAACTTTTGAAGGGAGTTAAAACCCTGTACAAGATGGGGTAAGGAAGTAAAATGAAAACAGAAATTATAATGTTCTTCTCTGTATAATAAGACTCTTGAAGATACTGATTTGAAGTTGAATATGGATCTCTATTGTGATGATGAAGAAGGCTCCCCCTGTCTGTTTGAGGTTGATGACAGCTTGTGGATAGAGCTTCTTCTCTAGATTGTACAAATACTTCTTTTCCTTCTGCAGTGATGATCCTGAGCAAATGGTAGTGATTGATGTCTCAGGATGTATGTGATCTGCAAGAAGAAATTAGCAAGAAAGAAGAATAGATGTGCTCTGTATTTATGTTGTGTCTTCTATATGTACATCTACACTTTTTCCCTGCTCTTCTCTCTATATATAATTTTGGAGAGAGATCCTTTTGAATTCTTGCCTGGGAAAAAGGAAAGAGATAAAGGCTCTTTAATTCTAATTCCTTGGGAATATAATATCCCGTCTTTGACTCTTCTGCAATGGCTAAATTCTGTATTGCCTGCAACGGCTATATCAGAAAACTTTGAATAATAATGATGTTAGTCGAGCTATGTAATATAATGTTGCTGACAACATTTTTGTTGAGCGCTGTTCTGAAAAAGATTTGTCGACCGCTGGCTTGAGTTTGTCGAGCGTCGTTCAGAGAATGCCTGGCCGCTGAGGTTATTCTGACTTAATTCGTCGAGCGATGTTCTGATAGAAATTTGTCGAGCGCTGGCTGACTTGAATTTGTCGAGCGTTGTTCGACATTCGTCGAACGGAGAGAGCTTATATTATTTTCTTATGTATATTCTCCGATTCGATCGCATCATATTTAATTTATGTTTTCTTAGTTTTCTTACTTAATGAAATTGATCTAAGTTATTTGACAAAGGGGGTGGATCCTAACTCAAATCGAAAGCTAAGGTTCCAACAAATATTCATTTTCCTCTCACCAACAACTAGGCGGAGTACGAGACGGTAGTAGTGGGCCTGCGGCTAGCCCTAGAGTTGGGAGTGCAAGATGTAGAGCTCTCGACGGACTCCATGGTGGTGGCTTTCCAGGTTAGGAGGAGTTCGAGGTGAAGAAGTCGACTCTTCATCCATACCTATAAAAGGTCAAGGGACTCATAGGACTGTTCCGGAACTTCTCGATCCGTCATGTGCCAAGGGAGGAGAGTGTCGCGGCGGACCTCCTGGCCAACTTCGGTCCCAGGGCATGGGGGACGGTGTCGGACCTCTTCTTGCCATCCATCAAGGAGGGTAAGCTGATGGAGGTGAACCAGTGGGCATCGTGGATGGATCCCTTCATCACCTTCTTGACATTAGGGAAGTTCCCTGAAGGGGAGGTGGATAACCGGCGCTTCAGGTATAAATCGGCATATTATTCCATGCATGCAGGTGGAATGTACAGTAAAACACTCTTGGGACTCCTAGCCCATTGTGTATCAGAGGAGGAGGTCCCAAAGGTCCTGAAAGAGATCCACTCGGGAGAGTGCGGCAGCCACTCCAGAAGACGAACCTTGGAGGGGAGAGTGTTGAGGCAAGGCTACTTCTGGCCTACCCTCGGCAAGGATCCAGCAGAGTTTACAAGGAAGTGTTCAAAGTGCCAGTTGTTCTCCCCTCTCCAGCTTCAGCCAGCCCAAAGGCTTCGGTCCACCACAGCCCCTTAGCCCTTTGCTATATGGGGTTTGGACCTGGTAGGTCCTTTCCTGCAAGCGAGTGGCCAAAGAAGGTTCTTGCTAGTGATGATTGATTATTTCTCCAAGTGGCTGGAGGTGAAGGCGCTGGCCAAGGTAACATCCCAAGTAGTTAGAAATTTCATATTGGGTGAGGTAATATGCAAGCATGGGCTCCGGCTATCCATAGTTACAGACAACGGGCTGCAGTTTGCCAGTGACGAGTTTGTCAGCTTTTGTACCCAGCTTGGCATAGATCTTTGGTTTGCGTCAGTCCACCACCTGAGGAGAAATGGGTAGGTTGAGGCGGCAAAAAAAATTATAGTGAACTTGCTGAAGAAGAAGGTCGAGAACCTCAGGGGGAACTGGGTAGAACAGTTACCCTCGGTCCTCTGGGCCTTGAGGACCACTCTGAATACGGCCACATGAAAGACTCCATTCAGGATTTCCCACGGGTCCGAGGCCGTTCTCCCAGTGGAGTTCGATGTGAAGTCTCCCAGGGTGGTCGCCGCGGGCGAGGGGGGCGAAGAATGGCTAGAGGAAAATGGGGAAGAGCAAAGGCTATCTCTGGACCTGGTGGAAGAGCTCTGGGACTTAGCCACTGTCCAACAAGAAGAGGTCAAGCGGTGGATGGCTCGGTAATTTGACAAGCATATCCGAGTGAAACAGTTAGAGAAAGGAGACCTGGTGCTGAAGAAGGTTGATGCGGCCAGGAGAGGAGCCGCAGTGGGAAAGCTCAATCCTAACTAGGAGGGGTCGTA
The DNA here is from genome assembly GCA_033032865.1 of Dactylorhiza incarnata. Taxonomy (NCBI): domain Eukaryota; kingdom Viridiplantae; phylum Streptophyta; class Magnoliopsida; order Asparagales; family Orchidaceae; genus Dactylorhiza; species Dactylorhiza incarnata. The sequence continues at coordinate 4,955,979 of JAWHQI010000033.1, read as the reverse complement.
TATTGTAGACGAGATGCGCAAGTCAGGAGGGTACCACCTCCGGGATGTGGATGGGGTACCCCTTGACCTGGCCAGGAGCGGGGATGACCTGAAACGATTCTATCCTTGAAGTTTTTTGTAATTGACTTATTATATGTTCTACTCTCATTATATTGGGTTGGAGGTTTTTTCTAAGCAGGAGTCCCCAAGTTTTTAGTGCTGGAGTGCCCCAGATCGATTCCGCTGTCAGGCTCTCATTGACGGCGGGTCAAGTTGGTCTCTGGAGAGGTTGGCAAGGTGGAAATTTCTTGGTGCTGGAGTGCCCCAGAACGATTCTACTGTCGGGCTCTCATAAACGGCGGGTTAGATTGATCTCTGGAGAGGCTGGCAAGGTGGAAAGTTCTTGGTGCTGGAGTGCCCCAGATTGATTCCGCTGCCGGGCTCTCATGGACGGCGGGTCAGGTTGATCTCTGGAGAGGCTGGAAAGGTGGAAAGTTTTTTGTGCTGGAGTGCCCCAGATCGATTCCCCTGTCGGGCTCTCATAGACGGTGGGTCAGGTTGATCTATGAAGAGGATGGCAAGGTTGAAAGTTCTTGGTGTTGGAGTGCCCAGATCGATTCCGATGTCGGGCTCTCATAGATGGAGGGTCAGTTTGATCTCTGGAGAGGCTGGCAATGTGGAAAGTTTTTGGTGCTGGAGTGCCCCAGATCGATTCTGCTGGGGACTCTCATAGACGGTGGGTCAGGTTGATCTTTGGAGAGGCTGGCAAGGTGGAAAATTTTTGGTGCTGAAGTGCCCCAGATCGATTCCGCTATCGGGCTCTCATAGACGCGGGGTCAGGTTGATCTCTGGAGAGGCTGTCAAGTAATCCATCCATGTTAAGGGGTTCGGTTCGCCGAACCTCTCAAGACCTTGATAGGGCGAGCCCTAGGGCTCCCTCATAAGGAATATGAATCTGCCACTGATGTAAGACACCAAGTCCAAGGGTGACCGAGAGACGGTTAGATGCGGTGGACTCACGGCCGGGTCCTAGCTCGCAAATGAATCCTAGAGAATTCATATGCAATACCTAAAATTAGCGAGTTGGGGTGGTCCGCCAGCGCGACAAATAACAAGCAAGGCTAGTCGCTCGTAGTGGGCAGGCAAGCGAGGCAGGGTAATGGCGATCCCACTCGCAAGGGACCCCGCTGGGCAAGCCAGAGGTGCGAAGTAGACCATTCTTAGCACCAGAGGAAACAGAGGGCCCAATGGAAAATGCTATGAAATGGCAAACCTTGCTGCAATCGCCCGGTAGGTAGGGTGCGAACGTGAGCATAAATAATAGCATTGAAGGTGCGAGCGCGGATAGAAGTAAGAGCACAAGCATATTACAAATGTATTCACGTGAGCATAGAAAAGCGTAGTTGTGTGAGCAAGATAGAAAGACAATTACAAGATAGAAAAATGGTTCATGTTTTCTTTCCTCAAAAGTGTTACAAAATAACGGTGAACTCGCCGGGTGAAAACAAAAATTTTACATTAGAAATTAAAAGAGCTAATGCAGGTCGCTGGACGGCTCTTCCTCGCTCCCACGGTCATCGGGCTCCGGGATCGGTGCGAATAGGTCCGGGATGACATCCTCGATGCCGAGCTCCGGGGAATCCGAGGAAAGCAGACCCGCTCCCTTAAGGGTCTCGAAGATGAGGGTGGATACTCCTATGGAATTCTTGCTGGTCGCCTCCTGTTCGCCTCGAGATACATTGTGAGCCCCAGCTCGCGGAGAGTATTGAGGGAGCGCGGACCTGGTCAGCTCGCAGACGTGTGCTTTGAGGAATGCGACCTCTACTTTTAGGTCGGCATTCCGCTAGAGCAGCTGGCTCGCGGTCTCGGCATCCTGAGGAAGAAAAATGTAAGTTAAGCGAAACATCTACAGCAAGCGAGACGGGGGTTGAGTGGAGAACATACCATTCCACCCCAAAGGATGGCGAGGAGACCCTCCGAGATGGCCTCTGATGCAGTACGCCCAAGCCTGCCCCAACCTGGTGGAGTCTGTTGGAACAACCCTATTACTGATTTGGGATAGGATCACTATATGTTGAATTAGGATCAAGTTGACCCCATTGTATAGTTTAAGGGTCAAGTCTTTAGGCTGATAGATTAGCTAGAACTTAAGGAAAAAGTTAAGTTCCCAGCGTTCGACAAATGGCTATCGGCACTCAACAGATGGCTGCCAGGGCTCGACGAATTCCTGCCAGCGCTCGACAGTTTTCCGGCCAGCGCTCGACAGTTTTCCAGCCAGCGCTCGATAGTTCTCCAGCCAGCGCTCGACAGATTTCCAGCCAGTGTTCGACATTCTCTGAGCAGCGCTCGACAAATTCTTTATTAAGGCTCAGATCGACAAATATTGATTCAGATCAATTAATTCCTTAAATATCAGTTCTTTGAATACGGGTCTACAACTTTAACGGATCTATTCAAATATCTTTGGACATATTCAAGACAGATAAGTAAGAATATTATATTCAGTTATTATATTTTCTTTCCTTTTTCCAAGACAAAAATAGCCTTTAACAATTAATGCAAAGGAATATTACACTGCTAAGGAATTAAAGAACCTGCCAAAGTCATTTGGTTTTTGTTGTTATTCCAAGAAAGGATTAAAGGCTGATTATTCTATTTCCAAAAAGAGAATATATAAAGAAAGACATTTTTGTCTCAGCTCTCGACAGAATTCAAATATATTCTTACAGAATACAGAGAGAGAAAATCAATAAGAATAGAGAAAGAAAAAGAAGAACACTCAGTCAACATTCTCAGTCTTCTTCTTCCTCAAGCAGCACTCATTTCTCTCTGAGAACATCCTCTTCAAGATCTATCTCTCAGATATCTGCTGCAAGTTCAACTCTTCTAAAAGAGCAACAAGGAATCTGAAGAACATTTTCTTCCAGATCAATCTGCTACAAAAGATTTGTGTCTTCAAGAGAAAGCTTCTCCATCATCTGTCAAATACTTCAATCAGACAGGGGGAGCTTTACAACAAGTCCACTAGAGTCTTCTCTCAGCATCTTGACAGAGAAGAACACTATAAACTCTTTCTCACCTCTCCTGTACAGGGTTAATACTCCCTTCAAATGTGTAACCCCTTGGTGGCAAGACACCTGATCAAAAAATCTAGTTGGTTTTGAGCACCTGAACAAAAGCTCTGTGGTGTGTGGACACCTGATCAAAATCACCTTGGTGTTAGGGCACCTGATCAACCCTCCTAGTGGACTCCTACCAAGGGTGGTAGAAGAGTGGACTACCCAGATTTATTGGGGAACCACTATAAATTCCTTGTGTCTTCTGTGTGTGATTATTTCTTTGTGCTGTGCTGTGTGCTTTTATTAATTCAGTTTTTCTGCTTATATATTTATCTCACACTGCTTACACATATATATAACACTATTTTAATTCCTCTATAAAAACTAAGGAAAAGTTTTTAATACTCTATTCACCCCCCCCCCCCCCCCCCCCACACCTCTAGAGTAACTTAAGATCTAACCTCCACTTTCAATTGGTATCAGAGGAAGTTGATTCTTTACAGGCTAACACCTGAATCACAAAGATTAATTAGATCTTAAATTAATTTAGAGTTTTTATTTTATCTATTTTCTATTAAAAACTCAAGGCACAGAACAAGGAGTACTCAAGCACAAGACCTCCTGTGTGCAATCTTAGCAAGTTTGCACTTTGGAAAGCAAGGATTAGGCTTTATATGAACTCAATTGATGAAGAGATTTTCAATGTTATTCTGACAGGGCCTCCAGCACCTACAGCATCAACAAGCACTGAAGCTACAGTAGACAATCATGTTGTCCCACCTCCTGAGTGGACAGAAACACAGAAGAAGCAAAGAAGTGCAGATGCTAAAGCCATGAACATTCTATCTCAAACTATGTCTGATGACATATTTCAAAAAGTGGTTGAATGTACTTCAGCTAGAGAAATTTAGATCTCATTAAATAATATGGTTGCAGGTTCTGCAGATGAAAGAAAAGACGGAAGATCACACTTGATCTCTCTGAATGAAAACTTCAAGAAAGGAGAAACAGAGATAGTTGCTGACATGTATAACAGACTCAGTCTCATAATCAATGAGCTGAAATCTCTGGACAAAGTGATATCTATCTCTAAAATCAATGATAAGATCCTAATGTGCTTCCCCAGCACATGGGATTCTAGAATCTGGCCAATCAAGGAAGCCAGAAGTCTAAATGAGATTACCACAGAAGCTTTGTTGGGCAAACTCGAATCTTATGAGCAGCTCATCAAATCCTGGGAAGCTGGATCATCCACTTCATCTCCAGCAACAAAGAAAGAAAAGAGCATAACTTTCAAAGCAGTTGATGCAGAAGAAGAAAAGACTCCAAAAGATGAGGAGTTTATGAGTCTCATAGCCAAGAGATTTTACAAAATGGCTAAGAAGGACTTCAGAAAGAAGGAGTCCAGATCAAGATAAAAGCAAAGGTATGACAAATCAACTCCTAAAGAAATTATTTATTATGGTTGCAGGAAACCTGGACACTACCTGACAGAATGTCCAGAAAATCAAAAGAAAGAGAAGAAAAAGGATAAAGAAGAGAAGAGAAGCTCCAGCAAGTCTTCCTCCCACAAGCACAAAAAGAAGGGAAGAGGATTTATAGCAGAATCCTGGAGTAACACTGAATCAGAATCTTCATCCAGCTCATCTGATGATGATGAAGAAAATTCAAAGGAAAGTAACCAATGTCTGATGGCAATATATGACTCAGCCAGTGAGTCGGAATATGCTTCCTCATCCAGCTCCAGTGATGATGAAGAAGAAAGAACATTCTGCATGATGGCTATCAATGCTTCAGTACATAATTCTGATAAGGAAAAATCAGAATCTGAAGCATAAGATGATGCAGATCAGGTATTATCTCATTTTGATTTTACTTCAGTTGAATTCAAGGCTGAATTCAAAGTTCTTTGCTTAGACTTACTAAAATCTGAGAAAGAAATAATCTCACTCAGAAGTAAGCTAGCTGATATGAAAATTATAAGTGAAGAAAATATAAACCTTAAAAAGGAGTTGGCTGCCTCCAGGGAACTTATTGTTCTCATTGAGAGCAAGTTGTCTGAAGCTAAGAAGTTTGAAGAATCCCTAAATGTGAGAAGCATCAAACTGATGGACATAACAAGTACAGTAAATGCTAGACTCAATAGCAAACTGGGCTTGTGTGCTTCATCAAGTGAGCCACCTCTAGTTAAGAAGAATATATTGTCTACACCCATAAAATTCATATCTGCTAAAGGCAAAGAGGCTGTAGAAGCAAATAAAGATGTTTCAAGCAAGTATGTAAAGAATAAAAGAATTCAGACGAATTCGTAGAACGAAGCTCGACGAAAAGATTCAAATTTGTCAAACGGAGATCGACGAAAACTGGAAATAGATTTTCAGTATAGTTATCATATGAACGGCGCTCGACAAAATCATGCACATTCGTCAAACGGCGATTAACGAGTTTACCCAAATTTGTCGAACAGATACTATTCACAGAATTTCAGGAATTCTAATTCTAAACACACTAAGAATCCTTTTACTGAATGGATTATACCTCCAAGGAGATATCATCCACAAGGCTATAAGGATCAGCCTGAAATGTCCTTTATTTCTGAGTATTATGGTATGACAAAAGGACCCAAGGTAGTCTGGGTCAAAAACAACTAGTTTATGTTTATGTCTTTGCAGGTACACAGTTGTCCAAGAACAAGTGAAAAATGGTATTTGGACAGTGGCTGTTCAAAACATATGACAGGGAACAAGGCAAATCTGAACAATTACAAGGCAAAGCTTGGACCAAAAGTCATATTTGGAGACTCCAACTGTGGACAGACCAAAGGCTATGGAAAAGTCAAGGTTGGAGAAGTCACCTTCAAAGAAGTAGCTTATGTGAAGGGACTGAAGCATAACCTTATCAACATAAGTCAATTATGTGATGAAGGGTTTCAGGTAACATTTAATAAATTGAATTGTCTTATTAAATCTACTGATGGTATTACTGTTTTATCAGGTATTAGGCAGGGTAATATATATTTAGTGAATTTTAATTCATCTACTTCAGAAGTTTGTTTATTTAGTGATGTAAGCAAATCTAGTGAACATTGGCATAAGAGATTAGGACATGTAAACCTTAGGACCATTGCTAAATTATCTAAGGACAATCTTGTTAGAGGTTTACCCTTAGGTTCATACAAGAAAGAAGGTCTGTGTAGGGCATGTCAACTAGGCAAGCAAACTAAAAATAGCTTTAAATCATTATCTAAAAGTGATTCACCTAGAATCTTATATTTGCTACATATGGACCTTTTTGGACCTATAGCAACAAAGAGTTTAGGGGGGAAGTCTTACACTCTAGTTATTGTAGATGACTTCTCTAGATTCACTTGGGTGTTCTTTTTGAGAGAAAAGTCAGATAACTTTAAAGTTCTTACAAACTTTCTTAAGAGCATACAGATTGAGTACTCTACTGTAGTTGCATTGATCAGAAGTGATCATGGTACTGAGTTTGAGTCTCTTCTTATGCAAGAATTATGTGAGATGGAAGGTATCAGGCATTGCTTCTCAGCTCCTAGAACTCCTCAACAAAATGGGATAGTTGAAAGGAAAAATAGAACTCTAATTGAATCAGCAAGAACATTGCTTGCAAATGCTAATTTTCCCCTATCTTTTTGGGCAGAGGCTGTTAGCACAGCAAATTATGTTCTGAATAGAAGTTTGATACACAAACTTAAGGGAATGACTCCTTATGAATTACTTAAAGGGAAGAAACCTAATGTTAACTATTTTAGAGCATTTGGCTGTAGATGTTTCATTCACAATAATGATAAGAAATACCTTAGGAAATTTGAACCAAAATCAGATGAAGGAATTTTCTTAGGTTATTCACAAATCAGCAAAGCATATAGGATTTATAATAAATCTACTCTTAAAATAGAAGAATCTATGCATGTCTCTTTTGATGAAACTAACATGTTTTATAAGGAGAAGAATTCTTCTACCATAGAAAATCTGTAGGTACCTATATTAAGTGAGTAGCTAGATCAATTAGCTCTACATAAAGAAGGAATTCTGAATCCTGAACAGCAGAATGCTGAAGAAAGTGAAGAAGAAAATCTCCCAGATTTTGCTGAAAGTTCAGAACAGATAACAGCAGATAATCCTTCATAGGATATAGCAGCTGAACAAATTCCCCAAGTGGAAATTATTGCTGAACCCACTCCAACTGTTGATCACATCACAGTTAGAGATCACCCAATATCCCAGGTTATTGGTGATATTTTAGCAGGTGTGCAAACCAAGAATCAAGTAAATTAGAATATGATGCACACATGTTTTCTCTATCAGATTGAACCTCAATCTCTACAAGATGCAGAACAAGATCCCAACTGGATCATTGCTATGCAGGAGGAACTCAATCAGTTTGAGACAAACCAAGTATGAGATTTATTTCCTATACCAAAAGACCATGCAGTGATTGGCACCAAATGGGTCTTCAGAAACAAGCTAGATGAACAAGGCAACATTGTAAGAAATAAAGCAAGACTGGTAGCCCAAGGATATTCACAGGAAGAAGGGATTGATTATGATCAGACCTTTGCTCCTGTTGCAAGACTTGAAGCAATCAGAATTTTTCTTGCATTTGCTGCATATAAAAAGTTCAAGGTATATCAAATGGATGTAAAGAGTGCTTTCTTAAATGGAGAAATCAAAGAAGAAGTATATGTGGAACAACCACCAGGTTTCATTTCTCCAACTCAACCCTCTTTTGTATTTAAGCTTAAGAAAGCTCTTTATGGTCTCAAACAAGCTCCTAGAGCATGGTATGAGACTTTAGCTAGTTTTCTATTGGAAAACAATATTTGTAGGGGCATAGTAGATAAAACACTATTTTTCAGGATACATAAAAATAAAACTTTGCTAGTTCAAATATATGTAGATGATATTATTTTTGGCTCTACAGATTCAAATTTGTGCAAAAGATTCTCTAATCTAATGCAATCTAAATTTGAAATGAGTAGTATGGGTGAGTTATCATATTTCCTTGGTCTTCAAGTGAAACAAACTCCAAATGGAATCTTCATATCCCAATCTAAGTATGTTAAGGAATTAGTGAAAAGATTTGGTATGTCTGATTCTTCCACCATGAAAACACGCATGCCCTCAAATGCTGTTGTTGATAATGATGAATCAGGGAAACCTGTTGATTCAAAAGTATATATAGCAATTGTTGGCTCACTACTTTATTTAACAGCAAGTAGGCGTGACATAATGTTTGCTACATGTATTTGTGCTAGGTTCCAAGTTAATCCCAAAGAATCTCACTTAATTTTATTAAAAAGAATTTTGAGATATATAAAGGGTTGCCCTAATCTAGGACTTTGGTATCCAACAGCAACTGAATTTGAATTAACTGGATTCTCAGATTCAGATTATGCTGGATGCAGAGTAGACAGGAAGAGCACATCAGGAACTTGTCAGTTTCTTGGTGATAGGCTTGTGTCTTGGTTTTGTAAGAAACAAACATATGTGTCCACATCAACCACTGAAGCTGAATACATTGCTGCTGGCAGTTGCTGCTCACAGATGTTGTGGATACAAAATCAGCTCCTAGACTATGGTGTCAACTTAAATAATTCAACTATATTTTGTGACAATACTAGTGCAATATCTATAGCACAAAATCCAGTTCTCCATAGTAGGACTAAACACATAGAAATTAGGCACCACTTCCTTAGGGATAATGTGGATAAAAATAAAATTTGCCTACAATTTATTGCTACTGATTTACAAAGAGCTGACATTTTCACCAAGCCATTGGATGAAAAGAAGCATATCTTCTTTATAAATCAAATAGGAATGATATATGGAGACTAAATCTGTTAAAAATAAAATTTCTATTTATCCCCCAAATTTGTTGAACGGAGGACGACGAATTTGCATCATTTCTCGAACGGTGGTCGACGAATCCTCTTAACCTCAGAGTCGATAAAGAAAATTTCACATGTCGAACGGTTATTGACGGAAAACATATTTTTGTCGAACGCCGTCTGACGGAGACATAAAGTCTTTTCGACTTCTGCTTTTATTAGGGTTTTGTCGAACGCCGCTCCACAAATGCGCCCCCTTCTCCGGTCTATATAATCTCTATTTTTATTTCTTAATAGATCGCGCCTACAGAAATCGTTTCCCTCCAGTTCCCCTCTGCACTTGATCTTTCTCTCTTGTAGGTACAAATGGTGATTTCTCAAGCAGCGCTCTACTCAATGAAGTTCGATGCCGGGTTTGACATCGATATGGAATCTTTCGCACAATCCGACCAAGTCTTCAAAGATATTCTTCAACTTTTTGAAGAACAACAGCTGAAAAAGTTCATGAGCACCAGAATAAAATTGCACATCGCAGAAATCAAAGAATGGGCTTACACGGCTATGCCAGAGGATGAGAGCATAACTGGTACAATTTCAGGTCATCAGGTCTCTCTTTCCCCAACTATCTTATCTGAAGTTTTTGGTTTTGAGAATGGTGATGATGATATAGAGATAAGTTCTGTTGAATATGAGGAAGCTTTGATTAAAATGGGTCATTCTACTAGAAACCCTAATCATATGCTTAATAAAAACTTGTCTTTGAACTATAAATTTTTATCTGATATTGTTGGAAAGGTGTTGTTAGGGAAGACAACAGGTCATGACTATATTAAAAGGCACCAATTTCTGTTGATGGTGGCCTTAATGGAAAGGAAGAAAGTTAATTGGGGATCAATACTTTTTGAGTTGATTAAGAAGAAGGTATCTAAGGGTAGTGTATGTTTTGGAAGAATCATAGGTATTGTATTGCAGGAAAGGAACCAAGACCTTCTGGTCTCTCCCAAGGTAACCATAAATGCTATCAAGAAGCTGACCTCAGCTCTCTTTGCTAAATGGGACAGGGTGTTTCCCAAGAAGAACCCAGGAGCAGTTGCACAAAAGGAAACTTCTGAAGGCACCAGGACTGATCCAGTCACTCCCTCAACCCTTCCAGAAGCTCCTTCTCCTCCTCCTCTTATTTCTTCTCCTCCTCTCCCAACTCCACCTCCAAATTCTCCTACACCCATTGATGACATTCCACTTCCTTCATTTACCCTTTCACCTCCTCATACTTCTCCACCTCCATCTCCCATGCATGATGATGACCATCAGTGACCTATCCATCCCTCTTGTCCTATTCATTCAGACATCCCTCAACAACATGCAAATGTTTCAAACATCTTTGTACCAACTTCCATTCCATCTACTTCTCAATCCTCTTCATCCCATCAACCTGAATTTCTATTTCTACATTTCCAATCTGTTGCTGATCAGATTCTTGATCACATTATTCCCAAGATAGATCAAATTCTGGATGCAATACTTGCTCCAGTGCATCACATTCTTTCTACTCATGACTCCACCTTGGATGCAAAACTTGCTCCAATTTTTACAGCAATTTCTGAACTATCTTCCAAAATATCTTCAATTCCTTCCTCTCTTTCTGTCCCTTCTTCTAGGAGCCTAGATTCAGGTTCCCCTGAATCTAGGCAGGGGGAGATGCCTTATGAAGAAGCTCCAGAAGTTCCAGGTTCGGAGGCCACAGTTTTTGTTGAAGATACAGCTCCAATTTTTGAGGCTACAGTTTTTGTTGAAGATACAGTTTCAATTTATGATTTAGATATGTTTGATTTGGTTGAAGTATCTGCAATACCAGTCATAGAAGAGATAAATAATATCTATATTCATCCCTTCCTAGATATTATTTCTTTGCTGTCTAAGTTTAATTTTGTTTCCTCAGTTCTGCCAAGATATCATGAATATTCTAGAGCAATTGTTCCATACAATGCTCCCATAGATAAAGTTTTGTTGAAAAAGATCATCAAAAGTTTTAAAGTTCAGATTGCAGATCCAGCTCCTACCTCAGTTCAAACTCAAAGTCATGAAGAAGAACCAGTTGCAATTTCAGAGGAAATTATCAGTTGTTTTAATGTTCCAACCTTTATTTTTGATGAATCACCAATTCCAGATTTTGATGAAATTTGGAAAGCAGAAGAAGAAGCTTTTGAAGCTAAAGAGCAAAAGATCAAAGCTCTTAAATTGGTCAATGATTTATATGATGATCCAAATCCTTCTTCTGATTCTAATGAAGAAGATAGTGATAGTGATTCTGTTAATACTTTATCAAAGAAGAGAAAGAAAAGGAAAGCAAAGTCAAAGGCTGTCCTCAAGCCTCCAAACCCTGAGAGTGATATTCCTTATTATGTTCTTCATAACATCACTCTTGATAAAGATACACCACACTGGATGAAATTCTCAAGGAATGAGAACAAAAGAAGAAAGAAGATGAGGAAGACTGGTTACTATTCTGACAAGCCTGTCAAATATAACCATCCTCCTCCTCCTCCTCCAGCAGCAGGCTCAGCAGCACCATTTTCCTCCTCTCAAAAATCCACACCTCAGCAATCAAGGAGACCAGCTAGCACAAGTGGTCATCAGAGATCTTGGTCTTCAGGACATCCTTCAAGATCTTCCAAAAATATTTCTACAGAATACAAATATCATATATCTAATGGATCCATGCACAGGAAAAGAAATATTCCTTTTGACCAACCTTCAGTACAGGACACTGATCTTGATGAAATATCTTATTCTCCTGTTGATACAGAAGCTGGAGAAACAGCATAGATGGCTAGATCCAAGGAATCAATTGCCACAGCTCAGATAAATAAAGCTGAAGGAAAGGATTATTCTCAGTATTCAACTATGTCAGAATATAGAAGAAAAGAATTTGAAAAGTATAAATCAAAGAATCTTTTCAATGCTGAAGAATTCTTGATCCAGCACCCTCAAGCAGTTGTCATTCAAAGCAAATCTCAAACCATTCTTGGAGCTCAGGATCTCTACTTAAGTAAGAAGAAATCTGAAGATCCTAACAGAAAAATCATTTTCAAGCCTCCCTCAGCAAATCAATGAAAAGGTTCAGACTTTATTGTGTCTTTTTAACATTTTTGTTGTAACATTTCTAAACTCAGAGCACTATGATTTATTCTATCTGTTGAAATGGATTTACATTCTATCAGATATATATTTTTTGCTCTGCTGTTTATTTCTCTATTGTATTTAATTGATTGATTGTCAAATAGTATCCTAACCCAAATAGGGGGAGATTGTTGTAACTAGGATCAAGTTGACACCATTGTATAGTTTATGGGTCAAGTCTTTAGGCTGATAGATTAGCTAGAACTTAAGGAAAAAGTTAAGTTCCCAGCGTTCGACAAATGGCTATCGGCGCTTGACAGATGGCTGTCAGCGCTCGACGAATTCCTGCCAGCGCTTGACAGTTTTCCAGCCAGCGCTCGACAGTTCTCCAGCCAGGGCTCGATAGTTCTCCAGCCAGCGCTCGACAGATTTCCAGCCAGCGTTTGACATTATCTGAGCAGTGCTCGACGAATTCCAGTCAGCGCTCGACAAATTCTTTATTAAGGCTCAGATCGACAAATATTGATTCCAGATCAATTAATTCCTTAAATATAAGTTCTTTGAATACAGATCTACAACTTTAACGGATCTATTCAAATATCTCTAGACATATTCAAGACAGATAAGTAAGAATACTATATTCAGTTATTATATTATTTCTTTCCTTTTTCCAAGACAGAAATAGTTGTTGACAATTAATGCAAAGGAATATTACACGGCTAAGGAATTAAAGGACCTGCCAAAGTCGTTTGGTTTTTTTTGTTATTCCAAGAAAGGATTAAAGGCTGATTATTCTATTTCCAAAAAGAGAATATATCAAGACAGACATTATTGTCTCAGCTCTCGACAGAATTCAAATATATTCTTACATAATACAGAGAGAGAAAATCAACAAGAATAGAGAAAGAAAAAGAAGAACACTCAGTCAACATTCTCAGTCTTCTTCTTCCTCAAGCAGCACTCATTTCTCTCTGAGAACAACCTCTTCAAGATCTATCTCTCAGATATCTACTGCAAGTTCAAGCCTTCTAAAAGAGCAACAAGGAATCTGAAGAACATTTTCTTCCATATCAATCTACTACAGAAGATTTGTGTCTTCAAGAGAAAGCTTCTCCACCATCTATCAAATACTTCAATCAGACAGGGGGAGCTTTACAACAAGTCCACTAGAGTCTTCTCTCAGCATCTTGACAGAGAAGAACACTATACACTCTTTCTCACCTCTCCTGTACAGGGTTAATACTCCCTTCAAATGTGTAACCCCTTAGTGGCAAGACACCTGATCAAAAAATCTAGTTGGTTTTGAGCACCTGAACAAAAGCTCTGTGGTGTGTGGACACCTGATCAAAATCACCTTGGTGTTAGGGCACCTGATCAACCCTCCTAGTGGACTCCTACCAAGGGTGGTAGAAGAGTGGACTACCCAGATTTATTGGGGAACCACTATAAATTCCTTGTGTCATCTATGTGTGATTATTTCTTTGTGCTGTGATGTGTGCTTTTATTTATTCAGTTTTTCTGCTTATATATTTATCTCACACTGCTTACACATATTTATAACACTATTTTAATTCTGCTATAAAAACTAAGGAAAAGTTTTTTATACTCTATTCATCCCCCCCCCCCCCCCCCCCCCCCTCTAGAGTAACTTAAGATCTAACCTCCACTTTCAGAGTCACACCAGCCATCGGAACACGTCAGGCACGTACCGCCGGGCTACAGCCCAAGCACCCCAACCCATCTCCGCACCTATTCTCAGCATGGTAGGATGTTGGGGCGGGGTCTCAAACCCAGCCCCCTTCATGAGAACCTTTCCTAACAGGCCTCATCACCAACTGACCTGGGTCAGTTGGTGATAAGGCATGTTAGGAGTGGTTCTTATCAAGGAGGTCTGGGGATCGAGCCCCAACCTCAACAACCCGCCGCGCTAAGAACAGGCGCAGAGATGGGTTGGGGTGCCTGGACTGCAGTCCTTCTGGCAGGCGTGATTGGCTGTGGTCCGCTAGCTAGTGTGATTCCACGGGGTGCGGTCGGGGCCCCGACGTCCTGCATCAAAAAAGTGCACTTTTTTGATGCAGTACGCCCAGGCCTACCCCGACTTGGTGGAGTCACACTAGCCATCGAAATGTCAGGCACGCACCGCCGGGCTGCAGCCCAAGCACTCCAACCCATCTCTGCTCCTATTCTCAGCATGGTAAGATGTTGGGGAGGGGTCTCGAACCCAGCCCCCTTGATGAGAACCTTTCCTAACATGCCTCATCACCAACTGGCCTGCAGGTCAGTTGGTGATGAGGCCTATTAGGAAAGGTTCTCATCAAGGGGGATGGATTCGAGACCCCTCCCCAACATCCTACCACACTGAGAATAGGCGCGGAGATGGGTTGGGGTGCTTGGGCTGCAGCCCGGCGGTGCGTGCCTGACATGTTCCGATGGCTGGTGTGACTCCACCAGGTCGGGGCGGGCATGGGCGTACTGCATCAGACTCTCTCCCTTTGAGGCTCGCGACCTCATCGGTAGCCGCCTTGAGCTCACGCTGGAGCTCTTTGGAATCTCTTTCCATGGTGAGGTACCACTGAGTCGTCATGTGGGACATCTCTAAGGATCGGAAATGGGCTCGCATGGATTCTTTGACGAGCAGACGGGACCGCAGGGTGCTGAAATAGGCAGCGTCCTCGCATCCATAAAGCCCAAAGGCAGGGGAGAACGCCTCACCTCCCACCTTATCGCTCTCAATCCTGGAGGGGAGGAGCGACGAGCATGAGATCTTGTTGAGATCAGGATCCCATGCGAGCACCGGCTCACCGAGGGCGTCTGGGAGTTTGGCGCCAAGGCCGAAGTTTTAATGGCTGATATGCTTGGACCCGCTAGGAGCATCCTTCGGGTCGCCACCTTTCTGGGCAGCTTTTTGGCTCGCGGAGGGGGTGAGCGGAACCTCCACCTCGCTGAGGTCCACGACCTATTTCGCCTTAGATGTGGATGGGGCGCCTTTGTTCTTTTTCTTGGTGGGGGGCTTCACGGAGAGGTGGCTCGTAGATGGCGGCCGCTTCTTGCCAGAAGTTGAGTCGAGAGGTTCTTGGCACACTTCGGCGGCTGCGAGGGCGAGGGAGCTGGAGGAGAGGACTGCGCTCCTCGCATATAGAGGATGGATGGGGATTTCCCGCTCACCTGCAAAGGCAATGAAGGAGTTAGTGATTAGAATGAAAAAGGGTATGGGAGCTTGTGAGTGAGAGCCGAACCTTCCCCTTGCGGGACCGACAGCAGCGAGTCCACCCTTTGTCGGAGGTAGACAACTTCGAAGTTCTTTCCGTCCAGGTACTGGTAGAGCCTCGCATCATCGCCGCTGAGCGAGGCAGGAGGGCGGTAGGTCCCATCGTCCCTTTGGAGGGGGGAGAAGGGGATGTTGCCAAACGGTCCTTTCACCAGGATGAATTTTTGGTGCCAGTAATGGGCATTGTTCACCGTCTCGCAGACGGTGGCATGCTGGCTCGCAAAGTGGGTTGTCCCATCCTTGTACGCGCGGAAGAAAAAGACTTTGCAGAAAATGAGCAGGCTGAACTCGATCTTCTCCTCCCGCAGGTAGAAGGAGAACGCGACCACCGCAATGATCGCAATCGCCATCAGTTGGCTCAGTAGGACACCGTAGTACTTGAGCACCTGAAAAGTTTACCAAGAAAAGGTTAGCATGCTCCCTGCGAGGCGAGAAAGAACTGTGAGGGTCGAGTAAATTACCTGGCGTATTTCTGGTCAGAGTGGGAGTCGCGGCCCATTTTCGAAATGAGCAATGGGGATGGCGAGCTCGTCAGCGGACGGATCATTGAGGGTGGCAGTGTTCAGCGGGCGGCGAGCTACAAACCCCAAAGGGATGTACCTGTCCACCGTGGCGAGAAACTCATCACCAGTGAGCGATGCGGAGATGAAGGTGTGGTCGCAGAAAGCCTCGCCGCACCTGGCTCGCCCTTCTGATTCCCCCTCGACAACCATGGTGGTAGTACTTGCGAGCTGGGAAAGGAGCGAGTACGAGCTGGAATTAGCGAGAGAGCCTGGAAGAGAGAAGAGAAGCTAGAGAACGGTTAATGTGGTAGTTAAAAGTAAGAGATGGCAACTATTTATAGAAATGAAAAGGGCTGGAAGAAATACGAAGCATTGGGGGGTGCGGATAGTGGAACATGCGGTGATTTTCCAGCACCTTGGGGCCTTACCCACTCCAAATGGGTTAACATCCTGGCGAAGTCCGCTAGCTCGCCACCGGTGAGCCAAAACTGTAGAAAGTAAAAGCCAAGGCCACGAGGGTGAGGCGATGCCTCACGAGACAGACATATTTTAAGCCAAAACAAACATGGCGTGAGCATTGTTAGCATAGTGATACGAAGCATACGAAGCAAGAAAGAAAGCCCGCGAGCGAGTGGGAATGTCCTTATTACAATGTTCTTAATTGTTCAGCACCACCATAGAGGCGGGGGGAAATAGTGGTGAAAGTGCACAGTTAACCTCACTAGAATTCTCTAGAGGGGGGGTGAATAGAGATTAAAAATACTTTGTGCAATTATATATATATGTGTAATAATCACAGATTTAAGCTTCCCACACACCAACAAGAATTAAGCAAGTAAAGAAGAAAAATAAGAAGAAAATCACAGCACAACACAAGGAAATATAGTTGTTCCCCAAACTTTGGGTAGTCCACTCTTCTACCCCCTTGGTAGGAATTCACTAACTTGCACTGTGTCTTTTGATAAGGAGACTCTTAGAACCAGACTGAGTCTTTTGATAAGGAGACTCTTAGAACCACTACAACTGAATTTTTTGAAGAGAGATTCTAAAAACTCTTTTACACAGTTTGAAAATGAAATAAGAAGAAGAAGAAGTAGAACAAGTAGAAGAACGGATATCAATATATGTAAGAAGGAATCTTCTTCCTAGCAAGAAGATTAGAAGCACAAGTATAGTGAATATGATCTCTCTTCTATAGTGAGAAGGAGATTGTAAGCTTTTTCTCTCTTTTGTGAGAGCTTTCAGAATTTGCAGCAGAATGGCTTGAGAAGATGAAGGTTTTTTCTTTGCTGCAGCACACTATCTCTTTTCTCAATTTTCTCACTCTTCACTTGGGAGCTCTTCCTCTTTTTCAAATGTATATGGTGGATCACCTCTTGTCATTCTCTGCCGACCTCCTTCTTATTTATAGCTCTGTTTAAAATATATTGCTAAAGGAGAATAATCAATTTAGCAGACAAAGAAATAGAAAGAGATAAGAGTTTCCATAATCAATATTTTTGTAGAAGGAAAAGAATTCATTCTGATTTCAAATAATATCCATAATAATCTTAATCAAATAAGCCAAGAATCAAATAGAAGGAAAGGTTGATTCAGAACGGCTATAAAAGAATAATATTATTCCATAAAAATCAGATCTACAGAAAGAAGGAAAGAGATCTGGCGTGTTTTTCAATTACTTATAGATATCGACGTGCGTCGATTACTATTCGACGTAAACGTCGATTTCATCATGGCTGGACGTCTAGAGGAGAATAAGGAAGGTGCGTCGACAAAGATGCGTCGACTTTATCAAATGCGTCAACTAGAAGTCAGAGGTACGTCGACTATGATAACGTCGAGTTCTTCTAAGAGTTACTTCGACTCATTCTGAGAGAAACGTTGACTATATTTCGATGTTGCGTCGAATACTATTCGACGCATATTTACTTAGCCTAATTATTCATACTTAGAATTTATATTCTTCATAATTCTAGGGGTTAAGATAAATCATTTCCCCAACAATCTCCCCCTATTTGTCTTAACCCTATATAGAGAGAAATTGTATCAGCTTTTAGTTAACAAAGCAAAGCATTTGTATAGAGAAGAAATATGCTAAGCAATCAGAAGAAGATAGAATAAGAAATTATATAAACAAATTTCATGATCAGTTGACTAATCAGCATTTAAGCATAGACAATTGTTCAAATAGAGTATATCATCATTGTTTAGGGGTAGGAGGAGTTTTTCTTTTCCTAGTGAATACTTTTGTGGGTTGCTCCTTCTCAGTAGCAAGTGATTTCCTCAGCTCCCCCTGAGTCTCAGCAATCTGCTCCCCCTGAGTTAAAGTAGTTTGCTCCCCTTAGGCTTCAGCTTCCTCTTCAGCTTCTTTCTCTGTTCTACTTGCCTCCCCTTGCAATAGATCCACTTATTGTGCAGCTTCTCTTGCTATAATCAGTACATTTGATATCTGCTCTTCAGTATGTAGTTCTGGTACTACTTCATTCCCAATGGTCTTGAGTAGAGCTAAACTGTCAGATTTTGAAGAATGAGGGGTTTTGTGAGAGGGAGTTTTGTGGCTGGAGAGCTGCTCTTCATCTAACCTCTCCCCCTTCTTGACCTTCTTAGCCAAGGAGGTTAAGAAAGATCTGGTGACTTTATAGTAAGAGATAAAGGTCTTCAGGCTTTGCACAGAGGCACTAACCCCATCTATTTGGGTCTGCATGTGTAAGATGGAGGAATGAATCTTGGAGCAGTGCCCATCCAGCATTGCTTGGAATCTTTGGGCTGTGGATTGTATACACTAAGTGATGAGGTTGTTAGTGGATGGAGATGGTTCAAAATGTGTTGGAGGAGGAGGAGTCAATGGAGGAGGAGGTGTTGTATGTGATGAAGGTGAAGAGGGGACTGTATCATTTTGATGAGGTGTATTGGATGGAGAGGGTGGAGGAATAAAGGAGGGTTGAGCAGGTGATTGAGTTGGTATTTGTGAGGGTGTGGATGATGGTGGTACATAAGAGATGTCTGTATGAGGAGGAGGAGGAGGAGGTGAGGAAGGATGAGCAGGAGAGTTGGGAGGAGAAGGAGTCCTTTCAGGAATGGCACCAGGCTTGGGAATTTGCCTGGTCCATTTTGAGAAGAGAGCTATGGACATCCTCTTGCCAGGTGGTATGGGGATTCCTTTTGACCTACATAGGTCAGGGAAGGAGTGGAAGAGAACTTGGCTCATAATTCTCATGTAGGCATTCTCTTTGTGAGAATATTTATAGCCTATCATTTTGAGCAGGCAGCTTGCCCAGTCTACCTTCTTCTTCAGCACAAGGGCCCCCATGATTTTTAGTTGCTGCTTGGGCACTGCATCATGGGCAGAGATCTTACATAGTAATATTTTCCCTACTATGTCTGCCAACAGTCTATACTCCTCAGAGAAGTCTATTTTCTTCAGGCGGATTGGTCTGTCTTTGGAGAACTTCATGGTGATTAACAAATTCTTTATTTCATCAGGGGTAAGTTCCATAGGTTCATCACCTGATAGTGGAATTATTTTAGTTATTCTTTAGAAAATGATTTGCTTTCCCTATTTAAATAAAGATAATATTTGATTGTACCTGATGGTAGATTAAAGGTGGTCCTAATGTGTTCTGCAGAAATTGAGACAGGTGTCTCATGGATTGTTCCTGTGATTTCTCCTTATTCAGATATCTGAACATGAGTCATCAGCTCTGTGAGTTCTGTCTCCAGGAGCTTGCGTCTTCTGGAGATGAGCTTATCCAGACCAGCTTCAGTGAAGAGAGTTATGATGCTCTTATAATTTTCTGCGGCGGCTTGGAAGGATTCGAGGTCAATGTCGAACCCAGAATTTATCTTGGGAGCCATTGTAGCTCAGTGAGAAAGAGGGAGAAATGGCTGGACTGAGAGGTAAGAGGGATGAAAGATGCAGAGTGCGAGAGGATTTCTAACTGAAGAGTCTATTTAAGTCAGGTGAAACGTCGAAATGAGACACAATTCGAGGCATATTCGGTACTACAGTGGATGTGACCGAAAATATTTTAGTATTGCCGCTCTTTTTCATGAAGTCGACGTTACGTTGAGTGGAATTCGATGTAAGCATTCGTACAGTCTGAGGTAAGATGTTAGAGTTTCATATCGACGTATACGTCAATTGGAGTCGACGCATGCGTCGATTTAAGTTTTTATTGATAGTTATCGACGGTGCGTTGATTATAAAATCTACATGACTTTTATTTTCCTGAAAAGTTTTTGGGTTTGCCCTCGAGAGATTATTTCTTCCTGCTCCTAATGTTTTCTAAGACAGTCTTGGACTAATTTTTATAATCAATTAGATTGATTGTACCAACATTGTTTGGCAATGTGGCCAGTTTTATTGCAGATATAACATCTGACTATCTTTAGATTATGGGATTTTGAGTTTAGAGAGGGATAGTGGTGTTGATTAGGATAAACATTTTGATTAGGATAAAAATTTTGGTGAGGATAAAAGTTTTGATTAGGATAGAAATTATGATCAGGATGAATGGGTCCTGAATGGGGGTTAAGATGGAAGATTTTTGGAGGATGGAAGTGTTCTGTCTTTATGTTGCTCTGAGTTTGTATGCGTCGATATCTATTCAACGTATGTTGATAGTTGCGTCGATTTATACTCGGTGCTTTCTCCAGATTGCGTTGATTTGGAATCGATGCATGGAAGAAGTTGCGTCGATTTGAAGTCGGCGTACTTTTATTCAAGCGTCGAATTGAGGTCGAAGCATCTGAGAGATTGCGTCGAGTAGAATTCGACGCACTATCATTCATGCGTCGATATGAAGTCGACGCAATTGTGTTTTCACAAATTTTATTTTTCCCTTTTTCTTATTTTAATTCTTTATGAGTTGTTTCTCTTGGCCTAGTTACCTTCTCAGAAGAAGTTTGAGAGTCATCAGCTAAATAGTATGATGTTTCATCAAATTGGTTTATTTCCTTGAAGTCTTCTACCTTATTTTGTGAGTCTTCTTCTTGGTTTTTTGATTTGATGGGTTTAGTAAATTTAACAGGGCTCATCCAAGCAGGTTTGTTGGATAGAATTAGACTAGTTGCGGGATCAACTCCTAGCCCAAGATTTTTATGTCTTCTTATTTGTTTTTCTGTGATTTTTTAAGTGTTTGGCTTCTCATTCTTATTGATTCTTCAAAAGCTTTTGCTTGGGATACCTTATTCTTAAGGAGCTGGTTTTCTATTTTAGCCCTCTCTATTTCTTTTTCTCTGATGTTAACTCTTAACTCATAATTTTTAGAACAAGTATCCTCTATATTTCTCTGATTTTTAATGACATTAATTTGTTCTTTTAGATTCTTAATTTCTTGTTTAGCTTTTAGTTGATCTAAACATAATCTTTTAAAATCATTTTTGAAATCATCACACAGAAAATCTATGTCATCAAAGATGCTTACCTCATCCTTATCCTCAGATTCCTCTATGAGAATAAGGCTATTCTCTTTATCTTCTTCAAAAGGGATGCTTCCTTCTGATTCTATCTCACTCCATGATTTAGCACCATGTTCTTCCTTTGAGCTTTCAAAAGCCATTAAGCATAGGTCTTCTTGCTTAGACTCTTCATTGTCACTTTTGTATGAGGTGATGTCCTCAGAATCTTTTTCACTCCAAGCTTCTGCAATGAAGCCTCTTTCTTTCTTCTTCCCCTTTTTCTTAAGATCTTTCTTTTTCAGATCTTTCTTCTTCTCAGTATTTTCTGGACATTCTGGTGCAATGTGTCCAGTTTTCCTGCAGGAGTAACAAATGTTTTCTTTAGTAGGAGCTTTATAATACCTTGGTTTTGATTCTCTCCTTCTAGACCCATCTGTCCTGACCCATTTCTTGAATCTTCTGGCCAGGAGGCTGAATAACTCTTCTTCAGTGACAGGGGTCTCCTCCTCTGTTGCTTTAAAGGCAATGTTTCTATCTTTTGAGGAGGTTGGAGTGCTTCCTCTTCTTTCCTTCTCTTCTCTGGTTTTCAGCAGTTGCTCATAGGATTTGAGTTTTCCTAAAAAGGCATCTGTTGAGATTTCCTTTTGTCCTCTTGTATCTCTTATTGCCCATATTCTTGAGTCCCATGAACTTGGGAGACTCATTAACAGTTTGTCATTGATCTCTGTGAGAGAGATCTCTCTATCCAGGCTCCTTAATTGATTGATGATCAGACTGAATCTGTCATACATCTCAGATATGCTTTCTTCATGCTTCTTTTGAAAGTTCTCATATTGAGAGATCAATAGAGCCTTTCTATCTTTCCTTTCATCAGCACTTCCTTCTACCATCTTTGTAAGAGCCTCCCAGATTTCTTTGGCTGATTCACAGTCAACCACCTTTTGAAAGATTTCATCTGAGAGGGTTGAGACAAGAATGTTCACAGCTTTTGCATCACATGTTCCTGCCTTTTTCTCTTCAACTGTCCACTCAGCTTTTGGGACAAGTGTTTGAGTCACTTCACCACTTGAGTCTCTTCTATAAGGCTTGGGAGGACCTGTCAAGATAACATTAAATAATTCTTCATCAATAGAATTCATATAAATCCTAATTCTTGTTTTCCAAATTGCAAACTTTTCAAGATTGCACATTGGTGGTCTGGTGGAAGCATAATCTTTGATTTGTGCCATGTGAAAAATAATTTTAAGAAATATATATATAAGAGGTAGGATCTTTGTGATCAAGGAGTTAACCTTTTTAGATCAACCTATCTCTGATACCAATTGAAAGTGCACAGTTAACCTCACTAGAATTCTCTAGATGGGGGGTGAATAGAGATTAAAAATACTTTGTGCAATTATATATATATATATATATATATATATATATATGTGTGTGTAATAATCACAGATTTAAGCTTCCCACACACCAACAAGAATTAAGCAAGTAAAGAAGAAAAATAAGAAGAAAATCACAGCACAACACAAGGAAATATAGTGGTTCCCCAAACTTTGGGTAGTCCACTCTTCTACCCCCTTGGTAGGAATTCACTAACTTGCACTGAGTCTTTTGATAAGGAGACTCTTAGAATCAGACTGAGTCTTTTGATAAGGAGACTCTTAGAACCACTACAACTGAATTTTTTGAAGAGAGATTCTAAAAACTCTTTTACACAGTTTGAAAATGAAATAAGAATAAGAAGAAGAAGTAGAATAAGTAGAAGAACATAGGTCAATATATGTAAGAAGGAATCTTCTTCCTAGCAAGAAGATTAGAATCACAAGTATAGTGAATATGATCTCTCTTCTATAGTGAGAAGGAGATTGTAAGCTTTTTCTCTCTTTTGTGAGAGCTTTCAGAATTTGCAGCAGAATGGCTTGAGAAGATGAAGGCTTTTTCTTTGCTGCAGCACACTATCTCTTTTCTCAATTTTCTCACTCTTCACTTGGGAGCTCTTCCTCTTTTTCAAATGTATATGGTGGATCACCTCTTGTCATTCTCTGCTGACCTCCTTCTTATTTATAGCTCTGTTTAAAATATATTGTTAAAGGAGAATAATCAATTTAGCAGACAGAGAAATAGAAAGAGATAAGAGTTTCCATAATCAATATTTCTGTAGAAGGAAAAGAATTCATTCTGATTTCAAATAATATCCATAATAATCTTAATCAAATAAGCCAAGAATCAAATAGAAGGAAAGGCTGATTCAGAACGGCTATAAAAGAATAATATTATTCCATAAAAATCAGATCTACAGAAAGAAGGAAAGAGATCTGGCGTGTTTTTGAATTAATTATAGATATCGATGTGCGTCGATTACTATTCGACGTAAACGTCGATTTTATCCTGGTTGGATGTCGAGAGGAGAATAAGGAAGGTGCGTCGACAAAGATGCGTCGACTTTATCAAATGCGTCGACTAGAAGTCAGAGGTACGTCGACTATGATTACGTCGAGTTCTTCTAAGAGTTACTTCGACTCATTCTGAGAGAAACGTTGACTATATTTCGACGTTGCGTCGAATACTATTCGACGCATATTTACTTAGCCTAATTATTCATACTTAGAATTTATATTATTCTTAATTCTAGGGGTTAAGATAAATCGTTCCCCCAACAAGTGGCGAGTGAAAGAAACAAACAACAATAATGTATAACTATTCAGTAATTATGCCATTTCTAGCGGTCGTGACCTCGCACACCGGAGCGCGGCGGAATTCTCGAATAGTGGTACTCGCAGACCAACTGGACCTCACATTGCATCAGCCGTATATAGTCCTCGATTCGCGCGAGGTACACCCCTGGAGAGGTGACCTCGCCGCGAGCGACCTACTGCACTTCGGCGAGGACAGGGGTGTTCGCATCCTCCATGGTGGCGAACCTCTCCTCGTAAGTGGCCTGATTCAACCAATCCTGATCGTACAGTTCTCGCAGCATCAAGGTGTGCTTCTAGAATATCTCGGCTACTCGCCTCTTCATCTGTTCCGGATCGCCGAGGTCCCCCAAGAAATCTGCGACCTGGCTCGTCGAGGGTGGGGGAAACATCTCCACCTCCCCGTGCTCGGACTCGGTAGACGGGGTTGGAGGAACACCTATGAATGAAAAAAGTCAATATAAGAGGCAGCGAGAGAGGTAAGCAATAGAAATTATCTAACCTGGCGAGTTGAGAATGGTACGGGGTCGTGGGCGAGAAGAGCTCGGTTGGCCCTTGAAGGCCTCAGTGAAGGACGGGGTGACGGACTTTCCCAAGCCAGTGCGGTGATCCGTCCCTTCGCCAGCCCGACGTTCTACATGTAACGAGCCACCCGGGCTTCGTTGGCCAAAAGTTTCAAACCCGGAGGTAATGATGTTCATTTTTGGTGGATTCGGCGAGCCCGCTGGAGTGGGGACTCGCTCCTCTGAATTCGCGAGAGGAGACCCTGCAAGAATAAATAAGGCGGGCCAGCGATCAATGAAGAGCGAGAGAGGACAAGATAAACGGCTTACCAGGACGCAAGGGTGAGGCTCGCAGGTCGGCGGTCCTCCCATCCGAGGGAGGATCAGTCCTCCCGAGGGGCGGGGGAGAGACCCCATTGGAGACGGCCTGATGAGATTCTTCTCTGTTGGACGGTCCTGTGAGCAAGGAAACAGAGTTAAGCAAATACTATTTGGTGTATCAAGTCTTTTCTAACAGAACCTATGAGGCGAGCTCGTGGCGGGGAGAGGGAGATAGCGGAGATTACTCATCCTCTCCAGACGGCCATCGGATGGTCTTAGACCTCTTAACCTGAGACCGGGGCGGGGCAGGTTATGGAGAGATCCAGGGGGCGTGCTCGGCAGCTTTATCCTTTTGGACCATCTACGAGGCCTTGAGGCGATTGAGTATCTCCTCCTTCTTGGACATCTCGCAGGGAGCAGTGGCGAGCAGGAAGAGAAGTGAGAGGGAAGAAAAAAGTTCATGCACCGGCCGGAAGGAAGGGTATTTATAGCAGCGGGCATGGGTCCCACCAAAAGATTCTCAACACGTCACCAAGGGACTGGCAAACACCAGGGGTTGGATGTTTCTTCGCGAGCCTAAAATAGCCTCACGAAGAGCGGGGATTGTGTACAACCCCTGTGTCCGCCAGCGGGTGAGTAGAAGCGAAGGAACCATCAGGCGAAAGGAGTAGGAAGGCTAGCGAGCCAAAGTGTCGGGTGAGCCAGGCTCTCGCCAGTCGCTCGTAGGAGGGAGAGCGGGCAAAGTGCCTCGTCGGTTACTCGCAGGGAGGAGAGCGAGCCGAGCCACTCGGTTCACGAGAGTGACCCTTATGGGTGGCTCACCCATTCCTAGATTCATGATCATTTTACATAAGTACCCCTGGTGTTCTGCAGTTAGCCACTCCAAACAGCGGAGTCTGGCTGTTGGCAGACCATTTTGGACTGCGTATAGCAAACGAGTAAGGTAGAATCCCGCTATTAGCAGATCAGACTTAAAAATTATATATAGACCCTGAAGGGAACCTTGGGAGAAGGATTCGGGTCTCAGTTCTCTGAGCTTCTTCCTCCTTAGGTGATCTTGTCTTAGCTCTCAGGCTCTCCAAGGTGCCCAGTCTCAGCTTTGGCTTGGGAGGGTAAGCGCTCAAAGATCTTTCGGGTGTGTGGTGGGACCTCCTCGCTGCGACCAAGGGTCTGTGTTTAGTTCCGAGTCTCCGGTCAGTTCCTTCCAAGGAATCAGTAAGTGCCAGCTGCTCCTCAAGTTGTTGAGGCCCCGAGCTCCACAAAGAAGACATGTCCTGGTTTTAATAATATTCATTATGATGGTAAATTCTTTCAATACATTTTAGTAATTTTCTTTTTAGTTATGAATTTTGAATATATATGTGATTTTGATAGATCATGTTTGACATCAAGGAGTGAACACACTACAATTTTTGTTTTGAAAAGAACATATTGAACATTGATCTTTCTTTTAGACTTTAAACTTTCTTTTAGATCATGTTATTTCTCTAATTTTGTTGATGAAGGCTAAGGTGCTTAATAGCCTAATAACTTGATTTAATTAATATATCTTATAGCAAATTTATAGTTCAATTTGTATGAATACTATATGATATATATAGGCAATGATTATAAGAAAGATAGATAGGTCATCAAAATAAAAATATGATTTTGAATTTTGATTAATTTGATTTATAAACTAATTAAGTTTTAAGAGATAAAATCATATTTCCAATAATATATAAGATGACCATTACATGATAGCTAAAAAAATAAAAAAACAAAAAGAAAAAGAAAATGACATTAAAGCATATCATGAAGTAGAAATTTGTATATTTCATTTTGAAAACATTCTACTTCATGCATTTGGCGATACCTAATGAATAAGAGATTTAGGTATCCAAAGGGGACCAAGTGTGGTGGTTCCTTTGGGTACCCAAATATAATGTGTAGGTTTGTGCGTAGAAAGTGATGAATGGGTCCTATCATGTGAAGTTAATGTTTCATTTTTAATTTTGGGTCTCCATTCAAATCTTGGTTTATTGTTATTCTTATGCATCACATTTCTATTGTGATTATCAAAAGTATTGTTCATATTAAATTTTTGCATATTTGAATTTAATTTGGGAGATACATGATTTTGTAAATAATAGTGATTTGGATTTTGATTTACAAACATTTTGTGTTTCTCACTCCCATTATTAGGTTTAGTTAAGATATTCATATTAATACTCAACTTGCTTTTAGATATTGCTTGATATTGTGAATTTGTATTTATAATTTTCATAAGCAAGTTGATTTTTTATTTTAATTCATCATTTTTGATCATAAGATTGTGTCTAGCTTTATTATAAGCAACTGTGTTATTTTTAAGAGTGGAAACAATTGAGTCAATATGAGTTTGATAGTTATTTCTAAATTCTTCAAATGTTTCATCCATCTCCTTGATTTCAATTTTATAATTTTGGCACGTAGCACAATCACTTTTCAATGGTGAATTTTCTAAAGACAATTTTTTATTATGTTCTTTTACAAAAATAAGTTCCTTTCAAATTCCTTGTATTTTTCATTAATATCATTATAATCAAAACAAGGAGAAAGGTTTTCTTGAGAAGAATTTTGTAGATCAATAATTTTAGCATTTGATTTTAAATTTTTATTTTTCATACGCAATTTTGAGTTTGCCTCTTTTAACTTTTTAATTTTTCATTTAGCTTTTTGAAGCATGTGAAATGAGAAAACTGAATTTGTAATGAAAAGAGAGGAACTAGTTTTGCTTACAGTGCTATCGGACGAATCAAGATTTGAACTCAAGGTTTCTTCTTCGTCTTCTAGGCCTCCTCCTTTATAGATGAATTTTCATCTTCTCTCGATGAATTGTTCTCTTTGTCTAAGCCGATTTCCATGATTTCCATGATTTTGCTATGAGAGAGATCTTCTTGAATATTGGTGGATGTTTGTATGTCCTTCTCCTCCTCTGTTTGTTCCATACCTGCAAGAGGAAGATCATACATTTCTTCAAGAAATTTCTATATTTTGTATGCACTAGAAAAACAATATTTTAATTTGAAAACTTCATTTGATAGACCACAAAATAAATAGTGTTTGGTTTTTGCATTTAGATGACGTTCTTTTTTATTTGATTCACCAGATGGTCTTACTATTGCTAAATTCTATGCTTCGATATCTAAGGTTTTAATAAATTTTTCAATTAAAAATTCCATTCTCTATAGTTTGTCCCTTTAAATAAAGGTGGTGCTAGTGACTTTTCTTCTTCATAAAAATTTACCCCACTAATAGAAGCGAGATCATGAGACATCATATATTCCCGATTGTTAAGCCGATTTGGAATAACTTGCCTCGGATACCACTTGTTGGATTTGTAGGCGGCCTTAGAGGGGGGGTGAAAAAGGGTTTTCAAACTTTTTAATATATTTTGGAATACTTGAAATAATAAGAGATCAAAATAGTGATTTTGAATAAAGATCTAAATTGTTTTATAATGAAGGATAGGATAATAAATAATTTAGATAAATGAAGATCAAATAAATTTTATTACACAAAGAGAGACATGATTATTATTAATAAAATTGATTACAAAATTTGATTTCAATGATGCTAGAAATCAAGGCGAAATATGAAAGGCTCTTTTTGTTTTCTATATCGACTCGTATCCCCACGAACCGGTTGGATTTAGCTGATCCTTCCCCGGATACGGCCTCAAGCCGCTCTAGCCAATCCTTCCCCGAATATGGCCTCGAGCACCCCCTAGATCTACACCCTAGACCTAGTCGCCAACATGAGGTGAATTTTTGCCCTAAGTCCTACCCAGAATTAGTTGCCAACACGAGGCAAATTCACTAAACGATTACAAGAAAAGATGTGCAATAAATGACAACAATATAAAACTCCCTATATAGATCTCTTGGAGAAATAGACGAAGACCCACAGAGTATGATCGTAGTCGATGCGGTCTTTCATCACGATGATGATGCATGTTGAAAGCTTCTCCACGGATCTCCTTAAGCCTTCATGGATTTGGGGAAGAATCTCTCTGAATCTTCCTCTCTATGTTGTGGCACAAAGCTCTGGAATTTAGGATCATAAGAGGATGAAAAAGATGGATCCAAGGGGTCCTTTTTATAGTCTTGGAGCTAGCGCATGCGCTATTGCTACCATCGACGCTATCTCGGATTAGGAAATATTCTCCGCATGAGAATCCTTCATTTTAAGCAAGCCGACCGCCTTCCTCTGTTGCTTTGCGCTATCGCCTACACTAGTAGATATTGTCCGTGCTAGGTGTTATCGCCTGCGTTAGATGTTATCGCCTGGCGCTATCACTTTCTGTAATTGCTTCCCGAAATTACTCTAATCAGTGCTAGCGTCTGCGCTAGGTGCTACCGTCGGCGCTAGTGGGCATGTTGGAGTTCTGGCTTCAAATTTGGGCGCAATCTTCTTATGTTATCTTTAAGTCATGTGGACTTGTTTTCCTGCACACTTAAACACACAAGATCAAATGCACATAGGATTTGTTATTCTCAAACCTAGGAGATGCGGAAGACCATGTTCCAACACTCTACATCATGAACCCCTAGCTTCTGGGCTATCACTGCTTCGTATTCTGACTGGTTGTTGGTGATGGGGAAATGTATCACCATGGCTTGATCTATCTTTATTCCATGGGGATTTCCAATACCACCCCTCCTCCCAAAGATTTTCTTCCCGAGGCCCCATCCACCAGCAGCTTCCAGGGGATGTGAAGAAGGGCTTGCTCCTCTTCCATCTCAACCACATAGTCTGCCAGAAAGTCTTCTATGACCTGGGCCTTTATCGATAGTTGAGGGACAAAAGTGATGTCGAATTCGCTTAGCTCTACTAGACACTTCGCGAGCCTCCCTGAGTGCTTTACCCCCTCGAAGATTTTGCGAATGGGGTGGTCGGTCACTACTTGGATCAAATGGGCTTGGAAGTATGGTCTGAGATTCCTCGCTGAGACAACCAGGGCGAACGCCATGTTTTCCAAAATCGGGTATCAAAGCTCCGCCTTCTTTAGTACCCTACTTACGTAGTAGATGGACAGCTGCTTCTTGCCCTTCTCTCAGACCAATATGGAGCTCACAACCTCTACCCCAACTCCAAGATACAAGGCTAGGCCTTCCTCCTCCTTAGGCCCTTGGAGAAGCAGAGCCTTGGTGAGCTGACCCTTTAAGGCTTGGAAAGCCTCCTCGCACTCTTTTGACCACTGAAATTTTTGATTGCCCTGTAACACTTTGAAGAAGGGTGAGCATTTCTCCCCTACCCAGGAGAGACACCTACTCAACCCTGCGAGCTTTCCCATTAGGCGTTGGACTTTCTTAGCATTATGCGGCGATTCCAGTTCCATTATAGCCTTCACCTTATCTGGATTGGGCTCTACCCCCGCCGGGGTAAGGAGGTGACTTCAAAACTTTCCCTTGCTAGCCCCGAATACACACTTCAAGGGGTTCAGCCTTATCTTGAACTTGCGTAGAGTGGTGAAGGTTTCTTTGAGGTCTTAGAGGTGAGAGCTCACACTCTTGCTCTTCACCATGAGGTCATCTACGTACACCTCCATGTTCTTCACCCTCTGCTCCCGAAAGACTAGAACCATCATTCTTTGCTATGCCGCCCCTGCATTATTTAGCCCAAAAGGCATCATCTTATACCAGTAGGACCCCTCCCCCATGATGAAGGAGCTATCTTTGATGTCTGGTGGGTGCATCCTGATGCGCAAATCTCGCACACCGCTATAGGCGGTAGCTAGACTGCGGCACGAAACGGCAGTGTACTGATCGTTCAAGTAATAATATGAGGATGTAAATCCCCAAGTATCGAATCTCTCAAGGAACACAGTAAGGTGGAGTTTACTATTGAGGCAGGACTTGAGATTGAAGTCATTTATGTCGGA
Organism: Dactylorhiza incarnata; assembly: GCA_033032865.1. Lineage (NCBI taxonomy): Eukaryota > Viridiplantae > Streptophyta > Magnoliopsida > Asparagales > Orchidaceae > Dactylorhiza > Dactylorhiza incarnata. The sequence continues at coordinate 4,925,380 of JAWHQI010000033.1, read as the reverse complement.
TGGATGCGAAAGGGGGTGATTTGGTTTGTGGAAAATAAAGTAAAAGAGCTACAACTACTCCTATGCAATGCCGCTATGCAATGCTTCGCTTGGCGGGATGGAGACTAGGCAGGCCTTGAGCACACTGCGTCGCAAGGGCGGATGTACAAGTAGGCAAGCAGAATCAAACTGTGCAGGCCTTGAGCGCACTGCTTCATTAGGCGAATGGATTACACGGGCCGCTATGCCACGCTTCACTAGGCGGATGGATGAGAAGGAAAGCGGATGGAATGGTTTGCACCGGTGGAGTCAAGGTGGATTACATGGGCCGTTAGCACCGCTTAGCTTGGCGGATGGAAGAGTAGGCACACAGAATGGGCGAGTAGTCAGGCGGAATGGATGGTGGAATGGGGGCGCTCCTCAAATCACATAAACCACAAACATAACCACAAAACCATGGAAAATTACACTAATAATATTTAGGGTTTATGGACATCATTCATATAGAAACATATAACCACACACATCAAATAGAATCAGCAAAAATAACAAGGAGGAGGTAAGATTACAACCGAAGCACGAAGACTCGTCGGAGATTCACGGCCGGAATCTAGGGTTGTCAATCCTCGTCCGGGCTCTGTATTCAACTGTCGTCCAGGGTAGAAGAGGGCTGTCACTACCTCCCAATGGACCCGTCTTCTTTGTCAATAGCCTTCAGCCATGATCTTGCCGGAGAACTCCAAGGATATAGTGCAAAATCCGTTGAAATGGAGCTTGGAAGCTTCTGAATGATGGAGGAGGCCGAGAGGATACTCTGGCTCGAGATTGGCGTGAAGAATATGTTCAGAGCACCTCCAAATGGTGGGCGGCGATGGAGCGGAGAAAATGGCGCAGAACTGGAGCTCTTGGACGCGGGAAAGAAGATTGATCCTTCTAGGGCGGAATCTGCAGCTTATATAGAAAATCAGTCAGAAATTGGTCACGCACGGTCGAACGCACGGTCGTGCGTGGACCGTGGGATATTTAACAAACATAAAGGCTAGGAAGACGAAACAGGTGCGCCCGTTTGTTTTACTCACGCACGGTCGAAGACGGCTGTGCGTAAAAATGCATGGGTAAATTCAGAAAACTCGAAATCCGGCAACCAATAGGAGGTCGTGTGTTTTGTTCGCGCATGGTTGAGGCCAATCGTGCATGAAGAAAATGCACGAGCGGGGCAGATCACCATATTGACCAGCCGATCATAACGCATGATCGCAGCCGACCGTGCGTCAAGAAAACGCACGACCGTGCGATTCATACAGGATGAATTCTGGGCAATATGGACGATCTGCCCACCTGCACAATGAAACCACACGCTGGGAACACACCTCCAGCACAAGTACAATAATAGCAAAAGAATGGGGAGCACAATGTGCTTGCCCCCAACAAAATAGTGCGCACTTGCACACCACAACGGGTCTAAATGAGTACTTAAAGTGAAAGCGCGAACAAGACATAATTGTCCAAACCTACATGCTAAAAACACAAAGGCAACAAGATCAAATACAAGTAGGATTTGTTATTCTCAAATCAAAGGGATGCGGAAAACCATGTTCCAACAGATGGGAGTAGAGAATCTTCATTCTGTAGATTCAATCCATTAAGCTCTTCACGTAGAGCTGGTTCCTGCAAAATATCTTTGCTAGAGGTGGTATTCCTCTCCTCATTCAATATGCTAGTTTCATCGAAAGACACATGCATGGACTCTTCTATCTTAAGAGTTGATTTGTTATAAATTCTATATGCCTTACTAGAAAGAAAGTACCCAAGGAATATACCTTCAGCAGACTTTGCTTCAATTTTCCTTAGATATTTCTTATCATTGTTATGCACATAGCATTTACAGCTAAAAATCTTAAAATAGTTAACCTTGGGCTTTTTATTCTTAAGTAATTCATAGGGTGTTTTACCCTTAAGTTTGTGTATCAAACTCCTGTTCACCATATAATTTGTCGTGTTCACTGCCTCTGCCCAAAAAGAGAGTGGAAAGTGAGCATTAGCAAGTAATGTAGTTGTTGATTCAATTAATGTTCGATTTTACCTTTCATCTACCCCATTTTGTTGAGGAGTTCTAGGAGCAGAGAAACATTGCCTAATCCCTTCTTTTCCATAGAATTCTCTCATTAGAAGAGATTCAAACTCAGTTCCATGATCACTTCTGATCAATGCAACTAGAGTAGAGTACTCAATCTTGATGGACTTGAGAAAGTCTGTCAGAACATTGAAGGTGTCAGACTTGTTCCTAAGAAAGAACACCCAAGTGAATCTAGAGAAGTCATATACAATAACTAAAGTGTAATGTTTCCCTCCTAGACTCTATATTGCAGTGGGTCCAAAGAGATCCAAATGTAGTAAGTACAAAATCCTAGGTGAATCACTCTTGGATAAAGATTTAAAACTACTCTTGGTCTGCTTTCCTAGTTGACAAGCCTTACAGAGTCCTTCCTTCTTGTATGAACCAGAAGGCAGTCCTCTTACTAGATTGTCCTTAGAGAGCTTAGAGATAGTTCTAATGTTAATATGTCCTAGCCTTTTATGCCATAATATATTTGTTTTACTTATTGAATGAAATAAACAAATGTCTGAATTGGCAGAGTCAAAATTGACTAAATAAATATTTCCATGTCTAATACCAGATAACACATTAATGTTTTCATTATTGGTAATAAGACATAAGGAATGATTAAAAGTTACCTGATAACCTTCATCACATAGCTGGCTTATGCTAATGAGGTTATGCTTGAGACCCTTGACATATGCTGCCTCTTTGAAGGTAACTGCTCCAACTTTGATTTTTCTATATCCTTTGGTTTGTCCACAGTTAGAGTCTCCAAAAAACACTTTGGGTCCAAGCTTTGCCTTGTAATTGCTTAGGTTGTCCTTGTTTCCTGTCATGTGCTTACAACACCCACTATCCAAATACTAATGTTCCTTTATGTGTGGATAGCTTTGTACCTGCACAACAAAAAATAAACTAGTTGTTCTTGACCCAGACTACCTTGGGTCCTTTTGTCTTACCACAAAAATCTGAAATGTAATAAATCTCAGGCTGATCCTTATAGCCTTGTGGATGATATCTCCTTGGAGGAATAATCCACTCAGTAAAGGGATTCTTAGTATGTTGAGAATGAGAATTCTTCAGATATGCAGTATACTTTTCGTTTGACGAACTTGGCTGAGTTCGTCGATCGTCGTTCGACGAATAGAAGTAATTTCATCGAGCGCCGTTCGAAGAATAGCTATACTGAAAGTCTGTGTTCAGCGTTCGTCGATCGCCGTTCGATGAATTCATGTGATTTTGTTGAGCGCCATTTGACGAATTCTTCTGAGTTCCTTTATTCTTAACATCCTTACTTGAGATGTTCTTACCTACTTCTATTGCCTCTTTGATCTTGGCAGAAATGAACTTCACTGGAGTAGATAAAATATTTTTCTTAAGAAGATGTGGCTGACTTGATGATGCACCCAAGCCCAGTTTGTCATTGAGTCTCGCATTCACAGTGCTTGTGATGTCCATCAGTTTGATGCTTCTCCAATTGAGGGATTCTTCAAATTTTTTTGCCTCAGATAATTTGTTCTCAATGAGGACAATGTGTTCTCTGGAGGTAGCCAGTTCTTTCTTAAGATTGGCATTATCTTCAGTCAGTTGATTCATTTCAACCAACTTATTTCTGAGAGAAATTATTTCTTTCTCAGATTTAATTAAATCTAAACAAAGAGTTTTGAATTCATTTTTAAAATCATTTGAATTAAAATCGAAGGTAGATATTACCTGATCACTGTCATTGTTAGATTCTGATTCATCTAAATTATTTCCTGAGGCATTGATAGCCATCTTGCAGAAACTTCTTTCATCTTTATCATCTTTATCATCACTAAAGCTAGATGATGATGCATGTTCTGAATCATTGCATGAGTCATAAATAGCCATCAAGCATTGATCCTTTTCATTTGTATCATTTTCATCTTCAGTGGAGCTGGATGATGACTCTGACTCAATATCACTCCATGTTTCAGCTACAAAGCCTCTTCCCTTGTGTTTGTGTTTGTGGGAGGATGGCTTGCTGGAGTGCATCTTTTCTTCTTTATCTTTTCTCTTGTCCTTCTTTTGATTTTCTGGACACTCGGGTAGAAAGTGTCCAGGCTTCCTCCAGCCAAAACAAATAATTTCCTTAGAGTTTGTTTTGTCATACCTTAGTTTTTCTTTGGATGTGAAATCCTTCTTTCTGAGGTCTATTCTAGCCATTTTGTAATCTCTTTTAGCTAGTAGGCTCATAAACTTCATTTCTCCTGGAGCTTTATCTTCCTCTTCTGTTGTTTGGAAAGCAATGCTTCTCTCCTTTTTGGTGGCTGGAGAGGAGGTAGATTGTTTAGCCTCTCTAGACTTGATAAGTTGCTCATAGGATTTTAATTTGCCTAACAAGGTCTTAGTAGAGATCTCATTTAGGCTTCTGGCTTCATTGATTGGCCAGATCCTTGAGTCCCATGTGCTGGGAAAGCACATTAGGATCTTATCATTCACTTCAGTGATTGAGATCACTTTATCCAAAGACTTCAATTCATTTATTATGAGACTGAGTATGTTGTACATGTCTGCTACTGTTTCAGTTTCTCCCTTCTTTAAGTTTTAATATTGAGAGATGAGATGAGATGAGATCTTCTATCCTTTCTCTCATCTGCAGAACCTTCAACCATGTTGGTGAGGGAATTCCAGATATCCCTAGATGAGGTGCAGTCCACGACCTTCTAGAATATTTCATCAGATATTGTTTTTGCCAATATGTGCATTGCTTTGGCATCTGCATTTCCTTGTTTCTTCTGAGCATCTGTCCACTCAGGAGGTGGAACAGCATTAGTGTTGGTTGTTGCTTCAGTACTTGTTGATGCTAATTGAGTAGGAGGTACTGTCAAAATGGAATTAAAAATATCCTCATCAATAGAATTCATATTTAATTTGATCCTTGCCTTCCATAATGCAAACTTGTTAAGATTGCACATCGGAGGTCTTATGCTTGAGTAATCTTTGTTCTGTTCCATGAGTTCTTAGAAAAAGAAAACTCTAGAAAAAGTTAAGATCTAATTGATCTTTTGATTCAGGTGTTAGCCTGTGTATCCAATCAACCAACCTCTGATACCAATTGAATGTGAGGTATTAGATCTTAGCTTTACTCTAGAGGGGGGTGAATAGAGTATTAAAAGTTTTTAACTTATTTTATAGCGGAATTAAAATAGTGATATATATGTGTGTAGCAGAGTGAGTATAAAAGCTAGACATAACTCACAGCATAGTACAGAAAGAGAAATGCAATCACAGCAGACACAAAGATCTATAGTAGTTCCCCAATCAATCTGGGTACATCTACTCTTCTACCACCCTTGGTAGGAATCCACTAGGTTTTTGATCAGGTGCCCTATCACCACTGAGCTTTTGATCAGGTGCTCAAACCAAATCACAGGTTTTTGATCAGGTGCCCTGCCACAAAAGGTTTAACTTTTGAAGGGAGTTAGAACCCTATACAAGATGAGGTAAAATAAACAAAAAGGTGTTTATGAAGTTCTTCTCTGTTAACAAGATCTGAGAGAATACTAGTAGGTTGTTGTGTTGTAAAGCACCCCCTGTCTGATAGAATTTCTTGACAGATAATGGATGGAGCTTTCTCTTGGATGTAAAAGATCTTCCTTGATAGTAGATGAATCAGAGAGAAAATGTTTCTCAGATTATTGTTGCTCTTTGAAGATTAAGAACCAGTAGCTGAAACTGAGAGAAGATTGTTGATGTTCTCAGAGAATGAAAATGTTGCTGTTTAATGAAGATCTCTGTATTTCTCTCTACTGTATTACTTCTCTGGTCTTGTCTTTCTATTTCTCTATTGTATCTCTCTTCTTCTCTTCAACCCTTTTCTTAGGTATATGTAACTGACTTGAAATTCAAATCTTTTGGTAAAGGAATAAAATAATTGTTGGAACATGGTCTTCCGCATCTCCTAGGTTTGAGAATAGCAAAACCTATGTGTATTTGATCTTGTGTGTTTAAGTGTGCAGGATAACAAAGTCCACATGACTCAACGATTACATAAGAAGGTTTCCCCCAAATTTGAGCCATCAAATCCAACACTCCCACTAGCGACGGTGATAGCACCAGTCGCCTGGTGCTAGCGCTAAGGAACCGCTGAGAACGGATACTGGGTTTGACAAAATTGATCTTGCGTTCGACGATCCTGCGTTCGACGAATTTCCGTTCGACGAATATTGAAGCGTGCTCGACAGACTGCTTACACTACCGTGGCGCGCTAGTACTAGCGCTGGCGCTAGCTTTCGTTCGACGAACTGTAAGCTGCGCTCGACGAAATGCTCATCACTGCGTTCGACAAAAATTCGCTTGATGAACTGTAAGCTGCGCTCGACGAAAATTCGATCGACGAAAAGATTGCTTAAGTGCAATGCTGGGAGTACATATAGAAGTAGATAGTGCCTGGCGGTATCCAATAGCGTAGGCGGTAGCGGGGAGCACAAAAGGCAAGAGAGAATTGTTTCCATGGATTAAAGAATCTGCCGCGCGGAATATGTCCTAAAATGGGATAGCGTCGGCGGTACCACTAGCGCAGGCGCTAGCGCTGAGACAATAAAAAGGACCCCTTGGCTCCGTCTTCCTCATCCTCTTCAGATCCAAAAATTCCAGAGCTTCGTGCCACAACATAGAGAGGAAGGTTCATAGAGATACTCCCACAAATCCATAAAGGCTTAAGGAGATCCGTGGAGAAGATTTCAACACGCGTCATCATCGTGACGAAAGACCAGATTGACTATGATCATACGCTGCGTCTTCGTCTACTTCTCCAAGAGATCCACATAGAGGGAGTTTTTATATTATTGTCTTTTTATTTCACATCTTTTCGTGTAATCGTGTAGTAAATTTGCCTCGTGTTGGCGACTAGGTCTGGGTAGGACTTAGGGCAGAAATTCGCCTCGTGTTGGCGACTAGATCTAGGTTAGGTCTAGGGGGTGCTCGAGGCCATATCCAGGGAAGGGTTGGCTAGAGCGGCTTGAGGCCATATCCATGGAAGGATCAGCTAAAGCCAACCAGTTCGTGAGGATACGAGTCGGTATAGAAAACAAAATGAGTCTTTCATATTTCGCTTTGATTTCTAGCGTCATTGAAATCAAAATTTTGTAATCAATTTTATTAATAATAATCATGTCTCTCTTTGTGTAATAAAATTGATTTGTTCTTCATTTCTCTAAATTGTTTATTATCCTCTCCTTTATTATAAAACAAATTAGATCTTTAAACAAAATCACTATTTTGATTTCTTATCATAAGCTAGTATTTCAAAATATAATATAAGTTTTTAAAAACCCTTATTCACCCCCCCCTCCCCCTCTAAGGGCGCCTACCGATCCAACAAGTGGTATCAGAGCCAGGTTATTCCAAATCGGCTTAACAATCGGGAATAATGGCGTCTCATGATCTCGCTTCTATTGGTGGGGAAAATTTTTATGAAGAAGAAAAATCTCTTACACCACCTTTATTCGAAGGAAGAAATTATAAAGGGTGGAAATTATTAATGGAAAGGTTTATTAAAACATTAGATATCAACTCTTGCGATATAGCAATAATAAGACCAGCGGATGAATCAAATAAACAAGAGCGTCACCTAAATGCAAAAGCTATGCATTATATTTTTTGTGCTTTATATCAAGATATTTTCAAAATAATATATTGTTTTTCTAGTGCATACAAAGTATGGAAATTTCTTGAAGAAATGTATGATTCTCCTTCTACAAGTATGGAACAATCGCAAGAACCGGAGAATATGCAAGCTTGCACAAGTCTTCAAGAATGCTGCTCTCATGACGGATCAATGGAGCACACATCAAATGGAAAAGAAGAAGAAGTACTGTCTTCGGAAGAGGAGTGCCAAAAAGATGTAAAAGAAACGATATGCTCAAATCGTGCCTCTCCTGAAAGCAATGTAAGGAAATCAAATCCCATTTTCTGTACTTCTATTTCTACATTACAAATGTTTCAAACTACAAAGCGCAAAATTAAGAAATTAAAAAATGCTAATAAACATTTGAGCTTAGAAAATAAAAATTTAAAGGAAAAAATTAATGAAGAATCAAATTCTAATTTATCTAGTTCTACACATGGCTCCTTAGTTGAAAACACCAACACTTGTGTAGAATATAATGATATTGAAAAAAATTTAAGGAACTTGAAAAAGAAAGTATTTGTATAAAAGAACATAATGAAAAATTATCTTTAGAAAATTCATCTTTAAAAAGTGATTGTGATACATGCAAAAGTTATAAAATTGAAATTGAAGAGATGGACAAAACATTTGAGGAATACAGAAATGAATATCAAAACCATATTGATTCAATTGTTTCTACTCTTAAAAATAGTACAATTGTTTATAATAAAGCTAGAAATAACTTAAAGATTAAAAATAATGAATTAAAAACTAAAATCAACTTGATTAAGGAAATCATAAAGAAAAATTCTCAAAACATACATTCTCAATATAATGCAAAATCCAAAAGCAAGTTGAATATGATTTCTCAAAAGTTGAATAGCCAAAACTTCAAAAGATTGAAAATGAAATTCCAAAATACAGTCATTACTATCATTTACAACATCAATCTTCTCCCAACGTAAAATTAAATATTCACAAATTTCCTATGAAAAATACTTTCAATAATCATTACAATCATAATCATCAATATAAAGATTATCACAATGGAAATTTCACATATAAGATTAACACTAAACCAAAGTTTGAATGGAGGCCCAAAATTAAAAATGAAACATTAACTTCACATGAAAGGACCCATTCATCTCTAACTACCCACAAACCTACACGTTATATTTGGGTACACAAAGGAACCATCCCACATGGTCCCCTTTGGATACCTAAAACTCTTATTCATTAGGTATCATCAAATGCATGAAGTAGAAACTATTCAAAATAAGATATACAAATTTCTACTTCTTGATGTGCTTTAATGTTCTTTTTTATTTTTTTTTTGTTTTCCTTTTGAACTATCATGTCATGGTCATCCTATATAGTATTGAAAATATGATCCTATCTCTTAAAAGCTTAATATGTTTATAAAATCAAATTGATCATATTCAAAAGTCATATCTAATTTTGATGACCTATCTATCTCTCTCATATTCATTATCTTTAAATATCTTTTATTAATATAAATCAAATTCTAAATTTGCTATAAGATATTTTTAAGAAAAAATTAAATCAAGATATTAGGCTATTAAGCTTTTTAGCCTTCACCATCAAGTGGTTTAGAGAAATAACATAATCTACAAGAAAGTTCAAGATCTAAATGAAAGCTCAACTTTCAATATGGTTATCTTTGTTTGCAACAAAAAATTATATTGTGTTCACTCCTTAATGTCGAACATGATCTAAACCATCACTATTGTTCACCTATCGAAAATCACTGAAATGTATTGAAAGAATTTACCCTCATAATGATTATTGAATTCACAAGCACCACTATGATCTATTGATGTCCTTTGCTACAATTCTCTAACATCATATATCTTAATTCATATCAAAAGTCTTCTAAAAATAATTATTTCTATCACAATTATGTGAATTATAATTGATATATTAATTGATGACAATAGATATTATAATTACATACCATGGTTGGTGTATTATGTGTGTATTGTGATTTATTTCTAGTTTAGACATTTGAATCATCTTGATATCAAATCAAATAGAATCGTCACTCCATTCTAGGTCTATAAGTTGAAACACTATCAAACCTTGGTATAACATTAATCTCAAACTTATTATACTAACATTGTCGCCTAAAGAATATTTGTGTCTATGATAGGCTTTATATGTTTACCAAGATATACAGGCTGGGTATTCTCATCTAGGGCTTATCCATGGTATTCTTGTGCATGAACATTATGGTTAATCACTAAAATCATGCATATTTGATTTGTTCATTCATGTCATCTCATGCAAAGTTTATTTGGTAAAGTCATATACAAAATCGCTAGTGTTTCATGAAATTTGCACTATCTAGACATCTCCTAAAAATCTGAAATTTCAGCATGGAACTACTATGTGGACCCTTAATCAAGATCAACAATTACAAATTTCAAAATCATCAAAAATCGTGTGTTGTTTCCCGCGCTAGCGCTAACGCTAGCGCATCTATTTGTTTTTCTGTATTTTTAAAATTTTGAAAAATGCTTAAAAATATATTAATCTATATCTACTACTCATTTTTGCAATTCTTCCTATAATTGATTTTTGAAAAATTAAAATACAAAATTACAAAAAAATTTGTTTTGTCTTTGGATATTTGTTTAAATTCTATTCCTATATGCAAAAATCAAATACAAAAATAAAAAATTATTGTTTTGAACTTAACTTTTCTATTTACATGTATCTTGCGAAAGGGTGATTTGGGCTATCATCCCATCATATCACCTAGTACCGGGCGAACCTCTCACAGGGTAGTCCTCGGGAAGTCCAAGATCAGATTATAAGAGTTCAAACTTTAAATTAAGATTATTTCGCAAAAATATCAAAAATACTGTATGGACTTTATTGAGAAAATCAAGCATGATTTAACCCATCATTTAGAACTTCTACAATGTTGCAGTTTATCTTTTCAAACTACTTTGAACATTGTTTTCTTCATGCTTTGATATATTTATTAATATGTGCATCAATTATATTATAAAAGTTGTGTAGAACCAAGCTTAGCATGCCTCTAAGTATGAGTAAATGTTTTATGTTTGATAATGATTGCTATTCACTCACTTATTTTGGCATTGTCTACTTATGTGTTTAATCTAAGAATGCTTGTGTATGTTTTGTATTAGTACAATGAATTAAAATTGCACAAGCATCTTACCTACACAACCTTTGTTTGCACTTTTAAAAGTTAAGAAAAGTGGTTATGTTTTCATAAACTATATTGGTTTGCAAAACAAGTGTATTCGGAGAACTTTGTACAAAACAAAAATCATAAAATAAAGTGACAAAGATAACTCCACCAAGCACTACTTGAACCTCCTAATAAGTCTTAATAAGCGTTGTGAGGTTGAGCACCTTGGAAAGAATAGTAAAGTATCTTGTGCAAACCATATCTTTCTTTCAAAATAAAAACCACTTACTCTTAAGTACACAGGATCACTAGTCTCAACATTAAAATAAAATAAAATATGTGATCCCCCAAGCACTACTTTGCACCATGATAAGTCTTAATGAGCATTGTGTGTGCAAAGCACCTTGGTAGTTGTACATTTTTTGTGCATTGAAGTTTGTGGAAGTAAAATTATTTGTGTTTTATTGTGATCTTGCTTTACATATTTCTTGTATTTTTGATTAAAACATTTATTTACTCTACTCAAAAATACACTTACGTGCACATCATTATCTTCCATAACACTTCTTCTCATGAGTATTGGACCCTAATGCAAATTCTATGCTACTCTTTATTTATGAAATGCACCAGATAACCTAGCATGCTTTCTACAATGTTTGGTATGTTTTGAAATTGTGAATTAAAGTAACATTGTAGTAATCTCTTTTTGATAACATTATTTCATGCTTGGTTACTTTATTTTCAAACTTAAAGATTTTAATTGAAAAATGATTTACAAAAACATCTTCTTTTTGACATTTAACTCATATATCTTTTTATGGATCATAATTAATTACAATAAGATGTTTCTTGTATTTCTCAAATTAAAGGGATGCGGAAAACCATGTTCCAACAGATGGGAGTAGAGAATCTTCATTCTGTAGATTCAATCCATTAAGCTCTTCACGTAGAGCTGGTTCCTGCAAAATATCTTTGGTAGAGGTGGTATTCCTCTCCTCTTTCAATATGTTAGTTTCATCAAAAGACACATGCATGGACTCTTCTATCTTAAGAGTTGATTTGTTATAAATTCTATATGCCTTACTAGAAAGAAACTACCCAAGGAATATACCTTCAGCAGACTTTGCTTCAATTTTCCTTAGATATTTCTTATCATTGTTATGCACATAGCATTTACAGCTAAAAATCTTAAAATAGTTAACCTTGGGCTTTTTATTCTTAAGTAATTCATAGGGTGTTTTACCCTTACGTTTGTGTATCAAACTCCTGTTCAACACATAATTTGTCTTGTTCACTGCCTCTGCCCAAAAAGAGAGTGGAAAGTGAGCATTAGCAAGCAATGTAGTTCCTGATTCAATTAATGTTCTATTTTACCTTTCAGCTATCCCATTTTGTTGAGGAGTTCTAGGAGCAGAGAAACATTGCCTGGTCCCTTCTTTTCCATAGAATTCTCTCATTAGAAGAGATTCAAACTCAGTGCCATGATCACTTCTGATCAATGCAACTAGAGTAGAGTACTCAATCTTGATGGACTTTCGAAAGTCTGTCAGAACATTGAAGGTGTCAGACTTGTTCCTAAGAAAGAACACCCAAGTGAATCTAGAGAAGTCATCTACAATAACTAAAGTGCAATGTTTCCCTCCTAGACTCTATATTGCAGTGGGTCCAAAGAGATCCAAATGCAGAAAGTACAGAATCCTAGGTGAATCACTCTTGGATAAAGATTTAAAACTACTCTTGGTCTGCTTTCCTAGTTGACAAGCCCTACAGAGTCCTTCCTTCTTGTATGAACCAGAAGGCAGTCCTCTTACTAGATTGTCCTTAGAGAGCTTAGAGATAGTTCTAAGGTTAATATGTCCTAGCCTTTTATGCCATAATATATTTGTTTTACTTATTGAATGAAATAAACAAATGTCTGAATTGGCATAGTCAAAATTGACAAAATAAATATTTCCATGTCTAATACCAGATAACACATTAATGTTTTCATTATTGGTAATAAGACATAAGGAATGATTAAAAGTTACCTGATAACCTTCATCACATAGCTGGCTTATGCTAATGAGGTTATGCTTGAGACCCTTGACATACGTTGCCTCTTTGAAGGTAACTGCTCCAACTTTGATTTTTCTATATCCTTTGGTTTGTCCACAGTTAGAGTCTCCAAAAATCACTTTGGGTCCAAGCGTTGCCTTGTAATTGCTTAGGTTGTCCTTGTTTCCTGTCATGTGCTTAGAACACCCACTATCCAAATACCAATGTTCCTTTATGTGTGGATAGCTTTGTACTTGCACAACAAAAAATAAACTAGTTGTTCTTGACCCAGACTACCTTGGGTCCTTTTGTCTTACCACAAAAATCTGAAATGTAAGAAATCTCAGGTTGATCCTTATAGCCTTGTGGATGATATCTCCTTGGAGGAATAATCCACTCGGTAAAGGGATTCTTAGTATGTTGAGAATGAGAATTCTTCAGATATGCAGTATACTTTTCATTTGACGAACTTGGCTGAGTTCGTCGATCGTCGTTCGACAAATAGAAGTAATTTCATCGAGCGTCGTTCGAAGAATAGCTATACTGAAAGTCTATGTTCAGCGTTCGTCGATCGCCATTCGATGAATTCATGTGATTTTGTTGAGCGTCATTCGACGAATTCTTTTGAGTTCCTTTATTCTTAACATCCTTACTTGAGATGTTCTTACCTACTTCTATTGCCTCTTTGCTCTTGGCAGAAATGAACTTCACTGGAGTAGATAAAATATTTTTCTTAAGAAGATGTGGTTGACTTGATGATGCACCCAAGCCCAGTTTGCCATTGAGCCTGGCATTCACAGTGCTTGTGATGTCCATCAGTTTGATGCTTCTCCCATTGAGGGATTCTTCAAATTTTTTTGCCTCAGATAATTTGTTCTCAATGAGGACAATGTCTTCTCTGGAGGTAGCCAGTTCTTTCTTAAGATTGGCATTATCTTCAGTCAGTTGATTCATTTCAACCAACTTATTTCTGAGAGAAATTATTTCTTTCTCAGATTTAATTAAATCTAAACAAAGAGTTTTGAATTCATTTTTAAAAACATTTGAATTAAAATCAAAGGTAGATATTACCTGATCACTGTCATTATTAGATTCTGATTCATCTGAATTATTTCCTAAGGCATTGATAGCCATCATGCAGAAACTTCTTTCATCTTTATCATCTTTATCATCTTCATCATCACTAAAGCTGGATGATGATGCATGTTCTGAATCATTGCATGAGTCATAAATAGCCATCAAGCATTGATCCTTTTCATTTATATCATTTTCATCTTCAGAGGAGCTGGATGATGACTCTGACTCAGTATCACTCCATGTTTCAGCTACAAAGCCTCTTCCCTTGTGTTTGTGTTTGTGGGAGGATGGCTTGCTGGAGTGCATCTTTTCTTCTTTATTTTTTCTCTTGTCCTTCTTTTGATTTTCTGGACACTCAAGTAGAAAGTGTCCAGTCTTCCTGCAGCCAAAACAAATAATTTCTTTAGAGTTTGTTTTGTCATACCTTAGTTTTTCTTTGGATGTGAAATCCTTCTTTCTGAGGTCTATTCTAGCCATTTTGTAATATCTTTTAGCTAGTAGGTTCATAAACTTCATTTCTCCTGGAGCTTTATCTTCATCTTCTGTTGTTTGGAAAGCAATGCTTCTCTCCTTTTTGGTGGCTGGAGAGGAGGTAGATAGTTCAGCCTCTCTAGACTTGATAAGCTGCTCATAGGATTTTAATTTTCCGAACAAGGTCTTAGTAGAGATCTGTAACACCCTGCCAGTACGAAGAGTATAACAGCAGGTCCGGCCGGGACCCCACGCCATACAAACCACACTAGCTAGGAGTTAAAAGGTGATAACCAGAAAAGTAACAACTAAACGAGAGTACAAAACGTAAGCGGAAGCATCAAATAAACCATTCAAAAAGAACTGTCCACTATCATAGGAATGTATCCAGAATAAGAGTTACGGCCTTAAGGCCTTACATTCATCCAATGCACAAAACTCCATAAGCATACATCGGCACGCAGGCCGGCCATACATGAAAAAGCAAAAAAGGAGGCTGGCCTTCAATGGCCAACTCAGCAAAAGGGGCCACCGCCCGCTATTTCCCGCTAGGCTCACCTGCACCTGCATAAGACATTCCACCAAGCGGTGGCAAACAAAGTAACGGTCAGCACAGCTGACCAAATTATAACGACCCCACCCCTTTCCCGGGGTGGCGGAGATTCTACCCTGCAAGCAAGCCATACTAGCACAAGTACTAATATAAAGAAAGTGCAACTACACAAGGTGAGGTTTCAAGCACAATCAATCTTCTAGGTTGAGCATCAAAAGAAAGGAACCTAGGTATGCACATGATGTTGGTTGGGTTCACCCGAAGGTTCCCACAACCGCCTAAACAACCGCATGAGGCTAACAACATCAATTCATCACAAATGTGGGTACACACAACCGCACGCTCCATGATCACAAGGCATGCACCAAAGGTACTTCTTCCCGAGCACCAAAACCATCATGAGTCCGGAAACTCTAGATAGAAAAGATCTTTTGGTCGGTCTAGGCAAGTCGTCCTTCCCAACCTCTCCCAAGGTCGTTCGGGTTTACAAGAGATAAATCCCCCTACCGCCACGCCTGGAAATGGGTTCAGTTCAGCCAATTCCCGTGCTCTTGTCATCGATTGAACACACGATGCGGGTATGACATCACCTCGGCCCGTAAGGGTTTAGCACTCGCTAGTGCTACACAAAACATAAGTTACAACCCCCAAGCCTTAAAAGTTTACTTTGTAACGACTCAAGACCCGACTCCGCCTTTCGGCCGGAGGGCATGAGGGATCGTTAGGGCTTTATACGTAACCAAAAAGGAGGTACAAGACCACTCCTCAATAATTCTAGTGGTGAAGGTTTGCATTCAACCACTCGCAAAGCATGGGGCTTCCATTAGGATCTTCACAAGATGCCTACGCTTAAATCCCGCAATACTATCGCATATATCACAGAGTCATTCTCCGGCACGCATTCTAGGCTTGACCTAAATGCAACGTCGCAAATCAAGCATCACCGATTCGGGCTCACGGCCACGAATAGGCTCCACACACAATGCCTAAATCCGCACGACTACTGTATTTTCTACATGCAATATGCCGGGGACGGACACAATCGACCCGGAGTTCCGAAGAAC
Organism: Dactylorhiza incarnata; assembly: GCA_033032865.1. Classification (NCBI taxonomy): domain Eukaryota; kingdom Viridiplantae; phylum Streptophyta; class Magnoliopsida; order Asparagales; family Orchidaceae; genus Dactylorhiza; species Dactylorhiza incarnata. The sequence goes on along the minus strand of JAWHQI010000033.1, from coordinate 4,909,285 downwards.
TTGAGGAAATCCTACACTTCACCCATTTGGTGAAAGGGATTCCTCATGCAAGCATAGAGAAATGAAGGAGAGGGCAAAAGACAAGTCCAAACAACGGGAGAAGAAATCGTTACACTAGGAGCGTTCTTTTTCGCCATAGATCCAAGATTCTACACGGAGAGAAACGACCGCACCGGGCTGCACTCTCCAAATCTGGAAACGGCTCGCGAAACGGAGCTCCGGAGCTCCGTCAATGGCGGAATCTCCCTTCTTCTTCCTTGGCTCCTCCTTCTTTCTCTAGGGTTTGGAGAGAGAATGGCTTAGAGAATATGAGGTTTAACCCCCTCTCATCAGCCCTAATAGCCTCCCGCAACTAAACCTAGCCGTTGGATCGATTTCCAAAAGATTTGGACGGTCCGATCTTCTTCTCCGCTCAAAATCGCGGAACAGAATAAACAGGGCGCACGATCACAGGCGCACGGTCAGTGGTCGTGCGCGAAGAGGGAAATGGTCGTGCGCACTGTCCGAGATAGAACTCGATTTTCTTCTGAATTAACGCACGATCGCTGGCGCACGATCACTGGTCGTGCGGGAAGAGGACAATGGTCGTGCGCATAAGCCAAGACAGAACTCCGATTCTTTGCGGGTTACGCACGATCATTGGCGCACGATCACTGGTCGTGCGCGAAGAGGACAATGGTCGTGCGCATTGACCTGATCTGGAATCTTGAGCCTATCCCGAGCGCAACACTACCATTCCGCCTACCTCGCTGAACCACGATCTTTGGGGTGTTACAACTCCACCCCCCTTAAAAGAATTTCGTCCCGAAATTTTGAAAACAGTAACAGCAGGAATTTACAGTTTTTAAAGAAAATTTACCTGAGAGAAATAGCTCGGGGTACTCCGCAAGCATCGCTTGCTCTCTCTCCCAAGTTAGCTCCTCTCAGCCGCAATTATCCCACCGGACCTTTACCATCCGAATGGACTGGTTCCTCAACTGCTTTACCTCGGTATCCTCGATGCGTAAGGGTTTGACTTTCGTCGACAACCCACTATCAACCGACACTTTGCCAACCGCAACGATATGAGTAGGCTCTTGCACTGCCTTCCTCAGAACTGAAATGCGAATCACGTCGTGCAGACCGCTCAGCTCTGCAGATAGTGCAAGCCGATAAGCCGCATCACCAATACGTTCGACAAACTCAAACGGTCCTAAGTACCTTGGACTGAGCTTTTTCAAGCGTCGGATCCTTGATACCCCTTTGAACGGTTTGATCTTCAAGTAAACCCGGTCACCGATGGCAAACTCTAGGTTCCTAGGCTTGGCATTGAAATACTTTGCTTGCCTATCCTGGGCAACCAATAGCCTTTCACGTATAGTTCGGATCGTCGAAGTTGCTTCCTCTACATCCTTTCGCTTTAATAGCTTAGTATCGCCCGTTTCTGCCCAAGACAACGGCGTACGACACTTCTTACCATAGAGGGCCTCGAAAGGAGCCATCTTTATACTGGCTTGGTAGCTATTATTGTAGGCGAATTCGATCATATAGAGATGATCTTCCCACTTCTTTCCAAAATCTAGAGCGCACATTCGGAGCATATCCTCCATAGTCCTGTTGGTCCTCTCGGTCTGTCCATCCGTTTGCGGGTGGAAGGCCGTGCTGAATTTCAATTTAGTGCCCAACAGTTCATGGATAAGCCTCCAATCTTTCGATGTGAAACGCCCGTCACGATCGCTGACGATGCTACGAGGGACACCGTGCAGCCGCACAATACTATCGACACAGAGCTTCGCTAGCTTTTCTACAGAATCATCCTTCCGGTTCGGAATGAAATGCGATACTTTTGTCAGTCTGTCCATGATCACCCAGATGGCGTCGTTTCCATGCTGCGATCTCGGCAATCCGTGCATGAAATCCATCGAAATATCGTCAAACTTCCATTCCGGAATCGGCAAGGACTTCAAAAATCCACCGGGACGTTGACATCCCACCTTCACCAACGCGCAGGTGTTGCACTTGGCCACGTAGAGGGCAATGTCCTTCTTCATACCCGGCCACCAGAAAAGTTTCTTCATGTCCATGTACATTTTTGTGCTCCCCGGGTGGATAGAGTACTTGGTATGATGAGCCTCGTACATCAATTCCTCCCGTAGAGTACCAACGTTTGGGACGCACAATCTGCCATTCTTCCACATAAGGCCATCTTCGAAAGAGAAATCAGCGTTTAACCCGTCAACGGTTTCCGCTTTGTAGCGTTTCATGCTCTCATCCAGCTCCAATGCCTGTCGAACTCGGTCGGCAAGGTGGTATTGAACCTCCGTCCAGTTCAAGCATGCTGAAGTAGACGCTCTTCGATCAACGCAAATGATCTCCATTTCTTCCAGCTCACGGATTGGACGCTCATCGTGCATCCAAATCCAATTTGCTTGAGCGGGAGCCCGACGACTCAACGCGTCCGCAACTACATTTCCCTTTCCAGGAGTATATTTGATGTCGAAGGTGTAGTCCCCAAGGAACTCCAACCACCTCCTCTATCGCATATTCAACTCCCTTTGATCTAGCAAGTACTTGAGGCTCTTGTGGTCGGTAAAGATGTCGATCTTCACGCCATACAAATAATGCCTCCAAAGCTTAAGAGCGAATACCACGGCCGCTAGCTCCAAGTCATGGACCGGGTAATTCCTCTCGTGAACCTTCAACTGCCGGGAGCCGTAGGCAATTACCTTACCAAACTGCACTAGGACACAACCCAAACCACTCCCTGAGGCGTCGCTATAAATTTCGTAGCCTTCCGTACCACATGGCGAGCATAGAATGGGCGCCGTGGTCAGACGGCTCTTCAGTTCTTCAAAAGCTCGTGCGCACTCGGGCGACCAAACGAACTTATGATCTTTCCTAGTCAATTTAGTGAAAGGAAGTGCAATCCTCGAGAAGTTTTCCACAAAGCGCCTATAATAGCCGGCAAGTCCTAAGAAACTTCGGACTTCCGCTACGTTTTTCAACAAGGGCCAGGCTCGGATTGCTTCTATCTTCGACGGATCAACCGCAATTCCATCTCCACTAACGACGTGACCAAGGAATGCTACTGACGGTAGCCAAAACTCGCACTTGGAGAACTTGGCATATAGCTGACTCTTCCTCAAGGTGCCCAGAACTGCGTGCAGATGCCCTACATGCTCCTCTTTTGATTGAGAGTATACCAAAATGTCGTCGATGAAGACGATCACAAATTGATCCAAATACTCACGGAATTTCCTAATCAAAAAGTCCATGAATACCGACGGTGCATTAGACAGACCGAATGGCATCACCGTGAACTCATAGTGCCCAAAGCGGGTACTGAACGCTGACTTTGGAATATCACATTCCCTACTACTAAGCTGATAGTAGCCGGACCTTAAGTCAAGCATAGATTATACCGTCGACCCAACCTGTTGGTCAAGTAAATCGTCGATTCTCGGAATCGGATAACGGTTCCTCTCGGTCAGCTTGGTCCGCTACTACTAGGTCAACACAAAACTGGTCTTAGGCCCCGAATCCTTCAACAAGGTGAAGAACATCTTCGCGCCTTTTCACGGCTTCTCCTATTCGCGCTCACTCGAGATCTATTAGGCAGCATTACCTCCAATCTATCCTTGACTAAGGTAAATGACAATTCGATTCATAACACGAAGTCCTTAGACAAATAGGAGAGCGATGCTCCCACACCAACAGAGCTCTCGTCGAATAGTCGATAATTAGGACAAGGCCTAATTGCACACAAATACAAGACATAAAATTTTGTTGTCAACAGATACCGTGGACATATTTCTATCTTTAACCGCACACGGGGTATAAATCATATTTGGAGATGATCATCCATACCTGTGGCAACATCGCATTTGAATGACCTCTTGCTGGCCATAAGAGTAGACTCTCGGTTGGGTAAGAGAATATTGGGGAATCGAAGACTCCACCGCCTTGCCTTTCTCCATAGAAGCCGAACCCATCACACGACCATAGTCCACTTCTCCGATTTTTGCTTTTGGGGGACCACTTCGACACACTCGGGCTTTGTGTCCCACCTTTCCGCAAGTGAAACAAATTAAGGAACACCGTGCAGTCTTAACTTCCACAGAGTTGAACTTTCTCTTGTTTCTTCTGAACTCGGACTTGGACTGAGAGACTGGCGCATGAAGCTCTGACTTCTTTACATTGAAGTCTTTCGCGCGCTGCATACTCTTCATATTCGTTTCCAGAGATTTAGCTGATTTCACTAAGACGTTGAAGCCGAGTAACTTTGGACCCACAAGCATTAGTCTTAGGTCATCTCGCAGACCATTATAGAACTTGTTGACCTTGATTTCCTCATCTTCCCACATAGACCTCTCATAACGATTCCGACTGATGAACTCAATCAGGTACTCATCCACTGAGTGTTCAACCTGCTCTAGGTGTGAACACTTGTAACACCCTGCCAGTACGAAAAGTATAACAGCAGGTCCGGCCGGGACCCCACGCCATACAAACCACACTAGCCAGGAGTTAAAAGGTGATAACCAGAAACGTAACTACAAAACGAGAGTACAAAAACGTAAGCGGAAGCATTAATTAAACCATTCAAAAAGACATGTCCACTATCATAGGAATGAGTCCAGAAGTAAGAGTTACGGCCTTAGGGCCTTACATCAAATCAATGTACAAAACTCCAAAAAGGCATACATCGGCACGCAGGCCGGCAATACATGAGAAAACAGGAAAAAGGCTGGCCTTCGAGGGCCAACACAGCAAAGGGGCCAACGCCCGCTACTTCCCGCTAGGCTCACCTGCACCTGCATAAGAACATTCCACCAAGCGGTGGCAAACAAAGTAACGGTCAGCACAGCTGACCAAATTATAACGACCCCACCCCTTTCCCGGGGTGGCGGAGCTTCTACCCTGCAAGCAAGCTATACTAGCACGAATACTAGTATACAGAAGGTGCAACTACACAAGGTGAGGTTTCAAGCACAAACAATCTTCTAGGTTGAGCATCAAAAAGAAGGGAACCTAGGTATGCACATAATGTTGGTTGGGTTCACCCGAAGGTTTCCCACAACCGCCTAAGCAATCGCATGAGGCTAAACATAACATCAAATTCACAACACTCCACCCTAAGGGTCACAACCTTAGGTGGGAAACAAGAGCTTTTGGTCGGTCTAGGTATGACACCTTCCACGACCTCTCCCATGATCACACGGCTTTCATGAGGAAGGGACCTCTCGCCGATCTGCATGGAAACGGGTTCGGTTCAGCTTTGCCCGTGCTCTAATCGTCGCGATCTATCGCACGACGCGGGTACGGCTTCACCTCGGCCCGTAAGGGTTTAGCACTTTCAAGTGCTACACTAAAAATATATGCTACGCACCTAACCCCTTCACAAGGATCTAGGCTTCGCGAATTTTCAACAAGGGAGCTACATACGCTCCGCAACAATTTCGTGGTGAAGGTTTGCCTTCAGCCAAACCTCAAAGCATGGGGCTTTCGTTAGGATCTTCACAAGACGCCTACACTTAACTCCCGCAATACTATAGGTGAGTTCACGGAGTCATTCTCCGGCACGCATTCTAGGCCTAACCTAAATGCAACGTCGCAAATCAAGCATCACCGATTCGGGCTCACGGCCACGAATAGGTTTCACACACAATGCCTAAATCCGCACGACTACCAGATTTTCTACATGCAATATGCCGGGGACGGACACAATCTACCCGGAGTTCCGAAGAACTTGAGGAAATCCTACACTTCACCCATTTGGTGAAGGGACCCCTCATGCAATCAAAGAAAGAGGAATAAATGGACAAATACAAGTCCAAAGTTCGGGAGGAAGAATCGTTACCCTAGACGTGTTCTTCTTCGCCATGGATCCGAGATTCTACGCGGAGGGAAAGAACCGCACCGGGCTGCACTCTCCGGATCTGGAAACGGCTCGCAAAACGGAGCTCCGGAGCTCCGTCAATGGCGAAATCTCCTCTTCTTCTTCCTTGCCCCCTTCCTCTTCCTCTAGCCTAGGAGAGAGAAACACTATGAAATAATGAGGGTTTAATCCCTCTCCAAAGCCCTAAGACCCCCCAGCAATAAATCCCAGCCGTTGGATCGAATTCCAAGAAATTTGATCGGTCGGATCTTCTTCTCCGCTCAAAATCGCGGAACAGAATAAACAGGGCGCACGGTCAGTGGTCGTGCGCGACGAGGGCAATGGTCGTGCGCACTATCCGGGACAGAACTCTGAATTCTTTGAATAAGCGCACGATCGCTGGCACACGATCACTGGTCGTGCGCGAAGAGGGAAATGGTCGTGCGCACTGTCCGAGACAGAACTCGATTCTCTTCTGAATTAACGCACGATCGCTGGCACACGATCACTGGTCGTGCGCGATGAGGCCACTGATCGTGAGCTAAGAGCAGACAGGGAAAAATTCTAGCCTGCTTCACGTGCCGCACTACCACTCCGCCTACTTCGCGGAACTACCAGATTTGGGGTGTTACAACTCCACCCTCCTTAAAAGAATTTCGTCCCGAAATCCAGGAAACAGTAATAGCATAAATTACAGTTATACTTTACCTGAGGGAAATAGCTCGGGATACTCCGCAAGCATCGTTTGCTCTCTCTCCCAAGAGAGCTCCTCTCGGCCGCAGTTATCCCACCGGACTTTTACCATCCGAATGGACTTGTTCCGCAGCTGCTTTACTTCGGTATCTTCGATGCGTAAAGGCTTGACTTTCGTCGACAACCCACTATCAACCGGAACTTTGCCGACCGCAATGATATGAGTAGGCTCTTGCACTGCTTTCCTCAACACTGAAATATGGAACACGTCGTGCAGACCGCTCAGCTCTGCAGATAGTGCAAGCTGATAAGCCGCATCACCAACACGCTCCACGATCTCGAACGGTCCTAAGTACCTCGGACTGAGCTTTTTCAAGCGTCGAATCCTTGATACCCCTTTGAACGGTTTGATCTTCAAGTAAACCCGGTCACCGACGGCAAACTCTAAGTTCCTATGCTTGGCGTTGAAATACTTTGCTTGCCTATCCTGGGCAACCAATAGCCTTTCGCGTATAGCCCGGATCGTCGAAGTTGCTTCTTCAACTTCCTTTCGCTTCAATAGCTTAGTATCGCCCGTTTCCGCCCAAGACAACGGCGTACGACACTTCTTACCATAGAGGGCCTCGAAAGGAGCCATCTTTATGCTGGCTTGGTAGCTATTATTGTAGGCGAATTCGATCATAAAGAGATGATCCTCCCACTTCTTTCCAAAGTCTAGAGCGCACATTCGGAGCATATCCTCCATAGTCCTGTTGGTTCTCTCGGTCTGTCCATCCGTTTGCGGGTGGAAGGTCGTGCTGAACTTCAGTTTTGTGCCCAACAGTTCATGGATAAGCCTCCAATCTTTCGATGTGAAACGCCCGTCACGATCGCTGACGATGCTACGAGGGACACCGTGCAGTCTCACGATACTATCCACATAGAGCTTTGCTAGCTTCTCTACGGAATCATCCTTCCGGTTCGGAATGAAGTGTGATACCTTTGTCAAACGGTCCACGATCACCCAGATGGCGTCGTTTCCATGTTGCGATTTCGGCAATCCGTGCACGAAATCCATCGAAATATCATCAAACTTCCATTCCGGAATCGGCAAGGACTTCAGAAACCCACCGGGACGTTGACATTCCGCTTTCACCAACGCGCAAGTATGACACTTGGCCACGTAAAGGGCAATGTCTTTCTTCATGCCCGGCCACCAGAACAGTTTCTTCATATCCATAAACATTTTAGTGCTCCCCGGGTGGATCGAGTACTTGGTATGATGAGCCTCGTACATCAACTCCGCCCGTAGAGTACCAACGTTTGGGATGCATAATCTTTCCTGCTTCCACATAAGGTCGTCTTCGAAGGAGAAATCAGCGTTTAACCCTTCAACGGTTTCCGCTTTGTATCGTTTCATGCTCTCGTCCAACTCCAATGCTTGTCGAACTCGGTCGGCAAGGTCGTAGTGAACTTCCGTCCAGTTCAAGCATGCTGAAGTAGACGTTCTCCTATCAATGCATATGATCTCCATTTCTTCTAGCTCACGGATTAGACGCTCATCGTGCATCAAAATCCAATTTGCTTGTGCGGGAGCCCGACGACTCAACGCGTCTGCAACTACGTTTCCTTTACCGGGAGTATATTTGATATCGAAGGTGTAGTCCCCGAGGAACTCCATCCACCTCCTTTGGCGCATGTTCAACTCCCTTTGATCTAGTAAGTACTTGAGGCTCTTATGGTCGGTAAAGATATCGATCTTCACGCCATATAGATAGTGCCTCCAAAGTTTGAGGGCAAAAACCACGGCCGCTAGCTCCAAATCATGGACCGGGTAATTCCTCTCGTGAACCTTCAGCTGCCGGGAGCCGTAGGCAATTACCTTCCCGAACTGCACCAGGACACAACCCAAACCACTTCCTGAGGCGTCGCTATATATTTCGTAGCCTTCCGTACCTTGTGGCGAGCATAGAATGGGCGCCGTGGTCAGACGGCTCTTTAGCTCTTCAAAAGCTCGTGCGCACTCGGGCGACCAAACGAACTTATGATCCTTAGTCAGTTTTGTGAGAGGAAGTGCGATCCTCGAGAAGTTTTCCACAAAGCGCCTATAATAGCCGGCAAGTCCTAAGAAACTTCGGACTTCCGCTACGTTTTTCAACAAAGGCCACGCTTGGAGCGCTTCTATCTTCGACGGATCAACTGCAATTCCTTCGCCACTAACAACATGACCAAGGAATGCCACTGACGGTAGCCAAAACTCGCACTTGGAGAACTTGGCATATAGCTGACTCCTCCTCAAGGTGCTCAGGACTGCGTGCAGATGCCCTACATGCTCCTCTTCCGACTGAGAGTATACCAAAATGTCGTCGATGAAGACGATCACAAATTGATCTAAATACTCTCGGAATGTCCTATTCATCAAGTCCATGAATATCGACGGTGCGTTGGATAGACCGAACGGCATTACCGTGAACTCATAGTGCCCAAAGCGGGTACTGAACGCTGTCTTTGGAATGTCACATTCCCTTATTCGCAGTTGATAGTAGCCGGACCTTAGGTCTAGCTTGGAGTAAACCGTCGACCCCATCAGTTGGTCGAATAGATCATCGATTCTAGGAATCGGATATCTGTTTTTCTCGGTCAACTTGTTTAGCTCTCTATAATCAATACATAGACGCAAGCTCCCATCCTTCTTTTTCACAAAGAGGACCGGTGCACTCCAAGGCGAAGAACTTGGACGTACGTAGCCTTGCTCTAGCAGCTCTTGCAATTGGACCTTCAACTCTGCCAATTCTTTTGGCGCAATTCGGTATGGTGAGCGGGCCACAGGTTTGGCACCTGGCACCAACTCGATACAGAAATCAATCTCCCGATGAGGCGGAGCCCCAGGGAGTTCGTTAGGAAACACGTCGGCGTATTCCGCTACAACTGGGACATCACACAACCTGGGCTTTGGCTCCGAAGCCTCCAACAAGGTGAAGAACAACTCGGCGCCTTTTCTCACCGCCTTAACCACCTGGAGAGCAGACATCAGCGTCTTGCTCGCTCCTCGCATACCGGCGAATGTGGTTTCATCGACGGTGTTCGTTCCCAGAGTGATCTCCTTTGTATTGCAATCTATGCATGCTCGCTGCTCCGAGAGCCAGTCCATGTCGAAGATCACATCGAATTCAGCTAACGGTAGTAACGACGCTTCCACGTCGAAATCTTGACTTCCGATCCGCACCTTCACACGGCTCTTCCTATCAGCACTCATTCGAGATCCATTGGGTAGCACTACTTCCAATCTATCCTCTACAAAGGTAGACGGCACTCCGATTCGCACCACGAAGTCCTCAGACAGAAAAGAGTGCGATGCACCCGTATCGAATAGAGCTCTCGCCGGATAGTTGAAAATTAGGACGAAACCTAATTGTACACAAATAACACATATAGTCGTACAACAGTAAGAATCATATACATAGCTGTAAAAGCTAACTTCTAATTCGTACCTGTGACGACATCGGTTTGTCGTATATCTTCTTGTTGGCCAAGCGAATAGACTCTCGGCTGAGTCGGAATGTGTTGGGAGGCCGAAGACTCTGCCGCTTTGCCCTTTTCCGCAGCCCGAGCATAATCCACCGCTCGATTTGCCGCCTTTGGGGGACCACTTCGACACACCGCAGCTTTGTGTCCCACCTTCCCGCAGGTGAAACACGTAATAGGATTCCGCGCGGTCGTGGCTCCCGAAACATTCGAAGAAGCTGGTTCCGCCTGTTTGAACTTCCGCTTGTTCCTTCTGAAGTCCGGCTTGGACTGAGAGGCCGGCGCATGAAACTCGGGTTTCTTTACAACACTCTTTTCTTGTACCCTCTTCATGTCCAACTCCAAAGATCTGGCGGTTTGCACCATCACTTGGAAGCCAAACGTCATAGGGCCTGCAAGGAGCAGCCTCAACTCGTCCCGAAGCCCTTCATAGAATTTATTCGTCTTAGTCTCCTCATCCTCCACCAATTCCCCCGCATAGCGACTCAGTCTGGTAAACTCATGTAAGTAATCGTCAACGGAGCGATCACCTTGAGTTAACCTCAGGAACTGGTTTTGTAACGCAATGCGTTGGGCAGAGGGGATAAACCGCTGGAGGAACGACTTTGAAAACTCAGCCATTGTTATTTCAGTAATGTCTCTATCGCCGAACTTGTGCAGTTCCTGTTCTTCCCACCACAGCACAGCCTCTCCGTCAAGAAGGAAAGTGGCTAAGGTGACCATCATGGCTTCGTCCGTCGCCGTCGCCCTCAGAGTTCTTCTAACTCTTGACAACCAGTCTTCTGCCTCCGTTGGGGACTCAGATCCCGAGAAGGTAGGAGGATTAAAGCTCAAGAAGTGCTTTAATTGTTGGTCACGCGCTCGCCCCGCAACTACTTGCGCAACTTGACGCTCCACCCTCGGTGCTAACGCCGGTTCCACTGCAGCTACTGGCACAGGGGCATCAACCCTTGGTGCTACCGCAGGTTCCACTGCAGGTTCAATTACCGGGGCCGCATCTGTAGTAGGCGTAGCAGGCTGTGCAAGCCTTTGCGGTTGAGCATTGATCATCGCGAAGACTGCTTCTGCGACCATTCTGATCATCTCAGCTGAAGGAGTGGTCGCTGGCACCTCAGCCGACCCACTACTTTCAGCGGTGTTACGGGGTTGAGACCGCCCCGCAGCACTTCTAGTTACCTATAATCATGCAAGGCACAATTTAGTGACCCTAAACGTATCAAACATCAATCATGGAACGCTCAGGTTCCGCAAACAAGTATGTTTTTTCATTCCTAAGTGGACATTCTTATTAGTTTTTGTCGTTCTAGGTGAATGCACAGCCCGTGCGCACCACCCCTTAAAAGGAATTCGTCCCGAATTCGCTAAACTACGGATCGACGCCTTAAGTCCGATACCAAATTGTAACACCCTGCCAGTACGAAAAGTATAACAGCAGGTCCGGCCGGGACCCCACGCCATACAAACCACACTAGCCAGGAGTTAAAAGGTGATAACCAGAAACGTAACTACAAAACGAGAGTACAAAAACGTAAGCGGAAGCATTAATTAAACCATTCAAAAAGACATGTCCACTATCATAGGAATGAGTCCAGAAGTAAGAGTTACGGCCTTAGGGCCTTACATCAAATCAATGTACAAAACTCCAAAAAGGCATACATCGGCACGCAGGCCGGCAATACATGAGAAAACAGGAAAAAGGCTGGCCTTCGAGGGCCAACACAGCAAATGGGCCAACGCCCGCTACTTCCCGCTAGGCTCACCTGCACCTGCATAAGAACATTCCACCAAGCGGTGGCAAACAAAGTAACGGTCAGCACAGCTGACCAAATTATAACGACCCCACCCCTTTCCCGGGGTGGCGGAGCTTCTACCCTGCAAGCAAGCTATACTAGCACGAATACTAGTATACAGAAGGTGCAACTACACAAGGTGAGGTTTCAAGCACAAACAATCTTCTAGGTTGAGCATCAAAAAGAAGGGAACCTAGGTATGCACATAATGTTGGTTGGGTTCACCCGAAGGTTTCCCACAACCGCCTAAGCAATCGCATGAGGCTAAACATAACATCAAATTCACAACACTCCACCCTAAGGGTCACAACCTTAGGTGGGAAACAAGAGCTTTTGGTCGGTCTAGGTATGACACCTTCCACGACCTCTCCCATGATCACACGGCTTTCATGAGGAAGGGACCTCTCGCCGATCTGCATGGAAACGGGTTCGGTTCAGCTTTGCCCGTGCTCTAATCGTCGCGATCTATCGCACGACGCGGGTACGGCTTCACCTCGGCCCGTAAGGGTTTAGCACTTTCAAGTGCTACACTAAAAATATACGCTACGCACCTAACCCCTTCACAAGGATCTAGGCTTCGCGAATTTTCAACAAGGGAGCTACATACGCTCCGCAACAATTTCGTGGTGAAGGTTTGCCTTCAGCCAAACCTCAAAGCATGGGGCTTTCATTAGGATCTTCACAAGACGCCTACACTTAACTCCCGCAATACTATAGGTGAGTTCACGGAGTCATTCTCCGGCACGCATTCTAGGCCTAACCTAAATGCAACGTCGCAAATCAAGCATCACCGATTCGGGCTCACGGCCACGAATAGGTTTCACACACAATGCCTAAATCCGCACGACTACCGGATTTTCTACATGCAATATGCCGGGGACGGACACAATCTACCCGGAGTTCCGAAGAACTTGAGGAAATCCTACACTTCACCCATTTGGTGAAGGGACCCCTCATGCAATCAAAGAAAGAGGAATAAATGGACAAATACAAGTCCAAAGTTCGGGAGGAAGAATCGTTACCCTAGACGTGTTCTTCTTCGCCATGGATCCGAGATTCTACGCGGAGGGAAAGAACCGCACCGGGCTGCACTCTCCGGATCTGGAAACGGCTCGCGAAACGGAGCTCCGGAGCTCCGTCAATGGCGAAATCTCCTCTTCTTCTTCCTTGCCCCCTTCCTCTTCCTCTAGCCTAGGAGAGAGAAACACTATGAAATAATGAGGGTTTAATCCCTCTCCAAAGCCCTAAGACCCCCCAGCAATAAATCCCAGCCGTTGGATCGAATTCCAAGAAATTTGATCGGTCGGATCTTCTTCTCCGCTCAAAATCGCGGAACAGAATAAACAGGGCGCACTCCATTCTAGGTCTATAAGTTGAAACACTATCAAACCTTGGTATAACATTAATCTCAAACTTATCATACTAACATTGTCGCCTAAAGAATATTTGTGTTTATGATAGGCTTTATATGTTTACCAAGATATACAGGCTGGGTATTCTCATCTAGGGCTTATCCATGGTATTCTTGTGCATGAACATTATGATTAATCACTAAAATCATGCATATTTGATTTGTTCATTCAATGTCATCTCATGCAATGTTTATATGGTAAAGTCATATACAAAATCGCTAATGTTTCATGAAATTTGCACTATCTAGACATCTCCTAAAAATCTGAAATTTCAGCATGAAACTACTATTTGGACACTTAATCAAGATCAACAATTACAAATTTCAAAATCATCAAAAATCGTGTACTGTTTCCCGCGCTAGCGCTAACGCCAGTGTTAGATCATCTATTTGTTTTTCTGTATTTTTAAAATTTTGAAAAATGCTTAAAAATATATTAATCTATATGTACTACTCATTTTTGCAATTCTGCCTATAATTAATTTTTGAAAAATTAAAATACAAAATTACAAAAGCCAAATTACAAAAAAAAAATTGTTTTGTCTTTGGATATTTGTTTAAATTCTATTCCAATATGCAAAAATCAAATACAAAAATAAAAAATTTATTATTTTGAACTTAACTTTTCTATTTACATGTATCTTGCGAAAGGGTGATTTGGGCTATCATCCCATCATATCACCTAGTACCGGGCGAACCTCTCACAGGGTAGTCCTCGGGAAGTCCAAGATCAGATTATAAGAGTTCAAACTTTAAATTAAAATTATTTCGCAAAAATATCAAAAATACTGTATGGACTTTATTGAGAAAATCAAGCATGATTTAACCCATCATTTAGAACATCTACAATGTTGCAGTTTATCTTTTCAAACTACTTTGAACATTGTTTTCTTCATGCTTTGATATATCTATTAATATGTGCATCAATTATATTGTAAAAGTTGTGTAGAACCAAGCTTAGCATGCCTCTAAGTATGAGTAAATGTTTTATGTTTGATAATGATCGCTATTCACTCACTTATTTTAGCATTGTCTACTTATGTGTTTAATCTAAGAATGCTTGTGTATGTTTTGTATTAGTACAATGAATTAAAATTGCACAAGTATCTTACCTACACAACCTTTGTTTGCACTTTTAAAAGTTAAGAAAAGTGGTTATGTTTTCATAAACTATATTGGTTTGCAAAACAAGTGTATTCGGAGAACTTTGTACAAAACAAAAATCATAAAATAAAGTGACAAAAATAACTCCACCAAACACTAATTGAACCTCCTGATAAGTCTTAATAAGCGTTGTGAGGTTGAGCACCTTGGAAAGAATAGTAAGTATCTTGTGCAAACCATATCTTTCTTTCAAAATAAAAACCACTTACTCTTAAATAAACAGGATCACTTGTCTCAACATTAAAATAAAATAAAATATGTGATCCCCCAAGCACTACTTTGCACCATGATAAGTCTTAATGAGCATTGTGTGTGCAAAGCACCTTGGTAGTTGTACATTTTTTGTGCATTGAAGTTTGTGGAAGTAAAATTATTTGTGTTTTATTGTGATCTTACTTTACATATTTCTTGTATTTTTGATTAAAACATTTGTTTACTCTACTCAAAAATACACTTATGTGCACATCATTATCTTCCATAACACTTCCTCTCATGAGTATTGGAACCTAATGCAAATTCTATACTACTCTTTATTTATGAAATGCACTAGATAACCTAGCATGTTTTCTACAATGTTTGGTATGTTTTGAAATTGTGAATTAAAGTAACATTGTAGTAATCTCTTTTTGATAACATTATTTCATGCTTGGTTACTTTATTGTCAAACTTAAAGATTTTAATTGAAAAATGATTTATAAAAACATCTTCTTTTTGAAATTTAACTCTTATATCTTTTATGGATCATCATTAATTACAATAAGATGTTTATTGTATTTCTATCAGTCTTAGCATCATAACCATATAATTGTTTTACCTTGAGCTTTCATGCTTATTTAAAGTCTTTTATTTTGTGTGCATCATCACTTGAATCTTTAAATTCCTTTCTTGCAACAAGTGGTAGACTTGTTGGTAAACTTTATATTGGTTGCTTTTAACATGGATTTTTTTTGCTATAAAACTCTGATACATTTCTATGAAAATATTGTAATGTTAAAACTCTGATTTATTAATTGATTTCAAAATAGCTATGTGAGTGTTTTCATAAATTCAAATAAAAATATAAATCCATAGGCTATGTCATTAGATTTAAAACGCTTAAATGTTTCCAATAATTATTATCCATGACTTCATATCTCACCATAGCGGGGGCGTAAGGTTGTAGACATTAGATAACCCTTATCTCTAGTCATGTCTTGTCCTTAACCGGGGAGGGTTCCAGTGGGGCCTAGCGAGGCACTGGGGGGAAAGAGTGCTAGGTTGAGTTTTGTCTAGTGTTTGCATATGGGACTAACACCCCAACCTACGACATGTTTGCAGCTCCTCATGCTCATCCGACACTTAGTACGGGGCTAGGGTGTAGACATATTGTCTGGGTAGTTTAGTTACTTAGAAATCATTACATTTTTTTATGCTTAAAACTCTTATATAAAAACGAAAAACTAACATGATAATATTGAGTACTTTAAGCTAAAAACTCTGATCTATCTCTATAAAAATTATTCTAAAACTCCTTATCATTTCATTCTCTCCAAAAGCTCGATCATGCCTTTATCTTATTATCAAAAAAATTTGTGTTATGCTTCCTTACCCACTTTTGCTAATAACAAAAGGGGGAGAACTAACATGATAAATATAATCTGCTATCAAAATAGAAAACTAACATGCTTAATTAAGATGATAGCTTACATATTAGGGAGCATTCACTTAGGGGGAGCAATTCTAAATGCTAAAATCGATAATTATCCTAAGTCATCACTCTCACACACACACAAGTAGTTCATCATGCTTATATATATATTAATGCTCTGATTTATCATTAATGGTTTTGTTATTATCAAAAGGCGGAGTTTGTTGGAACATGGTCTTCTGCATCTCCTAGGTTTGAGAATAACAAAACCTATGTGTATTTTGATCTTGTGTGTTTAAGTGTGCAGATAACAAAGTCCACATGACTCAAGGATTACATAAGAAGGTTTCCCCCAAGTTTGAGCCATCAAATCCAACACTCCCACTAGCACCGACGATAGCACCTAGCGCCTGGCGCTAGCGCTAAGGAATCGCTGAGAATAAATACTGGGTTCGACGAAATTGATCTTGCGTTCGACGATCCTGCGTTCGACGAATTTCCGTTCGACGAATGTTGAAGCATGCTCAACAAACTGCTTACTCTACCGCGGCGCGCTAGTACTAGCGCTGGTGCTAGCTTTCGCTTGATGAACTGTAAGTTGGGCTCGACGAAATGCTCATCACTGCGTTCGACGAAAATTCGCTCGACGAACTGTAAGCTGCGCTCGACGAAAATTCGATCGACGAAAAGATTGCTTAAGCGCAATGCCGAGAGTACATATAGAAGGAGATAGCGTCTGGCGGTATCCGATAGTGCAGGCGGTAGCGGGGAGCACAGAAGGCAAGAGAGAATTGTTTCCTTGGATTAAAGATTCTGCCGCGCAGAATAAGTCCTAAAATGGGATAGCGCCGGCAGTACCACTAGCGCAGGCGCTAGCGCTGAGACTATAAAAAGGACCCCTTGGCTTCGTCTTCCTCATCCTCTTCAGATCCAAAAGTTCCAGAGCTTCGTGCCACAACATAGAGAGGAAGGTTCAGAGAGATACTCCCACAAATCCATAAAGTCTTAAGGAGATCCGTGGAGAAGATTTCAACACGCGTCATCATCGTGACGAAAGACTGGAACTACTACGATCATACGCTCTGTCTTCGTCTACTTCTCCAACAGATCCACATAGAGGGTGTTTTTATATTATTGTCTTTTTATTTCACATCTTTTCTCAGGAGCAAATTCGTCGAACTGAAACACGACGTTCGTCGAACCCGGGAAGGAGTTTGTCGAATGCAGAATGAAGTTCGCCGAACACAGAAACTGGGAATTTTCCTAAGTTCTAGCTAACTCAGACACACTTAAACATTGACCCTTAGACTATACAATGGGGTCAACTTAAGTCCTAATAACATATAGTGATCCTAGCCCAAATCAGTAATAGGGTTGTTCCAACACCCTGCATCCCCTCGGATTCGGACCTGAAATCCTCCGCTACGGAACTTTAGGAATTGATGGAAGGAAGAGGGAACACATCGGAAGTTGCTGATGAGAGGGCGTCCGAAAATAGCGTTATAACTGCTCGGAGCGTTGACTATGATGAACCAGCAGTTCTTTGGGACCCTTCCCAACGTCACCTGGAGCCCGACTCCTCCCTCGACCTCCTTCCTCTCCCCCGAGAAACCAAACAACGGCCCATCCACGGCCAACACTCTCTTCGCTTCCACCTGCATAGTATCGAAAGCCTTCTTGAAGATTACATTCATGGAACTCCCATTGTCGACCCAGATTCGGGAGACCGTGAAGTTTTCGATAGATGTCTGGATCACCAAGGCATCGCAGAATGGGTCCTCGTAATCTGGCATATCTTTTGATGAGAAGGTGATTTTTTCTAGAGGGGGCAGGTTCTGGGAGGTCGACGCGGCACTCCTCTTGAACATCGCCTGGTGGCTCCTCTTACGAGTTGCCTCAATCCCGACCCTCCCATGGATCACTCTAATCCCCCCAAGCTCCTACGTCAGCTTGGTCCTCGCACCTATCCTCCCCCTATTTGGGGAGCACCTCCTCGATCCTCACGTGCGGCTGCTGCTTATGTGTCGGTCCTCTCATCCATCTCATCTCCAGAAATTCTGGGCAGGTGTCCGTCGCGTGACCTTCCTCCTAGTGAAAATCACAATAGGGCAACGCCACCCTGCCCCCTCCTCTTCCTCCTCTTCTGTTTCATCTTCCTCGACCTACTGCCATGGTTTGCTGCTGAGGGGGGGAGGTGGACTCGGACCCTATTGCCACCCCGGGGGGTTGAACCGCTCTTGCCCCCATGGAAGTTCCCCCTTCTTGATGTCCTCTTCCCTGAACCTGTCCTGGTCCTTCATGGGGTCTCCAGGTCAGTCTATTGTTAGGCTCCTGGTAACCCCTGCCTTGTTGCTGTCCCTGGAACTCCTGAACTCTGGGTTCCTCTCTTCTCCTCACCTCCTGCTACCTTCCTCCACCTTGCTCCCTCGCTTCTCCGCCGCACAACTTGGTCATCTACCTAGCAAACGTCGGGTTTGCCACCTCCTCTTTGATCTCTGTTGGGAATATTGCCCTCAATGTTCCTTTGATTTGAAGAGGCATCACACTCAATGCTAAGTACAAAGTTGTATTTGATAAAGTCATATTTGTGTAAGATATACAGGCTCAGGTAACTCAAGAGAAAGGGCCAATCGTGCCCTTAGATCAGGAGAAATCAACTCCTAAAGAGATGAAGAATTGTCTCAGCAGAACCATTGAGACGAAGGGTCAAATCCGCTGAGACGAGCTCACCGTCTCATCGGATCCGCAGAGACGAGAAAGGAGCTGCAGATAGAAGAAATTTAGCATGTTCGTCGAACGCAGAACTCAGTTCGTCGAACGTAGAACTCTGTTCGTCGAACGCAGAGACGGGACAGAAGCAAGCGCTGAGATTTGGCATGTTCGTCGAATGCAGAACTCAGTTCGTCGAACGCAGAACTCAGTTCGTCGAACGCAGAACTCAGTTCGTCGAACGCAGAACTCAGTTCGTCGAACGCAGAACTCAGTTCGTCGAACACTGAGACGAGACAGAAGAAACCGCTGAGACTTGGCGTGTTCGTCGAACGAAGAATGAAGTTCGTCGAATGCAGAGTATGGCGAGTTCGTCGAATGCAGAGTATGGCGAGTTCGTCGAACGCAGAGTTTGGCGAGTTTGTCGAACGCAGAGTTTGGCGAGTTCGTCGAACGCAAAATGTCGTTCGTCGAATGCAGAAACTTCTCTACAGATCGACGAAATCCGCTGAGAAGAGGAAGCCATCTCAGCCCAACCGCTGAGACAGATTCAAAAGTAATCTGGCGTGTTCTGCTTCTGGCGCAAGCTGCAGAAAGTCATTATGGGGTCCACCAGTCACTCCCATACTAGACAGAAGGATGGCTGAGAGCCGTTGAAGGTCGGGGATTTATAAAAGTGATAAATTAGGGTTGAGAAAGCACTTATGTTATCAATCTTTCTCTCGAGCACACAAAGAGGCGAAAGCATACTGTTCCATTGACGGCAGCCAAGAACTGTGCTAACACAAGGCTGCAAGGAAGAGATAGCTCATCTTGATTCATTTCAAGATAGAGCAGTAGATCCAGTTCTTTATCTGAAGGGCTGATCAAGAAGAACAAGTTGGAGCTGAACATCGGCTCCCTGGTTCAAGTCAGCAACAGCAGCTTAGAAGAAGAAGAAGAAGAAGAAGAACCAGGCTTGACCTTTCTTCCTTCTATTTGTAAAGATCATTATTTCTTTTGTAGGAACCTTTGAGTTCTGAGTTTGTAGGGCTTCACTGCCTGAGTTGTAGAGCTGAGAGATCAGCTTGAGGTAGGATATGTGTGATCTAAGGTAGGGTTATTAAGCTTGAGTTGTAGGGCATTATTGCCTGAGCAGTGGGAGGAGGGTTACTTTGAGGTAGGACCTGGAAGGGATCTTGTTGAAACTTGGTTCAAGTCAGCCTCTTGTGAAGCTCGGGGCCCTCACTGAAATGAGGGGCAGCTATCCCTTACAAATCCCTCAGATAAGGTAGCCTGAAGACTTGGAAAAGGACTGAGACCTTAGTCACAGTGAGGAGGTCCCTCCACTAACCCGGAAGATCATTGAGCGCTTCCCCTCCCAAGCCAAAGCTGAGACTTGGGGCACCTTGGAGAGCTCTGGAGAGAGAAGTTGAAGTGAAGTCCTCTCCAAAGGTGCCCTTTAGGTCTTATTTATAGGTTTTCTGATCTGGCCTGCAAATAGCAGGATTCCGCCTTTTGATTTTACTATCCGCACCCCAAGTGGGTCTGCTAACAGCCAAACTCCGTTGTTTGGAGAGGCTAAAAGTAGACCACCAAGGGTAAAAGGGTAATTTGGCCCCCTCAACCTATGGGCAAGAAACTGCGAGAGCACTACTACCGAAGCTCTCGCGGGCCTTCTCGCGAGTCCTGCTCGCGATGCCTCTCCTAGGCGATCGCCTTGCGAAGACCTCGCTGCCCCCCCCCCCCCCTTGGCATTATCTATCGAGGTCTGGTCTCGCGAGCCTTCCTGCGAGACAACCTCTTAACTTCGTCGTGCACAGAACAAATCTCGTTGAATGCAGACGAGCTCGACGAACGCAGAATGTTAAACTGTTCGTCGAACGCAGGAGGCAATTCATCGAACATAGAATTGAGTTCGTCGAATGCGAAGGCCCGGTCTCGTGAGCCTTTCTGCGAGACCCCCCCCCCCCCCCCCTCCCCCCTTCTGCGAGACCGCCCCTTTTTGCTGGACCGCTCCTCGACAGGGGAGCTCGACGAACACAGGAGAGTTCGTCGACCGTGGAAGGGTTTGCCGAACACCCTTTGCTGAACCTAATATTAGTCACGCTCGCCTGACCCCGAGTCGTTGGTCAGCACATTTCTCGCCTGGCCCTCCTGTGAGGACATTGGTCTGCCTTGTTACTTTCTTCATAGTATTGATTTCTCAAACCGCGCCTCCTCGTCTGGCGAATATCGGGGTTGTACACAATCCCCGCTCTTCGCAAGGCTATTCAGGCTCGCGAAGAAACATCCAACCACTGGTATTCGCCAGTCTCTTGATGATCTGTTAGGAATCTTTGGTATGGCCCACCCTGGGGGCTATAAATATCGTCACGAGCCTCAGTGGCGCGCACCGTCACTCTTTTTTTCCTTTTCTCCGGTTCTGCAGCTGTCGGGAGATGCCGCTTTCCGAAGGAGCTGAGGCTCGCCTGAAGGATGTGAGAGTTGGCGGGCTACCCTCCACGACCAGGGTCCCCGCCTGGATGAATCGGCTGCCTCCCGCTCAGTCGTCGAAGACCAAAAAGGCGAAAGCGGCTTGCCGAACCGGGGACGACTCCATGCTGCTGGACTCTTCCCCTGATAACCCCCCCCCCCCTGAGAAGGTATGAGTTATTCCTCTAGCTAAGCCAATAAATTTGCCTTTGTGATTCATGCTTACTCGCAGGAGATTTTGCCGAACAAGGACATTGGCGAGCTTGGAGGTGGATCTCGCTGAAGTACACCAACGGACACACATCTCGCTGGCAAAAACGCCGAAGGTACGCCCTTAATCTCACTCACTGACTCTCCTTTCATTGACTATCAGCTTCTTATTTCCTGTTTTTCATAGTCTCGCCCCGGAAGACCCCGGCTCGCAAAGATTTGCGGCTTCCGTTTCCGTCACTTCCTGGCAAAACTGTGGACATGCCAAAGTTCGATCTCCTGGGGAGCGAGGGCACTGGCGTCTCTCGGCCGCCAAACGTTCCCCCAATTAACAACACAGTCTACCCTCCTGGCTTAGGCGAATCCCTCTACCCCCATTATGGCAACGTCTTCCAGGGCCACCCTGAGGGTTCTCGCCCTCCTCTGGGTAAGCATTCTGGTGCCCCCATGCAATGTGCGAACTTAAATGGGTTATCCAACCTTTCCGTAATATTTTGCAGAGAATTCCGAGAATCCGCCCACCGATTCCGAGTTTGGGGATGAGGAGGTGTCCCCGCTCCCCGACCAAATGGAAGATTTCTTGGGGGATCCGCGAGATCCCGAGATGATGAAGCGGCGAACCGCAGAGTTGCTTCAGAAACATGGGAGGATGCTGTTGGACCTTAGTCTTCAAGCGAGACGGGATAGAGAGGTCGCTGAGGATAGGCAAGTTGTTATGATGGAGGAGTGCGCGAGAATCCGAGCCGCGGTTCCTCGCGCCCAAGACGAGATGGCCACATCACCGGAGGTGCACATCGCGAGGATGAGGGATTATGCCTTCCTGATGGATCAAGAGGGCCGTGCGGCCCAGGATTACTATAATTCCAGGGTACCGCCGAGGTCCGGGTCGCGGGGTGGCGGCAGATGGAAATGGTTGCCCCACGATCCTCGCTAACTCCTACGTTTCTGCGAACTTTTATTATCTGTTAATGCTCGCCGCTACTTTGAACTATCTCTTAATTACTTGCGACATATTTGTGAGTTCTCGTTCAGCAGTAATTATTGATAGTCGTTTATTAGCTTCCGCCCGCGATTTGTATATTCGCACTTTATTTGTTATGCTATTCTCGCAACGAGCCCTTCTGCTCTCGCTAAAACTGTCTCGCGATGGGTTTTCTTTGCTATTCTGTTTGCTCATGCTGCCCTTGAAAAGAATTTACTTATTCTAACCTCGCAGGGAGTTCTCGCCCACGATCCTGGTGTGATGTCTTGGCTAACCGCACTCAGCGGCGCTTTGGCTTCTTCCCGCCCTTTTACTTTTGCTATAAATAGGCTGTCATAACTGTGTTAACCAGCGCATTTACCGTCAACCCTCTTCTCCCACTACTCCAGAGCTCTTGCCTTTCTCCCTCTTTCTTGCGCTATCCTCTTTCTCGCAGGTCCTCATAATGGTGGCTGACGTTGCCGAGTCGGACGGTCGGCGGAAGTGCGCTAAAGCTTTCGCCGAGCATGAGTTTGCGAAGTGCAATCTGACCGAGCAGGAATATTTCACCTCGCTCGCCGAATACGTCCCCCTGCCTTCGTGGCGCGCCGCCCTAGCGAGGATGAGGCGATCAACGCCCCTTTTGCCGAAGAGTTGGCCATCCCCACCGCTCACTTCACGGTTGGCTTGCGCCTTCCTCTATGGCCAGAAATACATCAGGTACCCATCTTTCTCGCCAGCTTCTACATCTCGCCAGATTAAATCTCGCTCGCGACCTACTAATCTCGCTCTGCTTTACTTGCCAGGTGTTCAAACACTTTGGCGTCGTCCCGGGACAGCTCACCCTGAATGCTATGGCGGTGATCGTAGCGTTCGCTTGCTATATGCGCGAGGAGCACATCGAGTTCAGCCTTCCAGTTTTTTGGAAGCTGTTATCTTTCCGCACGTATAAAGATAGGACCGCCTACTTTGTGGGCTCGGGTCCCAAGGTCGACGACACCGTCAACAAGGCCCATTACTGGGCTCAGAAGTTTCTCATCATCAAAGGGAACTTTGGCAACATCCCTTTCTCGCATGTCCAGTACAGCGAGACCACCTACCGCCCTCCTGCTCGCGGCGGTCACGACGCTGCCCTATATCAGTTCTTCTACAAGAAGAATTTCGAGGTTGTCCATCTTCGCGGCAACTTCGACTCGCTACTCCCAGTGCTCGTCGGGGAAGGTAATGCTCTCGTTCGCTAATTTCCAATATTCCATCATTTTCTGCGTTAACTGTCGACCCCCCCCCCCCCTTTCAGGCGAGCGAGATCTACCCCTCAACCCTCCCTATGCGAGCAAATGGAAATCTGCCCCCAACTTCGCTCTCGCGACCATGGGAGCGGAGGCTTGCCGTGACTCCATCACCCCGGCTGCGCCGTCTTCTCGCAAGAGGACCGAGGCCTCCAGCAGTCGGGGCCCATCCCCAAAATCTCCCCCCAAGAAAAGAAGTAACAAGTGCCAGGTTCCGCTCATCTCCTCTAAGGGAAAGGAGTATTCCGACGCCAACCCTGGCGATATCGATCTCACCATCCTCTCCGAAGGGAGGGAGGTCGATGGGGAGAGCGAGGAGGCTGTGAGGACCGCCTGCCCGCCTATTCCAGTCAACCACTGGAACTTCGGACTCGGCTAGAGATGCAGGGATAAGACCGGCGAGCTCCTAGTGTATTGGAAGCCGGAGGTTAACAAAGCTGAAGTCTCCACCATCCTTCCTTCCTGGGTGGAGAAGTTGACCATCAGCGGCCATGCCTATGACTTCTCCTTCGCCCTCTATGGGCGCGAGAATGCCGGGTCATATAAGGACGAGACCTCAAAGACCCTCACCTATGAGAGCGCGAGGTCCCAACTGCGCTCCGGTGAGCTCGCCCATATGACAGGAAGGCGATGCCTGCAACTAGATCAACAGAATGTGGAGCTCGCAAGAGCTTATCAGGTGCTCCTCTCCGAGAATGCGCAGCTGAAGGAGAAGCTGCTCGCCGCAGCGAGCGGTGTGGTGAGTTACCTAGACCTCGCCATTTCTCTCTTTAAACCCTTTCGCTTTCTGAACTTGTCTTTTACTTGTAGGATGCCGCAGCTGCCAAAAGAGCTGACGCTCACATTCAAGGCCTAGAGGGCGAGGTGGCCAGGTTGAGTGCTCTTAATCACGAGCTGTCCCATGCCGCCGTTCCCCCTTCCCCCCGCCACCTGAAGGAAGAGAGGCGAGCGCGAGATGAGGAAATCTGCGAGGAGTCCACCGAGTCAGCTCGTTATATCTTATAGATGGTGAAGGCAGACGGCCTCCTATCCGCAGATGTGGCCGACATTACTCTGGAAGACATCGTCCCGGAGCTCTTCATTCTGCTCCCGCTAGTGAAGAGTAGTGATGACGAGGAGGAGTCCGCGAGTGATCTCTGATACTTATGATCTCTACTTTTTGTTCTTTTCTTCATTTTTGCCGGCGAGACCGCCGCTTCATGTAGATCAAATCGCGAAATGCATACATGCATGTTTTTTTTTGACCTTGTACTGTGTTCGTTCTTTCAGCTTTATCATTTTTCTCGTGTTGATATCGCGTTCTCGCTTAGCACGATATTCATCCTCGCGAAGGCCGTTCTCGCCATGTTAGTTTTCGCACATTACGCAGTCGGATAAATAAATACAGGGCTTTTTGGGCTGCCCTGACCTTTCGTTATTTGCCTTAGGATTATAACCCTTTAGGTAAGCACTTCCCTCCAGGTCTCGCAAGGTACGTTCCTTCCTGGCGAGAGCTCTCCTCCCACTTTGGGCCGGCGACCTCTCCGCCGAGCACTAGGTACCCCGGAGTGCTTAGGGATAGTTCTCGTCGCCCCTATCTTTCTTCTCGCCGAGCAAGAAGGCCCTGGTCAGCGCCAAAAGCTCGCCAACCTGAGGCTTACCAATCCGCCCTTATGAAAAACTCATCTCCATGCCAGCCTCTTCCAGAGATCAACCTATACCCCCCGTCTAGTGAGAGCCCGAGAGCGGAATCGATCTGGGGCATTCCAGCACCAATATTTGTCACCTTGCCAGCCTCTCCAGAGATAAACCTGTACCCCCCCCCCCCCCCCCCCCGTCTAATGAGAGCCCGGGAGCGGAATCGATCTGGGGCATTCCAGCACCAATACTTGTCACCTTGCCAGCCTCTGCAGAGATCAACTTGTACCCCCCTTCTAATGAGAGCCTGGGAGCGGAATCGATCTGGGGCATTCCAGCACCAATACTTGTCACCTTGCCAGCCTCTCCAGAGATCAACATGTACCCCCCGTCTAATGAGAGCCCGGGAGCGGAATCGATCTGGGGCATTCCAGCACCAATACTTGTCACCTTATCAGCCTCTCCAGAGATCAACCTGTACCCCCCGTCTAATGAGAGCCCGGGAGCGGAATCGATCTGGGGCATTCCAGCACCGATACTTGTCACCTTGCCAGCCTCTCCAGAGATCAACCTGTACCCCCCGTCTAATGAGAGCCCGGGAGCGGAATCGATCTGGGGCATTCCTGCACCAATACTTGTCACCTTGCCAGCCTCTCCAGAGATCAACCTGTACCCCCTATCTAATGAGAGCCCGGGAGCAGAATCGATCTGGGGCATTCCAGCACAAATACTTGTCACCTTTATTATCTTCGCATAGTAGTTATAACCATCATACAAGAAGGTAAGATATTCTACAAACAGTATAGTAAAAAAACTTTCAAGGGTAGAATCGCTTCAGATCATCTCTGCTTCTGGCTCGGCCGAGAGGTACCCCTTCCACATCCCGGAGGAGATACCCCCCCCCCCCCCAACTTGAGCACTTCACTTACAATGTATGGACCCTCCCAGTTGGGGTTAAGCTTACCTACCGCGGCCCCTCTTCCGGCCGCGTCGACCTTCTTCAGGACCAGATCTCCTTTCTCAAAGTGCTTTACTCGGATATGCTTGTCAAAATATCGGTCCATTCGTCGCTTGATTTCCTCCTGCATGATGGTGGCCAGGTCCCGAAGCTCTTCTACCAGATCCAAGGGCAGCTTCTGCTCCGCCTCATTAGCCACTAATTCGTTTTACCATTTGTAAGATCTCTTTTTCCAAAACCCGTTCGGGTACTTGAAAACTCGAACCTCTCCCATATCGCACGGTTGAGGTGGATCTTCGCCCAGAATTGCTGCCTTGCGGTGTCACCAACACTCTGGTTGGCTAACACCGCTCAGCACCAACCCTGCCGGCTATATGATCATAAGTAAAATATGCCAGAAAGGAAAGTACATAAAGGAAGGCATGTCCACAATCACAGCATCATATATATATATAATGAAAACAGAAAGTCCAAAAGAGAAGTACAAGCAAAAAGGGGCTTATGCCCGATACATATCCAAAATAATGTACTATCTCTCCCTCTCTACAACAAAAGCTCTCAAAATGCGGAAGTCTAACTATCTAATCATCAACCTGTGGCGTCATGGTAGTGCGCTGCATCTGCTTCTCAGGTCCTGCCATCTCGTCCTGCTGCGCGCGGGACAACTCCATCTCCTCGGACTCCTGCGGTCACACCGACCGTTAGTCATAAAGACTAAGTCGTTTTGTCCTCGCCTCCCTCCACGACTCCTAGGTACCGAGCGGGAGGAAGAAGCGGAGGACAAACAAAGGGGTAAACAAGAAGATGGTGACATGGCACTACTCTAGCAGGTATAAGTAAAGCAGTAAAATCTAGCTAGTAGTATAGTGCAAGTCTAAGGCAGTAAAGTAGAGCAATGAAGTAAGCAGTAAATAGAAAGAAAATGCAGTGCGGTAAGTAAATCTAAACTACCATCACAGATTCGTACGTTAACTTATATGAACGCCCATACGACATATAAGTTAAGATGTCCAGGTAACCCATCATATAAAGGAGCCCATACTAATTTATATGATGGGGGTATGCTAATGTGTATGCTATGTTATGCTATGATTATGATGTTTTAATATGTTTATGCAATGTAACTCACCCACACGAATCTATGCGCACAGACCTTTATAGTTCCCAATTTGTTTGAAAGGAAGCCAACCTTTCGGGTACCGACCGT
This sequence comes from Dactylorhiza incarnata, assembly GCA_033032865.1. Classification (NCBI taxonomy): domain Eukaryota; kingdom Viridiplantae; phylum Streptophyta; class Magnoliopsida; order Asparagales; family Orchidaceae; genus Dactylorhiza; species Dactylorhiza incarnata. The sequence goes on along the minus strand of JAWHQI010000033.1, from coordinate 4,881,834 downwards.
CATGGCTCACAGTGGTAGTGGATCGGGCACTCCACATCCTAGGCGGGTATAGTCACTTCCAAGCCTAGACCTCATGTATGCCTCAACGCTAAGAACACAATAGCGGAGCTCCTGCGTACTCTTGCTGGAATCCACAAGACTTTAAGGTCGGGGTGGGTTATTAGGGATTGTCTTCCAGACCGCGGTACACAAACCTACCGGCCCTCTAACCCCACCCTCACCTGAGTCAACGTACTATCGTCGGTGACACGACTAGCCTAGTACCGAAGACTCGCCACTATTTGATTAAGTAACAGGTGTTTAACATGTCCACCCGAGCTTCCGGCCCAGGGACTACCTCACAAGTTGATCCATACTAGTTGCTGATCTAATTAGGCTACTCTTGCCTACAATTTAGTTAGTGGTATATTTAGGGTGAATCTTGGACTTCCCGCGGTGTACTCTGTAAGGGGCCCCTAACGGTACTACAGATCAATGGGCTCAACCCCACTATCCTCCTCAAGACAATTACTTTATTTGGTGTTTAACGTTTGGTTCACCCTCATTATTTCATATACTTAGAATGACTTAGCTCAACACCCGTCTGACCTAATTGGGTTGGACGTACCTCCATTCCTCCTACATTAACTCTAGCACAACCTCACAACTAACCCTAGGATTGACCCTCCTTGAATCATGGTGTGATATAACTCATTTACTGATTGGATATAACTCCTAAACACTACTTAGGGGTCTGAATTGTCTAAAAACTCAAAATTCTGTTTTTACTAAACGCAGACCACTGAGTTGAACTATCCATCAACCCCATAAGGGAATCCTTCTAAAAACTCATCACCAAGGTCTCTAATAATTATCCTAGGCTCCCACTGACCTTAATAAGGTATGTTCCAATTTTCATAATTTTCCATATTAAATTGGTATTTAATATAATTTAAAGTAGTTAAGGCCTTAAGTCATATTACACATGAACTACCCTCAAAATGATTCCTCATGCTATATGAAAATTATCAGTAAGGTAGTATCCCATATCAAGGTGGTTCACTGAGTCCCATGACCCTAGGGTGTGATTTGGCCTACTAAATCATCATTGTTGTATAATTACCAAATTGCCACTATAATTAGGAAACATAGTATTTCACATCTGAAAAATTTTACAAAAATTACCAAGTGTCCAGATGGGGATCTAAAGTCCTCTGCCAAATAATGGTGTCATTACCATGTGATTTGTTATTTTAAAATGATTAAACATCCAAAGGTAGCAATTACCAATTTCTACATGAGGTACTTGAATTATAAATCTACAAGCTTCCAAACTATTGTCATGGGCATATATTAACATAAAACTACAGTTAACCAAGTATCATAACATTGCCCCATGATTTGATATTTTAAAATGATTTAATACTCAAGTCTTGTAAATTCCAATTTCTACATGAGGTACATGAAATATAAATCTACAAGCTTCCAAACAATTATCATAGGCATATATTAATATAAAATTACAGGTAACCAAGTATCACAATTTTGCCCCATGATTTGACATTTTTCAAAATTAAAATCCCTTAAGCTAGCAAGCACTTAAAATTTCCTATACAAGGAATAACACTTCCATAACTCATGACAAAATTACCATAGCCTTATTTCACCCTATTTCAGCCACTGATAGTATATCAAAGTCATACAAGGTCATAAGACCTTGCATTTTATTTTATTAAGGAAAAGGTGGCAATTTCAATTATTAGGAAGAAAAGTACTTAGATGCCTCTAGAAATTCCCATTAAATTACCTAAGACATTTTATGCCCTTACAAACATATCCACAAAGTTCTGAGCCAAGGCTAGAACATTGGGTCCTATGTCCTTCACAAATCCCAACTTGGCACCCTTAAGGGTTTACCCTTAGGGTTTTAGGTCACACCACCCTAAAGGCTCCAAATGGATCATTAGGGTGTGACACCAGCATTTGTATACCCATACCTTCATACCATCATGATGGGAGGAGGCTATTACACTCTACTCCTCAAAATGACCTAAACCCTAATTTGACCCTTAAAGGCCCTCATTAGGGTTTCCAATTTTCCATATTAAATCAACTCCAAATGGAGTGAAATTTTAGGTAGGCACTACCCATGTACCAAAGAGTATGCCACCAAAGTTTGGTGTCATTTGGACATCACATGCCCCAAAAATCAAATTAATTTGAATATTCTATCTACCACTAAAACTCTAGGTAAAAGTGTCCACCAAGGGTTGTCCCTTTGGCAGGGGGTGCCCCTATGGTATACCAATCCATGGTTAAAAGCACAGCTCCAAAGCTGGAAGGGTTTGACCTAGGTAATTTTTCCAATGGACTGACCTAGTGTAGGACTAGTCCTAGTAAAACAGCTCCCTAGGGAGTTGTACGTCACCAAATGACCTAAACGCAAGGCCAAATGAAAGGTAAGACCAAGGCCTACAACTTTCATGTTGGGCACGTTTTCTAAATCGGCCATTAAGAGGCCTTAATTAATTATTTAAGTGGACTGAAAGAATAAGGCAGAATATCATAGCTTTTGAATTAATTAAATCCAAGAATAAACGAGATCTGCACAGATCTTAACGCAGATCAAGGGCAGGTGCGTCGTCTTCCTCCTTGAGCTGACGGCTAGGATTCAACCGCGCTGGGCCGACTTTCTCCCCCATTTCCCGGCCACCTGGTGGCCACCACGGCCGGCCACCAGCGCCACCACCTTCGTGGAGGTCGGGGCTACAGCTCCCGGCGACATGGCGGCCGGAGGGGGCATTTTCTGGTGAGCCTGGGTGGCTTGATTTGAGCCGATTTTCAGGAAATCGACGAGTGGATTTGGGCTCAATTGAGCCCGATCCTTTAATGTTTTGTGATGAGAAGCTAGCTTGGGGGAGGGGAGGAGAAACGAACCACTAACGGTGCGTGGCGGCGGCTCCGGCGGCGGTTTGCCATGGAAAATCTTAGCTCCGGCGATCCTGCTCACAGCCACGATTCTCCACCAAAAGCTCTGCTCCAAGGGGTGTTCCCGTCTACTCTCGACCTCCTGAAGCTTGTGGTGGGGTTGGATTGGGATAATGAGGCCTCTATGGATGGTTTTGAACTTGAGCCTCCTCAGTCGTGCCTATTGCTGCCATCCTCCTTCACCAGCTGGCCCCTTGCTTCCACCTGGGTCAAGGTCAGACCCCCAGCAATCAGGGAAGGGTCCAAGACTGATTGGGGGAGGAGTGTAGAGGAGGGGAATGCTTTTAGCTTTTTGCTTTATGCTTTAAGCCTTTTTGATCAAGCTTTTGGTCCCCCCCCCCCTCCATTGATTAATCAAACTCCATATTAGGGTTCAGTCCTAGGGCTGATTGGACTTGACTTAGGTCCATGAGTAAGGTTAATTAATTGGGGTTGGGTCCCATTCAATTTAGGCTTGAAATTCCCTTTAATAGGCTATGTTGACCATGGTTGACTTTGGTCAACCATGGTGAGTGGGTTGACCCCACTTGGGGGTCATGGGTCCCTTAACCTCACCCAACATTGGTTGGTTCATGGTGGGGCTCCAATTGGTCCAATTTAGCCTTAAGGTGTGATTTTGACCTAAATTGAGCTAGAGTTGACTTTGGTTCAATTGGTCAACTGGTTGACCCAGTGATGGGACTTTTGGGTCCAATGAGTTCCTCAAAGTGTTTAGAGTGTGGTGGTAAGGTCAATTTGAACATTTGATGGTCAATTGAACCCTAATTGACTTAGTTTGGTTAATGTTGACCTATTATTGACTTTGGTCAATTTCATGCAATTGGGTCCCACCCAAGTGCACTTCACATCCTATAGGTCTCCCTTGGTGGTTAGGGCAGCATAAGTGAGGTCAACTTGGACAATTGAGGGTCAATTGACCTAGTTGAGGGACTTAGGGTTAGGTTAGTTTTTGAGCTTTGGTGTGCACTTAGCAATTTCAACCCTAGCCTAAGGCCCTTGTGGCCATTCACCTCACCCTTATGCCATAACATTTCCAAAGGGTCGAGAAGGATTGGGGATGTTACAAATCCTAATAAACAAAAAAATTTATTTCATCCCCGAAATTCAAGATCGGGTCTACGGGTTCTACGCAATATAAGGTAAAAGAAATTTGCAAGGAGGTTTAGGTTGTACCTGAAGTGAAGAGTTCCGGGTAGCGTTGTTGCATGAGGTCCATGGGCTCCCATGTGTGCTCCTCTCGCCCATGGTTGGACCACAACACCTTCACCAATAGTACACTCTTCCGCCGCAGGACTCGGACTTCCGTATCGTCGATCCGGATGGGCTCCAGTAGGACTGACCGATCGGGCGCCACCGGGCCTGAAGTAGATGTAACATGCTGCTCAGGACGAAGCAGGGCTCTCCGAAGTGAAGAGACGTGGAAGACGTCATGCAGGTTCTCTAACTCTGGTGGTAGCTCCAGCCTGTACGCCAAAGGACTGATCCGCTCCAGGATCAAATAAGGCCCCACGTACCGAGGACTGAGCTTCTTGTGCCCCCGCACTCGAGAAACCCCGTGCATAGGACGAATCTTCAAGAACACACGCTCTACCACCTGGAACTCCACCATACGATGCCTCGCATCATAGTACTTCGCCTGTCTGCTTTGGGCCTCCAGCATCCGCTCCCTGATCAGTCTCACCTGCGCATCCGTCTCCTCAATGTAATCTGAACCCAACGACCTCGGGTCCTCGTTCTGGATCCAGGAAAGTGGTGTGCGGCACTTCCTCCCATACAGTGCGGCATAAGGTGCCATTCCAATGCTAGCCTGGTGACTGTTGTTATAGGAAAACTCTATCAAAGGAAACAGTCTCTCCCAGGGCTTGCCCGTGTCCAAAATGCACAAACGTAGTAGGTCCTCCATAGTCCAGTTGGTGCGCTTAGTCTGACCGTCAGTCTGAGGAAGGAACGTCGTACTAAATGTCAACCGGGATCCCAAGTAAGCTTGAACTGCCTTCCACTCCCTCGAAGTGAAGCGTCCATTTCTATCTGAAACTATCGTCTCGGGCACCCCGTGATATCTGACTACCTGCTCCACAAACACCCTTACAAGGTCACCGACTGGGCCCCCCTTCTGTACCGGAATAAACCGAGCTACCTTCGTCAGCCTGTCCACTATCACCCATATTGAGTCATTCCCAGAGAGGGAGCGAGGTAGACCATACACAAAGTCCATCGATATATACTCAAACTTCCACTCAGGTACTGGTAAAGGCTGCAACAATCCTCCCGGGCTCCTGCACTCCGCCTTCGTGCACTGGCAGCCCTCGCAGTGCGTCACATACTGTATAATATCCCTCTTCATACACGGCCAAAACATAACCTTCTGAAGGTCTGCTGTCATCTTCGTGATCCCTGGATGCACTGAATACTGGGAGCAATGAGCCTCTCTGAGCACCTCCTCTCTAATACCTCCTCCAGCTGGGATGTAGACTCGGTCTCGATGGTGAATAAGATCATCTCTCAACGAATAGTCCCCTGCCACGCCTTCCACCAATGATCTGAATACTGGCTCCAAGGCAGGGTCCTGCAACTGTGCCTCCCGAATGCGGTCCCGAATATCGCAGACGATATTCAAGGACGCTAGATACTCCATATACGTCTCAGGGTCGGCCCTGGATACAACTGTGATGTGCATGTCCTCCAAAGCCTGAATTAACTCCATAGCCGTCACGCGGCTCTCTGCTCTTGGTGCACCTCCTCTCCTGCTCAAAGCATCCGCTACGGTGTTGGCCTTGCCTGGATGGTAATGCAATGTGTACGTGTAGTCGCACAAGAACTGTAACCACCTCCGCTGACGTAGGTTCAAGTCCTTCTGCGTATCAATATACTTGAGGTTCTTGTGGTCTGAGAAGATCTCACAATGAACCCCATAAAGATAGTGCCTCTAGGTCTTCAAGGCAAAGATGACCGCTCCGAGCTCAAGGTCATGCACTAGGTAGTTCCTCTCGTGTAACTTCAACTGACGGGAAGCGTACGCGATCACGTGACCATGCTGCATCAACACTGCTCCCAACCCCTGAAATGATGCGTCTGTGTAAACCTGAAATCCTTCCTTCCCAGATGGAAGTGCAAGGATGGGGGAAGAGGTGAGTCGGCCTTTCAGCTCCAAGTAGGCCGCCTCACACTGCGGAGTCCAGACGAATGGGGCATCCTTCTTAGTTAAAGAAGTGAGCGGAAGGGCAATCCTGGAGAACCCTTCCACAAACTTCCGGTAATAGTCCGCCAACCCTAGAAAGCTCGGCACATCTGAAGCTGACTGCAGTCGAGGCCACTCCTGAACGGCCCGCACCTTGGCCGGATCCACTGCCAGACCTGCTCCGCTGATGATATGCCCCAGAAAATCCACCTCCCGTAGCCAGAACTGACACTTGGAGAACTTCGCATACATATGGTGCTCTCTCAGCTTCCTCAACACTAGGGCCAGATGCCCAGCATGCTCCTCCTCCGGATCAGTAACTGATAGTACCCTGATCTCAAGTCAAGCTTGGAGAACCAGTGAGCTCCCTGCAACTGATCGAAGAGCTCGTCAATCCTTGGTAACGGATAGGTGTTCCGCACCGTCAGTCTGTTGAGCTCCCGATAATCTATACACAATCTGAGCGTCCCATCCTTCTTCTTCACAAATAACACCGGCGCTCCCCAAGGTGAAGAGCTCGGCCTGACGAAACCCGCATCTACTAGCTCTTTCAACTGCACCCTAAACTCTGCCAGCTCCTTGGGTGCCATGCGGTATGGTGCCCGAGACACGGGCCTCGCTCCCAGCACCAGCTGAATCGGAAAATCTATCTCTCGATGCGGTGGTAGTCTGGGCAACTTCTCTGGGAATACGTCGGTCGTACTATAGGAATGTCTGATAAGGAGGCCTCCCCCTCCGCCATCTCGAACCACACAAGATAAACCTCGTCGCCCTGCTCGTGGGCCTTAACTACCTGAACAGAAGATAAAGAAGAGCGGGAGATAGGCTCAATACCTTCGAACGTCGTGGAGGTGGTATCGTACCGCACCACCACTCTCTTTGCTTGGCAGTCTATCTGGGCGTGGTTCCCCATGAGCCACGTCATGCCCAAGATAAGGTCGAAGTCCGCGAGCTTCAGCACCGAAGCTGGAGCATCGAGCGTTAGGCCATCGATGGTCACCTTCAAGGTGCACTTGGCCGCCATCTCGATCTCTGATCCATTGGGGAGGCGCACCCTCCTGATGGGTCCCGTGTAATAGTGGATCTGATCCAAGCCCTTAACAAATTTTTCGGAGACAAAGTTATGCAGAGTGCGAAAGAGGGAGAAATGGCTGGACTGAGAGGTAAGAGGGATGAAAGATGCAGAGTGCGAGAGGATTTCTAACTGAAGAGTCTATTTAAGTCAGGTGAAACGTCGAAATGAGACACAATTCGAGGCATATTCGGTACTACAGTGGATGTGACCGAAAATATTTTAGTATTCCCGCTCTTTTTCATGAAGTCGACGTTACGTTGAGTGGAATTCGACGTAAGCGTCGGTACAGTCTGAGGTAAGATGTTAGGGTTTCATATCGACGTATACGTCGATTGGAGTCGACGCATGCGTCGATTTAAGTTTTTATTGATAGTTATCGACGGTGCGTTGATTATAAAATCTACATGACTTTTATTTTCCTGAAAAGTTTTTGGGTTTGCCCTTGAGAGATTATTTCTTCCTGCTCCTAATGTTTTCTAAGACAGTCTTGGACTAATTTTTATAATCAATTAGATTGATTGTACCAACATTGTTTGGCAATGTGGCCAGTTTTATTGCAGATATAACATCTGACTATCTTTAGATTATGGGATTTTGAGTTTAGAGAGGGATAGTGGTGTTGATTAGGATAAACATTTTGATTAGGATAAAAATTTTGGTGAGGATAAAAGTTTTGATTAGGATAGAAATTATGATCAGGATGAATGGGTCCTGAATGGGGGTTAAGATGGAAGATTTTTGGAGGATGGAAGTGTTCTGTCTTTATGTTGCTCTGAGTTTGTATGCGTCGATATCTATTCGACGTATGTTGATAGTTGCGTCGATTTATACTCGGTGCTTTCTCCAGATTGCGTTGATCTGGAATCGATGCATGGAAGAAGTTGCGTCGATTTGAAGTCGGCGTATTTTTATTCAAGCGTCGAATTGAGGTCGAAGCATCTGAGAGATTGCGTCGAGTAGCATTCGACGCACTATCATTCATGCGTCGATATGAAGTCGACGCAATTGTGTTTTCACAAATTTTATTTTTCCCTTTTTCTTATTTTATTTCTGTATGAGTTGTTTCTCTTGGCCTAGTTGGCTTCTCAGAAGAAGTTTGAGAGTCATCAGCTGAATAGTATGATGTTTCATCAAATTGGTTTATTTCCTTGAAGTCTTCTACCTTATTTTGTGAGTCTTCTTCTTGGTTTTTTGATTTGATGGGTTTAGTAAATTTAACAGGGCTCATCCAAGCAGGTTTGTTGGATAGAATTAGACTAGCTGGGGGATCAGCTCCTAGCCCAAGATTTTTATGTCTTCTTGTTTGTTTTTCTGTGATTTTTTTAAGTGTTTGGCTTCTCATTCTTATTGATTCTTCAAAAGCTTTTGCTTGGGATACCTTATTCTTAAGGAGCTGGTTTTCTATTTTAGCCCTCTCTATTTCTTTTTCTCTGATGTTAACTCTTAACTCATAATTTTTAGAACAAGTATCCTCTATATTTCTCTGATTTTTAATGACATTAATTTGTTCTTTTAGATTCTTAATTTCTTGTTTAGCTTTTAGTTGATCTAAACATAATCCTTTAAAATCATTTTTGAAATCATCACACAGAAAATCTATGTCATCAAAGATGCTTACCTCATCCTTATCCTTAGATTCCTCTATGAGAATAAGGCTATTCTCTTTATCTTCTTCAGAAGGGATGCTTCCTTCTGATTCTGTCTCACTCCATGATTTAGCACCATGTTCTTCCTTTGAGCTTTCAAAAGCCATTAAGCATAGGTCTTCTTGCTTAGACTCTTCATTGTCACTTTTGGATGAGGTGATGTCCTCAGAATCTGTTTCACTCCAAGCTTCTGCAATGAAGCCTCTTTCTTTCTTCTTCCCCTTTTTCTTGAGATCTTTCTTTTTCAGATCTTTCTTCTTCTCAGTATTTTCTGGACATTCTGGTGCAATGTGTCCAGTTTTCCTGCAGGAGTAACAAATGATTTCTTTAGTAGGAGCTTTATCATACCTTGGTTTTGATTCTCTCCTTCTAGACCCATCTGTCCTGACCCATTTCTTGAATCTTCTGGCCAGGAGGCTGAATAACTCTTCTTCAGTGATAGGGGTCTCCTCCTCTGTTGCTTTCAAGGCAATGTTTCTATCTTTTGAGGAGGTTGGAGTGCTTCCTCTTCTTTCCTTCTCTTCTCTGGTTTTCAGCAGTTGCTCATAGGATTTGAGTTTTCCTAAAAAGGCATCTGTTGAGATTTCCTTTTGTCCTCTTGTATCTCTTATTGCCCATATTCTTGAGTCCCATGAACTTGGGAGACTCATTAACAGTTTGTCATTGATCTCTGTGAGAGAGATCTCTCTATCCAGGCTCCTTAATTGATTGATGATCAGACTGAATCTGTCATACATCTCAGATATGCTTTCTTCATGCTTCTTATGAAAGTTCTCATATTGAGAGATCAATAGAGCCTTTCTATCTTTCCTTTCATCAGCACTTCCTTCTACCATCTTTGTAAGAGCCTCCCAGATTTCTTTGGCTGATTCACAGTCAACCACCTTTTGAAAGATTTCATCTGAGAGGGTTGAGACAAGAATGTTCACAGCTTTTGCATCACATGTTCCTGCCTTTTTCTCTTCAACTGTCCACTCAGCTTTTGGGACAAGTGTTTGAGTCACTTCACCACTTGAGTCTCTTCTATAAGGCTTGGGAGGACCTGTCAAGATAACATTAAATAATTCTTCATCAATAGAATTCATATAAATCCTAATTCTTGTTTTCCAAATTGCAAACTTTTCAAGATTGCACATTGGTGGTCTGGTGGAAGCATAATCTTTGATTTGTGCCATGTGAAAAATAATTTTTAGAAATATATATATAAGAGGTAGGATCTTTGTGATCAAGGAGTTAACCTTTTTAGATCAACCTATCTCTGATACCAATTGAAAGTGCACAGTTAACCTCACTAGAATTCTCTAGAGGGGGGTGAATAGAGATTAAAAATACTTTGTGCAATTATATATATATGTGTAATAATCACAGATTTAAGCTTCCCACACACCAACAAGAATTAAGCAAGTAAAGAAGAAAAATAAGAAGAAAATCACAGCACAACACAAGGAAATATAGTGGTTCCCCAAACTTTGGGTAGTCCACTCTTCTACCCCCTTGGTAGGAATTCACTAACTTGCACTGAGTCTTTTGATAAGGAGACTCTTAGAATCAGACTGAGTCTTTTGATAAGGAGACTCTTAGAACCACTACAACTGAATTTTTTGAAGAGAGATTCTAAAAACTCTTTTACACAGTTTGAAAATGAAATAAGAATAAGAAGAAGAAGTAGAATAAGTAGAAGAACATAGGTCAATATATGTAAGAAGGAATCTTCTTCCTAGCAAGAAGATTAGAATCACAAGTATAGTGAATATGATCTCTCTTCTATAGTGAGAAGGAGATTGTAAGCTTTTTCTCTCTTTTGTGAGAGCTTTCAGAATTTGCAGCAGAATGGCTTGAGAAGATGAAGGCTTTTTCTTTGCTGCAGCACACTATCTCTTTTCTCAATTATCTCACTCTTCACTTGGGAGCTCTTCCTCTTTTTCAAATGTATATGGTGGATCACCTCTTGTCATTCTCTGCTGACCTCCTTCTTATTTATAGCTCTGTTTAAAATATATTGTTAAAGGAGAATAATCAATTTAGCAGACAGAGAAATAGAAAGAGATAAGAGTTTCCATAATCAATATTTCTGTAGAAGGAAAAGAATTCATTCTGATTTCAAATAATATCCATAATAATCTTAATCAAATAAGCCAAGAATCAAATAGAAGGAAAGGCTGATTCAGAACGGCTATAAAAGAATAATATTATTCCATAAAAATCAGATCTACAGAAAGAAGGAAAGAGATCTGGTGTGTTTTTGAATTACTTATAGATATCGACGTGCGTCGATTACTATTCGACGTAAACGTCGATTTCATCCTGGCTGGACGTCGAGAGGAGAATAAGGAAGGTGCGTCGACAAAGATGCGTCGACTTTATCAAATGCATCGACTAGAAGTCAGAGGTACGTCAACTATGATTACGTCGAGTTCTTCTAAGAGTTACTTCGACTCATTCTGAGAGAAACGTTGACTATATTTCGACGTTGCGTCGAATACTATTCGACGCATATTTACTTAGCCTAATTATTCATACTTAGAATTTATATTCTTCTTAATTCTAGGGGTTAAGATAAATCATTTCCCCAACAAGTGGCGAGTGAAAGAAACAAACAACAATAATGTATAACTATTCAGTAATTATGCCATTTCTAGCGGTCGCGACCTCGCACACCGGAGCGCGGCGGAATTCTCGAATAGTGGTACTCGCAGACCGACTGGACCTCACATTGCATCGGTCGTATGTAGTCCTTGATTCGCGCGAGGTACACCCCTGGAGAGGTGACCTCGCCGCGAGCGACCTGCTGCACTTCGGCGAGGACGGGGGTGTTCGCATCCTCCATGGCAGCGAACCTCTCCTCGTAAGTGGCCTGATTCAACCTATCCTGATCGTACAGTTCTCGCAGCATCAAGGTGTGCTTCTAGAATATCTCGGCTACTCGCCTCTTCATCTGTTCCGGATCGCCGGGGTCCCCCAAGAAATCTGCGACCTGGCTCGGCGAGGGTGGGGGAAACATCTCCACCTCCCCGTGCTCGGACTTGGTAGACGGGGTTGGAGGAACACCTATGACTGAAAAAAGTCAATATAAGAGGCAGCGAGAGAGGTAAGCAATAGAAATTATCTAACCTGGCGAGTTGAGAATGGTACGGGGTCGTGGGCGAGAAGAGCTCGGTTGGCCCTTGAAGGCCTCAGTGAAGGACGGGGTGACGGACTTTCCCAAGCCAGTGCGGTGATCCTTCCCTTCGCCAGCCCGGCGTTCGGCAAGTAACGAGCCACCCGGGCTTCGTTGGCCAAAAGTGTCGAACCCGGTGGTAATGATGTTCATTTTTGGTGGATTCGGCGAGCCCTCCGGAGTGGGGACTCGCTCCTCTGAATTCGCGAGAGGAGACCCTGCAAGAAGAAATAAGGCGGGCCAGCGATCAACGAAGAGCGAGAGAGGATGAGATAAACGGCTTACCAGGACGCAAGGGTGTGGCTCGCAGGTCGGCGGTCCTCCCATCCGAGGGTGGATCAGTCCTCCCGAGTGGCGGGGGAGAGACCCCATTGGAGACGGCCTGATGAGATTCTTCTCTGCTGGACGGTCCTGTGAGCAAGGAAACAGAGTTAAGCAAATACTATTTGGTGTATCAAGTCTTTTCTATCAGAACCTATGAGGCGAGCTCGTGGCGGGGAGAGGGAGATAGCGGAGATGACTCATCCTCCCCAGACGGCCATCGGATGGTCTTAGACCTCTTAACCTGAGACCGGGGCGGGGCAGGTTATGGAGAGATCCAGGGGGCGAGCTCAGCAGCTTTAGCCTTTTGGACCGTCTGCGAGGCCTTGAGGCGATTGAGTATCTCCTCCTTCTTGGACATCTCGCAGGGAGCAGTGGCGAGCAGGAAGAGAAGTGAGAGGGAAGAAAAAAGTTCATGCACCGGCCGGAAGGAAGGGTATTTATAGCAGCGGGCATGGGTCCCACCAAAAGATTCTCAACACGTCACCAAGGGACTGGCAAACACCAGGGGTTGGATGTTTCTTCGCGAGCCTAAAATAGCCTCGCGAAGAGCGGGGATTGTGTACAACCCCTGTGTCCGCCAGCGGGTGAGTAGAAGCGAAGGAACCATCAGGCGAAAGGAGTAGGAAGGCTAGCGAGCCAAAGTGTCGGGTGAGCCAGGCTCTCGCCAGTCGCTCGTAGGAGGGAGAGCGGGCAAAGGGCCTCGTCGGTTACTCACAGGGAGGAGAGCGAGCCGAGCCACTCGGTTCACGAGAGTGACTCTTGTGGGTGGCTCGCCCATTCCTAGATTCATGATCATTTTACGTAAGTACCCCTGGTGGTCTGCAGTTAGCCACTCCAAACAGCGGAGTCTGGCTGTTGGCAGACCATTTTGGACTGCGTACAGCAAAAGAGTAAGGTAGAATCCCGCTATTAGCAGATCAGACTTAAAAATTATATATAGACCCTGAAGGGAACCTTGGGAGAAGGATTCGGGTCTCAGTTCTCTGAGCTTCTTCCTCCCTAGGTGATCTTGTCTTAGCTCTCAGGCTCTCCAAGGTGCCCAGTCTCAGCTTTGGCTTGGGAGGGGAAGCGCTCAAAGATATTTCGGGTGTGTGGTGGGACCTCCTCGCTGCGACCAAGGGTCTGTGTTTAGTTCCGAGTCTCCGGTCGGTTCCTTCCAAGGAATCAGTAAGTGCCAGCTGCTCCTCAGTAAGAAGCCATGTCCTGGTTTCAACAATATTCATTATGATGGTAAATTCTTTCAATACATTTTAGTAATTTTCTTTTTAGTTATGAATTTTGAATATATATGTGATTTTGATAGATTAACAATAGTGATGGTTTAGATCATGTTTGACATCAAGGAGTGAACACACTACAATTTTTGTTTTGAAAAGAACATATTGAACATTGATCTTTCTTTTAGACTTTAAACTTTCTTTTAGATCATGTTATTTCTCTAATTTTGTTGATGAAGGCTGAGGTGCTCAATAGCCTAATAACTTGATTTAATTAACATATCTTATAGCAAATTTATAGTTCAAATTATATGAATACTATATGATATATATAGGCAATGATTATAAGAAAGATAGATAGGTCATCAAAATAAAAATATGATTTTGAATTTTGATTAATTTGATTTATAAACTGATTAAGCTTTAAGAGATAAAATCATATTTCCAATAATATATAAGATGATCATTACATGATAGCTAAGAAAATAAGAAAACAAAAAGAAAAAGAAAATGACATTAAAGCATATCATGAAGTAGAAATTTGTATATTTCATTTTGAAAATATTCTACTTCATGCATTTGGCGATACCTAATGAATAAGAGATTTAGGTATCCAAAGGGGACTAAGTGTGGTGGTTCCTTTGGGTACCCAAATATAATGTGTAGGTTTGTGGGTAGAAAGTGATGAATGGGTCCTATCATGTGAAGTTAATGTTTCATTTTTAATTTTGGGTCTCCATTCAAATCTTGGTTATTGTTATTCTTATGCCTCACATTTCTATTGTGATTATCAAAAGTATTGTTCATAGTAAATTTTTGCATATTTGAATTTAATTTGGGAGATAAATGATTTTGTAAATAATAGTGATTTGGATTTTGATTTACAAACATTTTGTGTTTCTCACTCCCATTATTAGGTTTAGTTAAGATATTCATATTAATACTCAACTTGCTTTTAGATATTGCTTGATATTGTGAATTTGAATTTATAATTTTCATAAGCAAGTTGATTTTTTTTATTTTAATTCATCATTTTTGATCATAAGATTGTGTCTAGCTTTATTATAAGCAACTATGTTATTTTTAAGAGTAGAAACAATTGAGTCAATATGAGTTTGATAGTTATTTCTAAATTCTTCAAATATTTCATCCATCTCCTTGATTTCAATTTTATAATTTTGGCACGTAGCACAATCACTTTTCAACGGTGAATTTTCTAAAGACAATTTTTTATTATGTTCTTTTACAAAAATAAGTTCCTTTTCAAATTCCTTGTATTTTTCATTAATATCATTATAATCAAAACAAGGAGAAAGGTTTTCTTGAGAAGAATTTTGTAGATCAATAATTTTAGCTTTTGATTTTAAATTTTTATTTTTCATACGCAATTTTGAGTTTGCCTCTTTTAACTTTTTAATTTTTCATTTAGCTTTTTGAAGCATGTGAAATGAGAAAACTGAATTTGTAATGAAAAGAGAGGAACTAGTTTTGCTTACAGTGCTATCGGACGAGTCAAGATTTGAACTCAAGGTTTCTTCTTCGTCTTCTAGGCCTTCCTACTTTATAGATGAATTTTCATCTTCTCTCGATGAATTGTTCTCTTTGTCTAAGTCGATTTCCATGATTTCCATGATTTTGCTATGAGAGAGATCTTCTTGAATATTGGTGGATGCTTGTATGTCATTCTCCTCCTCTGTTTGTTCCATACCTGCAAGAGGAAGATCATACATTTCTTCAAGAAATTTCCGTATTTTGTATGCACTAGAAAAACAATATATTAATTTGAAAACTTCATTTGATAGACCACAAAATCAATAGTGTTTGGTTTTTGCATTTAGATGACGTTCTTTTTTATTTGATTCACCAGATGGTCTTACTATTGCTAAATTCTATGCTTCGATATCTAAGGTTTTAATAAATTTTTCAATTAAAAAATTCCATTCTCTATAGTTTGTCCCTTTAAATAAAGGTGGTGCTAGTGACTTTTCTTCTTCATAAAAATTTACCCCACTAATAGAAGCGAGATCATGAGACATCATATATTCCCGATTGTTAAGCCGATTTGGAATAACCCGCCTCTGATACCACTTGTTGGATCTGTAGGCGCCCTTAGAGGGGGGGTGAAAAAGGGTTTTCAAACTTTTTAATATATTTTGGAATACTTGAAATAATAAGAGATCAAAATAGTGATTTTGAATAAAGATCTAAATTGTTTTATAATGAAGGATAGGATAATAAATAATTTAGATAAATGAAGATCAAATAAATTTTATTACACAAAGAGAGACATGATTATTATTAATAAAATTGATTACAAAATTTGATTTCAATGACGCTAGAAATCAAGGCGAAATATGAAAGGCTCTTTTTGTTTTCAAAACCGACTCGTATCCCCACGAACCGGTTGGATTTAGCTGATCCTTCCCCAGATACGGCCTCAAGCCGCTCTAGCCAATCCTTCCCCGGATATGGCCTCGAGCACCCCCTAGATCTACACCCTAGACCTAGTCGCCAACACGAGGTGAATTTTTGCCCTAAGTCCTACCCAGAATTAGTCGCCAACACGAGGCAAATTCACTAAACGATTACAAGAAAAGATGTGCAATAAATAACAACAGTATAAAAACTCCCTATATAGATCTTTTGGAGAAATAGACGAAGACCCACAGAGTATGATCGTAGTCGATGCGGTCTTTCGTCACGATGATGATGCATGTTGAAATCTTCTCCACGGATCTCCTTAAGCCTTCATGGATTTGGGGAAGAATCTCTCTGAATCTTCCTCTCTATGTTATGGCACAAAGCTCTGCAATTTAGGATCATAAGAGGATGAAGAAGACGGATCCAAGGGGTCCTTTTTATAGCCTTGGAGCTATTGCATGCGCTATCGCTACCATCGACGTTATCTCGGATTAGGAAATATTCTCCGCGTGAGAATCCTTCATTTTAAGCAAGCCGACCGCCTTCCTATGTTGCTTTGCGCTATCGCCTGCACTAGTAGATATTGTCCGTGCTAGGTGTTATCGCCTGCGTTAGATGTTATCGCCTGGCGCTATCACTTTCTGTAATTGCTTCCCGAAATTACTCTAATCAGTGCTAGCGTCTGCGCTAGGTGCTACCGTCGGCGCTAGTGGGCATGTTGGAGTTCTGGCTTCAAATTTGGGCGCAATCTTCTTATGTTATCCTTAAGTCATGTGGACTTGTTTTCCTGCACACTTAAACACACAAGATCAAATGCACATAGGATTTGTTATTCTCAAACCTAGGAGATGCGGAAGACCATGTTCCAACACTCTACATCATGAACCCCTAGCTTCTGGGCCATCACTGCTTCGTATTCTGACTGGTTGTTGGTGACAGGGAAATGTATCACCATGGCTTGATCTATCTTTATTCCATGGGGCTTTCCAATACCACCCCTCCTCCCAGAGATTTTCATCCCGAGGCCCCATCCACCAGCATCTTCCAGGGGATGTGAAGAAGGGCTTGCTCCTCTTCTATCTCAACCACATAGTCTGCCAGAAAGTCTTCCATGACCTGGGCCTTTATCGATAGTCGAGGGACAAAAGTGATGTCGAATTCGCTTAGCTCTATCTCAACCACATAGTCTGCCAGAAAGTCTTCCATGACCTGGGCCTTTATCGATAGTCGAGGGACAAAAGTGATGTCGAATTCGCTTAGCTCTACTAGCCACTTTGCGAGCCTCCCTGAGTGCTTTACCCCCTCAAAGATTTTGCGAATGGGGTGGTCGGTCACTACTTGGATCAAATGGGCTTGGAAGTATGGTCTGAGATTCCTCGCTGAGACAACCAGGGCGAACGCCATGTTTTCCAAAATCGGCTATCAAAGCTCCGCCTTCTTTAGTACCCTACTTACGTAGTAGATGGACAGCTGCTTCTTGCCCTTCTCTCAGACCAATATGGAGCTCACAACCTCTACCCCAACTCCAAGATACAAGGCTAGGCCTTCCCCCTCCTTAGGCCCTTGGAGAAGCAGAGCCTTGGTGAGCTGACCCTTTAAGGCTTGGAAAGCCTCCTCGCACTCTTTTGACCACTGAAATTTTTGATTGCCCTGTAACACTTTGAATAAGGGTGAGCATTTCTCCCCTACCCGGGAGAGAAACCTACTCAACCCTGCGAGCTTTCCCGTTAGGCGTTGGACTTTCTTAGCATTATGCAGCGATTCCAGTTCCATTATAGCCTTCACCTTATCTGGATCGGGCTCTACCCCCGCCGGGGTAAGGAGGTGACTTCGAAACTTTCCCTTGCTAGCCCTGAATACACACTTCAAGGGGTTCAGCCTCATCTTGAACTTGCGTAGAGTGGCGAAGGTTTCTTTGAGGTCTTAGAGGTGAGAGCTCACACTCTTGCTCTTCACCATGAGGTCATCAACGTACACCTCCAAGTTCTTCACCCTCTGCTCCCGAAAGACTAGAACCATCATTCTTTGCTATGCCTCCCCTACATTCTTTAGCCCAAAAGGCATCATCTTATACCAGTAGGACCCCTCCCCGTGATGAAGGAGCTATCTTTGATGTCCGGTGGGTGCATCCTGATGCGCAAATCTCGCACAAGGCTATAGGCGGTAGCTAGACTGCAGCATGAAATGGCAGTGTATTGATCGTTCAAGTAATAATATGAGGAAGTAAATCCCCAAGTATCGAATCTCTCAAGGAACACAGTAAGGTGGAGTTTACTATTGAGGCAGGACTTGAGATTGAAGTCATTTATGTCGGATGGATGCGAAAGGGGGTGATTTGGTTTGTGGAAAATAAAGTAAAAGAGCTACAACTACTCCTACGCAATGCCGCTATGCAATGCTTCGCTTGGCGGGATGGAGACTAGGCAGGCCTTGAGCACACTGCGTCGCAAGGGCGGATGGACAAGTAGGCAAGCAGAATCGAACTGTGCAGGCCTTGAGCGCACTGCTTCATTAGGCGAATGGATTACACGGGCCGCTATGCCACGCTTCACTAGGCGGATGGACGAGAAGGCAAGTGGATGGAATGGTTTGCACCGGCGGAGTCAAGGTGGATTACATGGGCCGTTAGCACCGCTTAGCTTGGCGGATGGAAGAGTAGGCACACAGAATGGGCGAGTAGTCAGGCGGAATGGATGGTGGAATGGGGGCGCTCCTCAAATCACACAAACCACAAACATAACCACAAAACCATGGAAAATTACACTAATAATATTTAGGGTTTATGGACATCATTCATATAGAAACATACAACCACACACATCAAATAGAATCAGCAAAAATAACAAGGAGGAGGTAAGATTACAACCAAAGCACGAAGACTCGTCGGAGATTCACGGCCGGAATCTAGGGTTGTCAATCCTCGTCCGGGCTCTGTCTTCAACTGTCATCCGGGGTAGAAGAGGGCTGTCACTACCTCCCAATGGACCCGTCTTCTTTGTCAATAGCCTTCAGCCACGATCTTGCCGGAGAACTCCAAGGATATAGTGCAAAATCCGTTGAAATGGAGCTTGGAAGCTTCTGAATGATGGAGGAGGCCGAGAGGATATTCTGGCTCGAGATTGGCGTGAAGAATATGTTCGGAGCACCTCCAAATGGTGGCCGACAATGGAGCGGCGAAAATGGCGCAGAACTGGAGCTCTTGGACGCGGGAAAGAAGATTGATCCTTCTAGGGCGGAATCTGCAGCTTATATAGAAAATCAGTCAGAAATTGGTCATGCACGGTCGAACGCACGGCCGTGCATGGACCGTGCGATATTTAACAAACATAAAGGCCAGGAAGACGAAATAGGTGCGCCCGTGCATTTTACTCACGCACGGTCAAAGCCGACTGTGCGTAAAAATACATGGGTAAATTCAGAAAACTCGAAATCCGGCAACCAATAGGAGGTCGTGCGTTTTGTTCGCGCATGGTTGAGGCCAATCGTGCGTGAAGAAAATGCACAAGCGGGGCAGATCACCATATTGACCAGCCGATCATAACGCATGATCGCAGCCGACCGTGCGTCAAGAAAATGCACGACCGTGCGATTCATACAGGATGAATTCTGGGCAATATGGACTATCTGCCCACCTGCACAATGAAACCACACGCTGGGAACACACCTCTAGCACAAGTACAATAATAGCAAAAGAATGGGGAGCACAATGTGCTTGCCCCCAACAAAATAGTGCGCACTTGCACACCACAACGGGTCTAAATGAGCACTTAAAGTGAAAGCACGAATAAGTAAAATATAAGCAATTAAGAACTGAAATTGAACTGCAAAAGCAGAAAAACTAGCCCAGATGAGTCCATAAAATTGTATATAAATGGGACTCATCACACCCCCAGACTTACCTATTTGCGCGTCCCGAGCAAACAAATTCTAAGCAAGCGGGGAAAGAAAAGTAGATGGCTTAGAATTACAATACAGAGTACCATGCGAAGTCGCATGCTCACGCGCATAAGAAAGATAATAGAGATTATTTCTCATTATACACAAACAGTTTATAGATTTCTAAAAGAGTAAAAGCATATTACAACCACTCAAAATGGTGAATTGCGGTGAATCATCCGGTCATGCATACGGAGAAAGTAAACTAAGCGTTGAGATAAGCATTGCTCAAGATTGGGGTGCCAGACAAACTCCACTGAAATCCATCGGTGTCGGTGACCATAGGCTCTCCCGGTCATATTCTCTCCACGACACTAGATTGGTTCATAGCGTGAGTCGGTAGGACTTTAGGTTAGAGATGGGGCTTGGGTTACGGTGAGGTAAACAAAGATAAACATGGAGGCTAAGCACACCTAACCCAACATGAGCATAAGGTAGATCTGCCCGCACGACTATAAATAAACAAGTGCACCACACCCCCAGACTTGAACTTTTGCAACATAGGTGTGTGCACCGCCCACTCCCAATACCAAAACTTACAAAAATTTTAGTGTAACTTTTTCATGACAATCCTTTTTTTTTCTTTTTCTTCTTCATTCTTCTTTTTCTTTCTTTTATTTTTCAGCAAAATTTTCAATGAATACACCCACAGTTTCCACTATAAAAATTACCACATCAACACCCCCCAAAATGTAAATATAACTAAAACTAAAGCTTAGATTTGGGTGTGCGACTAGGTTAGGCTTTTAAGCTTTTGGTGAGATAAAAGTGGAGCTAAATCAAGAGGAAGGGGTAGGCACAAAGGGGCTAGCAAGGGTAGATGATAGGCATGAAATAAAAAGCTCAACCGGGCCAAAATAATGGCCTACGTCATTCTCACGCACTAGAACTATCCTATGCCAATGCTTCAAGAATCGCTTGGGGAAAGTTCTAGCCACCGAGAAAGATTATCCTTTCTCCCGACTCAAGCAATACTAGTCTAGCGATCGTTTACACACATCCCTATGCTACTGTTTGATTCACACTGGGTTCACCATTTAAGTAGAGTAAACAACATTTACACTAATAGAAAAAATATAAAAGCATAAGTATAAAAAGAAGTCTAATCTACACAAATTTTTATGCAACCGAGCACTTGACTAGGAACACTACTAGAGTCATCATTTTACTCTGCTACATAGTCCTAAGCCAGCACCTAGACTTTCCCAAATAAGCAAAAGAATTAAATTCAACTCAGAGCATACATACAGATGAGTATGCGCTCAAGTGGGTGATGTGGTGTGCAGTAAATATGAACAATACTAAATAAATAAGATAAAATTACTTCTAGTATGCAATGCAACGTGTGCGTGCACAGTGGGTAACGAGAAGCAGCTCTCCCACAGACTTAATCTAAACAATCCAGCAAAAGATATGGCCATGAAATTCAAAATGAAGCTAAGGGAAGAGAGTACCCAATGCTCACCAAGTGAGCATACCAGAAGACGCGTGTAAACCAAGACAAAGCTGCAGCATCCGCCATCCAGAAAAAGGACCTGCAGGGGTGAGCTCTGCAAAAACAAAAGAAAATGTACATACTAAAATGAAATATCATTAACTAAACTAAACTAGATAAAATAAAAATGCAGGAAACGTAAGATAACTACTTGGTTATTGTCATCCTAGCACGACTTATTCAAATTTAAAACAGTTCTAGCTAATGGGTCTATGAAAATAAAAGTGCACAGGTAACTATTCTAATACGCATGTCGGTAGCGGGTACTGATACGGAGACAGAACAATTACTCCCCTACCTAAATAAAAATACCTACTCTTCATAGGTAGGGGAAGCAGAAAGTAAGAAGTGGAGGAGGAGTCCTCCTCACTATTCTCACCAAAAACATCCTTGCCGAGCAAGGTGTCATCTTCAGGGAGGCGGCAGGAAGAGAAGGCAATGAATGAGGCTTCCTCTATGGAGGAGGGATCAACCTCCTCACATGAGAGGGTACACTCATCATTGACTTGAGCAAAATGCTCCAAGTCCTCCTGGAGTACCTGTGAAGACTCAACCCCCACATGCTTAGATGAAGAAGAGGGGTCAAGGAATAAAGAAGAGGAAGAACATAAATAAAAATCAATCGGGGGAGTGGTCCCGGTCTCACTCCCAGCAGGATCCAAGGATAGATCGCTATCATCATCGTAAGTATCATAGCGAGGGGAACCCAAGAACTCAAGGGCCTCAGTGGTGAGTTGGACCTCCTCGTCCCATGAGGAAGTGCAAACCTCCTCATCAGAGAGAGTATCCTCCTCATCCCACCGAGGTGCACCATCGTGTTCAAAGCATTCATTCTCCCCTTCGGGGAAAACAAACTCCTCATCCCACTTTGGAGCATCCTCCGAGTCAGAAGCATCACCCCACTCCTTCACTTCGATATAATCATAAAGAATGTGTGTAGAAAAATCTTTCAAAGAAACTGGAGGAACAAAAAGATTTGGTTCCTCCGCAAAAAGATCTGCTAATGCCTTCCCAATGGAAAGAATACTTTCCACATCCCACTCAGGAGCATCTAGGAGCTCCCATTCCTCTCCTTGTTGGCCAACAGATGAGTGATCATCATCACTAGGAGTGAATCCATACACAGGGAGTAAGGAGTCCATGCATGAGATAAACTCAGGGATAGAGGGCACGATTGCCTCCATGGGTAAAGAATGTGTGATAGGAACAATGTTGTCATGAGTGGAGGAGCAGCGGTCAGGATTGAAAAGACTAGGACTGTCCTTCAATTCATGACCCTCTCCTCAACACAACAAGCAAACAACGTTCCTACACTGCCTAGCATTTAACTCCTTCATTTGGTCTATATAATAGACCATCATGTCGTAAGTGCCAGGAGAAATATCCCATGAAGACATTTTCAACAATAAGAGCAGATATAATGAAACTGAAATTCTTTGCAAGGAAATTTACACGGACAAATAAAACTACTTGGATTAAACTTCCCTAAAACTTTAAAACAGGAGAGAAAGAAATAATAACAAACAATATATAATTAAAAAGCAAACAAAAACAATATATATAGTAAGTCATGGTCGAGCTAAGGGAGAGAGTAGCACAGCGGAAAAATATATGATAAGAGTGAAAGAACATTAATGAAAATAATCACTTGCCCTTTTTAAATTAATTTTAAGAGTGATTCTACATGTTAAGATAGATGCAAGTTTTTTTGAACAAGAACAAGTGAAAGACAAATCCTTAGAAACAAGCATGAGAACACGAAGTACATGATCAAAAGAGAAATGTGGAAAACAAAAAACAAAACAAATAAGAGTAGTATTTTTGTTATAGTTTGACCATTCCAACAATATTTCTAGACTTTTCACGTTTGAGCATTTTAACATTGAAAATTTTCATAATAAATAGGCAAGCATGAATTAACATATTCAAAAAGATAATAACTACAATGTAACCAATTCGTATTTCAAGTAAAGAAAACATTGTAGAAGTCATGCATTGCAATCTAGTACTTTTACTTAAGTTTGTAGAGAATTATGTAATGTTTGCATTAGGATCCAATTCTCATGAGTGGAAGCTTTATGAAAAACAATGATGTGTGCATAAGGTGTCTTGATAAAAGTATACAAGTGAAATAATCAAAACACATGACATGTGTAATGAAATAGTAACAACAATATTAAGATTGTAATCTTATAAGTACTTTCACACATCACATCTAGAGTAAAATTTCAAAGCACAAAACATAAGTATAACTACCAAGGTGCTTCGCCCACACAATGCTCATTAAGACTTATCAGGGAGCGGAGTATTGCTTGGGGGATCACATAAGCATTTTTTTATAAAAGTTATATTTTTAGTGATCCGGAGTACTAATAGAAGTGATAAAACGAAATATGTTTGCACAAGACACTTTACAATTCTTTCCAAGGTGCTCAACCTCACAATTCTCATTAAGACTTATTAGGAGAGTGCGTAGTGCTTGGTGGAGTTATCTTTGGCTTTTTATTTTAGATTTTTATTAAGGGCCAAAAGGTCTCTGAATTCACTTGTTATTGCAAACATCTATATTATTGAAACAACACTTCTATATTGTGCATGAAATTTATTTTTAAAATATGGTGTAGGTAATTTAGACATACAACTTAATATGTTAAAACTATTACACTACACAATCATGCAAGACTAAGATTATGAGCACATGTAGATTACCAAAATAGTGAGTGTATAATTCGTTGATTAACATAAATCATTACTCATACTTAGAGGCATGCTAGGCAATCATACACAATTATCTATAGACTATTTCATTGCACATAATCAGATTAAGGTCAAGGCATGAAGATAAAACAATGTTTAGGAAATTTGAAATTAAAATTAGACATTGAAGGTTATCTTTAAGTGTATGCCAAAAACAATTTTGACCTTTTGAAACAAAAATAACTAAGATGTTTGCTCTTGTGAAATTTTATAGTCAAATTATAATTTTGTAAAGAGTTAAGGCAAAATAAATGACAAAAACATATTTTTGAGCATTTTGAATTATTTGATTTTTTGTATTTTGGAGAAAAAACAAAAAATTTAATAACAAAATAATTTGAAATCAGACACAATAAACTTAGAAAAATATTGAAAAATACCAGAAAGAGACTAGTGAACGCAGAATTTTTATCTGGAGAAAAAGGCTAACGCCTGGCGTTAAGTAGTTAACGCCGAAACAGTACTCGATTTTTGAGGTTTTTGAAAAAATTTTCCTTTGGCATAGATAGTATATATAGACCTTCTTAGGGTAGAACTTTCAGAGACGTTGAAAATGGTTAGAAGGCTATTCAAGCATGTTTTTATTTGTTCAAAAATGGTTTTTCTATTTTTATATGGTTTTCATATATTTGTGTTTTACAAGATCATTAGAGCTCAAAAATGATAAAATATGCAAAACACAAAATAAGCATGTTCGATCAAAACAAGAATGCATGAATAATATAATCATAAAGAGTGCATGCAAAATATATGAAATAGGAATGTCCTAGATTATAATACCCAAACTGTATGCCTACACACTAGCCCCGTACTAAGTGATGGATGGGAATGAGGAGCTGCACACATGCCGTAGGTTGGGGTGTTAGTCCCATATGCAAATACTAGACAAAAACTCACCCTAGCACTCTTTCCCCCTAGTGCCTCGCAAGGCCCCACTGGAACCCTCCCCTGCTAAGGACAATACATGACTTAGAGATTAGGTTATCTAGTGTCTACAACCCTACGCCCTCGCTATTGTGAGGCACATAATGTGGGTGAATGATCGTGGATATCCTAAGCATTTTGTTCTATGGAATCAATTTATAAACTATGGCTTTTATGCGTGATTAATTTCTTATTATATTTGATATAAAAGCAACATAGTTATTATGAGTTTTAACTTTCAATTGTTCTTCTTTAAGATTGATTCATTATAGTAATAATAAGATATCTAGCATGGATGATAATATTTGTTAGTTGATAATGCTAGATATGATGAGTTTGAATGTAGTGTTATCCCATAAGGTTAATTGATATAATGTTGCATGTATTTAATAATAGTGATTCAAATTTTAGGCACAGAATAAAGTGATGATTCTAATTGATTTATTCATATAGATATAGAGTTGATTCTATGGTCTAAAAATAAATGTGATACATGCAAAACATAATAGATTCATATAATAATCATGATCACAGACAATATGTTTGACTTAAAAGATCATATGATTTTGCATGATTATTATATAAGATCATTAATATTAATTCATAGTGATTAAGTACTCATAATTGAATATTCATGATAATGTACATGAGGTATTATTAAAGATAATTCATATTCAACCTTTTCAAATTATTAAATAGAAACGTTGTAAGGTGAATAGTGAATATGAGAAATATTTTTATTTTGAAGAGTTTTGTAAATTTTCTCTTTGGTTTTTGAATATTAAACAAATACATATATATATACTTTTCTTAACTTTTAATTTTCATCATTCTATTTTTCTTTAGCATAACATGGCATGATATAACTAGCATAACCACGGATTTCTACTTATGGTAAGTGATGATGTTAGATGAGAAGTTATGATAATAAGGTTTATTCAATTCCAATTTTTTCGTAAACAAAAACATATATTTTTAGTGATTTTTCAGAATTTTAAAAATACAGAAAATCAGATACTTGAACTAGCGCCGGCGTTAGGTACTAGCGCCTGAGTTAGCTCACAGAGAGTGTTTATTTTGATCATATAGCCTAGATTTTCTTCGATTTTGCTTCCGATTTTTCTTAATTATGTTTGCGCAATATACGTAAGGCCTGTCTAATGAAGTGAAGAGACGAGAAGAAATTGCAAAAAGTTACGAAAGTTAAAATTTTAGTACATGGGTTTCACATTCATTAAAGCTCCATATTCATTAAACCTTAATTCTTGAGTTTTGCACAACCATTTAAGCTTAATTATTATAGGATATGCAAACAAAGAAGATATGATTAATGTTATGCCAAAGTTTGATAGTGTTTCAACTTACAGACCTAGAATGAAGTGAAGATTCTATTCGATTTGATCTTGTTGATATCAAGATGATTCTAAGGTCTAAACTTTACATAAATCACAATATGTACATAATACACCAACCATGATATGTAATCATATAAATCAAGCAAAAAACATGTTGATAATTGAGCTTTCTTTTAGATCTTGATCTTTCTTTTAGATCATGTCATTTATTAAATTTGGTTGATGTGGGCTATATAGCTTAATAGCCTAATCTTGATTAGCATATCTTATAGCAAATTTATAATTCAATTTTATATTAATACTATATGATATATATATAGGTAATGAATATAAGAATAATAGATAGGTCATCAAAATAAAATATGATTTTGAATTTTGGTTAATTTGATTTATAAATTCATTAAGTTTTAAGAGATAAGATTATATTTCCTATAATATATAAAATGACCATAACATGTTAGGTTAAAAAATAAGAAAACAAAAAGAAAAAATAGAAAGACATTAAGGCATATCATGAAGTAGAAAAATTTGTATATTCCATTTTTGAAAATATTCTACTTCATGCATTTATTGATACCTAATGAATGAGAGATTTAGGTATCCAAAGATGACCGGGTGTGACGGTTCCTTTGGGTACCCAAATACATCGTGTTTGCTTTTGGGGAGATATGATTGAATGGACCCTTTTGATTTGATTTTGTGTTTCATCTTTAACTTTGGGCCGCCATTCAAACCTTGGTTTAATATTATTTTTAATTATCAAATTTCCATGATAATTTTGTGAAACATTGTTTATAGGAAATTTGTTTATTTTTAAGTTTACGTTGGGAGAAACATGATTTTGTAAATTATGGAGATTTTGATTTTGATTTACAAATCCTTTATGTTCCTTACTCCCATTTTTAAACTTAGGTAAGATATTCATATTCATATTCAACTTGTTTTTAGATATAGTTTGATATTGTGAATTTGTATTTACAATTTTCATAAGCAAGTTGATTTTTGTTTTTAATTTGTCATTCTTAATCTTTAAATTATGTCTAGCTTTATTATATGCGATTGTGCTATTTTTAATAGTTGAAACAATTGAATCAATATGATTTTGATAGTTATTTCTATATTCATCAAATGTTTCATCCATCTCTTTAATTTCAATTTTATAGTCTTTACACTTAGCACAATCATTTTTCAAAGATGAATTTTCTAAATATAATCTTTCATTTTGTTCTTTTATAGAAAGAAATTCATTTTCAAGTTTCTTGTGTTTTTCTTTTAATTCATTATATTCTACACAAGGTGTAATGTTTTTAAATAAGGAGCCATGGGTAGAAATAGAATTTGATTCTTCATTAATTTTTGCCTTTAAATTTTTATTTTCTAAGCGCAAATGTTTATTAGCATTTTTTTATTTCTTAATTTTGCGCTTTGTAGTTTGAAGCAATTGTAATGTAGAGATAGATGTACAAAAAATGGAATTTGATTTCCTTACATTGCTTTCGGGAGAGACGATTTGAACATATCATTTTTTTGACATCTTTTTGGCACTCCTCTTCCGAAGATAGTGTTTCTTCTTCTCTTTCACTTGATGTGCACTTCATGGATCTGTCATGAGAGGAGCTTTCTTGAAAATTTGTGCAAGCTTGTATGTTCTCCAATTCTTTTGTATGTTCCATACCTGTAGAAGGAGAATCATAAGTTCTTTCAAGAAAATTCCAAATCTCATATGTTGTAGGTAACGTATAAATAAGTTTGAAAATATTTTGGTCTAACGCACAAAATATACTATTCATAGATTTTGCATTTAAAACAATTTCGTTTCTAGTTAGTACGCTAGGTGGCTTTTCAATAGTAATATTCCAAACTTTTTCATCTAAGGTCTTAAGAAAATTTTTCATTAAAGTTTTCCACCCTTTATAATTTTTGCCCATAAATAAAGGTGGTGCTAATACCTTTTCAGTTATATTAAAATTTTCCCCACTAGTAGAAGCGAGATCATGATCAAGAGGCACCATTATTCCTGGTTGTTAAGCCGAATTGGAATAATCTAGCTCTGATACCACTTGTTGGATCTTGAGGCACCCTTAGAGGGGGGTGAATAAGAGTTTTAAAGAACTTTAATATTTAATAAAAAAACTTTTAGTATTTTATGTTGAAGTAAGTTAAATCAAGAGTAAAGAGATTGGAATAATGAAATCAATTTTATTCAACATGAAAAGGCATGATTATCATTAATAAACTTGATTACAAAATTTGATTTCAATGACGCTAGAAATCAAAGCGAATAATGAAAGACTCTTTTCGTTTTCTATACCGACTCGTATCCCCACGAACCGGTTGGCTTTAGCCGATCTCTCCCTAGATACGGCCTTAAGCCGCTCTAGCCAATCTATCACCAGAAAGGCCTCGAGCACCCCCTAGATCTACTCCCTAGACCTAGTCGCCAACACAAGGTGAATTCCTCCCTAAGCCCTACCCAGACCTAGTCGCCAACACGAGGCAAATTCACGAACTGATTACAAAGATGAAATAAAGGACAAATACAAAATACAAATATAAAACTCCCTATGAGGTAATCTGAAGGAGACGCAGAAGAATCGCTGAAGATCATTGAAGTCCAAGCGTGCGTTCTTCGCATTGAGTTAGCGTGTTGATCCAAGCCTCCTTTGATTCCTCTTTTTGAAATATGAGTGGGAGATGTGTTTGTCTGGAAATACGGCCCTCACAAAGTTTTTGAAGTGCTGGAATAGGGCTCTTGACAATCAGTAGTTGGAGAAGATAAAATCCTCCAATTTATAGACTTTGAGCTAACGCCGGCGTTAAGTTCTAATGCCTGGCGTTGACCATGTATAGCAATATATTAATGGCTCAGATCTTCAGAAGAGGAAGGAGATTCTGCACTTTAGGAATGTTTTATTGTAGGCAATATCAACGTTGGTGTTAAGGCTAATGCGGCGCGTTGGGCAAATCATTCCTAATGTTCCTCCTGCAATCACGGCTGCTTTCTCCTTGCCAAAATCGTCGATCGGATAGCGCCTGGCGTTAAGACTAACGCCTGGCGTTGAGATTCTTTCTTAAATCAGACGGCACGCCATCTTCTCCGAATAGCATCTTTGTCGAACGCCATTTTCGTCGAACAGATAGCGCCCGACGTTAAGATCTAACGCCTGGCGTTAAGTTTCATTTTTAATCAGCTGGCACCCCAATTCGTCGAACAAATAATTTCGTCGAACACATTTCGTCGAACGGGCTTCATCATTCGTCGACCGAAATTTCGTCGAACGCAAGATCGTCGAACGCAGATTCTATTTTGTCGAACCCAGCTTCCGTTTTCAGCGGCTTCATTTCGTCGATCGCAGCTTCTAGTTCGTCGAACGAAAATTTCGTCGAGCATATTTCGTCGAATGCCGATTTTGTCTAGCGTTAATGCTCAGCGTTAAGCTTAACGCCTGGCGTTAACCATCTTTCAATCCTTCAGCTTGTGGTTAGTGCCAGACCATTGTTTCAGCAGCCTGGTGTCATAATTGTCCAAACCTACATGCTAAAAACACAATGGCAACAAGATCAAATACAAGTAGGATTTGTTATTCTCAAATCAAAGGGATGCGGAAAACCATGTTCCAACAGATGGGAGTAGAGAATCTTCATTCTGTAGATTCAATCCATTAAGCTCTTCACGTAGAGCTGGTTCCTGCAAAATATCTTTGGTAGAGGTGGTATTCCTCTCCTCATTCAATATGTTAGTTTCATCGAAAGACGCATGCATGGACTCTTCTATCTTAAGAGTTGATTTGTTATAAATTCTATATGTCTTACTAGAAAGAAAGTACCCAAGGAATATACCTTCAGCAGACTTTGCTTCAATTTTCCTTAGATATTTCTTATCATTGTTATGCACATAGCATTTACAGCTAAAAATCTTAAAATAGTTAACCTTGGGCTTTTTATTCTTAAGTAATTCATAGGGTGTTTTACCCTTAAGTTTGTGTATCAAACTCCTGTTCACCACATAATTTGTCGTGTTCACTGCCTCTGCCCAAAAAGAGAGTGGAAAGTGAGCATTAGCAAGTAATGTAGTTGTTGATTCAATTAATGTTTGATTTTACCTTTCATCTACCCCATTTTGTTGAGGAGTTCTAGGAGCAGAGAAACATTGCTTGATCCCTTCTTTTCCATAGAATTCTCTCATTAGAAGAGATTCAAACTCAGTTCCATGATCACTTCTGATCAATGCAACTAGAGTAGAGTACTCATACTTGATGGACTTGAGAAAGTCTGTCAGAACATTGAAGGTGTCAGACTTGTTCCTAAGAAAGAACACCCAAGTGAATCTAGAGAAGTCATCTACAATAACTAAAGTGTAATGTTTCCCTCCTAGACTCTATATTGTAGTGGGTCCAAAGAGATCCAAATGTAGTAAGTACAGAATCCTAGGTGAATCACTCTTGGATAAAGATTTAAAACTACTCTTGGTCTGCTTTCCTAGTTGACAAGCCCTACAGAGTCCTTCCTTCTTGTATGAACCAGAAGGCAGTCCTCTTACTAGATTGTCTTTAGAGAGCTTAGAGATAGTTCTAAGGTTTATATGTCCAAGCCGTTTATGCCATAATATATTTGTTTTACTTATTGAATGAAATAAACAAATGTCTGAATTGGCAGAGTCAAAATTGACAAAATAAATATTTCCATGTCTAATACCAGATAACACATTAATGTTTTCATTATTGGTAATAAGACATAAGGAATGATTAAAAGTTACCTGATAACCTTCATCACATAGCTGGCTTATGCTAATGAGGTTATGCTTGAGACCCTTGACATATGTTGCCTCTTTAAAGGTAACTGCTCCAACTTTGATTTTTCTATATCCTTTGGTTTGTCCACAGTTAGAGTCTCCAAAAATCACTTTGGGTCCAAGCTTTGCCTTATAATTGCTTAGGTTGTCCTTATTTCCTGTCATGTGCTTACAACACCCACTATCCAAATACCAATGTTCCTTTATATATGTGTGGATAGCTTTGTACCTGCACAACAAAAAATAAACTAGTTGTTCTTGACCCAGACTACCTTGGGTCCTTTTGTCTTACCACAAAAATCTGAAATGTAAGAAATCTCAGGCTGATCCTTATAGCATTGTGGATGATATCTCCTTGGAGGAATAATCCACTCAGTAAAGGGATTCTTAGTATGTTGAGAATGAGAATTCTTCAGATATGCAGTATACTTTTCGTTTGACGAACTTGGCTGAGTTCGACGATCGTCGTTCGACGAATAGAAGTAATTTCATCGAGCGCCGTTCGAAGAATAGCTATACTGAAAGTCTGTGTTCAGCGTTCGTCGATCGTCGTTCGATGAATTCATGTGATTTTGTTGAGCGCCATTCGACGAATTCTTTTGAGTTCCTTTATTCTTAACATCCTTACTTGAGATGTTCTTACCTACTTCTATTGCCTCTTTGCTCTTGGCAGAAATGAACTTCACTAGAGTAGATAAAATATTTTTCTTAAGAAGATGTGGCTGACTTGATGATGCACCAAGCCCAGTTTGCCATTGAGTCTGGCATTCACAGTGCTTGTGATGTCCATCAGTTTGATGCTTCTTGTAACACCCCAAATCTGGTAGTTCCGCGAAGTAGGCGGAGTGGTAGTGCGGCACGTGAAGCAGGCTAGAATTTTCCCTGTCTGCTCTTAGCGCACGATCAGTGGCCTCATCGCGCACGACCAGTGATCGTGTGCCAGCGATCGTGCGTTAATTCAGAAGAGAATCGAGTTCTGTCTCGGACAGTGCGCACGACCATTTCCCTCTTCGCGCACGACCAGTGATCGTGCGCCAGCGATCGTGCGCTTATTCGCAAGAATTCAGAGTTCTGTCCCGGATAGTGCGCACGACCATTGCCCTCGTCGCGCACGACCCCTGACCGTGCGCCTGTGATCGTGCGCCCTGTTTATTCTGTTCCGCGATTTTGAGCGGAGAAGAGGATCCGAACGATCAAATTTCTTGGAATTCGATCCAACGGCTGGGATTTAATGCTGGGGGGGTCTTAGGGCTTTGGAGAGGGATTAAACCCTCATTATTTCATAGTGTTTCTCTCTCCTAGGCTAGAGGAAGAAGAAGGGGGCAAGGAAGAAGAAGAGGAGATGTCGCCATTGACGGAGCTCCGGAGCTCCGTTTCGCGAGCCGTTTCCAGATCCGGAGAGTGCAGCCCGGTGCGGTTCTTTCCCTCCGCGTAGAATCTCGGATCCATGGCGAAGAAGAACACGTCTAGGGTAACGATTCTTCCTCCCGAACTTTGGACTTGTATTTGTCCATTTATTCCTCTTTCTTTGCTTGCATGAGGCATCTCTTTCACCAAATGGGTGAAGTGTAGGATTTCCTCAAGTTCTTCGGAACTCCGGGTAGATTGTGTCCGTCCCCGGCATATTGCATGTAGAAAATCCGGTAGTCGTGCGGATTTAGGCATTGTGTGTGAAACCTATTCGTGGCTGTGAGCCTGAATCGGTGATGCTTGATTTGCGACGTTGCATTTAGGTTAGGCCTAGAATGCGTGCCGGAGAATGACTCCGTGAACTCACCTATAGTATTGCGGGAGTTAAGTGTAGGCGTCTTGTGAAGATCCCTACGAAAGCCCCATGCTTTGAGTTTTGGATGAAGGCAAACCTTCACCACGATATTGATGCGGAGCGTATGTACCTCCCTTGTTGAGAATTCGTGAAGCCTAGATCCTTGTAAAGGGGTTAGGTGCGTAGCGTATATTTAGTGTAGCACTTGAAAGTGCTAAACCCTTACGGGCCGAGGTGAAGCCGTACCCGCGTCGTGCGATAGATCGCGACGATTAGAGCACGGGCAAAGCTAAACCGAACCCGTTTCCATGCAGATTGGCGAGAGGTCCCTTCCTCATGAAAGCCGTGTGATCATGGGAGAGGTCGTGGAAGGTGTCATGCCTAGACCGACCAAAAGCTCTTGTTTCCCACCTAAGGTTGTGACCCTTAGGGTGGAGTGTTGTGAATTTGATATTATGATTAGCCTCATGCGATTGCTTAGGTGGTTGTGGGGAACCTTCGGGTGAACCCAACCAACATCATGTGCATACCTAGGTTCCCTTCTTTTGATGCTCAACCTAGAAGATTGATTGTGCTTGAAACCTCACCTTGTGTAGTTGCACCTTCTTTATATTAGCACTTGCTAGTGTAGCTTGCTTGCAGGGTAGAAGCTCCGCCACCCCGGGAAAGGGGTGGGGTCGTTATAATTTGGTCAGCTGTGCTGACCGTTACTCTGTTTGCCACCGCTTGGTGGAATGTTCTTATGCAGGTGCAGGTGAGCCTAGCGGGAAATAGCGGGCGATAGTCCTTTTGCTGAGTTGGCCCTTGAAGGCCAGCCTTTTTCCTGTTTTCTCATGTCTTGCCGGCCTGCGTGCCGATGTATGCTTTTTGGAGTTTTGTACATTGATTTGATGTAAGGCCCTAAGGCCGTAACTCTTATTTCTGGACTCATTCCTATGATAGTGGACATGTCTATTCGAATGGTTTAATTAATGCTTCCGCTTACGTTTTTGTACTCTCGTTTTGTTATTACTTTTCTGGTTATCACCTTTTAACTCCTAGCTAGTGTGGTTTGTATGGCGTGGGGTCCCGGCCGGGCCTGCTGTTATACTTTTCGTGCTGGCAGGGTGTTACAATTTGGTATCGGACTTAAGGCGTCGATCCGTAGTTTAGCGAATTCGGGACGAATTCCTTTTAAGGGGTGGTGCGCACGGGCTGTGCATTCACCTAGAACGACAAAAACTAATAAGAATGTCCACTTAGGAATGAAAAAACATACTTGTTTGCGGAACCTGAGCGTTCCATGATTGATGTTTGATATGTTTAGGGTCACTAAATTGTGCCTTGCATGATTATAGGTGACTAGAAGTGCTGCGGGGCGGTCTCAACCCCGTAACACCGCTGAAAGTAGTGGGTCGGCTGAGGTGCCAGCGACCACTCCTTCGGCTGAGATGATCAGAATGGTCGCAGAAGCAGTCTTCGCGATGATCAATGCTCAACCGCAAAGGCTTGCACAGCCTGCTACGCCTACTACAGATGCGGCCCCGGTAATTGAACCTGCAGTGGAACCTGCGGTAGCACCGAGGGTTGATGCCCCTGTGCCAGTAGCTGCAGTGGAACCGGCGTTAGCACCGAGGGTGGAGCATCAAGTTGCGCAAGTAGTTGCGGGGCGAGCGCGTGACCAACAATTAAAGCACTTCTTGAGCTTTAATCCTCCTACCTTCTCGGGATCTGAGTCCCCAACGGAGGCAGAAGACTGGTTGTCAAGAGTTAGAAGAACTCTGAGGGCGACGGCGACGGACGAAGCCATGATGGTCACCTTAGCCACTTTCCTTCTTGACGGAGAGGCTGTGCTGTGGTGGGAAGAGCAGGAACTGCACAAGTTCGGCGATAGAGACATTACTGAAATAACAATGGCTGAGTTTTCAAAGTCGTTCCTCCAGCGGTTTATCCCCTCTGCCCAACGCATTGCGTTACAAAACCAGTTCCTGAGGTTAACTCAAGGTGATCGCTCCGTTGACGATTACTTACATGAGTTTACCAGACTGAGTCGCTATGCGGGGGCATTGGTGGAGGATGAGGAGACGAAGATGAATAAATTCTATGAAGGGCTTCGGGACGAGTTGAGGCTGCTCCTTGCAGGCCCTATGACGTTTGGCTTCCAAGTGATGGTGCAAACCGCCAGATCTTTGGAGTTGGACATGAAGAGGGTACAAGCAAAGAGTGTTGTAAAGAAACCCGAGTTTCATGCGCCGGCCTCTCAGTCCAAGCCGGACTTCAGAAGGAACAAGCGGAAGTTCAAACAGGCGGAACCAGCTTCTTCGAATGTTTCGGGAGCCACGACCGCGCGGACTCCTATTACGTGTTTCACCTGCGGGAAGGTGGGACACAAAGCTGCGGTGTGTCGAAGTGGTCCCCCAAAGGCGGCAAATCGAGCGGTGGATTATGCTCGGGCTGCGGAAAAGGGCAAAGCGGCAGAGTCTTCGGCCTCCCAACACATTCCGACTCAGCCGAGAGTCTATTCGCTTGGCCAACAAGAAGCTATACGACAAACCGATGTAGTCACAGGTACGAATTAAAAGTTAGCTTTTACAGCTATGTATATGATTCTTACTGTTGTACGACTATATGTGTTATTTGTGTACAATTAGGTTTCGTCCTAATTTTCAACTATCCGGCGAGAGCTCTATTCGATACGGGTGCATCGCACTCTTTTCTGTCTGAGGACTTCGTGGTGCGAATCGGAGTGCCGTCTACCTTTGTAGAGGATAGATTGGAAGTAGTGCTACCCAATGGATCTCGAATGAGTGCGGATAGGAAGAGCCGTGTGAAGGTGCGGATCGGAAGTCAAGATTTCGACTTGGAAGCGTCGTTACTACCGTTAGCTGAATTCGATGTGATCTTCGGCATGGACTGGCTCTCGGAGCAGCGAGCATGCATAGATTGCAAGACAAAGGAGATCACTCTGGGAACGAACACCGACGATGAAACCACATTCGCCGGTATGCGAGGAGCGAGCAAGACGCTGATGTCTGCTCTCCAGGTGGTTAAGGCGGTGAGAAAAGGCGTCGAGTTGTTCTTCACCTTGTTGGAGGCTTCGGAGCCAAAGCCCAGGTTGTGTGATGTCCCAGTTGTAGCGGAATACGCCGACGTGTTTCCTAACGAACTCCCTGGGGCTCCGCCTCATCGGGAGATTGATTTCTGTATCGAGTTGGTGCCAGGTGCCAAACCTGTGGCCCGCTCACCATACCGAATAGCGCCAAAGGAATTGGCAGAGTTGAAGGTCCAATTGCAAGAGCTGCTAGAGCAAGGCTACGTACGTCCAAGTTCTTCGCCTTGGAGTGCACCGGTCCTCTTTGTGAAAAAGAAGGATGGGAGCTTGCGTCTATGTATTGATTATAGAGAGCTAAACAAGTTGACCGAGAAAAACAGATATCCGATTCCTAGAATCGATGATCTATTCGACCAACTGATGGGGTCGACGGTTTACTCCAAGCTAGACCTAAGGTCCGGCTACTATCAACTGCGAATAAGGGAATGTGACATTCCAAAGACAGCGTTCAGTACCCGCTTTGGGCACTATGAGTTCACGGTAATGCCGTTCGGTCTATCCAACGCACCGTCGATATTCATGGACTTGATGAATAGGACATTCCGAGAGTATTTAGATCAATTTGTGATCGTCTTCATCGACGACATTTTGGTATACTCTCAGTCGGAAGAGGAGCATGTAGGGCATCTGCACGCAGTCCTGAGCACCTTGAGGAGGAGTCAGCTATATGCCAAGTTCTCCAAGTGCGAGTTTTGGCTACCGTCAGTGGCATTCCTTGGTCATGTTGTTAGTGGCGAAGGAATTGCTGTTGATCCGTCGAAGATAGAAGCGATCCAAGCATGGCCTTTGTTGAAAAACGTAGCGGAAGTCCGAAGTTTCTTAGGACTTGCCGGCTATTATAGGCGCTTTGTGGAAAACTTCTCGAGGATCGCACTTCCTCTCACGAAACTGACTAGGAAGGATCATAAGTTCGTTTGGTCGCCCGAGTGCGCACGAGCTTTTGAAGAGCTAAAGAGCCGTCTGACCACGGCGCCCATTCTATGCTCGCCACAAGGTACGGAAGGCTACGTAATATATAGCGACGCCTCAGGAAGTGGTTTGGGTTGTGTCCTGGTGCAGTTCGGGAAGGTAATTGCCTACGGCTCCCGGCAGCTGAAGGTTCACGAGAGGAATTACCCGGTCCATGATTTGGAGCTAGCGGCCGTGGTTTTTGCCCTCAAACTTTGGAGGCACTATCTATATGGCGTGAAGATCGATATCTTTACCGACCATAAGAGCCTCAAGTACTTACTAGATCAAAGGGAGTTGAACATGCGCCAAAGGAGGTGGATGGAGTTCCTCGGGGACTACACCTTCGATATCAAATATACTCCCGGTAAAGGAAACGTAGTTGCAGACGCGTTGAGTCGTCGGGCTCCCGCACAAGCAAATTGGATTTTGATGCACGATGAGCGTCTAATCCGTGAGCTAGAAGAAATGGAGATCATATGCATTGATAGGAGAACGTCTACTTCAGCATGCTTGAACTGGACGGAAGTTCACTACGACCTTGCCGACCGAGTTCGACAAGCATTGGAGTTGGACGAGAGCATGAAACGATACAAAGCGGAAACCGTTGAAGGGTTAAACGCTGATTTCTCCTTCGAAGACGACCTTATGTGGAAGCAGGAAAGGTTATGCATCCCAAACGTTGGTACTCTACGGGCGGAATTGATGTACGAGGCTCATCATACCAAGTACTCGATCACCCGGGGAGCACTAAAATGTTTATGGATATGAAGAAACTGTTCTGGTGGCCAGGCATGAAGAAAGACATTGCCCTTTACGTAGCCAAGTGTCATACTTGCGCGTTGGTGAAAGCGGAATGTCAACGTCCCGGTGGGTTTCTGAAGTCCTTGCCGATTCCGGAATGGAAGTTTGATGATATTTCGATGGATTTCGTGCACGGATTGCCGAAATCGCAACATGGAAACGACGCCATCTGGGTGATCGTGGACCGTTTGACAAAGGTATCACACTTCATTCCGAACCGGAAGGATGATTCCGTAGAGAAGCTAGCAAAGCTCTATGTGGATAGTATCGTGAGACTGCACGGTGTCCCTCGTAGCATCGTCAGCGATCGTGACGGGCGTTTCACATCGAAAGATTGGAGGCTTATCCATGAACTGTTGGGCACAAAACTGAAGTTCAGCACGGCCTTCCACCCGCAAACGGATGGACAGACCGAGAGAACCAACAGGACTATGGAGGATATGCTCCGAATGTGCGCTCTAGACTTTGGAAAGAAGTGGGAGGATCATCTCTTTATGATCGAGTTCGCCTACAATAATAGCTACCAAGCCAGCATAAAGATGGCTCCTTTCGAGGCCCTCTATGGTAAGAAGTGTCGTACGCCGTTGTCTTGGGCGGAAACGGGCGATACTAAGCTATTGAAGCGAAAGGATGTTGAAGAAGCAACTTTGACGATCCGGTCTATACGCGAAAGGCTATTGGTTGCCCAGGATAGGCAAGCAAAGTATTTCAACGCCAAGCATAGGAACTTAGAGTTTGCCGTCGGTGACCGGGTTTACTTGAAGATCAAACCGTTCAAAGGGGTATCGAGGATTCGACGCTTGAAAAAGCTCAGTCTGAGGTACTTAGGACCGTTCGAGATCGTGGAGCGTGTTGGTGATGCGGCTTATCGGCTTGCACTATCTGCAGAGCTGAGCGGTCTGCACGACGTGTTCCATATTTCAGTGTTGAGGAAAGCAGTGCAAGAGCCTACTCATATCATTGCGGTCGGCAAAGTTCCGGTTGATAGTGGGTTGTCGACGAAAGTCAAGCCTTTACGCATCGAAGATACCGAAGTAAAGCAGCTGCGGAACAAGTCCATTCGGATGGTAAAAGTCCGGTGGGATAACTGCGGCCGAGAGGAGCTCTCTTGGGAGAGAGAGCAAACGATGCTTGCGGAGTATCCCGAGCTATTTCCCACAGGTAAAGTATAACTGTAATTTATGCTATTACTGTTTCCTGGATTTCGGGACGAAATTCTTTTAAGGAGGGTGGAGTTGTAACACCCCAAATCTGGTAGTTCCGCGAAGTAGGCGGAGTGGTAGTGCGGCACGTGAAGCAGGCTAGAATTTTCCCTGTCTGCTCTTAGCGCACGATCAGTGGCCTCATCGCGCACGACCAGTGATCGTGTGCCAGCGATCGTGCGTTAATTCAGAAGAGAATCGAGTTCTGTCTCGGACAGTGCGCACGACCATTTCCCTCTTCGCGCACGACCAGTGATCGTGCGCCAGCAATCGTGCGCTTATTCGCAAGAATTCAGAGTTCTGTCCCGGATAGTGCGCACGACCATTGCCCTCGTCGCGCACGACCACTGACCGTGCGCCTGTGATCGTGCGCCCTGTTTATTCTGTTCCGCGATTTTGAGCGGAGAAGAGGATCCGACCGATCAAATTTCTTGGAATTCGATCCAACGGCTGGGATTTAATGCTGGGGGGGTCTTAGGGCTTTGGAGAGGGATTAAACCCTCATTATTTCATAGTGTTTCTCTCTCCTAGGCTAGAGGAAGAAGAAGGGGGCAAGGAAGAAGAAGAGGAGATTTCGCCATTGACGGAGCTCCGGAGCTCCGTTTCGCGAGCCGTTTCCAGATCCGGAGAGTGCAGCCCGGTGCGGTTCTTTCCCTCCGCGTAGAATCTCGGATCCATGGCGAAGAAGAACACGTCTAGGGTAACGATTCTTCCTCCCGAACTTTGGACTTGTATTTGTCCATTTATTCCTCTTTCTTTGCTTGCATGAGGCATCTCTTTCACCAAATGGGTGAAGTGTAGGATTTCCTCAAGTTCTTCGGAACTCCGGGTAGATTGTGTCCGTCCCCGGCATATTGCATGTAGAAAATCCGGTAGTCGTGCGGATTTAGGCATTGTGTGTGAAACCTATTCGTGGCCGTGAGCCTGAATCGGTGATGCTTGATTTGCGACGTTGCATTTAGGTTAGGCCTAGAATGCGTGCCGGAGAATGACTCCGTGAACTCACCTATAGTATTGCGGGAGTTAAGTGTAGGCGTCTTGTGAAGATCCCTACGAAAGCCCCATGCTTTGAGTTTTGGATGAAGGCAAACCTTCACCACGATATTGATGCGGAGCGTATGTACCTCCCTTGTTGAGAATTCGTGAAGCCTAGATCCTTGTAAAGGGGTTAGGTGCGTAGCGTATATTTAGTGTAGCACTTGAAAGTGCTAAACCCTTACGGGCCGAGGTGAAGCCGTACCCGCGTCGTGCGATAGATCGCGACGATTAGAGCACGGGCAAAGCTAAACCGAACCCGTTTCCATGCAGATCGGCGAGAGGTCCCTTCCTCATGAAAGCCGTGTGATCATGGGAGAGGTCATGGAAGGTGTCATGCCTAGACCGACCAAAAGCTCTTGTTTCCCACCTAAGGTTGTGACCCTTAGGGTGGAGTGTTGTGAATTTGATATTATGATTAGTCTCATGCGATTGCTTAGGTGGTTGTGGGGAACCTTCGGGTGAACCCAACCAACATCATGTGCATACCTAGGTTCCCTTCTTTTGATGCTCAACCTAGAAGATTGATTGTGCTTGAAACCTCACCTTGTGTAGTTGCACCTTCTTTATATTAGCACTTGCTAGTGTAGCTTGCTTGCAGGGTAGAAGCTCCGCCACCCCGGGAAAGGGGTGGGGTCGTTATAATTTGGTCAGCTGTGCTGACCGTTACTCTGTTTGCCACCGCTTGGTGGAATGTTCTTATGCAGGTGCAGGTGAGCCTAGCGGGAAATAGCGGGCGATAGTCCTTTTGCTGAGTTGGCCCTTGAAGGCCAGCCTTTTTCCTGTTTTCTCATGTCTTGCCGGCCTGCGTGCCGATGTATGCTTTTTGGAGTTTTGTACATTGATTTGATGTAAGGCCCTAAGGCCGTAACTCTTATTTCTGGACTCATTCCTATGATAGTGGACATGTCTATTCGAATGGTTTAATTAATGCTTCCGCTTACGTTTTTGTACTCTCGTTTTGTTATTACTTTTCTGGTTATCACCTTTTAACTCCTAGCTAGTGTGGTTTGTATGGCGTGGGGTCCCGGCCGGACCTGCTGTTATACTTTTCGTGCTGGCAGGGTGTTACACTTCTCCCATTGAGGGATTCTTCAAATTTTTTTGCCTCAGATAATTTGTTCTCAATGAGGACAATGTGTTCTCTGGAGGTAGCTAATTCTTTCTTAAGATTGGCATTATCTTCAGTCAGTTGATTCATTTCAACCAACTTATTTCTGAGAGAAATTATTTCTTTCTCAGATTTAATTAAATCTAAACAAAGAGTTTTGAATTCATTTTTAAAATCATTTGAATTAAAATCAAAGGTAGATATTACCTGATCACTGTCATTGTTAGATTCTGATTCATCTGAATTATTTCCCGAGGCATTGATAGCCATCATGCAGAAACTTCTTTCATCTTTATCATCTTCATCATCACTAGAGCTGGATGATGATGCATGTTCTGAATCATTGCATGAGTCATAAATAGCCATCAAGCATTGATCCTTTTCAATTGTATCATTTTCATCTTCAGAGGAGTTGGATGATGACTCTGACTCAATATCACTCCATGTTTCAGCTACAAAGCCTCTTCCCTTGTGTTTGTGTTTGTGGGAGGATGGCTTGCTGGAGTGCATCTTTTCTTCTTTATCTTTTCTCTTGTCCTTCTTTTGATTTTCTGGACACTCGGGTAGAAAGTGTCCAGGCTTCCTGCAGCCAAAACAAATAATTTCTTTAGAGTTTGTTTTGTCATACCTTAGTTTTTCTTTGGATGTGAAATCCTTCTTTCTGAGGTCTATTCTAGCCATTTTGTAATATCTTTTAGCTAGTAGGCTCATAAACTTCATTTCTCCTGGAGCTTTATCTTCCTCTTCTGTTGTTTGGAAAGCAATACTTCTCTCCTTTTTGGTGGCTGGAGAGGAGGTAGATTGTTCAGCCTCTCTAGACTTGATAAGCTGCTCATAGGATTTTAATTTGCCTAACAAGGTCTTAGTAGAGATCTCATTTAGGCTTCTGGCTTCATTGATTGGCCAGATCCTTGAGTCCCATATGCTGGGAAAGCACATTAGGATCTTATCATTCACTTCAGAGATTGAGATCACTTTATCCAAAGACTTCAATTCATTGATTATGAGACTGAGTATGTTGTACATGTCTGCTACTGTTTTAGTTTCTCCCTTCTTTATGTTTTAATATTGAGAGATGAGATGAGATGAGATCTTCTATCCTTTCTCTCATCTGCAGAACCTTCAACCATGTTGTTGAGGGAATTCCAGATATCCCTAGATGAGGTGCAGTCCACGACCTTCTAGAATATTTCCTCAGATATTGTTTGTGCCAATATGTTCATTGCTTTGGCATCTGCATTTCCTTGTTTCTTCTGAGCATCTGTCCACTCAGGAGGTGGAACAGCATTAGTGTTGGTTGTTGCTTCAGTACTTGTTGATGCTAATTGAGTAGGAGGTACTGTCAAAATGGAATTAAAAATATCCTCATCAATAGAATTCATATTTAATTTGATCCTTGCCTTCCATAATGCAAACTTGTTAAGATTGCACATAGGAGGTTTTATGCTTGAGTAATCTTTGTTCTGTTCCATGAGTTCTTAGAAAAAGAAAACTCTAGAAAAAGTTAAGATCTAATTGATCTTTTGATTCAGGTGTTAGCCTGTGTATCCAATCAACCAACCTCTGATACCAATTGAATGTGAGGTATTAGATCTTAGCTTTACTCTAGAGGGGGGTGAATAGAGTATTAAAAGTTTTTAACTTATTTTATAGCGGAATTAAAATAGTGATATATATGTGTGTAGCAGAGTGAGTATAAAAGCTAGACAAAAATCACAGCACAGTACAGAAAGAGAAATGCAATCACAGCAGACACAAGGATCTATAGTAGTTCCCCAATCAATCTGGGTACATCTACTCTTCTACCACCCTTGGTAGGAATCCACTAGGTTTTTGATCAGGTGCCCTATCACCACTGAGCTTTTGATCAGGTGCTCAAACCAAATCACATGTTTTTGATCAGGTGCCCTGCCACAAAAGGTTTAACTTTTGAAGGGAGTTAGAACCCTATACAAGATGGGGTAAAATAAACAAAAAGGTGTTTATGAAGTTCTTCTCTGTCAACAAGATCTGAGAGAAGACTAGTAGGTTGTTGTGTTGTAAAGCACCCCCTGTCTGATAGAATTTCTTGACAGATAATGGATGGAGCTTTCTCTTGGATGTAAAAGATCTTCCTTGATAGCAGATGAATCAGAGAGAAAATGTTTCTCAGATTATTGTTGCTCTTTGAAGATTAAGAACCAGTAGCTGAAACTGAGAGAAGATTGTTGATGTTCTCAGAGAATGAAAATGTTGCTGTTTAATGAAGATCTCTGTATTTCT
Source organism: Dactylorhiza incarnata (assembly GCA_033032865.1). Classification (NCBI taxonomy): domain Eukaryota; kingdom Viridiplantae; phylum Streptophyta; class Magnoliopsida; order Asparagales; family Orchidaceae; genus Dactylorhiza; species Dactylorhiza incarnata. The sequence goes on along the minus strand of JAWHQI010000033.1, from coordinate 4,838,372 downwards.
CTCTACTGTATTACTTCTCTGGTCTTGTCTTTCTATTTCTCTATTGTCTCTCTCTTCTTTTCTTCAACCCTTTTCTTAGGTATATATAACTGACTTGAAATTCAAATCTCTTGGTAAAGGAATAAAATAATTGTTGGAACATGGTCTTCCGCATCTCCTAGGTTTGAGAATAGCAAAACCTATGTGTATTTGATCTTGTGTGTTTAAGTGTGCAGGATAACAAAGTCCACATGACTCAATGATTACATAAGAAGGTTTCCCCCAAATTTGAGCCATCAAATCCAACACTCCCACTAGCGACGGTGATAGCACCAGTCGCCTGGTGCTAGCGCTAAGGAACTGCTGAGAACGGATACTGGGTTTGACAAAATTGATCTTGCGTTCACGATCCTGCGTTCGACGAATTTTCGTTCGACGAATTTCCGTTCGACGAATATTGAAGCGTGCTCGACGAACTGCTTACACTACCGTGGCGCGCTAGTACTAGCGCTGGCGCTAGCTTTCGTTCGACGAACTATAAGCTGCGCTCGACGAAATGCTCATCACTATGTTCGACAAAAATTCGCTCGACGAACTGTAAGCTGCGCTCGAAGAAAATTCGATCGACGAAAAGATTGCTTAAGTGCAATGCTGGGAGTACATATAGAAGTAGATAGTGCCTGGCGGTATCCGATAGCGTAGGCGGTAGCGGGGAGCACAGAAGGCAAGAGAGAATTGTTTCCTTGGATTAAAGAATCTGCCGCGCAGAATATGTCCTAAAATGGGATAGCGTCGGCGGTATCACTAGCGCAAGCGCTAGCGCTGAGACTATAAAAAGGACCCTTTGGCTCCGTCTTCCTAATCCTCTTCAGATCCAAAAATTCCAGAGCTTTGTGCCACAACATAGAGAGGAAGGTTCAGAGAGATACTCCCATAAATCCATAAAGGCTTAAGGAGATCTGTGGAGAAGATTTCAACACGCGTCATCATCGTGACGAAAGACCAGATTGACTATGATCATACGCTGCGTCTTCGTCTACTTCTCCAAGAGATCCACATAGAGGGAGTTTTTATATTATTGTCTTTTTATTTCACATCTTTTCTTGTAATCGTGTAGTAAATTTGCCTCGTGTTGGCGACTAGGTCTGGGTAGGACTTAGGGCAGAAATTTGCCTCGTGTTGGCGACTAGATCTAGGTTAGGTCTAGGGGGTGCTCGAGGCCATATCCGGGGAAGGGTTAGCTAGAGCGGCTTGAGGCCGTATCCGTGGAAGGAACGGCTAAAGCCAACCGGTTCGTGGGGATACGAGTCGGTATATAAAACAAAATGAGTCTTTCATATTTCGCTTTGATTTCTAGCGTCATTGAAATCAAAATTTTGTAATCAATTTAATTAATAATAATCATGTCTCTCTTTGTGTAATAAAATTGATTTGTTCTTCATTTCTCTAAATTGTTTATTATCCTCTCCTTTATTATAAAACAAATTAGATCTGTAAACAAAATCACTATTTTGATTTCTTATCATAAGCTAGTATTTCAAAATATAATGTAAGTTTTTAAAAACCCTTATTCACCCCCCCCCCCCTCCCCCTCTAAGGGCGCCTACCGATCCAACAAGTGGTATCAGAGCCAGGTTATTCCAAATCGGCTTAACAACCGGGAATAATGGCGTCTCATGATCTCGCTTCTATTGGTGGGGAAAATTTTTATGAAGAAGAAAAATCTCTTGCACCACCTTTATTCGAAGGAAGAAATTATAAAGGGTGGAAATTATTAATGGAAAGGTTTATTAAAACATTAGATATCAACTCTTGCGATATAGCAATAACAAGACCAGCGGACGAATCAAATAAACAAGAGCGTCACCTAAATGCAAAAGCTATGCATTATATTTTTTGTGCTTTATCTCAAGATATTTTCAAAATAATATATTGTTTTTCTAGTGCATACAAAGTATGGAAATTTCTTGAAGAAATGTATGATTCTCCTTCTACAGGTATGGAACAATCGCAAGAACCAGAGAATATTCAAGCTTGCACAAGTCTTCAAGAATGCTCCTCTCATGACGGATCAATGGAGCACACATCAAATGGAAAAGAAGAAGAAGTACTGTCTTCGGAAGAGGAGTGCCAAAAAGATGTAAAAGAAATGATATGCTCAAATCGTGCCTCTCCTGAAAGCAATGTAAGGAAATCAAATCCCATTTTCTGTACTTCTATTTCTACATTACAAATGTTTCAAACTACAAAGTGCAAAATTAAGAAATAAAAAAATGCTAATAAACATTTGAGCTTAGAAAATAAAAATTCAAAGGAAAAAATTAATGAAGAATCAAATTCTAATTTATCTAGTTCTACACATGGCTCCTTAGTTGAAAACACCAACACTTGTGTAGAATATAATGATATTGAAAAAATTTAAGGAACTTGAAAAAGAAAGTATTTGTATAAAAGAACATAATGAAAAATTATCTTTAGAAAATTCATCTTTAAAAAGTGATTGTGATACATGCAAAAGTTATAAAATTGAAATTGAAGAGATGGACGAAACATTTTAGGAATACAGAAATAAATATCAAAACCATATTGATTCAATTATTTCTACTCTTAAAAATAGCACAATTGTTTATAATAAAGCTAGACATAACTTTAAGATTAAAAATAATGAATTAAAAACTAAAATCAACTTGATTAAGGAAATCATAAAGAAAAATTCTCAAAACATACATTCTCAATATAATGCAAAATCCAAAAGCAAGTTGAATATGATTTCTCAAAAGTTGAATAAGCCAAAACTTCAAAAGATTGAAAATGAAATTCCAAAATACAGTCATTACTATCATTTACAACATCAATCTTCTCCCAACGTAAAATTAAATATTCACAAATTTCCTATGAAAAATACTTTCAATAATCATTACAATCATAATCATCAATATAAAGATTATCACAATGGAAATTTCACATATAAGAATAACACTAAACCAAAGTTTGAATGGAGGCCCAAAATTAAAAATGAAACATTAACTTCACATGAAAGGACCCATTCATCTCTAACTACCCACAAACCTACACGTTATATTTGGGTACACAAAGGAACCATCCCACATGGTCCCCTTTGGATACCTAAAACTCTTATTCATTAGGTTTCATCAAATGCATGAAGTAGAAACTTTTCAAAATAAGATATACAAATTTCTACTTCATGATGTGCTTTAATGTTCTTTTTTATTTTTTTTGTTTTCCTTTTGAACTATCATGTCATGGTCATCCTATATAGTATTGAAAATATGATCCTATCTCTTAAAAGCTTAATATGTTTATAAAATCAAATTGATCAAATTCAAAAGTCATATCTAATTTTGATGACCTATCTATCTCTCTCATATTCATTATCTTTAAATATCTTTTATTATTATAAATCAAATTCTAAATTTGCTATAAGATATTTTTAAGAAAAATTTAAATCAAGATATTAGGCTATTAAGCTTTTTAGCCTTCACCATCAAGTGGTTTAGAGAAATAACATAATCTACAAGAAAGTTCAAGATCTAAATGAAAGCTCAACTTTCAATATGGTTATCTTTGTTTGCAACAAAAAATTATATTGTGTTCACTCCTTAATGTCGAACATGATCTAAACCATCACTATTGTTCACCTATCGAAAATCACTGAAATGTATTGAAAGAATTTACCCTCATAATGATTATTGAATTCACAAGCACCACTATGATCTATTGATGTCCTTTGCTACAATTCTCTAACATCATATATCTTAATTCATATCAAAAGTCTTCTAAAAATAATTATTTCTATCACAATTATGTGAATTATAATTGATATATTAATTGATGACAATAGATATTATAATTACATACCATGGTTGGTGTATTATGTGTGTGTTGTGATTTATTTCTAGTTTAGACATTTGAATCATCTTGATATCAAATCAAATAGAATCGTCACTCCATTCTAGGTCTATAAGTTGAAACACTATCAAACCTTGGTATAACATTAATCTCAAACTTATTATGCTAACATTGTCGCCTAAAGAATATTTGTGTCTATGATAGGCTTTATATGTTTACCAAGATATACAGGGTGGGTATTCTCATCTAGGGCTTATCCATGGTATTCTTGTGCATGAACATTATGGTTAATCACTAAAATCATGAATATTTGATTTGTTCATTTATGTCATCTCATGCAAAGTTTATTTGGTAAAGTCATATACAAAATTGCTAATGTTTCATGAAATTTGCACTATCTAGACATCTCCTAAAAATCTGAAATTTCAGCATGGAACTACTATTTGGACACTTAATCAAGATCAACAATTACAAATTTCAAAATCATCAAAAATCGTGTACTGTTTCCCGCGCTAGCGCTAGCGCATCTATTTTTTTCTGTATTTTTAAAATTTTGAAAAATGCTTAAAAATATATTAATCTATATCTACTACTCATTTTTGCAATTCTGCCTATAATTGATTTTTGAAAAATTAAAATACAAAATTACAAAAAAAAATTGTTTTGTCTTTGGATATTTGTTTAAATTCTATTCCTATATGCAAAAATCAAATACAAAAATAAAAAATTATTATTTTGAACTTAACTTTTCTATTTACATGTATCTTGTGAAAGGGTGATTTGGGCTATCATCCCATCATATCACCTAGTACCGGGCGAACCTCTCACAGGGTAGTCCTCGGGAAGTCCAAGATCAGATTATAAGAGTTCAAACTTTAAATTAAGATTATTTCGCAAAAATATCAAAAATACTGTATGGACTTTATTGAGAAAATCAAGCATGATTTAACCCATCATTTAGAACTTCTACAATGTTGCAGTTTATCTTTTCAAACTACTTTGAACATTGTTTTCTTCATACTTTGATATATCTATTAATATGTGCATCAATTATATTGTAAAAGTTGTGTAGAACCAAGCTTAGCATGCCTCTAAGTATGAGTAAATGTTTTATGTTTGATAATGATCGCTATTCACTCACTTATTTTGGCATTGTCTACTTATGTGTTTAATCTAAGAATGCTTGTGTATGTTTTGTATTAGTACAATGAATTAAAATGGCACAAGTATCTTACCTACACAACCTTTGTTTGCACTTTTAAAAGTTAAGAAAAGTGGTTATGTTTTCATAAACTATATCGGTTTGCAAAACAAGTGTATTCGAAGAACTTTGTACAAAACAAAAATCATAAAATAAAGTGACAAAGATAACTCCACTAAGCACTACTTGAACCTCCTGATAAGTCTTAATAAGCGTTGTGAGGTTGAGCACCTTGGAAAGAATAGTAAAGTATCTTGTGCAAACCATATCTTTCTTTCAAAAAAAAAAACCACTTACTCTTAAGTACACAGGATCACTAGTCTCAACATTAAAATAAAATAAAATATGTGATCCCCCAAGCACTACTTTGCACCATGATAAGTCTTAATGAGCATTGTGTGTGCAAAGCACCTTGGTAGTTGTACATTTTTTGTGCATTGAAGTTTGTGGAAGTAAAATTATTTGTGTTTTATTGTGATCTTACTTTACATATTTCTTGTATTTTTGATTAAAACATTTATTTACTCTAATCAAAAATACACTTATGTGCACATCATTATCTTCCATAACACTTCTTCTCATGAGTATTGGATCCTAATGCAAATTCTATACTACTCTTTATTTATGAAATGCACCAGATAACCTAACATGCTTTCTACAATGTTTGGTATGTTTTGAAATTGTTAATTAAAGTAACATTATAGTAATCTCTTTTTGATAACATTATTTCATGCTTGGTTACTTTATTGTCAAACTTAAAGATTTTAATTGAAAAATGATTTACAAAAACATCTTCTTTTTGAAATTTAACTCATATATCTTTTTATGGATCATCATTAATTACAATAAGATGTTTCTTGTATTTCTCAAATCAAAGGGATGCGGAAAACCATGTTCCAACAGATGGGAGTAGAGAATCTTCATTCTGTAGATTCAATCCATTAAGCTCTTCACGTAGAGCTGGTTCCTGCAAAATATCTTTGGTAGAGGTGGTATTCCTCTCCTCATTCAATATGTTAGTTTCATCAAAAGACACATGCATGGACTCTTCTATCTTAAGAGTTGATTTGTTATAAATTCTATATGCCTTACTAGAAAGAAACTACCCAAGGAATATACCTTCAGCAGACTTTGCTTCAAATTTCCTTAGATATTTCTTATCATTGTTATGCACATAGCATTTACAGCTAAAAATCTTAAAATAGTTAACCTTGGGCTTTTTATTCTTAAGTAATTCTTAGGGTGTTTTACCCTTACGTTTGTGTATCAAACTCCTGTTCAACACATAATTTATCTTGTTCACTGCCTCTGCCCAAAAAGAGAGTGGAAAGTAAGCATTAGCAAGCAATGTAGTTCCTGGTTCAATTAATGTTCTATTTTACCTTTCAGCTACCCCATTTTGTTGAGGAGTTCTAGGAGCAGAGAAACATTGCCTGATCCCTTCTTTTCCATAGAATTCTCTCATTAGAAGAGATTCAAACTCAGTGCCATGATCACTTCTGATCAATGCAACTAGAGTATAGTACTCAATCTTGATGGATTTGAGAAAGTCTGTCAGAACATTGAAGGTGTCAGACTTGTTCCTAAGAAAGAACACCCAAGTGAATCTAGAGAAGTCATCTACAATAACTAAAGTGTAATGTTTCCCTCCTAGACTCTATATTGCAGTGGGTCCAAAGAGATCCAAATGCAGAAAGTACAGAATCCTAGGTGAATCACTCTTGGATAAAGATTTAAAACTACTCTTGGTCTGCTTTCCTAGTTGACAAGCCCTACAGAGTCTTTCCTTCTTGTATGAACCAGAGGGCAGTCCTCTTACTAGATTGTCCTTAGAGAGCTTAGAGATAGTTCTAAGGTTAATATGTCCTAGCCTTTTATGCCATAATATATTTGTTTTACTTATTGAATGAAATAAACAAATGTCTGAATTGGCAGAGTCAAAATTGGCAAAATAAATATTTCCATGTCTAATACCAGATAACACATTAATGTTTTCATTATTGGTAATAAGACATAAGGAATGATTAAAAGTTACCTGATAACCTTCATCACATAGCTGGCTTATGCTAATGAGGTTATGTTTGAGACCCTTGACATATGTTGCCTCTTTGAAGGTAACTGCTCCAACTTTGATTTTTCTATATCCTTTGGTTTGTCCACAGTTAGAGTCTCCAAAAATCACTTTGGGTCCAAGCGTTGCCTTGTAATTGCTTAGGTTGTCCTTATTTCCTGTTATGTGTTTAGAACACCCACTATCCAAATACCAATGTTCCTTTATGTGTGGATAGCTTTGTACCTGCACAACAAAAAATAAACTAGTTGTTCTTGACCCAGACTACCTTGGGTCCTTTTGTCTTACCACAAAAATCTGAAATGTAAGAAATCTCAGGCTGATCCTTATAGCCTTGTGGATGATATCTCCTTGGAGGAATAATCCACTCAGTAAAGGGATTCTTAGTATATTGAGAATGAGAATTCTTCAGATATGCAGTATACTTTTCATTTGACGAACTTGGCTGAGTTCGTCGATCGTCGTTCGACAAATAGAAGTAATTTCATCGAGCGTCGTTCGAAGAATAGCTATACTGAAAGTCTGTGTTCAGCGTTCGTCGATCACCGTTCGATGAATTCATGTGATTTTGTTGAGCGCCATTCGACGAATTCTTTTGAGTTCCTTTATTCTTAACATCCTTACTTGAGATGTTCTTACCTACTTCTATTGCCTCTTTGCTCTTGGCAGAAATGAACTTCACTGGAGTAGATAAAATATTTTTCTTAAGAAGATGTGGTTGACTTGATGATGCACCCAAGCCCAGTTTGCCATTGAGTCTGGCATTCACAGTGCTTGTGATGTCCATCAGTTTGATGCTTCTCCCATTGAGGGATTCTTCAAATTTTTTTGCCTCAGATAATTTGTTCTCAATGAGGACAATGTGTTCTCTGGAGGCAGCCAGTTCTTTCTTAAAATTGGCATTATCTTCAATCAGTTGATTCATTTCAACCAACTTATTTCTGAGAGAAATTATTTCTTTCTCAGATTTAATTAAATCTAAACAAAGAGTTTTGAATTCATTTTTAAAATCATTTGAATTAAAATCAAAGGTAGATATTACCTGATCACTGTCATTGTTAGATTCTGATTCATCTGAATTATTTCTTGAGGCATTGATAGCCATCATGCAGAAACTTCTTTCATCTTTATCATCTTTATCATCTTCATCATCACTAGAGCTGGATGATGATGCATGTTCTGAATCATTGCATGAGTCATAAATAGTCATCAAGCATTGATCCTTTTCATTTGTATCATTTTCATCTTCAGAGGAGCTGGATGATGACTCTGACTCAGTATCACTCCATGTTTCAGCTACAAAGCCTCTTCCCTTGTGTTTGTGTTTGTGGGAGGATGGCTTGCTGGAGTGCATCTTTTCTTCTTTATTTTTTCTCTTGTCCTTCTTTTGATTTTCTGGACACTCATGTAGAAAGTGTCCAGTCTTCCTGCAGCCAAAACAAATAATTTCTTTAGAGTTTGTTTTGTCATACCTTAGTTTTTCTTTGGATGTGAAATCCTTCTTTCTGAGGTCTATTCTAGCCATTTTGTAATATCTTTTAGCTAGTAGGCTCATAAACTTCATTTCTCCTGGAGCTTTATCTTCATCTTCTGTTGTTTGGAAAGCAATGCTTCTCTCCTTTTTGGTGGCTGGAGAGGAGGTAGATTGTTCAGCCTCTCTAGACTTGATAAGCTGCTCATAGGATTTTAATTTTCCTAACAAGGTCTTAGTAGAGATCTCATTTAGGCTTCTGGCTTCCTTGATTGGCCAGATCCTTGAGTCCCATGTGCTGGGAAAGCACATTAGGATCTTATCATTCACTTCAGTGATTGAGATCACTTTATCCAAGGACTTCAATTCATTGATTATGAGACTGAGTATGTTGTACATGTCTGCTACTGTTTCAGTTTCTCCCTTCTTTAAGTTTTAATATTGAGAGATGAGATGAGATGAGATCTTCTGTCATTTCTCTCATCTGCTGAACCTTCAACCATGTTGTTGAGGGAATTCCAGATATCCCTAGATGAGGTGCAGTCCACGACCTTCTAGAATATTTCATCAGATATTGTTTGTGCCAATATGTTCATTGCTTTGGCATCTGCATTTCCTTGTTTCTTCTGAGCATCTGTCCACTCAGGAGGTGGAACAGCATTAGTGTTGGTTGTTGCTTCAGTACTTGTTGATGCTGATGGAGTAGGAGGTACTGTCAAAATGGAATTAAAAATATCCTCATCAATAAAATTCATATTTAATTTGATCCTTGCCTTCCATAATTCAAACTTGTTAAGATTGCACATAGGAGGTCTTGTGCTTGAGTAATCTTTGTTCTGTGCCATGAGTTCTTAGAAAAAGAAAACTCTAGAAAAAGTTAAGATCTAATTGATCTTTTGATTCAGGTGTTAGCCTGTGTAACCAATCAACCAACCTCTGATACCAATTGAATGTGAGGTATTAGATCTTAGCTTTACTCTAGAGGGGGGTGAAAAGATTATTAAAAGTTTTTAACTTATTTTATAGCGGAATTAAAATAGTGATATATATGTGTGTACCAGAGTGAGTATAAAGCTAGACAAAAATCACAGTACAGTACAGAAAGAAAAATGCAATCACAGCAGACACAAGGATCTATATTAGTTCCCCAATCAATCTAGGTACATCTACTCTTCTACCACACTTGGTAGGAATCCACTAGGTTTTTGATCAGGTGCCCTACCACCACTGAGCTTTTGATCAGGTGCTCAAACCAAATCACAGGTTTTTGATCAGGTGCCCTGCCACAAAAGGTTTAACTTTTGAAGGGAGTTAGAACCCTATACAAGATGGGGTAAAATAAACAAAAAGTTGTTTATGAAGTTCTTCTCTGTCAACAAGATCTGAGAGAAGACTAGTAGGTTGTTGTGTTGTAAAGCACCCCCTGTCTGATAGAATTTCTTGACAGATAATGGATGGAGCTTTCTCTTGGATGTAAAAGATCTTCCTTGATAGCAGATGAATCTGAGAGAAAATGTTTCTCAGATTATTGTTGCTCTTTGAAGATTAAGAACCAGTAGCTGAAACTGAGAGAAGATTGTTGATGTTCTCAGAGAATGAAAATGTTGTTGTTTAATGAAGATCTCTGTATTTCTCTCTACTGTATTACTTCTCTGGTCTTGTCTTTCTATTTCTCTATTGTCTCTCTCTTCTTTTCTTCAACCCTTTTCTTAGGTATATGTAACTGACTTAAAATTCAAATCTTTTGGTTAAGGAATAAAATAATTGTTGGAACATGGTCTTCCGCATCTCCTAGGTTTGAGAATAGCAAAACTTGTGTATTTGATCTTGTGTGTTTAAGTGTGCAGGATAACAAAGTCCACATGACTCAAGGATTACATAAGAAGGTTTCCCCCAAGTTTGAGCCATCAAATCCAACACTCCCACTAGCGACGGCGATAGCACCAGTCGTATGGCGCTAGCGCTAAGGAACCGCTGAGAACGGATACTGGGTTTGACGAAATTGATCTTGCGTTTGACGTTCCTGCATTCGACGAATTTCCGTTCGACGAATATTGAAGCATGCTCGATGAGCTTCTTACTCTACCGCGGCACGCTAGTACTAGCGCTGGCGCTACCTTTCGCTCGACGAACTGTAAGCTGCGCTGGACGAAATGCTCATCACTGCGTTCGACGAAAATTCGCTCGACGAACTGTAAGCTGCGCTCGACGAAAATTCGATCGACGAAAAGATTGCTTAAGTGCAATGTTGGGAGTACATATAGAAGTAGATAGCGCCTGGCGGTATCCGATAGCGCAGGCGGTAGCGGGGAGCACAAAAGGCAAGAGAGAATTGTTTCCTTGGATTAAAGAATCTGCCGCGCAGAATATGTCCTAAAATGGGATAGCGCCGGCGGTACCACTAGCGCTGAGACTATAAATAGGACCCATTGGCTCCGTCTTCCTCATCCTCTTCAGATCCAAAAATTCCAGAGATTCATGCCACAACATTGAGAGGAAGGTTCAGAGAGATACTCCCACAAATCCATAAAGGCTTAAGGAGATCCGTGGAGAAGATTTCAACACGCGTCATCATCGTGACGAAAGACCGGATCGACTACGATCATACGCTGCGTCTTCGTCTACTTCTCCAAGAGATCCACATAGAGGGAGTTTTTATATTATTATCTTTTTATTTCACATCTTTTCTTGTAATCGTGTAGTAAATTCGCCTCGTGTTGGCTACTAGGTCTGGGTAGGACTTAGGGAAGAAATTCGCCTCCTGTTGGCGACTAGATCTAGGTTAGGTCTAGGGGGTGCTCGAGGTCAAATCCGGGGAAGGGTTGGCTAGAGCGGCTTGAGGCCGTATCCGTGGAAGGATCGGCTAAAGCCAACCGGTTCGTGGGGATACGAGTCGGTATAGAAAACAAAATGAGTGTTTCATATTTCGCTTTGATTTCTAGCGTCATTGAAATCAAAATTGTGTAATCAATTTTATTAATAATAATCATGTCTCTCTTTGTGTAATAAAATTGATTTGTTCTTCATTTCTCTAAATTGTTTATTATCCTCTCCTTTATTATAAAACAAATTAGATCTTTAAACAAAATCACTATTTTGATTTCTTATCATAAGCTAGTATTTCAAAATATAATATAAGTTTTTAAAAACCCCTATTCACCCCCCCCCCCCCTCTCCCCCTCTAAGGGCGCCTACCGATCCAACAAGTGGTATCAGAGCCAGGTTATTCCAAATCGGCTTAACACCCGGGAATAATGGCGTCTCATGATCTCGCTTCTATTGGTGGGGAAAATTTTTATGAAGAAGAAAAATCTCTTGCACCACCTTTATTCGAAGGAAGAAATTATAAAGGGTGGAAATTATTAATGGAAAGGTTTATTAAAACATTAGATATTAACGCTTGGGATTTAGCAATAACAAGACCAGCTGACGAATCAAATAAACAAGAGCGTCACCTAAATGCAAAAGCTATGCATTATATTTTTTGTGCTTTATCTCAAGATATTTTCAAATTAATATATTGTTTTTCTAGTGCATACAAAGTATGGAAATTTCTTCAAGAAATGTATGATTCTCCTTCTACAGGTTTGGAACAATCGCAAGAACCGGAGAATATGCAAGCTTGCACAAGTCTTCAAGAATGCTCCTCTCATGACGGATCAATGGAGCACACATCAAATGGAAAAGAAGAAGAAGTACTCTCTTCGGAAGAGGAGTGCCAAAAAGATGTAAAAGAAACTATATGTTCAAATCGTGCCTCTCCTGAAAGCTATGTAAGGAAATCAAATCCCATTTTCTGTACTTCTATTTCTACATTACAAATGCTTCAAACTACAAAGCGCAAAATTAAGAAATTAAAAAATGCTAATAAACATTTGAGCTTAGAAAATAAAAATTTAAAGGCAAAAATTAATGAAGAATCAAATTCTAATTTATCTAGTTCTACACATGGCTCCTTAGATGAAAACACCAACACTTGTGTAGAATATAATGATATTAAATAAAATTAAGGAACTTGAAAAAGAAATTATTTGTTTAAAAGAACATAATGAAAAATTATCTTTAGAAAAATCATCTTTAAAAAGTGATTGTGCTACATGCAAAAGTTATAAAATTTAAATAGGAGAGATGGACGAAACATTTGAGGAATACAGAAATGAATATCAAAACCATATTGATTCAATTGTTTCTACTCTTAAAAATACCACAATTGTTTATAATAAAGCTAGACATAACTTAAAAATTAAAAATAATGAATTAAAAACTAAAATCAACTTGCTTAAGGAAATCATAAAGAAAAATTCTCAAAACATACATTCTCAATATAATGCAAAATCCAAAAGCAAGTTGAATATGATTTCTCAAAAGTTGAATAAGCCAAACAATGGAAATAAAAAACTTCAAAAGATTGAAAAAGAAATTCCAAAATACAGTCATTACTATCATTTACAACATCAATCTTCTCCCAACGTAAAATTAAATATTCACAAATTTCCTATGAAAAATACTTTCAATAATCATTACAATCATATTCACAATATAAAGATTATCACAATGGAAATTTCACATATAAGAATAACACTAAACCAAAGTTTGAATGGAGGCCCAAAATTAAAAATGAAACATTAACTTCACATGAAAGGACCCATTCATCTCTAACTACCCACAAACCTACACTTTATATTTTGGTACACAAAGGAACCATCCCACATGGTCCCCTTTGGATACCTAAAACTCTTATTCATTAGGTATCATCAAATGCATGAAGTAGAAACTTTTCAAAATAAGATATACAAATTTCTACTTCATGATGTGCTTTAATGTTCTTTTTTATTTTTATTTTGTTTTCCTTTTGAACTATCATGTCATGGTCATCCTATATAGTATTGAAAATATGATCCTATCTCTTAAAAGCTTAATATGTTTATAAAATCAAATTGATCAAATTCAAAAGTCATATCTAATTTTGATGACCTATCTATCTCTCTCATATTCATTATCTTTAAATATCTTTTATTATTATAAATCAAATTCTAAATTTGCTATAAGATATTTTTAAAAAAAAAATTAAATCAAGATATTAGGCTATTAAGCTTTTTAGCCGTCACCATCAAGTGGTTTAGAGAAATAACATAATCTACAAGAAAGTTCAAGATCTAAATGAAAGCTTAACTTTCAATATGGTTATCTTTGTTTGCAACAAAAAATTATATTGTGTTCACTCCTTAATGTCGAACATGATCTAAACCATCACTATTGTTCACCTATCAAAAATCACTGAAATGTATTGAAAGAATTTACCCTCATAATGATTATTGAATTCACAAGCACCGCTATGATCTATTGATGTCCTTTGCTAAAATTCTCTAACGTCATATATCTTAATTCATATCAAAAGTCTTATAAAAGTAATTATTTCTATCACAATTATGTGAATTATAATTGATATATTAATTGATGACAATAGATATTATAATTACATACCATGGTTGGTGTATTATGTGTGTATTGTGATTTATTTCTAGTTTAAACATTTGAATCATCTTGATATCAAATCAAATAGAATCGTCACTCCATTCTAGGTCTATAAGTTGAAACACTATCAAACCTTGGTATAACATTAATCTCAAACTCATCATACTAACATTGTCGCCTAAAGAATATTTGTGTCTATGATAGGCTTTATATGTTTACCAAGATATACAGGCTGGGTATTCTAATCTAGGGCTTATCTATGGTATTCTTGTGCATGAACATTATGGTTAATCACTAAAATCATGCATATTTGATTTGTTCATTCATGTCATCTCATGCAATGTTTATTTGGTAAAGTCATATACAAAATCGCTAATGTTTCATGAAATTTGCACTATCTAGACATCTCCTAAAAATCTAAAATTTCAGCATGAAACTACTATTTGGACACTTAATCAAGATCAACAATTACAAATTTAAAATCATCAAAAATCGTGTACTGTTTCCCGCGCTAGCGCTAACGCCAGTGCTAGATCATCTATTTGTTTTTCTGTATTTTTAAAATTTTGAAAAATGCTTAAAAATATATTGATCTATATGTACTACTCATTTTTGCAATTCTGCCTATAATTAATTTTTGAAAAATTAAAATACAAAATTACAAAAGCCAAATTACAAAAAAAAAAATTTGTTTTGTCTTTGGATATTTGTTTAAATTCTATTCCTATATGCAAAAATCAAATACAAAAATAAAAAATTTATTATTTTGAACTTAACTTTTCTATTTACATGTATCTTGCGAAAGGGTGATTTGGGCTATCATCCCATCATATCACCTAGTACCGGGCGAACCTCTCACAGGGTAGTCCTCGGGAAGTCCAAGATCAGATTATAAGAGTTCAAACTTTAAATTAAAATTATTTCGCAAAAATATCAAAAATACTGTATGGACTTTATTGAGAAAATCAAGCATGATTTAACCCATCATTTAGAACTTCTACAATGTTGCAGTTTATCTTTTCAAACTACTTTGAACATTGTTTTCTTCATGCTTTGATATGTCTATTAATATGTGCATCAATTATATTGTAAAAGTTGTGTAGAACCAAGCTTAGCATGCCTCTAAGTATGAGTAAATGTTTTATGTTTGATAATGATCGCTATTCACTCACTTATTTTAGCATTGTCTACTTATGTGTTTAATCTAAGAATGCTTGTGTATGTTTTGTATTAGTACAAAGAATTAAAATTGCACAAGTATCTTACCTACACAACCTTTGTTTGCACTTTTAAAAGTTAAGAAAAGTGGTTATGTTTTCATAAACTATATTGGTTTGCAAAACAAGTGTATTCGGAGAACTTTGTACAAAACAAAAATCATAAAATAAAGTGACAAAGATAACTCCACCAAGCACTACTTGAACCTCCTGATAAGTCTTAATAAGCGTTGTGAGGTTGAGCACCTTGGAAAGAATAGTAAAGTATCTTGTGCAAACCATATCTTTCTTTCAAAATAAAAACCACTTACTCTTAAATAAACAGGATCACTTGTCTCAACATTAAAATAAAATAAAATATGTGATCCCCCAAGCACTACTTTGCACCATGATAAGTCTTAATGAGCATTGTGTGTGCAAAGCACCTTGGTAGTTGTACATTTTTTATGCATTGAAGTTTGTGGAAGTAAAATTATTTGTGTTTTATTGTGATCTTACTTTACATATTTCTTGTATTTTTGATTAAAACATTTGTTTACTCTACTTAAAAATACACTTATGTGCACATCATTATCTTCCATAACACTTCTTCTCATGAGTATTGGAACCTAATGCAAATTCTATACTACTCTTTATTTATGAAATGCACTAGATAACCTAGCATGCTTTCTACAATGTTTGGTATGTTTTGAAATTGTGAATTAAAGTAATATTGTAGTAATCTCTTTTTGATAACATTATTTCATGCTTGGTTACTTTATTGTCAAACTTACAGATTTTAATTGAAAAATGATTTATAAAAACATCTTCTTTTTGAAATTTAACTCATATATCTTTTTATGGATCATCATTAATTACAATAAGATGTTTCTTGTATTTCTATCAGTCTTCCGCATCATAACCATATAATTGTTTTACCTTGCGCTTTCATGCTTATTTAAAGTCTTTTATTTTGTGTGCATCATCACTTGAATCTTCAAATTCCTTTCTTGCAACAAGTGGTAGACTTGTTTGGTAAACTTTATATTGGTTGCTTTTAACATGGATTTTTTTTGCTATAAAACTCTGATTTATTTCTATGAAAATATTGTAATGCTAAAACTCTGATTTATTAATGGATTTCAAAATAGCTATGTGAGTGTTTTCATAAATTCAAATAAAAATATAAATCCATAGGTTAAGCTTTGTCTAGTGTTTGCATATGGGACTAACACCCCAACCTACGGCATGTTTGCAGCTCCTCATGCTCATCCGACACTTAGTACGGGGCTAGGGTGTAGACATATTGTCTGGGTAGTTTAGTTACTTAGAAATCATTACATTTTTTTATGCTTAAAACTCTTATATAAAAACGAAAAACTAACATGATAATATTTAGTACTTTAAGCTAAAAACTCTGATCTATCTCTATAAAAATTGTTCTAAAACTCCTTATCATTTCATTCTCTCTAAAAGCTCGATCATGCCTTTATCTTATTATCAAAAAAATTTGTGTTATGCTTCCTTACCCACTTTTGCTAATAACAAAAGGGGGAGAACTAACATGATAAATATAATCTGCTATCAAAATAGAAAACTAACATGCTTAATTAAGATGATAGCTTACATATTAGGGGAGCATTCACTTAGGGGGAGCAATTCTAAATGCTAAAATCGATAATTATCCTAAGTAATCACTCTCACACACACACAAGTAGTTCATCATGCTTATATATATATTAATGCTCTGATTTATCATTAATGGTTTTGTTATTATCAAAAGGGGGAGTTTGTTGGAACATGGTCTTCTGCATCTCCTAGGTTTGAGAATAACAAAACCTATGTGTATTTTGATCTTGTGTGTTTAAGTGTGCAGGATAACAAAGTCCACATGACTCAAGGATTACATAAGAAGGTTTCCCCCAAGTTTGAGCCATCAAATCCAACACTCCCACTAGCACCGGCGATAGCACCTAGCGCCTGGCGCTAGCGCTAAGGAACCGCTGAGAACGGATACTGGGTTCGATGAAATTGATCTTGCGTTCGACGATCCTGCGTTCGATGAATTTCCGTTCGACGAATGTTGAAGCATGCTCGACAAACTGCTTACTCTACCGCGGTGCGCTAGTACTAGCGCTGGCGCTAGCTTTCGCTTGACGAACTGTAAGTTGCGCTCGACGAAATGCTCATCACTGCGTTCGACAAAAATTCGCTCGACGAACTGTAAGCTGCGCTCTACGAAAATTCGATCGACGAAAAGATTGCTTAAGCGCAATGCCGAGAGTACATATAGAAGGAGATAGCACCTGGCGGTATCCGATAGCGCAGGCGGTAGCGGGGAGCACAGAAGGCAAGAGAGAATTGTTTCCTTGGATTAAAGATTCTGCCGCGCAGAATATGTCCTAAAATGGGATAGCGCCGGCGGTACCACTAGCGCAGGCGCTAGCGCTGAGACTATAAAAAGGACCCCTTAGCTTCGTCTTCTTCATCCTCTTCAGATCCAAAAATTCCAGAGCTTCGTGCCACAACATAGAGAGGAAGGTTCAGAGAGATACTCCCACAAATCCATAAAGTCTTAAGGAGATCCGTGGAGAAGATTTCAACACGCGTCATCATCGTGACGAAAGACTGGATCGACTACGATCATACGCTGTGTCTTCGTCTACTTCTCCAAGAGATCCACATAGAGGGTGTTTTTATATTATTGTCTTTTTATTTCACATCTTTTCTTGTAATCGTGTAGTAAATTCGCCTCGTGTTGGCGACTAGGTCTGGGTAGGACTTAGGGCAGAAATTCGCCTCGTGTTGGCGACTAGATCTAGGTTAGGTCTAGGGGGTGCTCGAGGCCATATCCGGGGAAGGGTTGGCTAGAGCGGCTTGAGGCCGTATCCGGGGAAGGATCGGCTAAAGCCAACTGGTTCGTGGGGATACGAGTCGGTATAGAAAACAAAAAGAGTCTTTCATATTTCGCTTTGATTTCTAACGTCATTGAAATCAAAATTTTGTAATCAATTTTATTAATAATAATCATGTCTCTCTTTGTGTAATAAAATTGATTTGTTCTTCATTTCTCTAAATTGTTTATTGTCCTCTCCTTTATTATAAAACAAATTAGATCTTTAAATAAAATCACTATTTTGATTTCTTATCATAAGCTAGTATTTCAAAATATAATATAAGTTTTTAAAAACCCTTATTCACCCCCCCCCCCCCTCTAAGGGCGCCTACCGATCCAACAATAATCTGAAAAGATTATTCTTGGAACTACAATCTGATTCAGCAGTAATACTTTAATTCTTTTTCCTTTTCCATGAAAGAATCTTTTTACCAATATGTCAACGGCTACTTTCTTGAAAGAAGAGAATGGAAAGGAATAATAAAAGGAAAGATCAAATCTTGACTTATCTGATAATGAATAAGTCCAAAAGAATTGAATAGATCCGTTGCTGATTAGTCAATCTGAGTTCAGAGAACATAGAGTACTGATCCATCAGAAATTGTCAAGCTGGAGAAGAAATTCGTCGAACAGAAAGCTGAGTTTGTCGAGCTGAGAGTTGAGTTCGTCGAACTGAACATTTAGTTACTTATTCGTCAAACATAAAGTTGAGTTCGTCGATCTCAATCTGGAGTTCGTTGAACTGAAATAAAAACTATTGAACTGACAGGAGACTAAATTCGTCGAGCAGAGGAGCAAATTCGTCGAACTGAAACACGACGTTCGTCGAACCCGGGAAGGAGTTTGTCGAATGCAGAATGAAGTTCGCCGAACACAGAAACTGGGAATTTTCCTAAGTTCTAGCTAACTCAGACACACTTAAACATTGACCCTTAGACTATACAATGGGGTCAACTTAAGTCCTAATAACATATAGTGATCCTAGCCCAAATCAGTAATAGGGTTGTTCCAACACCCTGCATCCCCTCGGATTCGGACCTGAAATCCTCCGCTACGGAACTTTAGGAATTGATGGAAGGAAGAGGGAACACATCGGAAGTTGCTGATGAGAGGGCGTCCGAAAATAGCGTTATAACTGCTCGGAGCGTTGACTATGATGAACCAGCAGTTCTTTGGGACCCTTCCCAACGTCACCTGGAGCCCGACTCCTCCCTCGACCTCCTTCCTCTCCCCCGAGAAACCAAACAACGGCCCATCCACGGCCAACACTCTCTTCGCTTCCACCTGCATAGTATCGAAAGCCTTCTTGAAGATTACATTCATGGAACTCCCATTGTCGACCCAGATTCGGGAGACCGTAAAGTTTTCGATAGATGTCTGGATCACCAAGGCATCGCAGAATGGGTCCTCGTAATCTGGCATATCTTTTGACGAGAAGGTGATTTTTTCTAGAGGGGGCAGGTTCTGGGAGGTCGACGCGGCACTCCTCTTGAACATCGCCTGGTGGCTCCTCTTACGAGTTGCCTCAATCCCGACCCTCCCATGGATCACTCTAATCCCCCCAAGCTCCTACGTCAGCTTGGTCCCCGCACCTATCCTCCCCCTATTTGGGGAGCACCTCCTCGATCCTCACCTGCGGCTGCTGCTTATGTGTCGGTCCTCTCATCCATCTCATCTCCAGAAATTCTGAGCAGGTGTCCGTCGCGTGACCTTCCTCCTAGTGAAAATCACAATAGGGCAACGCCACCCTGCCCCATCCTCTTCCTCCTCTTCTGTTTCATCTTCCTCGACCTACTGCCATGGTTTGCTGCTGAGGGGGGGGAGGTGGCCTCAGACCCTATTGCCACCCCGGGGGGTTGAACCGCTCTTGCCCCCGATGGAAGTTCCCCCTTCTTGATGTCCTCTTCCCTGAACCTGTCCTGGTCCTTCATGGGGTCTCCAGGTCAGTCTATTGTTAGGCTCCTAGTACCCCCTGCCTTGTTGCTGTCCCTGGAACTCCTGAACTCTGGGTTCCTCTCTTCTCCTCACCTCCTGCTACCTTCCTCCACCTTGCTCCCTCGCTTCTCCGCCGCACAACTTGGTCATCTGCCTAGCAAACATCGGGTTTGCCACCTCCTCTTTGATCTCTGTTGGGAATATTGCCCTCAATGTTCCTTTAATTTGAAGAGGCATCACACTCAATGCTAAGTACAAAGTTGTATTTGATAAAGTCATATTTGTTTAAGATATACAGGCTCAGGTAACTCAAGAGAAAGGGCCAATCGTGCCCTTAGATCAGGAGAAATCAACTCCTAAAGAGATGAAGAATTGTCTCAGCAGAACCATTGAGACGAAGGGTCAAATCCGCTGAGACAAGCTCACCATCTCAGCGGATCCGCAGAGACGAGAAAGGAGCTGCAGATAGAAGAAATTTGGCGTGTTCGTCGAACGCAGAACTCAGTTCGTCGAACGTAGAACTCTGTTCGTCGAACGCAGAGACGGGACAGAAGCAAGCGCTGAGATTTGGCGTGTTCGTCGAACGCAGAACTCAGTTCGTCGAACGCAGAACTCAGTTCGTCAAACGTAGAACTTAGTTCGTCGAACGCAGAACTCAGTTCGTCGAACACTGAGATGAGACAGAAGAAACCGCTGAGACTTGGCGTGTTCGTCGAACGAAGAATGAAGTTCGTCGAACGCAGAGTATGGCGAGTTCGTCAAACGCAGAGTATGGCGAGTTCGTCGAATGCAGAGTTTGGCGAGTTTGTCGAACGCAAAATGTCATTCGTCGAATGCAGAAACTTCTCTACAGATCGACGAAATCCGCTGAGAAGAGGAAGCCATCTCAGCCCATCCGCTGAGACAGATTCAAAAGTAATCTGGCGTGTTCTGCTTCTAGCGCAAGCTGCAGAAAGTCATTGTGGGGTCCACAGGTCACTCCCATACTAGACACAAGGATGGCTGAGAGCCGTTGAAGGTCGGGGATTTATAAAAGGGATAAATTAGGGTTGAGAAAGCACTTATGTTATCAATCTTTCTCTCGAGCACACAAAGAGGCGAAAGCATACTGTTCCATTGACGACAGCCAAGAACTGTGCTAACACAAGGCTGCAAGGAAGAGATAGCTCATCTTGATTCATTTCAAGATAGAGCAGTAGATCCAGTTCTTCATCTGAAGGGCTGATCAAGAAGAACAAGTTGGAGCTGAACATCGGCTCCCTGGTTCAAGTCTGCAACAGCAGCTGAGAAGAAGAAGAAGAAGAAGAACCAGGCTTGACCTTTCTTCCTTCTATTTGTAAAGATCATTATTTCTTTTATAGGAACCTTTGAGTTCTGAGTTTGTAGGGCTTCACTGCCTGAGTTGTAGAGCTGAGAGATCAGCTTGAGGTAGGATCTGTGTGATCTAAGGTAGGGCTGTTTAGCTTGAGTTGTAGGGAATTATTGCCTGAGCTGTGGGAGGAGGGTTACTTTGAGGTAGGACCTGGAAGGGGTCTTGTTGAAACTGATTCCTCGGCCTCTTGTGAAGCTCGGGGCCCTCACTGAAATGAGGGGCGGCTATCCCTTACAGATCCCTCAGATAAGGTAGCCTGAAGACTAGGAAAAGGACTGAGACCTTAGTCACAGTGAGGAGGTCCCTCCACTAACCCGGAAGATCATTGAGCGCTTCCCCTCCCAAGCCAAAGCTGAGACTTGGGGCACCTTGGAGAGATCTGGAGAGAGAAGTTGAAGTGAAGTCCTCTCCAAAGGTGCCCTTTAGGTCTTATTTATAGGTTTTCTGATCTGGCCTGCAAATAGCAGGATTCCGCCTTTTGATTTTACTATCCGCACCCCAAGTGGGTCTGCTAACAGCCAAACTCCGCTGTTTGGAGAGGCTAAAAGCAGAACACCAAGGGTAAAAGGGTAATTTGGCCCCCTCAACCTATGGGCAAGAAACTGCGAGAGCACTACTGCCGAAGCTCTCGCGGGCCTTCTCGCGAGTCCTGCTCGCGATGCCTCTCCTAGGCGATCACCCTGTCAGGACCTCGCTGCCCCCCCCCCCCCTTTGGCGTTATCTGTCGAGGTCTGGTCTCGCGAGCCTTCCTGCGAGACCACCTCTTAACTTTGTCGTGCACAGAACAAATCTCATTGAACGCAGACGAGCTCGACGAACGCAGAATGTTAAACTGTTCGTCGAACGCAGGAGGCAATTCATCGAACATAGAATTGAGTTCGTCGAATGCGAAGGCCCGGTCTCGCGAGCCTTTCTGCGAGACCCCCCCCCCCCCCCCCCCCCCCGCCCTTCTGCGAGACCGCCCCTTTTTGCTGGACCGCCCCTTTTTGCTGGACCGCCCCTCGACAGGTGAGCTCGACGAACACAGGAGAGTTCGTCGACCGTAGAAGGGTTTGCCAAACACCCTTTGCTGAACCTAATATTAGTCTCGCTCGCCTGACCGCGAGTCGTTGGTCAGCACATTTCTCGCCTGGCCCTCCTGTGAGGACATTGGTCTGCCTTGTTACTTTCTTCATAGTATTGATTTCTCAAACCGCGCCTCCTCGTCTGGCGAATATCGGGGTTATACACAATCCCCGCTCTTCGCGAGGCTATTCAGGATCGCGAAGAAACATCCAACCACTGGTATTAGCCAGTCTCTTGATGATCTGTTAGGAATCTTTGGTATGGCCCACCCTGGGGGCTATAAATATCGTCCCGAGCCTCAGTGGCGCGCACCGTCACTCTTTTTTTCCTTTTCTCCCGTTCTGCAGCTGTCGGGAGATGTCGCTTTCCAAAGGAGCTGAGGCTCGCCTGTAGAATGTGAGAGTTGGCGGGCTACCCTCCACGACCAGGGTCCCCGCCTGGATGAATCGGCTGCCTCCCGCTCAGTCGTCGAAGACTAAAAAGGCAAAAGCGGCTTGCCGAACCGGGGATGACTCCATGCTGCTGGACTCTTCCCCTGATAACCCCCCCCCCCCCCCTGAGAAGGTATGAGTTATTCCTCTAGCTAAGCCAATAAATTTGCCTTTGTGATTCATGCTTACTCGCAGGAGATTTTGCCGAACAAGGACGTTGGCGAGCTTGGAGGTGGATCTCACTGATGTACGCCAACGGACACACATCTCGCTGGCAAAAACGCCGAAGGTACGCCCTTAATCTCACTCACTGACTCTCCTTTCATTGACTATCGGCTTCTTATTTCCCGTTTTTCACAGTCTCGCCCCGGAAGACACCGGCTCGCAAAGATTTGTGGCTTCCATTTCCGTCACTTCCTGACAAAACTGTGGACATGCCAAAGTTCGATCTCCTGGGGAGCGAGGGCACTGGCGGCTCTCGACCGCCAAAGGTTCCCCCAATTAACAACGCAGTCTACCCTCCTGGCTTAGGCGAATCCCTCTACCCCCATTATGGCAACGTCTTCCATGGTCACCCTGAGGGTTCTCGCCCTCCTCTGGGTAAGCATTCTGGTGCCCCCATGCAATGTGCGAACTTAAATGGGTTATCCAAACTTTCCGTAATATTTTGCAGAGAATTCCGAGAATCCGCCCACCGATTCCGAGTTTGGGGATGAGGAGGTGTCCCTGCTCCCCGACCAAGTGGGAGACTTCTTGGGGGATCCGCGAGATCCTGAGATGATGAAGCGGCGAACCGCAGAGTTGCTCAGAAACATGGGAGGATGCTGTTGGACCTTAATCTTCAAGCGAGACGGGATAGAGAGGTCGTTGAGGATAGGCAAGTTGTTATGATGGAGGAGTGCGCGAGACTCCGAGCCGCGGTGCCTCGCTCCCAAGACGAGATGGCCACATCACCGGAGGTGCACATCGCGAGGATGAGGGATTATGCCTTCCTGATGGATCGAGAGGGCCGTGCGGCCCAGGATTACTATAATTCCATGGTACCGCCGAGGTCCGGGTCGCGGGGTGGAGGCAGATGGAAATGGTTGCTCCACGATCCCCGCTAACTCCTACGTTTCTGCGAACTTTTATTATCTGTTAATGCTCGCCGCTACTTTGAACTATCTCTTAATTACTTGCGACATATTTGTGAGTTCTCGTTCAGCAGTAATTATTGATAGTCGTTTATTAGCTTCCGCCCGCGATTTGTATATCCGCACTTTATTTGTTATGCTATTCTCGCAACGAACCCTTCTGCTCTCGCTAAAATTGTCTCGCGATGGGTTTCCTTTGCTATTCTGTTTGCTCATGCTGCCCTTGAAAAGAATTTACTTATGCTAACCTCGCAGGGAGTTCTCGCCCACGATCCTGGTGTGATGTCTTGGCTAACCGCACTCAGCGGCGCTTGGGCTTCTTCCCGCCCTTTTACTTTTGCTATAAATAGGCTGTCATAACTGTGTTAACCACCGCATTTACCGTCAACCTCTTCTCCCACTACTCCAGAGCTCTTGCCTTTCTCCCTCTTTCTTGCGCTATCCTCTTTCTCGCAGGTCCTCATAATGGTGGCTGACGTTGCCGAGTCGGACGGTCGGCGGAAGTGCGCTAAAGCTTTCGCCGAGCATGAGTTTGCGAAGTGCAATCTGACCGAGCAGGAATATTTCACCTCGCTCGCCGAATACGTCCCCCTGCCTTCGTGGCGCGACGCTCTAGCGAGGATGAGGCGATCAACGCCCCTTTTGCCGAAGAGTTGGCCATCCCCACCGCTCACTTCACGGTTGGCTTGCGCCTTCCTCTATGGCCAGAAATACGTCAGGTACCCATCTTTCTCGCCAGCTTCTACATCTCACCAGATTAAATCTCGCTCGCGACCTACTAATCTCGCTCTGCTTTACTTGCCAGGTGTTCAAACACTTTGGCGTCATCCCGGGACAGCTCACCCTGAATGATATGGCGGTGATCGTAGCGTTCGCTTGCTATATGCGCGAGGAGCACATCGAGTTCAGCCTTCCAGTTTTTTGGAAGCTGTTATCTTTCCGCGCGTATAAAGATAGGACCGCCTACTTTGTGGGCTCGGGTCCCAAGGTCGACGAGACCGTCAACAAGGCCCATTACTGGGCTCATAAGTTTCTCATCATCAAAGGGAACTTTGGCAACATCCCTTTCTCGCATGTCCAGTACAGCGAGACCACCTACCGCCCCCCTGCTCGCGGCGGTCACGACGCCGCCCTATATCAGTTCTTCTGCAAGAAGAATTTCGAGGTTGTCCATCTTTGCCGCAACCTCGACTCGCTACTCCCAGTGCTCGTCGGGGAAGGTAATGCTCCCGTTCGCTAATTTCCAATATTCCATCATTTTCTGAGTTAACTGTCGACCCCCCCCCCCTTTTCAGGTGAGCGAGATCTACCCCTCAACCCTCCCTATGCGAGCAAATGGAAGTCTGCCCCCAACTTCGCTCTCGCGACCATGGGAGCGGAGGCTTGCCGTGACTCCATCACCCCGGCTGCGTTGTCTTCTCGCAAGAGAACCGAGGCCTCCAGCAGCCGGGGCCCATCCCCAAAATCTCCCCCCAAGAAAAGAAGTAAGAAGTGTCAGGGTCCGCTCATCTCCTCTAAGGGAAAGGAGTATTCTGACGCCAAACCTGGCGATATCGATCTCACCATCCTCTCTGAAGGGAGGGAGGTCGATGGGGAGAGCGAGGAGGCTGTGAGGACCGCCTGCCTGCCTATTCCAGTCAACCACTGGAACTTCGGACTCGGCTAGAGATGCAGGGATAAGACCGTCGAGCTCCTAGTGTATTGGAAGCCGGAGTTTAACAAAGTTGAAGTCTCCACCATCCTTCCTTCCTGGGTGGAGAAGTCGACCGTTAGCGGCCATGCCTATGACTTCTCCTTCGACCTCTATGGGCGCGAGAATGCCGGGTCATATAAGGACGAGACCTCAAAGACCCTCACCTATGAGAGCGCGAGGTCCCAGCTGCGCTCCGGTGAGCTCGTCCATATGACAGGAAGGCGATGCCTGCAACTAGAGCAACAGAGTGTGGAGCTCGCAAGGGCTTATCAGGTGCTCCTCTCCGAGAATGCGCAGCTGAAGGAGAAGATGCTCGCCGCAGCGAGCGGTGTGGTGAGTTACCTAGACCTCGCCATTTCTCTCTTTCAACCCTTTCGCTTTCTGAACTTGTCTTTTACTTGTAGGATGTCGCAGCTGCCAAAAGAGCTGACGCTCGCATTCAAGGCCTAGAGGGCGAGGTGGCCAGGTTGAGAGCTCTTAATCGCGAGCTGTCCCGTGCCGCCGTTCCCCCTTCCCCCCGCCACCTGAAGGAAGAGAGGCGAGCGCGAGACGAGGAAATCCGCGAGGATTCCACCGAGTCGGATCGTTATATCTTATAGATGATGAAGGCAGACGGCCTCCTATCCGCAGATGCGGCCGACATTACTCTGGAAGACATCATCCCGGAGCTCTTCATTCTGCTCCCGCTAGTGAAGAGTAGTGATGACAAGGAGGGGTCCGCGAGTGATCTCTGATACTTATGATCTCTACTTTTTGTTCTTTTCTTCATTTTTGCCGGCGAGACCGCCGCTTCATGTAGATCAAATCGCGAAATGCATACATGCATGTTTTTTTTTGACCTTGTACTGTGTTCGTTCTTTCAGCTTTATCATTTTTCTCGTGTTGATATCGCGTTCTCGCTTAGCACGATATTCATCCTCGCAAAGGCCGTTCTTGCGATGTTAGTTTTCGCACATTACGCAGTCGGATAAATAAATACAGGGCTTTTTGGGCTGCCCTGACCTTTCGCTATTTGCCTTAGGATTATAACCCTTTAGGTACGCACTTCCCTCCAGGTCTCGCAAGGTACGTTCCTTCCCGGCGAGAGCTCTCCTCCCACTTTGGGCCGGCGACCTCTCCGCCGAGCACTAGGTACCCCGGAGTGCTTAGGGATAGTTCTCATCGCCCCTATCTTTCTTCTGACCGAGCGAGAAGGCCCTTGTCAGCGCCAAAAGCTCGCCAACCCGAGGCTTACCAATCCGCCCTTATGAAAGACTCATCTCCATGCCAGCCTCTTCCAGAGATCAACCTGTACCCCCCCCCCCCCCCCCCCCCGTCTAGTGAGAGCCCGGGAGCGGAATCGATCTGGGGCATTCCAGCACCAATATTTGTCACCTTGCCAGCCTCTCCAGAGATCAACCTGTACCCCCCCCCCCCCCCATCTAATGAGAGCCCGGGAGCGGAATCGATCTGGGGCATTCCAGCACCAATACTTGTCACCTTGCCAGCCTCTGCAGAGATCAACTTGTACCCCCCTTCTAATGAGAGCCTGGGAGCGGAATCGATCTGGGGCATTCCAGCACCAATACTTGTCACCTTTCCAGCCTCTCCAGAGATCAACATGTACCCCCTGTCTAATGAGAGCCCGGGAGCGGAATCGATCTGGGGCATTCCAGCACCAATACTTGTCACCTTATCAGCCTCTCTAGAGATCAACCTGTACCCCCCGTCTAATGAGAGCCCGGGAGCGGAATCGATCTGGGGCATTCCAACACCGATACTTGTCACCTTGCCAGCCTCTCCAGAGATCAACCTGTACCCCCCGTCTAATGAGAGCCCGGGAGCGGAATCGATTTGGGGCATTCCTGCACCAATACTTGTCACCTTGCCAGCCTCTCCAGAGATCAACCTGTACCCCCTATCTAATGAGAGCCCGGGAGCGGAATCGATCTGGGGCATTCCAGCACAAATACGTGTCACCTTTATTATCTTCGCATAGTAGTTATAACCATCATACAAGAAGGTAAGATATTCTACAAACAGTATAGTAAAAAAACTTTCAAGGGTAGAATCGCTTCAGATCATCTCCGCTTCTGGCTCGGCCGAGAGGTACCCCTTCCACATCCCAGAGGAGATACCCCCCCCCCCCCCCCGACTTGAGCACTTCACTTACAATGTATGGACCCTCCCAGTTGGGGTTAAGCTTACCTACCGCGGCCCCTCTTCCGGTCGCGTCGACCTTCTTCAGGACCAGATCTCCTTTCTGAAAGTGCTTTACTCGGATAGGCTTGTCAAAATATCGGTCTATTCGTCGCTTGATTTCCTCCTGCATGATGGTGTCCAGGTCCCGAAGCTCTTCTACCAGATCCAAGGGCAGCCTCTGCTCCGCCTCATTAGCCGCTAATTTGTTTTACCATTTGTAAGATCTCTTTTTCCAAAACCCGTTCGGGTACTTGAAAACTCAAACCTCTCCCGTATCGCACGGTTGAGGTGGATCTTCACCCAGAATTGCTGCCTTGCGGTGTCACCAACACTCTGGTTGGCTAACACTGCTCAGCACCAACCCTGCCGGTTTACGATCATAAGTAAAATATGCCAAAAAGGAAAGTACATAAAGGAAGGCATGTCCACAATCACAGCATCATATATATATAATGAAAACAAAAAGTCCAAAAGAGAAGTACAAGCAAAAAGGGGCTTATGCCCGATACATATCCAAAATAATGTACTATCTCTCCCTCTCTACAACAAAAGCTCTCAAAATGCGGAAGTCTAACTATCTAATCATCAACCTGTGGCGTCGTGGTAGTGCGCTGCATCTGCTGCTCAGGTCCTGCCATCTCATCCTTCTGCGCGCGGGACAACTCCGTCTCCTCGGACTCCTGCGGTCACACCGACCATTAGTCATAAAGACTAAGTCGTTTTGTCCTCGCCTCCCTCCACGACTCCTAGATACCGAGCGGGAGGAAGAAGCGGAGGACAAACAAAGGGGTAAACAAGAAGATGGTGACATGGCACTACTCTAGCAGGTATAAGTAAAGCAGTAAAATCTAGCTAGCAGTATAGTGCAAGTATAAGGCAGTAAAATAGAGCAATGAAGTAAGCAGTAAATAGAAAGAAAATGCAGTGCGGTAAGTAAATCTAAACTACCATCATAGATTCGTACGTTAACTTATATGAACGCCCATACGACATATAAGTTAAGATGTCCAGGTAACCCATCATATAAAGGAGCCTATACTAATTTATATGATGGGGGTATGCTAATGTGTATGCTATGTTATGTTATGATTATGATGTTTTAATGTGTTTATGCAATGTAACTCACCCACACGAATCTATGCGCACAGACCTTTATAGTTCCCAATTTGTTTGAAAGGAAGCCAACCTTTCGGGTACCGACCGTCGTGGCTCACAGTGGTAGTGGATCGGGCACTCCACATCCTAGGCGGGTATAGTCACTACCAAGCCTAGACCTCATGTACGCCTCAACGCTAAGAACACAACAGCGGAGCTCCTGCGTACTCTTGCTGGAATCCACCATACTTTAAGGTCGGGGTGGGTTATTAGGGAGTGTCTTCCAGACCGCGGTACACAAACCTACCGGCCCTCTAACCCCACCCTCACCTGAGTCAACGTACTATCATCGGTGACACGACTAGCCTAGTACCGAAGACTCGCCACTATTTGATTAAGTAACAGGTGTTTAACATGTCCACCCGAGCTTCCGGCCTAGGGACTACCTCACAAGTTGATCCATACTAGTTGCTGATCTAATTAGGCTACTCTTGCCTACAATTTAGTTAGTGGTATATTTAGGGTGAATCTTGGACTTCCCGCGGTGTACTCTGTAAGGGGCCCCTAACGGTACTATAGATCAATGGGCTCAACCCCACTATCCTCCTCAAGACAATTACTTTAGTTGGTGTTTAACGTTTGGTTCACCCTCATTATTTCATATACTTAGAATGACTTAGCTCAACACCCGTCTGACCTAATTGGGTTGGACGTACCTCCATTCCTCCTACATTAACTCTAGCACAACCTCACAACTAACCCTAGGATTGACCCTCCTTGAATCATGGTGTGATATAACTCATTTACTGATTGGGCATAACTCCTAAACACTACTTAGGGGTCTGAATTGTCTAAAAACTCAAAATTCTGTTTTTACTAAACGCAGACCACTAAGTTGAACTATCCATCAACCCCATAAGGGAATCCTTCTAAAACCTCATCACCAAGGTCTCTAATAATTATCCTAGGCTCCCACTGACCTTAATAAGGTATGTTCTAATTTTCATAATTTTCCATATTAAATTGGTATTTAATATAATTTAAAGTAGTTAAGGCCTTAAGTCATATTACACATGAACTACCCTCAAAATGATTCCTCATGCTATATGAAAATTATCAATAAGGTAATATCCCATATCAAGGTGGTTCACTGAGTCCCATGACCCTAGGGTGTGATTTGGCCTACTAAATCATCATTGTTGTATAATTACCAAATTGCCACTATAATTAGGAAAAATAGTATTTCACATTTGAAAAATTCTACAAAAATTACCAAGTGTCCAGATGGGGATCTAAAGTCCTCTGCCAAATTATGGTGTCATTACCATGTGATTTGTTATTTTAAAATGATTAAACATTCAAAGGTAGCAATTACCAATTTCTACATGAGGTACTTGAATTATAAATCTACAAGCTTCCAAACTATTGTCATGGGCATATATTAACATAAAACTACAGTTAACCAAGTATCATAACATTGCCCCATGATTTGATATTTTAAAATGATTTAATACTCAAGTCTTGTAAATTCCAATTTCTACATGAGGTACATGAAATATAAATCTACAAACTTCCAAACAATTATCATGGGCATATATTAATATAAAATTACAGGTAACCAAGTATCACAATTTTGCCCCATGATTTGACATTTTTCAAAATTAAAATCCCTTAAGCTAGCAAGCACTTAAAATTGCCTATACAAGGAATAACACTTCCATAACTCATGACAAAATTACCATAGCCTTATTTCACTCTATTTCAGCCACTGATAGTATATCAAAGTCATACAAGGTCATAAGACCTTGCATTTTATTTTATTAAGGAAAAGGTGGCAATTTCAATTATTAGGAAGAAAAGTACTTAGATGCCTCTAGAATTTCCCATTAAATTACCTAAGACATTTTATGCCCTTACAAACATATCCACAAAGTTCTGAGCCAAGGCTAGAACATTGGGTCCTATGTCCTTCACAAATCCCAACTTGGCACCCTTAAGGGTTTACCCTTAGGGTTTTAGGTCACACCACCCTAAAGGCTCCAAATGGATCATTAGGGTGTGACACCAGCATTTGTATACTCATACCTTCATACCATCATGATGGGAGGAGGCTATTACACTCTACTCCTCAAAATGACCTAAACCCTAATTTGACCCTTAAAGGCCCTCATTAGGGTTTCCAATTTTCCATATTAAATCAACTCCAAATGGAGTGAAATTTTAGGTAGGCACTACCCATGTACCAAAGAGTATGCCACCAAAGTTTGGTGTCATTTGGACATCACATGCCCCAAAAATCAACTTAATTTGAATATTCTATCTACCACTAAAACTCTAGGTAAAACTGTCCACCAAGGGTTGTCCCTTTGGCAGGGGGTGCCCCTAGGGTATACCAACACATGGTTAAAAGCACAGCTCCAAGGCTGGAAGGGTTTGACCTAGGTAATTTTTCCAATGGACTGGCCTAGTGTAGGACCAGTCCTAGTAAAACAGCTCCCTAGGGAGCTGTAGGTCACCAAATGACCTAAACTCAAGGCCAAATGAAAGTTAAGACCAAGGCCTACAACTTTTATGTTGGGCACGTTTTCTAAATCGGCCATTAAGAGGCCTTAATTAATTATTTAAGTGGACTGGAAGAATAAGGCAGAATATCATAGCTTTTGAATTAATTAAATCCAAGAATAAACGAGATCTGCACAGATATTAACGCGGATCAAGGGCAGGCGCGTCGTCTTCCTCCTTGAGCCAACGGCTAGGATTCAACCGCGCTGGGCCGACTTTCTCCCCCATTTCCCGGCCACCTGGTGGCCACCACGGCCGGCCACCAGCGCCACCACCTTCGTGGTGGTCGGGGCTACAGCTCCCAGCGACATGGCGGCCGGAGGGGGCGTTTTCTGGCGAGCCTGGGTGGCTTGATTTGAGCCGATTTTCAGGAAATTGACGAGTGGATTCGGGCTCAATTGAGCCCGATCCTTCAATGTTTTGTGATGAGAAGCTAGCTTGGGGGGAGGGGAGGAGAAACGAACCACTAACGGCGCGTGGCGGCGGCTCCGGCGGCGGTTTGCCATGGAAAATCTTAGCTCCGGCGATCCTGCTCACTGCCGCGATTCTCCACCAAAAGCTCTGCTCCAAGGGGTGTTCTCGTCTGTTCTCGACCTCCTGAAGCTTGTGGTGGGGTTGGATTGGGATGATGAGGCCTCTATGGATGGTTTTGAACTTGAGCCTCCTCAGTTGTGCATATTGCTGCCATCCTCCTTCACCAGCTGGCCCCTTGCTTCCACCTGGGTCAAGGTCAGACCCCCAGCAATCAGGGAAGGGTCCAAGACTGATTGGGGGAGGAGTGTAGAGGAGGGGAATGCTTTTAGCTTTTTGCTTTATGCTTTAAGCCTTTTTTATCAAGCTTTTGGTCCCCCCCCCCCTCCATTGATTAATCAAACTCCATATTAGGGTTCAGTCCTAGGGCTGATTGGACTTGATTTAGGTCCATGAGTAAGGTTAATTAATTGGGGTTGGGTCCCATTCAATTTAGGCTTGAAATTCCCTTTAATAGGCTATGTTGACCATGGTTGACTTTGGTCAACCATGGTGAGTGGGTGATGAGTCCTGATCATATATACATTTATGGACTCATCCGGGCCGTTATTTTGTCAATATCACGCACTTTAGCCTTATTATAGTCTATATTTGATAACCCATGCTAGGTGCACATTTAGGCCCACTTTGGTGTGTTTTCGTGTGTATTATCTTTAGTAGTATTCATATGTTGTTAAGTGTCACTTTCAGTGGCTAGATCTGTGTTTGTGCTGGAATAGGAGGCGTGCAAGTGTTTCCGGTGCAATTCTGCACAGGAACACTGCGCACGATCACTTGTTCTAGTGCGCACGACCACCGGTCGTGCGCCACTAATCGTGCGCACTTAACCCTTTTTCACGAGTTTTGTCTGGTGCAGTGCGCACGACCATCGACTCCAGTGCGCACGACCATCGGTCGTGCGCCACTGCTCGTGCGCATTGACCATTAAATTTATGAGTTCTGTTTGCTGTATTGCGCACGACCATCAACTCCAGTGCGCACGACCACCGGTCGTGCGCCACTGGTCGTGCGAACATTGGATTTTATAATTTCGTCTCTTGCAGGTTCTGTCCAGGCAGTGCGCACGATCGCAGAATTCCAGTGCGCACGACCACTGGTCGTGCGCCAATGATCGTGCGCAGTATTCAATCCAGCGCCTATTTAAACGCCTGTTGCGATTTTAGGGCGGATCGATCATTCCGGGAGTGAGGTTCCTGTTTCGTACGCCGCCGACCACCGCCCTGGAACGCCCCTACTTCATCTTCCACGCAAGGGGAAGCCTCCTCCATCCATTCCAAGCCTTCCTCCAGCGTCCGTGAGTGTTCTCCATCGTCCGCAAGCCTCCAAGCAACCATTTTCGCTTTCCGCCCGGTGAGAAGAAGAAGAGACCTTGAGTCGAAGACGACGGAGTACGTAGGGAGATTGTGACAGCTCTCTACGCCGGAAGCATTGTCCGTCCGAGTCCGGAGGTAGCCCGACAACCTACCATTCCGGCCGTGAACGGCCGCTAATCTTCACCGCCGGTTATTTCTTTCTTCTTTCCCTTCATTGCACTCTTTGAACCATGTACTAGATGAATATTGTGATATTTACTTTGATGAAAATGAATATTTCTTTGTTTTTCTCCATGGTTTGCTCATGATTCATTCCGTTCTCACTCACTCACTCGCACACGCACGCAAGGTGTTTGCTCCGTGTTAGCAAGAGCTAACGACGGTTGTGAAGAGGTGTTTGCGACCCTCACCCTTTCGCACTTGAGTTCACTTCATCCGCCTCACGAAGCACGGCATCGCAGCCGTTGCATCCACCTCACTTTGCGAAGCGGTGTTCTCGACCCGCATCTCTGTTGTTGTTGTTAAAATTAGGAAAACCAACCAAAAACCCCTCTTTGTGTTTGTGAAACGCTTGTGTAACAATAATCACTGCGCGATTCGTTCACCCATCCTGCATTCCTCAAGAGACCGACATCCGGGGAATTTATTCTCCACAATTATTACTTGACAGCGACCGGTGCACTTGCCGACGCGCATCAAGTTTTTGGCGCCGTTGCCGGGGAATGCAGACGTGTATCGTCTTGTGTAGTGATTTTCGTTATACGAGCTGTTGTCTTTGAACTTCCTTGTTTTCTTCTGTTTCTGACAGTGTATGCAGAGACAGGCCGCCGGTGAACTCGCACCTTTTGACCCAGAAATCGAACGGACTGCTCGCGCGCGAAGGCGCGCTGCAGCCGTACAAGCGGCCATGGGTGATCAAGTAAACCTGAACGATGATGATGCGAGAGTGCCCAACGAGGGGCAACATCTGCCTGGCGACGAGCAGGAGGCGGCGAGGCCTCGAACCCGCACGATGAGAGACTACACCACCCCCACTGCTGGGAGTGTGTACCCGGGGTTTGGGCCCAACATCATGAATAATCAGTTTGAGATCAAGCCAGCGATCTTAAACATTATCCGCAACAATGCTCAGTTTTCAGGGCTGGCTAGCGAAGACCCGCATCTGCATCTGGCAGAATTTTCTGATATCTGCGGAACCTTCCGCTATGCCGGGATTGCTGATGACACAGTCAAGCTGATACTGTTCCCCTTCTCTCTCCGGGACAAGGCAAAAGTGTGGCTTCACTCCATTCCGCCCGGGACTGCTGCAACTTGGGATGCCCTTGCATCCAAGTTCCTCGCTAAATTCCATCCTGTGGACAAGATCGTGAGCTTGCGGCGGGAGATCGCCACATTTCGTCAACTGGACCAAGAGACCCTTGCTGAAGCATGGGAGCGCCTTAACGAGCTCCTTCGCCGTTGTCCTGGCCATGAGCTCCAGCCATGGAATGTGGTCGAGTTATTCTACTTTGCAATCGAGCCCCACTACAGGGCAATGATCGATGCCGCAGCGGGTGGTACCCTGATGAACCACACTCCGGACGAAGCCCTTCGGATTTTGCGTGACACTGCCTCCCACAGTACGTTCTGGACTGCAGGGAGAAATGCCCCGAGAAGCGGCCGAGGTCTTTTCATGGTCGACTCACTCCCCACTCCATCTGCGCCTGCTGCTATCATTACTTGTGAAGGATGTGGAGGCGGAGGTCATCATGCTTATGAATGTTCGGGGAACCACATGGCAGGTGATTTCGCACACTTGACCTTAAATGAATCCGTGAACTATGTAGGAAATCAACCCAAGGTGGCGCCTTACAATAATGCCTATAATCCGGGAGCGAGAAGTCATCCAAACTTCTCTTGGAATCCCAACACGCCCGGCCAACGATGGTCACCGGGGCAGCATCAAAATGATGCTTACGCCTCCGGGAGCCAACCGAGGCCGCCGCACCCGGATTATAACCAAGCACCCCCCACCCAAAAGAAAAGTAATTTAGAAGAGATGATGGAGAAATTCCTGCTTGCAGCTAATTCAAACATGGTAAATCAAACCGCATCTATGCGAAACTTGGAGACGCAATTGGGCCAATTGGCTCAAGCGCTAACTGAGCGTTCGCAGGGAACCCTTCCCAGCAACACGGAAAAGAACCCTATTGATCAAGGGAAAAGTCTGGGAGATGCGGTAGATGCCAAACCGAGTGAGCTGGTAATCTCGTGCTCCATCAATAAGGTTGAAACCAAGGCTTTATGCGATTCCGGTTCCTCCCGCAACGTTATTGCACTGCAAGATGTTGCGAAGTTACAGCTGGAGATGAACACGGAGGAAAGGAAATCGCTGATTCTCGCTAATGGCACGATTATCCAATCTGAGGGGGAAGTAAAGAATGTGGAGGTAACGGTTGAGGGGACAACTGTAGTAGCTGATTTTCAGGTTCTAGGCCCGCAAGAAAACCAGTCCATTCCTATCTTGGGGGTGCCGTTCTTGAAAGAGAGCGGTGCTACCCTTGATTTTGCTACGGGGTGCATTTCCCTAACCAACGTGGTGCAGCAACCTACTTGCCCTGAAGCCACAACTGAAATATTCACTCCGCCCCCTCTCGTTATTTCTGATGAATTTCTAAGCGGTGCAGGAAAGATACATGTTCAAGAAACAGGTGAAGGAGGAATGGAAGAGTTCCAATCGGATGAGGAAGAAGAGGTCGACTTCCGGAAAGAGTTCGACTCCGAGATGGAGGAAGACGACAGTTCGGGAAACGTTGACTTGAATATAGTTAGGGATGATATTTATTTATCTCCGTGTGATGAATCATGTAATAAACTATGTAAGCGCTCCATCTCGTGGGCCGATCCGGTAGTCACCACGATGCCGGAAGTGACGCCACCTGATTCTAAAGAAGAAAAATCTGAGAACTCTCAGCGGTGGCAGTCTCCAACTGTCACCAAACTTAAAAAGGAAAAACTTCTGCGTGACGCTCGTGATGCGGCTCTCCGTGGCAAGGTGGCGGAGGTTAGGGGAGCATTGGGTAATACCAGTGCTGGCCCTAAAGCCTTCACCTCCCGCCTACGTGCTACGGGAGAAGCGCACCATAAGAGCGCTTTTAGTTGATGTGTGTTTTATTTGCTGTGATGAACTATTTTTGAGTATTTCTTTTTAATTCCTGCACTCTTTATAAACACTGTTAATACAGGTATTTGGTCCAGCTTAAGGACGTTAAATGAAAGTGCTACTGGGAGACAACCCAGATTTCCGTTTTCGTATTTTTTTTTTTAGTTCAGCTTTTATATTTGCTTTTGTTGCCTTGAGTTTGTGCTTGCAGGTTTCGTGTTCGATGGCGGATGCTGCGGACTATTCTTGATCGTAAACGCCAATCGTCTGGTATGCTCATTTCTGAGCATTGGGTAACACTTCCTCCCCTCTTTCAGCTTCAAATTTCTAGATATCGTGTTTAGCTTAAGTCTGGGGGAGCGGTTGTTATTATCCACTGTGCACGAGCTGCATTGCATACTAGAAGGTTGCTTTTTATTTTTCATTATCATTATCATTGTTGCATTCCTTACACACCACTTCACCCACTTGAGTGCGTGCTTGTCTTTTTGTGTTGTTCCGTTTAAATTAGTTTGGTTGGAATGTGAAATAGTTTGTTAACATAGGAATTATTATTTGGAGTGCGATGTCGACTCATGTAGTGTACTAGTCACGTCGCATGTTATGGTAGAATTTGCGTAGAACTAGATTTTCTTTATGCATCTAATTTATATTTAGTATTTCTGCGTAAATTTAGATTTAGTATACTCAAATGGTGAATTTGTATGAAATTGACGATAACCCGGTATTGTGTGTGTACGATTGCTAGTCGTGTGTTGCTCGAGTCGGGAGGAAGGTTTATCTTTCTCGTGGGCTAAGAACTTGCCCCAAGCGACTCTCGAAGCATGGGTGAGAGCTACTCGTTGAGTCAAACATGATGTAGGCCACCCTTTGGCTAGTTTGAGCTTTGTTGTTCCATGTCCATTTCATTCACCTTTGCGAGCCAAATTTGTGCCTACCAATCCTTTGTTCAGCTCCTCTTCATCCACCAAAGCCTGAAGCCTATCCTACACCCGCAACCAAATTGTTTTTAACTGCGCTCATAAGTCTCAATGTGCGTGTCGTGTGGAATCATTTTGTTATGAACGGAAAATATTGTCTATCCGCTGACTTTGAACCAACCGGAGGATACATAAAAGAAGAAAAAATATGTAAAAGAAAAAAAAAAGTAGTTTGAAAAAAAAAAATCCTCCCGAGCTAAAAACAGAAAATCTGTTGGAATTTGTGAAGTAGGCCGTGCGCACACCTGGTTCTCATGATAAGTCTGGGGGTGTGTCACACGAGCGTAGTTTGTGGTTTTGTGGGGTGCAGCGTTCCGATAGCTCACTTGGGTTGCGCAGCCATCGTGTTTAACTTTGAATATCATACCGTAACCTAAGCCCCGTTTTAATCCTATAAGTCCTACTGATTTGATTTGTGAGTTTGCTAGCGCCGTGGTGAGAGTGTGACCGGGCAAGCGTATGGTTCACGACGTTGATGGATTTCAGCGGAGTTATTCCTAAGCCCCGATCTTGTGCAACACCCGCCTCAGTGTCTCGTCGCTTTCATACCGGGCATGATCGCCAAATTCGTCATAATTCACCAACTGAGTATAATTAAATCTCTACTTACGCTTTAATACTTACGTAAATTAGTTAGCATAGTTAGAATCTCTTTCTACTAGAATTTCTACTCGCATGCGTATGTTACTTCGCACCGTACTCCTTTGTGTAATTCTCTATGTTAATTATTCGTTTTCACATTCCACCGGATTCGTTTGCTCGGGACGCGCTGATGAGTCCTCATCATATACACTTTTATGGACTCATCTGGGCCGTTTAGTTAGTCATTTCACTGCACTTTAGCCCTGTTTTAGTTCATATTTGATATCCCATGCTAGGTGCACCTTTTGGCCCATTTTGGTGTGATTTCATGTTGATTTTCATTAGTAGTTTTCATGCATTGTTCGGTGCCACTTTTAGTGGCCGGATTGGTGGTTGTACGCTAGAACAGGAGTCGTGCAGGTGTTTCCGGTGCAATTCTGCACAGGAACACTGCGCACGATCACCGGTTCTATTGCGCACGACCACTGGTCGTGCGCCACTGATCGTGTGCACTTAACCCTTTTTCACGAGTTCTGTTTGGTGCAGTGCGCACGACCACCAACGCCAGTGCGCACGACCACCGGTCGTGTGCCACTGCTCGTGCGCACTTACCATTTAATTTCTGAGTTCTGTTTGCTGTAGTGCGCACGACCATCAACTCCAGTGCGCACGACCACCGGTCGTGCGCCACTATTCGTGCGCACTTAACAGTAATTTTATGAGTTCTGTTTCATCTATTGCGCACGACCACCTACGATAGTGCGCACGACCACCGGTCGTGCGCCACCGGTCGTGCGAACATTTTATTTTGTAATTTCTGTCTTTGCAGGTTCTGTCCAGGCAGAGCGCACGATCACAGGATTCCAGTGCGCACGACCAATGGTCGTGCGCCACTGACCGTGCGCACTGTTTAATTCCAGCGCCTATAAATTCCCTGCTCGCGATTTTAGGTCATCGCCCCGCCGACTCCGCCGTTTTCTGCTCCTGTTCGCCCCGTTTCGCCCTTCCATCGCCGCCCACCTTAGGGAGGATCTCCGGGCAAGCTTTCAACGCCAAATCTTTGCCGGAGTTTCCTCTCGGCCTCCTCCTTCATCCACGAGCTCCAAAGGTAGACCTAGCCGCCATTACCTTCAAGCAAGAGGAAGTGTTGCAACCTCTACCGGATCGTGACACGAAGAAGACGGGTCCATTGGAGAGTAGTGACAGCTCTCTCTACCCCGGACGTAGTTGCGGACCGAGCTTGGACGCGGATTGACAACCCGGCGATTCCAACCGTGAATCTTCAACGAGCCTTCGGATTCGGTCGATTTCTTGCCTTGTTCTCCTTTTATTGATTGTTGTAATAGCTAGATCTATGTATGTCGATGAAGTTGCACTTGAACTAGTTTGTATTTCCATATATTTCTTGTATTTGTGAAATGCTTGTTATTTGAGTTGCTTGAGGAGCGCCACCATCCATTTTCCATCCCACCACCGTGTCCGGTGCCGCACTAGCAATCGCTAGTGGCGTGCTTGTCGAAGAGGTGCTTACGACCCTCATTCCGCTAGCCTACTCGTCCACCCGCCTACCGAAGCGTGGCATCGCGGCCCGTACTCCATCCCGCCTAACGAAGCAGCGCGCTCAAGGCCTGCATAGTTCGATCCGCTTGCCTACTCGTCCATCCGCCCTTACGAAGTAGCGCGTTCAAGGCCTACGTAGTCTTCCATCCCGCCGAGCGAAGCTTTGCATAGCGGCATTGCATAGGAGTAGTTGATAGCTTTTATTTTATTTTCCAAAAGCCAACCCAACTCCCCCGCATTCTAACCGATTTAAGGACTTCAATCTCAAGTCCTTCCTCGAAACCTAACTCCACCTTACTGTGTTCCTCAAGAGACCGACACTCGGGGATTTTCCCCATTATTATTACTTGCGCGACCGGTGCACTTGCCGAATCTTCGCATCAAGTTTTTGGCGTCGTTGCCGGGGAACACAGACGTGTGAGTTTTCTGGAGAGGGAGAGTCTGAGAGAGAAGCCCTTCCATTTGTAAATTGCATCCCTTATTTTATTTCTGTTCGTTTTATTCCTTTTTCTTGTTTTATAGTAGGTTGCTTTAGTAAATTTTTGTTAGGTGTAGTATTTCGCACAATAGTGTTTGTCTTTTTGAATCGTTTTATCTTCACACTATGTGGGCACATCTAAATTTCCGTTGCCGTTGGTGTGGAGCTACTTCCCACTCTAGTGTTGAATGCCCTACGGAGAATAGTAGGCATAATTCCTCTCGCCCAGCATATAGAGCATCGACTCCGTCTGATACTCCATATGGTGCGCGTAAGTGATGCGCAAATCTCACACACCGCAATAGGCGGTAGCTCGACTGCGACACGAAACGGCAGTGTACCGATCGTTCAAGTAATAAATGTTGGGAATAAATCCCCGAGTGTCGGTCTCTTGAGGAACACAGTAAGGTGGAGTTAAATGTCGAGGAAGGACTTGAGATCGAAGTCCTTAGGCGGATGGAATGCGGGGGAGTTGGGTTGGCTTTTGGAAAATAAAAGAAAACACTACAACTACTCCTATGCAATGCCGCTATGCAAAGCTTCGCTTGGCGGGATGGAGACTAGGCAGGCCTTGAGCGCGCTGCGTCGCAAGGGCGGATGGGCGAGTAGGCTAGCGAAATGAGGGTCGCAAGCACCTCTTCGACAAGCACGCCACTAGCAATTGCTAGTGCGGCACCGGACAACCAACAAACCACACCACAAGGCGCACCTCAATAATATAAACAAAAACACTCGATCACATAGACATAATCAAGTAAAAATGCTATTTAATCAAAATACACTTCATCATAATGTTAGATCTAGTTGCAAATACATCAATAAAAGGAGAACAAGGCAAGAAATCGACCGAATCCGAAGGCTCGTTGAAGATTCACGGTTGGAATCGCCGGGTTGTCAATCCGCGTCCAAGCTCGGTCCACAACTACGTCCGGGGTAGAGAGAGCTGTCACTACTCTCCAATGGACCCGTCTTCTTCGTGTCACGATCCGGTAGAGGTTGCAACACTTCCTCTTGCTTGAAGGTAATGGCGGCTAGGTCTACCTTTGGAGCTCGTGGATGAAGGAGGAGGCCGAGAGGAAACTCCGGCTCAAGATAGGCGTGAAGAGCAAGCCCGGAGCACCTCTATATGGTGGGCGACGGTGGAGGAGCGAAATCGGGCGGAACCGGGCGGAAAACGGCGGAAGAAATCGGGATCGTGACCTAAAATCGCGAGCAGGGAATTTATAGGCGCTGGAATTAAACAGTGCGCACGGTCAGTGGCGCACGACCATTGGTCGTGCGCACTGGAATCCTGTGATCGTGCGCTCTGCCTGGACAGAACCTGCAAAGACAGAAATTACAAAATAACATGTTCGCACGACCAGTGGCGCACGACCGATGGTCGTGCGCACTAGCGTCAGTGGTCGTGCGCAATAGATGAAACAGAACTTAAAAATTAATGGTCAGTGCGCACGAGCAGTGGCGCACGACCGGTGGGCGTGCGCGCTGGAGTTGATGATCGTGCGCATTACACCAAACAGAACTTATGAAAAAAGCGTTAAGTGCACACGATCAGTGGCGCACGACCAGTGGTCGTGCGCAATAGAACCAGTGATCGTGCGCAGTGTTCCTGTGCAGAATTGCACCGGAAACACCTGCACGACTCCTGTTCTAGCGTACAACCACCAATCCGGCCACTAAAAGTGGCACCGAACAATGCATGAAAACTACTAATGAAAATCAACATGAAATCGCACCAAAATGGGCCAAAAGGTGCACCTAGCATGGGATATCAAATATGAACTAAAACAGGGCTAAAGTGCAGTGAAATGACTAACTAAACGGCCCAGATGAGTCCATAAAAGTGTATATGATGAGGACTCATCACACCCCCAGACTTAACTGTTTGCGCGTCCCGAGCAAACAAATTCTAAGCGAACGGGGAAAGAAAAGTAGATGGCTTAAAACTACAATATAGAGTAACATGCGAAGTCGCATGCTCACGTGCATAAGAAAAGTAGTAGAGAAGATTTCTGATTATATAAACAGTCTATATATTTCTAAAAGAGTAAAAACATATTACAACTACTCAAAATGGTGAACAACGGTGAATCATTCGGTCGTGCATACGGAGAAAGTAAACTGAACGCTGAGACGAGCATTGCTCAAGATCGGGATGCGGGAAAAACTCCACTGAAATCCATCAGTGTCGGTGACCATAAGCTTGCCCGGTCACATTCTCTCCACGGCACTGGTTTGACTCAAATGCGTGAATCAATAGGACTTTAGGTTTTAAATGGGGCTTGGGTTTAGGTGAGGATAAACAAAGATAAAAACGACGGCTCAAGCACTAAACCCAAATGAGCTAATGCAGGAAACTATCCTCATTCGCCACACAAACACGCGGGTACACAACACCCCCAGACTTGAACTTAACAGCATGGGTGTGTGCACCGCCTGCTCCAAACATATATTTTTACACAGATTTTTCATTAAAGCTCAACTCCTTTTTCGTTTCTTTTTACTTCTTTTCTTTTTCCCATTTTTTTTCTTTTCTTTTCTTTTCAAAACATTTTCAGCAAATTTATCAATGTTGCACATCCACATATTCACAAAAGTATCACAACATCAACACCCCAACCCATGAAAATAATAAACAGCTAAAGCTCAGATTTGGGCGTGCGACTAGGATTGGCTTTTAGGCTTTGGTGAAATGAAAGTGGGGCTGAATCAAAGAACGGGTAGGCACAACTGGGCTAGCGAGGATAAAGCGGTAGGGATAGGCACAAAAGCTCAACCGGGCCAAAATGATGGCCTATATCACATTCACGCAATTGACTAACCGTATACCCATGCTTCAAGAATCGCTTGGGGCAAGTTCTAGCCACCGAGAAAGATTCTCCTTTCTCCCGACTCAAGCAATACGAATCTAGTGATCGTTTACACACATCCCTATGCTGCCGTTTGATTCACACCGGATTCACCATTTGAGTAGAGTAAACAACATTTACACTAATAGAGAAAAATATAAAACCATAGTATAAAAAGAAGTCTACTCTACACAAATTTCTATGCAACCGAGCACTCGACTAGGAGCA
Organism: Dactylorhiza incarnata; assembly: GCA_033032865.1. Taxonomy (NCBI): domain Eukaryota; kingdom Viridiplantae; phylum Streptophyta; class Magnoliopsida; order Asparagales; family Orchidaceae; genus Dactylorhiza; species Dactylorhiza incarnata. The sequence continues at coordinate 4,795,083 of JAWHQI010000033.1, read as the reverse complement.
CTACTAGAGTCAACATTTTACTCTGCTACATAATCCTAAACCATCACCTAGACTTTCCCACATAAGCGGAAGAATTAAATTCACAGCAGAGCGAACAAACAGATGAGTACGCGCTCAAGCGGGTGTTGTGGTGTATGCAATAATAAAAATACACTTCTGATATGCAAAAACGTGTACACGTGTAGTGAACACTCGGTACACTCCCCCCCAGACTTAAACTAAACAATATGCACAAAATGCAGCTATGAAATTCAGAATAATGCTAGGGAAAGAGAGTACCCAGTGCTCAGAAATGAGCACACCAGAAGATTGGCGTGAAAACCTGGACTAAGCTGCAGCGTCCGTCATCCAGAAAAGATACCTGCAGGGGTCAGCTCCGCAAAAACAGAAGAAAATAGAAAACTGAAAAGAAAATACTACTAACTAAACATGATTAGATAAAAATAAAAATTGCAGAAAAGGAAGATAACTACTGGGGTTATTGTCATCCCAGCACGACTTATTCAAAATCTTAACGATTCTAGCTAATGGGCCTATGAAAAAGAAAATGCACAGGTAACTGTTCTAATATGCGCATCGGTAGCGGGTACCGATACGGAGATAGAGCAGTCACCCCTCTACCTACATATAAATAAAACCTGCCCATCACAGGTAGAGGGAAAAGAAAGTAAGAAGAGGAGGAGGCCTGGTCCTCACTCATCTCACAAAACACCTCCTTGCCTAGCAAGGTATCGTCAACAGGGGGGCAGCAGGAGGCAAATGCAATGAGTGGAGCTTCCTCTACGGAGGGAGGATCAACCTCCTCACATGAGAGGATGCTCTCATCATTGACTTGAGCAAAGAGCTCCAAGTCCTCCTGGGATACCTGTGAAGACTCAACCTGCACAGGCTCGGATGAAGAAAGGGGATCAAGAAATAAAGAAGACGAAGAACATAAATAAACAACAGTCGGGGGAGTGATCCCGGTCTCACTCCCATCAGGTTGGGGAAGTAAAATAATGTTAGCATTGTCATCAATGCTACAAGATTCGGCGGGATCAACGGTGGCCAAGCTTAGGATTTGGACTTCCTCCACCGGTGCTGAGGAAAACTCCTCTTCACCTAGAAGGTTGTCCTCCTCCATAGGAATAGGCACAACACTCAGATCAACCGCCTCCTCCTGCGACACATCATCAACAATGTCGTCTGAGACGAGTGTAGTATGCACAACAGGGAGAGGAATAGTGCTCGGATAAAAGTCGAGCACCGATTCCTCACAAAGAATCGAATCCACTAGAGGTGGTGGATGCACTGGGAGAATGGGCTCAGCAATGTCGGTGCATAGATCAGCCGCACATCCGGTGACCGTATCCATGCCATACCCTTCAAAATGTGAAGGTGACAAAGACACATAGCCGGATGTTGAAGGTGTGCCGCCAGAGCTAGGAGTTGGGACGATCCGAATATCCGGCTCGTCATCCTCATCCAATTGGCGAAGATAAGCAACACAATCCTTCAGGGCATGATCTGTGCCCCGACAAAACTGGCACTGCCTAGCAGGCTTCTTTGGCACAGCGGGGGCTGGAGCCGAAAAGAAGTATGACGGTAATGGCTCAGCAGAGTAGCCATAAGACTTACGCGCACCATATGGAGTATCAGACGGAGTCGATGCTCTATATGCTGGGCGAGAGGAATTATGCCTACTATTCTCCGTAGGGCATTCAACACTAGAGTGGGAAGTAGCTCCACACCAACGGCAACGGAAATTTAGATGTGCCCACATAGTGTGAAGATAAAACGATTCAAAAAGACAAACACTATTGTGCGAAATACTACACCTAACAAAAATTTACTAAAGCAACCTACTATAAAACAAGAAAATGGAATAAAAAGAACAGAAATAAAATAACAGAAAATGCAATTTACAAATGGAAGGGCTTTTCTCTCAGGTTCTCCCTCTCCAGAAAACTCACACGACTGTGGTCCCCGGCAACGGCGCCAAAAACTTGATGCGCAAATCTCACACACCGCAATAGGCGGTAGCTCGACTGCGACACGAAACGGCAGTGTACCGATCGTTCAAGTAATAAATGTTGGGAATAAATCCCCGAGTGTCGGTCTCTTGAGGAACACAGTAAGGTGGAGTTAAATGTCGAGGAAGGACTTGAGATCGAAGTCCTTAGGCGGATGGAATGCGGGGGAGTTGGGTTGGCTTTTGGAAAATAAAAGAAAACACTACAACTACTCCTATGCAATGCCGCTATGCAAAGCTTCGCTTGGCGGGATGGAGACTAGGCAGGCCTTGAGCGCGCTGCGTCGCAAGGGCGGATGGGCGAGTAGGCTAGCGAAATGAGGGTCGCAAGCACCTCTTCGACAAGCACGCCACTAGCAATTGCTAGTGCGGCACCGGACAACCAACAAACCACACCACAAGGCGCACCTCAATAATATAAACAAAAACACTCGATCACATAGACATAATCAAGTAAAAATGCTATTTAATCAAAATACACTTCATCATAATGTTAGATCTAGTTGCAAATACATCAATAAAAGGAGAACAAGGCAAGAAATCGACCGAATCCGAAGGCTCGTTGAAGATTCACGGTTGGAATCGCCGGGTTGTCAATCCGCGTCCAAGCTCGGTCCACAACTACGTCCGGGGTAGAGAGAGCTGTCACTACTCTCCAATGGACCCGTCTTCTTCGTGTCACGATCCGGTAGAGGTTGCAACACTTCCTCTTGCTTGAAGGTAATGGCGGCTAGGTCTACCTTTGGAGCTCGTGGATGAAGGAGGAGGCCGAGAGGAAACTCCGGCTCAAGATAGGCGTGAAGAGCAAGCCCGGAGCACCTCTATATGGTGGGCGACGGTGGAGGAGCGAAATCGGGCGGAACCGGGCGGAAAACGGCGGAAGAAATCGGGATCGTGACCTAAAATCGCGAGCAGGGAATTTATAGGCGCTGGAATTAAACAGTGCGCACGGTCAGTGGCGCACGACCATTGGTCGTGCGCACTGGAATCCTGTGATCGTGCGCTCTGCCTGGACAGAACCTGCAAAGACAGAAATTACAAAATAACATGTTCGCACGACCAGTGGCGCACGACCGATGGTCGTGCGCACTAGCGTCAGTGGTCATGCGCAATAGATGAAACAGAACTTAAAAATTAATGGTCAGTGCGCACGAGCAGTGGCGCACGACCGGTGGGCGTGCGCGCTGGAGTTGATGATCGTGCGCATTACACCAAACAGAACTTATGAAAAAAGCGTTAAGTGCACACGATCAGTGGCGCACGACCAGTGGTCGTGCGCAATAGAACCAGTGATCGTGCGCAGTGTTCCTGTGCAGAATTGCACCGGAAACACCTGCACGACTCCTGTTCTAGCGTACAACCACCAATCCGGCCACTAAAAGTGGCACCGAACAATGCATGAAAACTACTAATGAAAATCAACATGAAATCGCACCAAAATGGGCCAAAAGGTGCACCTAGCATGGGATATCAAATATGAACTAAAACAGGGCTAAAGTGCAGTGAAATGACTAACTAAACGGCCCAGATGAGTCCATAAAAGTGTATATGATGAGGACTCATCAGTAAGTCTTATGGCTACTCTGCTGAGCCATTACCGTCATACTTCTTTTCGGCTCCAGCCCCCGCTGTGCCAAAGAAGCCTGCTAGGCAGTCCCAGTTTTGTCGGGGCACAGATCATGCCCTGAAGGATTGTGTTGCTTATCTTCGCCAATTGGATGAGGATGACGAGCCGGATATTCGGATCGTCCCAACTCCTAGCTCTGGCGGCACACCTTCAACATCCGGCTATGTGTCTTTGTCACCTTCACATTTTGAAGGGTATGGCATGGACACGGTCACTGGATGTGTGGCTGATCTGGGCACCGACATTGCTGAGCCTATTCTCCCGGTGCATCCACCACCCCTAGTGGATTCGATTCTTTGTGAGGAATCGGTGCTCGACTTTTATCCGAGCACTATTCCTCTCCCTGTTGTGCATACTATACTCGTCTCCGACGACATTGTTGATGATGTGTCGCAGGATGAGGTGGTTGATCTTAGTTTTGTGCCTACTCCTATGGAGGAGGACAACCTTCTAGGTGAAGAGGACTTTTCCTCAGCACCGGTGGAGGAAGTCCAAATCCTAAGCTTGGCCACTGTTGATCCCGCCGAATCTTGTAGCATTGATGACAATGCAAACATTATTTTACTTCCCCAACCTAATGGGAGTGAGACCGGGACCACTCCCCCGATTTTTGATTATCTATGTTCTTCATCTTGTTTATTTCTCGATCCCCCTTCTTCATCTGAGCCTGTGCAGGTTGAGTCTTCACAGGTACATCAGGAGGACTTGGAGCATGATGCTCAGGTCAATGATGAGTGTATCCTCACATGTGAGGAGGTTGACCCCTCCTCCATAGAGGAAGCTCCACTCATTGCCTTTTCCTCCTGCTGCCTCCCTGTTGACGATACCTTGCTAGGCAAGGATGTGTTTTGTGAGATGAGTGAGGACCAGGCCTCCTCCTTTTCTTACATTCTCTACCCTCTACCTGTGAGGAGCAGGTATCTGTATTTAGGTAGAGGGGTGACTGCTCTGTCTCCGTATCGGTACCCGCTACCAATGCGCATATTAGAACAGTTACCTGTGCACTTTTCTTTTCATAGGCCTATAAGCTAGAACTGTACAAATGCTAAATAAGTCGTGCTGGGATGACAATAACCCCAGTAGTTATCTTCCTTTTCTGCATTTCTATTTTTATCTAATCATGTTTAGTTAGTAGTATTTTCTTTTCAATTTTCTTTTGTCTTTTGTTTTTGCGGAGCTGATCCCTGCAGGTATCTTCTCTGGATGGCGGACGCTGCAGCTTAGTCCAGGTTTTCACGCCAATCTTCTGGTGTGCTCATTTCTGAGCACTGGGTACCCTCTTTCCCTAGCATTATTCTAAATTTCATAGCTGCATTTTGCGCATATTGTTTAGTTTAAGTCTGGGGGGGAGTGTACCGAGTGTTCACTACACGTGTACATGTTTTTGCATATCAGAAGTGTATTTTTATTATTGCATACACCACATCACCCACTCGAGCGCGCACTCATCTGTTTGTTCGCCCTGTTGTGAATTTAATTCTTTTGCTTATTTGGAAAAATCTAGGTGATGGCTTAGGATTATGTAGCAGAGTAAAATGTTGACTCTAGTAGTGCTCCTAGTCGAGTGCTCGGTTGCATAGAAATTTGTGTAGATTAGACTTCTTTTTATGCTTATGGTTTTATATTTTTCTATTAGTGTAAATGTTGTTTACTCTACTCAAATGGTGAATCCAGTGGAATCAAACGGTAGCATAGGGATGTGTGTAAACGATCGCTAGACTCGTATTGCTTGAGTCGGGAGAAAGGAGAATCTTTCTCGGTGGCTAGAACTTGCCCCAAGCGATTCTTGAAGCATGGGTATACGGTTAGTCAATTGCGTGAATGTGATATAGGCCATCATTTTGGCCCGGTTGAGCTTTTGTGCCTATCCCTACCGCTATATCCTCGCTAGCCCAGTTGTGCCTACCCGTTCTTTGATTCAGCCCCACTTTTATTTCACCAAAGCCAAAAGCCAATCCTAGTCGCACGCCCAAATATGAGCTGTAGCTGTTTATTATTTTCATGAGTTGGTGGTGTTGATTGTGGTAGTATTTTGTGAAGATGTGGATGCGTCCTATTGGTTATTTGCTGAAAATGATAAGAAAAAGAAAAAATTGAGAAAAAGAAAAGAAGTAAAAAGAAAGGAAAGAGAAGTAAAGTTTCATTGAAAATCTTTTTATATCGATTTATATTTGGGAGTAGGCGGTGCACGCACCCATGCTGTTAAGTCCAAGTCTGGGGGTGTTGTGTACCCGCGTGTTTGTGTGGCGAATGAGGATAGTTTCCTGCATTAGCTCATTTGGGTTTAGTGCTTGAGCCGTCGTTTTTATCTTTGTTTATCCTCACCTAAACCCAAGCCCCATTTAAAACCTAAAGTCCTATTGATTCACGTATTTGAGTCAAACCAGTGCCGTGGAGAGAATGTGACCGGGCAAGCTTATGGTCACCGACACTGATGGATTTCAGTGGAGTTTGTCCCGTACCCCGATCTTGAGCAATGCTCGTCTCAGCGCTTAGTTTACTTTCTCCGTATGCATGACCGACTGATTCACCGTTGTTCACCATTTTGAGTAGTTGTAATATGCTTTTACTCTTTTAGAAATTTATAAACTGTTTTTATAATCAGTAGTCTTTTCTACTATTTTTCTTATGCACGTGAGCATGCGACTTCGCATGGTACTTTGTAGTGTAGTCTTAAGCCATCTACTTCTCTTCCCCCGTTCGCGTAGAATTTGTTTGCTCGGGACGCGCAAACAGTTAAGTCTGGGGGTGTGATGAGTCCTCATCATATACACTTTTATGGACTCATCTGGGCCGTTTAGTTAGTCATTTCACTGCACTTTAGCCCTGTTTTAGTTCATATTTGATATCCCATGCTAGGTGCACCTTTTGGCCCATTTTGGTGTGATTTCATGTTGATTTTCATTAGTAGTTTTCATGCATTGTTCGGTGCCACTTTTAGTGGCCGGATTGGTGGTTGTACGCTAGAACAGGAGTCGTGCAGGTGTTTCCGGTGCAATTCTGCACAGGAACACTGCGCACGATCACCGGTTCTATTGCGCACGACCACTGGTCGTGCGCCACTGATCGTGTGCACTTAACCCTTTTTCACGAGTTCTGTTTGGTGCAGTGCGCACGACCACCAACGCCAGTGCGCACGACCACCGGTCGTGTGCCACTGCTCGTGCGCACTTACCATTTAATTTCTGAGTTCTGTTTGTTGTAGTGCGCACGACCATCAACTCCAGTGCGCACGACCACCGGTCGTGCGCCACTATTCGTGCGCACTTAACAGTAATTTTATGAGTTCTGTTTCATCTATTGCGCACGACCACCTACGATAGTGCGCACGACCACCGGTCGTGCGCCACCGGTCGTGCGAACATTTTATTTTGTAATTTCTGTCTTTGCAGGTTCTGTCCAGGCAGAGCGCACGATCACAGGATTCCAGTGCGCACGACCAATGGTCGTGCGCCACTGACCGTGCGCACTGTTTAATTCCAGCGCCTATAAATTCCCTGCTCGCGATTTTAGGTCATCGCCCCGCCGACTCCGCCGTTTTCTGCTCCTGTTCGCCCCGTTTCGCCCTTCCATCGCCGCCCACCTTAGGGAGGATCTCCGGGCAAGCTTTCAACGCCAAATCTTTGCCGGAGTTTCCTCTCGGCCTCCTCCTTCATCCACGAGCTCCAAAGGTAGACCTAGCCGCCATTACCTTCAAGCAAGAGGAAGTGTTGCAACCTCTACCGGATCGTGACACGAAGAAGACGGGTCCATTGGAGAGTAGTGACAGCTCTCTCTACCCCGGACGTAGTTGCGGACCGAGCTTGGACGCGGATTGACAACCCGGCGATTCCAACCGTGAATCTTCAACGAGCCTTCGGATTCGGTCGATTTCTTGCCTTGTTCTCCTTTTATTGATTGTTGTAATAGCTAGATCTATGTATGTCGATGAAGTTGCACTTGAACTAGTTTGTATTTCCATATATTTCTTGTATTTGTGAAATGCTTGTTATTTGAGTTGCTTGAGGAGCGCCACCATCCATTTTCCATCCCATCACCGTGTCCGGTGCCGCACTAGCAATCGCTAGTGGCGTGCTTGTCGAAGAGGTGCTTACGACCCTCATTCCGCTAGCCTACTCATCCACCCGCCTACCGAAGCGTGGCATCGCGGCCCGTACTCCATCCCGCCTAACGAAGCAGCGCGCTCAAGGCCTGCATAGTTCGATCCGCTTGCCTACTCGTCCATCCGCCCTTACGAAGTAGCGCGTTCAAGGCCTACGTAGTCTTCCATCCCGCCGAGCGAAGCTTTGCATAGCGGCATTGCATAGGAGTAGTTGATAGCTTTTATTTTATTTTCCAAAAGCCAACCCAACTCCCCCGCATTCTAACCGATTTAAGGACTTCAATCTCAAGTCCTTCCTCGAAACCTAACTCCACCTTACTGTGTTCCTCAAGAGACCGACACTCGGGGATTTTCCCCATTATTATTACTTGCGCGACCGGTGCACTTGCCGAATCTTCGCATCACGCGCAAACAGTTAAGTCTGGGGGTGTGATGAGTCCTGATCATATATACATTTATGGACTCATCCGGGCCGTTATTTTGTCAATATCACGCACTTTAGCCTTATTATAGTCTATATTTGATAACCCATGCTAGGTGCACATTTAGGCCCACTTTGGTGTGTTTTCGTGTGTATTATCTTTAGTAGTATTCATATGTTGTTAAGTGCCACTTTCAGTGGCTAGATCTGTGTTTGTGCTGGAATAGGAGGCGTGCAAGTGTTTCCGGTGCAATTCTGCACAGGAACACTGCGCACGATCACTTGTTCTAGTGCGCACGACCACCGGTCGTGCGCCACTAATCGTGCGCACTTAACCCTTTTTCACGAGTTCTGTCTGGTGCAGTGCGCACGACCATCGACTCCAGTGCGCACGACCATCGGTCGTGCGCCACTGCTCGTGCGCATTGACCATTAAATTTATGAGTTCTGTTTGCTGTATTGCGCACGACCATCAACTCCAGTGCGCACGACCACCGGTCGTGCGCCACTGGTCGTGCGAACATTGGATTTTATAATTTCGTCTCTTGCAGGTTCTGTCCAGGCAGTGCGCACGATCGTAGAATTCTAGTGCGCACGACCACTGGTCGTGCGCCAATGATCGTGCGCAGTATTCAATCCAGCGCCTATTTAAATGCCTGTTGCGATTTTAGGGCGGATCGATCATTCCGGGAGCGAGGTTCCTGTTCCGTACGCCGCCGACCACCGCCCTGGAACGCCCCTACTTCATCTTCCACGCAAGGGGAAGCCTCCTCCATCCATTCCAAGCCTTCCTCCAGCGTCCGTGAGTGTTCTCCATCGTCCGCAAGCCTCCAAGCAACCATTTTCGCTTTCCGCCCGGTGAGAAGAAGAAGAGACCTTGAGTCGAAGACGACGGAGCACGTAGGGAGATTGTGACAGCTCTCTACGCCGGAAGCATTGTCCGTCCGAGTCCGGAGGTAGCCCGACAACCTACCATTCCGGCCGTGAACGGCCGCTAATCTTCACCGCCGGTTATTTCTTTCTTCTTTCCCTTCATTGCACTCTTTGAACCATGTACTAGATGAATATTGTGATATTTACTTTGATGAAAATGAATATTTCTTTGTTTTTCTCCATGGTTTGCTCATGATTCATTCCGTTCTCACTCACTCACTCGCACACGCACGCAAGGTGTTTGCTCCGTGTTAGCAAGAGCTAACGACGGTTGTGAAGAGGTGTTTGCGACCCTCACCCTTTCGCACTTGAGTTCACTTCATCCGCCTCACGAAGCACGGCATCGCAGCCGTTGCATCCACCTCACTTTGCGAAGCGGTGTTCTCGACCCGCATCTCTGTTGTTGTTGTTAAAATTAGGAAAACCAACCAAAAACCCCTCTTTGTGTTTGTGAAACGCTTGTGTAACAATAATCACTGCGCGATTCGTTCACCCATCCTGCATTCCTCAAGAGACCGACATCCGGGGAATTTATTCTCCACAATTATTACTTGACAGCGACCGGTGCACTTGCCGACGCGCATCAGTGGGTTGACCCCACTTGGGGGTCATGGGTCCCTTAACCTCACCCAACATTGGTTGGTCCATGGTGGGGCTCCAATTGGTCCAATTTAGCCTTAAGGTGTGATTTTGACCAAAATTGAGCTAGAGTTGACTTTGGTCCAATTGGTCAACTGGTTGACCCAGTGATGGGACTTTTGGGTCCAATGAGTTCCTCAAAGTGTTTAGAGTGTGGTGGTAATGTCAATTTGAACATTTGAGGGTCAATTGAACCCTAATTGACTTAGTTTGGTTAATGTTGACCTATTATTGACTTTGGTCAATTTCATGCAATTGGGTCCCACCCAAGTGCACTTCACATCCTATAGGTCTCCCTTGGTGGTTAGGGCAGCATAAGTGAGGTCAACTTGGACAATTGAGGGTCAATTGACCTAGTTGAGGGGCTTAGGGTTAGGTTAGTTTTTGAGCTTTGGTGTGCACTTAGCAATTTCAACCCTAGCCTAAGGCCCTTGTGGCCACTCACCTCACCCCTATGCCCTAACATTTCCAAAGGGTCTAGAAGGATTGGGGATGTTACAAATCCTAATAAACAAAAAAATTTATTTCGTCCCCGAAATTCAAGATCGGGTCTACGGGTTCTACGCAATATAAGGTAAAAGAAATTTGCAAGGAGGTTTAGGTTGTACCTGAAGTGAAGAGTTCCGGGTAGCGTTGTTGCATGAGGTCCATGGGCTCCCATGTGTGCCCCTCTCGCCCGTGGTTGGACCACAACACCTTCACCAACAGTACACTCTTCCTTCGCAGGACTCGGACTTCCGTATCGTCGATCCGGATGGGCTCCAGTAGGACTGACCGATCGGGCGCCACCGGGCCTGAGTAGATGTAACATGCTGCTCAGGACGAAGCAGGGTTCTCCGAAGTGAAGAGACGTGGAAGACGCCATGCAGGTTCTCCAACTCTGGCGGTAGATCCAGCCTGTACGCCAAAGGACCGATCCGCTCCAGGATCAAATAAGGCCCCACGTACGGAGGATTGAGCTTCTTGTGCCCCCGCACTCGAGAAACCCCGTGCATAGGACGAATCTTCAAGAACACATGCTCTCCCACATGGAACTCCACCATACGATGCCTCGCATCATAGTACTTCGCCTGTCTGCTCTGGGCCTCCAGCATCCGCTCCCTGATCAGTCTCACCTGCACATCCGTCTCCTCAATGTAATCTGAACCCAATGACCTCGGGTCCTCGTTCTGGATCCAGGAAAGTGGTGTGCGGCACTTCCTCCCATACAGTGTGGCATAAGGTGTCATTCCAATGCTAGCCTGGTGACTGTTGTTATAGGAAAACTCTATCAAAGGTGTAACACCCCAAATCTGGTAGTTCCGCGAAGTAGGCGGAGTGGTAGTGCGGCACATGAAGCAGGCTAGAATTTTCCCTGTCTGCTCTTAGCGCACGATCAGTGGCCTCATCGCGCACGACCAGTGATCGTGCGCCAGCGATCGTGCGTTAATTCAGAAGAGAATAGAGTTCTGTCTCGGACAGTGCGCACGACCATTTCCCTCTTCGCGCACGACCAGTGATCGTGCGCCAGCGATCGTGCGCTTATTCGCAAGAATTCAGAGTTTTGTCCCGGATAGTGCGCACGACCAGTGCCCTCGTCGCGCACGACCACTGACCGTGCGCCTGTGATCGTGCGCCCTGTTTATTCTGTTCCGCGATTTTGAGCGGAGAAGAAGATCGGGCCGTCCAAATCTTTTGAGATCTGATCCGATGGCTAGGATTAGATGCTGGAAGCTATTAGGGCTTATGAGAGGAGATTAATCCTCATTATTTTGAGGTGTTTCTCTCTCCTAGGCTAGAGGAAGAAGAAGGAGGCAAGGAAGAAGAAGGAAGATTCCGCCATTGACGGAGCTCCGGAGCTCCGTTTCGCGAGCCGTTTCCAGATTTGGAGAGTGCAGCCCGGTGCGGTCGTTTCTCTCCGTATAGAAGCTCGGATCCATGGCGAAAAAGAAAGCGCCTAGGGTAACGATTCTTCCTCCCGAACTTTGGACTTGTATTTGTCCATTTATTTCCCTTTCTTTGCTTGCATGAGGTATCTCTTTCACCAAGTGGGTGAAGTGTAGGATTTCCTCAAGTCCTTCGGGACTCCGGGTAGATTGTGTCCGTCCCCGGCATATTGCATGTAGAAAATCCGGTAGTCGTGCGGATTTAGGCATTTTGTGTGAAGCCTATTCGTGGCCGTGAGCCCGAATCGGTGATGCTTGATTTGCGACGTTGCATTTAGGTTAGACCTAGAATGCGTGCCGGAGAATGACTCCGTGAACTCACCTATAGTATTGCGGGAGTTACGTGTAGGCGTCTTGTGAAGATCCCTACGAAAGCCCCATGCTTTGAGTTTTGGATGAAGGCAAACCTTCACCACGTTATTGATGCGGAGCGTATGTACCTCCTTTGTTGAGAATTCGCGAAGCCTAGATCCTTGTGAAGGGGTTAGGTGCGTAGCGTATATTTTTGTGGAGCACTTGAAAGTGCTAAACCCTTACGGGCCGAGGTGAAGCCGTACCCGCGTCGTGCGATAGATCGCGACGATTAGAGCACGGGCAAAGCTGAACCGAACCCGTTTCCATGCAGATCGGCGAGAGGTCCCTTCCTCATGAAAGCCGTGTGATCATGGGAGAGGTCGTGGAAGGTGTCATACCTAGACCGACCAAAAGCTCTTGTTTCCCACCTAAGGTTGTGACCCTTAGGGTGGAGTGTTGTGAATTTGATGTTATGTTTCCTCATGCGATTGCTTAGGCGGTTGTGGGAAACCTTCGGGTGAACCCAACCAACATCATGTGCATACCTAGGTTCCCTTCTTTTTTGATGCTCAACCTAGAAGATTGATTGTGCTTGAAACCTCACCTTGTGTAGTTGCACTTTCTTTAGTTTAGTACTTGTGCTAGTATGGCTTACTTGCAGGGTAGAATCTCCGCCACCCCGGGAAAGGGGTGGGGTCGTTATAATTTGGTCAGCTGTGCTGACCGTTACTTTGTTTGCCACCGCTTGGTGGAATGTTATTATGCAGGTGCAGGTGAGCCTAGCGGGAAGTAGCGGGCGTTGGCCCCTTTTGCTGTGTTGGCCCTCGAAGGCCAGCCTTTTTCCTGCTTTCCCATGTTTTGCCGGCCTGCGTGCCGATGTATGTTTTGTTGGAGTTTTGTACATTGATTTGATGTAAGGCCCTAAGGCCGTAACTCTCATTTCTGGATTCACTCATATGATAGTGGACATGTCTATTTGAATGGTTTAATTAATGCTTCCGCTTACGTTTTGTACTCTCGTTAGTGGTTACTTTCTGGTTATCACCTTTTAACTCCTAGCTAGTGTGGTTTGTATGGCGTGGGGTCCCGGCCGGACCTGCTGTTATACTTTTTGTACTGGCAGGGTGTTACAATTTGGTATCGGACTTAAGGCGTCGATCCGTAGTTTAGCGAATTCGGGACGAATTCCTTTTAAGGGGTGGTGCGCACGGGCTGTGCATTCACCTAAAACGACAAAAACTAATAAGAATGTCCACTTAGGAATGAAAAAGCATACTTGTTTGCGGAACCTGAGCGTTCCATGATTGGTGTTTGATATGTTTAGGGTCACTAAATTGTGCCTTGCATGATTATAGGTGACTAGAAGTGCTGCGGGGCGGTCTCAACCCCGTAACACCGCTGAAAGTAGTGGGTCGGCTGAGGTGCCAGCGACCACTCCTTCAGCTGAGATGATCAGAATGGTCGCAGAAGCAGTCTTCGCGATGATCAATGCTCAACCGCAAAGGCTTGCACAGCCTGCTACGCCTACTACTGATGCGGCCCCGGTAACTGAACCTGCAGTGGAACCTGCGGTAGCACCAAGGGTTGATGCCCCTGTGCCAGTAGCTGCAGTGGAACCGGCGTTAGCACCGAGGGTGGAGCGTCAAGTTGCGCAAGTAGTTGCGGGGCGAGCGCGTGACCAACAATTAAAGCACTTCTTGAGCTTTAATCCTCCTACCTTCTCGGGATCTGAGTCCCCAACGGAGGCAGAAGACTGGTTGTCAAGAGTTAGAAGAACTCTGAGGGCGACGGCGACGGACGAAGCCATGATGGTCACCTTAGCCACTTTCCTTCTTGACGGAGAGGCTGTGCTGTGGTGGGAAGAGCAGGAACTGCACAAATTCGGCGATAGAGACATTACTGAAATAACAATGGCTGAGTTTTCAAAGTCGTTCCTCCAGCGGTTTATCCCCTCTGCCCAACGCATTGCGTTACAAAACCAGTTCCTGAGGTTAACTCAAGGTGATCGCTCCGTTGACGATTACTTACATGAGTTTACCAGACTGAGTCGCTATGCGGGGGCATTGGTGGAGGATGAGGAGACGAAGACGAATAAATTCTATGAAGGGCTTCGGGACGAGTTGAGGCTGCTCCTTGCAGGCCCTATGACGTTTGGCTTCCAAGTGATGGTGCAAACCGCCAGATCTTTGGAGTTGGACATGAAGAGGGTACAAGCAAAGAGTGTTGTAAAGAAACCCGAGTTTCATGCGCCGGCCTCTCAGTCCAAGCCGGACTTCAGAAGGAACAAGCGGAAGTTCAAGCAGGCGGAACCAGCTTCTTCGAATGTTTCGGGAGCCACGACCGCGCGGACTCCTATTACGTGTTTCACCTGCGGGAAGGTGGGACACAAGGCTGCGGTGTGTCGAAGTGGTCCCCCAAAGGCGGCAAATCGAGCGGTGGATTATGCTCGGGCTGCGGAAAAGGGCAAAGCGGCAGAGTCTTCGGCCTCCCAGCACATTCCGACTCAGCCGAGAGTCTATTCGCTTGGCCAACAAGAAGCTATACGACAACCCGATGTCGTCACAGGTACGAATTAGAAGTTAGCTTTTACAGCTATGTTATGATTCTTACTGTTGTACGACTATGTGTTATTTGTGTACAATTAGGTTTCGTCCTAATTTTCAACTATCCGGCGAGAGCTCTATTCGATACGGGTGCATCGCACTCTTTTCTGTCTGAGGACTTCGTGGTGCGAATCGGAGTGCCGTCTACCTTTGTAGAGGATAGATTGGAAGTAGTGCTACCCAATGGATCTCGAATGAGTGCGGATAGGAAGAGCCGTGTGAAGGTGCGAATCGGAAGTCAAGATTTCGACTTGGAAGCGTCGTTACTACCGTTAGCTGAATTCGATGTGATCTTCGGCATGGACTGGCTCTCGGAACAGCGAGCATGCATAGATTGCAATACAAAGGAGATCACTCTGGGAACGAACACCGACGATGAAACCACATTCGCCGGTATGCGAGGAGCGAACAAGACGCTGATGTCTGCTCTCCAGGTGGTTAAGGCGGTGAGAAAAGGCGCCGAGTTGTTCTTCACCTTGTTGGAGGCTTCGGAGCCAAAGCCCAGGTTGTGTGATGTCCCAGTTGTAGCGGAATACGCCGACGTGTTTCCTAACGAACTCCCCGGGGCTCCGCCTCATCGGGAGATTGATTTCTGTATCGAGTTGGTGCCAGGTGCCAAACCTGTGGCCCGCTCACCATACCGAATAGCGCCAAAGGAATTGGCAGAGTTGAAGGTCCAATTGCAAGAGCTGCTAGAGCAAGGCTACGTACGTCCAAGTTCTTCGCCTTGGAGTGCACCGGTCCTCTTTGTGAAAAAGAAGGATGGGAGCTTGCGTCTATGTATTGATTATAGAGAGCTAAACAAGTTGACCGAGAAAAACCGATATCCGATTCCTAGAATCGATGATCTATTCGACCAACTGATGGGGTCGACGGTTTACTCCAAGCTAGACCTAAGGTCCGGCTACTATCAACTGCGAATAAGGGAATGCGACATTCCAAAGACAGCGTTCAGTACCCGCTTTGGGCACTTTGAGTTCACGGTAATGCCGTTCGGTCTATCCAACGCACCGTCGGTATTCATGGACTTGATGAATAGGACATTCCGAGAGTATTTAGATCAATTTGTGATCGTCTTCATCGACGACATTTTGGTATACTCTCAGTCGGAAGAGGAGCATGTAGGGCATCTGCACGCAGTCCTGAGCACCTTGAGGAGGAGTCAGCTATATGCCAAGTTCTCCAAGTGCGAATTTTGGCTACCGTCAGTGGCATTCCTTGGTCATGTTGTTAGTGGCGAAGGAATTGCAGTTGATCCGTCGAAGATAGAAGCGATCCAAGCGTGGCCTTTGTTGAAAAACGTAGCGGAAGTCCGAAGTTTCTTAGGACTTGCCGGCTATTATAGGCGCTTTGTGGAAAACTTCTCGAGGATCGCACTTCCTCTCACAAAACTGACTAGAAAGGATAATAAGTTCGTTTGGTCGCCCGAGTGCGCACGAGCTTTTGAAGAGCTAAAGAGCCGTCTGACCACGGCGCCCATTCTATGCTCGCCACAGGGTACGGAAGGCTACGAAATATATAGCGACGCCTCAGGAAGTGGGTTGGGTTGTGTCCTAGTGCAGTTCGGGAAGGTAATTGCCTACGGCTCCCGGCAACTGAAGGTTCACGAGAGGAATTACCCGGTCCATGATTTGGAGCTAGCGGCCGTGGTTTTTGCCCTCAAACTTTGGAGACACTATCTATATGGCGTGAAGATCGATATCTTTACCGACCATAAGAGCCTCAAGTACTTACTAGACCAAAGGGAGTTGAACATGCGCCAAAGGAGGTGGATGGAGTTCCTTGGGGACTACACCTTCGATATCAAGTATACTCCCGGTAAAGGAAACGTAGTTGCAGACGCGTTGAGTCGTCGGGCTCCCGCACAAGCAAATTGGATTTTGATGCACGATGAGCGTCTAATCCGTGAGCTAGAAGAAATGGAGATCCTATGCATTGATAGGAGAACGTCTACTTCAGCATGCTTGAACTGGACGGAAGTTCACTACGACCTTGCCGACCGAGTTCGACAAGCATTGGAGTTGGACGAGAGCTTGAAACGATACAAAGCGGAAACCGTTGAAGGGTTAAACGCTGATTTCTCCTTCGAAGACGACCTTATGTGGAAGCAGGAAAGGTTATGCATCCCAAACGTTGGTACTCTACGGGCGGAATTGATGTACGAGGCTCATCATACCAAGTACTCGATCCACCCGGGGAGCACTAAAATGTTTATGGATATGAAGAAACTGTTCTGGTGGCCGGGCATGAAGAAAGACATTGCCCTTTACGTGGCCAAGTGTCATACTTGCGCGTTGGTGAAAGCGGAATGTCAACGTCCCGGTGGGTTTCTGAAGTCCTTGCCGATTCCGGAGTGGAAGTTTGATGATATTTCGATGGATTTCGTGCACGGATTGCCGAGATCGCAACATGGAAACGACGCCATTTGGGTGATCGTGGACCGTTTGACAAAGGTATCACACTTCATTCCGAACCGGAAGGATGATTCCGTAGAGAAGCTAGCAAAGCTCTATGTTGATAGTATCGTGAGACTGCACGGTGTCCCTCGTAGCATCGTCAGCGATCGTGACGGGCGTTTCACATCGAAAGATTGGAGGCTTATCCATGAACTGTTGGGCACAAAATTGAAGTTCAGCACGGCCTTCCACCCGCAGACGGATGGACAGACCGAGAGAACCAACAGGACTATGGAGGATATGCTCCGAATGTGCGCTCTAGACTTTGGAAAGAAGTGGGAGGATCACCTCTTTATGATCGAATTCGCCTACAATAATAGCTACCAAGCCAGCATAAAAATGGCTCCTTTCGAGGCCCTCTATGGTAAGAAGTGTCGTACGCCGTTGTCTTGGGCGGAAACGGGCGATACTAAGCTATTGAAGCGAAAGGATGTTGAAGAAGCAACTTCGACGATCCGGTCTATACGCGAAAGGCTATTGGTTGCCCAGGATAGGCAAGCAAAGTATTTCAACGCCAAGCATAGGAACTTAGAGTTTGCCGTCGGTGACCGGGTTTACTTGAAGATCAAACCGTTCAAAGGGGTATCAAGGATTCGACGCTTGAAAAAGCTCAGTCCGAGGTACCTAGGACCGTTCGAGATCGTGGAGCGTGTTGGTGATGCGGCTTATCGGCTTGCACTATCTGCAGAGCTGAGCGGTCTGCACGACGTGTTCCACATTTCAGTGTTGAGGAAGGCTGTGCAAGAGCCTACTCATATCGTTGCGGTCGGCAAAGTTCCGGTCGATAGTGGGTTGTCGACGAAAGTCAAGCCTTTACGCATTGAAGATACCGAAGTAAAGCAGCTGCGGAACAAGTCCATTCGGATGGTAAAAGTCCGGTGGGATAACTGCGGCCGAGAGGAGCTCTCTTGGGAGAGAGAGCAAACGATGCTTGCGGAGTATCCCGAGCTTTTTCCCTCAGGTAAGGTATAACTGTAATTTATGCTTTTACTGTTTCCTGGATTTCGGGATGAAATTCTTTTAAGGAGGGTGGAGTTGTAACACCCCAAATCTGGTAGTTCCGCGAAGTAGGCGGAGTGGTAGTGCGGCACATGAAGCAGGCTAGAATTTTCCCTGTCTGCTCTTAGCGCACGATCAGTGGCCTCATCGCGCACGACCAGTGATCGTGCGCCAGCGATCGTGCGTTAATTCAGAAGAGAATAGAGTTCTGTCTCGGACAGTGCGCACGACCATTTCCCTCTTCGCGCACGACCAGTGATCGTGCGCCAGCGATCGTGCGCTTATTCGCAAGAATTCAGAGTTCTGTCCCGGATAGTGCGCACGACCAGTGCCCTCGTCGCGCACGACCACTGACCGTGCGCCTGTGATCGTGCGCCCTGTTTATTCTGTTCCGCGATTTTGAGCGGAGAAGAAGATCGGGCCGTCCAAATCTTTTGAGATCTGATCCGATGGCTAGGATTAGATGCTGGAAGCTATTAGGGCTTATGAGAGGAGATTAATCCTCATTATTTTGAGGTGTTTCTCTCTCCTAGGCTAGAGGAAGAAGAAGGAGGCAAGGAAGAAGAAGGAAGATTCCGCCATTGACGGAGCTCCGGAGCTCCGTTTCGCGAGCCGTTTCCAGATTTGGAGAGTGCAGCCCGGTGCGGTCGTTTCTCTCCGTATAGAAGCTCGGATCCATGGCGAAAAAGAAAGCGCCTAGGGTAACGATTCTTCCTCCCGAACTTTGGACTTGTATTTGTCCATTTATTTCCCTTTCTTTGCTTGCATGAGGTATCTCTTTCACCAAGTGGGTGAAGTGTAGGATTTCCTCAAGTCCTTCGGGACTCCGGGTAGATTGTGTCCGTCCCCGGCATATTGCATGTAGAAAATCCGGTAGTCGTGCGGATTTAGGCATTTTGTGTGAAGCCTATTCGTGGCCGTGAGCCCGAATCGGTGATGCTTGATTTGCGACGTTGCATTTAGGTTAGACCTAGAATGCGTGCCGGAGAATGACTCCGTGAACTCACCTATAGTATTGCGGGAGTTACGTGTAGGCGTCTTGTGAAGATCCCTACGAAAGCCCCATGCTTTGAGTTTTGGATGAAGGCAAACCTTCACCACGTTATTGATGCGGAGCGTATGTACCTCCTTTGTTGAGAATTCGCGAAGCCTAGATCCTTGTGAAGGGGTTAGGTGCGTAGCGTATATTTTTGTGGAGCACTTGAAAGTGCTAAACCCTTACGGGCCGAGGTGAAGCCGTACCCGCGTCGTGCGATAGATCGCGACGATTAGAGCACGGGCAAAGCTGAACCGAACCCGTTTCCATGCAGATCGGCGAGAGGTCCCTTCCTCATGAAAGCCGTGTGATCATGGGAGAGGTCGTGGAAGGTGTCATACCTAGACCGACCAAAAGCTCTTGTTTCCCACCTAAGGTTGTGACCCTTAGGGTGGAGTGTTGTGAATTTGATGTTATGTTTCCTCATGCGATTGCTTAGGCGGTTGTGGGAAACCTTCGGGTGAACCCAACCAACATCATGTGCATACCTAGGTTCCCTTCTTTTTTGATGCTCAACCTAGAAGATTGATTGTGCTTGAAACCTCACCTTGTGTAGTTGCACTTTCTTTAGTTTAGTACTTGTGCTAGTATGGCTTACTTGCAGGGTAGAATCTCCGCCACCCCGGGAAAGGGGTGGGGTCGTTATAATTTGGTCAGCTGTGCTGACCGTTACTTTGTTTGCCACCGCTTGGTGGAATGTTATTATGCAGGTGCAGGTGAGCCTAGCGGGAAGTAGCGGGCGTTGGCCCCTTTTGCTGTGTTGGCCCTCGAAGGCCAGCCTTTTTCCTGCTTTCCCATGTTTTGCCGGCCTGCGTGCCGATGTATGTTTTGTTGGAGTTTTGTACATTGATTTGATGTAAGGCCCTAAGGCCGTAACTCTCATTTCTGGATTCACTCATATGATAGTGGACATGTCTATTTGAATGGTTTAATTAATGCTTCCGCTTACGTTTTGTACTCTCGTTAGTGGTTACTTTCTGGTTATCACCTTTTAACTCCTAGCTAGTGTGGTTTGTATGGCGTGGGGTCCCGGCCGGACCTGCTGTTATACTTTTTGTACTGGCAGGGTGTTACAAAAGGCAACAGTCTCTCCCAGGGCTTGCCCGTGTCCAAAATGCACAAACGTAGTAGGTCCTCCATAGTCCAGTTGGTGCGCTCAGTCTGACCGTCAGTCTGAGGATGGAACGCCGTACTAAATGTCAACCGGGATCCCAAGTAAGTTTGAACCGCCTTCCACTCCCTCGAAGTGAAGCGTCCATCTCTATCTGAAACTATCGTCTCGGGCACCCCGTGATATCTGACTACCTGCTCCACAAACACCCTTACAAGGTCACCGACCGGGCCCCCCTTCTGTACCGGAATAAACCGAGCTACCTTCGTCAGCCTGTCCACTATCACCCATATTGAGTCATTCCCAGAGCGGGAGCGAGGTAGACCATACACAAAGTCCATCGATATGTACTCAAACTTCCACTCAGGTACTGGTAAAGGCTGCAACAATCCTCCCGAGCTCCTGCACTCCGCCTTCACGCGCTGGCAGCCCTCGCAGTGCGTCACATACTGTATAATATCCCTCTTCATCCCCGGCCAAAACATAACCTTCCGAAGGTCTGCTGCCATCTTTGTGATCCCTGGATGCACTAAATACTGGGAGCAATGAGCCTCTCTGAGCACCTCCTCTCTAATACCTCCTCCAGCTGGGATGTAGACTCGGTCTCGATGGTGAATAAGATCATCTCTCAACGAATAGTCCCCTGCCACGCCGTCCACCAATGATCTGAATACTGGCTCCAAGGCAGGGTCCTGCAACTGTGCCTCCCGAATGCGGTCCCGAATATCGCAGACGATATTCAAGGACGCTAGATACTCCATATACGTCTCGGGGTCGGCCTTGGATACAACTGTGATGTGCATGTCCTCCAAAGCCTGAATTAACTCCATAGCCGTCACGCGGCTCTCTGCTCCTGGTGCACCTCCTCTCCTGCTCAAAGCATCCGCTACGGTGTTGGCCTTGCCTGGATGGTAATGCAATGTGTACGTGTAGTCGCACAAGAACTCTAACCACCTCCGCTGACGTAGGTTCAAGTCCTTCTGCGTATCAATATACTTGAGGATCTTGTGGTCTGAGAAGATCTCACAATGAACCCCATAAAGATAGTGCCTCCAGGTCTTCAAGGCAAAGATGACCGCTCCGAGCTCGAGGTCATGCACTGGGTAGTTCCTCTCGTGTAACTTCAACTGACGGGAAGCGTACGCGATCACGTGACCATGCTGCATCAACACTGCTCCCAACCCCTGAAATGATGCGTATGTGTAAACCTGAAATCCTTCCTTCCCAGATGGAAGTGCAAGGATGGGGGAAGAGGTGAGTCGGCCTTTCAGCTCCAAGTAGGCCGCCTCACACTGCGGAGTCCAGACGAATGGGGCATCCTTCTTGGTTAAAGAAGTGAGCGGAAGGGCAATCCTGGAGAACCCTTCCACAAACTTCCGGTAATAGTCCGCCAACCCTAGAAAGCTCCGCACATCTGAAGCTGACTGCAGTCGAGGCCACTCCTGAACGGCCCGCACCTTGGCTGGATCCACTGCCAGACCTGCTCCGCTGATGATATGCCCCAGAAAAGCCACCTCCCGTAGCCAGAACTGACACTTGGAGAACTTCGCATACATCTGGTGCTCTCTCAGCTTCCTCAACACTAGGGCCAGATGCCCAGCATGCTCCTCCTCCGGATCAGTAACTGATAGTACCCTGATCTCAAGTCAAGCTTGGAGAACCAGTGAGCTCCCTGCAACTAATCGAAGAGCTCATCAATCCTTGGTAACGGATAGGTGTTCCGCACCGTCAGTCTGTTAAGCTCCCGATAATCTATACACAATCTGAGCGTCTCATCCTTCTTCTTCACAAATAACACCGGCGCTCCCCAAGGTGAAGTGCTCGGCCTGACGAAACCCGTATCTACCAGCTCTTTCAACTGCACCCTAAACTCTGCCAGCTCCTTGGGTGCCATGCAGTATGGTGCTCGAGACACGGGCCTCGCTCCCGGCACCAGCTGAATCGGAAAATCTATCTCTCGATGCGGTGGCAGTCCGGGCAACTTCTCTGGGAATACGTCGAAGAAGTCCCGTACTATAGGAATGTCTGATAAGGAGGCCTCCACCTCCTCCATCTCGAACCACACAAGATAAACCTCGTCGCCCTGCTCGTGGGCCTTGACTACCTGAACAGAAGATAAAGAAGAGCGGGAGATCGGCTCAATACCTTCGAACGTCGTGGAGGTGGTATCGTGCCGCACCACCACTCTCTTTGCTTGGCAGTCTATCTGGGTATGGTTCCCCATGAGCCATGTCATGCCCAAGATAAGGTCGAAGTCCGCGAGCTTCAGCACCGAAGCTGGAGCATCGAGCGTTAGGCCGTCGATGGTCACCTTCAAGGTGCACTTGGCCGCCGTCTCGATCTCTGATCCATTGGGGAGGCGCACCCTCCTGATGGGTCCCGTGTAATAGTGGATCTGCTCCAAGCCCTTAACAAAGTCTTCGGAGACAAAGTTATGCGAGGCACCAGTATCGAATAGGGTGTGGGTGGGCTTGCCGCACACCACTATAATGCCTGGGGAAATTGGGTTGTTTGTTTAATTTTCTAAACTAGAAGGTAAAAAAAATGCAGGTGAATTTAAGCAGTAATAAATTAAAGTACTGAAAGCATTAAATTACCTGCAATAACCTCCTCCGGGTTCCTCAGCTGTGCAAGATCCAAGGCGTAAGCCTGCTCCTGATGCCTCCCTCTGCCGGGATTTCCCCTGCCTCTACCCCATCCTCGGCCTCGACCCCGCTGTGCTGGAGGGGCTGCCGGAGGTGCTGCTGGTGGTGGAGGAGGAGGTGGAGGGAATCGTCGAGGGCAATGGGCCTCGACGTGACCTGGCTGTTGCACTCAAAGCACACCACTGGAGCGCGTCCCCGGTCATCAAATCTCTGGGGCCCCCAGGTACGTAGGGGTTGTGGGGCTAGTAAGGGCTGGGGTTGTTGCTGTACTGGTGCAATCTGAGGACGAGGACGTCCCCCACCCCTCCGGTGCCTCATAACTCTGCCCCGCTGTGAGCCTCTGCTGCTCTCCCCCGGTATATGGCCTCAGCTGGCCTCTTCACTCAGCCCTACACACCGATCTGATCTGCCTCTAGCTTCTTCGCTGTCTCGATGATCTGAGTCAGGCTGCCCTTAGAAACAAACAAGAGTGCCTGCCTCATCGGGTCTCAAAGTCCCTTGTAGAATCTCTTCACAAGGGCACGATCATCTGGGGCATGAGACCTCGCAAACCTGGCTAAATGGGAAAACTCTCTCTGGTACTCAATCACCAAGCGT
This sequence comes from Dactylorhiza incarnata, assembly GCA_033032865.1. Classification (NCBI taxonomy): domain Eukaryota; kingdom Viridiplantae; phylum Streptophyta; class Magnoliopsida; order Asparagales; family Orchidaceae; genus Dactylorhiza; species Dactylorhiza incarnata. The sequence continues at coordinate 4,771,684 of JAWHQI010000033.1, read as the reverse complement.
GTCCCCTGAGTGAGGCGTAGAAACCTCTCCTCCAGCTCGTCCCTGTCCGTGCTGGATATGAAGTGCTCCAGGAATGTGGTACTAAACTCGTCCCAAGAGATATCTGAGTACTCCCTATCTCTGAACGTGGTCTCTAGTAGCGACTTCCACCACCTCTTGGCATGTGCCTCAAGAGCTGATACTGCCAAAAATACCGCCTTGCCGATCGGGCAACCGATGCCGGCCAGCATCTCCTGAATGGTGTCCAGCCACTCCTCAGTCTTCACTGCATCCTCTGTCCCTCGGTAAGTCGGTGGGGAAAGACCTCTGAAGGTGCTCAGCCAGTTCGCTCCCGGGTTTGGCAGTGGTGACGGGACGGACTGGGCCCTGAAGGTCTCTAGGATGGCTCCTAACGTCTGTCCTAACTCTGACTGCTGAAAAGTAGTGGTAGTCGGAGGGGGAGGAATGCTGACATGAGGCTCCGTGCTCACTGGGGCCTACAAAAGATAGGGATTTAGTCAAAAAATTTGGCCTTACTTATTGGTTATTGGACTGTTTCATGTGATTCCATACATGGGCACACCATAGCTTTCGCTGCCTAGTTTGTCCGCAAACTAAGCTCGAGCGGGGTGACCCAGTATGTAGTGGACTGTTCTCTTATGATCATTCGTTCAGTGATACCATTTGTAAGATCTCTTTTTCCAAAACCCGTTCGGGTACTTGAAAACTCGAACCTCTCCCGTATCGCACGATTGAGGCGGATCTTCGCCCAGAATCGTTGCCTTGCGGTGTCACCAACACTCGGGTTGGCTAACACCGCTCAGCACCAACCCTGTCGGCTATACGATCATAAGTAAAATATGCCAGAAAGGAAAGTACATAAAGGAAGGCATGTCCACAATCACAGCATCATATATATAATGAAAACAGAAAGTCCAAAAGAGAAGTACAAGCAAAAAGGGGCTTATGCCTGATACATATCCAAAATAATGTACTATCTCTCCCTCTCTACAACAAAAGCTCTCAAAATGCGGAAGTCTAACTATCTAATCATCAACCTATGGCGTCGTGGTAGTGCGCTGCATCTGCTGCTCAGGTCCTGCCATCTCGTCCTGCTGCGCGCGGGACAACTCCATCTCCTCGGACTCCTGCGGTCACACCGACCGTTAGTCATAAAGACTAAGTCGTTTTGTCCTCGCCTCCCTCCACGACTCCTAGGTACTGAGCGGGAGGAAGAAGCGGAGGACAAACAAAGGGGTAAACAAGAAGATGGTGACATGGCACTACTCTAGCAGGTATAAGTAAAGCAGTAAAATCTAGCTAGCAGTATAGTGCAAGTATAAGGCAGTAAAGTAGAGCAATGAAGTAAGCAGTAAATAGAAAGAAGATGCAGTGTGGTAAGTAAATCTAAACTACCATCACAGATTCGTACCTTAACTTATATGAACGCCCATACGACATATAAGTTAAGATGTCCAGGTAACCCATCATATAAAGGAGCCCATACTAATTTATATGATGGGGGTATGCTAATGTGTATGTTATGTTATGCTATGATTATGGTGTTTTAATGTGTTTATGCAATGTAACTCACCCACACAACTCTATGCGCACAGACCTTTATAGTTCCCAATTTGTTTGAAAGGAAGCCAACCTTTCGGGTACCGACCGTCGTGGCTCATGGTGGTAGTGGATCGGGCACTCCACATCCTTGGCGGATATAGTCACTACCAAGCCTAGACCTCATGTACGCCTCAACGCTAAGAACACAACAGCGGAGCTCCTGCGTACTCTTGCTGGAATCCACCAGACTTTAAGGTCGGGGTGGGTTATTAGGGATTGTCTTCCGGACCGCGGTACACAAACCTACCGGCCCTCTAACCCCACCCTCACCTGAGTCAACGTACTATCGTCGGTGACACGACTAGCCTAGTACTGAAGACTCGCCACTATTTGATTAAGTAACAGGTGTTTAACATGTCCACCCGAGCTTCCGGCCCAGGGACTACCTCACAAGTTGATCCATAATAGTTGCTGATCTAATTAGGCTACTCTTGCCTACAATTTAGTTAGTGGTATATTTAGGGTGAATCTTGGACTTCCCGCAGTGTACTCCGTAAGGGGCCCCTAACGGTACTACAGATCAATGGGCTCAACCCCACTATCCTCCTCAAGACAATTACTTTAGTTGGTGTTTAACGTTTGTTTCACCCTCATTATTTCATATACTTAGAATGACTTAGCTCAACACCCGTCTGACCCAATTGGGTTGGACGTACCTCAATTCCTCCTACATTAACTCTAGCACAACCTTACAACTAACCCTAGGATTGACCCTCCTTGAATCATGGTGTGCTATAACTCATTTACTGATTGGATATAACTCCTAAACACTACTTAGGGGTCTGAATTGTCTAAAAACTCAAAATTCTGTTTTTACTAAACGCAGACCACTAAGTTGAACTATCCATCAACCCCATAAGGGAATCCTTATAAAAACTCATCACCAAGGTCTCTAATAATTATCCTAGGCTCCCACTGACCTTAATAAGGTATGTTCCAATTTTCATAATTTTCCATATTAAATTGGTATTTAATATAATTTAAAGTAGTTAAGGACTTAAGTCATATTACACATGAACTACCCTCAAAATGATTCCTCATGCTATATGAAAATTATCAATAAGGTAATATCCCATATCAAGGTGGTTCACTGAGTCCCATTACCCTACGGTGTGATTTGGCCTACTAAATCATCATTGTTGTATAATTACCAAATTGCCACTATAATTAGGAAAAATAGTATTTCACATCTGAAAATTCTACAAAAATTACCAAGTGTCCAGATGGTGATCTAAAGTCCTCTGCCAAATTATGGTGTCATTACCATGTGATTTGATATTTTAAAATGATTAAACATCCAAAGGTAGCAATTACCAATTTCTACATGAGGTACTTGAATTATAAATCTACAAGCTACCAAACTGTTGTCATGGGCATATATTAACATAAACCTACAGTTAACCAAGTATCATAACATTGCCCCATGATTTGATATTTTAAAATGATTTAATACTCAAGTCTTGTAAATTCCAATTTCTACATGAGGTACATGAAATATAAATCTACAAGCTTCCAAACAATTATCATGGGCATATATTAACATAAAATTACAGGTAACAAAGTATCACAATTTTTCCCCATGATTTGACATTTTTCAAAATTAAATTCCCTTAAGCTAGCAAACACTTAAAATTTCCTATACAGGGAATAACACTTCCATAACTCATGACAAAATTACCATAGCTTTATTTCACCCTATTCAGCCACTGATAGTATATCAAAGTCATACAAGGTCATAAGATCTTGCATTTTATTTTATTAAGGAAAAGGTGGCAATTTCAATTATTAGGAAGAAAAGTACTTAGATGCCTCTAGAAATTCCCATTAAATTACCTAAGACATTTTATGCCCTTACAAACATATCCACAAAGTTCTGAGCCAAGGCTAGAACATTGGGTCCTATGTCCTTCACAAATCCCAACTTGGCACCCTTAAGGGTTTACCCTTAGGGTTTTAGGTCACACCACCCTAAAGGCTCCAAATGGATCATTAGGGTGTGACAACAGCATTTGTATACCCATACCTTCATACCATCATGATGGGAGGAGGCTATTACACTCTACTCCTCAAAATGACCTAAACCCTAATTTGACCCTTAAAGGCCCTCATTAGGGTTTCCAATTTTCCATATTAAATCAACTCCAAATGGAGTGAAATTTTAGGTAGGCACTACCCATGTACCAAAGAGTATGCCACCAAAGTTTGATGTCATTTGGACATCACATGCCCCAAAAATCAACTTAATTTGAATATTCTATCTACCACTAAAACTCTAGGTAAAAGTGTCCACCAAGGGCTGTCCCTTTGGCAGGGGGTGCCCCTAGGGTATACCAACCCATGGTTAAAAGCACAGCTCCAAAGCTGGAAGGGTTTGAGCTAGGTAATTTTTCTAATGGACTGACCTAGTGTAGGACCAGTCCTAGTAAAACAGCTTCCTAGGGAGCTGTAGGTCACCAAATGAACTAAACTTAAGGCCAAATGAAAGTTAAGACCAAGGCCTACAACTTTCATGTTGGGCACCTTTTCTAAATCGGCCAATAAGAGGCCTTAAGTGGACTGAAAGAATAAGGCAGAATATCATAGCTTTTGAATTAATTAAATCCAAGAATAAACGAGATCTGCACAGATCTTGACGCAGATCAAGGGCAGGCGCATCGTCTTCCTCCTTGAGCCGATGGCCAAGATTCAACCGCGCTGGGCCGACTTTCTCCCCCATTTCCCGGCCACCTGGTGGCCACCACGGCCGGCCACCACCGCCACCACCTTCGTGGTGGTCGGGGCTACAGCTCCCGGCGACATGGCGGCCGGAGGGGGCATTTTCTGGCGAGCCTGGGTGGCTTGATTTGAGCCGATTTTTAGAAAATCGACGAGTGGATTCGGGCTCAATTGAGCCCGATCCTTCAATATTTTGTTATGAGAAGCTAGCATGGGGGGAGGGGAGGAGAAACGAACCATTAACGGCGCATGGCGGCGGCTCCGGCGGCGGTTTGCCATGGAAAAGCTTAGCTCCAGCGATCCTGCTCACAGCCGCGATTCTCCACCAAAAGCTCTGCTCCAAGGGGTGTTCCCGTCTGCTCTCGACCTCCTGAAGCTTGTGGTGGGGTTGGATTGGGATGATGAGGCCTCTATGGATGGTTTTGAACTTGAGCCTCCTCGGTCGTGCCTATTGCTGCCATCCTCCTTCACCAGCTGGCCCCTTGCTTCCACCTGGGTCAAGGTCAGACCCTCAGCAATCAGGGAAGGGTCCAAGACTGATTGGGGGAGGAGTGTAGAGGAGGGGAATGCTTTTAGCTTTTTGCTTTTTGCTTTAAGCCTTTTTGATCAAGCTTTTGGTCCCCCCCCCCCCCCCTCCATTGATTAATCAAACTCCATATTAGGGTTCAGTCCTAGGGCTGATTGGACCTGACATAGGTCCATGAGTAAGGTTAATTAATTGGGGTTGGGTCCCATTCAATTTAGGCTTGAAATTCCCTTTAATAGGCTATGTTGACCATGGTTGACTTTGGTCAACCATGGTGAGTGGGTTGACCCCACTTGGGGGTCATGGGTCCCTTAACCTCACCCAACATCAGTTGGTCCATGGTGGGGCTCCAATTGGTCCAATTTAGCCTTAAGGTGTGATTTTGACCTAAATTGAGCTAGAGTTGACTTTGGTCCAATTGGTCAACTGGTTGACCAAGTGATGGGGCTTTTGGGTCCAATGAGTTCCTCAAAGTGTTTAGAGTCTGGTGGTAAGGTCAAATTGAACATTTGAGGGTCAATTGAACCCTAATTGACTTAGTTTGGTTAATGTTGACCTATTGTTGACTTTGGTCAATTTCATGCAATTGGGTCCCACCCAAGTGCACTTAGCATCCTATAGGTCTCCCTTGGTGGTTAGGGCAGCATAAGTGAGGTCAACTTGGACAATTGAGGGTCAATTGACCTAGTTGAGGGGCTTAGGGTTAGGTTAGTTTTTGAGCTTTGGTGTGCACTTAGCAATTTCAACCCTAGCCTAAGGCCCTTGTGGCCACTCACCTCACCCCTATGCCCTAACATTTCCAAAGGGTCTAGAAGGATTGGGGATGTTACATCTCCTTTCTGAAAGTGCTTTACTCGGATATGCTTGTCAAAATATCGGTCCATTCGTCGCTTGATTTCCTCCTGCATGATGGTGGCCAGGTCCCGAAGCTCTTCTACCAGATCCAAGGGCAGCCTCTGCTCCGCCTCATTAGCCGCTAGCCATTCTTCATCTCCCTCACCTGCGACGATCACCCTGGGGGTCTTTACTTCGAACTCTATGGGAAGGACTGCTTCAGATCTATGAGAAAGTTTGAACGGGGTCTCCCCGGTGGAGGTGTTTGGAGTAGTCCTCAGGGCCCAGAGAACGGATGGTAGCTGCTCCACCCAGTTCCCCCGGAGGTTCTCTACTTTCTTCTTTAATAGGTTGACGATTATTTTGTTTGCCGCCTCCACCTGGTCATTGCTTCTCGGATGGTGAACCGATGCGAACCTGAGGTCGATGCCGAGTCGGGTGTAGAAGCCAACAAACTCCTCGCTAGCAAATTGCGGCCCATTGTCTGTCACTATAGCCAGAGGGAGCCCGTGTCTGCAAATTATCTCTCCCCACACAAAATTCTTTACCACTTGAGATGTTACCTTGGCTAGGGCTTTCACTTCCACCCATTTGGAGAAGTAATCGATCATGACCAACAAGAACTTCCTCTGGCCACTGGCTTGTGGGAAAGGGCCTACCAGGTCCATTCCCCATATAGAAAAAGGCCAGGGGGCCATGATGGTCCGGAGCCTCTGGGCTGGGAGGAGTTGGAGCGACACTTAGAACATTTTCTTGCGAACTCTGCTGCATCTTTGCTGAGAGTAGGCCAATAGTAGCCTTGTCTCAACACCCTCCCCTCCAGAGTTCGGCTCCCGGAGTGACTTCCACGCTCCCCGGAGTGGATTTCTTCTAGGACTCTCGGAACCTCCTCCTCGGAAATGCAATGGGCCAGGAGTCCCGAGAGTGTCTTTCGATACAGTCCTCCTGCATGCAAAGAATAATAAGCTGACTTATACCTGAAGCGTCGTCTGTCTATGTCTTCTTCTGGGAACTTCCCTCGTGATAGGAAGGTGATGAAGGGATCCATCCACGAGGCCCGCTGATCCACCTCCATCAACTCTCCTTCCTCGATGGTGGGTCTGAAGAGCTCTGAAACCGTCCCTCCTGCTCGGAGACCGAACCTGGCTAGGAGGTCAGCGGGGGTGCTCTCCTCTCTTGGCACGTGTTTGACAGAGAAAGTGCGGAATTGCCCGATGACCCCCTTGACTTTCTCCAGGTACCTCTGGAGGGTCGGGTCCTTTGCTTCAAACTCTCCCTTGACTTGGCATGCTACCACCATGGAGTCCGTCGAGACCTCCACATCTTGTACTCCCAATTACCGAGCTAACCGCAGGCCCGCTATCACCGTCTCGTACTCAGCTTGGTTGTTGGTAATCGGGAAGTGGATGTTCAACGCTTGTTCGATCTTTGTCCCTTGGGGGCTCACCAAGATTATTCCCCCTCCATAGGAGTGTTGTTCCTTGCCAGAGTTCCTACTGCTTTCCTCTTCTGACTTCCTGATATTCAACTTCAGCTCATGGGAAAGCAGCTTCCCATATAGAATCCGTGGCTCCGTAGTAGCTAACTTACCATATTCTCTGATAGCTATCACCTTGGGGTCCCATTCCTTAGACAGAGATCTAAGGAATTTATCATTTAGTTCACCCGTGGTGAATTCCCTTCCATAGTTTCTCAAACCATTTACAATCTTGAAGAATTTCTCGTAGGTGTCAGAAATTGTGTCTTTGCCTTGTTGCTTGAAGGCTTCATATTCTTGGTTCAGCAAAGACATCCTGTCATCTCGAACTTCTTCAGTACCTTCCATCAGAACCACAATAGAATCCCACATCTCTTTTGCAGACTTGCAATGAATCAAATTTTGTAGCATTGAATCATCAACTGCACCTGCTATGATGTGCTTTGCTTTCTTGTCCAGAGTGACAAGTGCAATTTCATCATTTGTCATATCCATTAGTTTCTTTGGCACCTTTTTGGTGGGGTCAATGGTAGAAGCAACTGTAGGAATGACGGGACCTTCCTTAACTATCTGGGAGATTCGGGGATCATTTGCTTCCATGTAAAAGATAACTATTTCTTTCCACATTGGGAAGTTCTCCTTAGTGCAAACTGGGAGCTTGGAGGAAAACCTTTCCATGCCTCTGTCCATAGAGAGAGATCTTGACAACGAAGAGGGATCTTTAATCTAGGTGTTAACCTCTTAAAGACAACCTGCCTCTGATACCAATTGAAAGAAATCGTTGTCTACCTAAATCACCTAAAGGGGGGGGGGGGGGGGGGGGGTGAATAGGTGATCTCTACTGCGATTGCGGAATAAAAATTAAGTACACACACAACAAGAAAAATCACAGCACAGAGACACAAGATTTATAGAGGTTCCCCAAGGTGGGTACTCCTCTCTCCCGCTTCGCCTATCTAGCACTTCGGGCTAGCGTCGGCAACTTCGCCAAAACTCGGATTTATCAACAAATCCTACACTCGGAGACAACGGCTCCTACAAACTCGGAGAACAACCTCTCCTACAAAAGCACTCGGAGATAAACTCCTACAACTTGGAGCAAACTACTCCTACAAAATAACTCGGAGAAAAATCTCCTACAAGAATCAAATAGAGTTTGAAATAAAATACTTCTATTAAACCTCAACAGAGATTGACTTCAGATCTTGGAAAAACTGAGTCTTATTCTTCCTTGAGAACGAAAGCTTGGATCTTTACAGATTTGGAAGAAAGGAAACTCGGCAAACCTGATCTGAATAGGCCCTTTGATTTTCTTGAAAAGATCTTCAAAAATATGGAGCAGCAAATAAATCAAAGGCCTTCTTATCTGAGAAATCTCTAACAACACTGAAGAACGAGTCTTGAGGGCGCAGAAGTTAGATCTCAGAGAAACTTGTTCAGCGAGCAAGAAGGAAGACGGCTGGGTTCTTCTCTTTCAATCGGGTTGAAAAATAATCATCTTACCCTAAAAATAAGAGATTATATATAGGAAGAACTCCAACGGCTAGGGCGACAGACAGGGAATGATCGACACGTGTGCTGCACATGGCGGCCAACCCTAATTTTCAAAAATGAAACATATTTTTGAAATCCGTCTGTACGTCATTCGTCGAGACTTCACGTGAACACTTGACAAAATGACTTAGCCATTGAAAATACTGATCAAGGCTTGAAAACTGTCTTCTGTTTTCATTCGTCGGGATTCGTCGGGAGTTTTCGAGAACATACGACGAATTGACTTAGCCGCACAATTTCCTTCACAAAGCTGCCTTTTTGACTTCTGTTAGCATTCGTCGATATTCGTCGGGAGTTCACGAGAACATTCGACGAATGGACTTAGCCACAGAAATTCCTTCTTCAAACTGGAAAACTGGCTTCTGTCAGGATTCGTCGAGATTCATCGGGACTTCACGTGACATTTCGACGAATTGACTCAGCAAAAATTTCCTTCCTCATGAAAACCTGCTCCACTCCTCAACCTTGAAAGCCTTCAGTTATGAGAATATGAAGTGCACCCCAAAAGAGAGATTACACATGGACCAACACTTTGTTCTACACAATGAGGGATTACATTGTCTAGAACTGTTTTGGTGATCCATTGCAACCTGACTTTGGTGTGCACTTAGCATTATGACCTGTCACAACACATCTAAAGAGAAATCATCAAATACATACTCAATTCAATTTAGTTCACTAGGGGACACCTTCAAATCCAGGTGATTGTGGATACAATACCCAACATCAATGAAGGGTCATTAGATGCTGGGAATGGAGAAAAGGGGAAAACTAAAGCTGAGCCTCATACCACCTTTCAGAAGGTAGTACTTCCCTCTAACAAGCATGACCAGGACAGTGTCCATGGTTATTGGATAAAAGGAAGCTCCAATAGCTTGGGAAATGCTCCTAACTATATGAGGAGAAAGGGCATGGGGATGAGTGCATTGAAGGCTCCCCATGAGGAAATCCAAATGGCCCATCATGGACCATTTGTGTTTGGTGCCTCAGCCCCCACCTTCAAGTATAAAGGAGCAACACCTTCCCAATCTCCTTCAGATAAGAAGCAGGCTGGTAGCACCAGTATAATCAACTCTCACTTGATCATATCTGATGACATCAACACCATGTCAGCTACCAAACTGGCATCTGTTGCTGACAAATAGATAAAGTCAAGAAGAAATAATTATACTAGATAAGCTAGTCAGCTTTTGGCTGAGAGAGATTGGAAGAATGCTGCTGCCTTCTCTACTGAACATAGGCATTGTGATTCTCCACTCACTTCAAAAAGAGTTCAGAAAAGAAGGTACAACATCCATGAATGTTGGTGCTGTGGTAAGGTGGGACACTTTGCCATAGATTGTTGGCACAACCCTAATGTGACATGTGCAAAGATGGTCCTTCCTGCAAAGGGTGCAGCTAGAGTAAGGCCATTTCATCATGCTAACAAGTTCCTAGGACCCAAAGTTAGTTGGGCTTCTAAGGATAACTAAACTTCTTGCATGTTAGTCCAAGTACCAACCTCAACCAAATTTGCTACTTGGACAGTGGGTGCTCAAGGCACATGACATGAAGGAGGTTGACATCATTTTGCAGCAATAAGCAGACCAGTGTGACCATATCCTCTGCTGGGTCTAAATACATTGCTGCAAGAAGCTGTTGTGCACAACCATTGTGAATTCAACATCCATTAGAGGATTACAACCTCAAGGTAAGTAACTCTCCTCATTATTGATTTGAAAGTAGGAATAAACATTGTGAATTCAACATCCAATGCTATCTATATTAACTTTAAACTAGAATGATCAGCTTAACCAGAACAATCTGCTTCAGCTAAGAATTGCACTTAAACAGCTGGGAAAAGTCTGGGTTCGACGAACTCTTTCCTGGGTTCGACGAACTCTTTCTTGAGTTCGACGAACTCTTTTCTGAGTTCGATGAATGTCGACCTTGAGTTCGACGAACTCAGCATTAGGACATAAGTTTAATTTACACATACAAAAATAAGAACAATACTAATGCTCCAAGTGAGGGGAGCTAGAAAGGGTTGTTCAAAATGAACAAGAACAGTTAATAAAGCTAATAGTACTCACATTGAGGGGGAGCAAGTTCCTGCTCAGGTTGAGGGGGAGATGGCCAATGCTGCCTCCCAATCCCTAGAGAGAAAAATAGTTGAAGAAATCAGAAAGGGGGAGATGGCCAATGCTAAGACCAACTCAGAGTTAGCTTTGAGTGGATTGCCCTCTGAGTTAGTCAAAGCTTAATACAGAATGTTGTCATGAGTTTTGACAGAATGCTTAAACAATATTATTTTCTAGAAGCAATGTTATCATGAATGCTATATAGATCATTTTCATGATAGGTTTTTGTTGGCTATGTACCTTAGCATTGGGAATGTTCTGCCTTCTTCAAATAGGGGGAGATTGTTGGGAATATTGCCCTCAATGTTCCTTTGATTTGAAGAGGCATCACACTCAATGCTAAGTACAAAGTTGTATTTGATAAAGCCATATTTGTGTAAGATATACAGGCTCAGGTAACTCAAGAGAAAGGGCCAATCATGCCCTTAGATCAGGAGAAATCAATTCCTAAAGAGATGAAGAATTGTCTCAGCAGAACCGCTGAGACGAAGGGTCAAATCCGCTGAGATGAGCTCACTGTCTCAGCGGATCCGCAGAGACGGAAAAGAAGCTGCAGATAAAAGAAATTTGGCGTGTTCGTCGAACACAAAACTCAGTTCGTCGAACGCAAAACTCTGTTCGTCGAATGCAGAGACGGGACAGAAGCAAGCGCTGAGATTTGGCGTGTTCGTCGAACACAGAACTCAATTCGTCGAACGTAGAACTCAGTTTGTCAAACGCAGAACTCAGTTCGTCGAACGCTGAGATGAGATAGAAGAAACCGCTGAGACTTGGCGTGTTCGTCGAATGAAGAATGAAGTTCGTCGAACACATAGTATGGCGAGTTCGTGGAACGCAGAGTATGGCGAGTTCGTCGAACGCAGAGTTTGGCGAGTTAGTCGAACGCAGAATGTCGTTTGTCGAACGCAGAAACTTCTCTACAGATCGACGAAATCCACTGAGAAGAGGAAGCCATCTCAGCCCATCCGCTGAGACAGATTCAAAAGTAATCTGGCGTGTTCTACTTTTGGCGCAAGCTGTAGAAAGACATTGTGGGGTCCACCAGTCACTCCCATACTAGACAGAAGGACGGCTGAGAGCCGTTGAAGGTCGGGGATGTATAAAAGGGATAAATTAGGGTTGAGAAAGCACTTCTGCTATCAATCTTTCTCTCGAGGACACAAAGAGGCGAAAGCGTACTGTTCCATTGACGGCAGCCAAGAACTGTGCTAACACAAGGCTGCAAGGAAGAGATAGCTCATCTTGATTCATTTCAAGATAGAGCAGTAGATCCAGTTCTTCATCTGAAGGGTTGATCAAGAAGAACAAGTTGGAGCTAAACATCGGCTCCCTGGTTCAAGTCTGCAACAGCAGCTGAGAAGAAGAAGAAGAACCAGGCTTGACCTTTCTTCCTTCTATTTGTAAAGATCATTATTTCTTTTGTAGGAACCTTTGGGTTCTGAGTTTGTAGGGCTTCACTGCCTAAGTTGTAGAGCTGAGAGATCAACTTAAGGTAGGATCTGTGTGATCTGAGGTATGACTGTTTAGCCTGAGTTGTAGGGCATTATTTCCTGAGCTATAGGAGGAGGATTCCTCTGAGCTAGGACCTGGAAGGGGTCTAAGTTGTAGGAGGTGGATTCCTCTGAGGTAGGGATGTTTATGCCTGAGATTGTAGGACCTGCTGTGGTCTGAGTTGTAGGATCAGTGGCTGATCTGAGGTAGGGCTGCCGTGCCTGAGGTAGGGTTTGGGGAAAACCTGAGAGATCCTGAGGGATCTGTGTTGTAAGCTCTTAGAGTCGAGTTTGGAGGAGTTGGCCCTGTCTAACACACTATTAGAAGGGTGAAGGGGGAAAGTGGACTACCCATAGACACTCTGTCTTGGGGAATCACTATAAACACTTGTGTGTTGTCTGGGTGTGCTTGATTACTTGCTTAGAATAACTTTAAACATCTAAATCAAACAAGTAAAAATCAAAAGACCAATTCACCCACCCTAGGTGATTTAGATCATATACCTATATAATCTTTCAATCTCCTCTGCTCTCTCCATGAGCTCTTCAAAGGAAAGTGGGGGCGGGGGGGGGGGGGGGGGGGGGGCACTCTCTTCAGTTCTACTCTAAAGAACCCTTCGCGGAGCCCCAAGATAAAGACTAGCATCAGGGTGTGCCCTGACACTTCATCGATCAAGAGAATTTCCTCGTAGAACCTGTCCACGTAACTCCCCAACGTCTCTTCCGCCCCTTGCTTGACTACGAACAAGAACTCCGCTCCCTTCTTTCTCTTCTTGGAGGTCGAGAACCTCAGTAGGAAGCATCGTCGCCGATCCTCGAAGTAGTAGATTGAGCTTAAGGGAAGTTGGTGAAACCAGACTCGAGCTTTCTCCTTCAGGGTGATGACAAAGAATCGACAATTGAAAGCGTCCGACACTTGCCTGATGGAGACGACATCCTCGAACCACTAAACGTGTTTGTACCGGGTCATCCTTGCCTGTATAGTAAGACATTTCTGGTTCTTTGAACCCTTCTGGAACCGGGGCCGAGATGATCAGCTCACAAAAGGGGCCCCCTTCCCCCATTCGGCGAGTGGTATGGTCTCGCGGAGTCAGCTCACACACCTCAGCACTCGCCGGGCTGGGGAAGAGCTGTCGCCCTGGGAGATCTCACCCACTCCCTTCCGCCGCCACCTCCTTCCCGGGTCGCTGACCAGGAGCATTCTCGCCTATCAACTGGGGCGCGACCACCGGGACTACGGGTGTCTCGAACTCGCTCCTGGCGGCGAATGCGAGATGCAAGGTCTGCAGGACCTCCCTCTTGAAGTCTTCAAACATTCCCATCGTTACCCCACTCGCGGGTGGTTGCGAGTGGCCTGGGTCAGATCTTTCTTCCTCACCTCCAACCATGGAGCTCAGTTAGAGATTTTCCTGTGTAGGCTACGGTCCACGCTCACCGCACCAAAAAAGTTGAAACCGTCAACCGGTCTCTTAAGTTTGGACCCACATGGGTGTAGCCTACACCTACTTCTCCCTCACTAACACTCTTGATTATGGATGAAGAAAAATGAATACACCCAAAGCTGTAGCGAGGAGGTCCCGCCACACACCCGAAAGATCTTAGAGAGCTTCCCCTCCCAAACCAATGCTCAACTGGGCACCTTGGAGGGCAATACAAGCCAACCAAAAATAACCAGGAGGAGAGAGCCCAAAAGATCAGATCTCCTCCAAGGTGCCCTTAAGGGTCTATTTATAGTAGTTTTCTAGTCTGCTCTGAAAATATCGTAAATCTGCCTTTTAGTTTTACTAATCACACCCCAAATTGGTCTGCTAACAGCCTAACTCCGCTGTTCTGAAGGGCTATTGTCAGCCCACAAAGGGTACCTAGGTAATTTCCTCACTAAAGCCTTCTGGGCGAGTGATCCGTGAAGGCACCACTCGCTTGACTTCTCGCGCACAAGGTTCCATTGGGCGGGTGGTCCGTAGGGGCACCATTCACCTGATACTTGGTTCACTTGGCGAGTGGGATTCCACCCGCACTCGCATTTGCCTCCCGCGCATTCGCACTCCTAAGCGAGCGAGTGCTTTGCGGATGAGGCTCGCACTCGCCCCGAGGCTTCCCTGCCTCTCCTGACCTGGGTGAGTGCTCTTCTTGACCTACCTTGCATGCCCTTTGACCCTTTGGGACCTGAGGACCCAATCGACGAATACGGTGTTGCACAGACAAGTCATACAAATATCCGATAGTCCTAATGTTATGTATTAGACCCAACGTCACTCGTCAAACTCATACGTCATTTGAAAATTTTAAAATAATTTATTAAAGACTATTTTGATTCCAAATAAAATTTGAGTGTGTCGCACCTAAGCGATGGTCTACTAACCTTCTAATATTTTGGTTGAATCCCTTGGTGTATGTATTCGGTCTCTTCTTTGTCGTCGTAGTTGTTGAACGACAATCCACGTCTGATGACGTTTTTCACTTGCAGCTCCCGTTGTCGACCTTGATCGTACGTCCAAATTTGCCCGGCTCCCGATATTTGTGCCTGGCTGGACTCGGGAGCTTGTTTCAAAATGCAAGACTTGATGTGTCTTGCTAATGTCGAGTTTCCGCTGAGGGTCAGCAACTTCAAGCACAATTTACATTTTGCCTTGTATTCGACGCCGACTTTTATTTTTTCGAAACGCTCCCAAATTGGAGCCTTATGCTTGTGATCCACCGCTTCATGTGCAACCATTGAGGATGACGACAGAATTGAAGACGACGATCCCATATTCGACGATGTTGGCGTTGACGCTCACACTTGAGAAAGTGTGTGTGGGAGAGAGAAAGAGTGTGTGGGAGAGAGAAAGAGTGTGTGTGTAAGAGAGAGAGTGAGAGTGTGTGTGTGAGAGAGAGAGAGGAAAGAGAGAGGGGGCGGTTTGGGGGTTCTATTTTTTTTCTTTTTTTCTTTTATTTTTTTTTAAAATATATTTTTTATTAGGCCTAGGGCCTAGGCTGAGAACATAGGCCCTATGCTAGTAGTCTGCCATAATGGCATCCTACTAGTTTTGCATGGTAGCGTTGATGGCAGCAGTGCTGCAATGCAGCAACGACTCTAAGAGTCGTTGATCCAACGACTTTAAGAATTATTTGTGGGCCGGGCTTTGCCTGGGCCCGGTCTCGGCCTGGCCGAAAAATCGGGCTTTGCCCAGCCCAGACCGGGTACCGGGTCGGGCAAATGCTTGATGTGGGGGCCTTGTTAGGCCCCCACAGCCCGACCTGGGCCCAGGGCAGGCAAGTCCAGGACTGGGCCTCGCCGAGCTTTTTCCGCGCCGGGCCCCTATGCCTGATTTTTATGCCCACGGCCGGCCTCAAGTAATTAAATCATAATTATTTCCTTAGTTAAGCTTTAATTTGATATTTTCATTATTTTTGTACTGATATTTAAACTGTTTTATGTACTTGAGGAGCTTACTGTGAAAACAATTCATCATTGCAATGTTCCATTAAAATACACATCTTTGAGGGCACAACCAAACCACAGGTGATGTTTAATATCTCTTGTTTGTTATATAAGACGCAAACTTTCATAATCATGTTAAATTTGCATTTTTTTGTTTCTGTATATCCAGTGCCGTAGGTGTAAAGCTGGGAAAGGCTATGGGAGCTGTTGGGAAGGAGGAGGCGGCATTGAAGCATGCTGATATTTTAGCTTTTGAAAGCTCTGAAGAAGCTACATTTTCTGGGCACAGTTTAAAATTCAATGAAATTAAGGTCTGTTTTCAATTTTAATTTTTCTGTTTCTGATCTAACGAAGCACTTGGTGAATGCATGGTTTTTGTTAATACATATAACTAGCACAAACAAAAAAAAGTGTATATGTTTTTTATAGACCAGTAACGTGCACGCTGTCTGACCATCGCTCGAGTGATACTGTGACAGTCATGTACCAACGTTATCTCGTATAGTTCACATGGGAGAATCCAGTGCACGGTTGCGAGTCTTACTAAGTAAATAAGTCATATAAACATAATATTCTAATAATAATATTGCTTTGAACATTAAATATTATGTCAGAAACTGAGGCACGGGGGATCTGTTTAAACACAATATTCTTTGGACCATATTATGGAATTTTTATTCTGTCGTGCTTGTGCTTCGTGTATGTTGAATGTTCTCATTTTTTATCTAAATCATACCGAGGAAAAATGAATTTAAGCAGTTTTTTGTATAATTCGAGTCGAGCTCGACGAGCTCGAACTAAAAAAAAATAGCTCGAGCTCGAGCCGGCTCTTTTTGATGAACTCAACTCATTTGCAGACCTACTTGTGTATTTATCAATTTTCATGCTGCACGGTTATCCAAATTCCCAACATTACTTTGGTTGGCCTTTGGATATGAATTTCTCCTGCCGCTAAATTTTTACAAATCCCAACTAGGGTTCGTCCCGGAATCAGGAGCCAGCACAAAACGTTGCGCAGAAAGGGAAAAATTTGCCGTGCCAAATGGCGAAAACATCTGAAGCTGATCCACAGTTCACGCAAACACCATAATCTATCCATACATTACGTTGTCAAGGGCTTATTAACATTGCCGTATAAAGTTGGAATGGATGCAGCTATTTAAGCATTCGTCATCTCCGCGGCTTCTGTGTTTATTCGCTTCGTAAAATGGCGACGAATCGAAGCTTACTGAATGAGGCTCGAAAGCCCTTTTTCCTAATTCTAACTTTCCTTCTCCTCTCCCTCCTTGCTATTATCTTCCTCACCACCGAAACGTCCAATCGCTTCTCCTCTTTCTACTTCTTTTCCTCCGCAGGTTTTGGATCTTCTAATTCCACCCCTCCTTCCCATTTCCAGCTCCCCCTCCCTTCCCCCCCAAACTCCAAGACTTCTGCTGTCTCCTATACCAGTAACGAAGTACCGAATCCAGATAAAATAGGAGGCGAAAACGGAGTCAATGGAGATGGTAAAGAGATTACGGATGATTATGGCTTCCCCTGGGAAATCTGTAGGAGGGAGAAAGGATCCGAAGTGGTGGATAACATCCCTTGTCTCGACAACATGAAAGCGATCAAGAGTTTGAAGTCGAGAAGGCGCATGGAGCACCGGGAGCGCCATTGCCCAAAGCCAAGCCCGAGGTGTCTTGCCCCCCTGCCTCTCGGGTACAAGACACCGGTTCCCTGGCCGAAGAGCAGAGACATGGTGAGAGTGAGTCTTTGGTAAGAAGTTTTCTTCGATTCTATTTTCTAATGACCGCGCTTCCTCTGCACTGGATCTGTTCGCAAAACGCAACCTCATCATCTGTAGATGGCATATGTAACGTAATAGAACGACTAACTTTTAGGCGCAAAAGAGACTACGATAGAAGAATAGAGCTTGGGGAGGGGAGATGAAGGGGAAAAGAGCATTCTAGAAGATGAAAGGGACAGAGATTAGGACTAAAAGATGACATAAAATTATTTATTCATATATAATACTTCATTACAGCAGTGTCTGCAGAGACTTCTAATTAATTACAAAGATTAATCATTCCTCAATACTATTTAAGAGCTACCTTTAAGTACATTAACATTAGTCACCCGGACCAAAAACTACGTCCTCATCATTTAATCTCTCAATCTATTAAGGGACATCTTCTTTTATACGTCTTCTGTAGTTCCAATGTGGATAGTTTGTAGCTTTCAGTTTTCATGATATCCTTTAGAATGTCCTCAGTGCTATCATTTTTCAAGTAAATGAGGAAGCAACTGCTTAGCTGAGGCCTAGGAATTTGTGCACTGAATAAGGTATACCAAGCATGAGTATACCACCTTTGTGACATCAGGTGATAGGTTTTAATTGTGGATACAATTTATTTTGAGCTTAAGCTGGGTGGTCTTTTTAAAAGAGCCTTCTTGAAAGTAGACCGATAGACTGGAGCAGAAAATGATCTAAGCTTTGGAGGTGACTAGTTTTAACAAAAACCAGTTCCCTTTTCACTACTTCATGACAAAATGCTTAAGAATTGATTCATTCACAACTTTCTCATGTTTTCAAAAACTAGCACCTTTTCCTTTCTTGGAGAAACTAGTATTTGATATTTTATCTTTCTTTTACTTTTGTTGAGAGAAATTTCCCTTCCATCATCTATCATAGGTTTCTTCAACTTCATATCTTCTTGTAAGTGATTTTTCTGCTTCTCAAATTTGATTTTTTTTCTTTTTCTCTTATGATGGACTCAAGGGAATTTATGTCCATCAAAATTGAATTTATTCCTATAAGAACCCATAGCTGATCTTCCGAGTGTGAAGCCATTTTCAACAATTTTTTTAAGGAATATTAATTAATTAATATTAATTAAGTATTGTTTTAATATTTTATTGTCATGTGAGCCCCCTCCTCCCTATATAAGGAGGAGGTATGGGAGTGTTTGTTTATCTTTGAGATCTTAGGGTTTTGGCTCTCATTTTGAGAGAAGGCTCCTTGGAGGACCCAGCCTCCAAGAGTTGGCCGGAGCTTGCTCCGGATTGTATCCGTTCTTCATTAATTCAAGCATTCTCCTTCTTGTTCGTATCAATGGTCCGACCTGCCGCCCCCGTCCGCTCGTGCCGAGCCGCCGGGGATCAAGCCACGTTGAACACTCGCCTCACCGCCATCTCAGTCTGTGCCACGCTCGATCAACGAACAACGATGCTCGCCAACATTCTGGCCATGGCGCAGCGCCTCGACGATAAGCTCGATCGACTCCGACCGCCAGATTCCGCACCGCCTCCGCAGATCCCGCAGCTCCCGCACCGCCAGCTTCCAGCGGATCCTGCACCGCCGATTCCAGCAGTTCCCGCACCGCCCGATTCCCGCAGATCGCGCAGCCCCCGCACCGCAGATCCCGCAGATCCCGCACCGTCAGCTTCCAGCATCGCAGATCCCGCACCGCCGATTCCAGCAGCTCCCGCACCGCCCGATTCCAGCAGATCGCGCCGCATACGCACCGCCGATCCCGCAGATCCCGCACCGTCGACTTCCAGCACCGCAGATCCCGCACCGCCTCCGGCAGCCCGATTCAACGCAGCTTCCGCCCACCACAGCATCGGCAACGCCTCCGACCGCCAGCTCCATGCAGCGCCGATCCCGACCGCAGCACCAGCAGGCCACACCTTCAGCGCCCTCTTCCTCCAGATCCAGCCCGCAACATCTCCTGCAACGCGCGACCGCAACCGCCCCTCTTCGCCCTCGTCTTCTTCATCCGCCGCATGCGTCGACCCCTCTTCTGCCGCCTGCATCAAACTTACTGCCCGCTTGGCCGCTCCTTCCCTCATCGAGCAACACGCCTCTTCCTTTTTTCTATCTTCAACCTACTCTGACATCCGCCGCTGGCCCCCCACTAAGCCAAATCACAACCCATCACATCCCCTCCTACCGCCCCCCTCTCTCCTGCCATCCATTGTTCCCACCGTCACCCTCTTGTTCCTTTATCGAGCCTGCCTTCCTGTGTCAGCCTTTAAGGACAATATTTCCTTCTTTTTATTTCCTTTTGCCCCATCACGGGGACCCCTCTCCCGTCTTCTATCCGCACCTTACTTCATCCCCTCCTTCGAGGACACAAACAGTCCGCCGTCGTTCCATTTGACGTTACCCGTTGCTGATATTTTGAAGGACCCCGACAAAAATTTTAGCCTTGACCTTGGGGACAAGGTCAATTTTCAAGAGCGGCCTATTGTTACAATACTGCTTCCGCCAACGCACATCAGATCCCAGGAGGAGCGCATATGGAAACCGCCGTAATTAATTAATATTAATTAAGTATTGTTTTAATATTTTATTGTCATGTGAGCCCACTCCTAATTGTGCTTCACCAATGCTCTGGATGCTGAATGAAGGAAGCATGGTTATGTGCACATAAATCAAAATGGATTCTTGGGTCTGCCCTCTCTGATGTCTTTGGCTTTGATTTGAGGGCATGATTCCGCAGCAAACGCGACGGTATAGGGGGCCACTATTTCAGTGGTACTCTGTGAGCAGCCACTTTGTGCATTTATTGTCAAAGGTTAGGTCTTTCTCCTCTGAGAGAAGCCACTTTGTGCATAATGCCAAAGGTTAGGTCTGTTTCCAATCTTCCCCTGCCCATACCCCCAATGATTGGGGACTATATGGGTTCTGTTGTTGTTGTTGTATGTGAGCCCACTCCTCCCTATATAAGGAGGAGGTATGAGAGTGTTTGTTTATCTTTGAGATCTTAGGGTTTTGGCTCTCATTTTAAGAGAAGGCTCCTTGGAGGACCCAACCTCCAAGAGTTGGCCGGAGCTTGCTCCGGATTGTATCCGTTCTTCATTAATTCAAACATTCTCCTTCTTGTTCGTATCAGATACCAAATCAACTATCTTTGACATCACTACAGAGATCGAACTCTCTGGATTGGATCTCAACTTTCTCGAAAGCTTGCTAAAAGTGATTCCCTAGAAAGAGCTTGCAAGATCTGGTCTTCTTTTCTTGTTTGAATTCAGTCCCGAAACTCAGAAATAGATTCTTTGATTGAGAGGTGAAGGTCTTTAGACCGCGTAGTGGTGAAGATAAGAGCGAAGCGAAGAAAGGAGACTCACTAAGAGTCTAAGAGCACAGATACCGAATACACCCAGGAGAAAGGGTAGGACGAAGATGCTAAGTCGGTAGGTGACTTTATATGCGTAGCGATGAACGACAAGAATTCTGCTACAACCTAACAATGAGACCCATCAAATCCCTACTCCAAACGCGTAAGGGTGAATAGGCGAGCAGGAAGATCTGAGGAGAGAAAAAAGTGAGATGAAAGAGGATATAACGAAGGAATGATGCTCGTGTAAACGCCTCTTCTTTCACTTCAACAAAGAAACTGAAAGTGAAGAAGGCGCCCCACGTAGCGGTAGGCGAGCAGAAAGAGGGTCCAACTTGAGCGCCTCAATCAAGAAGCCTTTATCCAATCACAAGAGTTTCCTTAACGGGGTATCGTGAGATATGGGTCCCTACCCGACCCTTGTTTCGAAGGTGCAAATTACCGATCCCAATTGAATCAATAGATGCATGCGTAGGTCTTAGGAGGGTTTTTGGAAATGGTCTTGCCTTGTTTCCCCTAAGGGGTTGACTGCCTAACGGTTCAGCGTTGCTGCCCGACCTTCGTACATTGAACATTATGTGGGACCGGCCTCAAATTCATTGGAACTGAAACATCAGAATTTGGCTTGAGCGGTCGTTCGTTCCAACGTTAGAGACGTAAGGATTTGACTTTCTCATCTTTTCTAGAATCTTCTCTCTTTACCCATCTCTTTTCACCTTTCTATCTATTTCATAGGTCTATAGAAAAGTGAAAAGAGTCTAGTCCGGCCCCGGTCACAAACTGTCAAATGCAGGGCAAATTAGAAGAATTCACTCTTTACTTCATCCCCCATTTATGTGACTTCTTACTCTTTAGTGACTCTTACCGACTTTCCTGACTTTGAATTAGCGAACAACTCTGAAATTTGTATGACATAATTACATGCAAAATTCAATTTCTTGACGACTAATCATTCTCAATTCTCAAAAAATCTATGTACCCAGAACATCAATTTTTCTACGTGGGATACCAAGCCCGGGTCTCTTTTATATGCACATATCCCTATATAGGATCATCGTGCTTGAATTGCGAATAGAAAAATATAGACATTATAATAGAGTGCGACCTAACCTATGTTGCACCAAGTGAAATTATGATCAAAGATGGGATAGCTATATCGGCATGTACTTCCTAAAGACGCTACACGCCTCTTCCTATTACGTACGCAATTCCATTCTCTCTTAGAAATTAGACTAAAAAAAAGATTTCCGTTCAATTGCGTGTGCGGAAACGCATCTCTGGTACCGTAGTAGAGGCTTATGTTTTTCTCTCATTCATAGGGAGCAGATTGAATCTTGAATTCATTTATTTTTTATTTTCTCTTCGCGCCTGTACTCTGATCGAGAAAAGAATTAGGTAGAAATTGGATCAATTTTTCTATCCGGTAACATCTTCCATATAATAGAATTTTTCCCTCGAATGCTTTATCAATTGACATTTCTTTCTATTTGTATCTGTCTGAAATTCGAAGTTGCGTCTAGCCCGTATACGAGCCTTCCATTTCTCTTTTTTTTATATAGATGATATATATGGATGGAGTTGGCTCAAATATGATGTGATTACTTTACTGAATTACGAAAAAGAATACTCATTCCATCATTGCTAGATCGATCGGTATGGTTTGATGAATAGTGAACCAAGCCAATTAGAAGAATGAGATTTTTTCAAGAAAGAGGAAAAGATGAAGATGCTCCAGAATGGAAATGAGGGAATGTCCACAATACTTGGATTTAGTCGGATACAATTTGAGGGGGCTTGCTTGGATGGCTGTTTGAAGCTCTGTTTCAAAAAATTGAAGATAGAGATCACTTTGTGGAAACATATCAGCCCTTTCTAAAAGAAAGAGATGTGTCGATCACATATTCTTATGAATTCTATGTACCTGTGGTCTTCATTTGGAAAACCGGTAGAAAGATGCAAGAACAAACTGTTTCTCTTAGAAACATTCCTCCAATGGATTCTTTTGGAACCTCTATAGTAAATGGAATATCCCATACGGAATTGTAACCAAATATTGCAAAGTCCTTGTATTTACTACCGTTTAGAATTGGAACATAACAGAATTTCTGTCTATACCAGTACTAGAATATCAGATTGGGTTGGAAGGTCAAGCAACTCTAGATTCAGGGATTTCAGCTATAGCCAAACGCTAGGGAAAAATTCTTTATACCGATACTCACAAGATTGTTTTATCAAGTAATGGGGATACTCTAGGCATTCCATTAGTTATGTATTAATGTTCTAACAAAAAGACTTGTATGCATACATAAACTCAAGTTCGGCGGGGAAAAGACATGAAAAAGGGGCAAATTCTAGCGGGCGGTGCGGCTACAGTTGGTGGGGAACTCGCTTTAGGAAAAAATGTATTAGTAGCTTATATGCCATGGGAAGAATTTTGAATTAGCGAATATCGAACGTCTGGTCTATGAAGATATTTAGACTTCTTTTCACATCCGTAAATTGGAAATTTAGACTCATGTAACAAGACAAGGAAATCACTAAGGAGATCCGGTATTTAGAGGCTCATTTACTCCGAAATGGAATTGTGATCCTGGGATCTTGGATAGAAACAGACGATATCTTAGTAGGTAAATTCACATCTCAGACAACGAATGAATCATCATATGCCCCGGAGGATAGATTATTACGAGCTATACTTGGCATTCAGGTATCCACTTCAAAGCCCTATAGGTGCAAGGGGTCGAGTTATTGATGTGAGATGGATCCATAGAAAGGGGGGTTCCAATTAGAATTCAGATGTATATATTTCATAAATCAAAGTAAGTGATAAAGTAGCTTGAAGGGGGTCTAATTTCTCAGATTTTGTCTATCTATTTGCAAGATGGAATGCCCGTTGATATGGTATTCAACCCATTAGGAGTCCCCTCACGAATGAATGTGGGACAGATATTTGAATGTTCGCTCGGGTTAGCGGGGGATCTGCTAAAGAAACATTCTAGAATAACACCCTTTGATGAGCAAGAGGCCTCAAGAAAACTAGTGTTTTCTGAAGCCAGTAAGCAAACAAAAAATCCATGCCCAAATTTCCGGGAAAAAGCAGAATATTTGATGGAAGAACAGGTGATCTTTTTGAACAACCTGTTCTAATAGGAAAGTCCTATATCCTCAAATTCATTCATCAAGTTGATGAGAAAATTTATGGGCGTTCCAGTGGGCATTACACACTTGTTACTCCTCTTAGAGGGAGGGCCAAACAAGGGGGCAAAGAGTAGGAGAAATGGAAGTTTGGGCTCTAGAGGGATTTGGTGTTGCTCATATTTGACAAGAGACGCTGACTGAGAAATCTGATCATATTACAACTCGTCAAGAAATACTTGGTGCTACGATTATTGGGTCAACAGTACCTAACCCAGAGGGTGCTCCAGAATCTTTTCGATTGCTCGTTCGAGAACTACGATCTTTGGCCCTAGAACTGAATCATTTCCTTGTATCTGAAAAGAACTTCCAGTTTAATAGGAAGGAAGCTTGATCTCAATGAATCAGAATTTGTCTTTTATGATCAGGTATAAACATTAACAACTTAGAATTGGACCAGTTTAGATCAATTCGATCCAAAAAAGATCGTAAATTAGATGCTATCAATCGAGATTTCGTTTATCTTATGAGAAGAATCCAACGATCTGAGTTCAAGCCGTTGGAATAGGTTCGAAAGTAGATCACAAGTGCTTGGCGATCTCATCTATCTAATGAATGGAAGTCACTATAAGAAGGGTAAGGGTCAGCCTTGCGTGCACTCCCCTTCTTCTCAACAGGAATCTTGCAACAACCTTACCACACTACACTTCGAGGCATGAATAGAGAAGAGGACCGGTCGCTTCTCTTGTATCTTCAAGATGCGAATTGACGGTCTTTCTTTACGAGCACTTGGACGTACATACTAACTATGGATTTACTAATATGTGATTCATTAGGTTTGTGTCCCGTCCCGTCTCAACAAAGGTCAGAGCGCACTTCGGGCGGGCCGTGATGCCACTGGCATGGGCGGAAAAGAATCCATGTCTGCTAAGGCGAAAACCGGAACACTATAACAGTTTTAAATTGGTTACTTGAAAAGAATTTAATATATTTTATAGATATGCGGAAGCCGCAATGAAAGGTTGATGCTCATGCATTTTTGTTTATGAAAACTAATGTCGCACACAATGCTGGAACAATGAACATGCAATAAGTCATAGTAGTAAAAATGCCGTACATAAAATGATCTGATACATCGAAACATCCTAGAAGTTGTCCACAATACACGAGAAAATGGCTAACAATAACCAATACATGAAAAGTAAATCTAACAGTAATTGAAACAAAATACATAGAACATGCTGATATAACAATCAAAATAAAACCTCCAAGTAAAGCTGCAGCTGGAAGAAGAAAAGCTCAGGGAGCAGACGGCGCGGTCACGAACCCTAAGGCAAATCCAAACAGAAGAAAAATGCCTCAAAACAAGAAAATAATAGTAAACAAGTTATAAATTTGAGTACGTGCATAAGAAAGTAGAAATTCTAAAGTACCAAATAATCCTGAAGCAAGCTAGTGAAGCAGGCAAGTAACTGAAACAAGCAGAATTATCTGAAATTATTAGCCTACTCCGAAGTATATCATAAACATTCTCGCAATGACATAAACTGTAATCGTTGAAATGCGTAGGTGTCTACAGTGGGTGCATATGGTTTACACTCAAGTTCAAGTGTAAATCTTACTAGAATAGGAGTATTCTTTGCTTATCGTGAGCATGTCATCAAGACGATGCACCATCTAAACCCTAGCCTCCAAGATTTTTCTTATGACACTCAAGACTTATGTTGTTGAAGCCAGGAAAATCCCGGCTCCAAAATTCGGATCAATGCAGTCGGAGGTTACTGATCCTGCGGTCAAACTCCACGGCTCGGATAGCTAAAACAGGAGAGAGAAAACGACTATAAGCACACCCCAAGTGCTCCAGCAGGGAGGTCCCACCACATACCCGGAAGTTTGGGAGAAACTTCTCCTCCGCAACCAAAAGCTGGGCGAGGTACTAGACGGACATGGACTTGGCGAGTATCCAGCTTGGGGGGACCTCGACCACTTCCAAAAAGTGTCATTTCTAGTACCCCTGGGGGTCTATTTATAGAGAAATCCTGGGGGGGGGGGGGATCTAGGCGAGTATACTGCCTCTGCACGCGAGTTACAAGGGCTACTCGCCCATACTCGCGAGGTACTCGCCCAAGCTCGCCTCTGCTCGCCCCTTGCTCGCCTCTGCTTGCCCCTTGCTCGCCTATGCTCGCCTCTGCTCGCCTCTTGCTCGCCTCTGCTCGCCTATGCTCGCACCGGCTCGCCCATGGAGGTCTGCGAATAACTGTCTCCTTAGGCATTTCTGATCTTGACGAATTACGGGTTATACATAAGTGATTCATGATTTTTTTCTGCAGAGACTTCTAACATAATATGACATGCTTACGAGAGATGGTTCTTGCGTTGTCAGATACAATTAATAACTTAGATACAAGTATAAAGAACTTAAATTCTTAGTTTGCAAGCGAGAGAGAATTCTCCACTTGCCTTAAGGTGAAGCCGAAACTACCAGTAACAGCTAAGCGGCGCTAGCAAAGTCAAAGGCTCTATTGAACCTGTTCAGGAATAATCGCAGACGATATTTGATACTTGACAAGCAGAAAATCATACGCTAACACAGGCAGTTTATTTTGCAAAAAACACACTCAAGAGCAGATTAGCAACCTTACCTCCCTCAAGTGTGAGGGAGAGGAGTTATCACGAAGGATCGGGGACTTGACGGCGCTTGGGAGACGAAAACCCTAAATCGGAGAGGGTTCTGGAGAGGTTCCACCACTAGGTCCGACGAGCGGCACCAGAAACATAAATAAATTCGGGATTAGACGATTATACGATGAACATAAGGGGGACCGACGAAATTACGTCGATCGAAGAGCGAAAATCACCACGACAAATTAGGGCAAATCGGAAAACGAAAATTTTGTTGGGTTTTCTATAACGACACATTGGATGTGCGCAGCGGAAAGAAAGAAACAAGAACAACCCGAAACAGTTGCAGGACCTTGCGATTTCATAGTTCTAGAAATAAAAGAGCAACACATTGCAATATACCCGAAATGGATTGAGTCAACACTCAACCAAGATGCTCCAAAATCTGATCCCAAGACTGAACTCTGAGTTCCAAGTATTGAAATGGATCAGCACCTCTATAGGAGTGCACACAGTGAAGGAGAACCCCACTACTCTTGTCGAGCAAGATCTGGGATGGAGGAAGAATGCCCTCTGCGTCTCCCACGAACTGCTAGATCCGACGACAGGGAGAGGCGGTGGCAGCGATCTCGCGGAATGTCGAGACCTATGCGGAACTCTTCCGCTTCAGCCCTGATGGTTTTACGAAAATGATTATCTCTACAAGAAACCTAATCGCTTCCTGTTTTATACTCAGGGCATAAAATACATTATCCGCAAACCAGAGACTTAATTGGAGTTAAACACGTATTGTCGAAACAATTCGACGCAATGTCGAGTATAAGAATCGCGTTGAGACCATCTCGACGCAACGTCGAGTACACTGCGTCGAGACATTCTCGACGCAACGTCGAATATAACCTGTCTCTCAAGACAATTCGACGCAACATAAAGTCCAAGACTTGCGTCGAGACAATCTCGACGCAACGTCGAGTATATCACGTCGAGACAATCTCGACGCAGCGTCGAGTACAAGACTTGCGTTGAGACAATCTCGACGCAACGTCGAGTACACCACGTCGAGACAATCTCGACGCAGCGTCGAGTACAATTCGACGCAACTCTAATCAGTTATAGGATTGGTCCTCCACTCATATCCAATATGAGTAAGACCAACACAATCCTTCATCCAACTTCTCCAACACTCTTATGTGCGAACCTATCGGCTCATATTGCGTTGACAGTAAGACTAACTATTTGATTACTTTGAGATTAACTTGGAAAAACCAACAGTCTCTCACTTGATCACAAAGTATCAACAAAAGTCTCACAAACAATGAGCGACATCTAGCAATACATCATTGCTACCTAAGCAATAAGAGTTCATAACTCAATAAGCCTGTCTTGACCAATGTACCAGTGCTGCCATGTCCTTTTGTCCATTACATCCGGATAGAACTAGAGGCATGGACCGTGTCACCCTCATAATTGTTCAATCCTAGTTTCTTGATCAAGAACAGATTGTCTGGAAATGGTGAGCTCAATATCCCATATTAACTCAACCAAGCATGACAATCCATTTCTCAGTCTCATTCTATCAAGGGGCCCTTGGATGTAACTCCTGTCATATAGGAAGGACAAATCCCATATCTGTCCACACACAAACATACAAATGAATCGTAGCATACCCAATAACCACCCTTATCATCAACCTTTTTCAAGGAAGATTTTTGATGACATCAAAGTACGCTCTTCCTCACTTGATGAATGCTGTGACTTCAGGTCAAAGAACCACAAACACCATTGCCATATGAGACCTACTTGTGACACATTCATATAACAATCCACAAATTAGTCTCATGGTGGGTCTATCCAGTACAACTTGTTCACAAACAAGTACCCATGTGATGACTTGATATCACAATATCATGACCTGTGAGAAACAGTCATCAGTCAACACATATGCTAGTCTAATTATACCATCATTGCCCTTAGCTTTTTTGATGATACACAGACTAGGGACTATTTAAGAATGAAGCTTCTAATAAACATAGACCCTCACATTCAAGTCATGCACTTGAATTCCTATGGAAGCGAACATTCTAAGGATATTTATTATGCTAATTATTCTATCCTATAGAAACAGTTGACATAATAAAAGAACTTGCCATAAATGTAAAATGAAATATGAAATACTCTATTCATCACATGAATAACAACCGACATAAATATAATCCATAAGACTCCCACTAGAGACGATCATTCAGGTATCAAATACCCATTGATCTAATATGACCATCATGCTTTCTCTGTGCAAGAGGCTTCGTCAATGGATCCGCAATATTCTCTTCAGTCGGTACTCTGCATATGCTTACGTCTCCTCGATCGACAATCTCTCGAATGAGATGAAACTGCCGAAGTATGTGCTTGGAGCGCTGATGAGATCTAAGTTCCTTAGCTTGGGCAATTGCATCATTGTTGTTACATTAGAGAACTAGGGGATCAACAATGCTAGGAACTACATCTAGCTCGCTGATGAATTTCCTAATCCATACAGCCTCCTTCGCCGCATTTGCTGCAGCGATATACTCGACTTCTATCGTAGAATCGGTAACTGTCTCTTGCTTGGAACTCTTTCAGCTTACAGCTCCTCCATTAAGGCAAAGTACAAAACCTGATTGAGACTTGAAGTCGTCACTATCAGTATGGAAGCTAGCATCTGTGTAACCCTTTACGACGAGCTCTTCCTCTCCACCAAACACCAAGAACACATCCTTCGTCCTTCTCAAGTACTTTAGGATATTCTTGACGGTTGTCCAGTGACTATCACCGGGATCAGACTGATATCTGCTTATCATGCTCAAAGCATATGAGACATCGGGTCGAGTACATAACATTGCATACATGATTGATCCAATTGCCGAGGCATATGGAACCAACTTCATGCTTTCCTTATCTTTCAAAGATTTAGGACACTGGTCCTTAGAGAGACTCACACCATGAGACATGGGTAAGTATCTCTTCTTGGACTCAAGCATACTGAACCGTTTCAGCACCTTGTCAATGTATGTACTTTGGGTCAAACCCAGCAACTTCTTTGATATATCTCTATAAATCTTAATACCAAGTATATAAGTTGTTTCACCCGAGTCTTTCATAGAAAAACAGTTCCCTAGGTTGTTCTTAACAACTTGCAGGGTTGGAATGTCATTCACGATCAACAGTATGTCATCTACATACAGTATTAGGAAGACAACTATGCTCCCACTAATTCTCTTGTAAACACAGGGCTCATCTTCGTTTTTGATGAAACCAAACTCTTTGATTTTCTCATCAAAACGAAGATTCCAACTTCGAGAAGCTTGTTTCAATCCATAAATGGATCGATTCAACTTGCATATTTTAGTGGCTTCATTTGGAGATTCAAAACCCTCGGGTTGTGTCATATACACTTTCTCAAGGAGGTTTCCATTTAGGAAAGCCGTTTTGACATCCATTTGCCAGATCTCGTAGTCATAATACGCAGTAATAGCAAGCAGAATTCTGATGTACTTAACCATAGCGACAGGGGAAAAGGTCTCATCATAGTCAACACCATGAATTTGCTTGAAACCTTTAGCCACTAATCGCCCTTTGAATGTCTGTACATTCCCATCCATGTCGGTCTTCTTCTTGAAGACCCACTTGCACCCTATGGGTCGTACCCTTCAGGTGGTTCCACCAAGGTCCAAACTTGGTTGTCATACATGGAGTCCATTTCAGATTTCATGACATCAAGCCATTTCTCAGAGTCTGCTCCATTCATAGCCTCTTGGTAGGTTGCAGGCTCATCATCATGATCCATTAACAACACATTACCTATTTGAGACACGAGAAATCCATATCTCTCAGGCTCAAATCTTGGTCTACCAAATTTACGTCGGACCTGTGTTTCTTGAGCAGGCTCTCCAGCTACAACTGATTGCAGTCCTTGCTCAGGTGCCAATTCAGGTTCGTTTTCAATTTGTGGTTCTTGAATTTCTTCAAGTTCTACCTTTGTGGTCTTTCTGGATAAAAACTCTTTCTCTAAAAAGACCCCAGTCCTCGCAACAAACACTTTGTCCTCAGACGGCAGGTAGTAGTATCCTTTGGTCTCCCGAGGATACCCCACTAGATAACACTTATCTGATTTGAGTTCCAGCTTGTCAGACATTTGACGTCGTACGTATGCCTCACAACCCCATATTTTAATGAAGACATACTAGGACGCTTCCCAGTCCATATCTCATATGGTGTCTTTAGAACCGTTTTCGTCGGAGCACGATTTAAAGTGAAAGCAGCAGTCTCTAGAGCAAATCCCCAAAAGGAAACGGGCAGATCTGCATGACTCATCATTGATCGCACCATGTCTAACAAGGTACGATTTCTCCTCTCAGAAACATCATTATGTTGTGGTGTTCTAGGTGCAGTGAGTTGTGATACAATGACACACTCTCTCAGATGATCACGAAACTCATGACTTAGGTATTCGCCACCTCGATCAGATCAGAGTACTTTAATCCTCTTTCCCAGTTGGTTCTCTACTTTATTCTTAAACTCTTTGAACTTTTCAAAGGTTTCGGATTTACACTTCATAAGATATATATATCCGTATCTACTGAAATCATCAGTAAATGTAACGAAGTAGTAGTACCCACCTCTAGCCATAAAATTCATGGGTCCGCATACATCACTATGTATTATACCCAAAAGATCATCAGCCCTCTCACTACAACTAGTGAAAGGGGCCTTTGTCATCTTGCCTAATAAACATGACTCACATCTCTCAAATGATTCATAATCAAATGAGTCCAATAGTCCATCTTTATGGAGCTTGGATACGTGTTTCTCATTTATATGACCTAAACGACAATGCCAAAGATATGAAGAATTGAAGTCATTAGTTTTTAGTCGCTTTGTATTTTCTATGTTATAGATTGGATGATTTATGTTCAAAACATATAAACCATTAAACATCTGAGCAACGCCATAACAAACATCATTCTTATAAATAGAACAACACTTGTTCTTGATAATAAAAGAAAATTCATTCATGTCCAAACATGAAATAGAAATGATGTTTCTAGTTATAGCAGGAACAAAATAACAATTATCATGTTCTAAAATAAGCCCAGTGGGCAAAGAAAGACGGTACAATCCTACGGCAACGACAGCATCTTTTGCTCCATTTCCAACGCGCAGGTCCACCTCTCCTTTACCCAGCAGTCTTCTCCTTGTCAATTCCTGCATATTTGTACAAATGTGAGAACCACATCCGGTATCCAATACCCAAGATGTAGGAGCAGACATGTTAATTTCTATAACAAAAATACCTGAAGTGAAAGTCAGACTTCCCTTCTTCTTCAGATCCTCGATATAGAGGGGACAGTTCCTCCTCCAATGCCCTGCCTTACCGCAGTGGTGACAATGTCCTTCTTTAGCTAATCCCTTCTTTTTCAGTGTAGAAGATTTGGGATCAAAGGCAAGACTTAGGTCCCAACTTAGTCTTCCTGAAACCCTTGGCCTTGCCCTTGCCTTTATGCACCATCAATATGGGGCTAGCAGACTTGGTCTTCTTCATGTTGTTCTCGGCAGTTCTTAACATGCCTAGGAGCTCGGACAGTGTCTTATCTATCTCATTCATATTATAGTTCAAGACAAACTGCTCGTAACTGTCCGACAACGATTGCAGGATCAGATCAGTAGCCAACTTTTGGGTTAAAGGAAACCCCGGTCTCTAAAGGTTCTCAATGTATCCAATCATCTTGAGTACATGAGTTCCCACTGGGTCCCTTGCTCCCATTTTACATTGAAATAAAGCCTTAGTGATGTCGAAACTCTCTTGTCGAGCTTGCCCTTGGAATATTTTTTTCAGGTGCTCGATAATCTCAAAGCCACACATGGTCTCATGTTGCTTCTGAAGCTCAGAGTTCATGGTAGCGAGCATGAGACATTCAACATCTAGGGTTCATCTTGATACTTCTTATAAGCATCTTTGTCGGCACGGGACAAATTCCCGGTCGGCACTGTGGGGGATCCTCTTCCAAGATATAGAGCTTACGCTCTTGCCTGAGAACAATTCTCAGGTTTTTATACCAGTCAAGGAAGTTAGTCCCATTGAGCTTGTCCTTCTCAAGGATAGCTCTCAGGGATAAGGTGGAGTGAGATCTACTTGCCATGTAAGTTCTACAAAATTATGCAAAATTAATTTCAGTATTATATTTTAAAATACAATTTATTTAATAAGAATTTTTATTAAATACTCCCATTATTTTATTCAAATTGATAACCCTTAATATCAATTCAGAGAGGTTAAGCGAGCTACACTCTTAGTGGACAAGATCCGTATTTCACCAACACAATGAGTCCGCTTTGGCGTTCCTCTCATAATGCAGTTATTTAGGTAGACAACACTTGCCAATTGCATCATTATGCACCTCTTGTATGGTTGGTGAATAACTCTTTATTCGCATCTATCATATGGTGCATGCAACCCTATGCCTCTAGACACTCAACCTTTGAGGTTACCTAGTTAAGTTGGACCCGATGTCGACAGTGAGATATCACAATTATCCGCTCGCACCCTTACCAAGATAGATTGATGCATCTTGCTTTGACAAGCCCACACTTCATCGATCGAGGCAGGAAGAGTCATCCATCGGAAGACATCCGTATACTTAATATTTAATAAGGGATTTTATGATAATCGATTAACAATTAATCAATGTGCACATACACAAAAATACAACATTCACAAACCAAATACATTTCAGATGTGCAAAAAATAAAATTATCAACACTTTGATAAAAAGACTAAATCTAAGCATTTAGAACACTTCTAAACCTCCAGATTTACATGCATTGGACACAGGAAAAAACAACTCCACTTATGCAGTAGACAAGCTCGTCTCTCAGTGTCAGATTCAAGATCTAAGAGATTTGGTTTCACAAACCATTATGAGGGACGATTACTGCAAAGGAGAAACAATTCCTGAAATAATGAAATCGCAGCGCAATCACATGCGTTCCTGGCATGGTTCCAAGGGGCAGTGCCCTGGCGGGGTTCCACGGGGCAGCTCCCCTGGCGGTGGTCTCGCTGACCGATCAGTGAGCGTGGTCAAGGGGTAGCGCCCCTGCGGGGTGCGGGGCAGAGCCCGACCAATTTTTGAAAACACACCACCAGAAACCTTGCAAAATTACATCAAGATTGATGCTCCAGGAAGAAATCAAAACATTTAGAACACTTCTAAATTTCTGATTTTCACGCACTAGATCGTCAATCTCCCTCTAATACCACTGTTGGGTTTTCTATAACGACACATTGGATGTACGCAGCGGAAAGAAAGAAACAAGAACAACCCGAAACAGTTGTAGGACCTTGCGATTTCATAGTTCTAGAAATAAAATAGCAACATATTGCAATATACCTGAAATGGATTGAGTCAACACTCAACCAAGATGCTCCAAGATCTGATCCTCAGACTGAACTCTGATTTCCAAGTACTGAAATGGATCAACACCTCTATAGGAGTGCACACAGTGAAGGAGAACCCCACGACTCAAATTTCGAGCAAGATCTGGGATGGAGGAAGAATGCCCTTTGCGTCTCCCACGAACTGCTAGATCCGACGACAGGGAGAGGCGGTGGCAGTGATCTCGCGGAATGTCGAGACCTATGCGGAACTCTTCCGCTTCGGCCCTGATGGTTTTAGGAAAAAGATTCTCTACAGGAAACCTAATCGCTTCCTGTTTTATACTCATGGCATAAAACACATTATCCGCAGACCAGAAACTTAATTGGAGTTAAACACGTATTGTCGAAACAATTCGACGCAACGTCGAGTACAAGAATTGCGTCGAGACCATCTCGACGTAACGTCGAGTACACTGCGTCGAGACATTCTCGACGCAGCGTCGAATATAACCCGTCTCTCGAGACAATTCGACGCAACATAAAGTCCAAGACTTGCGTCGAGACAATCTCGACGCAACGTCGAGTACAAGACTTGCGTCGAGACAATCTCGACGCAACGTCGAGTACACCACGTCGTCAAGACAATCTCGACGCAGCGTCGAGTACAATTCGACGCAACTCCAATCAGTTATAGGATTAGTCCTCCACTCATATCCAATATGAGTAAGACCAACACAATCCTTCATCCAACTTCTCCAACTCTCTTATGTGCGACCCTATAAGTTCATATTTCGTTGGCAGTAAGACTAACTATTTGATTACTTTGAGATCACCTTGGAAAAACCAACAAATTTTGGCGGAGTTCCTTACCAAAGGAGACCAGATTTGGGCTCAAGAATCCACGAAGAGGGGTTTCGAGCGAAACCCTAGGACTCCCCTTGAAATCCGCCGGCCGAAACGGAGAGGAAGAGGGGCTGACGACCTCTTTGGAGGAGGAGTAGCCAATGCCAGCCCTTGAGAAGTGGAGGAGAAGGCACAATCGGCCGGAGGAAGCGAGGGGGAGGGTTGCTGCCCTCACTGGCCGAAGGAGGAGAAGAAGAGCGGATTTTTGCTGCTGCCGGCGTCCAGGAGAGGGGAAGGAGGCGGTTGGAGGCGGAACACGCATGAGACGAGAGCGGGAGAGCGGCACGGGAGCGGAATCGAGAGAGCGAACCCTAGCCGCCCGAGAGAGAGGATATTGGGAGAGGGGGGGGGGGGGGGGGGCTCGGCCGAGGTATAAAGGAGAGGAGAGTTTATTTCTTTTTTTAACCTATTATTTTATTATTATTATTATTATTATTATTATTATTATTATTATTCTTTGGGTTATTACAATCTCTCCCACTTAGAAAGTTTTGTCCCGAAACTTCTTTTGGATTCCCTTTATGGCGAATATTCGGATGACATTCATTCCAACAAGGTTTGCAATTTAAGTCAAGAGAACTAACTGAAAAGTTACTTAAATAGAGAGAGGAACAAGAGCGGAGGCATATCAGGATCAAGAGAAAAGGTGCGGATACTTGCTACACATGTCAGCTTCGAGCTCCCAAGTGAACTCCTCAGACTTGCCATGCATCCAAAGTACCTTCACCATAGGAATGATCCTCTTTCGAAGCTTGCATTCTTGATATTCCACTATCTTGGCGGGCTCAATCGGATAAGACAAATTAGCTTCAGGAACCACCGAAATTTCCTCGAGAACATGATTACGATCATGGATGTATTTTTGGAGCTGACTGACATGGAAAACATCATGAACTCCGGACAACGAGGCAGGTAACTCTAAACGATATGCTGATCCTCCAACACGCTCTGAGATGACGTACGACCCCACAAACCTCGGGCTGAGCTTATGATGACGACCAAACCGTTTCACCCCAGGAGTGGGAGAAACCTTCAAGAACACCTGATCGCCTACGGCGAACTCCAACGGACGGCGACGCTGATTGGCATACTTCCTTTGTCTCTCAATGGCTCTACTAAGTTGAAGACGAGTCTTCTTGGTGGCTTCTTCCATTTCCTGAAGTAACTCAGGGTCCAACACCACATTCTCACCAACTTCTGACCAATAGAGAGGAGTCCTACAACGACGCCCATAAAACACTTCGAAGGGGGCCATCTTGAGGCTCTCCTGATAGCTATTGTTGGCGAACTCGACCAACGGTAGGTGCTCATCCCAAGCTCCCTTGTAGTCCAGAATATAACACTGAAGCATGTCTTCAAGAATCTGATTAACCCTTTCGGTCTGCCCATCAGTTGTCGGATGATAGGCAGTGCTCAGGTTGAGCTCGGTGTCCAAAGCTTGTTGAAAACCCTTCCAAAAGTGCGAAACGAACCTCGAATCAAAATCAGAAACAATCCGCAGAAGAATCCCATGAAGTCTAACTATCTCAGAAACATAAATCCGGGCCATCTTCTCGGTGGAGTGACCTTCCTTGTACGTGATGAAGTGGCCCACTTTCGTCATGCGATCCACTATAACCCAAATCGCCTCATGTCCTCTCGGAGTACGGGGCAAACCCGTGATGAAGTCCATAGAGACATCTTCCCACTTCCATTCGGGGATAGGCAAAGGCTGCAAAAGACCACCAGGACGCTGGCGCTGAGCTTTCACCTTCTGGCACGCAGACATCGAGAGATGAAGCGAGCTATATAATTATTCATACTGGGCCACCAAACGATCTGCTTTAGGTCACGATACATCTTATTATTGCCTGGATGACCAAATGTGTGAGACTCGTGAGCTTCTCGGTAAATGCCATCAAGCAATTCAGGAACATCAGGAATGTAGAGGCGGCCTCGGAAACGCAGAACATCGTCAGAGATAGAGAAATCCGGAAGAGTCCCAAGTTCAACCTGTCGGCGGATGCGCTGGAGTGTGGGATCAGATGACTGTAAATCCTTCACCTGCTCTACCCATAACGGAACAGAAACCTCTTCATGACCCTCAGGTGCGATGGATATATCCATCTGATCGAGGTCGTCAATCAAGGCTGCTAGAATAGCTGACATGGGCGCACAAGGGGCTACGGAGGCATGCCGACTCAACACATCTGCCACTGAATTGGCTTTACCAGGAACATACATGAGCTGCAAGTCATAATCTGCCACGAACTCGAGCCAACGCCTCTGACGCAGATTGATGTCCTTCTGAACAAAGCTATACTTTAAACTCTGATGGTTGGTGAAAAAGTGACACTTCACGCCATAGAAATAATGACGCCAAAGCTTCAAAGCAAACACCACCGCAGCGAACTCTAGATCATGAGTGGGGCAGTTGCGTTCGTGAACCTTCAACTGCCTCGACCCATAAGCAATAACGCGGTCATCTTGCATCAGAACACAACCCAATCCAACTCCGGAAGCGTTAGTGTAAACTGAAAAGTCCAACCCTTCTGACGGAAGAGCTAAAACAGGTGCTGAACACAGACGTTGCTTCAACTCAGAAAAGGACTGTTCACACTGATCTGACCACTCGAATCTAGCATGCTTTTGAGTTAGTCGCGTCAGGGGGGCAGCAAGAGAGGAGAAACCCTTAACGAAGCGTCAGTAATAGCCAGCTAAACCAAGGAAACTACGGATCTCGGTATGGGTAGAAGGTCGCTTCCAGTCCATAAATGCGGAAATCTTGGCAGGATCAACAGAAAGTCCGTCTCCTGAAATGACGTGGCCTAAGAAGGCAACACGATCCAGCTAGAACTCACATTTTGCCAACTTGGCATAAAACTGATGTTGACGAAGGGTGGAGAGAGTGAGTCTAAGATGGGTTGCATGCTCCCCGCGGGTCTTGGAGTAGACCAAGATATCGCCAATGAAAACGATGATGAACTTGTCCAGGTACTCATGGAAGACACGGTTCATCATATTCATGAATGCAGAAGAGGCGTTAGTCAACCCAAAAGACATCACCAAAAATTCAAAATGCCCATACCGAGTCCGTAAGGCCGTCCTGGGGATGTCGGAGCCCTTGATTTTCAGCTGATGGTAA
The DNA here is from genome assembly GCA_033032865.1 of Dactylorhiza incarnata. Classification (NCBI taxonomy): domain Eukaryota; kingdom Viridiplantae; phylum Streptophyta; class Magnoliopsida; order Asparagales; family Orchidaceae; genus Dactylorhiza; species Dactylorhiza incarnata. The sequence continues at coordinate 4,733,642 of JAWHQI010000033.1, read as the reverse complement.
CCCGATGTGAGATATATCTTGGAAAAGACGGTACTGCTTTTAAGCTGATCGAATAGGTCATCCACACGCGGGAGGGGGTACTTATTCTTGATGGTTACCTTATTAAGATCTGGATAGTCGATGCACAATCTCATTGGTCCATCCTTCTTTTTCACGAAGAGTACGAGGGCTCCCCAAGGTGAAGAGCTAGGGCGAATGCAGTCACGCTCAAGCAATTCATCTAACTGCGATCTGAGCTCTTCTAGCTCACGCGTTGCCATACGATAAGGAGCTTTAGATATGTGGCACGTTCCAGGCTCTACATTAATACAAAACTCTACATCTCGATCAGGAGACATCCCAAGCAATTCGGAGGGGAACACGTCAGGAAACTCCGAAGCAACAGGAATAAACTCGAGTTGAGGAGAGATAGCATCCGAGTGCGAGACATAGACAAAGCAAGCAGAACATCCTTGGCTAAGAAGCCGAGTGGCGCGCACAACAAAAATTACCTTCAGGTGGCTGCGGGTTTGAACATGAACGCTGAAGTCCTTGCCATCAATGCTGAAGTTGACCTTCTTCGCCACACAGTCCAGCTTCGCTCGATACGCGACCAACCAATTCATTCCCAGGATTACGTCAAACTCTGTCATATCCAGAACTATGAGGTCGACGACGACTTGCAATTTTCAAGCAGGATCGGGCAATTGAGAACGCCTCTGGTTGAGAGATGCAGATGACCGGGCACAGAAATCTCAAAAGGAATCTTAAGTGGCGAAGTATGTCAACTATGAAGGTCCACGATGTGGCGTGCAATAAAGGAGTGTGATGCACCGAAATCAAATAAGATTTGCATCCACTTATTCTGGACCCTAAAACTTCCTAAAAAGGGGAAAAAATAAACACATATCAAGATTATTCGAAACTAAGGCAAACCAGATTTAAGAATGTAGAAAAATTAAAATTCTACACAAAACGTACCAGAGATGACGTCGGTAGATGCGAGCGCCTCGCCCTGAGTGATGACGTTCAACGCAGCCTTACCCTTGTCCTGAGCTCCGGGGATAACTTGCAGTGGCTGAGCGGGAATCGGGCTTTCCTTCATAGGGCAGTCTAACACGAGGTGCCCAACCTGCCCACATTTGTAACAGGCCTTCTGCTTACAGCGTCAGTCCTTTACCAAGTGACCCAGCCTCTTGCAGTAAGCACAGACGGAGGCGGCAGAGGCAAGCGTCATCTGAGGCTGATGAGGATGAGCCTCCTTCTTTTGCTTCTTCAAGAGGGAACGACAGACCTGGGAAACATGACCCACCTTATGGCAGAAGGCACACACCTCTTTGGACCTAAGGCCTTGCTCCAGAGATGGAGCATCCTTGCGCTTGAGGTCGGAGGCGGCGACATTGCTTGTTCCCTGCTGGGCTTTCTTGGCAGAACGATCCAGCTCAATAACTTCCACCTGCAAGGCGGCTCCCACGGTCTCCGCGTAGGTGGTGGCGCCATGAGCTACCACATGCTGGCGGAAGTCATGACGGAGCCCCTTCACGAAACGACTGATCTTTTTGGCTTCATCCGGCACGAACTCCGCAGCAAGGAGGGAAAAGTGGGAGAACTCTCTCGCGTACTCGGTCACTGTCCTACCAGGCTGCTGAAGGGACAGGAACTTCTCAGCTAACTTGTCCCGCTCCACAGAAGAGAGGAAGTTCTCCATAAGAGCATCCTTGAACTGTCCCCAAGTTAAGGTGGTAGAATCGGGGAGGCTGCGACGCTGGAGCCACCAAGTATAAGCATCCTCAGTCAACTGATAGGCCGCAAGGAGAACCTTCTGGGCCTCGGGAACTCCAGCATACTCAAAGTGTTTCTCCATCTCGGAGATCCATTCAGTGATCACAAAGTAATCACGGTAACCGTTGAAGGTAGGCGGATTTAGCCTCTTGAAAGCCAGAGTGTCTGCCATCGCCACGGGAGGAGCAACCAGGCTGCCGGCAGGCGAGCCGTCTCCAGGTCCAGATGCAGGAAGGACAGTGGTAACATCCACTCCAGTCGTCCCTGCGCTGCCGGAACCAGAGGCTGGATCAGGAGTTTGGCGTTCCCCTTCCAGACGGGTGACAGGCTCCAGAAGCTATCTCAGAAGCTGGCCAGTTTCATCTCTAGGGGCTTCCTTCGCAGAGGCGGTAGCTTTCTTGCGCTGCGATCGCTTAGGAGCCATCTAGAAAGAAACACAAGAGTTAAGTAAGAGAAACAGTCAGGCTAAGATGAAAGGATTGAGACTACAAGTTCTAGCATTCTAATACTGTTGAATACGTAAATCATGTAATAGTTACAACATTTTCATTGGACAATTCTAGGTGATAGCCATGCAAATGCAAATGCGATGATAAGATCGCGTGCGATAGAACAATGATTTGAAAAAATTCCATGTGTGTACAATCGTTATCTGTTGCTCTTAGCTTAACACTTGTGCAATGAGTTGTGCTATGCATACAATGTGTTTATGCATACAATGCATCCTTAAGAATGTCCATGAATGGATACGCATGTCATGTTAAGCGCTCATATCACTTAACATGTCATGCGCATGATGATTCTAGTGTCATCGCACTTGAAAATATTAAACCGCCCATACAATTTAATATTCGCAAACGGTGAATAACCTAGTGGAAATTCATATGCATATAAATGTTAAGTTTGCCCATACTCCCTTAATATTTGTACACATACTACTTATGCGCATGAGTGAGTATGTGCGTGTTTCAACCTTGAACAACAGACAACGACAAAGTGAGTGAGGAAATGATGCATGTACAATATTTACATAATGGATTACAAAATATATGGAATTTTTAAAAAACTTTATCTCTAGATACTAAACCTAGATCTGATACCAACTGTCACGAACAGTCTCAACAAAGGTCAGAGCGCACTTCGGGCGGGCCGTGATGCCACAGGCATGGGCGGAAAAGAATCCATGTCTGCTAAGGCGGAAACCGGAACACTACAATAGTTTTAAATTGGTTGAAAAGAATTTAATACATTTTATAGATATGCGGAAGCCGCAATGAAAGGTTGATGCCATGTATTTTTGTTTATGAAAACTAATGTCACACACAGTACTGGAACAATGAACATGCAATAAGTCATAGTAGTAAAAATGTCGTACATAAAATGATTTGATACATCAAAACATCCTAGAAGTTGTCCACAATACACGAGAAAATGACCGACAATAATCAATACATGAAAAGTAAATCCAACAGTAACTGAAACAAAATACATAGAACCTGCTGATACAACAATCAAAATAAAATCTCCAAGTAAAGCTGCAGCTGGACGAAGAAAAACTCAGGGAGCAGACGGCGTGTCACGACCCGTCTCGACAAAAGTCAGAGTGCGCTTCGGGGCGGGTCGTGATGCCACAGGCATGGGCGAAAAGAAAACCATTCCTGCTAAGGCGGAGACAGAGATACTACAAATAGTTTAAAATAATTACTTTTAAGTAAAACATGTTGATTTATTGCAGAAGCTTTAAAATATGATAGTTGAAACAAGTGTACATGCATTTTTGCAGAAAAAACTTATGTTACAAGTTTTAGAACAGATTTTTATGCAGTGATCATTGCAGATGAATGAATATGCAAATATGTCAAATTCTAGTACATATAATATTTAGCCTATCAGTTGTCCATGAAACAGGAGAAAATGGCTGATCGTAATTATTACATAACCGAAATATCTAACAGTAAAAGAAATGAAACATAAACACAAAACCTGAAGCTTAACGCAGATCGACTCAGGAAGCAGGCGGTGCAGGCACAGACGCTAAGACAAATTCCAAAACAAGAAGGAAAAGCCTCAGAACATTGAAATAAACAGGAGAAAAATGAAATAACAAGCGAGCAGGGGAAATAGAATATTTCTGTACCAGTTTTCATGAAGCAAAACTAACAAAACAGGCAAACAAGTGAGACAAGCAGAAATATCTAGAATTATTAGACTACTCCGAAGTAGAGCATACAAAAATGATCATGTAATAACATAAGTTGTAACAAGTGAAAGTGTAAGTGTTTTTGTTTGACGCGCAAGATTCATGATTCAGACAGATTTATGATTCAGACAGATTCAAGTACGGATTCAGGAGATTCAGAAATTTATGCTCCCTATGACCGGTCCTTTATTCCCATTCAAGAGGGAACCCAAGTCAAGGAGTTGCGTCAATTAAACCCTACCTTTCAATGTTAACTTACGTTATTAATGATATAGTGCAGGATTTCGTGGATTCTAGCATATCAAGACATGTAATCAAGATACTGATTCAGATATACAAGAGTAGATTTTACCAACGTGAAACAGGAGGAATCAAGTTATAGAACATTATTTACTCAAGTCTTAGAACCAGACAGGCATAAGAAACAAGATTCGATGACTCAGAGAACTCGATAGAGAGTTTTGAAACTTGCGGATTCAAGAATTCGCGAGTAATAAGATTACTATTCATCATTTTGGTTTAATAGATACTCATCTAGATTAAAATCATTTTAGACACAAGTATCTTTCAAGTAAAAATTTATGCGTTACGAGCATGATATATCAAAACACCAGTCATATATTTGCTAACCCGAATTCGGCATAATTGTTATCGCAAACATTCTCGTGATTAACGTTCTACGATTCTTCAAATTATTCATCAAATGAGATGCACATAATCTACTTGAATATCCAATCAACTATCATTCACTAACTCGTCTTCTAAATATCCAAATATTATCATTTATATTCACAACTCGTGCTATTCCAATCGCATGAACCTCAAACTAATAACAAGTCTATTTAAGGATTTGAGATCTAAATTTATTTGACAAAATATGCATTCAAACGTAAATCATAAAATTATAAGAATCAGACACAAGAATTGAAGCTCAATGATTGCAAGAGAGAAGGATCTCTACTTGCCTTAAGTGAAGCTGAAACTGGCGGCGACGGCGAAGCGCAAAGATAGAAATCATATTTTGGACCTGCTTAAGAACAATGAAAGCGATATTGCAAAATTCACCACGCTAACCCAAGCATTTTACGACGTGGAAATTAAACAAAGAGGGATTTAGCAGATTACCTTCCTCAAGAGTGAGGGGAGAAGGAATTACAACGCGGGAACCGGAGATTTGCTGGCGCTTTAGGCTAGGGAAACCCTAATTCAGAAGGGTCTTCAAGAGATCCCACCAATTAGAGCGACGAACGGCGTCGGGGAGCACAAACCACGGCAGGGTTAGATGACTACAAGAGGGCAAAACCTTGAAATCACGAATTGCACGCAGATCGGGGCACTAATAAATCATTAGGGGTTATGAAAAATCTGAAAAGAGGGGTTGGGTGGAGAATCTTACCAATAAGAACCAAATCCGAGTCCAAAATCCGAGGAGGGTTCGAGCAAAACCCTAGGCGGAAACGAAGAAGAAGAGGGCTGCCGGACTTTAGAGGAGGGGGAAAGGGACTGCTGGCCCTAGGATAGGATCTCAAGAAGGGAGGCTGTCGGCCCCTTGGAGGACAAGAAGACACTGCCGGCCCTTGCTGCTGGAAGGAGAAAGGAGGAGCTGAGGACGGCTCCTTGGGGGAAGAAAGAAGCAGCCGACCATGGAAGAGAGGGCACCGGCCAGAGGAGGAAGAGCAGGAGGAGGCGACGTCGTCCATGGCAGGAGGAGGAGGCGCCGGCGAGCAGGGAGGCGGAAGACAGGAGGAGCGACGCAGGAGACGAGATCGGGAGATGGTGCTGAGAGGCTTGCGGCTTGCGTGCGGGTGCCCTGGACCGTGAGGGTTGAAATAATCGAGAGGGGGTGGGGGCTGGGCTGCTGATAGATAATATAGGTTTTATTTTTATTTTTTTGTAAATTACAATTATGCCATTAACATGGATTTAATTCATTTAAATCTTTTTTTTTCTATATGGGTTGTTACACGGCGCAGTCACGAACCTTAAGGCAAATCCAAACAGAAGGAAAATGCCTCAGAATAAGAAAATAATAGTAAACAAGTTATAAATTTGAGTACGTGCAGAAGAAAGTAGAAATTCTAAAGTACCAAATAATCCTGAAGCAAGCTAGTAAAGCAGACAAGTAAATGAAACAAGCAGAATTATCTGGAATTATTAGTCTACTCCGAAGTATAACATAAACATTCTCGCAACGACATAAGCTGTAATCGTTGAAATGTGTAGGTGTCTACAGTGGGTGCACATGGTTCACACTCAAGTTCAAGTGTAAGCCTTACTATAATAGGAGTATTCCCTGTTTAACGTGACCATGCCATCAAGACGATGCACCATTTAAACCTTAGCCTCCAAAATTTTTCTTATGACACTCAAGACCTAAGTGATTCATGATTTCTTTTCTGTAGAGACTTCTAACATAACATGACATGCTTACGAGCGATGATTCTTGCGTTGTCAGATACAGTTAATAACTTAGATACAGATATAAAAAACTTAAATTCTTAGTTTGCAAGCGAGAGGGAATTCTCCACTTGCCTTAAGGTGAAGCCAAAACTACCAGCAACAGCTAAGCGGTGCTAGCAAAGTCAAATGCTCTATTGAACCTGTTCAGGAATAATCGCAGACGATATTTGATACTTGACAAGCAGAAAACCATACGCTAACACAGACTGTTTATTTTGCAAAAAACACACTCAAGAGTAGATTAACAACCTTACCTCCCTCAAGTGTGAGGGGAGAGGAGTTACCACTAAGGATCGGGGACTTGGCGGCGCTTGGGAGACGAAAACCCTAAATCGGAGAGGGTTCTGGAGAGGTTCCACCACTAGGTCTGACGAGCGGCACCAGAAACATAAATAAATTCGGGATTAGACGATTATACGACGAACAGAAGGGGGCCGACGAAATTACGTCGATCGGAGAGCGAAAATCACCACGACAAATTAGGGCAAAACTGAAAACAAAAATTTTGGCGGAGTTCCTTACCAAAGGAGACCAGATCTGGGCTCAAGAATCCACGAGGAGGGGTTTCGAGCGAAACCCTAGGAGTCCCCTTGAAGTCCGCCGGCCGAAACAGAGAGGAAGAGGGGCTGACGACCTCTTTGGAGGAGGAGTCACTGCCGACCCTCGAAGCGGAGAAGGCACTGTCGGCCGGAGGAAGCGAGGGGGAGGGCTGCTGCCCTCACTGGCCGAAGAAGGAGGAGAAGAAGAGCGGCTCTTTGCTGCTGCCGGCGTCCAGGAGAGGGGAAGAAGGTGGCGGCTGGAGGCGGAGCACGCAGGAGATGGGAGCAGGAGAGTGTCACGGGAGCGGAATCGAGAGAGCGAACCCTAGCCGCCCGAGAGAGAGGATATCGGGAGAGGGTGGGGGTGGGGGGGGCTCAGCTGAGGTATTAAGGAGAGGAGAGGTCATTTCTTTTTTTAACCTCCTATTATTATTATGATTATTCTTTGGGTTATTACAATTTGGCTTTGCCTGTAGCTATTCTTGTAGCCGTTAGAGTTGGCCAAATAATCCATCAAATGAATAGTAGAAATATGGAACCAAAAAATGGATTTACCAATAGATGCTGTTAAGGAGAATATTGTGAAGCAACTCTCAATTCTTTTGAGAGTATATAGAGAGACTACTGCAGTTGTGAACTTACTAATAAGGGTCATGAATGATTAACAGAAACGAAGGGTGATTGCAACGAACTAGACATTTTGTACCAGTCTTGTAGCGAATAAAGGTCAGAGGTCTCGGTAGGAGTCAACATCGTCGGGAGGCGGAGGTGAACAAGAAGGACTCTCTCTCGCCTTTCTATCTTTCTACACACAAATTCCCCGGAGGAATAGTGATTCCCTCCAACTACTGCTTGTCATATGGTTATTCCGACCAGACTCATATTATAACTTGGTACTAGAGCTATCAGGTTTAAGGATCCTAGGATGATAGGGGCATCTTTAGACGAGTGGTCTACTAGGATTGATTGTTTGGAACCACGAGTGTTGCTTTACTTCATTTGGTTTGATGCCAGTGCTAACGTCTAGCCGCTTGTATGTTCTAGATCGCTGGTTCCTAAATGGGTACATCCCATGGACATAAGGCCGCGACGAACAATACCAATATTGTGCTGAGCATGATAAATTTGAACATGTTGCCGAATGACTTTTGTAAGATAGTGGCCGAGGAGGTGGTTGCGGTGCAGGTTACACATCCTTTAAGAGCTGTTGATAATGCCACTCCGCGCACTTCTGATGACAGTCGAGAACGTGGTTGGTGGCAACATATAGTACATCGTCTTGCATATACGAAGGAGCGCCATCTCCACTATTTCTGGAGTTTCCATCCTCCTTTTAAGGGAACTGGGACGCCCACTGAGGTCGAGGACCGGATCTTATGTATTAAAGAGCTGCTAGAGGCTACCGAGACCTTCGAGGATCGGAAGGTTTTGCTCTCCACATTCATGTTGGAATGTGACGATGTTCTGGTGGAATGAGGAGTTACGTGGGCCCTTTGTTGGATGCCTTGCGAGTTAGATCTATGGGAGAATTCTCTGCAGCGTTTCTGAGGTGCTATCTCCCTACTGCTACACGACTTGCCCTCCAGGACAAATTCCTGAGGTTTCAACAATGCGACCTGAGCGTGAATGCGTATGTATAAGAGTTCACCCTCCTGAGCCAGTATGTGAGTAATATCATTACTGGATGATGAGAAGGCTCATGGGTTTTATGAAGGCCTACTTGACAATCTTCGCCAACCGTTGATTGCAATGAAGAATGCCGGTTACTATTCTTGAATTGAGGCTGCAAGGGCCTTAAAGATGGATATTGAGCGCACCCAACGCCTTAGTGGGTTTGCGGCTAGCAGGGAGAGTCCAAGGCGTCTCAATCACAAGGAAACTCTATCAGTGGGGGGAAGTGGAAGGAAGCGCAAACCCAAGGCATATCAATTTGGATTGTTCTCTAACAAGAAAGAAGTTTCACCGTTTTTGGTCAATGAAACCCAAACCCAAGGCATATCAAATTTGGCTAAACAATAAACAACTAGCTGTCCAATTCATCTTGCATAGTTAATAAAATAGTAGGAAGAACTATATAAAATATCAGAAAGTTACACATTTAATTTTGTCCGTTTGATAAACACAGAATATAAAATATATATTGGCATTTTATTTTGAAATATAGTTGCGTTATTCTATCAAATAATTATCAAGTTAGAATAACACTAATATTGTGTAAACTATTCATATTTTAAGAATAATTTTTTATTGAAATAACTTATAATAATATTCAATCTCTTGTAGAGTAATCATGTACTTCTTGATTCTACTCACCTGAAAGCAGCTTCATATCTTTCTGTTATATCACATATCGAATGCTGGCATATCAGAAGCATAGTTTGATCCTTCTCCTGTGCTGCTGAATCAAGAAGTGGCTGATAACAATTGTAGTAATATTGTTGAAAGTTGAAATGATGCCATATGAAATCTTGCTGTGGTTGTTGAATTGTGTATGGAACTAAAACTCAATTTTGAGCCTATTCATATATATGCTTGTATTTTCTAAACAAAAAATATGTTCACTCAAGGAAATCTGCCGTTTTATGATACTCTTTGATTTAATACTGTTTATACAATGATTTTTTAATTTTTTTTTGATTGGTAGTTGATTATTCTATTTCCAGATATGGTATGACAATGTTCCTCACCCTAAGCTGGTGGAGTACAAGAAGGATCAGAATTGGGTGGTAAAATCTGATGACTTTCTTATTTTTCCTGGTGGTGGGACTCAGTTTAAAGAGGGAGTAAACAGTTATATTCAGTTTATTGAACAGGTATGCAGATAAAGTAAAGTTGAAAAGCATGTGGCATCTATGTGTTTTAAATTTTAAATATCTAGATCACATTTAGCAATCATTCTTATTTAGAGAATTATACATACAAGATACTATGAATTCTTTTTGAAGCCTTCTGGACTATAACTTTTCAGATTATTTATCTTGATATGAGCTCCTTGCTCACTGTATGAAAAAGGCTTCTATGTTTAATACATTTAAGACATAAATATCCTTGAAAAGTAGGAAAGGGATATGAAGCACATATACTTGCAATGACCTTACATATCGTATACAAAATCTTTCGAATTTGGGAAACTCTCATAAACTCCAGGAAACCATTCCTCAAAGTTCTCATAATGTTTTTTAATTTAAAATTATAGAAGTCTCGAAAACTCTGTTGGGTTTTCTATACATCATTCAAAATGACAGCATATCAAATATGCGCAGCGGAAAAGAACAAGAACAACCCTAAACAGTTCAAGGAACTTGTGATTTCATGAATCAAGAAAAAAAAAAGGCAACACATTGCAATACTGAAGGGGATTGAGTCAATACTCAACCAAGGTGCTCCACAACTGAAATCCCGAAGAATGGTCGTTGAGACCCAAGCGCAGAAATCAATCGGCGCCTCTACGGGAGTCTACACGAGCGTTGAAGAACCCTAGCTTCTTGTCGCACAAGAACTAGGTCGGAGAAGAAGAGCCCTCTACGTCTCCCACAGACTGCTAGGTCCGACGACAGGGAGAGGCGGCGGCGGTGGCGGGATCGACCAGTCGGAACTCTTCCGTCGGAACTTCACGGAACCCTTCCGTCTCTCTCAGAATCGCAAAAGAAAAGGATCGCTATTAGGGCATAAAATCGGGATCTATTTATACCCCTGTGAGAGAGAAAAGCTATCCGCACACCCACGACCAGAAATGGAGTAAACAGAATTCGTCGAGTGATCATGAATTCGTCGAGTGATCACAGAATTCGTCGAGTGATCATGAATTCGTCGAGCCATGAATTCGTCGAGAAACCATGAATTCGTCGAGCCATGAATTCGTCGGGCCATGAATTCGTCGAGAAACCATGAATTCGTCGAACCATGAATTCGTCGGGTTAGTCGAGTCAACATGGATTCGTCGAATTAACATGGATTCGTCCAGTCAACATGGATTCGTCGAATCAACATGGATTCGTCGAGTCAACATGGATTCGTCGAGTCAACGTGGATTCGTACATTCGACGAACTGAGGTAAGAGTCGTCGAGACATTCTCGACGACTCGTCTCGAAAACTTGCTAACACGCTCCATACAATATTCACAATACCTGTGGAGCATTCAGTTGACTCGACCCAACTCCAATAAGTCGTATGATTGGTCCTTCACTCATATCCAATATGAGTAAGGCCAACACAATTCTTCCTCCAACTTCTCCAAACACTCTTGTGTGTGACCCTATAGGCTCATATCGCGTTGGCAGTGAGACTAAATGCTTGATCACTTCCAGATCACCTTGGAAACACCAACAAACTCTTGGGTGTACTTCACTATACTCCCGGTTATGTCTGAGTAAACTAGAAAATTATATATATTGTGATGATATGAAGAAGGCTTGGCATGTGGAAGAAAAAATGCTAGATGGAGCAATGAGAGTCTATTTTAATATTGATTGTTTTAAAATTTGTTGTTGAGGTCATTATCAGAATCATAATATGTTGATTAAACTTCATAAATAGATTTTTTAACGCTAGGAATACCTTTAGCATTATAAATATAAGTACCCGAATCATGTAGATTAGGGATAACTATTTTTTAATGTTAGTGGGGCATTCGCCTACATAATACCTTTTTTGATTACATTTAAAGCATTTACAATCTTTTGAATTTTTTCTTAATGAAATTTTTTGTTTGGAAGCTGTTGTCATTTTGAAATTTTATTTTCCTATTTGGACTCCATTTTTTCTTGTAATTTTATAATTTTGTTTTTGTTCTGTCCGATACCTTGGTTTACAACCGTAATAGTGATTGGCATCTTCATCGTATTTAGTGAAAAAATTATAGCTAGAAGCCATCTGTTTTTTATTTTCTCATAAGCTTTAGCTTGTTCACAATAAACATCAAGGCCTCGCTCATTTGGTCGGAATTAGGGAATATTCCAATTCCGCTGTTCGAAGTCCAAAAGTTGGTAGGAATTGGACTTCACCTCAATTCAATAAGAATTCTGTTATGATCATACTCGGAAGTTGCCAGAGGAGTGGCCGGAGGTGGAGATGACGGTGGAGGAGATACTACGGAGCCTTGACTGTGGCTGCCTAAGCGGGGCTTGCTCGAGAGAGAGAGACACATCCAAGATCTCATTCAATGATGGGAAATAGACTATTTCATTGCTTACTAATACAAGGCGACACTCATTAGCCTGGTAATTTCCTCCGGTGCCGCCCTCAAATTGCTATCTGAAGTAGCGTTTAACAAAAAGCCGTCTGCTTCCTAATCTCCAACCGGCTCGTGTTCAGCTCAGTCTTGGCAGGAAGAAGAGTCTCGGAGAACTCGCCCTCTATAGCAGCGGGCTTACACACATCTATTAGATCCGAACCAACTATCGAGGCATTGACATCCTCTCCACCACCACCTAGATTCAAGTAATCCTGCACAACACGATTACAAGCTGTACCTTTAAGAATTTTGGAAGAACTCGTAGGAAGCGCCACAACCACAGAAGAAGGGCGATTTCTCACCGTAACTGACAAGGGTTCCTCGGCGCTACCTTCCAAAAAAGGAAGTCTCTCGTCGGGGGAATCAGTAACGTAAACAAAGGGTGGGGAAATTTTCGGAGTGGCGATTTTCTTGGCAACAGACGGCTTTCGTGGCGTCTTCACTTTCTTCACTATCTTCCCCTTGGAAGGGTCGACACCTGGCGGAGAAAGAGGAGACTTAAGCCGCCCCTGTTTAGCCATGAGGTCACCATAACCTGAAAATTGGTCCATTTGAAGGGTACTCGCTCTACCGGAGAAACATTTCGGTAAGAATCCTGTGAACAGAAAATAGATTGACCACAAGTATTTATAGGCTCTAGAGAAACCTTCAGGAGGAAAAAGGTTCTCGCTAGCAAAGGCGAATTTTCATTAGCAGAGGCGATTTCTCGCTGATAGAGGCAAGTTCTCGCTAGTTCTTGTTAGCAGAGGCGAGTTCTCGCTGATAGAGGCAAGTTCTCACCGGTTCTCGTTAGTAGAGGTGAGTTCTCGATGATAAAGGAAAGTTCTCGCTAATGAAGACGAGTACTTGTCCATTGGTTTTCGCCCACCCCTTAAGAGTTCAATAGGAAAAGACACTCATGAGATGGAATCTGCATCTCTAGAATGTTGTGGAAGGTGCTAGAACCCGCTATACCCATCTAGAAGCCCGGGCAGCCAGGAAAAAGGAGGCTGACCGTAGGGCAGATCCCATGCCTATAAATAGGACTGGAACTGTAGCAGAAAGAAGATCTGATGGATATCTCAAAAAAGGTCTGCAAAGTACTCGCTCTCCTTTCATCCGAATTCACAAATACCCCCGAGAATTCGCCAAATCCGGACCACCGACATTCGAAAACCCAAAATCCTGTCTCGCCACTCCTCAACTCGAGTAAACGATCACCTGGGGAAAAGGCATCAACAATGTTGTTCGCCAACCATCCTAATTTGAAGATCACGTGTTCGTTCTTTTGATGCAAAAAGTGTCTCAACTCCAGACCCACGAGGAAAATGAGATTGGTGGGGGGTACTGTGGGTGGAAGAATACTCTGGATTATGAATGCACAGAAGAGAGAAGGATGCCCAGGATGGTGAGGCCAAGTGTCACACAACGCGAACCCTTAGTTGTGCGTGATTTTATTGATTGAATTGGCAGTTACAGAGTTTGCATTCGGAAATGTTGCAACAAAACAAAGTTCGTCCATACTGTAGAGGGTAAAAATCTAGTTCGGCAAAAATTGCAGGCAGCTTGATGAGATTGTCCGATGCCTCTCACAATACTAATCACCCCTATTTAAACTAGTAGGGGCCTGCGCAAGGGAGTAGACTCAATAGAAAATTGTCCAGGTACAGGAGAAACGACCAGGTAACAAAAAATTAGGGCTATAAAAGGCAAAAAGTTGTTCGAGCTAAGAGATGGCTGTGCGAATTCACAAAAGGTACTCGCACGGGCTGTGAAAGGGGGTTGGGCATGCGCGAACTCTACTGGCGTGCTCGCGCGTACGAAAGAAAAAAATATTTTGCCAGTTATTTCCTTGGAGAAGGTGGTCGCCGAATTCCGAGTAAACATTTGCACACTTCACGAATATTTTCACACCTCAATCAAAGAAGATGATTATGTGATGATTCACATACGACCTGGGAAGTTCCCCTTGGGAATTGCTATGAGTTTGAGTGTTATGCGAATAGATCTAGCACTGCCTTAGAGAGTTTGAATAAAATTCGCATGAGCTTAGATATCACTAGGAATGTGAGTATTGATCATGTATTTTATGTAGAAGATTTGATTATAAATGATGAACCATCTTGTTGCTGGGGTCGTCAACTTGACACTTCATTACAGCCTCAACCACATCCTTATCCTAGCTCCATCCTTCAAAACTTCTTTACCTTCCACCTCTACATCAACTTACATCATTTATGGGACACTATATAACTTTAGCGGACGACCTTTAGTTTACACAACATCTACTGGTAGCTACATGATTGATGTGGCATCAGAGTTCATGAAACTACATTGATTCTTCTAGGCTTGCATCAGGAGCATGACAATCTCCATTCATCATAGGTGAATTCTTTTGAGCCCAGGAGATTAATGAAGATTGGCCACACCACATTTGGTTGATTTTCGTGATCAACATTTTTGGATCGTCAGATAGATGATCAGTTGCTGTCAACATGTTCGACGGATTTGTTATGTTTTTCTATATTCTTTATATTTTTGGGAGTAGTATTTTGAGAGTCATCAGATTCATTTACTCTAAATCCACCACTATATTTCTATCAGAGTTTTAGATTAAGCTTCGAGAGAATATAACTGACTAGAGTAGCTGCTTGGTCTAGTGAATGCGTCTACTCCCTTCTGGCCGTGCGACGCCGTGGGTCATTCCTCCTCCATGGGCTGATGTTTGGAGCTGCCGAACCACATCCATTCACTCCTGCAAGCCCCAAGCCTCTCCCTTGCATAATTTCAGCCTCCCTCTCCCTCCCAGTCAGCCACATACTCCAATTCCTCTCATAACAATCGCACCCCCTGTACGCCTACTGCCACCCTCATAGCCACCAAGATCAGTCTCTGCCAATAACCACCTACAGTGGCCTCGCCTGACCTCTTCGTCGCCTCCTAGCTCTATGTAGCCTGTCATAGATGCTGCCCAACCGCCCTCCCCTACCAAAGCTTCGACTCTCTCGTATAGCCCTCTTCCATCACCCCCACTACCTACCACTGCCCACTATACATGTCTTTGCTGCAAGAATCCCGGTCGAAAACCCTCCCGAAATCAAAATTCCCCTAATTTCCTAATTTCCCAAACCCTAGAAATCTCCCGCATCATATACTCTCTCCAACCGCACATTGTATCACATTTACGACCACTCAACCTCGCCTACAACATTCTACCTGTATCAGATCAGCTACTCAGGGAGTTTTCATTTTAGATTTCATTTCCTCACATTTTTATTAATGGCACCTCTTTGTTACTAGTGATATTTTGTTTTAGTTATTGTCTGTTTTCTTTTGATTGACGCGCATCATTTATTCGTCAACCTCTTCAATTTTTGTGCTCTTTCAATTAGTTTACAATTGTCAAGTGTTTACTTAAATTGAAAATCATGGTTAATTGTAATCAAATTGAAAATATTTGTTTTTTAATTAATTGTTGATGTAGATTGATCGCTCCTCATTTGAGTCATTTTTCATTATTGATGCTTTTGGATCGTTAGAAGGCTGATCAGAGTATGTGAGTTTGTCAGGATACTAAATTTGTTTGCATCGCTTGCCTGTCACCTATATCTGCTGTGTTATATTAAAAATACGGCCTCGTTGTTCACATCACTATTTTGCAGTTATTTACGTAGAATATTTGATATTTTTTTGATTATTTTGATATTTGTGTTTTTATTTTGTTACTTTCTTCGTGCTTCTTTCTACAAGCCAATGCATTGTTTGGTCGTTAAATTTGTTTGGAAACTAATTGTCTTCAAGATATATATATATATATTGTTTGTTTCTATAAGATATAACTGGCAGCAGTATGTTCTTGAAAGAGAACTTATTATCTTATTTGTTGGATAATTTAGACTTTGCCTGCTATTGAGTGGGGTAGACATACAAGAGTTGTACTGGATGTTGGCTGTGGTGTTGCAAGCTTTGGTGGGTACTTGATGGATAAAGATGTCATCGCTCTTTCTTTTGCACCAAAGGATGAGCATGAGGCTCAGATACAATTTGCTCTTGAGCGAGGGATACCAGCTGTCCTGTCAGTTATTGGGACCCAACAACTCCCTTTCCCTGATAATGCATTTGATTTAATTCACTGTGCCCGTTGTAGGGTGCATTGGGATGGAGATGGTAAGTATGGCCTGTTCACCTAATTGCACGTGCTTATAAGGTATCTCTCTGTGTCATTAATAATCTTATCCTTTTACTAACCAATATTTTCAATTGTAGGTGGAAAGCCATTAATAGAGCTTAACAGGATACTTAGGCCCGGGGGCCATTTTGTTTGGTCTGCAACACCTGTTTATCGTGATGACCCAAGAGATCGGACTGTCTGGAATGGTTAGTGCATGTCTCTTTCATACCTTTTTTTTGAATACATGGATTTTTCAACAAAACTAGTTTTTGCTGATTGCTAAAGAAAAAAGTTCATATTGTTAGTTACATGATACATTCAGGAAAAGATATAACTGCTAATTACTAAATATGGTATTGGTATGGAAATTATTTGAAGAAATTATTCTATAAAACTACAATCATATAATCGTAATTGATCAATAATTGAACAAATAATATGATAAGCCCGAGAAGGGTAGATTAATGTTTACCCTTACAGCAGAGAATGTCCCTTCATTCAAAATTCATTATTAGTTACTCTATTTAGAGTATTGTTATGTATTGCTTTATTTTCCTTTTATTCCCATTTGCATTGCTATTTGTATATGTGACCCCCTCATTTAAATAGGTCAAGTGATCATCTCTTGGTATAAGAGCCCTGGATTAGCCCTTCCTAACGCTTATCACTCATCCACTCGTTGTCGATGTTCAACCAATTATCTATCCGGTAATGATTTGACTCCTGTGAAGCCGAAGCCACCTCTTTCCCTTCCCCGTCAACATCATGGCCATCCTTGGCCGACCTTGGGCATTCATTGGCACTGGTTGGTGCTCCATCTATTGTTGAGACTTCTCTCCCTCCATCATGGTTAATTTCTCCCTCCGAGATTGAGGCCGATTAACACTACTGCATCTGCTTATTTTTTGTCGCTTTCTTGGCGGTCTTCATCACTGTCGATCGCGTTTCCCGACTCTATCATATTGGGCTCGCGTTGCAATTCACTAATGATGTATTGAGACCCCTATACATCTGAAAGGTTCCCTGAAAGTTGTAGGAAGATACAAGCTACTTCTTTTGTCTGTATCAGATTCCTATTGGGTTTCGATATGAATCCCGATTCACTATACATTAATCAATACTGTAACACCCCAAAATTTCTAAAGTTAGATGTGGGGTGCATTTAGCAATATGGTGTGCAGATAGAACTGCTGGGTGTGTGGATAAAGGCCCTGTGTCTGCGGATAGTGGACCTTTTAGGTTAAAACTTAAAACCTAAAGCCCCCACTCTCTCCCAACCGAGCAGCCCGACCATTCCCCCTCCTTTCGACAAGCGAGCGACGGCACCCCCTTCTCTCCAGATCGATCTCCCTCGCGTGCAACCGACAAGCTTCCCCTTTCGATTTCTCTCTCTCTTCACGCGGTTAGGGCTGTCACCCGGAGGAAAGCCAACCTCCCTCTCTTCGCACATACAACAAACCGAGATCTCCCAGTTCTTCTTCGCCGTCGCCAAGAGTTGCAAGCCGCCGGAGTTCCTGGTCGCCGCCGCCGTCGTGTGTGAGGAGGAAGGAGCCGATCTCCCTACTTGTGAGCCCTTCTTAGGTCTTTTGTCGCCTTGTCGGAGCTTCTGCCGAGAGATGCTACTCGATGTCGTCGAGAGCTAATTTGCCTGTGTTGATTTAGGCCAAGGAGAAGGTGTGCCAACCTATGTTATGAAAGGCACGTCTCAGGCGCACAACCCCCCGCCTCTGCAAGGCAGAGGCGGGTGAGGTGCCTCCGGCGCACCCGAGGCGCGCCTAGGCGCACTTATGCGCCTAATTCACTGAAATTCAGTGAATTGGGCGCCTAGGTGCGTCTCAGCTGCGCCTCGGGCACGCCTGAGGCACCTCGCCCACCTCTGCCTTGCAGAGGCGGGGGGCTGTGCGCCTGAGGCGCGCCTTTCATAACATAGATCGGCACACCTTTGCCTCAGGCGCGATTTCCAGTGAATCCTAATTCACTGATTTTTTTCATTTTTGCGCCTCTCGTGCCTCAGGCGCGCGAATGCACCTTGCGCCCAGGCTCCAGGACTCCTTTGCGCTTCAGTGCGCCTTGCACCTTTAATAGCATAGGTGCCGACCATGTTGTCTTGCCGAGCTTCACTGGAGCCTGCTATTGTGGAGGAATCAAGCCTCTGCTGTTAAGGCTGATGGGTTCCTTTCCCTCTACCTTTGAGTGGCCGAAAATGACAGTTTTTCCAATAGACTCACCGAGCTCTTGGATGTGTACTCGATTAGGGTTTGCAAAGAAATCTGTCGCCTTGAAGAGGTGTGACCGAGGTCCGTTGTGAAAGGTTGATTAGAAACTCGATCCGAAGAGGGAACCGCGCCTATCTTTGCTATGGAACCAAAACACGCGCCAAGAGTAACATCTCTTTTGCCCGGTCTTAGGACCGTTATTTCCGTATTTTTGTGCATGTGTTTACTTTCGTGCAATGAGAGTCGCCTCACGTCGTTTCGGTTGAGAATGGGGACTCCTCCAGGGCGTGGGATTGCGACCCCGACGTATGTTGTGTGAGCTGCACGTAGAGTCTCTCTCCCGCTATGCGATTTTCTGCCTTTACTTTGCTTAGGAGGGCCACCTGTCTCTAATTGGACGCGGTGTGTTTCCCTCGGTTTATTGCGAACCTCCGAGTCGATTGTGTCCGTCCCCGACATAATTGTGCATTAGTTATCTGACGCGCGAGTCTGCGTTTAGGCATGCTGTGTGAAGCCTACCCATGACGATAAACCCAGATCGGTGATGTTATGTGATGTGCATTGCGATTAGCCCTAGCTGTGCTAACGGGAATGCCCCGTGCTGTTCGTCGTAGTGTTTGCAGGAATCTGTGGGTTTTCTTCATAGAGGCCCGGTAGAACGACGAGTTTTGAGGATTTTCGGAGGACGAGCGAGTTTCACGTCCCCTTGTAGTTGCGTTTATAAGCTTTCTTAACTTTCGACGCATTGTCCATGTAATTTAAAGTCGCGTAATGCTACGCTTGGAATCTATGTCAGAAGGCTACGCTTGGAATCTATGTCGACGCATTGTCCATGTGATTTCCGACTGACACACCTCTGGTGGATTTCAGAGTGGGCCTGTCCTGGATGGCTGGATCGTTACTAAAAAGTGTACTTTGGAAGGCGTGGGTGATGAGTCCCCCCTTCGTTCTTACTTTGGAAGGCTACGTCTGGTAGATTTCGACTGACACACCTCCGGCGGATTCCGCAATGGGTCTGTCCCAGATCGTTACTAAATGGTGCACTTTGGAAGGCGTGGGTGATGAGTCCCCCCTTCATTGTTACTTTGTAAGGCTATAGGTTTGGTGAATTCCGACTGACACACCTTCGGTGGATTACGGAGCGGGCCTGTCCTGGATCGTTACTAAAAGGTGCACTTTGGAAGGCGTGAGTGATGAGTCCCCCTTTCATTGTTACTGTAGAACAGAGCAAAAGCTTGTATATTTCTTCAGTGTATAAATACAAGGAGGAGTACATATATATAGGAGGGAGAAAGAGAGAAGAAATCCTATACAAGATATGGGAGTTTGGGACTAAAGAAGAGAAGCAAAGATGGGCCCAAATACCCCTCTACATGAGTTTTTCCAACACTCCCCCGCAAGATGGAGCGTACAAGTCGTAGGAGCCAAGCTTGGACATGCATTAATATAAGAGAGTACTGGATAGGGCCTTTGTGAGAACATCTGCCACTTGTTCGGTACCCGGAACATGTTTTAACTCTAGCTTCTTCATTTCAACTTTCTCCCGGACGAAATGACAATCTACTTCAATGTGCTCTGTTCTTTCGTGAAAGATCGGGTTCTTGGCAATGTGTATAGCAGCTTGACTATCACACAAGAGGAGAGCTGGTGAAGGAAGTTTTACACCAAGGTCAGTCAGGAGGCTCTCAAGCCATGTGAGTTCAGAGACCACAGATGCCATTGCCCGGTATTCTGCTTCAGCTGAAGATCGCGCAACAACAGCTTGTTTCTTACTTCGCCAGGTAATCAGGTGTCCTCCAAAGTATGTGCAAAAACCACTGGTTGACCGTCGATCGTCCAGGGACCCAGCATAATCAGCATCAGAGTATACCATTAATTTTGGAGTTGAAGATGATGCTTTATAAACCAGTCCCTGACCAGGAGCTGTTTTGAGATATCTAAGAATTCTTTCGACGGCCTGAAGGTGAGATCTTTGAGGGGAGTGCATGTATCTGCTGACCATACCCACGATAAAGGATATATCAGGTCTTGTGACCGTTAGATAGATTAATTTTCCAATAAGACGACGATAGTATTCTGGGTTCTGAAGTAGCAGATCTGAGTCGGAGGCCTGAGCACACAGTTTGTGATTGACATCCATTGGAGTGTTAGTTGGTTTGCAGCCTGAGTATCCCGCATCATGAAGAAGATCGAGACAATACTTTCGCTGAGAGAGGACAAGGCCATCTGGTCTTCTGACGACTTCCAGACCCAGGAAGTAGTGAAGGTGACCCAGATCTTTTGTCTGAAAGACAGAGCTAAGATGTTGTTTGACCGTCTGTATTCCTTTTGCGTCGTCTCCAGTAATAATGATGTCATCCACATAAAGCAAAAGAATAACTGTTCCTGTTGCCTGTTGGCGAGTGAACAAGGGGATGTCTGCCGAGCTTCGAGTAAAGTCAATCTGCCGAAGAGCCTAGCTGAACTTGTCGAACCAGTTTTGAGGTGATTGTTTGAGACCATAAAGAGACTGCAATAGACGACAGACCAGAGACTCCCCTGTGGTCTCAAACCCGGGAGGTTGCTCCATGTAAACAATTTCATGGAGATTGCCGTTAAGAAATGCATTCTTAATATCCAGCTGAAATAAGGGCCACCGACGATGTACAGCTACGGAGATAAGCATACGAACAGTGTTGAGTTTAGCCACCGGCGAGAAGGTCTCTTCATAGTCAATACCCTGTTGTTGAGTGTAGCCACGAGCAACCAAGCGAGCTTTCAGCCGGTCAATTGTTCCATCAGGGGCATGTTTGATAACAAAAACCCATTTACACCCAACTGGCTTCTGTCCTGGAGGACGAGGTACTAGAGTCCATGTCCTGTTAGCCCAAAGAGCAGCCATTTCTTCCTTCATGGCGGCACGCCAGCCAGGATGTTCAGAGCCTCCTGTACAGAGTTAGGAATAGCAACTGTGGACAAAGAGGTAGCAAGTGTCTGAAGTTGGGGAGAGAGGCGATGTAGGGAGACATAGTTCGCCATAGGATGAGCAGTGGATTCTGTTACCGGATCAGGTAGACGCGGAGTACCCGAGGTCGAGGCCGACTGCGTAGGGGCAACGAGAGTAGGAGTGCGGCGAGAGTAGACACGGATAAGAGGTGGCTTGTAGGAGGCAGGAGCAGGAGATGGAGAAGGAAGAACCGGTATGTGAATGAGAATGATAGGTCATAGGACAGGCTTTGGGAGAGGTGCTGGTGTAAGTGTGGGTACGGGAGCAGAGAAGAATGGTTGGTCCTCCCGAAAGGTGACATCAGGCGACACAGAGACCTTGCGGGTGGTAGGGGAATAGAAAACGTAGCCCTTCTGTGTACGTGAATACCAACGAAAATTTGCTTGGCCGCCCTGGGATCCAGTTTGTCCGTAGACGGTCCCAGAATATGAACGTAGCACGTACACCCGAAGATTCGAGGTGTGAGGGGAAAGGCCGGAGTGGAGGGAAAGAGGAGGCTGAAAGGAGTGGCATTGTTGAGGACGGAGGATGGAAGACGGTTAATGAGAAAACATGCTGTGGAGACCGCAAAGTTCCATTACACTTTGAGAACGTTCATGTGAAGCATGAGAGAGCGGGCAACATCAAGCAAGTGCCGGTTCTTCCGTTCAGCTACACCATTTTGCTGTGGGGTGTAGGGACATGAAGTCTAGTGAATAATCCCAAACTTAGAACATAAATTTGCAAACTCGTTGCTTGTGTACTCGCGAGCATTATCGGTTCGTAGAGTTTTGATGGTAGTGGAGAATTGTGTGCGAGTTTCGAGGAAAAATGCCCGAAAGACACGAGGGTGCTCAGAGCGATCACGAAGTAAGTATAACCAAGTAACCCGAGAATAGTCATCAATAAATGTGAGAAATATCGAAATCCATACATCAAAATGTAAGAGATCAAAAGGAGCAGAACTCCGAGTACAATGTGCGGGAAAGGAAGAACGGGGCTGTTTGCCCAAAATACAAGAATCACACTTAAAAGCTGGAAAAGATACATCTGGAAGTGCCTTCTGGAGGACTGGGAGGGGAGCATGTCCAAGACGCTGATGCCACGCAGCAGAGGAGACGGATGAGAGGATATTGGGAGAGTCGTCGAGAAGGTAGAGCCCGTTACGCAGTTGCCCCTTACCAATGTTAGTCCACGCCCGCCGATCCTGTATCAGAAAAGAGGAGGATGTAAATGTTAGGACGCAGTCCAGGTCAGTAGTAAGACGGCTAACAGAAAGCAAGTTGAACGGTGATCCCGGAACATGAAGAGCTGAGCGGAGAGAGATGGAGGGACTAAGAGAGAGGTCAGCTGCGCCGGAGACCGGAGCTGTTTCCCCATTGGCCACGGTGGTACACTTCGGATGAGGAGCATTTAAATACTTTGGTGGCTGTAGCGAGGTGATATGATGAGTAGCACCAGAGTCCACTATCCAGCGTGGACTTGTTGACAGACAGGTTATACTTGGATCGGAGATGGAGGAGACGGAGGCGACGGAGGCAGGTGGGGACATCACCCCTTGAAGCTGTTGGAGCTGTAGGCGGAGAACATCAAGATCGCCGCGGGAGGCCGAGGGGCTGTCTTCAGCAACAACGGCAATTGGACGAGGAGGATTACCAGACTTCCGATAGCAGGTCGCCTCAAAGTGGCCATCTCGCCCACAGAATGAACATTTTGGTCGAGAACGACCACCACGTCCCCTTCCTCGAGAGGCCGAACGTCCACCACGAGCCGGTGGAGGCAGAGGAAGTAAGGTAGCAGGAGTGTGCTGAAGAAGGGCTGGTGAGGAAATAGCCGGAGCTGCCAGAGGCGCCGAGGTTTTGAGGAGCATGAAACACACATCTGAGAGGGAAGGAGTAATGGCCGAGGCCAGAACCTGATTTCGGATGCTTTGTAGGTGTGGAGGAACACGATCCATGATCATAGCAATGCTGACAGCCTTCTTCTGAGCTCTTTGAGTAGCATGATCATTGGTCGATGGTTGATGCTGCATCCATGCTTTAGCTAGTCTTGGTGCGAGCAACGAAGGAGATCATGTTCTCAGCTCCATCCGTATCTAATGCCTGAAGGTCCGTGATGATGTCGTAGAGATGTTGAAGGCTGTCCTTGCCCGAGTAGAGGGAATGAAGCTCATCCCACATAGCTTTAGCCGTCTCGTGATACATCACCATTTGGTATGACTCTCCATCCATAGAGTTGAGAAGCCAAGTCTGAACTCGACCGTCATTCCTGAGCCAGTTTTCCGTAGGAGGGACTGGAGGTACTTGGGTGAGATGACCCAGAAGTCCTTTAGACTGAAGCACTCGCCGGACCGAGTATACCCATTGGATGAAGTTTACTTTGCCAAAGAGAGAGATTGTGGTGATACGCAACTCATCACGAAGTTCTGGTGGCTGATCCAGGCGGTCTGGCTGAGGAGGAGCAGGCACTGTGGTGGAGTCCACAGATGATCCCATTGAAGGAAAAAAACGGGAGGGGCAAGAAGACCTGGGCAGACCGCACGGTCTGCTGAAGAGAGGCCGACAGCGAGCTGAGGAGCAAGAGGAGACCGACACACTTGAGGAGCTGCAGGCCGCTGAGGAGACCGACAACGAGCAGGAGGAGACCGACACACGAGTCCGCTTTGGCGTTCCTCATAATGCGGTTATTTAGGTAGACAACGCTTGCCAATTGCATCCTCATGCAACTCTTGTATGGCTGGTGAATAACTCCTTATTCGCATCCATCATATGGTGCATGCCAACCCTATGCCTCTAGGCACTCAACCTTTGAGGTCACCTAGTTAAGTTAGACCCGATGTCGACAGTGGGATATCACAATTATCCGCTCGCACCCTTACCAAGATAGATTAATGCACATTGCTTTGGCAAGCCCACACTTCATCGATCGAGGCAGGAAGAGTGTCATCCATCGGAAGGCATCCGAACACTTAATATTTGATGAAGGGATTTTAATTTTTAATAATAGGTTAACACTTAACCATGATCAACATTTGATCAAAGTGCACATCAACAGAAAAACAATTTTCTAAAATCCACATGCATCCCTTATGTGCACAACATAAGACTATCAACCTTTGATAGACGAAAGGGCTAAATCTGGACATTTAGAACTCTTCCAAATCTTCAGATTTACATGCATTGGACAAAGACAAAGACAACTCGACTTAAAGCAGTAGACAAGCTCGTCTCTCATTGTTGGATTCAAAATCCAAAACAAAATAAGGGTTCATTAACCACTTGAGGGACGGTTACTGCTAAGGAGACAACAATTTCTAACAATTAGAAATTACCACGAAATCCAGACGTTCCTGGCGGGGTCTTAGGGGCAGAGCCCCTAACGGGGTCCAAGGGGCAGCGCCCCTGGCGGTGGTCTCGCTGACCGATCAGCGAGCGGGGTCAAGGGGCAGAGCCCTTGCGGGGTGCGGGGCAGAGCCCGGACCAAAATTTTGAAATCCCACCACCAGAAACCACACAAAATCACATCAAATGTGATATTCCAAGAAGAAATCTTGACATTTAGAACGCTTCCAAATACCTAGATTTGCACGTACTGGAATAACCAAACTTCTGAAACAACATTCATGACCGGAACCTAGCTCCGATACCACTGTTGGGTTTTTCTACAACCATACATCGTATGTAGGCGCAACGGAAATAAACAGAATAACCCAAAAGAATTTGGATCGGGCCATGAATATTGAATCAAGAAGTTAAGAAAATTGCTAGGTATGAAAATTACCTTTGCGGAGTTGGATCAAATCCAACCTAGATGCTCCAAGAAGATAAGAATCCTGTCGGCGGCAAAGAGAGTTCTCACGTAGAATTATGTCTACGTCTCTACAGCAGTCCACACGAGCCGGGAGAACGCCAAGTCACGTCGCACGCAACTCGGAAGGGAGAACAACTGCACCTTGCACTTCCACGGATTTGCTAGATCCGCTTCAGGAAGAACAGAACCGACGACAATCGTCGGAGAGGAGGTCGGCGGATGCGAACGGGGCGGCGGAACTCCTTCCGTCTAGGGTTCGGGCGGAACTCTTCCGTCGATTGGATTCTTATCTTCTTGGAGCATCTAGGTTGGATTTGATCCAACTCCACAAAGGTAATTTTCATACCTAGCAATTTTCTTAACTTCTTGATTCAATATTCATGGCCCGATCCAAATTCTTTTGGGTTATTCTGTTTATTTCCGCTGCGCCTACATACGATGTATGGTTGTAGAAAAACCCAACAGAGACCGCTGGGAAGAGGCCGCAGGAACTGTGGCTAGTGCAGACCACTGGAGGAGGCCGCACCCTTGAGGAGGTCGCACGGCTAGGTGCAGACCACTGGAGGAGGCCGCAGACCACTGGAGGAGGCCGCACACTTGAGGAGGTCACATGGCTAGGTGCAGACCACTGGAAGAGGCCGCACTTGAGCAGGGAAGATGCAGGCCGCACGGGAGAGCGTCTCAGTCCGCGAAGAGGTCGGCGGGAGGAGGTCGCATGCGCTTAGATTGCTTGGTGCGATCTCAGGAGGAGCAGCAGACCGCTAAGGAGGTCGCTGAAGAGCTCGGCAGAGGGACGAGACCGCTGAGGAGGACGAAGGAGACCGCAGAGATCGGCAGAGGAGATCGGATGAGGAGACCGGCAGAGGGCAACTAGGCCGCTCGAGCGCAGGCGGGCCCCACGGGTCAGACTGGTGACGCCTATAAGACGGCGGAGGAGAAAGAGGCGAGGTGGAAGCCACGAGCAGGAAGCGGGTAGGGAGGGGAACCGCAGAGCCGCTGTCTGAAATGGCGGATTGAGGGAGCAGCGGGTAGAGGTTCGAGAAGGCGGTCTGATCAAACCAGAATTAATGAGCAGCTGCGGCTAGCCATGTAGAATGACGCCCTCTCTGATCGGAACCTAGCTCTGATACCATGTAGAACAGAGCAAAAGCTTGTATATTTCTTCAGTGTATAAATACAAGGAGGATTACATATATATAGGAGGGAGAAAGGGAGAAGAAATCCTATACAAGATGTGAGACTAAAGAAGAGAAGCAAAGATGGGCCCAAATACGGGTCCTCTACATGGGCTTTTCCAACAGTTACGTTGGAAGGCGTGGAATTATGAGTCCTCTGTCACTACGTTCGAGGACGCATGTCAAGTTGGCCCCCCTATCGCGTTTGCTATGATGGTTGTAGGTTTGACCCTCTTGTCGCTACGCTTGAGAGCGTGGGGTAGACTAGACCGTTGTCACTCCTTGTAGGACAGTTGTGAGATTTGTCCCTCCTATAACTTCGATTGTTGACGAAAGGCGATCTCTTGCTTCGTATCACGGTTGTACTGATGCGCTTATCTTTAAAGATTATATCGTGCGTTTTCGATGTGTCCACGACGCGTGCATGATGTTTTGGAAGGCGACGCTTAGTGTGCCCCTTTGTTCTTTGCTTTGTATATTTTGGTGTTTCGTGCGTACTTGCGGGAGAGCGATGTACTCGCCCCAGAGTCCGCTAAGATGGCCGTGGGGAGGGGTCGTTATGTTGTGTTAGTCAGCCCCATGCTGACCTTCATTTGCCTCCTGTTTGTTCTTGGTTTCAGGTGGCGTAGTTCGTAGCGGAGTGTAATGGGTCGCAACCCATGTGTTGCTGAGGAGCTGGAGACTCTTCTCTCCCCTATTTTGACCTCCCTTTTAGTATGTCAGTTTTTCTATTTGAAAGCCATGTAAGGCCCTAAGGCCGTGTACTTTACTTTCAGTACTTTATTCCTACTAGTTGTGGACATTCGGGCCCCATTTATTTGAGCTTTTCTGAGCTTCCGTTGCAGTTTCGAACTCTGAGTTATTTAGTTTTCCTGTTATCAATTAATAACATTTTAGGTTTGAGGATTTTGTATGCCGTGGGGCGCCTGTCGGAGCCATGCAATATTCTATTTGCAGACCAGGGCTATTTCAAATACCATGTTCAACTTCGGGCTCCTGATCCTTTGAAGGCCTCGTTCTACTTTTTCCTATTTTATCATCTCCACTTTCTAGTGGCTATGGGTTCTTCGTCAGACGCATCTTCCACTGTAGCTCCAACACTATTTTCTGTTTCGCAAAATTCATGAGGAGCTTCATATTGCTATTCTCACGCTCTTTGCCAATATTGTGTAAAACCTCTGACAAAACACATGGTGCCGACTTGTTGGTTTTATTAGGTGAACATGAAGACACAACACATTCAAAAAAGCAAAAAATGCTTTACCAAATTGGCCGATATAATACTCGATATTAAAATATAGTGCAATATTTCAAAATCATGTATTAATTTAAATAATAAAAATCATAAACCTTATTTCATTTCTTTCACCGTTAGCCACTTGGTCCTATCCCTTGTGCTCTCTTGCGATAAGTTCTTCTTTGCTCTCTTTCTCCCTTGCGGTTACCTCCTCTCTCGCTCTGTCCTCCATTGACAATGTAACACAGCCCACTTCCGCATCGTGTGGTATTGTTCGCTTTGGGCCCACGGCCCGCACGGTTTTGTCCTCAAAAGGCCCCTCACAATGGGAATGCGTGGCTCTACTTTTTAGCCACCAGGATCTCGTTCACTTCAGACGATTTGGGACTAACCCGTGGCATCCAACCCAATTCACGACACTAGACTTTTGCGTTGCACGTGCTCACCACCCGTTACAGTTGCTCCGCCCTCCAACCTAGCTCACACCTTTCTCTGAAAGCCTACTCTGATACCAAATTGTAGCATCCTATTTCCGCATCGTGCGGTATTGTGCGCTTTGGACCACGACACAACACGGTTTTGTCCTCAAAAGACGCCTCACAATGGGAAGACGTGGCTCTACCTTTTAGCCTCCAGGATCTCATTCACTTCAGGCGATTTGGGACTAACCCAGGTCATTGGGGGAACCTTCAGCTTGGACACAAAATAACGACAATGGAGGTACGCGATGCAGGACAAAACATCAGACAAGCCACCGGGAGAAATTCCAAACCGGGGACATAGCCACACACGGCGCAGACCCACACATGACGCAGGACCCACACACGACGTGGACTCATTGGAAATCGGTCAACCAACATCATCTGCACGCACAACATGCAGAAAGGAACCAACGAAGTGGAGCAAATCATCAAACGGGTGATCGGGGATAATCGGTCAGAGATAATTTGTCAGAGATAATCCGCACAAAAGACGGTCTCACACTACACAGTCCCGCACGACACGATCCAATGCGGCACAACCCACTAAGATTAGAACTCCAACATAAATCGCTTCTCCAATATACGACCAATCGAAAGAAATATGAGAAGACGCAAACAACATACAACATTAGTCTGGAGGCCGTGTGGGACTAAGACGAACAACGGGAAAGATCATTTGAGTCGCTCTCATCCCAAACACTCCCACACGTGAAACACGTGAAGAAAGACATAGCAACCTAACAAGAAAATGACTCATAAAAAAACAAGGAACAAGATACTAAAAAAACTTCATCTTTCGGCTTGATCAGCAGAGTAGAGCTTCGACAGCGGCAATGAACAACAAATAGAGACACCGACAATAAGAGAGATCGATGGAGGAGGCAGCAACATCGGACAAAGCATCCTCGAGATCTGGCTAGAAGCAGAGGAGCCAGCGGAAGAAGATTGAAACAGAGCCGACGCTGTCGAGATGGAAGCAGGGATCTGCGAGATCTGATAAGAACTCAGACAAAGCATTGGAGGCGTCGATGATAGCGCGCAGAGAAAAGCGACAGAGCAGGCGTCGACTATAACAGAGAACGATGATGGAAAAAACATTGTGGACGTCGACGGAAGCACCAAAAAAGGGTGCTCGATCTCAGCGAAGGAGGAAGACCATCTACTCGTGAACCCAGAGCCGCTCCCGTCGATGGAATCAGACGTCCATTTCGTCGACGGGAGCGGAGTTGCTCAACGGGAGAGGCGACAACGCAGTCGACGGGATCACGGCTACGCACAGACGGCGGAAGCAAGAGGTAAAAACATGAGCTAACACGGGATTAGGGCGTTACATGGCGAGAGAAATTTTAACTATGCTCTGATACCATGTTGTAAAATAGAAATCACAATAGATGCTTTATTCTTTCACATAGGGGGCTATTTATAGTATGACAAGAGACTCTTAAACACAGACAGACTATGTGGGACTAAACCCAATTACTACTAAAAACACTAATAGACCAACATTGCGCGACATTTCCAACACTAATCATTAGGAATCGAACTCTCTTCCTTCTCCAACTCTTAAAATACTTTCATATGTCAAACTTAGGTTGTACATTAATATAGAAGCCACAAACACGACAATGACTTCTCTTTAAAACAAAATCTGTTAAAAATGTTGACATGACCTCTGATACAGTCGTGCTCTTGGTCGTGTTCACCTACATGGCTATTTACACGGCCATGCCAGTATTACGATAATGAAGTGGCCTTTCTAAAATGATGCTATATTCTGAGGCTCCGCACTATGTTGTTAAAGGCGCACCTCAGGCGCGCCTAAGGCTCCATGCTCAACAGGCTCAGAGGCTTGCGCCTTCGAGCGCCTTTTTTGCGCCTTTGGAGTATAAAAGGCGCGTCTGGGAGCGATTTCTATTGCAAATTTTTTTTCCCAAAAGAAAGAAAGAAATAATGTAAGAACTCAATATTTTTTGCATGATTTAGTGTTTGTGAAACATAATCGAGTGTTAAGACTTAGATATGATGCAAGTTACCACATTAATTCTATTTTTTAAGAGTTATAAATGATAGTAATGATTGATTAATGAGTAGAATAGATGAAAAATCTGATCAAGAAGATGAACTTATATTTGATGTTTATTTTTTAAAATGAATGTGGTTGCGCCTTGCCTTCATCAGGCGCGCGCCTGCGCCTTGAGCCTTGCGCCTAGGCTCCAAGACCCCTTTTGCGCCTTGGTGCGCCTTGCGCCTTTTATAACTAAGGCTCCGCACGAATCAAAAGTTATGGCCATCATAATGAGACGTTGCACACTTCAATGCTCACAGCTTGACATATTGGGCATTTTATCTGTGTCAACTAATTTTGGTTGTGTTGGTTTTCACATGGTCTTGTAACTGTCTAGAACTTCCTCATGCAACATCAAAGGAGTATATGACTGTGTACACGACCGTGTGTAACCCCATATGCTCTCCAAAATGGCTCAAATCTTCTGCAATTTGTTCCAAACTTGTGGTGGGCGCATCCAATCCTTGCATAATCTAACTACTTGCATTAGAACATAACATTGTATCAATTTTTGCATGAAATAAGTATGAAATGACTTGTATAAATGGGATTTAATGTGAAGCATTAATAATGGTATTAAATGGAATCATAGTGAACGATAAAAATTGTCTGATCATCACACTTAACAAAATAGAAAATACATATAATAAATACGAAAAAGTAAGAAAAATTTGTTAACTTCATTTACCGGTTTGAAATCATTCAAATAATGATCTTATAACTATCTATGAGGAGAATCGTCCCTCAGTGAATCCTAATATACCTCTTTGAATGATGCTTATGATCTCTATTTATTTTCCACGGCATAGAAGCATTAATCTTTGAGGAATGGAGATTATCATGATCCTAGTGCAAGTCAGGTGCGTATCGATGTAGATCCTTAGATGCCACCCTAGTATTATCACTGAATGGGTGCCCTCTCTAATGTATTACATACAATGCTGCAGATCCATCTTACATTGTTACGATTGCGTGATGCAGAGTAGATGTAGTGCCCTCAAAATGTCATCACACTACTTAGGACGTTAATGGCATCGCAAGAGATATAATCTATTAGTGAAGGGGACGGTGAAGCTAAGGTAAGGGTGTTGCTAAGGCTGTTGTGGATGTCAGACTGAGGGCCAAAATAACTATTTGACTCATAATCTTAAGTCAAATCCTCTACACTCACTATAGGATGAATACTAATATTCCTAGAAATATCAAATTTATAAAAATTTGACTTAATCTCCTTCAGGATTATGTATGGACCTATTCACTTAACACTCAATTTCATAGCAATTCCTAATGGAAACCTCTCTAGTCAAGTCCGAGTCATCACCATATCACCTTCTTTGAGTTTATGCTCTTTTCCATGATGATCCATGTAAATGTTAATATTTCATTATTTAATGTATTATTATATCAAATAATATCACGCATAACGAACGACTGACTAAGTAGATTCATTAGGATGTGACTATAGTGTATGTATTGGAAAGGGTAACTCATCAAGAGGCTCATCATGCTGTGTATCAAAAAATTGTTGGTCATGCAACAAACATCCAGATGAATTCCTGAGACATCATTTGTGTCCTCAGACGCAGGTGAGGTGGCCACTACCTACTCATCTCTAGACACTCGGGACTCTGGAACTGACTCATGGACATGGCATAAGGAGACTTCAAAGATCATGTATTTGTAGACGAGTTTTCATATGATTCTTATTATTGCCGCGATCTCTGGGTTTGGTCGGGATACGATAATATTGCATCGCCAATAATGTGTGACATCGCGTTTCTAAAGCCATGGTCTGCCTAAAAGTACGTGGGCAATGTCAATGTTAAGATTTCATGCCAAACACTATCCTTAAATGCAACGACATTGATTGGTACAAGGCACTTCTATATGACTTGCAACACCATCTTATCAACCGAAATGAAACGATGGGAATAAAGATCGACCTTTAACCTTATACACTTAGACCTTTCAAGCTGCCTGACACAATTTCGACTATCAATGACAAGCTTGCAGGAACCAACTGCACCAAGAAAATGCTTGTATAATATTGTGGTGCGTCTCTAATCCTCACCTAGTCATGGTGCTGATAATAGACATCTCTTTATACCCACCTCGATGCTCTATCTGCATCACTCACCCAACCATCTAGAAGACCTCCCTTCAGTCTGCTCTACTTGATCATGATCAGATCCATTTTCACCATCGAGTTGTAAATTCCGCATAGGGTACTGAGTCACTATGTGTCCTCCACCCTATCATAATAAGCACTAAATAGCACCGGGAATGGACGATCCTATGTTTGGGGCCTTTCTTTGTAAGCAGGACCTGCCACCCTGGGTTGGGGAGGGTTCCTAAAGGATGGCCATGGTGATCCTCCAAACCCCATGGTAATGAGCTTCTTGCTCTGCACCTTGATCACCTGCTCGTACTCAAGCAGTTTCCTCGACGTCGCGTGACCGAGCTCGGCAGCTCGCAGGTAAGCTCGCGAGCTCTGATGCGCGAGATACTCGGCCGAAACGTCTTGCAGGGATTCGACATCTTGCATGGTGATCCTCCAAACCATGAGTTTCGTCTAATTGCTCAAGAAGAGGATCGGGCTTCTAGGTTTAAACTTGTTGACTCTCGTGGTTAAAGTTCTCAAATGGGTGACATAATTCTATCTAATGTGGCAGGCAAGCACACAATCAATGCACAAAATTAACTAGTTAAAATCTAATGCAATGTGCTTGCATGAATCAACATGCAATTATAAGCAACACACAATTATTTAATTTTGAATTTCTTTAAACTTCCATAATCACAATTGGTTATAAATAATTCGATCATGGTAACATATAAAATTAAACACTACTTTGAAGTGTCAGAAAATACATGCTCAATGATCAAGTCCTACAAATATTTTGATAAAATGAGTACAAACAATAAACTGATAATCCTAAGAAAATACAGATG
The DNA here is from genome assembly GCA_033032865.1 of Dactylorhiza incarnata. Classification (NCBI taxonomy): domain Eukaryota; kingdom Viridiplantae; phylum Streptophyta; class Magnoliopsida; order Asparagales; family Orchidaceae; genus Dactylorhiza; species Dactylorhiza incarnata. Next base: position 4,700,396 of record JAWHQI010000033.1, on the reverse strand, counting down.
GACCTAATACAAAACTCATATAGTGATCAACTCTGAAGTGGAAAGGATATAATTGATGGATTTGGGTGGTCGTGGGAGCTATGCGTGGGTGTACTAATGTGCAATTAATGGTGGAGACGATATGAACTTTTTAGGGTTGTTGAAGCCCATTGTAATATGCCTATTATGAGGGATCATTGTAGTCATTATTTCTCTTTAGTCCTATTTAGGATTGTTGTAATTCCTTTGCTAGAAATATAGAGGGGAGTTTCAATGGTGATAAATAATAAAATTTTGATTTCATTTCTTTAACCAGATAATAGAGCCAGGTTAAATCCCAACTTGCTCACCTACCTCCAGGTCTCGTCGATACCTCATCTCACTAAGACCTTTTCTCGTTGATACCTTTTCTCGTCGATACCTCATCTCACTAAGACCTCTTCTCGTCGAGACCTCATCTCACTAAGACCTCTTCTTGTCGATACCTCATCTCATTGAGACCTCTTCTCACAGGGACCTCTCACCTAGACCTATCACTGAGACCTCCACCCTCACCTAGACTTCCGCCTCTTGTTGAGACCTCCTTCCGCCGAGACCTCTTCTCGTCAAGACTTCTGCCAAGCCACACACTTCTTATAGAGTTTCCACCTCTACCTTTTTTCTACAAATCCTTCAGGAATGAAGTAACTCGTCAAGATTCATACTCTAGAACATGCCTTCAATGTTGGACAGCCTTTGTGATTTATTTCACAGCATGCGACCGTTAATTCTCTTCTTTGATAGAATTTGTGTGGATGTTCGAATTGTGTTCAAATGGTAACACACAAATTCATCTCTATTGATGTTGTGCTGACATATTCTACCTATCGAATAGCATGAGTACCACACAGAGAAGAATTACAATACAGAGGAGGCTGCCAACATAGCGGTGTAAAGAACTATCTCATTGTTGAACGTAGGGAAAATCATTGCCATGAAAGAGGCATTGGGAGATGTTGGGAATGCCTTATTTTCTCTCATTGTGGCAAACTTGGCCACCCTATTGTTCGTTGTTTCATCAAGCACCCTCATCTTTGCCCACATGCTCATATTGTCGCTATTGATTTGGCAGCACATTACCTATATTTCACATGATTGGTCTTAAGCAGATATTGAGACCTATATTTCATCCTCTTAAGGTTTTTCCACCATTGCCATTACTGCCGCATTTGCTATATCTGCCTCAAGTAGCACTTATATTACCACTAAATGTAAGTATCTCATTGACTTGTCTTTCCTGGAATAACACTGTATTACCACTAAATATAAGTAGCTCATTGACTCTGAGGCAACTTGATGCAGGACATGATTGCATTCACTCGTCTTGATAAACATAGTCGTCTTCCCACAATATTGGTTGTTGATGGATCCCTTGCTTGGGTTTGTCGGACATGGGATATTTCCACATCTTCCCACCTCCAATTAGAGAATGCGTTTTATGTTTCCTAATTTCCCCGTAGCCCCCTCTCCATTAACACAATAACAAAAAGTCAGAATTGTTGTTGCTTATACTTTCATTCTCATTGTTAATTTTAAGATCTTTACTAGAGTAAGAGGTTTGCTACTGAGACTGAAATGGAAGGACTATGTTACTTGGATGACATTTGATACGAACTAGAAGAGGGAGAGAGATCTAGAGAGAAAGATAGAGGTAGAGAAGATGTCGGCTACAAGAAATTAGGGTTGGAGAAGAGAGAAACCTGAAAATAAGTCTTTAATAATCCTTTCATCAAGGGGGGACCGGGTTTAAATACTCCTCCCGGTCCCCAGGGGCCGGCCGGCCCCAATAGGGGCTGAACCAAGTCGGTTCAGCCCCCCTGTTGCTGTTTTATTGAAGTGGGGCTGAACCGGATGGTTCAGCCCGCTCTTTTGTCTGAGCCTCCTTTAGCCTGCGCCTGTACTGATGCCCGTGGAAGCATGTCATGTCGCTTGGCGTAACATTCCCCTCCCCATAAGGGACCAGCTTGTCCTCAAGTGGGAAGTCCGGATAGAGCTCCTTGAACTCCAGCAAATCGACCCATGTGTTGTGTTCTGTTGTCATGTGCTTCCATTGCACCATCACCTCGGGGCGGTATTCTGTGCCCCGGAGCTTCCAGTGAGCCATGAGAACTTGCTCTGGTAACGGGTGGAGCTCGCCCGCAGTAGTAACCTCCGGTAGGAGAGGGGAGACGTGGACCGAGTCACCCAACTTCCGTTTGAGTAGAGAGACGTGGAACATTGGGTGTATCCCGTGAGCCTTCTGGTAAAGCCAAGGTATACGCCACAGGTCCCACCCGGCGGAGGATGCGAAACGGTCCGTAGTAGCGCGGTGCCAACTTCTGATTCAGCCGACGGGCCACCGATAGCTGACTGTAGGGTTGAAGTTTGAGGAAGACCTCGTCACCGACTGCAAACTCCCGTTCCGTCCGATGTTTGTCAGCTTGAAGCTTCATCCGATCCTGTGCAAGGCGTAGATTGTCCCGTAAAGTAGCCAATGCGCGGTCTCTGTCACGTAATGCACGATCCACTGCCGGAACTGCGGCGCTTGCCGGTTCATAGCTGCTCAAGGTGGGTGGTGGGCGACCATAGACGGCTTCGAACAGAGTCATCTTGCTGGCGGAGTGAAAGGCCGTATTATAGCAATATTCCGCCCAATGCAGCCAATGAGTCCACGTCCGGGGCTCATCCATCACAAAGCATCGAAGGTAGGTCTCCACGCCGCGGTTGAGCACCTCTGTTTGCCCGTCCGTCTGTGGGTGGTGTGCCGTACTCATCCGCAGGCACGTCCCCTGTAGGCGGAATAACTTTTGCCAAAAATTGCTGACGAACGTCGGATCCCGATCTGAAATGATGGCTCGTGGAACGCCATGTAGTCGAACAATCTCCCGCGTAAAGAGGTCGGCCACTGATTCGGCCGTGTACGGGTGACGTAGGGCCAAGAAGTGTCCGTACTTAGAGAGCTTGTCCACGACCACTAAAATTACTGATTTACCCTCTGATTTGGGCAGCCCATCAATGAAGTCCATAGATACCGTGTCCCATATATGCTGAGGAATCTCTAGAGGAGTCAGTAAGCCCGCGGGAGCAACAGTTTCGTATTTCTTCCTTTGATAGATGTCACACTGCTGAACAAATCTCTGTACATCCTGTCGGAGACCTTTCCAAAAGACATTCGCCTTAAGGCGTTGGAACGTCCTAAGGGTCCCTGCATGTCCCCCAGTCGGTGATGAGTGAAACTCGTGTAGTAGCACTGTCTTCCATGGTGAGGATGCAGGAATGGCGACACGATCCTGGTAGTGCAAGTGCCCATTCCGCAACTGGTAGCCTGGGTAAGTAAGGTCCCCTTGCTGAAGGGCTGTCACGATAGGCCCGAGCTCTTTGTCTCGACGAACCTCGTCCTGTATTTCGTCTAAGGAGTCAATGAGAGGCACGGAGATCTGTTGAAGTACGCTCTCCGGTAAGCGGGATAACACATCGGCGACCGTATTCTCCTTGCCCTGCTTGTAAATAATCTCATAATCGTATCCAAGTAGTCGGGTGACCCATTTCTGCTGAAGGGGGGAGGCCACTCTCTGCTCCAAGAAATGTTTCAGACTCTGATGATCAGTGCGTATTTTGAAGTGCCTTCCCATCAAATAGGGCCGCCAGATGGCGACCGCCTGAATGATCGCCAGCAGCTCCTTTTCATAAGTGGAGAGTCCCAAGGTGCGGGGTGCAAGTGCCCGACTGTAAAAAGCGATCGGCCGTCCCTCCTGCATCACGACCGCGCCAATCCCTACTCCGGATGCATCGGTTTCGACTATAAAGTCCTTGGTGAAGTCCGGAAGTGCTAGGACTGGGGTGGTCGTCATAGCCCTCTTAAGGGTCTGAAAGGCCAACTCGGCATCATCCTGCCACTGGAAAGCGTCCGTATGTAGTAGCTGTGTCAAAGGCCGCGCGATCTTGCCATAATCTTTGACGAACCGCCGATAATACCCGGTGAGGCCCAAAAAACCCCGAAGTGCACGAACGGTTTGGGGACGCGGCCAGGTAACCATACTCTCAATCTTCTTGGGGTCCGCCTTGACCCCGTCCACGGAGACCAAGTGACCCAAGTATTCCACCTCGGGCTGTCCAAAAGAGCACTTAGATTGTTTCGCGTACAAATGATGCTGCCGGAGGAGTGTGAGGACCTGCTTCACATGAGCCACGTGTAACACCCCAAGTCTGGTAGTTCCGCGAAGTAGGCGGAGTGGTAGTGCGGCACGTGAAGCAGGCTAGAATTTTCCCTGTCTGCTCTTAGCGCACGATCAGTGGCCTCATCGCGCACGACCAGTGATCGTGTGCCAGCGATCGTGCGTTAATTCAGAAGAGAATCGAGTTCTGTCTCGGACAGTGCGCACGACCATTTCCCTCTTCGCGCACGACCAGTGATCGTGCGCCAGCGATCGTGCGCTTATTCGCAAGAATTCAGAGTTCTGTCCCGGATAGTGCGCACGACCATTGCCCTCGTCGCGCACGACCACTGACCGTGCGCCTGTGATCGTGCGCCCTGTTTATTCTGTTCCGCGATTTTGAGCGGAGAAGAGGATCCGACCGATCAAATTTCTTGGAATTCGATCCAACGGCTGGGATTTGATGCTGGGGGGTCTTAGGGCTTTGGAGAGGGATTAAACCCTCATTATTTCATAGTGTTTCTCTCTCCTAGGCTAGAGGAAGAAGAAGGGGGCAAGGAAGAAGAAGAGGAGATTTCGCCATTGACGGAGCTCCGGAGCTCCGTTTCGCGAGCCGTTTCCAGATCCGGAGAGTGCAGCCCGGTGCGGTTCTTTCCCTCCGGGTAGAATCTCGGATCCATGGCGAAGAGGAACACGTCTAGGGTAACGATTCTTCCTCCCGAACTTTGGACTTGTATTTGTCCATTTATTCCTCTTCTTTGCTTGCATGAGGTATCTCTTTCACCAAATGGGTGAAGTGTAGGATTTCCTCAAGTCCTTCGGGACTCCGGGTAGATTGTGTCCGTCCCCGGCATATTGCATGTAGAAAATCCGGTAGTCGTGCGGATTTAGGCATTTTGTGTGAAGCCTATTCGTGGCCGTGAGCCCGAATCGGTGATGCTTGATTTGCGACGTTGCATTTAGGTTAGACCTAGAATGCGTGCCGGAGAATGACTCCGTGAACTCACCTATAGTATTGCGGGAGTTAAGTGTAGGCGTCTTGTGAAGATCCCTACGAAAGCCCCATGCTTTGAGTTTTGGATGAAGGCAAACCTTCACCACGTTATTGTTGCGGAGCGTATGTACCTCCCTTGTTGAGAATTCGCGAAGCCTAGATCCTTGTGAAGGGGTTAGGTGCGTAGCGTATATTTTTGTGTAGCACTTGAAAGTGCTAAACCCTTACGGGCCGAGGTGAAGCCGTACCCGCGTCGTGCGATAGATCGCGACGATTAGAGCACGGGCAAAGCTGAACCGAACCCGTTTCCATGCAGATCGGCGAGAGGTCCCTTCCTCATGAAGGCCGTGTGATCATGGGAGAGGTCGTGGAAGGTGTCATACCTAGACCGACCAAAAGCTCTTGTTTCCCACCTAAGGTTGTGACCCTTAGGGTGGAGTGTTGTGAATTTGATGTTATGATTAGCCTCATGCGATTGCTTAGGCGGTTGTGGGAAACCCTCGGGTGAGCCCAACCAACATCATGTGCATACCTAGGTTCCCTCCTTTTGATGCTCAACCTAGAAGATTGATTGTGCTTGAAACCTCACCTTGTGTAGTTGCACTTTCTTTAGATTAGTACTTGTGCTAGTATGGCTTACTTGCAGGGTAGAATCTCCGCCACCCCGGGAATGGGGTGGGGTCGTTATAATTTGGTCAGCTGTGCTGACCGTTACTTTGTTTGCCACCGCTTGGTGGAATGTTCTTATGCAGGTGCAGGTGAGCCTAGCGGGAAGTAGCGGGCGTTGACCCTTTTGCTGTGTTGGCCCTCGAAGGCCAGCCTTTTTCCTGTTTTCTCACGTATTGCCGGCCTGCGTGCCGATGTATGCTTTTTTTGGAGTTTTGTACATTGATTTGATGTAAGGCCCTAAGGCCGTAACTCTTACTTCTGGACTCATTCCTATGATAGTGGACATGTCTTTTGAATGGTTTAATTAATGCTTCCGCTTACGTTTTGTACTCTCGTTTTGTAGTTACCTTTCTGGTTATCACCTTTTAACTCCTAACTAGTGTGGCTTGTATGGCGTGGGGTCCCGGCCGGACCTGCTGTTATACTTTTCGTACTGGCAGGGTGTTACAATTTGGTATCGGACTAAAGGCGTCGATCCGTAGTTTAGCGAATTCGGGACGAATTCCTTTTAAGGGGTGGTGCGCACGGGCTGTGCATTCACCTAAAACGACAAAAACTAATAAGAATGTCCACTTAGGAATGAAAAAAACATACTTGTTTGCGGAACCTGAGCGTTCCATGATTGATGTTTGATATGTTTAGGGTCACTAAATTGTGCCTTGCATGATTATAGGTGACTAGAAGTGCTGCGGGGCGGTCTCAACCCCGTAACACCGCTGAAAGTAGTGGGTCGGCTGAGGTGCCAGCGACCACTCCTTCAGCTGAGATGATCAGAATGGTCGCAGAAGCAGTCTTCGCGATGATCAATGCTCAACCGCAAAGGCTTGCACAGCCTGCTACGCATACTACTGATGCGGCCCCGGTAATTGAACCTGCAATGGAACCTGCGGTAGCACCAAGGGTTGATGCCCCTGTGCCAGTAGCTGCAGTGGAACCGGCGTTAGCACCGAGGGTGGAGCGTCAAGTTGCGCAAGTAGTTGCGGGGCGAGCGCGTGACCAACAATTAAAGCACTTCTTGAGCTTTAATCCTCCTACCTTCTCGGGATCTGAGTCCCCAACGGAGGCAGAAGACTGGTTGTCAAGAGTTTGAAGAACTCTGAGGGCGACGGCGACGGACGAAGCCATGATGGTCACCTTAGCCACTTTCCTTCTTGACGGAGAGGCTGTGCTGTGGTGGGAAGAGCAGGAACTGCACAAGTTCGGCGATAGAGACATTACTGAAATAACAATGGCTGAGTTTTCAAAGTCGTTCCTCCAGCGGTTTATCCCCTCTGCCCAACGCATTGCGTTACAAAACCAGTTCCTGAGGTTAACTCAAGGTGATCGCTCCGTTGACGATTACTTACATGAGTTTACCAGACTGAGTCGCTATGCGGGGGCATTGGTGGAGGATGAGGAGACGAAGACGAATAAATTCTATGAAGTGCTTCGGGACGAGTTGAGGCTGCTCCTTGCAGGCCCTATGACGTTTGGCTTCCAAGTGATGGTGCAAACCGCCAGATCTTTGGAGTTGGACATGAAGAGGGTACAAGCAAAGAGTGTTGTAAAGAAACCCGAGTTTCATGCGCCGGCCTCTCAGTCCAAGCCGGACTTCAGAAGGAACAAGCGGAAGTTCAAGCAGGCGGAACCAGCTTCTTCGAACGTTTCGGGAGCCACGACCGCGCGGACTCCTATTACGTGTTTCACCTGCGGGAAGGTGGGACACAAAGCTGCGGTGTGTCGAAGTGGTCCCCCAAAGGCGGCAAATCGAGCGGTGGATTATGCTCGGGCTGCGGAAAAGGGCAAAGCGGCAGAGTCTTCGGCCTCCCAACACATTCCGACTCAGCCGAGAGTCTATTCGCTTGGCCAACAAGAAGCTATACGACAAACCGATGTCGTCACAGGTACGAATTAGAAGTTAGCTTTTACAGCTATGTATATGATTCTTACTGTTGTACGACTATATGTGTTATTTGTGTACAATTAGGTTTCGTCCTAATTTTCAACTATCCGGCGAGAGCTCTATTCGATACGGGTGCATCGCACTCTTTTCTGTCTGAGGACTTCGTGGTGCGAATCGGAGTGCCGTCTACCTTTGTAGAGGATAGATTGGAAGTAGTGCTACCCAATGGATCTCGAATGAGTGCGGATAGGAAGAGCCGTGTGAAGGTGCGGATCGGAAGTCAAGATTTCGACTTGGAAGCGTCGCTACTACCGTTAGCTGAATTCGATGTGATCTTCGGCATGGACTGGCTCTCGGAGCAGCGAGCATGCATAGATTGCAATACAAAGGAGATCACTCTGGGAACGAACACCGACGATGAAACCACATTCGCCGGTATGCGAGGAGCGAGCAAGACGCTGATGTCTGCTCTCCAGGTGGTTAAGGCGGTGAGAAAAGGCGCCGAGTTGTTCTTCACCTTGTTGGAGGCTTCGGAGCCAAAGCCCAGGTTGTGTGATGTCCCAGTTGTAGCGGAATACGCCGACGTGTTTCCTAACGAACTCCCTGGGGCTCCGCCTCATCGGGAGATTGATTTCTGTATCGAGTTGGTGCCAGGTGCCAAACCTGTGGCCCGCTCACCATACCGAATAGCGCCAAAGGAATTGGCAGAGTTGAAGGTCCAATTGCAAGAGCTGCTAGAGCAAGGCTACGTACGTCCAAGTTCTTCGCCTTGGAGTGCACCGGTCCTCTTTGTGAAAAAGAAGGATGGGAGCTTGCGTCTATGTATCGATTATAGAGAGCTAAACAAGTTGACCGAGAAAAACCGATATCCGATTCCTAGAATCGATGATCTATTCGACCAACTGTTGGGGTCGACGGTTTACTCCAAGCTAGACCTAAGGTCCGGCTACTATCAACTGCGATTAAGGGAATGCGACATCCCAAAGACAGCGTTCAGTACCCGCTTTGGGCACTTTGAGTTCACGGTAATGCCGTTCGGTCTATCCAACGCACCGTCGGTATTCATGGACTTGATGAATAGGACATTCCGAGAGTATTTAGATCAATTTGTGATCGTCTTCATCGACGACATTTTGGTATACTCTCAGTCGGAAGAGGAGCATGTAGGGCATCTGCACGCAGTCCTGAGCACCTTGAGGAGGAGTCAGCTATATGCCAAGTTCTCCAAGTGCGAGTTTTGGCTACCGTCAGTGGCATTCCTTGGTCATGTTGTTAGTGGCGAAGGAATTGCAGTTGATCCGTCGAAGATAGAAGCGATCCAAGCGTGGCCTTTGTTGAAAAACGTAGCGGAAGTCCGAAGTTTCTTAGGACTTGCCGGCTATTATAGGCGCTTTGTGGAAAACTTCTCGAGGATCGCACTTCCTCTCACAAAACTGACTAGGAAGGATCATAAGTTCGTTTGGTCGCCCGAGTGCGCACGAGCTTTTGAAGAGCTAAAGAGCCGTCTGACCACGGCGCCCATTCTATGCTCGCCACAGGGTACGGAAGGCTACGAAATATATAGCGACGCCTCAGGAAGTGGTTTGGGTTGTGTCCTAGTGCAGTTCGGGAAGGTAATTGCCTACGGCTCCCGGCAACTGAAGGTTCACGAGAGGAATTACCCGGTCCACGATTTGGAGCTAGCGGCCGTGGTTTTTGCCCTCAAACTTTGGAGACACTATCTATATGGCGTGAAGATCGATATCTTTACCGACCATAAGAGCCTCAAGTACTTACTAGACCAAAGGGAGTTGAACATGCGCCAAAGGAGGTGGATGGAGTTCCTTGGGGACTACACCTTCGATATCAAGTATACTCCCGGTAAAGGAAACGTAGTTGCAGACGCGTTGAGTCGTCGGGCTCCCGCACAAGCAAATTGGATTTTGATGCACGATGAGCGTCTAATCCGTGAGCTAGAAGAAATGGAGATCATATGCATTGATAGGAGAACGTCTACTTCAGCATGCTTGAACTGGACGGAAGTTCACTACGACCTTGCCGACCGAGTTCGACAAGCATTGGAGTTGGACGAGAGCTTGAAACGATACAAAGCGGAAACCGTTGAAGGGTTAAACGCTGATTTCTCCTTTGAAGACGACCTTATGTGGAGGCAGGAAAGGTTATGCATCCCAAACGTTGGTACTCTACGGGCGGAATTGATGTACGAGGCTTATCATACCAAGTACTCGATCCACCCGGGGAGCACTAAAATGTTTATGGATTTGAAGAAACTGTTCTGGTGGCCGGGCATGAAGAAAGACATTGCCCTTTACGTAGCCAAGTGTCATACTTGCGCGTTGGTGAAAGCGGAATGTCAACGTCCCGGTGGGTTTCTGAAGTCCTTGCCGATTCCGGAATGGAAGTTTGATGATATTTCGATGGATTTCGTGCACGGATTGCCGAGATCGCAACATGGAAACGACGCCATATGGGTGATCGTGGACCGTTTGACAAAGGTATCACACTTCATTCCGAACCGGAAGGATGATTCCGTAGAGAAGCTAGCAAAGCTCTATGTGGATAGTATCGTGAGACTGCACGGTGTCCCTCGTAGCATCGTCAGCGATCGTGACGGGCGTTTCACATCGAAAGATTGGAGGCTTATCCATGAACTGTTGGGCACAAAATTGAAGTTCAGCACGGCCTTCCACCCGCAAACGGATGGACAGACCGAGAGAACCAACAGGACTATGGAGGATATGCTCCGAATGTGCGCTCTAGACTTTGGAAAGAGGTGGGAGGATCACCTCTATATGATCGAATTCGCCTACAATAATAGCTACCAAGCCAGCATAAAGATGGCTCCTTTCGAGGCCCTCTATGGTAAGAAGTGTCGTACGCCGTTGTCTTGGGCGGAAACGGGCGATACTAAGCTATTGAAGCGAAAGGATGTTGAAGAAGCAACTTCGACGATCCGGACTATACGCGAAAGGCTATTGGTTGCCCAGGATAGGCAAGCAAAGTATTTCAACGCCAAGCATAGGAACTTAGAGTTTGCCGTCGGTGACCGGGTTTACTTGAAGATCAAACCGTTCAAAGGGGTATCAAGGATTCGACGCTTGAAAAAGCTCAGTCCGAGGTACTTAGGACCGTTCGAGATCGTGGAGCGTGTTGGTGATGCGGCTTATCGGCTTGCACTATCTGCAGAGCTGAGCGGTCTGCACGACGTGTTCCACATTTCAGTGTTGAGGAAGGCAGTGCAAGAGCCTACTCATATCGTTGCGGTCGGCAAAGTTCCGGTCGATAGTGGGTTGTCGACGAAAGTCAAGCCTTTACGCATCGAAGATACCGAAGTAAAGCAGCTGCGGAACAAGTCCATTCGGATGGTAAAAGTCCGGTGGGATAACTGCGGCCGAGAGGAGCTCTCTTGGGAGAGAGAGCAAACGATGCTTGCGGAGTATCCCGAGCTATTTCCCTCAGGTAAAGTATAACTGTAATTTATGCTATTACTGTTTCCTGGATTTCGGGACGAAATTCTTTTAAGGAGGGTGGAGTTGTAACACCCCAAGTCTGGTAGTTCCGCGAAGTAGGCGGAGTGGTAGTGCGGCACGTGAAGCAGGCTAGAATTTTCCCTGTCTGCTCTTAGCGCACGATCAGTGGCCTCATCGCGCACGACCAGTGATCGTGTGCCAGCGATCGTGCGTTAATTCAGAAGAGAATCGAGTTCTGTCTCGGACAGTGCGCACGACCATTTCCCTCTTCGCGCACGACCAGTGATCGTGCGCCAGCGATCGTGCGCTTATTCGCAAGAATTCAGAGTTCTGTCCCGGATAGTGCGCACGACCATTGCCCTCGTCGCGCACGACCACTGACCGTGCGCCTGTGATCGTGCGCCCTGTTTATTCTGTTCCGCGATTTTGAGCGGAGAAGAGGATCCGACCGATCAAATTTCTTGGAATTCGATCCAACGGCTGGGATTTGATGCTGGGGGGTCTTAGGGCTTTGGAGAGGGATTAAACCCTCATTATTTCATAGTGTTTCTCTCTCCTAGGCTAGAGGAAGAAGAAGGGGGCAAGGAAGAAGAAGAGGAGATTTCGCCATTGACGGAGCTCCGGAGCTCCGTTTCGCGAGCCGTTTCCAGATCCGGAGAGTGCAGCCCGGTGCGGTTCTTTCCCTCCGGGTAGAATCTCGGATCCATGGCGAAGAGGAACACGTCTAGGGTAACGATTCTTCCTCCCGAACTTTGGACTTGTATTTGTCCATTTATTCCTCTTCTTTGCTTGCATGAGGTATCTCTTTCACCAAATGGGTGAAGTGTAGGATTTCCTCAAGTCCTTCGGGACTCCGGGTAGATTGTGTCCGTCCCCGGCATATTGCATGTAGAAAATCCGGTAGTCGTGCGGATTTAGGCATTTTGTGTGAAGCCTATTCGTGGCCGTGAGCCCGAATCGGTGATGCTTGATTTGCGACGTTGCATTTAGGTTAGACCTAGAATGCGTGCCGGAGAATGACTCCGTGAACTCACCTATAGTATTGCGGGAGTTAAGTGTAGGCGTCTTGTGAAGATCCCTACGAAAGCCCCATGCTTTGAGTTTTGGATGAAGGCAAACCTTCACCACGTTATTGTTGCGGAGCGTATGTACCTCCCTTGTTGAGAATTCGCGAAGCCTAGATCCTTGTGAAGGGGTTAGGTGCGTAGCGTATATTTTTGTGTAGCACTTGAAAGTGCTAAACCCTTACGGGCCGAGGTGAAGCCGTACCCGCGTCGTGCGATAGCTCGCGACGATTAGAGCACGGGCAAAGCTGAACCGAACCCGTTTCCATGCAGATCGGCGAGAGGTCCCTTCCTCATGAAGGCCGTGTGATCATGGGAGAGGTCGTGGAAGGTGTCATACCTAGACCGACCAAAAGCTCTTGTTTCCCACCTAAGGTTGTGACCCTTAGGGTGGAGTGTTGTGAATTTGATGTTATGATTAGCCTCATGCGATTGCTTAGGCGGTTGTGGGAAACCCTCGGGTGAGCCCAACCAACATCATGTGCATACCTAGGTTCCCTCCTTTTGATGCTCAACCTAGAAGATTGATTGTGCTTGAAACCTCACCTTGTGTAGTTGCACTTTCTTTAGATTAGTACTTGTGCTAGTATGGCTTACTTGCAGGGTAGAATCTCCGCCACCCCGGGAATGGGGTGGGGTCGTTATAATTTGGTCAGCTGTGCTGACCGTTACTTTGTTTGCCACCGCTTGGTGGAATGTTCTTATGCAGGTGCAGGTGAGCCTAGCGGGAAGTAGCGGGCGTTGACCCTTTTGCTGTGTTGGCCCTCGAAGGCCAGCCTTTTTCCTGTTTTCTCACGTATTGCCGGCCTGCGTGCCGATGTATGCTTTTTTTGGAGTTTTGTACATTGATTTGATGTAAGGCCCTAAGGCCGTAACTCTTACTTCTGGACTCATTCCTATGATAGTGGACATGTCTTTTGAATGGTTTAATTAATGCTTCCGCTTACGTTTTGTACTCTCGTTTTGTAGTTACCTTTCTGGTTATCACCTTTTAACTCCTAACTAGTGTGGCTTGTATGGCGTGGGGTCCCGGCCGGACCTGCTGTTATACTTTTCGTACTGGCAGGGTGTTACACCACGTGACTTGCCCAGTCTTCGCTGTATATGAGTATGTCGTCGAAGAAGATCAGGACAGATCGCCGGAGGAGGGGGCGGAATATCTCATTCATGACGGCCTGGAAGGTGGACGGCGCGTTCGTGAGGCCGAAAGGCATCACGAGAAACTCGTAATGCCCATCATGGGTGCGAAACGCCGTCTTGTGGACATCCTCGGCGTGCATGCGAATCTGATGGTAGCCGGACCGTAAGTCCAGTTTGGTGAATAAAGCGGCGCCATGCAACTCGTCTAGGAGTTCTTCAATCACTGGAATAGGGAATTTATCTTTGACGGTGGAGGCGTTCAGTCCTCGGTAATCCACACAAAATCTCCAAGTCCCGTCCTTCTTCTTGACCAGAATGATCCGAGAAGAGAACGAACTAGTACTGGGCCTGATGATCCCGGCTGACAACATCTCCTTGACACTTCTTTCGATTTCCGCCTTCTGTATGTGAGGGTAACGGTAAGGCCGAATGTTTGTTGGCTCCGTCCCTGTCTTTAGTTGTATCTGGTGGTCGCGGAACCGTCGAGGTGGGAGGCCATGTGGCTCCTGGAATATATCGGAATACTGCTGCAAAACTTCCTGTAGCTGCGGGGGCGCCTCCGTCGGGGCCGCCGGTGTTGTTATGACCCCCATGACAACGGCCATCGGTCTCTCCTGCTCTCCCAGCCGCTCCAAGCTACGGAGTGTAATCTCCTTGATTGGGGTCGCTCTAATGCCGCCCAAACAATAATCGGTCCCCGTCTGATGGAACTCCATAGACATCTGCTCCCAGTCAAACGTCACCCGCCGTAGCTGACACAACCAATGTACCCCCAGCACCATATCAGAGCCCCGAATCGGAAGTAAGTACACATCCGTCTGACCACTGTAACCCTGGATCCGTAGCTCTGCTCCTTTGATGACACCTTCACATTGAAGCTTGCTCCTTTGATGACACCTGTAAGGCCGCGTCACGGTCGATCGCATAGCCTGCCTTCTGGGCCATCGCTGGGTGGATGAAGTTGTGCGTGTTGCCGCTGTCCACCAGAATAGTGACCCTTGCGTGACCCACCCTCCCCGCCATACGCAAAGTGAGCGGGGCGGTGCAACCTTCCATGGCCTGGATAGACACGCCAAAGTCCGTCAAATCTAGGCTCTCCTCCAACTCGGCACTGAGACCCTCATCGTCCTCGTCCTCCTCGCAGAGCATGAATACCTGCACCTTCTGACATGCATGCCCCCGTGTGTACTTTTCATCGCAGTTAAAACAAAGCCCCTTATCCTTCCGCGCCTGCATCTCCGCCCAAGTAAGCTTCGTCACGGTAGGCCGCGTTCCCGAAGGGGGGTCCCTACGACCCGTCATAGGAGTAGCGGGAGCTTTCACTGTGGCTCGGCTCTTCTGACGATTATAGCGCTCCTCCTGAATCCTCGCCAGACTGATAGCATGGCTCAAAGTGCGTGGCATGTACGCGTGCACTTCATCTCTCAGGTGATCCTTCAATCCCGATACAAAGCAGCTCATCATCGTTTTTTCCTCCCAATTGACCCGATTGGCCAACCGTTCAAACTCTGTCCGGTACTCCGTGACGGTCCATTTTTGCCGCAATTTCTGCAACATGGCTTCAACATCTTCGTACTCCAAAGGACCGAAGCGAGCAAAGAAGGACTCCACAAACTCCTCCCAGGATGCATAGTCGCGTCCCCTCAGAAACCATTTTGTCCACTGATAGGCGTCCTCTTCCAGGTGGAAAGATGCCCACTGCCCCGCCGGAATCTCTTGGTATTTGAAAAAAAGTTCAGCTTTCTGGATCCACTCAAGGGCGTCACCTCCTTTGAATTTAGGGAAGTTCATTCGTGTCAATTTGGGCTGCATATATGGGCGGTGTTCTGCCGGTGCTGGATGGTATGGTGGTGCTGGAGCGACGACGTTCCCTGGCCGTCCCGGGTTCAACCCGTGGCCTCCTTGTTGCCCTCCTGCCCAAGGATTTCCATTTCCATAGCCCGGCGGACCTCCCGGAGGCCGCGGTAGTGGCAGGATACCCGCCACACCTCCGATTGGGACTGCATTCGCCCCCGTAGGTCGAAAGGGAGCCGTCCCCTGCCCCAGAGCTCGCCAGGAAGACCCCAGCTGTGTCCCAGGGCCGATCCAGGCCGATTGGGGGTCGGCTGGGTTGATCCCGTGCGCCGGTGGCTCCGGCTGCCGCCAGCCCTCTGGCCGGCCGTGGCCGACCTCATAAGGTCCGTCGGAGGGGGCCCAGGGGACCCCGTTGCCATCGTATGCCGATTGGGCGTGCGTAAGCCCGATCCGGACGGGATCGGCTTCCGTCGAGCCCGATCCCGTCAGGGCTCCTCCTGTCGAGGTCGATCCGCCTCCTTGCTGCCCTCCGCTTGCCCCGCTAGTGATTCCGGTGCCGTTCGATGCCGCCGGAGGGAGATAGGACGCCTCGACTTCGAATCCGTCTGGGATTTGAGTTTTTCCTCTCAGATTTTGCATGAGGAGGCCCTTGATCTCTTCTAAACGCTGATCCAGACGTTCCTCCAGTTGATCCGTTGTCTTCTTCAAACGATCTTCCAAGGCGTTGACGGTATCCGTCAACCCTACATAATTTTCCTCAATCGTGGCGATGCGGGCGAGTTCCGCTTCGGAGCGCGTCACCATGGCCGAGGAGCGGCTGCTCTGATACCAAAGGATACGAACTAGAAGAGGGAGAGAGATCTAGAGAGAAAGATAGAGGTAGAGAAGATGACAGCTACAAGAAATTAGGTTGGAGAAGAGAGAAACCTGAAAATAAGTCTTCAATAATCCTCTCATCAAGGGGGGACCGGGTTTAAATACTCCTCCCGGTCCCCAGGGGCCGGCCGGCCCCAATAGGGGCTGAACCAAGTCGGTTCAACCCCCCTGTTGCTGTTTTATTGAAGTGGGGCTGAACCTGATTGATGCATCTTGATTTTTATTTCCCTGCTCTATGTATTTTTCTTTATTATTATTATCTTATTATCTGGTTCGGCTCATCGGTTTGACCACCCGGTGAGACCCTGAATAAATGGTCCGATAAATATAGTAATAGGATGCATTAGGTAAGCCAATCAATAATTAATTACGCGCATAATTTCAGCCTATCAAAATCCTTAAATTTGGAAGAATCCCTATTTAGGCATCATTTAAACTTTCCTCCTTTTGCTGCCATCCATTACCTTCCTAAACAAACAAAATACCTAATATTTCCCCCTCTTTTTATAGAGGCGCCCTCCCCCAGAAAAAAGGCAGCCCGAAAAGACAAGGAACGAGACTACTCGTCGTTCCCTGTCTCCGGCAAATCCCTAGCCGACAACCCCTCCACTGTCGTTCAACTCCAGCGTCGCCTCCCAGTCGTCTTCATCACCGTTTGTCTCCGACTGCCCCGACGCCAACGAAACCTTCGCTGTTGGACGCCGACTCCAGCGAAGCCTCCCCGCCGACACTCCTCCTGTCTATCGACGCCGGCGCCCAGGCGATCGTTCTCAGGAATTTGCTTGGCCGTCGACTTCGCCACACTATCCGGCCGACGCATCGATTCCAGTCGATCGTTCCTACCCCGTTTTTCTCTTCTGCCGCCGTCCTTGGAACAGAACTTCCTGCTCGTAGCCTGGGATATTTCTTTGGTAAAATCCATCCAACTCCTCTAAATCAAATTATGATTTTATGCACTTAATTAATTAATCGGTTGGCTTACCAATAGCGTTCTATCACTTGTTTATTGTTTTTTATTTCATAAATTATTATCTGTGAAGGCTTGTGGTTGCCCGTGTTCCGTGACGGTTCCCTCCTAGCATTAAGAGCGCTCTCGAATAACGGAAAACGAACTTTTAAAAATTCGAACGTCTCTGATTTTTACGCGCGAAAACTCGGATCCGCTCTCTCGGATCGCTTAGGTTACATCACTGATGGTTCAGCCCGCTCTTTTGTCTGAGCCTCCTTTAGCCTGCGCCTGTACTGATGCCCGTGGAAGCGTGTCATGTCGCTTGGCGTAACAACATTCCTTCTCCTTTTAACTCCACTGCAAAAGTGTTCTTTCTTTATTGACATCAACGTCTTGGTCATCCTCCTTCCTATCTTATTTATTAATTGTTACTCGTCTTTCTTCTACATCTATATTAGAATGTTAAACCTATCAGTATGATAAACATCATTGTACTTCTTTTCCTACTACAATCGAGAGGAGCTGCAATTTGACTTAGGACATTTTGATATTTGGGGTCCTAGTCCAATTAAGTTCGTAAATAATAGAAGTTTATACTTTCTCTTCTCTGATGATTTTTCTCAATACACTTGGGTCTACCTCATGAAAGATAGATTTGAACTCTTCAATATATTTCAATCTTTCTATCATGAAGTTAAAATCCATTGCAACTTCCTAACAAATTTTGCGATTAGACAACGCCAAAGGATACACAAGTAACTTTTTTTCTATCTGCACTTCTCACAACATTATTCATCGGACTAGTTGTGCTCATATATCATAACAAAATGACAACGTAGAAATGAAGAATCATCTCCTCGAGGTTGTTCGTATTTTATAATGTCAAATGAATGTTTATAAATTATACTAGAGTTATGTTATCCTTGTCTCATGTTATTTGATCAATCATATGCTCTTATTGGGTCTCCAAGGTAAATCACCGTTCTCTTTTCTTTATCCCAATGCCCTCCTTTTTCTCTCACGCCTAGCACTTTTGCTCGCATGACATTTGTTCACACGCCCTCTCAATGTTGTGATAAATTATATGTTTGCGTAATCAAATTTGTCTTCGTAGGTTACTCCCTGACATAACAAGATTATCAATGCGTTGACCCCCTCTCTCGACGACTGTATGTCTCTGCTGATATGACTTTTTTTGAACCACTCCATATTTCTCCAAGATGGGACACCGTCCCTACCCCCTCCTCTGATTCCATTCTCCATCTACGACCGTTACTCTACCTCTTCCACCACCACAACGCCATCTTCTTTACCTCCCGCTCTTCAATTTTTCAGACGACGTCGTCCACATACTTTTCTACCTCATACTCTTGTATTTCTCCCTTCAGCTCCCAGGACATCTCCTTCCTCTGAAGGTTCCATAATGCCCATATTTTCAGATTACAACATTTCTATCGCTCTTAGGAAAGGGGTCAAATCTTGTACTTATCACTCTGTTACTAGTGCAATTTCATATGAGCATTTGAGTACCTCTTGTAGCATGTTTTCACTAGCCTTATCAGCTACTACTATCCCTACATCTTACCAAGAATCTATGAACATTCCGTGCTGGAAGCAAACAATTGGATGAAGAGACACCTGCTCTTCTTTTTCGCAACATTGGACTCTTGTTCCCATACACCCACATGGTGACATTGTTGGATTCCGCTGAGTCTTCATCATAAAATTCTTTTTGAATGGTCAAGTTGACCGTTACAAGGCCAGCCTTGTCTCTAAGGGCTTTTCTCAGACATATGATGTTGATTTCTTTAACACTTTCTCTCTAGTGGCTCACATTATCTTTATACGAATCTTTTATTCAACCGCTGCCAATAAGGACTAACATATGTTCCATCTTGATGTCAAAAATTTCTTCATACATGGAGATCTAAAAGAAACCGTGTACATGGTGCAACCTCCTGGGCACACTGCTTAGGGTGAGTCTTTAGTACAAACTTAGGAAGGCCTTTTATGGAATGAAATAAAGCCCTAAAGTTTGGTTTGATAAGCTCAATCAGGTCATTCACACCATTGATTTTCATCGCAGTGACGTAGACCACTCAATGTTTATCAGAAAGAGAAACACTAGTTTTACTAATCTGACATTTTATGTTCATGATATTCTTCTCACTGGTGATGATGCATCTGACATAGAAGGCACAAAAGTATATCTGAGAAAGCACTTTGTGATGAAAGATATAAGAACACCTCGATACTTTCTTGGTATCGAGATTTTCATAAGTAACAAAAGTGTCGTGTTATCCCAGTGGAAATATGTGATAAGTAGTATTTTGTACATATTTTCGGTATATATTTTAGTACGAATTTAATTAGAATTAGAAGTATCTTGTTTATTTTCCTAAATAAATCCTTCCTTTTACTATTTTCTGTTCCAATAAAGTGTTTACTGCAGTTTTGCAGGTTTCTGGAGTATTTTGGTCAAAAATCCAAGTACATGCCCTCGGTCACGCCCGTGACCAAGGGCGTGCCAAATTAAGATCACTTCCAGAGCCTGCTGCCGCCATCTGAGCTCAAATTCTGAAAAATTCTACATTACACGCCCGTTTTCACGAAGTCATGCCAGTGTACTTCCCTGACACGACCGTGTGCCCCATGGCTAGCCGATCCCGAGCTCATCTAGCTGATCCTGAGCCCGTCAAGTCGATCTAGCTCCAGTCACGCCCGAGTTCCACATTACACGCTCGTGTCTGCTGGCCTTCCCCCTGGACACGCCCTCCGTCACGCCAGCTACTGAATTGATGACCGACGCCCGTGTACAACCTCGTGTAAGCTCAAGTCACGGGCGTGTTCTCCTGATTCATCCCCCAAATGCACGCTCCCCGTCTCCAATTGATTGCACGCCGCCTGCCGTACCTGTTATGCTCTAGGTCACGCCCGTGACCTAGGCAGTGTACCTTCCGAGCCATTGAACTCGCCTCCGCCCCGTTAGTTGTTACGCCAGTTGCATCCCCCCGTAGTAAACGCGAAGTACACCCCTAGGTCATAGGCGTGACCGCCTGTGACCTAGGGCGTGTAACTTGAAATTTTTGCCTATTTAAAGCTAGCATTTCCTGAAGCTGGGTCCGAGTTTTTGGAGGAGTTTTGGAGTGTTCTTACTGCTGTTTTACTGTTCTTAGGTTTTTTTGCACTCTTTTTCCTTGCTTGTAATTTCTTTTAGTACTTTCTTATTTGTAAACCTTGTTTTGAATTGCAATACAAAATGTTTCTCTTTCCTTTAATGTCTTGTTCTTATCATAAATTTCCTTTATATGTCTTTTATTTCCTCCATCGCTATGAGTAACTAATTTCTCCTTAGTACTCGATCGAGATGATACGAGGATGAGATAATCATGTTATAATCGTTATTTTCTTTTTTTTTTTCTTTTGGTGAAATACTTTTGGTTTATACTTGATTTTTATTGAATGTGGTCATATCTTCGATATATGATTATCATTTATGTTTTCGTACTTTAGTTAGCCGAGTGGCCCGTGTACAAATTGATCAATCACAGGTAAAGAGAGTTGTACGCAACCCTCGAGAGAGGACGGCGTAATTCTCCCGGATTGGAGTTAGATCAAATAGCGGGGTTCATAACGTAAATCGAGTTTTAGGTGTTCGATTTGAGAACGCGAGTTCGGTTGATCAACCTAAACTCACTTGGGCAATCCTCGAGAGAAGAGCACTCATATTTTTGGGAACCTCCATGATCAAAGTGTTTCGTTAAAGAGAATTAGAGTTTTATTTTCCTTCGATTATTTTCATGCCGACGTGAGTCGAAATCGAGTGCTAGTCTTTTAAACATAGTCTAAATCATCTTTTTAATCGCAACTGTTTTCTTTTTCATATCAAATCCAAAATCTAATTGATAAGATAATAACAAATTTCCTTGAAGTAAAAGTAATTAACACGCCCGGAAAATACGACCTTGGTATTCTTATAATATCCCATACTATAACTGATAAGTTACGCTTGCCTTTATCGAATATAGAATTGGAGAAGATCTCTACAACAATCTTCCAAATATTTAATCATCAAGTTTTTGGCGCCGTTACCGGGGATTGATGTTGATATTTCGAAAAAAGGAATAACTATTAATTTTATCGTTTTCTTTTCTTTGTTCTTTCGCGTTCCGAAAAACTTTTATGGTGCATCTATAATCCTGGAAAAGGAGGTTTGAGATGTCACCCAAACATTTCTCCTAGTACTGATGCGAGCCCTTTACAGGGTAGACCTCGGGAAGTCCAGGACTAACTTAAACCGCCTAAAAAGAAAAAAAATCCATCAATAATTTTAGCATCCATTTCTTTTCCTTTATTTTACTCTTTTCTTTCTCTTCCTTTCTTCTCTTCTAGTGCATGACCCGAGACAGCTCTTCAAATAATCCTGATTTTCATTTTGATCCAGAGATCGAGCGCACCCTTCTGTAGCGCCTCTGAACTCGTGATCGGGATTTGCATTTGAACTTCGAAGAGTCGATCGGAGACATTACCACAGAAAATATGGGTGGACCCAATCCGAATGAGGCCCAGCAACGGACAATGTCCTATTATGCGCGGTCGAACTAGGATGGTACACAATCAAGCATCGTTCGCCCTGCGGTGGCTAATAATAATTTCGAGATCAAATTTAGCATTATCCAAATGGTACAACAATCTGTACAATTTGATGGTTTGTCGGATGAAGATCCTAATTTACATCTTTTAAGCTTCTTAGAAATTTGCGATACGTTTAAAATCAATGACATTACTGATGACGCCATTCGTTTGTATCTTTTTCCATTTTCATTGCGGACAAATGCCAAGCAGTGGTTGAGTTCTCTTCCTAGAGGATCCATCACTACCTGGGCCGAAATGACGGAGAAATTTCTATCTAAATATTTTTCTCTGGCCAAGACCGCTAGATTACACACCGATATTTCTTCTTTCACGCAAACAAATTCTGAAGGCGGAGAGGAGCGCTGGTCGCTGGCGGAATGCGGAGAGGAGCGCTGGCGAGACGGCGCTGTCGGGCGAGACGGGGGCGAGGCGGAAGCGCAGGCGCGATAGATTTAGGTCACGGGATTTCTCGGCTTTGATACCATGTTGAATGGTTACAAGCCAAATTGAATTCATTGAATAAGAGGCTCCTCTATATATAGAGGAGGAATAAAAGGTACATACATGCTAATAGCACACCAGAAATAAAAAGGATAAAAAACTCGCTAATAATGCTAACAAATAATAAAACCCCACCAGAGGCCTCTAAAGATCTGATTGAGGAAATGACCTTGAATGCCTACCCATGGAATATGCCCCGGTCGCACCCTAACAAGCCGATCAGACTCTTTGAAGTAGATTCTGCGTCTAGTCTAGCGTTACAAGTTGAGCGTCTAAGTAAGCAAGTTGTGGAGATGTCTGCTTCCTCCGCTACTCCTACTTGGGCTAATAATAATTTGATCGAAGAGCAAGTTGAATACATGGGAAATTTCTATCGTTCTTCCTTCAGCCCGAATAGCAATTCGTATAATAACACTTACAATCCGGGTTTAAGGAACCATCCGAATTTCTCATGGAGCAACCCAAATAATGCCCAACGCCCCTAATGCAAATCCACCTCGATTTTCTCTGCAGCCCCCGAAGCCCTCTCTAATTGAAGAGGTCTTCTCTAAATATGTTGCTTCGAATGAGTCCAACATCCGGAATCTTACGGGATCGATACAAAATTTAAAAAATCAAATTGGACAGCTTGCTAAGATGTTCTCTGAACGCTAACATGGAGCTTTGCCGGGCAACACCGAGCCAAATCCAAGAGAAAGCGCAAACGCGATCACCCTCCGTAGTGGAAAGGAGGTAACTTCTTCAAAAATGGACGAGCCCGAGGTAAACGATTCTACTTCACCTCCTCCTGTTTTTATCTACTTTATCTTCGCGCACTTCGCAATCTTTTATTCCTCATCCGTCAAAATTTAGAAATGAGCGCAACGACGAGCAATATAATTTTGTTAGAAATTCTAAAACAAATTCACATTACCGTACCATTAAGCGAGTCAATCTCTCAAATGCCTAGATATGCGAAATATCTCAAGGAATTACTTTCAAATAAAAAGAAACTTGAAAATATTCCGCATGTTTCTCTTAGTGCGCAGTGCTCCGCGGTTTTACTTAATAAATTGTCCCAAAAATTAAATGATTCGGGACGTTTCTCTATCTCGTGTTTATTTGGCAGTCTATTAGTAAAACACGCTTTAGCTGATTTGGGAGCAAACATAAACATAATGCCATATTCATTGTTCAAAAAGTTAGGATTGGGTGATCCAAGCTCAACCAGAATGAGTATCCAACTAGCGGATCGTTCGATCAAGTATCCAATAGGGGTTGTGGAGGATGTACTCGTTAAGGTTAACAAGTTTATCTTTCCGTTTGACTTTGTCATTCTTGACATCGAAGAGGATGCCGAAGTACCCCTCATACTCGGTCGCCCCTACCTTGCCACCTTGTCACGACCCATCTAAAAGCAAAAATGGGAGTGCGCTTCGGGCGGATCGTGATGCCACAGACATGGGGGAAAGAAACTCCATGTCTGTTTAGGCGGGAGTTGAATTAGCATTTTTAGATTTAAAGTAAATAATTTGAAGAAAATACATTATTATTATGCGGAAACTTTAAAATAAGGCAGTGAAAGGTAAAATATTCATGCATTTGAATTAGAAGTCATGATACAAGATTTCTGATACTAAATTCATGCAATAAAAATCTCAAAGGAAATGAACATGCACTAATATCAAATTCCAATACATAATTTATTTAGCCTAGCAGTTGTCCATGATATAAGAGAAAATGACTGATCATAACTATTACATAGTAAGCCGAAACCGATAGTAAAGGAAATACAACATAGAACCTGACACAACAACAAAAGATAAACCTCTAGAAGCAGGAGCTTGACGCAGATCGGGCTCAGGTAGCAGGCGGCGCAGTCACGGACGCTAAGCAAAATTCCAAAACTAGAAGCAAAAAGCCTCAGATCATTGAAACAAAGAGTGAGCAAGGTACAATATAATACGAGCATGGGAAATTATAAATGTACGTGTACTGATTTTCATGAAACAAATCTAGCAAAACATGCAAGTAAATGAGTCAAACAGAAACCACTAGAACTATTAGTCTACTCCAGAGTGTAACAAGTGTTCGTTCATGTAATGACATAAGCTGTAACTAATGAAAGGTGTATGTGTCTTTAGTTGATGCACACGATTCATGATTCAGAAGGATTCAAATTCAGATACAAGATTTGTCAGAGATTCAGAGTTGTTGCCCGTGATCTCTAAGGGGTGGCTCTTGCGAACCCTCACCGTTGAGCCAGAGAGTTCATGCTCACTATGATCGGTCCTTTGTTCCTGTTAGGGATTCAAGAGGGACCCAATTCAAGGAGTTTCATCAATTAGACACTACCTTTCAATGTTTACTTATGATTTTAATTGTAGAGAAAAGCCAAAGCTTGTATGTATTGCTTCATTATCTAAATACAAAGAGTGAGTACATATATATAGGAGAGAGAAAGAGAGATGAATTCCTATACAAGATGTGGGACTAAAGAAGAGAATCATAAATGGGCCCAAATACGGGCCCTCTACATGGGCTTTTCCAACACTCCCCCGCAGGCTGGAGAGTACAAGTCGTAGGAGCCAAGCTTGGACAGACATTGATAGAAGAGAGTACTGGATAGGGCCTTTGTGAGGACATCCGCCACTTGTTCGGTACCCGGAACATGTTTTAACTCTAGCTTCTTCATTTGAACTTTCTCTCGGACGAAATTGCAATCTACTTCGATGTGCTTTGTTCTTTCGTGGAATATCGGGTTCTTGGCAATGTGTATAGCAGC
Source organism: Dactylorhiza incarnata (assembly GCA_033032865.1). Taxonomy (NCBI): domain Eukaryota; kingdom Viridiplantae; phylum Streptophyta; class Magnoliopsida; order Asparagales; family Orchidaceae; genus Dactylorhiza; species Dactylorhiza incarnata. Next base: position 4,675,507 of record JAWHQI010000033.1, on the reverse strand, counting down.
TTGATTATCACATAAAAGGAGAGCTGGTGAAGGAAGTTTTACACCAAGGTCAGTCAGGAGACTCTCAAGCCATGCGAGTTCAGAGACCACATATGCCATTGCTCAGTATTCCGCTTCAGCTGAGGATCGCGCAACAATTGCTTGTTTCTTACTCCGCCAGGTAATCAAGTGTCCTCCAAAGTATGTGCAAAAACCACTGGTTGACCGTCGATCGTCCAGGGCCCCAGCATAATCAACATCAGAGTATGCCACCAATTTTGGAGTTGAAGATGATGTTTTATAAACCAGTCCCTGACCAGGAGCTGTTTTGAGATATCTAAGAATCCTTTCGACGTCCTGAAGGTGAGATCTTCGAGGGGAGTGCATGTATCTGCTGACCATACCCACGGCGAAGGATATTTCAGGTCTTGTTACCGTTAGGTAGATTAATTTTCCAACAAGACGACGATAGTATTCTGGGTTCTGTAGTTGCAGATCTGAGTCGGAGGCCTGAGCACACAGTTTGTGATTGACATTCATTGGAGTGTTAGTTGGTTTGCAGCCTGAGTATCCCGCCTCATGAAGGAGATCGAGACAGTACTTTCGCTGAGAGAGGACAAGGCCATCTGGTCTTTTGGCGACCTCCAGACCCAGGAAGTAGTGAAGGTGACCCAGATCTTTTGTCTGAAAGACAGAGCTAAGATGTTGTTTGACCGTCTGTATTCCTTTTTCGTCATCTCCAGTAATTATGATGTCATCCACATACACCAGTAGAATAACTGTTCCTGTTGCCTGTTGGCGAGTGAACAAGGAGAAGTCTGCCGAGCTCCGAGTAAAACCAATCTCCCGAAGAGCCTTGCTGAACTTGTCAAACCAGTTTCGAGGTGATTGCTTGAGACCATAAATAGACTGCAATAGATGACAGACCAGAGACTCCCCCGTGGTCTCAAACCCGGGAGGTTGCTCCATGTAAACAGTTTCATGGAGATCGCCGTTAAGAAACACATTCTTAATATCCAGCTGAAATAGGGGCCACCGACGATGTACAGCTACGGAGATAAGCACACGAACAGTGTTGAGTTTAGCCACCGGAGAGAAGGCCTCTTCATAGTCGATACCCTGTTGTTGAGTGTAGCCATGAGCAACCAATCGAGCTTTCAGCCGGTCAATTGTTCCATCAGGAGCATGCTTGATAACAAAAACCCATTTACACCCAACTGGTTTCTGTCCTGCAGGACGAGGTACCAGAGTCCATGTCCTGTTAGCCCAAAGAGCAGCCATTTCTTCCTCCATGGCGGCGCGCCAGCCAGGATGTTGCAGAGCCTCCTACACAGAGTTAGGAATAACAATTGTGGACAAAGAGGTAGCAAGTGTCTGAAGTTGGGGAGAGAGGTGATGTAGGGAAACATAGTTTGCCATAGGATGAGCGGTTAATTCTGTTACCGGATCAGCCAGACGCTGAGTACCTGAGGTCGAGGCTGACTGCGTAGGGGCAACGGGAGTAGGAGTGCGGCGAGAATAGACATGGATGGATAAGAGGTGGCTTGTAGGGGGCAGGAGCGGTAATTGTGGAAGGAAGAACCGGTGTGTGCACGGGAATGATAGGGCGCAGGACAGGCTGTGGGAGAGGTTTTTGTGTAAGTGTGGGTACTGGAGCAAAGAAGAATGGCTGATCCTCCCGGAAGGTAACATCAGGTGACACAGATACCTTGCGGGTGGTAGGAGAATATCAAACGTAGCCCTTCTGTGTTCGTGAATAGCCAACAAAAATTTGTTTGGCCGCCCTGGGATCCAGCTTGTCCTTAGACGGTCCCAGGATATGAATCAGAGTGGCGCAGCGAAAGCGTGGTGGGCCCATAACCTACAGGTCCTAGGATCGAAACCTAGCTCTGATACTATGTAGAGAAAAGCCAAAGCTTGTATGTATTGCTTCATTATCTAAATACAAAGAGTGAGTACATATATATAGGAGAGAGAAAGAGAGAAGAATTCTTATACAAGATGTGGGACTAAAGAAGAGAATCATAAATGGGTCCAAATACGGGCCCTCTACATGGGCTTTTCCAACATTAATGAATTAAACGGTTCATAATTTGGTGATTTTTTTTAGTGTGTAGGACATGCTACTAATTTTTTCACGAATCAAGTATTCAAGAGTAAAATTCATAACCATAAGTAGGGTGCATGAAATCAAGATCAAGGTTTGCAAGCGAGAGGGATTTCTCTACTTGCCTTAAGTAAGCTGAATCCGACGGTGGCGGATAAGTGACGCAAGCAAATTTAACAACCTTATTTCAACCTGTTCAAAAACCATCATGGACAATATTTGATTTAGCGGAAAACCCTACGCATAAACTGAACATGAGAGGGTTTAGCAATTTACCTTCCCTCAAAGACGAGGGGAGAGGAGAATACCATGAGGAATTGGGGACTTGCGGCGCTTATGTTACGAAAATCCTAAATCGGAGAGGGTTTTGAGCGATCCCGTCAATTAGGTCGAGGAGCGGTGCCGGAAATCACAAACTCAACTCGGTTAGTCGGTTATAAGCGGGGTAAAAGCACGAAGCACAATATATACGCAATTTGGAGCACAAAAGTTTGCAAAAACAATTCAAGCAAATCTGAGTAAAAGAGGACGGAGGAGATGCATACCCAAGGGAACCCAAATTCGAGCCCGAAGAGACAAATCTGAGCCCAAAAATCCGAGTAGAAGGGGGTATCGAGCAAACCCTAGGTGTCCCTCTTGAAATCCACCGGCCAAAACAAAGAGTAAGGGAGATGGAGGGGCTGCCGACACTCAGAAGAGAGGGAAAATAGGGTTTCTGCTGTCGGTCCTTGGAAGAGGATCTGTTGGCCTCAAGAAAGGAGGCTGTCGGCCTCTTGGAGGGGAAGAACTGATGCTGCCGGCTATTGGAGGGGATGAGGTCGCCGGCCAGAGGAGGGAGGACTGCAGGAGGCGACACTGGCAGGAGGAGCAGGAGGTGGCGCCGGCAGGAGGAGCAGGAGGCGACGACCACGGGAGCAAAGGGCGAGCGGGAAATATGCGCGATCAGGAGGCGCTGCGTGCGGAAGACGGGCGTGCAAGCTTGCGGGAGAACCTAGCGTCGAAAGAATTAATCGGAGAGGGGGGCTGCGGCTAGCTATTTGAGAAACCTAATCCGATTAATTACGGAAATGCCCTCTTTTAAAATTAATTGATTTAATTCCCCTTCCATACTTATTATTAAAATTATGGGTTGTTACATTCTCTCCTACTTAGAAAGTTTTGTCCCGAAACTTTTGAGGATTTCTCGAATGGGCCTCTTATGACAAAGGTTCAGATGTCATTCATTCCAACAAAGTTTACAGATCAAGGTTTAGAAAACTAACTATGAATATACTGAAATAGGAAAGAGAAAAGTTCGGAGACTAACCAAGATCAGGGAAATAGTTGCGGATACTTGTTACGCATATCAGACTCAAGTTCCCAAGTGTACTCCTCAAACTTGCCATGCAGTCAAAGCACTCTGACCATATGAATGGTTCTTTTTCGAAGCTTGCGTACTTGATACTCCACGATCTTAGCGGGTTCGACCGGATACGAAAGATTGACTTCAGGAATAACATGAATTTCTTTAATGACGCGGTTATGGTCATAAATGTACTTCCGAAGTTGGCTAACATGGAAGACATTGTGAACACCGACAGAAGAAGCATGTAGCTCATGGCGATATGCAGATCCTCCAACACGCTCTGAGATACCATACGGTCCCACGAACCTCGGGCTGAGCTTATGTTGTCGACCAAACCGTTTCACCCCGGGACAATTGGAAATCTTCAGGAACACTTGATCACCCACAACAAATTCTAACGGACGGCGGCGCTGGTTTACATACTTCCTCTGCTTCTCGACGACACGACTGAGCATCGAAACATCGAAACATGTCCTCAAGTATCTGATTAAACCTTTCGGTCTGACCATCGGTCGTTGGATGATAGGCAGTGCTCAGGTTGAGTTCGGTGCCGAAAGCTTGCTGGAAACCCTTCCAAAAATGCGATAGAAATCTCGAGTCGCGATCTGAAACAATCCGCAAAGGAATCCCATGAAGTTTAACAATCTCCGATACATAGATCCGAGCCATCTTCTCGGTGGAATGACCTTCTTTATACGGGATAAAGTGAGCCACTTTAGTCATACGATCTACTATGATTCAAATCGCATCATGCCCTCTCGGATTGCGGGGCAAACCTATGATGAAGTCCATAGAGATGTCTTCCCACTTCCATTCAGGGATAAACAGAGGCTGCAAAAGACCACCAAGACGCTGACACTGAGCTTTCACCTTCTTGCACGTCAAACATCGAGAAATGAAGCGAGCTATGTAATTCTTCATACTCGGCCACCACACAATCTGTTTCAAATCATGGTACATCTTATTATTGCCCGGATGACCAGATGTGCGGGATTCATGAGCTTTACGAAATATACGATCAAGCAATTCAGGAACATCAGGAATGCAAAGACGACCTCGGAAACGCAAAACATCATCAGAGATAGAGAAATCCGGAAGAGTCCTAAGTTCAACCTTTCGGCGAATGCGCTAGAGTACGGGATCAGATGGTTGCAAATCTTTTACCTGCTCCACCCATAACGGATCAAAAACTTCTTCTTGACCCTCGGGTGAGATGGATTTGTCCATCCGATCGAGGTCATCAATCAGGGCTGCAAGAGTAGCTGTCATGGGTGCACAAGAAGAGACAAAAGCCTGATGACTCAACGCATCTGCTACCGAGTTGGCTTTTCTGGGAACATACGTAAGCTGCAAGTCATAATCTGCTATGAATTCGATCCATCGCCTCTGACGAAGATTGAGATCTTCCAGAACTATGAGGTCGGCTGAGACTAGCAATTCACCAAGCATGATCAGACAATTGAGGATACCCCTATTAGAAAGGTGCAGATGACCAGACACAGAGATCTCATAAGGGGTCTCAAGTGGCGAAGTCGGCCAGCGATAAAGGTCCACAATATGATGCGCAATAAAGGAATGAGATGCACCAGAATAAAAAGAATTTGCATCCACTTATTCTTGACCCTAAATCTCCCTAAAATTGGAAATGACGGACGCAAATCATGATTGTTCAAATCTAAACAGCTAAAATAAGATGCAGAAAACTAATAACAATGCATTACATACCAGAGATGACGTCTGTAGATGCGAGCGCCTCGCCCTGAGAGATGACGTTCATCACAACTTTACCCTTCTCCTGAGCTCCCGAAATAGATTGTAGAGGCTGAGCAGGAATTGGGCTTTCCTTCATAGGGCAGTCGTGGATATGATGCCCAACTTGTCCACATCTGCAGCAGACATTCTGCTTACGGCGGCAGTCCTTCAGCAGGTCACCTGGCTTCTTGCAGTAAGCACAGATGGTGGAGGTAGCAACAAGCATCATTTGAGGTTGCTGTGCAGGAACAACTATCTTCTGCTTCTTCAAGAGGGTGCGACAGACTTGCGCGACATGACCCACCTTGTGGCAAAAGGCACACACCTCTTTATTCTTGAGACCTTGCTCCTGAGATGAAGCACCCTTCCGCTTATGGTCAGATGTGGTGGCATTACTAGTTCCATGCTGGAACTTCTTATCAGTACACTCCAGCTCAATAGCCTCCACTTGCAAGGCAGCTCCCATAGTCTCGACGTTGGTAGTGACGCCATGAGCTACCACGTACTTGTGGAAATCATGACGGAGTTGCTTCACAAAGCGACTAATCTTCTTGGCCTCGTCTGGCACCACCTCCACAACACGGAGGGATAGGCGGGAGAACTCCTTTTCATACTTGGTCACTGACCTGCCGGGCTGCTGGAGGGACAAAAACTTCTCAGCTAGCCTGTCACGCTCCATAGAAGAGACAAACTTCTCCATGATAGCTTCCTTGAATTGGCCCCAGGTCAAGGTGGCAGAATTGGGGAGATTGCGGCGTTGAAGCCACCAAGTGTAAGCATGCTCAGTCAGCTGGTAAGCCGCAAGAAGAACCTTCTGAGCCTCCGAAATTCCAGCATACTCAAAGTGTTTCTCCATCTGGGAGAGCCACTCTGATATGACGAAGTAGTCACGGTTGTCATTGTAAAATGGCGCCTTTAGATTTTTGAACGCCAGGGTATCTGCCATCGCCGCAAAAGGAGTCGGACTTGACGCAAGTGAGGTCACCAGGTTGACAACAAGCGAGTTGGTTCCGGGATCAGATGCAGGAGGGGTGGCTCCAGGAGTGGTAGGTACTCCAGCTGTCCCCGTATGGCCGGAACTAGAGGCTGGATCAGAAGTCTGGCGACCCTCCTCCAAGCGAGTGAGACGATCTAGAATTTGTCTCAGAAGCTGGGTAGTTGCATCTCCAGATGCTTCTCCCGCAGAAGAGGTAGCCTGCTTACGATTCGGCCGCTTATAAGCCATCTAGAAAGAGGTACAAGAGAATCAGGTAAGATTGATAATCAAATAGACCAGAAAGAATTGAGACTAGATGTTCTAACACTTTTGCACTGTCGAATACGTAAATCATGTAATAATTACATCATTTTCATTGGACAATTCTAGTTAATGATCATGCAAATGCAACAATATAATTACGTGCAACAGTAAATGATTAGTAAATCCATGTGTGTACAATCATCTTTTATTCTTAGCTTAACACTTGTGCAATGAGTTATGCTGTGCATGCAATGCAATTTTGCCTAAAATGCATTCCTAAGAATGTTCATGAATGAATACATATACCACGTTAAGTGCCCATATCGCTTAACTTGTCATGCATATTATGTTACTAATGCCATCGCACTTGAAAATGAAAATTGCCCATAATCATTTAATATTCACAAGCGGTGTATATCCTAGTGGAAATTCATATGCACATAAAATGTTAAGATTGCTCATAACCTCTTAACACACGTATGCATACTACTCATGATTATGAGTGTAGTGCGAGTGTTTCAGCCGAGAATAACTGATAATGACAAGGTGAGTGAAGAAATGATGTATGCGTATATATACTTATGCGATGAAATTCCAAAATATGTGAAAATTATAACATTTTAATTTAAGAAGCTCAACCTGGCTTCTGATACCAACTGTCACGACCCGTCTAAAAGCATAAATCAGAGTGCGCTTCGGGCGGGTCGTGATGCCACAGAAATGGGGAAAAGAAACTCCATGTCTGTGTAAGCGGGAAATGAATTAACATTTTTAGATTTAAAGTAAATAATTTGAAGAAAATATATTATCATTATGCGGGAGTTTAAAATAAGGCAGTGTAAAGTAAAATACTCATGCATTTGAATTAAAAGTCATGATACCGTTCAACGCAAGAAGTTCCGCCGCCGACCAGTACGAGGTGATCCAGTCAACAACTCCCGCGACCTTCCTCATCATCGACGTCCTCGAACGAAGCTCCAGCGAGCCTTTCCCACGCCGCTCGATCCCGGATCGGTTTCGAACGACGGGCCGTCGTCGACCTCGACGCCCTAATCCGACGACCCGAAGCCTAGTCCTGGTTGTCGACCTCGCCTCCCCTATCCGACTTCGTGTTCGAAATCAGCCCGGGCAGAAGTTGCAGCCCTTTGTTGAAATCAGCCCAGACTGCCTCCAACGTGCTCCTTGCACCCGTCCATTACATAAGCTGCTCCCTGCCGTAGTTTCTATGTATGCTTGGGGTAATTTCATCCACTCTCTTGCTCCACTTATTGTCCTAAATTTTATGCAACTCTAATAATTAGTTTAAGCTTGCCTCGGACGTTCGCGCTGTTTTATTTGTCGTTTTTCCATAAATTATTACTTGTGGTTTGTTTGTGGATGTACGAATCTTGCAACGATTCAACTCATAAAACGCTCAAAGAGTTTTCTCTCAAATAACGATTAACGGATTTGCGAACATCAGCGTTGGAAAGTGATTTGCGCGCGTCAAATTCGATTTGTCCGCTCGGCCTATTTCAAATTTTAAAAATAAAATCAACTTATGTTTTCAAATCCTAATTTTATTTTATAATAAATAAAATCGTTCGCTTGAAAAATAATTAATTTTAAAACCCTAATTTGAGTCTACATCAGACGCCTTATTGGGAAATTGATATATCTCATTGTTATAAGACCTAACATCTCTTTTGTACTAGAAAACGTTCGCCAGTTCATGCGTACTCCTAGAGAATGTCACCTCAATGCAATTATGAAAATTTAGAGTACATAAAAGGATCTCCTGGCGAGGTGCTGTTGTTCAGGAAAAATGATCATTTGTGCATTGAAGCATAGCTATGTTGATGACAAGAATGATGCAAATTCATTTATGGTTATTGTACATTTCTTGGAGGAATCTTGGACACTTGATGGAGCAAGAAACACGTTGTCTTTAGGTCCAGTGCATAATTGGAGTATCGTGGAGTGGTACTGGTAACTTGGTTTGCTGAACTTGTTCCTTGTGTAGATCCTAATGTTGCAGGAAAAGAAGAGGAACCTCTTTCACCCTTGGAGCATGAGGATGATGAACCAATTGATGTTGATAAAGAATTAGAGGTGCAAGAAAATTTCGTGCTTTGCCTATGTATTGTGACAATGTAACACACACACACACATGTATATATATCCAAAAATTTGGTGTTTCGTGAAAGAACAAAGCATATAGAACTGAATTGTCATTTCATTAGAGATGAGATCATAAATGGACGCATATGCACTCTGTTCATTATATCCGACAAAGAACTAGCTGACATATGTACGAAACCTCTTTCTTCAACTTTCTTTGATATGTGTACCAAATTGTGCATACTTGATATATATATATATGCTCTAATTGGGGGGGGGGGGGGGGGGGGGGGGGGGTTAAAACCCACTATAGTAGGCCCATTCCATTGTAGTTAATCTTTAGTCCCACGCCATTTATTGGAGATTGTTGTAACGCCACTACTCTCTATATAAAGGGAAGTTTCAATGTATTAGTGATCTGTATTAAAATTTTCATTTCAAGGTTTTAACAAGGGTTTTAGGATGTTTGGTGGAACGGGGGTTGTAGAGGTAGCAGTAGCAGCGAAGATGACTATAAGGAGAGGGTTAGAAGTTGTAGTTGTGGTAGCTGACGACTTTAGGAATTGGAGTGACTGAAGGTTTTGGAGGCGACTATAGGATTTGGAAGTTACGACGGTTGTAGGGAGGAGAGGTGTTAGATGCAGGACAAATAAAAATGGAGGGTTTGGTTGATGTGTCAGCTGTAGGTGAAGTTAGGGTGTGTGGTTGCGATGGTAGTAGGCTTGGAAAGTGCGGTACAGATAATTCCAAGTGTCGATTGTAGGGGAAGGCAGGGGGCTGTTACGATAGTATTAGTGGTTGGAGGCGTCGGTAGTTGCGGTTGTTGTTGTGATGAGAGGCGCGACTTCAACATCATGTTGAAGGTGTTGGCTTCGACAACGACTGACTCTCCTCTGGAGCCTTCCAAACTACTCGATGTCCTCATTGCTAAACCACTTAACATGTTCAAAGCACCCAAACCATAGTTAAGTTAATGAACGCCCGAAATTGTTTGATCATCGCACCCAACAAAAATTTTAAATACAGCTCGAAAAAAAATAAAAAAATAGGAAGAAAATGAGTTAATCGCATTCACGTGCTCGTCCAGTTGACGATTCTATAATTGCCTATAATGAGAATTGAGTGGAGCAGGTACTCCAGTGCTTGCTTTTAATGATGCTCCTTATCTCCATTCTCCATCAATTTCTTTTTCCTGGAACTTATACTTTCAATTTTGCAAGAATCTCCCGGCTCTATGTCCCTAGTCTTTATAGATTGTAGTAGTGGCCGGACATTGATTGACATTGCTTTTCTGCCACTCTTCTATTATCCAACACAAAATTTCAAATCTCTTCCCAACTAGTTTTCTTTACAGATTGAATTTACAGGATATTAAAATATTAATAAGTGAGATTCACTTCTCGAGCATCTGGATGATCTTGAAGGGCTATTAGGTAGCTGGAGACAGTGTATCTATTAAAAAAAATTCCTACATTGGGAATTTGTCAGGGCTTATAAATTAAGGGCAGCTACTTGCGACAGGGCTTAACGGTCTATCCCTTGAAAGTTCTTTTATACTGATATGATCTAAGGAGAAGAAGGGAGAAAGAGAGCTACGGCTACAAGAAATTAGGGTTAGGAAGAAGATGAACCTGAAATTAGTCTTCAATAATCCCTCACATCAAGGGGGTCCGGATTTATATAGCTCTCCCGGACCCAAGGGGCCGGCCGGCCCCCATAGGGGCTGAACCGGTTCGGTTCAGCCCCGTTTCTTTTGATTTATTGCTGGTGGGCTGAACCAGATGGTTCAGCCCTTTCTTCCTCCGTTGCCTCCTTCAGCCTGCGCTTGTATTGATATCCTCTGAATCGTGACGCGCCGCCCGACGTAACATTAATCCCTTCCCCATAAGGAGACAACTTGTCCTCAAGATGGAAATCCGGATAGAGCTCCTTGAATTCAAGCATGTGAACCCATGTGTTGTGTGCCGGTGTCATGTGCTGCCACTGTACCAAAACTTCGGGACGATACGCAGTGCCCCGCTTCTTCCAGCGAACCATCAGAACCTGCTTGGGCAGTGGGCGTAGCTCGCCTGCAGTAGTGGCCTCCGGTATGAGGGGACTGACGTGCGCAGACTCGCCCAACTTTCTTTTGAGGAGAGATACATGAAAAGTCGGGTGGATACGCGACCCCTCTGGTAGAGCTAAGGTGTAAGCGACAGGTCCCACCCGACGGATGATGCGAAATGGTCCGTAGTAACGAGGTGCAAGCTTCTGGTTCGTTCGGCGACCACAGATAACTGTCGGTATGGCTGAAGTTTGAGGAAGACCTCATCACCCACTGCAAACTCTCGCTCAGTCCGGTGCTTGTCGGCTTGGTGCTTCATCCGATCCTGTGCAATACGCAGATTGTCCCGAAGAGTGGCCAAAGTATGGTCGCGGTCACGTAATGCTCGGTCCACTGCTGGTACGGTCGTGCTGTCTGGTTCATAACTACTCAAGGTGGGTGGGGTACGACCATAGACGGCCTCAAACGGAGTCATCTTGCTGGCGGAATGGTATGCGGTATTGTAACAGTACTCAGCCCAGTGCAGCCACTGGGTCCAGGTCCGCGGCTCATCCATCACAAAGCATCGAAGGTACGTTTCCACGCCGCGGTTGAGAACTTCTGTTTGTCCATCCGTCTGGGAATGGTGCGCCGTGCTCATCCGTAGGCAAGTGCCTTGCAAGCGGAACAACCCCTGCCAGAAATTACTTACGAACGTCGTGTCCCGATCCGAAATGATAGCCCCCGGGATGCCATGAAGCCGAACAATCTCCCGAATGAATAGATCTGCAACTGACTCAGCCGTGTAGGGGTAACGTAAGGCCAGGAAGTGCCCATATTTTGAGAGTTTGTCCACGACGACTTGAATGACGGACTTGCCCTGCGACTTGGGCAACCCCTCGATAAAGTCCATGGAAACCGTGTCCCAGATGTGCTGAGGGATCTCAAGAGGAGTAAGGAGCCCTGCTGGAGCGGTAGTCTCATACTTATGCCTTTGACAGACGTCACATTGCTGAACAAATTTCTGCACATCGCGTCTGAGCCTCTTCCAAAATACATTTTCCCTAAGACGCTGGAGTGTCCGAAGGATACCTGCATGTCCCCCAGTAGGTGAGGAGTGAAACTCATGAAGCAGCACCGTCTTCCATGGGGAGGTGGAGGGAATGACCACTCGATCCTGGTAGTACAACCGCCCATTCCTTAACTGGTAGCCTGGGTAAGTGAGCTTCCCTCTCTGAAGAGCTGCCACGATGTTCCCTAGTTCGGTATCTCGCCGGACCTCTTCCTGAATCTCGTCCAAGGAATCTATGAGCGGACCGGAGATCTGATGAAGCGTGCCCTCTGGCAACCGGGACAAGGCGTCGGCGACCACATTCTCTTTGCCTTGCTTGTAAATGATCTCATAGTCGTACCCCAGTAATTTGGTGACCCACTTCTGCTGAAGAGGGGATGCCACTCGTTGCTCCAAGAAATGTTTTAGGCTCTGGTGATCGGTGCGGATTTTGAAGTGTCGCCCAAGCAAATAAGGCCGCCAAACTGCGTCAGCATGGATAATAGCAAGCAGCTCCTTTTCATATGTCGACAATCCCAGAGCGCGGGGCGTCAGTGCCCTGCTATAGAAGGCTAGATGGCGGCCCTCCTGCATCAGAACCGCCCCGAGCCCCACCCCGGATGCATCCGTCTCCACCACAAACTCCTTAGTGAAGTCGGGAAGTGCCAAAACTGGATTGGTCGTCATGGCTCCTTTTAGAGCCTGAAAAGCAGCCTCAGTGTCGTCCTGCCACTGGAACGCATCCTTCTGTAACAGCTATGTCAAGGGTCGTGCGATCTTGCCATAATCTTTGACGAACCGTCGGTAGTAACCGGTGAGTCCCAAAAATCCCCGAAGTGCTCTAACGGTTTGAGGACGCGGCCACGTGACCATGCTCTCGATCTTCTTGAGGTCCGCCTTGACTCCGTGTATGGAAATCAGATGACCCAGATATTCCACCTCGAGCTGTCCAAAAGAGCACTTGGACTGCTTCGCGTAGAGCTGATGCTGACGGAGTATGGTGAAAACTTGCTCCACGTGAGCGACGTGTTTCGCCCAGTTGGCGCTGTAGATCAGGATATCATCGAAGAAGATCAGTACGGACCGCCGAAGGAGAGGTCGGAAAATCTCATTCATGACGGCCTGGAAGGTAGAGGGGGCATTCGTGAGGCCGAAAGGCATCACGAGGAACTCGTAGTGCCCGTCATGCGTCCGAAAGGCCATCTTGTGCACGTCCCCTTCGTGCATGCGTATCTGATGGTAGCCAGACCGTAGGTCCAGCTTGGTGAATAAGGCGGCGCCATGTAGCTCATCGAGCGGTTCTTCGATCACTGGAATTGAAAATTTATCCTTGACGGTTGAAGCGTTCATCCCCCTGTAGTCCACGCAGAATCTCCACGACCCGTCCTTCTTCACCAAAATGATCGGAGAAGAGAACGAGCTGGTACTGGGTCGAATGATCCCTGCCGATAGCATCTCCTTGACGCTTCTTTCGATCTCCGCCTTCTGTATGTGTGGGTAGCGGTATGGTCAGATATTTGTCGGATCTGCCCCGACCTTCAAGTGGATCTTGTGGTCCCTGAACCGCCGAGGTGGGAGAGTGTGCGGCTCTTGAAACAAGTCGGAATACTGCCTCAACAACCCCTGCATTTGTAATGACATGTCCGTTTGGACTGTAGGATCTGTCCTGATCTCCATGACGAGGGCCATCAGCCTATCCCGTTCCCCCAGTCGTTCCAAGCTGCGGAGGGAAATCTCCTTCAGTGGGGACGATTTAAGGCCCCCCAAGCAATAATCTTTACCACTCTGGCTAAACTCCATGGCCATCTGTTCCCAATCAAAGGTCACCCGCCGTAAATGTTGCAACCAATGTACCCCCAACACCATATCTGAACCCCGGATCGGTAATAAATATACGTCCGTCTGCCCGATGTAGCCTTGTATCCTTTGCTCCACCCCTTTGATGACTCCCTCACATTTCAGCTTACTTCCATTTGCCACCATGACGTGGAAGGCCGCGCCACGGTCGATGTCGTACCCTGCCTTCTGAGCCACTGCATGGTGGATGAAGTTGTGGGTACTTCCACTGTCCACCAAAATGGTCACCTTCACCTGACCCACCTTACCAACGATGCGCAGGGTGAGTGGTGCGGTGCACCCCTCCATGGCGTGGATAGATACCCCAAAGACTGTCAGATACAGCCCCTCCTCAAGCTCTGTGCTGAGCTCCTCGTCTACCTCGTCCTCCTCCCGAAGCATAAACACATGGACCTTCTGGCAAGTATGTCCCCGAGTGTACTTCTCGTCACAATTGAAGCACATGCCCTTTTCTTTTCTCGCCTGCATATCTGGCCACGTGAGTTTCGTCACCGTTGGACGGACGGGTGGTGGAGGATCCTTCCGAGCCGCCATCTGGGTGGCTGGGGCCCGGGTGGGGGCTCTGTTCCGCTGTCTGCTGAACCGCTCCTCCTGTATTCGTGCGAGGTTGATGGCATGGCTCAGGCTCTGAGGCATATAAGCATGGACCTCGTCTCGTAAATGATCTTTCAAACCGGAGACAAAACAACTCAGCATGGTCTTTTACCCCTAGGAGACCCGGTTCGCCAACCTCTCGAACTCGGTCCTGTACTCCTTCACCGTTCCCCGTTGCCTCAGCTTCTGTAAGGTAGCTTCGACGTCCTCATAGTCCAGGGGGCTGAAACGGGCCGAAAGAGCCTCCACGAACTCTGCCCATGGGGAATAATCGCGGCCCCTCATGAACCAGTTTGTCCACCGATAAGAATCGTCTTCCAGGTGGAAGGCCGCTAACTGCACCCAGTGACCCTCCGGAATTTCCTGGTAATTGAAAAAAAGTTCCGCTTTTTGCACCCATTCCAGAGCATCGCCCCCTTGAACTTTGGAAAGTTCATGCGCGCTCGCTTGGGTTGCATGTAAGGTTGGAGATTTGCCACCCCATACCCTCCTTGACCTTGGCCATACCCTCCTTTCCATTGTTGTTCCGCGGGCTGATTTTGTCGACCCCATGCTTCCGGATAGGGAACTCCCCCATGGCCGCCGCCCATTTGCTGTCCTCCGCCGTGAAAACCATGCCACGGCGGTCGTTCATTCCCCAGTTCTCCATTTCGAATCCCCATTGCTCCTCCAAACATTGGTGGTGCCGGCAATAGCCCCGCCCCTCCTCCGACCGGAGCACCCATGGCCCCGAGTGGTCGAAAAGGACCCACCGGCACCTCCCGACCTCGCCACGGGCCGAGAATGGGCCGTTCCTGCTCTGATGGAAGCCCGCCAGGGCCGCACCCTGGCACAGCAGCCAGTGCTGGCTGTTGCGTAGCCAGCCGCGTCGGCGGCTGCTGCGCCGACCACCCGCCACCGGGCCGGCAGTAGCCGGTCCCCTCTGGCTCGGTGAAACCACCCCCTTGCACATACGGTGCGCCACCTGCGGTCTGAGCCGCTCCCGACGCCGCTAGGGCCGATCCCATCCACGCCTGCTCCATGCGGCCTGGATTGGGTTCGGATCCGCCCAGGGGGGTCACGCCCGATCCTCCTGGGGCACCGTTCGTGGATGGTAGCGCCGTGTGAGACACCTCCGCCTCCGAATCACTGTTTGGTACAGTTTTTCCTCTTAGCGTTTGTACGAACAACACTTTCATCTCCTCTAGACGACCATCCATGCGTTCCTCCATATTTTTTTGGGCTGTTTTCATTTGATCTTCGATCGCCGCTACCGCATCGGTCAACCCGACATAGTTCTCTTCGATGGCCACTAAGCGAGTGAGTTCGGCTTCGGAACATGTTGACACCTTGGCCGCAGGAGCGGTGCTCTGATACCAAATGATACGATCTAAGGAGAAGAAGGGAGAAAGAGAGCTACGACTACAAGAAATTAGGGTTAGGAAGAAGATGAACCTGAAATTAGTCTTCAATAATCCCTCACATCAAGGGGGTCCTGGTTTATATAGCTCTCTCGGACCCAAGGGGCCAGCCGGCCCCCATAGGGGCTGAACCGGTTTGGTTCAGCCCCGTTTCTTCTGATTTATTGCTGGTGGGCTGAACCGGATGGTTCAGCCCTTTCTTCCTCCGTTGCCTCCTTCAGCCTGCGCTTGTATTGATATCCTCTGAATCGTGACGCACCGCACGGCGTAACATATACATGAATGAGATTACTTTTTTTTAAATAAAAAAAAATACAATTTCGTTTCTTCGTCATTCACTATCTAAATACACAACTTTTGCTAAATGTACTATATTCATTTTGGGTGCAAATTCTGTATACAAAAGCTATTTTAAAGTTAGTAGAAGAGTATTAATTCAACTTTTCTTTTCTCAAATTAATGATTCTAGCTATTACTCTTTCTACAGCCATGGTAACTTTGACAGAATCTATTTGCTGGAAAGAAGTGGTGAAAGCTACAGATGTAACTGGAATTGGAGTTGTCATATATCAGAAGCCTACCTCAAGCTCATGCTATGAAGAGAGAAAAGGCAACAATCCACCATTGTGCATTCAGAAGAACGTGCCTACTATATCATGGTATTGTCCACTGATCTTTAAGTAATATATAAAATATGTAGCTGATATTACGTATTATATAAAATTAATAGCCACCAAATAGTTGGGATAAGATTAATGTTGTTGATGATAAAGTTAGTAATTTCTATTACTGCTTGCCTGACATTATTGAACCACTAGGTATACTCCTCTTGAAGGATGCCTGCCTCCTATACATATTGCCAACTCTGATACACAACAAGGTTGGCCTACTTTCTGGCCTGAAAGACTGAAGATCTGGCATTCAAATTTATTTGAAACAAACAGAGAGTACAGTGAAGAAAGATACAATGAGGACACTAGGCATTGGGAAGTACTTGTATCTGGTATTTACATGCATAATCTTGCAATCAACTGGTCTTCCATCCGTAATGTGATTGACATGAATGCTAGCTTTGGAGGGTCAGTTTCCTTTTTATTTGTATTTATTTAATTTATCTAAGTTGCTTTCTTCAATATATGAATTTTCTTTCTTGTATTGGATTAATATGTGTTGACTGTTGAAATGTTCAGGAGATTGCTCATGCCCTAATCACCGAAGTGATGATCTATGCAAACGTTATTGGGTCTTAGTTGATCTAGCCTTCTCGAAGATAATCATTATAGTTCATATTGCCCATGGTATGTCAAATGGTGATCTTTACTAAGCCATCTTAGCTAAATTGACCCATGCCCTTTGTTACGTAGTTGGGGTTTCCAAGATTGAGAAGAGGGAAAATGAGAGGAGGAGAAGAGAAAACCCCTAGGATTCCATTTTCATCATACTTCCAAGATATTCCAAATGAGAGATACATAGACTTATATAGTACCTAATTTCAAAGTACACAAAGGCAAATGATAAATAACACACGACCCGAAAGACAAGTGCAATAATAAAAAAATAAGGTTGACGGTTGCGCAACTCCCGTGCGCACTACTAGAGAATGTTCGTCGTCGAGTCGGGATTTGTGTCCATGTTGCCTTGGTCCCAACGTCGACTTATGCATCGTGTCTTCGTTTCTTTATCCCTTGCCCTTTTTCGTATTCGTAACAATGCCTCCCTCTCGAAAATTTGCCTTTTCCTCAAGGAAGAAGCAACTTCCTGCACACACTGTAGGTGGAATGGTGGAGGGGAGGTCGGGCAGGTCGGCTCGACGTCGTGCCACAGGTATGCGGCATGATCTACTGTCGCTTGTTGCTGAGGAGGATGTGGTGTCACCGGAAGATGGGAAAAGAATGCCTCCCTTTCCAAGAGGAAAGGTACTCCCGCTTGAGAAAAACGGATCGTCATGTGGGTTCAGTTGATATCCACATCCCCGACTGTACAAAGATATGCGACACCGAGTACGACATCAAGAACACCGAGCTCAAAAGAGTAGAAATATATGCGGAGAGGGCAGGGGCCCAGTCATAGAGAGGTCTGTACAGAGTCCCCGGTGATAATGAAAGCGCTCGTCGCCCAAGAAAATAACAAGAGGAGAGGGAGACAGGTGAATGTCGAGCTATATCGCCAGGTGCAGGGAGATGAAATTGTGGATGGCCCCATTATCAATCAGCAGGGGAGTGCCAGCCAGGGAACTGGTGAGCGTCATAGTGAGGGGGCCAGATGTGCCGCCAACTGCAGAGCACAGAAGTTCGAGACAATGCTAACCTATAGGGGGACCAATGGCAGCAAGTGACTCATCGCCCTCTAGGGCTTCGAAATCCCCAAGGGTGATTTTCAGGTTCTACTCGCTAATGGTGATGCAGAGCTCCTTCAGAGAATAGTCATGAGTCGAGGAGTAGGGTTGTTTAGAACAGAAACATAGGTCTATGGTGCGAAGATCGTAGTACTCTTGCTTGGTCATCCGGGGGCCGCTCGGTTGCAGGGGCAGTCGGGTAGGTGGTTCGAGATGCGGGGGATCCGCAGTATGCACATGGGTGGATGGGTGGTGTCCGGAAGGGCGTGGGAAGGTATGAAATCGGTGGAGGCGTAGAAATCCCAAGTGGCTGGCTGGTATCAATGGAGGTGGCCTTGAACTCCACTTCCACCAAGCGGGTTAGATCCATGACATTAGTAATCGTTCGGGGGTGGTGGGTGCAAAGGCGGGATCGGATATAGGGGGATGAGGCCTTGCATGAAAAAGCCCAAGTAGTTATCTGTGGGGCGTGGGAAGGTAGGAAATCGGTGGAGGCGTAGAAATCCCAGGTGGCTGGCCAGTATCATTGGAGGTGGCCTTGAACTCCGCTTCCACCAAGTGGGCTAGATCCATGACATTAGTAGTCGTTCGGGGGTGGTCGGTGCAAAGGCGGGACCGAATATGGGGGGAGGAGGCCCTGTATGACAAAACCCAAGTAGTGATCTGTTGGTAAGCTAGGAACGTTCGTCGTCAAGGTAATGAACTCGTCGATGTAGTCGTCAAGGAGGCCTGATTGGCGGACACCACACAAACGTTCAATTGTTGTCCCAGAATAATGACATCATAACGGGGGATGAGGTCCTGTTGGAGTTCCTCCCAAGAGAGCGAAGAGTTGTTCTGTCGTAGTCAGTGAACCCAATGGAGGGTGGATCCTTATATGCTGATGAGAACCGCAATATCCTTTTGTGGCTCCGGAGTCAAATAAATGTCGAAAAAAAATTCCGCATGGGAAATCCATACCACAGAGTCGAAATAAATGTTGTTGGAGGAAACGTCAAACGAACAGTGAGCGAGAGGGAAGCCTGCTGGTGGCGGAGCGGAATCCCGTGGATGGTCCAGGGGGTATCGAGAAGTGATGGAGAGTATGCGTTGGAAGTGGAGAAACTCGCGCGAACAACGAGGAGGGCGCCAAACTTAGCCTTCATACGCAACATGGGCTTGGAGCGAGGTGATGGACGCCTCATGTGCATCGAGAAGGCTGTATATAGCCGAATAGGAGGAGGGGGCGACGGTGTGTCGGAGGGTGCTATGGAATGGAGCCCCGAGGGGGCATGCACGCTGAAGAAGGCTGGTGCAATAAAGGAGATGCGAGCTGTCACCGATAGGACCAACCAAACCAACATTGGTTGCCGACATGGATGACGACAAACGCTGCATCTGCAGGCGCGTAGGTGTTGAAATTTTTTGAAGTGGAAGAGGAAGTTTGCTGGGCGGTTTGAGGAAGACAGACCGCAGAGACCGTGCGGTCTGTGCGGCCTCTCTCTCTTGTTTTTTTAGTCAGGGTCAGCTAGTCTTGTCCAAGTAGGTTCCTATTGTTGATCGCGCGGTCTGGGTTGTTAAGACCGCTCGCGATCTGTATGGGCGGTTATTGTACCTCTCTGGGCAGTGACATCATCCGTCTTTCTGCCTATAAATAGAGGTGCAGGGCCTGTTATTTATTGAGAACTGTAAGAACTAAAGCTTGGGTTATTTTTGTCGGTCTCACTTTTGAGGTCGTGCGGTCTGGAAGTGGTTTGATCGTTTGTTGTGTTCGCAGGTCAGCGGCCAGCAGTCAGCGATCTTCTTCCTTGGTGATTTCCCAGCATTGAATAACCAGTTCGCCAGTGGTCTCCCCGTGCGGTCTGTGTTGTGGTTCTTAGGCTGTTCGCAGCAAGCTCAGCGGTCAGGCGACCTAGCGGTCTGGCGATCAAGAGTTGCGGTCAGGAGACAGTTTTTTGCAAGTCTGTTCTCTGTTCGCGGGCAGCTTCGGTGATCAAGCGACCTAGCGGTCAGGCGATCAAGAAGTGCGAACAGGTTGTGTTTTCAGCAGTTCACTAAGTCAGCAGCTCGTGCGGTCTGAGGTGGCGGTCTGACAGATTACAGGTTGTCGACTTGTACTGTTCGCGCGATCTCAATAGTGTCTGTGCGGTCTGACTATTTCAGCGGTCTCTGGCGGTCTCAGTTGTTGTTGTTCGCCAGTTGTTTGTTTGTCTCTGTTTTCTCTCCCTTGTTTTCTGATAAATCATGTCTCGCAATGTATACCTTGCATTGTAAAGAGATAACCAATACCTGATTCTTGTCCTTCTATTGTGCTGGTTACTTAACTTGGTATGGTTGTAGTGTTCCTGCACCTTATTCCCGCTTCTAAGTATTCTAACTCGGTATCTCAGATGAAATCTATCAGAAGATTTCGGAGTTGGTGAAATTTTAACTTGGTATCAGAGGGACAGAAGGTTTGAGCAGAGATCAACCTCAGTATCTTGCTTGAGATTTCTGGAAGTTCAAGTTATCCAGTGGTATAACAATGGAAGGAAGTTATGCAAGAGGTCTTGGTATTGAGCTTCTTACGCAGACTAACTTTAAGAAGTGGAAGTTTTGCATGGAGAGCTATTTTCTTGGCGAGGATTTATGGGAGGTAGTCGGAGGAGATGCGAGACAACCAGTGGTTGCTGCTGAAGAGAATGCTGAGCAGGTAAAGGCTTGGAAGAGAACAAATGCTAAAGCAGAGTTCACTCTCAAGCGAGCTATCATTCCTGAGCTCTTTGACAAATCATTGGATGTCGGTCTGCTGCTGAAATTTGGACAGCCTTTGATGGTTTGCTCAATAAGAAGAATGTAGCAAGACTACAATTTCTTGAGAATGAGTTAGCGAAAGCAACTCAAAGAGACTTGTCCATTTCATCCTTCTTCCTGAAGATGAAGAACATTTGTGCAGAGATATCGATATTGAACCCAAAAGAGCCTATCTCAGAAGCAAAGTTGAAGAGACGCATAATTCGCGGCTTGCGGAGGGACTGTGGCCTTTGTTACTTGATGAGTAGGATTTATGCGTATTTTAATTATAATGTTTAGGTTACGTTTAATAGAAAAATTGTAAATATTATTTATATTTTAGTTAAAAATCATTTCTTGTATAATTTCTGTTCTAAATATAATTGTATTTCTGTTTTGCAAATTTTCTGGAGTTTTGCTCAAAATTGTCAGTACATGCCCTAGGTCACGCCCGTGACCAGTGGCGTGTAATCATAATGCACGTCCAGAGTTGCTGCTGATGAGATTTGAGCCAAGATCCATAGGTCACGCCCGTTACCTGTGTCACGCCCCTTGGTCACGCCCGTGACCAAGAGCGTGTAATATTAAAGATCAAATCAAGCCTTCCACGTGGACCTGTCAGCCACCGAATCCAAAGTTGCCGCACAAGTCACGCCCGTGTCAAGTCACGCCCGTGACACGCCCGCGTGATCTTTGACTTCCGGCGCGCTGCATTCAAGCCCATGCTGCACTCAATGCAGCCACCCAAGTACACACCCGTGACCCACATGTCACGGGCGTGTAATGTTCGACATTCTCCCGCCGTCACACAAGCTCCATGTCGCCGTCCCAGCCGATGCAGAACAGTGATTACACGCCCCAGGGTCACACCCGTGACCTAGGGCGTGTGACCTCAAATTTTCTCCTATAAATTCAGGAGTCCATTTCCAACAATTCCTCCTTCAGCCCCCTGCCCTTTTGGGCTCTTCTTTCACAGATTTTCTGTATTTGTAGTTTTAGGTTTAATTTTATGTATTCTTTTTATTTTCTTTTTCATGTCTTGTATTTTAATTTCATGCAAAGTAGTTTAGTTTTATTTTCTTGCAATGTAACATAGTTTTCAATTCATGTAATGTTCTCTTTTTATGGTAATGAAATTTTAGTTTTTTTCATTTATACAAAATCTCCTCTTTCCTCCTTATCTCTTCTTCTTAATTTTTCCTTTAGTTAATATTTAATAGTTCTTGGTTTTTACAAGCTTTGATTCGAAAGTATCTTTTCGTTATTATCGTTTCTCCTCTCCTTTGATTTATTCTCGAAAAATATCGATATCGACTTCATATGCCGGTTATGAATTTCTGTATTTGTTTTCGCATTCTAGTTAGCCGAGAGGCTCGTGCGTACGAATCGATCACTCGAGAATAAAAAGAGTTGCACGCACCCATCGAGAGAGGATGACGTAAATCTTCTGGATAGGAGTCAAATCCTATAGTGGGATTCACCTCGTTAAAGCGAGTATTAGGCGTTTCGGTTATAGGACGAGAGTCCGGCCGATCAACTTAATCTCAGGTCGGCGTATTCCTCGAGAGAGGTGTATTCATAAGCTAGGAATCTCCACGGTCAAGGCTTAGAGTAGAATGATAATATTATTATCTTTCATTTCAAAGCTAGTTTTAAATCAAGTTTTGCTTTTTTTCCTTATTTCTTTTAGTTCTCTTTTAACTAGTTTTAATTATTAACTCTTTTCCGCTCTTTCTCCGATAAAATAATAATTAGCTTTCTCGAAGTAGAAGTACTCGACATACCCGTGTTTTAATACGACCTTGATATTTTTTCTTAAGTATCCTATACTACAGACGATAAGGTACGCTTGCCTTCATCGGATATAGAATTGGAGAACATCAACAACAAATCTCTTAAATTCTCATAAATCCGAAATCAATAATTTTAATATCATTACTTCTGTGCAAAGATGAGCCAATCAACCATCGCTGCTGGAGCTGGAAAACTTGTTTGCTTCGCAAGAAAGTTTGGTTAAGCAGATGACGGGGATATCTGTCTCCGGGGATGAAAGCGAGGTCCTTTATTCTGACAAGAAGAAGAGATTGGATAAGAAGAAGTCACCTGGAGGTGATGGTCCTTCAACTTCATATCAGCAGGAGAGGAGTTATGCTCCTAAGCATGATGGGAGGAAAAAGGAAGGGTCAAGTTGCTTCAGATGCAACAAGCCTGGTCACTTCAAAAGGGACTGCAAAGTTAATCTTCAGTCAGGGCATACTGCAGGAAAGGAGGAGGCTGGTTCCAATACTGAAGGTAGTTGGGGTGGTGGAGGTGCTTTCATGACGGGCACTTGTGTTCGGGCTATGACCTCCATCAACTACCAGGATGATTGGATAATGGACTCAGGGTGTGGTCCCTCACCGAGGATGAGTCAAAGTTCTCTTCTTTGCAAGCATACTCAGGTAATGATGCGATTATTACTGCTGATGATACTGTTCATGCAGTTGAGAATGAGGGTGTCGTTTCTTTAGGCAGCGATAGAGGTCCGCTCACCTTGAGGAGTGTATATCATGTGCTAGGTATGAAGAACTTCTTATCCGTGACCAATGCTGTAGATGCGGGGTATCACGTTCTGTTTGGACTAACATAAGTAAAGTTTCTCCGAATTATGTCAAGCGTGAAGGCTCAAGTCACTCATGTTGGAAGGAGGGTGAATGACTTGTTTGTGTTATCAACAAGTTCCTATGTTGATAAGATGAGAGCTAACGACAACGATGTTATCTGGCACGAGAGGCTTGGGCATATTGGTATGGATAAGCTGAAGGCTATGGCGGCAAGAGGCCTAGTGAATGGCATGGCTAGTCTATCATCCTTAGGTGATGGTCACGTTTGTGCTGGATGTCAGTTTGGTAAGGTTCGTCGCCTTCCATTTGACAAGTCACAAACTTGATGCAAAACACCGTTGGAGTGTATTCATGGTGATTTGTTTAGACCTATCGCAACTGCCAGTATTGGAGGTAGCAGGTATATGCTGATTTTGATTGATGATTTCACTAGGTATACCTGGGTATACTTTGTGAAGGAGAAGTCTGAGGCGTTCAGGAAGTTTGTGGAGTTCAAGGAGCTTGTGGAAGACCGGCTTGGTTTGCGGATCAAGAAGTTTAGAACTGATAATGGAGGGGAGTTCGCTTCAAGTGAGTTCTTCAACTTTTGAAGGAAGCATGTCATCCGGAGAGAGCTCTCTTGTGCACATACTCCACAACAGAACGGAGTTGCAGAGCGGAAGATTCGTCATCTGATGGAGACCTGCAAGTGTTGGCTTCATGCTAAAAACATTCTTAGGTCCTTCTGGGCGGAGGGAATGTCTTGTGCAACCTACGTCATCAGTCGAATGCCTCTCAGTTCTATCAACATGAAGACTCCACATGAGTTGATGTTCAAGGAGAAACCAAGCGTGGAACACTTTCGAGTGTTCGGATCTACCTGCTATGTGCATGTTCCTGATGCCCTCAGAACGAAGCTAGATGCGAAAGCAAGAAAGCTATTGTTCGTTGGTTATGATGATCGGAAAAAGGGTTGGAGATGCATGGATCCCGAGACACGGAGGAATGTGGTCTCAAGGGATGTGGTATTCGACGAGTTGGCGTCATACCAGGGTAGCTCATCTGTGGAGCTACAAGAGAGCATGTTGGATGAAGGACAATGAGAAGCTGCTAAAGAAGTTATGGTGGAGTTGCCTGTTTCACCAGGTGCTCCAGTTGTCTCTAGCTCTAGGACATGTGCTTCAGGTTCTGGAAGCAGGTGGAGCAATGCTCCAAGTGTGCCCGGAAGAAGAGCTAGTCCAGAAGAAGCAACAGAAGAGGTGTATCAGGGTAAAGCCCTGAGAAGGTCCAAGAGGACTATTATTCCACCAGCTCGGTATACAGGGGGGAACTTGGTGAGTTTTGTTTCATGTTTCTTTTTTGGCCCCTTGGATGAGCGAGAGTCGTCTTGCTTTGAAAACGCCACTGGAGTCAAGGAGTGGGAAGATGCCATGAATGAGGAGATGACTGTCCTCAGGAAGAGTGAGACTTGAGATCTTGTGCCCAAGGTTGATGACATTACTCCTGTGACGTGCAAGTGAGTTTACAAGCTGAAAAATAAGGCTGACGGCAGCATCGAGCGGTACAAGGCTCGCCATGTAGCTCGAGGGTTCTCTCAGTAGTACGACGAAGACTATGAAGAGACTTTTTGTCCTGTTGCCAAGATGACTTTAGTTCGGGTGATGATTGCATTGGCAGCTTGCCAAGGGTGGAAGATTTGACAACTCGACATAAAGAATGCTTTCTTGTACGACGAGATTGACAATGATATCTTCATGATGCAACCACCTGACTATGTTTCTGAAGCGCATCCAGGACATGTCTGCAAGCTCAAGAAGGCTCTTTAGGGCTTGAAGCAAGCGCCTCGGGCGTGGTATGGGAAGATCGCAGAATATCTCCAATTCTGCGGATATTTTGCTTCTGATTCTGATTCAAGCTTGTTCATAAAGAAGACGGGGGAGCTTCAAGTCTTGGTGCTGTTATATGTGGACTACATGATCGTCAAGGGGAACTTTGAAGTGGAAGTAGCTAAGCTCCGAGATGAGCTAACTATCAGATTTGAGATGAAGGATTTTGGTGAGCTCCACCATTTCCTTGGTCTTGAGGTGGAGAGGAAAGAGAGCGGTGTGCTCGTTTCCCAGAAGGGCTATGTAGAACAGATCGTGAAGTGATTCGGCATGGAAGACGAGAAGAGTTGCTCTACTCCACTGGAAGTTGGGTTGAAGCTTCGGCGGGATGAGGGAAGGGTTCTTTTTGATCCCTTGGTGTTCCGAGCTCTTGTTGGAAGCTTGATTTATCTGACGATTACGAGGATGGATATTGCTTATGCTGTGGGCCGAGTAAGTCGATATATGACAGAGCCGTGAAAACCTCATCTAGTAGCGGCAAGGAGCATTTTGAAATATGTGAAGTCCATTTCTGATATGGGTCTCTTTTATGGGAGATACTCGAGCTTCGGTCTGAATGGTTACACGGATGCTGATTATGGAGGAGATTCAGATAATCGAAAGTCAACTTCTGGGTATGTCTTTATGACTGGCTCCGCAGTTATCATGTGGTGCAATAAGAAGCAGGATTCGGTGTCTGTCTCCACTACGGGAGCGGAATACAAGGCTTCGGCCTTGGCTGCTCAGGAAGCCATCTGATTTAGGAGGCTAATGGGAGACATCCATGAAGAGGTGCGAGGTCCTACTCTGCTACGTGGTGACAACGAGAGTGCTCTTAAACTGGTTAATAATCCAGTTTGTCATGCACGGACCAAGCCATATTGAGATCGAGCATCACTTTGTTCGGGAGAAGGTGCTGGAGGGATCTTTGTTGGTTGAATATGTGCGGTGCGAGGACAATATCACGGATATCTTCACAAAGCCACTGTCGAAGGGACCCTTCGGTCGGTTACAAGATCTTCTTGGGCTGACTTCCACTTCCCACTTCAAGGGGGAGTGTTGGAATTTTTTGAAGTGGAAGAGGAAGTGTGTTGGGCGGTCTGAGGAAGACAGACCGCAGAGACCGCGCGGTCTGTGCGGCCTCTCTCTCTGGTTTTTTAGTCAGGGTCAGATAGTCTTGTCCAAGTAGGTTCCTATTGTTGATTGCGCGATCTGGGTTGTTGAGA
Source organism: Dactylorhiza incarnata (assembly GCA_033032865.1). Lineage (NCBI taxonomy): Eukaryota > Viridiplantae > Streptophyta > Magnoliopsida > Asparagales > Orchidaceae > Dactylorhiza > Dactylorhiza incarnata. The sequence goes on along the minus strand of JAWHQI010000033.1, from coordinate 4,649,300 downwards.
CCGCTCGCAATCTGTATGGGCGGTTATTGTACCTCTCTGGGGCGGTGACGACATCCGTCTTTCTACCTATAAATAGAGGTGCAGGGCCCGTCATTTATTGAGAACTGTAAGAACTAAAGCTTGGGTTGTTTTTGTCGGTCTCACTTTTGAGGTCGTGCGGTCTGGAAGTGGTTTGATCGTTTGTTTTGTTCGCAGGTCAACGGCCAGCAGTCAGCGATCTTCTTCCTTGGTAATTTCCCAGCTTTGAATAACCAGTTCGCCAGTGGTCTCCCCGTGCGATCTGTGTTGTTGTTCTTGGGTTGTTCACAACAAGCTCAGCGGTCAGGCGACCTAGCGGTCAGGCGATCAAGAGTTGCGGTCAGGAGACAGTTTTTTGCAAGTCTGTTCTCTGTTCGCGGGCAGCTTCGGTGATCAAGCAACCTTGCAGTCAGGCGATCAAGAAGTGTGAACAAGTTGTTTTTTCAGCAGTTCAATAAGTCAGCAGCTCGTGCGGTCTGAGGTGGCGGTCTGGCAGATTACAGGTTGTCGACTTGTGCTGTTTGCGCGATCTCAGTGGTGTCCGTGCGGTCTGACTGTTTCAGCGGTCTCTGGCGGTCTCAGTTGTTGCTGCTCGCCAGTTGTTTGTTCTCTGTTTTCTCTCCCTTGTTTTCTGATAAATCATATCTCGCCATGTATACCTCACATTGTAAAGAGATAGCAATTACCTGATTCTTGTCCTTCTATTGTGCTGGTTACTTAACTTGGTATGGTTGTAGTGTTTCTGCGCCTTATTCCCGCTTCTAAGTATTCTAACTCGGTATCTTAGCTGAAATCTATCAGAAGATATCAGAGTTAGTGAAATTTTAACATTAGGAAACCCCAAACATGATGTAAGGGTGGCGGAGGTGGTGCGGGACCAGCGCTGACTCTGTCGTGGGATCGAGTAACCGAAATAGGGGATCGGGTGCAGAGAAGGATCGGAGGAGCTTTCATCACGCCGATCGAAGGAGAAGGATTAGTGTTATCGTCGCGCAGTCAAGACGGGCTTGCGAGACGTAGCTGTTGTCCAGCAGTCGAGCGAGAGCAAACGTCGTAAGGAGCAGTCGGGAGAAATATGTGCGCTGGGAGGGGAGTCGCGCGACGCAGTCGGCGAGTGAGGAAGTGCAGGAGCGGGCGGGCGGCAATACTTGTAGGCCCTGTAGCTTTTCGAGCGGAGGAAACTGTGGCTTGAAGATGGCAAGTCGGACCAAATGCTACGTAGTCAGGGTTCCAAGATAGAGAAGGGGGAAAAGGAGAGCAGAGGAGAAGAAAATGGGGGGGGGGGGGGAGGAGAAGAAAAAACCACCAGGATTTCATTTTCATCGTACTTTCAAGATAGTCCAAATGAGAGATACACATAGGCTTATATAATGTCTAATTTCAAGGTATGCAAGGGTAAACGGTAAATAACCCACGAACCAAAATATACGTGCGGTAATTAAAAGATAAGGCCGACGGCTGCGCAACTCCCGTACGCATTACTAGCAAACGTCCTTAGTTGAATCGTGATCTGTCCATGTAGCCTTGGTCCCGACGTCGAGTTATGCGTCGTGTCTTCGTCTCCACGTCCCTTGCCCTTTTCCATCTTTGTGACACCCTTGGTCAAGGAAACCCACATGAGTTAGGTCAAACCTGCTCCACCTTGCTTTCCGGTGAACCCCTATTGCTTCATGCCCATCCTTAATCAAGTGAAACAATTACCACATACCAATTGGCCTTTCCTAAGCCTAAATGAGCGCACTCATTAACTGATTCAAACTAAATCACCTCAAGCATTTGGTGAGATTGGGCAACCCCATATTGAGCCTATAAGATCCCAATTGAGTCTATTTTACTCAACTGGTTGAACCAAGTTATCACAAATTCAAGCCCCCTAGCTTCATCTGAAGCTAAATTAAATTTACTTAGCCTCCTTTAAACCTGAATTAGATTACCTAGCTTGTACTCAGATTAACTGAACGCAGCCAAAATTTATTTGGGCATAGTGAGTTACTCTAAACTAAAATCAACTGAAGTTTCAAACAACGTAGCAAATTATATTGGAGCTAGCCCAAGCTCCTGGTAGAAGCTCATTTTGAGTGTAGTTAAAAATCCTTGGAAAACAATGAAAGTAGATATGTATTTCTTCAGAGCTGAGTTAAGCAGGTACCATTTATGTTGCAGTATGGTATGCAACCTGTATCTTCTTATGGGTTAGTGAAGATTGTTGGACCCTGAAATATCCACGGTCGGGGCTAACCTTACTCACTGGTGGCTGAGAACATTCGAGGTGACTGGGGATCACCGGATGTCCCACCACACACCCAGGAGCTTGCCAACGCGCTGCCCCTCCAGAAAATGCCAAGGTCTCCTGGTTCCAAGCGAAATTGGAAGAATGAGGATCAAAAAGAGGGTGAAAACCGATACCCCAATTGTTCTCAACTCAGACTATATATGTGCAAGAATTAGTTGAGTCACGCCAAAAGAGGGTTATTTGATAGTGAAGTCTCGTTTATAGGAACTGCCCTTTTCATCGAGGTTGTTCGATACTGCTCGTACGTGGTCAAAGACAAGTCTGACACGTTACCCATGATACATATAAATATAGACAAGCTTGTAGATGTCAGCCGACATGTCCGACATGTCGGCTGACATGTCATTTTTGAGGGAAATCGACACGTTACCGCCACATATCACGAAACTGGCGTTTTCCAGTATTGCGGCCGACATGCCGGACATGTCGGACCGTTATGGCGGGTTATGGTTATTGGAGTTATTATTATCAGTGTATTTGTATATTTATGGTCTGCATATATCGTGGGTATTGTTGTAGGGCTTAATTGTAATTATCCATCTTTGAGATTTTATATATATATGTTAGGACTCCACATTGGAGACCTAAGTGCTTTCATTATTTCATCCTTCAATGGTGGGTTATGGCGGGTTATGACGGGTTATGGTGGTTTATGGCGGGTTATGGCGAGTTATGGCTGGTTATGGCGGGTTATGGCGGCCATTAGTAAGTTATTTTATTAAATTTTATAATTAAATCAGTTTTTATTATATACTTATATAGTTATACTACGTTTGCCCCTCACGACGACTCCTCATCTCCCTCGCGTCCTCCTCACGACGCTCTGAGCTCTCGTCTTCTTCGCTTGCCCTAATCTCCGCCTCTGGCTCTCGTCTTCTTCGCAGCTCTCCTTTGGTTACACTTTGACATTTTGAAAGTATGCAACATTTCTTATTTATTACAAATTGATTAAACACTTGCTAGTAGTTTCATTTTCTAATATGAATTTTAGTGTATACTTCATTAAATAAAATAATTACCATCTAATTAAAAAAATATTATGATATATAATATATATACATATAATATTACAATCCGACATTTTGAAATGTCCCCGATATATCCTCCCGCAATCCGACATCCGACATAAAAAACTCAAACCGACATGAGTCCGACATTCGACATCTGCAAGCTTGAGACCTTCATTTGTTTATATCGAGAAAAGATCGGGCAAGATCTTGTTCGTGGGGTAGAGGGGCAGGGATGATGGAGTAAATGATTGGGATGATGGAGTAAATGATTGGCATGATGGAGTAAATGACAGGGATGGAGTAAATGACAGGGATGGAGTAAGTGATAGGGATAATGGAGTAAAGGACAGAGATAATGTAGTAGAAGAAAGAGATTTCTGAGAGAATGGAAGATTGTTAGTGCGAATAGAGATTTGCCTTTATCAATGACGAAGATAATGCGCCCCCCCCCCCCCCCCCCCCCCCCCCCCCCCCCCCCCCCCCCCCCCCCGGGACGAATGAGGGGTAGTGGAAAGAGAAGTCTTTATAGAAAGAAGGTAAATTCCATTTAATCGACAGTTTCTCAAGGAAGAAGTTGGAGTGGTGCATAAGGAGCCTTCTCGGTGAGCGGGATTAATGGATACAAGATAAATTCCATTTAATCGACAGTGTCTCGGTGACGAAGCTGGAGTGGTGCATAAGGAGCCTTCTCGCTGAGCGGCGCATGGCTTGAGTGAGACGATCCTTCATGCTGGGATCCTTCATGCAGGGAGGGTCGGGGAGCGAGAAAGAAGTCTGAAGGGAGACAAATGCGGGAGAGGGGAGTCGGCCACATAGCGCTTGTCGAGAAAGGTAGCTAGATGGATGACTAGGTGATTGGAATGAATATCGATCTCGGTTACTAAGGTTGGATTGAATCACCGTGCATCTCGGGGATCTCTCGAGAAAATTCTCTTGACGGGTGACACGTGTCATGCAGCAAGAGGTACGATATTCATGTTACTAAGCTGCAAACTGTAACAGATTGGCCGACCCATTGGTAAGTTGGTGCTATAAGTTTGATAACATAGATTGAGAATGAACGATTGTGTTGTTTTGGGTTAATCTGGGTCAATATTTGGAAATTCGTGTAAGTGATGTAATGGTGATGTGTATGGGCATTGGTGTGATGTGATGGATATTTGAGTAATTAATTATCAAATATCCTCATGACCAACAACGATGTATTAACTATTTGTTATTTCACTTTTCTTTATCATCAAGGACTTACTAATCAAAACTATTCTTCTAAAGAAATGTAGCATGATCATAACCAACGTGTACATGCTAAGTGCCAACTTCAATTTCTCAAGAAAATATGTCATCGTGACGAGATAATCTGTCATTCAGAGTTCTTACACAAACTACTGATAATGAGGATTAATAACTCTTAAATGCATCATTAACAGGTAGGCTTACAACATAAAAAATAAAACACTGGAAATAAATCTACTCTTGAGATTCCTTCTTTTTCATCTTCAGACAGAGTCTGGGACTTTTCTTGGTCCGCCATGAACCTCTTTTGGAATTACTCCCGTAGGGAGTGAGTCCAATATAGAATTATCTCAAGTGCTCCCTGATGGAGGACAGATGTAGTGATTGTTGTGCCCAAAGGGAACTCTAGTGAAGTGATGTTAGTGAGGTGTCGTGGTGGCTAAGTGTGATGCAATGCCCATGCGATTGTCCAACATTTAAGTACAATAAATTCTGAATTTAGTAGTGAAGTTCACAAGTATTCACACTAGAGATTAGGTATATGAAACACTAAGCAAGAGCCCATTAAATTAAAGAGAAAGTGTTTTGATTAAATATTTGGCAAAATAAACCTTCAAGTGGAATTTAAAACAGTGCATAATTTTGCAAATTAATGTCCCAAATAATATGACTCTTCTTCAGATAATCAATAGGAAGTAAATTATACATCCAATTTAGAATTACACGAGTAATTAAGCCCAATAGTGTTATATGGCTGCTGAATCAGGTTCTGCACAGTGAGATGGATGCGATCTGTCGAAATTACCTTCTTGCCCTGATTTCAGGAGTTGTGGGATATTGGAGGGTGGCCGGGGACTAATTGAGGTGGTCGAGGTCATTAGAAGGCAGGCGGTGGCTGTTGGAGCTATGGGAAAAAGGTGTAAAGGCTGCTAGAATTGGTTCCAGGGGTGATACAGGAGGTGAGAAAGGGATTTTCAGTCCCTGGTCAGTGTTGCCATGGGTCACGGAGGGAAATTACTGGAATGGTGGGTTAGGCAAGGACTGGGAATAGTCAATGGCTGCAGGAACGGAGAGTTTGAAATACTTCCCAATGCATGGACGAGTGTACATGAGGGGAAATTTTCCTTCAGGATGAGGAATATGCTTCCGACTAGACTTGAACTAGGTGTATTTGGAGGTCGCTGCTTATGGTGAACAGTGACTACAATGAAACATGTGGTTACAACATGAATTAGGTGGTAGTAATTTGGATATGGGTGGTGGCAGAGGGGAGTTGGGTGGTTATGTAATAAATGACGGAGTGTAATGGTTGTGGGTAATTTTAGGCGGTTATGCGTGGGAAGGTAGTTATGGGTAGCGGGAAGGTAGTCCATTTGGCTTCGGCACCAAGGATCCACGGAATTAGCATCGTTGAGAGCCCGAAAGAGCCCGAAAAATCTGTCCAAATTTGCAATGTATGAATATCAGCCCATGCACCCCCTATTTATAGGCTTAAAACCTACTATGGACGGTCACGATTGTTCGAAATATACAACCATTAAAAATGCATGAAATATAATACAAGGGTAGGTGTAGCTCGGTGTACAAAGCATTCCCACGTAGTGAGGGTCCGGAGAAGGGTCCCACCACAAGGGTGAAATGTAGGAAAACTTTACCTTGCATTTTGAAATAAAAAAGGGCAGCCCGGTGCACAAAGCATCCCCGCGTAGCAAGGTTCCGGGGAAGGGTCCCACCACAAGGGTGAAATGTAGGTAAACCTTACCTTGCAAGAGACAAACCTTACCTTGCATTTTTAAATATAATACAAAAATACATTAAATTATGTCGTCGACATTCTGGAAGCGAATACTGTCTCGGATCGTCCATCTGACGATCCTAAGTCCGCCTCCCATGTAAGTAGACTCGGGTGGGTTTCGATAAGGTCGGCCCACCCGTGAAATGTGATTCCCATCAATTCTCACTAGATTGAGAGAATTTGTCTTCGTTGAATGAAGATGATCATACTCCCCAAGGGTCTAGGGGCAAGTAAGTCGAGCTCCTCTGGGGTTATCTAAGTATCATCAATGGTTGGTCGCCCCAGTAATAAATCAGGGATCATAATGTGTAGTAGTCTGGTGTCGCTGAAATGTCATGGCGCACAATGTATGGTGTGCTCCCAGGTGAAGGGTGTATGCTCTCGAAGTCGAACGAGAAACAGGTGTCGAGGTAGGAACTGATGAATCTGTTTGTAGTTGGGTAGTGAGTTGAGGCGGTAGCCGAGTAGGATTGTCTGATATAGGTGGTGGCTGAGGTTCTAAGGTTGTATCAGGGAATGGATTCAAATACTCGTAGGGCTCATAATATGCTGTCAAATCATCAATATTGAATAAAAGATGAATTCTCGTACTCTTAGGGATATTTAATTTGTAAAATTCAACCCAATTTCTTGTACTACTATGTACGGGTCAATTCGCCTAACATTATGTTGATACTCCCAGATGGAACCTCTCAGCAATAATTATAACCATCACGTGTTGCCTTTTTAAAAGCTCTGTTCTCTTCTGTGAATGTCTGCGTAAACTTTATAATTTCATTACTTATTGCAATCTTAAAAGATGCAAAACAAACAGTAAATATGAATCATATAACACATGCGAGTTATGCAATATATGTAAATGATCATGCAACTAATGTGAATGATGAACAAGCGATATGACCAAGTTCTTACACCGAGGCTCAATGGTGATATAAGGAACTCCTAATTGTGGTACATGGTCAGGAGGCTCAGGTGGCAGGGTGTCGAAAATTTCATCGAGTGTACGATGATCACTAAAATAATCACCCATGTTATTAACAATTAAATATGATAATATAGTATGTCGAATGTCTCCTAAAGTGTTGGTAGTGATAAAATAGGTCTTTGAGCCATCGAGGACATTCTCAACCTCGACTAACTCATTAGTGATGTGTAGATTTCTAATGAATGTTGGCTTGACATGAGCCTCTCTAGATGGAGTGTAGAAATACTTGTCGAGTATGCGACGAACAGTCACATACTTACATGAGGTATCAACACTAAATATGAGTCCATGACATACCAAATATCAATCAAGGGATGTGACTCGTCAAGAGACTCACAAAGCGGTCTGTAGGAAAAGTCATCGTGATGGCGGCGATCACTCAGAAGAATATCTAAGACATCGACACTAGGATACCACTCTAGGATGTATTGATTGTATCCACAAAAGGAGAGCTCATCTAGTGGCTCATCGGGAGGGGTATGATGAAATTCATCACAAATGTTATGAGTACCAACATAGGTTCTTGAAATAGTAGGAGTCACCTCAAGCGTAATAGGGGCAATCACTAAATATGCAACACTAAGTTTGAGAACCTCAAGGATGGGATGACTCAAAGATATGAATTGAAGAGGCATCAAGAATCTTGTGCTTATAAATGGATCACTCATTGAAATTTCATCCTCATCAAGAAAATGTGTAGGCAATAAAGACTCCCTCATGACTAACTCTAGTGCTCTACTCGTGCCGCTCTCAGAAACAATCTCAACTGTCACAACACTATATCCCTCATCATACATTATCCGTTCAGGAGTAGGCTTATGCTCCCCATCGAGGGTTAAACTCCTCGTAGATCACTGTGTTGCTACGTGTCTTATATCCTGGATGATAACACGTTGAATGCCATCAAAATGGGAGAATCCGATACTCGGAGATTGAGATGTTGTGTCTGTGTGGCCATAACTTAGTGCACTTGTGGTCTTTAGAGAGGAAAGATCTCTTGTGGTGGACTAGTCAAGCTGCATGTCAACTCTCCTCGGGCTAGTGGATCTAAGATAATGCTCGTAATGTAGGATAAGTGAAATATCTAATCGATAGACTCTAAGCGATGAGAAGTCAGGTCTCCGCAAATTTTTGTGCGCAGTCCGGACCAAAATCGAGAAGTGGCCGCAATGGGCTCCTCCTGAATATCTCTCATCGCTAATCGAGTCATATAATCGACAATGGACATAGTCCCTTGCTGAAGTTTGTGTAATTGGCCAAGGAGCTGATTTCTATGGGATATTGAAATATATTTCCACCTTAATACTCACTTCATGTCCGCCCATCGGGATATGGGGCGAAGACCATTGCGCTCAATCCTACGTTCTAGGTTAGTCCAATAAATTTTAGCCCGACCTTGAAGCTTCATCTTAGCAAACTTAACACGACACTCGTTAGGTACCACATACCAGTCAAAACGGTCTTCCATGCCTAACAACCAACTTGTAAGTGCCTTTGAATCCAATTGGCCATCAAAAGATTTCACATCTAGCCTAAATCTATGTGTGATATCATCCTCATAATAATACCCTCTATGAGATCCATGATACTCATCGTAGTAATCACCTCCAGAAGAGTCAAATCGTGTCAAAATGTTAACACAATTTTTATAAAAGGGGGTTGGGGGGGGGGGGGGGGACTGAGTGCGATGATGATCATCTTAATCATACGAAGATCTCTCCGGACGAATTATATGGGATCGAGCATAGATGGTGTCTGGTTCCCAAATAAAGAAGATGAATAATGACGACTACTGTGAAATGTCATGGATGATCTATAGACTCTTGTCCCGCATTTTCTAGACTAAACTAGAACCTGGAGCTTTAATACCAACTGACGCAGGATGGGTCTAAGGGTGAGCGGTGTAATTATGCCCTAGGGAACCCCACTGAATGAGTGTTAGTGTGGTAATGTAGTGAATCCTAAAATGATGTGATGCACTTGCAATTGTCCAACGATTAATTACAATAAAGTTTGAAATTAATAGTAGAGTTTACAAGCATTCTTACTAGAGATTAGATGTTAGAAACACTAGCCAGATCCAATTAAATTTAAAGAGAAAGTATTTCATCTAAAAACTTGGAGAACAAATCCCGCAAATAGAGTGTTGGACGAACAAATACAAATTAATATCTAAAATTACATGTGTTAGATTTGGGGGTTATTTTCCTTTGTTTGTTATTTTATCCTTTTGTGTTGTTTCCTTCTGTACCCTTAGGGTTCTCTCCTATATATAAAGGAGACCTCTCTTTGTTCAATTAATCGAATATCATTTACAACATGGTATCAGAGCTGGACGGCGTGACCTAATCTCGCTTCCCCAGCCCGCGTCGAATCCCGCCTGCTTCGCCCGCTCCGCTCATCTCCAGCCCGCTCCGCTCGCTCCGTCTCCTCGTCTCCAGCCCGCTCCGCGTCGGATCCCGCCTCTCCTCCCGCTCCGCTCGTCTCCATCCCGCTCCGCTCGTCTCCATCCCGCTCCGCCCCCTCTCCTCTCGTCTTCAGCTCGTCTCCAGCCCACCTATCCTCTCGTTTTTTTTCTCCTTCTCCCTCTCTTCGTCTCTCCGCCCGGCAGCAGCCGTCGGCCTCTCCTCCATGAAGTTTTTCAGTTTCCTGTGACTCCGGATCTTCGCCGGTGGATGAGGCTAAGGTTCGTGCCAGGGAAGAGCGAAACAGGATCTTTGAGTTCCTTCATGGCCTTCATCGTGACTTTGATCAGATTAGTGTTCAGCTGCTTGGCCGCTCTCCTCTTCCCAGTCTACCTGAGGTGTACAGTCTTGTTCAACACGAGTATGATCGCCGACAGACGCTTCTTCCCGACACTCTTATTGAGGGATCTGCTCTAGCTGCTCGGTTCAGTTCTGGAGGTCGTTCCTCTCGTGATTCCAAGCCCAGGCCTGTCGACAAGGACCATCTGATATGTGATTACTGCGGGAAGGGCCGCCATACTCGGGACACCTGCTTCAAGCTTCATGGATTCCCCGCACCCCGCGGCGGCCCGAGCCAGCGTGGTGGTAGGGGCTTTGGCCGCCCTCCGTCTCGACCACCTCCCTCCCGCACTACTTACCTATCAGATACTGTGGATGACCCTGCCCCTCTCAGCGGGCCTGCTGTGGTTGACTCCGCGCCCTCTCTTTCAGCTGATGAGGTTCTGGCCTTCCGTCGCTTTATGCTGGGACATTCGTCTGAGTCTTCTAGCTCTGCTTCCTCCGCATATGCTCACCAGGGACCTCCTGAGGCCCACTCAGTTGCTGCTCGTACTCCCACTCAGTGGATTATTGATTCTGGAGCCACTAATCATATGACATGTTCTGCTACTGGTTTCATGTCCTACTCTCCCTTCTCGGGTTGTGACAAAGTGTGCATTGCAGATGGGTCCTTCACCCCTATTGCTGGGAAAGGATCTGTGGCGTGCTCCAGTCTCACCCTCTCTTCCGTTCTTCATGTTCCTACATTTACTCGCAATTTACTTTCTATCAGTCACATAACTAACTCCTTAAACTGTTATGTGACCTTTTTCCCTCTTTTTGCATCTTTCAGGACCTGAAGACGAGGACGGTGATTGGCTCTGGTAAGCTGCGCGATGGCCTCTACCTATTCGATTCCTCCAGCCCTCCTCCTCCAGCTCGTGCTCTCCATGCGGCTCTGCCCTCTAGCTTGGACTCCTGGCACTGTCGCCTAGGACATCCCTCTCCATCTACTATGCGTGTTTTATTCCCTACTATGTCGGTTGTAGCTTTAAATTTGTTTACCTGTGATGCTTGTACTCCTAGTAAACAACACCGTGCTTCTTTTAACCATTTTTCCCCCTTCTAGTGATACTCCTTTTTCTGTAATTCACACTGATGTTTGGGGCCCCTGTTCTGTTGCCTCTTTATCTGGCTCGCACTGGTTTGTCACATTTATTGATTGCTTCTCCCGCTGCACTTGGGTCTACCTGATGAAACGGAAAAATGAAGTGTTCCCTCTCTCTCAACGTTTTCATAATATGATCACCACTCAATTTAATGCGACCATTAAGGTCTTACGTAGCGACAATGGCCGTGAATACATCGATTCCGAATTTGAACGCTTCCTCAGTGATCGAGGTATTATACATCAGACTTCGTGTGCTTACACTCCCTCTCAAAATGGGGTTGCTGAACGCAAGAATCGCCACCTCCTTGAGGTCGCTCGGTGCCTTCTTCTCCAGCGCCACCTTCCCAAGTTCTATTGGCGTGATGCTGTTCTGACTGCAGCCTATCTCATTAACCGCCTACCTACTCGTGTCCTCGGGGATAAATCCCCTCTCAATACTCTCCATCTTTCCCCTTCTCATCTTTCTCCTTGGATCTTTGGATGTGCCTGCTTTGTCTACGTGCATCCGAAATCCAAGCTTGACTCTCGTTCTCTCAAGTGTGTCTTTATTGGGTACTCGCCTACCCAGAAAGGGTATAAATGTTTTCACCCCCCTTCCAAACGGACATTTGTCACTATGGATGTCATCTTCCGGGAGTCCGAGTCATACTACGAGTCCTCTCTTCAGGGGGAGCCTTCAATGGAAGAGAGTTCACGCATTTTTACTATTCCATTACCTATTCCTCCTCCCTCACCTATACCTTCACCATCTATCATTGGAAATATCAGTATCCCTCCGTTACCTCTACCTTCACCACCCACCATTACTGCTCCCTCCTCGATTCCGCCTCCCTCTCTTCCTCTCCAGGTGTACATGCGACGGAACAGGAGACCAGCTCCCGTGCGTAGCTTACCAGCTCCATCACCTGATACGTTGACAGGGACTCAAGGTAATCTTTCTTCCACCCAACATCCGATGTCCAATTTTGTTTCATATGCCTTGCTAACCCCCCTACACAGAAGCTTTGTTTCCTCCCTATCCGCCATCTCGATTCCCTCCACCTGGCAGGAAGCCATTGAGCATCCTAAGTGGAGAGGTGCCATGCATGAGGAGATGTTAGCCCTTGAGAAGAACCACACTTGGGACCTATCGACTCTCCCTCCAGGAAATACTGTGGTGGGATGTAAGTGGGTGTTTTCGGCCAAGCAAAACCCCCAAGGGATAGTTGAACGGTATAAGGCTCGGTTAGTTGCCAGAGGTTATACTCAAACTATGGGCATTGATTATCAAGAAACCTTTGCGCCCGTGGCAAAGATGAACTCCATACGTGTGCTCCTCTCATGTGCCGCCTGCAAAGGGTGGACTCTGTCCCAGTTGGATGTAAAGAATGCTTTTCTGCATGGGGAGTTAAAGGAAGAGGTGTATATGTCTTTACCACCAGGGTTTACCCCAGGAGATTCTGAAGGTAAAGTGTGCAGGCTTAAAAAGGCGTTGTATGGCTTGAAACAGTCTCCCCGGGCCTGGTTTGGTCGATTCCATAAGGCTATGGTGAGTTTTGGATACTCCCAAAGCCATGCTGACCACACCCTGTTCGTAAAGCACATGCAGGGTAGAGTCACTGCCCTCATCGTCTATGTTGATGATATTGTTATAACAGGTGATGACATTATAGAGATTGCAAAGCTCAAACAGAGGCTGACAAAGGAGTTCGATGTGAAGGACCTTGGAGCTCTCCGATACTTCTTGGGGATTGAAGTTGCTCGTTCTAAGCATGGAATATTCATCTCCCAAAGGAAGTACACCTTGGATTTGCTTCAGTCGTCTGGAATGAGTGGATGTCGCCCTGCTGACACCCCTATTGAAGCCAACCATGGGCTAGGAAGGGATGATGGCTCTCCGTTGGTTGATATTGCTGGTTTTCAACGATTGGTTGGGCGTCTCATTTATTTAGCCCATACTCGCCATGATATCACATATGCTGTTGGCGTCATAAGCCGGTTTATGCATTCACCCAAAGCCAGGCACTTGGAAGCTGCCCACAGGATTCTTCGTTATCTCAAATCCTCTCCAGGGAAAGGTATCCTGTTTTCTCCGAACAAAGAATTAAATGTGGAAGTATACACCGATGCCGACTGGGCAGGATCTGCTGATGATCGGAGGTCTATATCTGGATATTGCTCGTTTGTTGGAGGAAACTTGGTCACCTGGCGAAGTAAGAAACAACATGTGGTGGCCAGATCAAGTGCTGAGGCGGAATTTCGTTCGATGACACATGGAATCTGCGAAGGCCTCTGGATCCGGTCTCTCATGAATGATCTTGGAATGAAACATAATGATCCTATGAAACTCTACTGTGACAGTAAAGCTGCTATCAGCATTGCTCACAACCCTGTCCAACACGATCGCACGAAACATGTCGAGGTTGACCGACACTTCATCAAAGAGAACATTGAGAGAGGTGTTGTGACCACTCCGTTTGTCTCGTCTGGACAACAGCTTGCGGATGTTCTCACAAAAGGATTAAGCTCTTGAGCCTTTGATGGGCTTATATGCAAGTTGGGCATGAAAGATATCACACACCCAACTTGAGGGGGAGTGTTAGATTTGGGGGTTATTTTCCTTTGTTTGTTATTTTATCCTTTTGTGTTGTTTTCTTTTGTACCCTTAGGGTTCTCTCCTATATATAAAGGAGACCTCTCTTTGTTCAATTAATCGAATATCATTTACAACAACATGATTCTTCACAAAATATCCAACAATGAGTAATGAAGATTTGGTACTAGAACTTACACAAATAATAGGAGTCTGGAAGGGCAGAATGGGGCTGATTCGGTAGCTGGACAGCCAAATTGATGTATTTCTCCACTGATTCCAGTTCTTTCCAGCGTCTGTTTGCTGTAAGAGGGGGTTCTGAGTGGGCTGCAGGGGTATTGTGGAGTGAGGAGGTGATGGGGGTGTTGGGAGATAACATGCCAGGGGTGGGAATTGCCAATAATGGGTGGTTGGCAACAGTTCAGAGTACTTCCAGTAATTTTGAGTGGGGATGAGGTTCATCTTAATTATACGAAGATCTCTTTGGAAGAATTCTATGGGATCGGCATAGATGGACTCGGTTCCCAAATAAATGAGATGAACAACGCTACTACCATGAAATATCATGGATAATCTATAGACTCTAGTCCACCATTTTCTAGGCTAAACTTAAACTTGGGGCTCTAATACCAATTGACGCAGGACGGATCTAAGGGTGAGTGGTGTAATTATGCCCTAGGGAACCCTACTGAATGAGTGTTACTGTGGTAATGTAGTGAATCCTAAAATGATGTGATGCAAATGCAATTGTCCATCGATTAATTACAGTGAAGTCTGAAATTATTAGTAGAGTTCATAAGCATTCAAACTTGAGATTAAATGTTAGAAACACAAGTCAAATCCAATTAAATTTAAAGAGAGTGTTTCAACTAAATATTAGGAGAATAAATCCCGTAAATAGAACATGTGTTGGACGAACAAATACAAATTAATATCTAAAATAACATGATTGTTCACAAAATATTCAACAATGAGTAATAAAGACTTGTTACTAGAACTTACACAAATAATAGGAGTTTGTGAGGGTAGAATGAGGCTTGATTCGGTGGCTGGACTGCCAATCAAATGTATTTCTGCACTGATTCCAGGCCTTTCCAGCGTCTGTTTGTTGTAGGAGGGGGATCTGGGTGGGCTGCATGGCTATTGTGGAGTGAGGAGGTGATGGGGGTGTTGGGAGGGAACTTGCTAGGGTGGTATGTGTCTAAGAATTGTCAATAATGGGTGGCTGACAACCGTTCTAAGCACTTCCAATGAGGTTCATCTTAATAATACGAAGATCTCTCCAGAAGATTACTATGGGATCGAGCATAGATGGTCTCTGGTTCCCAAATAAAGAAGATGAATAACGACGACTACTGTGAAATGACATGAATGATCTATATACTCTAGTCCCGCTTTTTCTAGATTAAACTAGAGCCTGGGGCTCTGATACCAACTGACGCACGACATATCTAAGGGTGATTGGTGTAATAAGGCCCTAGGAAACCCTACTGAATGAGTGTTAATGTGGTATTGTAGTGTAACCTAAAATGATGTGATGCGCATGCAATTGTCCAATGATTAAGTACTATAAAGTCTGAAATTATTAGTAGAGTGCACACACATTCACACTAGGGATTAGATGTTAGAAATACAAGCTAGATCCAATTAAGTTTAAAGAGAAAGTGCTTCAACTAAACACTAGGAGAATATATCCCGCAAATAGAACATGTGTTGGACGAACAAATACAAATTAATATCTAAAAATGCATGATTGCTCACAAAATATTCAACAATGATTAATAAAGGCTTGGTACCAGAACTTACACAAATAATAGGATTCTGGAAGGGTAGAATGGGGCTGATTTGGTTGTTGGACAGCCAAATTGATGTATTTCTGCACTAATTCCAGGCCTTTCAGCGTCTATTTACTGTAAGAGGTGGCTCTGGGTGTTCTGCATCGGTATTGTGGAGTAAGGTGATGGGGGTGTTGGGAGGGAACTTGCCATGGGTGGTATGTGTCTAGGAATTGTCAATAATGGGTGTCTGACAACAGTTCAGAGCACTTCCAGTAATTTTGAGTGTGGAATGGGGTTCATCTTAATAATGCAAAGATCTCTCTGGAAGAATTCTATGAGATTGGGCATAAATGGACTCTGGTTCCCATATAAAGGAGATGAATAATATTTACTACTGTGAAATGTCATGGATGATCTATAGACTCTAGTTCCACATTTTTAGACTAAACTCGTACCCGGGGCTCTGATACCAACTGACGCAGAACGGATCTAAGGGTGATTGGTGTAACAAGACCCTAGGGAACCCTTCTGAATGAGTGTTAGTGTGGTAATATGGTGAGTTCTAAAATGATGTAATGTGCATGCAATTGTCCAACGGTTAATTACAATAAAGTCTGAAATTATTAGTGGAGTTCACAACCATTCACACTAGGGATTAGATGTTAGAAACACAAGCCAAATCCAATTAAATTTAAAGAGAAATTGGTTCAACGAAACACTAGAAGAGTAAATCCCGCAAATAGAACATTTGTTGGACGAACAAATACAAATTAATATCTAAAATAACATAATTGTTCATAAAATATTCAACTATGAGTAATAAAGACTTGGTACTAGAACTTACACAAATAATAGGAGTCTTGAAGGATAAAATGGCTCTGATTTGGTGTCTGGACATCAAAATTGATGTATTTTTGCACTGATTCCAGGCCTTTCTAGCGTCTGTTTGTTGTTGGAGCGGGTACTAGGTGGGCTGCATGGGTATTGTGGAGTGAGGAGGTGATGGGGATGTTGGGTAGGAACTTGCCAGGGGTGTTGTGTGTCTAGGAATTTGTTACGGACTTGCCAGATAGGAGGCCGGTGATGGGGAAGATACTAAGGAGCTGGAACTGTTGCTGCCTAAGCGGGGCTTTCAAGGGAGAGAGGCTTCCAAGATCTCTTTTAGGGTTTAGTAAATTTGAACTCCATTCATTGATGATCCTTCATTACATTACTACATTGGTGTATATCAGACCCTTAATGGAGTGAGTGTAAATAACCCGAAAACATAAAACATAATGGACTCGACACGATTAATAAACGAAACCACTCGACTAATACATTTGACTCAATATTATAACTGGACTCATTAATAATAATAAACTTGGTAGCTGACGTATATCATCCATCCTCGAAATCAAACTTTCCCTCAAGCTCGAACTTCGTGTGTATGTCTGAGTCATCTGGCATCTTGATTTCTCGCCAAATTAGTGCCCGGTAGTGTGTCGTGGCGGCAGTGGATGCGGAGAGGAGCGACTGTATCATCAGAATAACGGGCAGCGCACGGAAAGTGTCCAGTCGGGCTGCGGGAGCGGCAGTGAGCAGGAGCAACAAGGAGGCCGGAGGAACGATTGTCGACAACAAGTACAAATCCATCCAAGTTGGCGGAACTGGGGCTGGCTGAGCAAGCATCGGTAGAGGAGGCGGCGAGATAGCCAGAGGAACGGACATAGTAGGGGTCGGCAGAGCAGGATTCGACAAGGGAAGCAGTGGCACACCTTTGGTTGGCGAAGATGGCTGCTGCACGATGAGAGGCGGGTGGCGGTGCAGGTGAAAGCTTCGGCAGAAAGGCGTCTATCAAATCATCAAACTTGTGTAGGAGTACGGTTCTCGTCCCGACGATGAGTTTTGGCGTCCTGACGACGAGCGTCCATGGAGGCCGTAAATTCTTGTAACATCAAACCGATGACGGCCTCACCCGCGGTACTATGCTTGATGTTCACCAGAGTTAATTGATGACTTAATTAATTCAATTAAGAATTAATAAGTGATTGAATTATTAATAATTACTTAATCAAGGAATGATTAATCAATTAAAAATAAGTTGCTGCATAGGGCTCAAGGAGGGAAGAGATCCGCACAGGGCTAAAAAGGAAGGTAGTTGCTCTGTGTGGGGATTTAATGATATAAAAATAAAGTCGCTGCTGTGGGGAGGGGCTCAAGAAGGAAACATAACCCAAAAAAATTTATTGCAGGCGGGCTGTTCGAGGGTGGACGGTGAACCAGAGAGGTGGCTACTGGGAGACCACGTGAATCATCCCCTACAAAGTCTACCTCTCAACACAACCTTTCGTGGAACCACCTGTAGCAGCCATCGATCCCACACCCTTCTATTTCCTTGCTATAACCGAACCTCCTCCCCCTAAGTCCCCCCTTTCCTCTTCAAATCCAATTCAGCAACTACTAAATTATCCAGGAGCCTATCCAACATCTCTTGTCGTCTTCGCAGCAGTTCCTTGTTGACACTCGTCACCGTCGGATTTGCATTCCTATGTGAGTATCAATTTAATGCGTTGTTTTATTTTTCTATATTTAATATTGGAGATTATTATATGTTTGCTTGAGTATTGTGATTGCTCGTGCTACAGATTCATTTTTTCAGTTCTATAGCATTTATTCATGCGATTTGTGGTTGAACATCGTCCATGCGTAGAAAGTGCTTGATATAATTCACGTGCTTGAAAATTTAGATTCACATTGTGTAGATTTGCCTAACTTTCATAATTATATTTGCTAGCACTTGGTTCCGGTTAATTTAAAAAAATGCATGCATTATTTACATTAGGTTTGTTCGCATTCATTATGCACACTAACATAAGATCGCATTAGTCAGCACCACCCAAGTTACATTGTTCGGCCTGCGCCAATTTGGATGGTAACAGTGGCGGTTTAAGGTGAGGTAATCGGAGAATTAAACAAAGGAAATGAGGATTTTAGAAAAAAACTGAAAATAATTGAGGCTTCGCACCCCGGGCTCGCGGCGTCGCACCACAAATGATTCCTGGTCTGGAATCTCGCAAATCAACAATGATTGAAAATGAGAACACCCGCCCCTATTATAATGAGCAGGGCGGTTGGGCACCTGGCGTGAACGACTTTGATCGTTCGTTACACCCGGTGTCATAAAACACTAAATACAAGCCCAAAAAAATAACATAAACTATCCATAAAATGTAAAACGACGCTTCAGAAGCGCTCGCGGTCTCGAATTGCCGATCCGATCAATGCATCTCAGGCAAATATGCAAAAATGGGTCCATCCGAGAGGTGACCTGATCTTCTCCATCGAACACGATCATGCGGCCATCTAGTGAAGTGTGGGAAAAGCCTATACTCAATAGTGAGCTAATAGGTATAGTGTCAAGGGCAGGATCTCTAAGTGAAGCGGTCTCTCGTGGTGGTTGATTTCTAACACGCACATGCTGTGTTGGGAGGGCAACTCGTTTTTCCTCAAAGTGAATATCAGGTGGAGTGGGTGAGGTTTCCCTGCTTTGAGAAGCAAAGTGCTCTTGCCGACCCTCAATGGCGGCAATGCGGGTGCGAAGGCCGTCATATTGTGCATCCAATTGATCAAATTTCTTAAGAACCCATTGCTGAAATTTGGCTTCCATCATGTCCACTTTCAGAACACTAGGAATGCCACTATGCGTGATGTTATCTCGATGAAGGTGACCTCTAGAGGATTCTTGAAGGTCATCTAGACGATCGTCCATAACAATCATTCCGTACTCGTGGGTGGACCGTGGACGTGACTCCTACGAACGTGCGGTGGTGATCGTGTATATATAGACTCAGGTTCCTCCACTAGAGGAGACGTGTATGGACGATGACCTGAACGATACTCAACTCTACCCTCATAAAGTCGTGTTGAAGGATCAATAGGATCCACTCGAGTGCGGGGATAAGGACGATGATAATCGTCATAATAATGTGAATACCTCTAACGACACTCTATGGGATTGAGCGTAGATGGATGGTGGTTCCTCAAATTGAGGATCAGTGTAGTGATGAACACTATGTAAATAATGCTTGCATTTTTTTAAAAATTAACCGGAACCAAGTGCTAGCAAATATAATTATGAAAGTTATGCAAATCTACACAATGTGAATCTAAAATTTCAAACATGCGAATTATATCAAGCACTTTCTCCGCATGGAGGAGCACGAATAAATGTTAGGGTTCATTTGGCAGGAAATGGGATGCAGGAATTGGAATTGAACCAATTCTGATTCCCACAGGAATTGGAATTGAACCAATTCCGGTTCCCACAGGAATTGGAATTGAACCAATTCCGATTCCCATAGGAATTGGAATTGTAGTCAATTTCAATTTTGTTGTTTGGCTGAATGCAAAAATTCTTCTACGGGAATTAGAATTAGTAATTCCGCTATTCGGCTGCATGTAAGAATTCAATCTATGGAATTGATATTTAAAAATTAAAACATCACAAACACAACCATACAAACAGCTCTCTGGTCCGTTACCTTCAACTTCATCTCTTCTTTCAGATCTAAATATGCTCAGTGTATAGAACAATTCACTTCTCAAGAATTGATACCGAATAAAATTTCCCTCCTCAAGAATCTAACAATCATCAGTATAGCTCATAACAAGTTCACTGGAAACATCTTTCCCGTACTGGGATCAAGCAGTCTCACCTTACTAGACCTTACCAACAACAGCTTCTCAGGAGCAATTCCTCTGAGGATCGGAGGACTATGGAACCTTACTTGCTCTGACTCGGCCACAACCTGCTCACCGGAGAGATTCCAGGAGAACTGGGAGAGCTCAAAGGACATAACTTTCTCGAGCTTTCGTCGAATAAACTTTCCGGTGAAGTACAGATTGAGCTCTCAAACTGTGAGAAATTAACTCATGTGATTCTGAGGCAAAACATGTTGTCAGGCACAATACCATCATGGCTGGGGAACTTGAGTTCTCTTGGCGAGCTTGATGTCTCTTCAAATTACATCCATGGAAGTTTTCCAAAATAATTGGGGCAATGCTCTTGTCTAGTGAGACTCTCCCTCCATGACAACAATCTTTCGGGCACTAGCAATCACAATACTCAAGCAAACATATAATCCACTCCAATATTTAATATAGAAAAATAAAACAGCGCATTAAATTGATACTCGCATAGCAATGGAGATCCGACGGTGACGACTGTCGACAAGGAACTGCTGCGAAGACTACAAGAGGTGCTGAATAGGCTCCTGTATAATTTCGCGGTTGCTGACTTGGATTTGAAGGGTAAAAAGGGGACTTAGGGGGAGGAGGTTCGGTTATAGCAAGGAAATAGAAGGGTGCGGGCTCAATGGCTGCTGCAGGTGGTTCCACGAAAAGTTGTGCTGAGAGGTAGACTTTGCAGGGGATGATTCACGTGGCCTGGAGTGGCAAAAATGTCGCAGATTAAGACTGGTCTAGCGACAGGGAGCGGGAAAGGCTCGTGGTCTGCGACTGGGTGAGATGACTGGTTGTCGATCGTAGTAGGTAGAGAAGGGAAGAGATCGGTGAGTTCAGTGGCTCGAGCGGAGAGGACAAACAGGTGAGTAGTCGGATGGTTCTGGGAATGTTTAGCGGCTTCTGGATGGTTCCGATGGAGTCGAACGACGCAGGAGTCTCTCAGCTCAATTGCGATTACAGACGAGAGAGACGATGAACAAAGGAAGTTACGATTGAGGCGTAAAGTTCTTCCGTCGAGGAAGGAGTGCAACAGGAGAGGTTCGGCGGTTTTCTTCTTCCGTTGAATGGGGATCGTGGGGTTAGATGATGGTAACAGTGGCGGTTTAAGGTGGGGTAACGAGAGAATTAAACAAAGGAAATGAGGATATTAGAAAAATAAACTGAAAATAACCGAGGTTTCGCACTTCGGGCTCGCGGCGTCGCACACGGATGATTGTCCGTCTGGAATCTCTCAGAAATCAACAATACCTGAAAATGAGAACATCCACCCCTATTTATAACGAGCGGGGTGGCTGAGCACCCGGTGTGAATAGCTATGATCGTCCGTTACGCCCAGTGTCCTAAAACACTAAATACAAGCCCAAAAAAATAACATAAAATACACAAAATGTAAAACGATGCTTCGGACGCGCTCGCATCATGTCGCAATTTTACCGGCGACTAACACAACATTCTTTGGATGATTAGGGCAATAATTTCTCTAAGAAGAAACCTGGGCATCTTTTTTTATAGGTTTCTCATATATAATTTTCCTTTGTGTATCAACCCAGGTTTGCTGCAGTGCTTGTCAAAGAACCTCTATGGGTAATGAATGTTGTTCCTATCCATGGGCCGGATAGTTTACCCGTGATCTTCAACAGAGGTTTAATAGGAATATATCATGACTGGTGTGAATCTTTCAACACGTATCCTAGGACTTATGACCTGATGCACTCCAGGTTTTTATTTGGCAATCTTAAAAAGAGGTAACATGCTTTATATAGTTTATCAATTTTGAAACAATTAATTTGGTAACTTAAAAATTCGGCGTGGACTCCACTTTCTTTTATGCAGGTGCGATCTTGTAGATGTGGTTGCGGAAATGGATCGAATAGTAAGACCAGGTGGATGGGTTTTGATCCAGGATACCATAGAAATGATTGAGAAGCTGAGCTCCATTCTGCATTCCCTTCATTGGGATACTAACATTCACCACAACATGTTTCTTGTTGGCAAAAAGGGTTTTTGGCGTCCTTCTTAATAAACTGGAGTGCATCAGATGAGTCTTCTGCTCGCTCTATTTTGCCATCAATTGTTACCCGGATGTTTTATTAATGCAATTTTCTACTTCTACTCTAAATAATAATGTAATTGATTTGAAAGTACTCTAAAATTTTGAAAGGATCATTTTTTTAAAGGGTTGTCAATTGATCTTCGCCAAGTGAAATGAACCTATAATCAATAAACAAAATCTAGATATAATTGAATTGCACGAATTATAGAATATAAATATTAATAAAATATTAAATTTCTAAACTAAAAAATAATTTATACCTTAAAAGTCACCCAAATCTATTAGCTCGCTTGTAGATATTTTTTGATTTGGAATTTGAAGCCGTGCAATGTATATATCCTCCTATGTACTTGCTATTGGATCATGGAACCTTCTCCAATAGGAGAAAATATGAGGTAGTGGACATCTTTTCGTGCATCACCAAATGCACTAAATGAATGTCATCTATGTAACTCATTGCAACTAGCCTTTGTGTAGGTGGTGGTGGGAAATTCAATGATAGAAACGTGAGACTTTGAAATTGTGAAATTTGGACAAAAGCTATATTATAGCATGAAGCAACCACAAGACCTATGTTTGGAATTGACATCCATTTATTTTGAGGGATTGATATCTTAGTAAATTGAAGAGAGAGAATCAACTCTTGCAATCTTTCATTTACAAAAATTTCAGCATACATGGTCATTTTACCTTGAGTTGATTGGAAAGATCCAACCTCACTTGTGCCCAATTTTCATCAACCTCTAATGCTCGCCGAGAACACAAAATTCACAATGACCATTTCCAATTACATTAAATATATCTTTGATGTGCTCCGCTAAATATGTCGGTATTTGCTTACAATCTTCAATATTAAAACACTTAGTTGTAGTTAGTGTATGTGTCCTTAGTTCGTAGTCTGTTTTATTCCTTGTCATTGTTTTATTTTTTTTGAAACTTTTTAGTGCACCACTACATTTTCTGACATCATAACATGCTCAAAAAGTGATAGGTCATGTTTTGTAGATTTTAGTTCATCTCTTAACTTTTTGTAGCCCCCCCTAAGCCCAATGGCACTCTTAGCTAAGTTGTTTATGTTGAAATTGTGTCTATTATCTCTCTAAACTCTCTTTATTTTTTTCTTTGTTCTCTACTCGTTACATTATTTTTTTTTGTTAATTCTTTCAAATTCGGATACAATATCATCTGAAAAATGAATCTCAAATATTTGCTTTAATGATAATTGTTTCCGATGTTGATATATCATGCATAAAGAGACTGATGTTGTTTGAGTAATATATGAGACTAACTCATGAACACAAGACAATCTCATATAATACTTTTTTAGTGCACACTCCCATGCTCAATAATTTGAGGCCTTCACTTTATTTTTTTCTTCTTTGATGACTTTTAATGCACTCAGTGACACACAAGTACACAACCAACAATATTTGTGTAAAATGTGTTAGAAATTTTATTTATAAACATTCATTTCATAAATGTTTATTAGAGTCTTGTATGGTGTTTGGTGTTTGGCTCCTCATTATAGATGAAAAGCTCCAAAATCAAATTGGAGGGAATCCAAATTATTTGGAGGGAAACCTTTCATGAATGAAAGGATGAACCTTTAGTCCCACCTTGCATATTAGCTCTCTAGCCAAAGAGTTTATATATGTTTTCACACCTTCTTATTTATTCAAAAGAACATAAGGAGAAACTATGAACCACACGCGCGCGCGCGCGCACGCACCGCACCGCATCCGGATTTGGGATTTGGGATTTGGGATTTGGGGAACAATTGAATTGTATTTTTTGTTCAAAATAGTTTCAGAGTTTTACTCGGAGTTGCATCGATTAGAATTCGGAGCTGCGTCGAATAGATTTCGACGTAGCGTCGTCAAACCGCTGAAGTTGGCGTGACGTCGTATGGAATTCGACGCATGCGTCGATAGAACTCGACGTTGCGTCGATATGATGTCGACGCAACGTCGATTTGCTTTCACGCGTTCTGCCGTTTTTACGCGTATTCTTAACCGCTCTTTACGCGTGTTTCTCGCCATTGCTTACGTTGGAAATTTTCAACGTTATTACGTGCTTTCCAACTATAACTGTTAATAATTATTACGGTTTTAACATTGCCGTTTTCCGAGATTCCTTTCCGGCGATTTACTGTCTTTATATATTGTCGTTCTTCTCAGAAAGAACGATCGCTCTTACATACACTCTTCTGCTCTCTCTGTTCTGACAATCTTCTACGTGATTCATTTTCTTCACATTTATTTCATCAAGTGGTTGTTCGGGTGCTCTGTGCTTCTTCGGTGTCCGCGCACATCGGAGTTTCGGGATCTAGCCGGGTGTTGTACCTTGGAGGAGTGAGGATCGGTTGAAAGCCCTGCCGGAGGGTGGTGCAACTTCTTTAGGGCAGTGATCACACGCCTTACTGTTTATATATTTTATATATCTTCTGCTGTTTCTGTAAAAGATTTAAAAACGAAAATATATATTATTTTTTATATTAAAATAGGAATATAGAAGAAAATATTCCAACAAAATGGATGAGTATATAAAGTGCTAACTTGAATCACATTATGTCTAAATGATCTTTTTATTTCAATATGTTGTAAATAAATCATTTAGTCAAACTTCTTCGAAATAGTTGTTTGTTTGAAAGAATGAAGTCTTGTCTTCTTTTGATGCAAATACAATATTTGTTTGAAAGAATGAAGTCACGTCTACATAAAAAATGAATAAAAAATGTAGACTAACTACTGGGTCACAAGCTAGATAATGTACATGAATGAAATTTTTTGGATAGATTGTAATATCATATTTCGGTATAGATGAAAGAATCTTCACATTGTCCAACTCCATTGCTTCAAGTGATAATAATTGATCATAACAAAATATGCAATAAAACAAAGAATTAGATTAAATTTGCTGCCCATAATAGCATTAAAATCAAAAATCAACAAATCACTTAACAACAACATCAAACCCTCCAAATAAAACCAAAATCAAACCCTCAAAACCAAACCCTAAACAATCCACTCTATTACAATTGATTTTAACATCAAACCACAATACAACCCTCAAAATCAAACTCTAATCAAACTCAAATCCAATCCCTAAATCAAACCGGCATTTAAGGAGGAGAAATGCATGTATGAGTAATGCACATTGAAGTACCTTGTTTAGGGAGAAGAAATCCACATAAAATTGGACGGATAGGAGAGGTCGCCTGATAGG
The DNA here is from genome assembly GCA_033032865.1 of Dactylorhiza incarnata. Taxonomy (NCBI): domain Eukaryota; kingdom Viridiplantae; phylum Streptophyta; class Magnoliopsida; order Asparagales; family Orchidaceae; genus Dactylorhiza; species Dactylorhiza incarnata. The sequence goes on along the minus strand of JAWHQI010000033.1, from coordinate 4,623,719 downwards.
AGGCTATTTTCGTCGCCAAGCCCGGAAACGCCGGAAGAGGGCTGGTCACCGGGCATGGATAAGGTCTTTGGGGTGGTCGCCGGCGAAGTTCCTGCCACCATTAGTCACTGGCGAGCTCGGCGTATTCACGGGAAGCGGGATCGAGAGGATATATCGGGGCCGAACTCAAAAAAGTACTTAAAATCTTAAAAAATCGATTTGTATATAGCCAAATGCTATCTACCTATAAAAACGCCCTATGTTTATACTTGCAGGATAAATCACATGATTTGTTATCCATACGTGCTCTATTTTAAACCGCCTCAATAATTAATATGATGCTAAGTTCGCCTTGAAATCCCCACCCTCTAATGTAGCTTCGAGGTCTTTCTTTTTAATCGTTATTTATTATCAATTTTATATGCTTTATTTTATGTTTTAAAATTTAATTTAAAAAAATAAAATATAAATGGGGAGAGATAAATTAATTAAATATTAGATAAAATTAACCTAGAATTATATAAACAAAGACATTAGTATATGAAAGTGTCTAGTTGCCTACCTAACTCACCTAGAGGGGGGTGAATAGATGGTTTCTATGACTTTTTGCGGAATTGAAAACTTTAAATAAAAGCGCACAGAAACCAAAAGAGCACAGCACAACACAATGATTTATAGTGGTTTCCCAATGTGGGTAGTCCACTTTCCACCTCACCTATCTAGCACGACCGGCTAGACTAGGCTACTTCACTATTCTCGGATTATGAATAATCCTACAACTCGGAGTCACCACTCCTACAACTCGGAGACAAAGCTCCTACAAACTCGGAAGAAAAACTTCCTACAAGCTCGGAGACAACTCTCCTACAACTCGGAGTAAAACTCCTACAAACTCGGAAGCAAACTTCCTACAACTCGGAGAACAATCTCTCTTACAAAAATATTGTAAAGAAATTTTACCAAACTTTGGATTGTGAAACAATCTTCTTAAAATCTCCTTTAGACTTGACTTAATCAGATATGGAAATGAGAGATCTTCATCTTCCTTGAATGAATCGGAAATCTGGATCTAGAAAGAAGGAAGAAGAAATATTGCCTTGAGAGAACTTGATCTGAACACTTAGGAGACAACCGATCTGAAAGAGAGAAATCTTCTTCCTTGAGAAAGTTCTTCAGTCGGTGGAGGGTGAATCTATGGATCTTGTCGACTCTAGCTTTTGAGGAAGAATCGCAGAGTATTTCCGATCGACAACAAGAAAGACGCGCGAGAGCGAACAGGGCGCCGACGGAACTTTTGCGATCTTTTTCTATTTGCGATACATTAGGGTTGAACGAAATAAACCTTAGATATTTATACGATTCTTCTCCAATGGCTAAATGCTTGATTTAAGGAAAAGCATCCACGTGTACTGTACATGGTGTAAGCATTAATTGAAAAGCCAACAACGATTTGAAAAACGAAACAACTTCAATTCATCCGCTGAGAAACCACTTTAATCCGTCCGCTGAGCCAATTCGTCCGCTGAGAAAAATCCGTTGTGACAAGGCCAAGGGCCGCTGAGAAGTAATTTCGGCGAACGGAGCTTGACGAAATTACTTCAATTCGTCGAACGACGGTCGACGAACGACGATCGACGAAACCACTTTAAGTTCTGTATAACAGCGATCGACGAAATCACTTCAATTCGTCGAACGGAGCTCGATGAACGGCAATCGACGAAACTACTTCAGCTTCAGTAAAACAGGGATCGACGAAACTACTTCAGCTTCAGTAAAACAGAGATCGACGAAACTACTTCAGTTCGTCGAACGGAGCTCGATGAACGGCGATCGACGAAACTACTTCAACTTCAGTAGAAACAGCTGTCGACGAAAGTCCTTCAGTTCGTCGAACGGAGCTCGACGAAAGCTGAATTCAGAATTTCTGTAACACTGTCCATCGAACTGCGCTCGACAAAAACACTTCAATTTGTCGAACGGAGCTCGACGAAATCAATTTTCGTCGGGTGATCTTTTCTCTTCGACTAACATGAATTTCGTCAGGTGAACTTTTCTTCTTCGACGAACTCAATTTTCGTCGGGTGAAAAATATTTTTAATACTTAAAAATGTTTCTTCCATTCCTCGGGTAATCATGAATTTCGTCGAACGAAAAATATACTTAAGAAAAATATTTCTTCCAGATCTTGGACACCAGCTGCACCTTTCTCTTAGCTTCTTCCTTTGTGTTTGAATAAGAAGTACACCCCAATAGAGAGATTCCACATGAGTCAACACCTTGGTTCTACACAATGAGGAATTACATTGAGTAGGCCTGTGTTTGATGACCCATTGAAACCTGACATTGGTTTGTACTTAGCCATTTAAAACCTGCAAACACATTACTAGAAAACAACATCAAATACAAACTCAATTCAACTTAGTTCAATGGGACTTCTTCAAATCAAGGTAATTGTGGATACAATTCCCAACAATCTCCCCCTATTTGAAGAAGTCAGAACCTATATACTAAGTTGAATTGCACAGAGAGTAAATATTAATAAATACATAAAGAGATAAGGAGAGTTAAAAACTTAGCTTTTCAACCTTCTCTCCCTTTCAACTTTCTCTCAACTTCAACTTCTCTCCCAACTTCAACTTCTCTCCCCCTTTCTGACTACATCTAGACAGTAGATTGTGTTCACCTGCGACAATTGAAGTATTGATAATGTTGGTCTTATGGCATGCATGAGAGATTCCGTACATATTTTCATAGTTAGTTATGGGTCCTTTAGTGCTCTCCTAGTCCGGAGAATCGAAATGCCTTAGATTGAGAGTTAGTTAAGTGCACAAATAGTTAAAAGAGATTCAACAAGAGAGACGACAAGACTTTTTATGTAGAAAAACTCAGAGAGGGAAAAAACTATGGGGTCAGTTCGGTGCCGACCAAATCCACTAGTTTGCTTGAGGTTACAAATGTTCGAATATTCGAGAGGGTGACAAGTCACCGCTCCGATTACAAGTACTTGAAAATAAAAGATGCAAAGTCTCCCTCCGTGCTCGTAGGAGAGGCTTCTAGAGTAGGATCTTGAATAGGAACTTAAGTAGGCACTTGAATAGACACTTAAGTCGGCGCTTGATCAGCCCCTGTGGAGAGCAAGCGAGGGAGCGAGCGGAGTGAACACTTGAGCAAAGTAAGCACTCGAGTCAGAGAGTAAGAGAATTTCAAGTCTTCACCGAAAAACCTTCAGAGTTCCAAGTCTTCGCCGAAAAACCTTCAGAGTTCGTTTCTCTCTTCTTGGTTGACTGTCTTCAAATGAAGGCCTATGAGTCTTTTTATAGTTTTTTCTAAGGAGTGCATTGGTAATTGCGCCGTCTTAGAGTTTGAACTGGTTAATGAGGATGTGCGATTCTGACTACCTTGATCACCAATTTTTGGAAAAGACGTCAATGCCCCCCTTGTGGTCTGGGTAGGCTCGTAGGAGGATGACAACACGATGGTTGTGCGGTGGTGGTTATAGGCGCGAGGGTGTGGGCTGCGCACGCGCTAGTCGTGCACGCACACTAGTTAGACTCATGCGCTGACCCTGTGGGGCGCTGGCCGCGCTCTCGTGCTGGCCAAGCACACTGAAAGATAAGGTAATCTCTTGTGAAGTACTCTGGGGGTGAATATAGTACTTAGATTTTTCGGCTTAGTTTCACTGTTTTCACAGATCCACACAACAATTAGGATTATTTCACACCTAGAAATTAATCACAACAATCACAAATAATAATCAGAACAAAGAAGAGAAAGGCACACATTTAAATTCACAGAAAATACACAACACAGATGACACAAATTTTATAGTGGTTCCCCAAATGTTGGGTACTCCACTCTTCTGCCTCAGCAGAAATCCAATATCACTAGTGCTAAGTCTTTTGATAAGTAGACTCTTAGGACCAAGATTGTTGATAAGGTTCCCAAGAATCACTAAGTCTTTTAGTAGGAAGACTCTTAGAACCAGGACTGTTGATAAGGTGTCCAGGAACCACTGAGTCTCTTGGTGAGGAGACTCTTAGAACCACTAAATTCATTGAGGAGGGATTCTTAGGGCTCCACTGGTTGATTTGAACTGAAGTTTCCACTAAAGATTTCTCCTTTTAAATAGTTCTTGAGATTTAGTCTTGATTAGCACAGCGTGGATTCATGCAGGAATAACAACAACTTCTAGGATGAAGAAGAGACGGGTGATTCTCGAGAGAAAATAGAATCTTATTATTGTCTTCAGAGAGTAGAAGAGTTATTTTTTTGCTATCTTTATTTTTCTTTGTTCTTCACTCCTTACTTTATTCTGTGTAATATATATATATTATCTTCTTTATATTTTCTTTCTTTATTTCCTAATCTTTTCTGGCAGATAGCACGACTGAAAAATATTCAAAAGTCTTGCAAATTACTGGTTGACAGCATTTCCATTATTACTTTTTCAAATCAAGTTCCAATGAACTTAATATCCTTCTAGAGACAGCTGAGAGTTAATTCTTTGTGCTCGAAATATATTAATTATCAAATAAAGTCCCAAGGTAAATATTTCCTTCTTGAAATGAGTTGTAATGGCTAGAGGATGGGGCCGTAAATATCTTGGAGAAGATTCGTCTTTTACTGAAGGGACTTTGACGTAGCTTGGACTTCATGATTCGAAGTAGCTTGGAGAAGTAGGGACGAGAACCCTGAGTAGTTTTGAAGAGATGTTGACGCAGCTCCAAATATATATATCGACGGTGTGTCGATTCCTATCGACGATGTGTCGAACTCCGTTCTACAACACGATGTTACTTTGAGAACTCTACGATACGATGCTTTGAGATCTTCAATGTTTTCTTGAGTTGCAAAGATTTTCCTTTAACTCAAATTACCCTTCTATACAACATGGATAATATCCTATTTAATCACTCGACAAATTGTATGTAACACCCCATTTCCCAATGGTAAGTATTAAATATGAAAAGATCTAACTGTGTAGGCGAGAAGATTTCTTGTCGACGAGAAGAGATAACTGTGTTGACGAGAAGAGTTTCCTTGTCGATGAGAAGAGTTGTCTTGTCGACGAGAAGTGTTAGCTGTGTCAAAGAGAAGAGTAACCATGTCGACGAGAATAGTTAGCTTGTCGATGAGGACTCATGTCGACGAGAAGTCTAGCGACATTTGACAGAGCGACTTCAGCGCTTACCTGCTGATGCTGCGCGATAACGTACGGAAATAGATCACAATCGTGGCCATTCTATCCACATGCTCTTTGGATCTTATGGATGAGACTTGTCCCGAATCCTACTAGGTCGGCCGAGGATAGATTTTAAGCTCATTCTTATCTTGAGTTTCTCTCTCCAAGTGAGAGAAAGATTTCTCTCTCCAAGTGGGAGAAAGAGGAGAGACGGGGAAGGGGAACTAGCGATTGGAGAAGCTTCGGATCTCCAAATCGCGAACCTATTCCAGATTCATTAAGAGGAACCCACTGTGGTCCTTTCCATCCGACTCAATCTTTAATTCATGACGCCAAACAGAACGTCAAGGGTAACAGTCCTCCTCCCCGGTCTTAGGTCGTGTTTGGTCCTTTCATACTTGGATTTGCTTGCATAGGAAAAGTCTCCTCCACTATTTAGTGGAGCGTAGGACCTCCTTTGGTTCGTTCGAACCCTGAGTCGATTGTGGCCGTCCCCAGCATATTGCATGCAGAAATTCGGTAGAAGTGCGTATTTAGGCATTGTGTGTGAAGCCTACCCGTGATCGTTAGCTAGGATCGGTGATGATTGTTGTGGCATTGCATTTAGCTTAAGCCTAGTAAGCGTGCCATAGAATGTCTCCAAGGAATGCGTGATTTCAGTACGGAGCTTGAGGTTAAGATAACTTTTGAAGCACTTAGCGAAATCCCTATGATTTTGGTGTGGTTGAACGCAAACCTTCACCATAATTTCGTAGTGAAGTTGAATTGGACTTATAAGTCGATGGTGCTTGTGAAGCCTATGTCCTCTCATATGGATTAGGTGCACAACTAGATATTTTGGTAGCACTTGTATGTGTTAAACAATTATGGTCCGAGGTGAAGCCGTACCCGCATCGTGCTAGTTGATCACGATGACTTACATACAATCAAAGCTGAACTGAACCCGTTCCATGCAGATCGGTGAGAGGTATTACACTCTAGTATGCCGTTTGATAATGGTTAAATCGCGGAAGGCTTGATAGCCTAGGCCAACATTATCCCATTCTTCCCACCTAAGTTTGCATAACTTAGGGTGGTGGTGGTGCTCTTGAGAGAGTACATTGACAGCATGCCTTGAGCGCATGAAGCACGTGATTTTGAGAACCCGCATTTGTGATGTGGTGAATTGATGTTATGTTAGCCTCATGCATGATTGCTTAGGAGGTTGTGGGGAACATCTGGGTGAACCTAACCAACATCATTTGCATACCTAGATTTCCTTTACTTTGATGCTAAACCTCTCACCTTGTGTAGAGTAGTTGCACTTTCTTTGTTTTGCTACATAATGCAAGTGTGGCTTGCTTGCAGGTGAGCGGTGCCACGCCCGGAGCTGGCTAGGATGTCCGGGGGTGGGATCGTTACACGGTTTGTGGTCAGCTCATGGCTGACCCTCGTTTACCTCGTATTTGTGAATGGTGTTGGTGCAGGTGCTTGTGAGCCGAGCGGGAAATAACGGGGAGAATCCTAATGTTTAGCGGGCCCTCGAGGGCCAAACTGTTTACCGTTTTTCATGTATTGTCGGTCTGTGTTCTGATGTATGTTTATCATGTTTAGATTTTGATACATTGGATGAATGTAAGTCCTTAAAGCCACAACTCTATTTGATAACATTCATGAGTAAGTGGACATTCATGTAATATTGCTTTTAATACAAGCTTCCGTTGTTGTGTCATTTATTTTGATTAGAGTGTGTTTCTGTTTATCACATTTTGACTCCTAGCTTGTGTGTTCAGTATGGCGTGGGGTCCCGACCAGACCTATTATTATATTATTTACACAGGTATGGTGTTACACTGTATATCAAATCAAAAGTGAGTTTTTCCCAACAATTTCCTCCTAATTGATTTACCATTTTTTTAGAAGAAATTTTAAGTGTTTTTCAACAGAAGCCAAAGAAATTAAGCACATCATGTACAAATAGGATACAAATTTACATTTCACGAAGAGAATAAGAATAAACATTCAAGTGAGCATTCAAGAATATTTGAATAAAATTTGAGCATTATTCAGTCTTCAAGAGCTCATATATATTTATTGAATGTTATAAAGTTCTAATGACAAATTATAGATGGAATTCTGCCTTTCTAAGCATTTTTAGAAGAGGCCTAATTGTCTTATGGATAGAAAGAAGATCATATAATGAAAGAAGATTTCTAAGAAGATGAATTACTGGGCTCTGCACTACTCCCCCTAGATTGAGGCCATCTTTGCCGTCTGCACACTTGTTGAGCAGTAAGCTCCTTTTGACTATGGAAGAGGGGGGCTTGGATGGAGAGAACCATCCAGATGCACTCTTTCCCTTGGAAAAAGTGCTTAGCATACTTCACTGGAGAAAAGCGTCCAATGAGCATGTGTGGCATTGCCATTCTAAGCAAGAGGTTGTGTGGCATCAACCTCATGCAAAGAAATGGACTCTAGTAAACATATCTGGCATTTTCCTATGTCGGCATGGTCCTTGCTAGGAAACACCATTTCCCCCCTTCTTGATTCTATAGAAGATAGAAATCAAGACGATCCTGGGAAGGAGCATATTAGAAGAGTTGAATGACGCTTAAAGAAGATGGATGTATGAAGTATTTAAGGACAACAATGAAGAGAAGTATATGATAGACTAAAGAGGTGTATGATGCACATATGAAACAGTCCTTAAATAAGCAAGGCATTCGACTTATCAGACTTGACAATGACGACTCAAATCATTTGACCAAAGGACAGTTGGGAGAAATAAAATTGTGAGTGTTCAACATGTATGTGATCAGAATTCTTGAATTTCCAAGAGACGTGACAATTCTGTTAAACAAACGAGGAGACTTAAAGTTCTTTTCATCTTTTAATGCATGCAATTCTAGTGCAACTAATTAGAGCATAGGTTTATAGATTGTCTCATATTAATTAACGAATGTATTTTAATTTTTATTTCTTATACCCTAAGTCATTATATATTAATTATTCCATCAATTGAGTAATTTTTGTTATGGCATTTCACAACTGGTTAATGGAGGGACTGGTCTATACCTGCATTAAGAATAAACATTAGAAGGAATCTAGTAGACCTTGGGTTCAGTTTGTTTAGTATAATAATTGATGTGAAAATTAAAAGGATTTCTCATGTTACTTCTAGTGTGAGAGGTTGCTGACAGATTGTATCATCAATATTTTAGGAAATGCCCCACCTTATGACAGCAGTGACACTCATATTTGTTATATCTAGTTTTTCTTTTTATATAAGTGTTGTGTGAGTGATCGTGAGAGGTGTTCAAATTTATTCCATTAGGTTTGTTGTAAAGGCAGGTTGCAGCCTGTGAGAAAATATTAGATCGAATATTATTCGACGCATATGAGTTGCATCAGATAGAATTTGACATGACATAGTTGCGTCAGATAGTATTCGACAGAAAATAGTTGCGTCGGATAGTATTTGACGGAACTTGATAGTTGCGTTGAATAGAGTTTGACGTGATATAGTTGTGTTTAATAGTTTTCCACATATATTCTGAATTCTTTTCTCCAACTACATTTCTTGGAGCTCTTCTGTTGGAGCAACCCTTTTACTGTTTTGGGCTAGGATCACTATGTACTGATTAGGATCAGTTGACCCCATTGTATAGTTTAAGGGTCAAGTCTTTAGGCTGATAAATTAGCTTGAACTTAAGATTAAATCTAAGGTTCCCAGCGCTCAACAAATGGCTAGCAGTGCTCGACAGATGGCTCCCAGCGTTCGACAGTTTTTGTGGACAGCGCTCGACAGTTTCCAGCCAGTGTTCAACATCTTCTGGACAGCGCTCGACAGTTTCCAGCCAGTGTTCAACATCTTCTGGACAGCGCTCGACAGTTTCCAGCCAGTGTTCAACATCTTCTGGACGGAGCTCGACAGATTATAGCCAGCGTTCGACAGATTATAGCCAGCGTTCGACAGATCATTTATTGAAGCCCAGATTTGTTATCAACTATATTCTATTTATCCTAACAGCAAAACGACGAATATAACGGATCTATTTAATATCCTTGGACGTATTCTGACAGATAAGGAAGGATATTAAACTCAGTTAATATATTCCCTTCTTTCCTTTTTCCAAGACAGTAATAGCAGTTGACATTTAATGAAAAGGAATCTTTTCACAGTCAAAAATAAAAGGACCTGCCAAAATCGTTTGAATCGATAAAATTCAAACGTTATTCTATTACAGAATGCAAAGGATATATATATATAGATCTCAAAAAGATATATCATCTTCTTCTTCTACAAGCAGCACAAAACTTCTGAGAACATCATCCTCAAGAGCATTCACTCAGAATCTGCTGCAAAGTCAGATCTTCAAAAAAAGAGAAACAAGCAATCTGAAGAACCTGTTCTTCCAGATCAATCTGCTACAGGAGATCTTAGTTTTCAAGAGAAAGCTTCTTCATCTTCTGTCAAATACTTCAATCTGACAGGGGGAGCTTTACAACAACATCCACTAGAGTCTTCTCTCAGCATCTTGACAGAGAAGAACACTATAAACTCTTTCTTACCTCTCTTGTACAGGGTTATAACTCCCTTGAAAAGTTAATCTCGGTGACAGGGCACCTTAGCAAAAACCTGCAGTTTGGTTAGAGCACCTTATCAACAGCTCACCTGGTGAGAGGGCACCTTATCAACAACCTCCTAGTGGATTCCTACCAAAGGTGGTAGAAGAGTAGACGTACCCAGATTTATTGGGGAACTACTATTGCTCCTTGTGTCTTCTGTGTTTGGTCATTTTCTGTGTTTGTGCTGTTTGTTTTGTGATTTCATTTACTAATTTTTTTGTTTATATAATTCTCACACTGCTTACACTTATATATAATACTATTTTAATTCCGCTATAAAAACTAAGGAAAAGTTTTAATACTCTATTCACCCCCCCCTCTAGAGTAACTTAAGATCTAACCTCCACTTTCAATTGGTATCAGAGGTAGGTTGATTCTTTACAGACTAACATCTGAATCACAAAGATCAACCAGATCTTAATTTGTCTAAGAGCTTCTTTATCTAAGAATTTTATATCATTCAAAACTCATGGCACAAAACAAGGAATATTCTAGCACAAGACCTCCTATGTGCAATCTCAGTAAGTTTGCACTATGGAAAGCAAGGATTAGGCTTTATATGAACTCTATTGATGAGGAGATTTTCAATGTTATTCTTACAGGACCTCCAGCACCTATAACAACAACTAGTACTACTGCAACAACAGACAACACTACTGTTCCACCTCTTGAGTAGACTGAGGCTCAGAAGAAGCAGAGAAATGCAGATGCAAAGGTCATGAACTTTCTAGCCCTAACTATGTCAGATGACATATTCCAGAAAGTAGTTGAGTGCACCTCAACAAAAGAAATCTGGGAATCTCTCAACAACATGGTGGCAGGCTCAGCAGATGAAAGAAAAGATAGAAGATCTCACCTGATCTCTCAATATGAGAACTTCAAGAAGGGAGAATCAGAAAATGTTGCTGATATGTACAATAGGCTCAGCCTCATAATAAATGAGCTGAAGTCTCTGGACAAAGTGATCTCACTCACAGAGATCAATGACAAAATTCTTATGTGCTTTCCCAGCACATGGGACTCCAGAGTCTGGCCAATCAAAGAAGCCAGAAGCCTAAATGAGATCACCACTGAAGCCTTGTTGGGAAAGCTCAAATCTTATGAGCAGCTCGTCAAAAGTAGGGAAGCTGAAGAATCCACTTCATCCCCAGCACTCAAGAAGGAGAGAAGCATAGCCTTCAAGGCTACAGAAGAAGGACCAACTCCTACCAAAGAGGAGTTGATGAGCTTCATAGCCAAAAGATTCTATAATATGGCTAAGAAAGATTTCAAGAAGAAGTCATCCAGAAGCTATGACAAGCCAAGGTATGACAAAAATCACTCTAATGAAATTATATGTTTTGGTTGCAGGAAGCCAGGACATATTGCTCCTGAATGTCCAGAGAATCAAAACAAAAAGGACAGAAAGGAGAGAAAAAGAGAAAAGGAAGAAAGGAAAGGTTCTAGCAAATCTTTCTCCCACTCACACAAAAAGAAGGGAAGAGGATTTGTAGCAACATCCTGGAGTGAAACAGAATCTGAATCAGAATCTTCATCTGGCTCTTCTGATGAAGAAGAAATAAAAGAGAACAACCAATGTCTACTGGCAATTTATGACTCAGACAGTGAGTCACAATCTGAATCTTCATCAGGCTCCAGTAATGATGAAGAAGAAAAGAATTTCTGCATGATGGCAATCAATGCCTCAGCCAACAAATCTGATGAAGAAAATTCAGAATCAGAAGAAGAAAATGATGCAGTTCAGGTAATGTCTGATGTTGATTTTACTTCAGATGAATTCAAGGCTGAATTCAAAGTTCTTTGCTCAGACTTACTCAACTCTGAGAAAGAAATAATCTCACTCGGATGTAAGTTAGCTGAAATGAAAAAGATGAGTGAAGAAAATGCAAATCTTAAGAAAGATCTGGCTGCCTCCAGAGAACACATTGTTCTCATTGAGAATAAACTTTCTGAGGCCAAGAAATTTGAAGAATCCCTAAATGGGAGAAGTATCAAACTGATGGACATCACAAGCACAGTCAATGCTAGACTTAATAATAACAAACTGGGCTTGGGTGCCTCATCAAGTGAGCCATCTCTGATTAAGAGAAATATCCTCTCCTCACCTATAAAATTTATTTCTGCTAAAAGCAAAGAAGCTGCAAAAAGAGATAAAGATATTTCAAGCAAGTCTGTTAAGGATAATATAATTCAAAAGAATTCGTCGAACGGAGATCGACAAAAAGATTCAAATTTGTCGAACGGAGCTCGACGAAGTCTGAAAACAGATTTTCAGTATAGTCATCAGATGAACAATAGTCGACCAATTTATCCAAATTTGTCGAACAGATACTATACAGGAAATACTAGAAATCTTAATTCCAAACAAACTAAAAATTCTTTCACTGAATGGATAATACCTCCAAGGAGATATCATCCACAAGGCTATAAGGACCAGCCTGAAATGTCATTTATTTCTGAATTTTGTGGTAACACAAAAGGACCCAAGGTATTCTGGGTCAAAAAACAACTAGTTTATGTTTTTGTCTTTGCAGGTACACGGCCATCCAAGATTAAATCAAAAATGGTACTTGGACAGTGGCTGCTCAAAGCACATGACAGGAAACAAGACAAATCTGAAAAATTACAAGGCACAGCTTGGACCCAAAGTGATCTTCTGAGACTCCAACCATGGTCAAACCAAAGGCCTTGGTCAAATCAAGGTTGGAGCAGTAACATTCAAGGAAGTCACCTATGTGAAAGGTCTGAAGCACAACCTCATCAACATAAGTCAGTTATGTGATGAAGGTTATCAGGTAACCTTTAATAAATCAGAATGCATTATCAAGTCATCTGATAATGTCATTGTTTTATCAGGTATTAGACAGGGTAATATATATTTAGTAAATTTTAATTCCTCTAAATCAGAAATTTGCCTGTTTAATGAGCTAAGCAAACCTAGTGAACTATGACATAAAAGATTAGGGCATGTAAATCTTAGAACAATTGCCAAACTATCTAAAGATAATCTTGTTAGAGGTCTACCATCATGATCATATAAGAAAGAAGGTTTATGTAGGGCATGCCAGCTAGGTAAGCAAACCAAAAACAGTTTTAAATCCTTATCTAAAAGTGATTCACCTAGAATCTTATTTTTGCTACATATGGACCTTTTTGGACCTATAGCAATAAAGAGTTTAGGAGGGAAGTCTTACACTCTAGTTATTTTAGATGACTTCTCTAGATTCACTTGGGTATTCTTTTTGAGAGAAAAGTCAGATAACTTTAAAGTTCTTACAGACTTTCTTAAGAGCATACAGATTGAATACTCTACTGTAGTTGCATTGATCAGAAGTGATCATGGAACTGAGTTTGAGTCTCTTCTTATGCAAGAATTCTGTGAGAAGGAAGGTATCAGACATTGCTTCTCAGCTCCTAGAACTCCTCAACAGAATGGGGTAGTTGAAAGGAAAAATAGAACCCTAATTGAATCAGCAAGAACATTGCTTGCAGATGCTAATTTGCCACTATCCTTTTGGGCAGAAGCTGTTAGCACAGCAAACTATGTTCTGAATAGAAGTTTGATACACAAACTTAAGGGTAAAACTCCTTATGAATTACTTAAAGGGAAGAAACCTAAAATTGACTATTTCAGAACTTTTGGTTGTAAATGTTTTGTTCATAACAATGATAAGAAATATCTTAGAAAATTTGAACCAAAATCTGAAGAAGGAATTTTCTTAGGATATTCAATAGTTAGCAAAGCATATAGGGTATTTAACAAATCCACTCTTAAGATAGAAGAATCCATGCATGTTTCCTTTGATGAAACTAACATGTCTTACAAGGAGAAGAACTCTTCTACCAAGAATGCTTTGCAGGTACCAGCTCTATGTGAAGAGCTTAATGAACTAAATCTACAGTCAGGAGATTCAATGCAACCATTAGCTCAAAACCTTGAAGATAGTGAAGAAGAAGATCATCCAGATCTTGTTGATTATCAGAATCAAGCAACAACAGAACATCCTCCACAGGATACAATTACTGAACAAAATCCCCAAATAAATACCACTGCAGAATTAACTCCAACTGTTGATCACATCACAGTTAGAGATCACCCAATTTCACAAGTGATTGGTGATATTTCAGCAGGTGTTCAGACAAGACATCAACTACACCAAAATCAGATGCATACTTGCTTTCTATCACAAGTTGAACCTCAAACCATAAAAGATGCAGAACAAGATCCAAATTGGATTCTTGCAATGCAAGAGGAACTCAACCAGTTTGAAAGAAACAAAGTTTGGGATTTGGTTCCAAGACCAAGAGGCCATCCAGTCATTGGCACCAAGTGGGTATTCAGGAACAAACTTGATGATCAAGGAAATATTGTGAGAAATAAAGCAAGGCTAGTAGCTCAAGGATATTCACAGGAAGAAGGCATAGACTATGATCAAACATTTGCACCTGTGGCAAGACTTGAAGCTATCAGAATATTTTTAGCATTTGCTGCATACAAACAATTTAAGGTATATCAAATGGATGTAAAAAGTGCATTCCTAAATGGAGATATCAAGGAAGAAGTCTATGTGGAACAACCACCAGGTTTCATCTCTCAAACTCACTCTTCTTATATATTCAAGCTTAATAAAGCTCTCTATGGTCTCAAACAAGCTCCCAGGGCATGGTATGAGACCTTAGCTAATTTTCTATTAGAAAACAAGTTCTGTAGAGGCTTAGTAGACAAAACCTTATTTTTCAGAATACATAAAAATCAAACACTGCTAGTTCAAATATATGTAGATGATATTATTTTTGGCTCTACTAATTCAAATTTATGCAAAAAGTTCTCTAAACTTATGCAATCTAAATTTGAAATGAGTAGCATGGGTGAATTATCATACTTTCTTGGTCTTCAAGTGAAGCAAACCTCATCAGGAATTTTCATTTCACAATCCAAGTATGCTAAGGAATTAGTAAAAAGGTTTGGAATGTCTGATTCCTCTCCCATGAAAACACCCATGGCTTCTAATACTGTCATTAATGCTGATGAATCAGGGAAACCTGTTGATCAGAAGGTGTTTAGAGCAATTGTTGGCTCATTACTCTATTTGACAGCTAGTAGGACTGATATAATGTTTGCTACTTGTATTTGTGCTAGGTTTCAAGTTAACCCTAAAGAATCTCATCTATTCTTATTAGAAAGAATTTTAAGATATATAAAGGGCTGTCCTAATCTAGGTCTCTGGTATCCAACATCATCTGAATTTGAATTAACTGGATTCTCAGACTCAGATTATGCTGGATGCAGAGTAGACAGAAAAAGCACATCAGGAACTTGTCAGTTTCTTGGTGATAGGCTTGTGTCTTGGTTTTGTAAGAAGCAGACATCTGTGTCCACATCAACAGCTGAGGCAGAATACATTACTGCAGGCAGTTGCTGCTCACAGATACTGTGGATACAAAATCAACTTCTAGACTATGGTATCAACTTAAATCAATCAATTATATTTTGTGACAATACTAGTGCAATATCTATAGCACAAAATCCAGTTCTCCATAGTAGGACTAAACACATAGAAATAAGGCACCACTTTATCAGAGATAATGTGGATAAAAATAAAATTTGCCTACAGTTCATCTCCACTGATTTACAAAGAGCAGATATTTTCACCAAACCCTTGGATGAAAAGAAACATATCTTCTTTATGAATCAACTGGGAATGATAGATGGAGACTCAATTTGTTGAAAATTATATTTTCTATCTTATCCAAAATTTTTTGTCGAACGAAGAACGACAAATTTTTATTCGTCGAACGATAGTCGACAAAAACCTTCATATTCAGAGTCAGTGAAGAAAATCTCGTTTGTCGAACGACGATCGACGAAAAAGATATTTTTTTAACACTGTCCGACAAAATTTTAAAGTCGGTTCGACTTCAGATTTAATTAGGTTTTGCCGAACAGCGCTCCTCGAATTCTCCTCCCTATTTCCTCGACTATATTACACCTATTTTACTTCATTCTAAGTTCGCGCCTACAGAAATCGTTTTCCTCCAGTTCCCCTTTTGCATTTGATCTTTCTCTTCTTTTGCATGACTCAATGGCGATTTCTCAAGCCTCGCTCTATTCCATGAAGTTCGATGCTGGGTTCGACATAGATATGGAATCCTTCGCAACATCTGATCAAATCTTCAAGGACATCCTTCAACTCTTTGAAGAGCAACAGTTGAGGAAGTTAATGAGCTTGAGGATAAAGCTTCACACAGCTGAAATCAAAGAATGGTGTTTCACAGTTAAGCAGGAAGATGAATGTCTGACGGGCACAATCTCAGGACACCAGGTTTCTCTTACACCTACCATTCTAACTGAAGTTTTTGGGCTTGTGAATGGTGATGACGATATAGAAATTAGTTCTGATGAATTTGAAGCAGCTTTAGTCAAAATGGGTCACTCCTCTGGAAACCCTAATCATTTGCTTAAGAAAAATCTGTCTTTGGAATACAAATTCTTATCAGATATAGTTGGCAAAGTGTTGTTAGGAAAAACAACAGGACATGACTATGTTAAAAGGCACCAATTTCTGTTGATGGTGGCCTTGATGGAGAAAAAGAAAGTGAACTGGGGATCACTTCTGTTTAACTTGATTAAGAAGAAGCTTTCCAAGGAGAATGTTAGCTTTGGCAGAATTTTAGGGATTTTTCTGCAGGAAAGGCATCCAGAGCTTCTGGTGTCACCAAAAGTAACAATAAATGCCAGCAAGAGGCTGACCTCAGCACTCTTTGCTAAATGGGATAGAGTAATTCCCAAGAAGAATACAGGAGCTGAGGCCTCCAGAAAAAGGAAAGTTTCTGAGGACACAAGGACTGATCAAGTCACTCCCTCTACCCCTCTAGAAGATCCTTCCTCAGTTCCTCCTTCCTCTCATATCCTCTCTCCACCTGCTCAACAATCTCCTGCACATTCTCATTCTTCATCCCCTCCTTCAACTGCAATATCACCCATCAATGACATTCCACTCTCAACTGCCCACATCAGTGATGCTCCACCTCCACCCCTATCTTCAGAACCACTACCTACCACACCTCCCTCTCCGATACACAATGAATATCATTCACCTATTCATTCTCCTTGTCCAATCCATCTAGACATTCCCACACATACCACCAACATCAGCAATATCATTCCTCCAATATCATCTCCATCCACTTCACAACCATCCACTAGCCATCCACCAGATTATCCATCCCTCAACCTCTCCTCTATTGCTGATCAAGTTTTTGATCTTATCCTTCCTAAAATGAGCCAGCTCCTCGATGCAAAACTTGCTCCAGTTCTTCAGGCACTTTCTACTTTATCTGCTAAGATAGCTTCTCTTCCCTCCTCCACTGCTGTCCCTTCTACTAGGGGCCTAGATTCAGGCTGTCCTGAAGCTAGGCAGGGGGAGATGTCCTATGAAGAAGCTTCAGAAATAGAAGAAACTCCAGAAGAAGATACAGAAGTTACAATTTTTGATACAGATATAATTGATTCAGATACACAAGTTATAGAAGAAATAAATAATATATGCATTCATCCATCCTGTGATTTATATAGCTTATTATCAAAATTTGATGTCACATATACTTCAAGGGTATCACCAAAGGTATACATAGAGGATCTATCAAAGGCTCTGATTTGCCTTCCTCAGAAAACTCATTCTGATATCATACAAAATTACATATCCTCTATTCCTTCATCCACTGTTCAAGACATTCAAATAAAGGATTATTCTGCAGAATATGAAGATGATCTTGCAGAATTCCTTGATGATACAATAGCCCCACAAATTACTTCTTCACCTCCAATTCCTGTATGGAATGAAGAACCAATGCCAAGCTTTGATGAAATCTGGAGAGAAGCAGATGCAGAGTTTGACAAAGCTGAAGAAGAAAGATTAAAGGCTCGTGAAGCAATCAAGAGAATTGATGATCTATACAATAAGCCAATCTCATCTTCTGACTCTGATGATGATGATGACAACAGTGATTCTGATGATACACTTTCAAAGAAAAGAAAGAAAAGAACAGCTAAGTCAAAGGCTGCTCCCAAGCCCCTAAATCCAAATAATGACATTCCTCTGTACATTTTGTATAATGTTCCTCTTGATGAGAAAACTCCTCACTGGATGAAGCTCTCCAAAAATGAGAACAATAGGAGGAAGAAATTCAAGAAGACTGGCTACATCCCTGACAAACCAGTCAAGCACAATCATCCTCCTCCTCCTCCTGCAGCAGCTGGTGCAACAGGATCAACAGGTGTATCATCTTCCTCTCAGAAGCCAAGCTCTCAACATTCAGGGAGACCTGGTAGTTCTAGTGGTTCTCAAGCCTCTGGATCAGCCAGTGCTCCTTCCTCTAAGAAATCAGCTCCTATCTTTCAAGAAAGTCAAACCTTTTCTTCTTCTCAAATATCTTCAGAATACAAACTTCACATTTCTGATGGATCTCTTCACAGAGATAGAGTACCTCAAAAGGTCACTCAAGAAAAAAATGATTCAGAAGATATTTATTACTTTCCAGATCCAGAAGAAGAGAAAATCTGTCAGATGGCAAGATTGAGAGAAACAATTGCATATGCACAGATTAAAAAGGCTAAAGCAGAAGGCAAAGACTTCTCAAGTTTCTCAACCATGTCAGAATACAGAAGAAAAGAACTTGAAAAATACAAAACAGTTAAAGCATTCAATACTGAGGAATATATTGATATGCACCCAGAAGCATTTATCCCTCATGTCAAAGAACAGAAAATCATTGGTGCTCAAGATTTGTTTATCAGCAAAAAGAAATCAGAAGACCCCAACAGGAAAATCATATTCAAGCCACCTTCTCAGGACAAAAAGCCTTAAATAAATTGCTTGGTTATGAATGTAAAGTTTCTAAACTCAGAGCATTTATTTTTATCTTATCTGATGATCTATTTTAATCTATCAGATATATTTCGTTTCATTGTTGCTCTGTTGATTATACTTTCTGCTGTATCTATTTAATTTTTCTTGTCAAATAGTATCCTAACCCAAATAGGGGGAGATTATTGGAGCAACCCTTTTACTGTTTTGGGCTAGGATCACTATGTACTGATTAGGATCAGTTGACCCCATTGTATAGTTTAAGGGTCAAGTCTTTAGGCTGATAAATTAGCTAGAACTTAAGATTAAATCTAAGGTTCCCAGCGCTCAACAAATGGCTAGCAGTGCTCGACAGATGGCTCCCAACGTTCGACAGTTTTTGTGGACAGCGCTCGACAGTTTCCAGCCAGTGTTCAACATCTTCTGGACAGCGCTCGACAGTTTCCAGCCAGTGTTCAACATCTTCTGGACAGCGCTCGACAGTTTCCAGCCAGTGTTCAACATCTTCTGGACGGCGCTCGACAGATTATAGCCAGCGTTCGACAGATCATTTATTGAAGCCCAGATTTGTTATCAACTATATTCTATTTATTTTAACAGCAAAACGACGAATATAACGGATCTATTTAATATCCTTGGACGTATTCTGACAGATAAGGAAGGATATTAAACTCAGTTAATATATTCCCTTCTTTCCTTTTTCCAAGACAGTAATAGTCGTTGACATTTAATGAAAAGGAATCTTTTCACAGTCAAAAATAAAAGGACCTGCCAAAATCGTTTGAATCGATAAAATTCAAACGTTATTCTATTACAGAATGCAAAGGATATATATATATAGATCTCAAAAAGATATATCATCTTCTTCTTCTACAAGCAGCACAAAACTTCTGAGAACATCATCCTCAAGAGCATTCACTCAGAATCTGCTGCAAAGTCAGATCTTCAAAAAAAGAGCAACAAGCAATCTGAAGAACCTGTTCTTCCAGATCAATCTGCTACAGGAGATCTTAGTTTTCAAGAGATAGCTTCTTCATCTTCTGTCAAATACTTCAATCTGACAGGGGGAGCTTTACAACAACATCCACTAGAGTCTTCTCTCAGCATCTTGACAGAGAAGAACACTATAAAATCTTTCTTACCTCTCTTGTACAGGGTTATAACTCCCTTCAAAAGTTAATCTCGGTGACAGGGCACCTTAGCAAAAACCTGCAGTTTGGTTAGAGCACCTTATCAACAGCTCACCTGGTGAGAGGGCACCTTATCAACAAACTCCTAGTGGATTCCTACCAAAGGTGGTAGAAGAGTAGACGTACCCAGATTTATTGGGGAACTACTATAGCTCCTTGTGTCTTCTGTGTTTGGTCATTTTATGTGTTTGTGCTGTTTGTTTTGTGATTTCATTTACTAATTTTTTTGTTTATATAATTCTCACACTGCTTACACTTATATATAATACTATTTTAATTCCGCTATAAAAACTAAGGAAAAGTTTTAATACTCTATTCACCCCCCCCCCCCCCCCTAGAGTAACTTAAGATCTAACCTCCACTTTCATCTTCCTAAGATTCCTTCCTAAGTGGATGAATTAGGAAGGTTCATATTATTATCATTATTGTTTGATTTTGATATTGAAGGAATATTCAATTAAGGATACCTGTCGTTAGGTTTATCAGAGTTTATTGAGTTTTTCCAAATAGGTGTGTTGGAGGCACCCTGAGCAGTTAATGCATTAGCATCCAAGCTCCAATGTCTGAATCTCACACTGGGATTATTAGACATGTCCTTGAGCTTGTTGCTATTCCATTAAGGAAATCCTCAAGTTCTTTTGCCTTCCCAAGAGACTCCTGAAGGTCAGCATTTTCTTTCTTCATGACTATTATTGTTCTATTTAAGGTGGTTATCGCACCCCTTAGTTCATAATTTTCAGCTTTACATACTTCTTGGTTTAGGGCAGTAATCTTTTCTTTAAGAGATACAATCTCCTTCTCAGCCATTTCTTATTCAAGACATATTTCCTCGAAGAATTGTTTAAACTCATTTAAAGTAAATTTTATTTCATCCAAATAGAGTTACCTCTTCTTCCTTTTGAGTGAGTTCTTCATCAAAATATTCCAAGTCCATCAAGTCAATCATTCCTGAACCTTCTTCTTTTTCATCATCTGAGCTTGAGGGGATATCCTCTTAAGAATTGCTCCAGGTTTCAGCTATGAAATCCTTCCCCTTTTTATTCATGAACTTCTTCTTTGGATCATGTTTCTTCTTATGATCCCTCTTTGACTTATTATTATTATTATTATTTTCAATTCATTCAGGGGAAATGGGACCTGCCTTACCATTAGTAAAGCAAATTATTTCATTAGGAGTTTTGTCATACCTTGGTTTTGTATGGCTTTTCTACTTCCTTCTGGATCCTTCAGATTTGATACACCTCTTGAATCTTCTTGTTACAAAACTCATAACTTCATCATCACCTAGTGAAGTTTCTTCATTGCTCGTCTTCAAGGCAATGGATTTCTCCTTGGAAGAAGGGGAGCTCTTTTCTATTGCATCTTATGTCTCCCTTGTTTTGAGGAGAAGTTCATAAGATTTGAGCTTTCTTAGGAGATTATCCGTTGTGATCTTCCATTCACATATGGACTCTCTGATGGCTTAGAGACGGGTATCCCATGAGCTTGGAAGACACATGAGGATTTTGTCATTTATCTCTGTTGATTAGATTTCCTTGTCTAGTCCTCTTAGCTCACTGACTATTAGGCTGAACCTAGTATACATGTTAGCCACATATTCTTCAAGAGCCTTTTTGAAGTTCTCATACTGAGAGATTAGAGTGGATCTCTTATCTTTCCTTTCATCAGTGGATCCCTCTATAATTCTTACGAGGGAGTCCCATATCTCCTTGGCAGATTGATAATCTGCAACTTTCTGAAAAATGCCATCAGACATTGTACTGACCAATATTTTCACGGTTTAGCATTGTTGGATCTAGCCTTCTTGTCGGCTTCAGTCCATTCTGCCTTAGGTGTAGGCACCAACTTTCTAATAGAGTCCATCTTAGATGAGATTACTGGACCTGTCACAATAGAGTCAAATATATCATCATCAATATAGTTCTTATATAATTTAATTCTAGATTTCCATAAGGAAAATCTATTTATGTTACAGACTATAGGTCTTGTTGTTGCATAGTCTCTGCCTTGTGATGTATTAATGTTTGTGATATAAACTTTTTCTCAAGTGATTAAGTTCTCAGGGGATCTTGTTGATCAATGCGTTAGCCTTTTTCTGATCAACCTCCATCTAATACTAATTGAAAGAAAAGATAATCTCTTGAGAAGTACTTTAAAGGAGGGTGAATAAAATATTTAGATTTTTTGGCTTAGTTTCACTGTTTTCAATCCACACAGCAGTTAGGATTAAATCACACCAAAAATTAATCACAACAATCATAAATAATAATCAACACTTAGAAGAGAAGGGCAGAGAGACAAAATCATAGAAAATGCACAACACAAACGACACAAAATTTATAGTGATTCTCCAAATATTGGGTACTCCACTCTTCTGCCTAGCTAGGAATCCACTATCACTAGTGCTGAGTCTTTTGATAAAGAGACTCTTAGAACCAGCGCTGTTGATAAGGTGTCCAAGAACCACTGACTATTTTGGTAAGGAGACTTTTAGAACTAGGACCGTTGATAAGGTGTCCAGGAACCACTGAGTCTTTTGATGAGGAGACTCTTAGAATCACTGAATTCTTTGAAGAGGGATTCTCATGACTCCTTCTACACTGGTTGGTTTGATGTGAAGTTTCCACTGAAGATTTCTTCTTTCAATAGAGTTATGGAGATTTAGTCTTGATTAGCACAGTGTGGATTCGGGCAGGAGTAGCAGTAGATTCTAGGATGAAGAAGAGAGAGTTGATTCTCAAGAGAAGTGAGAATCTTTTTATTGTCCTCTGAGAATAAAAGACTTCATTTGGTTGTGAGTTAATCCCTCGTGCTCAAAATATATTATTTACCTGTTTACCCGGGAAACCGCTTTCAAAAGGATTACTCGCAGACCGAGCGGTTTGCGGATCCAAGTCGCCCGGCTCAGGTTAAACGAGATCCATCGACACCAGCTAGCACAGGTCGGGCGGTCTGGCATAACTCAGACCGCCGCCAAGTACTAAAGATAGTCCAAGCCCAAGTCCAACAGGGCAAGTCGCGGTCTCAAGTCAGAGATCGCGCGGTTTATGCCATGGAGATAAGCCCAGATTCAAGGTCAAAGAACAAGCCGTGGTCTCAAAATAGAGACCGCTCGGATAGCACCGTCGCCTTGGCCGCATCATCTTTATCTTCTGGACAGACAAGTCGGAAGGGCAAGCCGCCAAGCCGCGCGGCTTCTTTCTTTCCTTCTTCGTGTATCCCGTCACCGCCTGCCCGTTTCTCCTGTACCCGGGCAGGCGGTTATTTTATCCCTGCCCGTTCGGGCAGGCCCCCAAGCCTATAAATAGGGGGCGGCACTGTTCCCAAGACACGCACACTCGAATCTAGGAGCTCGCTTGTTTGAGCTGCGGACTCGAGTTTTTCGTCTTGCGGACTGTCTGACCGGCCGGCTTCTCTTTTCCTGCACTTGTAACCCGCTGTAACCCCTTCTTTCTAATCAAAGGAAAGCCCGTCGCAGGAGTGGCATTTGCCGCGGCGGGCAAAGTGTGGCCTTGACCGCTGCTAGCGGTCTCATTCTTCTGCACAAAAAGTAACCAGCAACCCGCAGCCTCCGGTTTCCCTCGGAGGTGCGATTTCGGACTCAACAGAAACACGCGACCTTCAGATCGCGGATTGTCGGTGAAATCCTTTTCGCCACGATGTCAGACCGTCAGTTCCCCCTTAGAGACCGCTCCGATCATAGCGAGGACTCTTTGTGGGAAGCCCTGGAGCAATCAAGGAGAGAAGCCGAGCGGGCTCAGAGGGCCACTGATCAGCGACATGAAGCGATCAGTCAGACTTTAGCAATGCTAACCGAGCGACTAGTTCCGCAACAAGCCGCGGCTAATCAGGCGGTGACCCCGGTCCTTCCTCCACCTCCTCCTTACCCGCTACCGCAAGCCGCTAATTTCCAGCTCCACCAAGAAGACCTTGCGGCTAGGAAAAACTTCTATCAGGAAGCCGCGCACAACATGCCAGCTCGAGTCCTCAACTTCCAGGGGGCGACTTCTCACGCTGCCCACCTTTCCTACCCGCAGGAGGGCGCGGCCCGTCTCTCCTACCCGCCTGAAGTTCCTATTCATCACTCCTACCCGCCAGAAGCTGCTGCCCGGTCTTCTTATCAGGCGGCTTGTCCGCGAATAGCCGCAGCTCCGGCGGCTTATTACCCTGCTCCTCTGTATGAAGAAATGGAAGAAACTTCTCCCTTTGTGGACGAAGTCAGAGGGGAGCCTGCCCCTAATAATTTCAGGGAGCCTCGCCTGCCAGCTTTCAATGGGGAGACTGATCCCACGGTTCATTTACAAGCTTTCGAGTCAGCCATTGCTCTCAGAAACTTAACTGATGCAACTAAGTGCAAGCTTCTTGTAACCTCCTTTGAAGGACAAGCTGAGGGAATGGTTTTACAGTTTGCACCCCAGGTCGATCCGTTGTTTCGCGGAGCTGCGAGGAGAATTCCTGCTGAGATTCTCTACCTCAAGGAAGAGAAAGAGTGGCCCGGCGGCCCTTTTCGATATAAAACAACGGGAAGACGAGACGTGGGCTCGTTTTGTGGACCGCTTCCAGAAAGAGATCTTGGAAGTCCAAAATGTGGACCCGGAGCTGTATAGGGTTGCCCTCATCCATGGCCTAAGAGAGGGCCCCCTAAAGTTCGAAGCAAATATAAGGGAGCCTAAGACTTATCAGGAAATGATAAGTTTGACAAATATGTTTATCAGAGGAGAGAGGAGCAATCCGGACTACGTCGCGAAGCTGGTAAGCGACAAGGAGCAGTCAAATCCGTCCTTCCATCATCCACCATCGAAT
The DNA here is from genome assembly GCA_033032865.1 of Dactylorhiza incarnata. Lineage (NCBI taxonomy): Eukaryota > Viridiplantae > Streptophyta > Magnoliopsida > Asparagales > Orchidaceae > Dactylorhiza > Dactylorhiza incarnata. Next base: position 4,599,090 of record JAWHQI010000033.1, on the reverse strand, counting down.
CAGTCCCACTTTGAACCCCGTTCCCAAAGGGGGAGGAACTACAAAAATAAGCAACCATTTATGGGCCATTAGCGGTTTCAAGATCAGAAACCACCGTTGGCCGTCGCTCCCGCTCCATCCGCTCCCCTTCCGCAAATCATGCCGGTATATTTACAATAGTATGCCGCGCAGTCACCTCCAGTCATTCCATCAACTCAATACGATGATTCGCAAGAGTCATTCACTCCCCTAAACGTCACCATGGACGAAGTAGTCCAGATTCTGCAAAAGAGGCCAGATTTCAAAAGGCCTGCTCCTCTGAAGTCGGATATTCGCAATCAAAATCCGAACCTTTATTGTGAATATCATAAAGAGGGGGGACATCTAACTGAAGACTGTCGAGCTCTTCGTCTGCTTATAGAAAGACTCCTGGGAGAAGGAAAGCTCCGGGGTCTAGTTCGGAAAGATAAAACTGCTGAGCCAACTACCGAGAAGAAAAAGGAGAAGGAAACAGTAGAAGTGACCTGGGAATGCGCCGACGTCGAGGACGCCGGCTACTATGGTGACATCCATCCTTCTACCGAATGCGTCGAAGTCAATGATGTGGGCCCCTTAGGGGACATCTATTGTATCCATGGGGGAGCTGGAGCGGAATCATCTCGCAAATCCAGCATTGCGAGAGTTCTAAAGCAGGAAGTGGCAGCCACTACAAGTTCTCCTCCCGAAAGCACTATTGTCACGTTTGGTCAGGATGACCTTCCCCCCAATGCTAATCCTTTCGATGATGCGGTGGTTATCAAGGCCGTCATCGAAAACTATACAGTCCACAAGATTCTGATTGATACCGGCAGCTCCGTCAATCTCCTTTTCCTCCCGACTTTCGAGGCCCTGAAGACCGGAAAGCATCTGCTTTCCACCGATGGGCCCCTCTACGGTTTTTCTGGGGAGAAGAAGGAAGTAGAGGGTTCAGTGAAGCTCCTGGTCTCTCTTGGAGGAGTAATAAAGTTGATCAATTTCGTGGTAGTAGATGCCCCGAGCAACTACTATGCTATCTTCGGGAGGCCGATTCTCAATGCGTATAGGGCAGTAGTGTCCACCTTTCACCTTGCCCTCAAGTTCGATGCTGAAGGAAAGCAGTATCTAGTCAGAAGCAACCCAAAGGTAGCTCGGGAGTGCTACGTCCGAACTGTCAACATGGGCACCGACGCTCCACTTCCCAAGATCATGGATGAGGTTTTGGAGGTTGCTGAGTCTTCAGGGGCCGCCGAGGAAAGCGCAGAATGGACAGGGACTTACCTGGAACCTGCCCAGGAGACCCAAGAGGTTCCTATTGCTGAAGAGGATGGAAAGAAGTTGATCATCAATGCCGAGCTATCAGAAGAAGAGAAGGTTCAGTTGATCTCCTGCCTGTTGGAGAATCTAGACATCTTCGCCTGGTCAGCAGAAGATATGCCTGGTGTAGATCCAGATGTCGCGTGCCATCACCTCAATATTTCTCCTGAATTCAAGCCAATCCAACAGAAGAAGAGGGAGGTAGCAACCAAGCTGGCGGTACCCATCAAAGAAGAAGTTGCAAAACTTCTTAAAGCCAATTTCATTTCTGAAATCCAGTATCCCACTTGGATGTCGAATGTAGTGATGGTGAAAAAATCTGGGGGGAAATGGCGTATGTGTGTAGATTTCACTAAACTCAATAAAGCATGTCCCAAGGATTGTTATCCCTTGCCTCGGATAGATGTTTTGGTAGATTCCGCGGTGGGATATAATTTCATGAGTTTCCTAGATGCATTTTCTGGTTACCACCAGATTAAGATGCATAAGCCTGATATCCCGCATACGTCCTTCATTACCAATGACGGGTGTTATTGTTATCTCGTCATGGCTTTCAGACTCAAAAACGCGGGTGCGACATATCAGAGGATGATGGACACGGTTTTTGAAAAACAGAAAGGAAGAAATCTTGATGTATACGTTGATGATCTCCTTCTAAAAAGTAAAACTTTTTCAATCCACCTGAAAGACCTCGTAGAGACGTTCGCTACTCTACGGAGGTTCAAATTAAAGCTAAACTCATCAAAATGCGTATTCGGGGCAAACAAAGGGAAATTTCTATGGCATCTTCTCACCCCTGATGGCCTCGCACCAAATCCGGATAAAGTAAAAGCCATCCTAGATATGACCCCTCCTCGTAATCAGAAAGAGGTACAACAACTTGGGGGGAGGCTGGCAGGATTGAGCCGATTCATTTCCAAATCAGGAGATAAAAGCGCTCCATTCTTCAAGACACTTAGGGGAGGATCTAAGTTTGAATGGAATGAAGAGTGCGATAATGCTTTCGAACAGTTGAAAAAGCAGTTAACCTCAACCCCTCTTCTTCAAAGCCCTCGTGAAGGGGAAACGTTATTCTTGTACTTGGGGGTGGGTCCAGATGCCATAAGCTCTGTCCTGGTTCGGGAGGAGAAGAAGAAGCAATTTCCAATATATTATGTCAGCCATATCCTTAAAGATGCAGAAACTAGATATTCAATTCTAGAGAAATTAGCCTTGGCCTTAGTGATGTCCTCACGAAGGCTTCACCCCTATTTTCAGGCTCATCCTATTCAGGTGGTTACGGATCATCCACTAAGAAGTATCCTGGAGAAGCCAGATCATTCAGGAAGACTGGCCAAATGGGCAATTGAGCTGAGCGAGTTTGAAATACTATACATTCCCAGAACAGCAATTAAGGCACAAGTACTGGCAGACTTCTTGGTAGACACGATGGAGTCTAACCCTGAACGGGTGGAAAAATCTCCTTATGCCTGGATCATCTACGTAGATGGAGCTTCAGGGAGAAACTCCGTGGGAGCCGGAGTAGTTCTTCTCAGTCAAAATGGCATCAAACTCGAGCAGCCAATCAAATTCTTTTTCCCAGTAACAAACAACCAGGCTGAATACGAAGCACTCTTGGCCGGCCTAAGACTCGCAAAAGAGCTTGGGATAGAACATGTTCATGTAAAAACTGATTCTCTTGTAATGGCCTCGCAAGTTCTAGGGAACTACGAAACAAGAGAACCAATGCTGAGAAAGTATCTATCGCTAGCTAAGGAAGAGATCGGGAAATTCAAATCCTTCATCATCGAGCACATTCCAAGGACACAAAATGAAGAGGCAGACGAGTTATCAAAGTTTGGTCTTCCATCAGGAGGGGTGACCTCGGAACTTTTCCATCCGGCCACGGAGAAAGAGGAGCTCATGCAGATTGATCAGAATCCCTCCTGGAAGGATCCTTATGAACTATTTCTGTCAAAAGGAGAGTTCCATCATTCCATTAAAGATCGGAGAAGATTCAAAAGGAAGGCGGCATATTATTATCTAATAGCAGGAGTTCTCTACAGAAAAACTTTGATTTCCCCCTCAGCACGATGTGTTTCAGAAGAAGAGATCCCTATCATACTTCAGGAAGTTCATTCCGGGTAATGCGGTAGCCATTCAGGTGCAAAAACTCTAGAGAAGAGAATCCTAAGGCAGGGGTATTTTTGGCCAACCATGAGAAAGGATGCCGAAGCATTTGCCAAGCGTTGTGTTCAGTGCCAAAAGTTTGCTCCTCTTCAGCATCTGCCCGCTCAGTCGCTTAGGTCAATAACTGCACCCTGGCCCTTCGCGGTTTGGGGGATGGATCTCATCGGACCCTTTCCAATGGCTAGCGGTCAGCGCCGCTTTATCATAGTGATGATTGACTACTTCAGTAAGTGGATCGAGGCTAAGGCACTGGCAAGAACTACTACCCAAATTATCAGAAACTTCATCTGGGGAGAAATAGTCTGCCGACACGGAATTCCGCTGGCAATTGTCACTGATAATGGTCCACAATTCAATAATCCCGAGATGATAAAATTTTGCGATCAGGTTGGAATTGACCTGCGGTTTTCCTCAGTACATCATCCAAGGACCAATGGTCAGGTAAAAGCAGCCAACAGGCGAATCCAGCAGCTCCTGATGAAAAGAGTTTGGAATCAGAAAGGAAACTGGGCAGATCAACTTCCCTCCATCCTTTGGACTCTTCGTACTACTCCATCTTCAGCTACAGGGGAGACACCATTCAAACTGTCTCATGGCTCGGAGGCTGTTGTTCCTGTGGAGTTTGAGGTGGTCACTCCAAGAGTTGTGTACGAAAAAGAAGGAGGAGAAGTGTGGGTAGAATACAATGACGAGGCTATCAAGTATAGTCTGGATCTAATCGAAGAACTTCAGGATGAGGCAACAATCAGGCAAGAAGAAGTTAAAAGGAGGATGGCAAAGTACTTTGACAAAAATGTCAGGGTAAAGCATTTTGCGGTCGGCGACGTCGTACTAAAAAAGGTTGATGCAGCAGCCCGAACAGGTAATGTCGGGAAGCTAAATCCTAATTTGGGTGGACCTTTCATCGTCAAGGAGGTACTAAAAAGTGGGGCTTATCGCCTCCAAACAAGTGAAGGAGAAGACATCCCGCGCACCTGGAGTGGCGACGATCTCAAACGGTTCTATCCTTAAAATGTCTTCTTTACTTTCCTGCAGTTTTTAAGATATTTTAATAAGAAGCACCATACTGACACTTCTCCATGTCTGATGTTTCCTTTCTGCATTTTCTCATATATCAAACTCACTGAACCACGGAGACATCGCCAAGTTCTGCTCGAACCCCCTCAGATTGTAGTCATTAGCGTAAAACCATGAAGATCATGTGTAGCGGGGAGTTTTCGCACACGTGTAGTGGTAGCTTGCCAATTCCCGTGCGGTGGTCTTCAGAACCTTGGATCCCGGCTGATATCCAACACACCCCTGCATCAAGGGAGGTCTAGGTAAATGTTGGCTCTATCATGCCCCGAGAGGGATATAATTACAGCTTTGATGATCCTTCTGAGGAAAGCAATGTCGGTATAGCCCCCGCGGCATAACCACACCTGCCCAACTGATCATCTTAGTCTGTGACTATCGAATACTCCAAGGTACTCTCAAGCGATGCCTAAGCGGGACCCACAACTGAGTTGATCTCTCTGAGGAAAGCAATGTTCGTCGCCTAGGCCCACCTGCCCAATTGATCAACTCGGCTTGTAGCCCTAGGCAAGAGAGCAGTCGAGTCGCTTACAGCCCTTATGACCACTTGAGGAAAGCAATGTTCGCCGCCTAGGCCCACCTGCCCACTTGGTCATCTGGGTCTGTACTTGTTTCTCTTTATTTCTACAGCTCTTATGACCACTTGAGGAAAGCAATGTTCGCCGCCTAGGCCCACCTGCCCACTTGGTCATCTGAGCCTGTAATCATCTTTATTGCATTACAAGGGATTATCTCATCCCATATGGTCATTATAGACCATTTGGAGGAAAAAGCAGGATTTCTATGTGCAGCATAAACCGGACGACTTAATACTCAAACCGGGCGGTTTGAAATAAGCAGGTACCAGGGCTTTCAGGCGGTCTGGTTATTAAACCTGGTGGTCTGGTTATTAAACCAGGCGGTCTAAAATCAGCAGGTTCCAAAGATGTCATGCGGTTCGGTTTTTAGACCGGACGGTTTGAAATAAACAGGGTATCATTAAGGTATCAAGGTAAATATCAGGGAAGCAAGCATAATCATGACCGGCCGACCTTATTATCCGGATTATGAATTTATCATCCTTATGGGTTTCCATTCAATCCGATCGGATAATCACAAGATCTTTTCAATCAGGCGGTTATGATTCTCGTTGCAAGTATTAAACCTGCTAATCGCACGAATTCTATATACAGCTCGTGCGGCTTGTCAGTCAATGTTATATATAGCTGTCATATAGATTGTTCGGATTAAATGTTAATCGCACGGTCTATCAACTGATCTTCTTGAGACTGGATATTCTGTTTACGGTCGCACGGCTTGATTATTTCAAATTCCGGATCGGTTATCTGATTGCATTCACAGAGGTGGGATTTACAGCGATGTTAGCTGCAAGTCGCCTGAGTTAAAACACTGACTGCTCGGTCTGATAATTGTTCTCATGACTTGTCCTTCTTTATCCTGGAAAGCAAGTATGCCGGGTCTAGTAGTAACCGCGCGGCTCAATTGTGTCCGGTTTCCGGGATGTCGTAATACATTCGTAATAAGTTAGCACCTTCCTATAATAAATCGGACAAATTCGATTCGGATTAAAAGAAGCAAGCTATGCGAGTGGGTTTTTTATAGATACTTTGCCAGAATCTTATGAAAATCACTATCCTAACTGGATGAGTTAACATTAAGTCGCATGACTTGTTTAGATTTAACACAAAGAAATCGCAAACAATCACATGTAAGTCGTAGAAGGTAGACGGATAGACAGGTAAAAACTTTTCATTTCATTATCAAAATATTTACATTATATTTTAAGCTGTCCGGCTAACAACATCAAGCCGATGGCTATTCAAAATAAAAAACGAAATACGGCTACTGATTGTGCGACTTGAGTTTCTTAGACGCAGGAGCACTTGAATGTTCGCTGCCATCAATCGAAACGTCAGGAGAATAACCCTCGCTACCCGACGAGGATGAGCTGCTCAATTCGCCCGATTTGCGACCAGCATCTTCTTCAGAATCGCTGGATTCGGACTCCGAGCCACTCTCACCACTCTTAGCCGCTCCGGGTTCTTCGGCCTCATCATCTCCATCATCGCTCTCCTCCGAACTGGATCCGTCGGCTTTATTCTTTCCTTTGGCTTTCCGCCTGATCTTTTCTAACTTCTTTTGCAAGATCGGATAGGCGTCCGAGAAGGTGAAATGCTCGAAACCAGGCGCGAACCCTTTGAGCTCCCGCAAGCGGTTAAAAGCATTATCAATTCCCTCGGCGACATGAGGGAAGAGTTCCTGCTGATAGACCGGGTCGGTCTCATCATACTTAGCCTGCAAAAGAAAAGAGTAAGATAAGACCGTGCGGTCTGAGAACATTGGTGTTGAGGCTGGCCAGGTGATGACTTACCAACTCGGCTTCCTTTAGCCGCGCATTTTCTTTCTTCAGTTCGGCAATTTCCTTCTCTTGGAGAGCGTTTTCTTTAATCAACCTCTTGAAGGTCATTCCCATGAAGGCGTTGGTGATGAGGCTCTCGGCACCAACCCGCGCGGCCTCTCTGGCGAGCTCTTCCTCAGGAATTTTCCTCAACCTCCTGAAGTTCCGTCGGCCGAACATAGCGATGCTAGCGGCCTCAGCATGCCGGCCCGACTTCTCGTTCACCCAGTGGGGAAGCGCAGTAGAGACCTGGACACTATCACTGTCCGGATGCCAGGTCAAGACCGGGCGGCTTTTTAGATCCTTCACCTTGCTGAAGGAGCGAAGGGCGGCGAAGTCGCCTGAGGAACCCGAATCCTCCCCATCGGACGACAGCGACTTGTTCCTGGCTTGCCTCTTTCTCTTCTCCGTCTGAGTCAAGACTAAACCGGCCGGGCTTATCGGCTTGTTGGCAGGAACAACGGCTTGGGCTACAAAAGGAGAAGAGTCAGCACAAGAGATCGAGCGGTTAACATTGAAGTCGGAAGCAAAGGGAAGCTTACTATCTTCAAGCCGAACGTTCTCTTGCTCGGCAAGTAGAGGGATATAGTAGCTTATGTTAAGCCGCTCATTCTTGAGAAGCTTGCAGATTCCCTTCTCCACTTCGCTTATTGGGACCGATTGAAAGGCCTCCTCAGGCCGCACTTGCGGATTCGGGTTCAACAGGCCAAGTCGGCCTTCGAAGATCAAGTGCCTCTCCGGCCAGGCCGTGACTTTGTTCGCCAGATTGACCATCTTCAACCCGCGGCAGCCAAAGTAGAGGTGGCCTTTGAAGACATCCGATTCAGAGTCCGGGATGGCCCGCACCGAGAATATCTTCCTGAAGAGGTCCATAGAGAAGCGGACTCTCTCAGATCGCAGGTAGGAGATGAAGCTACATATCCCGGCCATCGAGTTGGGAGAAATCTGGCCGGGAACAACTCCATAATGGTCAAAGACCATGGCGAGCTCAATCGAAATCGGGAATTTAAATCCGCAATCGAAATGGTCGATTGGGATCGCGATTTGGTTTGGGCCAGACGAATTCATCCGCTCATCACAGAGCGGAAGCCGCGCGAGCAGCGGACTGTCAGTCATGTGCTTCTCGGCGAATTCGTCCAGCTCAGCCTTTGTCAAACGACACTCCTCGAGGTCTGCAGAATGAAAGGCCACAGCGGCTTCGGAGCGGGTAGCAGAAGTCTTGGCAGGTCGCTTCGGCTGGCGCTTTACTCCCATCTTGAAATTTTGGTAAAAGGAATTTCGGGAGGGCGCTACTTATAAGAACGGCTGATCTACATTTAGCAAAGGTCAAATCACGGCTAGACCGATCAACCCGTACGGATACATCATCACAAAAGTCAACCACAGAGACTGTATAATTCAAACAAGCGAATTAAAGAATCACGAAAACAAGCAAATCGGTTTATGTAAAATAACCCACAGGCATCAATCAACACAGCAAGAAGGCAAAAAAGTAAATTCAAATATTTAAGCCGCACGGCCTGGATGGCGGATCGAATATTATAGAGTCAGATTCAAGCAATTGTCCAAGGGACCGAATAGAAATATTATTACAAGTTCATATCTTAGAGCCACTCGTTACGGACGGGTATCGCTCGGTTCATCCTCCCTGTGAAGCCGCGCGACATGATCGCCGATTTGAAGTACAGTTCCCTGCATTTGGTTCATATTATGATTAAGGCGGTTGATCATGCTATGAATCCGCGCGGCATCTCTCTCTACTCGCGTCGCGGGGATCACGCGAGTAGGCAAGGTCGCTGCGGACTCATGAACACTAACAACTGGGTGGATCATCCCGGCTACAGGAAGAGACGAGCTCGTCCCTGCGTCCGGGCGGCTTGACCCTCGCCGGCCTTCGTCAACCACGTTAATAGGGCGCCGACTTCCGCCGGCTTCCTTTGCCAAATGAAGGTATCTGTCCCTATAATAGGCACAGTCCTCTTCGAGCTTGCGGACTTCCTTCTTTCCACGATCAATCAGGACGGTCAGCGCAGCCACCTGGTCTTGCTGCGCCTTTTCTTTCTCTCGGCGCTCTCTCCGCTCGGCCTCCAGCGCTGCTCGGCTTTCCTTCCGTTCGGTTTCCAATTCAACCCGAAGAGCAGCTTTCTCATCTTGGGCGGCCTTCTCTCTCTCCTCCACAACCCTCAACTGCTTAGCAAGGGTTTCCAGATTATTTTGAAGCCGGGACATCTCGTCCTCCATCCGAGTATCCGACAGAGAAGAACGCAGCAGGGGTGGATCAAGAGGGGGAAGATAGGTCACCAGTTCGCCCGGCTTCGGAATAGAGTCACGGTCATCTGCAATAAGAGAAAATAGTCAAGGAGTGTTCAAAAGGAAACCGCTTTCATCGAATTTTCCTCGCTTACAAGCCGCGACAGTTTGAATTGAATTCGGGCGGACGGGTCGCCTTGTTAGCTCGGTATCGAACTTTCGGCGTTGTTCTCTCCACGATCTCTCACTTTGCCTCCGCTTAGCAGCAGAAAATTGAGCAGCGGAGGGAAAGAAGCTGGGCGACGGGTTCAACAACGAAGCGCGCGACTTGTTTCGAGGCCGCGGCCTGAAAAAACGAACAGGGTGGTAATCCGCTTCCTCTTTACCTTGCAGCAAAAGATTGGGTTGCGGCGGGGGCGGCCTGGCAAGTTGATCTCTTACTCGCTCCGCCTTCACCTGCATAAGCCGCAGACCGTCCGTCACGGTATCTTCAGGTATCGGTATGGTTCTTTCAGTCGCGACCTCAGGAAGGATGGCCTCCTTAAGGCTGGTCGCATCCCCAGACAGGGCGGATCCTTTCTCTCCTGGCGGGTTGGCAGCCTGCAGTTCGGAAGAAGTTCTCAGCTGATCATCTTGCTTCTGAAGAGAATCAAAATCCTTGAGGAGGTCACTTACGGAAATGCTATGAGCATCGACTGGAACCTGGTCGTTCGGCTGGGGGGAAGGAGTAATCAAGCCCTCCGAGACTTCATTCTCGCGCGACTTGCCTTGCAGGCTGTCCACTCTCAGTTTCCCGGACGCTGCCTTGTTCTTGGCCTTTAGCTTCTTCATCTTCTTGAGAAGCCTGTCCGCTATGGACTCCTCCTTCTTTCTCGTCTTCGACTTCAGGGCGGTTGGTTTTTCCGGACTGTCCTCAACGTTAATTACTGGAGCTTCCTGATCGGTCGGCTTGGGGGAGTCAACTGCCTCTCCCCCTTCATCCCTTATGTTCAGATGAAAAACCCCGGACGGAGTAACATCCATCTTGAAAGACTCATCCCCATCGCCTTTCTGGGAAGCAGTCTCCAAGTCTGTCTTACCCGGCGGGGAAGGCGGGCTGTTTCCTTTGTCAGAGAAGGTTGGGGGATCAGCTGGGGGTGGGTTCGGACAGCTCGCCTCATTTTTAGTCGACAGGACGGCTGTTTGCTCAGGAAGCAGTTCGGTCGGCTTACTCGCCTCCTGTCTAGACGACAGGCCGACTGTCAACCCTGCAGGCGGGTCGGTCGGTTTACTTGTAAAAGCAATTGTTACGGTCTTATCAGGCCGCGTCGCCTTTTTCTTCTTCTTCTTCTCTTTCGAGCGGTCTCTCTCGCGGTTCTTTCCGGGCTTCTCAAGAACTTCGAGCTCGGCCATCAAGTCCACCATCTTTTTCGGGCTGTTCAACCCGAAAGTCCTAACCGCAATAGGCGAGGAGTGACTGATGAGTCCTGATTATATACACCTTCATGGACTCATCCGGGCCATTATTTAGTCAATATCACGCACTTTAGCCTTATTATAGTTTATAATTGATAACCCATGCTAGGTGCACATTTTGGCCCACTTTGGTGTGTTTTCGTGTTTATTTCCTTTCATAGTACTCATATGTTGTTAAGTGCCACTACCGATGGAATAGGAGGCGTGCAAGTGTTTCCGGTGCAATTCTGCACAGGAACACTGCGCACGATCACTTGTTCTAGTGCGCACGACCACCGGTCGTGCGCCACTGATCGTGCGCACTTAACCCCTTTTTTACGAGTTCTGTCTGGTGCAGTGCGCACGACCATCAACTCCAGTGCGCACGACCACCGGTCGTGCGCCACTGTCCGTGCGCACTTAATAGTAATTTTATGAGTTCTGTCTCACCTATTGCGCACGACCACCGACGCTAGTGCGCACGATCAACGGTCGTGCGCCACTGGTCGTGCGAACATTTTATTTTATAATTTCATCTCTTGCAGGTTCTGTCCAGGCAGTGCGCACGTTCGCAGGATTCCAGTGCGCACGACCACTGGTCGTGCGCCAATGATCGTGCGCAGTGTTTAATCCAGCGCCTATTTAAGCGCCTGTTGCGATTTTAGGGCGGATTATTCATTTCGGGAGCGGGATTTCTGTTCCGTACGCCGCCGACCGCCCCCTTGGATCGCCCCTACTTCATCTCCTACGCAAGGGGAAGCTTCCTCGGTCCATTCCTAGACATCCTCCATCGTCCGTGAGTGTTCTCCATCATCCGCAAGCCTCCAAGCAATCATTTTCGCTTTCCGCCCGGTGAGAAGAAGAAGAGACCTTGAGTCGAAGACGACGGAGCACGTAGGGAGATTGTGACAGCCCTCTACGCCGGAAGCATCGTCCTCCCGAGTCCGGAGGTAGCCCGACAACCTACCATTCCGGCCGTGAACGGCCGCTAGTCTTCACCACCGGTTATCTCCTTCCTCTTTCCTTGATTGTACCCCTTTGAATCTTTTACTAAATGAATATTGTGATATTTACTTGATGAGAATGAACGTTTCTGTGTTCTTATTCATGGGTTGGTTGTGATTCACCACGTTCAAGCGCACTCACTCACACACGCACGCAAGGTGTTTGCTCCGTGTTGGCAAGAGCTAACGACGGTTGTGAAGAGGTGTTTGCGACCCTCACTCTCTCGCGCCTGAGTCCACTTCATTCGCCTCACGAAGCACGGCATCGCGGCCGTTGCATCCACCTCACGTTGCGAAGCGGTGTTCTCGACCCGCATCTCTTTTATTGTTGTTAAAATTAGGAAAACCAACCAAAAACCCCTCTTTGTGTTTGTGAAACGCTTGTGTAACAATATTCACTGCGCGATTCGATCACCCATCCTGCATTCCTCAAGAGACCGACATCCGGGGAATTTATTCTCCACAATTATTACTTGACAGCGACCGGTGCACTTGCCGACGCGCATCAAGTTTTTGGCGCCGTTGCCGGGGAACGCAGGCGTGTATCGTCTTGTGTCGTGACTCTCGTTACACGAGTAGTTGTTTTTGATCTTTTCATTTTCTTCTTGTTGTTGACAGTGCATGCAGAGGCAGATTGCAGGTGAACTTGCACCTTTTGACCCAGAAATCGAACGAACCGCTCGCGCGCGAAGGCGTGCTGCGGCTCTGCAAGCAGCCATGGGTGATCATGTGAACCCGAATGATGCTGATGCGCGAGTGCACGATGAGGGGCAAAATCCGGCCACTGATGAACAGGAGGCGGAGAGACCTCGGCCTCGTACTATGAGAGATTATACCACCCCCACTGCTGGAAGCGTGTATCCGGGCTTTGGGCCCAATATCATGAACAATCAGTTTGAGATAAAGCCGGCGATCTTAAACATTATCCGAAACCATGCTCAGTTTTCGGGGATGGCTAGCGAAGACCCGCATCTGCATCTGGCAGAATTCTCTGATATTTGCGGAACTTTCCGCTATGCGGGCATTGCTGATGACACAGTCAAACTGAGACTGTTCCCCTTCTCCCTCCGTGATAAAGCAAAAGTATGGCTTCATTCCATCCCGCCCGGGACTGCTGCAACATGGGATGCCCTTGCATCCAAATTCCTGGCTAAATTCCACCCGGTGGATAAGATTGTAAGCTTGCGGCGTGAAATCGCCACATTTCGGCAGTTGGATCAAGAGACTCTTGCGGAAGCTTGGGAGCGCCTCAATGAACTCCTTCGCCGTTGCCCTGGCCACGAGCTCCAGCCATGGAACGTGGTTGAATTGTTCTACTTCGCGATCGAGCCCAATTATAGGGCAATGATCGATGCTGCGGCCGGTGGTACCTTGATGAACCACACCCCTGAAGATGCCCTGCGGATTTTGCGTGACACTGCCTCCCACAGTACCTTCTGGACTGCAGGGAGAAACGCTCCAAGAAGCAGCCGAGGACTCTTCATGGTTGATTCTCTTCCTTCTCCGTCTCCATCTGCTGCCATCATTACTTGTGAAGGATGTGGAGGTGGAGGCCACCATGCTTACGAATGCTCGGGGAACCAAGTGGTAGGTGATTTCGTGCACTTATCTTTAAATGAATCTGTGAATTATGTTGGAAATCAGTCCAAGGGGGCGCCGTATAATAACACTTATAATCCGGGAGCGAGAAGTCATCCGAACTTCTCGTGGAATCCCAACACGCCCGGCCAACGATGGTCACCGGGGCAGCATCAAAATGATGCTTACGCCTCCGGGAGCCAACCGAGGCCGCCGCACCCGGATTACAACCAAGCACCCCCTACTCAAAAGAAGAGTAATTTAGAAGAAATGATGGAAAAATTCATGCTTGTAGCTAACTCGAATATGGCAAACCAAACTGCATCTATGCGAAACTTGGAGACGCATTTGGGCCAATTGGCCCAAGCGCTAACTGAGCGTTCGCAGGGGTCCCTTCCCAGTAATACGGAAAAGAATCCCATTGATCAAGGGAAAAGTCTGGGGGATGTGGTGGATGCCAATCCGAGTGAGCTGATAATCTCGTGTTCCATCAATCAGGTTGAAACAAAGGCTCTATGCGATTCCGGTTCCTCTCGCAATGTTATTGCGCTGCAAGATGTTGCGAAACTTCAATTGGAGATTAACACAGAGGAAAAGAAATCGCTGATTCTCGCTAACGGCACCATTATTCAATCCGAGGGAGAGGTGAGAAACGTGGAAGTAATAGTTGAGGGGACAACTGTGGTCGCGGACTTTCAGGTGTTGGGCCCCCGGGAAAATCAATCCATCCCTATCTTGGGGGTGCCGTTCTTGAAAGAGAGCGGCGCCACCCTTGACTTTGCCACGGGGTGTGTCATCTTACCTAACACGGCGCTGCAGCCCATTCATCTCGAAGCTAGAGCCAACACATCCACTCCTCCCCCTCTTGTTATTTCTGATGAACTTCTGAGTTGTGCAGGGAAGACGCATTTCCAAGAAACAGGTGAAGGGGAAATGGAGGAGCTCAAATCTGATGAGGAGGAAGTGATTGACTTTCGGAAAGAATTCGACGCCGAGAAGGAGGATGACGGCTGTCCGGGAAATGCTGATTATTTTTCTTCTTGTGATGAATCGTGTAATAAACTGTTTAAGCGTTCCGTCTCTTGGGCCGATCCGGTGGTCACAGTGACACCGGAAGTGACGCCACCTGATTCTAAGGAGGAAAAATCTGAGAGTTCACAACGGTGGCGATCTCCAACCGTCACCAAACTGAAAAAAGAAAAACTTCTGCGTGACGCTCGTGCTGCCGCTCTTCGTAGCAAGATGGCAGAGGTTAGGGGAGCATTGGGTAATACCAGTGCTGGCCCTAAAGCCTTCACCTCCCGCCTACATGCTACGGGAGATGCGCACCACAAGAGCGCTTTTAGTTGATGCGTGTTTTTAATTGCTATAATGAACTATTTTTGAGTATGTCTTCTTAATTCCTGCACTCTTTATAAACAATGCTAATACAGGTATTTGGTCCAGCTTAAGGACGTTAAATGAAAGCGCTACTGGGAGACAACCCAGATTTCCGTTTTTTTTTATATATTTCCTTTTATCTAACCTTTCCTAGTTCAGTTTTTGTTTTTGCTTTTGTTGTTTTGAGTTTTGCTTGCAGGTTTTGTGTTCGATGGTGGATGCTGCGGATTGTCTTGATTTTAAACGCCATTCTTCTGGTATGCTCACGTGCTGAGCATTGGGTAACTTCTTCCCTAGCTTTCAATTTTGATTTTCACTGTCATATCATTATGTTGTATGGTTTTGATTAAGTCTGGGGGAGAGCCGTTTCTTTGTCACCCACTGCACATGCTCATCTCATTTGCATACTAGAAGTATTTTAATTTCAGTTATTTAGTTTCGTTCATCTTCACACACCACTTCACCCACTTGAGTGCGTGCTTTCTTTTGTGTTGTTCCGTTTAAACTAGTTTGGTTGGAATGTGAAATAGGCTATTAACACAGGAATTATTATTTGGAGCGCGGTGTCGACTCATGTAGTGTTCTAGTCGCTTCGCATGCTATAGTAGAACCTGAGTAGAATTAGATTTTCTTTATGCATTTAATTTATGTGTAGTATCTCTGCGTAAATTTAGATTTAATGTACTCAAGTGGTGAATTCGAATGAAATTGATGATAACCCGGTGTTGTGTGTGTGCGGTCGCTAAACGTGTGTTGCTCGAGTCGGGAGGAAGGTTTATCTTTCTCGTGGGCTAAGAACTTGCCCCAAGCGACTCTTGAAGCATGGGTGAGAGCTACTTGTTGAGTCAAGCATGATGTAGGCCACCATTTGGCTAGTTTGAGCTTTGCTATTCCATGCCCCTTTCATTCACCTTTGCAAGCCAAATTTGTGCCTACCATTTTTATGTTCAGCTCCTCCTCATCCACCAAAGCCTGAAGCCTATCCTACGCCCGCAACCAAAAAAATGTTTTAACTGTGCTCATAATTTCCAACTTGTGTGGTGTGTGGTATCATTGTGTTTTGAAGAGAAAATAATGTCTTTCCGCTGATTTTGAACCAACTGGAGGTTGCTTGAAAGAAGAAAAATATATAAAAGAAAAAAAAAAGAAGAGTATCCTGAAAATAATCCTCCCAAGCTAAAGAGAAAAATCTGTTGGTATTTGTAAAGTAGGCTGTGTGCACACCTGGTTTTCATGATAAGTCTGGGGGTGTGTCACACGAGCATAGTTGTTTGGTTTTGTAAGGTGCAGTGTGCCGTTGGCTCATTTGGGTTGCGTAGCCGTCATGTTTATCTTTGCATATCATTCCGTAACCTAAGCCCCGTTTTAATCCTATAAGTCCTACTGATTTGACTTGCGAGTTTGCTAGCGCCGTGGAGAGAGTGTGACCGGGCAAGCGTATGGTTCACGACGTTGATGGATTTCAGCGGAGTTATTCCTAAGTCCCGATCTTTTGCAACACCCGCCTCAGCGTCTCGTCACTTTCATACCGGGCATGATCGTCAAATTCTTCATAATTCACCCACTGAGTACAATTAAATCTTTGATTACGCTTTAGTACTTACGTAAATTAGTTAGCATAGCTAGAATCCTCCTCTACTAGAATTCCTACTCGCATGCATATGTTACTTCGCACTGTACTCCCCTGCGTAATTCGCTATTTTAATTATCTTTTTCAACTTCCGCCGGATTCGTTTGCTCGGGACGCGCAAACAGTTAAGTCTGGGGGTGTGATGAGTCCTGATTATATACACCTTCATGGACTCATCCGGGCCATTATTTAGTCAATATCACGCACTTTAGCCTTATTATAGTTTATAATTGATAACCCATGCTAGGTGCACATTTTGGCCCACTTTGGTGTGTTTTCGTGTTTATTTCCTTTCATAGTACTCATATGTTGTTAAGTGCCACTTTCAGTGGCTAGATCTGTGTTTGTGCTGGAATAGGAGGCATGCAAGTGTTTCCGGTGCAATTCTGCACAGGAACACTGCGCACGATCACTTGTTCTAGTGCGCACGACCACCGGTCGTGCGCCACTGATCGTGCGCACTTAACCCCTTTTTTACGAGTTCTGTCTGGTGCAGTGCGCACGACCATCAACTCCAGTGCGCACGACCACCGGTCGTGCGCCACTGTCCGTGCGCACTTAATAGTAATTTTATGAGTTCTGTCTCACCTATTGCGCACGACCACCGACGCTAGTGCGCACGATCAACGGTCGTGCGCCACTGGTCGTGCGAACATTTTATTTTATAATTTCATCTCTTGCAGGTTCTGTCCAGGCAGTGCGCACGTTCGCAGGATTCCAGTGCGCACGACCACTGGTCGTGCGCCAATGATCGTGCGCAGTGTTTAATCCAGCGCCTATTTAAGCGCCTATTGCGATTTTAGGGCGGATTATTCATTTCGGGAGCGGGATTTCTGTTCCGTACGCCGCCGACCGCCCCTTGGATCGCCCCTACTTCATCTCCTACGCAAGGGGAAGCTTCCTCGGTCCATTCCTAGACATCCTCCATCGTCCGTGAGTGTTCTCCATCATCCGCAAGCCTCCAAGCAATCATTTTCGCTTTCCGCCCGGTGAGAAGAAGAAGAGACCTTGAGTCGAAGACGACGGAGCACGTAGGGAGATTGTGACAGCCCTCTACGCCGGAAGCATCGTTCGCCCGAGTCCGGAGGTAGCCCGACAACCTACCATTCCGGCCGTGAACGGCCGCTAGTCTTCACCACCGGTTATCTCCTTCCTCTTTCCTTGATTGTACCCCTTTGAATCTTTTACTAAATGAATATTGTGATATTTACTTGATGAGAATGAACGTTTCTGTGTTCTTATTCATGGGTTGGTTGTGATTCACCACGTTCAAGCGCACTCACTCACACACGCACGCAAGGTGTTTGCTCCGTGTTGGCAAGAGCTAACGACGGTTGTGAAGAGGTGTTTGCGACCCTCACTCTCTCGCGCCTGAGTCCACTTCATTCGCCTCACGAAGCACGGCATCGCGGCCGTTGCATCCACCTCACGTTGCGAAGCGGTGTTCTCGACCCGCATCTCTTTTATTGTTGTTAAAATTAGGAAAACCAACCAAAAACCCCTCTTTGTGTTTGTGAAACGCTTGTGTAACAATATTCACTGCGCGATTCGATCACCCATCCTGCATTCCTCAAGAGACCGACATCCGGGGAATTTATTCTCCACAATTATTACTTGACAGCGACCGGTGCACTTGCCGACGCGCATCAGTGACTCGTGGTAACAATGGAGTTATGCCAGAATCGAAGTTTCTGGAACATTTATAACCAACGGGGTGAAGTCGGCGCGGTCTCCGGCTAGCACTGATATTTTCGAAATCTTCACGGAAATTTAAAAATATGCGGGGTTATGTTTACCCGGGAAACCGCTTTCAAGAGGATTACTCGCAGACCGAGCGGTTTGCGGATCCAAGTCGCCCAGCTCAGGTTAAACGAGATCCATCGACACCAGCTAGCACAGGTCGGGCGGTCTGGCATAACTCAGACCGCCGCATAGTACTAAAGATAGTCCAAGCCCAAGTCCAACAGGGCAAGTCGCGGTCTCAAGTTGGAGATCGCGCGGTTTATGCCATGGAGATAAGCCCAGATTCAAGGTCAAAGAACAAGCCGTGGTCTCAAAATAGAGACCGCTCGGATAGCACCGTCGCCTTGGCCGCATCATCTTTATCTTCTGGACAGACAAGTCGGAAGGGCAAGCCGCCAAGCCACGCGGCTTCTTTCTTTCCTTCTTTGTGTATCCCGTCACCGCCTGCCCGTTTCTCCTGTACCCGGGCAGGCGGTTATTTTATCCCTGCCCGTTCGGGCAGGCCCCCAAGCCTATAAATAGGGGGCGGCACTGTTCCCAAGACACGCACACTCGAATCTAGGAGCTCGCTTGTTTGAGCTGCGGACTCGAGTTTCTCGTCTTGCGGACTGTCTGACCGGCCGACTTCTCTTTTCCTGCACTTGTAACCCGCTGTAACCCCTTCTTTCTAATCAAAGGAAAGCCCGTCGCAGGAGTGGCATTTGCCGCGGCGGGCGAAGTGTGGCCTTTACCGCTGCTAGCGGTCTCATTCTTCTGCACAAAAAGTAACCGGCAACCCGCAGCCTCCGGTTTCCCTCGGAGGTGCGATTTCAGCCTCCGGTTTCCCTCAGAGGTGCGTTAGCCTTTTTCTGATCAACCTCCATCTAATACTAATTGAAAGAGAAGATAATCTCTTGAGAAGTACTTTAAAGGAGGGTGAATAAAATAATTAGATTTTTTGGCTTAGTTTCACTGTTTTCAATCCACACAGCAGTTAGGATTAAATCACACCAAAAATTAATCACAACAATCATAAATAATAATCAACACTTAGAAGAGAAGGGCAGAGAGACAAAATCATAGAAAATGCACAACACAAACGACACAAAATTTATAGTGATTCCCCAAATATTGGGTACTCCACTCTTCTGCCTAGCTAGGAATCCACTATCACTAGTGCGGAGTCTTTTGATAAAGAGACTCTTAGAACCAGCGCTGTTGATAAGGTGTCCAAGAACCACTGACTATTTTGGTAAGGAGACTCTTAGAACTAGGACCGTTGATAAGGTGTCCAGGAACCACTGAGTCTTTTGATGAGGAGACTCTTAGAATCACTGAATTCTTTGAGGAGGGATTCTCATGACTCCTTCTACACTGGTTGGTTTGATGTGAAGTTTCCACTGAAGATTTCTTCTTTCAATAGAGTTATGGAGATTTAGTCTTGATTAGCACAGTGTGGATTCGGGCAGGAGTAGCAGTAGCTTCTAGGATGAAGAAGAGAGAGTTGATTCTCAAGAGAAGTGAGAATCTTTTTATTGTCCTCTGAGAATAGAAGACTTCATTTGGTTGTGAGTTAATCCCTCGTGCTCAAAATATATTATTTACCAAATCAAGTCCCAAGGTAAATATTTCCTTCTTAAAATGAGTTGTAATAGCTAAAGGATGGGGTCGTAAATATTTTGGAGAAGATTAGTATTTTACAAAAGGGACATTGACGCGGCTTGGACTTCATGATTTGACGTCGATTCGAGAAGGAAGAGAACTCTGAGTAGTTTTGAAGAGATGTCGACGCTGCTCTAAGGATATATATCGACATTGCATCAATTCCCATCGACGTTGTGCCGAACCCCATTCGACAACATGATGTTACTTTGAGAATTCTACGATGCTTTGAGATCTTCAACGTTTTCTTGAGTTGTACAGATTTCCTTTTGACTCAAATTATCCTTCTATACAATATGGATAATATCTTATTTAATCACTCTTCAAACTATATATCAAATCAAAAAGTCAGTTTTCCCAACACGCTAGCTGACTGCGCGCATGCTAGTCATATGCTGGCTGCGCGAGCGGGCTGGCCATGTGCGCGCATTGTGCTGGTGCGTCTATATCTTTCTTGGTTGGCTTGGCCCACTTTGGTGACTCGGCCAAAGTTCAAACTGGCTCAACCCGAATCATTTTAGGGGAATCCCATCAAATTGCCCATAATTTTCGGGGGTCATGAATTGAGAAAACATGTGCCCGAAAATTTTGCTGTGTACGCGTTGATCTGGAGCTGGTAGGTTTTTGAGTAAAATAGTGCGCACGCTGGGCAAATTATTATCCATTTATGACATGAAAATATAAATATTATTTCCAAAAATCCAAAGTAAAATCCCAAGATTTACTATAGATTTATTCAATATTCTCTGCCACCTTCGCAAGATATTCGTCTTGAATTAGGTTTGAAAGTATTTTCCCTTTTAAAAGGGAAATATATGGCGGTATATTTTTCCACTTTAGGCGAGCCTTCCGATGCGAGTCTTGGGCAAGACTTATAAATTTGGGAGGTGTTTTTCTTTTTATTGCTTTATGTAGAATTTTGGAGAGAGCTTGCTCGGCGCTTGAGGAGGGGCTTTAACACGTATCCGGTGAGGAAGGTAAAATTTTTTCTAAGTTACTTTGCGTGAGAGAGGAGGGCGATGGAGAATGGCAAAAAATCAGAGTAGACCCGGGAGTTGGTGCAGAGGATGATTGCGGATGCATGCAGGCGACACAGTTGTGTGCGGGAGGCGGCGCACGCGCAAACGGTGATGTCGCGTGTAGACCTACGCGGGAGGTTGTGCGAACGCGGATAGGCTGCCGAATGCGGCCAGTTGCTGTCGCACACAGGTGTCCCTACACGCGAGGGACGTGTGCTGCTTTGCGTGAAGCACCCACCGCCGCGCACTGTGCGCTCAGGCTGTGCCTTCGCGCGCACTCGAGCATGGTGCACGTAGACTATCCAGCGCCCACGGTCTACCCCGCGTGGCAGACTGTCTCGCGTGGTGCGCCCTGACTGTCCAGCATGGCTCAGCTACCGCGTGCAGGGCACGGGTTGCCTTGCGTGCACGCAGCTTGTGGAAAGTGCACATGGTGTTTGCGCATGGGGTGTGGGCTCATTTCCGACTGTTTTTACTAGCTTCTCTTTTTTGCAAACTTTCATTTTTGTTTCAGGCCCTAAAGCGAGCCGTCCTGGCAAATTCCATGCGCCTTCCCTCGACTCTGACCGAGGATCAAATTGGAGCATGGAGGAAGCATTTTTGCATCATGGTGGGTTTGGAGGTGAAGATCCTCCTTCTGGAAGAACCTGCTCAATCCCCTCCCGAGGTTTATAACACGATCTCGGAGGGATGCCTGAAGGCAGGGTTTCAAATCCCTCCTACTGAGGTGGTGGTGGATATATTTGGGTTCTGTGATGTGCTGATCAAATAGTTCTCTTATGTGGGAATGACAAGGATCATGGGCCTCGTTTACTTCTTTCCAGAGCCTGACTCTCGACTTTCTGTCGAGCTTTTTTGGGACTGGTGCGAAGTCTATCCTAGAAAACAAGAAGTGGTTTGTATTTGAGGAGAAAATCGATTACTGTCATGGAGGCACACTCTTTGGATTCATTAAAACCCCCTGGAGTCTTCCTGTGGTGTGGAGGCCTTTTAATGGACGTCGTCGACAAACGGGGAGGGAGCGCGACTACTCTCATGTCTTGGGATTTTAAGATGCGCGGGATGTTGCGAAGGCGCTCTATCATATTTGTGTGTTTGTTGATGAGAATAGGTTGCTTCTGGAGGGCCTTTCTACCGACGTCGAGAAGAGCTGTGTCGTGCCCTTGGAGTGGGGCAGGAAGCGAAAGCTAGTTTTTACTATGAGCCGCGGGGGAGCATGGTCGTCTTCCTTTCCTATGGAGATCATCGTTGAGATAGAGGATGATGCCCTTCGTGATCGAGTGAGGAGGGGGAAGCTTCCTAAGTCTGATGCGGCGGAGATTCTTGAGGCACATGCTACCGAGCCGCTCCATATTGGACGACAAGAGCTAGCGTCAACGACTACCAAGAGCAAGAAGCATGCGTCCTCCTCTCTTTAGGACGTTACATCGAAGGTAAATACGTCATTTTGATCACCTTATGGTTGTCTTTCCTTGGTGGTTATCCTAATTTTGTGTTTTGCATTTTTCCAGAAAAATGAGTTGTGCTCCATTACTCACACGCGGAATGACTACTATGTGGGCATGAAGGATGAGTTCGAGTCCCTCTAGGGGAAACTCAATCAGGAGGAAGCCTCCTTGGCTTCTGCTAGGAAGAGGAAGGAGAAGCCTGTTGGATCTTGAGGCGCCCTTAGAGGGGGGGGGGGGGGTGAGTAAGGGTTTTAAAAACTTTAAACTTTAATAGAAAAAGACATGATTATCATTAATAAACTTGATTACAAAATTTGATTTCTATGACGCTAGAAATCAAAGCGAATAATACAAAAACTCTTTTTGTTTTCTATACCGACTCGTATCCCCACGAACCGGTTGGCTTTAGCCGATCTCTCCCCAGATACGGCCTCAAGCCGCTCTAGCCAATCTATCACCAGAATGGCCTCGAGCACCCCCTAGATCTACTCCCTAGACCCAGTTGCCAACACGAGGCGAATTCCTCCCTAAGTCCTACCTAGACCTAGTCGCCGTGTGGCGAATTCCTCTACCGAACAAAAGATATAAAGGTTACAATTAGAAACTAAAACAAAACACAAACTAAAAAACTCTCTCAAAAGAAGAACTTGATGTCGATGTAGATGCGATCGGATCGTTCTTCAAGTTCTTTGCGTTCACGAACGTTGACGGAGTTCTTCGGGCTGCTTGGAGAAGGCTCTCACGACTGCTCTGAATATGACTTCAATTTGTTCTGTAGCAGCAAGCAACAGCGGAGGAAGCGCGCGTCTTTAAATAGAATCAGCCGCTACCGCTTGCGGTAGTACTACCGCCCCGCGGTAGCCACATTAGGCAATGATCAAGCACACAGATCGTGGCAACTTAGGCAATTTTTGAGCGCCAAACTTTGAGCTCCGACTAGCGCGCCGTGGTAACGCTAATGCTCCGCGAAAGCGAGATAACCTTCCTTCAGCCAATATCTCCTTCCATATTTGCTCCTCAATCACATGCAAACAGGAGGATTCCAAAATCTACCGCCGGGCGGTAGACATGCCGCGCCGCGGTAGAGCACGCTAAATAAGCATCCCGCCAATCATTCCTTTTCTCCACTATTTCCTTCCCGTTAATTGTTTCCATTTATGCTAGCGCCAGCGGTAGTGCTAACGCTCCACGGTAGAGCACATCTCTTTTCGTCGAACACAACTTCGTCGAACGGCCTCTCATTTCGTCGAACTCAATTTCGTCGAACGCCAGTTCGTCGAACGACATCTACTTTCGTCGAACACCATTTCGCCGATTCGCTAGCGCCAGTGGTAGTGTTATCGCGCGGCGGTATCAACAGAGAATCATCCTGATGTCGCTTCGACGTCTTTCTTTTTCCCACTCCTTTGGGGATTGAATGTTGAAGATCCTGCACACTATAAACACAATGCAAGTATGATCAAAATACAATAAGATTTGTTATTGTCAAACCAAGAGATGCGGAAAGCATGTTCCAACAAACTCCCCCATTTGATAATAACAAATCCCTTTAGAAAGAAATAGTTCAAAAGATAGGAATTCTGTTTATTAAAAAGGATAAGCATGAAATTTAAGACATGTGCATATGCTCCCCCTAAATGAATGCTCCCTCTAAGTGAATGCTCCCCCTTCAACAAAACTTCCTATGAACTTGACTTCCCCAAACATGTGAATTTCTTTCAAATTTATTCTCCCCCTTTTGGTATTATCAAAAGTGGCTGGAGAGAAAGCCAAAAGTGAAGTCGTGCAATGTTTTTTTTTGAGTAGAGAAGACATGAGCATGAGAACGAGATAATACGTAGGGAAGAGAAAAAAGTGTAGGAGTGAAGGAGCAGTGATAATTCAAGATAACACACTTGTTGAAAAAGAGATATTCATGATCAAGCGAATAAGTAGTAGAGAGGTGGAAAGCAGTGCGCACCAGTTGTAGAAGAAACCATCATTATAGGAATCTAAAGCATAGAAAAAAGAATGTGGAGTTTCTAGTAGAGAAAAATAGATGGTGTGTGCACAACCCCGATATTCGCCAGACAAGGAAACCGAGCGAGATAGGAGTTGCGAGATCCAGACCTCGCCGAGATCGGCCCCCAGCCGATGAGACCTCGGCAGACCACCAAAATGGGCCAGCGAAGTCCTCGCAAGGCGACCCCCTAAAAGAGGCGCCGCGAGCAGTATTTGCGAGAAGACCCGCTAGAGCTCCGTCAGCAGGGTTCTCGCAAGGCGACCCTCTAAAAGAGGCGCCACGGGCAGGATCCGCGAGAAGACATGCGAGAGCTCCGACAGTAAGGTTCTCGCAATCCTTTATCCATAAATCATTAGGGTCAACTTACCCTTTTACCCTTGGTGGTCTGCCCTTAGCCTCTCCAAACAGCGGAGCTTGGCTGTTAGCAGACCCATTTGGGGTGCGGATAGTAAAATCAAAAGGCGGAATCCTATTATTTGCAGACCAGACCAGAAAATCTATAAATAAGACCTTAAGGGCACCTTTGGAGAGAGGTCACTTCAGCTTCCCTCTCCTTAGGCTTTCTTTGGTTAGCATTTCCAGAGCTCTCCAAGGTGCCCAAGTCACAGCTTTGGCTTGGGAGGGGAAGCGCTCAACGATCTTCCAGGTTAGTGGAGGGACCTCCTCGCTGTGACTAAGGTCTTAGTCAATTTCTTAATCTTCCGTCCACCCTCCTCGAGGGATCAGTAAGGGCTAGTCGCCCCTCATTTCGGTGAGGGCCCCGAGCTCTACGAGAGACCGAGAAATCGGTTTCAACATTTTGGTGCGGTGAGCGTGGAGCGTGGCTGGTTCAAGAAAGTTCCAGAGAAAGGTTATGGCGGGAGATGAAGAACAAGGCGAGGAGTTCAGCGAGACACCCCAGGTGGCGATGGCCAGGATGCTCGCAGATTTCAGAAAGGAAGTGCTCGATACCTTGGGGTTTACGGTCACAGCTCTGCGAAATGAGTTTGCGACCCCAACACCTCAGGCGACCCCTCCCCCAACGACGGTGGGCGAGAATGCCCCGGTGGGAAGGGCTGGAAAGGAAGTTGCCGTTGGATCAGGACAGGACAGGGAGGGGCGAGTGTTGTTCGCCACTCCGGCGAGCCCGAGGCCGGCGAGCTCCGCGCCGGCGAGCGCCGGGCCGGCGAACTCAGTGCCGACAAGCTCTGTCCCAGCGAGCACGGCGCAAGCGAGCGCGCGCCAGGAGGATGCGGCGACGGTCGGGGTGGTTCAGGCGAGCGCCGCCCTCGCGAGTGCAGTCCCGGCGAGCTCAAATCTAGCGAGAGAGCTTGGGGGGCGAGTGGAGACAGAAAGGGTGACAGGAGGGGGAAGCCCCTTTTGCGAGTTGGTGCTTTCCGCACCCGTCCCAGGGGGGTTTGGAGAGTGGGATCGGGTGTACTACAACGGTAGGGATGACCCTATCCAGCACCTGCAGAGTTTCGAAGACTCGGTCTCCATCAGGCCGATGTCAGATGCCTTCAAGTGTCGGCTCTTTGCCGTCACCCTCAAGGAGAAGGCCAGGGACAGGTTCCATCAGCTCCCTGCAGGATCAATCTACGCATTCAAGGATTTGCGCCGAAGTTTTTTGCTGAAGTTCTCGACCTCAAAAAAGAGGAAGAAGGACGCTGATTCCCTCTTCAAGGTGAAGCAGGAACCCAGGGAGTCGTTGGCTCAATATGCCGATCGGTTCCAGGAGGAAGTGCAGCTCACTCAGGAGATGCCTGGGTTCGCACTCCAACTCGCCTTCACGGTCGGGTTGAAAGAAAGTTTCTTCAAGATGGCATTGAAAAGAAAGGCCCCCGTCTCCTTTGAGGAGCTGATGGAGAGGGTGTCGGAGGAAGTCGCGAGTGAAGAAGCCAACCCAGATCTCACCAAGAGGCTAGCAAAGCTCAGTGAGCCGGAGGTGAGGCAGCAGGAGGTCAGGAGAAGGGAAGAGCCCCGGGGCCCGGAAGGAGGATGGAGGCCGCAAGGCGGAGGGGTGCAAGGGCAGGGAAGGGGTTACGGCCCAGGAAGGGGTAACCACGTCGGAGGTCAATGGAGACCCCCCCAGTTAGGGTGGAGGCAAGGTCCGATGCAGATGCCTCCCCCTCCCCAACAGGCCATGGCAATTGGACGGGGAAGAGGAAGAGGAAGGAGAGGCGAGGTGGAAACAGCAGCCGCTAGGAGGAGAAGGAATAGGGTGGCGGAGGCCGATGCAGGGGAGGTGACGTTGCCATATTGTATCTTCCATGATGAGGAAGGTCACTCGACGAACACCTGACCGGAGTTCCTGGAAGTGAAGAGAGGCAGAGCGCCCGCGCCACAGCAGCTGCAGCCAGTAAGGATCGTGGAGGTCGAACCTCGAGAGGAGGATCAGGAAAGGTGTGAAGATAGAAACGATGTGGGGAATAGGGGAGGGATCGGGGTGATCCATGGGGGGGTGGGGGTGGAGGCGACCCGCAAGGCTAGCCTCCATACCATCTACCGCCGGAGCGTAGCTTCAACATCCACCGCTCCACCCCCGGCTGAAAAAATCATTTTCACCCAGAAGGACATGCCGGGCTATGAGGACCCATTCTACGACGTGTTGGTCATTCAGACGGCGGTCGAGAACTTCACCGTCTCCCGAATCTTAGTGGACAACGGGAGTTCGGTCAACGTCATCTTCAAGAAGGCGTTTGACAGGATGGAGGTGGAGCCTAGAAGGGTGTTGGCCTCGGATGGCCCTCTGTTTGGATTCTCGGGGAAGAGTAAAGAAGTGGAAGGGGGAGTAGGACTTCATGTGACCCTGGGTGGGCAGTCCAGGAACTGTCGTTTTGTCATAGTAGACGCTCCAAGCAGTTACAGCGCCATCTTCGGACGACCACTCATCAGCGCGTTCCGCTGTGTCCCCTCCACCTTTCATCAATGCCTTAAGTTCAACGACGGAGGGGTCCAGGTGCGGATCAGGGGGGATCCCAAGGTGGCAAGGCAGTGCTACGTGACGGCTGTCAACACCATCTCCTGGAAGGGAGAAGCGGAGGAATGGGATAAGATGATGGAGGAAGCGGCCGAAGCCGGAGGTAAGGAGGTAGCCGAGGAGAAGTTGGCGGGAGATGAAGTCCATGCCCAGGAAGGGGTAGCTGAGGGACCCCGGGCGGAAGGAGAGGAAGAAGAAGAGAAGGCCCAGGAGGGAGGGGCGGAGGAGCTGATGTTGGTAGAAAAGGAGGTCGAGGAAGGAACCCAGGCTCTCACTTGTGCCGAGGAGGAGAGGGATTGGGGAGAGAAGTCCCGGTTGGAGGCTGTGGACGAGGTCGTGGAGCTCGAGGTCACCACCCGGCTGGGGGTGGTGGAGAAGGTCCGGGTCAGCAGAGGTCTCAACCCGGAAGATCAAGCGGAGATTCTGGCTTGCGTACAGAAGAACGTAGACGTCTTCGCTTGTAGCGCCGCGGAAATGCCCGGGATCGACGCGGATGTGGCTTGCCATCGCCTCAACCTCGACCCCGGCACCCGCCCCATCCGCCAGAAGTGGAGGGCCATCGCCGACAAGCTGGAAGGGCCCATCCGCGAGGAGGTGGGCAAGCTCCTACAGGCAGGCTTTGTAGCGGAGATCCAGTATCCAGGCTGGGTCTCCAACGTCGTTTTGGTGAAAAAGGGAGGAGGTAAATGGAGGATGTGTATCGACTTTTCTTTACTTAATAAATCATGCCCTAAGGATTGTTACCCCCTGCCTAGAATCGACGCGCTGGTTGACTCAGCCGTCGGTTTTCCTGTGATGTCTTTCTTAGATGCTTTTTCAGGTTACCATCAAATCCGCATGCACCCCCCAGACATCAAAGATGTCTCCTTCATCACGGGGGATGGATGCTACTGTTATAAGATGATGCCGTTCGGGCTCAAGAATGCAGGGGCCACATACCAAAGGATGATGGACAGAGTCTTCCGCGAGCAGAAGGGAAGAAACTTGGAGGTTTATGTTGATGACCTCATGGTGAAGAGCCGAGACCTTGGGTCTCACCTCCAAGACCTTGAGGAGACGTTCGGGACCCTGCGGCGGTACAAGATGAAACTCAATCCCTTGAAGTGTGTCTTCGGGGCGAGCCGAGGAAAGTTCCTAGGCCACTTGCTCACCCCCGCGGGAGTGGAACCTAACCCGGACAAGGTTAGGGCGGTGATGGAGTTGGGGTCGCCGAGGAATCCGAAGGAGGTTCAGAGCCTTACAGGGAAGTTGGCTGGGATCAGCAGGTTCCTCTCCAAGGCGGGAGAAAAGTGTGCGCCTTTTTTCAAGGTGCTACGGGGCAACAAGAAGTTTGAATGGAACTCGGAGTGCGAGAAAGCCTTCCAGGCTCTGAAAGAACAACTCACCCAGACCCCTCTGCTCCAGGGGTCGAGGCCAGGAGAAGACCTGTCCCTGTACCTGGGGGTAGGGTCCGAAGCAGTAAGTTCCGTGTTGATCCGGGAGGAGGGGGTGTAACAGTTCCCTATCTACTACGTCAGCCGAGTGCTGAGGAAGGCGGAGCTCCGGTACCCGATCCTGGAAAAGTTAGCCTTCGCATTGGTGGTGTCGGCCCGGAGGCTCCGGCCTTACTTCCAAGCTCATTCAATCAAGGTAGTGACAGACCGCCCGCTCCGTAAAATCATGGAATGGGTGGAGCACTCGGGAAGGTTGGCAAAGTGGTCCGTGGAGTTAAGTGAATTCAATGTCACGTTCGTGCCCAGGACGTCCATCAGGGCTCAGGCGGTGGCAGACTTCATGGCCGACTATGCGGCCGAGGTGGGGGAGCACGGGCCACCTCCCCCAGAGGCATAGAAGATGTTGGTGGACGGAGCATCGGGAAAGTACTCCTATGGAGGGGGTATAATCCTGGTGAGTCCCCAGGGGACCCGGATTGAGCAAGCCTTAAACATCCATTTCCCAATTACCAACAACTAGGCTGAGTACGAGGCAGTGATAGCGGGCCTTCGGCTGGCCCGAGAACTAGGGGTGCAGGACGTGGAGGTCTCAACGGACTCCATGGTGGTAGCATGCCAAATCAAGGGAGAGTTTGAAGCGAAGGACCCGACCCTCTTACTATACCTGGAAAAGGTCAAGGGGATCATCGGGCAGTTCCGCACCTTCTCCATCAAGCACGTGCCGAGGGAGGAGAGCACCCAGGCGGACCTCTTAGCCAAGTTCGGTTCCCGAGCGGGAGGGACGGCTTCGGAACTCTTCCGGCCCTCCATCGAAGAAGGAGAGTTGATGGAGGTGGACCGACGAGCCTCGTGGATGGATCCATTCATCACCTTCTTGTCCTCCGGGAGGTTCCCTGGAGAGGACGTGGACAAGAGACACTTCAGGTATAAGTCCGCCTATTACTCCTTGCATGCAGGAGGGCTGTATAGAAAGACCCTCTCGGGACTCCTGGCCCGTTGTGTCTCCCAGGAGGAGGTTCCGAGAGTCCTGGAAGAAATCCACTCCGGGGAGTGCGGCAGTCACTCCGGGAGTCGGACCCTGGAAGGGAGGGTGTTTAGGCAAGGCTACTTCTGGCCCACTCTCAGCAAGGATGCGACAGAGTTCGCGAGAAAGTGTCCGAAGTGCCAGCTCTATGCTCCGCTCCAACTCCTCCCAGCTCAAAGGCTCCGGACCATCACGGCTCCCTGACCCTTCGCCATATGGGGGATGGACCTGGTCGGTCCCTTCCCCCAAGCCAGCGGCCAGAGGAAGTTCCTGCTGGTCATGATCGACTACTTCTCCAAGTGGGTAGAAGTGAAAGCACTCGCTAAGGTAACCTCTCAGGTTGTAAGGAATTTTGTGTGGGGGGAGATAATTTGCAGGCACGGGCTCCCTCTAGCTATAGTGACGGACAATGGGCCGCAGTTTGCCAGTGAAGAGTTTGTTGGCTTCTGCACTCAGCTCGGCATTGACCTCAGGTTCGCATCGGTCCACCACCCGAGGAGCAATGGGCAGGTGGAGGCGGCGAACAAAATAATCGTTAACCTATTAAAAAAGAAAGTGGAGAACCTTCGGGGAAACTGGGTGGAACAGCTACCCTCCGTCCTCTGGGCCATGAGGACTACTCCAAATACCGCCACCGGGGAGACTCCATTAAAGCTCTCTCACGGGTCCAAGGCCGTTCTCCCCATAGAGTTTGAGGTAAAGACCCCCCGGGTGATCGCTGCGAGCGAGGGGTATGAAGAGAGGCTAGAAGATAACAATGCAGAGCAGAGGCTGTCTTTGGACCTGGTGGAAGAACTCAGGGACTTGGCCGCCATCAGGCAGGAAGAGGTCAAGCGGCGGATGGCTCGATATTTCGACAAACATATCCAGATAAAGCACTTTCAGAAAGGAGACCTAGCCCTGAAGAAGGTCGATGCGGCCGACAGAGGTGCCGCGGTAGGTAAGCACAACCCCAACTGGGAGGGACCATATATTGTAAGCGAGGTGCTCAAGTCGGGGGGGGGGGGGTATCACCTCCAGGATGTGGAAGGGGTACCCCTCGACCGAGCCCGAAGTGGGGATGATTTGAAAAGGTTTTACCCTTGAGAGCTTTATTATGTTGTTTAACTAATGTCTTACTCCTTTTTTATGATGCTTATAACTACTGCCGTGCCGGCGTGACAAAGGTTAGATATGTTGGTGCTGGAATTCCCCAGATAGATTCTGCTCCCGGGCTCTCACCTAGACGGGGGGTTCAGGTTGATCTCTGGAGAGTCTGGCAAGGTTGGATATGTTGGCGCTGGAATGCCCCAGATCGATTCCGCTCCCGGGCTCTCACCTAGACGGGGGGTTCAGGTTGATCTCTGGAGAGGCTGGCAAGGTTGGATATGTTGGCGCTGGAATTCCCCAGATCGATTCCGCTCCCGGGCTCTCACCTAGACGGGGGGTTCAGGTTGATCTCTGGAGAGGCTGGCAAGGTTGGATATGTTGGTGCTGGAATGCCCCAGATCGATTCCGCTCCCGGGCTCTCACCTAGACGGGGGGTTCAGGTTGATCTCTGGAGAGTCTGGCAAGGTTGGATATGTTGGCGCTGGAATGCCCCAGATCGATTCCGCTCCCGGGCTCTCACTTAGACGGGGGGTTCAGGTTGATCCCTGGAGAGGCTGGCGAGGTTGGATATGTTGGCGCTGGAATGCCCCAGATCGATTCTGCTCCCGGGCTCTCACCTAGACGGGGGGTTCAGGTTGATCTCTAGAGAGGCTGGCGAGGTTGAATATGTTGGCGCGGGAATGCCCCAGATCGATTCCGCTCCCGGGCTCTCACCTAGACGGGGGGTTCAGGTTGATCTCTGGAGAGGCTGGCGAGGTTGGATATGTTGGTGCTGGAATGCCCCATATCGATTCCGCTCCCGGGATCTTACCTAGACGGGGGGTTCTGGTTGATCTCTGGAGAGGCTGGCAAGAATGGCAGGTCTTTATACTGGAAGGTTCCGTCTCGCTCGGCGGACAGGCCCGCTCGGCAAAGAGAAATTTCGCACACCATGCGAGTGGCGAGAATCAATCTTATGCGATCCCGAACAACCGGTCCTCGGCAGAAAGGTTGCCGGCACCGGGTAAGAGGCGAGCTCTCGCCAAGAGGAAAAATGCCTTGCGAAACCTAGAGAAAATACGCATAACTAAAAGGGTAGTAATCCCAAGGCAAACGGCGAAAGGTCCAAGCAACCAAAGTAGCCTATACCTATCTGTTCAATAACGCGTGGCGCGAGAACAATCATCGCGAGAATAGCCTCCGCGAAGGCGGATATCGAGATAAGCGAGGGCGAGACATTCAACGCATGAAAATTGCAAGATAGGAAAAGGAAGGCACAATGAGCAAAGCAAAATTGGCATTCTACATTTCATAGTTCAGTTACAATCTTCGGCGATCTCGCCGATCAAAATTACAGCGCAAAAGAAAAGAATAGCGGCGAGCTTTAGGAACCACCCGCAGATCCTTCTTCGTCATCACTGTCAATTCATCAAAGATTCCTGACAGGTCATCCGGGAGCGGGCGAATATCAGGGGTTGGATGATTCTTCGCGAGGACATTTGTCCTCGCGAAGAGCGGGGATTGTGTACAACCCCGATATTCGCCAGGCAAGGAAACTGAGCGAGACATGAGTTGCGAGATCCAGACCTCGCCGAGATCGGCCCCCAGCCGATGAGACCTCAGCAGACCACCAAAATGGGCCAGCAAAGTCATCGCAAAGCGACCCCCTAAAAGAGGCGTCGCGAGCAGTATTTGCGAGAAGACCCGCGAGAGCTCCGTCAGCAGGGTTCTCGCAAGGCGACCCTCTAAAAGAGGCGCCACGGGCAGGATCCGCGAGAAGACATGCGAGAGCTCCGACAGTAAGGTTCTCGCAATCCTTTATACATAAATCATTAGGGTCAACTTACCCTTTTACCCTTGGTGGTCTGCCCTTAGCCTCTCCAAACAGCGGAGCTTGAAAGTTAGCAGACCCATTTGGGGTGCGGATAGTAAAATCAAAAGGCGGAATCCTGTTATTTGTAGACCAGACCAGAAAATCTATAAATAGGACCTTAAGGGCACCTTTGGAGAGAGGTCACTTCAGCTTCCCTCTCCTTAGGCTTTCTTTGGTTAGCATTTCCAGAGCTCTCCAAGGTGCCCAAGTCACAACTTTGGCTTGGGAGGGGAAGCGCTCAACGATCTTTCGGGTTAGTGGAGGGACCTCCTCGCTGTGACTAAGGTCTTAGTCAATTTCTTAATCTTCCGTCCACCCTCCTCGAGGGATCAGTAAGGGCTAGCCTCCCCTCATTTCGGTGAGGGCCCCGAGCTCTACGAGAGACCGAGAAATCGGTTTCAACAGTGTGCAATTCGAAAACACGAAGGATTTTGCTTACAAGTGATAATGAAGTATACAAAAGTAGTGTTTTTGATAAAAGTATACATATGAGTTAAGCAAAACACATGAACGTTTTGATAATAAGATAAATGCATGATCGAGCTTTGAGAGAGAAGGAAATGATGAGGAGTTTTTAGAATAATCTTCATAGAAATAAATCAAAGTTTTTAGCATAAGTATTTTCATAGAAATATATTAGAGTTTTTAGCTTAAAGATGAAACAATATAACATTTGCCAAGTAATATTATCATGTTAGTTCATCCCCTTTATATAAAATTATTAAGCATAAAAAAGTAATGATTTCTAAGTAACCAATCTACCCAGACAATATGTCTACACCCTAGCCCCGTACTAAGTGACGGATGGGAATGAGGAGCTGCATACATGTCGTAGGTTGGGGTGTTAGTCCCATATGCAAACACTAGACAAAACTCAACCTATCACTCTTTCCCCCCAGTGCCTCGCATGGCCCCACTGGAACCCTCCCCGGTTAAGGACAAGATATGACTTAGAGGTCAGGTAATCTAATGTCTACAATCCTACGCCCGCGCTATGGTGAGATATGTAATCATGGGATAATAATAATTAGAAACATTTAGCGTTTGAATATAATGATGAGTTCATAGCTTATGGGTTTGTTAATATTTTTTTATTTGAATTTTTCTTAAACAAACAACTCACATAGCTATTTTCAAATCCATTAATGAATCCGAGTTATTGCGGAAGAATTAACATTTTGGAATAAAGAATACATCCTTTTAGCAATTAAAAAAATGATTTGAAATTCAATAATAAGAGGATATTTTTATAAGCAATATTTTACATGTTGGAGGAGTGTTTTTAGCATAAAAATTTTCATTAAAATAGATCAGAGTTTTTAGCATAAAAGTGATATGTGTGTTAGAATAACCAATATAAATTCTACCAAGCAAGCCTACCATTTGTTGAAAAAGGAATTTTAATATTTAAGACTTTGATATAAGCATGAAAGCGCAAGGTAAAAATATATGGTGATGATGCGGAAGACTTATAGAAATACAAGAAAACATCTTTTTATAAACATGACGATTCATAAGAAGATATATGAGCTAAATTTCAACAATGAAGATGTTTTTGTAAATCATTTTGCATTTAAAATCTTTAATTTTGACAATAAAGTAACCAAACATGAAATAATGTTTTCAAAAAGAAGTTACTACAACGTTATATTAATTCACAAATTCAAAACATACAAAACATTGTAGAGAGCATGCTAGGCTGTCTAGTGCATTTCATAAATAAAGAGTAGTATAGAATTAGCATTAGGATCCAATACTCACGAGAAAAAGTGTTATGGAAGATAATGATGTGCACATATGTGTATTTTGAATAAAGTAAACAAATGTTTTAATCAAAAATACAAGAAATATGTAAAGTAAAGAGCACAATAAAACACAAATAATTTTACTTCCACACACTTCAATGCACAAAAAGATGTACAACTACCAAGGTGCTTTGCACACACAATGCTCATTAAGACTTATCAGGGTGCAAAGTAGTGCTTGGGGATCACATATTTTATTATTTTGATATTGAAACTAGTGATCCGGTGTGCTTGAGAGTAAGTGGTTTTTTTGAAAGAAAGATAAAGTTTGCACAAGACACTTTACTATTCTTTCCAAGGTGCTCAACCTCACAACGCTTATTAAGACTTATCAGGAGGTTCAAGTAGTGCTTGGTGGAGTTATCTTTGTCACTTTATTTTATGATTTTTGTTTTGTACAAAGTTCTCCGAATACACTTATTTTGCAAACCAATATAATTTATGAAAACATAACCACTTTTCTTAACTTTTAAAAGTGCAAATAAAGGCAGTGTAGGTAAGATACTTGTGCAATTTTAATTCATTGTACTATTATAAAACATACACAAGCATTCTTAGATTAAAAGCATATGTAGACAATGCCAAAGTAAGTGAGTGAATAAATATCATTATCAAACATAAAACATTTACTCATACTTAGAGGCACGCTAAGCTTGGTTCTACACAACCTTTACAATATAATTTATGCACATGTGTTTAGAAGTATCAAAACATGATAAAGACAATGTTTAAAGTAGTTTGAAAATATGAATCACAACATTGTAGAAGGTCTTAAATGATAGAAGAAATCATGCTTGATATTTACAATAGAGTCCATACAGTTTTTTTGATATAAAAAGATTTTATATTTTTGTATTTGACTTTGATATATAAAAAAAAACAAAAGCATATTTGTGGTGTTTTGAGAATGTTTTCTAGTTTTTTTTTATTTGAGGTTTTCGTGACGAAAATAAATAAATGCATAAAGGTAGGTAAAAAGAAAACAACAAAAACATGAAAGACAAAAATAAAGAACGAAACAGATTCACTACCGCCAGCGATAGAGTTACCGCGCCGCGGTAGCTCGCGTGAAATAAAAGGATCTGACCCGGTCAGATTTCATTTGGTCAAGGGGTTTTGGATCTCGTATTTTCCTTCAGCTTCCGCCGGCGTTAGCAATAGGTAAGGATTTTCTTTTGTTATTTTACTATCTTTTATGCTTCATGTTAGTGATTCAAGCTAGTATCTAGCGGATTTGAAAGAATTTCATAGCAATGTAGTCATAGGAGGATTTTTGACGAATTTTTCAAGTCATTTAGGTAGATCTATGAGTTATTGTTTGAGTATTCATCTTAGATTAGTTGAGATATCTCAGATCTGGAATTTTCAAGCATTTTCGAATGATTTGGAGGATTATTTGGGTGAAATTGGAGGAGGAAGACGAATAGTAGTTTCGTCAGCTACCGCGCGGCGGTAGGAGCTACCGCGCCGCGGTAGATCTCTTGTCCAGATTTTTGATGTTTTTCCTTTACTTTTATTTTGGTTCAGATTTGAGAATGGCTGCCTCCAGTAGTCGCGCTCGAAGATCAAATGTAGATCAGAATCGAGAGGGTGGTAATATATTTCCCTGTATTGAGGATGCCACCATTGGAGTGGCTATGATGGTGGGGGTAGAATTACCCATTCATGTGCATATCTATGAATATTTGGCTGATGCGAGTGTTCTCTCTGTGCTAATAGATGATAGCTTTTCCTCAGTTTTAGTAAGAGAGTTATACATAGGATTGGAGGATTCGGCTCTGACGAATCTCGAAGTAGGAGCACGTTTTTACGTCCAAGGTCATGAGATGGTAATAACACATGAAGATTTACGTGCAGAGTTTGGTCTTGAGTTGAGTAGTAATTTCTTGGATATCGTAGAGAGGTTTCGAACACTTCGGAACTGGACTCGAGTGAATGAAGTATTGCATGGTCAAGGAGATGAGGAGGATTTGATTTCATCGGTCACAACACTAACTCCTGACGCGTACATGATACAAGAGATCCTATGATGTATGATCATGATAAAGGGGGGAGATACAAAGATGATCACAACACAATTGAGTATGGTCACTTACCATATTTTAGAAAGAATTCAGTTTGGTATGGCAGATCTCCTTCTATCAATGATCAGGTATACATCTAAACTGAAAGATCCAAGGAGAGAACGATTGAATACTCTTTCGTTGGGAGGAATTATTTAACGAATTGTATACAAGAAATGCCAGTCTCTTAATAGGGAGGTTTATCATCTTGATTGTCGACCAGCCAGATTATCTACACTATCAATTCATCCTCCGCGACAAGAAAGGGCTCCATCTCCACAACCTCTAGTTCGACGAGGTGGGTCAATGAGAGAGACCCAGTGAGAACTACAAGAGCTAAGAGAGCAGGGAGCGAACATAAATAGGAAAGTGACACGAATGTCGAAGAAGATATCCGGTGTTGAGAAGATGATACGAGAGATAATGGGGGCACTCAAGTTAGCTCAATCACCGGCTAGAGAGGAGAGTCCTGAGGAGGAGCAGCCACGACGATCGGTTCGTCGGAGACGACGCGGAGGTGATGAAGGGGAGAGCAACAGTATGGGAGCTGGAGAATGAATAATTTTTTTTGTAATAATACAGGTTTCAGAGACAGCAAGACAAACATCTGTTACTAATGCGCAGCGATAGTTCTAGCGTTGGCGTTAGTACCAGCGTACTATATGGGTTCATGTTTTTCATTTTGGACTAATTTCTGACTTATTTTAAGTGTTCTTTTATGCTTATCTTGCTGAAAAAGTTTACAGATATCCTGTATGGTTATGAATTTTTCTCACTTCATAGTTTGATAATTATTTTTATTTGTCTTGGCATTATCATGTGAAAAGTTAAATTCTCTGATTTCAATTTTTGAACGTCAATGTGTAAGACATTTTTTTGAATGAATTTAAACAACACTAGTTGACAATAGTATATATATGTTTTTTAAATTTCATTTGTTTTTTTATTATGAAGAAAATTGGTTTAAACCGTGGAATTAAAACAATAATAAGGATAACGGAATATTAGGCATATCATGAAGTTGCTAATTCATATTTTATTACCAATTGATTTCTACTTCATGCAAATAATAGACTATTAGTGGAGAAGAGATTTAGGTATCCAAAGAGGACCGGGGGTGGTGGTTCCTTTGGGTACCCAGATACATCGTGTTTGCTTTTAGTGAGACGAAACTGAAAACACCCTTTTAAGTGGAATTGGTATTTCATTTTTAGCTTTGAGCCTCCATTCAAATTTTTGATGCACGCTATTTTTATTTCTCAAATTTTCGTAGTCCCTTGCTTGAATATTTGGATAGCCATGACTGTCGAAGTAATTATTTAATGAGAATTTGTTTTCATTTAATTTTATGTTAGGATAACGATAAGGTTGTGAATGATAATGATGATATTGTGTTTGAGTTTCATTTACAAATTTTTGTTGTTTTTCATTTTCAATGTTTTGCTCTTGAAAAGTCACATTTATCTTGCTTTTGGAGTCTACTTGAGATTGTTGGTTCATGTGTTGAGAATTTTTCTTTATAATTTCTTTAAGCAAGTTAACTTTTGTTTCCAATTCATAATTTTTAGCTTTGATTTTATGTCTAGCTTTATTATAGGCCATTGTGCTATTTTTTTAGAGTGGATACGATAGACTCAATATGATTGTTATATTCGTTTCTAAAGTCATCAAAAGTTTCATCCATCTCTTTAATTTCAATTTTATAGTTTTTGCACATATCACAATTATTTTTTAACGATGAATTTTCTAAAGACAATTTTTCATTGTGTTCTTTTACACAAATATCATTACAATCAAAACATGATATAGAGTTTTCAAATGAAGAGCATGATGGAGATACAAACATTTCATTTTTGGATTCTGCATTCACATTTGCTTTCAAAGTTTTATTTTCTAAACGTAGTTTTTCATTAGCCATTTTTTAGTTTCTTAATCTTACGTTTAGTAGTTTGTAGTAATTGTAATGTAGAAATAGAAGTACAAAAAATGGAATTTGATTTCCTTACATTGCTTTCGGGAGAGGAACGATTTGAACATATAGTTTCTTTGACATCTTTTTGGCACTCCTCTTCCGAAGATAGTATT
This sequence comes from Dactylorhiza incarnata, assembly GCA_033032865.1. NCBI lineage: Eukaryota > Viridiplantae > Streptophyta > Magnoliopsida > Asparagales > Orchidaceae > Dactylorhiza > Dactylorhiza incarnata. Next base: position 4,560,699 of record JAWHQI010000033.1, on the reverse strand, counting down.
TCTTCTTCTCTTCCATTTGATGTGTGCTCCATTGATCCATCACGAGAGGAGTTTTCTTGAACATCTGTGCAAGCTTGTATGTTCTCCAATTCTTGCATTCGTTCCATACCTAAAAGAGGAAAGTCATACATTTCTTCAAGAAATTTCCATACTTTGTATGCACTGGAAAAATAATAAATCAATTTAAAAATTTCTTGAGATAAGGCACAAAAAATGCTATTTAACGCCTTTTCATTTAGGTGACATTCTTTTTTATTTGTTTCATCTGCTGGTCTTACGATTGCTATATTCCATGCTTCGATATCTAAATTTTTAATAAAAGTTTCCATTAACAATTTGCACCCTTTGTAATTTCTTCCTTCGAATAAGGGTGGTGCAAGAGTTTTTTCTTCTTCAAAATGATTTTCCCCACTAATAGAAGCGAGATCATGAGACGCCATTATTCTCGGTTGTTAAGCCGATTAGGAATAACCTACCTCTGATACCACTTGTTGGATCTTGAGACGCCCTTAGAGGGGGGTGAATAAGGGTTCTAAAAACGTTAAACTTTAATAGAAAAAGACATGATTATCATTAATAAACTTGATTACAAAATTTGATTTCTATGACGCTAGAAATCAAAGCGAATAATACGAAAACTCTTTTTGTTTTCTATACCGACTCGTATCCCCACGAACCGGTTGGCATTAGCAGATCTCTCCCCAGATACGGCCTCAAGCCGCTCTAGCCAATCTATCACCAGAAAGGCCTCGAGCACCCCCTAGATCTACTCCCTAGACCCCGTCGCCAACACGAGGCGAATTCCTCCCTAAGTCCTACCTAGACCTAGTCGCCGTGTGGCGAATTCCTCTACCGAACAAAAGATATAAAGGTTACAATTAGAAACTAAAACAAAACGCAAACTAAAAAACTCCCTCAAAAGAAGAATTTGATGTCGATGTAGATGCGATCGGATCGGTCTTCAAGTTCTTTGCATTCACAAATGTTGACGGAGTTCTTCGGGATGCTTGGAGAAGGCTCTCACGAGTGCTCTGAATATATGGCTTCAATTCGTTCTGTAGCAGCAAGAAACAACGGAGGAAGCGCGTGTCTTTAAATAGAATCAGCCGCTACCGCCTGCGGTAGTACTACCGCCCCTCGGTAGCCACATTAGGCAATGATCAAGCACATGGATCGTGACAACTTAGGTAACTTTTGAGCGCCAAACTTTGAGCTCCGACTAGGCGTCGTGGTAACGCTAACGCTCCGCGATAGCGAGATAACCTTCGTTCAGCCAATATCTCCTTCCAGATTTTCTCCTCACTCACATGCAGACGGGAGGATTCCAAAAGCTACCGCTGGGCGGTAGACATGTCGTGCCGCGGTAGAGCACGCTAAATATGCATCCCGCCAATCATTCCTTTTTCTCCATTGTACTTTCGTCGAACGCCATTTCGTCGATTCGCTAATGCCAGCGGTAGTGTTACCGCGCGGCGGTATCAACAGAGAGTCATCCTGATGTCACTTCGACGTTTTTCTTTTTCCCACTCCTTTGGGGATTGAATGTTGAAGATCATGCACACTATAAACACAATGCAAGTATGATCAAATACAATAGGATTTGTTATTGTCAAACCAAGAGATGCGGAAAGCATGTTCTAACAAAGCCGTCTCCCGCTTGGATATGTCAGAGTTTGAGCTTGATGCTTCACAGGCTGAGATCGAGACGCTGTGAGGGGAGTCCAAGAAAGTCGTGGCAGCGCACAAGGAGTCCTTTAGTCTGCTTGTGGCGGCTCAGCGGAGATGTCCTTCTTGGAGACTGAGGTATCACATCTGAAGGATGATTTGACTCGATTGGTTTTTGTGCAGCTGGACATCGAGGCGATTAGAGCAGCCACAGTTGCCGAGTACAAGGAGTTCGTTGACTTTATGGTGGAGTGCACCCAGATTTCTGAGGAGGCTCAGGAAGAGATGATGGCTACCAAGATGTACCGGCATCTAGTAGATGAATGCGAGACTGCATTCCATCGAGGTTTTGTCAAAGGCCTTCGCTTGGAACGGAGGATGCCAGAGCATGATGTGACGGATCTATGAGTGGACGATGCCCTGATGTGGACATCGAAGGGTAACTGTCGAGCCTGAATGCATCTGCACTGCCGATGAACAGTGTATTGTTTTTTTTACTTGTTGTTTTTCTTGTGTAACTGTTGATGCGGTGTTGTGTCGTTGTATGCTTTTATTTGTTATGCAACCTTGATGGTATATTTGAGATCATAGATATACTCTTTCATTTGAGTCTTATAAGTTATTATCACTTTATTGTAAGTTTTATCGAGTAGGTTCGCCGCTTGTACGTGGTGCAGAGGGACTCTCATCTACCCATACCAGAGGGTGAAGAGGGATCAGAACCCGCTCTTACCAAAGGGCGTAGAGGCATCAGAACCCGCTCTTACCAAAGGGCATAGAGGGATCAGAATCTGCTCTTACCAGAGGGCGTAGAGGGACGGGAACCCACTCTTACCAATGGGCATAGCGGGACCGGTGTAACACCCTGCCAGTACAAACAGTATAACAATAGGTCCGGCCAGAACCCCACACTATATTGAACAAACTAGCTAGTCGTTAATAAGTTGATAAACAGATACATGAGACTCACGAAAGTATAATAAGCACAAGCAGAAGCTTTCATTAAATAGTTCCATAAGAATGTCCATCTACTCAGGAATGTCAATATAAAACTCACGACTTTAAGTCCTTACATTCAACCAATATAACAAAACTCTAAAACATACATCGGCACGCAGGCCGGCAATACATGAAGAGTAGTAAAATAGGCTGGCCTTCAAGGGCCAACTCAGCACTGGCCTTCAGCCTTCTATTTCCTGATCGGCTCACCTGCACATGAGCCATCCACAAATAAGAGGTAAATGAGGGTCGGCTATGAGTTGACCACAAACCGCATAACTATCCCACCCCCAGCCCATTCTAGCCAGCTCTGGGGCGGGGCACCGCTCACATGCAAGCAAGTTGTACATGTAATATGTAATATTATAAAGAAAGTGCATCTGCTCTAAACGACGTGAGGTTTCAAGCACAATCAATCTTTTAGGTTGAGCATCAAAGAAAGGGGATCCTAGGAATGCAAATGATGTTAATTGGGTTCACCCGGAGGATCCCCACAATCTAAATCACCTAGAGGGGGTGAATAAGTGAGTTCTATGGCAATAAGCGGAATTAAAATAATTTAAAAATTAAGCACACAGAATCAGAGAAAACACACAGCACAGACATAAGGATTTATAGTGGTTCCCCAGAATGGGTACATCCACTTTTCCGCCTTGCCTATGTAGCACTTAGGTCTATACTTGCCTACTTCACCAAACTTAGATTTCAACAAATCTTACACCTCAGAGTCTTCAACTCCTACAAACTCGGAGACAACGTCCCCTACAAAAACATGGAGAACAACCTCTCTTACACTCGAACCTCTAAACTAGGATCTACAAAACTCGAAAGTAAAACTTCCTACAAAATTTGTAAAAGGTTTCTTTACAAATAATAGATTGAAAATAATCTTCTTAGAAATCTCAAAGAGATTCAACTTCAGATCTGAGAAAGACGATTCTTCTTCCTTCCTTAAGAGAGTAACTTGAAATTGAAGGTTGAAGGAGAAGAGATTCTTGAGCTTGAGAGATCTTGTTCTAAGACTTGAGAATCGACTGGATCTTAAAGCAATTTGAAGTATCTGAGATTAGAGATCTTGTCGAAACTTTTCGCGAAATCAAGTTGTCAGCGACGAAATCTTCTGTTGCTAGAACATAAATGACGATAGAGAGAGTTGCGAATTTCTTTATCTGTTCACGATTACAGTTTAATGAAATTAACCCTTAACTATTTATAGGGATTCCTCTTCTAATGGCTAGAACGGGACTTCAGGATGGAGCTCCATGTATACTGTACATGACCGGTGCCCTAAAGGAAAGTCATCAACCAATTCAAAAAGAAAAATTGTTAAGTCCATTCGTCGAGTGTTCACGTGACATCTCTAGATTACTCGGCGAATTAGTCTTAAGCACTCGACGAACTATACTTGGCTTAGATTGAAAATATAATAAAACTTCACTTCAGTGATCACAAGACTTCTCGAGAGTACTCGACGAATTCTTTGAGTTTTCACAAGAAATCACTAGATCACTCAACGAATTTTACTTGGCGAAAACTAAAAACAAAATATTATACCTTCAGTCAACTCTTGAGTAGACTCGGCGAATTGATCGAGTGCTCACGTAAGATCTCGACGAATGAAACGAGTTTTCACGTGATACTCAACGAATTTTACTTAGAGCAAATATTGTCAATCCAGATTTCAGCAAATAACTTCTACTTGATTTTCCCTTGCACTTGGAAATGAAGCACCCTAATAGAGAGATTACACTTGAATCAACATTCTGTCCTACACAATGAAAAATTACATTGCATAGTTCTGTGTTTTATGACCCATTGTAATTTAAAGAAATCGTTGTATACCTAAATCACCTAGAGGGGGTGAATAGGTGATCTCTACTGCGATTGCGGAATAAAAAATTTTGCACAAACACAACAAAAAAATCACAGCACAGAGACACAAAATTTATAGAGGTTCCCCAAGGGTGGGTACTCCTCTCTCCCGCTCCGCCTATCTAGCACTTCAGGCTAGCGTCGGCAACTTCACCAAAACTCGGATTTATCAACAAATCCTACACTCGGAGACAACGGCTCCTACAAACTCGGAGAACAACCTCTCCTACAAACTCTGAGTAAACAACTCCTACAACTCGGAGTAAACAACTCCTACAAAATAACTCGGAGTAAAAACTCCTACAGAAATTAAATAAAGTTTGTAACGAAACTTCTCTTGAATCTCAATAGAGATTAACTTCAGACCTGGAAAGACTGAATCTTCTTCTTCCTTTAGAGTGGAAGCTTGGATCTTCAAGGATTAGGAAGAATGAAGAATCGGCAAACCTGATCTGAGTAGGCCCTTTGATTAAATCGAAAAGATCTTCAATATTGAGAGCAACACTTGATCAAAGGCCTTCTTATCTGAGAAATCTTAAGTAACACTGAAGAACGAAACTTGAGAGGCGCAGAAGTTAGATCTCAGAAAACTTGTTCAGCACGAGAGAGAAAGAAAAACGGCTGCTTCCTTTTCAATCGAGTTTTCTCTTTTCTTCTAATTGGTTTGCCCTAAAAATAAAGGATTATTTATAGGGACACCTCCAACGGCTCGGGCGACAAACAAGGAGGGATCACCATGTGTAATGAAAATGGCAGCCAACCCTAAATTTCAAAAATGAAACATAAATTTGAAATCCGTCTGTCCGTCATTCGTCGAGACTTCACGTGAACATTCGACGAATTGACTTGGCCATTGAAAAATACTGATCAAAGCTTGAAAACTGTCTTCTGTTTTCATTCGTCGGAATTCGTCGGGAGTTCTCGAGAACATTCGACGAATTGACTTAGCCGCACCATTTCCTTCACAAGTCTGCCTTTTTGACTTCTGTCTGCGTTCGTCGATATTCGTCCGGAGTTCATGAGAACATTCGACGAATAGACTTAGCCGCATAAATTTCTTCTTTAAACTGGAAATTTGGCTTCTGTCTGGATTCGTCGAGATTCATCGGAACTTCACGAGACATCTCGACGAATTGACTTAGCAAAAAAAATTCTTTTCTCCTGAAAACCTGCTCCACTCCTCAAACTTGAAAGCCTTCAGTTATGATTATATGAAGTACACCCCAATAGAGAGATTACACATGGACCAACACTTTGTTCTACACAATGAGGGATTACATTGTCTAGAACTATGTTTGGTGATCCATTGCAACCTGACTTTGATGTGCACATAGCATTAAGACCTGTCATAACACATCTAAACAGAAATCATCAAATACATACTCAATTCAATTTAGTTCACTAGGGGACATCTTCAAATCCAGGTAATTGTGGATACAATACCTAACAATCTCCCCCTATTTGAAGATGTCATAACCCTATGCACTAAGTTGAATTGTACAGAAAATATAATGAATAAGGAGAGCACTAAACAGGCAGTAATATTTAAAGAAAAACTCAATGTTTATCTTAACAAATATATATATATATATATATATATATATATATATATATATATATATAAGCAAAGAAAACAGTATGATTCCAGAACAGCTCAGCTCATGCTTGATCCTTGCCTTTTTGCTTTCCAAAAATTCTTTCCACTGCTTCAGCTCTCTTTTTCTGTTCAGATTCCATTCTTTCAAAAAATGCCTTTGGCTTAGGCCAATATTTATCAGGAGCAGTTTCTTTACTAGCACTCTCCTCTATCTTAGACACCATACTCTCCTCCCCCTTTATGACATCTTCATGTAGGAGGACATAGAGTTTGGCCAGTTGCCTTTCAACTTGATCATCCAGAAAATTAATCCCTTGATCATTTTTGAATTTGCCCATTTCATGCCATATTTCAGTCATTTCCTGCCTCAAAGCACTATCAACAGTTGGAAACTCCCCCTCAACATGTTCACCTCTTCCCTGATCAGGAGCTGGACTAGGTCCACTTCCCCTTGAGGATTGGAATCACGTGTTTTCAATATTTATATATAAAAAAATGGGCGCGTACCTGATTTCACGGATGGCTCTTCGGATCCAATAAATTGTATTTAATAAAAAGATTTCACGGGAGACGTGTCCGAGAAGAGAAATATTTTGACAAGTGAAATCCCGTGAAACTTCATGAAATTTTCTGATTTATCCAGTGAAATCCCGTGCAATTTCGTGAAATTCCAACAGTCCTATCTTCAAGATTCCTTGTTAAGCATTCCAAGTTCCATTTTGAAGAAATTGAACTTGGTCTCGTCTAGAGGCTTCGTAAAAATATCTGCAATTTGTTGGTCAGTATTGACATATAACAAATTTATATCCTTAGTCTCAACATGTTCCCGGATGAAGTGGTAGCGAAGCTCGATGTGCTTTGTTCTGCTGTGAGAGACTGGATTATTTGCTATGGCAATAGCACTTGAAGAATCACAGAACATGGGGATTTCTGTGAGCTTTAAGTTATAGTCCTCAAGCTGATTATTTATCCACAAGAGTTGTGCACAGCAACTGCCGGCAGAGATATACTCCGATTCAGCAGTTGATATTGCAACACAATTTTGCTTCTTGCTACTCCATGAAACAAGCCTTTTTCCCAAGAATTGGCAAGTTCCTGAAGTACTCTTTCTATCATCTTTGCTACCTGCAAAATCAGCATCTGAAAAACCAATTAGTTCAAAGTCATTGCTTCTCGGGTACCATAAGCCGAGATTTGGTGTACCCTTAAGGTATCTCAAAATCCTCTTTGCAGCGGCATAATGAGATTCCTTACAGTTCACCTGATACCTGGCACAAACATATGTTGAAAATATTATATCAGGCCTACTAGCGGTAAGGTAAAGCAAGGACCCAATTATGCTTCTGTACTTGGTTTCATCAAAAGGTTTCCCTTTCTCATCCTTGTCCAGAGACATGCTTGAGCCCATTGGAGTTCTCATAGAGGTTGCACTCTCCATTCCAAATTTCTTAAGGAGCTCTTTGGTGAACTTCGTGTAACATCCCGATTCGAGCTAGACCCCTTGTGCGCGTTTTTGAGTCACGCGAGTTGACTCGGGCTCGGGGTGTACTGAGGGCCAGGCTTGCACCTGAGCCGGGGAAGTGCACTCGACGAATGCGGCGAGTACCAGTTCTATTCTTTGTCCCGATGTTTGCTATATCGGGATCCGAGCCGCCTCGAAGGAATTATAGTACGTACGTTACCTTAAATAATGTGGTCTGCGAATAGCGTATTTATCCACATTTGTGAAATCGAGCAAACTATCTCGCAATTGACCTCATTCAGTCTTGTTAGACTCGTAATAATTGTACGAGTTCAACGAATCTATCCGTTCGCGATTCCGACGTCTTTTGGACAGTTTTTACCGTTTAAGTCAAATTAGACCGTATACGCTCTGGGGAGCATAAAACGAGCAAACGAATTCGGAATTGATCTCGGATCGTCCTGGTGGATGCGTGTCAGCAAGACGCTCGAAATGAGTCTGTCAGGGGCAAATTCTGAGTTCTCAAGAGAGAGATATACGCATTTGAATATTAAGAGTCAAGTTTTAAATGATAATAATAATAATTATTATTATTATTAACTTGTATATACACATTTGCACGGGAAGCCTAGGTGAGAAAATCAGAAACCCCCCCGCTACCGTTCTTCCTCCCAGCTACCCGACGGCGGAAGAAAACGAACCCCCTCGGTAGCTCCTTTTCCTCAGGGCTCCGGCGCAACTCCTCGCAGCTCCGACCACTTCTACTCCGGTGATCTCCTCCGCCATGGCCACGAGCTGTTCTTCCAAGTCGAGCAGCTTTCTCTCCTTACGGATCCATGGCCGGCCACCGCGATGCCGCCGCGAAGGACAAGATCCGCGACTATTGAGGTGCTTTCCTACCCTCTCCCTTGGTGCTAGAATCCTAGTTACACTAGGTGAGATGAGGGCTCAAAAGAGCTTCTCATGAGAGATTAATGGAGTTTTCTCTTAGGTCACCACATGGAACTTCTGATTTAGGGCACCGCATGCCGCGAAGTTCCTTGGAATCATTTCTTCTCACCAAAAGGTGGAGATAGGATCTGATTCTGCGCATGGCCGTGGTCCATGGAGTGAGATCGATGAGGAAGATTCTAGGGTTTGCCCCTATGACAAAAGACAATTTTGATTTGGTATTTTTGGAAGAAATTGTGTTAGGGTTTGATTTTGGATGAGAAATATTTTGGGCTTTTGTGAACCGTGGTTTTCTGGAGGAGGGTGGAGTTATGTTACTTCATGAAGGGTCATAATGATTTTGTATAAGTGCTAGGTGCACCCTTGTTAAGGTAAATCTGGTTACAGTCAGCTTCAAGACCATTTATGGGCATGATCCCACTGAAATTAAGTCTCGGACTCAACATGAAAGTTGTAGCCCTTGAAGAGAGATTTCCAACGATAGGTTACACGTTTTCTAGGGTGACCTGTAGCTCTCTAGATGTCCAGTCGAGTGGACTGTCCAGAGAATTAAATCAGGATTTTGTGCTCTGTTTTCTGTCCAGATTTGGGCTGTTGACTTCAATGAGGATTTTTGGTATGAAACACTAAGTTCTGGGTTTTATGGTAAACATAAAAGTTGTAGCTCTTCTTCTTACCTTTCCATATTGGGGTTAATCATAATTTTTGGCTGAGTAGAGCATTCTGAATGTCTGTTTTACTGAACAGTGTCATTATGTTCATGGGTTCAATAATTGGTGGAGATCTCTTAATTTATTGATCCAATGCACATAAAAATTGGTGGAGATATTCTTTATATAGTTGTGATTAGTCCTGTGAAGTTTCATAATTTTTAGATGGGTATATGTTAACTGGGTATTTATGAATCTTGATGCTCTTTTGTTGATATTTTAAAGTTCACCCATTTGAACGTGATAAATCTTGGAAACATGATTATGCAGATTAAATCGTCTATGTTGCGAGGAATGTCGTTAAGTAATCTCATGTCGTTTATATATTTACTCACCCTGGTTGGATTGGGGAAATTGCTAGGAGTATGATGGTGAAGATTTGATACTTCACATATGGTTAGTACCACTAGGTTGGATAGTGGAAAACATCCGGTAAAGTATTTTATCTACTACTATCGTGATAAATGTTATAGTGTGATTTTGTAATTGTGCTTGAATTATGTTGCACGTTGGGAAGAATACATGTGAGGAACATAAAAATCATAGTTAAAGGTAAACGAATTGAATGCTAAACGCAATGAATCTTGTGATGATAACTACAATTAAGAAGGTGAAAGGAAGAATGTAAAGTAAAACATTTGTTAATAGTTTGAGTTTTCGTAATACTTGTGAATTGAGTATGAGGGTGGGATGAGAAGTTATGTTGGGTCTTGCACATAATTTGTAAAAAGGGGGAATATGACGTCATTCCCGCAAGTAGTCCTACAGGGTCGTATAGAATGATTGTCATAATATATGCACACCACCGCACGAGAGTTGTGACAACTCGGGATTGGTAACATCGGCTAAGCGTTCAAGAAGTGAAATGTAATAAGACTCCGCTTGGGAGTCCTTGGGTGCTTATGAGCACGGGTTGTGCATGGGGAGCACATGGGTTGCATGGCTTACACCTGGTGGTGTATGGAAACTAGTTGGAGGATTACTTTTGGTTGGGGGACCACTTGTGGCGGGTCTACGGGCTTGCTAGTCGTGACACCGGCAGAAACCGGCTGTTAGACTCTAGACCAGTTGGGTTGGACTCTTGGTGCTCACCTACCCAAGTCCCCTTCTGTGTCATTGGAGGCTCCGATGTGTGTTCCTAGCGTCGAGCAGTACGCAGGGGCTCCGCTGTGTGTTCTTAGCGTTGAGGCGTACATAGGCCTAGGTCTGGTAGTGTTCATACCCACCTAATTGTGGAGGAGCCCGGTCCACAGTCTCCATCTGTCCACGACGCGAGATGCCTGAGTGGTTAGCTACCCTCAAAAAGTGGGAACTACGAGTCTATGTCGATATAGCAAAATGCATGGGTGAGTTCATCATATCATAATCATTGCATTGCATTCATTCTTCATAATCATAGCATTGCACTGCATCGGGTCCATCATATAAATTAGTATGAGCTCTTTTATATGATGGGTCCAAAATTGGAAACCTTAACTTATAAGTTTGTATGGGCATTCATATAAGTTAAGGTACGAGATGATACTCTGCTTACTTCTTTCTGTTACTAGTACGAGATGATACTCTGCTTACTTCTTTTTGTTACTAGTACGAGATGATACTCTGCTTACTTCTTTCTGTTACTAGTACGAGATGATACTCTGCTTACTACTTTCTGTTACTAGTACGAGATGATACTCTGCTTACTTCTTTCTGCTACTAGTACTTGCTTGTATTTGTACCTGTTAGTTAGAGTTATTGCAAGTACTTGGGTACTTATACAACCGACATGTATACATAACCATTCATGTCACCTGCTTTGTATATTATTGCTTATATTGCAGCTTTTCTTCCTATCCTTCCGCCCGGTGCCTTGGAGTCGCCGGGGGAGCGGATGGGAAGCCACTTAGTCTTTATGACTAACGGTTGCTACGTCCCTCTTTTTAGGAGCACATTCAGTGGTGTAGCAGCATTCAACACATGAGGCCAGTCAGGTCAGCTGTGCAGGACTGGTGACTAAGGTACCTTGGCTACCGTCAGTGTCAGAGGCGAGCGAGTGTTTTGAGATGTAGCCCTTGGGGCATTTAGCGTGATACTCTGATGACTTGCAGGAGCTTGTGTAGCTTTTGCCTTTCTTTGTACTGTTCTGGACATTATTACTTATTGTGAACCTATGTCTTTAATGCTTTCTTTTATTGATGGGTTGACGCTGTTCAGTTGGTTTGGCCGGCAGGATAGGCGTCTTGTGGGGGATGCTAGCTCGTGTGCTGGCGCTCCCGCAAGGCGGCTGTCCTGGGCATAAGACTCCCCTCGGCCGTGTCGTGTGTTCCGGGAGGGGGGTCTTACAAATGGATCAGCTTGCAACGATCCTGAGATAAAGAAGTGCTTTAGACCACTAGGCCACCCCTGCTAGCTAGATCAGTTTGAGGACAAACTGATGCAGCGGAAGCGGTGGTGTGCCCATGTGTAATTCACAATAAGTATGTCCGCTTTTTCCTATAGAAAGTGCCAACCTAAGCCAAACTTGTACCCTTACATACAAATGCTGGCTCACTCCGAGACAGTAATTGGTATTTCCATTCCAACAATTGGAGTTGGTTTGGCATAGGATTGATGCCAACCTAAACTAGGATATCGTTTTGGTCGACTTAGCAGGATATGTCGGGACATACCCTAACCTTATACCAATCTCGGGGATGATGTGACCAAGCAATAAGTGACCTTGATTGACTAAGGGAAGAGTTTAACGTGAGTGTAGATGCTAGAGACTCACACCCTGAGATTTCTATCTCAGATATGGAGTAATATTATCACCTTACCCAAAATATTAGGACAATCACAATGGGATTGGTGCCTGATGGCGCAAATCTCACACACCGCTATAGGCGGTAGCTCGACTGCGACACGAAACGGCAGTGTACCGATCGTTCAAGTAATATAAAACGAGGAGTAATCCCCGAGTATCGAATCTCTCAAGGAACACAGTAAGGTGGAGTTAACGTTCGAGGAAGGACTTGAGATCGAAGTCCTTGAGTCGGATGGAATGCGGAAACGGGGTGATTGGGCTTTTGGAAAATAAAAGAAAAGCTATCAACTACTCCTATGCAATGCCGCTATGCAAAGCTTCGCTTGGCGGGATGGAGACTAGGCAGGCCTTGAGCGCGCTGCATCGCAAGGGCGGATGGACGAGTGGGCAAGCGGATCGAACTATGCAGGCCTTGAGCGCGCTGCTTCGTTAGGCGGGATGGAATACGGGCCGCGATGCCACGCTTCGGTAGGCGGGTGGACGAGTAGGCTAACGGAATGAGGGTCGCACGCACCTCTTCGATGAGCACACCACTAACAATTGTTAGGGCGGCACAACACAACCAACAATCCACACCACAAGGCACACCTCAAAATAATAAGCAAGAATACTCAAATCACATAGACATAATCAAGTAAAAATGCTAATAATCAAGCACGCTTCATCATAATGTTAGATCTAGCTACATACACATCAATAAGAAGAGAACAAGGCAAGAAATCGACCGAATCCGAAGGCTCGTTGGAGATTCACGGTTGGAATCGCCGGGTTGTCAATCCGCGTCCAAGCTCGGTCCGCAACTACGTCCGGGGTAGAGAGAGCTGTCACGACTCTCCAATGGACCCGTCTTCTTCGTGTCACGATCCGGTAGAGGTTGCAAACTTCGTCTTGCTTGATGGCGATGGCGGCTAAACCTTCCTTGGAGCACTTGGATGAAGGAGGAGGCCGAGAGGAGACTCCGGCTCAAGATTGGCGTGAAGAGCAAGCCCGGAGCACCTCTATATGGTGGGCGACGGTGGAGGGGCGAAACTGGGCGGAATCGGGCGGAAAACGGCGCTGAAAATCGGGAGAGTGATGACCTAAAATCGCGAGCAGCGGATTTTATAGGCGCTGGAATTAAACAGTGCGCACGGTCATTGGCGCACGACCAGTGGTCGTGCGCACTAGAATCCTGTGATCGTGCGCTCTGCCTGGACGGAACCTGCAAAGGCAGAAATTATAAAATAAAATGTTCGCACGACCAGTGGCGCACGACCGGTGGTCGTGCGCACTATCGTCGGTGGTCGTGCGCAATACAGCAAACAGAACTCAGAATTTTAATGATGAGTGCGCACGAGCAGTGGCGCACGACCGGTGGTCGTGCGCACTAGCGTAGATGGTCGTGCGCACTGCACCAAACAGAACTCATAAAAAGGGTTAAGTGCACACGATCAGTGGCGCACGACCAGTGGTCGTGCGCAATAGAACCGGTGATCGTGCGCAGTGTTCCTGTGCAGAATTGCACCGGGAACACTTGCACGACTCCTATTCCAGGCACAATCACAAATCTAGCCACTGAAAGTGGCACTTAACAGCACATGAATACTAATAATGACAATAAGCACGAAAATCACACCAAAGTGGGCCTAAAGGTGCACCTAGCATGGAATATCAAATATAAACAATAACAGGGCTAAAGTGCAGTGAAATGACTAACTAAATGGCCCAGATGAGTCCATAAAAGTGTATATGATCAGGACTCATCACACCCCCAGACTTAACTGTTTGCGCGTCCCGAGCAAACAAATTCTAAGCGAACTAGGAAAGAACAGTAGATGGCTTAAAACTACAATACAGAGTACCATGCGAAGTCGCATGCTCACGTGCATAAGAAGAATAGTAGAGAAGATTTCTGATTATATAAACAGTTTATATATTTCTAAAAGAGTAAAAGCATATTACAACTACTCAAAATGGTGAACAGCGGTGAATCGTTCGGTCATGCATACGGAGAAAGTAAGCTAAACGCTGAGACGAGCATTGCCCAAGATCGGGATGCGGGAAAAACTCCACTGAAATCCATCAGTGTCGGTGACCATAGGCTTGCCCGGTCACATTCTCTCCACGGCACTGGTTTGACTCAAATGCGTGAATCAATAGGACTTTAGGTTTTAAATGGGGCTTGGGTTTAGGTGAGGTATACAATGATAAAGACGATGGTTCAAATACTAAACCCAAATGAGCAAATGCATAACATTATCCAAGTGGCCACAAAACACGCGGATGCACCACACCCCCAGACTTAGACTTAGACGCATGGGTGTGTGCACCGCCTACTCCCAAATATAAATCTCAAACAGATTTTTTTCAATCAAACTTTTCATTCTTCTTTTTCTTTTCAAAACTTTTTCTTCTTTTCTTTTTCTTTCTTTAACACTTTCAGCAAATTTTTAAAGATGCACAACCACATTTTCACAATGTACTACCACAATCAACACCACCCATTTGAAATTTAAACAAAATGCTTGCTTTTTGGATGTGCGACTAGGATTGGAGTTTAGGCTTTGGTGAACAATAGTGGGGCTGAACCAAAAGAATGGGGTAGGTACAACTGGGCTAGCGAGGAAATGATAATAGGAATGGCACAAAGGCTCAACCGGGCCAAGATGATGGCCTATATCACATTCACACAATTGACTAACCGTATACCCATGCTTCAAGAATCGCTTGGAGCAAGTTCTAGCCACCGAGAAAGATTCTCCTTTCTCCCGACTTAAGCAATACGAATCTAGTGATCGTTTACACACATCCCTATGCTACCGTTTGATTCCACCGGATTCACCATTTGAGTAGAGCAAACAACATTTACACTAATAGAAAAAGATAAAACCATAAATATAAGAAGAAGTCTAATCTACACAAATTTCTATGCAACCGAGCACTCGACTAGGAGCACTGCTAGAGTCAACATTTTACTCTGCTACATAATCCTAAGCCATCACCTAGACTTTCCCAAATAAGCAGAAGAATTAAATTCACAACAGAGCAGGCAAACAGATGAGTACGCGCTCAAGTGGGTGATGTGGTGTGCAATGAAAATAAACAAAACATTTTAAATGGAATCTTCTAGCATGCAGTGCAATAGTGCGCGTGAGCGGGTAAACAAAACTACTCTCCCCCAGACTTAAACTAAACAATCCACAAAACATATGACATGAAAATCAGCATAGGGCTAGGGGAAGAGAGTACCCAATGCTCAGCAAGTGAGCATACCAGAAGATTGGCGTTTAAACCCAGACTAAGCTGCAGCATCCGCCATCCAGAGAAGATACCTGCAGGGATCAGCTCCGCAAAAACAAAAGAAACAGAAAAAGATAAACTACAATAAACTATAGCTAACTAAACAGGATGGATTAAAATAAAATGCATGAAAAGTAAGATAACTACTGGGGTTATTGTCATCCCAGCACGACTTATTTGAAAACATAAAAGTTCTAGCTAATGGGCCTATGGAAGGAGAAGTGGACAGGTAACTGGCCTAATATCCGTGTCGGTAGCGGGTACCTATACGGAGAAAGAACAGTCACGCCTCTACCCGAATATAAATAAAACCTGCCCATCACAGGTAGAGGGAAAAGAAAGTAAGAAGAGAAGGAGGCCTGGTCCTCACTCAACTTACCAAAACTATCCTTGCCCAGCAAGGTATCGTCTGCAGCAGGTCCGCAGGAGGAGAAGGCAATGAGAGGAGCTTCCTCTACGGAGGGGGAATAAACCTCCTCACATGAGAGGATGCTCTCATCATTGACTTGAGCAAAACGCTCCAAGTCCTCCTGAAGTACCTGTGAAGATTCAACCTGCACAGACTCAGATGAAGGAAGGGGATCAAGAAATAAAGAAGACGAAGAACATAAATAAACATCAATCGGGGGAGTGATCCCGGACTCACTCCCATCAGGTGGGGGAAGTAAAATAATGTTTGCATTGTCATCAATGCTACAAGATTCGGCGGGATCAACAGTGGCCAAGCTAGAGATTTGGACTTCCTCCACCGGTGCTGAGGAAAACTCCTCTTCACCTAGAAGGTTGTCCTCCTCCATAGGAATAGGCACAATACTAAGATCAACCGCCTCCTCCTGCGACACATCATCAACAATGTCGTCAGAGACGAGTGTAGTATGCACAACAGGGAGAGGAATAGTGCTCGGATAAAAGTCGAGCACCGATTCCTCACAAAGAATCGAATCCACTAGAGGTGGTGGATGCACCGGGAGAATAGGCTCAGCAATGTTGGTGCCCAGATCAGGCACACATCCAGTGACTGTGTCCATGCCATACCCTTCAAAATGTGAAGGTGACAAAGACACATAACCGGATGTTGAAGGTGTGCCGCCAGAGTTAGGATTCGGGACGATCCGGATATCCGGCTCGTCATCCTCATCCAATTGGCGAAGATAAGCAACACAATCCTTCAGGGCATGATCTGTGCCCCGACAAAACTGGCACTGCCTAGCAGGCTTCTTTGGCACAGCGGGGGCTGGAGCCGAAAAGAAGTATGACGGTAAAGGATCAGCAGAGTAACCATAAGACTTACGCGCACCATATGGAGTACCAGACGAAGTCGGTGCTCCATATGCTGGGCTATAAGAATTATGCCTACTATTCTCCGTAGGGCATTCATCACTAGAGTGGGAGGTAGCTCCACACCAACGGCAACGGAAATTGAGATGTGCCCACATAGTGCGAAGATAAAACGATTCAAAATAAAAATGCTATTGTGCAAATACTAAACCAAATAGAAATTACTAAAGCAACCTGATATAAAATAAGAAAAAGGAATAAAAAGAACAGAAATAAAATAAGAGATGCAATTTACAAATGGAAGGGCTTCTCTCTCAGACTCTCCCTCTCCAGAAAACTCACACGTCTGTGTTCCCCGGCAACGGCGCCAAAAACTTGATGGCGCAAATCTCACACACCGCTATAGGCGGTAGCTCGACTGCGACACGAAACGGCAGTGTACCGATCGTTCAAGTAATATAAAACGAGGAGTAATCCCCGAGTATCGAATCTCTCAAGGAACACAGTAAGGTGGAGTTAACGTTCGAGGAAGGACTTGAGATCGAAGTCCTTGAGTCGGATGGAATGCGGAAACGGGGTGATTGGGCTTTTGGAAAATAAAAGAAAAGCTATCAACTACTCCTATGCAATGCCGCTATGCAAAGCTTCGCTTGGCGGGATGGAGACTAGGCAGGCCTTGAGCGCGCTGCGTCGCAAGGGCGGATGGACGAGTGGGCAAGCGGATCGAACTATGCAGGCCTTGAGCGCGCTGCTTCGTTAGGCGGGATGGAATACGGGCCGCGATGCCACGCTTCGGTAGGCGGGTGGACGAGTAGGCTAACGGAATGAGGGTCGCACGCACCTCTTCGATGAGCACACCACTAACAATTGTTAGGGCGGCACAACATAACCAACAATCCACACCACAAGGCACACCTCAAAATAATAAGCAAGAATACTCAAATCACATAGACATAATCAAGTAAAAATGCTAATAATCAAGCACGCTTCATCATAATGTTAGATCTAGCTACATACACATCAATAAGAAGAGAACAAGGCAAGAAATCGACCGAATCCGAAGGCTCGTTGGAGATTCACGGTTGGAATCGCCGGGTTGTCAATCCGCGTCCAAGCTCGGTCCGCAACTACGTCCGGGGTAGAGAGAGCTGTCACGACTCTCCAATGGACCCGTCTTCTTCGTGTCACGATCCGGTAGAGGTTGCAAACTTCGTCTTGCTTGATGGCGATGGCGGCTAAACCTTCCTTGGAGCACTTGGATGAAGGAGGAGGCCGAGAGGAGACTCCGGCTCAAGATTGGCGTGAAGAGCAAGCCCGGAGCACCTCTATATGGTGGGCGACGGTGGAGGGGCGAAACTGGGAGGAATCGGGCGGAAAACGGCGCTGAAAATCGGGAGAGTGATGACCTAAAATCGCGAGCAGCGGATTTTATAGGCGCTGGAATTAAACAGTGCGCACGTTCATTGGCGCACGACCAGTGGTCGTGCGCACTAGAATCCTGTGATCGTGCGCTCTGCCTGGACGGAACCTGCAAAGGCAGAAATTATAAAATAAAATGTTCGCACGACCAGTGGCGCACGACCGGTGGTCGTGCGCACTATCGTCGGTGGTCGTGCGCAATACAGCAAACAGAACTCAGAATTTTAATGATGAGTGCGCACGAGCAGTGGCGCACGACCGGTGGTCGTGCGCACTAGCGTAGATGGTCGTGCGCACTGCACCAAACAGAACTCATAAAAAGGGTTAAGTGCACACGATCAGTGGCGCACGACCAGTGGTCGTGCGCAATAGAACCGGTGATCGTGCGCAGTGTTCCTGTGCAGAATTGCACCGGGAACACTTGCACGACTCCTATTCCAGGCACAATCACAAATCTAGCCACTGAAAGTGGCACTTAACAGCACATGAATACTAATAATGACAATAAGCACGAAAATCACACCAAAGTGGGCCTAAAGGTGCACCTAGCATGGAATATCAAATATAAACAATAACAGGGCTAAAGTGCAGTGAAATGACTAACTAAATGGCCCAGATGAGTCCATAAAAGTGTATATGATCAGGACTCATCAGTGCCTGTAATCTATTGTCAGCTTAGTAAGAGACCACCAAGCATGTTTTTTTATACTGTATGTCGATACCTCTCACTTCTATTTATGTAGAAGGTTTCATATGGAGGAGATATGAAAAGTATTCGGATCCAGAGAAGGCTCATTTTGGGACGAATGTGTTATATTGGTGGTAGAAGAAACTCAGTTGAAGAGATACGAGGGCTTATTTCTTCGTTTATTGGGCTAGTTATGTACCGTCTTGGGTCCCTTGAGGATTTAAAATCTTTTTTTTTGACATTGGAAGTTTTGATCCCTAAGAAGTTAGTTCACCTTAAGCAAGGCAGACTGCTAAGGTCGTATTTGGGTTGATAGGAATTTTTTTTTATTAGCGGAATAAGAGAGGAAAGCTTTTTGAAGATGATAATTTTCTCTATATTATTCTAGGAATATGTGGATAAGTAACGAGGTGAGTAGTAAATTAACATTTTGGGGATATGCGGCGATGTTATAATAACTTTATAGCTGAGAAGTTATCGAACCTTTGTGCATGCATTGCTGGTATGATGACAAACTACCCCTGAGTTTGGAAATTTTTGGTGAACATTCCCTTAGTGTGGTAATTACTTGGCATTGAAAATTAATAAGTGTTCGGCGATGGAGTCGACATGATTAATATGACTGGTTTGATAATCTAAAATCATAAAAGTTTTTATAAAATAAACATGCATGCCATGGATGATTGTTGGCAGGGTTGGTAGGGCGCGTGTAATGGATTTGATTTAGTTTATCATATCGTGAAGTATGCCCTACTTTTGGTAGCCTGCATAACTCGTGTCGAAGGGAAAATCATTCCGGGCCTTGCACCTCGGTTCATGTTTAGTTCAAACATATATAAGTGTACCGGGTGATTGGATGTTATTGGTGCATGCTCTCATTACAATGAGATGCAGGTTAGTCGTCGCCGTAAAAAATTTGAATTTTCTACATCACGGCTGATATATGAGTGCGTCGTTGCGGGGATCTATAGGGTAAGAACTCTAAGTCGAGGAAGGTATACCCCTAAGGTTTGTGCCCATACGTGAGAAGAATGTACCATATGGGCGGTGGAAGAAATTTAGTCCAAAAACGCGCGGGGGCTTGTCCCTTCGTTTATTGGCCTATTTATGTTCCGACTTCGCTTTCCCTTAGATCCCGTTTATTTATTTAGTACGTGAACGATGAGGGTTGGATTCGTGATAACCTCTCAATACGGGTGAGAGCGTCAAGGGTGTTGAGACACGCCGTGAATTGAACACGTGAATTGAATATGGGGGATAAGTTGAATTTACTTATTTAAGAAGATATGAATACGTCTTTGTACGTACAGGTAGGTGTACGTGTAGTTGTATTGCCTCGATAAGGCAGTCCTCTGCAGGCTCTGTGCCGAAACCCAACCCTTGAATAAGGTTTATGTTCACGGTTTAGGAGCCCTTAAATGAAATGAATTAAATCACGAGATAAAAGTAGCACCAATTTTTGAATCCGGTGCAAATCTAAGTAGAACTAGGAGTAGACAAAAGTAACAATTGACTCGAGGCCATGTGTTATTAGAAGGGAATGATTTGACTATGACCCGTGCGAGGTGTAGAGTCATGGATTCACCTTACTTTGAGCCTCGATAGCGATTCATAATATCGCCAGATCCAATTGATGAGCATTATCGGATGACCACGTGCGGAATTTGGAAACTATTTGGAAATATAAAAGCTTCCTGAGCTTAAACCCTTGAGCTAGTAACATCAATTTTTTTGGGTAGTTGATGGATTGAAAGGGCATAATGTCATTTCAAGTCAAGCGGAAAACATCCATGATGTTTAATCATTGTAGATATCTTGCCATAACAAGGACTTGGTGGTAATCCTTGGGTTTTAATAGCATGAGTTCCATCATTAGAACCTCATGGGTGTAGTTATGTAAAATCTTGAATCCTCTTGATAATGTTGTAGTGCCTCTCAGTGATCAATGGTCGGTCCGACGACCGCGCGACAAATTTTGGGGGACGCCTTGAAATTTGTTGAGTTGGAGTTGTATTTGATTGTTGATCAAAGAGGTGTTTAAAAAGTGACATATTTAGGATAATTGGTTTAAATCGTAACACTCTTAGTGCCAAGGTTTTGCGACGTGGTTGTTTAGTTAACAAATTCACAACAGTGGTGTCTATGCACTGGTTTGCGTACATAATGTGATGGTATTGTAAATTAAATAAAATTACCGAGGATGTGTGTTGGAGACTCGTGGCAAACAGGTATGATATTGATGCAAGACAACTGTTGATGGCACATGCTATAGAGTTATAGTGTTTTGAAATCCAGTCCTGCAAGGTGTAAACGAGCTGGTGACTCGGTAGTGTTGTTGGTTCATAGAACCTGTGCAGCGATTTAGAAGTTGGTAGTGGTAGCCTGTTGCATCGTGGTTTTATAGATGAGTAGCCTGCTTGATGTCGTTCCCCCAAGTCCTTGCTAAATGTTCCCTTGTATGTTGTGTGCTTGAGATTAAATCACAACATAATCAGTTAGACTGATGTAGTGGTTTTTGAAATAGTGTGTGTCATTATTAGTTCGTATGACTTCACAGGGCAAGAGTGCGCTTGCAATCTAGTTCCTATGTATAAATCACAACAATTGAGAATGCATATATAAGCTTGAAATTATTATGGATGAAGTGCCCGCGAATGAATATGATGAGTATATTTTACTCTCGTCCAGAAAATCTTCATAGCCTCAACCTAAAATTTCGGGGACGAAATTATTTCTTTGTTTATTGGATTTGTAACATCCCGATTCGAGCTAGACCCCTTGTGCGCATTTTTGAGTCACGCGAGTTGACTCGGGCTCGGGGTGTACTGAGGGCCAGGCTTGCACCTGAGCCGGGGAAGTGCACTCGACGAATGCGGCGAGTACCAGTTCTATTCTTTGTCCCGATGTTTGCTATATCGGGATCCGAGCCGCCTCGAAGGAATTATAGTACGTACGTTAGCTTAAATAATGTGGTCTGCGAATAGCGTATTTATCCACGTTTGTGAAATCGAGCAAACTATCTCGCAATTGACCTCGTTCAGTCTTGTTAGACTCGTAATAATTGTACGAGTTCAACGAATCTATCCGTTCGCGATTCCGACGTGTTTTGGACAGTTTTTACCGTTTAAGTCAAATTAGACCGTATACGCTCCGGGGAGCATAAAACGAGCAAATGAATTCGGAATTGATCTCGGATCATCCTGGTGGATGTGTGTCAACAAGACGCTCGAAATGAGCCCGTCAGGGGCAAATTCAGAGTTCTCAAGAGAGAGATATACGCATTTGAATATTAAGAGTCAAGTTTTAAATGATAATAATAATAATAATAATTATTATTATTATTAACTTGTATATACACATTTGCACGGGAAGCCTAGGTGAGAAAATCAGAACCCCCCCCCCCCCCCCCCCCCCCCCGCTACCGTTCTTCCTCCCAGCTACCCGACGGCGGAAGAAAACGAACCCCCTCGGTAGTTCCTTTTCCTCAGGGCTTCGGCGCAACTCCTCGCAGCTCCGACCACTTCTACTCCGGTGATCTCCTCCGCCATGGCCACGAGCTATTCTTCCAAGTCGAGCAGCTTTCTCTCCTTACGGATCCCTGGCCGGCCACCACGATGCCGCCGCGAAGGACAAGATCCGCGACTATTGAGGTGCTTTCCTACCCTCTCCCTTGGTGCTAGAATCCTAGTTACACTAGGTGAGATGAGGGCTCAAAAGAGCTTCTCATGAGAGATTAATGGAGTTTTCTCTTAGGTCACCACATGGAACTTCCGATTTAGGGCACCGCATGCCGCGAAGTTCCTTGGAATCATTTCTTCTCACCAAAAGGTGGAGATAGGATCTGATTCTGCGCATGGCCGTGGTCCATGGAGTGAGATCGATGAGGAAGATGCTAGGGTTTGCCCCTATGACAAAAGACAATTTTGATTTGGTATTTTTGGAAGAAATTGTGTTAGGGTTTGATTTTGGATGAGAAATATTTAGGGCTTTTGTGAACCATGGTTTTCTGGAGGAGGGTGGAGTTATGTTACTTCATGAAGGGTCATAATGATTTTGTATAAGTGCTAGGTGCACCCTTGTTAAGGTAAAACTGGTTACAGTCGGCTTCAAGCCCATTTATGGGCATGATCCCACTGAAATTAAGTCTCGGGCTCAACATGAAAGTTGTAGCCCTTGAAAAGAGCTTTCCAACGATAGGTTAAACGTTTTCTAGGGTGACCTGTAGCTCTCTAGATGTCCAGTCGAGTGGACTGTCCAGAGAATTAAATCAGGATTTTGTGCTCTGTTTTCTGTCCAGATTTGGGCTGTTGACTTCAATGAGGATTTTGGGTATGAAACACTAAGTTATGGTTTTTGTGGTAAACATAAAAGTTGTAGCTTTTCTTCTTAGCTTTCAAGATTGGGGTTAATCATAATTTTTGGTTGAGTAGAGCTTTCTGAATGTCTGTTTTACTGAACAATGTCATTATGTTCATGGGTTCAATAATTGGTGGAGATCTCTTAATTTATTGATCCAATGCACATAAAAATTGGTGGAGATATTCTTTATATTGTTGTGATTAGTCTTGTGAAGTTTCATAATTTTAGATGGGTATATGTTAACTGGGTATTTATGAATCTTGATGCTCTTATGTTGATATTTTAAAGTTCACCCATTTGAACATGATAAATCTTGGAAACATGATTATGCAGATTAAATCGTCTATGTTGCAAGGAATGTCGTTGAGTAATCTCGTGTCGTTTATATATTTACTCACCCTGGTTGGATTGGGGAAATTGCTAGGAGTATGATGGTGAAGATTTGATACTTCACATATGGTTAGTACCACTAGGTTGGATAGTGGAAAACATCCGGTAAAGTATTTTATCTACTACTATCGTGATGAATGCTATAGTGTGATTTTGTAATTGTGCTTGAATTATGTTGCACATTGGGAAGAATACATGTGAGGAACATAAAAATCACAGTTAAAGGTAAACGAATTGAATGCTAAACGCAATGAATCTTGTGATGATAACTACAATTAAGAAGGTGAAAGGAAGAATGTAAAGTAAAACATTTGTTAATAGTTTGAGTTTTCGTAATACTTGTGAATTGAGTATGAGGGTGGGATGAGAAGTTATGTTGGGTCTTGCACATAATTTGTAAAAAGGGGGAATATGACGTCATTCCCGCAAGTAGTCCTACAGGGTCGTATAGAATGATTGTCATAATATATGCACACCACCGCACGAGAGTTGTGACAACTCGGGATGGGTAACATCGGCTAAGCGTTCAAGAAGTGAAATGTAATAAGACTCCGCTTGGGAGTCCTTGGGTGCTTATGAGCACGGGTTGTGCATGGGGAGCACATGGGTTCCATGGCTTACACCTGGTGGTGTATGGAACCTGGTTGGAGGATTACTTTTGGTTGGGGGACCACTTGTGGAGGGTCTACGGGCTTGCTAGTCGTGACACCGACAGAAGCCGGCTGTTAGACTCTAGACCAGTTGGGTTGGACTTTTGGTGCTCACCTACCCAAGTCCCCTTCTGTGTCCTTGGAGGCTCCGCTGTGTGTTCCTAGCGTCGAGCAGTACGCAGGGGCTCCGCTGTGTGTTCTTAGCGTTGAGGCGTACATATGCCTAGGTCTGGTAGTGTTCATACCCACCTAGTTGTGGAGGAGCCCGATCCACAGTCTCCGTCTGGCCACGACGCGAGATGCCTGAGTGGATAGCTACCCTCGAAAAGTGGTAACTACGAGTCTATGTCGATATAGCAAAATGCATGGGTGAGTTCATCATATCATAATCATTGCATTGCATTCATTCTTCATAATCATAGCATTGCACCGCATCGGGTCCATCATATAAATTAGTATAGGCTCTTTTATATGATGGGTCCAAAATTGAAAACCTTAACTTATAAGTTTGTATGGGCATTCATATAAGTTAAGGTACGAGATGATACTCTGCTTACTTCTTTCTGTTACTAGTGCGAGATGATACTCTGCTTACTTCTTTCTGTTACTAGTACGAGATGATACTCTGCTTACTTCTTTCTGTTACTAGTACGAGATGATACTCTGCTTACTACTTTCTGTTACTAGTTCGAGATGATACTCTGCTTACTTCTTTCTGCTACTAGTACTTGCTTGTATTTGTACCTGTTAGTTAGAGTTATTGCAAGTACTTGGGTACTTATACAACCGACATGTATACATAACCATTCATGTCACCTGCTTTGTATATTATTGCTTATATTGCAGCTTTTCTTCCTATCCTTCCGCCCGGTGCCTTGGAGTCGCCGGGGGAGCGGATGAGAAGCCACTTAGTCTTTATGACTAACGGTTGCTACGTCCCTCTTTTTAGGAGCACATTCAGTGGTGTAGCAGCGTTCAACACAGGATGCCAATCAGGTCAGGTGTGCAGGACTGGTGACTAAGGTATCTTGGCTACCGTCAGTGTCAGAGGCGAGCGAGTGTTTTGAGATGTAGCCCTTGGGGCATTTAGCGTGATACTCTGATGACTTTGCAGGAGCTTGTGTAGCTTTTGCCTTTCTTTGTACTGTT
Source organism: Dactylorhiza incarnata (assembly GCA_033032865.1). Taxonomy (NCBI): domain Eukaryota; kingdom Viridiplantae; phylum Streptophyta; class Magnoliopsida; order Asparagales; family Orchidaceae; genus Dactylorhiza; species Dactylorhiza incarnata. The sequence continues at coordinate 4,535,446 of JAWHQI010000033.1, read as the reverse complement.
CTGGACATTATTACTTATTGTGAACCTATGTCTTTAATGCTTTCTTTTATTGATGGGTTGGCGCTGTTCAGTTGGTTTGGCCGGCAGGATAGACGTCTTGTGGGGGATGCTAGCTCGTGTGCTGGCGCTCCCGCAAGGCGGCTGTCCTGGGCATAAGACTGCCCTCGGCCGTGTCGTGTGTTCCGGGAGGGGGGTCTTACACTTCGTCTGAGAGATGAAAATTCCATCTTCAGATTGGTGCACCTGGAGTCCTAAGAAATATTTCAGCTCTCCCATACTGCTCATTTCAAACTTACCTTGCATCAAGTTAGAAAACCTTTTGCAAAGTTTGTCATCTGTAGAGCCAAAAATAATATCATCGACATAGATTTGCACAAGCAAAATCTCGCCTTTCACTTCCCTAAGAAACAATGTCTTATCTATTGTTCCTCTTGTGAATTTGTTCTCAAGATGGAACCTAGACAATGTCTCATACTAGGCTCGGGGTGCCTGTTTGAGACCATACAAAGCTTTATGTAAATAATATACATTATCAGGAAAGTTAGGATCTGCAAAACCTGGAGGCTGAGTTACATATACTTCCTCTTTAAGGTCTCCATTCAGGAAGGCTGACTTCACATCCATATGGAAAACCTTAAAGCACTTATATGCAGCATAGGCCAGAAATAATCTGATGGCTTCAAGTCTTGCTACTGGTGCAAAGGTCTGATCAAAATCAATCCCTTCTTCTTGCCTGTATCCTTGTGCAACCAGTCTTGCTTTGTTCTTTGTAATGATGCCCTTTTCATCAAGCTTGTTCCGGTAGACCCATTTGGTTCCAATCACATTTTGTCCTTTGGGTCTTGGTACTAACTCCCAAACTTTACATCTCTTGAATTGGTTGAGCTCTTCTTGCATAGCAATGATCCAAGATGGATCGGTGTTTGCTTCTTCAAACTTCTTAGGCTCAATCTGTGAAAGAAAACTTAAATGTAAAACTTCGTTAGTTGTACCTCTTCTCGTTAGAACTCTGCTTGAAGGATCTCCAATAATCTGATCAGCTGGATGATCTCTTGAATATCTGACTCCCAAGTTACTTGCATTTTCAGGAGCAACTTCAGGTTCAGCCACCTCTGGAACATCTTCTTCTTCATGAACTTCTTGTTCATCTTCAGAGTGATCTGAGATCTCTTCTGCCAACTTTGGTGCATCATCTGTGGTATTTACTCCATCTTTCATAGTGAGTTCCTTTAGCTTTTCACCTGCATCTTCAATGAGCACACTAGACGAGTTGATATGCAACAGGCTCGTCTCATCAAATACAACATGGACTGTTTCTTCTACCACCAGAGTTTTCTTATTAAAAATCCTATATGCCTTACTATGGCTACTATATCCTACGAAAATACCTTCAAAACATTTTTCACTAAACTTGGTTGTAGGATGTTTTCCATTATTAAGTACATAACATTTACTGCCAAAAATTCTAAAATATGAAATCATTGGTTTTCTGCCCTTTACAATCTCATATGGGGTCTTACGATGGTTCTTATTGATGAGTGCTCTGTTTTGCACATGGCAAGCTGTGTTGATTACTTCTGCCCAGAAGTATTCTGGAAGAGCAGAATCACTCAACACAGACCTACCAGCTTCTATGAGGGTTCTATTCTTTCTCCCGGCTACTCCATTTTGTTGTGGAGTACGTGGAGAGGAAAACTCATGGGAGATACCTTGACTTTCACAAAACTCTGTCATGGCCCCAGACTGAAATTATGTTCCATGGTCACTTCTGATTTTGACCACTGAACAGTCAAGTTCATTCTGAATAAGCTTGACAAATGTAGTGAATATGCCAAAGGTTTCTGACTTAAGTTTTAGAAAGAACACCCATGCAAACCGGGAATAGTCATCAACAATAACCAAGGTGTAAGCTTTCCCACCTAAGCTTCTAACTGACATTGGACCAAATAAATCCATATGCAGCAGATGAAGGCATCTGGTAGAATTATTGCCAATTATGCTCTTAAAGCTAGCCTTTGTTTGCTTACCCATTTGGCAAGCATGGCAAGGGCTTTCTTTAATGCATTTAACTTTGGGGGCATCCCTTACCAAGTTGTGAGAAAATAACATTGATATAGTTTTGAAATTAATATGTGGTAGTCTCTTGTGCCATTGGTCACAAAGAGATGCACTATCATTGGCAACAAAACACACTGGGGTAGAAGACTGTAAACATATAAAATCCAAACAGTATATACCACTACTCCTAGAGCCTGTTAAAATAGTTTCCGCAGAGACGGACATCTTTATCAGGCATCTATCTCTAAAGAACTCAACGGTGTAGCCTTTGTCACACAGTTGGCTTATGCTAATCAGATTGTATTTCAATCCTTTCACATGAGCTACACGTGTGAAAACGACTGAGCCGTTGGTTATTGAACCATAGCCTATAATAATACCTCGTTCAGATCCGCCAAACTTTACTTTAGGCCCGTTCTCAACTGGAACATAATCCTGAAGTAATCTTCTTCTCCCGGTCATATGCCGAGAGCAACCACTGTCCAAATACCAGATAGGAATTTCATTGGCCTTTGGACATTCCTGCAAACATGATCAATACCCCTTAGGGGCCCAAACATTTTTGGGCCCTTGGTTCCTTGTTAGTGGAACACCACTTGGAACATTAACTTTGCAAGTAGTCGGTCTTGCACTGTTAACTCGTGGAGTTCTTGGCATAGTATGATTGAACCAACAATCTATGGCAAAATGACCAATTTTGCCACAACACCAGCATTCAAATCTATTGTATCTCCTCTTTGTGTTCTGCTGAGCCTTTTGAACGGGTGGCTTTGCAGGAGGAGCAACCTTGGAGGTAGAAGCCTCGTTGGTGCAACATACACAATTCTTAGGCACAATAGGCTTGACCTGCGGTGCCTTCTTAGCATTTGATCCATGTACGAATGGTCCATGATGCTTCAATTGAACTTCCTCATAAGGAGCCTTGAGGGAGCTAGAACCAAAGTTTCTGGGTCTGGTCCACACTGAGTTCACCTTGGCAGGCTCAACATGGGTCGGTCTGCTGAAGTGACCATAAATGCTCTCAAAATCATAGGTGTTCGTAGGAAAAATCACCTTCTTGAAAGTTGGAGCACATTGTGGACCCTTACCCTTTGCTTTAGCAGCTCTTCTTTTGGCTGACTTACTTAGGCTCTTTTCAGCAACATGGCCCAAACCACTAATACCAGAACCAGCAGTGAAAGTGTCTATGATAGGCAAAACTTTCTTGGGCTTAGAGAAGTTCATTGTGATCTTCTTTCAGCCTCAAGCTGTTTCATCAAATCATTGATAATTTCACTCTTCTGAATGCCTGCTGAAGTGGCCTCCGAGAGTGCAATCTTCAAGGATAAGATTTCTTTCCTGAGTAGGTTAGATTCTTCAATCTCCTTTCTCAGGTTTGATTCTATCCTTTAGGGATTGAATCTCTATTGATTGAGTTTTAACAAGCTTTCGACACTTATTAAACCCCTTCAACATTTCCTCATACTTAGCAGTCAACTCAGAATCCTCTTCCGAATAGTAGTTTTCATTAGCATCAGATGTCGTTTCTGAACATGAAAGAGGTGTAGAAGATAATACCTGACCGGTGAAAGGAACAATATCTTTGTCATCATCTGACATGGCCATTAGACTGTAGAAGCAGTCTTTTGTGAGACCTTTTCCTCTATTTTGACCAAATTGGTCTTCTGTATCAGGTTGAGCCATTAGTCCAAAGAATGCCTCTTCATCTGAGTTAGACTCATTTGTGTCACTGTCACTCAGAGTCTTGGACTTCTTGGCAACAAAACACTTCTCCTCTTTCTTCTTTCCTTTGAAGGACTTCTTTTCTTCTTTTCTTGAAGATTCCTTCTTCTTGTGTGGGCAATCAGCTATCATGTGCCCTGACTTTTTACAACAATATCAAACGGGTTCAGTATAATCGTGTTTGTTCGGTTTAGAACCATACCTGTCGTTTCTGTCACGGTGTGATCTCCTGTGATCTCTTGAGGAAGATGAGCCTTTTCTCATTTGTCTCCTCTTGCTAAGCAACTTTTTGAATTGCTTGGAGAGGAGGGAAAATTCTCCTTCAGATAGTTCTGATTCTTCATAAGTGTTTTCTGCTTTATCCTCAGAAGACTCATCCCTCACAGGGGACAGAGCCTTGCTTCTCCGGGAGCTTTCAGCCTTTAGAGCAATGGTATTCTCCTTGCCAGAGCTCCCACTGCTTTCCTCTTCTGACTTCCTGATATTCAACTTCAGCTCATGGGAAAGCAGCTTCCCATACAGAATCTGTGGCTCCGTAGTAGCCAACTTATCATATTCTCTGATAGCTATCACCTTGGGGTCCCATTCCTCAGACAAGGATCTAAGGAATTTATCGTTTAGTTCACCCATGGTGAATTCCCTCCCATAGTTTCTCAAACCATTTACAATCTTGAAGAATTTCTCGTAGGTGTCAGAAATTGTGTCTTTGCCTTGCTGCTTGAAGGCTTCATATTCTTGGTTCAGCAAAGACTTCCTGTCGTCTCGAACTTCTTCAGTACCTTCCATCAGAACCACAATAGAATCCCACATCTCTTTTGCAGACTTGCAGTGAATCATATTTTGTAGCATTGAATCATCAACTGCACCTGCTATGATGTGCTTTGCTTTCTTGTCCAGAGTGACAAGTGCAATTTCGTCCTTTGTCATATCCATTAGTTTCTTTGTCACCTTTTTGGTGGGATCAATGGTAGAAGCAACCGTAGGAATGACGGGACCTTCCTTAACTATCTGGGAGATTCGGGGATCATTTGCTTCCATGTAGAAGATAACTCTTTCTTTCCACATTGGGAAGTTCTCCTTAGTGCAAACTGGGAGCTTGGAGGAAAACCTTTCCATGCCTCTGTCCATAGATAGAGATCTTGACAACGTAGAAGGATCTTTAATCTAGGTGTTAACCTCTTAAAGATAACCTACCTCTGATACCAATTGAAAGAAATCGTTGTCTACCTAAATCACCTAGAGGGGGGTGAATAGGTGATCTCTACTGCGATTGCGGAATAAAATTTTTTGCACAAACACAACAAAAAAAATCACAGCACAGAGACACAAGATTTATAGAGGTTCCCCAAGGGTGGGTACTCCTCTCTCCCGCTCCGCCTATCTAGCACTTCGGGCTAGCGTCGGCAACTTCACCAAAACTCGGATTTATCAACAAATCCTACACTCGGAGACAACGGCTCCTACAAACTCGGAGAACAACCTCTCCTACAAACTCAGAGTAAACAACTCCTACAACTCGGAGTAAACAACTCCTACAAAATAACTCGGAGTAAAAACTCCTACAGAAATTAAATAAAGTTTGAAACGAAACTTCTCTTGAATCTCAATAGAGATTACTTCAGATCTGGAAATACTGAATCTTCTTCTTCCTTTAGAGTGGAAGCTTGGATCTTCAAGGATTAGGAAGAATGAAGAATCGGCAAACCTGATCTGAGTAGGCCCTTTGATTAAATCAAAAAGATCTTCAATATTGAGAGCAGCACTTGATCAAAGGCCTTCTTATCTGAGAAATCTTTAGCAACACTGAAGAACGAAACTTGAGAGGCGCAGAAGTTAGATCTCAGAAAACTTGTTCAGCACGAGAGAGAAAGAAAAACGGTTGCTTCCTTTTCAATCGGGTTTTCTCTTTTCTTCTAATTGGTTTGCCCTAAAAATAAAGGATTATTTATAGGAGACCTCCAACGGCTCGGGCGACAAACAAGGAGGGATCACCACGTGTACTGAAAATGGCAGCTAACCCTAAATTTCAAAAATGAAACATAAATTTGAAATCCGTCTGTCCGTCATTCATCGAGACTTCACGTGAACATTCGACGAATTGACTTGGCCATTGAAAAATACTGATCAAAGCTCGAAAACTGTCTTCTGTTTTCATTCATCGGAATTCGTCGGGAGTTCTCGAGAACATTCGACGAATTGACTTAGCCGCACCATTTCCTTCACAAGTCTGCCTTTTTGACTTCTGTCTGCGTTCGTCGATATTCGTCGGGAGTTCATGAGAACATTCGACGAATAGACTTAGCCGCAGAAATTTCTTCTTTAAACTGGAAATTTGGCTTCTGTCTGGATTCGTCGAGATTCATCGGAACTTCACGAGACTTCTCGACGAATTGACTTAGCAAAAAAAATTTCTTTTCTCCTGAAAACCTGCTCCACTCCTCAAACTTGAAAGCCTTCAGTTATGAGTATATGAAGTACACCCCAATAGAGAGATTACACATGGACCAACACTTTGTTCTACATAATGAGGGATTACATTTTCTAGAACTTTGTTTGGTGATCCATTGCAACCTGACTTTAGTGTGCACTTAGCATTAAGACCTGTCATAACACATCTAAACAGAAATCATCAAATACATACTCAATTCAATTTAGTTCACTAGGGGACATCTTCAAATCCAGGTAATTGTGGATACAATACCCAACAGTAATCTAGCATTGGTTTGCACTTAGCAATTAAAGTCCTGCAATAATATAACTAAAATTCAACATCAAATACAAATTCAATTCATCTTAGTTCAAGGGGGACTTCTTCAAATCAAGGTTATTATGGATACAATACCCAACAATCTTCCCCTTTTTGAAGAAGTCAGAACCCTATGTACTAAGTTGAATTGCTCAGAGAATAATCATAATCATATATACAGAAAAATGACATAGTGAATTTTAAATTAAAGACTAGATCATCAAAATATTAAAGTCTATATAAATGTTCTTCGGGGCATTCATAATTCACGCAACATTTCACTGAGACATCTTAGACATCTGCATTTTGCTCTTCTCTAACTGTCTGTCAAGATAAGCATAAGGCTTGGGATAATATCTGGGAGGAGGAGGTGCATCATCTGAGCTTCCATTGTTCCTGAAGTGAATCCTCCTCTTCACATTTGACAATTCATGCTTTTCCCATTCATCTCTACTGTAATAATCATTGCGGTTCTCATTTCCAATATCTACCAATGTGAAAGTATCCAAAATAATGCCTTTGGAGATAGGACTCCAAACTTCAGCTCTGCTCTAATTATGATCTGATTTGCTGGCTGAGGGACCTTCCCCGCATCTTCTTCTTTTCAAAGGAGTCCTAGAGGATTCTCCAAGAAATTCTTCCTCTGCAGGATCCGACCAAACTTGAGGATATTGCTCTGGAGGAGCATACTGTCCTGCTTCAAAAAGATGAGGTTGTCACGTGCCCTCAACAGGTGGATCTGGCACTGTCCCTATTAACTCTTCATGAAGACACTTAAAATTCTAATAATTAAAAACATTTGCCTCATGTATTTTGCTTTTCATCTCATGGCTTAGCTCTTCCATTTGGGCTTGTAACTTTATCTTCCCCTTTCTGACTTCTTCAGTTAGGGAAGAGACAATATTATCTCCATACTTAGCCATTTGCTCATCAATATAATGCATGCTTGAATCATGAGAATGAATCAAGGTATCATTTTTCAGTTGAAAGATCAGCTACTGTCATAAACATGATGAATACCCTGCCTAGTAAGATTCACAGCTTAGTCACCTTGATTTAACCACTCATCCTTCTCTACTTTGAAGTTGCCCATGGTATGTTTCATTTCAGCTAAACCATTATTCAAATAAGTCTCTACTTCCTTAACTTTGTCAAACACTTGCTTCATGGAGAAGTCAAAGTGCTCTTTCTGCATGATGAGCATAACTTCTATAGACTTTAACAGTGAACTATCAGAATGAGGAATAGACATATTTTGAGATCTGGGGGCTCCAAAACTTCTAGCATCTGAAGAAAAATGACTAGAGTGACCTCCCCCTGGAGATGAGTGATCCTTGACCAAAAGATGGTCCTGAACAGGATGAAACTTCTCAGTCACTCTGAGATCCTCAAAAGACATTACCTCATCTTCTCTTACTTCCTTAGAGGCAAAATCAATGAGGTCCTCTTGGGGAGAGTGAACTGATTCCCCTCCCCCCTCAGCCTCTGTAACAACTTCTTTCACCGTATGAACTTTCTCAATCACTAGGACTCCATCAGATATAGATCTTTTCTCACCAAAAACTTGAGCACTTGGGACTTCATCTGCAATTTCATTATCATCACATGTTTCCAAGCTTCAGGTACTATAGTGTAAATAACATGTGGTACTTGGGACTGAACTCTAGGTGGATTTTGCTGAGCTTCAGAGTCTTGCACATTAAGATTCTCCCCCTCAACAACTGCATTAGAATTCCTGGGAGTATCATGGGTTGAAGACTGAATTCTTGGTTCATTTTCAAATTCTTCCTCTTCTTCATCATCCCTCCTATCACCTTGCCTTGGTATTCTCCTCTCCCACCTACTGATGATTGAAGAGTCTATCTTCTTGAGATGATGTATGGGCATGCCAGAGGACATATCAAATTGGTTCCTGTCAAACTAATTCAAATACAAGGTGAGAATTCTCCCCAAATTAGGTGTCATGAGACTTGCTTTGATTCTGTCAAACAAAACCATTCCCCAATTAATTTTCTTTTTGTAGATTACAACTGTCAAAAGCTTGAACATGTCACTTGAAACATAATTATGAGACCCAGTCTTGCATAATAGAACCTTTAAAATGATATCAATCAATAATTTGCCTTCTTCATTCATTCCCTTTCGTCGAATTGAAGTAGAGCCTCTTGCTAAGTCATAGAAGGATAAAACCCTGTTATAATCTCTATCTTCCAGACATCTTCATCAATCACGGGTAGGCGCAGAAATTTGTTGAGAAGACTTGGCTTCAATCAAACCACACTGTTCCCAACATTACTCTTGATCACTGTACCTTCACGATGAAGTTGTGCATTTTTGTAGAACTCCAAAACTTCCTTGTCCAAAACTCGACATTGGTGCTCCAAGAAAAACGACAGACCGACGACTTCTAGCTTGAGGATAATATTCTTGAATTCGTCTGAAGCACTTATGAAACCTGTGCGAACAAGCTCCCCACCTACCTACAAATTACCAGAACTTCTACGCGCCATGGAGGTCAAGAAGATGAATCGACGGGAGGAAGAGAGAGTTCGCCGACTAGACTTCTATAAGGTCTCGATGAAATGGAGTGATTTCTCATGGAGCCCATATTCTATTTTATATAGTATTAAAATTTTGAAGAAATAGAGGCGTGTACCTTATTAGAGAAATGACTCTTGGGATCCAATATAATAATCAGAAAAGATTTCTGAGTGAAGAAAATTCGTCGAAATGATATGGAATATCACGGCTAATTCGTCGAAATGATTCGACTAAATAAGTTAATTCATCGAAATGACTCAGAAGACTTGTCTGATTCGTCTAAATAATTTGAGAAGACTCGATGAATTCGTCGAAATGACACGAGTAATTTCAACTGACTTCCTTAAGTGCTTGAGAAGTCTGAATTTCTGTACTTGGGCAGATTTCCCGAGCTTTTCATGACTACTTGTTAAGCATACCAAGTTCCATTTTGAAGAAAGTGAACTTGACCTCATTCAGTGGCTTCGTGAAAATATCTACACCTTGCTTATCCGTCGGGAAATAACTAAGATTAATGTCCTTGTTCTCCACATGCTCCCGGAAGAAATGATAGTGTAGCTCTATGTGCTTTGTCCAGCTGTGAGAGACTGGATTATTTGCAATTGCTATGGCACTGGATGAGTCGCAAAACATTGGAATCTTCTTCATCTTCAAGTTATAATCTTCTAATTAATTCTTGATTCATTAAAGTTGTGCATAACGAGTGCTTGCAGAGATATATTCTGATTTAGCAGTTGAGATTGCTACACAATTCTTCTTCTTACTGCTCCATGAAATAAGCTTCCTTCCAAGGAATTGGCAAGTGCTGGAAGTGCTTTTCCTATCATCCCAGCTTCCTGCAAAATCAACATCTGAAAATCCAATTAGTTCAAAGTCATTACTTCTTGGGTACCATAAGTCAAGTTTCGGTGTGCCTTTAAGGTACTCAAAATCCTCTTTGCAAAGACATAATGGGATTTCTTAGAGTTCACATGCAATCCAACACATACACATGTTAAAAACATTATGTCTGGCCTACTGCAGTAAGGTTGAGCAAGGATCCAATTATGCTTCTGTACTTGGTTTCATCAAAAGGTTTTCCTTTCTCATCCTTGTCCAGAGTCATACTTGAACCCATTGGAGTCCTTATAGAGGTTGCATTCTCCGATCCAAATTTCTTATTTAACTCATTGGTGAACTTCATCTGCTAGATCAAAATTCCATCTTCAGATTATTTTACTTGAAGTCCTAAGAAATACTTCAGCTTACCCATACTGCTTATTTCAAATTTTCCTTGCATCAAGTTAGAGAACTTTTTGCAGAGGTGATCATTTATAGATCCAAAGATAATATCATCGACATAAATTTGCACTTACAGAATTTTGCCTTTTACTTCTCTAAGACATAATGTCTTATCTATCTTTCCTTTTGTGAACTTGTTCTCAAGAAGAAAGCTAGAGAGCATCTCATACCAGTCTCGGGGAGCCTGTTTCAGACCATATAAATGCTTTGCGCAAAAAGTAAACATAGTCAAGGAAAGATGTATCAACAAAACCTGGGGGTTATTCGACGTATACTTCTTCCTTTAAATTACCATTAAGGAAGGTTGACTTCACATTCATTTGATAGACTTTAAACCCATTGTGAGCAGCATACGCTAGGAACAACCTGATTGCTTCGAGTCTGGCCACTAGAGAAAATATCTGATCGAAGTCGATCCCTTCTTCTTGTCGGTAACCTTTAGATACAAGCCTGCACTTGTTCTTAGTGATTACTCCATTTTCGTCTAGCTTGTTTTTGAAGACCCATTTCATCCCTATCACATTCTGACCTTTGAGCCTTGGTACTAGCTTCCAAATTTTTTACCTTTTAAATTGATTGAGTTCCTCTTCCATAGCAATGATCCATGAAGCATCTTGGTTTGCCTCTTCAAATTTCTTTGGCTCAATCTGTGCAAGAAAACTTAAGTGCAATACTTTGTTAATTGTACATCTTCTTGTTCTAACTCCATCATGAGGATCTCCAATGATCTGATCAACGGGGTGATCTCTTGAGTGTCTGATCACTATATTTCTTGCAGTCTCTGTGCCACCAGGAGGTTCTTCTACTTCTGGTGCACTTTCTTCCTCTTGAAGTTCTTTTTCTTCAAACAAGGTTTGAGAGCTCACTTTGATTGACCTTGGGGCATCGTCTTCAGCTGCTTCTTCTAGGTTGAGCTCTTTTAATTTTGCACTTGTATCTTCAACAAATACACTATGTTGGAACAACCCTATTACTGATTTGGGCTAGGATCACTATCTGCTGACTAGGATCAAGTTGACCCCAATGTATAGTCAATGGGTCAAGAGTTTAGGCTGCTAGAACTCAAGAAAATCATTCAAGTTATGCGTTCAACGAACTCAATACTGGGTTCGACAAATGGCTTGCTCTCTGGGTTCGATGAACGGCATGCTCTCTGCGTTCGACGAACGGCCTGCTCCTGCGTTCGACGAACTCGCTATCTCAGCGGATCAGTTCAGTGGTCGACGAAATTATCCAGGCTCAACGGTCGACAAAATATTCAGTTCGACGAACTCCAGCCTGCGTTCAACGAACTCCAGCCTGCGTTCGACGAATCTTTATCAGATGCTCAGATCGACGAAAGATCTTCTCAGCTCTACTAATTCAACTCTTCCAGAGCAAAGTTAAATTGAGGTCGACGAACTCAACATTGAGATTGACGAAAATCTTGAGATCGACGAACAGACTTATTCTCAGCGGTCGATGAAATTTGCTCAGTTCAGCGGTCGACGATTTTATTCAGCGGTTCAGCGGTCGACGAATCCTTCCGTTCGACGAACTCAGTCTGCGTTCGACGAATATCTTTAGATCGACGAACACTGCTCTGAGATCGACGAAATTTGTTGAGATCGACGAAAATTTCTCTACAACAGATTTATTTCAGACAGATTATATTATTCATTCTCTGAACTCAGATCTCTTCAGCAACGGATCTATATTCCAGATAAGTAAGGATAATATATTTTCTTTATTATATTCCTTTCCATCTCTTCCTAAGAGAAAATAGTCGTTGACATTTAATGAAAAAGGAACATTTCATGGAAAAGGAATTAAGTATTCTGCAGAATCTAAATGGTTACCTTTGCAGTCCCAAAAAGGATTTATTATAGATTATTCTATTCCTTAATTCAAGGGATTTGAATTTCAAATCAGATCAGATATTGAAAAAGAAAAAGGAAGAAGATATACATTATTACCTCCATAGTTTCACGACAGATTTACAGTACAGAACATATCAAGAATAACTGTACAGAGAAAAAGAAAGAAGAAGGTTACAGGAAGAGAAGAAACATAAGAAAGCATTCACAGATCTTCTTCTTCCTCAATAGCAGCACTCATTCACTGTGAACATCATCAACTCTACTCTCTCAGTCATCTGCTGCAAGATCAGATCTTCAAAAGAGCAACAAAAAATCTGAAGAACTTATTCTTCCAGATTAATCAGCTACAGGAAGATTATTTGATTCAAGAGAAAGCTCCAGCCAATCAACTGTCAAACAATTTCATATCAGACAGAGGAGCTTTACAATATCAACATCCACTAGAGTCTTCTCTCAGCATATTGTCAGAGAAGAACTTCATAACCCCTTTCTATCTCCGCTTGTACAGGGTTATAACTCCCTTCAAAAGTTAACCCATTGGTGGCAGGGCACCTGATCAAAAACCTGTGGTTTGGTTAGAGCACCTGATCAAAAGCTCCTTGGTGTGTGGACACCTGATCAAAACCCCCTTGGTGATAGGGCACCTGATCAAAAACCTAGTGGATCCTACCAAGTGTGGTAGAAGAGTAGACGTACCCAGGTTTATTGGGGAACTACTATAAAAATCCTTGTGTCTCTGTGCTTGTGATTTTCTGTGTTGCTGTGCTGTGTGCCTTCTTTGTGTTTGTTTTTATTACTCACTCAATATACATATATATATATATATATATGTATATCACTAATTTAATTCCGCTATAAAATTAAGGGAAAAGTTTTAATACTCTATTCACCCCCCCCCCCCCTCTAGAGTAATATTAAGATCTAAACTCTCCTTCAATTGGTATCAAAGCAAAGCTGATTATATCAATCACTTTCAACTGATATCAATTGCACTTTCAATTGGTATCAGAGGGTAGTTGATTTTTATTTACAGGCTAACACCTGAATCATAAAGATCAATTAGATCTTAATTTATTTTAGAGTTTTATTTTCTTAAAAACTCATGGCACAAAACAAAGAATATTTTAGCACAAGACCTCCTATGTGCAATCTAAGTATGTTTGCACTATGGAAAGCAAGGATTAGATTATATATGAATGCTATTGATGAAGATATTTTCAATGTCATTTTGACAGGACCTTCAATTTCATCAACATCAACAGATGCTCAAAAGATGTTGAAAAGTGCTGATGCGAAGGCCATGAACATATTGGCACAAGCAATGTCAAATGACATTTATCAAAGAGTTGCTAATTGCACTTCAGCAAGAGGCATCTGGAACTCCCTAACAAGAATGGTAGATGAACCTTCTTCCACTTTCTGTATTTATGATACAGAACCATCATCTAGTCAAAGTGAAGAAGAAGAAGAAAAACAAAAAGCTATAGCATTCTGCATGATGGCCATATATGGGTCAAACCACAACTCAGATGCAGAATGTGAATCTGATGAAAATGAGAGTTCTGCAAAAGAGTCAGAGTCATCATCCAGTTCATCTGAAGATGAAAATAATGCAAATGACAAAGATCAGTGCTTGATGGCTATATATGACTCATACAATGATTCAGATCATGCATCTTCATCCAGCTCCAGTGATGATGAAGATGGTGCAGATGAATGAACCTTCTGCATGATGGCTATCAATGCCCTAGAAAACAATTCTGAAGAATCAGAATATGAAAATGATGCAGATCAGGTAATATATAACCCTAATTTTAATTCCACTGATTTCAAAGATGATTTTAAAATTCCCTGCTTAGATTTAATTGAATCTGAGAAAGAAATCACATCTCTCAGAAAAGAGTTAACAGAAATAACATGTTTAACTTCTGAAAATAATAAATTTAAAGAAGATTTAAAAATATCAGAACAAATTTCCTTGAAAAATAATTCAACTAAAGCTGAAATTTTTGAACAAACTCTTAATGAAAGAAATATCAAATTAATGAATATCACAAACACTAAAAATGCCAGATTAAATGACAACAAACATAGCTTAGAATTTTCAACTAATATGTCTCATATTCAAAAGAAAAATAGTCCAACTACACTATAAAATTTGTCTATAATAAGGAAAAAGAAGTAGCAGAAGATTTAGTAAAAATCACTGATATTTTGTGTGTTCAACAAAATTCGTCGAACAGAGATCGACGAAATCAAATGGCTTCATCGAACGTAGATCGACGAAAGCTGAACATAGAAATAAAACATTATCTTCTTATAATCAGAGCTCAACGAATCAAATTTCAACAATATTCGTCGAACCAAGATCGATGAAATCAAATGACTTCGTCGAACGTAGATCGACGAAAGTCGAACACAAAAATTAAACATAATTTTCATGTTAACACAGCTCAACAAATCAGAGTTCAACAAACTCTGAACACAGAGAATAAATATAACTGTTCATTAATCAGAGATCAACGAAATCACTGCACTTTGTCAACCCAAGATCGACAAAATCAGAATAGTTTATCAAACATATATCTTAATGATTATCAAGAAAAATTTAAATTAATATCAAACATATATCTTAATGATTATCAAGAAAAATTTAAATTAGTATCAAACATATATTTTAATGATCATAAAAGAAAACTTTCAATTAGTATCAGAAATCATATTTTAAAGATTTTAATTGGTATCAGAAATCAAATTTTCAATTGGTAAAAAAAAATTCAATTGGTAAAACACTTAACAGATAAGGCCAATATAATTAACTAAGGCAATACTTAAACCTATTGAAAATCTTTTAACTCCAATTGTAATCAAACAAAAAGTTATAGGATTCAATTGAATTTTCTATCTTAAAAACAAAGTTAGATAACTTCATGTTCCTACAGACTTTCTCAGGATCATCAAGATTTGAGTATTCTACTCTAGTTGCATTAATCATAAATAATCATGGCACTGAGTTTTGAATCTCTTCTGATAAGAGAATTCAGTAAGAAGGAAGGTATCATCCAATGTATCTTTGAGAAGATAAGAATTCCTTAGAATCCATTGAAAGCTGTATCAATTCATTATATTAATAGAATCTTATTTTAAGCAAAATCTAGGATATTTTCCTTCTAATAAAGCATATAGGATTTATAACAAATCTACCCTTAAAATAGAAGAGTCCATGCATTGTTGAAACTAACCTATCAAATAAGGAGAGGAACACCACCTCTACCAGAGACATTTTGCAGGTGTCAAGCTCACTTTCAATTAGTATTCGATTGGTATCAAACTATCAGAGACCTCAACTGATATTAGAGGGCTTTCAACTGGGATCAAACTATCAGTTGCAGAAATAAAAGAAAGGGCTTACACTCTCAAGACAGAGAATGCAAATGAAATTTCAAGTTCAATATCAGAAAACTAGAACTTTCTATTGGTATCAAAATCAAAGCTTATCTTTCAATTGGTGTCAGAATCAAACTCCCGGTAGCAGTAATAAAGGAATGGGAACAATAACAATATAAAGATTGCATCCTTCCCTACCTCCATCAAATGTCCCTTCTTCAAGGGGCCGAGCTTCAGGCCTTCTTGAAACTAGGCAGGGGGAGAGGTTCTATGAAGAAGCTCCATATGATGCAGTGTTTTGCTCAGGGGGAGTTGTTCTATGAATCAGGAAGGGGGAGAAGCTGAAGAAACTCCTTTATGATAGGGGAAGTTGTCTTATCAAGAGGAAATGCTGTATGAAGAAACATGTTTTCAGTTCTTGAAATACATAACAGCAGTTTGCATATATCAAGGGAAGATGTTACAATTTCAGTTAAGACAGATTCAAATTCAGAATTCAGCAATATAAAGCTTTTCAAATCAACAATTTCAGAAAGCTGAAATATAGAAGATGATAAAGTTGTTCAAATCAACAAATTCAGAAAGCTGAAATATAACAGATACAGTTCAGACAATATCAGAGTTCAGAATTGAGAAATGTCAGAATTCAGAGAAAGACAAAGAGAAAGATCAAAGGTTCTTTTTATTAGTTTTATTTTCAATGTTTCAGAACTCAGAGTATTATTTATTTTATATCTGATGAACTATTTAAAATTTATCAGATATATATTTGCTCTGTTGTTTTGTTTGTTTTAATTTTTGTCAAATAGTGTCCTAACCCAAATAGGGGGAGATTGTTGAAACAACCCTATTACTGATTTGGGCTAGGATCACTATCTGCTGACTAGGATCAACTTGACCCCAATGTATAATCAATGGGTCAAGAGTTTAGGCTGTTAGAACTCAAGAAAATCATTCAAGTTCTGCGTTCGATGAACTCCATACTGGGTTCGACGAACGGCTTGCTCTCTGGGTTCGACGAACGACATGCTCTCTGCGTTCGACGAACGACCTGCTCCTACGTTCGACGAACTCGTTATCTCAGCGTCTCAGCGGATCAGTTCGGTGGTCGACGAAATTATCCAGGCTCAGCATTCGACGAAATATTCAGTTCGACGAACTCCAGCCTACGTTCGACGAATCTTTATCAGATGCTCAGATCGACGAAAGATCTTCTCAGCTCTACTAATTCAACTCTTCCAGAGCAAAGTTAAATTGAGGTCGACGAACTCAACATTGAGATTGACGAAAATCTTGAGATCGACGAACAGACTTGTTCTCAGCGGTTGACGAAATTTGCTCAGTTCAGCGGTCGACGATTTTATTCAGCGGTTCAGCTGTCGACGAATCCTTCCGTTCGACGAACTCAGTCTACGTTCGACGAATATCTTCAGATCGATGAACATAGCTCTGATATCGACGAAATTTGTTGAGATCGACGAAAATTTCTCTACAGCAGATTTATTTCAAAAAGATTATATTATTCATTCTCTGAACTCAGATCTCTTCAGTAATGGATCTATATTCCAGATAAGTAAGGATAATATATTTCCTTTATTATATTCCTTTCCATC
This sequence comes from Dactylorhiza incarnata, assembly GCA_033032865.1. Lineage (NCBI taxonomy): Eukaryota > Viridiplantae > Streptophyta > Magnoliopsida > Asparagales > Orchidaceae > Dactylorhiza > Dactylorhiza incarnata. The sequence goes on along the minus strand of JAWHQI010000033.1, from coordinate 4,518,239 downwards.
TCTTCCCGAGAGAAAATAGCCGTTGACATTTAATGAAAAAGGAACATTTCACGGAAAAGGAATTAAATATTCTGCAATATCTAAATGGTTACCTTTGCAGTCCCAAAAAGGATTTATTACAGATTATTTTATTCCTTAATTCAAGGGATTTGAGTTTCAAATCAGATCAGATATTGAAAAAGAAAAAGGAAGAAGATATACATTATTACCTCCATAGTTTCACGACAGATTTACAGTATAGAACATATCAAGAATAACTGTACAGAGAAAAAGAAAGAAGAAGGTTACAGGAAGAGAAGAAACATAAGAAAGCATTCACAGATCTTCTTCTTCCTCAATAGCAGCACTCATTCACTGAGAACATCATCAACTCTAATCTCTCAGTCATCTGTTGCAATATCAGATCTTCAAAAGAGCAACAAAAAATCTGAAGAACTTATTCTTCCAGATTAATCAGCTATAGGAAGATTATTTGATTCAAGAGAAAGCTCCAGCCAATCAACTGTCAAATAATTTCATATCAGACAGAGGAGCTTTACAATATCAACATCCACTAGAGTCTTCTCTCAGCATATTGACAGAGAAGAACTTCATAACCCCTTTCTATCCCCTCTTAAACAGATTTATAACTCCCTTCAAAAGTTAACCCATTGGTGGCAGGGCACTTGATCAGAAACCTGTGGTTTGGTTAGAGCACCTGATCAAAAGCTCCGTGGTGTGTGGACACCTGATCAAAAACCCCTTGGTGATAGGGCACCTGATTAAAAACCTAGTGGATCCTACCAGGTGTGGTGAAGAGTAGACGTACCCAGGTTTATTGGGGAACTACTATAAAAATCCTTGTGTCTATGTGCTTGTGATTTTCTGTGTTGCTGTGTTGTGTGCCTTCTTTGTGTTTGTTTTTATTACTCACTCAATATACACATATATATCACTAATTTAATTCCGCTATAAAATTAAGGGAAAAGTTTTACTACTATATTCACCCCCTCTAGAGTAATATTAAGATCTAAACTCTCCTTCAGTTGGTATCAAAGCAAAGTTGATTATATCAATCACTTTCAACTGATATCAATTGCACTTTCACACTCAACGAGATTATATGAAGCCTACTCATCTCATCAAATACAACATTATTGGTTTCTTCTACAACCAAGGTTTTCTTATTAAAAATCCTATGTGCCTTACTATGGCTACTATATCATATGAAAATACCTTCAATTTTTTTTACTTAACTTAGTTTTGTAATAGTTCTCATTATTAAGTACAAAGCACTTGCTGCCAAAGATTCTAAAATAAGACACTGTTGGTTTCCTGCCCTTTAGAAGTTCATATGGTGTCCTACAATGATTCTTGTTGATTAGTGCTCTGTTTTGCACGTGGCAGACATTATTGATAACTTCAGCCCAGAAGTACTCTCGTAGTGAAGAGTCATTCAACATTGTTCTGCAACCCTCAATGAGTGTTCTATTCTTTCTCTCGACAACTCCATTTTGCCGTGGAGTACGAGTAAAGGAAAACTCATGAAAGATACCTAGATTTTCACAGAACTCTGTCATGGAGCCAGACTTGAATTCTGTTCCATGCTCACTTCTGATTTTGACCACAGAGCAGTTAAGTTCATTCTGTATCTGTTGGAACAACCCTATTTCTGATTTGGGCTAGGATCACTATATGTTGACTAAGGACAAAGTTGACCCCCAATGTATAGTTTATGGGTCAAGAGTTTTGGCTGTTAGAACTAGAGAATTCATTCAGATTCTGCGTTCGACAAACTCCACACTGCGTTCGACGAACGACTAGCTGCGTTCGACGAACGACAAGCTCTCCGCGTTCGACGAACGGCAAGCTCTCTGTGTTCGACGAACGACAAGCACTCTGCGTTCAACGAAGGGCATGTTCTCTGCGTTCGACGAACGGCTATCTGCGTTCGACGAACGACGCTCCGCGGTCAACGAAAGATGTTCATTCTGCGCTCGACGATCCAGCCCGGCTCAGTGCTCGATGAGCCCGTCTCAGCGGTCGGAGAATTTGTCTAAGCTCAGCGCTCGACGCTTTTACTCAAGCTCAGCGCTCGACGCTTTTACTCAAGCTCAGCGGTCGACGCTTTTACTCAAGCTCAGCGGTCGACGAATTTATCCAGGCTCAGCGGTCGACGAATACTTCCGTTCGACGAACTCCAGTCTGCGTTCGACGAACACATTCAGATCGACGAAAGTTCTCACAGATCGACAAAATTAATTATTCCAGCAAGATTCAATTGAGGTCGACGAAGTAAATGTTGTGTTCGATGAAAATCTTGAGGGCGACGAATTTACGTTCGACGAATTTTACTCAGATCGAAGAATTATTATTTAAGTTCAGAAATTTCAGAAAGATTATATCTATTTCATTCTCTGAACTCAGATCGACGACAGCAACGGCTCTTTCTATCAGTTCAAGTAAGGAAAATATATTTCCTTTTATTATTCCAAGATTATAGCCGTTGACATCCAGCAGAAAAGGATATTTCGTGGAAAAGGAAAACGCAAACGGCGCTGCAGCTGTACTGTTCCCATAATATCTTCTTAGATATATTATATTCCTTAAGATAAGGGATTTGCATTTAATTCTGTCAGAGATTCAAAAGAAATGAGGAAGAAGATATAGTAGATTAATATACAGCAGATCATATATTCAGTTTTACACGACAACATCTATACAGATCATTTTTACAGTTTTGTTGTACAGGAAAATACAGAGAAAAAGAAAAGAAAGAAAAGAGAAAGGAAGAAATAGAAGAACAAAAGCACACAGATCTTCTTCTTCCTCCTCCAGCAGCTCTTACATACTGAGAACATCTTCAACACCTCCTCTCAATCATTTGCTGCAAAGAATCAGATCAAAACAAAGAAGAAAAGCTACAGGAAGAAAGAAGAACAGAAAAAGCTTATACAGATCTTCTTCTTTCTCAAAGCAGCATTTATTTTCTGAGAACATTTGCTTTCATCTCTCAGTCATCAGCTGCAAGCACAAATCTCCAAAGAGCAACAAATAATCTGAGAAGCATTCTTGTTTCTCTGATTTATCAACTACAGGAAGATTATTTCTTCAAGAAAAGGCTCCAGCCAATCTACTGTCAAAACAACTTCATATCAGACAGGGAGCTTTTCAACATACATCCACTAGAGTCTTCTCTCAGCATCTTGACAGAGAAGAACATCTAAACCCCTCTCTATCCCATCTTGTACAGGGTTAAAACTCCCTTCAAAAGTTGACCTCCTTGGTGGCAAGACACCTGATCAAAAAATCCTGTTGGTTTTGAGCACCTGAACAAAAGCTCTGTGGTGTGTGGACACCTGAACAAAATCACCTTGGTGTGATGGCACCTGATCAAACCTCCTAGTGGATCCTACCAAGTGTGGTAGAAGAGTAGACATACCCAGGTTATTGGGGAACTACTATAAAATTCCTTATGTCTTCTGTGCTGTGAATTTCTGTGTTTTGTTGTTGTGCTGATTTCATTATTTGTTTTTATATAGTTTTTATTAAACACTCTCTACACATATACTTATATCAGTATTTTTTCTTCCGCAAATAAAACTAAGGGAAAAAAGTTTTAATACTCTATTCACCCCCCCCCCCCCCCCCCCCTCTAGAGTTAATTTAAGATCTAACCTCACTTTCAGTATCTGCCTAACAAAAGTGGTGAAAGTGTCAAAGGTGTCTGGCTTGTGTTTTAGAAAGAATACTCATGCAAAACACGAGTAATCATCAACAATAACCAAGGTGTAAGTTTTATCTCCTAAACTACGAATTGACAAGGGACCAAATAAGTCCATATGAAGCATATATAAACATCTGGAAGATTCTTTGCCAATAATGCTTTTAAAAGTAGCTTTAGTCTTCTTACCCATCTGGCATGCATGACAAGGTCTCTCTTTAAAGCACTTAACATCCGGTGCATCACGCATTAAGTTGTGAGAAAATAACATATTTATAGTTTTGAAATTTATATGTGTTAATCTCTTGTGTCACTGGTCACATAGACATGCACTTTCGTTTGCTAAAAAACACACCAGTGTAGAAGATTCTAATCAAAGAAAATTTAAGCAGAAAATATTTCTACTCTGAGTGTCTGTTAAAAATAGTTTCTGACTTATCAGACGACTTTATCAGACACTTGTCCTTGTAGAACTCTACCATAAAACCTTTGTCACATAATTGACTTATGCTAATGAGATTATATTGTAATCCTTTAACATAAGTCACGTCTGTGAACGAAATAATACCATTAGTAACCATACCATAGTCTTTTGTGATTCCCCTATCAAGATCTGCCAAAAATAAATTTTGGACCGTCTTTGACCGAGGTATAGTTTTGTAGTAGGCTTCTTGTTCCGGTCATGTGTCATGAACATCCACTGTCCAAATACTAGATAGGAGTTCTATTGGCCTTTCGACATACCTGCATTCACAAATCAACTACCCTTAGGAACCCAAATAGATTGGGTCCTTGGTTCCTAGTTAGATGAACACCACTAGGAGTGTTAATATTGCGAGGGATCATTCTTGTAGTGTTAACTCGTGGAGTCTTATAATTCATTGAATTAAACCAGCAATCAATGGAAAAGTGACCAATCCTGACACAACTCCAACAATCAAACCGGTTGTATCTTCTTTTATTTTCCTGCGTTACCTTTTGAACGGGAGGTCTAGCAGGAGCAACTGACTTGGAGGTAGAAGCCTCATGAGTACAACATACACATGGCTTCTTCATCTCAAGTGGCTGTGTAACAACAAGTTTGATCTTTGGAGCTTTCTTAGCATCTAATCCATGAACGAACAGACCATAATCCTTTAGGATCATCTCTTCATAAGGTTCCTTGAGAGCAGTCGTTCATAAGTATCTAGGACGACTCCATCCTTAGTTGTTTTTGTTAGAGTCAACATAAGTTGGTCTAGCAAAGTGACCATAGGAGGTTTCAAAGTCATACTGGTTCACCGAAAAGACTACCTTCTTGAAGGAAGGTTGAATTTGAGGAACCTTTCCCTTAGCTTTGGCGGCTCTTCTCTTAGTAACCTTACTTTTCTCGGCCCGATGACCAACACCACTACCCTTCTCAGCAAATGAGAATCCATCAATAAGCGAAATGATAGTTTTTTTGGCTTGGAGAAGCTTTCTACAAGCTTCCTTTCAACCACTAACTTTTCTTCAAGTTCATTAATGAACTTCTCTTTCAAATGTACTAGTTCAGTAGAGCATTTGAGTACTTCTTTCAAGGATTGGACTTCATCTCTGAGTGGAGTCAATTCCTCAATTTCCTCCCTCAGATCAGATTCCACTGCCTTGAGAGACTCAATCTCCTTGGCTTGAGATTTAACTACATGCGGCATTTGTCAAATCCCTTCAACAGTTCTCTATACTGTACAAGTAGATCTGAATCCTCCTCAAAAGAGTAGCCTTCATCAACATTTGATCCTGTCTCAGAATCATATAGAGGAGTGCTAGAATTTACCTTCCCATCAAAAGGGGTGTCACAGTTATCCTCATCTGAATGTGACATAAGACCAAAATAGGCTTCTTCATCTGAGCTTGACTCGTCTGAGCCGCTTTCGCTAAAAGTCTTCGAATTCTTTCCTATGAAACTCTTTTCTTCTTTCTTCTGATCTTTGAAGGATCTTTTCTCTTCCTTCTTAGATCCTATCATCTTCTTGTATGGACATTCCACAATCATATGTCATGGCTTATTACAACAATAGCAAATGATGTCAGAAGAATTATGTTTGCTCGGTTTTGATTTATACATGCCGTTGTTGTTGTAGTTTTTCTTGTGATGATCACCATCATGATGTGATCTTCTGTAGTCAGAAGAGGATGACTAATTTCTTCTTTGTCTCCTCTTGTTGAGCATTCTCTTGAATTGCTTGGATAGTAACGAGAACTCTCCATCTGACATTTCAGAACTTGAGGGGAAAGCCTCCGAGTCATCATTCTCATCTGAGCTCTGTGTCCTGACAGGCGACACAGCTCTACCTTTTCTTGACCCTTCGTCCATCAGTGCTATAGACTTCTCTCTACTGGAAGTCTTGTTCCCTCTTCTTATGCTTTTCTTATGTTTAATTTGAGCTCATGAGATAAAAGCTTCCCGATCAGAATCTGTGGCTCCATGGTAGCCAGCTTACTGAATTCTCTAATGGCAATAGCCTTTGTGTCTCATTCTTTCGTCAGGGATCTCAAGAACTTATCATTTAGTTCGCCATTGGAGAACTCACGACCATAGTTCCTTAGGTCGTTGACGATCTTGAAAAAATTCTCAGAACTATCCGCAATATTATCTCTTGAATCTTGCTCGAAGGCCTTGTACTCTTGATTGAGCAGTGATCTTTGATCATCCCTCACTTCCTTCGTTCCTTCCGTGAGAACAACCAGAGAATCCCACATCTCCTTGGCAGACTTGTAGTGAAATAGATTTTGCAACATTGAGTCATCAACTGCACTGACAATTATGTTCTTTGCCTTCTTATCCAAGGCCACGATAACAATTTCATCTTTGGTTAGATCCAACATTTTCTTAGGAACCAGAATTTTTGGATCTACAGTTGATGGAGTCATAGGAATATAAGGACCTTCTTCAACTATCTGAAATACTCTTGGATCAGCAGATTTCATGTAGAATCTTACTCTTTCCTTCCACATGGGGAAATTTTCCTTGAAGCAGACGGGCAATTTCATTGAGGACACATCCTTGCTTCTATCCATTCTAGACATGTTGTTCTCTTAACAACTAGACAGAGATCTTGTTCAAGGTGCTAGTCTTTAATGACCAACTTCCCTCTGATACCAATTGAAAGTATCTAGTTGTCTACCTAAATCACATAGAGGAGGGGGGGTGAATAGGTGAGTTCTATGGCAATAAGTGGAATTAAAATACTTTAAAAATTATTCACACAGAATAAGAGAAAACACACAGCATAGACACAAGGATTTATAGTGGTTCTCCAGAATGTGTGCGTCCACTTTCCCGTCTCGCATATCTAGCACTTCGGGCTAGACTCGGCTACTTCACCTAACTCAGATTTCAACAAATCTTACACCTCGAAGTCTTCAACTGCTACAAACTCGGAGACAACGTCCCCTACAAAAACTTGGAGAACAACCTCTCCTACACTCGATCCTCTAAACTAGGATCTAAAAAACTCCGAAGTAAAACTTCCTACAAGATTTGTAAAAAGTTTCCTTACAAATAATAGATTGAAAATAATCTTCTTAGAAATCTCAAAGAGATTCAACTTCAGATCTGAGAAAGACGATTCTTCTTCCTTCCTTAAGAGAGTAACTTGAAATTGAAGGCTGAAGGAGAAGAGAGCCTTGAGCTTGAGAAATCTTGATCTGAGACTTGAGAATCGACTGGATCTTAAAGCAATTTGAAGTATCTGAGATTAGAGATCCTGTCGAAATTTTTCTTTGAGAGGAATCGCAAAATCAAGTTGTCGGTGAGGAAATCTTCTATTGCGAGAACGAGAAATGCTTACAGAGAGAGTTGCAAATTTCTTTATCTGTTCACGATTAGGGTTTAATGAAATTAACCCTTAACTATTTGTAGGGATTCCTCTTCTAATGACTAGAACGGGTCTTCAGGATGGAGCTCCACAAGTACTGTACATGGTCGGTGCCATAAAGGAAAGTCGTCAACCAATTCAAAAAGAAAAAATGTTAAGTCCATTCGTCGAGTGTTCACGTTACATCTTTAGATTACTCGACGAGTTAGTCTTAAGCACTCAATGAACTATACTTGGCTTAGATCGAAAATAGAATAAAACTTCACTTCAGTGATCACGAGACTTCTCGAGAGTACTCGACGAATTCGTCGAGTATTCACAAGAAATCACTAGATCACTCAATGAATTTTACATGGCCAAAACTGGAAACAAAATATTATACTTTCAGAGAACTCTCGAGTAGACTCGACGAATTGATCGAGAGCTCACGTGAGATCTCAACGAATGAAACGAGTCTTCACGTGAGTACTCGATGAATTTTACTTAGAGCAAATATTGTTAATCCAGATTCCAGCAAACAGCTTCTACTTGATTTTCCCTTGCACGTGGAAATGAAGTACACCCCAATAGATAAATTACACATGAATCAACACTATGTCCTACACAATGAATAATTACATTGCATAGTCCTGTATTTTATGCCATTGTAATCTGGCATTGGTTTGTACTTAGCAATTAAAGTCCTGCAATAACATAACTAAAATACAACATCAAATACAAATTCATTTCATCTTAGTTCAGGGGGTCTTCTTCAAATCAAGGTTATTGTGGATACAATACCCAACGGTTGGGTTCACCTAGAAGATCCCCACAACCGCCTAAGCAACCACATGATGCTAACATAACATTAATTCATCATATCATAAACATGGGCACTCACAACCTCATGTTTCAAGCACTCAAGATAAGTTTCCAATTTACCCTCAATGAGTACTACTTCCAAACTAAGCTATGAAACTTAGTTATCGCTCAAGAATTTACTGATTGGAGAAAACCCTCCTAAACCAGTCTCTCATGTTCTGTCAGCATACCAGAGGGTTAACCTCGAGCTGAACTGCATGGTGCGGGTTTGGTTCAGCTTGTGCCCGTTGATCAAATCATCGTCACTAACAGCACCCTGCGGGTGCGGATTTACCTCGTCACGTGCACGTTCAACACATACAAGTGCTACCAAACTAACTAGTTATGCACCTAATCCATACAAGAGGACTTAGGTTTCGCAAGCACAACCAATGTAGGAGGTCCAAGTCAACTCAACTACGAATTTGTGGTGAAAGCTTGCATTCAACCACATCACAATCATGGGCTTCCATTAGGTACTCCAAGATACACCTAAATCTCAAATCCCATAACAATATGACATATTTCATGGAGTCATTCTCCGGCACACATTCTAGCCTTAACCTAAATGCAATGTCACAAATAAGCATCACCAATCCGGGCCAACGACCACGTGTAGGCTTCACACAAAATGCCTAAATCTGCATGTCTACCGGATTTCTACATGTAATATATGTCTGGGACGGACACAATATACACGAAGTTCCGAAGAACCAAAGTGAGTCTTACAGTTCACTAATTAGTGAAAGAGACAACCATATGCAAGCATATAAAATGTGTATGAAGGACCAAACACATCCTAAGATTGGGATGAAGGATCATTACCCTTGTCGATTTCTTTGGCGCCATGAATCTAAGATTTGATTCGAATAGAAACGACCATTGCGGGTTCCTCTTTGTGGATCTGGAAACGACTCGCGATTTGGAGCTTCGAAGCTCCAACAATGGTCGAATGATTCTTCTTCTCCCTACTTGGCTTTCTTCTTTCTCAAGTTCTGAGAGAGAAAAGACTAGGGTAAAAGAGGGTAAATATCCTATGTTGCTGACCTTATAAGTTTTGGAAAATGCCCCAGTCGTTAGATCAAAAGCCCAAGTGAAATAGACGGCTACGCTCATTGATTCGCGGTTCTGTTTCCGTCAGCTACCGCATACGGTATCTCTTGATGATACATGTCACACAGATATAGCTCACGCTGATACTACTCACGGCGATATGCAGTAAGTAAGGCTATCGCCAACAGTAGGACTACTGCTCTGTGCTAGCTCGCGACGATATACTTATCGTCAACACTTCTCGCAGACAAAATGAATCTTCTATTCGACATGGCTACCGCCGGCGGAACCAATAATGTCTGGCGCTAGCTCTCGGCGATATGCAAGACTTCTCACCGACAAGGCGATGATGTCTATCTGATAGTGTCTTATCTCGACGATGAGCTATCACCAGCGGTACTCCTACCACACGACGTTAGCTATCAGCTACAGGTTTCTAACAATTCCTTACTATTGAGAAATGGGGTGTTACAACTCCACCTTCCTTACAAGAATTTCATCCCAAAATCTCAAGAACAGTAAAATACAAAGTTAACTTGTACCTGAGAGAAATAGCTCAGGGTACTTCGCAAGCATTGTTTACTCTCTTTCCGAAGAGAACTCTTCTCTCCAACAGTTGTCCCAACAGACTCTTACCATCTCAATCGATTTGTTCCGCAACTATCTGATCTCAGTATCTTCGATGCGAATGGGCTTGACTTTCGTCGGTAGCCCACCATCAACATGCACTTTGTCTACCGCAACAATATGAGTAGGCTCTTGCATCGCCTTTCTCAATACAGAAATATGAAATACGTCATGAAGACTGCTTAGCTCTGTAGATAGAGCAAGCTGGTGGGCAGCTTCCCCAATGCGCTCCAAGATCTCAAATGGTCCTAAGTACCTCAGACTTAGTTTTTTCAAGCATCAAATTCTCGATACCTTTTTGAACGGTTTGATCTCCAAGTAAACCCAGTCGCCAACGACGAACTCGATGGTTCTGTGATTTGCATTTTAGTACTTCGCCTTCCTATCCTGGGCAAGTAAAAACTGCTCTCGTATTGCCCAAATTGACGCATTCTCTTCATCTACGTCTTTACTCTTCAACAACTTCGTGTTGCCCGTTTCCGCCGAAGCCAAAGGCGTGCGACACTTCCTACCATATAGGGCCTCGAAGGGATCCATTTTAGTACTCGCTTGGTAGCTGTTATTGTAAACGAATTCAATCATATAGAGGTGGTCCTCCCATCTCTTTCTGATATCTAAGATGCACATCCGGAGCATATCCTCCATAGTCCTATTGGTCCTCTTGGTCGGCCCATCTGTTATTGTAAACGAATTCAATCATATAGAGGTGGAAGGTTGTGCTAAGTTTTAGCTTGGTATCCAATAGATGGTGGATTAGCCTCCATTCGTTCGATGTGAAACGACCATCACGATCGCTCACGATGCTACATGGAACTCCGTGCAATCGCACTATGTTATTCACGTATATCTTTGCTAACTTTTCCACGGACTCGTCCTTCCGATTCAGAATGAAGTGTGATACCTTTGTCAAACGATCAACGATCACTCAAACGGTATCGTTTTTATGTTGTGATCTCGACAATCCGTGCACGAAATCCATTGATATATCGTCGAACTTCCATTCCAGAATCAGAAAAGACTTTAGAATCCCACCAGGTCTTTGATATTTTGCCTTCATCAACACGCTAGTATGACACTTGACCATGTAGAGGGCAATACATCAATTCCTCCCATAGTTTGCCAACAATGGGGACGCAAAATCTATCATTCTTCCATAGAAGACCATCTTCGAAGGAGAATTCGGCGTTAGACCCATCCACAGTCTCCACCATATAACGTTTCATGCTTTTGTCAAGATCCAAAGATCGACTAACTTGGTCTGCAAGGTCTTATTGAACCTCTGTCTAGTTTAAGCATACTAAAGTAGATGCTCTCCTACCAACACACGAGAACTCCAGGGACTCTAGATCACAAATTAGATGCTCATCATGCATCAAAATCCAATTTGCTTGCGCGAGAGCCCGCCGGCTCAACGCATCCGCAACAACATTCCCCTTCCCGGGAGTGTAATGAATTGAATATGTAGTCCCCGAGGAACTCCATCCACTTACTTTGTCGCATGTTCAACTCCTTATAATTTAACAGATACTTTATTCTCTTATGGTACGTAAAGATGTTAATCTTTATGCCATACAAGTAATGTCGCCATAGCTTAAGAGTGAACACCACGGCCTCCAACTCCAAGTCGTGGACCGGGTAGTTCCTATAATGCACTTTCAACTGGCGTGAACCATAAGCAATCACCTTCCCAAATTGGACAAGAACGCAACCCAAGCCGCTCCCTGAGTCGTGATTATATATTTCGTAGCCTTCCGTACCACATGACGAACATAAAATCGGCGTCGTGGTCAGACGGCCCTTTAGATTCTCAAAAGCTTGTGCGCACTCTGGCAACCAAATGAACTTCTAATCTTTGAAGGATCGAGAGATGAAGATTTCTTCTTTAAAATCATTGCAAGAAATCACAGAACATTTTTCATAAAATATTATTTCCAAGATTCATCATAATAGCCATAGGAAATCAAAATACAAGACTTCCTTTCCAACTGATATTAAAAGGTATTTTTTTGGATTACTTATTTTAGAAATCTTTATTTAGAGTTGTTAGTACTTTTTCAAAACAACCTCATTTGATTTACTTGAATTTAACGAAACAGTGTAACAAGTATTTGTGAGCCTTATAACAGTCAATTCTCTGTGGGAACGATCTTTATTCACTCTTTATTACTTGATCGACATGCGCACTTGCGTATATACGATTTTTCGCGTATTAAGTTTTTGGCGCCGTTGCCGGGAAAGTGCAACTATTCTTTGTGTTTTTCTTGCAATAGTAGTGAACCTTAGTAATTGGAGGTCAAGTTGTTATTTTTACTTTTAATTTATTTTGTTTTCTCTACTGTTATTCGGAATTTTCTAGTGTATGTCCAGGTATCGATCAGTAGAACTATTACCATTAAACTCTGAGATTGCACGAACCTGTAGAAGAAATAGGAAATCAACTAGGTTGGTGCAAGGTAATCAACCCACAATGAATCCAAATAGTGAAGATGAAGTTCATCAGGAGGGTCAAGATTTAGGAGGGCAAGGAGAACATATTGGACATCAAGCAGAAAATAGAAGAACATGTCGCGACTATAATATGCCTTTTGGGGAGGGGTCCAATTTAGTATTGCTAGGCCCGCTGTCGAAGCCAATAACTTTAAAATTGACTCTACTGCTATGCAACTTGTTCAGAATAATAAGTTTGGTGGCCATAATCATGAACACCCTAATTGCATCTAAGAACGTTCATAGAAATCTGCGACACGTTCAAAATTAATGGCGCATCGGAGGAAGCCATCAAATTGCGTCTGTTCCCTTTCTTTTTAGAAGGGAAAGCAAAAGACTGGTTGAACTCTTTACCTGATGGGTCCATTACCACTTGGGTCATCTTGATTGAAAAATTTCATGCTAAATATTTCCCCCATCCAAAACTGCTAAATTAATGAGATATATTTCTACGTTCATGCAAATGAATGGAGAAACCCTCTATTATGCATAGAACGTTTTAAGGAATTATTGTGGAAGTGTCCTCATCATGACTTAGCCATCCACCAACAGGTGTGGACCTTCTACAATGGTCTCCAAACATCTACCATGATCCAAGTAGATGGAGCTGTGGGAGGTTTTCTCATGAACAAGTACCCAGAAGATGCTTATGGAATCTTAGAAGACTTATCTTTTAACAATTATCATTCTATTGATCGTCAAGGACATCCTTCTACTACGACAAAAATATATCAAGTAGACCAATTCACGTGATTTGCAGCTCAAATGACGTCTCAATTTAATTCAATCAATAAGACGTTAGATGCTTTGACTTTACATCAAAATCAAATGACCCCACAAGTCAATAACATTGTCACTCCTATGGTTACATCTAATCCCACTTTAACAATTGAACAACTTGTAGGTAATAATGAAGAAGTAAATTATATTGGAGGGCAATTCAAACAATATCAGAATTCATATCCAAATAATTATAATTCCGAATGGAGGAACCACCCTAATTTCTCTTGGAAGAATAATTCCGGTTCAACTCCATCACATCTATTTAATTCTAATCTTATCCCTCAACATCAAAACCATCATCCTAATCAAGCGGGACATTCTAGAAAATTAACCAACGACTTCATTATAGAATCCATGCAAAAGAATGAAGCACGTTTCTCTAGTTTAGAAAGTTCAATGCGATTAATTGAATCACAACTAGGACAAATAGCATCCGATTTGAGCATTCATCCACAAGGTACACTTCTGACGGATACCACACCCAATCCTAAGGGAGATAAACATCAATGTAAGGCAGTCACCTTGAGGAGTGGGAGGGAGTTAATAGGTGTTCATAGTAATAATCCACTTGAAAAAGATAACAATCATAAGCAAGGGAATAATAATGAAGAAGGAAGACAAATTGAAGAAGGAAGTAAAGAGTGTAATAACAATGAAGGGGAGGAGCTAGAAATAATAGGAGAACGTAAGAATGAAAATGAAGTAGAGATGACTGGTAAGAAGGGAAACATAATTATTTACCCCCCTCCACCTTTTCCTCAAAGGCTAAGAAAGAGCAAAGTAGATCAACAATTCTAGAAATTTCTGGAAATATTTAAAAAACTACAATTCAATATACCCTTCGCCAAAGCCTTAGAGCAAATGTCAAGCTATGTAAAATTCATGAAAGATATCCTAAATAAGAAAAGAAAATTTGGTGTAAATGAGACGGTAGCACTCACTCATGAGTGTAGTGCGATTCTTCAAAAGAAATTACCACCGAAATTAAAAGATCCCGGAAGTTTCACTATTCCTTGTTCTATTGGGTATCAATTTGAGGGAAAGGCTTTATGCGATTTAGGGGCAAGCATAAATCTCATGCCATTATCAATTTATAAGAAGTTGGGTTTGGGAGAGATTACCAAAACATCGCTTACTTTACAATTGGCCAACAAATCTCTTACCTTTCCAAAAGGAATTGTAGAATATGTCTTAGTCAAGGTAGAAAAGTTCATTTTTCCAGCGGAGTTTGTGGTTTTGGATATGGAAGTAGACAAAGAGTTACATATTATTGTAGGTAGACCTTTCGTAGCCACCGGGAAAATATTGATTGATGTTCATAAGGGGGAGTTAACCATGAGAGTTAACGATGAGCAAGTCACATTCAATGTACTTAGAGCAATGAAATTTCCTCATAGGGAAGAGGATGGTATGGAAGAGGTAAAATGAATGACCCTTTATGAATATGTTCTTAGCAAGAGTCAAGAGTTGGAAGATGAAGCGGTAACGGATATGTCAACCGATGATGAAAATTTTGATGACGAAGAAGAAATTCAAGACTGTTTGGAAGCATTTGCACATCAATCAGCATTCATCAATAATCCGGAACCACTAGACATGCAAGAGAGGTCTTGTGTGGATAAACCTTCTATTATCAATCCGCCCGTTCTTGAGTTAAAACCACTTCCTCAGCATCTATCATATGCATATCTAGGAGAGAATGACGCATTATCGGTCATAGTCAATTCCAAATTGTTACCAGAACAACAAAAAAAAATTAAATCTCTTAAAGCAATATAAACCCGCTATAGGATGGTCCATCACAAACATGAGGGTAATTAGCCCTTCACTATGCATGCATAAAATTCTTCTAGAAGAATCTTTCAAAGGGTCTATAGAGCCTCAACGATGTCTTAGTCCACCTATGAAAGAGGTTGTTAAAAAGAAATTATCAAATGGCTAGATGCAGGAATAATTTACCCCATCTCGGATAGTGCATGGGTCTCTCCATTCCAATGTGTTCCTAAGAAAGGGGGAATGAGTAATAAGAAACAAAACGAATGAATTAATTTCAACTAGAACGATCACGAGATGGCATATATGTATGGACTACCATAAATTAAATAAAGCCACTAGAAAAGATCATTTTCCGTTGCCATTTATAGATCAAGTCCTAGATAAATTATCCGAAAATGATTTCTTTTGATTTCTAGATGGGTACTCCGAATATAATCAGATTACGGTAGATCCGGAAGACCAAGAAAAGACCACATTCACGTGTCCTTATGAGACATTTGCCTTTATGAGAATGCCATTTGGCTTGTGCAATGCACCGGCTACTTTCCAACGTTGTATGATTGCTATATTTTCAGATATTATGGATCATGACATAAAAAATCTTTATGGATGATTTTTCCATCTTTGGTAAATCGTTTGTTGAATGTTTGAAGTGTTTAGAAAGAGTGTTTTTACGTTGTGTTGAAACTAACCTCGTCTTAAATTGGGAAAAATGTCACTTCATGGTGCGAGAAGGTATAGTGTTTGGGCATCATGTATCTAAAAATGGGCTAGAAGTAGACAAGGCAAAGATTGAGTAATTACCTCCTCCTAAAAAAGTAAAAGCATTGTGAAGTTTCTTGGGACATGCAGGATTTTATAGGAGATTCATCAAAGACTTTGCGAAGATCGTGAAACCCTTTAGTGGTTTGTTAGAAAAAGATGTAAGGTTTCATTTTGACAATAATTGTTTAGATGCATTTAATGAATTGAAAACTCGATTGACTACGACACCTATTGTAGTAGCCCCCGATTGGGGAGAAACCTTCGTCCTCATGTGTGATGCTAGTGCCTATGCCGTCGGAGTTGTTTTAGGACAAATACGGATGAAGGCCTTCCACATTATTGCATATGCTAGCAAAACTCTAATTGAGGCCCAAATTAATTATACCACAACTGAAAAAGAACTTCTTGCCTTGGTTTTTGCAATTGAAAATTTTAGATCTTATCTTTTATGCATAAAAATTATAGTATTCACCGATCATGCAGCTATCCGTTATCTAATGGAAAAGAGAGATGATAAGCCTATGCTAATTCGTTGGGTTTTATTGTTACAATAATTTGATATAGAAATTAAAGATAGAAAAGGTGTTGATAATCCAGTTGCCGATCATCTCTCTAGGATTTAGTCTTCAAATTCCTTATTTCGAACTGAGATTGATGAAAGATTCCCTGATGAATGTATCTTCGTTGTTTCTGACAACTCTTTATCATGGTATGCTGATTATGTAAACTATTTAGTTAGTAAAATTTATCCTCCAGATTAATCCTATCAACAAAAGAAAAGATTTATGCATCAAATCCATTCTTACTTGTGGGATGACCCTTATTTATTTAAAATTGGCGCTGATAGCGTGGTGAGACGGTGTATACCGGATATAGAGATGAAACTTGTTTTAGAAAAATGCCACAGTTCCTCTTATGGAGGACATTTCATGGGAAACAGGACGACGATGAAAGTATTAGAAGCCGGTTTCTTTTGGCATACTTTAGTTTGGGATTCTAAAAAATTTGTAAAAGTTTGCGGTCATTGTCAAAGAGATGGAAACATTAAGAAAAACGAATCTATGCCAATGAACACTATTTTAGAAGTTGAACTTTTCGATGTTTGGGGGATAGACTTTATGGGACCGTTCGTGAATTCGAATGGTAATTTATTCATTCTTCTAACCATAGACTACGTGTCCAAGTGGGTTGAAGTTATAACTACTACTAAGAATGATGCGAAAGTGATTTTATATTTTCTGAAATATTACATTTTTAACTGTTTTGGAACCCCAAGAGCTATCATAAGTGATAGGGGGAGTCATTTTTGTAATAATCAATTTGCTTCGTTATTAAGGAAATATGGAGTTACACACGAAGTAGCATTGGCTTATCATCCTCAAACTAATGGCTTGGCAGAGGTGTCGAACCGAGAAATTAAGAAGATCCTTGCAAAGATAGTTAGCACCAACTGCAAGGATTGGTCTCAAAGACTTAATGACGTCTTGTGGGCTTATAGAACCGCTTATAAGACACCGATCAGACTAACTCCCTGTCGTTTAGTTTACAGAAAAACATGTCACTTACCCTTAGAATTAGAACACCGAGCATATTGCGTTATTAAGAAGATTAATTTTGACCACCAAAATTTAGGGAAGAAAAGACTGTTACAACTGAACGAATTGGAAGAACTTAGGATGAATGCATATGAGAGTTCAAAATTTTATAAAGAGCGAATGAAAAGGTGGCATGATCAACGATTGAATGAGAAACACTTGTAACTGGGGCAATTAGTCTTATTGTTTAATTCTCGTTTAAAATTCTTTCCCAGAAAACTTAAGTCACGTTGGTCGGGTCCATTTCGAGTGAAAGAAGTACATTCGTACGAGGCTATCACTATTCTAAATGAGAAAGATAATTCTGAATTTAAAGTGAATGGAGAGCGTCTTAAAATATATACAGGAGAGGGTAATGCACAACAAGTGTCGTTCATTCAATTGAAATGACAAAATTTACGATTTAATGTCCTGCCGGGACATGAAATCGGGCGCTTGTTGGAAGGCAACCCAAGTTTTTCGTTGCTAGATATCTAGAATTTTAGGACTCAAAAGTTAAAAAAAAAGTTAAATGAAAAGTCGTCTAGCCTTTACAATCTTGACCAAGGTATCTTATTTAATATTTTGTGAACTCCAAATGCCCAATTTTGTCAAAATTGGACAGATCAAAATATGTTGCAACATTTTAAAAAAAATGTTATTACATTTGTTGTTCTGTCCATATTCTCTAGAAAACTAAAATCCGGTTCAGTGAACCGGATGCGCCCTCTATCAATTTAAACCCATCGTTCCATCGAGTTTTGGAATCCTTTCATCGAGTACACATAGAAAACCCCTAACCCCGCTCCCCTTCCTTCCTCCACGAAAAGATTTGAAGCTTCAAGTAGCGAGACCCACTGATGAACTCGCCTGCCGAATCTCCCATAGTCACTCACCTGGATTCTCGGTGTCCTGTAAGTACCTTTCATTTTCGATTTCATTGTTGTCAACATCCTTTTGTTTAAGCATTCTGTTTAGAAGGATTTTGTTTCCATTAAGATATGGCCTCAAATAAGAAAGGCAAAGGGAAAATTGTGGCTCATAAAAACATCATATTCGTGAATGATGAAGCAAAGTAACATTTTGAAATACTCAAGTCCAAACATGTGATATTTGAGAGGGGATTTCACATAGAAGCAAGAGAATGGAGTATGTCATATATCCAACAAATTCAGGATCATGGATGAACAACATTCTGTCATCCAAGGAATGAGACAGTTTTGCCATGGGTTTATGAGTTCTATGCCAATGCCCGGCTCCATAAAAATAGGAAAACCTATGTTAAAGGAAAGGAAATAGATTTTTCTGCTGAAGCTATCAATAATTATTTTGAACTCCCCATCTAGACAAGGATGAATTTGAAACACAGAAAAAATTAATTTTGCCATTGGAAGTTGCTAAGACTCTATTTCATACTACCGACATTATCTGGGCTAACCCATCTAAGCAAACATTCAAGTCCACTAGTTTTGTTAGAGAGGCAAAGGTTTGGTTGCTCTTCATCAATACAAGTTTAATGACAACAAAGCATCTTAATCAGGTCTCTCTATACCGGGCCATACTCATATGCTGCATTTTACATGGTGCCTCAATCAATATAGGCCGAATTATCTCTGACCAACTTCATCAGAAGGTTATGACAGAAGGTGGTCGACAATTATGGTTTCCCACTCTTATTACTTCACCTTATTAGTATGTTGGCATTGGTTTAATGGACACAGAAGTGGTCACTCCAGTTGGACGTCAAATTACTCACACAGTTATTTCTTCATATATCAAAGTACCTTCGAAACAAGAACAAGGCTCAGTCAAAGGCAAACCAAAACCATCTACCAGTCATGACGCTTCTACAAGCAAGTCCTCTCACCCTACTAAAGAACCCAAGATGGATCACTCAGACGTTGATATTATCATGGAAAATTTACAGTATATGAAGGAACACCGACATAAGAATCATATGGTCGTGAATGCTCAGTTGAACATTATTAATAGGAATCAACAAAAGATATTGCGTCTCAATCTCCTTCCAGTGGGAGATCAATCATTTCCATTTCTTCGTCCATTTGATGATGACGGATATCTACTGAATGCAAGAGGAAAGAGAGGGGATCCATCTTTACCTGAGTCTCATGAAGAGGATTCAAATGACGAATACAGCGATGAGAACTATGAGCATCTCGAAGAAGATGAAGAGGAGGACAGCAAAGAAGATGAAGAGGAGGACATCAAAGATGATGAAGAGGAGGACAACAAAGATGAGGACGATAAATAACTTTGGATATTACTGTTCTATTTTGTGATACATTATGCAATGATTGTTTTCTTAAGTTTACCATAATACTCTAATCAACTATTGTTCTTATTATATGTCTATGCATTTGCAGCTTTATCCATCTAATTTTTCTTTCCTATTGTTATTTACTGAATCTCTAACTTGTTAAAATCCATTGATTGTGAGAACATTTGTATCAATCTTGTCTATGTGTTCATCAAAGTACCTTGCAGGATCTTTCTTGATCTCAAAAGCAGATACTTTGATCTAGGAGACAAAAGGGAATCCTGACCGTTTTTCTTTTATTATCAACAGGGGAGTCTTTGATTCTCTGCTTTTTATATTTATATTCATTCAAACAAAAAAATTATTGATATGCTTACTTAAAATCTTTGCAAGGGACTAGCAAAGCCCTAAGCATGGGGGGGGGGGGGGGGGGGGGGGACTCCTCTACTGATTGTTTGAGAACTAATTTATTGAATTGATAAGATTTATTCTTGATTTTATCTTTCAGCAAGTCTATTCAAGATTTTCAATTCGATTTTATTGATGAGCTTATCAACCCTAATAATTTGAGTTTTTCTCGTTTGAAGTTAGTAAGATAGATAGTTCTTTCATGTTTCCCTTTTATGCACAATATTCCTGAAGAGAATTACTTCCTGCAATAGTTTATTGACTTCTAAATATAAGGGAAAATGGGTAAGCAAGAACTGAGTAGATAATGTATGCTGAAACTTTGGGAGTAAGTAGTTAGATTCATTTACTGAATCATCTCGTTCCATAAAGCCGGCTTTAGCTACTTTCCATTTACTACATGTTGAGCTTACTTCCTTCTATTTTGATTTGTCCTACTCAGTGCTTGATTCTTTCATATTCCCACTAGTGTTATTTTTAGTAACCTCTCTTTGAATGGGTGTTTGATAAAAAAAAGGGGAATTAATCACAGTGATATGTGGCATAAGTGTGTGAAAACATGCTTGGAATGATCCCAACTATGATTTGGAAAAGAAATGAAAATTTGTGCATAGTGATATGTGGCCTAAGTATGTGAAAACATGCTTGGAATGATCCCAACTATAGCATAGAAAAGAAATTTGATCAAATATATGTTTAGAATTCAATCCCAATAATAAGGAGAGTTATTAAGATGACAAATTTGGGAATCACCAAGTTATTATTCTCAATCGAGCCAAAGTCAGTTCAAATATCTCATTCAATAGGCTACCAAACTCTTTATTCAGCTTATTCTTATTCCATTTCCTTGTTATGGAAGTGCAGTAAAATAAATTGTAAAGGAGTGAATCAATTTTAAGGAATAGAACACACACTATACGGGAAACAGTGTTGGAATTTTATCTTTTATCGAACTAATGGATTTCAATAAATTTTTGAAATTTTAACAATTGATAATTTACTAAATGTTCATGTGAATTCCTTGATATAGATTTGCTTAATTATGAACAAGAGTAAGGTGAATCAATTTTTTTAGACTTGTGGGCATCCTTTTTATTTGCAATGATTTACCTTTGCTAGGGACTAGCAAAGATTTAAGTATGGGGGTGTGATAACTTCCCAAAATGAGTTATCTTGACCAGTTTTTCCTACCATTTTATTAATATAATTGATTAATATAAATTAAAATGTGTCAAACATGAACAATTTATGGTTTGGAAAAATTTGGTTATTTTATTTCATAATTGTTATGGTAGGAAATGCAAAGGATTCAATTTGGCATCAATGGATTATCATTTAACAAAGTCAGGAATTTGTTGCAACATTGCTACTTCAAAAACTAGAGCAGCCTTATGAAGAAAAATCCAGCAGAAAATATGTTATAACATATCCAAAATATGTTATAACATATCCAAAATATGTTATATTATATTTAGTCTGTTCAGACGCAGGCAAAAAGGCAGAAAAGAATAAGTTGCAACATTTTAAAAAAAAGTTGTAACATTTCGGCGAAAACTGAAAATTTCAAATTTGAAATTCTCGAGATTTGACAGTTTCACCATCGAAAGGAGGCATTCATTGGGACATTTCAGACACTCCAAAGGGGTGAACGACTATATATAGAGGAGGAAGGTGATTTTTGAAAATGCATCGGAGTTTTGGGTGAAATTAGATGCTAAAGGGGATCGAACAAAGCAGATTTGGACTGCAGGATTGGGGATACAGCTATTATAAGGGAAGATCCAAATTTCTCTGATCATGTATTGTAAGAATCTCTCTAATTTTGCAGTGTCCTATCTTAGTTATGAACTAAACTCTCATAGTCTTATATGGCGAGAGTACTATGGTTGTTGTGATGAAGAATTACGCTTAAGTTTTATGTATGTTTGAAGATTTGTCTTTATTAAATTGTGAACTTGTTGTGAAACTTTTGGCTTATGTTTTTACCTTTTATTGCACTACGAGAATCGAGAGAGGAGTTGCATAGTATTAGGTGGAAGACTATATTATTGCACCGCGGGATTCAAGAGATGAGGGGTGTAGATTTCTAACCAAAGATTCTATGTCTTTACTACACTTCGAGAATCGAGAGAGGAGAAGTGTAAGTGTTTCATAATTTCAATTTAGTGAAGAAGGGAGAAAGAGATGTCCTCTTCTTACTAGCAACCTTGATTTTTACATTTCAAAATATTCTTCACTTCATCTATGTTAGAGATGACTATGCGAATTTAGAATATTAAGATTTCCAAGAATTGAGAGGTAAGGATTTCTTCTTTAAAATCATTGCAAGATAAATCACAGAACATTTTCATAAAATATTATCTCCAAGATTCATCATAATAGCCATAGGAAATCATAATACAAAACTTCCCTTCCAACTGATATTAAAAAGTGTTTTTATTACTTATTTTAGAAATCATTATTTAGAGTTGTTAGTACTTTTCAAAACAACCTCATTTGATTCACTTGAATTTAACGAAACAGTGTAACTAGTATTTATGAGCCTTAGAATAGTCACTTCTCCGTGTGAACGATCTTTATTCACTCATTATTAGTTGATCGACACGTGCACTTGCGTATATACCATTTTCCGCGTATTAACAGGCCACTCTCAGATTGCCATAATCTTCGACAGATCCACCACAATGCCCTCACCACTAACAACATGACCAATAAATGCCACACATGGTAGCCAAAACTCGCATTTGGAGAACTTGACGTACAACTGACTCCTCCTCAAGGTGCTCAAAACTATGTGTAGATGGTTTGCATGCTCCTTTTTGGAGTAAGGGTGCACCAATATATCGTCGAAGAAGACAACCACAAATCGGTACCACTAATCTCAGAACATCGATCTTGTTCATTAAGTCCATGATTACCGATGGTGCATTTGAGAGACCGAACAACATCACCGTGAACTCATAGTGCCTGAAATGGGTATTGAACGTCATTTTTGGACTATTACATTCCTGTATTCTCAACTGGATCGGACCTTAAGTCCAGTTTAGAATACATTGTCGACCCAACCAGTTGGTCGAACAAATCATCTATTCTTGGAATCGAATATCGGTTCTTCTCTGTCAACTTATTTAGTTTGTGGTAGTCGATGCATAGGCACAAGCTTCCATTCTTCTTTTACACAAAGAGGAGCTGTGCAATCTAAAGGGATGAACTTGGACGTACGTAGCCTTGCTCTAGCAGTTCTTGTAGCTGAATTTTTAGTTTCTCCAATTCCTTTGGTGATATATGATACGGTGAGCATGACATAGGTTTGGCACCCGGTACTAGCTCAATACAGAAATCAATCTCTCGATGAGGTAGAGCCCCAGAGAGTTTGTTTGGAAACACGCCTGCATATTCCGCTATTATTGGAACATCACTCAGATTGGGCTTAGGCTTCGAATCCTCCAACAAGGTGAAGAACAACTACGCACTGCCTTGACCACTTGGAGAGCAGACATCAGCGTCTTGCTTGCTCCTCGCATACCAGCAAATGTGGCCTCGTCTATGGTGTTCTTTCCCAGTGTGATTTCCTTCAAATTGCAATCAATGCATGCACGCTGCTATGAGAGACAGTCCATGCCAAAGATCACATCAAATTCAGATAATGGTAGCAACGGCGCTTCCAAGTTGAAATCCTGATTCCCTATCTGCACCTTTACACAGCTTCTCCTATCACCGTTCATTCGAGATCCATTGGGTAGCACTACCTCCATTCTATCCTTTCTTAGGGTAGAGGACACTTCGATATGCACCACGAAGTCCTTAGACAAAAAGTGGTGCGATGCTCTCGTATCAAACAGATCTCTCACCAGATAGTTGAATATTAAGACGAAGTCTAATTGCACACACAAACAAAACATATAGTCGCCCATGAAGTATAAATCACATTAAGTTATAAAAGCTAACTATAATTCATACCTGTAACGACATCATTCTGTCGAATGTCTTCTTGTTGGCCAAGAGAGTAGACTCTTGACTGAGTCGGAGGATGTTGGGAAGCAGAATACTTCAATGTCTTCCATTATCCGCATAAGAAACACCCGCCTTACGAGCGTAGTCCACTGTGTTTGAAAAACACCCTTTGATTATTCTTACAAATTATATACAAGTGATTTCACTATCAAGGATGTATTACCCATATTGTATATAAAGGGTAATTTGGTCATTAGATGTCTTAGGATGTCACAATCTCATTAGAGTGTCAAAGATCAGTCTAAAACAATCCAAAACTCAGTTTAGTTATACTTGCATCGAATAGAAGTCGACGCAACTTCTACTGAAAGTCGAAGAAACTTCGAATACAAGTAGAAGTAACTCATACTGTTAGTCATAGCAGCAAGTGAACTTGACGCAATGTCGAAATGTACTCAACTCAGAAGAAGAGCCAGTCAAAGCAATATCAGAAGTCGATGCAATTTTGACTTAAATTCGACGCATAAGATGAAGTTCAAAGTCCAAATATTCAACTCGACGGATACGTCAATAAAGATTCGACGCAACGTGGATATCTGAGTTTTTTTTCAATATTGAGAAAGAATTCGATGCAACTTCCATTAGAACTGAGAGGTGCGTCGATTAGAAGGAAAATGAATTCGACGCTATGTCGAATATAGACAGAAATAGAACATGTTCTGCTGTCTTTTCTGATGCTTTTTCAGAAGGTATCCAACGATGTAATTTGAATTCAAACGGATCATTTATTGCCAAGAATGGAATGGAGTACTCTAGAGAGACAACAAAGACATTCTTAGAAGTTATTCAAATTCAGAGTGACGAGTCATGAACGGAAATGGAAAGAGACATTTATTATCCAGTGGACATTTCTTCTAAGCACAGAACAGAGGAGGATACAAATTCAAATACTATTCGACAGAGAATAAGTACAGAGGGAGGAAGACAACAAAAATCACAAGGATTGAGCCATTATATTCGGTTCTCTTCTCCCTCAAGCTCTAGCACAGATAGAACAAGAGAATATCTCTGTACAGGAAAAAAAGGCCACTACTTCTTCTTATTCTCTTACAGCTGGAAGCCATCAAGAGTACAGAGATCATCAGGATCATAAGCCCATAACCCTTGTATTCTTTTCTACCTCAAGCAAGGGTTCATTCTAAACAGATCCTGAAGAACACCAAGTGACAGAATCCCTGGTGATAGATGCAGGAGGATTCAAACAGAAGAAATATCTTCACAACTTCTTTTTTTCCCTCTGACTTATTTTGTAACTGAGAAAATAGTCCTAAGAACCCCTCTTCAAAGGATTCAGTGGTCCTGAGAGTCTCCTTATCAAAAGACTCAGTAGTTGGTTCTAAGAGTCTCCTTGTCGAAAGACTCGATTAGTGGTTCTAAGAGTCTTCTTATCAAAAGACTTAGTGGCTGGTTCTGAGAGTCTCCTTATCAAAAGACTCTGAAACTAGATAGTGCATTCCTACCAAGGTGGTAGAAGAGTGGACTACCCATATTTTGGGGAACCACTATAAAACTTGTCTCTTCTGTGTTGTGATTTTCTGTGTTGTCCCCTTTAATATTTTTGTATTCTGTGTTTAATTTATTCTATGCTAGTTTTTTGATTGCATAGTTAATAAATGTTTTTTTATTATGTGTGCATATTTAGTGTAAAAGATTTAAAACTCTATTCACCCCCTATAGAGAATATTAAGAGGTCACACTGTGTAACATCCCATTTCCTACTAGACCCCTAAGGTGCACTTTGTCATGACATGGTCATAACAATGCCCTAAGATACCAAGGATTGCCCTAGAACCAAGGTGAAAAGGTGAAAAACACCTTGGTGTGCAAATAGACAAAATGACTTCAAGGTTTAAGACTTGATGTCTAAGCCTCAAAATGATCCAATTGACCCCACCTAACTCTTCCTAATCCTCTAGGGAACTCAATGAGTCACTAATAACCCAATGGGTCAAGACAAATCTAGGGTTTGGGTCAAAATCACCATTTGACTCATTTAGCCTAAGTAGACCTAAATAGGTCAAAAGTGCCCAAAGAGGGTTCACCAAGCCATGAATCACACCAAAGGGAGTCTATGGACCTCATAGACACCATGTGGGGCCAGCCTTCTCATCAGTTGACCAAGTCAACCACTAAAGTCAATATAAGTCAAAATTGGGCTAAATGGGAATTTTTGATCAATTAAACCAAACCCTATGGGCTAAGGCCTCAATAGGAGGCCCATCCTGCAACCCAATGGCACTTGACCATGCATGCCCTCAGATTTGAAGAGGGATTGACATGCAAGGGGGGCAAAATTGGATTTTCCCCCAATTTGGAGAAGAGGCAAATTGGAATTCATGCATTGAGTGCCAATTGGCACTCAATTCTCCTCCCAAAGCATTCCACTGAGCTCCCTCAGTAATTCCCAGCCGAATTCCTGTTGTCTCCATGCCAAGTGTCACCTTGGTGAAGCATCCAAGGTGTAGGCCGAGCTCCCCTTTAATGGCTGGAATGGTAGAGCCCTCCTCAGGCCAAATAGACACCACCATTAGCTTTAGAACGGGGAAAGCATATGAAATCGACCTTTGAATCACTGCAAATGGTGGAGGAATGAAGTTTTGAGCAAGCTCGCCGGAGAGGAGAAGATTCATGGCCAACCGCCGCCGCCGCCTCCGTCAAGCTTCATTAAGGTACGATTTCTCCCCCCCCCCCCCCCCCCCCCCCCCTCCCTCGGTGCTAGCTTCATAGATCAAATAGGAATGAATCCAAGCTCATTTGAGCTTGATACCATGGACAACCATGAAGAAATGGCTGATTTTAGATCTCGCCGGAAAACACTACTCCGGCCACCCCAAGTCGCCGGACCACCACCCATCGATGACTCTTGCCGAGAGGAAGGAGTTGGTGTGGTTGGCCGGCAATGGGAGGGCTTAGATTGTTGTAGTGAGGCCAAAACACCTGCTCCAGGTCGGGCAAACCGTGGCCTTTGGCTCTAGGAAGAAGAGATAATCATGGCCATTGATTTGATCAAGGATCGGCTATAGGCAGACCACCCCCCAATTACTTCAGTTTTTAACAGACTTTGCATGTAAACATTAGGCCACTTAGAGGCCTTTTCATGAAAAGTTGTCTGAGACAACTTTTGTTGCCCTTGATGTTAACTTTCAAAAGAAACTTAAATCAAGTCATTTGGAGCACTGTAGCACCTACAACACCCATTTTCCTAGGACTGGTCCTAGTGTAGGGCAGATATTAAAAATGTTATAACTTTTAAATGGCTTAACCAAATCGCTTCATTTTTCTACCATGCATGCATGGTATGATGATACACCTAGGGTTTAAATTTGAGAATTTAAGGAGGTATATTCATTGAGATATTTCAGTTATTAACAATAGAAAATAATTGGTATTTATGGAGTTATGTAACTCCAAACACCCCCAAATTTGGGTGGTAAGCTATTTATATATATCTTGATCACTGGTTAAAATTTCATCACATGTGCATTAGTATATTTCTCTGAACTTCAAAATGAAGTTTGGGTCTTAAGAGGAAAATTGGGGTGCTAATAGTCAATTTGGGCTTTTGAGCTTTTTGATGGAATTGAAGGTGGGAATCACCTTGCATGCCTCTGAAACCTTGGGGTTAGTGTATGTCATGAGGATATACATCATTGACATAAGTTTCATGATTTTTGGAAGTTATTTTCCTAAAGTTTTTAATTAAATGAAAATTGTCACACTTTTAAATTAATGAAATAATTTGAATAAAAAACTTAGAGATAAATCCAAAACTCTGGGAAATGGATCTTTGACTGGAAAAGCACATTTAGGAATTTGTTGGAATTTTTGGACCTCATTTATTTCTCTGAATTTGATTTATTTGGTTAGGTCAAATTTATTCAAATATGACATTTAGGTCTCATATGCACTTGAAGAATTATGAAATTATTCTAGCAGGTTTCCTTGGTGATCCTATAGCTCTGTAAATTTTACCATAATTTTTAGATGAATTTTAGGTCATTATATAGTACTTGTTATATAACCCCTTATTGGCACACCATTTGTAATAAATAGCAATTATGGATAAATACTCTCTGGTAAATTATGAAACTTTGGATTTGGTGTTTCTAGATGATTATTGTACTAGGATAATTTTCTCAGAATTTATAGAGACATATTAATGGTAGTTGTAGTGTAAACCCTTATTGGCACACCACTTGTAATAAATAGCAATTATGGATAAATACTCTCTGGTAAATTATGAAACTTTGGATTTGGTGTTTCTAGATGATTATTGTACTAGGATAATTTTCTCAGAATTTATAGAGACATATTAATGGTAGTTGTAGTGTAAACACTTATTGGCACACCATTTGTAATAAATAGCAATTATGGATAAATACTCTCTGGTAAATTATGAAACATTGGATTTGGTGTATCTAGATGATTATTGTACTAGGATAATTTTCTCAGAATTTATAGAGACATATTAATGGTAGTTGTTGTGTAAACTCTTATTGGCACACCATTTGTAATAAATAGCAATTATGGAAAAATACTCCCTGGTAAATTATGAAACTTGGATTTGGTGTTTCTAGATGATTATTGTATTAGGATAATTTTCTCAGAATTTATAGAGACATATTAATGGTAGTTGTAGTGTAAACTCTTATTGGCACACCATTTGTAATAAATAGCAATTATGGATAAATACTCTCTGGTAAATTATGAAACTTTGGATTTGGGGTTTCTAGATGATTATTGTACTAGGATAATTTTCTCAGAATTTATAGAGACATATTAATGGTAGTTGTAGTGTAAACCCTTATTGGCACACCATTTGTAATAAATAGCAATTATGGATACATACTCTCTGGTAAATTATGAAACTTTGGATTTGGTGTTTCTAGATGATTATTATACTTGGATAATTTTCTCAGAATTTATAAAGACATATTAATGGTAGTTGTTGTGTAAATCCCTATTTGCACCCCTTTAAAGATAAATAGAAATTATGGGTTTAAGATGTTTGGAAATATATGATCTTCTGGAAATAGTGTTTTTATTTTCATATGAAGCTACTGTAATTTTTCCAGAATTTTAGGAATTCAAAATCTTGTACTTGATGTGTAAAATTATTTTTCCATCCATTCATTGAAAATTAGGGATCATGGTTATTTAATTGCTGGAAAAATATGAAATATTGGAAATCTTTTTATCATGTCACATTTCATCTCTGGAAGGATATTTAACAAGTTTGAATTCACTAGCATGATACCTCCTTCACATTTTAGATTCAGATTAGTAATTAATGAATTTTTATAGAGGGCAAAATTATATGAAACATGCTTGGATTTTGATCATCCCTTATTTTATCCACTATAAACCTATGATAAAAATTAGAAGTCATTTGGAAGTAATTTGACCAAGGTTCCATCATAGGAATCTAAGTAGTTATATGTCGTGGTCTGCGGATAGTGAAAACTCATTATGATGAATAGGTCAATATAATCACAAGGAAATCGGTGTGAATTTGATTATAACAAGAGATGAGTATAGACAACTTAAAGGACTAAAAGTTATTAGATTTGAATCCAAAAGAATGATTGCTCAGGAGCGGGATGAAACATAAGGCGTGAAAACACTTAAGATATAAAGAGTAATGAGAGGGTGGAATGTTAGGTCAGGGTAGTCACCAAGAATGTTAATTGTCCTGGAAAGGGGTTGGGCATCATCCCATCACATACCCTAGTACCTTGCGAACCCTTCACCGGGTAGCCCTCGGGAAGTCCAGGATCCACCATAAACTTCCTAGTATAATAATAACTAAACAAGGGTAGTCTAAATAGGAGTTTAGATGATGAGAGTGCTTGATGAGCTATGGGTAAGGTTGTGCTCGGGATTGACGAAAGATCATCCTTCCCCTTAGAGGGTCATAAAGCGCTGAGGTTTAATTTAAGTGGAATGATAAGAAGGTAATCTTATGGGTAGATACCAATAATACTAAGTGTCTTGAAAAAAGGAACTTTGGGGTGTCATCCCATTGTAGTTCCTAGTACCGTAGCGAGCCCCTTACAGGGTAATCCTCGGGGAGTCCAAGATTAACCGTAAACCGTAGGGATAAGATGTTATACAAGAATAATTTAATAACACACTCACCCACACCCCGTGGCTACGGGAGCTTAGTCGGTTTGGTGCTACGAGCAGTAAACTCTGTGTTTGTAAGAGCGGATCGACAAGTCAGGTGAGCTTGTGACTCAGTAGGGTATGTTGGTACGGACGGGTTGGTCCGGTGAGCCGGTGGCTCAGAAGGTTATTATTGACGGGCAGGTTAGCCCGGGGAGCTTATGGCTCGGAGGTAGATAGTAGAACAAGTTGCATGTGCACGAAGGTGGTGGGTCTTCGGTATTGGATGGTCGTTCACACCGACGTCAATACGTTGACTCAGCAAGTGTGGTAATTACACTTAGCCATGAAAGTCTGGCGGTCCAGTCAGCAAGAGTACGCAGATGCTCCGCGGTTTTGTGCTGAGGCGTATGATAGGTCTAGGTTAGGTAGTGTGAATACCAACCTAGAGGTGGGCGAGGCCCAACCCACCGCTTCCGTTTGCCACTACGGGAGTATATTGGGAGTCTTGCTAGCTCCAAAAAGGGGGAACTAAAGGTCTATGCGCATAGAGTCGTAGTGAGTGAGTTGCACTTGTATGAACATAGCATAACAGCATACCCTGCATGTCATAGCATGAACATTGCATTTCAACCCCTACTCCTATCGTATAAATTGGTATGGGACTTTTTATACGATAGGCCCTGCTAAACGACCCCTTGGTCTATAGGTCTGTATGGGCATTCCTATAAATCAATGGTTACTTTTAAATTACTTTACTTGCGTCGCACTGCTTCTCTATGCTTACTTCTTTTACTGCTGCGATATTACCTTACTGCACTTATTACTGTTTACTTGCTTATAATGCTAGCATAGAAATTATATGGACATACTCTTGTTAGCGTAGAATATTTGTCACCTGCTTTTTGTTTACTCCACTTTGTTGTCCTCCGCTTCTTCCTCCCACACGGTGCCTAGGAGTCGCGGGGGGAGGCGGGGACAAAATCGGCTTAGTCTTTATGACTAACGGTCGGTGGTGACCGTACGTACCCGAGGTGTGGAGCCTCAACTAGAGGAGGAGACAGGACCTGAGGAGCTTAAACCGCGCATTACTTCTACTACAAGACAGGTGTTCGAGAGTTGAGAGTTTGTTTAGCTTCCGCACAGATGTAGAGTGAGAGATTTTTGTACTTCACTTGGATATGTACCGGGCTTAAGCCCCTTTTACTCTTTCATTTTTTTGTACTCATTGATGGACAATATATATTTTGTTGTATAAATGTGTGATTGTGGACTTGGTTCTGTTTATTTTCCTTCTTAACTCTTGTTGGCCTGTCGATCGTTCTTGCCGGCAGGATCGACGTCTTGCGGAGGTAGCTAACTCGGGTGTTAGTGTCACCGTAAGGCGGCGGTTCTGGGCATAAGATCTGGAAGCTCTCCAGGTGCGGGAGAGGGATCTTACACACTGTGCACTTTCAATTAGTGTCAGAGGGAGTTTGAACATAAAAAGGACTAACACCTTGATCAAAAGATCTTCTCACTCATATTTTTATATTTTAAAATTATTTTTAGAAAATGAGTTCTAAGGACTATGCATCAACAAGACCACAGTATGCAACCTAAATAAGTTTTCACTCTAGAAGGCCAGAATAAAATTAAATATGAACTCTATTGATGAAGACATCTTTGATGTCATTATTTCTGGTCCTCCAGTCCTAATTAGAAAAAATGTCAGTGGGACAGTGACACAAGAAGTTGTCCCTAGAGCAGAGTGGACTGATGTTGAAAAGAAGGTGAAGGCATGTGATGCCAAAGTCATGAATTTTCTAGTATCAACTAATTATGTCTGATGCCAAAGCCCTTGGTGTTTCCACCCAGAAAGGTGACACCTCAGGTCTTCTCAAGGAAGAGGAAGACCCCTCTCAAAGAATAGTATAATACAAGTACTCCAATTTCTATTATAATATCAGGTGGATACAATTATTGAATACAATTTGATTGAAAACAATCTGAATACTTGCAAGTTTATTATATGGTCTGTGCTTCTACTCAATAATGTCATTATTCTTTATTACATATCTGTTTGTATTCAATTTTATGTCTCAGTATGATTCAAATCACTTAAACAATTTGTAAAAGATGTTAAGAAAAATATGGGAGATTGTTGGGAAAACACCCTTTGATTTATCTTAGAAATTATATAAAAGTGATTTCATTATCTAGGATGTATTACCCATGTTGTATAGAAATGGTAATTTGGTCATTAGATGTCTTAAGATGTCACACTCTCATTAGAGTGTCAAAGACCAGTCTAAAATAGTCCAAAACTCAGTTGAGTTAAACTTGCATCAAATAGAAGTCAACGCAACTTCGACTGAAAGTTGAAGAAACTTCGAATAAAAATGGAAGTAACTCAGACTGTTGGTCGTAGCATCAAGTGAAGTCGACGCAACGTCGAAATGTACTCGACGCAGAAGAAGAGCCAATCAAAGCAATATAAGAAGTCGACGCAACTTCGACTTGAATTCGATGCAGAAGATGAAGTTCAAAGTCCAAATCTTCAACTCGACGGATACGTCGATAAGGATTCGACGCAACATCGATATCTGAGTTTTTTCAATACTGAGAAGGAATTCGATGCAGCTTCTGAAAGTGCACAGTGTGCCTCTGAGAATTCTCTAGATTGGGGGGGGGGGGGGGGTGAATAGAGATTTAAATATTTTTACCATAACTATGCATACAATAAAAATAGTAAGGTATTGTGCACACAGGAAATCCGGTCCTCTATTCTACCTTCCTGGTAGGATTGCACAACCTGTGCCTGAGTCTTTTGATAAGCAGACTCTAAAAACCAAAGATCTTTTGATAAGGAGATCTTTAACCACTCCGATCTTTTGATAAGGAGACCTTGAACCACTCAGATCTTTTGATAAGGAGATCTTGAACCACTGAATCCTTTGGAAGAGGGATTTTTAAAACTCTAAACAGGTGAAGGAAATAAGAAGAAGAAAGTGAGAGGGAGAAGGAGAGAATTCTATTCTCAAAATTCTTCAGAAGCCTTGATGTTGCTTCTGTCTTGCTTTCACTGGATCTGAAATAATAAACCCATGCTTATGATAGTGATGATTTGCAAAGGTTGTTTTGCTTGTTCCTTTTTCTCTCAACACTTGTTATAGTTCTGCTGCTGTGTAATGTTGAAGAAGAAGCAGCAGTATTTTTCTTCCTGTGTTGAGAGAGTATTTTGTATCTCTGTAAAATTATCTTTTAGGTTTTGAGAAGGAAGAAAGCGAAGACCCTATTTGATAGAGCAGATGAATGTAATTTCTGTGTATATTTTTTTTCATCTCCTCTTTTTTCATAATTATTGTGTATGATTGAGTTTTCAAAAACCTTTCTTATCTTGGCTTGTCCTGAAAAGGAATTCCTCTCAGCCACCAAATTTCCTTTCTTCTTTTGTTCTCGACCCATCCATTCATTTTGAATTGCTTCCAAAAGAGATTTGTTGTGTCCTAGAAGGATTCATTCTATTTTGGCAACAAACGAGCCATTGGAGAACTGTCTCTAGCCTGGTGGTCCTTCTGAAAAGGTCCCAAAAGGACAGCGGAGAAAGCTTCCTTTTTCTGACTGTATTCGACGCTGCATCGACTTCATCAATCTCCATGTCGACGCACCTCTGAGTTCTTATCGACGTAGATTCGAATTTCTTCTTAGCTTTGGCTGAACTCAGATATCGACATTACGTCGATTCCTTATCGACGTACCCGTCGAGTTGAAGCCTTGGACATGATCTCTTAACTTCTATGTCAAATTGTAGTCGACGTTGCGTCGACCTGTTAGATGGCTTCGACAAGCTCTTCCTCCTGCGTCGATTCCATATTGACGTTCCATCGACTTGACTTTATACTTCGACAGGCTGAATAATCTTCTTCGACTTTAACTCAGAGTTGCATCGATATCAAGTCAAAGTTGCATCGACTTGTATTCGACGCAAGTCTTATCTTAACTTATTTTGTGATTGCTTTGACTGTTCCTTGACACTCTAAGGTGAGTGTGACATTCTAAGACATCTAATGACCAAATTACCCTTTCTATACAATGTGGGTAATAAATCTTTAGAGGTAAAATCACTTATAGTTAATTTGTTAAGTTAAATCAAAAGGTTTTTTCCTAACAATCTCCCCCTATTTATCTTAACAAATTTTACAGTTTGTTTAAAGTGATTTTACACATATCATGACATAATCATAAATAAAAAAGCATAAATAGACAATATGATATAATAGAATGAAAAACAATTGATTGATATAACTCAGTGTTTACCATAATTAGTTTATCCAAGACATGATCCACTTTTTCTTCTTGAGAAAATTTGTCAAGGCCTGAAAGATTTTTCTGGATTTTCTCTCTACATATTTGATGTTTGTTGGGATTGCTTTTTCTAGATTCCTCTGGATTTTCTCATGCCCTTTGAAAAGTTTTTCCAGATCAACTTCAATTTCAGGATATACATTACTAAGCTCCCTTATTGATAACTTTAGCTGTCAGCAGATTAATTTCTTCTATATCTATATCCTCAGCATCAGGATTTGGTACTATAAATGTTGACTGAGGAACACCTGCAACTGGTGATCTTTCTTTTCTTTTGACATGGAAGGAAATCTAAGTCTTGATTGACTCCAAGACCCTTTTTACCTTGTTGACCTTTCTCATCCTTGAATTTTGCTTGAGGATTCTTTGCAACATGTTTGGAAAGATTAAACAGAGTGCTGGTAATTTTGAATGCATCTTCTAATTGTTCTTTCTCTACAGTCTCTTTGCCCTTTTTCAGCCTTTCCATAAACAATCTTCTCTTTTCCTCATGTTCCCTTTGAGTTGCTTCATACTCATCTTGCTCTCTTCTTCTAATCTCATCCAAGGCTTCATCCAACTTTGGATCATGATATTCCTTCATTGTATTTTCAGGAAAATCAACTTCTCATAAGTCTTGTAATAAGATTTGCCCTTTTTATACATTTTCTTTGTTCTTTTGTATACTTTTCCCAGATAGGTATACTTCTTCCATATCCTCTACCTCTTTCACCCCTTTCTCTGAAATTCCTTCCCTGACCTCTCCCCCTGTATAGAGGTCTTCCTCTGAAGTCAGATGCTTGGGCAGGTGGAATAGGTGATGGAGGGAGTTGAGCTGGTTTTGAAGATGATGGTACAGATTCAGGTACCTGGTCAGCAGACTCAGGTAGTGGAATAAATGCAGAGGCCTGGTCAACATGCATGACTGGGGATGGGGTTGTTGTAGACTCTTTAGAGTAAGTCCAAAACCCATGTGTCTCAGGGATGGACATAGCAGTTGTCTCCTGTTGCTGCTGCACACTCTTCAAGTATCCAATATCATCTGAAAAGAGATCACTCTCCCCCTGTTTTGATGACTCCCACTGTATTAAGGGAAGGATTCTTGGAGGAGAGGAAGATGCTGGGATTGAAAGAAGCTTGGAGGTGATGGCAGGATCTCCTTCAGACACAGAGAATAGAGGGAGAACTGCAGTGTATATTGAGTCTTGAGGTGGCTTCCTGCTGATGCACTTCTCCCCCTGTTTTATATCATTGATGAAAGATGTAAAGACATCGGCAGGAACAACTGACAATCTCATCTCTGCATTAAGAGCCTTGATTTCAGACGTAAGGTCTCGCAACCTTCCGTGTTGGGCACATAGCTTGCGATAACAATTCTTTGAGAAGTCAAGGTACAGAGTACTGAACTGAGATAATAATGTGTCGAGGGCGAGATTAACTGCTTCAATAACATCTTGTTGATTCAAGGGAGATGCCATTGAAATCCTGCAGGTACCTGCAAGGAAACAAACAAATAGAAGTAGAGGGGAAAATGAAGGAGAGTGAAAGGGAGAGAAGTTGAAAGAGCACAATAGAGTCGAATGCTTGAGTTGCTATGAATAGATGAATCATCGCAACGTATGGTTATATTCGAAGTGACATCGAAAAGAAATGAATTCAGCGCGCCAAAATTCTGTGCGTACTTTGCAAAGTCAACGTAACATCGATAAGAATCTGACGCGGCTCCGAATATAGTTCAGCGACCATGATGTCGACGTGAGCGTCAAAATATATTCGACGCAATGTCGAGTGCTTTTCAACAGAACCATCCCAATCTTCTCTCGAAGCTAACGTCGAATAAAAGTTGACGGTGCGTCGATTCTTATTCGACGCATCTGATTTAACATTTTTTGTGAAATTTTTTATTGTTTTTCCCAGCAATACCTTTCTTTGGAATATAGATTTGAATACATAATATAGTGGGAGTATCCTAGAGCGCTCCATCAAGCATTCCCAGTACATTGATGAAGAATTTGTGCTTACTTTCATCAAGTGGTTTAGTGAAAATATCAGCCATTTGAATATCAGTGGAGATGTATTGAAGGTTAATCTTACCTTTCTTAACGTTGTCCCTGAGAAAGTGGTGTCGTATCTCTTTGTGCTTAGTTCTGCTGTGGAGAACAGGATTGAAAGCTAAAGAAATAACACTAGAGCTGTCACAAAATATTGTGGAATTGACATGGGAAAAGTTGTAATCTAACAACTAATTTTGCATCCACGGTATTTGCAAGCAGCAGCTTTCTGCAGCTATGTACTCAGCTTCAGATGTCGAAGTGGAGACTGTGGTTTGCTTCTTGCTAAACCATGAGATCAGTCTAGCACCCAGGAACTGACAGTACCTGAGGTGCTTTTTCTGTCCAGCCTGCATCCAGCATAGTCTGCATCTGAATAACCAACTAATTTAAATCAATATTCAGCTGGATACCACAAGCCAAGTTCAAGTGTACCCTTTAGATATCTGAGTATTCTTTTTACAGAACTCATGTGGAATTCCTTTGGGTCAACCTGAAACCTAACACATATACAGGTAGGAAATATTATATCAGGTCTGCTAGCTGTCAGGTAGAGAAGAGAGATAATGGCTGCTCTGTAAGTCTTCTGATCAAAGGACTTACCCTTTTCATCTCTATCCAAAACAACATTAGTAGTCATGGGGGTTTTCATGACAAAGGCATTTTCCATCCTAAACCTCTTGATGAGATCTCTGGTATACTTGGATTGAGATATGAAAATGTCATCTGCATTTTGTCTTACTTGAAGACCAAGAAAATAGGATAGTTCCCCTATGCTACTCATTTCAAATCTTGACTGCATTAGGTAAGCAAACCTTTTGCAGAGAGATTGATCTGTTGACCCAAATATAATATCATCTACATATATTTGTACTAGCAATAGCTGACTCTTATGTACTTTGGTGAAGAGTGTTTTATCTACTTTCCCTCTTTCAAAGGGGTGTTCCATAAGGAAAGTGGATAGGGTATCATACCAAGCTTTTGGAGCTTGCTTGAGACCATACTGTGATTTATCTAACCTATACACAAAAGAGGGAAAAGTGGGATTGACAAAACCTGGGGACTGCTCCACATACACTTCTTCTTGAAGAGTTCCATTTAGGAATACACTCTTCACATCCATCTGATAGACTTTGATCTTCATGTGAGCTGCATATGCCAGAAACATTCTGATGGCCTCTAGCCTTGCTACTGGAGCAAATGTCTGGTTAAAGTCAACCCCTTCCTCTTGCCTGTATCCTTGGCCACAAGTCTGGCCTTATTCCTGATTATGGCTCTTGTTGAATCCATTTTGTTTTTGAATACCCATTTGGTGCCAATGACTGGGTAATTCTTTGGTCTTTCAACCAAGTTTCAAACCTTGTTCCTCTCAAACTGTGTTAGCTCTTCTTGCATAACAGATATCCAGTGAGGATCACTGTCTGCTTCTTCAAATTTCTTGGGTTCATACTGAGAGAGGAAGCATTGTAGCATTGTTTCACTTGTCTTGACTCCAACTGTCAAATCTCATATAACTTGTGTTGAAGGATGATCCTTTAGATTCATCCTGGATCTTGTTGAGTTATCTAGGGGATTCTCTTCTTCCCGAGGAACCACTTCCTAAGTGATAGTGGGACCACCATCCTCATTCACTGGAATGATCTCAGTGGCTGGCAACTCAGGTGTTGTAATTTCCTCTTCATCTGCTGCAGAATCTTCACCTGAATCATTGTCAATTTTCTGTTTTACTTTGTCTTGACACACTGATGAATGTTCCATTATGCTCAGCCTTTTAAGTTGTTCTGCTAGCTGATCTTCTTCCTGCAAAACAGTGTTGGTGGAAGTTTCCTTCCCCTTATAAAACATGTTAGCTTCATCAAAAACTACATGCACGGGCTCCTCAATTTTGAGAGAGCTTTTATTATAGCACATATAGGCCTTACTTGATGAGGAATATCCCAAAAATATCCCATCATCAGCCTTCTTGTCAAATTTGGCAAGATGACTTTTCACATTGTTGAGGATAAAACAAGTACAACCAAAAATCCTAAAGTAAGTGACTATAGGTGTATTTCCCTTCAATAACTCATATGGAGTCTTCAATTAGTCTTGTGGATGAGACTTTTATTCAGAAAATAATTGGCAGTATTCACTACCTCAGCCCAAAAGGACTTTGGCAAGTTGGATTCAACCAATAATGTCCTTCCTGATTCAATTAGAGTTCTATTTTTCCTTTCAGCCACCCCATTTTGTTGTGGGGGGGGGGGGGGGGGGGTTCTAGGAGCTGAAAAGTTTTGTTCAATCCCTTCATCCTCACAGAATCTACGCATTAACTGATTCTAAAACTCAGTACCATGATCACTTCTGATCACAGCAACCTGAGTGTTGAGTTCAGATTGAATCTGTCTAATGAATCTTGAGAGGATCTTGAAGGTGTCTGACTTAGCTTTTAGAAAGAACACCCAGCTAAACCTAGAAAAGTCATCAACAATGACTAAAGTATAGGACATACCTGTTAAGCTCTGAGTGGAGATAGGACCAAATAGGTCCACGTGCAACAGGAATAGGATTCTGGAGGAATCATTCTTACCAATTGGTTTGAATGATGCTTTGATCTGCTTTCCTAGTTGGCATGCTCTACAAGGATGGTCTTTATTGAACTTACATGTTGGTAAGCCCCTTACTAGGTTAATCTTGGAGAGTGTGACAATGGTCTTAAAGTTAAGGTGACTAAGTCTCCTATGCCACAACTCACTATTTTCTAGCTGGGAGTTGAATAAGCAGATCTCAGACTTTGTATACTCAAAATCTACAACATAGACCTTACCTTTCCTAAGACCAGCCAATACTATTTGGTCAGTTCTAGAGCTAACTGTATGACACAAAGACTTAGTGAATACAACTTTGTATTCACCATCACACAGCTAGCTAATACTGATTAGATTATGTTGAAGTCCTTCAACTTATGCTACCTTAGAAAAAGTGACTTCCACAATCCTGTGCAAACCATATCCTTTGGTTTGACCAGAGTGGGAATTCCCAAAAATCACCTTACGCCCTTCCTTGGCCTTGAAATTCTCCAGCAGTTATTTTGCTCCAGTCATATGCTTAGAGCATCCACTGTCCAGATACCACTGTTGGTTTGTGGTTAACAGTCTCCCTTCTGCACCTGAAATCGACCATTAGTATAGACCCTCACATGCTGGGGTCTCTTTCTTCTATCATCATATGGAGTTATGAAAGAGTCAGATGATCTTTCAGTATACCCCTTAAGGTGAAGAAGTGTTGCATTATTATGCCAGCAATGTTTGTATATATGTCCAAGTTTTGAACAGCAGAAACATCTAGGAATGAAGGTAGAGAGTTTATTAGTTTGATAAATCTTTGTAGGAAACATGCGTCGAGAAGAAATCGATGCATCTTTAGAGTTGCATCGAATATAATTCAACGTGTCTGCATAGTTTTGTCGATAATAATTCGATGTGTAGTATTGGTTGCGTCGAATATAATTCGATGCACCCTCACAGTTTCTTCGAATTGATGTCGACGCATATGCTGTACTCCGTCGAGTTTCATTCGACACATCCTTAAAATTGTGTCGAGTTCTATTCGACGTATGATTCTTTTTCTTAAGATTTTTATTTTTATTACACTTTTCTAAGGGGTGTTTGCCTAAAATCCCTGGTTGATTACCAATGTTTACCCTATTAAATATGGTGATTTTATTAAGGTTATTATTATTATGATCTTCACATGATTCTAAAATGTTATTAGGTCTAGACCTAAATAATGCTACAGGTTTTTTCCAAGCAAGTTTTCTAGGGATTGGTGTGTGATGCGTGTACGGCAAGTGCTCCGGTCGTTGTCAAGTAATAAATATGGGAATAGTTTCCCCGAATGTCGATCTCTTGAGGAATGCAGGTTATGGTGAACGAATTGCGTCCTGTGACAATTGTTACACGAGCGAACACAAACACAAAAAGGGTTTGTATTTGGGTTTCCTAATTCTAACAACAATAAAGTAAAAGTGCGGGTCACAATCACCGTTTCGCAAGGCGAGATGGAGTGCGTCAGCCGCTATGCCGAGCTTCGTCAGGCAGGTGGACGGTGCGCATGCGAATGGAATGTTCTTGAATGCGAAGAATGAGGGTCGAAATCACCTCCTCACTAGTCACTGTTAGCTCTTGCTAACGCGAATCGAAAACTATACGAGTGAGTAAGTGAGTGAGTGGGTGGGTGAAAGCGAAGCGCATCACAAGCAAACATTGTAGTTGAGCAACAAGGAAATAACACTTTCATTCAAATCAAATATAACAATATTCATCTTCAAATAGTTCACAAAGTAACAACAAGGTAAAGGAGAGAGTAAACCAATAGACGAAGACTAGCGGCCGTTCTTGGCCGGAATAGTAGGTTGTCAATCTACTTCCGGGCTCGGGCAGTCTGTGCTTCCGGAGTCAAGAGACTGTCACGATCTCTGGCCTTCTTCCGTCGTCTTCTACGTTCAGGTTTCCTCTTCTTCTCACCGAACGGAAATGCAGAATCTTGGTTTGCTTGCTTGTGAATAGCGGAGATGGCCTTCGGAACTTTGGATATGGCTTCGGATCATCAGAGAGGACTTCTCCCACGAAGGAGATGGAGTGGAGGTGGCTGGAGATGAAAAATGGCGCTGGAAGGACTTGAATTCGTGCTCCCGTCGGAGCTCGATACCTAATTTCATGGAACATGGCTTTAAATAGGCGCTGCCAAAAATAGTGCGCACGGTCATTGGCGCACGACCAGTGATCGTGCACACTGACATTCTGCAGTCGTGCACGCTGGCTGGGTGGAGCCTACAAAGCAAAGATTTATAAAATAAAATGTTCGCACGACCATTAGCACACGACCAGTGGTCGTGCGCACTATCGTAAGTGGTCATGCGTTGGTCAAGACAGAACTCAAATTTGAGGGGTTTAGTGCACACGATCAGTGGCGCACGACCAGTGGTCGTGCGCAATAGAACCAGTGATCGTGCACAGTGTTCTTGCATAGATTTGTACTGGGAACACTTGCACGACTCCTGTTCCAGCATAAACACCAATCAAACCACTGAAAGTGGCACTTAACAATGCATGAAAGCTAATAAAGAAGATAAACATGAAAATACACCAAGACGGGCCTAGAAGTGCACATAGCATGGAATATCAAATATGAACGATAACATGCCTAAAGTGTAGTGCATAGACTAGATAATCGTCCTAGATGAGTCCATAAATTTGTATATAATTGGGACTCATCACACCCCCAGACTTACCTGTTTGCGCGTCCCGAGCAAACAAATCCGGCGGAGTATGAAAATGGTAGTTAGTGAAGAGAATTGCAAAATATGAGTATGGTGCAAAGTATCATACGCATGTAAATAGAAATTTAGTAAAAGGAGATTCTAACTATGCTAACTAATTTACAAAAGTGTTAAAGCGTAAATAAAGATTTATTGATACTCAGCTGGTGAATCATGAAGAACTTGTGCGGTCGTGCCCGGTGTGAAAGTACACAAGCCACTCAGGAGGGTGTTGCTAAAGACTGGAATTCGGGGATAACTTCGCTAAAATCCATCAACGACGAGAACCATAAGCTTGCCAGGTTACACTCTCTCCACGGCGCTAGCAAACTCACAAGTTAAATCAATATGACTTTCAGGTTATAACGGGGCTTAGGATACGGTATGATATTCAATGATAAACGAGACGGCTACGCAACCCAATTGAGTCAAAAGATAACGCTGTACCAAAATAAGACCAAGAACGATACTAGTGTGACACACCCCCAGACTTAGCTTGAAAACTGGGTGTGCACACAGCCTACTCCAACAAATACCAACTGAATTTTCTATTACGCTCAAAGGGATTTCTTTTCATTCCAATTCTTTTCAGATTTTTCTTTTAACTTCATTCATTTTTTCTTTTTCTTTTATCCCCTGGTTGGTTGACAATAATGAGTTCAACAAATAATACAGATTTTTCTTTCACATCACAATGGTTCCATACGTCACACCAAATCAAGAAATATGATTTCAGTTAACTCGCTATTTGGTTGCGAAAATAGGATAGGCTTCAAGTTTTGGTGATTAAACGAGGGGCTGAAACAAAGAAGGGGTAGGCACAAATTTGGTTCGCAATGGTAAACGAATGGGTCAAGGAGAACAAGGCTCAAACTGCCAAAAAAATGGCCTACATCACGTTTAACAATATGAGTTGCTCTCACCCATGCTTCAAGAGTCGCTTGGGGCAAGTTCTTAGCCCACGAGAAAAGTAAACCTTCCTTCCGACTCGAGCAACACACAACTAGCGCTTGCCTACACACAACACCGTGCTACCGCCAATTTCATTCACATTCACCAATTGAGTATAATAAATCTAAAACAACGCAAAAACACTAATCGTAAATTAAATGCATAGAAATAATCTAATTTTACTCAAATTTCTACTGGAGCATGCGAATGCGACTAGAGCACTACACGAGTCAACATCGTACTCAGAATTACAATTCCTAAACTAACATCCTTTTTCACAAACCAAACCAAGATGGCGTGTTCGGAAACACAAAAACAGGCGAGTGCTTTCTCACGTGGGTGAAACGGTGTATGATGCATGCGAACAAGATTACTACAAAGGTAAAATAAAAATAACTTCTAGCATGTAGTGCAACTCGTGTGCATAGTGGGAAACAACCGACTCTCCCGCATACTTAGTCTAAATATTCTATCACAGAAAATAAAAGCTAGGGGAAGGAATGTTACCCAATGCTCGGAGTTGAGCATACCAGAAGATCGGCGTTAGTAATGATGAAAAATCCGGGTTTGCCATGGAAGTGATCCTGTTCCTGCGAATAATTTTTTGCACAATACCAAATAGACAAAAGAAATAAAGCACAGGCTATTCCCAAAATGATGCCCAGAAGAGCATCCACAACAATAATGTTAACAATACAAACGTACTAAGATAAGTTCATGCAAATAAAAGGAACATTAAACAAAAACAAGAAAAAAATGGAAGGGCTGTGATTAACTCGCACACGGGGTAAACAATCACTCATAGTCGCTATCACTATCAAGAACAACAACGGGCGGAGGAGGCCTGGATGACGATGCAGCACGGCCAGGAGTGGGTCTGTCAGCCAGTACTGATTTGCCTCTAAGTCGGAGAGGCGCTGATTAAAGCTCGGGACCTCCTGTCCCCGTGAAGAACTGCCTTGCTCCCTGGGCTGCCGCTCCTGCTTGACGGACTGCCGCCACGGTTGCGGAAGAGCAAGCTCCCGGTGAACATGTGGCGGCTCAGCTGGTTCTCCCTGCTCCTCTTCTTCATGTCTCTCCCTTGGTGCATCACCCGACATCACTACCACGTAGTGCCTGTAGCTCTTCATCCCCACAACCCTGAGTAGATGAAAACTCACCATGGTGGCCATAGTGATAAAGGAAGGCGCAGTCACCTGCACCATCAGAGGTAGCTGACTCCAAACCCCCAATCCTTTTGCGATACGAGTGATGTAGTAGGCACCCCCGATGGCACCGGTGAGACCGTAGGTAGCCTCATGGTGGAAGAAGAAGGCGAGCATGTAGCCCAAGTGCACGGGCTGCTGAAACTCCATGCTGTATAAGTAAATCAAATCTTGCCACCCCACTACGTTCTGACTGAGGGCACGAGCGACAAGAGAGTGACTGAGAACATGTTGCAGAAGTCGGAGAGCAGGAGAGATGATCATGGTGGATTTGCTCTTCCTAGCCACATAGTCCTCGTCCTGTCCAGTAATAGCACACCA
Source organism: Dactylorhiza incarnata (assembly GCA_033032865.1). Lineage (NCBI taxonomy): Eukaryota > Viridiplantae > Streptophyta > Magnoliopsida > Asparagales > Orchidaceae > Dactylorhiza > Dactylorhiza incarnata. Next base: position 4,473,834 of record JAWHQI010000033.1, on the reverse strand, counting down.
CGCGGCATGTGGAGTGATATCGTCAGGGAAAGAGACACTCAAATTCGGAAAATCGATCGCTCCTGCCTCCACCTCGGTGTAGAATCCCGCGTGCACAGCAAGCTTCGACAAAGAAAGAGTGAAAACTCTCCCCATTATGCGGAAAGAACAAGATGGCGGCCGGCAACCGGAGGGCATTACTTCCCACTCGAACGTCGAGAGGAACTCCAAGGTGAGAAATGTGTAGCCGAGATCATCGCATTCGAATACCTTGCTCTAATGATCGAACGAGTAGCGAAGGAGGGCGGCCTCCCCCAAATCTCCATTGTCACCAATCGAGTTGAGCTCATTCCACTCCACCAACCTTTGAGAAAGAAACGGCTTCACCTTCAATGAGTTGTAGCGCCACATATGCATATCCTTTGAAAAAGTGCCCATCCGAGCCAAGATCTGGGCCGAAGATGCGGAGGATCGGCTGGAACGGTAGTAGGACTTGGCGTAGTGGCGATCTCCAGCACTCATGATGGCAGTAAGCGAAGAAAAGGATGGAGAAGCAACTCAAAACTCACCGGAAGGAAACGACACACACCATCGGCGGAACACCACGGAGAGCGGCGCACGGACAGCAGCGAACGAACGACGGAAAAGAAAACCTAGCATGCTAGCGCAAGGCTCAGGCGAACCGGCTTTTACAAAGAAACTGGGTCGATCGCACGACCACTGGTCGTGCGCGATAAATAGTGCGCGCGACCAGTGGACGTGCGCAAAGAGAATTTTCGGGCACCTAATTTTTCATGAAAGCTGAATCCATCGTGTCGTGCGAGCATCCTAGGGTACACCACGTGTGACGGGGCAATCACAGCCTTAACAGAAACTTAACTAAGCTATGAAAATAGGACAAATCAAGAAAGCATTGCAATCGCGAAGGAAAAACATCTATCCTCGATAACTGTTGGGCTACATGTCCCCCCAACGGGACTTATTCAAGTGTTTTTAATGCAGATTAACTAATAGGCGGATGAAAACGAAAATGGTCAGGTAACTGTTTGCGCTCGTGTTTCGGTAACGGGTACCGAAACGGAGATAAAACAGTTGCCCAAATACCAGTGAAAAAACAATACCTGATATGAATATCAGGCAAGGGCAAAATATGCACTGTGAAGCTCACCGTATCTGGCTCCACCTGCACCTGATTCCTTTCAAAGCTAGGCATTGTTACAGGCTCATACACCAACGGAACTGGTTTCACAATGTGGTCCTGCATAGGAGAAGACACAAGAGCCGGATCAGGAAATAAAATAGAAGAACAAAAATTCACCTCAGTTCGAGGGGTGATCCCGGAATCAGCCCCAATCAGTTGGACAACAAGAGAAAGGACATCGCTGTTTTGGTTGTTGCAAGGATGTGCAGGTGCTGTGACCATCTCGTCCTCGAATTGGACCTCATCCCATGGTGTCGAGGTGGCAACCTCAACCATGCAGACATCCTCTTCGACTGGATCTGATAAAGTACTACCAGTACGTGCTTCTGTCTGCAAGTCAACCTTAGCAGCAATATCAGAAATGGATGAGATGCTATGCAAAGAAGTTGGGAGAGCAATGCTCGGCGAATCATCGGGCTCAGACTCCTCACAAATAAAAGATTCAACACAAGAAGACACATGTTCCCTAGAAGTAGAAGCATCCATGTCGGGGTTTGGATCAACACAGGTATCGGTGTTAGTACGAGTGTTACTCCCTTCAAAATCTGATGGAGGCACCAGTACATACCCCGATACAGAAGGTGTGCTGCAAGATACCGAAGTAGAGACGACCTGGATATCCAGTTCGTCATCCTCCGCTAGCTGCGCTAAATATTCAGCACATTCCGAAACTGAGTGATCTAGACTCTGGCAACAGAAACACCTCTTGACCAGTTTCTTCGGCGCAGCAGGTGCTGAAGCCGTAAAGAAGTCGGTTGGCAAGGGCGCAGAAGAATATCCATAAGACTTACGCACGCCATACGAAGTACCAGACGAGGTCGGTGCTCCGTGTGTTGAGCCTTGAGTATAAGGGCTATAATACTCCTTGGGACATTCATCGCTTGCGTGAGAACTGTCTACGCACCAACGGCAATGAAAATTAAAGCTTGCCCACATTGGCCAAGGAAAACCAGTCTACAATTGGAACTACTTGCATATACTCATGGCGAATAACACATGGCTTCCAAACTGATATATAAAAAAAACTAAATTCGAAAGAAAGGAATAAACGGTAGTGTATCTATCCTCACACAACATAAAACGAATACCGCACTGCATTCCCTGGCAGCGGTGCCAAAACTTGATGCGTGTACGGCAAGTGCACCGGTCGCTGTCAAGTAATAAATATGGGAATAGTTTCCCCGAATGTCGATCTCTTGAGGAATACAGGTTATGGTGAACGAATTGCATCGTGTGACAATTGTTACACGAGCGAACACAAACACAAAAAGGGCTTTGATTTGGGTTTCCTAATTCTAACAACAATAATGTAAAAGTACGGGTCACAATCACCGCCTTGCAAGGCGAGATGGAGTGCGTCGGCCGCTATGCCGAGCTTCGTGAGGCGGGTGGACGGTGCGCATGCGAATGGAATGTTCTTGAATGCGGAGAATGAGGGTCGAAATCACCTCTTCACTAGTCACCGTTAGCTCTTGCTAACGCGAATCGAAAACTACACGAGTGAGTGAGTGATTGGGTGGGTGAAAGCGAAGCGCATCACAAGCAAACATTGCAGTTGAGCAACAAGGAAATAACACATTCATTCAAAGAAAATATAACAATATTCATCTTCAAATAGTTCACAAAGTAACAATAAGGTAAAGGAGAGAGTAAACCAATAGACAAATACTAGCGGTCGTTCTCGGCCGGAATAGTAGGTTGTCAATCTACTTCCGGGCTCGGGCGGTCTGTGCTTCCGGAGTCAAGAGACTGTCACGATCTTTGACCTTCTTCCATCGTCTTCTACGTTCAGGTTTCCTCTTCTTCTCGCCGAATGGAAATGCAGAATCTTGGTTTGCTTGCTTGCGAATGGAGGAGATGGCCTCCGGACCTTTGGATATTTCTTTGGATCACCGGAGAGGACTTCGCCCACAAAGCAGATGGAGTGGAGGTGGTTGGAGATGAAAAACGGATTTGGACAGACTTGAATTCGTGCTCCCGGCGGAGCTCGATACCTAATTTCGCGGAACAGGACTTTAAATAGGCGCTGGCAAAAATAGTGCGTACGATCATTGGCGCACTGTTCGAGACAGAACTCCGAATCCTTGCGACTAACGCACGATCACATGCGCACGGTCACTGGTCGTGCGCGAAGAGGACACTGGTCGTGCGCACTGTTCGAGACAGAACTCCGAATCCTTGCGGCTAACGCACGATCATTGGCGCACGATCACTGGTCGTGCGCGAAGAGGTGAAATGGTCGTGCGCAGAGAACTGCTATGGAATTCCTAGCCTATCCCGAGCGCAGCACTACCACCCCGCCTACCTCGCTGAACTACGATTTTTGGGGTGTTACAACTCCACCCCCCTTAAAAGAATTTCGTCCTCGAAATTTCAGAATTTAAACAGGAAATTCATAACGCATACCTGGAGCGAAAAGTTCCGGAAATCCTCCCGCATCGCTTGCTCATGCTCCCAAGAGAATTCGTCTCGCCCGCAGTTGTCCCATCGCACCTTTACATGTTTGACTTGCTTGTTACGCAACTGCCGGACTTCTGAATCCTCCACGCACACCGGGCGAACCCTCGCCCCCAAGTTCTCCATCATCGGCACCGCCGCCGCTTCGACCACGACACCCGGCTCTACCAAAGCTTTCCTCAGCACGGAGACATGGAAAACGTCATGTAATCCACTCAGCTCTGCGGACAACGCCAAACGATAGGCTGCTTCGCCTATACGCTCCGTAACCTCGAACGGACCCAAATATCTCGGACTCAACTTCTTGAGTCTCCGCACCCGCGAAACACCCTTGAACGGCTTGATCTTCAAGTAGACCATGTCGCCCACTACAAACTCCACATTTCTGTGGCGCGCATTAAAATACTTCGCTTGTCGATCCTGAGCAACCTTCATGCGCTCCTGAATCGTCCGCACAATCTCGCAAGCATCTTCCACCACTTGCTTTCCCAAAAGCTTAGTGTCTCCCACCTCTGCCCAAGACATCGGCGTTCGACACTTCCTTCCATACAAAGCTTCGTATGGCGCCATCTTGATACTCGCCTGGAAGCTATTATTATAGGCGAACTCCACCATGAAAAGGTGGTCCTCCCAACCTTTGCCAAAGTCGAGAGCACACATCCTCAACATGTCTTCCAACGTACGGTTCGTTCGCTCCGTCTGACCATCGGTCTGCGGGTGGAACGCGGTGCTAAACTTGAGCTTCGTGCCTAGACTTTTCTGCACTAATCTCCAGTCCTTCGAGGTGAATCGCCCATCGCGATCACTAACGATGCTCTTCGGAATCCCGTGCAACCGCACAATGTTTCGAACATAAAGCTCCACGAGCTTCTCCACGCCATCGCTCTTCTGATTCGGAATGAAGTGGGCCACCTTCGTCAGGCGATCCACTATCACCCAAATCGCATCGTTACCCTGCTGCGATCGAGGCAAACCATGCACAAAATCCATAGAGATGTCATCAAATTTCCATTCGGGGATGGGAAGAGGCTTCAAGAACCCGCCGGGCCTCTGGCACCTAGCCTTTACCAAGGCACAAGTCTGACATCGGCTCACGTACTCGACTACATCCCGCTTCATCCCAGGCCACCAAAAAGATTTCTTCAAATCCGCGTACATCTTTGTACTTCCTGGATGAACGGAGTACTTCGTAAAGTGAGCTTCAAACATCAACTCCTCGCGAAGCTTGCCGAAGCGCGGAACACAGATCCTTCCGTCTCTCCTCAGAATTCCACCAACCATCTCCAAAGCAGTGCCTTCGCTTTGTTGAGCCTCCAACACCAGCTGTTGGCACTCCTCGTCCGCACTGGTCGCCTCTCGGATTCGATCCGTTATATCACACTGCATTTCAATCCAGTTCAAACGGGCTATGCTAGACTCACCACTAGCCACACAAGAAATGTCAAGAGACTCCAAGTCCCGAATCAAACGCTCGTTATGCGCCTCCATCCAATTACCTTGCCCGGAGTACTTCCTACTCAAAGCATCCGCCACCACGTTGGCTTTACCCGGCGTATACTGAATCTCCACGTCGTAGTCCCCAAGGAACTCGACCCACCTAAGCTGCCGCATATTCAGATCCTTTTGGTCTAGGAGATACCTCAGGCTTTTGTGATCCGTGAAGATCTCCACCTTCGCACCATAAACATAGTGTCTCCACAGTTTTAGCGCAAAGATTACCGCCGCCAACTCCAGATCATGGACGGGATAATTCCTCTCATGAGTCTTTAACTGCCTTGACCCATACGCTATCACCTTGCCGTGCTGCACCAGCACGCAACCCAACCCGCAACCTGATGCGTCGCTAAAGATCTGAAATCCTTCCGTCCCACTAGGAAGACTAAGGATTGGGGCAGACATCAATCTTTCCTTCAAATTCTCGAATGCCCGGGCACACTCCGGTGTCCAGACAAACCTCTGGTCCTTGCGAGTGAGTGTGGTGAGGGGCAACGCCATCCGTGAAAAGTTCTCCACGACCCTTCTATAATAACCGGCTAGTCCAAGGAAACTCCGGACTTCCGCCACGGTCCTCAAGACAGGACAATCTCTAATGGCTTCAATCTTCGCTGGATCTACCGCCACCCCATCTCCACTAATTAAGTGCCCCAAGAAAGCCACCTTCTCGATCCAAAACTCACATTTTGAGAACTTAGCATAAAGCTGATTCTCCCTTAGAGTCTGCAATACTTGCCTCAAGTGAGACTCATGCTCTGCCTCCGATTTCGAATACACCAAGATATCATCTATAAACACCACCACGAACGAATCTAAGAACGGGCGAAAGACCCTGTTCATCAAATCCATGAACACAGATGGCGCGTTCGTCAAACCGAACGGCATCACCGAAAACTCGTAGTGGCCATACCGAGTCCCAAACGCTGTCTTGGCAACGTCCTCTTCTCGAATCTTCAACTGGTAGTACCCCGATTTCAAATCCAACTTGGAGTACACTACCGACCCCACTAACTGGCCGAACAAATCATCGATTCGGGGAATCGGATATTTATTCTTAACGGTCAATTTATTCAATTCACGGTAATCGATACACAACCGCATACTTCCGTCTTTCTTCTTCACAAACAAAACCGGCGCGCTCCACGGCGAAGAGCTGGGCCTAATGTACCCTCGCTCTAACAACTCCTGCAACTGAACCTTTAACTCGGCCAGTTCCTTCGGTGCCATCCTAAACGGAGGACGCGACACTGGCCTCGCACCCGGTACCAACTCTATCGAGAAATCAATTTCACGCTGAGGAGGTGCTCCCGGAAGCTCCTCGGGGAATACATCCTCAAATTTTTCCACCACCGGAACTTCTCTAATAGCCAACTTTGTGGAGTGAGTCTCCAACAAAGCTAAGAACGCCTCGCCTCCTTGGTTTACCGCACGCCTCATTTGCATAGCGGAAATCAGGGAGTAAGCCACTCCGCTTAGGCCTTCGAACTTGACCTCTGCTCTACCTTCACCTCTCAGGGTTACCACCTTCAACTGGCAGTCGATACTAGCTCGCTGCTCCGCAAGCCAGTCCATTCCCAAGATAACATCGAATTCAGCTAGTGGCAGAATCGCTGCTACCAACACGAAATCACAATCGCCAATTTGCATCACAATGCGTCCCTTCCTCATGGTAGTCATGAAAGACCCATTCGGCATACGCACACTCAGCTCCACTCCTGCCACTACGGGCTCAGCACCAATCTTCCGGATAAAACTTTCCGCAAGAAAAGATTGTGACGCCCCCGTGTCGAACAACACTCGAGAGGGGTAGCCCGAAACTAGCACGAAACCTAACCACGTGCAAAACAAACATGAAAGGCCGCAAACTATATTATAGTAACAAACGGAACTTAAACCTTTCGTACCTGTCACCACATCGGGTTGACGTATCGCTTCCTGTTGCCCAAGATTATAGGCCCTAGGCTGCACTGGAGGGAACCGCGAAGCACTCGACTCCGCCGCTTTCCCCTTCTCTGCAACACCGGGACCCGAACGCACCGATTGTTCTTGTCTAGGCTCTGGCCCAGCTCCGCCCTCGGTGCAAAAACGACTAATGTGACCCACCTTGCCACACTGGTAACAAGTAACCGGACCCTTGGAACGGAAATCTCCCGAAGGTGCGCCACTTCTCTCCCCAGGCCAATTAGGACGGGGCTTCTTCTTCCATCGGCTGCCCTCGGACTTCCACTGGGACTGAGACTTAGGAGGCTTTCCTTCTCCCTGCCTTACCGCAATACCCTTTCGCCGTTGAGTTCGCTCCAAGTCGCTCTCCAGCGTGCGAGCGGCTTCGACCAACTCATTGAATCCCGCATTCTTCAAGGCTATGAGCGGTTGCCTTAAATTTTCCCTCAACCCTTGATAAAAGAGGTTATCTCTCTCTTCATCATCTGCCATTGTCGTGCCCGCATACCGACCCAACCGAGTGAACTCTTGCAGATATTCATCCACCGTCTTCTCCCGCTGCACCAAATGCAGAAACTGCCGCTGCAGTGCTAACCTTGTTGAAGCCGGAATGTAACGCTTTAGGAAAGCGTTTCCGAACTCCTCCATGGACGGAACACGCCCAACAAAAAGTCGACCGTTATGGTTCACCCACCACAACTTCGCATCGCCCTCTAACATGAAGCTCGCAAAGTGAGACTGCCTCTCAGCTGGGGTCTCAGCTGCCTTCAAGAGCTCCTGGATCCTCGACAGCCAATCCTCGGCATCCGTTGGAGTGCCCACTCCCTTGAATGTCGGAGGGTGGAAACTCAAGAAATACTTCATGAATCGATCACCCATCGGAATAGCTCTCTCCGCTAGAGGCTCTGCTTGCCTTACTTCGACATCCGGTGTATCCGGCGTAGCCGCCGGAGTGACAGGGGTCGCAACTTGCACCACCGGCGTAGGAACCCGTGGCATCGCTCCAGCTTGAGCCGCTACCATTGCCTCCGCTAGCATGCGACAGAAATCAGCCGGGGACATGCCCACATTCATGAGGCCTGGGGCAGTAGCACTACTCCCCGAAGGCTCCTCTTGCCTCCTCGATGTCCCCGCATCGTCGCCAACATCCTAGAATAAGCAAGGAACAAACAAACGCTCATCAGGATCTAAACGCAAGACCCGAACGCAGGGATACTCATGATCCCGCACTATACTCCTATGTGAACAATCTCTTACGCGATCCAAAAACACTAGACCTCGCAATAATACTAGAACCAACCTGGCTCTGATACCAAATTGTAACACCTCCCCTGTAATGACCATATAATATGGGTCCGGCCGGGACCCCACAGCATACAACCGCCACAGCTTTAGTATTAGAAGATGATATTAACTACCCAATCTCATAACTCAGACAACACAGCGGAAACAAACTAAGCCACAGAGATTGTCCATACTACAAAGGAGTCCAACTGGCCTTAAGGCCTTACAAAATAATGTCCAAAACATCAAACATTCCATAATAAAAGACATCCCAACAAAAGGGGAAAGATAGTTTTTCCCTAAGCTACCTCGGCATGCAAGCCGGATATAACAAAGTACGAAGAAAGTGATGCAGGATATCAACTAAGCACTTCGTGAGGCTTTAGGCCTTTTTGGCCGGCGCGCTGGGTCCAGCCTGCGATTCGTGCCCTGCAACCAAATCACAAAGAGCGGTAAACGAGGGTCAGCTATGGCTGACCACAAGCGGTGTAACAACATCCCTCCTCCCGGCCGTCCTAGCGGACCCCGGGGAACTACTTCACCCTGCAAGTCAGCACTTCGTATGCAAATGTACATAAAGGAAATCAACATAAATACTGGCATGAGTGTCACAAGCATCATCCACGTTTCTATGTTGAGCAGGTAATAAAAGGGGCCTAACAATGCAAAATGAGTGCAAGCCCGGGTTTCACCCAAGGCGCCCTAAAGCGTATGAATCTAACACATCATCACACAACACCAGCACAAGGGTACTCATTACTTCCCCACAAGGGCATCAAAACCCAAGGCCAAGCGCTCTCGCTGAGACCCACCTCGCCTGGCCCACCATGCCATCGGGCTTGTCTGACAGCTCACACGCTCGGTCCGCCAACAACGCACCAAGACCGATTCTAAGAATTCTGGCCAATCAAAACGTCCCAAGGCCCTGGGCTTACTCTCGAGACAACGTCCACCGATTGCCTCGCCTGGCGACCGTCAACGGACTCAACCGTAGCACAGACATTCTCGTCAGTCAACAATCGAAGGGACTAATCTTACCGGGACACTCTCCACGCGTGAATCTCGGTCTTCACGGGATAGCTAGCCGACCACAAAGACCAATCGCGCCTTCGCACAACACTAGGCATCACAAGCCCCATAATCCGCACATTATTTCTCCGCCCTAAACCCAACATTCGTTACCACACGAAGCTACAAGGGCATCACAACGACGAGTTCGCCGTAATCGGATTTCTAACAAAACCCCTAAAATGTGCGTAAATCAACATCACCGGATCGGACCAACGGCCATAAATCCGGCTTCACCCACCATGCCTAATCCGCTAGCGGAGCGGATCTCTAGTGCAAAACATGCCGGGGACGGACACAATCAACCCGGTGGTTCCTCTTGAACCAAGGCGACCCGGATCCCTCTCACTCGACGGATCCGGTGCCAAAATGCAGAAAAAGAAGAGATGCCAAACACGCATCCTAAAGACCGGGAGGAGAAATGTTGTTACCTTTTGAGATCTCCTCCTAGCCATGAGAAGCTTGCAAACAAACGGTGGAGAAGAAGCGCCTTGATGCCCTCTACGCACTGCCGGTCTCGGATCGGCGAACGGAGCTCCGAAGCTCCGGCAATGGCGGATTCCCCTTCTTCTTCCTCCTTGCCTCCTCCTCCTTTCTCCAACCTAAGAGAGAGAAAGCCTTGGAAATAATGAGGGTTTAACTCCTCTACCAAGCCCTAAACCCCCCCAGCCATCCATCGCAGCCATTGGATCAAATTCCAATAGATTTGGATGGACCGATCTCCTTCTCCGCTCAAAATCGCGGAGCAGAATAAACAGGGCGCACGATCACATGCGCACGGTCACTGGTCGTGCGCGAAGAGGACACTGGTCGTGTGCACTGTTCGAGACAGAACTCCGAATCCTTGCGACTAACGCACGATCACATGCGCACGGTCACTGGTCGTGCGCGAAGAGGACACTGGTCGTGCGCACTGTTCGAGACAGAACTCCGAATCCTTGCGGCTAACGCACGATCATTGGCGCACGATCACTGGTCGTGCGCGAAGAGGAGAAATGGTCGTGCGCAGAGAACTGCTATGGAATTCCTATCCTATCCCGAGCGCAGCACTACCACCCCGCCTACCTCGCTGAACTACGATTTTTGGGGTGTTACACAAAGAATTTAGTGGTTCTAAAGTCTCCTTATCAAAAGACTCAATAGTTTGTTCTAAGAGTCTCATTGTCAAAAGACTCAGTTAGTGGTTCTAAGAGTCTCCTTGTCAAAAGACTCAGTTAGTGGTTCTAAGAGTCTCCTTATCAAAAGACTCAGTGGTTGGTTCTGAGAGTCTCCTTATCAAAAGACTCAGGCACTAGATAGTGCAATCCTACCAAGGTGGTAGAAGAGTGGACTACCCATATTTTAGGGAACCACTATAAAACTTGTCTCTTAAGTGTTCCGATTTTCTGTGTTGTCCCCTTTAATATTTTTGTATTCTTGCTTAATTTAGTCTGTGCTGGATTTCTAATTGCATGGTTATTATAAGTTTTTTATTGTGTGCATATTTAGTGTAAAATATTTAAAACTCTATTCACACTTCCCCCCACCCCCTCCCCCTCTAGAGAATACTCAGAGGTCACACTCTTCAATGCCTTCCATTCTCCGCATAAGAAGCACCCGCCTTACGAGCGTATTCCACTGCTCAGTTCTCCTCCTTCGGGGGACCACTTCGACATGCCCAAGCTTTGTTCCCCACCTTTCCACAAGTGAAGCAAGTAATCGGACCTCGTGCAGTCGTAGCTCCCGACATGTTATAGGGAGTTGATTCCACGAACCTAGACTTCCTCTTGTTCTTCTTGAACTCAGATTTTGTAAGAGAGGTCGGCGTGTTGAACTATGACTTCTTAGCCTTGAATCTCTTCTTGCGCTGAACTCTCTGCATATCCATCTCACAAGATCTAGCAATCTGGACTAGGACATAAAAGTCAAACATCATGGGGCCTGCCAGTAGCAGCCTCAAGTCATCTCAAAGTTATTCGTAGAACTTATTCATCTTTGTTTCCTCATCCTCTATCAAAGATCATGCATAAACTACCAAGTCTAGTGAACTCGTGGAAGTAATCGTCTACCGAGAGATCACCCTGAATTGAATGTAGAAACTGGTTTTGCAATGCGATACACTGGGCAGAAGGAATAAATCTATGGAGGAACAACTCCGAGAACACTCCCATCGAGATGTCAGTAATTTATCTTCCACCAAACGTGTGCACTTCTATTTCTCCCCACCAGAGCACAACCTCACCATTCAGCAGGAAGGTGTCTAATGTGACCTTCATAGCTTCTTCTATTGTTGTCTCCGTCAAGGCTCTCTTTTTTCTCGACAACCAGCCATCTGCTTCCATTGGGGGTTCGGTCCCAGAGAAAGTTGAAGGTTGGAAGCTTATAAATGCTTCAGTTGTTGGTCACACGCTCGCCCCACAACTACGGGCTCAACTCTATGCTCCACTGTAGGTTCCACTATATGTTCCGCGGCAGCAACCGGCACAGGGGCCACATCATTAGTAGGAGCAGCAGGTTGTGCAAGCCTTGCTGACTGTGCATTTATCATAGCGAAGACCGCTTTGACGACTAATCTAACCATTTCAATAGAGGGAGTGGTTGTTAGCACATCAGCAGACACACTACTTTCCATAGTGTTACGGGGTTGAGACCACCCCGCACCACTCCTAGTCATCTTTAATCATGCAATACACCATTTAGTGACCGAAAATATAATAAAACATCAATCAAGGAATGCTCAGGTTCTGCAAACAATTTGACAAACTGATGCGATGATTCGGCAAGTGCACCGGTCGCGCAAGTAATAATAATGGGGAAAATCCCCGAGTGTCGGTCTCTTGAGGAACACAGTAAGGTGGAGTTAACGTTCAAGGAAGGACTTGAGATCGAAGTCCTTTGGGTCGGATGGATTGCGGAAACGGGGGTTGGTTTGGTTTGTGGAAAATAAAGAGAAAATGCTACAACTACTCCTATGCAATGCCGCTATGCAAAGCTTCGCTCGGCGGGATGGAAGACTACGTAGGCCTTGAGCGCGCTACTTCATAAGGGCGGATGGACGAGTAGGCATGCGGATCGACTATGCAGGCCTTGAGCGCGCTGCTTCGTTAGGCGAGTGGAATACGGGCCGCGATGCCACGCTTCGGTACGCGGATGGGCGAGTAGGCTAGCGGAATGAGGGTCGCAAGCACCTCTTCAAAAGGCACGCCACTAGCAATTGCTAGTGCGGCACCGGACACGATGGTGGGATGGAGGATGGAATGGGGCGCACCTCAATAATATAAACAAAAATACTCAATCACATAGACATAATCAAGTAAAAATGCTGTTTAATCAAAATACACTTCATCATAATGTTAGATCTAGTTGCAAATACATCAATAAAAGGAGAACAAGGCAAGAAATCGACCGAATCCGAAGGCTCGTTGAAGATTCACGGTTGGAATCGCCGGGTTGTCAATCCGCGTCCAAGCTCGGTCCACAACTACGTCCGGGGTAGAGAGAGCTGTCACTACTCTCCAATGGACCCGTCTTCTTCGTGTCACGATCCGGTAGAGGTTGCAAACTTCCTCTTGCTCGATGGAGATAGCGGCTAGGTCTTCCTTTGGAGCTCTTGGATGAAGGAGGAGGCCGAGAGGAAACTCCGGCTCAAGATTGGCGTGAAGAGCAAGCCCGGAGCACCTCTATATGGTGGGCGACGGTGGAGGAGCGAAATCGGGCGGAACCGGGCGGAAAACGGCGCTGAAAATCGGGATGATGACCTAAAATCGCGAGCAGGGAATTTATAGGCGCTGGAATTAAACAGTGCGCACGGTCAGTGGCGCACGACCATTGGTCGTGCGCACTGGAATCCTGTGATCGTGCGCTCTGCCTGGACAGAACCTGCAAAGACAGAAATTACAAAATAACATGTTCGCACGACCAGTGGCGCACGACCAATGGTCGTGCGCACTAGCGTCAGTGGTCGTGCGCAATAGATGAAACAGAACTTAAAAATTAATGGTCAGTGCGCACGAGCAGTGGCGCACGACCGGTGGTCGTGCGCGCTGGAGTTGATGATCGTGCGCATTACACCAAACAGAACTTATGAAAAAAGCGTTAAGTGCACACGATCAGTGGCGCACGACCAGTGGTCGTGCGCAATAGAACCAGTGATCGTGCGCAGTGTTCCTGTGCAGAATTGCACCGGAAACACCTGCACGACTCCTGTTCTAGCGTACAACCACCAATCCGGCCACTAAAAGTGGCACCGAACAATGCATGAAAACTACTAATGAAAATCAACATGAAATCACACCAAAATGGGCCAAAAGGTGCACCTAGCATGGGATATCAAATATGAACTAAAACAGGGCTAAAGTGCAGTGAAATGACTAACTAAACGGCCCAGATGAGTCCATAAAAGTGTATATGATGAGGACTCATCACACCCCCAGACTTAACTGTTTGCGCGTCCCGAGCAAACAAATTCTAAGCGAACTAGGAAAGAACAGTAGATGGCTTAATGATTACACTACAGAGTACCATGCGAAGTCGCATGCTCACGTGCATAAGAAAAATAATAGAAAAGATTTCTGATTATAAAAACAGTTTATATATTTCTAAAAGAGTAAAAGCATATTGCAACTACTCAAAATGGTGAACAACGGTGAATCATTCGGTCACGCATACGGAGAAAGTAAACCAAACGCTGAGATGAGCATTGCTCAAGATTGGGGTGCGGGAAAAACTCCACTGAAATCCATCAGTGTCGGTGACCATAGGCTTGCCCGGTCACATTCTCTCCACGGCACTGGTTTGACTCAAATGCGTGAATCAATAGGACTTTAGGTTTTAAATGGGGCTTGGGTTTAGGTGAGGATAAACAAAGATAAAAACGACGGCTCAAGCACTAAACCCAAATGAGCTAATGCAGGAAACTATCCTCATTCGCCACACAAACACGCGGGTACACAACACCCCCAGACTTGAACTTAACAGCATGGGTGTGTGCACCGCCTACTCCCAAACATATATTTTTACGCAGATTTTTCATTAAAGCTCAACTCCTTTTTCATTTCTTTTTACTTCTTTTCTTTTTCCCATTTTTTTTTTCTTTTCTTTTCAAAACATTTTCAGCAAATTTATCAATGTTGCACATCCACATATTCACAAAAGTATCACAACATCAACACCCCAACCCATGAAAATAATAAACAGCTAAAGCTCAGATTTGGGCGTGCGACTAGGATTGGCTTTTGGCTTTGGTGAAATAAAAGTGGGGCTGAATCAAAGAACGGGTAGGGACAACTGGGCTAGCGAGGATATAGCGGTAGGGATAGGCACAAAGGCTCAACCGGGCCAAAATGATGGCCTATATCACCTTCACACAAATGACTAACCGTATACCCATGCTTCAAGAATCGCTTGGGGCAAGTTCTAGCCACCGAGAAAGATTCTCCTTTCTCCCGACTCAAGCAATACGAGTCTAGCGATCGTTTACACACATCCCTATGCTACCGTTTGATTCCATCGGATTCACCATTTGAGTAGAGTAAACAACATTTACACTAATAAGAAAAATATAAAACCATAATATAAAGAGAAGTCTAATCTACACAAATTTTTATGCAACCGAGCACTCGACTAGGAGCACTACTAGAGTCAACATTTTACTCTGCTACATAATCCTAAGCCATCACCTAGATTTTCCCAAATAAGCGAAAGAATTAAATTCACAACAGGGCGAACAAACAGATGAGTGCGCGCTCGAGTGGGTGATGTGGTGTATGCAATAATAAAAATACACTTCTGATATGCAAAAACGTGTACACGTGTAGTGAACACTCGGTACACTCCCCCCCCAGACTTAAACTAAACAATATGCGCAAAATGCAGCTATAAAATTCAGAATAACGCTAGGGAAAGAGAGTACCCAGTGCTCAGAAATGAGCACACCAGAAGATTGGCGTGAAAACCTGGACTAAGCTGCAGCGTCCGTCATCCAGAAAAGATACCTGCAGGGGTCAGCTCCGCAAAAACAGAAGAAAATAGAAAACTGAAAAGAAAATACTACTAACTAAACATGATTAGATAAAAATAAAAATTGCAGAAAAGGAAGATAACTACTGGGGTTATTGTCATCCCAGCACGACTTATTCAAACTTTAAGAGTTCTAGCTAATGGGCCTATGGAAGGAGAAGTGGACAGGTAACTGGCCTAATATGCGCATCGGTAGCGGGTACCGATACGGAGACAGAGCAGTCACCCCTCTACCTAAATAATAATACCTGCAAAACACAGGTAGAGGAAAAAGAAAGTAAGAAGAGGAGGAGGCCTGGTCCTCACTCATCTCACCAAAACTATCCTTGCCCAGCAAGGTATCGTCCACAGGGAGGCAGCTGGAGGAAAAGGCAATGAGTGGAGTTTCCTCTACGGAGGGGGAATAAACCTCCTCACATGAGAGGATGCTCACATCATTGACTTGAGCAAAAAGCTCCAAGTCCTCCTGGGATACCTGTGAAGACTCAACCTGCACAGGCTCGACTGAAGAAGGGGGGTCGAGAAATAAAGAAGACGAATGACATAAATAAACATTAATCGGGGGAGTGGTCCCGGTCTCACTCCCATCAGGTTGGGGAAGTAAAATAATGTTAGCATTGTCATCAATGCTGCAAGAGTCGGCGGGATCAACGGTGGCCATGCTAAGGATTTGGACTTCCTCCACCGGTGTTGAGGAAAACTCCTCTTCACCTAGAAGGTTGTCCTCCTCCATAGGAATAGGCACAACACTAAGATCAACAACCTCATCCTGCGACACATCATCGACAATGTCGTCAGAAACGAATGTAGAATGCACAATAGGGGAAAGAATCGAATCCACTAGAAGTGGTGGAGGCACATGGAGAATTGGCTCAGCAATGTCGGTGCATAGATCAGCCGCACATCCGGTGACCGTATCCATGCCATACCCTTCAAAATGTGAAGGTGACAAAGACACATAGCCGGATGTTGAAGGTGTGCCGCCAGAGCTAGGAGTTGGGACGATCCGAATATCCGGCTCGTCATCCTCATCCAATTGGCGATGAAAAGCAGCACAATCCTTCAGGGCGTGATCTGTGCTCCGACAAAACTGGCACTGCCTAGCAGGCTTCTTTGGCATAGCGGGAGCTGGAGCCGAAAAGAAGTATGACGGTAATGGCTCAGCAGAGTAGCCATAAGACTTACGGGCACCATATGGAGTATCAGACGGAGTCGATGCTCTATATGCTGGGCGAGAGGAATTATGCCTACTATTCTCCGTAGGGCATTCAACACTAGAGTGGGAAGTAGCTCCACACCAACGGCAACGGAAATTCAGATGTGCCCACATAGTGTAAAGATAATATGATTCAAAATAAAAATGTTATTGTGCAAATACTACACCTAACAATAATTACTAAAGCAACCTAAGTAAAACAAGAAAATGGAATAAAAAGACAGAAATAAAAAATAAAAGATGCAATTTACAAATGAAAAGGGCTTCTCTCTCAGATTCTCCCTCTCCAGAAAACTCACACGACTGTGTTCCCCGGCAACGGCGCCAAAAACTTGATGCGATGATTCGGCAAGTGCACCGGTCGCGCAAGTAATAATAATGGGGAAAATCCCCGAGTGTCGGTCTCTTGAGGAACACAGTAAGGTGGAGTTAACGTTCAAGGAAGGACTTGAGATCGAAGTCCTTTGGGTCGGATGGATTGCGGAAACGGGGGTTGGTTTGGTTTGTGGAAAATAAAGAGAAAATGCTACAACTACTCCTATGCAATGCCGCTATGCAAAGCTTCGCTCGGCGGGATGGAAGACTACGTAGGCCTTGAGCGCGCTACTTCATAAGGGCGGATGGACGAGTAGGCATGCGGATCGACTATGCAGGCCTTGAGCGCGCTGCTTCGTTAGGCGAGTGGAATACGGGCCGCGATGCCACGCTTCGGTACGCGGATGGGCGAGTAGGCTAGCGGAATGAGGGTCGCAAGCACCTCTTCAAAAGGCACGCCACTAGCAATTGCTAGTGCGGCACCGGACACGATGGTGGGATGGAGGATGGAATGGGGCGCACCTCAATAATATAAACAAAAATACTCAATCACATAGACATAATCAAGTAAAAATGCTGTTTAATCAAAATACACTTCATCATAATGTTAGATCTAGTTGCAAATACATCAATAAAAGGAGAACAAGGCAAGAAATCGACCGAATCCGAAGGCTCGTTGAAGATTCACGGTTGGAATCGCCGGGTTGTCAATCCGCGTCCAAGCTCGGTCCACAACTACGTCCGGGGTAGAGAGAGCTGTCACTACTCTCCAATGGACCCGTCTTCTTCGTGTCACGATCCGGTAGAGGTTGCAAACTTCCTCTTGCTCGATGGAGATAGCGGCTAGGTCTTCCTTTGGAGCTCTTGGATGAAGGAGGAGGCCGAGAGGAAACTCTGGCTCAAGATTGGCGTGAAGAGCAAGCCCGGAGCACCTCTATATGGTGGGCGACGGTGGAGGAGCGAAATCGGGCGGAACCGGGCGGAAAACGGCGCTGAAAATCGGGATGATGACCTAAAATCGCGAGCAGGGAATTTATAGGCGCTGGAATTAAACAGTGCGCACGGTCAGTGGCGCACGACCATTGGTCGTGCGCACTGGAATCCTGTGATCGTGCGCTCTGCCTGGACAGAACCTGCAAAGACAGAAATTACAAAATAACATGTTCGCACGACCAGTGGCGCACGACCGATGGTCGTGCGCACTAGCGTCAGTGGTCGTGCGCAATAGATGAAACAGAACTTAAAAATTAATGGTCAGTGCGCACGAGCAGTGGCGCACGACCGGTGGTCGTGCGCGCTGGAGTTGATGATCGTGCGCATTACACCAAACAGAACTTATGAAAAAAGCGTTAAGTGCACACGATCAGTGGCGCACGACCAGTGGTCGTGCGCAATAGAACCAGTGATCGTGGCAGTGTTCCTGTGCAGAATTGCACCGGAAACACCTGCACGACTCCTGTTCTAGCGTACAACCACCAATCCGGCCACTAAAAGTGGCACCGAACAATGCATGAAAACTACTAATGAAAATCAACATGAAATCACACCAAAATGGGCCAAAAGGTGCACCTAGCATGGGATATCAAATATGAACTAAAACAGGGCTAAAGTGCAGTGAAATGACTAACTAAACGGCCCAGATGAGTCCATAAAAGTGTATATGATGAGGACTCATCACAAACATTCTTATTTTACATTCATAAGTGGGCATTCTTATTAATTTTTTGTCATTTTAGGTGAACGCACATCACGTGCACTCCACCCCATAAAAGAAATCGGCCTCGAATTCTAAAAACTACGGATCGACTTTTAAAGTCTGATACCAAACTATAACACCATGTCGGTACAAACAATATCACAATAGGTCAGGTCAGGACCTCATGCTATATTGATCATACTAGCTAGACGTTAATAAGTTGATAAATGGATGCATAAGACAACACGAGAGTATAATAAGCACAAATGGAAGCTTTCATTAAATAGTTCCATAAGAATGTCCACCTACTCAGGAATATCAATAAAAGAGGGACGACCTTAAGGCCTTAAATTCAACCAATGTAACAAAACTCTAAAACATACATCGGCACACATGCCGACAATACATGAAGAGCAGTAAAATAAGCTGGCATTCGAGGGCCAACTCAGCACTATCCTTCAGCCTGCTATTTCTCGCTCGGCTCACCAGCACCTGCACCATCCACAAATAAGTAAAGAGGGTCAGCTATGAGCTGACCACAAATCGCGTAACGATCCCACCCCCGGCCATTCTAGCCGGCTACGGGGTGGGGTGCCGCTCACCTGCAAGTAATTCATGTTGGAGCTTGTGTTTCACATCTCTTAGTTTGAGAATAACAAATCACACTATGTATTTGATCTTTCTTGTGTTTATAGTGTGCAGGTACTATAGTTAAATAACCCTATGAACAGGATGCTAATTGTTGATGATTCTCTAAAAAGAGAGTTAATGCCCCGCTTTAAGAAGTTAACTCCCTGCTTTAAGAGTTAACGCCCCGCTTTAACTCTTAACGCCCTGCTTTAAGAAGTTAACGCCCCACGTTAAGAAGTTAACGCCCCGCGTTAAGAAGTTAATGCCCGCATTAACTTATCATCGAGAAGGGATGACATCGAGGAGGGAATGACGTGAAGAGGAAAGTGCATGGAGAAACTGGTGATAATGCCAGCGTTGACTCTTATCGCTCGCGTTAAGTCCACGATCTTCCACAATCTCCATGATTGCACAATCTCAGCCACGTCGGACACATTCAGCTAACGCGGGCGTTAACTCTTAACACCAAATGTTAGCTCCCGTGCCTATTTAAAGAGCAGCTCCTCTCATTTTAGGACAAGCACTCCATTGCCTCAAAAGCCAGAATTCTTATTCTTTTGAAAGAGTCTCGTCTACAATAATTGAGAGATCTCCCCTGGGCTAACATGAAGATCTAAAGAAGATTTTGAAGGAGAAAGTCTACAACGCATATTCTATACGAAGGGCGAACGCTTCAAGAACGCCAACGTCTACATCGCCTTCGTCTTCACCTTCAGAATTTCTTCAGGAGTTTCTCTTACTTTATTTTTATCTTGTAACCTTTTAATGTATTTATTTTGTAATGGGTGTGAAGAAATCATTCGGGGAGAACGTCAGATTCCGTGAAGGATTCCATGGGAAATTCGCCGTCTTGTGTGTGACGACTAGGCCTTGTAAGGTTTAGGGGGAATTCGCCGCCTTGTGCGTGGCGACTAGGTCGAGGTTAGATCTAGGGGGTGGCTAGAGGCCTTATTTGGGGTAAGATAGGATATAGCCAACCGGTCCTTGGGAGAAGGACCGGTGAATCGCAAAAAGGGATTTTTCATATTCTCGCCTTGATTTCTAGAGTTATGGAAATCAAACATTTGTATAATCAATTTCTTATGAAATAAAATCATGTCCTTTAATGTTTCATTCAATTGATTTTATTTCTTCGTTAAGAATGTTTTAAATTATATTTTTCATCAAAGCATTAAAGCAAACATTTGTGTAATAATTTTCTTATGCAATAAAATCATGTCTTTTAATGTTTCATTCAATTGATTTTATTTCCTCTTTAAAAATGTTTTAAATTATCTTTTAAGCAAATCACTAAAGAAAAATATATAGTAAGATTCATTTTGATCGTTAACTTATGGATTTCATCTTCTGTCACTAACGCCGGGCATTAGCACTAGCGTTGGCGATAGTGGAGAAAAATTGAATTCAGTCTTCTTTAAAAAGGAATCGTCAATATAATCTTATCTGGGATATTAAAATATATTTTCCTAAAAAAATATTCCGAAACTTCGGTCACAAACTCTGATAAATATAATTAAGATATAAATTTCATAAAACCCTTATTCACCCCCCCCCCTCTAAGGGCGCCTAAAGATCCAACACGTGGTATTAGAGCGTAGGTTATTCCAATACGACTTCACAACCGGGAATAATGGTGCTTCATGATCTCGCTTCTTCTAGAGGGGATAAGTTTTATGAAAATGAAAAATCATTATCACCACCTTTATTTATGGGTGAAAATTATAATGGGTGGAAAACTCTTTTGGCAAAATTTCTTAAATATTTGGATATTGAAGTTTGGAATATTACTATTAAAATGCCCCAAGTATTCTAAATAAAAATGAAATATTTTTAAATGTCAAATCTATGAATAGTCAATATTGTGCTCTAGATCAAAATATTTTCAAACTTATTTATACGCTTCCTACTGCTTTTGAAGTTTGGAAATTTCTTGAGAATACTTATAGTCTTCCTTCCACAGTTGTTGAACAAGAGCAATTCATTATGGATCCAAGTGATGAAATTGATGAGGACTCATGCTTGGAGGAAGATCTATCTAAGAGAGAAGTCAAAAATTCAACTATGGAAGAGGAATGCGAAGAAGATGTCAAAGGGACCTTTGGTTCAAATCTTACATCATCCCATAGCAATGTAAGAAAATCAAAATCTTCTCTTTTTGTAGCAAATTCTATTTCTACATTTCGCATGCTTGAAATTGCTAAACGTAAAATTTTAAAATTGAAAAATGCTAATTCAAAATTACATTTAGAAAATATAACCTTAAAAGCAAACGCTAAAGTCGAATCAAGTTTGGATGTGTTAAATTCTCTTTCATGCGCTTTAATCGAAAATGCAAAACTTTGTTTTGATTATAATACGTTTAAAGAACTCAAGTTTTTGGAAAAAGGTCTTTTAATTTCAAAAGAGCATAATAAAAATTTGATAAAAGAAAATGATAATTTAAAGGATAAACTAGAATCATTAAAAATGTGTATTCAAAAGTTTTCATGTAATAAAAAATCTTTTATTTCTAATTTATCAAAACATCAAAAGTTCAATAGCTTAACTTCATATTATAAGAGTAGGTCTATAAATATGTGTGGAAATGAAAATCAATAAGTGAATAAGAACTTTTTATCTAATCATCATTCACTCTTTCAACATTCAATTCTTAAGAAAGATCATCACTTTTATAAACTCTCTAAGAATGATTATTCTAAAACTCTTTATGATTATCAACATCAATCGATTTTGAAAAACACTATCAATAAACATAATTCCCCAACAAATTGTTTTTCAACCAACTATCACCACAAAAAGATGTTATATAATCATAATATGAATTTGAAAGTCAATCAACCAAGGTATGAATGGAGACCCATTTTTAAAAACGAATCACTTGAAATGGCTCATTCATCCTTGTCTCCCCATACAACATCACGCTACATTTGGGTACCCAAAGGAACCATCACACTTGGTCCTCTTTGGATACCTAAATTTATTATTTATTAGTATCCAATCAAATGCATGAAGTAGAATTAAATAAAAATGAAATTTTTAAATACTAAACTTCATGATATGCTTAATGTCTTTTTCTTTTGTTTGTTTTCTTATTTTTGAGCCAACACGCTAAGGTCACTTAGATATATTATGCAATATAACTTACACTTTGTAAGCCTAATGTTTAACAAATCAAATTAAATTAAATTGAACATGAAGTCATAATATTTTCAAGTGATCTATTTTTTAAAGTTTTATCCTTTTTTTAAAATTCATTGTCAATAAATGTCTTATTTTATCATTATAAATTGAATGTTAAATGTGTTAAGTGATATTAGCAAGACTAATGAAATTACTTTCAAAATTGGATTAAAATGAGCTTTAAGGGGTCTTAGGCTAAAATTTTAAATGCACAACTTATTGCATATTTATCTAATTTCTTTGCTGCATGTGATAGCCCCTATATTGAAAAATCATGATCTAGAAAAAACGGAATTGAAAAATTACAATAATGATGAATATGAATTCGCACACACCACCATGATCTTTTGATATCCTATGTTAAAATTCACTATTATCATATATCATAATTCTTGATCTTTCAAGAATTATCTTAAATCAACTATTTCTATCAACCTTAGGAATTATGAAATATATGATGGCTATTTGTATTATAATTTCATATCTTGTTTTGTGTGTGTGATGTGCATCTCTATTATTTGCATGTATCTCATTATATTTAGACCTAAAAATTAACTTGATATCAACAAGATGAAATCAAATAGAATAGTCACTTCATTCCAGGTTTATGAAAATTCATAACTCTATATTTGAATACATGTATCTCAATTATATATTTGTCCATCTTTACATAGCATTGCACCATGTTGTCCTAACTCATCGTACTAGCATCATCACTTACCATAGGTAGAAATAAATGTCCATGCTAGTTATATCTTGCAATGCTAAAGTAAATTATATTACTAAAATATGAAAATCATAATTTCCTTTGTAGTTATTTGCATGAATAAAATTTTTCTAAATGAATTTAAAATCAACAGTCTTCGATATAATTGTAAATCCAAAACTAATCATGCAATTATACCATAGTTCATATATTTAAGGCTTACACGCTTAGTATGTCTATAATCATTAAACATATGACATGTGTCTCACAATAGCGAGGGTGTAAGATTGTGTGCATTAGAGACCTAACCTCTAAGTCATGTCTTGTCCTTAACCGAGGAGGGTTCTAGTGGGGCCTTGCGAGGCACTGGGGGGTAAAGTGCTAGGTTGAGCGCCGTTGTTTGTATGCATATGAGATTAACACCCAAACCTACGACATGTGTGCAGCTCCTCATGCTCATCTATCAATTAGTACGGGGCTAGAGTGTAGTCATGTAGTTACGGTATCTTGATCTTAGATATACTTATATTATATTCATTGCATGAACATCATCTCACTCTTTAAAATTAAATCATGCATATTATATTTGTTCTATCTTTGCATCTTGTGTTTGCATATTTTATTATTTTGAGCTTAAAATGATTTTATAAAACACAAGTATTTGAAAAATCATCAAAAATATGCTTAAAAGAGCCTTCAAATCTTCTCCAAAAAGTCTGAAATTTCAACAGTAAGAAGGCCTCTTTATAATACAACTGAATTAAGAAAAACATTTTTCAAAAAATTGAAATTTGTAGTTCTGTTTTGGTGTTAAGAAGTTAACGCTTGGCGTTAGCCCCTTTGCTCCAAAAATTTTTATTTTTGAAAAATCTCCTGTATTTTCTCATGCACTATTTTGGGTTTATTTGTCTGACATAGAAGATCATTTACTGATAGGCCTGTTAAAGACTTCTATATTTTCTAGAAAGTATTTGAATTTGAATATTTAAAAACAAATACAAAAGTACAAAATAATTTCAAAGAATAAAAATATGTTTTTCTCTTTATGTGTGTTTATTATTCTGTACTTATATAAAAATTCAAAAAAAAAAATTTAAAATAAAATAAAATAAATTGTTATTCATTTCCATTGTCAAGAATGATTAAATATATCAATTAAAGATTAAAAACAAAGTTTAATTTAACTTTCAAGTTTCTTAAGAGACATTATTTTGTATTTGTCATGCCTTGAAAATTATCTTATTATGTGCAATGAAATTGATTGTAGATAAACATGTATAGAAATGCTTAGCATGCCTCTAAGTATGAGTAATGTATTATGTTTGATAATTATTTATTCACTCAATTATTTTTGATAATCTGCATGTGTTTACAATCTTATACTTGCATGATTGTGTAGTGTAATAACATAAATAATTAAAATGCATAAATAGATTACCTACATAACATTGAATTGGTTATTACAATTCTTTGTCCTTCATGCAGTTATTCTTTACAGAAATGTGGTTTAAAATGCTATGTTTGCAAAATAAGTGAATTCAGAGTCCTCAGTCACTAAACTAAAAAACAAATAATAAATGACAAGGAAAACTCCACCAAGCACTACTCACCCTCCTGATAAGTCTTAATGAGCATTGTGAGGCTGAGCACCTTGACTAAGAATTATAAAGTGTCTTGTAGCAAATAATTTATATAGCACTTCTCTTAGTACACCAGATCACAAAAAATTGAAAATAAAGCTAAAAGTATAAATGTGATCCCCAAGCACTACTTTGTACCCTGATAAGTCTTAATAAGCATTGTGTGTGCAGAGCACCTTGGTAGATGAACTCTTTATCTATGTGCATTGAAATATTGTGGAAGTAATATTATTTGTGTATTTTAATATATTGTTATTTCATTATATATGTCATGTATTTTTGATTGAATTATCTGTATGTCTTATCTAAACACTATTTTGTACACATCATTATCCTTCATAAAACTTCTACTCATGAGAATTGGATAATAATGCTCATCTACACTATTCTCTACAAACTTAAGTAAATGCACTAGATAACAAAGCATGACCGCTACAATATTTATGTTTACTTTAAATGCAAATTTTATTACATTGTAGTTTTTATATCTTTTCTTGATATTATAAAATCATGCTTACAATTTTATCTTAATAGAATAGCATCTCTTCAATCTTTAACTCAAACGTCAACTTTTCAAATTTAAAACTCATTATCCTATATATGATTTTACCTTCTAGAATGATGTTTATTTTTAAGAGTGTTTATTATATTCTTCCGCTAAGTTTACAACTTATGCTCTTTCATGACTATTATTTTTTTTCCAACAAGTGGTATCTTAAAATAACAATGCTTACTTTATCATTTAAGCTATGTTGCTTACTACTTTATGCTCCATCATGCTTATACAAGTAGTATTTAACAAGCTTTTGATTGCATCATATTTTTCTTCTCTACATAGATCATATTAATCATTATTGCACGCTCTCACCTAAACCCTCTTTTGATACTTCCAAAAGGGGAGAATAAATTGCTTAAATCTAATATTTAGGGGGAGTGCATTATAATAATATCAAACTCACAAAAAGTATCTATGTAGGGGGAGTAATCATATAGGAGGTGCATACATTATCGTATGCTCGATCATGTCAATGCTTCAATAAGTGGTTCCTAATCAATCTGAGTAGATATACACTCATCCCTACCTCATTTTGATTATAACAAAAAGGGGAGAATAAATTGAAGAAATCTATTATGTAGGGGGAGTAAAATAGGAAATGCATTCATGTAGGGGGAGTATCCACATAGGGGGAGTATGCATGTTTATCACGCTTATCATATACTATAAACACTACTCTAATTATGTTTTATTTCTTATTAGTGGATTTGTTATTACCAAAAGCGGGAGATTGTTGGAGCTTATGTTTCACATCTCTTAGTTTGAGAATAACAAATCACACTATGTATTTGATCTTTCTTGTGTTTATAGTGTGTAGGTATTATAGTTAAATAACCATATGAACAGGATGTTAATTGTTGATTATTCTCTGAAAAGAGAGTTAACTCCCCGCTTTAAGAAGTTAACGCCCCGCTTTAAGAGTTAACGCCCCGCTTTAACACTTAACGCCCTGCTTTAAGAAGTTAACGCCCCGCGTTAAGAAGTTAACGCCCCGCGTTAAGAAGTTAACTCCCCGTATTAACTTATCGTCGAGAAGGGATGACATCGAGAAGGGAATGACGTGGAGAAGAAAGTGCATCGAGAAGCCAGTGACAACACCAGCATTGACTCTTAATGCTCGTGTTGAGTCCACGATCTTCCATGATCTCCACGATTACACAATCTCAGCCACATCGGACACGTTTGTTGGATCGGTAGGCGCCCTTAGAGGGGGTGAATAAGGTTTTTACAAAACTTTTATGTTATTTTGAATGACTTGAAAAACTAAGAGATTGAAATAGAGATTTAGAATGAAGATCTAAATTGATTTTTAATAAAAGAGAAAATAATTATCAATTTAGAGAAATGAAAAACAAATCAATTTTATTACCCAAAGAGAGACATGATTACTATTACTAAAATTGATTACAAAACTAGATTTCTATTACGCTAGAAATCGAAAGCGAATAATAAAATCCTTTTTGTTTTCTATCCCAACTCGTATCCCCACGAATCGGTGGCTCTAGCCTATCCTTCCCCGGATACGGCCTCAAACTGCTTTAGCCAATCCTTCCCCAGATATGGCCTCGAGCACCCCCTAGACCTAACCTAGATCTAGTCACCAACACGAGGCAAATTTTAGCCATAAGTCCTACCCAGACCTAGTCGCCAACACGAGGCGAATTCACTAAACGATTACAAGAAAAGATATGCAATAAATAACAACAATATAAAACTCCTTATATGGATCTCTTGGAGAAGTAGACGAAGACACGCAGAGTATGATCGTAGTCGATACAGTCTTTTGTCACGATGATGAAGCGTGTTGAAATCTTCTCCAATGATCTCATTAAGCCTTCATGGATTTGTGGGAGTCTCTCTCCGAATCTTCCTCTATATGTTATGGCAAGAAGCTCTAGAATTTAAGATCATAAAAGGATGAAGAAGACGGATCCAAGGGGTCCTTTTTGTAGCCTTGGAGCTAGCGCATGTGCTAACGCTACCTCCGGCGCTATCCCGGTTTAGGAAATATTCTCCGCGTGAGAATCCTTCACTTTAAGCAAGTTGGATGCCTTCCTCTATTGCTTTGCGCTACCATCTATGCTACCCGATACTGCTTGCGCTAGGTGTTATCGCCTGTGTTAGATGTTATCGCCTGGCGCTAGCACTTTCTATAATTGCTTCCCGAAATTGCTCTAATCAGAGCTAGCGCCTGCGCTAGGTGCTACCGTCGGCGCTAGTGGGCATGTTGGAATTCTGGGATCAAATCTGGGGGCAACCTTCTTATGTTATCCTTGAGTCATATAAACTTGTTTCCTGCACACTTAAGCACCCAAGATCAAATACATATAGGATTTGTTATTCTCAAACCTAGGAGATGCGGAAGACCATGTTCCAACAAACTCCCCCTTTTGACAATAACAAATCCATTAATGATAAATCAGAGCATTAATATATAAGCATGATGAAGCATACTTGTGTGTGTGAGAGAGATGACTTAGGATAATTGTTGATTTTGGTATTTAGAATTGCTCCCCCTAAATACATGATCCCCCTATGTGAATGCTCCCATAATATGTAAGTTATCATCTTACTCATTAGTCATGTTAGTTTTCCCATTTGATAGCGATTATTATTTATCATGTTAGTTCTCCCCCTTTTGTTATTAGCAAAAGTGGGCAAGGAAGCAACAAACATAAAAGAGGATTTTTTATAAAAAGATAAGACATGATCGAGTTTTTAGAGGAAATGAAATGATAAGGGGTTTTAAGCATAATAAGGTAGTGATTTCCAAGTGACCGATCTACCTAGACAATATGTCTACACCCTAGCCCCGTACTAAGTGACGGATGGTCATGAGGAGTTGCATACATGTCATAGGTTGGGGTGTTAGTCCCATATGCAAACACTAGAAAATACTTAACCTAGCACTCTTTACCCCCAGTGCCTCGCAAGGCCCCATTGGAACCCTCCCCAGTTAAGGACAAGACATGACTTGGAGGTTAGGTTATCTAATGCCTACAACCCTACGCACTCGCTATGCTGAGATATGTAATCATGGGATAATAATCATTGGAAACATTTAGCGTTTGAATCTAATGATAAGTTCATAGCCTATGGGTTTATATTTTTATTTGAATTTTTGAAAGAAAAAACTCACATAGCTATTTTGAAATTCATTAATGAATCAGAGTTTTTAGTATAAAAATGATATTCATGTTAGAACAACTAATATACTTTCTACCAAGCAAGTCTACCACTTGTTGAAAAAGGAATTTTGAGATTTAAGAATTTGGTATAAGCATGAAAGCGCAAGGTAAAAAATATGTGGTGTTGATGCGGAAGACTTATAGAAATACAAGAAATATCTTTTTGTAATCATGTCTATTCATAAGAAGATATATGAGTTAAATTCCAAAAAGGAAGATGTTTCTGTAAATCATTTTTGATTTAAATTCTCTTTGTTTGATAATAAAGTAACCAAGCATGAAATAATGTTATCAAAAAGAGATTACTGCAATGTTATCTTAATTCTCAAATTCAAAACATACCAAACATTGTAGAAAGCATGCTAGGTTATCATAGTGCATTTTATTTATAAAGAGAGTATAGAATTTTAGCATTATGATCCAATACTCATGAGAAGAAGTGTTATGAAAGATAATGATGTGCACATAAGTGTATTTTGAATAAAGTAAACAAATGATTTAATAAAAAATACAAGATATATGTAGAGTAAAGTACACAATAAAATACAAATAATTTTACTTCCATACACTTCAATGCACAAAGAAAATGTACAACTACCAAGGTGCTTTGCACACATAATGTTCATTAAGACTTATCAGGGTGCAAAGTAGTGCTTGGGGGATCACATACTTTATTTTTCAATATTGATTTTTGTGATCTGGTATACTTAAGAATAATTGGTATAAAATGAAGGTTTGCACAAGACACTTTACTATTCTATCCAAGGTGCTCAACCTCACAATGCTTATTAAGACTTATCAGGAGGTTCAAGTAGTGCTTGGTGGAGTTATCTTTATCAATTTATTTCATGATTATTATTTTTGTACAAAGTTCTCTGAATACACTTGTTATGCAAATAAATGTAATTTTAAAAGCACAACCACTTTTCTTAATTTTTAAGAGTGCAAATAAATGTAGTGTAGGTAAGATACTTGTGCAAATTTAATTCGTTATACAATTATAATACACAAGCAAACTTTTTTAGTTTAAAAGCAACTGTAGACTTTGCCAAAATAAGTGAGTGAATAAATATAATTATCAATCATAAAACATTTACTCATACTTAGAGGCATGCTAAGCTTGGTTCTACACAACATTTTCATTACAAGTGGTGCGCATATGAATAGATATATCAAAGCATAATAAAAACAATGTTCAAAGTAGTTTGAAAAGAGGAACTGTAACATTGTAGAAGGTCTAAATAATGGATTAAATCATGATTGATTTTCACAATAAAGTCCATACGGTATTTTTGATGTAAGACCCCATTTTTTTCGCTACAAAAACCCGGGGTCTTAGGCCCAGAACCGCCGCTTTGCAGTGACCCCTTCACTCGGGAAGGTCACCACTACAAAACACCGATCCTGCCGGCCAAATCGATCACAAAAAAAGTGCTTTAAAGAAGATAAGTCCACAGAATCAACATGAAAAATAAAACCATAAAGGTAAATGTCCACAGATAATAACTGAATAAAAGATTGTTACAATAATAAAGAAGAAGGAAGGGCTCCTGCCCAGTACATCAAGTCCTCACTACAAGATCACTTGCGGAAGCTAACTACTAATCACTCACTGATCCTGAATCTGGTGCTCCTGTAATAGGCTGGCCCGCCTCCGTCTGCACCGGCCTCTGGTGCTGCTGCGTCTCCTCGATCTCCTAAAATGATAAGGTCCACCGACCATTAGTCAAAAAGACTAAGCCAATCCCCCACCCCTCCCCCGGTGACTCCTAGGCACCGAGCGGAAAGGATGAAGCGGAGGACAACAAGGGGTATAATCAAAAGGCAGATGACGGGGCATGATCTACAGGAAGAGTTCTACCACTACTCAAGTATATATGTACATAATCGAAGCAGTAAAAGAGCATAATAAGAGCAGGTAAGGAATAAGTAAAGTGCAGTAAGTAAAGACATGTATATAAAATAAAAGTAACCATTGATTTATAGGAATGCCCATACAAACCTATAGACCAAGGGGTCGTTTAGCAAGGCCTATCGTATAAGAAGTCCCATAACCGACTTATACGATAGGGGTAGGGGTTGAAATGCAATGTTTATGCCATGACATGCAAGGTATGTGGTTTATGCTATGTTCATACAAGTGCAACTCACCCACTTCGACTCTATGCGCATAGACCTTTAGTTCCCCCTTTTTGGAGCTAGCTAGACTCCCAGGATACTCGCATAGTGGCAAACGGAAGCGGTGGGTTGGGCCTCGCCCACCTCTAGGTTGGTATTCACACTACCCTACCTAGACCTATCGTACGCCTCAACGCAAAACCGCGGAGCATCTGCGTACTCTTACTGGCTGGACCACCAGACTTTCAAGGCTAAGTGCAAATTCCACACTTGCCGAGTCAACGTATTGACGTTGGTGTGAACGACCGTCCAATACCGGAGACCCACCACCTTCCTGCATATGCAACATGTTCTACTATATCCCGAGCCATAAATTCCCCGGGCTAACCTGCCAGTCATCAATAACCTTCCGAGCCACCGGCTCACCGGACCAACCCGTCCGTACCCACAAACCTTACTGAGTCACAAGCTCACCAAACTAATTACTCTACTGCTACAACCACCGAGCCTACCGCTCGTAAGACCAAACCGACTGATATTATCGTGATAATAACTTCTTACTCCTACGACTTATGGTTAATCTTGGACTTTCCGAGGATTACCCTGTAAGGGGCTCGCTACGGTACTAGGAACTGTAGTGGGATGACACCCCAAGGTTCCCTTTCTCAAGACACTTAGTGTTGTTGGTTTCTACCCATAAGAAACCCTCCTCGTCATTACTCTTGGATTAACCCTAAGTGACTTATGACTTTCCAAGACGATCTTTTGTCAACCCCGACTGCAACTTACCTCTAATTCACCATGCACACCTTTACTATCTATAATCCTTCTTGTTGACCATCATACCTTCTCAACTAAACTAGGTAAACCACTTACCTCCCATTCCCTCCTAAGGATCCACTTGATTCTCAAATTTCACAGTTTTACTATACGCAGACCAAATGAGTTATATGACGGTCACAACTAGAGGTACTCCAAATATTCATCGAACTGATCCAAGCTATTTACTGGAGGTCTATCATGATGTTATAAGAGTAATTCCAGATAATCATATTTTTCCCTAATTAATTAATATTTATTTTAATTTCTCCAAATATCTGCCAAGTATGAAAATGAGCATGAAGTGTAAGTAAATTTATGATATGGCTCTCCAAAAATTATGATAAACCTATGGTGTCTAAATAACATCAGAACCAGCATATCATATTTTTATAGTAAGAAATTCTCCTCTAATTTAATTATTTATCATCTATCCAAAATCATAGTTTTATGAAGGAACCACCAAAACGATCAACACTAAAATCATGGGAAAATTACCAAGCTCGTGTACACACCTGGAAAGGCTACTGACTAAGTTTCAGGATTTAAGGGAATCATTTTCTTACTTAAATAAATACTTTCAGAAAACCTCAAATTAAATAAATTGTGAAGTAGCCTATCTATTTAAGTCTTCAAAAATTCTATAAAAATTCACAGAGCTTTCTAATGCTCTAAAAGGTCCTATCACCAATTTGCACAATTTAACAATGAGTTTTGGACCCTCAAATATTTTTCTTAAGTCTAAATCAAAACAAGTGCCTTGTGAAAGAAGTACTGATTAAATCATTTAATAAAATTCACAAAAATTACCAGAGGTCTAAAACATGATTATAAGGGCACAACCAAAGTCTCACCATCATCCAAGACTTTTTAAGCATGTAAATGTTTCTTATAAGAAGTTTCCCTAAAGGGGTTACGTCCTAATTTGAAGGGAATATTAGCTCCTAAAATTCTTATAAAAATATCCAGTGCCTATTTACACCCTATGAACCTATCCACCAAGTTGCATAACCATCAAGGGACTTTTGACCACATGGCCTTCACAAGGTCCTAAATGCACACCTAGGAATAGAACTAGTGTTCTAGGGCTTAACCATCTCCAAACCACCTCATAACACTCATGGAGGTGTCTTAGGTGATCCTAAACCAGTTACCAAGGTTTCACTTCATGGTGATGAGTTTTGACCACCATACCCCAAGGTAAACACCATACCCTAACTTTGACCCTATTTGACCTAACTTGGGTTTACAAAATATTTAAACAAAACAGTCCCAATTGGGCTGATAATTTTACCAAGGTCATACAGTAACCCTTAGGAGCACCCACCAAAATTTGGAGGGCATTAGAGGTCATTTAACCCATTAACTATTTATTAGATGATTTATGAAATTATTTCAAAAACCTTAGAAAAAGGTTCTCCTAAAAATCCCATCTTTGGATATGATGTGTGTGTAGGTATAAGTAGACTATGTTTCAAATCTCAAGTCCATATCATTTCCCAATCAAAAGTTATTCAAGAAATGGTGTCTGTCCTACACTAGGGACCAGCCCCACCAAAATGGACCTACAGGGAGCTACAGAACTCCTTTTGGGGTGAAATTAATTTTAAAATAAAGTACACCCTAAGGGCTACAACTTTGGTGTTGATCACTTTTTCTGTAGAGGGGCCTAAGTATTTTTAACAATTAAATCTAAGTACAACAAAATATATTACAGAAATCTTATAAACATTTAATTATATAACTGTTTCTGTGTTCGACGAAATTCAAACTCTGCGTTCGACGAAAGCAGATCAAATCTGCATTCGACGAAAGCAGATCAAATCTGCGTTCGACAAAAGTTATTTCGTTTGACAAATTACTTAATAACAACGCTCGACTAATATTATTAAAACAGTGCTCGACTAAAGCAGACCAACTCCCGTTCGACGAATTTCTTACAACGTTCGACGAAACAAATGATATAATCGTAAACATTAATAATAAGATCCGACGGCTCTTCGTCATCGTCCCTGATCGTTGGACGGCTCGCGACAGCCCGTCCTGGGCCTCTTTGCGGGGTGATTTCCCGGTCATCTATGCCTCTTTCCGGCCGGCCAATGCCACCACCACCTTTGTTGAGGTGGTGGCCGGCGATAGGGGTGGTTGGCCGGCCGGAGGTGGTCGGATCTAGTTTTTAGAGGAGGAAAAAGAGAACGAAATGTACTCTTTCGGAAACACAATCTGAGCCCTATTGTGCACGGATCAAGCCCCGAAATATGAAAAGATCTAGCACTAAGGGAGGAGAAGAGGATCGGACATGTGTGGGGGCTTGGTGGCGTGAATTCTGGCGAGTTGCCATTGATGGTGCTGGAGCTTTTGGTGCCATGCCGATCCTTGCTCCTGGTGCTCGATTTCTTCGGGGAAGAGGGGGGTTTCACTCCTTTCCAACCTCTGAAGATGTTAAAAGGGTCGATTGAGTCTAAGGGTGGGGAGTTACTCTGATTGCCATTATTGGCCATAAATGGAGATTTCGGTTACACTTAGGGGGGATGAATTGGTCATCAATTAGGCCGGGAAGAAGCTGAAAACTTCTCCTCTCCCCAAGGGGAGATGAATGGAGCCATTAACTGCTCAGATTGAGGGGTTTCTCCTTCTCCTCCATTAACTCCCCCTTCTTTCTCTCTCTTCCAAAATGGGCTTTCTCTCTCCAGGCCGACTCTCTCCAAATTGAATGGCCACCTCTGTAGAATTCAATCCCCATTAGGTGGTGGACCACCTTAATTGGGTCTAGCCTAAGTGGATTGGGTCCAATTTGGGCAAATTAGATCATCTTGACCTAAATTAGGGCAAGGGTAAATTGGTCAAATTGCAAGTCCCATGATGGGGCTTTTTGGTCCATTATGCTCCTAGTACCCATATAAGGGTAATGGTAGGGTCAATTTGGCATGGTGGGGGCCAATTGACCTTAGTTGAGTTAGTTTGACCAATTTAGGGTTAAGGTTGACTTTAGTCAAATTGGCCTCTTAGGTTGACCCCAATGGGTCACTGGTGCTTCAAGGAGACCTCTAATGGGTTATGGATGATATTGTGGGGTCAAGGTTCAAGGTGGGGTCCTAAAGTCCAACCCTAGGCTTGGTATCCGAAAATTGCTATTTGCAGACCACTTGGGTTTTCTCCTTCTCACCTATGTTCACAAGGTCTTGAGCTCTTCCTATGGTTTTGTCATGACCTAGTCATGACAAAACCAACTTAGGGGTCTAGCTGTTTGGGGGATGTTACAAATCTCAATAAACAAAAAATAATAATTTCGTCCCCGAAATTCATGTTAGGCTTGCGGGGTTTTTCACCAAGAGTGACTGAACGTAACATCCCCTAAGAATTGAAACTATGCCTGGCTCGATGATCATCGACTATCTCTGCCACACCAGCTTTAGTGGCTCCCAGGTGTGCTCCTCATTTCCATAATTTCTCCACAGGACCTTGACCAGTGGGACCCCCTTGCGCCACAAGACTCACATCGTCGTATCGTCTATCCTGACCGGGGTGACCTAGCTACCTTGGTCAATCTATCCTCGATGTTCCAAATAAACATTTGCCCGGAGTGAGGATGTGGTAACATGTGTATGAAATCCATAATTATATCCTCGATTTTCCACTCTAACCTGGGCAGATTCTTATGCCTCTAAAGTTCTCTTCACACGTTCAATTTCTTACTCCTTCAGGTGCGTCTGAGTAATCACTCATCTCTACTCTACAACTTTTCCAGTTCTTACTACTGATGGAACTAATCAAATCATCTAGCATTCCAATCATCCTTAAAATTTAATGGGGGCACTTGTGAACCTGTATGAGTACATGTTAACCAACCACAATTAGTATCCATGTTGGTAAGACGACTCCCAATCATTTTCTACGTGGAGTTTGATTCATAAGGTATACGGGTAAAATTTTTGAAACCCTAAGATTTTCACAAGTCAATTTCATCAAGAAAATATCTTCACGTTTATTTCACCAAATTCCTATCACTTCCATATATGTTAGTCTCGATCACTTTCGAATGGTCCAAGGTAAGATAAACTTAGATTTTTCTTATCATAGTCGACTCAAACACTAGATTCTAAATTCAATAGTTCATCGTCTAAGATCTCTGGTTATCCGTCATCAAAGCTCCCAAGGTATAAGGGCTAGTATTGTAGTTAAAAATTTTACCATGACAGGGCGTGATTTTTAACCAACCATAAGTTAATCACTTCTGAAAGCCTCAAGTCATAAGAACCTCAAATATAACTACAACTTGTATGACCTAGTTTCCGTCCTCAAGTTCTAGACTAGGACATTGACATCCTTAAGTGATTAATCCTGGCGACTTTACATTTCCAATGATTCAACTAAGGTCAAGCTGTTGTTCTATCTACGATGTCCTTTCATTGTCCTGGTAACACCTCAGATCATCATTCCAGACCTATTTTTACACCATCTCATCTTTTTCCAAGTGACATCGAATATGATCAACCTCAAAATCATTATTGTTCATGACACAAAATTTTTCTAACTTTGGTTTAAGGGAAATCCAAGTCTGTCATTAATTTGCTCAATAAACAAAAGGTAAGCCCCAATAAACAAAAGATTAGCCTCTATCTAATTTTGGGCGAAGTATCTTCAATATCACCATGTTATATTCGTCCCAAGTATGCAATCAATCCTTAGGGCATACAACCTTAGACTTGGGGTTCTATCTTGAGACTCATTGGTATACTCCACACCTTAGACTCCTCTAGGTACCTTCTACGACAACCTTATCAGGGTCAAAATGTCACCCAATCCCAAACGGGTCCCTTCTGAACTTCAATTCTTATCCGACCCTCAGTGTTTGTCATGGTGGTTGTCTTAATGTAATCATGTCACAGATACGAGGATTGAGTCTATGAGTCTCATACCATTCTACTTATGAGTCAATCTCTCTTTCTCTAGTCTCTTTGGGGTATCCTCGTACCTTCACCAAAGGTTATACTTACGGTCTATTTCAGACTAGGTCACGATATAAATTGTTAAGGTAAGTCACGTATCCTAGTGGGGTTGAGCCTAACTCGTTGACTAAAGGACTAACTAAAGAAATCTTTGCAGCCGGAGGTATTCCCTGCTGGGGGCAGGGTTCGCCGCAGGCTTACAAAAGAAAACTTGACACTCGCAGGGGGAAACTGACCAAGAAGATTCAGTTAAAAGTGGACCTTTTTCAATGTGATTCTCATATGGGCACACCACTGCTTCAGCTGCTTAGTTTGTCCTCAAACTAAACTCGCGCGGGGTGGCCCAGGGTTTGTGGACTTCTTTTCTTCGGATCGAGGTTTGCTTTGATACCACTTGTAAGACCCCTTTTTTCACTACAAAAACCCAGGGTCTTAGGCCCAGAACCGCCGCTTTGCAGTGACCCCTTCACTCGGGAAGGTCACCACTACAAAACACCGATCCTGCCGGCCAAATCGATCACAAAGAAAAGTGCATTAAAGAAGACAAGTCCACAGAATCATAATGAAAAATAAAACCATAAAGGTAAATGTCTACAAATAATAACTGAATAAAAGATTGTTACAATAATAAAGAAGAAGGAAGGGCACCTGCCCAGTACATCATGTCCTCACTACAAGATCACTCGCGGAAGCTAACTACTAATCACTCACTGATCCTGAATCTGGTGCTCCTGTAATAGGCTGGCCCGCCTCCGTCTGCACCGGCCTCTGGTGCTGCTGCGTCTCCTCGATCTCCTAAAATGATAAGGTCCACCAACCGTTAGTCAAAAAGACAGCCAATCCCCCACCCCTCCCCCGGTGACTCCTAGGCACCGAGCGGAAAGGATGAAGCGAAGGACAACAAGGGGTATAATCAAAAGGCAGATGATGGGGCATGATCTACAGGAAGAGTTCTACCACTACTCAAGTATATATGTACATAATCGAAGCAGTAAAAGAGCATAATAAGAGCGGGTAAGGAATAAATAAAGTGCAGTAAGTAAAGACATGTATATAAAATGAAAGTAACCATTGATATATAGGAATGCCCATACAAACCTATAGACCAAGGGGTCGTATAGCAAGGCATATCATATTAGAAGTCCCATAACAGACTTATACGATAGGGGTAGGGGTTGAAATGCAATGTTTATGCCATGACATGAAAGGTATGCGGTTTATGCTATGTTCATACAAGTGCAACTCACCCACTTCGACTCTATGCGCATAGACCTTTAGTTCCCCCTTTTTGGAGCTAGCTAGACTCTCAGGATACTCCTGTAGTGGCAAACGGAAGCGGTGGGTTGGGCCTCGCCCACCTCTAGGTTGGTATTCACACTACCCTACCTAGATCTATCGTACCCCTCAACTCAAAACCGCGGAGCATCTGCGTACTCTTACTGGCTAGACCACCAGACTTTCAAGGCTAAGTGCAAATTCCACACTTGCCGAATCAACGTATTGACGTCGGTGAGAACGACCGTCTAATACCGGAGACCCACCACCTTCATGCATATGCAACATGTTCTACTATATCCCGAGCCATAAATTCCCCGGGCTAACCTGCCCATCATCAATAACCTTCCGAGCCACCGGCTCGCCGGACCAACCCGTCCGTACCCACAAACCTTACTGAGTCACAAACTCATCTGACTAATTAGTCTACTGCTACAACCACCGAGCCTACCGCTTGTAAGACCAAACTGACTGATATTCCCGTGATAACGGGGTGTGTGTGAGAGTATTATTATGTTAATCTTGTATAACAACTTCTTACTCCTACGACTTATGGTTAATCTTAGACTTCCCGAGGATTACCCTGTAAGGGGCTAGCTACGGTACTAGGAACTGTAGTGGGATGACACCCCAAGGTTCCCTTTCTCAAGACACTTAGTGTTGTTGGTATCTACCCATAAGAAACCCTCCTCGTCATTACTCTTGGATTAACCCTAAGTGACTTATGACTTTCCAAGACGATCTTTCGTCAACCCCGAGTGCAACTTACCTCTAATTCACCATGCACACCTTTACCATCTATAATCCTTCTTGTTGACCATCATACCTTCTCAACTAAACTAGGTAAACCACTTACCTCCCATTCCCTCCTAAGGATCCAGTTGATTCTCAAATTTCACAGTTTTACTATACACAGACCAAATGAGTTATATGACGCTCACAACTAGAGGTACTCCAAATATTCATCCAACTGACCCAATCTATTTACTGGAGCTCTATCATGATGTTATAAGAGTAATTCCATAGAATCATATTTTTCCCTAATTAATTAATATTTATTTTAATTTCTCCAAACATCTGCCAAGTATGAAAATGAACATGAATGTTGGATCGGTCGGCACCCTTAGAGGGGGAGTGAATAAGGGTTTTCAAAAACTTAAGTAAATATTTGGAAAACTTTGAATTATTGCAAGATTAAAGTAATATTTTTGAATAGCGATCTAAATTGATTTATGATGAAAAAGAGGATAATAAACAATTTGGATGAATGAAGAACAAAATCAATTTTATTACAAAAATAGAGACATGATTACTATTAATAAAATTGATTACAAAAATGGATTTCTATGACGCTGGAAATCGAGGCGAATAATTATAGTTCTTTTTCGTTTTCTATACCGACTCGTATCCCCACGAACATGTTGGCTTTAGCCGATCTCTCCCCAGATACGGCCTCAAGCCGCTCTAGCCAATCTATCCCCAGAAATGCCTCGAGCACCCCCTAGATCTACACCCTAGACCTAGTCGCCAACACAAGGCGAATTACCCCCTAAGTCTACCCTAGACCTAGTCCCCAACACGAGGCGAATTAACGAACCGTTTACAAGAAAAAGAGAACTAAACTGAAATTACAACAATAATAAAAACTCCCTCTAAGAACTTCTGAAGTAGGAGACGTTGGACCGCTGTAGTATAAGCGTTTGTTGAGGCGGTTGCCTGTCGGATGAAGCGTGAAGAAATCCTCCTTCAGAAATTCCTTCTCTAAGCTTTTGGTGGGAGTATCTCTCTGATCTGTCCTCTCTCTACTGTGGCACGAAGCTCTGGATTTTTTGGATCTCAAGAGGATG
Organism: Dactylorhiza incarnata; assembly: GCA_033032865.1. Lineage (NCBI taxonomy): Eukaryota > Viridiplantae > Streptophyta > Magnoliopsida > Asparagales > Orchidaceae > Dactylorhiza > Dactylorhiza incarnata. The sequence goes on along the minus strand of JAWHQI010000033.1, from coordinate 4,434,278 downwards.
AAGAGTTCGGAGCCAAGGCATCCAATTTATAGCCTTCACGCTACCGCCGGCGCTAGTGCTACCGCCGGCGCTAGCCCGGATTAAGTAACAAATTGCGCGGCAGAATCTCCCATCCACGGCAACATCTTGCTCTATTCCGACTGTGCGTCATGCTATCGCCGACGCTATCCGCTACCGCCAGGCGCTAGCATCTTTCTTAAATTTCTTCCGAAATGGCGCTAATCAACACTATCGCCGGGCGCTATCGCTACCGCCGACGATAGTGAGTTTGTTTGAATTTTGGCCTCAATTTTGGGGGCAGTAATCATGTGTACTCCTTAAGTCAAGTGGACCTAGTAAACCTGCACACTTGAACACACAAGATCAAATACACATAGGATTTGTTATTCTCAAACCTAGGAGATGCGGAAGACCATGTTCCAACAAACTCCCCCTTTTGATAATAACAAATCCATTAATGATAAATCAAAGCATTAACTAATAAGCATGATGAGACTATACTTGTGTGTGTGAGAGTGATGACTTTAGGATAATTATTGATTTTAGCATTTAGAATTGCTCCCCCTAAATATATGTTCCCCTAATATGAATGTTATCAACTTAATCAATCATGTTGGGTTTTTATTTTGATAGCGGATTATATTTATCATGTTAGTTCTCCCCCTTTTGCATTTTATCATGTTAGTTCTCCCCCTTTGTTATTAGCAAAAGTGGGTAGGGATGCATCACAGAAAAGTTGGATAATAAAGGCATGATCGAGCTTCGTAGTGAGAAGGAAATGATAAGAAGTTTTAGAACAATTTGTAGAGAAAATAGATCAGAGTTTTAGCCTAAGAAAAATAACGATGCCCCCTTTATATAAGAGGTGAAAAAATATCAGAGTTTTAGCATAAAATTATGATTTCCAAGTAACTAATCTACCCAGACAATATGTCTACACCCTAGCCCCGTACTAAGTGACGGATGGGCATGAGGAGCTGCAAACATGTCGTAGGTTGGGGTGTTAGTCCCATATGCAAACACTAGACAAAACTTAACCTAGCACTCTTTCCCCCCAGTGCCTCGCAAGACCCCACTGGAACCCTCCCCGGTTAAGGACAAGACATGACTAGAGATAAGGTTATCTAATGTCTACAACCCTACGCCCCCGCTATGGTGAGAAATGAAGTCAAGGATAACAATTATTGGAAACATTAAGTATTTAAATCTAATGGGAAATTTCATAGCATATGAGTTTATATTTTTATTTGAATTGTTTTGAAATAAAACTCACATAGCTATATTGAAATGAATGAATCAGAGTTTGAGTATTGCGGAAGATTTAAAAAAACATCATAATACTAAATAAGAGTTCAAGCTCAAAAAGAAGATGTTTTGGAATTTCAAAAAAAGCTAACTTTATAAAGATAAGAGTTAAAGCATTTTGGAATAAAGAAACAACATCCTTATAGCATTTAGAGAAGAAAATATTTATTTGAAATTCAATAAAAAGGATGTTTTTATAGGCGATATTTTACTTGTTGGAGGAGTGTTTAGCATGAAAGTTTTCATAGAAATAAATCAGAGTTTTTAGCATAAGAAATGATATGCGTGTTGGAAAAACCAATATAAATTCCACCAAGCAAGTCTACCATTTGTTTTTTTTTTGAAAATTTGAGATTTTAGACTTGATATAAGCGTGAAAGCGCAAGGTAAAAATTATATGGTGATGATGCGGAAGACTTGTAGAAATACATGAAACATCTTATTGTAATCAAGGATAATCCATAAAAAGATATATAAAAAAGAAGATGTTTATGAAAATCTTTTATGGTTGACAAAAATAAATAAATAACCAAGCATGAAATAACATTATCATAAAGAGATTATTACAATGTAATTTCAATTCATAATTTCAAATCATACCAAACATTGTAGAAAGCATGCTAGGCTATCTAGTGCATTTCATAAATAAAGAGTAGCATAGAATTAGCGTTAGGATCCAATACTCATGAGAAGAAGTGTTATGGAAGATAATGATGTGCACATAAGTGTATTTTTGAGTAGAGTATACGAGTGTTTTAATCAAAAATACAAGAGGTATGTAAAGTAGAAGCACAACAAAACACAAATAATTTTACTTCCACACACTTTAATGCACAAAAAATGTACAACTACCAAGGTGCTTTGCACACACAATGCTCATTAAGACTTATCAGTGTGCAAAGTAGTGCTTGGGGGATCACAGATTCTATTTTTACTGTTTGAGACTAGTGATCCGGTGTACTTAAGAGTAAGTGGTTTTTGTTATTTTGAAGGAAAGATATGGTTTGCACAAGACACTTTACTATTCTATCCAAGGTGCTCAACCTCACAATGCTTATTAAGACTTATCAGGAGGTTCAAGTAGTGCTTGGTGGAGTTATCTTTGTTATTTATTTTATGATTTTTTGTTTAGTACAAAGTTCTCCGAATACACTTGTTTTGCAAACCAATGGATTTATGAAAAACATAACCACTTTTTTTAACTTTTACAAGTGCAAATAAAGGAGTGTAGGTAAGATACTTGTGCAATTTTAGTTCATTTTACTAATACATAAACATACACAAGCATTCTTAAATTAAACCATATGTAGACAATGCCAAAAAGTGAGTGAATATCTATCATTATCAAACATAAAACATTTCTCATACTTAGAGGCATGCTAAGATTGATCATACACAACCTTTAACATATAATTGATGCACATATTAATAGACATATCTAAGCATGATGAAAACAATGTTCAAAGTAGTTTGAGATGATAAATCGCAACTTATAGAAGTAAATAATATATTAAATCATGCTTGATTTTTACAATAAAGTCCATACAGTATTTTTTGATATTTTTGAAAAATAATCTTTATTTAAAGTTTAAACTTATAAAATTGATCTTGGACTTCCTGAGGACTACCTTGTGAGAGGTTCGCCCGGTACTAGGTGATATGATGGGATGATAGCCCAAATCACCCTTTCGCAAGATACAAGTAAAAAGTTAAGTTCAAAAATAACAATTTTTTGATAGTTTTTTGTTTTATATTTTTGTATTTGATTTTTAAGAAAAAATAGGCTTTCAGCAAATGACAAAAAAAACAGAAAGCAAAACATATTTTATGTAATTTGGATTTTCTATTTTTGTATTTGATTTTTCAAAAATATAATAAAAGCAAAAATGCAGAAATGAATAGTACCCATGCATTAATATATTTTTAGGGATTTTTCAAAATTTTAAAATTACAGAAAAACGAACCTCGATGCTAGCGCCAGCGCTAGCGCTAGCGCGGGAAATAGTAAGTGATTTTTTAGGGTTTTGAAAATTTTGATGCTTAAACTTGATTAGGTGTCCTATTAGTAGTTTCATGCTGTATTTGTAGAATTTTTGGAAATGTTTTTGATGGTTAAAAATGAAGAAAATTGCATTTGTAAGCATGTTTTAACATGAAAGATCTAGTACACCTATCTCAAGTCATAAAAAACGAGATCTTGCATGAGCTATAATATAGATTATCATAATGTATGTGAATTCAAATTTTTCTAGACTTTTATCAATCTAATGTAGTTTGAAGAATGATAGGAAATGCAAGCACGAGAAGACATGAAGGAACAAATATGCATAATTTTAGTGATTTAGAAAATAATGTTCATGCAACAGAATATCATGCACATTCATAAGCATTTTAGTCCAATGGAAACAATTTAAAGTCACATAGTTATTTTATCGTTCAATTTTATTTTATTTTACTTCATAATTAATTCATTATGGTAATATGAGATAACTAGCATGAATTCAAGAACGTGATTTAATATTTTTACATGGAATGAATTTATGATTTCATTTGATTTATTAATATAAAGTTGGTTCTATGGTTTATAATCAAATGAGATACATGCAAGTCATACTTCATTAATTCATTCATGTACTTATTATGATCACCAATCAAATGTTAGAACTAAGTGGATCTTTTGTAATGTTTGAGTTTAAAGATCTTTTGATATTACATACTTATGATGGTGAAGCATGTAGCACAAGTCATATTCAACATTTTTTCAGAATATTTTAAAGAAAGATTGTGAGGTAAATAGTGAATATGAAAGAAGTGAAAAGCTATTTTTGGTTAGTTTGAAGAGTTATTGTAAATTTTCTCAAATATAAGGGCTATCATATTCATCACACAAGATAGATAATAATGAACACATTATGCATTTTAATTTTTTGTTTTCCTAATCCCTTTATTATTTAAATCCATTTAAAATAATTTCATTAGTCTTGATAATAGTTTCAATTAATAATGATAGTTCAAGACACTTAAGGGTAATGGATTTAAAAGGTAGAAATAAAACGGATAAGTAGATCACTAATCAAAATGATATGACTTTTCAAGATAAATAGAGTGATCATAGCATGATAGTTTAAGAAGAAACAAAAGAGAATAAACAAAAAGGAATTTAAGCAAATCATGAAGTAGAATCATGATATTTCATTTTTATTAGGTTTCTACTTCATGCAAATGATGGGATACTAATGGATAAGAGATTTAGGTATATAAAGAGGACCGGGAGTGACAATTCCTTTGGGTACCCAAATACATTGTGTTTGCTTTTGGGGAGATGAGATTGAATGGGCCCTTTTGATTTGAGTTTGTGTTTCATCTTTAAATTTTGGCCGCCATTCAAACATTGGTTTAATATTATTCTTATTTATTAAATTTCCATGATGATTTTCTTTCCTTTGAAGATTATAATTGAAATTATAATTTATAGGAAATTTGTGTAATTTCAATTTTAAGTTGGGAGAAACATGATTTTGTAAATAATGATAATTTGGTTTTTGATATGAAAAAACATTTTGTTTCTTATTCCCATTATTAGGTTTAGTTAAGATATTTGTATTCAACTTGCTTTTAGATATTGCTTGATATTCTAAATTTGTATGTTTTGAATTTGTATTTATAATTTTCATAAGCAAGTTGATTTTTGATTTTAATTCATCATTCTTTATCTTTAGATTATGCATAGCTTTATTATAAGCTGTTGTGCTATTTTTAAGAGTGGAAACAATAGAGTCAATATGATTTTGATACTCATTTCTAAACTCATCAAATGTTTCATCCATCTCTTTAATTTCAATTTTAAAATTTTTGCACTTAGCACAATCATTTTTCAAGGAAGAATTTTCTAAACATAATTTTTCATTTTGTTCTTTTACTAAAATAAAATCCTTTTCAAGTTTCATGAGTTTTTCCTTAATATTATAATAATCAAAACAAGGTTTTGTGTTTTCAAGTAAAGGACAAGATGGTGAAACCACAGCACAATTTGATTCTAAATTAACATTAGCTTTTAATCTCTTATTTTAAATGTAAATTTTTCATAGTGATTTTCAATTTCTTGATCTTACGTTTAGCAGTTTTTAGTATATTGAAACTAGAAATGGAAGTTATCACACAAGAAGAGGATTTTGACTTTCTTACAGCGCTTTTGGTAGAGGCAAAATGTGTGCATAAAGTTCCTTCGTTATCTTTTGGTCCTTCCTCGATCACAGATGAGTTTTCATCTTCTTTTGATGTATTGTTCTCTTTTCTATTTCAATATTCTCCATGGCTTTGCTCCGAGAGAGATCTTCTTGAAAGATAATGGATGCTTGTACATTTTTTTCTCCTGTGTTTGTTACACACCTGCGAGAGGAAGATCATACATTTCTTCAAGAAAGTGCCATATTTTGTATGCACTAGAAAAGCAATATATGAATTTGAAAATTTCATTAGATAGACCGCAAAATAAATAATGTTTAGCTTTTGCATTTAATTGAAGTTCCTTTTTATTTGATTCATTTGCAGGTCTTGCTATTGCTAAATTCCAAACTTCGATGTCTAAAGTTTTAATAAATTTTTCAATTAAGATTTTCCATCCTTTATAATTTGTCCCTTCAAATAAAGGTGGTGTAGGTGATTTTTCTTCTTCACAAAAATTTCCCCCACTCGATGAAGCGAGATCATGAGTCGCCATTATTCCCGGTTGTTAAGCCGATTGGAATAAAACCCCTCTGATACCACTTGTTGGATCGGTCGGCGCCCTTAGAGTGGGGGGGGGGGGTGAATAAGGGTTTTCAAAAACTTAAGTAAATATTTAGAAAACTTTGAATTATTGCAAAATTAAAGTAATATTTTTGAATAGCGATCTAAATTGATTTATGATAAAAAGAGGATAATAAACAATTTGGATGAATGAAGAACAAAATCAATTTTATTACAAAATAGAGACATGATTACTATTAATAAAATTGATTACAAAAATGGATTTCTATGACGCTGGAAATCGAGGCAAATAATTATAGTTCTTTTTCGTTTTTTATACCGACTCGTATCCCCACGAACATGTTGGCTTTAGCCGATCTCTCCCCAGATACGGCCTCAAGCCGCTCTAGCCAATCTATCCCCAGAAAGGCCTCGAGCACCCCCTAGATCTACACTCTAGACCTAGTCACCAACACAAGGCGAATTACCCCCTAAGTCTACCCTAGACCTAGTCGCCAACACGAGGCGAATTAACGAACCGTTTACAAGAAAAAGAGAACTAAACTGAAATTACAACAATAATAAAAACTCCCTCGAAGAACTTCTGAAGTAGGAGACGTTGGACCGCTATAGTATAAGCGTTTGTTGAGGCGGCCGCCTGTCGGATGAAGCGTGAAGAAATCCTCCTTCAGAAATTCCTTCTCTAAGCTTTTGGTGGGAGTATCTCTCTGGTCTCTCCTCTCTCTACTGTGGCACGAAGCTCTAGAGTTTTTGGATCTCAAGAGGATGAAGAGTTCAGAGCCAAGGCATCCAATTTATAGCCTTCACGCTACCGCCGGCGCTAGCCCGGATTAAGTAACAAATTGCGCGGCAGAATCTCCCATCCGCGGCAACATCTTGCTCTATTCCTTATGTGCGTCATGCTACCGCTGGCGCTATCCGCTACCGCCAGGCGCTAGCATCTTTCTTAAATTGCTTCCGAAATGGCGCTAATCAACGCTATCGCTGGGCGCTATCGCTGCCGCCGGCGATAGTCAGTTTGTTTGAATTTTGGCCTCAATTTTGGGGGCAGTAATCATGTGTACTCCTTAAGTCAAGTGGACCTAGTAAACCTGCACACTTGAACACACAAGATCAAATACACATAGGATTTGTTATTCTCAAACCTAGAAGATGCGGAAGACCATGTTCCAACAATGAAGTGTAAGTAAATCTTATGATATGGCTCTCCAAAAATTATGATAAACCTATGGTGACTAAATAACATCAGAACCAGCATATCATATTTTTACATTAAGAAATTCTCCTCTAATTTAATTATTTATCATCTATCCAAAATCATAGTTTTATGAAGGAACCACAAAAAAAGATCAACACTAAAATCATGGGAAAATTACCAAGCTCTTGTATTTACCAGAAAAGGCTACTGACTAAGTTTCAGGATTTAAGGGAATCATTTTCTTACTTAAATGAATTTTTTCAAAAAACCTCAAATTAAATAAATTGTGAAGTAGCCTACCTATTTAAGTGTTCAAAAATTCTATAAAAATTCACAGAGCTTGCTAATGCTCTGAAAGGTCCTATCACCAATTTGCACAATTTAACAATGAGTTTTGGACCCTCAAATATTTTTCTTAAGTCTAAATCAAAACAAGTGCCTTGTGAAAGAAGTACTGATTAAATCATTTAATAAAATTCACAAAAATTACCAGAGGTCTAAAACATGATTATAAGGGCACAACCAAAGTCTCACCATCATCCAAGACTTTTTAAGCATGTAAATGTTTCTTATAAGAAGTTTCCCTAAAGTGGTTATGTCCTAATTCAAAAGGAATATTGGCTCCTAAAATTCTTATAAAATTATCCAGTGCCTATTTACACCCTATAAACCTATCCACCAAGTTTCATAACCATCAAGGGACTTTTGACCACATGGCCTTCACAAGGTCCTAAATGCACACCTTGGAATAGAACTAGTGTTCTAGGGCTTAACCATCTCCACACCATCTCATATCACTCATGGAGGTGTCTTAGGTGATCCTAAACCAGTTACCAAGGTTTCACTTCATGTTGATGAGTTTTGACCACCATAATCCAAGGTAAACAACATACCCTAACTTTGACCCTATTTGACATAACTTGGGTTTACAAAATACTTAAACAAAATAGTCCCAATTAGGCTGATAATTTTACCATGGTCATACAGTAACCCTAAGGAGCACCCACCAAAATTTGGAGGGCATTGGAGGTCATTTAACTCACTAACTAATTATTAGATGATTTATGAAATTATTTCAAAAACCTTAGAAAAAGGTTCTCCTAAAAATCCCATCTTTGGATATGATGTGTGTGTTTGTATAAGTAGACTATGTTTCAAATCTCAAGTCCATATCATTTCCCAATCAAAAGTTATTCAAGAAATGGTGGTTGTCCTACACTAGGGACCAACTAGCCCCACCAAAATAGACATAAAGGGAGCTACAGAACTCCTTTTGGGGTGAAATCAATTTCAAAATAAAGTAGACCCTAAAGGTTACAACTTTTGTGTTGATCACTTTTTTTGTAGAGGGGCCTAAGTATTTTTAACAATTAAATCTAAGTACAACAAAATATATGACAGAAATCTTATAAACATTTAATTATATAACTGTTTCTGTGTTCGACGAAATTCAAACTCTGCGTTCGACGAAAGCAGATCAAATCTGCGTTCGACGAAAGCAGATCAAATCTGCGTTCGACGAAAGTTATTTCGTTTGACTAATTACATAATAACAGCGCTCGACTAATATTATTAAAACAGTGCTCGACTAAAGCAGACCAACTCCCGTTCGACGAATTATTCGTTCGACGAATTTCTTACAGCGTTCGACGAAACAAATAATATAATTGTAAACATTAATATTAAGATCTGACGGCTCTCCGTCATCATCCCTGATCGTTGGACGGCTCGCGACAGCCCGTCCTGGGCCTCTTTGCGGGGTGATTTCCTGGCCACCTATGCCTCTTTCCGGTCGGCCAATGCCACCACCACCTCCGTTGAGGTGGTGGCCGGCGATAGGGGTGGTTGGCCAGCTGGAGGTGGTCAGATGTAGTTTTTAGAGGAGGAAAAAGTGTACGAAACCTACTCTTTCAGAAACACAATCTGAGCCTTATTGTGCACGGATCAAGCCCCGAAATATGAAAAGATCTAGCACTAAGGGAGGAGAAGAGGATCGGACCTGTGTGGGGGCTTGGTGGCGTGAATTCCGGCGAGTTGCCATTGACGGTGCTGGAGCTTTTGGTTCCATGCCGATCCTTGCTCCTGGTGCTCGATTTCTTCGGGGAGAGGGGGGTTTCACTCCTTTCCAACCTCTGAAGATGTTAAACGGGTCGATTGAGGCTAAGGGTGGGGAGTTATTCGGATTGCCATTATTGGCCATAAATGGAGATTTCGGTTACACTTAGGGGGGATGAATTGGCCATCAATTAGGCCGGGAAGAAGCTGAAAACTTCTCCTCTCCCCAAGGGGAGATGAATGGAGCCATTAATTGCTCAGATTTAGGGGTTTCTCCTTCTCCTCCATTAACTCCCCCTTCTTTCCCTCTCTTCCAAAATGGGCTTTCTCTCTCATGGACGACTCTCTCCAAATTGAATGGCCACCTCAGCAGAATTCAATCCCCATTAGGTGGTGGACCACCTTAATTGGGTCTAGCCCAAACAGATTGGGTCCAATTTGGGCAAATTAGATCATCTTGACCTAAATTAGGGCAAGGGTAAATTGGTTAAATTGCAAGTCCCATGATGGGGCTTTTTGGTCCATTAGGCTCCTAGTACCCATATAAGGGTAGGGGTAGGGTCAATTTGGCATGGTGAGGGCCAATTGACCTTAGTTGAGTTAGTTTGACCAATTTAGGGTTAAGGTTGACTTTAGTCAAATTGGCCTCTTAGGTTGACCCCAATGGGTCACTGGTGCTTCAAGGAGACCTCTAATGGGTTAGGGATGATATTGTGGGGTCAAGGTTCAAGGTGGGGTCCTAAAGTCCAACCCTAGGCTTGGTATCTTAAAATTGCTATTTGCAGACCACTTGGGTTTTCTCCTTCTCACCTATGTTCACAAGGTCTTGAGCTCTTCCTATGGTTTTGTCATGACCTAGTCATGACAAAACCAACTTAGGGGTCTAGCTGTTTGGGGGATGTTACATTTGATATTTTGAAAAATAATCTTGATATAAAGTTTGAACTCTTAAAATTGAACTTGGATTTCCTGAGGTCTACCCTGTGAGAGGTTCGCACCTGTACTAGGAGATTTGATGGGGTGACATCCCAAATCTTCCTTTCGCAAGATACATGTAAATAGAAAAGTTAGGTTCAAAAAATAATTTTTGATGTTTTTTATTTTTGTATTTGATTTTTTGCATATAGAAATAGAAATCAAACAAATAACCATAGAAAGGAAGTAAGAAAAATATTTTTTGTAATTTGGCTTTTGTAATTTTGTATTTTAATTTTTCAAAAATCAATTATTTATAGAAATGCAAAAGTGAGTAGTATATATAAAATAATATATTTTTAGTGATTTTTCATAATTTTAAGATTACCGAAAATCACATAGGCGATCTAGCGCCGGCTCTAGCGCTAGCGCGGTAAACTGTACACTATTTTTTAAGATTTTGAAAATTCCAATTTTTGATCTTGATTAAGTGTCCCAAGAGTAGTTTCATGCAGAAATTTTAGAATTTTTGGAGATGTCTAAATAGTGCAAATTGCATGAAACATTAGCAATTTTGTATATGACTTTACCAAATAAACATTGCATGAGATATATTTTATTATACCTTCATTTTGACTTTTCCAAAGGCTTGTGTATATCAAAATAGTATAACTTGAAAAAGATAGGAAATGAAGACACATGATATCATGTTCGAATAATCCAAATAAGCATGATTTAAATGATTTTAAAGTGAAATGATGTTCATGCATAAAAATAGGTTTAAGAATGATTTATGAACTATGGTCATCCCTCAAAATTTTTGAAAGAGAAAACGTGAAGTTCATGATTTTATTAATTTAGATAAATATCTTATAACAAATTTAGAGTTTAATTTATATGGATAATATAAGATATTTATAGGCAATAAATATAAGAAAGATAGGTCATCAAAATAAAATATGATTTTGAATTTTGATCAATTTGATTTATAAACTCATTAAGTTGTAAGAGATAAAATTATATTTCCAATAATATATAAGATGACCATAACATGATACCTTAAAAATATAAGAAAACAAAAAGAAAAAATTAAAAAGAACATTAGACTTATCATGAAGTAGAGTATTTTGTAATTCATTTTGATTTATTTCTACTTCATGCAAATGAATGATACTAGTAGATAAGAGATTTGGGTATCCAAAGGGAACCAAGTGGAATGGTTCCTTTGGGTACCCAAATATAGCTTGATAATTTTTTGGGAGACAAAAATGAATGATCCTTTCAAGTGGAGTTAGTGTTTCATTTTTTATTTTGGGTCTCCATTCATATTTTGATTTAATATTATGCATCAAATTTCCATATTCATTAAAATTAGGCTTTGAATAATACTGACTTTTGAAATTATTTTTATAGAAAATTTGTGCACATCTGAATTTAATTTGGGAGATATGTAATGAGGATTGGAGTTCATTGTGCTTTTATGATTAAACATTTTACTAGGTGCATGTTTAATAGATTTTATAATACTAGTAGAAGTCTTACACATGTTAGATGATAAACTAGAAATAAAAGATTTTTTATTACTTGTAAATTTTCCATAAATAGTTTTAATGATTCTAGTTTAATAAATAAAACATTATTTTCATTTACTAATTTTTCATTATGCTCTTTTGAAATTAAAAGTTCTTTTTCAAAATCCTTGAATTTGTCTTTAATATCATTATAACCAAAACAAGGTATAGAGTTTTCAAATGAAAAGCATAATGGAGATTCAAACACATCATTTTTGGATTCTACATTCATATTTGCTTTCAAAGTTTTATTTTGTAAACGTAGTTTTGCATTAGCCTTTTTTAATATCTTAATCTTACGTTTAGTAGTTTGTAGCAATTGTAATGTAGAAATAGAAGTACAAAAGATAGAATTTAATTTTCTTGCATTGCTATCAGAATAGGCAAGATTTGAACATATAGTTCCTTTGATATTTTTTGCACTCCTCTTCCAAAGATAAGTTTTCTTTTTCTCTTCCACTTGATGTGCATTACATTGATGCATTATGAGAGGAGCTTTCTTGAACATCTGTGCAAGCTTGTATGTTCTTCAATTCTTGTGTTTGTTTCATGCCTATAGATTGAGAATCATAAGTTATTTCAAGAAAATTCCACATCTCATATGCAGTAGGAAAAGTAGAAATGAGTTTGGAAATATTTTGATGAAGTGCTCAAAATAAGCATTTCATTGATTTAGCATTTAAGACACACTCTTCCTTACACAACTCATTTGGAGGCTTCCTAATGGTAATATTCCATATTTTCATATCTAATGACTTGAGAAATTTTTCCACCCTTTATAATTTCTTCCTTCAAATAAAGGTGGTGCTAGTGATTTTTCTTCTTCATAAAAATTCCCCCCACTAAAAGAAGCGAGATCATGAGATGCCATTATTCCCGGTTGTTAAGCTGATTTGGAATAACCCTGCTCTAATACCACTTGTTGGATCGGTAGACGCCCTTAAAGGTGGTGAATAAGGTTTTTAAAAAACTTTTATGTTATTTTGAATGACTTGAAAAACTAAGAGATTGAAATAGAGATTTAGAATGAACATCTAAATTGGTTTTTAAAGAAAAAGAAAATAATTATCAATTTAGAGAAATGAAAAACAAATCAATTTTATTACCCAAAGAGAGACATGATTACTATTAATAAAATTGATTACAAAACTAGATTTCTATGACGCTAGAAATCGAAAGCAAATAATAAAATCTTTTTTGTTTTCTATCCTGACTGGTATCCCCACGAACCGGTGGCTTTAACCTATCCTTCCCCGAATATGACCTCAAGCTGCTCTAGCCAATACTTCCCCGGATATGGCCTCGGGCACCCCCTAGACCTAACCTAGATCTAGTCTCCAACACGAGGCGAATTTCAGCTCTAAGTCCTACCCAAACCTAGTCGTCAACACGAGGCGAATTCACTAAATAATTACAAGAAAAGATATGAAATAAATAACAACAATATAAAACTCCCTATATGATCTCTTGGAGAAGTAGACGAAGACTCGCAGAGTATAATCATAGTCGATGCGGTCTTTCGTCACGATGATGAAGCATGTTGAAAACTTCTCCAATGATCTCCTTAAGCCTTCATGGATTTGTGGGAGTCTCTCTTTGAATCTTCCTCTATATGTTGTGGAACGAAGCTCTGGAATTTAGGATCATAAGAGGATGAAGAAGACGGATCCAAGGGTCCTTTTTATATCCTTGGAGTTAGCGCCTGCGCTAACGCTACAGTCGGCGCTATCCCGGTTTAGGAAATATTCTCCGTGCGAGAATCCTTCATTTTAAGGAAGCCATTCTCCTTCCTCTATTGCTTTGCACTACCGCCTGCGCTACCCGATACCTCCTGCGCTAGGTGCTATCGCCCGTGTTAGATGTTATCGCCTGGCGCTAGCACTTTCTATAACTGCTTCCTGAAATTTCTCTAATCAGAGCTAGCGCCTGCGCTAGGTTCCACCATCGGCGCTAGTGGGCATGTTGGAATTCTGGGATCAAATCAGGGAGCAATCTTCTTATGTTATCTTTGATTCATATGGACTTGTTTCCTGCACACTTAAGCACAGACGATCAAATACACATAGGATTTGTTATTCTCAAACCTAGAAGATGCGGAAGACCATGTTCCAACAACGTTCATCTAACGCGGGCGTTAACTCTTAACGTCAGGCGTTAGCTCCCATGCCTATTTAAAGAGCATCTCCTCTCATTTTAGGACAAGCAGTACATTGCCTCAAAAGCCAGAATTCTGATTCTTTTGAAAGAGGCTCGTCTACAACAATTGAGAGATCTCCCTTGGGCTAACATGAATATCTAAAGAAGATTTTGAAGGAGAAGGTCTACAACGCATATTCTATACGAAGGAAGAATGCTTCAAGAATGCCAACGTCTACATCGCCTTCGTCTTTACCTTCAGAATTTCTTGGGGAGTTTCTCTTGCTTTATTTTTATCTTGTAATCTTATATTGTATTCATTTTGTAACGTGTGTGAAGAACTCATTCGGGGAGAACGTCGGATTCCGTGGGAAATTCATCGTCTTATGTGTGGCGACTAGGCCTTATGAGGTTTAGGGGGAATTACCCGCCTTGTGCATGGCGACTAGGTCGATGTTAGGTCTAGGGGTGGCTAGAGGCCTTATGTGGGTTATGATAGGGATTTTATATAGTTTTAAAAATAATTCCAACTAATATCCCGATGTAGGCAAGTATACATATCGAAATATAGTATAGGAAGGATGTCGTATTTGCCCGAGGCCTGTCGAATAATCTTACTCACGTAACTTAATATTATTTTATCGGAAAAATATTTAAAAGGTTTTTATAAAAGAAATAATAAAAAAGGAAACATTTGATCGAGAATCCTTCTTAAGTAAAATACTTCGTAAATCTAGAATTCATAAGAAATGGATTTAGACAAACTTGACCGTGGAGGTTCCCAAAATATGATAGAGCCTCTCTCGAGAGAACTACCACCTAACCTTAGGTTGATCGATTAAGACCCATCGGCCAGTCGAAACCCCTAAGCTTGCTTTATGCGGTGAGCCCCACTATTGGATTTGACTCCAATCCGGAAGATTTGCGTCACCCTCTCTCGAGGAATGCATGTAAATCTTTTTTATCTTAGAGTGATCTCCTCGTTCGCATGGAACTCTCGATCACTAGCATACGGATCTTAGATCGAGAAACATATTCGCGACATATGAATTCAAAACAATTAAATTCAAAGATAAATCCTAGTTTTCCAAAACCAAACTATGAAAAAGAGATTACTAAATACCACTACTTAATAATTCATCCGATCAAAGGTAATAAAATTAGCTACTCATAACTGAAGGAAAGATAATTTTATAACTAAGGAAGTAGAATTACAATTGTTGGAAATGGAAATTCTAAATTATGAATTGAAATTGCAAAGCATAAAATAAATTGCATAAATAAAATTACACTAATGAAATGCAGAAAAACTACTCTAAAATTGACTCAATCGAAGCAAGGACTGGATCCCCATCACTTTGGGAGCAGCTGGCTTTTATAGGCATAAAATTGGTGAGTCACGCACTTGGTCACGCCCGTGACCAAGGGCGTGTAAGCTGCGTAACTGCGTCTTTAAAGCCCGGGAACGTTGGGGAAGAGAAACTGCCAAAATTGATCATCTCGATGGGTCACAGCCTAGGTCACGCCCGTGACCTAGGGCGTGTCTTGACTGAGTCAGGAAACGGCGGGAAACGGCGGGAAACGGCGCGATCTGGAGTTAATATGGTAGTTGCAGGAGAGGTCACGCCCCTTGGTCACGCCCGTGACCAAGGGCGTGTAAGCTGGAACGGCTCAGCGGCGGAAACTGCTTGTATTGAATGCTTGTTGGGCGAGTCACGCCCGTGACCTGAAGGTCATGCCCTATGTCACGCCCGTGACATGGGGCGTGTAACTTTAATTCGGCGTGGCAATGTCTTCCGGGAGCTGAAGGCGGAGCACTACCGTGACCATGGTCACGCCCCCAGGTCACGCCCGTGACCTAGGGCGTGTACTGAGGATTTTTGCAGATTTGTTCATTTATTTCTCCTGAACACGGCTGTGAGCTTGAATTTGCTATTAACAGCCCCAGATTACCTGAAAACCCAAAATAAAGCGAATTAGATATATATTAAACTAAAATTATATAAAAACTAATTAATTACTACTAAAATACTATATAAAAATAACTACAAATAATGCACTAGCAGGATAAGATAGGATATAGCCAACCGGTCCTTGGGAGAAGGACCGGTGAATCGCAAAAAGGGATTTTTCATATTCTCGCCTTGATTTCTAGCAATATAGAAATCAAACATTTGTATAATCAATTTCTTATGAAATAAAATCATGTCCTTTAATGTTTCATTCAATTAATTTTATTTCTTCTTTAAGAATGTTTTAAATTATATTTTTCATCAAAGCATTAAAGCAAACATTTGTGTAATAATTTTCTTATGAAATAAAATCATGTCTTTTAATGTTTCATTCAATTGATTTTATTTCCTCTTTAAAAATGTTTTAAATTATCTTTGAAGGAAAGCACTACAACAAAATATATAGTATGATTCATTTTGATCGTTAACTTATGGATTTCAACTTCTGTCACTAACGTCGGGCGTTAGCACTAGCGCTGGCGGTAGTGGAGAAAAGTTGAATTCCGTCTTCTTTAAAAAGGAATCGTCAATATAATCTTATTTGAGATATTAAAATATATTTTCCTAAAAAGTATTCCGAAACTTCGGTCACAAACTCTGATAAATATAATTAAGATATAAATTCCATAAAACCCTTATTCACCCCCACCCCCTCTAAGGGTGCCTAAATATCCAACAAGTCATACATGTAACGTGTAATATAATAAAGAAATCGCATCTACTCTAAACAAAGTGAGGTTTCAAGCACAAATCCTATAGGTTGAGCATCAAAGAAAGGGGAACTAGAAATGCAAATGATGTTAGTTGGGTTCACCCAGACGATCCCCACAACCACCTAAGCAACCGCATGAAGCTAACATAACATCAATTCATCGCCTCACAAACGTGGGTACTCACGACCTCATGTTTCATGCACTCAAGGCATGTTTCCAATGTACCCTCAACGAGTACTACTTCCAAACTAAGTTATGAAACTTAGTTATCACTTGAGCATTTACTGATCGGAGAAAACCCTCCTAAACCAGTCTCTCTCATGTTCTATCAGCATACTAGAGGGTTAATCTTGAGCTGAACTGCATGGTGTGGGTTCGGTTCAGCTTGTGCCATTTGCTCAAATCATCGTCAGTAATAGCACGATGTGGGTACAGCTTTACCTCGTCCCGTGCACGTTCAACACATACAAGTGCTACCAAAATAACTAGTTACACACCTAATTCATACAAGAGGACTTAGGCTTCCCAAGCACAACAAATGCAAGAGGTCCAAGTCAACTCCACTACGAATTTGTGGTGAAGGTTTGCATTCAACCACATAAAAATCAAGGACTTCCGTTAGGTACTCCAAGGGACACCTAAATCTCAAGTCCCGTAACAATATAACATATTTCACAGAGTCATTCTCTGACACGCATTCTAGGCTTAACCTAAATGCAATGTCACAAATAATCATCACCGATCTGGGCCAACGACCACAGGTTGGCTTCATACAGAATGCCTAAATTCGCATGTCTACCAGATTTCTACATGTAATATATGTCGGGGACGGACAAAATCTACCCGAAGTTCCGAAGAACAAGACGGAGTCCTACACTTCACTAATTAGTGAAAGAGACACTATATGTAAGTATACAAAAAGTTTATGAAGGACCAACATGGCTTAAGACCGGGAGGAATGATCGTTACCCTTGACGATTTCTTTGGCGCCATGAATCTAAGATTTGATTCGGATGAAAATGACGGTTGTGGGTTCCTCTCTGTGGATATGGAAACAGCTCATGATTTGGAGCTCCAAAGCTCCAATAATGGTCGAATGTGTCTTATTCTTCCTCTTTGGCTTTCTTCTTTCTCGAGCTTGGAGAGAGAAAAGACTAGGGTAAAAGAGGGTAAACATCCTCTGTTGTCGACCTTATAAGTTCTGGAACAAGTCTCAGTCGTTAGATCAAAAGCCCAAGTGAAACAGGCGGCTATGCTCGCTGATTTGCAAATCTATTTCGGTCAACTACCGCTCGAGGTAGAGATACCGCCTGCGGTATCTCTCAATGATACAAGTCCCGCCGATACAGCTCACACTGATACAGCTCACGCCGATACAGATCACGATGATATACAGTAAGTAAGGCTATCGCCAGCGGTAGGACTACCGCTCCGCGCTAGTTCTCGACGATATACTTATGGTCAACACTTCTCGCCAACAAAACGACTCTTCTATTCACTTAGTTATGCGTAAAGGAACTTTTGTCTGCTCTTACCTATTGTGAGATTTCCACTTGGTGTCGGCACCATAGGGTCGTGGCTCAGGTGAGCTTCTTGCTCGACACGAGGAGGCGTCGAAGATCGTCGCTCAGTTTGGGCATAGAGGAACCGTTGTTTGCTCTTACCAATTGTCATAGAAGATCCATAGTCGACTCTTACCAACGGGCATAGAGATACCAAAGTCCTCTCTTACCAAAGGGTGTAAAGAGATTGGAGTCCGTTCTTACTAGGGGCATAGAGGGACCAGAGTCCGCTCTTGCCAATGGGCGCAGGGGGACTGGAGTCCACCCTTGCCAATTTTCTATCCTCGGGGACTTGGGACGCACATTGAACCAGAAAATAGTTGCAATATAAAAGCAAAGCATACAGGTGCACGCTAGTTCAGTCTTGCGACTTATTGTTTACCATAATGACTTGGAAAAAAAACCATAAAAATGAAATAGTAGATATGCGGGAGGTTCTCTCTGCACTGCTCCCCTTGGTCTTCCTTCATCAAACTTCTGCCAGACCCCTAAGAGTTGCGTCTTGCCCAGGGTGCGCTTGTTGTAGGTAGCAGATTCGGGATGCTTCCTGATCTCCCCGCACAATGTCTACCCCTTCAAGAGTGCTGAACTTCATCGCAAAATGCTGGATGGATGGGATTGCCTCGAACAGGGCCTGGAGCGCGCAGGCAAAGATTGTGTTGTATGGTGAGTTGGAGTCGACAACTATGAACTGGACATTGCACGTTACTTATTTCAGGAACTCACCCAGGGTGACTGATAGAATGAGTGTTCCCTGCACCGGGACGAGGCTATTTTCAAAGCCATACAGAGGACCTGCAGACGGCTTGAGGTGCTCCTTTGCAATCTTCATGTTATGGAGGGTGAATGTGAACATGACATCCACCAAGCTTCCACTGTCAATTAGTATTCTTTTAACCCTGAAGCGGGGGTCATCGATTCCTGCGTTGATGACAAGGGGATCCTAGTGCGGTAAGCGCAATCCCTCTAGATGTTCATACTCGAAGCTGATAGCAGAGCTCTGCTGCACTTTCTAGTTGTGAGGATCCTCCTCTGGTCGGGTGATGGAAACGACTTGGGCCTAGTAGAAAGGCGATCCAGCTATAGTTTCCACTTCCCCCCGCCCCACCCCATCATCTTCTTGCCCCTACTCCCATTGGTGCGCGGGAGGCTGATCTCTTCCAGTCTACGATGGTGCAGGCCAGTTCGGCATTTGGTTTTGTAGGAACCTCCTGAGGTGCCCCTGCCTGACGAGATGCTCATTAACCTCCTCCAATAGGGTACATTCCTCAGTGTTGTGCATGTGCCCGCAATGGTAGTCATAATTAGTCCTGCGAGCGGTGCGGTTTGGTGCGGTTTGAGCCCAAACCGAAACCGCACCATAGGGGTACGGTTTTTGACCGACCAAAACTGCACCGCACCGAAACCGTGCGGTGCGGTGTCGATTTGGTGCGGTTTGCGGTCGGTTTTTGAGGTGCGGTTTCGGTTTTTGACAGGTTTTTGTCCCTTCTTCAATTTGGGCAAGACTATTTTGTGATTAGATTGTTGAAAATACTTGCAGTCATCTAAAAAACTTGGAATTAATAGCTATAATAAATTAATAATCTACACATAATTAAAACCCTAAATATGAAAATACATAAATTAATCTAGAATGAACATTGAACGGGAAATACATAAACTGATATAAAGCTAAATCTACAACTAATTAATCTACAATTAAACCACTTAAAACAAATCTAAAGCTAAATTTGGAAACACATAAACTGATTAGGTATTCAGGTTTGCAAACTCAGAATGAAAATACATAAACTGATAAACAATGATTCAATGAAGCTTATGTAGTTTTGTATGTTTAATCGGCAACAATGATTCAATGAAGATTGAAGACAAGAAATGAAGATAAATATGCACATGCAGGCATACCTATTCGGGCGGCAAACCAAGAGGTGGAGAAGGCCGAAGTGGCAAAGAGGGATGGAGACGGAGAGGCGGACGACGGACCACGGTGCGGTGCTGTGCGGTTTGCACGGTTTTTACGAACTGAAAACCGCACCAATAAACCTGCGGTTTTCAGACCCCCAAAACTGAACCGCACCGCACCCAATCGGTGCAGTTTGGAATGGGGTGCAGTGCGGTGCGGTTTTGCAGTTTGGTGCGGTTTTCGGTTTTCCTGCACAGGCCTAGTCACAATACTGCATATAATATCCCTTATTTGGGATGAACGACTTGTGCCTACAGAGCACGTCAGTGTCCTAGATGGCCAAGAGTACATTCGCACGGGTGGCGTTTAGGGCAATATAGTACGGGTGTTAGCAAGGGCCTTGGTCTCTACGGGGGTTGTCGTGGCACTCGTCATTCAACAGAGCCGATGGAGGCGGTTCCTGCCCCCTCTTTCTTTTTGATCTCCACTTGAACTGCTGGCGGTGTGCCTTGATCACATCATCTACCGCGATATGTGCCTTGACCCGATGTACAAGGTCAGCCCAGCTTGGTACTATTTCCCACATTAGTGCAGAGTTGAACCCCTTGGGGCGGACCCCTCCGAGAAAGACTTCTCACAGAAGCTCAAGGTCAACTTCTAGAATTTACCACACTTCAGTGGTAAAGCGGCGAAAGAAGTCCTTAAGTATCCCCCTCGCTTTGGCGGATCTCGTAGAGATGGGAGGGGTCCCTTACAATTCGGCGGTTAGCTATGAATTGGTTGGTGAATTGTTGCGTCAGCTCTGCGAAGTCGTTGATTTCTCCTTCATTCAGGGAGTGGAACCCAGTGCGCGTCTATCACATTAGAGTTGTCAGGCCCAGTTGACAAAAGAGTTGATCAGGAGCGTTATAGACACATGATCGTGGCGAAGTGGTTACATGCTCTAGGGGTTCATCCGTCACGTCGAAAGTCTCAAAGTTAGTTAGCTTAAACCCATTTAGAACGCGGTGTGCCAGAACCCAGGAGTTAGTGGAGAACCATGATGAAAGAGGCGTCACGCGTTTGTGGTGCGGCGCCCGTCGTGCTCATATTATTCCTCGATCATATTTCTCACTTCCTCGTGAGTGAGCCTTCGATCGACCTGGCCGACATTCACTTCCCTTGGGTGAGGATTGAGTTGCATGCACCACGAAAGCTCTGTTGGGCGTGCAATGCGCATAGAGTTGGTTGCATCGAACAGCTCATCTGCAGAGGGATTGTCAAGGTGGACGACATCTTCTGGCAAGATGCGGCCCGAGGAAAGCATCGATCGTCCACCTTGGGCAATGATGAGGTTAGGATGATTAGTGGCTCCCAAGTCTTGCAGGAGGGTGAGTACCTAAACCTGGCATTCCTCCATCAGGCACACACGCTCCTCCACAAAGGTTGTTGTCATCGCAACGAATCCCTCGCAATGTGGAGTGCTGCTTACATGTGAGTTAGCTAGGAACAGATCAGTGCGCTCCTCTGGAACCCCCCCCCCCCCCCCCCATTCGCAATGCGAGTACTTATCATTTTCATTGATGTTAGCCAGGAGTGCTTGCGCAAAACAAATGTTGTCTTCGATCGAAAATTCTTCAGAGCTTCGGGAACACTTTCCCACATAAGATATCAAATTGTTGTGGGTCGCTTAGCACTCTCCCGGTCCAGAGAATCGAACCGCCTTAGCTCGAAAGTGAGCCAAACATGCAAACAGTTAAAAGAGAACCAACAACAGAGACGACAAACGTGTTTACATGGGAAAACCCGAAAAGGGAAAAAAACATAGGGTCGGTTCGATGTCGACCAAATTCACTAGTTTGTTTGAGGTTACAAGTGCTAGAAAATTCGAGAGTGACATGACACCGCTCGAATTACAAGTACTTGAATGTAAAAAGATGCAAAATCTCCCTCTGTCTCGTATGAGAGGCTTCTAGAGTACGCTCTTGAGCAGAAACTTGAGTAGACACTTGAGTGGACACTTGAGTGGACACTTGAGTCGACGCTTGATCAAAGTGACCACTTGAGCTAGAGACTAAGAGGGTTCCAAGTTTTCACAGAAAAACTTTCAAAGTTCCAAGTCTTCACCGGAAAAGCTTCAGAGCTTTTTTCTCTCTTCTTGGTTGCGTGTCTTCAAATGAAGGCCTAGGGGCTTTTTATAGTTTTTCTGAGAGATGTTGGTAATTGTGTCTTCTTGGAGTTTGAACCGGCGAATGAAGTTGTCAATTCTGATCACCTAGATCACCAATTTTTGAAAAAGACGTTCATGCCCCCCGGGCGGTCTGGGCGGCCTGGGTAGGCTCACCGCAGGACACTATGTCGGATGGCGGCGTGATGGTGGTATAGTGACGGCGATGGGTACGAGGGAGCGCGAGGGTGTGGGTTGCGCATGTTGTGCACGCTGTGCGCGCACGCGTTGTGTGGGTGCGTGTTGTGCGGGTGCGCATATATCTTGCTTGGTTGGCTTGACCCACTTTGGTGACTTGATAGAAATCCAAGTTGGATAAACCTGAATAATTTTAGAGGAGAACACCATCAAGTTTTATATGTAATATTTGTAGTAGTGGATGGATATATGTGTGCATTTCATTTCAAGATGGAAATTTAGAACATTCATGAACTAATAATGAACAAAAACATGAATCAAGACATTTAAATTAAAGAAAAAAAGAAGTGTTAATCACCATGCTACTTGCATAAAACAGGAATCAAGACATCCAGAGTTGGAGTTTTAGCACAATGTATCATCAAGTTATCATTGAGTTGTACTTTCAACCCTATTTTTTTAATTCTGGCAGTTTGCACATATTAAGTTTGACAAAGTTCATCCTATGATCATTATACTGATTTTTTAACTTAAAAGATTTATTTTTTTGAATTGAAGGGTATTTTAGTCTCAGCTTGCCGTAAACTCCTAAACAATTTGTGTGTTTCTCGGTCTTTCTTACCGTGCACCATTGTCTTTCCGCCCTCAATGTTTGTCGGCCATCCTTCATGTTACCCCAAGATTCCAGGTTTTGATATTTGCCGTTGTTTGCCGAAATTTTTTATGGCTCGTTAATTTGCACGAAATTGAAGACTTGGAATTGGAATTCGACGACGAATTCCAATTACGTCGTCTGTTTCTTAGGTAGCTTTAATAATTGGAATTTGAGTTGAATATCATGAAATTGATTTTAGCATAGGCAAAAAATCTAGTTGAACATATCGGAATTGGGCGAGTCTAGCTCGCTCAATTTACTCCCGATAAAAAAAGAGGAGCAACGACTCCTTAACTGCGCTTCCCGTTCCTTCTCGACATTCTGACTCGCTAGGGCTCCTACTCCACTTTCCAGCAGCGACTCGCGATCTTCCGATGATCCAGTAGTGGCGCGCAAATTTTCACGAAAACAAACGTTTTTTGCCCGACCCGCGTTTTTTCGCCCGGGCACGCGTTGTTTTGCCCGAGCGAATGTTTTTTCGCCCGGGCGCGCAATTTGTTGCCCGCGCAGGCGTTTTTGCCCGGGCGAGAGTTTTTCGCCCGGGCGCGCATTTTCCCCTAAACACGCTTTTTCGCCCGGGAGCGCGTTTTTCGCCCGGGCGCGCATTTTTCGCCCGGGCGCGCGTTTTTCGCCCGGGCGCGCGTTTTTCGCCCGGGCGCGCGTTTTTTGCCCGGGCGCGTTTTTCGCCCGGGCGCGCATTTTCGCCCGGGCATGCGTTTTGTTGCCCGGGAGCGCGTTTGTCGCCCGGGCGCGCGTTTGTCGCCCGGGCGCGCGTTTGTCGACCGAGCGCGCGTTTTGTCGCCGGGCGCGCGTTTTTCTCCTGGGCGCGCGTAATGTCGCCCGGGCTTGTGTTTCATTTGGAGCGCAGTTTTTCTCCTGGGTGCACAGTTTTTCGCCCAAGCACCCATTTTTCGCCCTGGCTCCCTTTTTCCACCGGCCGCGCTTTTTTCACTCGGACGCGCTTTTTTTGCCCGGTCGCCCGTTTTTTCGCCTGAGCTCTCATTTTTCGCCCGGGCGGGCGTTTTTCTCCAGTGCGGGCTTTTTGTTTCCCGAGCGCGCGTATTTCGCTATGGCGCGCGTATTTCGCCCAGACGCGCATTTTTCTCCCTGACACGCATTTTTTGCCCTGACGCGCATATTGTCGTCGGGGTGTGCGTTTCGCACCCGGGCGCGAGTTTTTTGCCCTTAAGTGCTTTGTGCACCCGAGCGCGTGTTTTTTGTCCGAGCACGCGTTTTGTGCCCAGACACGCATTTCTTTTCTGCAAACGCATTTTTTATTATATATGTAAAAAAACTAGTTTCTTCATAATATTTTTCAATTTTTAGATTGAATTTTATTTAACAAACGAACAAAAAAATTGATCAATTTCACAATATTCACTAATATTGTTTATTAGGCGAACGCTGAAATTGGAATTAGACCAATTCCAATTCTGAATATTGAATCTCAATATCGAATTCTAATATCAAATTCCAATTCTGTCCAAAAGAACGGGCCCGTAATGATTCCGGGTTTTATATTTCCTACATGAATGTGCATGTCTTTGAACTATTCCGATTTTTTGTATTTTGGTTAACTATGGATGTATTAATGAAAATATGAATGCAACAGATGACTAGAGTATGTTGGATCTTGTATTTTTTTTTATTCAGTTCTTGTATTTTTTTTTTTGTATTCAGTTCTGAGAGGCGCGAGAGTGTAAATGTGAAATTTGGCATGCAAGAGTTTAAATGCGAAACTTGAATCTTGGCGAGACATTTTAGAAAAGAATGATTTTAGGTAAAGCAGGCAAAGACGGAGTATATGGAGCTTAAATTTAGCAGTGCAAGAAGAACTGATGACTCTATTATTAAGTTGGGTGATCAAGATATTTCACGCAGTGAGTGCTTTAAATATTTAGGATCAATACTTCTAAAAGATGGATGTGTAGATAAAGATGTGATACATAGAATTCAAGTAGGTTGGTTGAAGTGGAGAGGTGCGTTAGAGATTTTATGTGATCGTAAAGTACCATTAAAACTTAAGTGCAAGTTTTACCGTACTGCAATTAGACCAGTGATGCTCTACGGTTCTGAGTGTTGGGCAGTGAATTGTGTACATTAGCAAAAGTGGGAGTTGCGGAGAGGAGAATGCTTAGGTGGATGTGTGGACACACGAGACTGGATAAAATTAGGAATGAATGTGTCAGGGATAAGACATGAGTGCGACACCAATTGTAGAAAAGATGCTAGAAGCTCGACTAAGATGGTTCGGACACGTACAAAGGAGACCATTAGAGGCACCTGCTAGGCGTTGTGCGAGTATACTCACTAGGCATGTTAAACGGGGGAGGGGTAGACCAATAAAGACATGGAATGAAACTATACGGAAAGACATGATGTACTTAGGCATTCGTGAGATTATGACTAAAGATAGGGCACAATGGCGATAAAGGATCCATATAGCTGACCCCACTATAGTGGGATAAAGGCTTGAAAGTATCTAGTTGCTACCTAAATCACCTAGAGGGGGTGAATATGTGAGTAAAGTGTCTTTTTGCGGAATAAAAGTAAACAAGACAAGCATAGAAAATCCATACCACAACACGAGCATTTTTATAGTGGTTCCCCGATGTGGGTACTCCACTTGGACGCCTCACCTATCTAGCATGCCCGGCTAGACTAGCTAACTTCAATAAGAGCAAGGATGAAATCAAAGCTGCTCCTATAAGAACTCGAAGTTGCGTCGATAAGAGAGGAAGTGAACTCGACGTTACGTCGAATACAGTTTGAAAAGGGAAACCTTTTTAGCTGTCATTTTGAACCCTCTCTCATGGCCCACCTCACTCAAGACCGTTCTCCAACGGCTCATTAATTGCCTCAAATAGAAAGAAGGAATAAAAGAGGACAAAAATCTTTCTTGGAAACATGCTTAATGTTGGTGAATGGGTCGGGAATTAAAGAAGAAAAGAAATAGATGGTCAACAGCAGAGTACCTTTTCAGGTCTCACTAGAAAGGGAAACAAATTCAAATCTGCTGGTGGACAATAAAAGGCAAGAGAAAAAAGAGAAGGGAGGGTATTCTTCACAAACGGCATACTGTTCCATTGGGTCTCCTTCTTCTTCCTCTATCTCATAGGAACCCTAATAGAAGAAAATACAGAGAAGAAATAATTATTGATCTCCTTCTCTCTAAGAGCAGAACAGAACAAGGTTGCTCACCAACACAATCATATAGCAGCCAGAGTTCAATCAAAAAGAAGATAGAAGGATCTGACAAACATGGCTTCTGCAAAATTATCACCATCATAAGCAGAAGTTCATCAAGAGCAGATCCAGTGAAAAGATACAAGAAGTTGTTCTTCATACAGCCATCATAAGAATTCTGAAAACAGAATTCCTACACCCTTCCTCTTCTTCTTTCTCTTTCTAATCCCCTTCTGTAAAAGAGTTTTATTAATCCCTCTTCAAAGGATTCAGCGGTTCAAGATCTTCTTATCAAAAGATCTGGTGGTTCATGATCTCCTTATCAAAAGATCTGGTGGTTCAAAATCTCCTTATCAAAAGATCTGGTGGTTCATGATCTCCTCCTTGTCAAAGGATCAGTGGTTCTAAGAGTCTCCTTACCAAAAGTCTCAGGCGCAGTGGTGCATCCCTACCAGGTGGTAGAAGAGGGGAGTACCGACATTTTGGGGAACCTCTATAAAAATCTTGGTGTCTTCTGGATTGCTTTTCTGTGCTGTCCCAAGTTCTTTTTATTCTGCACTTTATTTCCTGCATCATTATTATTTCGTCTGTGATCTTGTTGTGCATAAATTCTTAGATTATTTTTATAGATTTTCACATTTAGAATAGAAATAAGTTTTAAATCTCTATTCACCCCCCCCCCTCTAGAGGATTCTCAGTGGCGCACTGTGCACTTTCAATTGGTATCAGAGGGAGGTTGATCAATAAAAGGTTAACACCTTGATCAAAAAGACCTCCTACTCTTATTTCTTAATTACAAATATTTTCTAAGAAAATGAGTACTAAGGATTATGCTTCTACAAGACCCCCTGTGTGTAACTAGAATACGTTCACACTCTGGAAGGCCAGAATAAGACTTTACATGAATTCCATTGATGAAGACATCTATAATGTTCTTCTCATAGGTCCTCCAGCTCCATTCAGACAAAATGCAGGAGAATCTTCAACATCCACGGTTGTCCCAAGAAAGGAATGGACAGAGGCTGAGAAGAAGATCAAGGCATGTGATGCCAAGGCCATGAATATTCTGGTGTCAACAATGTCAGATGACATTTTCCAGAAGGTTGTTGAATATCAGTCAGCAAAAGAAATCTGGGACTCACTCACCACAATGGTGGAAGGAAGTGCTGATGAAAGAAAGGACAAAAAGTCCCTTCTCATATCCTAGTATGAGAACTTTCAAAAGAAAGCTGAAGAACCTGTGGCTGATATGTATGACAGATTCAGCATCATCATTAATCAGCTTAGAGGCTTAGACAAGGAGATATCCTTGACAGAAATTAATGATAAAATCCTCAGGTGCATCCCTAGCTCATGGGATTCCAGAATCTGGGAAATCAAAGAGTCCAGGTGCCACAGAGAGATCTCAACTGAAGCTTTGCTAGGAAAGCTTAAGTCATATGAGATGTTGCTGAAGAATAGGGCTGAATCAGAAGAAAGAGAAATGACTCCAGCTCCTACCCAAAGGATGTGAAATTTTCCGAATCTTTATGGAGTGAGCAGGAATTGTACAACTTAGAGTTCAAGCCAAACAACCAGAAGCACATAAAGCAAACACGATCTTTATTGATAAGCAAAATTCTTCATTACAGGGCAAGGTATACATGGCGAGACATGATTTCGCCAGTACACAAAAAATAGAAGAGAAAAGCGGCTAAAAGGAAAACCAGCGGTCTGCCAACTTGAGACCGCCTAACCGCCCGACTTGACAGTCCGCCCGGCTAGAAACCAGATCGCCCGACCTGCCGACCTGCGACTTGAGCCACACCAAATGAGAACCACGTGAACTCCCGAACTCCACTGATCCTCCTGAACTCCAGCAACCCGCACTGCAAGTCGCGAGACTGCCCGAACACCTTCAGAAGAGGAGGTGACCGCTACTGCCCGCATAATCCGCAGAAGCTGCACAAGACAAGTTTGATCAGCTAACCGGATGGTTACAAAACATAAACCGCAAGAACAGGTCGCGAGCTCAGCTTACACTTGGTGCTTTTTTTTGCTGCTACAGTGGCTCCTATTTATAGGCAGGCGACCTGATCCAGTCACCACCCTATGAGATAGGATCACCACCCCTTGATCGCGCGACCATACCGGTCAACCCGCGCGACCAGCAAAAGAACCTCCTGCTTAGTGAGCTCGCCGACTTCAGCATAAGTCGTGCGACCATGACAACTCGCCCGGTCATGTCGCTCACCACCTGTGTTCGCCACCCGACCTCCTCCATAGACCGCGAACACACCAGACCGACTAGGGCACAGCCCGCCAAGTCGACCAAACACCTGTGACCGCATATGCCAGCTAATCGCTGAAGGACCAGCCATGCGAACACAACCCGGAGACCGCGCGACTAAGACGACCTTAGTCCGCTCGCACCATAAAGAACCCGGACAGCCTCCAAACCGGGCTGCCCGCACCACGCGGTGACAAGCACCAGACCGCGTGCCTTCCTTACCAGGTAGAAACCTACACCGCCACGCGGTCAGATAACCAGACCGCGCGGCCTCACCTCGGCACCCTTGGACAGAAGAATGTCGATCACACCGAGTAGCCCGCGGCTAGACCAAAGAGGTCAAACTGCCAGAGGAGACCGCAAGACCGTGCGGTTAGACCAAACCGCGCGGTCTCCCCCCAGACCGCCAACTTCACAAAAACTCCCACTTCAACAATTTCAACACTCCCCCTTGAAGTGGGAAGTTGAAAACAGTCCAAGTAAACTCCTTAGACGAGTAAACGGCCCCTTCGCCAGCGCCTTTGTGAAGATGTCAGCAATGTTGCCCTGACTCCGAACATGCTCGACCGAAAGAGACCCCTCCAGCATCTTCTCACGAATGAAATGATGCTCTATCTCGATATGCTTGGTCCTCGCGTGACAAAATGGATTATTAACCAGTTTGAGAGCACTCTCGTTGTCACCGCGGAGCAGAGTCGGACCCCGAACCTCCTTATGGACGTCTCCAACCAACCTCCTAAGCCAGATGGCTTCCTGAGCTGCCAAGGCCGAAGCCTTGTATTCCGCTTCCGTGGTTGAGACCGATTCGGAGTCCTGCTTCTTACTGCACCATGATATAGTCGTAGGGCCCGCCATGAAGACGTATCCAGACGTCGACTTCCGATCATCCGAATCTCCCCCATAATCAGCGTCCATGTACCCATGCACCTCGAAGCCCGCATCCCTCCTGTAAAGAAGACCCATATCTGAAGTCGCTTTGACATACTTCAATATATTATTGGCCGGTAGAAGATGAGGCATCCGTGGTTTCGCCATATAACGGCTCACCCTACCAACAGCATACGCAATATCCGTCCTGGTAATCGTTAGATAGATCAAACTCCCAACCAGATCCCAGAACACCAGCGGATCTTCCAGAATCCTCCCCTCATCCTTGCGAAGTTTCATAGCCTTCTCAAGAGGTGTGGAAGTGCACTCCCTTCCTTCATGCCGAACCGCTCCACGATCCGCTCCGCATATCCAGCCTGGGACACCAGCACTCCACTCTCCTTTCCCTGCACCTCGAGTCCAAGGAAGTGGTGCAACTCACCTAAATCCTTCATCTCGAACCTGATGGACAGCTCAGCCCGAAGCTGCGCTACCTCCTCCTTCGAATTCCCCATCACGATCATATCGTCGACGTATAGCAACACGATGACTTGAAGCTCCCCGTTCTTCTTGACGAACAAGCTTGAGTCTGAGTCTGAAGCACCAAACCCGCAGAATTAGAGATACTCTGCAATCTTTCCATACCACGCCCTCGGCGCTTGCTTCAACCCATACAGGGCCTTCTTCAACTTGCAGACATGCTCCGGAAAATCTTCAGATATGAAGCCTGGCGGATGGACCATGAAGATGTCCTTGTCAATCTCGCCGTACAGGAACGCATTCTTTACGTCGAGCTGCCAGATCTTCCACCCCCAACACGCCGCCAAGGCAATCACAACCCGAACTGAAGTCATTTTTGCCACCGGACTGAATGTATCTTCATAGTCTTCACCGTATTGCTGCGAGAACCCCCGAGCCACAAGGCGAGCCTTGTACCGCTCGATACTACCGTCATCCTTCTTAAGCTTGTAGACCCACTTGCATGTCACAGGGGTGATGCCCTTGGGCTTGGGCACCAGAGACCAAGTCTCATTCTTATCAAGAGCGCTCATCTCTTCCTGCATAGACGAATCCCACTATTCCACACCTTTGGCCTTTTCAAAGCTCGACGGCTCCCTCTCATCCAAGGGACCAGCAAAGAAATATGAGACAAAGCTCACCATGTTTCCTCTTGTATAGCGATTAGGGGCAATGATAGTTCGGTTCGATCTCCGCAACGCCTTCCCCTGACTCGCAGTATCTTCAGCTGCTTCTTCCCTAGCTCCTCTTCGAGACATACTCGGAGCATCGCTCCCTCTGCTTCCTGATCTAGAAGCCTCCGCCTCAGAACTAGATATTGATGGACCACCTGGTGACACAAGTAGCTCCACCTGGAGATTTTCCACAGCTTTATCTGGCTCCTCCACCCTGCTTTCTGGTAGCTCAACACCAGAGCCCCCATTGTACGACGTCACTTCGTCGAACACGACGTCGCGAGATATAACAAATCTCTGCGTCTCTGGGTCCATGCACTTCCAGCCCTTCTTTCGATCATTATAACCCACGAACACTAGCTTCCTTGCTTTCGCATCTAGCTTCGTCCGAAGCGCATCTGGAACGTGCACATAGTAGGTGGAACCAAACACCCGAAGGTGTGCCACGCTTGGCTTTTCTTTGAACATCAATTCATGCGGGGTCTTCATATTGATGGGACTGAGAGGCATCCTATTGATGACGTAGGCATCACAAGACATTCCCTCTGCCCAGAAGGACTTTGGGATACTCTTGGCATGCAGCCAACACTTGCAGGTCTCCGTCAGATGACAGATCTTCCGCTCTACAACACCATTTTGCTGTGGAGTATGCGCACAAGTAAGCTCCCTCCGGATGCCCGCCTTCCTGCAAAAAGTAGAGAACTCACCAGAGGTGAACTCCCCTCCATTATCAGTCCTCAGCTTCTTAACCCGTAGTCCAAGCCGACCCTCCACAAGCTCCTTGAACTCCACAAACTTGGCAAATGCGTCCGCCTTCTCCTTCAAGAAATATACCCAGACATATCTGGTGTAATCATCGATCAACACCAACATATATTTGCTGCCTCCGAAGCTTGGGGTAGCAGTCGGTCCCATCAAGTCACCGTGGATGCACTCCAACGGCACACTACACCTTGTCTGTGACTTGTCAAACGGTAGTCGATGAGACTTGCCGAACTGACATCCCGCGCACACATGACTGTCTCCGTAGGAAGATAGACTAGGCAGGCCCTTGACCAGACCTTTCACCGCCATTGCTTTCAGCTTATCCATCCCTACGTGCCCCAACCTCTCGTTCCATATCATAGCACTGTCATTTGTCCTCATCTTGTCAACATAAGAACTTGTCAATAAAATGAACAAGTCTTTAGCTCTCCTCCCCACATGAACGACCTTCGCCTTCACTGCTTCAACATTCCGAAGAAACCTCACTTCTGTTGGGCCAAACAGAACGTGATACCCAGCGTCTACAGCGTTGGTCATGGAGAAGAGGTTTTTCCTCATACCAGGCACATGATAGACATTTCTCAACGTAAGAGGCCCCCTATCACTGCCCAAGGAAACAACCCCCACCTTCTCTACAGCATGCACGGTATTATCAGCAGTAATAATGGCATCATTACCTGAGTACGGCTGAGCTGAAGAAAGCTTTGACTCATCCCCGGTGAGATGATGACCACACCCCGAGTCCACGATCTAGTCCTCCTGATAGTTGATAGGAGCCTCAGCTCCAACAGAAGCCGAGAAGGCTCCTCCCCATCCTCCATCAACCTGCCTGGCATCAGCTTCCCTCTTTCCTGCATCAGCATGCCCTGGCTGAAGATTCACCCGGCACTCCTTCCTGATGTGACCAACCTTTCCACACCTGAAGCACTTGGGACCTTCCCCCTTCTTCTTCCCTTCAGCCTTAGGCGCATAGCCCCTCTCCTGCTGTCCAGAAGTTGAAGGCCCATTGCCTCCTCCAGCGGTCTTCTTCTTATCCCACTTCTTCTTCTTCCCTGTGAAGAGAACTTTTCCATCTCCCCCAGACACTGACACCCCCGCCATCTGCCTTGCCAGACTCTCCTGCGAAGCAAGCAGATTTTCCAGCTCCAGCAGAGATGGCTGATTTGCCCAACCCTGCACCGACGTCACAAAGGCAACATATTCCTTCCGCAGGCCACGGATGATGTGCCTCTTCAGCTTCGCCTCAGAAATTGGCTCATCAGGATCCAACGCTGAAATCTCGGCGCACAAGTTCTTCATCTTCAAGAAGAACGTAGAGATAGAAAGGTCACCTTGAGCCGATCTGGCCAGCTCATTCTCCAGGAATTGAAGTCTTGCCACATTCTTTTTGTTAAACAGCCCATCCAGGGCTCTCCAGATCTCTGCAGCTGATGCACACCCCAAGATGTGATCAAACAGATCAGGTGATATTGCCCTCTTCAGGGCGAACTCTGCTTTTTCATTAATCCGCCTCCAGTTCCTCACCTCATGATGGTTATCTCCAA
This sequence comes from Dactylorhiza incarnata, assembly GCA_033032865.1. Classification (NCBI taxonomy): domain Eukaryota; kingdom Viridiplantae; phylum Streptophyta; class Magnoliopsida; order Asparagales; family Orchidaceae; genus Dactylorhiza; species Dactylorhiza incarnata. Next base: position 4,401,336 of record JAWHQI010000033.1, on the reverse strand, counting down.
CCAGAAAAACTTCCTCCGTGCTCTCTCCTCCAACTACCTACCAGAGGTCCTCACCCAGAAGATAGCTCTGCATATAAGACCTCCACTTCTTAAAGTTGGTCAAGTTGAGCATCTCAATTCCAAGACCCCTTGCTTCCATGGCTCTACCACTGGTTCCTTCTTCACAAAGGCGATGGCTACTCTAAGTTGTTCACTGCTCTATCCACTCCAACCTCGCTTTGATACCATGTGAAATTTTCTGAATCTTTATGGAGTGAGCAGGAATTGTACAACTTAGAGTTCAAGCCAAACAACCAGAAGCACATGAAGCAAGCACGATCTTTATTGATAAGCAAAATTCTTCATTACAGGGCAAGGTATACATGGCGAGAGATGATTTCGCCAGTACACAAAAAACAGAAGAGAAAAGCGGTTAAAAGGAATACCAGCGGTCTGCCAACTTGAGACCGCCTAACCGCCCGACTTGACAATCCGCACGGCTAGAAACCAGATCACCCGAACTGCCGACCTGCGACTTGAGCCACACCAACTGAGAACCACGCGAACTCCCGAACTCCACTGATCCTCCCGAACTCCAACAATCCGCACTGCAAGCCGCGAGACCGCCTGAACACCTTCAGAAGAGGAGGTGACCGTTGCTGCCCGAATAATCCGCAGAAGCTGCACAAGACAAGTTCGATCAGCTAACCGGCCGGTTACAAAACACAAACCGCAAGAACAGGTCGCGAGCTCAGCTTACACTTGGTGCTTTTTTTTTTGCTGCTACAGTGGCTCCTAATTATAGGCAGGCGACCTGATCCAGTCACCACCCTATGAGATAGGATCACCACCCCTTGATCGCGTGACCAGCAAAAGAACCTCCTGCTTAGTGAGCTCGCCGACTTTAGCATAAGCCGTGCGACTATGACAACTCGCCCGGTCATGTCGCTCACCACCTGTGTTCGCCACCCGACCTCCTCCAGAGACCGCGAACACACCAGACCGACTAGGGCACAGCCCGCCAAGTCGACCAAACACATGTGACCGCATATGCCAGCTAATCACCGAAGGACCAGCCATGCGAACACAACCCGGACACCGCGCGACTAAGAAGACCTTAGTCCGCGCGCACCATAAAGAACCCGGACAGCCTCCAGACCGGGCTACCCGCACCACGCGATCACAAGCACCAGACCGCGCGCCTTCCTTACCAGGTAGAATCCTACACCGCCACGCGGTCAGACAACCAGACCGCGCGGCCTCACCTCGGCACCCTTGGACAGAAGAATGGTGATCACACCGAGTAGCCCGCGGCTAGACCAAAGAGGTCAAACCGCCAGAGGAGACCGCAAGACCGTGCGGTTAAACTAAACCGCGCGGTCTCCCCCCAGACCGCCAACTTCACAAAACTCCCACTTCAACAATTTCAACAAAGGAGCCTTGCTCTGAAAGCTACTGAAGGATATCCCTCTACTCCTGAAGATGAGATGTTCAATCTCCTAGCAAGGAGATTCAAGGAATGGGTCAAAACTGAAGACTCAAGAAGAAGAGAAAGGGACTCAAGGCCCAGGTATGATAAAAATCCAAAGAAGGAGATTATTTGCTATACCTGCAGCAAACCAAGGCGCATTGCTCCTAAGTACCCACAAGAGAAAAGGGAAAGAAGCAGCAACAGAGAGGAGAAGAAGAAGAAGTCCTTCAGAGGAAAGCACAAGAAGAAAGCCAAGGGCTTCATTGCTGAAACTTGGAGTGATTCTGAAGCAGAATTAAGATCCACATCATCTGAGAGTGGTGATGAAGAAGAAGCAATAGAAGCCTTCATGATGGCACTCGGGATGTTATCAGATGATGAAGATGATCAGGTATCTGTCTTTGATGAATTTGATTTTACCTCAGAAGATTTTAAATCATGCTTCAAAGACTTCTACATTGAACATCTTAGGGTAGACAAAGAATTAGACATTGCTAGGTCTGAATTAGAGAACATTAAAAAGGATGAAATCTACCTAAGAAATCAAGACTTAACAAATGAAGTAAATACTAAAGAGTTGGAATTGATTAAAGTTAGAGAAGAAAATATAAACTTAAAAGAAGAGCTAGTAAAAGCAAAGGCCTTTGAGGACTCACTCAATGGGAGGAGTCAGAAGCTCAAAGACATCACAGAAAATATCTCCATGAGATTTAATCACCTAGGATTAGGAGCAGAGCCCTCCACAATCACAGAAGCACCTAGAAACCTGCCTGGAAAAATCCAGTGTCATTTGTTAGACCTAGTGAGCACCAACCAAGTGAGAAGAGTGCATCATTTAAGAGTAGAGATAACAACCATCCAGATAGGATGGACAAACCTAAAAAGGTAAATCTGAATAAAAAGGAAAAACCTCTAGGCAAGAATCATGTAGAGAAGTCAAATAATCTCAAATAAAAGGTTAGAGCAAAACCTAGAATAATAAAACATTCTCGTGATTTGTTATATTTTGATACATTTTATACTCATTTCAAGTATCAAGATAAGAGGTTTGGGAAATCCATTCCCTATCATCCTAAAGGGTATCATGATAGACCTTTTTATTCTTTCATTGAACCCTATAATGGTAAAAGCAAAGGGACCAATGTAACCTGGGTTCCTTATAATGTTTGAATTACATGTGTAGGGTTAGGTAAGGCCCCACTCAGGAGAAAATGCAGTGGGAAGTAAGATATAGATTTTGATTAAGGAACAAGATTTAGATAAGGGAGTAATTTCTACCTTTAATCTTTCCTAATGGTTATTAAAATTATATTATAATCTATTATCAATAAATATAATTGCTGGGAAAAACAACAAGAATTTTCTACAGAAATAGATCTGTTCATTCAGAGATGCGTCGAATAGAAGTCGACGTTCCATCGAATTCTACTCAACGTCAGTGTCAAGAAGCACTCATAGTAGACAATTCGAATAGATCTCGACGCAACATCGAGTTACTATCGACGCATGCGTCTTCTTTTTTGTCTCTGGCTAAAGTCGAAGTTGCGTCGATTGCATATCGGCGTAACGTCGACAGGACCACGTCGACTTAGGGTCTGCTGAGCAATCTCGAAGTTACGTCGAGTACTAGTCAACGCAACGTCGGCATAACAACGCGTGCAGAATTGCTTCTAGAAGCAATCCCGACACAGCTTCACGCGCCAAGTAATAAGTTTTATCGACGGTGCGTCGACCTAAACCCTAAGTTGCGGAGATTCATTTGCTTTTAAGCAATTACTGTGTCGAAACATTTACGATTTTGAATTTTTCTCTCCTTGCTCTCTTGCTCTCCTGTTCTCCAGCTCTCCTGTGTCTCTCTCTCTCTCTCTCTCGATTCTTTCTGTCTTTGCAGGTACCTAGAATCAAATGGCTCCACCAAAAGTGAACTCAGGATTTGATGTGGACGTTGATTCATTCAGTGCAGCGGCAGAAAGCTTCAAAGCCATTCTTGGCTTGTTTCAGGAGGCCTGCCTAACCAAGCTTATCTCAACAAGATGCAAGATTCTGGATATCGAGCTAACAGAGTTCAAAGATAATGCTCAGATACGAGAGGATGGCTCTCTTAAAGGAATTTTTTTTGATACAGATGTTCTGATAACAGAGGACATATTGATCCAAACTTATTATCTTCTTCCTGGAAATGAGTCAGATGAATTATCAGGGGATGAGACTAAGAGGGCCCTGGAGATTATGCAGTTCAAGAAGGACAAGCTCATCAATCTGAAGAAGATTGACCTTGGTGAAGAATATAGATTCCTTACAGATATTGTAGGGAAAGTGCTGCTCTGTAAAATATCAGCACATGGTGATGTTCCAAAGCAACAGCTTCAGATAATGGGAGCTCTAGTTCTGAAGTAAAGGATCAATTGGGGGAAATGCCTCCTAAAATGATTGGGCACAAGTACTCTCACAAGGAAAATGCATATATGAGAGTTATGAGTCAATTTCTTCTCCACCACTACCCAGCAGTATGCATATCAAAAGGAGTTCCCATCCCCCCTGGGAAGAGGATTAATATAGGGATCTTCTCCAAGTGGACCAGGCTAATCTTAAATCCTGGTCAAGCCCTAGCTTCACCTCCTCCATCTCCTCCTCCTCAAGAGCCAGAAAGGCAAATACCAGACCCTCCAAGGGATTCTATCCCTCCTCCTCTTTCTCCACCTCTACTGGAAACTATTCCAGACCCCCCTCAGCAACAACAGCAACAACAACAACAGCAGCAACAGCTTCAATCCCTTTCAGTCCTAGATCCATCTCCTCAGTTATCCCATCAATTACCATCCACCCCGATTCAAGATCATCAGATTTCTCTACCTCCACCACCATCAATACATTTCTCACCTAATATTTACCACCCTCTATCCCATATCCAAGAAGACATTCCCCATCACCTCCTCCATCTATATCTCATCTATCCACAATTGATCTTGAGCAGGTCATTTCCAAAGTTGTGGCCATTAGCTCTTCCACATGTGCCGACCAGGTGGCCTCTCAGGCAAAAAGGTTTGACAAGAAATATTCACAAATGGAGGGTGAGCTATTAAATTTTAAAAGATCTCTTCAGAGCCTCCAAGATTTTGTATCTTCCTCCATGGTCACAAATAATTTCTTAACCTCTCTGGTCAGCAAGGTCAAGAAGGGGGAGAACATATTGGAGGAAGAAAGACCTCTCCTTGATAAGAGTAGACATGATAAAGGGGATGCTAATAATGAGCTTGCTCCTGACCAAGTGACCACCTTTCAAGGTGCACAGATCCAGGGGGAGCCTGCAGATCAGGGGGAGCTCCCAGAAAAATTGAATGATGAGCAAATAGATGCAACAGTTCAGGGAGAACTTGCTCCAGATGTTCAGAGAAATTTGGATATAGAAATGGAAGCTGTAAGTACAGTAGCTGATCAGGAAGAGCCTGTTGGAACATGGTCTTCCACATCTCCTTGGTTTGAGAATAACAAATCCTACGTGTATTTGATCTTGTGTGTTTAAGTGTGCAGGAAAACAAAGTCCATATGATTCAAGGATTACATAAGAAGGTTGCCCCCAAATTTGAGCCATCAAATCCAACACTCCTACAGGCGCCGGCGGTAGCACCTAACGCCTGGCGGTAGCGATGAATAGCGTAATTCCAGGAGCACGCATAGAAGGAGCTAGCGCCTGGCGGTATCCGATAGCGCGGACGGTAGCGCGGAGCACAGAAGGCAAGGGATAAAAGTTTCCTCGGATTGAAGATTATGCCGCGCAGAATATGTCCTAAAATGGGATAGCGTCGGCGGTAGCGATAGCACAGGCGCTAGCTCCAAGGATATAAAAAGGACCCCTTGGATCCGTCTTCTTCATCCTCTTGAGATCCTAAATTCTAGAGCTTCATTCCACAGCATAGAGAGGAAGGTTCAGAGAGATACTCCCAAAAATCCATGAAGGCTTAAGGAGATCCGTGGAGAAGATTTCAACACGCGTCATCATCGTGACGAAAGACCACATCGAATATGATCATACTTTGTGGGTCTTCGTCTACTTCTCCAAGAAATCCACATAGAGGGAGTTTTATATTATTGTCTTTTTATTTCACATCTTCTCTTTTAAATCGTGTAGTAAATTCGCCTCGTGTTGGCGACTAGGTATGGGTAGGACTTAGGGCAGAAATTCGCCTCGTGTTGGCGACTAGATCTCGGGTGTAGGTCTAGGGGGTGCTCGAGGCCATATCCGGTGAAGGGTTGGCTAGAGCGGCTTGAGGACGTATCCGGGGAAGGAATCACTAAAGCCAATCGGTTCGTGGGGATACGAGTCGGTATAGAAAACAAAAAGAATCTTTCATATTTCGCTTTGATTTCTAGCGTCATTGAAATCAAAATTTTGTAATCAATTTTATTAATAATAATCATGTCTCTCATGCCGGGAGGGGGCCAAGCCCCTGGCTCGCCCCAGAACCCATAGGGGGCGAGCCGGGAGGGGGCCCAGCCCCCTGGCTCGCCCCAGAGCCCTTAGGGGGCGAGCCGGGAGGGGGACCAAGCCCCTGGCTCGCCCCAGAGCCCTTAGGGGGCGAACCGGGAGGGGGCCAATCCCCTGGCTCGCCCCAGAGCCCTTAGGGGGCGAGCCGGGAGGGGGCCCAAGCCCCTGGCTCACACCAAAGCCCTTAGGGGGCGAGTCGGGAGGGGGCCCAAGTCCCTGGCTCTCCCCAGAGCCCTTAGGGGGCGAGCCGGGAGGGGGCCCAAGCCCCTGGCTCGCCCCAGAGCCCTTAGGGGGCGAGCCGGGAGGGGGCCCAGCCCCCTGGCTTGCCCCAGAGCCCTTAGGGGGCGAGCCGAGAGGGGGCCAAGCCCCTGGCTCGCCCCAGAGCCCTTAGGGGCGAGCTGGGAGGGGGCCCAAGCCCCTGGCTCGCCCCAGAGCCCTTAGGGGGCAAGCCGGGAGGGGGCCCAATCCCCTGGTTCGCCCCAGAGCCCTTACGGGGTGAGCCGGGAGGGGGCCCAAGCCCCTGGCTCGCCCCAGAGCCCTTAGGGGGCGAGCCGGGAGGGGGCCCAAGACCCTGGCTCGCCCCAGAGCCCTTAGGGGGCGGGCCGGGAGGGGGCCAAGCCCCTGGTGTTAAATTTTTTGAAAGACTATTTAGGAGTAAGCAGGAGTTGTATCAATAAGAGTTATAGCCAAACAACCACAATGCCAAAAACAGCAACACAATAAATCTTTATTGAAACAAAATTGCTTTACAATGCGAGGTATACATGGCGAGACATGATTCATAAGAATCACGGAGATGAGAAGAACAAACACACCAAAACTGAAACTGGCGGTCTGCCAAAGCAGAGATCGCACGGACCGCAAAAAGGCTCAGGCCGCCCGGCTTGCTCTGCTGTACTCCCAGACCGCTTGCACGGTCAGACCGCAGAAACAACTTGAGATCGCGCGAACAGAAGCAGACAAGCTGCACTTCCAGACAGCAATCCCAGACCGCACGAACTGAAGCTTATTGGAACAAAGAACTGAAGCTGTCGCCAGACCGCAACTCAGACCGCCTAACCGCTGAAGGTCGCTTGATCACTGAGTCCACTGAGAACAGCACAAGAACACAATAAACCAGTTCGCTGACAGAGCGCAGACGAACTGTTTATTCAAGCCGCCGGAAATCACCAAGGAAGGAGACCGCAACCTGCTGACCGCAGACCTGCGAACACAACAACCGGTTAGCTCACTTCCGAGACCGCGCGACTTCAAACTTGAGTCCGCAAGAAACAATCCGGGCTCTTGTTCTTACAGTTCTTGTTAGGAATGACGGGCCCTGCACCCCTATTTATAGGCGGATAGACGGATGTCGTCACCGCACAAACTGGGATACAATAACCGCCCATCAGATCGCCAGAGGCCTCATAAGACAGACCGCGCGGACACAGCACTTGGACGAGATCCAGCACAAGTCAGCAAGACAGCAGCAGTCCGCGCACAAGCCACGCCTACACAACACTTGGACAAGATCCAGCCCAAGTCAGCAAGAAAGCATCAGTTCGCGCACAAGCCGCGCGGACACAGCGACCACCCTTCCTGAGATCGCCTACGCAGGGACAAACATCTGGCCGACTTGAACCAAGTCGCCAGAACAGCCCAAACAAGCCGCCCGGTCACTGCGGACAACCAAGAATAGGCCGCCCAGAACAAGACCGGAAGAACTCGCAACAGGTCGCCAGAACCAACGACCAAACCAAGAAGCAAATTGGGCGATCACAGCAGATCGCCAGAACAGCAGGGAGAGATCGCAGAACCAAACCGCCAGAGCACCAGCGCAGGCCGCGCGGTCTCTGCGGTCTCCAGCCTTCAGACCGGCCGGACTCCTTTCCACTTCACTTCAACAATTTCAACACTCCCCCTTGAAGTGGGAAGTGGAAACTAGACCGAGCAACCCCCTTAACCGTGTAAACGGTCCCTTCGCCAGCGGCTTTGTGAAGAAGTCTGTGACATTGTCCACACTCCGAACATGCTCGACCATAAAAGATCCTCCCAACACCTTTTCACGAATGAAATGGTGCTCAATCTCTATATGTTTGGTCCTCGCGTGACAGACTGGATTGTTGACCAGCTTGAGAGCACTCTCATTGTCCCCGCGTAGCATAGTGGGACCTCGAACCTCCTGATGAACGTCCTCCACCAACCTCCTGAGCCAAATGGCTTCCTAAGCTGCCAAAGCCGAAGCCTTGTACTCCGCTTCCGTGGTAGATACAGACACCGAGTCTTGCTTCTTGCTGCACCAGGAGATAGCTGTGGGGCCCGTCATAAAGACATAATTAGACGTTGATCTCCAATCATCCACGTCTCCCCCATAATCAACATCCATGAAACCATGCAACTCCAAGATTGACCCTCTCTTATATAGGAGACCCAAATCAGAGGTCGACTTCACATACTTCAAGATGCCTTTTGCCGCCAGAAGATGAGGTTTCCGTGGTTCCTCCATGTACCGACTCACCTTGCTAACTGCATAAGCAATATCTGGCCTTGTGATCGTCAAGTAGATCAAACTCCCAACTAGAGCTCGGAACACCAACGGTTCAGATAAAACTCTCCCCTCATCCTTCCGAAGCTTATGATGTTGCTCTAGAGGTATAGAGCTGCTCTTCCCTTCCTCCATGCCGAATCGCTGAACAATCCGCTCCGCATAGCCAGCCTGAGAAATAAGCACTCCGCTCTCCCGCCTATGCACCTCGAGTCCAAGGAAATGGTGGAGCTCCCCCAGATCCTTCATCTCGAATCTGATAGCAAGCTCAGCCCTGAGTCTTGCAACAGCTTCCTTCGAGTTTCCGGTGACAATCATGTCATCCACATACAGCAGCACAATCACCCGAAGCACCCCCTCCTTCTTGATGAACAAGCTAGAATCAGAGTCTGAAGCAAAGAATCCGCAGAATAAGAGATCCTCTGCAATCTTCCGGTACCATGCTCGAGGCGCTTGCTTCAACCCATATAGGGCCTTCTTCAACTTACAAACGTCATCCGGATACTCCTTCGAGATGAAGCCTTGCGGTTGGATCATGAAGATATCCTTGTCAATCTCGCCGTATAAGAAGGCATTCTTCACGTCGAGTTGCCAAATCTCCCAACCACTTGAAGCTGCCAAGGCAATAACAAATCGAACCGAAGTCATCTTTGCCACTGGACTGAACGTCTCATCATAATCTTCTCTGCACTGCTGTGAGAACCCCCGAGCTACAAGGCGAGCCTTGTACCGCTCGATACTGCCGTCAGCTTTCTTCTTGAGCTTGTAGACCCATTTGCATGTCACAGGAGTGGTGCCCTTGGGCTTGGGCACAAGAGACCAGGTCTCATTCTTCTCGAGAGCTGCCATCTCTTCATGCATAGCAATGTCCCACTCCTTCACGCCTCTGGCCTTTTCAAAGCTCGACGGCTCCCTTTCATCCAAGGGACCAGCAAAGAAACATGAAACAAAGTTCACCATGTTTCCTCCTGTGTATCGATCTGGTGGTTCAATAGTCCTCTTCGACCTCCTAAGAGGTCGCCCCTGACTAACCACCTCCTCAGCTGCTTCTTCAGAACTAGCTCCTCTTCCAGGCGAATTTGGAGCATCGCTCCCCCTGCTTCCAGAACCTGAAGCTTCCGCCTCTGAGCTAGACACAGCTAGAGCTCCTGGTGAAACAGGCAACTCCACTTGAAGATCTTCAGCAGCCTTCCCTCTTATATCAACCCTGCCCTCTGGTAGCTCAACTCCTGAACTCCCCTTGTAGGAAGTCACTTCATCAAACACCACATCCCGAGAAACAATTGACCTCCGTGTCTCAGGATCCATGCATCTCCATCCCTTCTTTCGCTCATCATACCCAACAAAGACTAGCTTCCTTGCTTTCGCATCTAGCTTTGTCCGAAGAGCATCAGGAATATGCACATAGCAGGTTGACCTGAACACCCGAAGGTGTGCAACACTCGGCTTCTCCTTGAACATCAATTCGTGAGGGGTCTTCATGTTGATAGGACTTAAAGGCAACTTGTTGATGACATAAGCTGCACAAGACATTCCCTCCGCCTAGAAGGACTTTGGGATACTCTTAGCATGAAGCCAGCATTTGCAGGTTTCCGTCATATGACGGATCTTCCTCTCGGCAACGCCATTCTATTGTGGAGTATGGGCACAAGTAAGCTCTCTTCTGATGACATGCTTCCTGCAAAAACTTGAGAACTCACCAGAGGTGAACTCCCCACCATTGTCAGTTCAAAGTTTTTTAACCCGCGGGCCATGCTGGCCTTCAACCAGCTCCTTGAACTCCACAAATTTTGCAAATGCTTCTGACTTCTCCTTCAAAAAATACACCCAGACATATCTGGTGTAATCGTCAATCAACACCAACATGTATTTGTTGCCTCCAAGGCTTGGGGTGGCAGTCGGTCCCATCAAATCACCGTGGATACACTCCAACGGCACTTTGCACCTTGTTTGCGATTTGTCAAATGGAAGTCGATGAGACTTACCAAACTGACATCCTTCGCAGACATGACCGTCTCCATAGGAGGACAAGCTAGGCAAGCCATTGACAAGGCCCCTTACCGCCATAGCCTTAAATTTGTCCATGCCTACATGCCCCAACCTTTCATGCCAGATGGTCGCGCCATCATTGGTCCTCATCTTATCAACATAGGTACTTGTCGATAAAACGAACAAGTCTTTCACCCGCTTGCCGACGTGAATAACATCTCCCTTTATCTCCGGTTGAGTTTTGAGAAACTTCACTTCTGTTGGGCCAAACAGAACGTGATAACCGGCATCGACCGCATTGGTCACAGAGAAGAGATTTTTCTTCATACCAGGCACGTGATAAACACTCCTTAACGTGAGTGGACCCTTATCACTGCTCAGAGAGATGACTCCTTCGTGCTCTACTGGATGAATAGAATTATCAGCCGTAATGATAGCATTGTTACCTGAGTAAGGCGCCAAAGAAGAGAACTTTGATCCATCCCCGGTGAGGTGATGCCCACACCCTGAATAAACAATCCAGTCCTCATCATAGTTGATGGAAGCCAAGGCCTTAACGGGCATCGCCGTTATATTAGACGCAAAGGATCCTCCCCATCCAACTTCACCAGACTTTGGCATCTCCTTCTCCACTGCATGTCCCGGCTGAAGATTCACCCGGCAATCTTTCTTGAAGTGCCCGGTCTTATTGCATCTAAAGCAACTCGGTCCCTCTCCTTTCTTCTTCCCATCAGACTTAGGAGCATAGCCCCTATCTTGCTGACCTGAAGTGGAGGGTCCATCATGACCCGACTTCTTCTTCTCCCATTTCTTCTTCTTCTTCCCAAAGAACATCACATCACTTTCTCCCCCAGAGATAGAAACCCCCGCCATCTGTCTCGCTAAACTTTCTTGCGAAGCAAGAAGGTTCTCCAGCTCCAACAACGACGGTTAATTTGCCTAACCCTGAACTGAAGTCACAAAGGCAAGATACTCATTCTGCAACCCGCGGATGATATGCCTCTTCAGTTTTGCCTCAGAGATTGGCTCATCAGGGTCCAATGCGGAAATCTCTGCCGTGAGGTTCTTCATCTTGAGGAAGAAGGTAGAAACAGAAAGATCACCTTGAGAGGCTTTCACCAACTCATTTTCAAGAGACTGTAGCCTCGCTACATTCTTCTTATTGAACAATCCATCCAAGGATGTCCAAATCTCAGTAGCAGATTTACATCCGATGATGTGATCAAACAGCTCCAGTGAGATAGCCCTTTTGAGAGTGAACTCTGCCTTAGCATTCGTCCTCCTCCAAAGTCTCACCTCTGCCATATTATCTCCTGCTGGAAACACCTCAAGTGTGTCTTCTCCTCCAACTACCTCCCATAGATCCTCGCCAAGCAAGTAACTCTCCATACACGACTTCCACTTTTTAAAGTTAGTCGATGTGAGGAGTTCAATACCAAGACCTCTTGCGTATCCACCTTCCATGGCAATCTATGTGGTCTCTTCTTCACAAAGGTGATGGCAACTCTAGTTGATCACTGCTTATCCACTCCAGAAACCTACCTATGATACCATGTTAGAATTTTTGAAAGACCGTTTAGGAGTAAGCAGGAGTTGTATCAACAACAGTTATAGCCAAACAACCACAATGCCAAAAACAGCAACACAAGAAATCTTTATTGAAACAGAACTGCTTTACAATGCGAGGTATACATGGCGAGACATGATTCATAAGAATCATGGAGATGAGAAGAACAAACACACCAAAACTGAAACTGGCGGTCTGCCAAAGCAGAGACCGCACGGACCGCAAAAAGGCTCAGGCCGCCCGACTTGCTCTGCTGTACTCCCAGACCGCTTGCACAGTCAGACTGCAGAAACTACTTGAGGTCGCGCGAACAGAAGCAGACAAGCTGCACTGCCAGACCGCAATCCCAGACCGCACGAACTGAAGCTTATTGGAACAAAGAACTGAAGCTGTCACCAGACCGCAACTCAGACCGCCTAACCGCTGAAGGTCGCCTGATCACTGAGTCCGCTGCGAATAGCACAAGAACACAATAAACCAGTTTGCTGACAGACCGCAGATGAACTGTTTATTCAAGCCGCTGAAAATCACAAAGGAAGGAGACCGCAACCTGCTGACCGCAGACCTGCGAACACAACAACTGGTTAGCTCACTTCCGAGACCGCGCGACTTCAAACTTGAGTCCGCAAGAAACAATCTGGGCTCTTGTTCTTACAGTTCTTGTTAGGAATGATGGGCCCTACACACCTATTTATAGGCGGATAGACGGATGTCGTCACCGCATAAACCTGGATACAATAACCGCCCATCAGATCGCCAGCGGCCTCATAAGACAGACCGCGCGGACACAGCACTTGGATGAGATCCAGCACAAGTCCGCAAGACAGCAGCAGTCCGCGCACAAGCCGCACGGACACAACACTTGGACAAGATCCAGCCCAAGTCAGCAAGACAGCAGCAGTCCGCGCACAAGCCGTGCGGACACAGCGACCACCCTTCCTGAGATCGCCTACGCAGGGACAAACATCTGGCCTACTTGAACCAAGTCGCCAGAACAGCCCAAACAAGCCGCCCGGTCACTGCGGACAACCAAGAACAGGCCGCCCAGAACAAGACCGAAAGAACTCACAACAGGTCGCCAGAACCAACGACCAAACCAAGAAGCAAATTGGCCCATCACAGCAGATCGCCAGAACAGCAGGGAGAGATCGCAGAACCAACCCGCCAGAGCACCAGTGCAGGCCGCGCGGTCTCTGCGGTCTCCAGCCTTCAGACCGGCCGGACTCCCTTCCACTTCACTTCAACAATTTCAACACCTGGCTCGCCCCAGAGCCCTTAAGGGGGCGAGCCGGGAGGGCGGCCAGCCCCCTAGCTCGCCCCAGCTCCGAAGTAGGAGGCGGTCTGCGTTTAGCGTCTCAGAACAGCGGGACTTGGCTATCCGCAGCCACTTCCGGGGGTATGTTGGTATTTTCAGGGATCGGTTTTTGGTTATTTGTAGCCCAACTTCAGAAATCCTATAAATAGGACCAAGGGGGCATCATTTGGGGACAAGCTTGTTCTAGGCTAACCCTCTCTCTCTCTCCCCCCATTTTCTCTCTCTAATGGGTGAGGAGAGCCTCCAGTGGTGCCCAAGCTTAGTAGTGGCTTGGGAGGGGAAGTTCCTAAGGGGCTTCCGGGTATGTGGCGGGACCTCCCCACTAAGCCCTTCGTCTAGTCCATAGTTCCTCAACCTTCAACCTAGAGCTCTCCCTTGGGGGAAGTAAGGGTTGGTCGCCCCTCAGCTTGCTGAGGGCCCCAAACTCCACAGAGACCAAGAAATCGGTTTCAACAACTAGCACCACCTTTATTTAAAGGGACAAATTATAAAGGGTGGAAAATTTTAATGGAAAGGTTTATTAAAACTTTAGATATCGAAGCATGGAATCTAGCAATAGTAAGACCAGCGGATGAATCAAATAAAAAGGAACGTCATCTAAATGCAAAAGCCAAACACTATTTATTTTGTGGTCTATCAAATGAAGTCTTCAAATTAATATATTGTTTTTCCAGTGCATACAAAGTATGGAAATTTCTTGAAGAAATGTATGATCTTCCACTTGCAGGGATGGAACAAACACATGAGGAGAAGGACATACAAGTATCCACCATTATTCAAGAAGATCTCTCTCATAGCAAAACCATGGAGATCATGAAAATCAACGTAGAAAAAGAGAGCAATACATCAAGAGAAAAAGAAGATGAAAATTCATCTATGATGGAGGAAGGCCTAAAAGATGACAAAGGAACTTCATGCTCACATTCTGCTTCTTTCAATAGCGCTGTAAGAAAGTCTAATTCTTCCTCTTGTGTGATAACTTCTATCTCTAGTTTCAATATACTAAAAATGGCTAAACGTAAAATCAAGAAATTGAAAATTACTAATAAAAATTTGCGCTTAGAAAATAAAGATTTAAAAGCAAAAGTAAAAGTAAAATCAAATTCTGATTTACCTAGCTTTACCCATATCACTTCAATTGAAAATACAAAACCTTGTTTTGATTGTAATAATATTAAGGAAAATTTTAAGGAACTTTAAAAGGAAATTATTTGTGTAAAAGAACATAATGAAAATTTATTTTTAGAAAATTTATCTTTGAAAAGTGATTGTGCTACATGCCAAAATTATAAAATTGAGATCAAAAAGATGGACAAAACATTTGAGGAATTTAGAAATGACTATCAAAATCATATTGACTCTATTGTTTCTACTCTTAAAAATAGCACAATAGCTTATAATAAAGCTAGGCATAATCTAAAGATCAAGAATGATGAATTAAAATCAAAAATCAACTTGCTTATGAAAATTGTAAATACAAATTCGCAATATCAAACTATATCTAAAAACAAGTTGAAAATGAATATGAACATCTTAACTAAGTTGAATAATGGGAGTAAAGAACATAAAGGATTTGTAAATCAAAATCACCATTATTTACACAATCATGTTTCTCCCAACTTAAAAATAAAACTACACAGATTTCCTATGAACAACACTTTTAATAATCATTACAATCATAATCATCAATATAAAGATTATCACAATGGAAATTTCACATATAAGAATAACACTAAACCAAAGTTTGAATGGAGACCCAAAATTAAAAAAGAAACATTAACTTCACATGAAAGGACCCATTCATCACTAACTACCCACAAACCTACACATTATATTTGGGTACCCAAAGGAATCACCACACTTGGTCCCCTTTGGATACCTAAATCACCTATTCATTAGGTATCACCAGATGCATGAAGTAGAATATTTTCAAAAATGAAATATACAAATTTTTCTACTTCATGATATGCTTTAATGTCTTTCAATTTTTTGTTTTCTTATTTATTAAGCTATTATGTTATGGTCATCTTACATATTATAAGAAATATGATCTTATGCCTTAAAACTTAATGAGTTTATAAATCAAATTAACCAAAATTCAAAAACATATTTTATTTTGATAACCTATCTTTTATTCTTATATTCATTGCTTATAAATATCTTATATTATCCATATGAATCGAACTCTAAATTTGTTATGAGGTATTTATCTAAATTATAAAGAAAACCACAAAAGACATAATGAAAGATTAATTGTCTTAAATACTAATGCCACACATTATCTATTGATGGCCTTTGACAAAATTCTCTAAAAATCATATCATAATTCATATCAAAAATCATCTAAAAACTACTATCTCTATCACATGTATATGAATTATATGATAACTATTGGCATTATAATTGTTTACCATGGTTGGTGTATTATGTGTGTATTGTGATTTATTCCAAGTTTAGACCTTAGAATCATCTTGATATCAATAAGATCAAATCAAATAGAATCTTCACTTCATTCTAAGTCAATAAGTTGAAACACTATCATACTTTGTCATAGCCTTAGTCTCAAAACATTGCCACCTAAAGAATATTAGAGCATATCTATTTTGTTCAATCATATCTTCTTTGTTTGCATATTCTATAATAATTAAGCTTAAATGGTTGTGCAAAACTCAAGAATTAAGGTTTAATGAACATGGAACTTTAATGAATGTGAAACCCATATACTAAAATTTTAACTTCCGCAACTTTTTGCGATTTCTTCTCGTCTCTTCACTTCATTTGACAGGCCTTACATTGCACAAACATAATTAAGAAAAATCGGAAGCAAGATCGAAGAAAATCTAGGTTATATGATCAAAATAAGCACTCTCTGTGCGCTAACGCAGGCGCTAGTACCTAACGCCGGCACTAGCTCAAGTCTCAGATTTTTTTTAATTTTAAAATTCTAAAAAATCACTAAAAATATATTATTTTATATGTACTACTCATGTTTGCATCTATGCCTGTAATTGATTTTTGAAAAATTAAAATACAAAATTACAAAAACCAAATTACAAAAAAATATTTTTTCTTACTTCCTTTCTTTGGTTATGTGTTTGATTTCTATATGCAAAAATCAAATACAAAAATTCAAATTAAAAACAAGTATGAACAAGTATTTTTTTGAACTTACATTTTCTACTTACATGTATCTTACGAAAGGGAGATTTGGGCTATCATCCCATCACATCTCCTAGTACCGGGCGAACCCCTCACAGTGTAGACCTCGGGAAGTCCAAGATCAATTTTAAGAGTTCAAACTTTAAATCAAATTTTTTAAAAAAATATCAAAAATACTGTATGGACTTTATTGTGAAAATCAAGCATGATTTAATCTATTATTTAGAACTTCTATAATGTTGCAATTTATCTTTGCAAACTACTTTGAACATTGTTTTCATCATGCTTTGATATATCTATTAATATGTGCATCAATTATATTGTAAAAGTTGTGTAGAACTAAGCTTATCATGCCTCTAAGTATGAGTAAATGTTTATGTTTGATAATGATATTTATTCACTCACTTATTTTGGCATTGTCTACATATGTGTTTAATCTAAGAATGCTTGTGTATGTTTTGTATTAGTACAATTAATTAAAATTGCACAAGTATCTTACCTACACTACCTTTATTTGCACTTTTAAAAGTTAAGAAAAGTGGTTATGTTTTCATAAATTATATTGGTTTGCAAAACAAGTGTATTCAGAGAACTTTGTACAAAACAAAAATCATAAAATAAAGTGACAAAGATAACTCCACCAAGCACTACTTGAACCTCCTGATAAGTCTTAATAAGCGTTGTGAGGTTGAGCACCTTGGAAAGAATAGTAAAGTATCTTGTACAAACCATATATTTCTTTCAAAATAAAAACCACTTACTCATAAGCACACCGTATCACTAGTCTCAACATTAAAATAAAATATGTGTTGGGTATATTGTCCTCAATATAACCTTGATTTGAAGAGGCATCACTCTTAATGCTAAGGACATATTGTATTTAACAAAGCTATACTTGTGAAGGATATACAGGCACAGGTGACTCAAAAGGAAGGGCCACATATGGCCCTAGATAAGAAGAAATCATCCACAAAGAGATGAAGATCTGTCTTAGCATAACCGCTGAGACGATGGGCCAGAACCGCTGAGACGAGGAGCCGTCTCAGCGGATCCACTGAGAAGAAGACTGGAGCAACCGCTGAGAAGGGAACTGAATCTACCGCTGAGACTGGAAGCCGTCTCAGCCCAACCGCTGAGACTGGATGTTGTCTCAGCCCAACCGCTGAGACAGATCCAAATGTTTTGACAGGCTCTGCTTTTGGGGCAAATGACATTTGAGAGGGAAAAGCAAGTCCAATCAGCCCCATACTGTGTCAAGAGGATTGATATAGCCGTTGGAGCCTTTTGTGGGTATAAAAGAAGATGTTAGGGCACATCAAGGAGTACTGTTCCATTGAGAAGCTTTTGCAACACGCCGCAATCGAGCATTCGCGATTCAGCCAGTTGAAGTCATTCTCTGCAGCTGAAGTTAATCTTCTAAGGGAGATTAGTTAGCTCTTCCTGTACAAACTCAAGAAGGGCAAGTTGATCTTCTGCTTTGCTGAAGGAGAAGATCAAGGGGATACAAATCTGAAGCTATTATTTTCAGATTTGAAGAAAGGATTCAGAAGACCTAAGAGTAAATCCTTTTGTCTTTTGTATCTAACTCAAACTCTATTACATCTTTGTAAGGCATTGTTGCCTGAGTAAAAGGCTGTTGAGCCTGTATGTAAAGCTGTGTTGACAGCTTGAGTGGTAGGACTTCTTGATAGGTCTGAGGTAGAAAATCTGTGGGATTTCTGAGTGGTAGGAGTTCATAACTCTGAGGTGTAGGGTTGTTGAGCCTGAGGTGTAGGGCTATTGATCCTGAGGTGTAGGGCTGCTGAGCCTGAGTGTAGGGCTGCTGTGCCTGAGGTAGGATCACTCTTGATCTGAGAAGTTCTGAGGAACTTGTGGTGTAAGCTCAAGGAGCCGAGATTGGAGTTTGTGGCCTTATCTAACTCATTGTTAGAAAGGTGAAGGGGGAAAGAGGACTACTCAAGACACCCTGTCTTGAGGAACCTCTATACATCCTTGTGTGTTTTCTGTGCTTGTGTTTTCTGCAGCTAGAAACATTAGGTTTAAACAAAGAAAATAAGTAGAACCTATTCACCCCCCCCCCCTCTAGGTATTCCTATATAAACTATCAATATGTGATCCCCCAAGCACTACTTTGCACCCTGATAAGTCTTAATAAGCATTGTGTGTGTAAAGCACCTTGGTAGTTGTACATTTTTTGTGCATTAAAGTATGTGGAAGTAAAATTATTTGTATTTTATTGTGCTCTTTACTTGACATATTTCTTGTATTTTTGATTAAAACATTTGTTTACTCTATTCAAAATACACTTATGTGTACATCATTATCTTCCATAACACTTCTTCTCATGAGTATTGGATCCTAATGCAAATTATATACTACTCTTTATTTATGAAATGCACTAGATAACCTAGCATGCTTTCTACAATGTTTGGTATGTTTTGAAATTATGAATTAAAATAACATTGTAGTAATTGTTTTTTATAACATTATTTCATACTTGGTTACTTTATTGTTTAACTTAAAGATTTTAATTGAACAATGATTTACAAAAACATCTTCTTTATGAAATTTAACTCATATATCTTTTTATGGATCATCATTGATTACAACAAGATGTTTCTTGTATTTCGATAAGTCTTCCGCATCATAACCATATAATTGTCTTACCTTGCACTTTCATGCTTATTTAAAGTCTTTTATTTTGTGTGCATCCTCACTTGAATCTTAACATTCCTTTCTTTCAACAAGTGGTAGACTTGCTTGGTAAACTTTATATTGGTTGCTTTAAACAAGAATATTTTTTATGCTAAAAACTCTGATTTATTTCTATGAAAATATTGTAATACTAAAACTCTGATTTATTAATGGATTTCAAATTAGCTCTATGATTTTTTTTCTTTAAAAAATTTCAAATAAAAATATAAACTCATAGGCTATGAACGTATCATTAGAATTAAATGATTAATGTTTCCAATAACTATTATTCATGATTACATATCTCACCATAGCGGGGGCGTAGGGTTGTAGACATTAGATAACCTTTATCTCTAGTCATGTCTTGTCCTTAACCGGGGAGGGTTCCAGTGGGGCCTTGCGAGGCACTGGGGGGAAAGAGTGCTAGGTTGAGTTTTGTCTAGTGTTTGCATATGGGACTAACACCCCAACCTACGACATGTTTTCAGCTCCTCATGCCCATCCGTCACTTAGTACGGGGCTAGGGTGTAGATATATTGTCTGGGTAGATTGGTTATTTGGAAATCATTACCTTTTATGCTTAGAACTCTTATATAAAGGAGAAAACTAACATTATAATATGGATTACTTGGCAAATGTTATATTGTTCATCTTTAAGCTAAAAACTCTGAACTATCTCTACAAAAATTATTCTAAAACTCCTTGTCATTTCATTCTCTCTAAAAGCTCGATCATGCCTTCATCTTCTTATCAAAACTTTTTGGTGGTGCCTCCTTACCCACTTTTGCTAATAACAAAAGGGGGAGAACTAACATGATAAATAAGATCCGCTATCCAAATGAAAACTAACATGATTAATTAAGATGATAGCTTACATATTAAGGGAGCATTCACTTAGGTGGAGCATGTATTTACGGGGAGCAATTCTAAATGCTAAAATTGATAATTATCCTAAGTCATCACTCTCACACACACACACACACAAGTAGGCTTCATCATGCTTATATATTAATGCTCTGATTTATCATTAATGGATTTTTTATTATCAAAAGGGGTAGTTTGTTAGAACATGGTCTTCCGCATCTCCTTGGTTTGAGAATAACAAATCCTATGTGTATTTGATCTTGTGTGTTTAAGTGTGCAGGAAAACAAAGTCCATATGATTCAAGGATTACATAAGAAGGTTGCCCCAAAATTTGAGCCATCAAATCCAACACTCCTACTAGCGCCGGTGGTAGGACCTTATGCATGGCGGTAGCGATGAATTGTGCAATTCCGGGAGCACATATAGAAGGAGCTAGATCCTGGCGGTATCCGATAGCGCAGGCGGTAGCACGGAGCACAGAAGACAAGGGAGAAATGTTTCCTCGGATTGAAGATTCTGTCGCGCAGAATATGTCTTAAAATGGGATAGCGCCGGTGGTAGCGATAACGCAGGCGCTAGCTCCAAGGCTATAAAAAGGACCCCTTGGATCCGTCTTCTTCATCCTCTTGAGATCCTAAATTCTAGAGCTTCGTGCCACAGCATAGAGAGGAAGGTCCAGAGAGATACTCCCAAAAATCCATGAAGGCTTAAGGAGATCCGTGGAGAAGATTTCAACACGCATCATCATCGTGATGGAAGACCGCATCGACTACGATCATACTCTGTGGGTCTTCGTCTACTTCTCCAAGAAATCCACATAGAGGGAGTTTTATATTATTGTCTTTTTATTTCACATCTTCTCTTTTAAATCGTGTAGTAAATTCACATCGTGTTGGCGACTAGGTCTGGGCAGGACTTAGGGCAGAAATTCGCCTCGTGTTGGCGACTAGGTCTCGGGTGTAGGTCTAGGGGGTGCTCGAGGCCATATCCGGGGAAGGGTTGGCTAGAGCGGCTTGAGGCCGTATCCGGGGAAGGAACGGCTAAATCCAACCAGTTCGTGGGGATACGAGTCGATATAGAAAACAAAAAGGGTCTTTCATATTTCGCTTTGATCTTTAGCGTCATTGAAATCAAATTTTGTAATCAATTTTATTAATAATAATCATGTCTCTCTTTGTGTAATAAAATTGATTTGTTCTTCGTTTCTCTAAATTGTTTATTATCCTCTCCTTTATTATAAAAACAATTTAGATCTTTAAACAAAATCACTATTTTGATTTCTTATCATAAGCAAGTATTTCAAAATATAATTTAAGTTTTTAAAACCCTTATTCACCCCCCTCTAAGGGCGCCTACCGATCCAACAGAGCCTCAGAATGACAATCTGCTAGATGAGGTAGCCAAGATAGTTGTGGAAGTTGCCCAGGAAGCTGAAGTGAATTCTCACTCTCAGGGGGTGTAACGACCCAGGCCCGACTCATCAACACGAGATCCAGTGGGACCCAGCCAGGCCGCTACCGGGCTGCAGCCCAAGCACCCCAAAGCCTCTCCGCGCCACTATTTCTAAGCAACGGCGGCTCAATTGGTGATGAGGAGTGGTTTGAAAACTCCTAATCAAGGAGGTTGCAGGTTCAAGACTCGGCCTCAACAAGGCGCCGTTGCTGAGAAATAGTGGCGCGGAGAGGCTTTGGGGTGCTTGGGCTGCAGCCTGGTAGCGGCCCGGTTGGGTCCCGCTGGATCTCGTGTTGACGAGTCGGGCCTGGGTCGTTATAGGGGGAGCTTCCCAAGGATGTTATTACATAAGATGATGAGCCTCTTAACATTGCCCCAAGGAAGGTAAAGGTGTTTTCAAGAAAAAGAAAAACACCTGACAAGGAGCAATGAGGCTCAGGTACTTTGCAATGTCCTACAATATCTGAAATACAACTCTGTGATCTATATACAATTGAATGAAATGGCTTGTGATTTCAATCTATCATTTTTCTTATATCTATGTTGTCATGTATGTAATTTTGGTTATGCAAAGTGTGTAAAATCACTTTGAACAAACTGTAAAATTTATTAAGATAAATAGGGAGAGATTGTTGGGAAAAAAATCTCTTTGATTTAACTTAACAAATTCACTAAAAGTGATTTTATCTCTTAGGATTGAATTACGCATTGTATAGTGAGGGTAATCTGGTCATTATATGTCTTATGATGTCGCAATCAACCTAGGGTGTCAAGGCCAGATCAAGAGAAGCATAATTTGGATAAAGTTAATATTTGCGTCGAATAGAATTCGACGGAACTTCGAATTATTGTCGACGCTACTCTGACTAGAAGTCCAAGTGGTTCACCCTTCTGTCGAAGTAACTCAAGTCGACGTTACATCGAGTAAATATCGGCGTAGAGTCCATGGAATTGTTGAAGTATCATGAGAAGTCGACGCAACTTCTACTTCAACTCAGAGCAGAAGGAAGTATCTATCGAAGCCATTCAAAGTCGATGCAACGTCGACTTCATCTCGACGCAGATAATGAATTTCAGAGCCAAGCCATCAACTCGACGGTTACGTTGATTGAGTATCAATGCAATGTCGATTAGCTGAGTTCAATCAGAGCAAGGATGAAATTGATGCTGCTCCAATAAGAACTCGAAGTTGCGTCGATAAGAGAGGAAGTGAACTCGACGTTACGTCAAATACAGTCTGTAAAGGGAAACCTTTTCAGCTGTCATTTTGAACCCTCTCTCATGGCCCGCCTCACTCAAGACCGTTCTCCAACGGCTCATTAATTGCCTCAAATAGAAAGAAGGACTAAAAGAGGACAAAAAGCTTTCTTGGAAACATGCTTAATGTTGGTGAACGGGTCGGGAATTAAAGAAGGAAAGAAATAGATGGTTGACAGCAGAGTACCTTTTCAGGTCTCACTAGAAAGGGAAACAAATTCAAATCTGCTAGTGGACAATAAAAGGCAAGAGAAGAAAGAGAAGGGAGTGTATTCTTCACAAACGGCATAATGTTCCATTGGGTCTCCTTCTTCTTCCTCTATCTCACAGGAACCCTAATAGAAGAAAATGCAGAGAAGAAATAACTGCTGCTCTCCTTCTCTCTAAGAACAGAACAGAACAAGGCTGCTCACCAACACAATCATATAACAGCCACAGTTCAATCAGAAAGAAGATAGAAGGATCTGACAAACATAGCTTCTGCAAAATTATAACCATCATAAGCAGAAGTTCATCATGAGCACATCCAGTGAAAAGATACAAGAAGTTGTTCTTCATACAGCCATCATAAGAATTCTAAAAACAGAATTCCTACACCCTTCCTCTTCTTCTTTCTTGAAAGTGCACAGTTAACCTCACTAGAATTCTCTAGAGGGGGAGTGAATAGAGATTTAAAATATTTTTGTGCAAAGTTAATAATTATATATATTTATATGTGTGTAGTGATCACAGATTAGTGCTTCCCACACACCAACAAGAATTAAACAAGTAAAGAAAATAAATGCAAGAAGAAAAATCACAGCACAACACAAAGAAATATAGTGGTTCCCCAAACTTTGGGTAGTCCACTCTTCTACCCCCTTGGTAGGAATTCACTATCTTGCACTGAGTCTTTTGTTAAGGAGACTCTTAGAACCACCCTGAGTCTTTTGATAAGGAGACTCTTAGAACCAACTGAGTCTTTTGAAAAGGAGACTCTTAGAACCAGTACAACTAAATTTTTTGAAGAGAGATTCTAAAAACTCTTTTACAATATGTGAAAGTGAAATAAGAAAAAATAAGAAGAAGTATTTAAGACAAGAAAGAATCTTCTTTCTAGCAAGAAGATTGGAAGCACAAGAAGTAGTGAATGAAATCTCTCTTCTATAGTGAGAAGGAGATTGTAGGCATTTTCTCTCTTTTATGAGAGCTATCAGAATTTGCAGCAGAATGGATTCAGAAGCAGGAGAAGATGGAAGCTTGATGGTTGCTGTAGGACTATTTCTCAATTCTCTTTCTTTTTACTTGGGAGCTCTTCCTCTTTTTCAAATGTAAAAAATGGTGGATCACTTGTTGTTGTTCTCTACCGACCTCCTTGGTATTTTATAGCTCTGTCCATTCAAATAATACTATAGGAGGATAATTGATTAGCAGACAGAGAAATAGAAAGATAGAAATATTTCCATAATAATTATATCAATAGAAGGAAAGAATTCATTCTGATTTCAAATAATGTCCATAATGGATTTAATCAAATTAGCCAAGAATCCATTAGAGGAAAAGAATGATTCAGAACGGCTATAAAGAATAAATTGATTCCATATAGATCAGATCTATAAAAGAAAGAAAGAGATCTGGCGATTTTTGAATTAAATATAGAAATCGACATGCGTCGATTACTATTCGACGTAAGCGTCGAATTCGTCCTGGTTGGACGTCGAGAGAAGAATAAGGAAGGTGCGTCGACTGAGGTGCATTGACTTCACTAGATGCGTCGACTAGAAGTCAGAGCTACGTCGACATAGGATACGTCGATTTCTTCTTAAAGTTACTTCGACTCATTCTGAAAGGAATGTCGATACTACTTCGACGTTGCGTCGAATACTATTCGACGATTATTTACTTAACCTTGATTTTTCTTTCTTAGAATTCATATTCAACTCATTTTCAGGGGTTAAGAGACATCATTTTCCCAACAATCTCCCCATATTTGTCTTAACCCTATTTAGAGAGAAATTGTATCAGCATATTGATCAATCACAGCAAAGCATTTAAGCAAGTAGAAGAAAAATTAGAAAAGGAAATCTTATAAACAAACTTCATGTTCAGATCAATCAGTATTCAACCATAAATATATCAGTCATTGTTTTTAAGGCATTTCAGGAGGGGTAGGAGGAGTCTTCCTTTTTCTAGTGAATACAACTGTTTTAAGAGAGGGAGGTTGCTCCTTCTCAGCACCAGGTAGTTCACTCAGCTCCCCCTGAGTTACATCAGTTTGCTCCCCCTGGGATGGAGCTTCCTTGGTTGCTTCTACTTCTGCCTCTTCAATTTCTTTTTCAGTTCCAGCTTCAGTCATAGCAGTACCTGGCCCCTGACCTCCTATTTCACCTATCACAGTATCTAGCTCCCCCTGAGTTTCAGCTTCTTTATTTTTCTCACGATCTACCACATCTTCCTTTTCAGCTTCATTTTCTGCCCTGCTTGCCTCCCCTTGTAATAGCACCACTTTACTTGCAGCCTCTCTTGCTATATTGAGTACCTCTTTTGTTTGTTCTTCAATATGTAGCTCAGGTACTATCTCATTTCCAATTGTATTGAGCAGTGCAGGACTATCAGTTTTTGAGGTAGGAGGTGACTTGTGGGAGAGAGATTTAGGAGTGGAGGGCTGCTCTTCATCTAGCTTCTCCCCCTTCTTGACCTTCTTGGCCAAGGAGGTTAAGAAAGACCTGGTTACTCTAGAGGAAGAGAGAGAGGTCTTCAGACTTTGCACAGAGGCACTGACCCCATCTATTTGGGTGTGCATGTGTAGGATGGAGGAATGAATTTGGGAGCATTGCTCATCCAGCATTGCTTGGAATGTTTGAGCTGTTGATGCAATGCACTGAGTGAGGAGAGCTTCAGTGGATGCAGATGGTTCATGTTGTGGTTGGTGATGAGGAGAGAGTGGTGGAGGTGGTGATGAAGATGGAGAGAAGTTAGTTGATATATGAGGTATGGGTAATAAAGGAGGTGGAGAGGATGAGAAAGTATGAGGAGGAGGAGATGGAGAAACTGCTGTTTGAGCAGGTGTTTGAGAAGAGGTAGATAGAGTAGGAGTTGTGAGAGTGGTAGAGACTAGTGGAGTAGATGATGGTGGTAGAGAAGGATTGTCTCTTTGAGGAGGAGGAGGAGGAGGAGGAGGAGATGAATGAACAGGAGAGTTAGGAGGAGATGGAGTCTTTTCAGGAATGGAACCAGGCTTAGGAATTTGCCTGGTCCATTTGGAGAATAGAGCTATTGACATCCTTTTCCCTGGAGGAATATGGATTCCTTTTGACCTACATAGGTCAGGGAAGGAGTGGAAGAGTACTTGACTCATAATCCTCATATATGCATTTTCTTTGTGTGAGTATTTAGAGCTTATCATCTTGAGCAAGCATGTGGCCCAGTACACCTTCTTCTTCAGCACCAGGGCCCCCGTGATATTCAGTTGCTGCTTGGGCACTGCATCATGGGCTGAGGTCTTGCATAGAAGGATTTTTCCTACTATATCTGCTAGCAGTCTGTACTCCTCAGAAAAGTCTATTTTCTTTAGATGGATTGGTTTATCCTTTGAAAACTTCATGGTGGTTAGCAGATGCCCTATTTCATCAGGTGTGAGGTCTATAGATTCATCACCTAATAAGGGAGTGATGAAGACTTATTTAGTTATTCTTTATAAGCTGATTTTCTTTCCCTATTTGCATTGAACAAAGATAATATTAGGGTGTAATTGATGGAAGATCAAAGGTTGTCCTAATGTGTTCTGCAGATATTGAGACAGATGTCTCATGGATTGTTCCTTGGATTTCTCCTTGTTCAGATATCTGAACATGAGTCATCAGCTCTGTGAGCTCTGTTTCCAGGAGCTTGCATCTTGTGGAGATGAGCTTATCTAGTCCAGCTTCAGTGAACAGAGCAATGATGCTCTTGTAGTTTTCTGCGGCGGCTTTGAAAGATTCAAGGTCAATGTCGAAACCAGAGTTGGTCTTCGGAGCCATTTTAGGTCAATGAGAGAGAGAGGAAGAAATCGGCTGGACTGAGGAGCAAGAAGGATGAAGGATGCAGAGTAGTGAAGGTTTCTAACTGAAGAGTCTTTTTAAGTCAGGTGAAACATCAAAATGCAACACTATTCGAGGCTTATTCGGTACTTCAGTGGATGTGACCGAAAATATTTTAGTATTGCCGCTCATTTTCATGAAATCGACGTTACGTCGAGTGGAATTCGACGTAAGCGTCGATACAGCCCGCGTTAAGATGTTAGGGTTTCGTATCGACGTATGCGTCAATTGTAATCGATGCATGCGTCGATTTCACTTATTGAGTTTAGTCATCGACGGTGCGTCGATTAGAAGTCGACGTGACTTTTAATTTTCCTGAAAAATTCTAGGTGTTTATTTCTTTTTATCTCTTCCTAATCCTAAAGGTTTCTAAGTTAGTCTTGGACTAATTTTCACAGATAGTTTGATTGATTGTGCCAACATTGTTTGGCAAGGTGGCCAGTTTTGTTACATATGTAACACTTGATTATCTTAGTATTGTGAGAGTTTGAGTTTAGAGAGGAATAGAAGTGTTGATTAGGATAGAAAGTTTGATTTAGATGGGTATATTGGTTAGGATAGAAAGTTTGGTTAGGATAGAGGTGTTGATTAGGATAGAAATCATGATTAGGATGAATGGGTCCTGAATAGGGGTTAAGATGGAAGGTTTTTGGAGGATAGGAATTTAAGTTGCTCTGAGTTTTTATGCGTCGATATTTATTCGACATATATTGATAGTTGCGTTGATTTATATTTGGCGCTTTCTCCAGATAGCGTTGATCTGGTATCGACGCATGAACAAAGTTGTGTCGATTTGATGTCGACGTACTTTTACTCAAGCGTCGAGTTGAGGTCGAGGCATCTAAGAGATTGCGTCGAGTAGAATTCGACGCACTATCATTCATATGTCGATATGAAGTCGACGCAACTGTATCTTCATAAATTTCCTTTTTCCCTTTTTTTGATTTGGCTCTTTTATGTATTGTTTCTTTTGGCTTAATTGCTTCTTCAGATGAAGTTTGAGAGTCATCAGCTGAATAATATGATGTTTCATCAAATTGTTTTATTTCCTTGAGGGAGTCTTCTTCCTTATTTAGTGAGTCTTTTTCTTGGTTTGATTTGCTAGGATTGGTAAATTTTACAGGGATCATCCAAGCAGGTTTGTTGGATGGAATTTGGCTGGTTGAGGGATCAGCCCCTAGACCAAGATTTTTATGTCTCCTTTTTTGTTGTTCAGTGATTTCCTTGAGAGTTTGGCTTCTCATTTTTATTGATTCTTCAAAAGCTTTTGCCTGGGATACCTTATCCTTAAGGAGCTGGTTTTCTATTCTAGCCCTTTCTACTTCCTTTTCTATGATGTTAGCCCTTAATTCATAATTTTTAGAGCATTTAACTTCTCTATTTCTCTGGTTTTTAGCCATATTAATTTGTTCTTTTAGATCCTTAATTTCTTGATTAGCTTTTAGTTGATCTAGACACATTCCCATAAAATCATTTCTGATATTATCACTTTGAAAATCTATTTCAACAAAAATGCTTACCTCCTCCTTATCCTCGGATTCCTCTATGAGAATAAGGCTATTTTCTCTTTCATCTTCAGAAGATATGCTTTCTTCCGATCCTGTCTCACTCCATGATTTAGCATCATCATCTTTCTTTGAGCCTTCAAGTGCAATTAAGCATAGGTCTTCTTGCTTAGGCTCTTCATTGTCACTCTTAGAAGAGGAGCTGTCCTCAGAGTCTGTTTCACTCCAGGCTTCTGCAATAAAGCCTCTATCTTTCTTCTTCCCCTTTTTCTTGAGATCTTTCTTTTTCAGGTCTTTCTTTGTCTCAGCATTTTCTGGACATTCTGGGGCAATATGTCCAGGTTTCCTACAAGAATAACAAACAATTTCTTTAGTAGGAGTTTTGTCATACCTTGGTTTTGACTCTCTCCTTCTTGATCCATCTGTCCTGACCCATTTCTTGAATTTTCTGGCCAGGAAACTGAATAGTTCTTCTTCAGTGACAGAGATTCCTTCTTCTGTTGCTTTTAATGCAATGTTCCTGTCTTTTGAAGAAGTTGGGGTGTTTTCTCTTCTCTTCTTCTCTTCTCTGATTTTCAGCAGTTGCTCATAGGATCTGAGTTTTCCTAAGAGAGCATCTATTGAAATTTCCCTTTGTCCTCTTGTGTCTCTTATTGCCCATATCTTGAGGCCCATGAACTTGGGAGACTCATCAGCAATTTGTCATTGATCTTTGTGAGAGAGATTTCTCTATCCAAGTCCCTTAGTTGATTGATGATCAGACTGAATCTGTAATACATCTCAGAGATGCTTTCTTCATTCTTCTTTTGGAAGTTCTCATATTGAGAGATCAATAGAGCCTTCCTATCTTTCCTTTCATCAGCACTTCCTTCTACCATCTTTATGAGAGCCTCCCAAATTTCTTTGGCTGATTCACAATCAACAACCCTTTGAAAGATTTCATCAGAGAGGGTTGAGACCAAAATATTTACAGCTTTTGCATCACATGTTCCTGCCTTCTTCTCTTCAACTGTCCACTCAGCTTTTGGGACAAGTGTTTGAGTCACTTCACCACTTGAGTCTTTTCTATAAGGCTTGGGAGGACCTGTCAAGATAACATTAAATAATTCTTCATCAATAGAATTCATATAAATCCTAATTCTTGTTTTCCAAACTGCAAACTTTTCAAGATTGCACATTGGTGGTCTGGTGGAAGCATAATCTTTGATTTGTGCCATGTGAAAAATAATTGTTAGAAATATATATATAAATATAAGAGAGATAGGATCTTTTTGATCAAGGAGTTATCCTTTTTAGATAAACCTGGCTTTGATACCAATTGAAAGTGCACAGTTAACCTCACTAGAATTCTCTAGAGGGGGGTGAATAGAGATTTAAAATATTTTTGTGCAAAGTTAATAATTATATATATATATATATATATATGTGTGTAGTGATCACAGATGAGTGCTTCCCACACACCAACAAGAATTAAACAAGTAAAGAAAATAAATGCAAGAAGAAAAATCACAGCACAACACAAAGAAATATAGTGGTTCCCCAAACTTTGGGTAGTCCACTCTTCTACCCCCTTGGTAGGAATTCACTATCTTGCACTGAGTCTTTTGTTAAGGAGACTCTTAGAACCACCCTGAGTCTTTTGATAAGGAGACTCTTAGAACCAACTGAGTCTTTTGAAAAGGAGACTCTTAGAACCAGTACAACTGAATTTTTTGAAGAGAGATTCTAAAACTCTTTTACAATATGTGAAAGTGAAATAAGAAAAAGAAGAAGTATTTAAGACAAGAAAGAATCTTCTTCCTAGCAAGAAGATTGGAAGCACAAGAAGTAGTGAATGAAATCTCTCTTCTATAGTGAGAAGGAGATTGTAGGCCTTTTCTCTCTTTTATGAGAGCTATCAGAATTTGCAGCAGAATGGCTTCAGAAGCAGGAGAAGATGGAAGCTTGATGGTTGCTGCAGGACTATTTCTCAATTCTATTTCTTTTTACTTGGGAGCTCTTCCTCTTTTTCAAATGTAAAAAATGGTGGATCACTTGTTGTTGTTCTCTGCCGACCTCCTTGGTATTTTATAGCTCTGTCCATTTAAATAATACTATAGGAGGATAATTGATTAGCAGACAGAGAAATAAAAAGATAGAAATATTTCCAAAATAATTATATCAATAGAAGGAAAGAATTCATTCTGATTTCAAATAATGTCCATAATGGATTTAATCAAATTAGCCAAGAATCCATTAGAGGAAAAGAATGATTCAAAACGGCTATAAAGAATAAATTGATTCTATATAAATCAGATCTATAAAAGAAAGAAAGAGATCTGGCGATTTTTAAATTAAATATAGAAATCGACGTGCGTCGATTACTATTCGACGTAAGCATCGAATTCGTCCTGGCTGGACGTCGAGAGAAGAATAAGGAAGGTGCGTCGACTGAGGTGCGTCGACTTCACTAGATGCGTCGACTAGAAGTCAGAGCTACGTCGACATAGGATACGTCGATTTCTTCTTAAAGTTACTTCGACTCATTCTGAAAGGAACGTCGATACTACTTCGACGTTGCGTCGAATACTATTCGACGCATATTTACTTAACCTTGATTTTTCTTTCTTAGAATTCATATTCAACTCATTTTCAGGGGTTAAGAGAAATCATTTACCCAACATTTCTCTTTCTAATTCCCTTCTGTAAAAGAGTTTTATTAATCCCTCTTCAAAGGATTCAGTGGTTCAAGATCTCCTTATCAAAAGATCTGGCGGTTCAAAATCTCCTTATCAAAAGATCTGGTGGTTCAAGGTCTCCTTATCAAAAGATCTGGTGCTTCATGATCTTCTTGTCAAAAGATCAGTGGTTCTAAGAGTCTCCTTACCAAAAGACTCAGGCACAGTGGTGCATCCCTACCAGGTGATAGAAGAGGGGAGTGCCCACATTTTGGGGAACCTCTATAAAAATCTTGGTGTCTTCTAGATTGCTTTTCTGTGCTGTCCCAAGTTCTTTTTATTTTGCACTTTATTTCCTGCATCATTATTATTCTGTCTGTGATCTTGTTGTGCATAAATTCTTAGTTTATTTTTATTGTTTTTCACAGTTAGAATAGAAATAAGTTTTAAATCTCTATTCACCCCCCCCCCCCCCTCTAGAGGATTCTCAGAGGCACACTGTGCACTTTCAATATGTCCTGGCTTGTTACAGCAATAGCACACATCATCAGTATTAAATTGTTTGTTCAGTTTTGAACCATACCTGTCGGATTTCTTCTGATGCTTTGAGTTATGATCACCATTCCGGTGAGACTTTCTGAAGCTAGAAGAGGAGCCGGAGTTATGTCTCTGTCCCCTCGACCTTAGGAGCTTCTTGAAATGCTTGGAGAGCAGAGAAAACTCACTATCAGAAATCTTTGAACTTTAAGTACTTGCTTCAGAATCCTCATCTTCAGATGATGACTGTGTCCTGGCAGTGGACACCGACTTGATCTTCTTAGACCCTTCGGCCTTCAAAGCAACTGTCCTTTCTCTTCCTTGGGACCGGAAGGCTTGCTCTTCGTCTTTTCTTATTTTTAATTTCAGCACATGGGAAAGCAATTTCCCGAAGAGTATCCTTGGCTCCAAGGTGGTCATCTTACCAACTTCCCGAATGGCAACAATCTTAGAATCCCATTCTATGGTGAGGGATCTTAGAAACATGTCATTCAATTCACCATTGATGAATTCTCTTCCATAGTTTCGGAGGCCATTGACAATCTTGAAAAACTTTTCATAGCAATCTGAAACTGAGTCTCTCGGGTCTTGTCGAAAAGCCTCATACTCCTGATTGAGCAGAGACCTCCTGTCTTCCCGAACTTCATATGTTCCTTCAATCAGAACTACGAGATAATCTCACATCTCTTTAGCAGACATGCATTGGAAAATATTTTGAAGCATAGAATTGTCCACATCACTAGCAATAATATTTATAGCCTTCTTGTCCAAAGCCACCAAAGCAATTTCATCCTTAGTGAGTCAAACATCTTCTTTGGGACTTGCTTGGTCGGATCTATAGTGGAGGCTTGAGTCACTATGTATGGGCCTTCTTGAACAATCTGAAATATATGGGGGTCGGTCGCTTCCATGTAGAACCTAACTCTCTCCTTCCACATGGGAAAGTTTTCTTTAGTGCACACGGGCAGCTTGACTGGGTATCCTTGCTTCAATCCATCTTAGATAGTGCTTGAACTCACAACTATATCGGGATCTTGTTCAAGGTGTTAACCTCTTTCTGAACAACACCCCTCTGATACTAATTGAAAGTATCTAGTTGCTACCTAAATTACCTAGAGGGGGTGAATAGGTGAGTAAAGTGTCTTTTTGCGGAATAGAAGTAAACAAGACAAGCAAAAAAGCCCACACCACAACACAAGGTTTTTTATAGTGGTTCCCCAATATGGGTACTCCACTTTCCCACCTCACCTATCTAGCACGCCCGGCTAGACTAGGCTACTTCGCCATACTCAGATTATGAAAATCTTACAACTCGGAGTCAAAACTTCTATGTTGGGAAAAACCCCTTGAATTTAACTTAACAAATTATCTTAAAGTGATTTTAACTCTTAGGTTTTAATTACCCATTGTATTGTTAGGGTAATTTGGTCATTAGATGTCTTAGGATATCACACACAACTTGGAGTATAAAGACCAGAGCAAGACAAGCACAAATTGGGTTAAGTTAACAATTGCGTCGAATGGTATTCGACGCAACTTCGACTTCGTATCGACATAACTTAGACTAGAAGTCTAAGCAACTCAATCTTTCTGTCGAAGAAGATCAAGTTGATGCTACCACGAAAGGATATCGACGTAGATAAAGGAGCATGTCGAAGATGTCTTTGAAGTCGACGCAGCTTTGACTTCAACTCAACGCAGAAGGAAGAACCTATCGAAGCCATCTGATGTCGACGCAACGTCAAATACAATTTAACGCAGGTGATGATATTTAGAGTCAAGTATTCAACTCTATGGCTACGTCGATAAGTAATCGACGTAACACCGATACCTGAGTTCAACCAGAGCTTGAAGGAATTCGAAGCTGCTTCTACAAGAACTCTAAGGTGCGTCGATAAGAGAGAAAGAGAAATCGACGCAACGTCAAATACAGTCTGAAAAGGAAACCTTTTCAGCTATCATTTTGGGACTCTCTCATGGCCCACAGTACTGAAGACCGTTCTACAAAGGCTCATTTATGACCTAGAATAGAAACGAGCAATAAAAAAGACAACACAAGATTTCTTAGAAAGGATCAAGACAGTTGGCAGATAAGTCATGAACAAATGAGGAAAGGAAGAGAAATTGTCCAGGCCAATACCTTTTCAGCACACTCTAAAAGAGGAAAGGAATTCAAATTAAAGGATGCATAATAAATAAGAAGATTAGAAAGAAGAAATTAGAATATTCAACACAGATTCTGAATCTTGTCGATTAGGGTTCTTCTTCTCCTTCCTCCTTGAACCCTAAAAGATTGTGAATAACAAGAACAACTCTCTCTCAGTACAGTGAAAAACAGAAGGCTGCTCTTCATCAAATATCATACAGCAGCCAAATTTCAATAGAAGAAAGAGATAGGATATGAAGCTCATAACCTCTGCAAATCATCTCTATCAAAAGCAGGGGTTCATCTTTAGCAGATCCAGAAAAGAGAAAACTGAAGCAGAAGGCTTCATCAGAATTCTGATAGCAGAATTCTTCTCACTACTTCTTCCTCCTTTCCTTCACCTTTTTGTCAACTGTAAAAGAGTTTTAAGAATCCCTCTTCCAAAGGATTCAGTGGTTCAAGATCTCCTTATCAAAAGATCTGTGGTTCAAGATCTCCTTATCAAAAGATCTTTGGTTCTAAGAGTCTCCTTATCAAAAGACTCAGGCACAGGTGGTGCATTTGTACCAGGTGGTAGAAGAGAGAAGTACCCACATTTTGAGGAACCTCTATAAAATTCCATGTGTCTGTGTTGTGCTTTTCTGTGTTGTCCCATTTACTTTCTCAGCATTTACTTTCAACAATCTTTATTTTATTTATATTGTCTGTGGTTTTGGTTTGAGTGCATAACACCTTAGTAAGTTTTATTGTCTGTACAGTTTAGATATAAAAATTATTTAAATCTCTATTCACCCCCCCCCCCCTAGAGGATTCTCAGAGGCATACTGTGCACTTTCAATTGGTATCAGAGGGAGGTTGATCAATAAAAGGTTAACACCTTAATCAAAAAGACCTCCTACTCTTATTTCTTTATTACATCATAAATTATTTTATAAAGAAAATGAGTTCTAAGGATTATGCCTCAACAAGACCCCCAGTGTGTAACTTAAATAAATTTACACTCTGGAAGGCCAGAATGAAACTTTATATGAACTCTATTGATGAAGACATTTTTGATGTCACTATTTTAGGTCCACCAACTCCATACAAGAAGGATGTCAGTGGAACTTCAACACAAGAACCTGTGCCCAGGGCTGAGTGAACTGAAATAGAGAAAAAATAGAAGGCATGTGATGCTAAGGCTATGAACACTCTTGTTTCAACAATGTCAGATGACATCTTCCAGAAAGTTGATGACTGCCAATCAACAAAAGAAATCTGGGACTCTCTCACTAGAATGGTGGAAGGAAGTGCTGATGAAAGAAAGGACAAGAAGTCCCTTTTCATATCCAGTATGAAAACTTTCAGAAGAAAGTTGAAGAAATAGTTGCTGATATGTATGACAGATTCAGCATTATCATTAATGAGCTCAGAGGCTTGGACAAGGAGATTTCCTTGACTGAAATTTATGATAAAATCCTTATGTGCTTCCCAAGATCATGGCATTCAAGGATCTGGGTCATCAGAGAGTCCAGATGTTATAGAAAAATCTCTACTGAGGATTTGCTAGGAAAGCTAAAGTCATATGAGGTGTTTTTGAAGAGCCGGGCTGAAATTGAAGCTAAGGAGATAGTCTCAACTCCTCTTCACAGGAGCCTAGCTTTGAAGGCTGGTGAAGGAGAGCCCTCCACTCCTGAAGATGAGATGTTCAGTCTCCTGGCAAGGAGATTCAAAAAATGGGTCAAGACTGAAGACTCAAGGAGAAGTGAAAGGGGCTCAAGGCCCAGATATGATAAGACTCCAAAGAAGGAGATTATCTGCTTCACTTCAAACAAACCAGGGCACATAGCTCCTGAGTGCCCACAAGAACAAAGGGACAGAAGCAGCAACAAGGATGAGAAGAAGAAGAAGAAGAAGTCTTTCAAAGCGAAAGATAAGAAGAAAGCCAAGGGTTTCATTGTTGAAACCTGGAGTGACTCTGAAGCAGAGTTAAGCTTGTAACACCCCACGGCAGGCCGGCAACCTCATCCCGCGTGTCCGGGCTGTAGCCCATGTGCAACCCCAACCCTTCCCCGCGCTTGTTTCTCAGCGCGTTGGGTTGTTGAGGGGGGGATTCGATCCCGCCACCTCCTTGATAAGAACTCCTTCAACCGAGTCTTATAACCAACTGAGTTGCAGCTCAGTTGGTGATGATACTCGGTTGAAGGAGTTCTTATCAAGGAGGTGGCGGGATCGAATACCCCCCTCAACAACTTAATGCGCTGAGAAACAAGCATGGGGAAGGGTTGGGGTTGCACATGGGCTGCAGCCCGGACACGCAGGATAACACATGGGCTGCACTTTTTATTTGTAACACCCCAGGGCAGGCCGGCAACCTTATCCCGCGTGTCCGGGCTGCAGCCCATGTGCAACCCCAACCCTTCCCCGCGCTTGTATCTCAGCGCATTGGGTTGTTGAACTCCCTTAGCCGACTCTCATCACCAACTGAGTTGAGGGTTGGGGTTGCACATGGGCTGCAGCCCGGACATGCAGGATGAGGTTGCCGGCCTGCCCTGGCGTGTTACAAAGCTCTTCATCATCTGAAAGTGATGATGAAGCAGAAGAAGAAGATTGCATGATGGCACTGTGGATGTCATCAGATGATGAAGAAGAATAGGTTTCAATGTTTGATGATTTTGATTTTAGTTCTGATGATTTTAAAACCTACTTCAAAGATTTCTGTAATGACTTTATTAAAATTCCAAAAAAATTAGAAGCAGTAGGGGGAGAATTAGAAAACTTTAAGAAGGATGATATATATGTAAGTGATGAGTAGTAAAATGTACGTATTTGTAGTATAGTTTTTAGTATAATTCTAAGTAATATTGTAAATATTTTATGTACATTAATGAATAATTTGCTTGTTTTATTATTTTCCTTACTAACTTAGCTTTTTCTGTTTTTCAGCATTTGGCAATTTTTTGTGAAGTCACGTCCTGGGTCACGCCCGTGACCAAGGGCGTGTAATCTTAAAATGCCAAACTTCAGCTCAATCAACATCTCGTCCCGTCGATCAAAATCTGGTCCCGTCGATCAGAATCTGTCCCATCGCTTTACAAGGTCACCCCTGTGTACCTAAAGTCACGCCCGTGTATCCCGCGACCAACTCCAATCCAGTCGATCGGCACCTGCTCCCGTCGATTGGCACCTGCTCCCATCGATTTTACAAAGTTACGCCCGTGACAAAGGGCGTGACCCATCAACTCCTTCTAGAAGCCAGCATACACACCAACCGTCACGCCCCAGATGAACCAGATTTGTGCAACCCAAGGTCACGCCCGTGACACCTCAAGTCACGGTCGTGTGAAGCCATATTTCACGGCAAATCCTTCCAGAAGACGTCTGAGCCTATCCATCCAGCACGCGCAGAAGTCACGCCCTCGGTCACACTAATGACCGAGGGCGTGTAAAAATAAAATTTTGCCTATAAATAGAGGGGCTCGACTGAAGGAAAAGGATCCCAATATTGAGAGTGTTTTGCTGTTTTTTGAGTTGTTTTGAGTGAATGCGAGTTTCTTTATGCAATTAAGTTTAAGTTCGTTTGTAATTTTTGCTTTCCTAGTTTAGTTGTAATACTTATTTTAAAAATAATAATATTGTTTTTCTCATTTGGAGCATCTTTAGTCTTTTATTACAAGTAGAGTGTGTGCGTATTTGAGATTAATTTTATTGCTTTCATAAGTTAGATTTTATCGCTTTCATAACTTAGATTTAAAAGCTTTCATAAAATAGTTTATTGTTTTCTTTAACGTTTTATTTATCGCTTTCGTTTAACGCATTCTTTCGATTCAGTCTTGTTATTACAAGTTGGGTGCGTGCGTTTATGAGATAGTGTTTTTCTTTTTTGTAACTTAGCTTTATTTCAAGTCTTATTACCACCCCCATCCCGGATGAGAGGCTAATTTTCTTTAGCGCTTGATTAAGATGGTTGGGACGGATATTATTTCTGCACTTTTATAAGTATTTCACTTATATACCACCCCCGTCCCGGATGAGAGGCTAATAACTTCTTAGCGCTTGATTAAGACGGTTGGGACGAATACTATTTCTGTTTTTATATAAGGCTTTTAATCTTTCTTTCACGCTTATATCCGCTTAAATTATTAAACATGAATTTTCTAATTATTAATGCCATCTCCATTCCGATGAGTTGCTAATTTCCTTTAGCGCACAATGTCGAAGAGTATTGGGACAAATAAATAGTTTTCTAAAAATTAAAACATCTCTTTTCTAAAAAAATAATTAACGAGCTTAAGGTTTACCCGAGAAAAACGTTGAGTGGAACCATATAATCGATGTATGGTTTTCATTTCTGCCTCCGTACACTAGTTAGCCGAGAGGATCGTGCGTACGGACTGATTGCTCACGTGTAAAGAGAAGTGCGCTCTATCCTCAAAAGAGGATGTGGTAAGTCTCCCGAATTGGAAATAAAAACCCAATAGAGGGGTTCACAACATAAAGCGAGTATTAAGGATATTCGATTAAAGAATGAGAGTTCGGTCACATATTCTTAGGCTCTGTTTGGCGGAGCGGCTGCGGATCAGAGAGAGATTCCTGATCCACAGCCGTGGAAAGTTTCCCGTTTGGCGGAGCGGATGTGGGGCGCGGTTTGCATCGCCTCCGCTGAATCAGTGGAAAAACGCCGCTCCTCCAACCGCCGCTATGTACCCATAGTTGCGGATCACTCCTCCAACCGCCGCTCCTCCAATCCGCCGCTCCTCCAACCTCCGTGCCAAACAGAACCTTAATCTCAGGTGGGCGTACCCTCAAGAGAAGAGCGTTCATACTTATGGAACCTCCACGGCCAAGCCGTTTTAATGTTTTGAAAAGTCATATCTTTTACTTTTAAAAAAGACTATTTTTTGTCTCAAGGTAATTCGACATCGGGTGTTATCTTCATCATCGTTTAGAACTCTAGTTATACGCATATTATCGCTTTTTAAAACTATAAAACCAATATATAACTCCGATAAAATAATAGTTCATTCCTTAAAAGTAGAAGTAATCACCAAGATCCGCGGAAATATACGACCTCGATATTTTCAAAACCAAAATATCATGTATTACACGTGATAAGGTATACTTGCTTTTATCCAATGATTAGTTTGGATTAAAATTAAAACAAAAGCTTTTCAAATCCAAAACTTGAAAACTCTCCTTTGATATTTTAAAAAATCAATAGAATTTGGCATCGTAGCCGGGGCTTAATTGTTAATACTTTGAAAAAAGAAAAGGACCGTAACTTCTATCTTTCGATAGGATAACAGTTAGTTTCTCAAAGTAGAAGTACTTGCGAAATTACTCGAAAACACCCGCCTAATTACAATCTCGTCATATAAAGGTTGCGCAAACCAAAATAAGTTTACCAAATCTAATCATCAAGTTTTTGGCGCCGTTGTCGGGGACTCATTGTCGTTATTTTGAAAAAAGATTTACTATTAATTTTATTATATATATTTACAAATAAAAACAAACAAAAAATCGAAAAAGCAAAAACAAAAAAAACAAATTATTATTAGTATATGACCCGAGGAAACTCGTCGGACGATTCGAGTATCCCCTTTGACCCCGAAATCGAGAGCGCCATTCGTGAGCGCCTCTGATTTCGTGATCAAAATTTACTCGAGTTTCCCGAAGAATCTATCGGAGATACTAACACTGAAGCTATGACCGATCCAATTACAGATGCGGCCCCACCACAGACCATGGCATAATATGCGAGGCCGAATTTGGAGGATACCGGATCGAGTATTACATGCCCAACAGTGGCTAATAATAATTTTGAAATAAAATCTAGCATCATTCAAATGGTACAACAGTCAGTCCAATTTGACGGTTTGCCGGATGAGGATCCGAATTTACATCTTTCTAGTTTTTTGGAAATTTGCGATACTTTTAAGATTAATGACGTTACTGATGACGCTATTCATCTACGCTTATTTCCATTTTCACTGCGGACAAAGGCCAAAGCGTGGTTAAGTTCTCTCCCGAGAGGATCCATAACTACGTGGGCCCAATTGATAGAGAAATTTCTAACAAAGTATTTTCCCCCATCTAAAACCGCTAAACTACGCACAGATATTGCCATTTTCATTCAATTCGATTCTGAGTCTCTCTATGAGACTTGGGAGCGTTTTAAAGAGTTCTTGCGTAGGTGTCCTCATCACGTGCTGCTGTCCTAGTTGCTGGTCCAGACATTCTATAATGGCTTAAATTTTTCAACACGACAGATGATCGAAGCAGCCACCGGGGAACGTTAAACAACAAAACCCCGGAGCCCGCTCAAGCTCTGTTCGAGGAAATGGCCATGAACGCCTATCAATGGAATGCGCCTAGATCGCGGCCTAATAAACCAACTTGGATATTTAAAGTGGATGCCACGTCTCACTTAGCCTCTCAAGTCGAATGGTTAAGTAAGCAAGTGGCAGAGATGACTGCTTCCTCCTCCACTCCCACTTGGGCACCAAATAATAATAATATTTTTGTTGAAGAAACTGTAGATTACCTAGGCAACCCGGTTCGACCATCCTTCAACCCTAATAATAATCTGTATAGTAATAATTACAATCCGGGATGGAGGAACCACCCAAACTTCTCCCAGAGCAATCCTAACAATGCTCAGAGGCCCCCAAATGTGAATCCGCAAGGATTTCCGACGGATTCTAGCCTCCACCTCCAAAACCTTCTCCGCTCGAAGATATTTTTGCTAAATACGTTGCTTCCACCGAGTCAAATATCCGGAATATTACCGGATCGATTAAAAACTTAGAAAATCAGGTTGGACAGCTGGCAAAGATGGTCTTCGAGCGGCCATATGGAGCTCTACCAGGGAACACGGAGCCAAATCCCAGAGAAACTGCCAACGCCATAAGACTTCGCAGTGGCAAGGAGGTAACCTCCTTGGCCGAAATTTCTCAAGGGGGAGAGATTTTTTTTAGGTTAAATTCTTTCTAATTAATCCTCATCAAACTCCTTATATAGGAGTTACAAACAACACACAACCGTCCAAGATGGAGATGTAATCTCAACCATCCGGGCGGTTAAATACACACCAGATATTAAAAGTGTAGGAAATAAAGAGTTCAAATGTGTATCTGAATATAAAATTATTACCCAAACATGGAATAATTTTATATTCACAAATATAAAATAAAAGAGCATAATAATTAAGAAGATTATTCTTCAAGTGGGCTTAGCACGCCGCGGGCGGAGGTTGTAACGTTGTCTTCCGTTAGCGTCATCACGGCACCTAAAATCTTTATATCGTTGTGCCTCGGCAACCGGATCATCATCAAGTAGTGGAGGAGGGGCCGCGGCATCATACATATTTCGACACCGACCGCTACACCATCTTCTTCGTTAGATAATTCAACGAGTATTCCGACTGTGCCGAACATTTTTAGCCCATCTCTTCCTTATCCCTCAAAAGTAAACAACGAGCGGAAGGACGAGCATTATAAAAAAATTCTTACAAATTTTAAAACAAATCCACATAAACATTCCTTTCTGTGAGGCACTCTCCCAAATGCCGAAATACGCGAAATATCTTAAAGAGTTGCTTTCTAATAAAAAGCGACTCGAAGATGTTTCGCGTGTTTCCCTTAACGCGGAATGCTCGGTTGTTCTCCTTAACAAATTGCCGCCAAAACTGAATGACCTGGGACGATTCTCCATCTCGTGCCTCTTCGGCAATATGTTAATAAAGTACGCTCTAGCGGACTTGGGTGCTAGCATCAATTTGATGCCTTTTTCCCTTTTCAAAAAACTCGATTTAGGCGTCCCAAGCCCGACAAGATGAGCATCCAACTCACAGATCGCTCAGTAAAGTACCTGATAGGGGTAGTGGAGGATGTTTTGGTAATGGTCGACAAGTTTATCTTTCTGGTAGACTTTGTCATCCTGGGCATAGAGGAGGACGCTGAGGTACATATTATATTCGGCCGCCCTTTCTTCGCAACCTCCCGCGCGTTAATCAATGTTAGTAACGGTCTCCACCTCCTTCGGGTCGGAGATGACGAAGTTACGTTACATATTAATCCCTCGATGTGGAACTCCCTGTCGAACGATGATTTCGATTATAACCTGGAACCCGCGTTTGAAGGGGAATGTTCTTCGCTTACTGAATTTCTCTCTTTAGCACTATATAATCCGGATTTGGCGAATATATCTTGTCTCGGCGACATGCTGATAGATTCGTCATTCGAACCCTTCGATTCAGAAGAGTTAAAAATTAAACCATCATATGAAGAACCGCCAATCCTCGAACTGAAACAACTCCCTGATAATTTGAAATACGGTTTCCTCGAAAAAGACTTAAAACCTCCAGTTATTATCTCTTCCACTTTAAGTGATTCGGAGATATCCGAATTATTCGAAGTTTTAAATAAGCACCTTCGTGCAATTGCATGACAGATTTCAGATATCATGGGAATAAACTCCTCCTTCTGTACCCATAAATTGTTTTTGGAAGATAACCCCCGCAAAACCATTCAGCCTCAACGATGACTTAACCCGAACATGCGAGATGTCGTTAAAACTGAAATTATAAAACTACTCGATGCGAGGATTATCTATCCTATATCTGATAGTATGTTGGTAAGTCTCGTACAAGTCGACCCCAAAAAGGGCGGTATAACAGTCGTGGCAAATGAGAATAACGAATTGATCACAACTCATATTGTTACGGGTTAGAGGGTGCGCATCGACTACAGAAAATTAAATGATGCCACCAGAAAAGACCACTTCCCATTACCGTTTATTTATCAAATCCTAGAGCGTCTTTCAGGTCATCCTTTTTATTGTTTTCTCGATGGTCTCTCAGGATTTTTCCAAATCCCTATTTTGCCCGAAGACCGGGAAAAACAACTTTTACTTGCCCTTTCGGCACCTTCGCATATCGAAGGATGTCATTTGGCCTTTGCAACGCGCCAGCTACATTCCAAAGATGTATGCTAGCGATATTTGGCGAGCTCATAGAAGATATAATGGAATTCTTCATGGATGACTTCTCCGTTTTTGGAAACTCTTTTCAAAAATGCTTGAAAATTTTACATAGAGTTCTCCCGCGGTGTGAAGAGACGAACTTAGTTTTAAACTGGGGGAAATACAACTTCATGGTCTGAGAGGGTTTAGTCCTCGGCCAAAAGATTTCTTCCAAGAGGATGGAGGTCGATAAGGCCAAAGTCGCCATAATTGAACAACTTCGCGTACCTTCGAACGTAAAATATATTCGAAGTTTTCTCGGTCATGCGGGTTCTTACAGGCGGTTTATACAAGATTTTTCTAAAATAACGAAACCGCTAACCCACCTCCTAGAGAAGGATTCCCCATTTATTTTTGATGCTGCCTGCGTAGAGGCATTTAATTTTATAAAACAACAACTTATCAATTCTCCAATTCTGGTGGCGCCAGATTGGTCCCTTCCGTTCGAGATAATATGCGACGCAAGCGATATTACAACAACTTAATAAATATTTTCATTCAATCTATTATGCGTCTCGCACGCTCACAGCCACATAGGCTAACTACACAACGAAGGAAAAGGAACTTCTTGTCGTCGTATATGCCTTTGATAAGTTCAGGCCCTACGTAACACTTTCAAAAGTAATCGTTTTTACTGACCACTCCGCCCTAAGATATCTTTTGGCTAAAGTAGATGCCAAGCCCCGCCTGCTTCAATGGATCCTCCTTTTACAGTAATTTGACTTAGAGATCCGGGATAAGAAAGGGGCTGAAAATTTGGCAGCCGACCACCTCTCACATTTAGAACACCCCGCCGCAGAAGCGCTCCTCGAACCTGAAATAGACGATAGATTTCCCGAGGAGCGACTCTTAACTGTAAATAATATAAAAACTTCTTCCACCCCTTGGTTCGCAGACTACGCCAACTATCTAGTTGCACGGGTCCTTCCAAAAGATTTTTCGACTCAGCAAAAGAAGAAATTATTTTCTTATTTAAAAAACTACTTTTGGGAGGACCCCTTTCTGTTTCACATCTGCGTGAACCAAGTGGTGCGGAGATGTGTTTCAAGCGAGGAGGGTGCGCAAATTATGCCACACTGCCATGAGGGGCCGGCTGGGGGGCATTATCATGCCAACCGAACCTTGCGGAAGGCATTAGAGGCGGGCTTTTATTGGCCCACTCTCTTTAAAGATGCTCACAATTTTGTGAGTAAATGCGATAGCTGCCAGCGGTGGGTAACATCTCTCGCTGTGACGAGATGCCCCAAAACCTTTTTCTCGAGTGTGAAATCTTCGATTCGTGGGGCATAGATTTTGTAGGCCCCCTACCTTTTTCTTTTAATAATCACTATATTTTAGTGGTGGTCGACTACGTATCTAGGTGGGCGGAAACGCAAGCTCTTCCCACCAACGATGCGAGAGTAGTCGTCCATTTTCTAAAAAAAATTATTTTCTCTCTTCGGCACGCATCGCGCGATAGTAAGTGATAGGGGTACACACTTCTGCAACGCCCAGTTTTCAAAAATTTTATCTAAATACGGCGTCACGCACAAGCTCACCACTTCCTATCACCCCCAAACAAGCGGCCAAGTAGAGGTAGTAAATCGTGAGATTAAACGCATTTTGGAGAAAACTGTTTCATCAAATAGGAAAGATTGGTCGTTAAAACTCGGCGACGTGTTGTGGGCATATCGTACGGCATACAAGACCTCTATCAGTTGTACGCCCTATAAATTAGTCTACGGCAAAGCGTGTCATTTACCGATAGAGTTAGAGCACCGCGCTTTTGGGGCTTTAAAATTTTTAAATCTCGATTCGAACTTAGCCTCCGAACGTAGGAAATTCCAACTAAATGAACTCAATGAATGGCGTGCGAACGCTTATGAGAGTAATAAATTTTATAAGGAGCGTTCTAAGTTCTACCATGATCAAAAAAAAAATTCAAAGTGGAGGTTTTAGTTCTTATTTATCTTATT
Organism: Dactylorhiza incarnata; assembly: GCA_033032865.1. Taxonomy (NCBI): domain Eukaryota; kingdom Viridiplantae; phylum Streptophyta; class Magnoliopsida; order Asparagales; family Orchidaceae; genus Dactylorhiza; species Dactylorhiza incarnata. The sequence goes on along the minus strand of JAWHQI010000033.1, from coordinate 4,356,720 downwards.
AAAAGATCTTATTTAAGTTTACTTCCAAAGTAAGTGATATATCTTATTTATATATATAAGTGAGTTTGCTGATTTCTGATTTCTGTATGAGTAATAAAACGAAACAGTTAAAGTGCATCTAGATAAATACAGTACACAAGGTAAAACAGAAAGATAGAACCAAGCAATCCACAGATGACACAAAATACATAGTAGTTCCCCTCAACTGGGTACATCTACTCTTCTACCCACTGGTAGGAATCCACTAGGAGGTTGTTGATAAGGTGCCCTCACACCAGGTGAGCTATTGATAAGGTTCTCTAACCAAACTGCAGGTTTTTGCTAAGGTGCCCTGTCACCGGGATTAACTTTTGAAGGGAGTTATAACCCTGTACAAGATGGGGTTAGGAAGTAAGAGTGAAAAACAGAAGTTATATTGTTCTTCTCTGTATAAGAAGACTCTTAAAGATCCTAATTTGAAGTTGAATGGATCTGAATATGATGTTGAAGAAGGCTCCCCCCTGTATGATGAGAAGTTGTTGACAGCTTGTGGATAGAGCTTCTTCTTTTAACTATTTCTTCCTTCTTTTGCAGTGATGATCCTGAGCAAGTAGTTTTGATTTGTGTCTCAGGATGTTTGTAATCTGCAGGAAGATGTTAGCAATGAAGAACAGATGAATTTCTCTTTATTTCTGTCGTGTGTTCTATATTTTGCTTTCTCTATAACTGTCCTTTTATAATCTGAGAACCTTTACTCTTAATTTGAATTCTTCTCTTGGGAAGAAGGAAAGAGATGAGGTCTCCATCAATGCTTTGACTCCTCGAGAGGATAACCTGCCGTTTCTTTTCATTAAAGCAGTTTGCAACGGCTAATAGTATTGATTGATCCGCAACGGCTAAGATGAATAGTCAAAAGACAGTGAAAAAGATATTAAAATAATTCAGAAAGAAATTCGTCGATCCCAGCTCGACAAATGACTGGTTGAGCTCGACGTCTGATGTGTTGAGCGATTGTCTCTATCTTGGGATCCGTAGACCGCTGAGATGGCTGAGTTGAGTTTGTCGAGCGCCGTTCAGAGAATGCCTGGCCGCTCCAATTGTTCTGACTGGATTCGTCGAGCGCAGTTCGCCATTTGCCGAACGCTGTTCTGAAGATTTGTCGAGCGCTGGCTGACTGGAATTTGTCGAGCGTCGTTCGCCATTTGTCGAACACACAGAGCTTGTATTATTTTCTTATGTATATTCTCTGATTCGATCGCATCATATTTAATTTATGTTTTCTTAGATTTCTAAGTTATTTAGATGACTTATTGATAAGAGGATGGATCCTAACTCAAATCAAAAGCTAAGGTTCCAACAATGTCCCCCTATTTGAGTTGGGATCAAGACTCAAGTTAAAACCTAGTAACCTGGAAATCTTCTTTTAGTCAAAACAGCTTTTGATTGAAAATTTTCTAAGTGCAGCAGCTTATTTCTTGAATTAAAATTTTCAATTGCAGCAACCAATGTAATCAGAGAGATTAAATCTTGTGGTCTGGTAATCTCCTCTATTTGGTTAGGATGCTAGCAGTTTTAGTTTTTATTTTCTCCTTTTCTCTCTTACTTGGTTTCTCTGAATTTCTCATTTTCTTTCTCACTTGAGCTTTAATAATTTTTGTTCTTAAATTATTTGAGCAACTCTGCTTTCCTAGACTTTGATTTCTAAGGATCTGAGTTAAAATTTTCAATTGCAGCAACCTTTAATGGATTCTAAGGAATGAAAAACTTTGTCTGATACCTTCCTTCTTAAGAATCCCCTTATCAGAACAGACTCATACTCAGTGCTTTTGATTATTTCTAATCAATGCAACTACAGTAGAATGCTCAACATAATTTGGAGAAGGTCTGTAAGAACATTGAAGTTATCTGACATTGTTTTTGAATGAGTTTTATGCTTGCTTATTAGGAATGGAGTTTAATGGTGAAAAGCTTTTTAATATCATTTGAAAGTTCTTTTTAGAAATATGTCTTAAGAACTTTAAAATTTGATTTCTGATACTAATTGAAAGTTTTCTTTTGTAGTCATTGAAATATATGTTTGAAATTATTTTAAAATTTTCTTGATAATCATTAAGTAACTTAGTCTTAATTGATTTATTTTGAGCTTTTGTATTTTCTTTAGGTTTATTATTTTCAGAAGCTAAATAATTTATGTTTGTTATCTTCTTTATGATTTCTTTGTTTGATTTTACTAAATCTGTAATTGTTATTTTAAAAACAGTTTTAGAGGTAGAGTTATGATTAGGTTTTACCTCATTTACCTTTCCTAACTCTACTTCTGCATTTGGATTTTGGTATGATCCATTTATGGCCATCATGCAGAAGGCTCTAGCTCTGTGCTCCTTTTCATTTTCTTCTTCACTCAGATTTATTGATGGTTCTGCATCATAAATACATTTAGTTAGAGTAATGGAAGAGGAAGGTTCATTTACCATTCTAGAGAGGGAGTTCCAGATTCCTCTTGCAGAGGTGCAGTCTTCAACTCTTTGAAGAATGTCTTTTGACACAGATTGAGTCAAGATCTGCATAGCTTTGGCATCTGCATCTATTGAGTAGTCTGAAGATGGGGATGGTTCTGTAGATGGGGAAGGTCCTTTATGTTTATCAGTCTGACCATCATCAGTACCAACTTTGAATTTATCTGGCTTCATTTTGCAAACACGGGCAGTGACATCAGTTTCTCTGTTGGTAGTCTTCTTTGAAGAAGATATATCAGCACCAACATAAACAGGCCCTTTCATTGCTCTCGGAGGAGACTTGGGACTCGTGGAACTAGGTAATGCAGGTGTAGCTTCCTTTTATGATATGAGGGGAGGTCCTGTCAAAATAGATTTGTAAATTTCTTCATTTATAGCATTCATGTATAATTTAATTCTAACTTGCCATAATGAGATATTATCTAAATTAAATATGGGTGGATCTGAGAACCGAAAGGTTTCTTGTGCCATTTTGAAAACCTTAAGAACTAAAAGTGATCTTTTTGATTTCAGGTGTTAGCCTGTGTGAGAAATCAACTCCTCTGATACCAATTCAAAGTGGAGGTTTTAGTTCTTATTTATCTTATTAAGAGATCTTGTTTAAGTTTACTTTCAAAGTAAGTAATATATCTTATTTATATATATAAGTGAGTTTGCTGATTTCTGATTTCTGTATGAGTAATAAAACTAAACAGTTAAAGTGCATCTAGGTAAATACAGTACACAAGGTAAAACAGAAAGATAGAACCAAGCAATCCATAGATGACACAAAATATATAGTAGTTCTCCTCAACTGGGTACATCTACTCTTCTACCCACTGGTTGGAATCCACTAGGAGGTTGTTGATAAGGTGCCCTCACACCAGGTGAGCTGTTGATAAGGTGCTCTAACCAAACTGCAGGTTTTTGCTAAGGTGCCCTGTCACCGGATTAACTTTTGAAGGGAGTTATAACCCTGTACAGGATGGGGTTAGGAAGTAAGAGTGAAAACAGAAGTTACATTGTTCTTCTCTGTATAAGAAGACTCTTGAAGATCCTGATTTGAAGTTGAATGGATCTGAATATGATGTTGAAGAAGGCTCCCCCCGTCTGATGAGAAGTTGTTGACAGCTTGTGGATAGAGCTTCTTCTTTTAACTATTTCTTCCTTCTTTTGCAGTGATGATCCTGAGCAAATAGTTGTGATTTGTGTCTCAGGATGTTTGTAATCTGCAGGAAGATGTTAGCAATGAAATTAGATGAATTTCTCTTTATTTCTGCCGTGTGTTCTATATTTTGCTTTCTCTGTAACTGTCCTTTTATAATCTGAGAACCTTTACTCTTAATTTGAATTCTTCTCTTGGGAAGAAGGAAAGAGCTGAGGTCTCCATCAATGCTTTGACTCCTCGAGAGGATAACCTGTCGTTTCTTTTCATTAAAGCAGTTTGCAACGGCTAATAGTATTTATTGATCTGCAACGTCTAAGATGAATAGTCAAAAGACAGTGAAAAAGATATTAAAATAATTCAGAAAGAAATTCGTCGATCCCAGCTCGACAAATGACTGGTTGAGCTCTCCGTCTGATGTGCTGAGCGATTGTCTCTATCTTGGGATTCGTAGACAGCTGAGATGGCTGAGTTGAGTTTGTCGAGCATCGTTCAGAGAATGCCTGGCCGCTCCAATTGTTCTGATTGGATTCGTCGAGCGCAGTTCGCCATTTGTCGAACGCTGTTCTGAAGATTTGTCGAGCGCTGGCTGACTGGAATTTGTCGAGCGTCGTTCGCCATTTGTCGAACACACAGAGCTTGTATTATTTTCTTATGTATATTCTCTGATTCGATCGCATCATATTTAATTTATGTTTTCTTAGATTTCTAAGTTATTTAGATGACTTATTGATAAGAGGATGGATCCTAACTCAAATCAAAAGCTAAGGTTCCAACAAAAATTTCCCAAAACATTTATGCCATGCGATCTTGTCCTTCTTTATAATTCATGTCTTCATCTTTTTCTGGGTAAGCTAAAACCTCGATGGTCTGACACCTTTGAAGTCAAGGAGGTTTGGCCATATGGGACCGTTCTTATTTCCCACCCTGAAAAGGGCAAATTTAAAGTCAATGGTCATCGTTTAAAGCTTTACATTGCGGTCAATCCAGTGGACGATAATCTCGAATCCTTACACCTCCCCAATTTATAATCTCACCACGCCAGATTAGTCAAGCTACGTGACGGTAAACAAAGCGCTTGTGGGAGGCACCCCATATTTATCTAATATTTTTATATGATTTTTCTGTATGTTTTTGCAGGGTTTCTTCCGTCCCTGCCAGCTTTAGTTCAAGGAAGTCTTTTTGCTACCTCCTTTTGTTTGTACATACTGCACTTTCATTTTCCCTTTTTCATACTTACATTACAACATTGGGACAATGTTAAGTTTCAAGTATGGGGGTGTTTTACCGTTTTTCATTAAAAACAACTACAAAAACAAAAAATTTACAAAAAAACATATAAAAAAACTTAGAAAAACCCACAAAAAAACAAATCATATTTGTATTTTTTGCTTTTTTTGCTTTTTTTACTTTTTTTTTTCTTTTCTTTTCTCGTTCTTCTTCTTTTCACTTTTTTTGTTAAGTATTAATGTGTATATTTATAACAAAATCCAAAAAACATGAAAAACAAAAAAAACAAAAAAATTTACTTAGATAAATCCAAAAATATAATAAAACTCCTACTTTAATTTTATTCTTAAAAGCATTTAGTTTCGAGAATCTCTATTTGTGGCTTTTCATAATTGCTAGTTTTACTATTTGTTTGTTTATCTAAGATTGATAGATTTAAACATTCGGGGTTAAGTTTTAAAGAGTATCTTGTGTTTTTAATTTAAATAAAGGCTTTATTTTCAAGCACTACTTCTACTAGCTAAAATAGAGGCATGTGTATTATGTTGGCAAAACAACTTTAGACTGCAATTATCCCTAATTTATGTCTATAGAAATCTGGGAATATTCAAATTACTAAGGTTGCTCTCAAACCTTTTTTTTTATTCTAGAATTTCTCTTGAAAACCCCTTGTATACACCAATTTAGCATGACAAATAAAAAATAAAAGAAGAAAAGATATTATGTCAATGGGAATAAGAATTCATTCTATAAACATAGGCACCCAATAAAAACTATAAATGATCTTATGTTAATGGGAATAAGATTTCGTTCCGTAAACATAAGCATTGGGTTAATAAAAATAAAAGATTTAGTTTTCCCTCGTAAACCACGAGGGCACCAAAGAAAACTAAAAAAAGGGGTGGAAGGATAAAAACCATCACCCCTAAGTCAAAAACTCTTTTTTTTGCCAAAACTTTTTACCCCCTTTCCCTTAGCCAATTTATTATTTCTAGTTTTAATTCAAAAAATCATTTAAGAGCATAATTAGTAACTTGTATTTTTTCTTCATGTTTCTTTAAACAAAGGTTCTTATAATTTCGCTCTAATCTCATTTACTAATGATTGCATTTTTTCTTGCTATTTGGTTAATTAATAAGTCTTTTGGCTAAGACATTTCTTTCTACTTAAATCATTTGTATAATTTAGGACTTAACTCTTATTACTCTGAATTTTTATTTTTCAGTCTCTTATGATTAAATAAAACGATAGCAACAAAATTAGAACTTATGTTAATCCTATATGGATCTCTCTTACTTTTGCTCTGGAATAGCAAAAGCTTAAATATGAGGGTATTTGATGAGTACTAAAATATACATATTTGTAGTATAGTTTTTAGTATAATTCTAAGTAATATTGTAAATATTTTATGTACATTAATGAATAATTTGCTTGTTTTATTATTTTCCTTACTAACATAGCTTTTTTCTGTTTTTCAGCATTTGGCAATTTTTTGTGAAGTCACGCTCAGGGTCATGCCCGTGACCTTGAGTCACGCCCGTGACCAAGGGCGTGTAATCTTAAAATGCCAAACTTCAGCTCGATCGACATCCCATCGCGTCGATCGGCATTTGGTCCCGTCGATTGGCTTGTTGTCCCATCGTTTTATAAAGTCACCCTCATGTACCTAAAGTCACGCACGTGTATCCCACGACCAACTCCATCCCGTTGATCAGCATCTGCTCCGGTCGATCAACACCTGCTCCCGTCGATTTTGCAAAGTTATGCCCGTGACGAAGGGCGTGACCCATCAACTCCTTCCAGAAGCCAGCGTACACGCCAGCCATCACGCCCTAGATGAACCAGATTTGTGCCACCCAAGGTCACGCCCGTGACACCTCAAGTCACAACCATATGCAGCCATATTTCACAGCAAATCCTTCCAGAAGACGGCTGAGCCTATCCATCCAGCACACGCAGAAGTCACGCCCATGACCGAGGGCGTGTAAAAATAAAATTTTGCCTATAAATAGAGGGGCTCGGCTGAAGGAAAAGGATCCAGATATTGAGAGTGTTTTAGTGTTTTTTTAGTTTTTTTGAGTGAATGTGAGTTTATTTATGCAATTAAGTTTAAGTTCGTTTATAATTTTCGCTTTCCTAGTTTAGTTGTAATACTTATTTTATAAATAAAATGTTGTTTTTCTCATTTGGATCATCTTTAGTCTTTTTATTACAAGTAGAGTATGTGTGTGTATGAGATTAATTTTATTGCTTTCATAAGTAAGATTTTATCGCTTTCATAACTTAGATTTAAAAGCTTTCATAAAATAGTTTATTATTTTCTTTAACGTTTTATTTATCACTTTTGTTTAATGCTTTCTTTCGATTCAGTCTTTTTATTAGAAGTAGAGTGCGTGCATTTATGAGATAGCGTTTTTCTTTTTTGTAACTTAGCTTTATTTCAAGTCTTATTACCACCCCCATCCTGGATGAGAGGCTAATTTTCTTTAGCACTTGATTAAGATGGTTGGGACGGATATTATTTCTGCACTTTTATAAGTATTTCATTTCTATACCACCCCCGTCCCGGAAGAGTGGCTAAGAACTTTTTAGCGCTTAATTAAGACGGTTGGGACGGATATTATTTCTGTTTTATATAAGTCTTTTAATATTTCTTTCACGCTTATATCCGCTTAAATAATTAAACATAAATTTTCTAATTATTAAGGTCGTCTCCATTCCAATGAGTGGCTTATTTCCTTTAGTGCACAGCGTAGAAGAGCATTAGGACAAATAAATAGTTTTCTAAAAATTAAAACATCTCTTTTCTAAAATAATAATTAACGAGCTTAAGGTTTACCCAAGAAAAATGTTGAGTGGAACTATATAATCGATGTATGGTTTTCATTTCCGTCCCCGTACAGTAGTTAGCCGAGAGGATCGTGCGTACGGACTGATCGCTCACGGGTAAAGAGAAGTGCGCTCTACCCTCGAGAGAGGATGAGGTAAGTCTCCCGAATTGGAAATAAAAACCCAATAGAGGGGTTCACAACATAAAGCGTATTAAGGAGATTCGAATAAAGAATGAGAGTTTGGTCAAATATTCTTAATCTCAAGTGGGCGTACCCTCGAGAGAGGAGCGTTCATACTTATGGAACCTCCACGGCCAAGTCGTTTTAACGTTTTGAAAAGTCATATCTTTTACTTTTAAAAAAGACTATTTTCATCTCAAGGTAATTCGACATCGGGTGTTATCTTCATCATCGTTTAGAACTCTAATTATACACATATTATCGCTTTTTAAAACTATAAAACCAAAACATAACTCCGATAAATCAATAGTTCATTCCTTAAAAGTAGAAGTAATCAACAAGATCCGCGGAAATATACGACCTCGGTATTTTCTAAACCAAAATATCATGTATTACACGCGATAAGGTATACTTGCCTTTATTCAATGATTAGTTTGGATTAAAATTAAAACAAAAGCTTTTCAAATCCAAAACTTGCAAAACTCTCCTTTGCTATTTTAAAAAATCAATAGAATTTGGCATCGTAGCCGGGGCTTAATCGTCAATACTTCGAAAGAAGAAAAAGACTGTTACTTCTATCTTTCGATAGGATAACGGTTAGTTTCTCAAAGTAGAAGTACTTTCGAAACTCCTCGAAAACACTCGCCTAATTTTAATCTCATCATATAAAGGTTGCGCAAACCAAAAGAAGTTTACCAAATCTAATCATCAAGTTTTGGGCGCCGTTGTCGGGGACTCATTGTCGTTATTTTGAAAAAAAGGAACTACTATTAAATTTATTATATATATTTACAAATAAAAATAAACAAAAATAGAAAAAGCTAAAACCAAAAAAAAATTTATTATTAGTATATGACCCGAGGAAACTCCTCGGACGATTCGAATATCCCCTTTGACCCTGAAATCGAGTGCACCATTTGTGAGAGCCTCCGATTTCGTAATCAAAACTTACTCAAGTTTCACGAATAATCTATCGGAGATACTAACACTGAAGCTATGACCGATCCAATTCCAGATGCGGCCCCACCACGGACCATGGCATATTATGTCAGGCCAAATTTGGAGGATACCGGATCGAGTATTACACACCCAACAATAGCTAATAATAATTTTGAAATTTAATCTAGCATCATTCAAATGGTACAACAGTCAGTCCAATTTGACGGTTTGCCGGATGAGGATCCGAATTTACATCTTTCTAGTTTTTGGAAATTTGTGATACTTGTAAGATTAATGGTGTTACTGATGACGCTATTCGTCTACGCTTATTTCCATTTTCACTGCGGACAAAGGCCAAAGCGTGGTTAAGTTCTCTCCCCAGAGGATCCATAACTACGTGGGCCCAATTGATGGAGAAATTTCTAACAAAGTATTTTCCCTGTCTATAACCGCTAAACTACGCACAAATATCACCTCTTTCATTCAATTCGATTATGAGTCTCTCTACGAGACTTAGGAGCATTTTAAAGAGTTCTTGCGTAGGTGTCCTCATCACGCGCTGCCGTCCTGGCTGCAGGTCCAGACGTTCAATAATGGCTTAAATTTCTCAACACGACAGATGATCGATGCAGCCGCCGGGAGAACGTTAAACAACAAAATCTTGGAGGCCGCTCAAGCTCTGTTCGAGGAAATGGCCATGAACGCCTATCAATGGACCTAATAAACCAACTAGGATATATGAAGTGGATGCCACATCTCACTCAGCCTCTCAAGTCGAAAGGTTAAGTAAGCAAGTGGCAGAGATGACTGCTTCCTCCTCCACTCCCACTTGGGCCCCAAATAATAATAATATTTTTGTCGAAGAAATTGTAGATTACCTAGGCAACCCGGTTCGACCATCCTTCAACCCTAATAATAATTCGTATAGTAATAATTATAATCCGGGTTGGAGGAACCACCCAAACTTCTCTTGGAGCAATCCTAACAAGGCTCAGATGCCCCCAAATTCGAATCCGCACGGATTTCCGAACGGATTCCAGCCTCCACCTCCAAAACCTTCTCCGCTCAAAAATATTTTTTGCTAAATACATTGCTTCCACCGAGTCAAATATCCAGAATTTTACCTGATCGAATAAAAACTTGGAAAATTAGGTTGGACAGTTGGCGAAGATGGTCTCCGAGCGGCCATATGGAACTCTACTAGGGAACACGGAGCCAAACCCCAGAGAAACTGCCAACACCATAAAACTTCGCAGTGGCAAGGAGGTAACCTCCCCAAAATGGGTTGAGCCCGAGGTACATATTTCAACACCGACCCCTACACCCTCTTCTTCGTTAGATAATTCAACGAGTATTCCGACTGTGCCGAACGTTTTTAGCCCGTCTCTTCCTTATCCCTCAAAAGTAAGCAACGAGTGAAGGACGAGTGATGCGCAAATCTTAGCACACCGCTATAGGAGGTAGTAAGAATGTGGCATAAAACGGCAGTGTACCGATCGTTCAAGTAATATAAAATGGGAATGAATCCCGAAGTATCGATCTCAAAGGAACACAGTAAGGTGGAGTTTATTATCGAGGAAGTACTTGAGATTGAAGTCCTTTCGAGCGGATGGATGCGGAAATGGGGGATTTGGCTTTTGGAAAATAAAAGAAAACAACTACAGCTACTCCTATGCAATGCCGCTATGCAGTGCTTCGCTTGGCGGGATGGAGACTAGGCAGGCCTTGAGCGCACTGCGTCGCAAGGGCGGATGGACGAGTAGGCAAACGGAATCGAACTATGCAGGCCTTGAGCGCGCTGCTTCGTTAAGCGGGATGGATTACACGGCCCGCTATGCCACGCTTCGCTAGGCGGATGGAAGAGTAGGCATACGGATGAGGGTCGCAAGCACCTCATCGACAAGCATGCCACTAGCAATTGCTAGTGCGGCACACGAACGTGACGGCCGGATGGAGGATGGAATGGGGCGCACCTCAAGCAACTCAAACAGTAAAATATTTCACATAGACATGAAATGTATAGAAATTCAAATAAAGTTAAGTGCTACTTCATCATAATGTTAGCTCTAGCTACGTATACATCAATAAGAGAAGAACAAGGCAAGAAATTGACCGAATCTGAAGTCTCATTGTAGATTCACGGTTGGAATCGTCGGGTTGTCAATCCGCGTCCAAGCTCGGTCCGCAACTACGTCCGGGGTAGAGAGAGAGCTGTCACTACTCTCCAATGAGCCCGTCTTCTTCGTGTCACGATCCGGTAGAGGTTGCAAACTTCCTCTTGCTTGATGGCGATGGCGGCTAAACCTTCCTTGAAGCTCTAGGATGAAGGAGGAGGCCGAGAGGAAGCTCCGGCTCAAGAATGGCGTGAAGAACAAGCCCGGAGCACCTCCCGATGGTGGGCGGCGATGGAGGGGCGAAATCGGGCGCTCTGGAGCAGGAAACGGCGAACTGGCGGAAGAAAATGCGGAGGATCCAACCTAATTCGCGAGCGAGAATATTTATAGGCGCTGGAATAAACAGTGCGCATGGTCATTGGCGCACGACCAGTGGTCGTGCGCGCTGGAATCCTGTGATCGTGTGCTTGCCTGAGTGGAGCCTGCAATGTAAGAAATTTATAAAATACCATGTTCGCACGACCAGTGGCGCACGACCGGTGGTCGTGCGCACTATCGTAGGTGGTCATGCGCACTGGTCGAAACAGAACTCATAAAATTGATGTTAAGTGCGCACGAACAGTGGAGCACGACCGGTGGTCGTGCGCAATATCGTTGGTGGTCGTGCGCACTGTCCGAGACAGAACTCAAAAAATAGGGTTAAGTGCACACGATCAGCGGCGCACGACCAGTGGTCGTGCGCAATAGAAACATTGATCGTGCGCAGTGTTCCTGTACAGAATTGTACCGGGAACACCCGCACGACTCCTGTTCTAGCACAACCACGAATCCAGCCACTGAAAGTGGCACTTAACAATCCATGAAAACTACTAAAAATGAAGAACATGAAATAACACCAAAAATGGGCCTAGAGGTGCACTTAGCATGGAGTATCAAATATGAGTGAAAACATGTCTAAAGTGAAGTGCATAGACTAGAAAATCGGCCCAGATGAGTCCATATATGTGTATATAATTGGGACTCATCACACCCCCAGACTTACCTGTTTGCACGTCCCGAGCAAACAAATTCTAAGCGAACGGGGAAAGAAAAGTAGATGGCTTAAAATTACAATACAGAGTACCATGCGAAGTCGCATGCTCACGTGCATAAGAAAAATAGTAGAGAAGATTTCTGATTATATAAACAGTTTATATATTTGTAAAAGAGTAAAAACATATTACAACTACTCAAAATGGTGAACAACGGTGAATCATTTGGTCATGCATACGGAGAAAGTAAACTAAGCGCTGAGACGAGCATTGCTCAAGATCGGGATGCGGGACAAACTCCACTAAAATCCATCAGTGTCGGTGACCATAAGCTTGCCCGGTCACATTCTCCCCACGACACTAGATTGGTTCAAGGCGTGAGTCAGTAGGACTTTCAGGTTTTAATTGAGGCTTGGGTTACGGTGAGGTAAACAATGATAAACAAATTGGCTTATAACACATAACCCAAATGAGCTTTAAAAGTAACTACCCGCGCCCCAAAATCGAATGCAAATGCACCACACCCCCAGACTTGGACTTTTGCAAAATAGGTGTGTGCACCGCCTACTCCCAATACATAATTTTTCTACATGATTTTTCAATAAAACTCATTTTTCTTTTTTTCTCTTTTCCTTTTTCATTTTTTTTTCTTTCTATCTTCTTTTTTTTGTCTTTTTCCTTTCAGCAAAATTTTCAAATGAGCATATCCACAGATTCACATAATAAACACCACAATCAACACCCCCCACAATGTAAATAAAACTACAACTAAAGCTCAGATTTGGGTGTGCGACTAGGTTAGGCTTTTAGGCTTTGGTGAGATATATGTGGAGCTGAATCAAGAAAAGGGTAGGCACAAAGGGGAAAGCAAGGGTAGACGAAAGGCGTGAAATAAAGGTTCAACCGGGCCAAAATAATGGCCTACGTCATTCTCACGCACTAGAACTATCCTATGCCAATGCTTCAAGAATTGCTTGGGGCAAGCTCTAGCCACCGAGAAAGATTCTCCTTTCTCCCGACTCAAGCAATACAAGTCTAGCGATCGTTTACACACATCCATATGCTACCGTTTGATTCACACCGGATTCACCATTTGAGTAGAGTAAACAACATTTACACTAACAGAAAAAATATAAAACCATAAGTATAAAGAGAAGTCTAGTCTACACAAATTTCGATGCAACCGAGCACTCGACTAGGAGCACTACTAGAGTCAACATTTTACTCTGCTACATAGTCCTAAGCCATCACCTAGACTTTCCCACATAAGCAAAAGAATTAAATTCACTACAGAGTACGCATACAGACGAGTACGTGCTCAAGTGGGTGCTGTGGTGTGCAATGAAAATGAACAACAATTTCCAATAAGCTAAAATAAAAGTACTTCTAGCATGCTATGCAAGAGTGCACGTGAGTGGGTACAAAAACTGCTCTCCCTCAGACTTAAACTAAACAATCCACAAAATATATGACATGAAAATCAGAAAAGGCTAGGGAAAGAGAGTACCATGTGCTCAGAAATGAGCACACCAGAAGATTGGCGTGTAAGCTAAAATGAGCCGCAGCATCCGCCATCCAGAAAAGATACCTGCAGGGGTCAGCTCCGCAGAAACAAAAGAAAATAGAAAACTAAAAAAAAATACTACTTACTAAACATGATTAGATGAAATAAAAATACAGAAAAGAAAGATAACTACTGGGGTTATTGTCATCCCAGCACGACTTATTCAAAAACTAAAGGTTCTAGCTAATGGGCGTATGGAAGGAGAAGTGGACAGGTAACTGGACTAATATCCGTGTCGGTGGCGGGTACCGAAACGGTGATAGAACAGTCACTCCCCTACCTAAATAAAAATACCTGCTCTTCACAGGTAGGGGAAGCAGAAAGTAAGAAGTGGAGGAGTAGTCCTCCTCACTATTCTCACCAAAAACATCCTTGCCTAGCAAGGTGTCATCAACAGGGAGGTGGCGGGAGGAAAAGGCAATGAGTGGAGCTTCCTCTACGGAGGGGGAATCAACCTCCTCATATAAGAGGATGCTCTCATCATTGACTTGGGCAATATGCACCAAATTCTCCTGGGGTACCTGTGAAGACTCAACCTGCACAGGCTCGGATGAAGAGGGGGGATCGAGAAATAAACAAGACGAAGAACATAAATAATCAAAAATCGGGGGAGTGGTCCCGGTCTCACTCCCATCAGGTTGGGGAAGTAAAATAATGTTTGCATTGTCATCAATGCTACAAGATTCGGCGGGATCAACAGTGGCCAAGCTAGAGATTTGGAATTCCTCCACCGATGCTGAGGAAAACTCCTCTTCACCTGGAAGGTTTTCCTCCTCCATAGGAACAGGCATGACACTACAGTCACCAGCCTCCTCTTGCGACACATCATCAACAATGTCGTCAGAGACGAGTATACTATGCACAACAGGGGGAGGAGTAGTGCTCGGATAAAAGTCGAGCACCGATTCCTCACAAAGAATTGAATCCACTAGAGGTGGTGGATGCACATGGAGAATAGGCTCAGCAATGTCGGTGCATAGATCAGCCGCACATCCGGTGACCGTGTCCATGCCATACCCTTCAATATGTGAAGGTGACAAAGACACATAACCGGATGTTGAAGGTGTGCCGCCAGAGTTAGGAGTTGGGACGATTTGGATATCCGACTCATCATCCTCGTCCAATTGGCGAAGATACTTGGCACAGTCCTTCAAGACATGATCACTGCTCCGACAAAACCGGCACTACCTTGCGGGCTTCTTTGGCACAGCGGGGGCTGAAGCTGAAAAGAAGTATGATGGTAAAGGCTCAGCAGAGTAGCCATAAGACTTACGCGCACCATATGGAGTACCAGACGAAGTCGGTGCTCCATATGCTGGGCTATAAGAATTATGCCTACTATTCTCCGTAGGGCATTCATCACTAGAGTGGGAGGTATCTCTACACCAACGGCAACGGATATTGAGATGTGCCCACATAGTGTGGAGATAAAACGATTCAAAATAAAAATGCTATTGTGCAAAATACTACACCTAACAGAAATTACTAAAGCAACCTAATAAAAAAAACAAGAAAAGGGGATAAAAAGAACAGAAATAAAATAAAAGATGCAATTTACAAATGGAAGGGCTTCTCTCTCAGATTCTCCCTCTCAAAAAAACTCACACGACTGTGTTCCCCGGCAACGGCGCCAAAAACTTGATGCGCAAATCTTAGCACACCGCTATAGGCGGTAGTAAGAATGCGGCACGAAACGGCAGTGTACCGATCGTTCAAGTAATATAAAATGGGAATGAATCCCCAAGTATCGATCTCAAAGGAACACAGTAAGGTGGAGTTTATTATCGAGGAAGGACTTGAGATTGAAGTCCTTTCGAGCGGATGGATGCGAAAATGGGGGATTTGGCTTTTGGAAAATAAAAGAAAACAACTACAACTACTCCTATGCAATGTCGCTATGCAGTGCTTCGCTTGGTGGGATGGAGACTAGGCAGGCCTTGAGCGCGCTGCGTCGCAAGGGCGGATGGACGAGTAGGCAAACAGAATCGAACTATGCAGGCCTTGAGCGCGCTGCTTCGTTAAGCGGGATGGATTACAGGGGCCGCTATGCCACGCTTCTCTAGGCGGATGGAAGAGTAGGCATACGGATGAGGGTCGCAAGCATCTCGTCGACAAGCACGCCACTAGCAATCGCTAGTGCGGCACACGAACGTGACGGCGGGATGGAGGATGGAATGGGGCGCACCTCAAGCAACTCAAACAGTAAAATATTTCACATAGACATGAAATGTATAGAAATGCAAATAAAGTTAAGTGCTACTTCATCATAATGTTAGCTCTAGCTACATATACATCAATAAGAGAAGAACAAGGCAAGAAATCGACCGAATCCGAAGTCTCGTTGTAGATTCACGGTTGGAATCGCCGAGTTGTCAATCCGCGTCCAAGCTCGGTCCGCAACTACGTCCGGGGTAGAGAGAGTTGTCACTACTCTCCAATGAGCCCGTCTTCTTCGTGTCACGATCTGGTAGATGTTGCAAACTTCCTCTTGCTTGATGGCGATGGCGGCTAAACCTTCCTTGAAGCTCTAGGATGAAGGAGGAGGCCGAGAGGAAGCTCCGGCTCAAGAATGGCGTGAAGAACAAGCCCGGAGCACCTCCTGATGGTGGGCGACGATGGAGGGGCGAAATCGGGCGCTCTGGAGCAGGAAACGGCGGACTGGCGGAAGAAAATGCTGAGGATCCAACCTAATTCGCGAGCAGGAATATTTATAGGCGCTGGAATAAACAGTGCGCATGGTCATTGGCGCACGACCAGTGGTCGTGTGCGCTGGAATCCTGTGATCGTGCGCCTGCCTGGGTGGAGCCTGCAATGTAAGAAATTTATAAAATACCATGTTCGCACGACCAGTGGCGAACGACCGGTGGTCGTGCGCACTATCGTAGGTGGTCGTGCGCACTGGTCGAAACAGAACTCATAAAATTGATGTTAAGTGCGCACGAACAGTGGCGCACGACCGGTGGTCGTGCGCAATATCATTGGTGGTCGTGCGCACTGTCCGAGACAGAACTCAAAAAATAGGGTTAAGTGCACACGATCAGCGACGCACGACCAGTGGTCGTGCGCAATAGAAACAGTGATCGTGCGCAGTGTTCCTGTACAGAATTGTATCGGGAACACCCGCACGACTCCTGTTCCAGCACAACCACGAATCCAGCCACTGAAAGTGGCACTTAACAATCCATGAAAACTACTAAAAATGAAGAACATGAAATAACACCAAAAACGGGCCTAGAGGTGCACTTAGCATGGAGTATCAAATATGAGTGAAAACATGTTTAAAGTGAAGTGCATAGACTAGAAAATCGGCCCAGATGAGTCCATATATGTGTATATAATTAGGACTCATCAACGAGCATTATAAAAAATTCTTACAAATTTTAAAACAAATCCACATAAACGTTCCTTTCTGCGAGGCACTCTCCCAAATGCTGAAATACGCAAAATATCTTAAAGAGTTGCTTTCTAATAAAAAATGACTCGAAGATGTTTCGCGTGTTTCCCTTAACGCGAAATGCTCGGATGTTGTCCTTAACAAATTACTGCCAAAACTGAACGGCCCGGGACAATTCTCCATCTCGTGCCTCTTCGGCAATATGTTAATAAAGTACGCTCTAGCGGACTTGGGCGCTAGCATCAATTTGATGCCTTTTTCCCTTTTCAAAAAACTCGATTTAGGCGTCCCAAGCCCGACAAGATGAGCATCCAACTCGCGGATCGCTTAGTAAAGTACCCGATTGATGTAGATCTAATTAAAATGATGCAGATCTAAATCTTTTCCCAATGATTTCGAATGATACAAAATTCGGATTTTCTCAACAAGAAATATGATCAACATCTTCATATTTAAATAACATCGCTATCAAAAAACATGACCTTTAAATAGATGAAAATTTGCAAGAGAAGAGCCCGTTTTAAAATGTAAGATTCAGATATAGTAAAATGATACCCCAACAAGAAGAGAACAGAAAGAGTCAAATCCCGTTTTAAAATCTATAAAAATAAAATGAACATTCACAGGTTCAAATTGCAAGCGATTAATTCAAAAATTTCGTAGGCAACACCAAACTTTCACTCCACCAAAATTACTAGCAAGAAGAAGAGTTAGAAGAATCACACACCAAGAAAGGGAGATAGAAACAAGTTACCCAATGAGTCTCACAAAGGGGTTGCGGAGCATCACACTACCATGGATTCTACCGAAGTCACACCGGAGAAGATGATCTCTCCTCCAAGAGAGGAGGGACAAAAATTTCCTCTAGGAGAGAGGGAGGGAGCGGCACATCCGAAGGAGGGCTGATTTGAAGTTCTCAAAAATATTCTCATTAGGTTTTCATTTTTAAAAAGTGATATAAATAGACTTACAATAATCTCTCACAACCATTCATCCTAGGGATAAAATCTCGGTCATTCAACATCTTTGGCCAAATATAAAGTGCATGAATTAAAATAAAAGACTCAAACCAACTTGAACCAAGAAGACTTATGGCTTGTCCAAATTGGTTCAACCCAAATAAAAAATTGTCTTAACATAACAAACAACACAAAATTTTTAAACTAGATAATTATCCAAAAAGAACCATTGAATAAAGTGGAACTAATTATTCTTCCAGGTTCGAGGGCGAAGATTGTAGCGACTTGAACCTTCACAAGAATCCGGTTCACCAAGCGGTACTGGGTTGGCTCCATCAATCCTCCCCCGCTCAAAAGCACTCATCACCGGTGAGTGGTCCAAGCGGTATTGTTCTAGTAGAGCATCATCAAGTCTTTCCAACTCAGCTTCAGTAATCCATGAATCATTTGAGATAGGTCGATCTCTCCAATGAACAAGGTAGCGATGAATGACACCATCAACATCGGTAGTGATTTTATCATCCAAAATCCTGTCAGGCACAAATGAGGTTTTGGGAAATCCTGTCAGGCACAAAGGAGGTGATTTTATCATCGATGGCTAGAACTTACCTTTAGCGATTCTCGAAGCATTTGCATAGGTTTGTCATAGTTTTTAGAAGTGATTTAGGCCATATTTTGATAATTTGTGCCTGTTTGCCCACCTTTAAAAAAATTTTCATTGTTTAAACACTTTGGGCCTTTCCTTATTTCCTTTGCTACCTCCACCTTTCATTTTCACCAAAGCCAAAACATCCACCCCATGATCACACTAAATATTTGAGATTTATTAAAATTTTGAAATGGATTCTATTGTGAAAATGAGGAAATTGCAACTTCTTATTTGGAGCTATAATGAAAAAATGTGAAAAATTATTTTGTTGGCCAATTGTGAAAAATAAAGAAAATTATTCATGGCCTTATGATTGAAAAATATAAGAGTTTTTGTATGTTTTGCTTCATGACAACACTTATGCGAGGTTTAAATTTTGTTAATTTTGGGAAACTCTCACCTTGGTTTAGTGTGATCCTTAGCTGTCATGTTTGATCTCTTTGATTTCCAATTCCATATCATATACCCAAGCCAAGTTTCACTCCTAATGAAAGCCATTTTGATCTTTAAGCTATGACATTATACTTGTGTAGTAGAGAGAGTGCGACCGGGCAAGCTTGTGGCCATTGTCATTGATGGATTTCTTTGGAGGCTATCCCGAAACTCGATTTTGGGTAATATTGATCTTAGAAAACACGCTACCCGCTCCCTGAATAGCATTCGAGAATTTACCGAACTTTCAACTTAAAAGTAAAAGCAATATGTTAAATCGCATTTTTGAAAATTATAAGCTAATCATTATGCTGAATAGGTCTTTCAACTAGGATCTCTACACGTAGGTGTAAGACTTCACATTTTTATTCCTTTAGTTCACATTTCTTTTTCTAGTATTTAAATTTCTCTACTCCTATGAAAAGTTGTTTGCTCGGGACTAGCAAACGAGTTAGTATGGGGGTATTTGATGAGTAGTTTATTCACTCATCTTTTGGTTTAATTTAATTATAATTCTTATATAAATCTATTTAAATTATATGTATTTTCCTACATAAATTGCTTCCTTACATTTCTATGAGCTAACTTAAATTTATTTTATGATTTCAGGTTTTTCTGGACACATTGGACCAAAACTTCAAGTACACGCCTAAGGTCACGGGCGTGACCAAAGGGCGTGACAACCCAGAGGTGTTTCAGACCTGTTTCCGCCACCGCGGGGGCATTCCGTGGAGTTTCGCCAAGAACACGCCCCAGGTCACGGGCATGACCAAAGGGCGTGACCCAGTGAAGCGGCCGCGACCCGACACCAGCATCCAGATCACGCCTGCCACATCACTTAAAGTTACACGCCCCAGGTCACGGGCGTGACCATGGGGCGTGTCATCCAGTACACGGGCATGACTCATCCCGTGCTCCTTCCCACCAAAGCTTCCCGCCAGCAGCAAATTTTAGAAATTACACGCCCCAGGTCACGGGCGTGACTTAGGGGTGTGACACGCACTTAACGCCTGCATTAAAGCCAGTTGGCGTCCTTTCCACATCCAGCAGATGGCACCCCTTACACGCCCCAGGGTCACAGGCGTGACCCAAGGGCGTGTAACCCAAAATTTTCAGCTATAAAAAGGCAGCTCCTTCAGATGATCAAGGACGAATTCTTGGGGGGTTCTAGCTTTAGTTTTTGCACTATTTTCTTATTCTCAAGCTTGTACTCTTCTTTCTTCTTAACTTGTACTTTCATTTCAAGGCTTGTAATTTTCAATTCCTTAGTTGTAACCTTTTTGCAATTCAATAAAATAGTTCTTTTTCTCTTATTCTAGTATCTTTTTCATTATGCACTCCTCTATTTTCTTTAATTCCTCAATCTCTATGAGTAGCTAAATTTCTATTAGTACTCGGCCGAGATGATCCAAGGAAAATATAATTCATGAGTTAATTTTTAGCTTCTCTTTCTCTTCATTAGAATGATTTAGATTTATCCTTGAACTTTAATGGATTTGAGATTATATTATCGATATATAATTCTCAATCTTGTTTTCGTAGTCTAATAACCGAGAGGTTCTGATTTCAAATTGATTATTTCAAGGATAAAGAGAGTTGAATGCACTCCTCGAGAGAGGATGACATAATTCTCCCTGATTGGAGTCAAATCCAATAGAGGGGTTCACTATGATAAGGAGAGTTTTAGGGGTTTTGATTTTAGAGCGAAAGTTCGATTGATCAACCTAAACTTAGTTGAGCGTATCCTCGAGAGAGGTACGTTTATAATTCGGGAACCTCCACGATCAAGTACTTTATTTAAGAGAATTAGAAGTTTTATTTCTTATATCTATTTTCCAAGATGATTCAAGGTTGAGTACTAGTCTTTTAATTCATAGTTATTAAAAACAAGTTATCTCTCTTTTTTGCAAAACCGACCCCAAAGTATTGTTGATAGAATAATAGAGATTTTCTTGAAGTAAGAGTATTCAACCGCCCTGAGTCTAATATGACCTTGGTTTTTACAACCTATACTACATTCGATACGGTACACTTGCCGTCATCATTTGGAGATATAGTTTCAGCTTCAAGTTTTTGTTTTGATGCAGGACGTTGGGGACCCGACCGCACCCCGTGGAATCACACCAGCTAGCGGACCACGGCCAAGCATGCCTTCCAAAAGGAATGTAGTCCCGGCACGCCAACCCATCTCCGCGCTTGTTCTCAGCACGGCGGGTTGTTGAGGCTGGGGCTCGATCCCCAGACCTCCTTGATAAGAAATAATTATAGAAAATATGTAATCCCCTCTATAGCAAAAGTGATCAAAACCAAAGTTGTAGCCCTTAGAGTCTACTTTATTTTAAAATTTGTTTCAGCCCAAAAGGAATTATGTATCTCCCTGTAGGTCCATTTTGGTGGGACTGGTCCCTAGTGTAGGACAACCACCATTTTTTGAATAACTTTTGATTGGGTTATGGGATTGACTTGAAAATTGAAACCTAGGCTATTTGTACCTACACCCATAACATATCCAAAGATGGGAATTTTAGGAGAACATTTTTCTAAGGTTTTTGTAATAATTTAATAATTCATATATTATTTAAATTTAGGGTCTAATTACCTCCAATACCCTCCAAATTTTGGTGGGTGCCTCTTAGGGTTATTATATGACCCTGGTAAACATTTTAGCCCAGTTGGGACTTATTTGGTTAGGAAAATTGCTAACCCAAGTTTGGTCAAATTAGGTCAAAACAAGGTATGGTGTTCATTTTGGGGTATGGTGGTCAAAACTCATCAACATGATGTGAAACCTTGGCCACTAGTTTAGGATCACCTAAAACACCTCCATGAGTGATTTGGGGTGATGTGGGTTGGATATGCCCTATATCCCTAGCTTTACCCTTAGGGTTGCACTTGGAGCTTTGTGAAGGACATGGGGTCAAATGTTATTAAATGGTCATGAAATTTGGTGTACAAGTTCAAAGGGTGTAATAATAACCTAGGAAATTTTAGGAGGATTTTAAGAACCCTTATTCCCCCTAAATTAGCTTATAACCCCTTTATGGCATTTCATTATTAAAGAGATTTACATGTTCAAATTCTCTTGGATGGTGATGAAATCTTGGTAGTGCCTTTATAATCATGTGATGGACCTCTGGTTATTTTTGTGTAATTAATTAAATTATTTATCCAATACTTTATTCACAAGGCACTTATTTTGTCTTGGTCTTAAGAAAAATAATTGAGGGTCCAATACTCTCTGGAAAAATTTACAACTTGGTGATATTTCAGGGCACTAGGAAACTCTGTAAATTTTTATATAATTTTTGGAGGTTATTATCAGTAGGCTACTTCACAACATGTTCATATTAGGATTTATTTGGAAGATTTATTTAGGTGAGAAAATGATTTCCATAAATTGTGAAACTCAGTCAATAAGCCTTTATGATTATATTAGATATCTGGTATTTCTTTCATAATTTTTGGAATTATTTAACAGTAGGCTCCTTCACAATTGTCCCTAGAAAGGGTTTCCTTGGAATATTTATTTATATGATTAATTTGCCTTTATAAATTCTAAAATTGGGACAGTAGACTTTTCTGACTAAGATGAAGGTCTAGTAATTTTCCCATAATTTTTGGATAAGTATTTTTGATGGTACCTTCATTAACCTCCAAATTGGGGTAGATGTTAAATATTATAATTAGAGGACAATTCCTGATTGTAAAATTGTGATATTCTGCACTTACTGTTATTTTGACATGATAGATTTATCTTAATTTTTTGAGAGCCATATCATATGAATACCTTACACTTCATGTTCATTTTCATACTTGGCAAATATTGGAGAAATAAAAAAAATGTTAAATAATTAAGGAAAAATATGATCCTTTGGACTTATTCTTAGGATATCATTATAAACTCTCAATAATAATCTTGAGTTAGTTGGATGAATATTTGGGGTACCTCCTCGTATGCAAATCATAAAACACTGTTGGTCTGCGTATAGTGAAACTGTAAAACCTGAGTACTTTATGGATCATTAGGTGGGAATGGAAGGAAGTGGTTGTACCTAGATTGGTTTAGAAGATGTGAGGTCACCAAAAGGAGTTTATGAGATGAGAGTGTGCTCGGAGAGTTAAGGGTAAGGTAGTGTCCGGGACCGATGAAAGATCGTCTTTCCCCTTAGAAGGTCATAAAATAAGTGGGGTTAATTCAAGTGAAATGGTAAGGGGCTATGCCTATGGGTAGTTACCAACCAAATTAAATGCCTTGGAAAGGGAGCTTTGGGTTATCATCCCATTATAGTTTCTAGTACCGTAGCGAGCCCCTTACAGGGTAATCCTCGGGAAGTCCAAGATTAACCATAAATTGTAGGGCTAAGTTGTTATACAAGATTAACTAAGTAATATACTCACTCACACGATGTTGTCACGGGTATGTTAGTCGGTTTGGTCTTACGAGCGGTAGGCTCGGTGGTTGTAGCAGTAAACTAATTAGTCTGGTGAGCTTGTGACTCAGCAATGTTTATTGTGATGGGCGGGTTAGTCCGGGGAGCTTATGGCTTGGATATAGATGGTAAACATATTTACATGTGCATAAAGGTGGTGGGTCTTCGGTATTGGATGGTCGTTCACACCGACGTTAATATGTTGACTCGGCAAGTGTGGAATTTGCACTTAGCCATAAAAGTCTGGTGGTCCAGCCAGTAAGAGTACGCAGATGCTCCGTGGTTTAGCGTTGAAGCGTACGATAGGTCTAGGTTAGGTAGTGTGAATACCAACCTAGAGGTGGGCGAGGCCCAACCCGCTACTTCCGTTTGCCACAACGGGGGTATCCTGGGAGTCTTGCTAGCTCCAAAAAGGGGGAACTAAAGGTTTGTGCGCATAGAGTTGAAGTGTGTGAGTTGCACTTGTGTGAACATAGCATAAACTGCATAACTCTGCATGCCATGTCATAAGCATTGCATTTCAACCCCTACCCCTATCGTATAAATTGGTTATGGGACTTTTTATACGATAGGCCTTGCTAAATGACCCCTTGGTCTATAGGTTTGTATGGGCATTTCTATAAACCAATGGTTACTTTTTAATTATGTACCTGCTTTACTTACTGTTCTTTACTTGCTCTTTACCATGCTTTATATTACTGCTTCAATTATTTATATACACATGTGTACTTGTAGATATTTCCTATAGACTAGATCCGTCATCATCTGCTTTGTTTTATACCCCTTGATGTCCTCTGCTTCATCCACCCGCTCAGTGCCTAGGAGCCATTGGGGGAGGGGTGGGGAACATAAGGCTTAGTCCTTTTGACTAATGGTCGGTGGACCATATCATTTTAGGAGATCAAGGAGATGCAGCAGCACCAGAGGCTGGTGCAGACGGAGGCGGGTCAGTCTAGTACAGGAGAACCAGTTCCTGCATCAGTGAGTGATTAGTAGTTAGCTTCCGCGAGTGATATTTGTAGTGAGGACAGGATGTACAGGGCATGAGCCCTTTATTATTGTAACTTTGTTATTTCAGTTATGCCATGTGGATATTTATTATATATAGCATGTGATTGTGGACTTGAACTTCTTTTTGTTCGTTTATACTTTTCTTCTTCTGTGATCGATACGGACGGCAGGATCGGCGTTTTGTAGTGGAGACCTTCCCGAGTGAAGGTGTCACCGCAAAGCGGCGGTTCTGGGCATAAGACCCGGGTTTTCAAAAGAAAAAAAATGGGGTCTTACAAACTGGTATCAGAGGGAGGTTTCGATCCGAAGAAAAGAAGTCCACAAACCCTGGGACACCCCGCGCGAGTTTAGTTTGAGGACAAACTAAGCAGCGGAAGCAATGGTGTGCCCATATGGGGAAATCACATGAAAAAGTCCACTTTTAACTGTAACTTTTGGCAAGTTTTCTTTTGTAGCCTGTGACGAACCCTGCCCCCAGTAGGAAATTCCCTTGGCCATAAAGATCTCTTTAGATAGTCCTTTAGGCAATGAGTTAGACTAAACCCCACTAGGATACATGACCCACATAACAATTCATGCCATGCCCTAGCCTAAAATAGACCGTAGGTATAAAGTTGATTAAGGTACGAGGATACCCCAAAGAGGCTAGAGAAAGAGAGATTGACATATAAGCATAATGGTAGGGGATTCGTAGACTCAACCCTCGTATCCGTGACATGTTTACATTGAGACAACCACCATGACAAACACTGAGGGTCAGATAAGAATTCAAGTTTAGAAGAGACACGTTTGGGATTGGGACACATGTTGACCATGATAAGGTTGTCGTAAAGGGTACCTTGAAGAGTCTAAAGCATGGAGTGTGCCAACAAGTCTCAAGATAGAACCCCAAGTCTGAGGTTGTGTGCCCTAAGGATTGATTGCATACTTGGGACGAATATAACATGGCGATATCAAAGATACTTAGCCCAAAATAGATAGTGGCGTATCTTTTGTTTATTGGGGCTTATCTTTTGTTTATTGGGGCTTACCTTTTGTTTATTGGACAAATTAGTTACTGACTTGGGTTTCCTTTTGATAATTTAGAAGGTGTTGCATCGTGAACATGGTGATTTTGAAGTCGATCTCATTCGATGTCACTCAGGCAAGGATGAGATAGTTTAAAAGTAGGTCTGGGATGATGATCTGAAGTATTACCAGGATAATGAAAGGACATCGTAGATAGAGCAACGACTTGACCTTACAAATGTAAAGTTGCTAGGTTTAGTCAATTAGGGATGCAGATGCCCTTCTAGAAGTTGGTAACTGAGATTAGTTCGTGCAAGCTTTAGTTGTATTTGAAAGTTCTGGTAGTTTGGGGCTTTCGGAAGTGATTAACTCATGAATTGTTAAAAATCACGCCCTGTAATGGTAGAAAATTTTTACTACAATAATAGCCCTTATACCTTGGGTGCAATGATGATGAATAACCCGAGATCTTAGACGATGACTTATTGGAATTAGAATATAGTATTTGAGTTTACTATGATAAGAACGATCTAAGTTTATCTTACTTTGGACCATCCAAAAGTGATCAAGACTAGCATATGTGGAAGTGATAAGAATTTGGTGAAATAAACGTGATGATATTTTTTTGATGAAATTGACTTGTGAAAAATCTTAGAGTTTCAAAAGATTTTACCCATATACCTTATGAATCAAACTCCATATAGAAAATGATTTGGAGACATCTTACAAACATCGATATTAGTAAAGATTTGTTAACATATACTCATAAGGTTCACAAGTGCACCACCCTAAAATTTGAGGATGATTAGGACGCCTGATGATCTGATCAGACCCACCAATGGTAAGAATTGGATAAGCTGTAGAGTGGCGATGATTGATCACTCGGATGTACTTGAAGGAATAAGAAGCTGATGGTGTAGAGAAGTTTTTATAGAATCGCTGCCTAACCACACAAATGAGAAATGTAGTCACCGAAAAGATGGTGTATTGCAGAATGTATATTTCCCCAGAATGAGGAAAGACGTCATAAGTTTTGTGACGCCTGGTGAAGGACAAGTGCAAAAGTCCTTGGAAAACTACCACAGTCACTACCCATGTTCGAGTGGAATTTTGAGGACATAACTATGGATTTCACACACAAGTTACCACTCTGAACACAGTTTTATTTGGAACATCAAAGATAGATTGACCAAGGTAGCTAGGGTCACCTCGGGCCGAAAGGACGCTCTCGTTGGTGTTTAATGGGATTTGTTGAGCAGTTTGTCCATTATCAAGGTGTGACCAGGACGATCGTGTCGGATCGGGATGAACGGTTTATGTCTAAAGAGTGAAGATCAATCCAGGCTTATATGGGCTCTTGGTTGATGTTCAACACAGCTTTCCACACTCAGAGGGACAGAGGCGCATAATTCCACCATCTTGGACCCAGGATGAGTATTTAAAGAGACTCGGCTCTGAATTTGTGAAGGACATAGATGCACGGGTGCGACTGATTCGAGTTAGGATGCTGGAAGCCCAGAATAGGCAGGACAAGCATTATGATGTGCGGCATCATGCAATAGAGTTCTAGGTTGGAGACCAGGTGTTCTTGAAGATAGGTCTGATGCAGGGAGTCTCGCGAGTACGCGGGCAGAAGAAGCTCATTCTAAGATAAATGGGGCTCTATAGGATCCTGGAGAGGATCGGCACGTTGGCTTATAGACTAGAGCTACTGCCGGAATTAGCGGGATTGCACGACGTCTTCCTTGTCTCCTCCTTTAGGAGAGCTCTACTACGGCCGGAGCAGCGGATTTTTACTATAGACGACACTGGGGTGCGGGTATTGCGGCGCAAGAAGGTTTCGTAGGAAAGAGTCATGTGGTAAAATCATGGACAGGAGAAGCTTATTAGGGAGCCTCTAGAACTAATATAGTAGAGATAGTCGGTGCTCTTCGAGTCAGGAATAACTTCAATTCTTAGGGGATGTTACATTCAGTCACCCTCGGTGAAAACCCCGCAAGCCTAGCCTGAATTTCGAGGACGAAATTATTTCTTTGTTTATTGGGATTTGTAACATCCCCCAAACAACTAGACCCTTAGAGTTGTTTTGTCATGACTAGTTCATGACAACCCTAGGAAGCTTGAAGAGATCACTTGGCCTTAGGCTTGAAGGAGACGAGCACCTCGGTCTGCAAATAGCAATTTCCAGTTACCAAGCTTAGGGTTGGACATTAGGGCATCACCTTCACCCTTTGATCCCACCATAGCATACCTAACCCTTAGGGTAGGCCAATGGGTCACTACCCACCCATTGGGGCCAACCCAAATGGTCAATTTGACCAAAGTCAACCCTAGCCCCAAATAAGTCTAACCACCCTATTTAGAGTCAATTAGGTTTCAAATGGACCAATTGACTTTCCCCAAGTTCCATTGATCACTAAGAGAGGCCAATGGGTCAACATTGACCCATTGGGCCTAATTAATTTCACCAATTTGACCAAAGTTAGCACTTGGTTAATATTGCCCAACTTGGGTTAATTAAGCCCAAAGCTCAATCCCTTTGGGCTAAGCCCAATTTCAATGTCCCAAATGATTAGTCACCATTAAAATTACATGAAATGTCATCCAATTTCTGAAGGGGGTGACTAGGAGAGAGAAATTGGGAGTTTCCCCCAATTTGAAGAGAGAGAAAGTGGCCATTCAAGGTGAATTCATGGCATTCAAGGCAAATTGACCCCCCATTCATCTCCCCACACCCTCCATTCATCTCCCCATTTAATTCTACGATGTTTTTCAGCCTTTCTCATGTCATCCGGTGGAGGATTCAAGAGTTTTTAAGTGAAACCGAAATGGCCATTAATGGCACTCCACCATTAAGCCTCCCCCTCCTCAAATTGACCCTTCCATCACCTTCAGAAGGGGGATATCAGTTGAAATTGAGTCTTAGAATATTGCATTTGGTGGAGAATCAAGAGATCGGCAAGGAGCACAATATGAAGGGGGCAGCCATGGCAAATCCAGGAAACAACCACCCTCGAGCCCGATTGGAGGTCTGGTTCTTCTCCTCTACCCTAGTGGATAGATCTACATCTATTGCTTGCAAGCTTTAAGGACAATTAGACCTAGATCGTGTGAGCCGAAAACTCCATTTTTGGAGCTTTTTCCTCTTATCTAAGCCCCCATTTCCGGCCACCACCGGCCGGCCAAGACCTCCCATCGTCGGCCACCACCTCAAGGAAGGTAGTGGTGGCATTGGCCGGCCGGGGAGGGGCGTGGGTGGCCAGGAAAACACCTCCAACTATCACCCAGGCGCAGCTTGTCTGGACCGTCGGTTCTGTGGAGAAGATGATGGGATGTCGTTAAAATGGTTGTACAGGAGATTTGATAATAATGTATTATTATTCCCAATTTCTGTGTTAATATTAACAGCAAATAGAAATAATTATAGAAAATACTTAGGCCCCTCTACAGTAAAAGTAGTCAACACTAAAGTTGTAGCCCTTAGAGTCTAATTTATTTTAAAATTTGTTTCAGCCCAAAAGGAGTTATGTATCTCCCTGTAGGTCCATTTTGGTGGGACTGGTCCCTAGTGTAGGACAGCCACCATTTCTTGAATAATTTTTGATTGGGTTATGGGATTGACTTGAAAATTGAAACCTATGCTATTTATACCTACACCCATAACATATACAAAGATGGGAATTTTAGGAGAAAATTTTTCTAAGGTTTTTGTAATAATTTAATAATTCATATATTATTTAAATTTAGGGTCTAATGACCTCCAATCCCCTCCAAATTTTGGTTCGTGCCTCTTAGGGTTATTATATGACCCTGGTAAAAATTTTAGCCCAGTTGGGACTGATTTGGTTAGGAAAATTGCTAACCAAAATTTGGTCAAACTAGTCAAAACAAGGTATGGTGTTCATTTTGGGGTATGGTGGTCAAAACTCATCAACATGATGTGAAACCTTGGCCACTAGTTTAGGATCACCTAAAACACCTCCATGGGTGATTTGGGGTGATGTGGGTTGGATATGCACTTGGAGCTTTGTGAAGGACATGGGGTCAAATGTTATTGAATGGTCATGAAATTCGGTGTACAAGTTCAAAGGGTGTAATAATACCCTAGGAAATTTTAGGAGGATTTTAAGAACCCTTATTCCCCCTAAATTAGGTTATAAGCCTTTTAGGTCATTTCATTATTAAAGAGATTTACATATTCAAATGGTCTTGGATGGTGATGAAACTTTGGTAGTGCCTTTATAATCATGTGATGGACCTCTGTAATTTTTGTGTAATTAATTAAATTATTTATCCAGTACTTTATTCACAAGGCACTTATTTTGTCTTGGTCTTAAGAAAAATAATTGAGGGTCCAATACTCTCTAGAAAAATTTACAACTTGGTGATAGGACATTTCAGGGCACTAGGAAACTCTATAAATTTTTATATAATTTTTGGAGATTGTTATCAGTAGGCTACTTCACAACATGTCCATATTAGTATTTATTTGGAATATTTATTTAGGTGAGAAAATGATTTCCATAAATTGTGAAACTCAGTCAGTAAGCCTTTATGATCATATTAGAGATCTGGTATTTCTTTAATAATTTTTGGAATTATTTAACAGTAGAAAGAGTTTCTTTCGAATATTCATTTATGTGATTAATTTGCCTTTATAAATTCTGAAATTGGGCCAGTAGACTTTTCTGACTAAGATGAAGGTCTAGTAATTTTCCCATAATTTTTGAATAAGTATTTTTGATGGTTCCTTCATTAACCTCCAAATTGGGGTAGATGTTAAATATTATAATTAGAGGACAATTCCTAATTGTAAAATTGTGATATTCTGCACCTACTGTTATTTTGACATGATAGATTTATCTTAATTTTATGGGAGCCATATCATATGATTACCTTACACTTCATGTTCATTTTCATACTTAGCAAATATTGGAGAAATTAAAATAAATGTTAAATAATTAAGGAAAAATATGATCCTTTGGACTTAGTCTTAGGATATCATTATAAACTCTCAATAATGATCTTGAGTCAGTTGGATGAATATTTGGGGTACCACCTCGTATGCAACTCATATAACACCGTTGGTCTGCGTATAGTGAAACTGTAAAACCTGAGTACTTTATGGATCATTATGTGGGAATGGAAGGAAGAGGTTGTACCTAGACTGGTTGAGAAGATGTAAGGTCACCAAAAGGAGTTTATGAGATGAGAGTGTGCTTGGAGAGTTAAGGGTAAGGTGATGTCCGGGACCGACGAAAGATCGTCTTTCCCCTTAGAAGGTCATAAAATACGTGGGGTTAATTCAAGTGAAATGGTAAGGGGATATGCCTATGGGTAGTTACCAACCATATTAAATACCTTGGAAAGGGAGCTTTGGGTTATCATCCCATTATAATTTCTAGTACCGTAGCGAGCCCCTTACAGGGTACTCCTCGGGAAGTCCAAGATTAACCATAAATTGTAGGACTAAGTTGTTATACAAGATTAACTATGTAATATACTCACTCACATCCCATTGTCACGGGTATGTTAGTCGGTTTGGTCTTACGAGCGGTTGGCTTGGTGGTTGTAGCAGTAGACTAATTAGTCTGGTGAGCTTGTGATTCAGCAATGTTTATTATGATGGGCGGGTTAGTCCGGGGAGCTTATGGCTCGGATATAGATGGTAAACATGTTTGCATGTGCATAAAGGTGGTGGGTCTTCGGTATTGGACGATCGTTCACACCAACGTCAATACGTTGACTCGGCAAGTGTGGAATTTGCACTTAGCCATAAAGTCTAGTGGTCCAGCCAGTAAGAGTACGCAGATGCTCCGCAGTTTTGCGTTGAGGCGTACGATAGGTCTAGGTTAGGTAGTGTGAATACTAACCTAGAGGTGGGCGAGACCCAACCCACCGCTTAAGTTTGCCACTACGGGGGTATCCTGGGAGTCTTGCTAGCTCCAAAAAGGGGGAACTAAAGGTCTGTGCGCATAAAATTGAAGTGTGTGGGTTGCACTTGTGTGAACATAGCATAAACTGCATAATTCTGCATGTCATGGCATAAGCATTGCATTTCAACCCCTACCCCTATCGTATAAATTGGTTATGGGACTTTTTATACGATAGGCCTTGCTAAACGACCCCTTTGTCTATAGGTTTGTATGGGCATTTCTATAAACCAATGGTTACTTTTCAATTATGTACCTTCTTTTCTTACTGTTCTTTACTTGCTCTTTACCATTCTTTATATTACTGCTTCAATTATTTATATACACATGTGTAGTTGTAGATATTTCCTGTAGACTAGATCCGTCGTCAACTGCTTTACTTTATACCCCTTGATGTCCTCCGCTTCATCCACCCGCTCGGTGCCTAGGAGCCATTGGGGGAGGGGTGGGGAACATAAGGCTTAGTCTTTTTGACTAACGGTCGGTGGACCATATCATTTTAGGATATTGAGGAGACGCAGCAGCTCCAGAGGCCGGTGCAGACGGAGGCGGGTCAGTCTAGTACAGGAGCACCAGTTCTAGGATCAGTGAGTGATTAGTAGTTAGCTTCCACGAGTGATCTTTGTAGTGAGGACAGGATGTACAGGGCATGAGCCCTTTATTATTGTAACTTTGTTATTTCAGTTATGCCATGTGGACATTTATTATATATAGCATGTGATTGTGGACCTGAACTTCTTTTTGTTCGTTTATACTTTTCTTTTTCTGTAATCGATATGGCCGGCAGGATCGGCGTTTTATAATGGCGACCTTCCCGAGTGAAGGTGTCACCGCAAAGCGGCAGTTCTGGGCATAAGACTCGGGTTTTCAAAAGAAAAAAAAATGGGGTCTTACACCCAGTGGGTTCGAACTCAGAGACCGGTTGTTGGTTTCAACATTTTTGGTGCGGTGAGCGTGGTCCATAGCCAGTGCAAGAAAATCTCAGGCTAAGCTTGATGGCGGGAGATGGAAGAGATGGTTCTGACCCAGGTCACTCCCAGCCGCAAGAAGCAATGGAGTGGATGGAGATGTTTGAGAACTTCAAGCGTGAGGTCATGCAGACATGCAGGTGGCTCTCACCGGGAGAGGCGAGTGCGAGACACCTGTTGTTCCGGTGGTTCCTCCCCAGCAGATTGGCGAGAATGCTCCGGGCCAGCGGCTTGGGAAGGAGGTAGCGGTGGAAGCAAGCGCGCGAGATCTCCCCAGGCGGCAGCTATTCAGCTTCCCAGCAGGTGCGGAGGTGTGCGAGCTGGCTCCGCGCGAGAGGGCCACTCGCCGATCAGGGGAAGGGAGCCCTTTCTGTGAGTTGATCCTCTCGGCCCCAGTTCCGGAGGGGTTCAGAGGGTCGGAGATGTCTTACTACACCGGCAAAGACGACCCAGTCCTGCACCTGCAATGGTTTGAGGACATGGTCTCGATCCTTCCGATGACAGATGCCTTCCAGTATCGGCTCTTTGCCACCACTTTGAAGGGGAAGGCGAGGGACTAGTGTTGGAACATGGTCTTCCGCATCTCCTAGGTTTGAGAATAACAAATCCTATGTGTATTTGATCTTGTGTGTTCAAGTGTGCAGGTTTACATAATCCATATGACTCAAGGAGTACTCATGATGACTTCCCCCAAAATTGAGGCCAAAATTCGAAAAGGCTCACTAGCGCCGGCGGTAGCGATAGCGCCCGGAGCTAGCGATGATTAGCACGATTCCGGCTGTGTTTTTAGAAAGAGCTAACGCCAGGCGGTAGCGGATAGCGCTGGCGGTAGCATGGCGCATAAGAGGCATAGAGCAAAATGTTGCCGCTGATTGAAGATCCTACCGCGCAAAATGTTTCTTAATCAGGCATAGTGCCGGCGGTAGCGGTAGCGCCGACGGTAGCGCTTGGGCTATAAAAGGACCCCCTCTCCTCTTGTTTTCGGACACCTATTGCATACACCTCAGAGAGAGAGTACTAGAATTCCAGAGGCTTGTCTTAGCCGAAATTTGAGGTCCCAGCAAAGCTCTGCCAATTTCTGAAGGAGAATTCCATCACGCCGAATCCAGACAAAGTCCGCTTCAACAAACGATGATTCTACAGCGGATATTCATCTCCGACTTCGGAAGTTCATCTTAAGGGAGGTTTTGTTATTTTATTTCTCTTTCTTCATTGTAAACGGTAGTAAAATCGCCTCGTGTTGGCGACTAGGTCTGGGGTAGACTTAGGGCTGAAATTCGCCTCGTGTTGGCGACTAGATCTAGGCTAGTTCTAGGGGGTGCTCGAGGCCACATCCGGGGAAGGATTGGCTAGAGCAGCTTAAGGCCGAATCCGGGGAGGATAATGCTAGGGCCACCGGTTCGTGGGGAAGCGAGTCGGGATAGAAAACAAAAAGAGCCTTTTATTATTCGCCCCCGATCTCTAGCGTCATTGAGATCAAGTTTTGTAAAACTTATTTAACATTAATAAAGCTTGTCTCTCTTTATTGTTTTACTTGATTTCACATTGTATTAATCTTGCAATAATTCAAAGTTTTTAAATATAATCTAAAGTTTTTGAAAACCCTTATTCACCCCCACTCTAAGGGCGCTGACCGATCCAACAAGTGGTATAAGAGCAGGCTTATTCCAATTGGCTTAACAACCGGGAATAATGGCGTCTCATGATCTCACTTCAATTAGTGGGGCAAATTTCTGTGAAGATGAAATATCACATAAACCACCCTTGTTTGAAGGAACAAATTATAAAGGATGGAAAATCTTAATTGAAAAATTTATTAAAACTTTAGACATCGAAGTATGGAACTTAGCAATTATAAGACTTGCGGATGAATCAAATAAAAAAGAACGTCAGCTAAATGCCAAAGACAAACACTATCTATTTTGTGCACTATCTAATGAAATTTTCAAATTCATATATTGCTTTTCTAGTGCATACAAATTATGGCACTTTCTTGAAGAAATGTATGATCTTCCTCTCGCAGGTGTGGAACAAACACAGGAGGAAAAGAACGTACAAGAATCCATTATCATCCAAGAAGATCTCTCTCGAAGCAAAGACATGGAGAATATTGAAATAGAGAAAGAGAACAATACATCAAAAGAAGATGAAAACTCATCTGTGATCGAGGAAGGACTAAAAGATGACAAAGGAACTTCATGCTCATATTTTGCCTCCTCCAAAAGCGCTGTAAGAAAGACTAAATCTTCGTCTTGTGTAATAACCTCTATCTCTAGTTTCAACATATTAAAAATAGCTAAACGAAAGATCAAAAAATTGAAAATTGCTAATAAAAACTTACGTTTAGAAAATAAGAGGCTAAAGGCTAATGAATCAAATTGTGATGTGTCTTCATCATCTTGTTTTTTACTTGAAAATACAAAATCTTGTTTTGATTGTAATAATATTAAAGAAAAAGTCAAAGAACTTGAAAAAGAAATAATTTGTGTGAAAGAACATAATGAAAAATTATGTTTAGAAAATTCATCGTCGAAGAATGATTGTGCTAAATGTAAAGACTACGAGATTGAAATTAAAGAGATGGACGAAACATTTGATGAATATAGGGATGAATATGAAAAACATATTGAATCAATTGCTACCACTCTTAAAAATAGCAAAATCACTTACAATAAAGCCAGACACAATTTACAAACTAAGAATGATGAATTAAATGCTAAAATCAACTTGCTCAAGGAAATCATAAAGAAAGACACTCATTCACAATACCATGATATATCTAAAAGCAAGTTAAATATAAATTCTCAAAATATTAATAAATCAAACAATGGAAATAAAAGACATCAACAAATTAAAAATGAAATTCCAAAGTACAATTATTATTATCATCAAACTTCTCCCAACATAAAACTTCACAAATTTTCTATGAAAAATGCTTTCTATAATCACTACAATTATAATCCTAAAGGTAAATATTATCACAATAAAAATTTGACTCATAATAATAATATTAAACCACAGTTTGAATGGAGGCCCAAAACCAAAGATGAAACACAAACACCACAAAAAGGGGCCCATTCATTTCCATCTCCCCAAAAGCAAATATGCTGAATTTGGGTACCCAAAGGAACCATCACACCCGGTCCTCTTTGGATACCTAAATCTCTCTTTCATTAGGTACCACCAAATGCATGAAGTGGAATATTTTCAAAAGGGAAATATACATTTTTTCTACTTCATGATGTGCTTTAATTTTCTTTGTTTTCTTATTTCTTTGAAATTTTCATGTTATGGTCATCTTGTATAAGAAATATGATCAAAAATTTTAATGAGCCTATAGCTTTAATCAAAACTCAAAATCTTATTAAGATGACCTACTTATTATTCATATACTTATTATACAATTAAATTCAAAATCTTCTATGTGGTGCTAAAATATTTAATCATAAGATTTCAAAAAAAGGTATACCACATAAAAAATTTTCCTAAATATCACCACTTCATAACATCAAATTATAAATGAAACATTCTAGTCAAACATCCAAAAGATAACAAAATAAACATATTTCAAAGAACAACAAAGACATAGGTTTAAATTCCTGAATTATTACATAAAAATTATTCCTCTCATAACTACTCCTCCTCATCTATGTCCTCCACACTAGGACTCGGGGAGCGTCTCCTGCGAACCCTCCGGATCGAGTGGCGGGGCGGATCTGAAACTGGACTCTCCCACTCCCTCCGCTCTGGTGTAGATGGGTTTAACTTTAAAGCTTTCATCATAAACTTCATCATTTTTTTGATCCCTGAGACATCCTTCCTTATCACAGAAACATCCTCCTCCACCCGTGTCATCCGCTCACCCATCTCCTCTCGAAAGGACCCATAAGGAGAACTCGAGCCCCTCGAGAAGATGCTCCTCACCGGAGTGGTGGTTGAGTTGATGATGATGGCTCATCCGAGACTAAGGATGTTCGCAAATGCGAGGTACTATAAATAGGAGGATAGCAATCTATCAAGTAGAAACCCAGCTCAATAGAAGGATACAACATCTGAATCACCCGCTGCATGATGCCGCCCAGGGGCAAGTTGTTGTATCTCTGTCGGGTGGGTTGCCTCAACTTGTAGGAGTAGCGAATCAGGGAAAGTAGTAAGTCCGCCACGTCGAACTTCTCCTCCTCCAAAATAAAATAAGTGACATAACTGAGCTGGGCTGTGACCTTTGCTGTGTCACCCAACTTCAGCATAATTGTGTGGAGTAATACATCCTGAACAACTAGGGCATCCACCGTGAGTGTCGACACAGACGAGATCAGACTTATGCATTCCTTATTATGTAGCACCATGTTCACCTGAGTCCAATCTCTGTCCACCCTGAACCTCTCCACAATCTCCAACCGATGTGAATGCTGGGATAATCCAAACATGCGCCTCAGTTGCTCATGAGTAATGGTCACCTCCTGCCCTTGCACCTGTGACCGCACTCCTCCATCCAGCCTGGTCTGTGATGGGTCTTCCAAATGCGTATAGAACTCTCGCACTAACTCGGAAGAAAATCCGTCAGAAATAAATAAATTTAGCACCCCGGAGGCAGCGAATAACTGCATAATGTGATAGTGTCGTGGCAAGTCAAACTCCACGGCGTATGGAACGCCCACTACTGTTGCCTCTACTGCTAACTCTGTACTCTTCTTTCCTTTAGGGGCCATCTGCCACATTACCAAAAAAATTATTATTAAACCAAAATGAAATATATTTTTTTTATCTAAAAACAAAAATAATTATATATCTCCTAAAATAAAATATTTTCATTTTTTTTCAAATTGATAGATCTAGGAAATCAACATCAAGATCAAGTTAGATCTAAAAATATCCAAGTAATATTTTTCAACATTTCCAAAATTTAAACTAAGTAAAAATTTACTAAATCCAAGAAATTCACATAAAAAAAAAAAAATCAAAATCCTCATAAAAACCCTAATATTGATGAAAATCAACCGTTATAGATCTAATCTCTAAATCCATCTAATAACCTCAAATATCTTCATCTCTAATCACAATCAAGCTTTAAAACAAAAATTATAAGAAAAGATGAGATATTACCTCAGATCTGGGCGATTGGAACGAGTGTTCTTCGAAGTTTTTTGGGAGAAAATGGAGGAAATGGCGGATCTGAAAGAATAGATCAGATTTAACAAAGTCTCGATAGCGCCAGTGCTAGCGCTAGCGCCGGCGGTATCGGGCCCTTCTGATTTTTAAATAAAACAAAATTTCATTAATTACCTAAATTTATTCTCAATATGTACTAGTTGGTGAGGCAGGATTTCATATATTTTGACTTGTATTGGGTGTCCTAGATTCTTCATATTAAAACGAATTCAAAAATGCAATTTTATTTGTTTTTAACCATCAAAAACATCTCCTAAAAATCTGCAAATTCACCATGAAACTATTAATGGGACACCTAATCAGGTTCAAGCTTCAAAATTTTCAAAACCCTAAAAAATTACTTACTGTTTCCCGCGCTAGCGCTACCGCCGGCGCTAGCATCAATGTTCAAATTTCTGTAATTTTAAAATTTTGAAAAATCTCTAAAAATATTTTGATCTATATGTACTATTTAGTTTTGCACGTCTGATTCTGTTTTATTTTTGAAAAATCAAAATACAAAAATATAAAATCCAAATTACAAAAAATATGTTTTGCCTTTTATTTTTGTTTTGTGGTTAAAGTTTATTTTTCAAAAATCAAATACAAAACTACAAAAACCAAATTACAAAAAAAAAATTTGTGCTGTTTTCTTTGTTTAAAGTTTATCTTTATGCAAAAATAAAATATAAAAATTACAAAAGCAAAAATTACCAAAAATGCCTTTATTTGCTAAAATTAAATACAAAAATATAAAACCTTAAAA
Organism: Dactylorhiza incarnata; assembly: GCA_033032865.1. NCBI lineage: Eukaryota > Viridiplantae > Streptophyta > Magnoliopsida > Asparagales > Orchidaceae > Dactylorhiza > Dactylorhiza incarnata. Next base: position 4,318,494 of record JAWHQI010000033.1, on the reverse strand, counting down.
CTATCAAAAAAAACTGTATGATTTTTGTGAAAAATCAAGCATGATTTAATCTATTATCTAGAAATTCTACAATGTTGCAATTTATCTTTTCAAACTACATGGACATTGTCTTTCTTCATGCTTTGATATATCTATTAATATGTGCATCAATGATATTTTAAAGGTTGTGTAGTACTAAGCTTAGCATGCCTCTAAGTATGAGTAAATGTTTTATGTTTGATAATGATATTTATTCACTCACCCTTTTTGGCATTGTCTGCATATGTGTTTAATCTAAGAATACTTGTGTATGTTTTGTATTAGTACAATGGATTAAAATTGCACAAGTATCTTACCTACACTCCTTCTTTTGCACTCTTAAAAATTAAGAAAAGTGGTTATATTTTTTTCTCATAAAATCTATTGATTTGCAAAACAAGTGTATTCGGAGAACTTTGTACAAAACAAAATTATAAAATAAATGACAAAGATAACTCCACCAAGCACTACTTGAACCTCCTGATAAGTCTTAATGAGCATTGTGAGGTTGAGCACCTTGGAAAGAATAATAAAGTGTCTTGTGCAAATCCAATCTTTCTTTCAAAAATAAGAAAAACCACTTTCTCTTAAGTACACCGGATCACTAGTCTCAACATTCAAAATAAAATGTGTGATCCCCCAAGCACTACTTTGCACCCTGATAAGTCTATATGAGCATTGTGTGTGCAAAGCACCTTGGTAGTTGTACATTTTTTTTGTGCATTAAAGTGTGTGGAAGTAATCTTATTTGTGTTTTATTGTGCTTCTTACTTTACATACTACTTGTATTTTTGATTAAAACATTTGTTTACTCTCCTCAAAATTACACTTATGTGCACATCATTATCTTCCATAACACTTCTTCTCATGAGTATTGGATCCAAATTCTAATTCTATATTACTTTTTATTTATAAAATGCACTAGATAACCTAGCATGTGTTCTACAATGTTTTGTATGTTTTTGAAAATAAGAATTAAAGTAACATTGTGGTCATCTCTCTTTGATAAACATTATTTCATGCTTGGTTATTATAAAATTTAAAACTGCAAAATGATTTCCAAAAACATCATTTTTTTTGTGATCTTTAACTCATATTTTTTTTTGGAGTATCATTACTATTTAATGTTTTTGTATTGCTATAAGTCTTCCGCATCTTAACCATATAAGTGTTTTACCTTGCGCTTTCCATGCTTACTTAATATCTTGTACTCTTTGTATCATCACTTATTATTCAAAATTCCTATCCTTCATTAAGTGATAAATTTCCTTGGAACATTTTTTATTGGTTACTTCAAACATAAAAATCTTTTATGCTAAAAACTCTGAAAATTTTGTAATGCTTATAACTCTGATCTATTTCAATGAAAAACAATTCTAAACCTCCTTATCATTTACTTAAAAAGCTCGATCATGCCTTCTCTTCTATTTCCAAATTCTTTGGTACTTTGTTTCCCTACCCACTTTTGCTAATAACAAAGGGGGAGAACTAACATGATAAACCCAACATGACAAATTCGGATGATAGCTTACATATTAGGGGAGCACTCACTAAGGGGGAGCATGTATTTAGGGGGAGCAATTCTAAATGCTAAAATCAATAATTATCCTAAGTCATCACTCTCACACACACACAAGTAGAGTTTCATCATGCTTATTTATTAATGCTTTGATTTATCTTTAATGGATTTGTTATTATCAAAAGGGGGAGTTTGTTGGAACATGGTCTTCCGCATCTCCTAGGTTTGAGAATAACAAATCCTATGTGTATTTGATCTTGTGTGTTCAAGTGTGCATGTTTACATAGTCCATATGACTCAAGGAGTACTCATGATGACTGCCCCCAAAATTGAGGCCAAAATTCGAAAAGGCTCACTAGCGCCGGCGGTAGCGATAGCGCCCGGCGCTAGCGATGATTAGCACGATTCTGGCTGTGTTTTTAGAAAGAGCTAACGCCAGGCGGTAGCGGATAGCGCTGGCGGTAGCATGGCGCATAAGAGGCATAGAGCAAAATGTTGTCGTGGATTAAAGATCCTGCCGCGCAAAATGTTTCTTAATCAGGGATAGCGCCGGCGGTAGCGCCTGGGCTATAAAAGGACCCCCTCTCCTCTTGTTTTCGGACACCTATTGCATACACCTCAGAGAGAGAGTACTAGAATTCCGGAGGCTTGTCTTAGCCGAAATTTGAGGTCCCAGCGAAGCTCTGCCAATTTCTGAAGGAGAATTCCATCACGCCGAATCCAGACGAAGTCCGCTTCAACAAACGCTGATTCTACAGTGGATCTTCATCTCCGACTTCAGAAGTTCATCTTAAGGGAGGTTTTGTTATTTTATTTCTCTTTCTTCATTGTAAACGGTAGTGAAATCGCCTCGTGTTGGCGATTAGGTCTGGGGTAGACTTAGGGCTGAAATTCGCCTCTTGTTGGCGACTAGATCTAGGCTAGTTCTAGGGGGTGCTCGAGGCCACATCCGGGGAAGGATTGGCTAGAGCGGCTTGAGGCCGAATCTGGGGAGGATAAGGCTAGGGCCACCGGTTGGTGGGGAAGCGAGTCGGGATAGAAAACAAAAAGAGCCTTTTTATTATTCGCCCCCGATCTCTAGCGTCAATGAGATCAAGTTTTGTAAAACTTATTTAACATTAATAAAGCTTGTCTCTCTTTATTGTTTTACTTGATTTCACATTGTATTAATCTTGCAATAATTCAAAGTTTTTAAATATAATCTAAAGTTTTCGAAAACCCTTATTCACCTCCCCCCCCCCCCCCCCCCCCTCTAAGGGCGCCGACCGATCTAACAACTAGTTCCACCAGCTCCCCGTAGGTTCTATCTACGCCTTTAAGGACTTGCGCCGGAGCTTCAGGTTATGTTTCTCAACGTCAAAAAAGAGGAAGAAGGATGCAGAAGCGCTTTTCAAGATCAAGGAAGGGCCTAGGGAGTCGTTGTCCCATTACATGGATAGGTTCCAAGAAGAGACTTTGCAAGTCCAGGAGGTGCCAGGGTTTACCCTCCAGCTAGCCTTCATAGTAGGACTGCGGGAGGGGTTCTTCAAAATGGGTCTGAAGTGGAAGCCCCCACTATCATTCGAGGAACTGATGGAGCGGGCGGCTGAAGAGATTGAGGGAGAGGCCTCCAACCTGGAGTTTGCGAAGTGATTGGTGAAGCTGAGCGAGCCGGAAGAGAGGCAGCAGGAGAGAAGAAGAAGGGACGAACCCAGAAGTCAGGGGTTTCGGGGCAGCAGCAAGATTGGGGGTATCAGGAGCCCAATAATCAGCTGGCTTGGAGGCCCCAGGAGGGACCGGCGAGAGGCCAGGAAAGAGATCACCAGCGAAGGGGGGAGGGGAGGGTTAATCATCCGGGATGGAGGCATGGCCCCAGACCACCACACCCCCCTCGAGAGCAAGCCATGGAGGTAGACCGAAGAGGAAGAGGAAGAGGAGGAAGAGGAGGTAGGGTGGCGTTGCCCTATTGCGACTTCCATCAGGAGGAAGGTCACGCGACGGCCACCTGCCCGGAGTTTCTGGAAATGAGGGGAAGAGGTCAGGAGCATCAGCGACCTGTGAGGATTGAAGAAGTGTTACCTGGAGAAGAGGAAGATGGATGTGAAGACAGGACATATGTAGGAGCCAGGGGAGGAATCAGAGTGATCCATGGTGGGGTGGGAATAGAGGCGGCTCGCAAGAGAAACTTCCGGGCAATGTTCTGGAGGAGCGTCGCGTCTGTTGGGTTTTTCTTAACAATAAAGTAGACAGCATATCACATATACGTAGCGGAAAAATAACAAGAACAACCCAAAGAGTTAAGGATCTTGCGGATTTCATGAATCAAGAATAGAAAAGGCAACAAAACGATATACCTTTAAGGGATTGAGTCGATACTCAACCAAGATGCTCCACACGGGCTTCTGGTAGAACGAACCTTGCTTTGCAAGAACCGAAATGGATCGGCCCCTCTACAGAGATCCACATAAGAGGAGGAGAACCTCAATGCCTTCTCGAACAAGGAATGAGTCGGAGAAGAAAAGCTCTCAGCGTCCCCACGGACTGCTAGATCTGAGACAAGGGAGGCGGCAACTGTCGGAAAAGGAGAGAAGCCCTAGCAGAACACTTCCGGCGCTGCTCTCACAAAACACGAAAAAGGGTCAGTTGTAATATCTGTGTCTGAATGTGGAACCCTAAGATCGTGAACTGTTATATACCAAAGGCTGCGTTCGACGAACTCAAAGAGATCTGCGTTCGGCGAACTCCAGAGATCTGCGTTCGACGAACTCAAGAGATCTGCATTCGACGAACTCAAGGAGATCTGCGTTCGGCGAACCCAAGAGATCTGCGTTCGAAAAACTCAAGAGATCTGCGTTTGACGAACTCAAGAGATCTGTGTTCGATGAACTCACTATAATCGAATTTGACTATACACTATAACCGAATTCGACTATATCAATTCGGTTATATGATTTCGTCGAACTAACACATTTCGGCTAAACTCTTTAGTCGAAATTGTTATAGTTCAGTTAAATACTTTAACCAAGACTATATCGCCGAATTTGATCAGTCGAATTAACATAATTCGGTTAAACACTTTAGCCGAATTTGTCTAAACCATTTAGCCGAATTTGTCTAAACTATTTAGCCGAAATTGACATAATTCGGTTAAACACTTTAGCCGAATTTGTCTAGAATAAATCTATTCGTTTAAACACTTTAAACGATTTCCCATTGAGACATTCTCAACTTAATTCCGATCAGTCACAGGACTGGTCCTCCACTCATATCCAATATGAGTGAGGCCAACATAATCCTTTCTCCAACTTATCCAAACGCTTTTATGTGCGACCCTATAGGCTCATATTGCGTTGGCAGTAAGACAAACTGTTGATTGCTTTGAGATCACCTCAGAAACTCCAACAGTCTCCCACTTGATCACAAAGTATCAACAAAAGTCTCACAAATAATGAGCGGCATCTAGCAATACATCATTGCTACCCAAGCAATAAGAGTTCATAACTCAATAAGCCCGTCTTAACCAATGTATCAGTGTTGTCTTATCCCCTTGTCCCTTACATCCGGATAGAACTAGAGGCATGGACCGTGTCACCCTCATAATTGTTCAATCCTAGTTTCCTGATCTAGAATAGACCTTAAAAGAGTGGTAATCTCAATATCATATATTGGCTCAACCCAGCATGGTCATGCATTTCTCGGTCTCATTCCATCAAGGGGCCCATGGATGTAACTCCTGTCATAAAGGAGGACAAATCCCATTTCTGCTCACACACAAACATCCAAATGATTCGTAACATACCCAACAACCACCCTTATCATCAACCTTTCTCAAGAGAAGACTTTAGATGGCATCAAAGTATGCTCTTCCTCACCTGATGAATGCTGTGACTTCAGGTCAAAGGACCACAAACACCATTGTCACTTGAGACCTACTTGTGACACGTTCATATAACAATCCACAAAGTAGTCTCACGGTGGGTCTGTCCAATACAACTTGTTCCTAACAAGTACCCATGTGATGACTTGATATCACAATATCATGACCTGTGAGAACCGGTCATCAGTCCACGCACATGCTAGTCTTAAGGTCTCATCCTCGCCCTAATTTTTAGGATGATACCTCGACCAGGGACCATTTAAGAATGAAGCTTCATATAAATATAGGCCCTCACATTCATGTCACGTACTTGAATTCCTATGGAAGCAAACATTCTAAGGGCATTCATTATGTTAATTAGTCTATCATATAGAAATAGTTGACATAATAAAAGAACTTGCCATAATTGTAAAATGAAACATATAGTAAATATCACAATTCATCAAATGAATAAACAACCAACAAACATGCAATTCACCAGGCTCCCACTAAAGATGATCATTCAGGTATCTAATACTCATTGATCTAACATGACCATCATGCTTCTTTTGCGCAAGAGGCTTTGTCAGTGGATATGCTATGTTTTCTTCAATCGGTACTCTACAAATGCTCACATCTCCTCGATCAACAATCTCTCGAATAAGATGGAACCGCCGAAGTATGTGCTTGGAGCGCTGATGAGATCTAGGTTCCTTAGCTTGGGCAAATACACTGTTGTTGTCACAGTAGAGAACTATGGGATCAACAATGCTAGGAACTACATCTAGCTCGCCGATGAATTTCCTAATCCACACAGCCTCCTTTGCCGCATTTGCGGCAGCAATATACTCGGCTTCTGTCGTAGAATCGGCAACTATCTCCTGCTTGGAACTCTTCCAGCTTACAGCTCCTCCATTAAGGCAAAATACAAAACCTGATTGGGACTTTGAATCGTCCTTATTAGTTTGGAAGCTAGCATCTGTGTAACCACTTACAACGAGCTCTTCCTCTCCACCATACACCAAGAACATATCCTTAGTCCTTATCAAGTACTTTAGGATATTCTTGACAGTTATCCAGTGACCATCACCAGGAGCCACATAATCGATGTGTGGTTTTCATTTCCATCTCCGTACACTAGTTAGCCGAGAGGCTCGTGCGTACGGACTGATCGCTCACGGGTAAAGAGAAGTGCGCTCTGCCCTCGAGAGAGGATGAGGTAAGTCTCCCGAATTGGAAGTAAAAACCCAATAGCGGGGTTCTCAACATAAAGCGAGTATTAAGAAGATTCGATTATAGAACGAGAGTTCAGTCGAATATTCATAATCTCAGGTGGGCGTACCCTCGAGAGAGGAGCGTTCATAATTATGGAACCTCCACGGCCAAGCCGTTGTAATGTTTTGAAAAGTTATCACTTTTACTTCTTAAAAAAAGACTATTTTCGTCTCAAGATAATTCGACATCGGACGCTATTATTATCATCGCTTAGAACTCTAGTTATACGCTTATTATAATTCGCTTTTAAAAACCCACACTAAAAACTTATTCCGATAAAATAATAGTTCGTTCCTCAAAGTAGTATAATCAACACGATCCGCAGAAATATACGACCTCGATATTTTCTAAAACAAAATATCATGTATTACTCATGATAAGGTATACTTGTCTTTATTATATGGTTAATTTGGATTAAAATTTAAACAAACACTTTTCAAATCCGAAACTTGCAAAACTCTCCTTTGTTATTTTATAAATCAATAGAATTCAACGTTGTAGTCAGGGTGTAATCGTCTGTACAACCCGGGGTATTCGCCAGGCTGATAGGAGGGCGAGATGAGTACTCGCCGAGTACCCGCGAGACGACCTATTCTCGGCAACATAGAGGTTTGCGAGGTCGTATCCCGGCATGCGGCCTCCAAGAGAGGGACTCGCGGACCAGCCAGCGAGGCACGCGAGAGGACAGCGAGAGCTCTCGCGAGTACTATCCTCGCAGGCCCTTTGTCCCTAGGCCCATGAAGTAAATTATCCTTTTACCCTCGTGGCCTGCCAATAGCCCCTCCGAACAGCGGAGATTGGCTATCAGCAGACCAAATTTGGGGTGCGTATAGTAAAATCGAGAGGCGGATTCCTGTTATTTGCAGGCCAGATCAGAAAGTCTATAAATAGGATCCAAAGGGCACCTTTGGAGAGGACTTCTTCTTTTTGGAGCTTCTCTCTCCTCAGGCCTTCCTTGAGCTCTCCAAGGTGACCAGGATTCAGCTTTTGGCTTGGGAGGGGAAGCGCTCCAAATATCTTCCGGGTGTGTGGTGGGTCCTCCTAGCTAAGACTAAGGATCAGTGTCCAACTCCGAGACTCCGGTCTGTTCTCTCGCGAGATTAGTACGTGCCAGTCTCCCCCCAACCCGTTGGGGGCCCCGAACTCCACCGAGACCATTTATTGGTTTCAACATTTTTGGTGCGGTTAGCGTTGAGTGCGGCTAGCTCAAGAAAATCTCAGGGAAAGCATGACCGGCGAGGACGAGCGGGACGCGAACCCCGGAGGCTCGCCACCTCCAGGAGCACCAGCCATAGTGGAGATGTTGGCGGATCTTAGGCGAGATCTTCTTGGAGCTTTTCAGAGCGCTCTCTCCACTGCGCTCGGCGGTTTCGCGACCCCGGTGCCCCAGGTGGCTCATCAACCTGGAGTCGGTGAGAGCGAGCCGGCTCATCTTGCGGGAAAAGAGGTGGCGGCCCAGGGAGGAGGGAGAGATCTGTCTGGGTGAGAGCTGTTCCCCAGCCCTGCTGGGGGAAGCGAGAATCCGGCAAGGGAGACTCTCGCGAGGGGAAGCTCGGCCAGGGAGGTCCCGGCGAGTTGTCCTCTGACGAGATCGGCATGAGTAGGGTCGCCCGAGGAGCTCGCGAGAATGGTAGAGCAAGTTCAGAGGGTCAGTGGGGGAAGTCCTATCTGCGAGATGGTGCTCTCGGCACCACTCCCCGAGGGATTCAGGGAGCCGACCATGATGCTGTATTCCGGCAATGAAGACCCCATTCAACACCTACAGTGGTTCGAGGATATGGTCTCGATCAGACCCATGTCGGAAGCCTTCAAGTGTCGACTCTTTTCTACTACCCTGATGGAGAAGGCGAGGGACTGGTTCTACCAGATTCCCTCAGGATCGATCTATACCTTCGAGAACTTGCGTAAAGGTTTTCTCTTACGTTTCTCTGCCATGAAGAAAAGAAAGAAGGATCCAGAGTCGCTCTTCGACATCAAGCAGAGGTCAGGAGAGTCGTTGGCTCATTATCTGGAGCGGTGATGCGATGATTCGGCAAGTGCACCGGTCGCGCAAGTAATAATAATGGGGAAAATCCCCGAGTGTCGGTCTCTTGAGGAACAAAGTAAGGTGGAGTTAACGTTCGAGGTAGGACTTGAGATTGAAGTCCTTAACGTCGGATGGAATGCGGGGGAGTTGGGTTGGCTTTTGGAAAATAAAATAAAAGCTATCAACTATTCCTATGCAATGCCGCTATGCAATGCTTCGCTTGGCGGGATGGAGACTAGGCAGGCCTTGAGCGCGCTGCGTCGAAAGGGCGGATGGACGAGTAGGCACGCGGAATCGAACTGTGCAGGCCTTGAGCGCGCTGCTTCGTTAGGCGGGATGGAATACACGGGCCGCTATGCCACGCTTCGGTAGGCGGATGGGCGAGAAGGCTAACGGAATGAGGGTCGCAAGCACCTCTTCGACAAGCACGCCACTAGCAATTGCTAGTGCGGCACACGAACGCGGTGGTGAAGTGGAAAATGGATGGTGGCGCTCCTCATAAACACATAGACCACAAAAGCATTTCACACAAACATGAAATCTATATAAATAGAAGCAAGTCTAAGTGCAACTTCATCAAAATATATAGATCTAGCTATTACAACAATCAATAAGAGAAGAATAAGGCAAGAAATCGACCGAATCCGAAGGCTCGTTGTAGATTCACGGTTGGAATCGCCGGGTTGTCAATCCGCGTCCAAGCTCGGTCCGCAACTACGTCCGGGGTAGAGAGAGCTGTCACGACTCTCCAATGGACCCGTCTTCTTCGTGTCACGATCCGGTAGAGGTTGCAAACTTCCTCTTGCTCGATGGAGATGGCGGCTAGATCTCTCTTTGAAGCTCTTGGATGAAGGAGGAGGCCGAGAGGACACTCCGGCTCAAGATTGGCGTGAAGAACAAGCCCGGAGCACCTCTAGATGGTGGGCGGCGATGGAGGGGCGAAGTCGGACGAACTGGAGCAGAAAACGGCGGAATACGGCGGGCTCTCGACCTAAATCGCGAGCAGGGAATTTATAGGCGCTGGAATTAAACAGTGCGCACGGTCATTGGCGCACGACCAGTGGTCATGCGCACTAGAATCCTGTGATCGTGCGCTCTGCCTGGACGGAGCCTGCAAAGACAGAAATTATAAAATAACATGTTCGCACGACCAGTGACGCACGACCGGTGGTCGTGCACACTATCATAGGTGGTCGTGCGCACTGATTGAAACAGAACTCATGAAATTGATGATAAGTGCGCACGAACAGTGGCGCACGACCGGTGGTCGTGCGCGCTGGCATTGATGGTCGTGCGCACTGCACTAAACAGAACTCATAAAAAGGGGTCAAGTGCACGCGATCAGTGGCGCACGACCAGTGGTCGTGCGCAATAGAACCGGTGATCGTGCGCAGTGTTCCTGTGCAGAATTGCACCGGGAACACTCGCACGACTCCTATTCCAGGCACAACCACAAATCTAGCCACTGAAAGTGGCACTTGACAGCACATGAATACTACTAATGATAATAAGCACGAAAATCACACCAAAGTGGGCCTAGATGTGCACCTAGCATGGATTGATCAATATGAACTATAACAGGGCTAAAGTGCGGTGAAATGACTAGAAAAACGGCCCAGATGAGTCCATAAAAGTGTATATGATCAGGACTCATCACACCCCCAGACTTAACTGTTTGCGCGTCCCGAGCAAACAAATTCTAAGCGAACGGGGAAAGAAAAGTAGATGGCTTAAAACTACAATACAGAGTACCATGCGAAGTCGCATGCTCACGTGCATAAGAAGAATAGTAGAGAAGATTTCTGATTATATAAGCAGTTTATATATTTCTAAAAGAGTAAAAGCATATTACAACTACTCAAAATGGTGAACAGCGGTGAATCGTTCGGTCATGCATACGGAGAAAGTAAGCTAAACGCTGAGACGAGCATTGCCCAAGATCGGGATGCGGGAAAAACTCCACTGAAATCCATCAGTGTCGGTGACCATAGGCTTGCCCGGTCACAATCTCTCCACGGCACTGGTTTGACTCAAATGCGTGAATCAATAGGACTTTAGGTTTTAAATGAGGCTTGGGTTTAGGTGAGGAAAAACAAAGATAAAAACGACGGCTAAAGCACTAAACCCAAATGAGCTAATGCAGGAAACTATCCTCATTCACCACACAAACATGCGGGTACACAACACCCCCAGACTTGGACTTAACAGCATGGGTGCGTGCACCGCCTACTCCCAAACATAAATCTATACATAAAGATTTTCAAGTAAACATTCCTTCTCTTTCCTTTCTTTTTAACTTCTTTTCTTTTTCTCATTTTTTTTTCTTTTCTTAACGTTTTCAGCAAATAAACAAAAGGACACATCCACATCTTCACAAACATATTACCCATCAACAACCCAACTCATGAAAATAATAAACAGCTAAAGCTCAAATTTTGGGTGTGCGACTAGGATTGGCTTTTGGGCTTTGGTGAAATAAAAGTGGGGTTGAATCAAAGAACAGGTAGGCACAACTGGGCTAGCGAGGATATAGCGGTAGGGATAGGCACAAAGGCTCAACCGGGCCAAAATGATGGCCTATATCACATTCACACAATTGACTAACCGTATACCCATGCTTCAAGAATCGCTTGGGGCAAGTTCTAGCCACCGAGAAAGATTCTCCTTTCTCCCGACTCAAGCAATACGAATCTAACGATCGTTTACACACATCCCTATGCTACCGTTTGATTCACACCGGATTCACCATTTGAGTAGAGTAAACAACATTTACACTAATAGAGAAAAATATAAAACCATAGTATAAAAAGAGATCTAACCTACACAAATTCCTATGCAACCGAGCACTCGACTAGCTGCACTACTAGAGTCAACATTTTACTCTGCTACATAGTCCTAAGCCATCACCTAGACTTTCCCAAATAAGCGGAAGAATTAAATTCACAACAGAGCAAGCAAACAGATGAGTACGCGCTCAAGTGGGTGATGTGGTGTGCAATGAAAATAAACAAAACATTTTAAATGAAATCTTCTAGCATGCAGTGCAATAGTGCACGTGAGCGGGTAAACAAAACTACTCTCCCCCAGACTTAAACTAAACAATCTGCATAATATATGACATGAAAATCAGCAAAGGCTAGGGGAAGAGAGTACCCAATGCTCAGCAAGTGAGCATACCAGAAGATTGGCGTGTAAGCTAAAATGAGCTGCAACATCCGCCATCCAGAGAAGATACCTGCAGGGGTCAGCTCCGCAAAAACAAAAGACAAAAGAAAACTGAAAAGAAAGTACTACTAACTAAACATGACTAGAAGAAATAAGAATGCAGGAAAAGAAAGATAACTACTGGCGTTATTGTCCTCCCAGCACGACTTATTCAAACTTTAAGAGTTCTAGCTAATGGGCCTATGGAAGGAGAAGTGGACAGGTAACTGGCCTAACATCCGTGTCGGTAGCGGGTACCTATACGGAGAAAGAACAGTCACGCCTCTACCCGAATATAAATACCTGCGCCTCACAGGTAGAGGGAAAAGAAAGTAAGAAGAGGAGGAGGCCTGGTCCTCACTCATCTCACCAAAACTATCCTTGCCCAGCAAGGTTTCGTCCACAACAGGTCCGCAGGAGGAGAAGGCAACGAATGAGGCTTCCTTAATGGAGGAGGGATCAACCTCCTCGCATAAAAGGACACACTCATCATTGACTTGAGCACAAAGCTCCAAGTCCTCCTGAAGTACCTGTGAAGATTCAACCTGCACAGGCTCGGGTGAAGAGGGGGGATCGAGAAATAAACAAGATGAAGAACATAAATAATCAAAATTCGGGGGAGTGGTCCCGGTCTCACTCCCATCAGGTTGGGGAAGTAAAATAATGTTGGCATTGTCATCAATGCCGCAAGGTTCAGCGGGATCGACAGTGGCCATGCCCAAGATTTGGACTTCCTCCACCGGTGTTGAGGAAAGCTCCTCTTCACCTAGAAGGTTGTCCTCCTCCATAGGAATAGGCACAACACATAGATCGCCAGCCTCATCCTGCGACACATCCTCAACAATGTCGTCGGAGACGAGAGTAGTATGCACAACAGAGGGAGGAATAGTGCTCGGATAAAAGTCGAGCACCGATTCCTCACAAAGAATCGAATCCACTAGGGGTGGTGGATGCACCGGGAGAATAGGCTCAGCAATGTCGGTGCCCAGATCAGTCACACATCCAGTGACCGTGTCCATGCCATACCCTTCAAGATGTGAAGGTGACAAAGACACATAACCGGATGTTGATGGTGTGCCGCCAGAGTTAGGATTCGGGACGATCCGGATATCCGGCTCGTCATCCTCATCCAATTGGCGAAGATAAGCAACACAATCCTTCAGGGCATGATCTGTGCTCCGACAAAACTGGCACTGCCTAGCAGGCTTCTTTGGCACAGCGGGTGCTGAAGCCGAAAAGAAGTAAGACGGTAAAGGCTCAACAGAGTAGCCATAAGACTTACGCGCACCATATGAAGTACCAGACGAAGTCGGTGCTCCATATGTTGGGCTATAAGAATTATGCCTACTATTCTCCGTAGGGCATTCATCACTAGAGTGGGAAGTAGCTCCACACCAACGGCAACGGATATTTAGATGTGCCCACATAGTGCGAAGATAAAACGATTCAAAATAAAGATGCTATTGTGCAAAATACTACACCTAACAATAATTACTAAAGCAACCTAATTAAAACAGGAAAAAGGAATAAAAAGAAATAAGACAAAGAAATGCAATTTACAAATGGAAGGGCTTCTCTCTCAGGTTCTCCCTCTCCAGAAAACTCACACGACTGTGCTCCCCGGCAACGGTGCCAAAAACTTGATGCGATGATTCGGCAAGTGCACCGGTCGCGCAAGTAATAATAATGGGGAAAATCCCCGAGTGTCGGTCTCTTGAGGAACACAGTAAGGTGGAGTTAACGTTCGAGGTAGGACTTGAGATTGAAGTCCTTAACGTCGGATGGAATGCGGGGGAGTTGGGTTGGCTTTTGGAAAATAAAATAAAAGCTATCAACTATTCCTATGCAATGCCGCTATGCAATGCTTCGCTTGGCGGGATGGAGACTAGGCAGGCCTTGAGCGCGCTGCGTCGAAAGGGCGGATGGACGAGTAGGCACGCGGAATCGAACTGTGCAGGCCTTGAGCTCGCTGCTTCGTTAGGCGGGATGGAATACACGGGCCGCTATGCCACGCTTCGGTAGGCGGATGGGCGAGAAGGCTAACGGAATAAGGGTCGCAAGCACCTCTTCGACAAGCACGCCACTAGCAATTGCTAGTGCGGCACACGAACGCGGTGGTGAAGTGGAAAATGGATGGTGGCGCTCCTCATAAACACATAGACCACAAAAGCATTTCACACAAACATGAAATCTATATAAATAGAAGCAAGTCTAAGTGCAACTTCATCAAAATATATAGATCTAGCTATTACAACAATCAATAAGAGAAGAATAAGGCAAGAAATCGACCGAATCCGAAGGCTCGTTGTAGATTCACGGTTGGAATCGCCGGGTTGTCAATCCGCGTCCAAGCTCGTTCCGCAACTACGTCCGGGGTAGAGAGAGCTGTCACGACTCTCCAATGGACCCGTCTTCTTCGTGTCACGATCCGGTAGAGGTTGCAAACTTCCTCTTGCTCGATGGAGATGGCGGCTAGATCTCTCTTTGAAGCTCTTGGATGAAGGAGGAGGCCGAGAGGACACTCCGGCTCAAGATTGGCGTGAAGAACAAGCCCGGAGCACCTCTAGATGGTGGGCGGCGATGGAGGGGCGAAGTCGGACGAACTGGAGCAGAAAATGGCGGAATACGGCGGGCTCTCGACCAAAATCGCGAGCAGGGAATTTATTGGCGGTGGAATTAAATAGTGCGCACGGTCATTGGCGCACGACCAGTGGTCGTGCGCACTAGAATCCTGTGATCGTGCGCTCTGCCTGGACGGAGCCTGCAAAGACAGAAATTATAAAATAACATGTTCGCACGACCAGTGACGCACGACCGGTGGTCGTGCACACTATCATAGGTGGTCGTGCGCACTGATTGAAACAGAACTCATGAAATTGATGATAAGTGCGCACGAACAGTGGCGCACGACCGGTGGTCGTGCGCGCTGGCATTGATGGTCGTGCGCACTGCACTAAACAGAACTCATAAAAAGGGGTCAAGTGCACGCGATCAGTGGCGCACGACCAGTGGTCGTGCGCAATAGAACCGGTGATCGTGCGCAGTGTTCCTGTGCAGAATTGCACCGGGAACACTCGCACGACTCCTATTCCAGGCACAACCACAAATCTAGCCACTGAAAGTGGCACTTGACAGCACATGAATACTACTAATGATAATAAGCACGAAAATCACACCAAAGTGGGCCTAGATGTGCACCTAGCATGGATTGATCAATATGAACTATAACAGGGCTAAAGTGCGGTGAAATGACTAGAAAAACGGCCCAGATGAGTCCATAAAAGTGTATATGATCAGGACTCATCAAGCGGTTCCGAGAGGAGGTTCTCCTTGTCCAAGAAGTCCCGGGGTATACCCTCCAGCTCGCCTTCACGTTGGGGTTGAGGGAAGGCTTCTTCAAGATGGACCTCAAGAAGAGGGCTCCTCAATCTTATGAAGAACTGATGGAGAGAGCGGCAGAGGAGGTAGAAGGGGGGCAGCAAACCCCGAGTTCGCGAAAAGATTGGCACGGCTGAGCGAGCCAGAAGGGAGGCAGCAAGAGTCAAGGAGGAGAGAGGAAGCGAGGGCCCCAGAGTTGGGATGGAGGCAGCAGGGTGGAGGAATGCAAGGCCCAGGGAGGGGTTTCCCCCACGGGGGAGGTAACTTCCAAGGAGGGTAGGGAAGACCTCACCAGCTGGGGTGGAGACAGGGCCCGAGGCCATTTCCACCCCCCCCCCCCCCCTCATCAGGCAATGGAGATCAGTAGAGGAAGAGCAGGAAGAGGAAGAGTAGGGGGAGCCGGAGGAACTGGCCCCAGAAGAAGGAACCAAGGAGTCGGGGATGAGGCAAGGGGGGTGGCGCTGCAGTACTGTGACTTCCATCAGGAGGAAGGCCACGCAACAGCCACCTGTCCTGAATTCTTGGAAGTCAGAGGGGCGAGAGCCCGAGCACCACAGGCACAGCAAGGAGGAGCAAGGATAGAGGAGATTATGCCTCAGGGGGATGAGGATGAAAGGTGCGAGGATCGGGTGGACGTAGGGAACTGGGGAGGGATCAGAGTGATCCATGAGGGGGTGGGGGTCGAGGCAACCCGGAAGGCGAGCCTCCATGCCATGTATCGTCGGAGTGTAGCTTCGACCTCCCAAGCCCCACCCCTTGCGGAGAAAATCACCTTCTCCCAGAAGGACCTGCCCGGTCATGAAGACCCATTCTGCGATGCGCTGGTCATCCAGACAGCAATCGAGAACTTCACCGTCTCTCGAATCTTGGTGGACAACGGAGCTCGGTCAATGTTATTTTCAAGAAAGCGTTCGACGAAATGAAGGTGGAGCACAGGAGGGTGTTGGCTTCAGACGGCCCGTTGTTCGGATTCTCAGGAGAAAGGAAGGAAGTAGAGGGGGGAGTGGGACTCCATGTGACCTTGGGAGGGCAGTCCCGGAACTGCCGTTTTGTGATAGTGGACGCCCCCAGTAGCTATAGCGCCATCTTCGGACGTCCTCTTATCAGCGTGTTCCGGGTCCGGGGAGACCCCAAGGTGGCGAGGCAGTACTATGTGACTGCCGTCAACACCATCTCGTGGATGGGAGAAGCGGAAGAGTGGGATAAGGTGATGGAAGAAGTGGCCGAGGCCGAAGAGGAGGAGAGGTTGGAAGGAAGGAGGGGTGAAGGAGTAGTTCATGCCCAGGAAGGGGTCGTTGAGGGACCCAGGGCGGGGGAGGAAGAAGGAGAGCAAGGAGAAGAGGAGGCCCCAGGGGGAGGGGCGGAGGAGCTAATGGAGGTAGGAGAGGAAGGGAGGAGAGAAGTGGTTCATGCCCAGGAAGGGGTCGGTGAAAGGCCCGGGGCGGGAAGGAAAGAGGGAGAGAAAAAAGAGGAGCAGAGCCCCTGGGGGGAGCAGTCCAGGCTAGAGGCTGTAGATGAAGTGGTGGAGGTGGAGATCACCACTAAGGCCGGGATGTTCGAGAAGATCAAGATCAATGGGGAGCTCAGCCCGGAGGATCGGGCAAAGATCTTGGCCTGCGTCCAGGACAATGTGTACATCTTCGCCTGGAGAGCTGCAGAGATGTCGGGGATCGATGCGGACGTGGCGTGTCATAGCATCAACCTCGACCCCGGCGCTCGCCCCATCCGCCAGAAGAGGAGGCCCACGGCGGACAAGCTGGAGGTGCCCATCCGGGAGGAGGTGAACAAGCTCCTCAAAGCTGGCTTTGTATCGGAGATCCAGTACCCAGGCTGGGTCTCCAATGTCGTGATGGTAACAAAGGGGGAGGGTAATTGGAGAATGTGTGTGGATTTTTCTTTGCTTAATAAATCGTGCCCCAAGGACTGTTATCCCTTGCCTAGAATCGGCGCGCTGGTTGACTCAGCCGTCGGTTTTTCTGTGATGTCTTTTTTAGATGCTTTTTCAGGTTATCACCAGATCCGCATGCACCCTCCCGACATTAAAGATGTGTCCTTCATCACCGGGGATGGGTGCTATTGTTACAAAATGATGCCGTTCTGTTTGAAGAACGCAGGGGCCACATATCAGCGTATGATGGATAGGGTGTTTCGCGAGCAAAAGGGAAGGAACTTGGAGGTCTATGTGGATGACCTAATGATCAAGAGTCAGAACCTCGAGTCCCATCTCAGTGACCTCGAAGAGACTTTTGAAACTTTGAGAAAGTTTAAGATGAGGCTTAACCCCTTTAAGTGTGTCTTCGGGGCCAGTCGAGGGAAGTTCTTGGGTCATTTGCTCACCCCTCTTGGGGTGAAGCCTAACCCAGACAAGGTAAGGGCGATCCTCGAGTTCAGATCTCCACGGAGTGCGAAAGAGGTCCAGCGTCTGGCAGGGAAGTTAGCTGGGCTGAGCAGGTTCCTTTCCAAGGCAGGAGAAAAAAGTTCTTCCTTCTTCAAGGTGTTAAGGGGTAACCAAAAATTTGAATGGACCCCTGAGTGCGAAAGGGATTTCCAAGCGCTAAAGGAACAATTGACCCAGGCCCCACTATTACAAGGGCCGAGACAAGGGGAAGATCTATACCTGTACTTGGGGGTAGGGCCAGAAGCGGTTAGCTCAGTGTTGGTTCGAGAGGAGGGGAAGAAACAACTCCCCATCTACTACGTCGGCAGGGTACTCAGGAAGGCCGAACTCAGATATCCTATCCTCGAAAAGTTAGCATTTTCCTTGGTGGCGTCAGCTAGGCGGCTTAGACCCTACTTTCAGGCACACTCAATCAAAGTGGTGATTGACCACCCCCTTCGTGGCATCATGGAAAGGGTGGAGCACTCCGGGAGGTTGGCAAAGTGGGCGGTAGAATTGAGTGAGTTCAATGTCTCCTACGTGCCCAGGGTATCAATAAAGGCACGGGCGGTGGCGGATTTCATGGCCGACTACGTGACCGAGTTAGAGGAATCTGAATTACCCCACCTGGTGGCTTGGAAGATGCTGGTCGATGGTGCGTCGGGAAAGCATTCCTTCGGAGGATGGGTGGTGTTGGTAAGTCCCCAAGGAACCAAGATAGAGCAAGCGATAAACATCCATTTCCCCCTTACTAATAACCAAGCCGAGTACGAGGTCGTGGTAGCAGGCCTCCGCTTGGCACAAGAATTGGGGGTGCAGGACGTGGAGGTCTCGACGGACTCCATGGTGGTGGCGTGCCAGATCAGGGGGGAATTCGAAGTCAAAGAACCAACTCTCCAGCGGTACCTGGAGAAGGTTAAAGGGATAGTGGGACAGTTTCGCACCTTCTCCATCAAACACATCCCAAGAGGAGAAAGCACCCAGGCGGACCTCCTAGCCAAGTTCGGTCCCCGGGCCGGGGAAATGGTGTCGGAGCTTTTCCGACCCTCCATCGAGGAGGGGGAGGTGATGGAGGTGGACCAGCGGGTGTTGTGGATGGATCCCTTCATCACCTACTTAACAACGGGGAAGTTCCCCTAGGAAGAGGCAGACAAGCGCCGGCTCAGGTATAAATCAGCTTACTACTCCTTGCATGCAGGGGTACTGTATAGAAAGACCCTCTCGGGGCTCCTGGCCCGTTGTGTCTCGGAGGAGGAAGCCCCGAGGGTCCTGGAGGAGATTCACTCAGGAGAGTGTGGCAGCCACTCAGGAAGCAGGACCCTGGAAGGAAGAGTTCTGAGGCAAGGCTACGTTTGGCCCACCCTCAGCAAGGATGCGGACGAGTTCTCCAGGAGGTGCCCCAAGTGCCAACTCTACGCTCCTCTCCAACTCCTCCCAGCTCAGAGGCTAAGAACGATCACGGCTCCTTGGCCATTTGCAATCTGGGGACTAGACCTGGTGGGACCTTTCCCCCAGGCAAGCGGTCAAAGGAGGTTCTTGCTAGTGATGGTCGATTACTTCTCCAAGTGGATCGAGGCGAAGGCACTGGCCAAGGTAACCTCCCAAGTGGTAAAGAACTTCATTTGGGGTGAGATTATTTGCAGGCACGGGCTTCCTCTAGCCGTTGTCACAGATAACGGGCCGCAGTTCGCCAGTGATGAGTTCGTTAGTTTCTGTACTCAGATCGGCATAGATCTCAGGTTCGCATCGGTCCACCACCCAAGGAGCAATGGGCAAGTGGAGGCGGCGAACAAAATTATAGTGAACCTCCTCAAGAAGAGGATCGAGAAACTTAGAGGGAGTTGGGTGGAGCAACTTCCCTCGGTCCTCTGGGCACTGAGGACCACCCCAAACACAGCCACCGGGGAGACCCCCTTCAAGCTGTCCCACGGATCTGAGGCTGTCCTCCCGATTGAGTTTGAAGTCAAGACACCTAGAGTGGTCGCCGCAGGGGAAGGAGGTGAAGAATGGAGAGCGAACAACGAAGAAGGCCAAAGGTTGTCTTTGGACCTAGTGGAGGAACTCCGAGACCTGGCCACCGTTATGCAGGAGGAAGTGAAAAGGCAGATGGCCAAGTACTTTGACAAATATATCCGAGTAAAACATTTCTAGAAGGGGGACTTGGTACTCAAGAAGGTTGATGCGGCTGAAAGGGGGGCCACGGTAGGTAAGCTCAATCCCAACTGGGAGGGCCCATATATTGTAAGTGAAGTGCTAAAGTCAGGAGGGTATCACCTTCGGGATGTGGAAGGGGTACCCTCTCGGTCGGGCCAGAAGTGGGGATGACTTAAAGCGTTTTTATCCATAAAGTTCCTTTTCTATACCCATTCTAATATATTATTTCTCATGTGTTGTTTCTTCGACTATGGGTCCCAGGTGACAAATTCTTTTATGCTGGATTTCCCCGGACGATCCCGCTGCCGGCTCTCACTAGCAGGTGGGTCAGGTTGATCTCGCGGAGAGGCTGGCGAGGTTGACAGGTTCTTTTATGCTGGATTGCATCGGACGATCCCGCTGTCGGGCTCTCACTAGCCGGTGGGTCAGGTTGATCTCGCGGAGAGGCTGGCAAGGTTGACAGGTTCTTTTATGTTGGATTGCCCCGGACGATCACGCTGTCGGGCTCTCACTAGCCGGTGGGTCAGGTTGATCTCGCGGAGAGGCTGGCGAGGTTGACAGGTTCTTTTATGCTGGATTGCCTGGACGATCCCGTTGTCGGGCTCTCACTAGCCGGTGGGTCAGGTTGATCTCGTGGAGAGGCTGGCGAGGTTGACAGGTTCTTTTATGCTGGATTGCCCTGGATGATCCCGCTGCCGGGCTCTCACTAGCCGGTGGGTCAGGTTGATCTCGCGGAGAGGCTGGCGAGGTTGACAGGTTCTTTTATGCTGGATTGCCCCGGACGATCCCGCTGCCGGGCTCTCACTAGCCAGTGGGTCAGGTTGATCTCGCGGAGAGGCTGGCGAGGTTGACATGTTCTTTTATGCTGGATTGCCCCGGACGATCCCGCTGCTGGGCTCTCACTAGCCGGTGGGTCAGGTTGATCTCGCGGAGAGGCTGGCGAGGTTGACAGGTTCTTTTATGCTGGATTGCCCCGGACGATCCCGCTGTCGGGCTCTCACTAGCCGGTGGGTCGGGTTAATCTTGTGGAGAGGCTGGCGAGGTTGACAGGTTCTTTTATGCTGGATTGCCCCGGACGATCCCGCTGTCGGGCTCTCACTAGCCGGTGGGTCAGGTTGATCTCGCGGAGAGGCTGGCAAGGGAGGGGAGTTTGGTCCCTAAGAGAGTTCAAAAGCGAGGATAACTTCTCGTTTTGGCGAGAAGGGGGGTCCTCGACACAAGATAATAATGAGAAAAGGGGGTTTGGTCCCTAAGAAATATGGTCGGAAATTTAGGGCAACTTCTCGCTGGGCGAGAAGCGGAATTCTCGGCATATATAAAATAAGCGAGACGGCAAGGAGCGAGTACTATACACAAACTAGCGAATAAAAATGAAATCATAGAAAATACCAAGCAAGAAAGAACAGTGCACAAAATTTCCATTCCAATGTAAGAGTTTAGTTACATTAGGCGGCGATCTCACAAGCCCCAAAAATATACATTAAAACAAAATGAAAATTGTCTCCTAAGCCTCGCTCAGAAACTCCTCGTCGTCGCTATCTTTCACCGGCGGGAGCGGCTTGAAGAGCTCCGGGACGATGTCCTCGACCGTCACGCTCTCGGCCTCGGCAACCAACAGTTCAGCTCCTTTCATGGCCTGGAAGACGAAACGAGCCGCATTCGTCAACTCTACGCGAAGCGCCTCGTCGCGGTCTCGCCTCTCTTCCTTTAAACAGTGGGGAGAAGGGGGGACGGCGGCGCGAGCAAGGTCGCGGTTGAGTGCCTTCAGCCCGGCGACCTCGCCCTCCAGGCTCAGGACCCGAGCATCCGAAAGCCTGGCCATCTCGGCATCCTGCGAACAAGAAACGCGTAAGACAAAACAAGTTGGGGAGAAAGGAGATGTTGTAGATAAATGACTCACCACCCCAGTCTCGGCGGCAGCTAGCTCTTCCTTCAACTCGTCGACTTTCGCCTGGGAGGCCTTGTAGGCCTCGGCAAGCTCTGCATACTCGCGCTCCAGCTGCAGGCATCTTCTCCCCGTCATGTGGGCAAGCTCCGTAGCCCGCAACTGGGACCTCGCGCTTTCATTGGCAAGGCCTCTCGCGGTTTCTTCCTTATAAGTCGTGGCGTCCTCACGACCGTACATGATGAAGGAGAAGTTGAAGGCGTGGGAGGTTGCGACGTCCTTCTCCACCCAAGTGGGAAGTATGGAGGAGACGTCGATCCGGTTGACCTCTTCTCTCCAGCGCACTAGGCGCTCGCCGGTTTCATCCCGGGCTCGTTCGCCGAGGCCGAAGTGCAGGTGGTTTGACAGAAGTGGCGGTGCCGAGGTCCTGACGGTGACCTCGGTTGGCTCCTTGCCTTCCAGATCCTCGGGGAGCGCGGAAGTGCCGGCCTCACGGCCCGAGAGCTCGACAGGGCGCTTCCCCTTCATGGAAGCGCGCGAGCTCTCGCCCTTCTTGGGTTTCTTTGGAGTTGGCTGGCGGGAGGGTTTGCTACTCGAGGCCTCTGCCCTCTTCTTGGAAGTGGTAGCAGTCATGGGGGTAACCTCTCGGCATGCCGCCGCCCCCATGGTAGCGAGAGCGAGGTCGGCGGAGGGTTTTATGTTGCTCGCATAAGGAGGGTGGAGGGGGATGTCTCGCTCACCTGACAAGAGTCGTGTTAGAAAGAATGCCGAGAACTAAAGAGAAACCGAGTGGTGGGGCGAGATCCTTACCTTCCCCGGGGAGCACCGGTAGTAGCTTGTCAACGTTGCGGCGGAGATGGCCCACCACGAAGTTCTTCTTCTGAAAGAACTGACAGAGGTCGGCATCGTGGCCGCCGAGAACGGGAGGGCCGTAGACGCTGGCATTGTACTGGATAGGCGAGGTGGGGATATTGCCAAAGTTCCCCTTTACAAGGAGGAACTTCTGGGCCCAGAAGTGGGCCTTGTTGACGGTCTCGACGACCTTACACCCCGAGCCTACAAAGTAGACGGTGCCCTCTGTATAGGCGCGGAATGAGAACAGTTTCCGGAAGACCGGAAGGCTAAATTCGATGCGCTCCTCGCGCAGGAAGCAGGCGAAACCCACGATCACCTCCATCGCGTTAGGGGTGAGTTGGGCAAGAACTACACCATAATGCCTGAGCACCTGGAAAACCACAAACGATGAAAACTGTTGCGAGCGAGACTAATCCCGCGAGAAGAATGAAGAGGAAAAGAGAACGTACCTGGCGAATCTCGGGCCAGAGGGGAAGTCGCAGGCCCACCGCAAAATGTGCGATGGGGATGGCGATCTCGTTGGGCCGGAGGGTGTTAATCACCTCGTCTTCCCCCGGCCGGCGAGATGTGAACTCGGGGGGGACGAAGTCGTCCAGGGAAGTGAGGTATTCGTCCTTGCTCATGTTGCAGCAAAAGAAGTCGTGTTCGCAGAAAGCCCAGGCGCATTTTAGCCGACCTTCGGCCTCGCGGTCGTCCTTCCCGGTTATCACCATCTGGAATACCTGCGGGAACTAAAATGGAGGAATGCGAGAACAGACTGGCGAGAGCTCTGCAACTGAGAGGAAGGAATGGTCTGAGGGAGACGGTAGATGAACGGCATTAATGAGAAGCTATTTATAGAAAAATGAAAATGACAGGAAGAAGCCCAAGCGTCGGGGGTACGGTTAGTCAAAATGTCACATCATGGGGAAACGCGAAAACGAAAATCATTCCGCCAATGACCGGCGAGCGAGATCAATCTGCAGGGTTAGTCCAAATAAACGATTCGCGAGCAGAAACAGTACTAGCGGGCGAAAACAAGATAAAGGATAGGCAGCAGTATAGAATCCGCAAGCAATAGCACATTTAATAATTGTCCACAGTTCTTAGTGAGCGAAAGCTAATAGAGGCCACAGCCATGCGAGATTGTTCGGAATAATAATACAAAAATAACGGAAATGTTCCACGAAGAAAAAACTAAAGTCGCGAGATCAGTAAGGCAGCCACTGCCATCTGCCGCCGCCTCGCGGTCCCATCCTCGGCGGCTCCTGGGGTTATGGAATTCAGCGGCAGCGCAGGCGTCGCGATCAATCAGGTGGGCGAAATCTTTAATCCTCGCTATGAGCATCTCCTCGGAGGTCGCGAACTCATCGAGACTGCAAGGCATTGCAGCACGAAGTTTATCGCACTCATCCATCAGAGAAGCATATCTCTCCTCGGCGGCCCGCCTGTCCACTCTCGCCTGGATGTTGAGGTCCTGCAGCATCTGGTTTTGCTTTTGGAATAACTCCGCGGTTCGTTGTTTTATCACCTCGGGTTCTCGCAAATCGCCCAGGAAGTCCTCCACCTGCTCAGGAAAGGGGGACATTTCCTCATCCCCGAATTCGGAGTCGGTGTGTTGGGTCTCGCAGTCCGCTGAAGAGGGTTGCACGCGAGGTTAGGAGGGACAAATATCAGGGTAAATATCGAAGATGCGAGAAGGTTTACCCGAGGGAGGGCGAAAAGAACCCGGCGGAGGATCGAAGGCGGTGCCATAGTAAGGGATGTCAGTCTTCCCCTTTCCAGGGGGTATTTCGTTGTACCTACGAGGGGACCTTTTGGCCGGTGCGAGCCGCCTGAGTCCTCATTGGCGAGAAGACTAAAGTTCGGTACCAGGATGGTCGCGTCCAGGCATTTAGGGGAAGGAGTTCGCTGACCCTGTTGCCCCTGGCTCACAGGGGGCGGAGCTGAAGAAGAAAAATAAAGAGGTAAGAAACATCATCGGGTAACACGATTTTAGTAAAATTGGCGAGATCAAGTAATGTACCGTCAGGAGTCTCGCCAACGGTATTCGCATTTTCCCGAGGAGTAGTGGGGGGTTCGTTCGAGGGCCAGCCAGCATCCTTGTTGGTCTTAATGACCTACAGAGGCGAAGCTTAGAAACAGTAATCGAGTATTCTCGCGTGACGTGTAATCCTTACCTTGTGGACGGATTTGTCGCTAGGGGAAGACTCCAGGTCGACAGTATCGTCTCCCAGTCGGCGAGCGGCCTTCGCCTTCTTCGTTTTCAGCACAGGAGAGGGGGACGGGCGACTCATCCACATCGGGGGCTTCATCATCATCGGCACCTCGCGAGCCTTGGAAGCCTTCAGGCGAGTCTCCATTTCTTTGGAGAGAGGCATCGGAGGACAGCTACAGTGAAGAGAAGAATAAGGGGGAGAAGAAAGTGAAGACACCCTTCAGCTCGACTGGTATTTATAGCCTAACGGTGGGGCCCACAGAAAGATTCCCGACAAGACAGCTGTCGCCAAGCGAACACCCAGGGTTGGATGATTCTTTGCGAGCTTAGGACAACCTCGCAAAGAGCGGGGATTGTGTACAACCGGGGGTATTCGCCAGGCTGATAGGAGGGTGAGATAGGAGGGCGAGATGAGTACTCGTCGAGTACCCGCGAGACGACCTATTCTCGGCAACATAGAGGTTTGCGAGGTCGGATCCCGGCATGCGGCCTCCAAGAGAGGGACTCGCGGACCAGCGAGCGAGGCACGCGAGAGGACAGTGAGAGCTCTCGCGAGTACTATCCTCGCAGGCCCTTTGTCCCTAGGCCCATGAAGGAAATTATCCTTTTACCCTCGTGGCCTGCCAATAGCCCCTCAGAACAGCGGAGATTGGCTATCAGCAGACCAAATTTGGGGTGCGTATAGTAAAATCGAGAGGTGGATTCCTGCTATTTGCAGGCCAGATCAGAAAGTCTATAAATAGGATCCAAAGGGCACCTTTGGAGAGGACTTCTTCTTTTTGGAGCTTCTCTCTCCTCAGGCCTTCCTTGAGCTCTCCAAGGTGCCCAGGCTTCAGCTTTTGGCTTTGGAGGGGAAGCGCTCCAAAGATCTTCCGGGTGTGTGGTGGGTCCTCCTAGCTAAGCCTAAGGATCAGGGTCCAACTCCGAGACTCCGGTCTGTTCTCTCGCGAGATTAGTACGTGCCAGTCGCCCCCCAACCCATTGGGGGGCCCGAACTCCACCGAGACCATTTATTGGTTTCAACATCGTCAATATTTCGAAAGCAGAAAAAGACTGTTACTTCTATCTTTCGATAGGATAACGGTTAGTTTCTCAAAGTAGGAATACTTACGAAACTCTTTGAAAACACCCGCCTAACTCTAATCTCATCATATAAAGGTTGCGCAAACCAAATTAATTAAAAAGAAGAAAAAAATCCAAATTAAATCATCACTGGGGTTGGACTCTTCTTTCTGAGCATGGGACTCACTCGCAAAGAGCGGGGATTGTGTACAACCCCGTATTCGCCGAGTGGGTCCCCAAGACCCCGTGGAGGGTGAAGATGCAGATTAGGAGTCCAAGGGCCCTTGGGCGAGTGAGGCCCCACTCGCGGGGCACTTGCATGGTGCCAAAGCAGATAGGCGAGAGCAGGTACCCAAGATCTCGCCCGCTGAGAAAGTCGAGCGCATGGCGAATGGTGTCCTCATGGGCCATTCGCCCAGTGAAATAGGGCGGGCAAGGAGCCTGGCGAGTGGTGCCTTCACGGACCACTCGCCCAGAAGGCTTTGGGGGGAAATGACCTAGATACCCCTTGTGGGCTGCCAATAGCTCTTCAAAACAGCGGATTTAGGCTGTTAGCAGACCAATTTGGGGTGCGATTAGTAAAACCAAAAGGGGGATTTATGCTATTTGTAGTCCAGGACTAGAAAATCTATAAATAGACCCTTAAGGGCACCTTGGAGGAGATCGGATCTTCTTGAGCTCTCTCCTCCAGACTACTTTTGGAGTTGGCTGCTAGTGCCCTCCAAGGTGCCCGGTTGAAGCGTTGGTTTGGGAGGGGAAGCTTTCTTAGATCTTCCGGGTGTGTGGCGGGACCTCCTCGCTATAAACTTGGGTCTGTTCTAGGTTTTTCATCCTTAGTCAGGAGAGTTTAGTGAGGGAGTAGTAAGCGCATGCTACACCCCCCAGTGGGTCCGAACTCAGAGACCGGTTGCCGGTTTCAACATGAATGGTGCCATTATTGGAGGAGATGGGAGGTTTCCTCTTCCTCTCCATTAACTCCCCCCTCCTTCTCTCTCTTTCAAATTAGGGCTTTCTCTCCCCTGGCCGAATTTCCTGAAATTGAATGGCATATTCAGTAGCACCCAACCCCATTATGTGGTATACCACCTCAATTGGGTCTAGCCCAAGTGAATTGGGCTTGATTAGGTCAAAATAGGTCATTTTGACCTAAATTTAGCATAAGGTTGACTTTGGTCAATTTGACCATTTGGGTTGAACCCAATGGGTGGCTAGTCACCCATTGGCCTCCCGTAAGGGTTAGGAAGGTCTATGTATGGTCAATTTGACAAGGTGAGGGTCAATTGACCCTTAATAGGCCACTTTGACCAAAATAGGGCTAGGGTTGACTTTGGTCAAATTGGCCAAATTGGTGGCCCCATCATGGGGCTTTTGGTTCATTGGGTCCCTAGTATCCTTATAATGGTAAGGGAAAGGTCAATTTGGCATGGTGGAGGACAATTGGTCATAATTAAGCTACCTTGACCAATTAGGGTTAGAGTTGACTTTGGTCAATTTGGCCGCTTTGGTTGACCCCAATAGGTCTCTGGTGCTCTAAGGGGACCCTAATGGGATAGGTATGTTATGGTGGGGTAAAATTGTCAAGGTGAGGCCCTAAAGTCCAACCATGGGCTTGGTATTTGAAAATTGTTATTTGCAGACCACCTGGGTTTTCTCCTTCTTACCTAAATTCACATGATCTTAAGTGCTTCCCATGGTTTTGGTCATGACCTAGTCATGACAAAACCAACTTGGGGGTCTAGTTATTTGAGGGATATTACAACTGGTTTAACAAAGCTTATCTCTACCTGGTGTAAGATTCTAGATGTAGAACTTACATAATTCAAGGATAGTGTTTCTGTAGCAGATGATGGGTCCCTTCACGGGACAATTTCTGGACAAGATATCAGTATATCTGCTAAAATTCTCTCCCAAACATTTGGTCTACCCACTGGGAGTGACCCAGATGAATTGACAGGGGAAGAAATCAGCCAGGTTTTGCAAGTCTTGCAGTTCAGGAAGGAGAAGCCGATAAATCTCAAGAAGATTGATGTGGCAGAAAAGTATAGGTTCCTAGCTGATATTGTTGGCAAAGTTCTGTTATGCAAGATATCAACCCATGATGTCATTCCCAGGCAGCAGCTACAAATCATAGGAATCCTAGTTCTGCAAAAGAAGATAAATTGGGGAAGGTGTCTCCTAAAGCTGATTGCGCATAAATATTCTAATAAGGAAAATGCCTTCATGAGGATAATGAATCAGGTG
The DNA here is from genome assembly GCA_033032865.1 of Dactylorhiza incarnata. Classification (NCBI taxonomy): domain Eukaryota; kingdom Viridiplantae; phylum Streptophyta; class Magnoliopsida; order Asparagales; family Orchidaceae; genus Dactylorhiza; species Dactylorhiza incarnata. The sequence goes on along the minus strand of JAWHQI010000033.1, from coordinate 4,290,468 downwards.
TTGCTTCACCACAATCCAAGTGTGTGTAAGTCAAAATGAGTGTTTATTCCTCCTGGAAAGAGAATCAATATAGGAATTTTCTCAAAATGGACCAGACAGATCTTGAAGCCTGGTCAAGCTTCAGCTTCACCTCCTCCCTCTCCAAGGGATAATATCTCTCCTCCTCCATCACCAACTCCACAGGGCACAGTTCCAGATCTACCTCAAGATGATATTTCAGCACAATCTTCTCCTCCTCAACAACAACAACAACAACATCAAAACCTCCAATCCATTTCATCTACTACAATCCCACAGCCAACACCTCAATCATCCCACATTCCACTTCAATCATAGCAACAACCATTACAGTCCCATAGCCAACACATTCCACTTTCAGACAATCAGTCTACTCCACCACCACTGTAAGAGCCCTTTTTTTTCTTTCCAAACACCGGGTCTTAGGCCCAGAACCGCCGCTTTGCGGTGACACCTTAGCTCGGGAAGGTCGCCACTACAAAACGCCGATCCTACCGGCCAAATCGATCACAAAGAAAAGTACATTAAAGAAAACAAGTCCACATAATCAACATGAAATATAAAACCATAAAAGTAAATGTCCACAGAGTATAAATGAATGAAAGATAACAAGGGTTACAATAATAAAGGGCTCATGCCCTGTACATCATATCCTCACTACAAGATCACTCGCGGAAGCTAACTACTAATCACTCACTGATCCTGAATCCTGTGCTCCTGTACTAGACTGGTCCGCCTCCGTCTGCACCGGCCTCTGGTGTTGCTGCGTTTTCTCGATCCCCTAAAATGATATGGTCCACCGACCGTTAGTCAAAATACTAAGCCAATCCCCCACCTCTCCCCCAGTGACTCCTAGGCACCGAGCGGGAGGACGAAGCGGAGGTAAACAAAGGGGTAAACAAATGCAGGTGACAGGGAAACTAGTTATGGAAAGATCTACCACTACACAAGTGTGTATATATAATAAACTGAAGCAGTTAGCAAAGTAAGGTGCGAACAGGTAAACTAATCAGGGGTACAAAGATAAGTATAAGAAATTAACCATTGATTTATAGGAATGTACACACAAACCTATAGACCATGGGGTCGTTTAGCAAGGCCTACCGTATAAGAAGTTGAAGTATCTAGTTGCCTACCTAAATCACCTAGAGGGGGGGTGAATAGGTGATCTCTACGTTTTTTGCGGAATTAAAAATTAAACGTAAAGCACAGCACACAAAATAGATCACAGCCACAGATAACACCAGGAATTTATAGTGGTTCCCCGTACTTGGGTACTCCACTGCCGGCCTCGCCAATCTAGCACCACAGCTAGACTTGACTACTCACTAAATCTCGGATCAGAATGATCCTACAAACTCGGAGTCAAACTCCTACAATCTCAGAGAGAACCTCTCTTACAACTCGGAGAAAACTTCTCCTACAACTCGGAGAACAACCTCTCCTACAGCTCGGAGATAACAACTCCTACAATAGATGATAAAAGGTTTTGAACAATAAGATACCAGATCTGAATAACAGAGGCGTTTTCTTCCTTCTTCTTGAATGGCTTTTGAGAACGATGAGGAAGAACAACGATCCTTCAAATCTGTCTTTGGCAATCCGAAACGATCCAATAGAGGTTGTAGAATCAGAACACGGATCGATCGAATCCTTCTTTGATAGAAAACTGCAACTCCAATGAGTAGATCGTTCTTCAATCGTAGGCGACAGCGAGGCGGCGCTTTTCTCGTTCTTTTAGATCAGGAAAGAAAATTAGGGTTTTAGAACGATTCCAAAACCTTGTTGAAATAACCCAAGAGCGATCCTATATATATATGGCAATGATTAAGGGTTAAATCGACCTTAAACGCACTCAATATAGCCGTTAGGATCGGGAAGGAGCGTTTACGAACCGTCAAGAACAGAGGAAACAAATTAGAAAATAACGGACAGAATTCTTGAGACATAAGGGATCTCTCGAGAACTAACGGATCTCTCGAGATATGAAACAAAGATTTCGGTCTTAAGGACTCTCGAGACAAGCTTGATCTCTCGAGTCATCAAGAACAGAAATACCGAGATCAAAAGAACTTGCTTCTCGAGACATGCCAGAACTCTCGAGACAAGTCTGATCTCTCGAGACATATCCTTAGAGAAATTGTTTTCAAAAATTTTCTTTTCTTCTCTTGAACACTTATTGCAACCGCACTCCAAAGTTTTCAATAGTCTTGAAAATGAAGTGTACCCCAATAGAGAGATCACACATGATTCATCACCATGTTTCATATAATGAGGAATTACATTGTATGAAACTGTGTTTGCAGACCCATTGTGACCTGACATTGATTTACACTTAGCAATGATAATCTGCAAGACAATACTAGAAAAGCATATCAAATACAAAAGCAATTCAATCTTAGTTTAAGGGTGACTTCTCACAAATCAAGGTAATTGTGAATACAATTTCCAACAATCTCCCCCTATTTGTAGAAATCAGAACCCTATACACTAAGTTGAATTACAGCAATATAGAATAAATATGCTACACTACACAATGATATGAAAATGAACAAGTAGAGAACATCAAATCAACAATTATATATATATATGTCTAAATTGAATTGTTAAGAGGACTTGATGTTCACAAAATCAGAACCAAAACAAAATATGTCTTGTCAGCATCAGCAATATCCTTCAAGACCTCCTTTTCCTCTTTTCTTCTTGTCTGGAGAAATAAGCATAAGGCTTGGGATGGTAAAACGGAGGTGGATCCGGAGCATCAGAATTATTATAACCAAATGCCCTGAAATGGATTCTTCTCTTCCTTTGAGCTGTCTCATGTTTTTCCCATTCAAGTGAGCTGTAGCATTCAGATCTATTCATTTTGCCTTCATGGACTAACTTATAGGATTCAAGAATTATGTCTTTTGAGACTGGGCTCCAGATTTCTGGTAGAACCTTCTCAACCTGAGCTTTGCTAAGACCTGCAGAGCTAGAACTCAGAACAGATCTATGTTAAAAATTTTTGATTGGACCGTTTAGGAGTAAGCAGGAGTTGTATCAACAAGAGTTATAGCCAAACAACCACAATGCCAAAACAGCAACACAAGAAATCTTTATTGAAATAGAACTGCTTTACAATGTGAGGCATACATGGCGAGACATGATTCATAAGAATCACGGAGATGAGAAGAACAGACACACCAAAAAACAGAAACCAGCGGTCTGCCAGAAAGAGACCGCTCGGACTGCAACAAAGGCTCAGACCGCCCGGCTTGTTCTGCTGTACTCCCAGACCGCTTGCACAGTCAGACCGCAGAAACACCTTGAGACCGCGCGAACAGAAGCAGACAAACTGCACTGTCAGACCGCAATCCCAGACCGCACGAACTGAAGCTTATTGGAACAAAGAACTGAAGCTGTTGCCAGACCGCAACTCAGACCGCCTAACCGCTGAAGGTCGCCTGATTCCTGAGTCTGCTGCAAACAGCACAAGAACACAATAACCCAGTTCGCTGACAGACCGCAGACGAACTGTTTATTCAAGCCACCGGAAATCACCAAGGAAAGAGACCGCACCCTGCTGACCGCAAACCTGCGAACACAACAAAGGTTAACTCGCATCCATGTCGCGCGAACTCAAACTTGAGACCGCAAGAAACAATCCGGGCTCTGGTTCTTACAGTTCTCGTTAGGAATGACGGGTCATGCACCCCTATTTATAGGCGGGTGGACGGATGTCGTCACCGCACAAACTGGGATACAGTCACCACCCATCAGATCGCGAACGGTCTCAAAAGATAGACCGCGCGAACACAGCACTTGAACAAAATTCAGTCCAAGACCGAAGACAGCAGCAAGCCGCGCACAAGCCGTGCGAACACAGCGATCACCCTTCCTGAGATCGCCAACACAGAGAAGCAACTGGCCGACTTGAACCAAGTCGCCAGAACAACACAACCAAGCCGCCCGGTCACAGCAGTTAGCCAGGAACAGACCGACTAGAACAAGACCGGAAACAACCCGCAACAGGTCGCTAGAACCAGCGACCAAACCCAAGAAGCAAGCTGGCCGATCACACCAGATCGCCAGAACCAAACCGCCAGAGCACCAGCGCAGACCGCGCGGTCTCTGCGGTCTCCAGCCTTCAGACCGGCCGGACTCCTTTCCATTTCACTTCAACAAAATTCAACACTCCCCCTTGAAGTGGGAAGTGGAAACTAGCCCGAGCAACTCCCTTAACCGAGTAAACGGTCCCTTCGCCAGCGGCTTTGTGAAGATGTCTGCGACAATGTCCGCACTCCGAACATGCTTGACCATAAGAGACCCTCCCAACACCTTTTCACGAATGAAATGGTGCTCAATCTCTATATGTTTGGTCCTCGAGTGACAGACTGGATTGTTAACCAGCTTGAGAGCACTCTCATTGTCCCCGCGTAGCATAGTGGGACCTCGAACCTCCTGATGAACGTCCTCTACCAACCTCCTGAGCCAAATAGCTTCCTGAGCTGCCAAGGCCGAAGCCTTGTACTCCGCTTCTGTGGTAGATACAGACACCAGTCTTGCTTCTTGCTGCACCAAGAAATAGCTGTGGGGCCTGTCATAAAGACAAAACCAGACGTTGATCTCCGATCATCCACGTCTCCCCCATAATCAGCATCCATGAAACCATGCAACTCCAAGCTTGACCCTCTCCTATATAGGAGACCCAAATCAGAGGTCGACTTCACATACTTCAAGATGCCTTTAGCCGCCAGAAGATGAGGTTTCCGTGGTTCCGCCATGTACGGACTCACCTTGCCAACTGCATAAGCAATATCCGGCCTTGTGATCGTCAAGTAGATCAAGCTCCCAACCAGAGCTCGGAACACCAACGGATCAGATAAGACTCTCCCCTCATCCTTTCGAAGCTTATGATGTTGCTCCAAAGGTATAGAGCTGCTGTTTCCTTCCTCCATGCCAAATCGTTTCACGATTCGCTCCGCATATCCTTCCTGAGAAATGAGCACTCCGCTCTCCCGCCTCTGGACCTCGAGTCCAAGGAAATGGTGAAGCTCCCCCAGATCCTTCATCTCGAATCTGATAGCAAGCTCAGCCCTGAGTCTTGCAACAGCTTCCTTCGAGTTCCCGGTGACAATCATGTCATTCACGTACAACAGCACAATCACTCGAAGCACTCCCTCCTTCTTGATGAACAAGCTTGAATCAGAGTCTGAAGCAACGAATCCGCAGAATAAGAGACATTCTGCAATCTTCCCGTACCACGCCCGAGGCGCTTGCTTCAACCCGTACAGGGCTTTCTTCAATTTACAAACATAGTCTGGATACTCCTTCGAGATGAAACCTTGCGGTTGAGTCATGAAGATATCTTTGTCAATCTCGCCGTATAAGAAGGCATTCTTCACGTCGAGTTGCCAAATCTCCCAACCACTCGAAGCCGCCCAGGCAACAACAAATCGAACCGAAGTCATCTTTGCTACTGGACTAAACGTTTCATCATAATCTTCTCCGTACTGCTGTGAGAACCCGCGAGCTACAAGACGAGCCTTGTAACGCTCGATACTACCGTCAGCCTTCTTCTTCAGCTTGAAAACCCACTTACAAGTGACAGGAGTAGTGCCCTTGGGCTTGGGCACAAGAGACCAGGTCTCATTCTTCTCGAGAGCTGTCATCTCTTCTTGCATAGCAATGTCCCACTCCTTCACACCTCTAGCCTTTTCAAAGCTCGATGGCTCCCTTTCATCTAAGGGACCAGCAAAGAAACATGAAACAAAGTTTACCATGTTTCCTCCTGTGTATCGATCTGGTGGTTGAATAGTCCTCTTCGACCTCCTAAGAGGTTGCACCTGACTAACCACCTCCTCAGCCGCTTCTTCTGTGCAAGCTCCTTTTCCAGATGAACTTGGAGCATCGCTCCCCCTGCTACCAGAACCTGAAGCCCCCATCTCAGAGCTTGACACAACTGGAGCTCCTGGTGAAACAGGCAGCTCCACTTGAAGACTTCCCGCAGCTTTTCCTCCTTCATCAATCCTGCTCTCTGGTAGTTCAACTCCTGAACTCCCCTTGTAGGAAGTCACTTCATCGAACACCACATCCCGAGAAACAATTGACCTCCGTGTCTCAGGATCCATGCATCTCCATCCCTTCTTCCGCTCATCATACCCAACAAAGACTAGCTTCCTTGCTTTCGCATCTAGCTTTGTTCGAAGAGCATCAGGAATATGCACATAGCAGGTTGACCCGAACACCCGAAGGTGAGCAACACTCGGCTTCTCCTTGAACATTAGTTCGTGAGGGGTCTTCATATTGATAGGACTTAAAGGCAATCTGTTGATGACATAAGTTGCACAAGACATTCCCTCTGCCCAGAAGGACTTTGGGATATTCTTGGCATGAAGCCAGCATTTGCAAGTTTCCGTCAGATGACGGATCTTCCTTTCGGCAATGCCACTCTGCTGTGGAGTATGGGCACAAGTGAGCTCTCTCCGAACGCCGTGTTTCCTGCAAAAACTTGAGAACTCACCAGAAGTGAACTCCCCACCATTGTCAGTTCTCAATTTTTTCACCCGCAGGCCTAAACGACCTTCCACCAGCTCCTTGAACTCCACAAACCTTGCAAAGGCTTCTGACTTTTCTTTCAAGAAATACACCCAAACATATCTGGTGTAATCGTCAATCAACACCAACATATATCTATTGCCTCCAAGGCTTGGGGTGGCAGTTGGTCCCATCAAATCACCGTGGATGCATTCCAACGGTGCTTTGCACCTTGTTTGCGATTTGTCAAATGGAAGTCGATGAGACTTACCAAACTGACATCCTTCGTAGACATGACCGTCTCCATAGGAGGACAAGCTAGGCAAGCCATTGACAAGGCCCCTTAACGCCATAGCCTTCAATTTGTCCATGCCTACATGCCCCAACCTTTCATGCCAGATGGCAGCACCATCATTTGTCCTCATCTTATCAACATAGGTACTTGTCGATAAAACGAACAAGTCCTTCACCCGCTTGCCGATATGAATAACTTCTCCCTTTATTTCCGGTTGAGTTTTGAGAAACTTCACTTCTGTTGGGCCAAATAGAACGTGATAACCGGCATCGACCGCATTGGTCACAGAGAAGAGATTCTTCTTCATACCAGGCACGTGATAAACACTCCTCAACGTGAGTGGACCCTTATCACTGCTCAGAGAGACGACTCCTTCGTGCTCTACTGGATGAATAGAATTATCAGCCGTTATGATAGCATTGTTACCTGAGTAAGGTGCCAAAGAAGAGAACTTTGATCCATCCCCGGTGAGATGATGTCCACACCCTGAATCAACAATCCAGTCTTCTTCATAGTTGATGGAAGCCAAGGCCTTAACGGGCATCGCCGTTATATTAGACACAAAGGCTCCTCCCCATCCAATTTCACCAGACTTTGGCATCTCCTTCTCCACTGCATGTCCTGGCTGAAGATTCACCCGGCAATCTTTCTTGAAGTGCCCGGTCTTGTTGCATCTAAAGCACCTCGGTCCCTCTCCTTTCTTCTTCCCATCAGACTTAGGAGCATAGCCCCTATCTTGCTGACCTGAAGTAGAGGGCCATCATGACCCGGCTTCTTCTTTTCCCACTTCTTTTTTCTCTTCCCAGAGAACATCACATCACTCTCTCCCCCGGAGATAGAAACCCCCGCCATCTGTCTTGCTAAACTTTCTTGCGAAGCAAGAAGATTCTCCAGCTCCAACAACGACGGCTAATTTGCCCAACCCTGAACTGAAGTTACAAAAGCAAGATACTCCTTCCGCAATCCGCGGATGATATGCCTCTTCAGCTTTGCCTCAGAGATTGGCTCATCAGGGTCCAAAGCAGAAATCTCTGCCGTGAGGTTCTTCATCTTAAAGAAGAAGGTAGAAATAGAAAGATTGCCTTGAGAGGCTCTCGCCAACTCATTTTCAAGAAATTGTAGCCTCGCTACATTCTTCTTATTAAACAATCCATCCAAGGATGTCCAAATCTCAGCAGCAGACTTACATCCGATAATATGATCAAACAGCTCCGGTGAGATAGCCCTTTTGAGAGTGAACTGTGCCTTAGCATTCAACCTCCTCCAAAGTCTCACCTCTGCCATATTATCTCCTGCTAGAAACACCTCTTGTGTGTCTTCTACGCCAACTACCTCCCATAGATCCTCGCCAAGCAAGTAACTCTCCATACATGACTTCCACTTTTTAAAGTTAGTCGATGTGAGGAGTTCAATACCAAGACCTCTTGCGAATCCGCCTTCCATGGCAACCAATGTGGTCACTTCTTCACAAAGACGATGGCAACTCTAGTTGATCACTGCTTATCCAATCCAGGAACCTACCTCTGATACCATGTTAAAAATTTTTGATTGGACCGTTTAGGAGTAAGCAGGAGTTGTATCAACAAGAGTTATAGCCAAACAACCACAATGCCAAAACAGCAACACAAGAAATCTTTATTGAAATAGAACTGCTTTACAATGCGAGGCATACATGGCGAGACATGATTCATAAGAATCACGGAGATGAGAAGAACAGACATACCAAAAAACAGAAACCAGCGGTCTTCCAGAAAGAGACCGCTCGGACTGCAACAAAAGCTCAGACCGCCCGGCTTGTTCTGCTGTACTCCCAGACCGCTTGCACAGTCAGACCGCAGAAACACCTTGAGACCGCGCGAACAGAAGCAGACAAACTGCACTGTCAGACCGCAATCCCAGACCGCACGAACTGAAGCTTATTGGAACAAAGAACTGAAGCTGTTGCCAGACCGCAACTCAGACCGCCTAACCGCTGAAGGTCGCCTGATTCCTGAGTCCGCTGCAAACAGCACAAGAACACAATAACCCAGTTCGCTGATAGACCGCAGACGAACTGTTTATTCAAGCCACCGGAAATCACCAAGGAAAGAGACCGCACCCTGCTGACCGCAAACCTGCGAACACAACAAAGGTTAACTCGCATCCAAGTCGCGCGAACTCAAACTTGAGACCGCAAGAAACAATCCGGGCTCTGGTTCTTACAGTTCTCGTTAGGAATGATGGGTCATGCACCCCTATTTATAGGCGGGTGGACGGATGTCGTCACCGCACAAACCGGGATACAGTCACCACCCATCAGATCGCGAACGGTCTCAAAAGATAGACCGCGCGAACACAGCACTTGAACAAAATTCAGTCCAAGACCGAAGACAGCAGCAAGCCACGCACAAGCCGTGCGAACACAGCGATCACCCTTCCTGAGATCGCCAACACAGAGAAGCAACTGGCCGACTTGAACCAAGTCGCCAGAACAACACAACCAAGCCGCCCGGTCACAGCACTTAGCCAGGAACAGACCGACTAGAACAAGACCGGAAACAACCCACAATAGGTCGCCAGAACCAGCGACCAAACCCAAGAAGCAAGCTGGCCGATCACACCAGATCGCCAGAACCAAACCGCCAGAGCACCAGCGCAGACCGCGCGGTCTCTGCGGTCTCCAGCCTTCAGACCGGCCGGACTCCTTTCCATTTCACTTCAACAAAATTCAACAATCTACTCGCAGAGGGACCTTCACCATGTTTTCTTTTTCTTTTGGTCCCAGCCCTATCTGATTGATCTTCAACTATAGGAGCCTTCCCAAGTAGTTCTTCTGGCCTTGGAGAAAACTGAGGAACAGGAACATCTGGATCAATTTCTAACTCAGGAAAAATCTGATTATGAAGCCACGTTGCTGTTTTGAAGGAATAAGCATTAATATCAGCAATTTGCTTCTACACCCTGGAAGAGAACTGATCAAACTGTGATTTCCATGAGCTTTGAATAGCTGACACAGAGCTTTCCACTAAATCTGTCATTCTTTCCATTATAATGTCCTCCCCCTTTCTGACTTCTACAGATAGGGTTTGGAGAGTATCATCTTTGAAATTTCCGACTTCATCAACAATCCTGAATGTATTTACTTCAGCCTTGTCAGACAATGAGTCTTGAAGCTTTGTCATTGTAATAGTCTGAGCCAACACTGTGCCTACACCTTCAGTTGCATGTTCAATTTGCTTGCTCCCTAGGCTCATCAATTCAGAGAGATTTTCATAATTTGATTTGATTTTAGCTAACTCCCTACCAAGATCACTTTCAACTGAGGCAATCTTCCTGTGAACAGTTGTCAAAGAGTTCTCAAACTGTTCACTCTGCTTCTTGAGCATAGCTTCAATCTTTCCCAGAAGAGAATCTGCATCAAGGATTGGAGGGGAAGGATGAGAAGAAGGAAGAGTAATAGCAGGGGCAGCAACATCATCTTCTTCACAACCTAGCTCATCTGGAGCATTCTTGGTTGTATCTAACTCTGACTCCCCCTCAACATGTACTAGGGGAGGTGATAATTCATGAACGGAATCATCATCATCGTCTTCAAAAACAAAATCAGCACCAGACCCTGCCTGTTGGCCACTGGGACTGTGCACTTCAGATACTTCTTGTTGCAAATCCTTCAGAACATCTGAAACTCTGTCATCTGCCAAAGAAGTGTCTGCTTCAAGAACTGAGGGAGAAGAGGGGATGAACACATCCTTGTCAGAAGAAGGTATGTTCTCCTTAGCTGGAATATCTGACACTATGACATCTGCTTGTACTGATGGAGAAGGAGGAGGTGATGGAACTGAATCTGGTAGAGGTGAAGATGGATCTGGCTGTGTCACTGATGAAATGAACTCTGTTGGAACAGATGAAGGTTGACCTTTAGCTTTGGAACGAATTGGCAGCTTGGCACGACTTAAAGCTTTAGAACGAATCCGTGAAGGAAGTGGAAATGATGTTACTTTAGGTACCTGACCTTCAGAAGTTGGAACTGGAATTTCTGCTTCACTTGCAACTGCAGATTTATGAATCTCCCCCTCAGAAGTAGCACTAGCCTCTCCCGGCTTCTTGATTCGAATGTCCCATCTCTGCATGGAGATGACATCGATCTTCTTAAGGTGATGGATAACTGCACCTTTGGACATGTTAAAAATAGCAGGATTAAACTGATTCAGGAACAATGAGATGATCCGGGCAAAGTTTGGAGAATTAATGCAAGCCTTGATATTTGAGAATAAGATTGAGGCCCAATCTCTCTGTTTTCCTGACACAATTCCAATCACCAACTGAAATATTTCTTCAGACACATGTCCTCGTGTGCCTGTCCTGCAGAAAAGAACCTTGGAAACAATGTCCACTAAAAGCTTGCCAGCATCGTTCATCTTGTGCCTCTTTACTGCAGCAAAATCTGAATCAAGACCACAGTACCTTGCTGTTCTCAACCAGTCAATTTCATTCAGCTCTGCTTCAGCTTCTATTTCAGACAACTGCAAATACTTAGCAAGAGTCTTTGGAGAGACTTTGATTTTGATACCCTTAACAAATGAAATCAACATCCTTCCTTCCTTAATAGGCTTCACATTTATAAAGAACTCTTCAACCTCATCAAACAGCACCCGGCAAGGATGCTCAAGAACGAAAGTAAGACCGGCGGCATCAAGCAAACAAAATAGGTTCTTGAAGTCATCGGATAAACTGGCGATACCTGAGCGAACGACCTCATTCCCGACGCCAATCTTTGGATGAGGAGTAGGAGCCATTAATGCGAGAGAGAGAGAGAATTGTCGAACGAGAATGATGAAGCACCGAGAACCACCGAGAACCACCGAAGCACAGAGACCTGTTGCAGACTGTCGCCGCTCGAGAGAAAGTCGAAAGGTCGGGGAAGTCTCGGAAAAGGATTTCGTGAACATCAAGGTCTTGATTTCTTATATATATATAATTTTGATTTGACGTTAAAGTGACATTTTGAAGAAAATTAGACGAATGAACAGAGCGTACCTGACGTTTGGAGTTCTTTAAAATACCTATGTCTCGAGACATCGATTATGTCTCGAGAACTCAGGAAATTCAGCGCGGTATTTCCTTCCCTGGTGTCTCGAGTGATAACCCGTGTCTCGAGACATCTGCCTATCTCGAAATTTTCAGCTTGTCTCGAGAAATCCAGCCAGGTCCCGAGACATGACTTGTCAATAACTTCCTGTTCGTCATGGTTTTGGTTGACTTGATCATTACTCCATGTTGAGCATTCCAAGTTCCGTCTTGAAGAAAGAGAACTTAGTCTCATCCAGAGGCTTCGTGAAAATGTCTGCAACTTGCTTATCCGTGGGAACATAACTCAGATTTATGTCACCCATCTCCATATGCTCCCGGATAAAGTGATATCGTAGCTCGATGTGCTTTGTCCGACTGTGAGAGACTGGATTATTTGCGATAGCAATTGCACTGGAAGAGTCGCAAAACATAGGAATGTCTTTGATCTTCATGTTGTAGTCTTGAAGTTGATTCTTTATCCATAGAAGTTGTGCGCAACAACTGCCAGCAGAAATGTATTCCGACTCGGCGGTTGATATTGCAACACAATTCTGCTTCTTGCTACTCCAGGAAATAAGTCTCCTTCCGAGGAATTGGCACGTCCCGGAAGTGCTTTTTCTGTCGTCTTTGCTACCTGCAAAGTCTGCATCATAGCCTTTAGTTATTCCTCTGTCTGAACCGCCAAAAATAACTTTTGGACCATTCGCAACTGGAATGTAGTTTTGCAAAAGGCTTCTTATCCCGGTCATATGCCGAGAGCATCCACTGTCCAAGTACCAGATAGGATTTTTATTGGCCTTTGGACATACCTGCAAAAACAGATTATTTTGCCTTAGGAGCCCAAACAGATTTGGGTCCTTGGTCCCTTGTCAGTTGAGCACCACGATGAATGTTAACATTGCGAGTGGTCTGCCTTGCAACGTTCACTTGTGGTCTCCTAGTATACATTGTGTTGAACCAACAATCAACGGCAAAGTGACCAATTTTGCCGCAGCACCAACAGTCGAATCTGTTGTACCTTCTTTTTACACTCTCCTGCTTAACTTTTTGAACGTTAGCTCTTGCAGGAGCAGTCCTTCTAGATGAGGATGCCTCATGGGGGCAGCACACACAAGGTGGTACTGTCTTCTTCGGCTTTGGTGCAACAGCCTTCACTTTTGGTGCTTTCTTAGCGCTCGGACCATGAACAAATGGACCGTACCCTTTCCGATTAATCTCTTGATAAGGTGCTTGAAAAGCACTATCACCAAAGTTTCGGGGAGGAGCCCATTCCTTATGATCATTCACAGGCGTAAAAGGAATTGGTCGTGTGAAATGACCATAGGAACTCTCCATATCATAAGCATTTGTAGGGAATATAACTCTCTTGAATGCTACAGGCTCTTGATGAGATTTCCCTTTTTCTTTGGTGGTAGCTTTCTTAGCAACCAAACCATTCTTCTTACAATTGTGTTTTTAGAAGAATTGCTAGTACTAGCTTCATGCCCTATACCGCTTCCTTTTGCCTTAGTGGTAAAAGTACCAATAATTGGCAGAAGAGTTTTAGGATGAGAGAATGCTTCAACCAACTTCTTCTCAGTCGCAAGCTGTTCCTCCAAGACTTTTATCGAATGATCTCTCAGGGCAAGAGTCTCTTCCGAGCTTTTGATCTTGTCTTTCAAGGCTTGGACTTCCTCTTTGAGAGAAGAAAGTTCTTCAACTTCTTTTCTCAAGTTAGATTCCACCTCCTTGAGAGCCATGATCTCCTTACCCTGAGTTTTGACAATCTTTCGGCACTTGTCAAAGCTTTGGAGCATTTTGGTATATTGAGACATGAGCTCAGATTCATCGTCTGTGGGGTTATCCTTTTGTTCAGCCGAAGCATAATCAGAATCAGATAGGATAGTGTGATCATTTACCTTTCCGGTGTACGGGGGTGCTTCTTCATCATCAGACATGGCCATCAGGCCGAAGTAAGCTTCTTCTTCATCACTCGACTCATCGGAGTCACTGTCACTCAGAGTTTTGGCTTTCTTAGCGACGAAACTTCTATCTGATTTCTTCTTTCCGTGAGTGGATTTCTTGTCTTCTTTTCTTCCACCTTCTTTCTTCTTGTAGGGACACTCAGCAATTATGTGCCCTGGCTTATTACAACAGTAGCAAATAATGTCAGAAGAAAAATGTTTTTTCTGTTTCGATTTGTACCTGTCATTATTGCTTGAGTCCTTCCTGTGATAGTCGCCATCACGACGAGAATGTTTATGATCCGAGGAAGACGGCTTGTTGTTCATGTGCCTTCGTTTGTTCAGCAGTTTCTTAAACTGACGGGAAATCAAAGAGAACTCCCCATCAGATAGTTCGGAACAGGAGGAGCTGGCTTCCGATTCTTCTTCATTATCAAATTCCTTTTCTCTGATCGGTATCATGGCTTTGCTCTTCTTTGAACTCTCTGCCTTCAAGGCTAAGGTTCTTTCTTTGCTTGAAGCTCGATTTACATCCTCTTCAGACTTTCGGATGTTCATTTGCAGTTCATGAGACAACAGCTTTTCGAACAGATTCTGAGGTTCTAGACTTGGCAGTTTTCCAAACTCTCTAATAGCAACAATTTTGCTATCCCATTCTTTTGTCAGGGAACGCAGAAATTTGTCATTTAGTTCACCGTTTGTGAACTCCCTGTCGTAGTTTCTCAGACCATTGACTATTTTGAAGAATCTTTCGTACGCATCAGCAATGCAATCCTTCTTATTCTGCTTAAATGCCTCGTACTCTTGATTAAGTAGAGACCTTCTATCTTCTCTTACCTCGTCAGTACCTTCCATTAGAACAATTAAGGATGTCCACATCTCTTTGGCTGATTTGTAGTGGATTAAGTTTTGCAACATGGAATCGTCCACTGCACTAGCAATTATGTTCTTAGCCTTCTTGTCAAGAGCAACAAGAGCTATCTCATCCTTATTCAAATCCATCATTTTCTTAGGTATCTGAACAGTAGGATTTGTTGACGAAACGGTCATTGGCACATGGGGACCTTCTTCCACGACTTGGAAGATTCTGGGATCTGCAGCTTCCATATAAAAATGGACTCTTTCCTTCCACATAGGAAAGTTGGCCTTAGTGCAGATGGGCAGTTTCAGAGAGGATTCCTTGACTCTATCCATGGCTTGCTAGCAACTAGAAGGATGGACCATGTTCAAGGTCTTAACCTAGCAACGAACAGCGTCCCTCTGATACCAATTGAAGTATCTAGTTGCCTACCTAAATCACCTAGAGGGGGGTGAATAGGTGATCTCTACGTCTTTTGCGGAATTAAAAATTAAACGTAAAGCACAGCACACAAAATAGATCACAGCCACAGATAACACCAGGAATTTATAGTGGTTCCCCGTACTTGGGTACTCCACTGCCGGCCTCGCCAATCTAGCACCACAGCTAGACTTGACTACTCACTAAATCTCGGATCAGAATGATCCTACAAACTCGGAGTCAAACTCCTACAATCTCAGAGAGAACCTCTCTTATAACTCGGAGAAAAACTTCTCCTACAACTCGGAGAACAACCTCTCCTACAGCTCGGAGATAACAACTCCTACAATAGATGATAAAAGGTTTTGAACAATAAGATACCAGATCTGAATAACAGAGGCGTTTTCTTCCTTCTTCTTGAATGGCTTTTGAGAACGATGAGGAAGAACAACGATCCTTCAAATCTATCTTTGGCAATCCGAAACGATCCAATAGAGGTTGTAGAATCAGAACACGGATCGATCGAATCCTTCTTTGATAGAAAACAGCAACTCCAATGAGTAGATCGATCTTCAATCGTAGGCGACAGCGAGGCGGCGCTTTTCTCGTTCTTTTAGATCAGGAAAGAAAATTAGGGTTTTAGAACGATTCCAAAACCTTGTTGAAATAACCCAAGAGCGATCCTATATATAGAGGGCAATGATTAAGGGTTAAATTGACCTTAAACGCACTCAATATAGCCGTTAGGATCGGGAAGGAGCGTTTACGAACCGTCAAGAACAGAGGAAACAAATTAGAAAATAACGGACAGAATTCTCGAGACATAAGGGATCTCTCGAGAACTAACGGATCTCTCGAGATAAGAAACAAAGATTTCGGTCTTAAGGACTCTCGAGACAAGCTTGATCTCTCGAGTCATCAAGAACAGAAATACCGAGAACAAAACAACTTGCTTCTCGAGACATGTCAGAACTCTCGAGACAAGTCTGATCTCTCGAGACATATCCTTAGAGAAATTGTTTTCAAAAATTTTCTTTTCTTCTCTTGAACACTTGCTGCAACCACACTCCAAAGTCTTCAATAGTCTTGAAAATGAAGTGTACCCCAATAGAGAGATCACACATGAGTCATCACCATGTTTCATATAATGAGGAATTACATTGTATGAAACTGTGTTTGCAGACCCATTGTGACCTGACATTGATTTACACTTAGCAATGATAATCTGCAAGACAATACTAGAAAAGCATATCAAATACAAAAGCAATTCAATCTTAGTTTAAGGGTGACTTCTCACAAATCAAGGTAATTGTTAATACAATTTCCAACAGAAGTCCCATAACCGACTTATACGTTAGGGGTAGGTTGAAATGCAATGTTTTATGCTATGACATGCAAGGTATGTTGTTATGTTATGTCCATACAAGTGCAACTCACTCACTACGACTCTATGCGCATAGACCTTTAGTTCCCCCTTTTTGGAGCGAGCTAGACTCCCAGGATACTCCCGTAGTGGAAAACGGAAGCGGTGGGTTGGGCCTCGCCCACCTTTAGGTTGGTATTCACACTACCTAACCTAGACCTATCGTACGCCTCAACGCAAAACCCGCTGAGCATCTGCCTACTCTTACTGGCTGGACCACCAGACTTTCATGGCTAAGTGTAAATACCACACTTGCCGAGTCAACGTATTGACGTCGGTGTGAACGACTGCCAATACCGAAGACCCACCACCTTCAGTGCACATGCAACATGTTCTACTACCTACCTCCGAGCCATAAGCTCCCCGGGCTAACCTGCCCGCCATCAACAACCATCTCTGAGTCACAAGCTCACCGGACTAACCAGTCCGCTCTTACAACCACTGAGCCTACAGCTCGTAGCACCAACCCAACTAACCTGTCGTAACCACGGAGTGTGGGTGTGTGTATTATTAAGTTAATATCGAATAACAACTTACTCCTACAGTTGTGGTTAATCTTGGACTTCCCGTGGATTACCCTGTAAGGGGCTCGCTACGGTACTAGGAACTGAAATGGGATGACACCCCAAAGTTCCCTTTCTCAAGACACTTAGTGTTGTTGGTATCTACCCATAAGAACACCCTCCTTGTTATTACAATTGAATTAACCCTAGGTGACTTATGACTTTCCAAGACGATCCTTCGTCAATCCCGAGCACCACTTTACCCTCAACTCACCAAGCACACACTTTACCATCTATAATCCTTCTTGTTGACCATCATACCTTCTCAACTAAACTAGGTAAACCACTTACCTCCCATCCCTCCTAAGGATCCACTTGATTCTCAAATTTCACAGTTTTACTATACGCAGACCAATCTAATTATATGAAGCTCACAACTATAGGTACTCCAAATATTCATCCAACTGACCCAAGCTATTTACTGGAGGTCTATCATGATATTATAAGGCAAATTCCAGAGAATCACATTTTTCCCAATATTATTAAAAATTAAAACAATTTTTCCAAAATACAACTTCCTAAGGTTTGAACTACAAGTGCACTTTTCTGACTTTCAATGCCTACTAAAATTTTTACATAAATCAAGGGTACCTAGTAATCAGTAAATATGAATTTTAGGAATTTACAGCAAGGTTTATAATTATTAAAAATTCCGAAACCCATTAATTTTCAATTATTTCCAAAGGAGGTAACCTCATATGAACTTCAAACCTTATGCAAATTTTTACAGAGGTGGATAATACTAAAATATCCAGTCCTACAAATTTTGACCATATTTCATAGAGGTTACATTTGTAATTTCCACAAAGGTCATATTTGCAATTAATTCCGATTTGAACTAGAAGTACCAAAAAAATCAATCCAAAAATTATGAGAAACTTACTGTGGGTTCATAATGGTATGAAATGACATCCAGCAAAGTTTCATGAAGTTACAGAAAACTAACACCCTAAATTTAATCATCCCAAAAATTGCCAACAATACGAATAATTATAATTTGGACCTCCAAAAGTCTTCCAATGGTTCTAACAGAACCTCCAGGGATTAATAGGATCAAAACTAAGTTGGTGACAGAAATTGGTTAATCCCTAGGTTTTAATCTTGCCTAAAACCCAAAAACCTAAATATTTACAAATCTACCCAAGGGTTTATTCCCTAAGGTATACAACACCAAACCTCTTCAATTTCACAGGGGAGGCTCCTCTGGTCACTATGACCTACTCTCCAAAATTGTAGGTCAAACCATAAAGGTTTGACCCCTCTTCCTTCATTGACCTCTAAATGCACCCCTTAGGGTTTACCCTAGGATTATGGTCCATACTTCCCCAAATCCACCCATACTTCTTGTGAGGGTGTTATATCACTCATAGGACTCAGAGGAGTCCATTACACTCCCCTCCAAGGACAAACACCCCTATGTCCTTCACAAAGCCCTAAAGGGCACTCTAGGGTTAACCACTAGGGTTCAAGGGCACACCAAGCCCACCCCCCCCCCCCCATAATTGGCTCCTTGGGGTATCCCATACACCCCAAGTCAGTGACCAAAGTCACTCCTTCAATAAGTGGGAGGAAGCCCCTCCACACTCCATAGTTAGCCTAGGTTCATCTTTACCCTAATTTATGTCCTAAGCATACATATGTCCAAGGGAAATTCCCTATCTTGTCCAAGTCCAACCAACCCAAAACTTTGGCCAGAGGTCAGTGAATGGTCACCCAAGGTCCCACCAAAATTTGGTGAGGTTTAGGGTTCTTTAGGGTGCCTAGTTGGGGTGCATTTAGCAATTAGCCCCTTTGCAATTTACTAGGGTAAACCACCTCCAATGCCCACCAAATTTGGACTAAGGGTTGGCATGGGTGAGGGTGATGTGCACCCTAAATTTGAGACCAATTGGCTTTGTGGGGGAGTGGGGGCACTCACCCAAATTTTTCCCTAACCTAGGGAGCCTAGGGTTGACTTTGTGAATTGCCCCCATCAAATCAACTCCAAATGGGTTGAGATTTTAACCAGAGACCTAGCATGCTCTCTAAGACCACACATCCAAATTTGGGAGGATTTTGACGTGTTTAAGACACCTAATTAAATCACACATGGATTATTGAATATTTCCAAAAACTATAGAAAAATATTCTCCAAAAATTCTAATTTTTGGATATGTCCTGTGTATACATAAGAATAGCCTACACCCCAAATTTCAAGTCATTTGGAGTTCTGGATTGACGTGGGCATCCAAATCAATCTCTGGTCAGCCCTATGGATAGTCCCCACCAAAATGAGTGTTATGACCTAACCAGGGCTTCAAACCGAGTGATCTCAATTTTGTAATAAACTAGACATCAAGAGCTACAACATTGGTGTTGAACACTTTTTCGTTTGAAGGGCCTAAGTATTTTTAATATTTAATTCAAAATGCTGCCAGAAATGTGACAAAACACATAATAAGCCATTCATTCATATGAATGATTCCAGCACGAATCTTGAAGCGGCTTGGACGGCATCGGATCATCTTCTCCATTGAATCAACGGCTGCGATAGCCCATGCCTGGGCCGCCTTCAACCTCGATTTCCCGGCCACCCTCACATCCCCCCGGCCGGCAAGTGCCACCACCACCTCCGTTGAGGTGGTGGCCGGCGATAGGAGGTCGTTTGCCGGCCGGTGGTGGCCGGAGTAGGGGTTTCGGGGAGGGGAAAAGTGCTCGAAAATGAGCACCTTTGAGTGCACGATTCGAGCACGTTTGAACTCGAATCAAGACCCAGATAGATTAAGATCTAAGCACTGAGAGGGAGGAGGAGGATCGGACCTGTGTTGGGGCCTGGTTGCGCGTGCTCCGGCGGTTGGCCATGGCCGGTGGTGGAGCTTTTGGTGCCATGCCGATCTAGCCTTCCTCTGCCCGATTTTCTCTGGAAGCTTGGGTGTTTCACTCCTCTCCGACCTCTGAAGGTGTTTATGAGGTTAATTGGGGGAGGGGAAGAGCCATGGCATGAATTGCCATTATCACCATTAATGGTGATTTCAGCCACCTCTAATTCCCCTTTGATTCAGCCCCCCTCAGCCCTGGAAAACCTTTGGATTCACTTGTAACTGACAGTGGAGATGAATGATCAACGATTGGGGGAGGATTGAGGGGTAAAAGCATTCAATCTCCATGAATGCCCCTTCTCTCTGTCTCCAATTTGGGGCTTTCTCTCTCCTGGCCGAATTCATTCAAATTGAATGGCCAAGTCAGCCACTTACAATCACCACTAGGTGGTGGACCACACCAATTGTGTTTAGCCCAAGTGGATGGGGTTTAATTTGGAGAAATTGGGTTATTTTGACCAAATTAAGGACAAGGTTGACTTTGGTCAAATTGATTAATTGGGTGACCCTAGGATGGGGCTTTTGGGTTGATTGGACTCCAAATTAAATTTAGAAACTACTCGTGGTGTCAATTTGGTCACATGAGCCTTAGTTGACCCAATATAAGTTGATTTGACCAAAACAGGCTAAGTTGACTTTAGTCAAATTGAGCCCTAGGGTTGACCCAGTCATGGGGCTTTTTGATCCACTGGGTCCCCTATGATATTGTAACATTATGGGTAGGGTCAATTTAAAATGGTGGTGGTCAATTGACTCTAATTAGGCTACTTTGACCAATTTGGGGTTATGGTTGACTTTGGTCAATTTGGCCTCTTGGTTGACCCCAATGGGCCCTTGGTGCCCTAAGGGGACCCCTAATGGGTTAGGGATACTATGGTGGGGTCAAATGGTCAAGTTGAGGCCCTAAAGTCCAACCCTAAGCTTGGTCACTAGAAATTGCTATTTGCAGTCCAAGGCACTTTCAACCCTAATCTTGCCTAAGTTAAAGGGATTTCTACACTACCAAGGACTTGTCATGACCTTGTCAAGGCAGATTCACCTGGGGGATCTAGCTGTCTGGGGGATGTTACAAATCCCAATAAACAAAAAAAATTCGTCCTCGAAATTCAGGTTAGGCTTGCGGGGTTTTCACCGAGAGTGACTGAACGTAACATCCCCTAAGAATTGAAGCTATTCCTGGATCGAAGAGCACCGACTATCACTGCCACACCAGTTCTAGTGGCTCCAGGTTGTGCTCCTCCTGACCCCAATTTTACCACATGTCTTAACCTTTGGAAACTTCTTGCGCCACAAGACTCGCACCGTCGTATCACCTATCTTGACCGGGGTGACCTTGCTACCTTGGTCAATTTATCCTCAAACTTCCACTCTAACCTGGGCAGACTCTTATGCCTCTAAAGTTTTCTTCTCACGTTCAAATTCTTACTCTTTCAGGTACGTCCGCATAATCAATCGTCTCTACAACTTTTCCAGTTCTTAATCTTGATGGAACTAATCAAATCATCTAGCGTCCTAATCATCCTTAAATATTAATGGGGGTGCACTTGTGAACTTTTATGAGTACATGTTAACCAATCATAATGGTAAGATGACTACCAATCATTTTCTACGGAAAGTTTGATTCATAAGGGCAAAATTTTGGTACCCTAAGGTTTTTCACAAGTCCATTTCATCAAGGAAATATCATCTCGTTTATTTCACCAAATTTCTTTCACTTCAACTTGTGCTAGTCTTGATCACTTTCAAACGGTCCAAAGCAAGATAAACTTAGATCATTCTTACCATAGTGAGATCAAACACTATATTCTAAATCCAACAAGTCATCGACTAAGATCTCTGGTTACTCATCATCATAGCTCCCAAGGTATAAGAGCTATTATAGTAGTTAAAATCTTCTACCATGATAGGGTGTGATTTTTAACGATTCATGAGTTAATCACTTCTGAATGCCCCAAACTACCAGAACTTTCAAATATAACTACAACTTGTATGGCTAGTTTCCGTCCTCAACCTCTAGACTAGGACATCGACATCCCTAAGTGATTAATCCTGGCGACTTTACATTTCCAATGATTCAACTAGGGTCAAGTTGTTGTTTGATCAACGATGTTTATCCATTGCCCTAGTAATACTACGGATCATTATTCTGAACATACTGTTACACCATCTCATCTTCTTCCAAGTAACATTGAGTAAGATCGACTTCAAAATCATAGTGTTCATGACACAAAAATTTCTAACTTAAGTCTAAGGGAAAACCAAGTCCATCATTAATTTGCCCAATAAACAAAAGGTAAGCCCCAATAAACAAAAGATTAGCCACTATCTATTTTGGGCAGAGTATCTTCAATATTACCAAGTTATATTCGTCCCAAGTATGCGAACAATTCTCAGGGCACACAACCTTAGACTTGGGGTTCTATCTTGAGGCTCATTGGTATACTCCACACCATAGACTCTTCTAGGTATCCTCTACTACAACCTTATCAGGGTCAACATGTTACCCAATCCCAAACGGGTCCCTTCCGGACTTCAATTCTTACCTGACCCTCGGTGTTTGTCGTGGTGATTGTCTCAATGTAATCATGTCACTGATACGAGGGTTGAGTCTAACTCATTGACTAAGGTACTATCTAAAGAGTTCTTTGCAGCCGGAGGTATTCCCTGCTGGGGGCAGGGTTCGCCGCCGGCTAAAAAGAAAACTTGACACTCGTAAGGGGAAACTAACTAAGAAGATTCGGCTAAAAGTGGACTTTTTCAATGTGATTCCCATATGGGCACACCACTGCTTCCGCTGCTAGTTTGTCCTCAAACTAAGCTCGCGCGGGGTGGCCCAGGGTTTGTGGACTTCTTTTCTTCGGATCGAGGTTTGCTCTGATACCACTTGTAAGACCCCATTTTTTTTCTTTCCAAACATCGGGTCTTAGGCCCAGAACCGCCGCTTTGCGGTGACACCTTCACTCGGGAAGGTCGCCACTACAAAACGCCGATCCTGCCGGCCAAATCGATCACAAAGAAAAGTACATTAAAGAAAACAAGTTCACATAATCAACATGAAATATAAAACCATAAAGGTAAATGTCCACAGAGTATAACTGAATAAAAGATAACAAGGGTTACAATAATAAAGGGCTCATGCCCTGTACATCATATCCTCACTACAAGATCACTCGCGGAAGCTAACTACTAATCACTCACTGATCCTGAATCCTGTGCTCCTGTACTAGACTGGTCCGCCTCCATCTACACCGGCCTCTGGTGTTGCTGCGTTTCCTCGATCCCCTAAAATGATATGGTCCACTGACCGTTAGTCAAAAGACTAAGCCAATCCCCCACCTCTCCCCCAGTGACTCCTAGGCACCGAGTGGGAGGACGAAGCGGAGGTAAACAAAGGGGTAAACAAATGCAGGTGACAGGGAAACTAGTTATGGAAAGATCTACCACTACACAAGTGTGTATATATAATAAACTGAAGTAGTAAGTAAAGTAAGGTGCGAACAGGTAAAGTAATCAGGGGTACAAAGATAAGTATAAGAAATTAACCATTGATTTATAGGAATGTACACACAAACCTATAGACCATGGGGTCGTTTAGCAAGGCCCACCGTATAAGAAGTCCCATAACCGACTTATATGTTAGGGGTAGGTTGAAATGCAATGTTTTATGCTATGACATGCAAGGTATGTTGTTATGTTATGTTCATACAAGTGCAACTCACTCACTACGACTCTATGCGCATAGACCTTTAGTTCCCCCTTTTTGGAGCGAGCTAGACTCCCAGGATACTCCCGTAGTGGCAAACGGAAGTGGTGGGTTGGGCCTCGCCCACCTCTAGGTTGGTATTCACACTACCTAACATATACCTATCGTACGCCTCAACGCAAAACCCGCGGAGCATCTGCGTACTCTTACTGGCTGGACCACCAGACTTTCATGGCTAAGTGTAAATACCACACTTGCTGAGTCAACGTATTGACGTCAGTGTGAACGACCGCCAATACCGAAGACCCACCACCTTCAGTGCACATGCAACATGTTCTACTACCTACCTCCAAGCCATAAGCTCCCCGAGCTAACCTGCCCGCCATCAACAACCATCTCTGAGTCACAAGCTCACCGGACTAACCAGTCCGCTCTTACAACCACCGAGCCTACAGCTCGTAGCACCAACCCAACTAACCTATCGTAAACACGGAGTGTGGGTGTGTGTATTATTAAGTTGATTTTGAATAACAACTTACTCCTACAGTTGTGGTTAATCTTGGACTTCCCATGTATTACCCTGTTAGGGGCACGCTACGATACTAGGAACTGAAATGGGATGACAGCCCAAAATTCCCTTTCTCAAGACACTTAGTGTTGTTGGTATCTACCCATAAGAACACCCTCCTTGTTATTACAATTGAATTAACCCTAGGTGACTTATGACTTTCCAAGACGATCCTTCGTCAATCCCGAGCACCACTTTACCCTCAACTCACCAAGCACACACTTTACCATTTATAATCCTTCTTGTTGACCATCATACCTTCTCAACTAAACTAGGTAAACCACTTACCTCTCATCCCTCCTAAGGATCCACTTGATTCTCAAATTTCACAGTTTTACTATACGCAGACCAATCTAATTATATGAAGCTCACAACTATAGGTACTCCAAATATTCATCCAACTGACCCAAGCTATTTACTGGAGGTCTATAATGATATTATAAGGCAAATTCCAGAGAATCACATTTTTCCCAATATTATTAATAATTGTAACAATTTTTCCAAAATACAACTTCCTAAGGTTTGAACTACAAGTGCACTTTTCTGACTTCCAATGCCTACTAAAATTTTTACATAAATCAAGGGTACCTAGTAATCAGTAAATATGAATTTTTAGGAATTTCCAGCAAGGTTTATAATTATTAAAAATTCCTAAGCCCATTAATTTTCAATTATTTCCAAAGGAGGTACCCTCATATGAACTCCAAACCTTATGCAAATTTTTACAGAGGTGGATCATACAAAAATATCCAGTCCTACAAAATTTGACCATATTCCATAGAGGTTACATTTGTAATTTCCACAAAGGTCATATTTGCAATTAATTAATTTGAACTAGAAGTACCAAAAATATCAATCCAAAAATTTTGAAAAAAGTACTGTGGGTTCATAATGGTATGAAATGACATCCAGCAAAGTTTCATGAAGTTACAGAAAACTAACACCCTAAAATTAATCATCCCAAAAATTGCCAACAATACGAATAATTATAATTTGGACCTCCAAAAGTCTTCCAATGGTTCTAACAGAACCTCCAGGGATTAATAGCATCAAAACTAAGTTGGTGACAGAAATTGGTTAATCCCTAGGTATTAATCTTGCCTAAAACCCAAAAACCTAAATATTTACAAATCTACCCAAGGGTTTATTCCCTAAGGTATGTAACCCCAAACCTCTTCAATTTCACAGGGGAGGCTCCTCTGGTCAGTATGACCTAGTCTCCAAAATTTTAGGTCAAACCATAAAGGTTTGACCCCTCTTCCTTCATTGACCTCTAAATGCACCCCTTAGGGTTTACCCTAGGATTATGGTCCATACTTCCCCAAATCCACCCATACTTCTTGTGAGGGTGTTATATCACTCATAGGACTCAGAGGAGTCCATTATACTCCTCTCCAAGGACAAACACCCCTATGTCCTTCACAAAGCCCTAAAGGGAACTCTAGGGTTAACCACTAGGGTTCAAGGGCACACCAAGCCCAACACCCCCCCCCCCCCATAATTGGCTCCTTGGGGTATCCCATACACCACAAGTCAGTGACCAAAGTCACTCCTTCAATAAGTGGGAGGAAGCCCCTCCACACTCCATAGTTAGCCTAGGTCCATCTTTACCCTAATTTATCTCCTAAGCATACATATGTCCAAGGGAAATTCCCTATCTTGTCCAAGTCCAACCAACCCAAAACTTTGGCCAGAGGTCAGTGAATGGTCACCCAAGGTCCCACCAAAATTTGGTGAGGATTAGGGTTCTTTAGGGTGCCTAGTTGGGGTGCATTTAGTAATTAGCCCCTTTGCAATTTACTAGGGTAAACCACCTCCAATGCCCACCAAATTTGGACCAAGGGTTGGAATGGGTGAGGGTGATGTGCACCCCAAATTTGAGACCAATTGGCTTTGTGGGGGAGTGGGGGCACTGTCCCAAAGTTTTTTCCCTAACCTAGGGAGCCTAGGGTTGACTTTGTGAATTGCTCCATCAAATCAACTCCAAATGGGTTGAGATTTTAACCAGAGACCTAGCATGCTTTCGAAGACCACACATCCAAATTTGGGAGGATTTTGAGGTGTTTAAGACACCTAATTAAATCACACATGGATTATTGAATTTTTCCAAAAACTATAGAAAAATATTCTCCAAAAATTCTGATTTTTGGATATGTCCTGTGTATACATAAGAATAGCCTACACCCCAAATTTCAAGTCATTTGGAGTTCTGGATTGACGTGGGCATCCAAATCAATCTCTGGTCAGCTCTATGGACAGTCCCCACCAAAATGAGTGTTGTGAACTAACTAGGGCTCCAAACCGAGTGATCTCAATTTTGTAATAAACTAGACATCAAGAGCTACAACATTGGTGTTAAACACTTTTTCGTTTGAAGGGCCTAAGTATTTTTAATATTTAATTCAAAATGCTGCCAGAAATGTGACAAAATACACATAATAAGCCATTCATTTCATTCATATGAATGATTCCTGCACGAATCTTGAAGCGGCTTGGACGGCATCGGGTCATCTTCTCCAGTGAATCAACGGCTGCGATAGCCCGCGCCTGGGCTGCCTTCAACCTCGATTTCCCGGCCACCCTCACATCCCCCCGGCCGGCAAGTGTCACCACCACCTCCGTTGAGGTGGTGTACGGCGATAGGAGGTCGTTTGCCGGCCGGTGGTGGCCGGTGGTGGCCGGAGTAGGGGTTTCGGGGAGGGGAAAAGTGCTCGAAAACGAGCACCTTTGAGTGCACGATTCGAGGCCGTTTGAACTCGAATCAAGACCCAGATAGATTAAGATCTAAGCACTGAGAGGGAGGAGGAGTATTGGACCTATGTGGGGGCCTGGTGGCTCGTGCTCCGGCGGTTGGCCATGGCCGGTGGTGGAGCTTTTGGTGCCATGCTGATCTAGCCTTCCTCTGCCCGATTTTCTCTGGAAGCTTGGGGGTTTCACTCCTCTCCGACCTCTGAAGGTGTTTATGAGGTTAATTGGGGGAGGGGAATAGCCATGGCATGAATTGCCATTATCACCATTAATGGTGATTTCGGCCACCTCTAATTCCCCTTTGATTCAGCCCCCCTCAGCCCTGGAAAACCCTTGGATTCACTTGTAACTGATAGGGGAGATGAATGATCAACGATTGGGGGAGGATTGAGGGGTCAAAGCATTCAATCTCCATGAATGCCCCTTCTCTCTCTCTCCAATTTGGGGCTTTCTCTCTCCTGGACGAATTCATTCAAATTGGCTGGCCAAGTCAGCCACTTACAATCACCACTAGGTGGTGGACCACACTAATTGGGTTTAGCCCAAGTGGATGGGGTTTAATTTGGAGAAATTGGGTTATTTTGACCAAATTAAGGACAAGGTTTACTTTGGTCAAATTGACTAATTGGGTGACCCTAGGATGGGGCTTTTGGGTCCATTGAACTCCAAATTAAATTTAGAAACTACTGGTGGGGTCAATTTGGTCACATGAGCCTTAGTTGACCCAATATAAGTTGATTTGACCAAAACAGGCTAAGTTGACTTTGGTCAAATTGAGCCCTAGGGTTGACCCAGTCATGGGGCTTTTTGATCCACTGGGTCCCCTATGATATTGTAACATTATGGGTAGGGTCAATTTAAAATGGTGGTGGTCAATTGACTCTAATTAGGCTACTTTGACCAATTTGGGGTTATGGTTGACTTTGGTCAATTTGGCCTCTTGGTTGACCCCAATGGGCCCTTGGTGCCCTAAGGGGACCCCTAATGGGTTAGGGATACTATGGTGGGGTCAAATGGTCAAGTTGAGGCCCTAAAGTCCAACCCTAAGCTTGGTCACTGGAAATTGCTATTTGCAGTCCAAGGCACTTTCAACCTTAATCTTGCCTAAGTTAAAGGGATTTCTACACTACCAAGGACTTGTCATGACCTTGTCAAGGCAGATTCACCTGGGGGGTCTAGCTGTCTGGGGGATGTTACAACCACCCCCATCAATCCATATCTCCCCAGAAACCTACCAGGCACTCTCTCCTATCCAAGAAGACTTCCCACCATCACCTTCTTCATCTACCACACCTATTCCTCCAATTAACCATGAGCAGATCATCTCTAAGGCAGTTGGCTTGGCCTCCACTACTTTTGCTGATCTATTAGCCA
This sequence comes from Dactylorhiza incarnata, assembly GCA_033032865.1. NCBI lineage: Eukaryota > Viridiplantae > Streptophyta > Magnoliopsida > Asparagales > Orchidaceae > Dactylorhiza > Dactylorhiza incarnata. Next base: position 4,262,128 of record JAWHQI010000033.1, on the reverse strand, counting down.
CACAAGCCAAAAAGTTTGACAGAAAATGCTCCCAAATGGAGGCTGAACTGCTAGATTCTAAAAGATCTCTACAGGAGCTCAAAGTCTTCATATCTTCCTCCCTAGTAACAAAGGAGTTCTTAACCTCTCTTGCCAGCAAGGTTAAGAAGGGGGAGAATATTCAAGGGGAGGAAGAGTCAGTCCTAGAGTTAAGTGGTATCAATAAAGAGAATGATGATGCAGCTCCTGATAAGTGACCATCTTCCAAGGTCCAAATATCCAGGGGGAGGCAGCTTCAGAGCATCATGAGGAGCATAGAAAAGAAGAAGAGCCAGAGAATCAAGTGGAAACTGCTGCAGATATTCAGGGGGAGCTCCCATCTACTCAGGGGGAGCCTGTCCCAGATGTTCAAAGGAATCTGGTAGAAGAAATGACTGTTGTAGGTACAGCAGTGGATCAGGGGAGCATTAAGATGAAAATCTGCTGGATGAGGTGACAAAGATTGCCAAGGAAGTTGTTGATATTGCTGAGCTGAATGCACAAATTCAGGGGGAGCTTCCCAAAGACAATGTTGCTGAAGAAACAATAATGTCCCCTGAAGATTATGAGCCTCTGCAGATTGCTCCAAGAAAGATTCCAAAAGTTTTCTCAAGAAAAAGAAAAACTCCTGAGAAGGATCAATGACGTCAGGTATCTCTGCTTATATCTTCTGAAGAAAGTCAAACAGAATATGGTTTGGTGAACAATATAACTTATTTGACAATGTCTGAAATGTTCTGTGATTTCATTCTATTATACTTGTTCTATCTATGTTGCCTTATATGTTGCTGATTGTATAAAAGATTGTGTAAAATCACTTTAACCAAGACTATAAAATTTGTTAAGATAAATAGGGGGAGATTGTTGGGAAAAACCTCTTAGATTTAACTTAACAAATTATCTAAAAGTGATTTTAACTCTTAGGTTTTAATTACCCATTGTATAGTGAGGGTAATTTGGTCATTAGATATCTTAGGATATCACACACAACTTGGAGTGTAAAGACCAGAGCAAGACAAGCACAAATTGGGTTAAGTTAACAATTGCGTCGAATGGTATTTGACGCAACTTCAACTTCATATCGACGTAACTTAGACTAGAAGTCCAAACAATTCAATCTTTCTGTCGAAGAAGATCAAGTCGACGCTACGTCGAAAGGATATCGGCGTAGATAAAAGTGCATGTCAAAGTTGTCTTTGAAGTCGACGCGGCTTTGACTTCAACTCAACGCAGAAGGAAGAACCTTTCGAAGCCATCTGATGTCGACGCAACGCCAACTACAATTCGACGCATATGATGAAGTTTAGAGTCAAGTCTTCAACTCGATGGCTACATCAATAAGTAATCAACGTAACGTCGATACCTGAGTTCAACCAGAGCTTGAAGGAATTCAAAGCTGCTTCTATAAAAACTCGAAGGTGCGTCGATAAGAGAGAGATAAATTGACGCAATGTCGAATACAGTCTGAAAAGGAAACCTTTTCAGTTGTCATTTTTGGACTCTCTCTCATGGCCCGCAGTACTAAAGACCATTCTACAACGGCTCATTTATGGCCTAGAATAGAAATGAGCAATAAAGAAGACAACAAAAACTTTCTTCGAAAGGATCAAGACAGTTGGCAGACGAGTCGTGAACAAATGAAGAAAGGAAGAGAAATTGTTGTTGGAACATGGTATTCCGCATCTCCTAGGTTTGAGAATAACAAATCCTATGTGTATTTGATCTTGTGTGTTCAAGTGTGCAGGTTAACATAGTCCATATGACTCAAGGAGTACTCATGATGACTGCCCCCAAAATTGAAGCAAGAATTCGAAAAGGCTCACTAGTGCCAGCGGTAGCACCTAGCGCCGGGCGCTAGCGATGAAGAGCGCAATTCTGGGAGCTGTTATAGAAGGCGCTAACGCTTGGCGGTAGCGCTGAACTCAGAAGGAATAAAATCAAGGTTGCCGCGGATTGAAGATCCTGCCGCGCAAAAAGTTTCTTAATCAGGGATAGTGCCGGCGGTAGCTACTAGCGATGGCGGTAGCATGGCGCACAAAAGGCATAGAGCAAAACGTTGCCGCGGATGGGAGATCCTGCCGCGCAAAATCTTTCCTAATCCGGGCTAGCGCCGGCGGTAGCGCTAGCGCCGGCGGTAGCGCTAGCGCCGGCGGTAGCGCTTGGGCTATAAAAGGACCCCCTCTCCTCTTGTTTTCCAACACCCATTGCATACACCTCAGATAGAGAGTACTAGAATTCCAGAGGCTTGTCTTAGCCGAAATTTGAGGTCCCAGCGAAGCTCTGCCAATTTCTGAAGGAGAATTCCATCACGCTGAATCCAGACGAAGTCCGCTTCGACAAACGCTGATTCTACAGCGGATCTTCGTCCCCGACTTCAGAAGTTCATCTTAAGGGAGGTTTTGTTATTTTATTTCTCTTTCTTCATTGTAAACGGTAGTGAAATCGCCTCGTGTTGGCGACTAGGTCTGGGGTAGACTTAGGGCTGAAATTCGCCTCGTGGTGGCGACTAGATCTAGGCTTGTTCTAGGGGGTGCTCGAGGCCACATCCGGGGAAGGATTGGCTAGAGCGGCTTGAGGCCCAATCCAGGGAGGATAAGGCTAGGGCCACCGGTTCGTGGGGAAGCGAGTCGGGATAGAAAACAAAAAGAGCTTTTTTATTATTCGCCTCCGATATCTAGCGTCATCGAGATCAAGTTTTGTAAAACTTATTTATCATTAATAAAGCTTGTCTCTCTTTTTGTTTTACTTCACTTATTTCATGTCTTTAATCTTGCAATAATTCAAGGTTTTTTTTAAATATAATCTAAAGTTTTTGAAAACCCTTATTCACCCCCTCTAAGGGCGCCGACCGATCCAACAAGTGGTATCAGAGTGTGGTTTTATTCCAATCGGCTTAACAACCGGGAATAATGGCGTCTCATGATCTCGCTTCAACTAGTGGGGCAAATTTCTGTGAAGATGAAATATCACATAAACCACCTTTGTTTGAAGGAACAAATTATAAAGGATGGAAAATCTTAATTGAAAAATTTATTAAAACTTTAGACATCGAAGTATGGAACTTAGCAATTATAAGACCTGCCGATGAATCAAATAAAAAATAACGTCAGCTAAATGCCAAAGCCAAACACTATCTATTTTGTGCACTATCTAATGAAATTTTTAAATTCATATATTACTTTTCTAGTGCATACAAAATATGGCACTTTCTTAAAGAAATGTATGATCTTCCTCTCGCAGGTGTGGAACAAACACAGGAGGAAAAGAACGTGCAAGCATCCATTATCATTCAAGAAGATCTCTCTCAGAGCAAAGCCATGGAGAATATTGAAATAGAGAAAGAGAACAATACATCAAAAGAAGATGAAAACTCATCTGTGATCGAGGAAGGACGAAAAGATGACAAAGGAACTTCATGCTCATATTTTGCCTCCTCCAAAAGCGCTGTAAGAAAGACTAAATCTTCGTCTTGTGTAATAACCGCTATCTCTAGTCTCAACATATTAAAAATAGCTAAATGAAAGATCAAAAAATTGAAAATTGCTAATAAAAATTTACGTTTAGAAAATAAGAGGCTAAAGGCTAATGAATCAAATTGTGATGTGTCTTCATCATCTTGTTTTTTACTTGAAAATACAAAATCTTATTTTGATTGTAATAATATTAAAGAAAAAGTCAAAGAACTTGAAAAAGAAATAATTTGTGTGAAAGAACATAATGAAAAATTATGTTTAGAAAATTCATTGTCGAAGAATGATTGTGCTAAATGTAAAGACTACGAGATTGAAATTAAAGAGATGGACGAAACATTTGATGAATATAGGGATGAATATGAAAAACATATTGAATCAATTGCTACCACTCTTAAAAATAGCACAATCGCTTACAATAAAGCCAGGCACAATTTACAAATTAAGAATGATGAATTAATTGCTAAAATCAACTTGCTCAAGAAAATCATTAAGAAAAACACTCATTCACAATACCAAGATATATCTAAAAGCAAGTTAAATATTGTTGGGTATTGTAGCTACAATTACCTTGATTTGAAGAAGTGTTCCTGTGAACTAAGTTGAATTGAGATGTATTTGATATTGTTCTCTAGTTATGTGTTTGCAGGTCTTAATGCTAAGTGCACACCAAAGTCAGGTTGCAATGGATCACCAAACACAGTTCTAAACAGTGTAATCCCTCATTGTGTAGAACAAAGTGTTGGTCCATGTGTAATCTCTCTTTTGGGGTGTACTTCATATACTCATAACTGAAGGTTTTCAAGCTTGAGGAGTGGAGCAGGTTTTCAGGAAAAGAAAAGAAATTTTTGCTGAGTCAATTCATCGAGATGTCACGTGAACTCCCGGCGAATCTCGATGATTCCAGACAGAAGCCAAATTTCCAGTCTGAAGAAGAAATTTCTGTGGCTAAGTCAATTCGTCGAGATGTCACGTGAACTCCCGACGAATCTCGACGAATCCAGACAGAAGTCAAAAAGATAGTCTTGTGAAGAAAAATCTGCAGCTAAGTCCATTCGTCGAATGTTCTCGTGAACTCCCGACGAATGAAAACAGAAGGTGTTTTTCACGGGTTGTTCAGTGTTTTTCTGTGGCTAAGTCAATTCGTCGAATGTTCACGTGAAGTCTCGACGAATGACGGACAGATGGATTTCAAATTTCCGTTTCGTTTTTGAAATTTAGGGTTGGCCGACATGTACAGTACACGTGGCGACCTCTCCTTGTCTGTCGCCCGAACCGTTGGAGGTTTCCCTATAAATAATCCTTTATTTTTAGGGCAAAAAAAGCAGAAGAGAAAAAGAAGAACCCAGCCGTCTTCTTCCTCTCTCGCTGGAAAAGTTTTCTGAGATCTAACTTGTGCGCCGCTCAAGACTCGTTCTTCAGTGCTGCTAAAAATTTCTCAGATAAGAAGGCCTTTGATCAAGTTGCTTCTCTCAATATTAAATATCTTTTCGATTTAATCAAAGGGCCTTCTCAGATCAGGTTTGCCGATTCTTATTCTTCCTAATCCTTGAAGATTCAAGCTTTCACTCTAAAAGAAGAAGAAGATTAAGGTTCTCCAGATCTGAAGAAGAAGATCTTTTATTTCAGATCTGAAGAAAAGGACTCCTCCAAGAGTTTCTAAGTAGATTGTTTCTCAATCAAAGATTTTGTAAGATTTCTTTACAATATTCTTGTAGGAAGCTTGCTTCCGAGTTGTAGGAGTTATACTCCGAGTTGTAGGAGCGTTGTCTCCGAGTTTGTAGGAAGTTTTCCTTCCGAGTTTGTAGGAGAGTTTGTTCTCCGAGCTTGTAGGAGTTGTGTACTCCGAGTAGTAGGATTTGATTGATCCGAGTTTGGTGAAGTAGTCGAATCTAGCCTTGGAGTGCTAGGTAGGCGAGGCGGGAAAGTGGACTACCCAAGATCGGGGACCACTATAATTCTCTGTGTTGTGCTGTGCTCTTTTGGATTCCATGTGCTTTTATTTCTAAGTTTTTAATTCCGCGAAAAGACATAGAATCCACCTATTCACCCCCCCCCCCCCCCATCTAGGTGATTTAGGCCGCAACTAGACACTTTCAATTGGTATCAGAGGTAGGTCGTTCGTTAAAAGGTTAACACCTTGAACAAGATCTTTAAATCTAGTTGCAAGAGCAAGTTTGTCTGAAATGGAAAAATCCAAGGATTCTCTCAAGATGCTCGTCTGTTCTAAGGAGAACTTCCCTATGTGGAAGGAAAGAATGAAGTTCTATATGGAAGCCACCGACCCAAGAATTTTTCAGATAGTAGAGGAAGGTCCCCATGTTCCTATGAAGCCACCGTCAATAAATTCAGCTATTATGATTCCCAAGAAAATGTTGGAGCTAGACAAAGATGAGATTGCCCTCGTCATCTTGGACAAGAAGGCAAAGAACATTATTGTTGGTGCAGTGGACGATTCAATGCTACAAAATCTTATACACTGCAAGTCTGCCAAGGAAATGTGGGACTCCATAGTTGTTCTTATGGAAGGTACTGAAGAAGTGAGGGATGACCGAAGATCGTTGCTGAACCAAGAATATGAAGCATTCAAGCAAGATCCAAGAGACTCCATTTCTGATACTTATGAGAAGTTCTTTAAGATCGTCAACGGTCTTAAGAACTATGATCGGGAATTCACCGTTGGAGAACTAAATGACAAGTTCTTGAGATCCCTAACGAAAGAATGGGATACCAAGGCTATTGCTATCCGGGAATTCGGAAAGTTGGCTACGATGGAGCCACAAATATTGTTTGGCAAGCTTCTCTCACATGAACTAAAGCTGAGTATTAGAAAAGCTGAAGAAGAAGGATGCTCCACTTCTGGAAGGGAGAACTCTGTGGCACTGAAGGCCAAAGAGTCAAGAAGAGGTAAAGCTAGATCATTTGAAAAGACACAACCGTCAGATGAAGACGATGAGTCTGTGGATTGTTCTTCAAGCTCAGACATGTCCGATGGAGCGTTCTCTTCACTCGCCAAGAAATTCAAGAAATTGCTCAGAAAAAGGAGCCAAAGAAGGTCAAGGCGTGATGATGAACATCACAAGAAAGAACACAGCAACGACAGGTATACAACCAAACTGAATAAACATGTTTCGACTAATATTGTCTGTTATTGTTGTAATAAGCCAGGGCATATAAGTACGGAATGTCCATACAAAAAGAAGAAATCCTTCAAGGGGAAAAGGAAAGAAGAAAAGAGCTTCTTAGCAAAGAAGACCAAGACTCTTAGTGACAGTGACTCAGGGAAGTCAAGCTCAGATGAAGAAGCATATTTTGGGCTTATGGCACATTCAGATGAGGAAGGAAGTGTCTCCTCATACAAAGGGAAGGTAAACTCGCACACTCCTCTTTCTGCATCTGAAACTGACTCCAATGCAAATGAAGGCTATTCTTCAGAGGTAGATTCAGATTTAATGACTCAGTACAAAGCCGTTTTGGAAGGATTTGACAAATGCCGCAAGGTAGTCAAATCTCAAGCAAATGAGATTAAATCTCTCAAGACGATGGAATCAGATTTGAGGGAGGAAATTGAAAAATTAACTCCTCTCAAAGATGAAGTCCAAATCTTGAAAGATGAACTTCAAAGCTCTACTGAATTATTAAATCTTAAGGAGAAGTTTATAAATGAATTAGAAGAAAAGTTAGTGGTGGAAAGGAAGATAGTTGAAAACTTCTCCAAACCAAAAACTATTCTTCCAATCATTGAAAGATTTTCTGCTCCTGCGAAGGTTAGTGGCATTGGTCATAAGGCTGAAAGTAGTAAGGCTGCTAAGAAAAGAGCTGTTAAAGGTAAGGGCAAGGTTGACCAAAATCAAACTCATCCCCGATGCTTCGAAACAACTGCTTTCAAGGCACCTTATGAAAAAGTAATCCCCAAGGATTATGGTTCATTTGTACATGGATCAGTTGTTAAGAAAGCACCAAAGATTAAATCAATTGTTGCTAAATCTCATGAAGAGAAGAAGGAGTCATGTGTGTGTTGCAACCATGAGGCTTCTACTTTTAAGAATATTGCTCCTGCTAAACTCCCCGTTCACAAGTTAAAACAGGAGAACAAGAGAAGATACAATCGATTTGATTGTTGGTGCTGTGGCAAGATTGGTCACTTCGCCATAGATTGCTGGTTTAACCCCAGGAACGTCAAGACTCCACGGGTTAACAATGTAAGTATGACCCCTTGCAATGTTAACACTCCGAGTGGTGTTGATCTAACCAGAAACCTAGGACCCAAATCCTTTTGGGTTCCTAAGGGAAATTAATCTGTATTTGCAGGTATGTCCAAAGGCCAACCAAAACTCTAATTAGGCATTTGGACAAGTGGATGTTCATGGTACATGACCAGAACATAGAAGAAATATAGTATGGTTGCTGAAAAGCTTAGGAAATCAGTCCAGACACTGAAACTCTAAGGGGGAGAAAAGATTGAGGGGGAGCTGATTCTACATATACTCCCAAATGTGTACTCCTATGCAGTTGCTGAGGGGGAGCCTTGAGCTCTCATGCTTTTTCTTCCCTATCTGAAGTAGTCAGAAAGGGGGAGAGAAGTTGAATTTGCAAGAGAGTTTGATGTTGGGAGGAATTGGCAAAGTTAGAATTGGCAAAGTTGAAAGAGAAAGTTGAAAGGGAGAGAAAGTTGAAAAGTTAAGTTTTTAACTCTCCTTATCTATTTGATATATATTTATTTAAGTGCAATTCAACTCAGCACATAGGTTCTGACTTCTTCAAATAGGGGGAGATTGTTGGGTATTGTAGCTACAATTACCTTGATTTGAAGAAGTGTTCATGTGAACTAAGTTGAATTGAGATGTATTTGATGTTGTTCTCTAGTTATGTGTTTGCAGGTCTTAATGCTAAGTGCACACCAAAGTCAGGTTGCAATGGATCACCAAACACAGTTCTAAATAGTGTAATCCCTCATTGTGTAGAACAAAGTGTTGGTCCATGTGTAATCTCTCTTTTGGGGTGTACTTCATATACTCATAACTGAAGGTTTTCAAGCTTGAGGAGTGGAGCAGGTTTTCAGGAAAAGAAAAGAAATTTTTGCTGAGTCAATTCGTCGAGATGTCACGTGAACTCCCGGTGAATCTCGACGAATCCAGACAGAAGCCAAATTTCCAGTCTGAAGAAGAAATTTCTGTGGCTAAGTCAATTCGTCAAGATGTCACGTGAACTCCCGACGAATCTCGACGAATCCAGACAGAAGTCAAAAAGACAGTCTTGTGAAGAAAAATCTGCAGCTAAGTCCATTCGTCGAATGTTCTCGTGAACTCCCGACGAATGAAAACAGAAGGTGTTTTTCACGGGTTGTTCAGTGTTTTTCTGTGGCTAAGTCAATTCGTCGAATGTTCACGTGAAGTCTCGACGAATGACGGACAGACGGATTTCAAATTTCCGTTTCGTTTTTGAAATTTAGGGTTGGCCGACATGTACAGTACACGTGGCGACCTCTCCTTGTCTGTCGCCCGAACCGTTGGAGGTTTCCCTATAAATAATCCTTTATTTTTAGGGCAAAAAAAAAACAGAAGAGAAAAAGAAGAACCCAGCCGTCTTCTTCCTCTCTCGCTGGAAAAGTTTTCTGAGATCTAACTTGTGCGCCGCTCAAGACTCGTTCTTCAGTGCTGCTAAAAATTTCTCAGATAAGAAGGCATTTGATCAAGTTGCTTCTCTCAATATTGAAGATCTTTTCGATTTAATCAAAGGGCCTTCTCAGATCAGGTTTGCCGATTCTTATTCTTCCTAATCCTTGAAGATTCAAGCTTTCACTCTAAAAGAAGAAGAAGATTAAGGTTCTCCAGATCTGAAGAAGAAGATCTTTTATTTCAGATCTGAAGAAAAGGACTCCTCCAAGAGTTTCTAAGTAGATTGTTTCTCAATCAAAGATTTTGTAAGATTTCTTTACAATATTCTTGTAGGAAGCTTGCTTCCGAGTTGTAGGAGTTATACTCCGAGTTGTAGGAGCATTGTCTCCGAGTTTGTAGGAAGTTTTCCTTCCGAGTTTGTAGGAGAGTTTGTTCTCCGAGCTTGTAGGAGTTGTGTACTCCGAGTAGTAGGATTTGATTGATCCGAGTTTGGTGAAGTAGTCGAATCTAGCCTTGGAGTGCTAGGTAGGCGAGGCGGGAAAGTGGACTACCCAAGATCGGGGAACCACTATAATTCTCTGTGTTGTGCTGTGCTCTTTTGGATTCCATGTGCTTTTATTTCTAAGTTTTTAATTCCGCGAAAAGACATAGAATCCACCTATTCACCCCCCCCCCCCCCCCCCCCCCCTCTAGGTGATTTAGGCCGCAACTAGACACTTTCAAATATAAATTCTCAAAATATTAATAAATCAAGCAATGGAAATAAAAGACATCAACAAATTAAAAATGAAATTCCAAAGTACAATTATTATTATCATCAAACTTCTCCCAACATAAAACTTCACAAATTTCCTATGAAAAATGCTTTCTATAATCACTACAATTATAATCCTAAAAATAAAGATTATCACAATAGAAATTTAACTCACAATAATAATATTAAATCACAGTTTGAATGGAGGCCCAAAACCAATGATGAAACACAAACACCACAAAAAGGGGCCCATTCATTTCCATCTCCCCAAAAGCAAATACGTTGTATTTGGGTACCCAAAGGAACCATCACACCCGGTCCTCTTTGGATACCTAAATCTCTCTTTCATTAGGTACCACCAAATGCATGAAGTAGAATATTTTCAAAAGGGAAATATATAATTTTTCTACTTCATGATGTGCTTTAATGTCTTTCAATTCTCTTTGTTTTCTTATTTCTTTGAAATTATCATGTTATGGTCATCTTGTATAGGAAACATGATCAAAAAATTTAATGAGCCTATAACATTAATCAAAACTCAAAATCTTATTAAGATGACCTACTTATTATTCATATATTCATTATACATATATTTATCAAAAATTAAATTCAAAATCTTCTATGTGATGGTAAAATATTTAGGATTTCAAAAAGGTATACCACATAATTTTTTTTCCTAAATATCACCACCTCATAACATTCTAGTCAAACATCCAAAAGATAACAAAATAAATATAATTCAAAGAACAACAACATCCAAGACATAGGTTCAAATTCCTGAATTATTACATAAAAAGTGTTCTTCTCACAACTACTCCTCCTCATCTATGTCCTCCACACTAGGACTCGGGGAGCGTCTCCTGCGAATCCTCTGAATTGAGTGGCGGGGCGGATCTGAAACTGGACACTCCCACTCCCTCCGCTCTGGTGTAGTTGGGTTTAACTTTAAAGCTTTCATCATAAACTTCATCATTTTTTTGATCCCTGTGACATCCTTCCTTATCACAGAAACATCCTCCTCCACCCGTGTCATCCGCTCACCAATCTCCTCTCGAAAGGACCCATATGGAGCATCTCGAGCCCCTCGAGAAGATGCTCCTCGCCGGAGTGGTGGTTGAGTTGATGATGATGGCTCATCTGAGACAAAGGATGTTCGCAAATGCGAGGTACTATAAATAGGAGGATAGCAATCTACTAAAAAGAAACCTAAGTCAATAGTAGGATACAAAACCTGGATAACTCGCTGAATGATGCCACCCAGGGGCAGGTTGTTGAATCTCTGACGGGTTGGTTGCCGCAACTTGTAGGAATAACGGATCAAGGAGAGTAACAAATCCGCCACATCAAACCTCTCCTTCTCTAAAATAAAATAGGTAACATAACTTAGTTGCGCTGTGACCTTGGCAGTATCACCCAACTTCAGTAGGATTGTATGGCGCAACACATTTTGCACGACCAAGGCATCCACTGTGAGAGTCAAAACGGAAGATATCAGACTCCTGCAATCCTTGTTATGCAGCGCCATGTTCACTTGAGTCCAATCTCTGTCTGCCCTGAACCTCTCAACAATTTCCAATCTATGTGAATGTTGAGTCAATCCGAACACGATCCTCAACTGTTCATGGGTAATAGTAACCATCTGCCCCTGCACTTGTGACTGGACTCCTCCATCCAGCTCTATCGTTGATGGATCTTCCAAGTGCATGTAAAAATCGCGCACCAACTCGGAAGAAAATCCGTCAGGAATGAACAAGCTCAACACCTCTACGGCAGCAAATAGCTCCATAATGTGGTGGTGTCGCGGCAAGTCGAACTCCACGACGTATGGCACTCCCACTACAGCTGCCTCTACGGCCAACTCAGTATTCTTCTTTCCCTTATAACCCGATGCCATTTGCAATATTACAAAAAATTATTAAAACAAGAAAACAAAATCTGCGCGTAGAACGAGTCGTCTTCTAAGGTTTTTCGGGAGGAAATGAAAGATAATGGCGGATCTGAAAGAAAAACTCGGTTTTAACAAAAGCCTCGATAGCGCAGCGCTAGCGCTAGCGCCGGCGGTATCGGACCATTTTGAGTTTTAAATAAAACAAAATTCCATTAAATACCTGAATTTATTCCCTACTATTTGTACTAATTGGTGATGCAAGATTTAGTATATTAGGTGTCCTAGATCTTTCAAATTAACAAAAATTCAAAAATGCAATTTTTGGTGTTTAACCATCAAAAACATCTCCTTAAATTCTGCAATTTCAGCATGAAACTACTATTGGGACCTAATCAAAATCAACAATCAAAATTTTCAAAATCTTCAAAAATCACTTACTGTCTCCCGCGCTAGCGCTACCGCAGGCGCTAGCGTCCATGTTCATTTTTTTTTATTTTTTAATTTTCTAAAAATCCCTTAAAATATATAAATCTATATTTTCTGCTTAGTTTTGCACTTCTGTGTTTTTTTATTTTTTGAAAAATCAAATACAAAACTACAAAAACCAAAATTACAAAAATGTGCTTTTATTTGCTAAAATCAAATACAAAAATATAAAACTTTAAAACTATCAAAAAAACTCTATGATTTTTTGTGAAAAATCAAGCATGATTTAATCTACTATTTAGAAATTCTACAATGTTGCAATTTATCTCTTCAAACTACTTTGGACATTGTCTTTCTTCATGTTTTAATATATCTATTCCAATGTGCATCAATTATAGTTTAAAAGTTGTGTAGGATCAAGCTTAGCATGCCTCTAAGTATGAGAAATGTTTTATGTTTGATAATGATATTTATTCACTCACTTTTTTTGGCATTGTCTACATATGTGTTTAATCTAAAGAATACTGGTGTATGTTTTGTATTAGTACAATGGATTAAAATTGCACAAGTATCTTACCTACACTCCCTATTTTGCACTCTTAAAAATTAAGAAAAGTGGTTATGTTTTTTCATAAAATCTATTGATTTGCAAAACAAGTATATTCGGAGAACTTTGTACAAAACAAAATTATAAAATAAATGACAAAGATAACTCCACCAAGCACTACTTGAAACTCCTGATAAGTCTTAATAAGCATTGTGAGGTTGAGCACCTTGGAAAGAATAGTAAAGTGTCTTGTGCAAATCAAATCCTTCTTTCAAAAATAAGAAAAACCACTTACTCTTAAGTACACTGGATCACAATAAAAATCAATCTAGAAGAATAAAATTATGTGATCCCCCAAGCACTACTTTGCACCCTGATAAGTCTTGATGAGCATTGTGTGTGCAGAGCACCTTGGTTGTTGTACTTTTTATTGTGCATTAAAGTGTGTGGAAGTAATCTTATTTGTGTTTTATTGTGCTCATACTTTACCTATATCTTGTATTTTTGATTAAAATACTTGTTTACATTACTCAAAAATACACTTATGTGCACATCATTATCTTCCATAACACTTCTTCTCATGAGTATTGGATCCTAATGCTAATTCTATATTACTTTTTATTTATGAAATGCACTAGATAACCTAGCATGTGTTCTACAATGTTTTGTATGTTTTTGAAATTATGAATTAAAGTAACATTGTAGTAATTTCTTTTTGATAAACATTATTTCATGCTTGGTTATTATCAAATTTTAAGATCTAACTGCAAAATGATTTACAAAAACATCATCTTTTGTGAACTTTAACTCATATTTGTTTTGGATTATCATTACTATTTGATGTTGTTTGTATTGCTATAAGTCTTCCGCATCTTAACCATATAAGTGTTTTACCTTGCGCTTTCATGCTTACTTAATATCTTGTATTCTTTGCATTATCACTTATTCTTAAAAATTCCTATCTTTCATTAAGTGATAGATTTACTTGGAACACTTTTTATTGGTTACTTCAAACATAAAAATCTTTTATGCTACAAACTCTGAAAATTTTGTAATGCTCATAACTCTGATCTATTTCAATAAAAAACAATTCTAAAACTCCTTATCATTTACTTTAAAAAAAAGCTCGATCATGCCTTCTCTTCTATTTACAAATTCTTTGGTGCTTTGTTTCCCTACCCACTTTTGCTAATAACAAAGGGGGAGAACTAACATGATAAATATAACCCGCTATCATAAACCCAACATGACAAATTCAAATGATAGCTTACATATTAAAGGAGCACTCACTTAGGGGGAGCATGTATTTAGGGGGAGCAATTCTAAATGCTAAAATCAATAATTATCCTAAGTCATCACTCTCACACACACACACAAGTAGAGTTTCATCATGCTTATCTATTAATGCTTTGATTTATCATTAATGGATTTGTTATTATCAAAAGGGGGAGTTTGTTGGAACATGGTCTTCCGCATCTCCTAGGTTTGAGAACAACAAATCCTATGTGTATTTGATCTTGTGTGTTCAAGTGTGCAGGTTAACATAGTCCATATGACTCAAGGAGTACTCATGATGACTGCCCCCAAAATTGAAGCCAGAATTCGAAGAGGCTCACTAGCGCCGGTGGTAGCACCTAGCGCCGGGCGCTAGCGATGAAGAGCGCAATTCCAGGAGCTGTTATAGAAGGCGCTAACGCCTGGCGGTAGCGGATAACGATGGCGGTAGCGCTGAACTCAGAAGGAATAAAAGCAAGGTTGTCGCGGATTGAAGATCCTGCCGCGCAAAAAGTTTCTTAATCAGGGATAGCGCCGACGGTAGCTACTAGCGCTGGCGGTAGCATGGCGCACAAAAGGCATAGAGCAAAACGTTGCCGCGGATGGGAGATCCTGCCTCGCAAAATCTTTCCTAATCCGGGCTAGCGCCAGCGGTAGCGCTAGCGCCGGCGGTAGCGCTTGGGCTATAAAAGGACCCCCTCTCCTCTTGTTTTCCAACACCCATTGCATACACCTCAAAGAGAGAGTACTAGAATTCCAGAGGCTTGTCTTAGCCGAAATTTGAGGTCCCAGCGAAGCTCTGCCAATTTCTGAAGGAGAATTCCATCACGCCGAATCCAGACGAAGTCCGCTTCGACAAACGCTGATTCTACAGCGAATCTTCGTCCCCGACTTCAGAAGTTCATCTTAAGGGAGGTTTTGTAATTTTATTTCTCTTTCTTCATTGTAAACGGTAGTGAAATCGCCTCGTGTTGGCGACTAGGTCTGGGGTAGACTTAGGGCTGAAATTCGCCTCGTGGTGGCGACTAGATCGAGGCTAGTTCTAGGGGGTGCTCGAGGCCACTTCCGGGGAAGGATTGGCTAGAGCGGCTTGAGGCCGAATCCGGGGAGGATAAGGCTAGGGCCACCGGTTCGTGGGAAAGCGAGTCGGGATAGAAAACAAAAAGAGCCTTTTTATTATTCGCCTCTGATCTCTAGCGTCATCGAGATCAAGTTTTGTAAAACTTATTTGTCATTAATAAAGTTTGTCTCTCTTTTTGTTTTACTTCACTTATTTCATGTCTTTAATCTTGCAATAATTCAAGGTTTTTTTTTAATATAATCTAAAGTTTTTGAAAACCCTTATTCACCCCCCCCCCCCCCCCCCCCCTCTAAGGGCGCCGACCGATCCAACAATTGTCTAGGCCAATACCTTTTCAGCACACTCTAAAAGAGGAAAGGAATTCAAATTAAAGGATACATAATAAATAAGAAGATTAGAAAGAAGAAATTAGAGTATTCAACACAGATTCTGAATCTTGTCGATTAGGGTTCTTCTTCTCCTTCCTCCTTGAACCCTAAAAGATAGTGAATAACAAAAACTACTCTCTCTCAGTATAGTGAAAAACAGAAGTCTGCTCTTCATCAAATATCATACAACAACCAGATTTCAATAGAAGAAAGAGATAGGATCTGAAGCTCATAACCTATGCAAATCATCTCTATCGAAAGCAGGGGTTCATCTTTAGCAGATCCAGAAAAGAGAAAACTGAAGCAGAATGCTTCATCAGAATTCTGATAGCAGAATTCTTCTCACTACTTCTTCCTCCTTTCCTTCACCTTTTTTCTCAACTGTAAAAGAGTTTTAAGAATCCCTCTTCCAAAGGATTCAGTGGTTCAAGATCTCCTTATCAAAAGATATGTGGTTCAAGATCTCCTTATCAAAAGATCCGTGGTTCAAGATCTCCTTATCAAAAGATCTTTGGTTCTAAGAGTCTCCTTATCAAAAGACTCCGGCTTAGGTGGTGCATTCCTACCAGGTGGTAGAAGAGAGGAGTACCCACATTTTGGGGAACCTCTATAAAATTCATTGTGTCTGTTTTGTGCTTTTTTGTGCTATCCCATTTACTTTCTCAGCATTTACTTTCAACAATCTTTATTTTATTTATACTGCCTGTGGTTTTGTTTGAGTGCATAACACCTTAGTAAGTTTTATTGTCTGTACAGTTAAGATAGAAAAATTATTTAAATCTCTATTCACCCCCCCCCCCCTCTAGAGGATTCTCAGAGGCACAAAGTGCACTTTCATCTTACAACTCGGAGAACAACCCTCTCCTACAACTCGATCCAAATAAAAACAGATCTACACTCAGAAGATGAATCTTCCTACCAATAATAAAGATTTGTTTACAATAACAAAATAAAGCTTTAAAGATAAATCTTCACTTAGATTCACAGATGAATCTTCTTCAACTTCAGAGCTGATCTTCAGAGGTCTCTTCTTCTACAACAGCAACCTAAATCTTTTGTCGGGAAAAGAGAAGATGTAGAACTCGAAAACTTGGATCTGAAACCTTGATCTTCGATCTTGAAGGAATGGATCTTGAGAAGTCATGAAGATCGAAATCAAATCGTCTAACAAACTGGAGAGTCTAGAAGAACCGCAATCACAGAGATTTGTTGAAGCTTTTCGAAAACGAGGACTGTTCTTCAGGATCGTAACTTTACAATTGCAGATCGCCGAAAAACTTGTCTTTGGAAGAAATCAAAATAGCAAAATAGACGAATAATGTTGTTGAAACCTGCAACAGGTCTCTTGAGTTCGGACCCACTGGGGGTGTAGTCGGTGCTTACTTCTCCCTCACTAGACTCTCTTGACGGTGGATGTGAGAATGTGAATAGACCCAAGGCTGAAGCGAGGAGGTCCCGCCACACACCCGGAAGATCTTAGAGAGCTTCCCCTCCCAAACCAGAGCTCAACCGGGCACCTTGGAGGGCACTAGCAGCCGACCAAAAACTAGCCTGGAGGAGAGGATTCCCTAAAATCGAATCTCCTCCAAGGTGCCCTTAAGGGTCTATTTATAGATTTTTCTAGGCTGGTCTGCAAATAACATGAATCCGCCTTTTAATTTTACTAGCAGCACCCCAAATTGGTCTGCTAACAGCCTAACTCCGCTGTTCTGAAGGGCTATATGCAGCCCACCAGGGGTACCAGGGTCATTTCCCCCTTAAATCATCCTGGGCGAGTGGTCCGTGAGGGCACCACTCGCTGGGCACCCGCCTTGCTGGGCGAGTGCCCGCGCTTCCGGGCGAGTGGTCCGTGAGAGCACCACTCGCCTGGCCCCTTCTCTTCTGCACCTTACCCCCACCAAACCGGGGGTACTTCCACCTCCTAGGCGGGGCGAATGATCGAGCTGACCCAGGTCTCGCCACTTGGCTTGAGGGGCCCACTCGGCGAATACGGGTTGTACACAATCCCCGCTCTTTGCGAGTGGTTACTACGCTCGGAAAGAACAGTCCAACCCTGTATTCGGTGAGTGCTTGCTGACTGGACTTTCACAAGATTCTGTGGGTCCCACCATTGTCCTATATATATCTCTTCATGTCAGAACTTCATGGAGCGTTGACAACCCTTGATTCGGAGCTTCTTCCTTCTCTTAGTCCCGCATTGATATCAATGTATTCTCACAAGCCTTCTGCGAGACCCCTCTCGCGGGAGATGATCGAGCGTCTGGCCGCGGCCCAAGCTGTAACTGCCCCCAAGGCAGCCAGATTTGCTCCCTGGCTCTTGTCTAAACGGGATCCAAATGCCCCCTACGTCTCGCGTCGAGCCAAGGCGATTCGACTGAATTGTCAGAGAGGCGAGACTTGCCTCGGAATCCCCTGCGGGCACTCCTCCGGCGAGGACTCCGCCGGCGGATACTCTTCCGGCAAGGAACCCTCCGGACCTCGGGACGCAGGTATGAGGATTCCTCTCGTCCCTCTGTTTAGTTCCTCTCCTTACCCTGCCTTCGCTCTGACCATTCGCAGGGGATCTCGATGCCCGAGACCGGCCACGGGGCCATCTCGAGCAGTGTGGCGGTGCCACCTCCCCCGGACGAGAGGCCTCCAGATCGGGACCCTGCTCCTCCACCTCCTCCGGGCGAGACATCATTGCAGTCCGGTAAGTTGTAACCCCCTTTAGATTCATCCTTCATGCTGCTCGCTGTTGACCACTATTTTTTGTATCCCTCGACCCCAACCTTTCGCTGCGGAACTCTATTCCTCTGAGTTCCCCTGTTCGACCGAACCCCTCCGTGCTTGCGGATGAGCCGAGGGTGTCCCCCCAGAAGGGATCCGATCAGCAGGGCCGCGCGGATGATCCTGCGGATGATCCTGCGGATGATCCTGCGGATGATCCTGCGGATGATCCTGCGGATGATCCTGCGGATGCTCCAGCTCCTACCTCACAGCCCTACCGTCCTGGAAAGGGAAAGGTCCTACCTCCCGCCGGGCTGTTTGGAACGCACCTCCATTCGTCTCGTCCTTCAGGTCACCAGAACCCCACCTCAGGTCAGTTCACTCACCCGCCCCTATCGTATTCGCATATTTTACCACTACTGACCTAGTCGTGATTTCGCAGGCTATCGGGAAGCCTCCCCCTTTGACTCCTACTACGAGGGGGGAGAGGGGATGCTCTCGCCTCTCCCTTCCCCTGGGGATCTCGCTGACTTTTTGGGCGACTCCTCGGATCACGCGACCCTGAAGGATCGGATCTCGGAGGTCTTGGGGAAGCTCATCCACATCCAGCGAAATGTTGCCGGCCAGGTGGACGACGTGCGGCTGAGAGTCGCGCGTGAGTTAAAGGACCTCCAGCGGGACTACTCGCGCATTCTCATGACGGTGGAGCGCCTGGGGGGTGAAGGAGGGGAGTTGTCTCCCGAAAGACACGCCGCGCGAGCCCGGGACCAACTCCAACTGGCTTCCCATGAGATCACCAACATGCTCGCATATTTTCGTCCGCGAATGCCCCTGGAAGCTGGGTCGCGAAAGCGAGGTCGGTGGGTCTGGGAGGAGTATTGAGCCAGTCTTCATTCGCCCTTCTTGCAATTTTTCTGCTTTCTGTAGCGCGGATGCTGAACTTTTATTTCTGTTTGTAATAATCTTACGTCCTGTGTTTTGCGAATGCTCTATTCTTTGTCTTTTATTTCCTATATCTTGCTTGGGTATTGCCGAATGTTTTATTATTGCCGAATGCTTTCTTAACCTCTTTCGCGTAGTCGATGAGTGAATAGCCACAGGGCACTTGTCATTACTGGGCGAGAGGGGTCGGCCCGGGTTCCGAGGCGTCGGGAAGGCGCGACTGCTATCTGCACACTCGTTACCTCGAAAGCCCAAACGCCGTTTAGCCCTTCTATAAATAGGCCTTTCAACCACCGTATTAAATACCTTACCATCCGCTCCTTCTCTTTCCTCGCGCTAGCACTCGCGCTTCTCTCTTCTCTGCTGCCTTCTTATCCTTCGTCATTCGCGTCATGGGTGGTGATGCGGAAGGCAGAGCCAGGTGCGCCAGCGCGTTCGTCAACCACACCTTCGATTCATGCGACCTCTCCGACGAGGCTTACCTGACTGCGGTCGCGGATTACATCCCGCCTGGGTTCGAGGCGCGCAAGCCCAGGCCGGACGAGCGCCTAAACTCCATCTCGCCCTGTGCTCTCGCGATCCCACTAGAGCACTTCGAGGTGGGGTTTCGCCTTCCCATCTGGCCGGAACTCCGCCAGACCTTCAGATATTATGGAGTCGTGCCCGGCCAGCTCAACCCCAACTCCATCGCCATGCTGGTCGGGTACGCGAGCTATCTGCGAGAAGAGGGGATCGAGTTCTCGCTCCCCGTCTTCCGCAAGCTCTACACCTTTCTCTGCACCAACGGCATCTCATTCTTCTCGGGTCTGAACCCGCTCAAGCATTACGGGCTCCCGAATAAGAACCACGACTGGGTTCGGCGCTTCCTCTTCGTCAGCGGGAACCTGGGAAATACACTTCTCGCCCCGGTGCAGGAGGAGGAGTCAACCTTCCGCCCCCCGACCCTAGGGGGGCACGAGGCCAAACTCCACCAATACATCTTGGAGCACGGGATGGACCTCGTCTATCTCCGGCGAAATGTCAACTCGCTCCCGCTCATTCCGCAGGGCGAGGGTAAGTTTTTGGGACTTCGTTCGTTTCGATCTTGTGACTCTTATATCATTCGCTAAATCATTCGCAATATTATGCAGGCGTGCGTAGCTTTCCCCTGCATCAGCCGCGTCCCGCTGGGGCTTCTGTGTCTTTTGCACAGGCTGCAGCGGATGCCTGTCGGGAAGAACCCTCCTCCTCCAAGCCCAGCGGAAAGAAGCGGAAGCCTGGGGCGCACCTCCTCTTCTTCCAAGAAATCAAAGAATCCCCCCTCTGCCAAGGGAAAGGGGGTCTTGGACGAGATCCTAGGGGCGAGTGCTCAGACTCAAACCCCGGGGGTGGGTGCGCCAGGCGAGACCACCCTTCGCGCGGGATCGTCGCTGCCGCCGCCTCCATTGCCCAGGGACCACCGGAACTTCCCCAGCGGCGAGAAGTACGTGGACCCCCCGGGGGCTCCCTTGGTAAAGTGGGACAGGAACGCCAACAGGGTCTCGCTCTCCACCCTTCATCCATCGTGGATAGAGAGCGACCTCGCGAGTGGTGAGGCCTATGCCATCGCGTATGCCCTCTACGGTCGGGAGGATGCTGAGGTTTATGATGCCGAGACGACTCAGGTCCTCGCCCATGAGACCGCCAGGGCCATGCTGCGGGCGCTCGAGCTCGCGCATATGTCTTCGCGCCGGAGCATCAAACTGGCGCGGAGCTTGGCGGAGGTTGAGGAGTCCAGGGCCGTCGTTTCTGCCGAGGCGCAGGAGCTCAGGACGAAGCTGGCAGCTGCGGAAACCCTTCTCGCCCGCCGCCCCATTGCGGAGGTATATATTTTCTTCATCACCGCGAGTGGCCTGTTGCCGATTGATGTACTTTCTTCTTACCACCTTTATTATTATTCTTAGGACACCACCGTTGCCGAGATGCTTCGTGCTCGGGTGGCTGGCCTTGAAGATGAAGTTCGGCTGGCCAAGGCCGAGGCCCAGCGGTCGCGAGAAGCCGAGGTCTCGGCACTCGCCTTGGGGAGCGGGGGGCACTTCTATCCCCACCACGAGCTGGAGCAATTGATGCAGGAGAACCCCCAGAGCGCCGTGAAGCATGCGCTGCAGGTGTTGCGGCAGGCTGGGTACCTGAAGGAAGAGGCCGAATGCCTCTCTGCTCGGCAGGTCGTCCCTGAGCTCTTCATCCTGATCCCCTTCCCGGAAGATGAGGATGGCGAGCCGCGAGAAGACGCCCTCCTACCGGATTCAGGCGAGAGTGATAGATCTTCTGGCGAGAAGCCTGCCGACCCCTGAGCTGGACCGTGTTTTTTGTAGTCTTTTACTTAAAATCATTTGAATGTAATCATGAGCGGGGCGAGTGCCCTTGAAATATATGTATATTGGCCACGATTTTTGTGCTCTCCATTTTTGTGCTATCTCCACTTTTTCTCATTTGTTGTTATGTCTCGCTAGGCTCGCTAGGACGTTAATTCTTTCTCATTCGCCGCTATATCTCGCTAGGCTCATTAGGACGTTTAAACTGTAGTGCAACTGCCCCAGCCACCTAGCGAATGCTCGAGGGTGACCTGGGCGTGTCTCTCCCTTTCGCTTTCTGCTGCCTCCCCCACTCGCACTTCCTTACCATTCGCCCAAACCGGGGTTTCGCTTAGGTAATCATGAAAGTGAAGTGAGGTCGTTTCTCCCGCGCGTGGTCAATGCGAGTGCTCTTGAGGTCACCCCCTGAGGATTTTGAACCTGCCACCGAGTGAGCCTTCGGACCTACCAGCTAGATGAGAGCCTGGACAGCGGGTCTGCTCGGGGCCTTCTTTTCTTTCACATAGAACCTGCCTCCGAGTGAGCCTTCGGACCTGCCAGCTAGATGAGAGCCTGGACAGCGGGTCTGCTCGGGGCCTTCTTTTCTTTCACATAGAACCTGCCTCCGAGTGAGCCTTCGGACCTGCCAGCTAGATGAGAGCCTGGACAGCGGGTCTGCTCGGGGCCTTCTTTTCTTTCACATAGAACCTGCCTCCGAGTGAGCCTTCGGACCTGCCAGCTAGATGAGAGCCTGGACAGCGGGTCTGCTCGGGGCCTTCTTTTCTTTCACATAGAACCTGCCTCCGAGTGAGCCTTCGGACCTGCCAGCTAGATGAGAGCCTGGACAGCGGGTCTGCTCGGGGCCATTTTCTCAACACCTTGGAACCTGCCACTGAGTGAGCCTTCGGACCTGCCAGCTAGATGAGAGCCTGGACAGCGGGTCTGCTCGGGGCCATTTTCTCAACACCTTGGAACCTGCCACCGAGTGAGCCTTCGGACCTGCCAGCTAGATGAGAGCCTGGACAGCGGGTCTGCTCGGGGCCATTTTCTCAACACCTTGGAACCTGCCACAGAGTGAGCCTTCGGACCTGCCAGCTAGATGAGAGCCTGGACAGCGGGTCTGCTCGGGTCCATTTTCTCAACGCCTTGGAACCTGCCACCGAGTGAGCCTTCGGACCTGCCAGCTAGATGAGAGCCTGGACAGCGGGTCTGCTCGGGGCCATTTTCTCAACACCTTGGAACCTGCCACCGAGTGAGCCTTCGGACCTGCCAGCTAGATGAGAGCCTGGACAGCGGGTCTGCTCGGGGCCATTTTGGGAGCTTTCGGAGTTTTTCCTACAAGCTGCAGTATCAATCTCAAACACACATGTTAAACAGAATATTCTTATTTCAAAAACATTTTCATTACATAATTTCAGGGATAGAAATGTTTAAGATCGTCACCACTCCATGTGTGGCTGAGAGGTTGACCCTCCACATTCTGAAGGCGATACCCCCCAGACTTTAGTGCCTCTTCCACGACATAGGGGCCTTCACAGTTGGGGTTAAGTTTTCCCACTGCGGCGGACCTTCCGGCCGCGTCGACCTTCTTGAGCACCAGATCTCCCTTCTCGAACTGCTTGACCCTGACGTGCTTGTCGAAATACCTGGCCATCCGCCGCTTGACCTCTTCTTGGCGAATGGCTGCCAGGTCCCGAGCTTCCATCTCATTTTCGGCTTTCCAACTTTCCTCTCTGCTTGCGGCAGCCTTTACCCGTGGTGTCATAACTTCGAACTCTATGGGGATGACGACCTCGCAGCCGTGAGAGAGCTTGAAAGGGGTCTCTCCCGTGGCGGTGTTGGGGGTAGTTCTTAGGGCCCACAAGACCGATGGAAGCTGTTCCACCCAATTGTCCTTCAGATTTTCCACCTTCTTCTTGAGCAGGTTCACAATGACCTTGTTTGCCGCCTCCACCTGCCCGTTGCTCCTGGGATGGTGAACGGATGCAAACCTGAGGTCTATCCCCAGCTGGTCACAGAAGCTGATGAATTCCTCGCTTGCGAACTGCGGACCATTATCCGTGACTATGGCCTGTGGAAGCCCATGTAGACAAATGATCTCCCCCCATACGAAGTTGCGGATTACCTGGGAGGTGACCTTAGCCAACGCCTTGACCTCCAACCACTTTGAGAAGTAGTCAATCATTACTAGGAGAAACCTCCTCTGCCCACTAGCCTGGGGGAAGGGTCCTACCAGATCCATCCCCCATATGGAGAATGGCCAGGGTGCCGTGATACTCTTTAGCCTCTGAGGTGGCATGAGCTGAAGCGGGGCGAACATTTGGCACTTCTGGCACCTCTTGGCGAAGGCTGCCGCATCTTTACTTAGGGTCGGCCAGAAGTACCCCTGCCTCACTATTCTTGCCTCCAACATCCTACTCCCCGAGTGACTGCCGCACTCGCCAGAGTGGACCTCTTCCAAGATCTTTGGGACCTCCTCCTCTGAAACGCATCAGGCCAGGAGGCCCGAGAGGGTCTTCCGATACAAGTCCCCCTCGTGGAGCACGTAGTAGGCGGACTTATATCGGAAGCGCCTCTGGTCCGGGACTTCCTCTGGAAACCTTCCTGTTGCAAGGAAGGTGACGAAGGGATCCTTCCAGGAGGGCCGTTGCTCCACTTCCATGAGCTCCCCCTCTTCGATCGAAGGGCGGAATAGGTCCGTCAGGGTTCCCCCGGCCCGTGGACCGGATTTGGCCAACCGATCTGCCGGGGTGCTCTCCTCCCGCGGGACGTGCTGGATGGAGAAAGTTTTGAACGCTCCCACGAGACCTGTCACTTTGGCCAAGTACCTTATGAGCGCAGGCTCCCTCGTCTCGAACTCTCCCCTGATCTGAGAGGCTATTACCATGGAGTCGGTGAGGACCTCCACGTCATGGACACCGAGCTCTTGGGCCAACCGTAGACCGGCGATCACCGCCTCATACTCTGCCTGGTTGTTGGTGATTGGGAAGTGTATCACTAGTGTCTGCTCGATCTTTACCCCTTGGGGACTCTCCAGCACCACCCCTCCTCCGAGTGAATTCTTGCCTGAAGCCCCGTCCACCAGCAGCTTCCACGGAACGTGACGAGGGGTTCCATCTTCCTTCATCTCGGCCACATAATCTGCCATGAAGTCAGCCACCACCTGTGCCTTCATGGATAGTCGAGGGACGAAGACAATGTTGAATTCACTTAGCTCTATTGACCATTTTGCGAGCCTTCCCGAGTGTTCCACTCCTTCGAAGATCTGGCGGAGAGGGTGGTCCGTCACCACTTGAATTGAATGGGCCTGGAAGTATGGCCTGAGCTTCCTTGCCGCGACGACTAGAGCAAAGGCCAACTTCCCCAAGATCGGGTATCTGAGCTTTGCTTCCCTCAGGACCCTGCTCACGTAGTAGACGGGCAGCTGCTTCTTGCCTTCCTCCCGAACCAGGACGGAGCTTACGGCCTCTGTCCTGACCCCGAGATATAGATATAGATCCTCCCCCTCCTTGGGACCTTGAAGCAGGGGAGCCTTGGTGAGTTGGCTCTTCAAGGCCTGGAAGGCCTCCTCGCATTCTTTTGTCCATTCAAACTTCTGGTTACCTCGTAATGTTTTGAAGAAGGGGGAGCATTTCTCCCCGGCTCGGGAGAGAAACCTGCTCAGCCCTGCGAGTCTTCCGGTCAAGCGCTGAACTTCCTTGGCGTTCCGCGACGACCCCAGCTCCATTATGGCCTTCACCTTGTTCGGATTAGGTGCTACCCCCCAAGGGGTGAGAAGGTGCCCCAAGAATTTCCCCTTACTGGCCGCGAACACACACTTTAGGGGGTTCAAGCGCATCTTGTACTTGCGTAGGGTGGCGAAGGTCTCCTCGAGGTCCTGGATGTGAGAGTTCACGCACTTGCTCTTCACCATAAGGTCATCCACATAGACCTCCAGGTTCCTTCCCCTTTGCTCCCTAAACACCCGGTCCATCATCTTCTGGTAGGTTGCTCCTGCATTTTTCAACCCGAAGGGCATCATCTTATAGCAGTAGCATCCCTCCCTGGTGATGAACGAGACGTCTTTGACGTCTGGAGGGTGCATCCTGATCTGGTGATAACCTGAAAAAGCATCCAAAAAACTCATCACAGAAAAACCGACGGCTGAGTCAACTAGCGCGTCGATCCGAGGCAAGGGGTAGCAATCCTTAGGGCAGGTCTTATTTAATAATGAAAAATCCACACACATGCGCCAGCGGCCATCGGCCTTTTTTACCATTACGACGTTGGAGACCCAGCCTGGGTACTAGATCTCTGATACAAAACCTGCTTCGAGGAGTTTTGCCACCTCCTCGTGGATGGGTCCTTCGAGCTTCCTGGCGAAGGTTCTCCTCTTCTGCCGGATGGGACGGGCTTCCGGATCGAGGTTGAGACGATGGCAAGCCACGTCCGCCTCGATGCCTGGCATATCAGCTGCGCTCCATGCGAAGACATCCACGTTCCTCTGGATGCACTCCAGCATCTTCACCCTGTCCTCCGGGCCGAGACTCCCGCTGATCTGCACCTCTCTCACCCTCCCTTCCTGGGTGAGGACTTCCATCTCCACCACCTCTTCTGCCGCCTCGAGCCGGGCTGGCTCTTCCCATTGGCCCTTTGCTTTTCGCCCTTCTACCCGGGCCTCTTCCTCTGCGACTCCTTCCGCCTCCACCGGCTCGACCTCCTGCTCCTCACGAGCGACCTCCATATTCTCCTCTCGGGCATCGCCCTCTCTCCCTACTTCTCTCTTCTCCACTTCTCCTGGCCCCTCCGGCCTCGCCATCTCTTCATCCATCTTCTCGGCATCCGCCATCCATGAAATGGTGTTGACGGCAGTCACATAGCACTGCCTCGCCACCTTAGCATCTCCTCGAACGCGAACCTAGACTCCTCCACTATGGAGCTTTAAGCACTGATGGTACGATGAGGGCACGCACCGGAAGGCGCTGATGAGGGGTCGTCCGAAAATGGCGTTATAGCTGCTCGGAGCGTCCACAATGATGAACCGGCAGTTTCTTGGGACTCCTCCTAGCGTCACCTGGAGACCAACACCTCCCTCGACCTCCTTCCGCTCTCCTGAGAAACCAAACAGCGGTCCGTCGGAGGCCTGCACCCTCTTCGTTTCCACCTCCATTGCGTCGAAGGCCTTCTTGAAGATCACGTTCACTAAGCTCCCGTTATCTACCAGGATCCGGGAGACCGTGAAATTCTCAATTGCTGTCTGAATCACCAGGGCGTCGCAGAATGGATCCTCATAATCTGGCATGTCTTCCGAGGAGAAGGTGAGCTTCTCCGAGAGGGGTGGGGTCTGGTAAGTCGGCGCGACGTCCCTTCGGAACACCGCCTGGAAGCTCCTCTTGCGAGAGGCCTCTATTCCAACCCCTCCATGAATCACCCTGATTCCCCCCTGGTTCCTGTATCCGCCCTGTCCTCGCATCGGTCTTCTTCCGCCTCCGGGAGCATTTCCTCGATCCTGGCTTGCTGCCGCCGTGGCTGACCTCTCTCTCTCATCTCCAAGAACTCTGGGCAGGTGGCGGTCGCGTGACCTTCTTCCTGATGAAAGTCACAATAAGGCAACACCACCCTGCCCCCTCTCCCTGCTCTTCCTCTTCCTCCTCTTGCTCCTCTGGCCCCTCTTCCCCGGCCTACTGCCATAGCTTGCTCCCTTGGGGGGTGAGGGGGTCTGGGACCCTGCCTCCACCCCGGATTCATTCCTCCCGCTTCTCTTCCTTGGTATCCTTCTTCCTGACCTCTCGCCGGCCCTTCCTGGTGCCACCAGCCCAACCTGTTGTTGGGCTCTTGATTCCTCCAATTCTGAGGCGGTCTTTCGAACCCCTGACCCCTGGGTTCATCTCGCCTTCTTCCTTCCTGCTGCCTCACCTCAGGCTCGCTCATCTTTGCCAACCTCCTGTAGAACTCCGGGTTGGCCGCCTCCCCTTCAATCTCTTCTGCTGCTCGCTCCATCAATTCTTCAAAGGATGAGGGAGGTCTTCTTTTCAGGTCTTGAAGAACCCGTCTCGCAATCCTACGATGAACGCCATCTGGAGGGCGAATCCCGGCACCTCCTGCACGAGGTGTATCTCCTCCTGGAACCTATCCACGTAATGTGCCAGGGACTCTCCCTCCCTTTGCCTGATCTTGAAGAGAGCCTCCGCATCCTTCTTCCTCTTTTTTGACGTCGAGAAACGCAGCCGAAAGCCTCGGCGTAGATCATCAAACGTGTAGATGGAACCCGCGGAAAGCTGGTGGAACCAGTCCCTTGCTTTCTCCTTCAGGGTGGTTGCGAAGAGTCGGCATTGAAAAGCATCTGTCATGGGAAGGATTGAGGTCATGTCCTCAAACCACTGCAGGTGCACGACTGGATCCTCCTTGCCGGTGTAGTAGGACATCTCCGGCCCACGAAACCCCTCTGGCACTGGGGCCGAGAGGATCATCTCGCAAAAGGGGCTCCCTTCCCCTGTTCGGCGAGTGGTCTTCTCGCGCGGGCCCAGCTCGCACACCTTAGCACTCGCCGAACTGCTGAATAGCTGCCGCCCCGGGAGATCTCGCGCACTCCCTTCTGCTGGCACCTCCTTCCCCGGCCGCTGCCCTGGTGCGTTCTCGCCGATCTGCAGGGGTGGAACCACGGGGACCGCCGGGGTCTCGCACTCGCTCCTTGCTGCGAGAACAGTTTAAAGGACCTCTCGCTTGAACTTCTCAAACATTTCCAGCCATTCCCCTGTCGCGGGTGGCTGCGAGTGGCCTGAGTCAGAACCATTCCCGCCATCTCCTGTCATCGAACCTAATTCAAGATTTTCCTTCACCGGCTACGGTCCACGCTCACCGCACCAAAAATGTTGAAACCTGCAACAGGTCTCTTGAGTTCGGACCCATTGGGGGTGTAGCCGGTGCTTACTTCTCCCTCACTAGACTCTCTTGACGGTGGATGTGAGAATGTGAATAGACCCAAGGCTGAAGCGAGGAGGTCCCGCCACACACCCGGAAGATCTTAGAGAGCTTCCCCTCCCAAACCAGAGCTCAACCGGGCACCTTGGAGGGCACTAGCAGCCGACCAAAAACTAGCCTGGAGGAGAGGATTCCCTAAAATCGGATCTCCTCCAAGGTGCCCTTAAGGGTCTATTTATAGATTTTTCTAGGCTGGTCTGCAAATAACATGAATCCGCCTTTTAGTTTTACTAGCAGCACCCCAAATTGGTCTGCTAACAGCCTAACTCCGCTGTTCTGAAGGGCTATATGCAGCCCACCAGGGGTACCAGGGTCATTTCCCCCTTAAATCATCCTGGGCGAGTGGTCCGTGAGGGCACCACTCGCTGGGCACCCGCCTTGCTGGGCGAGTGCCCGCGCTTCCGGGCGAGTGGTCCGTGAGAGCACCACTCGCCTGGCCCCTTCTCTTCTGCACCTTACCCCCACCAAACCGGGGGTACTTCCACCTCCTAGGCGGGGCGAATGATCGAGCTGACCCAGGTCTCGCCACTTGGCTTGAGGGGCCCACTCGGCGAATACGGATTGTACAAATGTGAAACGAAATTAATCCTTCAATATATAAAGGAGATCAATCCCTAACGGCTAGAAATAATCCTCATTAAAGGTTTCCAGAAATTGCACAATACATGTGCCCTAATTTCAGGAATCCCGAATTTGAATTTCTGGAAGAAAAGAAATTTGTTCAAAGCAATTCGTCGAATATATGCGACGAAAGCCATATACGGCAAAAGAAGGAAAATCCGGCGAAGCCAAGCGATAAACAGCGCAAAGGCTGATATACGACGAAATAACTTAGGCTTGAGAATTCTTTTCAGTTCGGCTTATATCACATACTCATTCCTCGAGTATAGTAGGTGATATTCGACAACTTACACGAATATACCTAACTATATTCGACAAATAGACTTAGTCAAATTCCTGAATGTACAACAAAGCTGTATCAATGAGTTACTCGAATATATAAGATCTTATTCGACAAATGACACGAATAAAGATATGTATATTCGATGAATTTAACTTGGCCGAATGTATTAGAATTCTCTTACCTTAAGAAGCAGACCTTTCCAAGAGTATATTCGACGAATCCACAAGTGCATATTCGACGAATCCACAAGTGCATATTCGACGAATGACATGAATATACACAAGTAGATTCGACGAATGACATGAATATACACAAGTAGATTCGACAAATTTACTTAGGTAAACTTCTGATTTTACAAAGAAATCTTGGCTTGAACTTCCTTCATCTTCTCCGAGTACTTGAATGTAAAGTACAACCCAATAGAGAGATTGCACGTGCGTCAACACTTTGGCCTACACAATGAGGAATTACATTGTCTAGTCCTGTGTTTACTGACCCATTGCAACCTGACATTGGTTTTTACTTAGTAATTAGGTCCTGCAAACACATAACTCAAAGCAATGATCAAATACAAAACAATTCAACTTAGTTTAAGGGGACTTCTTCAAAATCAAGGTATTGTGGATACAAAACCCAACAAGACTTGAGTGTTTCTGTTGTTTGTTGTAGTTCTGTATGATCATTTAAATATATGTATGGTCACATTATTTTACCCTCCATCAGATTTGAGTATATGACTAAATTTGCCATGATCTTGCTTTGCTTTGAGAAGTTTTCTTTGCTTGGGTGGAGGCCATCTATAAGATATGGTTGTAGTATCATTCAATTTCTCTGTTGTTATAGATTAGCCTAGCCGATCAATAGAGCAGTTTTTATGAATTTTGCAGGATACTTTAAAGGTCCCTTCCCATTTAGGATGCCTCTCTTTTGTGTCTAGAATAACCTCTTCTATTTAATTATGGCGATTGTTATCCGCACTACAAATTTGGCTATCCGCACTCTTTTTGTATGATTTATTACGTGCCTTTTGGAAATACCTCTTGTACATGTATTTTTACGAAAAATGTTCCAACACGAAAGTTGTAGATCTCGTCGAGATCTACAACTTTCGTGTTGAACACTTTTCCTAAAAATGCATGCACAAGATGTATTGCCGCCCTGATTGAAACATGGGCGTAATTATAACGAATTTTTGGAACTACGCCTTGCACATGCATTTTTAGGAAAAATGTTCAGCACGAAAATTATAGATATCGACGAGATCTACAACTTTTGTGTTGAACACTTTTCCTAAAAATGCATGTACAAGACGTATTTTCAAAAGGCGTGTAATAAGTCATACAAAAAGAGTGTGAATAGCTAAAACTGTAGTGCGGATAACAATCGCCTTAATTATTATTCATTTTTAAAGATTGAATATTAAGCCGGGTGCAATATGCAAAGCTTATTATGTTTCAAGGCTACAAACTGCCAAAATTAAATATTAGAGTGCAAAATGCAAATAAACCTCGGATTAATTTCTGTCATCAAATTCAAGAGGACTTTTGGCATGTAGAACAAACTAAAGGTAATGAAAAGATCATCTCCTTCCTAATCCTCTAACTTTTCAACTTCTCCTTCCTATTACCATAAACCTGATCCTCGACTACAATACATGCTTCGACCACAAGTAGCTTTCTTCCCAACCAAAGCAAGAAGCTAATCTTCCATTGCAAGTAGCTACTCCTATCAAATTATAGGGGCAGAAGGTTACCATCACCGATTTCCTTATTCTCACTCAAAAAAATTTGCAGAACAGATAAAGCTAAGTAAACGACGTCAGCCATCACCTCCTATGCCTCCGCCGTGCCGCCGGCGCAAGACGCGCTCGTCATGTCGGCCTTGACGATCCCCTCCACCGCCGTCAATGTGCGTAAGTAGCATGCCGTCCCATCCCTATACTTGTACTGCGACCTGGTGCTTCCGCTCCCCCAGACCGGCTGCTCTTGCCCTTCTCTTCTTAGCACCGATCCTTCCGCATCCTGCCGGTCCGTCAATGCCCCAAATCCTACCGCCTGGCCGTTCTCGTTCAGATTCACAACTTCCTGTAGTTGGTGGCTCAGCCTCGTCTTCTCGAACACTGCTCCGCCCATTGCCGTCACCCGGGATTTATGCAATTGCAGAGGGGTCTCCACGAACACCTGTACTCTTGCTGTTGTTTGCTGCCCTAGTTTCATCATCGTGATCGATGTCCTCTCCTTGTTAGTCATCTCAACCTGTGTGATCGCTCCCCTGTTCTGCACTTCTACCTGGCTCCTGAATTTCACTTTCTGCCGCACTGTCGTTGTAATGTTCCCTTCCGAAGAGCTTACCCATCCAGAAAACCTCACCACCCCTTCCGCATTGATCTCCGATCCACCATCCGAATTTCTCCACTCCCCGTGCCGATTCAATTTCAACGGCGGAGCGCGGTGCTCGACTACGCCAGCAGTCACCGCATCCGACCACGCATCCACCCACAGATGAAGGTTTCCAGAGAGCAACCAATAGGGCTGGCTATCTCGCACACCGATCCCGATCTCATGCGGCATACCGTCGAGCATCAAGGACAAAAATGGCGTGAGATCCATCTCATAGGCAGGAAGGTTGAAGGCTCCAATGGCCGACACTGGAGACCATAAGTAGGGGTTGATCGACCCTGGGTAGATGACGGCGAAAGGTATGTGGCCGCCAGCGAATTGGCCGTCGACAGTGGCGTATATTTGACGGAATCCCCCATTGGCATAAGCGTCACCGCCGTCGTAGGAGGCTTGGAGGGGATTTGCGTACCAGGACTCTTCGTGGGCGTGGTAGGAAACGAAGACTTCGAGCACGGCGCGCTGCGTGTTGCGCGGTATGGCTATCATAGCAGCTGGCACAACGGTATCATTCTCAACGCGAAACCAGAAGCCGGAGCCACACTCGCCGTCGTCTTGGGAAACGGGGAGAATTATGTCGGCCGGGCGGCGGTAGATGTCCTTCGCGGTGGGGTGAACCATCGACCTAATAAACATAAGTTTAATTAGTCACAGAGCGGAATGTTTGGGAGTGCATGTAGGGTCCCCGTGCAGCCTAGACAACGGTGTTAGTGACTCGGTGCGATGATACTTTTGTGGTTCGTAATTCTTTGAGTGCATGATTGCAGTTCATCGACACAACTATCCTCCCGGGCTTGTGAGCAGCAGAAGTATTGTTGCGCCGTGACACTATCATGATCCGAGTACTGAAGCGATCACACGGGGACCAGATGCACTAGTGCTCCTACAGATATAATGACAAAAATATTTTGGTAGAAAACATAATTTCCTTACATTTAAAAATATTGTTTTTTTTATATCTTTATCTTTATATTAATATAGACTAATGCCCCCTCTTCAAGAAAGCTCATCCAGCTATTAATATAATTCATAATTAGTTTTGATATATATGTATCTTTAACTACTATAAGGAAGTAGTTTGAAGGGGTACGAAAAATCTTAGTCATTCAAAATGAGACAAGCTTTTGATCTCATCCTTACAATGAAGAGAGAGAAAGAAGAGAGAGAGGAGGAGAGAGGAGAGAGGGAGAGGGAATATTTATAGCCCTCCTATACCTACATGAGAGAGGGATAGGAATAGAGATAGGGAGAGAGAGAGGCAGAGAGATTGAATTTTTAGGTAAAATTATAAATTTTGTTACAAAATAAAAATAGGAATATTGATTCATATTTTTTTACGGTTATTTCAAGTACTCATATGTATATGTTTTGAATAAAAATCAGTGCTCATATGCGGTCGCAGTCCGCTCATAGGAGGGCGCAACCCGCTCATATGCGGGCGCATCCCGCTCATATGAGTGTGCAGCCCGCTCGAATGCGGTCAAAGCCCGCTAAGAGTCGACGAGCACAACAAATGTCACTGCCCCCGTTAACTACTATAAGGAAGTAGTTTGAACGGGTACGAAAAATCTTAGACATTCAAAATGAGACAAGCTTTTGATCTCATCCTTACAATGAAGAGAGAGAAAGAAAGAAAGAAGAGAGAGGAGGAGAGATGGAGAGGGAATATTTATAGCCCTCATATACCTACATGAGAGAGGGATAGGAATAGAGATAGGGAGAGAGAGAGGTAGAGAGAAATTGAATTTTTAGGTAAAAATATAAATTTTGTTACAAAATAAAAATATGAATATTGATTCATATTTTTTTACGGTTATTTCAAGTACTTATATGTATATGTTTTGAATAAAAATCAGTGCTCATATGCGGGCGCAGTCCGCTCATAGGCGGGCGCAACCCGCTCATATGCGGGTGCATCCCGCTCATATGAGTGCGCAGCCCGCTCGAATGCGGGCAAAGCCCGCTAAGAGTCGGCGAGCACAACAAATGTCACTGCCCCCCCCCCCCCCCCCCCCCCCCCCCCCCCCCCCCCCCCCCGACGATAGAGAGAGAGAGAGAGTCATCGCCCACGACAAATGTTGCCGCCCTCGCTAAATATCGCCGCTCACTCCGTTGCACTCACATAGGGCCGGAGGCCCGTGCCGTTTCAGTCGTGTGTATATATATATAAAGAGAGAGAGAGAGAGAGAGAGAGAGAGGTGCTTAGGGGTACAAACTAGTCGAGCTGACAAAATTTTCAAGATCGAGCTAATCATTTCGAGCTCGAGCTCAATGACTACTTATCGAGCTCGAGCTGCTACAAGCTTTTTAGTTCATGAGCCATATTTTCATTATATTTTTATTTTTTAAATGAAGAAATAAAAAGCTCGTGAGCCCTCGCGAGCTCATGAATAATAATATCAGAGCTCGAGCTCGACTCGTAATCGAGCTCGAGCTTGAGTCAAGCTTTTTTTGAGCGGCTCATCGAACTTTTAAACAGGCTCAACTCAACTTGCACCCCTAGATATGCTGGAAATGAGATAGAATTAATGATTAACAGGGCTCTTGAAATTGAAATCTATTTGGGTCCAATTCGACATTTATTTGTATTCAAATCGAATCAATATGTATTTGATTTCTTAACTTTTAGGCCCTGTTGGATGTTAGGTGGGTGGAGCCGGGAGGATGCACCCAAATAAAGGGAGGGAGGATTGATGTTTAAGATCAATTTTTGGCATTCTGCGCCCATCTTTAAAATTATAAATCTTAAATCTTAAATCTTAAATTTTAAATTCTAACCCCTAACTCTAAATCATAAAAGTGTATTTTTAATTAATATTATCAAATTATCTCAATTTACTATTTAAATCTATACTATATATATTGAAAAGAAAAAGTTCACGGTACTATTATGTAATACGTGTAAAGTTTCTATTTTTCTGTGTGCGGATTGTATTTTTAAACTAAAATACTTTAAAAAATAAATCATAGAATATTAATTTACTTATTTTTATGATCATTTTAAGATCTCATATGTATATGTTACAGTCTTAAAATACAAGTGTTAAAAGTGATTTTCTTGAATACAATTACAGTTGTAAATTACATATGTTTTTACGACTGTAAATATAACTATGAATACAGTTACAGTCGTAATTTCAACTAAAAATACTGTCCCGCGCCATCCCATCAAACGCTACGCATTCAGAAAATTCTCTCGTAACGATAGAATTAAGTTAATCTAGATCATTATATCTATTTTTAAATAAAAATAATATTTATTTAAATAATATTTTAAATTTTAATAGAACGTCAAACTAATAATTTAACAAAAAAATTTAGATTTGAGTTGAGATTAATAGTGTTCCATAAATACTAATTAATAATTGCACTCAATAAATTTAATGGGAAATATAATAAATTGGCATATATATGCAGAGTTAAAGTGTCCTCGATGTACTAGTAATAGAGTGGTGTTATGGACACATCATTAATGGTTATGGACACACCTTAGTATTATAATAAAATATCTAAAAATTCCAATCTATTTTCTTTTGCTTTGTCGCCCCGTCGTTTTGCGTTTCCTGCCGTTCCCATCCTCACACTATCCCCGACCTCGCACCACCCCCGGAGATGAAGCTTGGAGTTGGTAGAGAGTGGACCTTGGAGCTGGTGACGAGTGGAGGTGGTTTGTGGCGTGCCGGCCGGGGCTTGGAGGTGGTGGTGTGTGTAAGGTGCTGTGTCGGGCTCTTGGCCGATCTGGTGCTAGGCGGCGCCGGTGCCGCGTAGGGCCGCCCATTATGGGCAGACGAAATGATAATAAGAAGATCTAGGAGGACACCAATAGTTTGGTGAGCCTTGTATCCCCCAAACATGGCACGCATGATGTAGATGATGATTCAACTTCGGGTTGTGATGAAGATTCATCTGGTGAGAATCTATCCTCCTCCCCTTCCTCGAAATCTTCGCAGCAGGATAATCCCTTATCGGGTAGGAAGCTTGCGGCTTTGCTAAAACTGAAGAATGATCGTAAGCTTCTATCAAGAAAAAATAACATGCCATGTGTTTGTCAAAATGACTCAGTGAACAACTCTGCCATTTTGAAGATCAAAGATACTGTCACCACATTAAGTGAACAACTCTGCCATTCGAAGATCAAAGATACTGCCACCACATTAAACTCTGCAGCTAAACCATTCCTCCCAGGCTCGGTTACATTGAGTCTCTTTTTGAATCAATTTACCAAGATTCGACAAAGACTATATCATCACCAAACGGGGATGCTGCCGGAGATTGGTGTGAAGCTCACAGAAAAGCCAGTGACTGGACGAGGACTCCCAAAAGCTAGTATTCCCGAAAAATCCTTGCTGCCAATTGTCTGGCAAAAACGAGGCCCAATTGCATTCTCTGGACTTGTTGAACTAAAGGATAGCTATATGCGGGATGATATTATCAATCTTATGAGAAAAATGATTTAAACATAATTTTTGACTTCATATATTATTTTTGGACTCAAATAATTTGTGTAACGGACTGTTTAACGTATTTATTTCTACCACTAATGCTTTTTAAAATTGTTTAAAAATTGAAATGACCTCTTTATTGATACATGGTTTGCAAATAACAATTTGGTGTGTACATAGCGAGATTGGGTTGTACATAGCGATATTGGGTTATACATAGTCATTGGCTGTCCATAGCCAAATATGGTGTGTCCATAACACCACTCTAGTAATATTGTCACCAGTGTCACATTGTCTATAAGACGTAGGTGATCAAGTATTTTGTCGTGTTTGAACGGGAGTTTCCCATGCACTGTCGTTACTCATCCATATACATACTAAAAAAATACGCTCTAATTTTATCTCTGATCAAACCAAACAAATTTTATTAATGAACCAAAGCCCAGTTCGTCTTTAACTTCAAGTCGGTCTTAATTCAAATGGAGTAGGTAAAAATCCACTTGAAAAAAAATGAAAAAGAAAAAAGATGAAGATAATTGTCTACTAGTATATTATGCTGTTCGTCATTTCCGAACCTCTAGCAACCCAAAATCTTTCTAGTTCTCTATGCAACTGTGTTGCCACAGTTCAATCTTAAGTTCTCATGATTTTCTTGCTTCTGCACCTCTGATTTGTACTCGCGTTATGTGATTGACAATTGATTCAGTTCATTTGCCGCCGGAAATTTCAAAACATCTTGGAATAATTTTTAGCTGACTCAAAATAGAAAAACTTTGGCCCGTTCATTTGAGCGGAATTTGGCAGAAAAGAATTGAAATTGGACCTTCAATTCCAATTCCAATTCCAATGTTTGGCACTCCTATTTTTCTGTTGGAAATGGAATTGTGCTAAATTCCATAAGAATTGATATTAGCCTAAATTCCGACCTAAGAAGGTGCGACTTCCCAATTCCCTCCCGCACTTGCGCCATTTCTCTCCTTACCTGCTCACAAACTACAACGGAGCCGCACCCTTCCATTCGCCGGCAGGATATCTCCTTCTTCCTCAAAGCCTTTTTCTCCGGAGACTACATTCACTATCTCCCCTTCCCCCTTCCCCTCGACGAAAACTACAAAACCCCTGATCGGCAATCCAAGCAGCATAGCCTAATCCCGAGCAAAAAAAAGGAAGATGAGGGACACCAACATCGAAGTGATGGACTCCGGCGCCTACTTCGTCGGGAGGAACAAAATCCTGGCCTAGATAACTCCACCCTCCAACTCCAGCTCTCTAGAGTCAAGGAGGTCGTTTGATATTTCAAATTCTCACCTGTCTCCTTTGATTCATGTTTCAATATTAGTTGATTTTCGTAACATGGGTTTGCCGGATGCAGGCTACGGGATGTCTTCAACAAAGCTCAAGATCAACATGGTTTCCTCAAGTTTTGCTTTATATATTTCCAAGCTTTTTTCTTGATTGGATTTGTTATTTGATTCGTGTCATTGAAATGCTTTGTTACTTCTCATCACATTTAAACCACTTGATAAGAAAAAACTAGTGTAGATATGGTTTTACCCTATTTTAAACCTATCATCATGTTTTGAGATAATGGAGAGCTGCAATAATAGATTTAATAAGTTTCTTGCAGTGAAAATTAATTCTTTTTTGTGGAGTTTGCTAAAGAAATCCTAACAATATATAGGTTATGTAAGTCAATTTCAATTCCTGTATATCTGAATTTTGCCTACATTCAAACAATTGAATTGCCAATTTTAATTCCTACGACGAATTCTTGACTGTTGCCGAAACAGAAATGCAATTGCCACAACTCCAATTTGTATGTGAGTTAGAATTGAGTCAATTTCAATTCCTAACTCTCGTTTACTTTTACTTTCAAACGAATGGAGTCAAACTTAACAATTTGAGGTCTACTTGATTTAGAGCCGTGCTTAGCAGTCCTTGAACATGCTGGGAACTGTGATTGGTCTAATTCCAATTATAGTATTTGTCCCATAGATAAAATTGAAGAATATTATAGAATTAATCAATTTAGTTTAAAATAAATTCCATAAAATTCGTTAGAAATCCAAATCTAACGTCCAAACGCGCAAACGAAAAATAAATTTAAATTATATCTTCAATTCTAATTCAAACAAACGGATCATACTAATTATTAAGCTTACTAATGCAGAATTTTATTTTATTTTATTAAGCCCCATACCCGAAGCGCTGGCTTGAAAGCGCGCCGCGGTAGAAGTGAAGAGTGACGTTGACTGCGAACACTCCAGGGAGGGTGGCGTTGGAGTTCTCGAGCATCATCGACACAACACCGGCAGGGGATCCGCCGACGCTCAGGAGACGGAACAGGGCGGTGTAGCGGGTGACATCCTTCTGCACGGTCCAGAACGTGCCGGGAGCCATCGGCAGAGGCGTGGCGGTGCGGAGGAGTTCGGCGCCGTCCAACCAGACGGCAGCGATCCGGTCCTTCTGAACATCGGAGGCTGAAATGGAGAGCTCAAGCACAACGCGCGGCCACGGGTAGGGGCACTCAGGCGGGTGGGTGTAGTTTGCGACTGCAGGCGGCTCGCCGGAAGTGTCTGCGAAGACGTGTTGGAGAACGAGGACGGAGCACTTTGGAGGCGTTTCAGTGGTGAGAGCCGGCGGGAGTGTGGGGTCGAGGTTCTCAAGTGTGACGTTTGTGGATGGAATTGGGACTTGAGACATTGCCGCAGAAGCCAAGCTAAAGAAGGCGAGTGTCCATGCTAGGAGTGTTAGGAGAGGAAGACGATACCGCCGCATCGCTGGAATTTTTCTTTTAATGCTGATAAAGCTCGATCGCTGCTTAGTTTTAAAGATGGCGAGAAGGCATAACATTGGGTTTAGCATAAATAGGAGGTGAAGTGAGAGGCAATGAAGGTGTTTAACTTGAGAAAGATTTCTTCTTGGTAAGGATCATGTGAGTAAATTATTTGTACTGAGCTGAAGGTAACTAATTAAGAGGAGGACAGGAAGAGGCTGGACAGCTTCGCTGCAGTTTCCTTTCTCTTTTGCTGGACCTCATCAGTTGCGTTCCAGCTCTATGATAGTACTCATTCGAACGAAGGAGATAAGGTATCCGAGTGAAATATGGAATGTAACGCCAGAAGCTCTGGCTGTCAGAAATGGAGTGTATTGGATGAGTCACAAAGAAATACCGGAGAGAGTGTATTTAAAATTGAAGGTAAAATTATGAGATCAGAAAATGCCCTAAACTTTGTCAGATTTATAAAATCAGCCCAGGAAACTAATACTTCTAATTTGAAAATCTTTTTAAAACGGAAACTGTGGCCTTTTGAAAAATATGTAAATCAAATAATTGTCAGAATGCATATCATTTTAGTTCAAGGATCTGTTGTATAAAGTAAATATTTGAAAAAGAAATTGAAATGATTTATAAGTTATGTTCTCTATTGCATAGAGAACACCCATGCCGGCCATCTCTTCGATAATCGTCATCCTCTTTCGTGATGCACTACAAAAAAAACATCATTTAGTAATGAAAATTAGGAATGCTAAATAATTTGTTGCTAATTAGCATCGAATTTAGTTAGGTATATGATATTTATTTTTTACTTATAAAAATAGCATTGAAATTTTTTGTTGCAAAAATAACAACGAATTATTTTGTTGCAAAATACTAGTTGCCAAATAGAAACGAAATATTTCCTTTCAAAATTTTTATACTAATTATTTTAGATTAAAATATTTATAGAGGGAAAGATTCATTTCCCTCCAAATATTTTCATTTCACTTTACAAAAAATATGTATTTATAAGTTCTTAAAGAAAATAAAGAAGCCATAGCTACCCCTATTAATTCCTCAGCCCGATATCAGCTCACTGCCCGGCCACCTTGTCACTCTCTCGCGCGATCTCCCCTTCGTGCTCATCACACTCCCACATGATCTCCCCGCCCTTCTCCAGCGTGACCATGTCTCCTCTTCGGACTCCTTTCTCCCAGTTTCGGTGAACCGGTGTCCACATCCCACGATCCTAGACTGTTCAATCGACGATCTAACTGAGCCTCTGCGTGACCCATCTCGACGTCTCCATCTTCCTCATTCAGCTATTTTTGAACTGGTCGGGGTTCGTCCTTCCCATTCCGAGCAGCTGGGGATCGTCCTTCCCATCCCGAGCAGTAGAGCACAATGGCAAGGTTATTATTCTTCCCCTCCACTTCATTGACTACAATCTGATTTAAGAACCACATGGTTCTTTAAGAGGTCATGTTAAGTCCAAATATGATTAAAATTTTCATTTTAATTGATTCCAACTTCACTCCTGCTGCTCATCCACGCAGACAGGGAATGTCACAACCCGTATTTTCTCACGAATTTAATAAATATTATCAGAGCAAGAGGAAAATACGCGTTATGATGTCACATCGTGCAGGGGATAGCTATAGACGATCAGACAGCCACTACTCACGAAAATTTATAAAAAGACAAATCTGCTTGAGTTAAATAGAGAATTTACATTTTTGGCTTAAGACCGTGTCCCTCGGTCCAGTGGATCAACTAGACCACGAGTAGAAATCTATACATACGCAGCGGAAAGATAGTTTCATTTTATCCTATATGAGCATGAAGATCGAACATTCAAGTAATGATATGCACATCTCTAGATTTATTATAAGTGAAGAAGGATTTTTCTACGATCTTCAAAGTAAGTGACATTTACATAAAATCATGTTATGCAAGAATGTCATTTGCTATACATAAAAATAACTCATGCATCGCACTACAACATTTTAGTTCTATGGCAACGTTTTTTTTTTTGCAGCGTTTTTAAAAGCGTTGTTGTAGATTTTTGGTTTTTGCGACGTTTTTATAAAAGCGTCTCGGTAGATAACATTACTGGCGGCGTTTTTAATAAAAACGTGGTCATAGCTCAAAAACCTAATAAAATAGAATTGAGCGCTCATTTTTGCCGCTATTTCTGCCCTAATTTTGACTAAAGCGCGCCCGATTTGACAACTCCCTCTCTCCCATTTTTTTTCTTCTGAAACCGTTGATCGAGAAGCCATTGCTTGGCCGTTTTATATTTTTGGAGCTGAAAAACGTGAAAACCGCCTCGGAGAGGAAGCCACCTGCTGTTGGAGAAGGAGAAACCGCACTGGTGCTGTTTGAAGGCCGCCGGTGTTTGGAAGGGCTGCTGCCGCTGTTTTGGAGGAGCGCCGCTGCCGCTGCCGTTTGGATCCGGGCCGCCGCTGCCGCCTGGGATCGAGGACTGCTGCGGTTGTTGGAGAAGAGGGGTGCCGCTGCAGATTGGATCTTGCCACCGCCCGCGGCTTTGAAGCAAGCCAGGCGAGCGAAAAGTAGAGTCGACATTCAAGTCCTCCGCCATCCTCCATTCACATTTAGTCTTCCTCCTCAATCACGCCGGTGAAGCTCCGCGGGAGGCCATTCTCTTCGATCTCGCAAGGAGTAAGCCCAACATTTCGATCTAGACCTAGGGTTCCTCCGCTTATTTCCTCTGCTCTTTCTCGGAGCCGCCAACGATCTCTCGGAGCCGTAACATTCTCGTGCGCGAGAGAGCGGCGTTGCCGGATCAGGTGAAAGTTTCTTTCGGACTGGATTATATGCCCTTCCATAATTTGTTCATCTTCTCGGATTCTGATTTTTCAGTCTTCTTCTCTGATTCCGATTAAACTTCATGCTTCCATTAGCGTGCACTAGGGTTTCTGCTGCTTGTTATGATTGAATGGGTCACTTAAAGGTCTTGGTGTAAATAAGTGATCCATGACAATTCTTTCTTTTAATTTTTCAAACATTCCATTTGTTGCATACTATTATATGATTTTTCATAAATGTGCTTTAGATCAATTAGCATGTTTTACATTTTGACAACGGCCAATTGTGAACCCGGTTTATTAATTAGATTTGTGAGGTAGTTTTTTGTCATATTATCTTATCTCTTGAGGCGGATCCGGATCCCCTGGAGTTCTTAGGGGAACTCCAGGGGGGAGTTCTCGATTCGAGCCCGATTCGTGTTGAATCGTAAAAAGTGGTTAACACGAAAGTTGTAGATCTTTCCGAGACGAATAACTTTCATGTTGAACATTTTTTGATATGAAGTCGTTTAGGCCCCCGATTTGGACCCTGAAAAAACTGACCCCGAAATTTATTAATTTAATATTTTTCGGGGTCAGTTTTTTCGGGGTCCAAATCGGGGGCCTAAACGACTTCATATCAAAAAATATTCAACATGAAAGTTATTCGTCTCGGGAAGATCTACAATTTTCGTGTTAACAACTTTTTACGATTCAACACGAATCAGGCTCGAATCGCGAACTCCACCCCCTGGAGTTCCCCTAAGAACTCCAGGGGATCCGATCCCTCTTGAGGCATGTATTCTTTATTTCTTCTCCAATATTCAATAGGGGGTGAATGATGTTATAGCTTTGTCCATTATTGAACTTATGTTGAATGACAGTTGCATGCAAAGTTTTGGTACCTGGA
This sequence comes from Dactylorhiza incarnata, assembly GCA_033032865.1. Taxonomy (NCBI): domain Eukaryota; kingdom Viridiplantae; phylum Streptophyta; class Magnoliopsida; order Asparagales; family Orchidaceae; genus Dactylorhiza; species Dactylorhiza incarnata. The sequence continues at coordinate 4,219,540 of JAWHQI010000033.1, read as the reverse complement.
AGTGGAAGATGCGCTTGGGCAATGCTTTCTTCCTTTTGAATTGCTTAAAATATGTCAACATGTGGTTTCTTTTATTGAAAATTTTAATGTTTCCTTATTACTTTAATTTTCTTCATTGTCTTAAAACATCTAGAGATGGAGTTTCTTTCATTAAAATTTTTAATGTTTACCTTTTTCTTTTTCTTTTTATTATCTCATACTTCATGATTTACAATTTTTTTATTGGATTTATTGGCTATTCTAACTTATTAATTTGCCTATTCTGAGTTGCGTTCTATGGTTTATCATGGTTCAAATAATCCATTGCTAGTTCATAGAGGGATACCATAGAATTAATATACGGCCTATAATTTGGGGTGTATTTTTCATGGTTGTATATGGAGGAACAGTTGCCCGTTAGGATTTATATAGAGGAGGGGAGGGGAAAGGTAGTTGTTAAGTGTTAATGATGCTAGTCCCTTTCCATTAAAATACTATTTTCTCTTGTTCCCAATCCTTATGCGGTCACTACCAATGCACCTTGTAATTCAAATTTATACATGATAATCCTGTTGCGTATCAATTGATTTTTTATATAAAATATGCTTCTATTCTATAATAATTTTTTGTCCATTTATATAGGTACCTATCTGAATATTCTATATATAGCAACAATGGATAAAAAATGGATGCTAGAGCCCCGTCACTCAAATACTTATTTAGAAGACATGAAATATTTGCTAGATTTATATTACACAATCGCACCAATTGGGGAGAAGTGTCCATGTCCATGTAGAAAATGCTTGAATATGAAGATGTGGGGTCGAAATGTGGTAGAGACATCTTGTTTGGAATGGAATAATGGAAAATTACATAGATTGGATTTATGATGATGGACGCTTATCTAACAATAGGGTCTTGCACAAAGATAAATGGCCTTTTAATCCAAATCCATTTTACCCTAATTACAACTCCAATGATCCAATGGATGAACTTTTGCATGCAGCTATTCCAAATTTACAACATGATGAAAACTTGAATGAACATGATTTACTTCATAATGCTATTGGTGAAGACGAGATATTTGAGCATCCTGAAGCTCCCGTATATATAGATGCAAATAATCTATATGCATCACTCTTAGAGGAAAACAAACCATTGTGGGAAGGATGCCAACATTATACCAAAATATCTTTTTTGTTGAATCTTCTTCATATTAAGACACTTGAAAATTGGAGTAATGTGCATTTTAACATGTTATTGAAAATTCTACAAGGTGCAGTGCCAGGTGGACATAAATCAATTCCTGCTAACTATCATGAGTGCAAGAAAATTACTTCCAAATTAGGTCATAATTATATTAAAATTGATGCATGTGAGAATGATTGCTCTTTGTTTTGGGGACCACACAGAAATGATAATGTCTGCTATGTGTGCTGGAAGTCGCGATGGGTTGAAATACTTGAAGATCAAGTGGTTCAAGACTATAAGAAACGTAAGCAACAAGACAAGAAAAGTTCAAAGAAGATTCCGAACAAAGTTTTTAGGTACTTTCCATTGAAAGAATGGTTGGAGCGATTATTTCTTTGCAAGCAAACCGCTGACATGATGCAATGGCATGCCAATGAGCCTAATCATGACAACTTAATGCACCATCCTAGAGATGGTTTGGCATGGATAGACTTCAATAATCGCCATAAAGATTTCTCAAGTGATCCTAGAAATGTTCGTCTTGGTCTTGCCACTGATGGTTTCAATCCTTTTGGAGATCTGAGCAGCACGCATAGCACATGGCCAATTATGCTGATAGTATACAATGTGCCGCCTTGGGAGTGCATGAAAAAAAGATCCATCATTATGTCAGGTCTGATACCTGGTCCAAAAATGTCTGGTAATAATATCGACGTGTATCTACAACCATTAATAAAAGAGTTGAATGAGTTGTGGGAAGTTGGGGTACAAGTATTTGATGTTTCAGAAGGAAACAAGTTTACACTACGGGCAGCACTATTATGGACTATTAGTGATTTTCCAGGTCTGGGCAATTTATCAGGTTGGAACACGCATTCTAAACTTGGATGTCCATATGCGGATTGAATAATCAATCATGTTGGCTAAAGCATAGTAAAAAAACAGCGTATCAGGCACATCGTCGATTCTTGTCTGCTGATCATCAATACCGTAAAGCAAGAAAATTTGGTCATCATGAAATGCATATTAGTAACACGAAACCACTAAGTGGAAGATAAGTATTGAAGGAAACACAAAATCTTCAAGTTGTATTTGGTCGAATGAACCAATGTGGAGGACCGACAATGCATTGAAAAAAAAGCATCTTTTTTGATTTGCCTTATTGGAAAACTAATCTATTAAGACATTGTCTTGATACGATGCATGTTGAAAAGAATGTGTGCGATAACATCTTGAATACTATTTTGGGTGATCCAGTTAAATCCAAGGATGATGTGCGTGCTAGAAGAGATTGCAAAGATTTGATGATTTTAAGACAGTTATGGCTCCAAGAAGGAGATGATGACACTGTGATTATTCCTCCAGCATGTTTTACTATGAGTAAGGTAGAAAAAATATTTTTTTGGGAATATTAAAATCAATAAGGGTTCCTGATGGATATGCCTCAAATATATCTTGTTGCATTAAACTCAAGCAAGGCAAGATACAAGGTTTGAAGAGCCACGATAATCACATCATCATGCAGCAGTTTTTGCAAGTTGGTTTACGATCAGTGTTATCGAGACATGTAGTCACCCCATTAATGGAAGTTTCTATGTTATTCAGACAATTATGATTCCAAAAAATTAAAAGTTTCAGATTTGAAAAAGATTGAAGATCACATAATATTAGCATTATGTCAGCTTGAAGTAATATTTCCTCCTTCATTTTTTACTGTAATGATTCATCTCATGGTACACCTATCACAAGAAGCTATTTTGGGTGGCCCAGTACAATTTAGATGGATGTATCCAATTGAGAGAGAACTTGGACACTATAAGAAATTTGTTCAAAATAAGTCAAAACCTGAAGGATCGATAGCAGAAGGTTACATTGCAGAAGAAACCTTAACATTTTGTTCTCGATTTTTGGAGGGGATAGATTCCCGGTTTAATTGTACAAGTCGTAACAGTGCAAATTCTATAACCTCATCTCCAACATTTACAATGCTTCCACAAGTGGGGAATCCAACAAGAGGTGCAGTCTTGAAGACACTAGACCCAATCAGCCTTAAGCAAGCTCATCGATATGTTCTATTCAACTGTGCCGAACTCGAAATATTTCGAAGGTTAGTTCATTTAGTAAATTTTAAATATTCTTTTGTAAATTATTTATCATTAAATGCATTCATTGATAGTGTTTATGACTTATTTTCTAGTGAACTTCGAGAAGAATTGAAGAGTCGTCACCGATCCCAACATATTGATGTGGAATTGCTGGAGAACATGCTTCGCAATGAATTCCCAGAATGGTTTAAATTAAGAGTAAGAACTAGTCACGCACACATACACTTATGTATCTAAATATAAAGTGAACAAAAATTTAATTCATTTGTTATCTAATGATCGCCGCAGGTTTTTCGTGAAGGAATAGAAATCGATGATCATCAATTACAGAAGTTGGCACTTGGACCCAATTCTGTTGTCAAAAGCTACAATGGATATAACATAAATGGATTTTCATTTCGAACAATTAGTAGCGAAGTTTGCAAGAGGACACAAAATAATGGAGTGGAAGTTATGTCCGATCATGGTGGATTGGAAGATATCAATTATTTTGGTAGACTTACTGAGATCTTAGAATTAGACTATTATGATACTGCAAAAGTAATGTTTTTTAAATGTGATTGGGTGAAACCTACAAAAAACATTGGCGTGAAGAAAGATTCATTTGGGTTCACATTAGTTAATTTTACTCATATGGTGCATACGGGGGCCGTAATTGAGCACGATCATTACATATTTCCTTCTCAAGCAAGAATGGTATATTATATCCGTGAATCTAAACACTCAAATTGGGAAGTAGTCATGAGGATGGTGCCACGAGATGAGTACGAAATGGGTACTAATGATGCTACAGTTGAGGACCATCAAGATTTCATGCAATGTGTGAGCAACGACATACCGATTATAGAAAATTGATACAAAAATGATGATTTTGACATCGAGATGGTTAGAACAGATGTTGAACCGACAGTTGTTCAAAGAGAAACATAATTTCACTAAGTGTGATATTATATAGGTATACATTTTGTATTTATTCACTTAAACCAAGTGTTTTCTTTACTATAAATATTGTGTCATTATTTTTATGTATCTCAAATGTTAATGTGTGTTTGCCTTGCAGATAATTTATGGCTTCGAAAAGGAAAGTTAATCCAAAAAAATTGTTTGTTTCAAGGGAGCAAAATTCATCATCAAATATGTGTAGTAATGAAAGTTCATCTGAAATAGGGCGTAGAGCCATCAGCAATGATACTCATGTGATCACTTCGTGTGCCCATGAAGAGCCTCTTCATGATCCCGCGAACATGCAGTATTTTTCATCGGAGTACTCAAGCAGTGATGACGAACCCAATAATAATCAACAAGCAGATAATCTTAATGCAAATGTCCAAGTAACTCCAGGTGATCAAGTTATCCCATTGGAGCGAAATAACTTCAAGTACTTTAATAAATTTTTTATCATATTCTTAGGCACAAGTAGAAGTACAAAAACAAGAGGATCAACAACATGCAAGGAAATTCATCTAATGCCAGCTAATCAAGTTATCCCATTGGAGCGAAATAAGTTTGGCCAATTTGTTGGAGATGGTGCAACACAATTTGCATCATTCTTAGGAACTCTGGAACGGACCACATCATTATTTCCAATGACATCTCAATCATGGACACATGTGTCCCAATATAGTAAGGAAACATCGTGGAATTTGACTAAGGTGCCAATCTTCAATGAATTACATTTATTTTCATTTAATAACACTTTATTGTTTATTAAATTTAGCTATTATGCACATGTAGCAACGATTTCTTGTCTTTGAGGTTGATAAGAAATATATAATGCAAATGCTGCGAGAAAGATTGAGGGATTACAAGGCACATTTTAAGAGAAAATATTATGACCCAACAAGCACTCCTGAAATAGTTATTTCTAAGGGTGGTCCAGCTGATATGCCCATGAACCAATTCGCTAATATTGTAGCTTATTGGTACTCTCCAAAAGGAAAGGTAATGTATGCTTATCAATCTTCTTTTTAATCTTACTTTTTCTTAGTTTACATTTATTCAAGTTGAGAGGTTCTGATTATGGTTGTTGGAATGTGATAGAATATAAGTGAGAAGAATAAGACATGTCGCGATAAACAAAAAGGTGTACATGCTCTTGGTAGGATGAGCCTTGCCAATCGGAAGTAGGATTTGGTATGTTTTATGGATGCATGCATATTTATATCATTCATTAGGTACTACAAAAATATTTTCTACAAGGAAATCGAATTGGGTAGAGAGCCAAGAAGAATTGAATTATACTTAAACAATCGTACTAGCAGAAAAAAGGGAAAGTTTTAGTGGATGATGAAGCAATATTAAAAAATGTAAGAGTTAATAAAATTTGCTTAACTTTTGCTTACTAAAATAGTATATAAAATACATATTCTTAGTTTTTATTTTTAACTCTTTAGGATGCATTGGAGAAGGCAATTGAAGAACACAAAAAACAACACCCCCCTGACACGCTAATTAGTGAAATTCACGAATCTGCTTTTAGGTAAAAAATTGAATTGTCATAAATTATTTTTCTTCTTCTGTGAAATCTATATATAATATTATAACATTTTAATTTATTAGGTCAACATTTGGACCAGAATACTATGGTCATTGTCGGGGTATGGGAATTGGGGTAACTGCTATTCAGGTGTTCCCAGATCTATCACGTCACTCAAAAACAGCTTGCCATAGCCATACAAGTTCTGGGCAGACGCGTGAGATGGATGAAATGAAGTTGCAAATGTCTAATATGCAAAAAACGATAGATTATCTTATGGCGGCTATGCAAAAGAATTCTAATAATGATTCCACTTCTAATAATGAACCTTCGAGTGATCCTACTACAAGAGTTGATCATGATGATGGTAACTTAATTAGGACTTTAATCAAATCGTACAATAAAATTTGACTTCTTAACAAAAATAATTAATTATTGTATCTCAGGTTGTTGATGTTTTGTGAATATTTTGCTAGCTTTTCAAGAATGTCAGAATTCAAACGTGGTGTAATTAAGCCGGTGAGTTTATGTTTATTTAAAATATGTCTGTACTATCATTTTTCGCCGTAAAAGTAATCTCATCTTCATTGTTCTAATCCTTGATATCTTATGGCTAACTATATCTCATTGTTCTAATCCAGAAAATAACAATAAATACAGATTACAAGTGCATCTGCACCCTGATGGAGATGGATTAATTGAAGGTCATACTCAAGCTTCTCTGTTATACATTTGTGCTTTCATTTTTCTGTTTTCTTGAAGAATTATGATTGAGAAAGATGATTGATCTTTTACTTTATCTTAATATTGTGCTAGACTCATTTATCTTAATATTTGTGATGTGTAAAATCTAAAAGCATATTCAGTTATGGCTAAGGTGGAATTTATGGCTCCAATTATATATGGATGGCCTCATTTAAGACCAAATAAATTAACTATTTACACATCATGCTCTGTCTTCTCCTCTTACATATTCTCTTGCATACATATTCTCTTGCATACATATTTTTTCCTGCATACATATCCTGATAGATTGACTCCTGTAATTGATTTGATTAGCATTATACATATTTAAAATATTTTTCCGGCAAGTCTCCGGTGGCCACGATGGAAGAAAGGGAAATGGATAGAACAACAAACATTTTAACTTATAATAATAATAATAACATGACCGGCAAATTAAACAAACATATAGATATAGAAATAAACAAAAAGTGCGTATTCGACGAAAACTACATGTTCAGACAAGAGTGGCCACGCTATATATATAATATGTAGTGTTCAGTGATGCTTTTTTATAAGATTTAATAAAGCAATAGTTATTTATGAAGCAGGTCGGGTGGGGGAGGGGCGGCGGCGGCCAAAATCTAGTCACCCATGGCATATTTCTGAGTCCAGGACCTGGCTGTGGTTTTATATTTCGCTCCATAAAGTCTAATTTCACTTATATTTTCACCAGTTGAGAGTATCCAGCACATGCTCAAGTTTCAACAACTCATGTCACCAAACGCTGTATGCCAATTGTTAGTCTTTGCACATTATGATATGGACCATATCATGATATAATACTAACTTCGGAGCTTTCATTAATTCTCAAGTTAATCAAACAGAATGTAGTTACTTTATTTATATTATACAAATTTTTTTGTTGTGTAAGGTTTGATCCCAGTTAATCATCGTAAAATATATAACTACCTAGCTAACAACACATTTAATTAAAAATATGATTTCTTGTATCATTGGTTTTGTTCTGACCTCATTATATTATGCTTTCATGCAGGTAATGTAATTTGTGGAGGGAGCAGTTAGAAGTCTCGCCGTACAATCACGGAGTAGATGTGTAGTTGTAACACAAAAATATATTGATATTATTATTGTATCTCTTAAACATGCAAAAATATCAACATAGCTTTCTGTTTTGTACTTGAGAACAATCTTTTTAAAATTTGAAATGTGATTGGGTGAATTTGCCATATGTAATGAGTGTTCCAGCTTCTATTTGGGTCTCTATCTGCTTTAATTTCTTCTTAAATTTTATCACTTTATGATTATCATTAATTTGTTTAGTTGTTACGAAGAGGCTCTTGAAGTTGTGCGGAATGAGAGTTATTTTGTTCAGCCACCATTATAATTGCTTTGTCAAGTTTATTTCTGCTGTGATTTATTTGTTCGAGTTTTAAATTTGTTCTCTGATTGTAAGAATTAAAAAAAATGCTATATTTACGGCGTTTACGAAAAAAAACGTGGCGAAAGGATCCTTCATTTTAAAGCGTGGCAACGCATACCACGACGCTTTTAGAACGCGTGGCGGTAGCCTTTAAGATCTACGACGACGCCTTTTCAGAAAACGCGGCGGTAGCCTTTAAGAGCTACGGAGACGCTTTTTTAAAAAACGTGGCGGTAGCCTTTAAGAGCTACTGCGACACTTTTTATAAAAAAACACCGCAAAAAGCTATGCCGACGCTCGCAACCGCGACGCTTTGGCGACGTTTTATAAACGCCGCGGAAGGCCTTAAAAATGTGGCGATATCCTAACATAAAACTTCCCATAGAGCAAGTATGAGAAATAACCAGCAAATAACAACAGAAAAGCTAGCAAGTAATCTAACACAGGAAAACTAAAGCTAAATCAAAGAAACAACTGCCTCACAATAGTGAGGGGAAAGCGGACAACTGCAACTAACCGCAGCTCCGAAGAGACCAACTCTACCACCCAAACTGCTACTACTCTGAGCCTGAGAAATTCAAAACAAAAGAATGCCTCAGCAAGAAAGGGCAAGTGACAACAAGAATAAAACCGAGATTTTTAGTAAACAAGGGTTAGCAACAAATCAAAATATCAGATTGCAGGAAAAGAACTTTTAACAGTTACACAATGATAAGCTTGAAACCACCGGAGCCAGCTCAATCGAGTGCACTCTGTAAGAGAAATGCCTGCACAAAAAGTAATGACCATATATATATATAAATATCATTAACCATTTGAGACTGATCAACTCGAGAAAAAGGGCATCATTTAACGCCGAGCAACACGAGCCTCAGGTGTATGATAAAAAAAGGCACTGTGCGGTGGTACAATCCATTAACGCTCACAACCCTAAAAACCAACAGGGGGTGTTGTGGCGGTGACTCCAGTCCACACAAACCAACAGGCCCAAACAGGGGCACCGTGGCGGTGACTCTTAGCACACACAACCAACAGACCCCAACAGAGCAAACATAACTCTGGCCACCAAAAGAGCAAACATAGCTCATATAACCAACATGCCAAACAAAAGAGTGCCACGCAGGAAAATAGGCTTACATATGGATTTTAACTATATCTCACGACGAGAGAATCAGTACGCACATGATTCAGCAATTAATAATTAGATCAACATTCAACTTATACAAAGATTGAAGATTTCAGCAATAATCCATACAAGACTTAGTGTCGGAACACGCCAATGAATAGTTTAACACGAAGGCCAAACACCAGAATAATACTCAATGGTTCATTAGAAAACACTCGATGAGTCCAAACTTGACTCCCAATGAACTTCTCGTTACAACACGACGAAAGCCACGAAATAACACCATAAATGATCACTTAACATTACAGGACACTCGACGAATAAAACATAACTTCCTCTAACGTCTCAATAAATGAACTCAACGCACTCAACGTCATAATTTAAGATACCCAAGAACACCTGACAAGAAGGACTTAAATTATTATTGAAATAATGCGGGATATATGATGAAATCGACAGAAAGACTTATCAAAAGTCGACGGGAAGACTTACAAAAGTCGACGGGAAGCTTCAAAGAAAAATCGGCTGGAAGAGGGCCCGATCGATGGGACGGGAGCCCGATCGACGGGAGGTCCCGTCGATTCCTACTTAGAAGATCAACAAATTTGACTTCCCTGCCCTCTCCCGTCGATCGACGAGACTACAGGTCGATCGACGGGACTGGAGGTCAATTTTAACTTAGATTTCACAAAACTTCTTCTAACCACCAAAACATACTACCAAAGCTCAAACCCAACTCCAAAACACCTGAAAAAGCTTCAGAAGAAGAAATAAACAAACATTCTTAGGAAAAGTAATTAATTCTAAACCTAGGGAATTTTTAACAGACTACCTGGTAGCATAACTAAGCAAGTATAGAAGCTATCCAGATTCCAAGGGGATGACAACAGGAATCAAGAACCTAGAAAACCAATCAAGACCCAAAAGTGAAAAACAACAGCCACTGACCTAAACTCAACAGATTAGGCATACAAGGAAGAAGGAGAAGACTGAAAGGAAGGACTTTCAATCACACAACAAAACAAACCAAAGAGGACTACTACTACTTGGTGAACACAACTAACATGAGAGCCTAACATAACTAGATTTTAGGAAAAAAAGTCATCAAGGAGAAAAACTGCTACTTGCAGCCCATAACCACTAAGAAAATCTTACATCCAACAAGATTTCTAAAAATAGTGAGAAAGAAGCAATACTCCTCACTAAGAAAACTACCTGAGCAAAGAACCCACACAAGAGAACAAAGAGGGAGACAACTAGATGCTCATAGATTAAAGGGAGAGAAACAAGCATAAAAGGGGGGGGGGGGGGGGGGGGGGAGAAACAAGCATTAAAGGGAGAGAAACAAAAGAAGAAACAAAAAATAGAACTAAGGGGGAAAAATTGACGGGATGTCCCGTCGATCAACGGGAAGCTCCATCGATTGACAGGACGCCCCGTCGATTTCCACTTAAAGCACAGGGAAGAAGTATTTTCCCCAGCTAAGGACAAATATCGACGGACGGTCCCGCCGATCGACGGGAGGTCCAGTCGATTTTGACTTCAGCACAAAAAATTCTTAAAATTCCTAAACTAACCTAACCTACTACTAACAGAGCTCAAATCTGGACTACCAGAATCACCTCAACTAACAACAATTAAGGTAAAAAGAATCCTTCAGCACTAAATTTCCCAAATAAAAAATGTATAAGAAAGGGAAGGAATTGGAGAAACAAACTAAGGGGAAAGGGAAAAACAAACCACCAATTGCTTAACTCTCGAGTCACAAAAATTCAGCCTCTCAATCCCTCCACGTCAAGGACCGGCTCAAACACGGGCTAAGCACGAAGAATCTATGAAGATTTGGCAAGAAATGAGGTTAGGGCCGCTAACCCTAGCACCAAAAATCTACGAAACGGACAAAACTTACCACCCACGCGAAGAGCACGACGAGAGATTTCCAAATCTATGCTCCGAAGAAGATTTCGTGCACCGGAGCTCCGTCGGCGGCGATCGAAAAGCTCAGGAAATCACCGGGGCTCTAATACCGCTCAGATCATAATTTCGACAAGCCAAACTCAAGATATAATTTCTTGAAGTTTATGGCGAACGATAATTACACAAATCTTTGGAAAATCATAGGGGCTCTAATACTGCTCGTATCGCAACGAAACTTCAACGAGCCTCTATAACATTAATTAATTTAATTCCTTAACGAAAAATCTTCCAACTCCGGCACGCTCCAAAAAGTTGATGGACTTGACCGAACGAACGCGGAAATGCACAAACGACAGCACACCGCTAACTCCGCCCTAACGTAACGCCCTCACGTCAAAAATGAAGTCAAAGAAGGATAAAATAATTTCTGAAAATTCAGGGGCGTTACAGTCACCCCACCAAAAAGAAAGTTTCGTCCCAAAACTTAGAACTGAAACTTAGAACACAAACGATTAAAAAAAGGCAAAGGGGGAGATAAGCTCCCACTCGCTGGATAGAAACGCTAACCGAAGAGGGCTAGGAGAACGGATGCGAATAAGATTTCTTTTTAGCACTCAAAATAGATCGTCTGATCCCTGATCAAGGTTCACGATAAAGTCTCCCAAATCCAATACCTCCCAATTAACCTAAACGAGGGAATCACCTAAAAGGAAAAAATAACCATGAATGCCCTGGCCCAACATCACCGAGTCTCTAGGGGAAACTTAACACTAAGGGGAGATCCGATAATCGATCGACAACCAAACGATGACCATCTGCGAAACTCTCTAGCCAAAAGATCAAGTAAAACTCGAATCGAAAAGAATGCACGCTCATCATCCTCTACCTTAACTCGCATATAATCGATATAACGAAAATCTAAATCCACAACAGCAAGCCAACAATTAAACTAGGTCAAAACCTAACCTGAAAATGCCTCGCTACTCTAGCGCAACTCCTCAATCGCTACCTCACTACGTGCACCTGAGGATTCATCCTCTAACCAGAGAGCTGACTCTGAAGCACTATGCTCTAGAGTCATCTACATCAATTATGAACGAACACTTCATCTACACTTAGCTTAAGACACAATAGCTAGCAAACTAGAATCTCCTAACTCGATACAGATCAGAAAGGAATAAATACTTGCTCTTGCTGTTACCTTGCTCTGGGAAATCATGAAATGATGATATGCTTTCGATCATCATCCTATTGACCCTTGTGCATACAACATGAATGCATGGATGCTTAACATCTTTTTAAAATCATGAGTGTGCATGTGTCATCATGCAGATCTCCAGCTTGGCACGTGTGCTTATGCAATGTTATGTGATTACTAATAAAATATATGTATTTGTAGTATAGTTTTTAGCATAAATTTTAGTAATATTTTAAGTATTTTATGTAAATTAATGAATAAATTGCTTGTTTTACTATTTTCCTTACTAACTTAGTTTTTTTTCTTCTGTTTTTCAGTATTTTGGCAATTTTTTGTTAAGTCACACCCTGGGTCACGCCCGTGACCTTGATGAGTAATAAAATATATGTATTTGTAGTATATTTTTTAGTATAAATTTAAGTAATATTGTAAGTATTTTATGTAAATTAATGAATAAATTGCTTATTTTATTATTTTCCTTACTAACTTAGTTTTTTTTTTCTGTTTTTCAACATTTTGACAATTTTTGTTAAGTCACGCCCTGGGTCACGCCCGTGACCAATGGCGTGTAATCTTAAAATGCCAATTTCCAGCTCGATCGACATCCCATCCCGTCGATCAACATCCCGTCCCGTCGACCGGCTTGCTGTCTCGTCGATTTACATGGTCACGCCCGTGGACCTCGCGATCAACTTCACTCCAATAGATCGACATCCCGTCCCATCGATCGACATCCCGTCCCGTCGATCGGCTTGCTGTCCCGTCGATTTACATGGTCACGCCCGTGGACCCCGCGATCAACTTCACTCCCGTCGATCGACCTCCCGTTTTGTCGACCGGCTCCTAGTCCCGTTGATTTTCGCAAAGTCACGCCCGTGACCAAGGTCGTGACCCATCAAATCATTCCAGAAGCCAGCGTACACGCTGGCCGTCATGCCCCAGTTGAACCAGATGTGTGCCGCCCAAGGTCACGCCCGTGACACCTCAAGTCACGGCCGTGTGCAGCCATTTTCCCAGTCAAAAGCTTCCAGAAGGCGGCTGAGCCTATCCTTCCAACACGCGCAGAAGTCACGCCCCTCGGTCACGCCCGTGACCGAGGGCGTGCAAAATTTTTTTTCCCTATAAATAGGAGGGCTCAGCTGAAGCAATTCCATCCAAAATTTGAGAGTATTTTATGTTTTTTTGAATTGTTTTGAGTGTATGTGAGTTGTTTTATGCATTTAAGTTTTAGTCTTATGTAATTTTTACTTTCATAGCCTAGTTGTAATGTTTGTTTTGAAAATAAAATGTTGTTTTTCTCTTTTGGAAAATAAAATGTTGTATTTCTCTTTTGAAAATAAATAGGAGGGCTCATTTAAGAGTGTGTGCGTGTGTGTGTGTATGTGAATAGATTTTACTTTCTTTTAATTTAGATTTTAATTACAAGTAGAGTGCATGTGTGTATGAGATTAATTGTATTGCTTTCATAACTTAGATTTATTGTTTTCATAATTTAGATTTAAATGCTTTCATAAAAAGGTTTATCGCTTTTTTAACGCTTTATTTATCGCTTTCTTTTAACGTTTTCTTTCGATTCAGTCTTTTTATTACAAGTAGAGTGCGTGCGTGTATGAGATAATATTTTCTTTTTTTTGTAACTTAGCTTTATTTGAAGTCTTTATTATCACCCCCATCCCAGATGAGAGGCTAAGTACTTTTAGCGCTTGTTTAAGATGGTTGGGACATATATTATTTCTGCATTTTATAAGTCTTTCAATTTTACCGCTCATATGTGCTTAAAATATTAACATGTCTTTTCTAATTACTTATGCCGTCTCCATTCCGATGAATGGCTAATTTTCTTTAGCGCACGATGTCGAAGAGCATTCAGACAAAGAAATGCTTTTCTAAAAATTAAAACATCTCTTTTCTAAAAATGAATTAACAAGCTTAAGGTTTACCCGAGAAAAACGTCGAGTGAGACCATATAATCGATATATGGTTCTCATTTCCATTTCCATACAATTGTTATCTGAGAGGCTCGTGCGTATGGATTGATCGCTCACGGGTAAAGAGAAGTGCGCTCTACCCTCTAGAGAGGATGAGTTAAGTCTCCCGAATTGGGAATAAAAACCCAATAGAGGGGTTCACAATATAAAGCGAGTATTAAGGAGATTCGATTAAAAAATGAGAGTTCGGTCGAATATTCTTAATCTTAGGTGGGCGTACCCTTGAGAGAGGTGCATTCATACTTATGAAACCTTAATATTTTGAAAAGTCATATCTTTTATTTATAAAAAAGACTATTTTCGTCTCAAGGTAATTCGACATCAGGCGCCATCTTCATCATCGTTTAGAACTCTAGTTATACGCATATTATCGTTCCTTATAAAACTAACTCAAAATATTACTCCGATAAAATAATATTTCATTCCTTACAAGTAGAAGTAATCAACAGGATCCATGGAAATATAAGACCTCGATATTTGCTAAACCAAAATATCATGTACTACACGTGATAAGGTATACTTGCGTTTATCATATGATTAGTTTGGATATAAATTAAACAAAAGCTTTTCAAAACCAAAACTAATATACTCTCCTTTGCTATTTAAAAATCAATAGAATTCGGCGTCAAAGCTGGGGCATAATCGTCAATACTTCGAAAGAAGAAGAGACAGTTACTTCTATCTTTCGACAGGATAACAATTAGTTTTTTAAAGTAGGAGTTCTTGCGAAATTCCTCGAAAACACCTGCCTAATTCTAATCTCATCACACAAAGGTTTTGCAAACACAGACAAAATCCATTCTAACTAATCAAGTTTTTGGCGCCGTTGTCGATGAGACATTATTATTATTTTTAAAAAGGAATCACTATTAATTTTATTACTTATATATATAAAAAAAGAAAAAGCAAAAAAAAAAAATTATTATTAGTATATGACCCGAGGAAACTCCTCGGATGATTCGAACATTTCTTTTGACCCCAAAATCGAGTGCACCCTTCGTGAGCACCTCCGATTTCGTGATCAAAACTTACTCGAGTTTCCCAAAGAGTCTATCAGAGATACTTACACTGAAGTTATGACCGATCCAACTCCATATGCGGCCCCGCCATGGACCATGACATAATATGTCAGGCCGAATTTGGAAGATACAGTGTACAACCCTGGTGTTTGCCAGGAGGGGTGGAGATTCAAGGATCAGCAAGCGAGAAGAGTAGTAAGACGGGTGAGCCGGGTCCTCGGAGGTCGCCTCACTAGAGGGCGGGCGAGCCGAACTCTCGATGGTTGCTCGAAGGAGGGCAGGCGAGCCGGGCTCTCGGTGGCTGCTCGTAAGAGGGCGGGCGAGCCAGGCTCTTGCGGGAAAGAAGAATCCCTGGGGGCGGCTCGCCCAACAAAAGTCCAAGGGTGTTTTTACCTAGGAACCCTTGGTGGTCTGCAGTTAGCCTCTCCAAACAGTGGAGTTTGGCTGTTGGCAGGCTATTTTGGGCTGCGTATAGCAAAAATGTAAGGAGAAATTTGGTTATTAGCAGACCATGAGCAAAAAACTATATAAAGACCTTGAAAGACACCTTTGGAGAGGATCCAATCTCAGTACTCTTAGTTTCCTTCTCCCTAGGTTATCTTGGTTCAGCTCTCAGGCTCTCCAAAGTGCCCAGTCTCAGCTTTGGCTTGGGAGGGGAAGCGCTCTAAGATCTTCCAGGTGTGTGGTGGGACATCCTCACTGCGACCAAGGGTCCGTGTCTAGTTCTGAGGCTCCGGTCTGTTCCTTCTGAGGGATCAGTTAGTGCTAGCGGCCCCCATCTTTGGGGGCCCGAGCTCCACAAGAGACCAAGTTCTGGTATCAACATTTTTTGTGCGGTGAGCTTGGAGCGCAGATAGTACAAGAAAGTTCCAAGGAAAAGACATGGCGGGAGATGACGAGCGAGAAGCAGGCTTTGGCGGTTCGCCACTACCCGGCGTGCCAGCGACTATAGAGATGCTGGCAGACCTCAAGATGGACTTGCTCGGGGCCTTTCAGTGCGCTCTCGCCACGGCGCTTGGGGGTCTCGCAACCCCTGCGCCCTAGGTGGCCCCCAACTGGAGCTGGCGAGAATGCCCTGGGGCAGAGGGCAGGAAAGGAGCCGGCGTCCCAGGATTCCGAGCGAGATCTCGCAGGGCGAGAGATTTTTTCCAGTATAGCGAGTGCGAGGGGGGTCCTGGCGAGTGCCGTCCGGGCTGGCGGGACCCCGGCCAGTGGAGTCCCGACGAGTGGCCCTTCGGTGAGTGCGAGGGTTGTTGGAGCCGGGTCGCCCGGGGAGCTCGTGGGGCGAGTGGAGCAGGTCAGGGGGGTTGAAGGGGGGAAGCCCATTCCGTGAGTTGGTGCTCTCGGCACCACTCCCTGAGGGGTTCAGGGAGCCGGCCATGATGTTGTTTACCAACGCGGATGACCCCATTCAGCACCTGCAGTGGTTCGAGGACATGGCCTCTATTAGATCTATGTCGGACGCCTTTTAGTGTCGACTATTCACCACCACTTTGAAGGAAAAGGTATTGGTGTTTCCAAGGTGATCTGGAAGTGATCAAGCATTTGGTCTTACTGCCAATGCGATATGAGCCTATGAGGTCACACAAAAGAGTGTTTGGAGAAGTTGGAGAAAAATTATGTTGGCCTTACTCATATTGGATATGAAGGACCAATCCAATGACTTATTGGAGTTGGGTCGAGTCAACTGAATGCTCCACAGGTATTATGAATATTGTATGGAGCGTGTTGACAAGTTTTCGAGTTGAGTCGTCGAGAGTGTCTCGACGACTCTTACTTCAGTTCGTCGAATGAACGATTTTATGATTACTCGATGAAATCAAAATGACTCGATGAATTTATGATTACTCGACGAACTCGATGAATTCATGACTCGACGAATTTCTTCAAGTGAAAGGTTCACTCGACGAATTATTTGTTACTCGACGAATTTCTTGTGAAAGGTTCACTCGACGAATTCTGTTTTACTCGGCGAATTCTGTTTGTTACTCTACGAATTTCTTCAGTGAAAGGTTCACTCGACAAATTCTGTTTACTCCAATGTAAGTCGTGGGTGTGCGGATAGCTTCTCTCTCACCTGGTTATAAATACTACACGATTTCATACCCTAAATAGCGATCTCCTTTTGCGAAAGAATGAGAGAGACGGAAGGGTTCCGATCGGCTGTTCCCGCACCCCGACGCCGTCGCCCCCTCTCCCTGTCGTCTGACCTAGCAGTTCGTGGGAGACATAAAGGGCTCTTCTTCTCTGACCTAGTTCTTGTGCGACAAGAAGCTTGGGCTCTTCATCGCTCGTGTGGACTCCCGTAGAGGCGCCGATCCATTTCAGCGCTTGGGACTCAACGATCGTTCTTCGGAATCTCATTTGTGGAGCACCTTGGTTGAGTGTTGAATCAATCCCTTTCAGGTATTGCAATGTGTTGCTTCCCCTATTTTTTGATTCATGAAATTGCAAATTCCTTGAACTGTTTAGGGTTGTTCTTGTTCGATATTTCTGCTGTGCATATGTGATATGCAATCTATATATGATGTATAGAAAACCCTACATTGGTGTCAGAGGGAGGTTGATTTCCGTGCGTGCAAATCTAGAAATTTAGAAGCGTTCTAAATGTGTAGATTTCTTCCTGGAGCATCAGTTTTGATGTATTTTGTGAGGTTTTCGGTGGTGTGTTTTTCAAAATTTGGTCGGGGCTCTGCTCTGCACCCCGCAAGGGCTTTGATTTAGCCCCTCTTATCAGAAGTGTTGATAATTTGACTTTGTGTACATATGGGATGCATTTGGTTTGCGAATGTTGTATTTCTATTTTGTGAATGTGCACTGTGATTAAATGTTAATCACGATGAACTGTTCATCGATTGTTTCTTTAAATCCCTTTTCAATATTAAGTGTACGGATGCCTTCCGGTGGATGACACTCTTCTTGCCTCGATCGATGAAGTGTGGGCTTGCCAAAACAAGGTACATTAATCTATCTTGGTAAGGGTGCGAGCGGATAATTGTGATATCCCACTGTCGACATCGGGTCCAACTTAACTAGGTGACCTCAAAGGTTGAGTGCCTAGAGGCCTATGGTTGGCATGCACGATATGATGGATGCGAATAAAGAGTTATTCACCAATCATACAAGAGTTGCATAGTAATGCATTTGATAAGTGTTGTCTACCTAAATAATCGCATTATGAGAGGAACGCCAAAGCAGACTCATTGTGTTGGTGAAATACGAATCTTGTCCACTAAGGGAGTATCTCGCATAAACTCTTTGAATCGATATTAAGGGTCATCGATTTGATTAAAATAGTGGGAGCCCTTTTAATAAAAATCCTTATCAAAATAAAAATGTATTTTAAAATATAGTACTAAAATTTTACTTTGCAAAATTCCTTGTAATATCCATGGCAAGTGGTTCTCACTCCACCTTGTCCCTGAGGGCGATCCTTGAGAAGGACAAGCTCAATGTGACTAACTTTCTTGACTGGTTCAGGAACCTGAGAATTGTTCTCAGGCAAGAGCGTAAGCTCTATGTCTTGGAAGAAGATCCCCCCGCAGAGCCAGCCGCCACTGCACCTCGTGTAGATAAAGATGCGTACAAGAAGTATGAAGATGACTCCTTGGATGTTAAATGTCTTATGCTCGCGACCATGAACTCTGAGATTCAAAAGCAACATGAGAACATGAGTTGTTACGAGATTGTCGAGCACCTGAAGAAAATATTTCAAGGGTAAGTTCGCCAAGAGAGGTTTGACATATCCAGGGCGTTACATTAGTGTAAGATGGGAGCTCGAGACCTAGTAGAGACTCACATACTCAAGATGATTGGGTATATAGAGAACCTTGAAAGACTGGGGTTTCCTTTGAGCCAAGTGTTGGCCACTGATCTGATCCTGCAATCGTTGCCGGACAGTTACGAGCAGTTTGTCTTGAATTACAATCTGAATGAAATTGACAAGACACAGCCTGTAACATCCCCCAAACAACTAGACCCCTAGAGTGGGTTTGTACTAGGTCATGACAAAACCCTAAGAAGCTTGAAGAGATCACTTGGCCTTAGGCTTGAAGGGGAAGAGCACCTTGGTCTGCAAATAGCAATTTCTAGTTACCAAACTTAAGGTTGGACTTTAGGGCCTCACCTTAACCCTTTGACCCCACCATGGCACACCTAACCCTTTGGAGGGTCCCTTAGAGCATTTAGGACCCATTGGGGTCAACCAAAGAGGCCAAATTGACCAAAGTCAACCCTAGCCTCAAATAAGTCAAACCACCATATTTAGGGTCAATTAGGGTTCAATTGGACCAATTAACTTTCCCCAAGTTCCATTGGTCACTAAGGGAGGCCAATGGGTCAACATTGAACCATTGGGCCTAATTAATTTCACCAATTTGACCAAAGTCAACACTTGGTCAATATTGCCCAACTTGGGTTAATTAAGCCCAAATCTCAATCCCTTTGGGCTAAGCCCAATTTCAATGGCCCAAATGATTAGTCACCACTGAAATTACATGAAATGCCATCCAATTTCTAGAGGGGGTGACTAGGAGAGAGAAATGGGGAGTTTCCCCCAATTTGAAGAGAGAGAAAGTGGCCAAGGTGAATTCATGGCATTCAAGGCAAATTGACTCCCATTCATCTACCCACACCCTCCATTCATCTCCCCATTGAATTCTAAGATGTTTTAAAACCTTTCCCATGCCATCCGGTGGAGGATTCAAGAGGTTTCAAGTGAAACCGAAATGGCCATTAATGACACTCCATCATTAAGCCTTTCCCTCCTCAAATTGACCCTTCCATCACCTTCAGAAGGGGATATCAGTTGAAATCGAGTACTAGATCATTGCATTTGGTGGAGAATCAAGAGATCGGCAAGGAGCACAACTTGAAGGGGGCGGCCATGGCAAATCCGGGAAACAACCACCCTCGAGCCCGATTAAAGGTCTGGTTCTTCTCCTCTCTCTCAGTGGATAGATCCCATCAGGTTGCCTGCAAGGATTAGGGACAATTGGTCCCCAATCGGGTAGGCCAAGAGCTCCATTCTTGGAGCTTTAATACCGCCTCCATACCCCTGTTCCAGCCACCTCCGGCCGGCCAACCACCGCAAATCGCCGGCCACCACCTCAACAAAGGTTGTTTTGGCATTGGCCGGCCGGGGCGGCGCTTAGGTTGCCAGGAAAATAAGGATGAAGGAACTCTAGGTGCGATTAATCCTGGCCGTCGGACAGAGGAAGAAGACAAATGGATGTCATCCGTTCTGCTTCAAGATCTGTGCAAGATCTTCAGATTTAAATGATTATGCTATATCGTTATTTCATTTATTCGTCGATCTGAGTAGAAGGAATTCGTCAAGCAGTAGCCGGAGTTTGTCAAACTGATGTTTGAGTTCATCGAACTGAACCCAGAGTTCGTCGAACGGAATTCAACGGTCGAACACACTCTGGAATTCGTCGAACTGACAGTTGAGTTCGACGAACTGAACCCAGAGTTCGTCGAACGGAATCAATTCACCGAACTGATTGTTGAGTTCGTTGAACTGAACTCGGATTTTGTCGAATGCACTGAAGCACGGCGTTCGTCGAACGTAGAATAGATTTCGTCGAACGAAGATCGGATTTCATTGAGCGCACTGAAGCACGTCGTTCGTCGACCGCAGAACAAATTTCGTCGAACACACGCAGATCTGATTTCGTCGCACTGAAGCACGGTGTTTGTCGAACGCAGAACAGTTTTCATTGAACGAAGATCGGATTTCGTCGAGCGCACTGAAGCACGGCGTTCGTCGAATGCAGAACAAATTTCGTCGAACGTAGGTCGGATTTCGTCGAACGCAGAGACTTGTTCCAACACATTTTGTCATACTTCCTGCAGTATTTCATTTTAATTATTAAAAATACTAAAACCCCTCAAATGAAAAAGTGGTCAACACCAAAGTTGTAGCCCTTGGAGTCTAATTTATGTTAAAATTAATTTCACCCCAAAAGGAGTTCTGTAGCTCCCTGTAGGTCCATTTTGGCTGGACTGGTCCCTAGTGTAGGACAACCACCATTTCTTGAATAACTTTTGATTGGGTTATGAGATTGACTTGAAAATTGAAACTTAGGCTATTTACACCTACCCACACATCATACCCAAAGATGCGAAATTTAGGATAACCTTTTTCTAATGTATTTGTAATAATTTCATAAATTAAATATTAATTATTTAGTGGGTCAAATGACCTCCAATGCCCTCCAAAATTTGGTAGGTGCTCCTTGGGGTTATTGTATGACCTTGGTAAAAATCTCAGTACAATTGGGACTAATTTGTTTGGGTAATTTGTCAACCTAAGTTAGGTCAAGTTGGGTCAAAGTTAGGGCATGGTGTTTATCTTGGGGTATGGTGGTCAAAACTCATCACCATGAGTTGAAACCTTGGCCACTGGTTTAGGATCACCTAAAACACCTTCATGAGTAAGATGGGGTGGTGCAGAGGTAGATATGCCTTAGATCCCTAGACTTACCCCTTGCGGTGCAGATAGAGCTTTGTGAAGGCCATGTGATCAAAAGCTATAGAATGACCATGGAACCTAGGAGATATGTTCATGGGATGTATTTATACACTAGGGAATTTTGAGAGAATTTTAGGAGAATTTATTTCCCCTAAATTTGGTCCTAACCCCTTTAGGTAAACTTCTAGTAAGAGATATTTACATGCACAAATGATCCTCGATGAAGATGAAATCTTGGTGGTGTCTTTTTAATCATATTTTAGAACCCTGGTAATTTTGTATAATTTATTTTATGATTTAACTAGTACTTCATCCTCAAGGCACCTATTTTGTCTCAATCTTAAGAAATATAATTAAGGGTCCAAAACTCTCTAGAAAAATGTGCAACTTGGTGATAGGACATTTCAGGGCACTAGGAAGCTCTGTGAATTTTTATATAATTTTGGTGGTTGTTATCTGTAGGCTACTTCACAACATGTGCAAATTAAGAATTATTTGGATTAATTATTTCAGTGAGGAAATGATTCCCATAAATTGGGAAACTCTGTAATTAATCCTTTCTGGACACAATAGAGGTCTGGTAATTTTTTCCTAATTTTGGCATAAGTAATTTTGATGGTTCCTTCATTAACCTCCAAATTTGGATAGATGCTAAATATTATAATTAGAGGACAATTCCTGATTGTAAAATTGTGACACTCAGTACTTACTGTTATTTTGGCATGATAGATTTATCTTGATTTTATGGAAGCCATATCATAATAATACCTTACACTTTATGTTCATATTCATACTTGACAAATATTGGAGAAATTTAAATAAATGCTAAAATGTTGAGGAAAAATATGATTCTATGGATTTAGTCTTAAAATACCATGGTAGTCCTCCAGTAAATATCTTGAGTCAGTTGGATGAATATTTGGAGTACCTCTACTTACAAGCTTCATATAGTTAGTTTGGTCCGCGTATAGTAAAAATGTGAAACTTGGGTATTTAGGGGCCTACCAAGTGGAAGTGGCATGTAGTTGGTGCACATGGTCAGGTTGAAGAGATCGAAGGTCACCAAAAAGGAGTTTATGAGATGAGAGTGTGCTTGGAGAGGTAAGGGTAAGGTGGTGTCCGGGACCGATGAAAGATCGTCTTTCCCCTTAGAAGGTCATAAAATTCGTAGAGTAATTCAAGTGAATTATTAAGAGGGGTAATCTTATGGGTAGATACCAACAACACTAAGTGTCTTGAAAAGGGAACTTTGGGGTTTCATCCCTTTATAGTTCCTAGTACCGTAGCGAGCCCCTTATAGGGTAATCCTCGGGAAGTCCAAGATAAACCATAAATTGTAGGGATAAGTTGATGTACAAGATTAACTTAATAACGCACACACCCATACCCCGTAGTTATGGGAGGTTAGTTGGTTTGGTTGTACGAGCGGTAGGCTCGGTGGTTGAAGCAGCGGACTAGTTAGTCCGGTGAGCTGGTGACTCAGTAATGCTTGTTGGTACAGATGGGTTGGTCTGGCGAGTCGTTGGCTCGGAAGGTTATTGTGACGGGCGGGTTAGCCCGGGGATCTTTAGGGCTCGGTATATAGTAGGACATGTTTGCATGTGCATGAAGGTAGTGGGTCTTCGGCATTGGACGGTCGTTCACATCGACATCAATACGTTGACTCAGCAAGTGTGGAATTTGCACTTAGCCATAAAAGTCTGGTGGTCCAGCCAGTAAGAGTACGCAGATGCTCCGCAGTTTTGCGTCGAGGCGTACAATAGGTTTAGGTTAGGTAATATGAATACCAACCTAGAGGTGGGCAAGGCCCAACCCACCGCTTCTGTTTGCCACTACGGGAGTATCCCGGGAGTCTTTCTAGCTCCAAAAAGGGGGAACTAAAAGTCTGTGTGCATAGAGTCGAGGTGTGTGAGTTGCACTTGTATGAACATAGCATAAACTGCCTAACTCTGCATGTCATGGCATAAACATTGCATTTCAACCACTACCCATATCGTATAAGTCGGTTATGGGACTTCTTATACGATAGGCCTTGCTAAACAACCCCTTGGTCTATAGGTTTGTATGGGCATTCCTATAAATCAATGGTTACTTTTCTACTTTGTACATACTTTACTTACTATTCTTTACTTGCTCTTTACCATGCTCTATTACTGCTTCAATTATCTATATACACATGTGTAGTGGTAGAACTTTCCGTAGTTAGATTCACCGTCATCTGCTCTTTGTTATACCCCTTGTTGTCCTCAGCTTCATCCTCCCACACGGTGCCTAGGAGCCATTGGGGGTGGGGTGGGGAACATAAGGCTTAGTCTTTTTGACTAACGGTGGTGGACCATATCATTTTAGGGGATCGAGGAGACGTAGGAGCACCAATTTCAGGATCAGTGAGTGATTAGTAGTTAGCTTCCGCGAGTTATCTTGTAGTGAGGACATGATGTATAGGGCATGAGCCCTTTATTATTGTAACTTGTTATTTCAGTTATACCATGTGGACATTTATTATATATAACATGCGATTGTGCACTTGAACTTCTTTTTGTTCGTTTATACTTTTCTTCTTCTGTGATCGATATGGCCGGCAGGATCGGCGCTTTGTAATGGCGACCTTTCCGTGTGTTAGTGTCACTGCAAAGTGGCGGTTCTGGGCATAAGAATCGGGTTTTCAAAAAGAAAAAAAAGCGGTCTTACACTGCCCGAGCTCCTAGGCATGTTAAGAACTGCTGAAATCAATATGAAGAAGGTCAAGCCTGCTAGCCCCATATTGATGGTGCATAAAAGCAAGGGCAAGACTGTAACAGCCCAGGCCAATCTAGTCCTGGACTGTTAAGCGCCGGCTCGACAAGTCCGAGCGCCCGGGCTGCAGCCCGCTTAGCACACCCCAACCCTTCTCTGAGCCTGTTTCTCAGCTACAGTGGGGTGTTGGTAGCGGGGATCGAACACCCGACCTACCCTTGATGAGCCTCTTCAAACAGGACTCATCACCAACTGAGCTGCAGCTCAGTCGGTTATGAGTCCTGATTGAAGAGGCTCATCAAGGGTAGGTCGGGTGTTCGATCCCCGCTACCAACACCCCACTGTAGCTGAGAAACAGGCTCAGAGAAGGGTTGGGGTGTGCTAAGCGGGCTGCAGCCCGGGCGCTCGGACTTGTCGGGCCGGCGCTTAACAGTCCAGGACTAGATGGGCCTGGGCTGTTACAAAAAAGTGCATGTCCACGGCGCCTATTTCTTATTTGGGGTGAATGACCCCTTTATTTGTGTGGGTAGTGACATTGCTTGGGTCCGCCACCACTGGTCCATTTCTGCACTATATGCCAAGTTTAGTTATGCTCTTGCTTATTGGGCTGGTTTTATGCGGGATCTTCCTAACCTTCTATTACTGAAGTCTTTATATAAGCGTATATATATAGTTATATATATGTGTATATGTATATATATATGTATTTATATACCCTCTTCAGCTTGGTTATGTCACTGGTTACTTCTCCTGCTCTTACTTTTACCTATGCTGTTTTCTTGCACCCTTTGGGCTGAGGCATTCTTTTTTTATGAATGCCTCAGGTTCCGGTTTGTAGCTGCCGCCAGAGTTCGAGCGGGGTCGTACTGTTCGTTGTCGAGGCCTTCCCTCTCTTGTGGGTAAGGATTCAGATCCTTTTTGTTGTAGCTTGTCTTTTGCCTATTGCTTGTTCGCCTGCGGGTTCGTGTCAGATGTTGACGCCCGTACGGCTTGTTGTTTGGTTTACTTGCTGCTACTACTGCTAGTTTTCCTTTACTGCTACTTGGTTATTTGTATATGTACACTCTGGGAAAAGCCGATTTTGCTGATTATTAATGCAGTTCTTTTGGCATTATAAAAAGTTAACCATTTAACTGTTTGTTGCATTACTATTAAGTATCACTTATTTGCAAATCGTAAAACAGAATATAATGATATTTCTTTATTATATACTAAATGTAGATCGGCGATCGCCCTGGAGACGTCTCTGGTCTTCAGCGCCGTTAGGTATAAAGTGGACTTATTTTCTTCCGCTGCGTATGCTTGTCTTTTATAAGGAGCGGCTAGATAAACCGCAGGGCCGAGGGACACGACTTCCTAATCTAATGAAAATAATCTTAAAAGATAATTCTTTTATAAATTCACATTTTTTTTGTGAAGAAGTTCGTTTGATTGCTCGCCTGAACGTCCGTAGTTGTCCCCTACTGGACGTGGCATCACGACGCGTGTTTTTCCCTTTACTCTGATATTATAATATATTTCGGGAAAATACGGGTTGTGACAAAGACCAAGGGATTCAAGAAGACTAAGGTTGGACCTAAGTCATATCTTTATCCCAAGTCTTCAGCACTGAAGAATAAAGGCTTGGCGAAGGAAGGGAAGTGCCACCATTGTGCTAAGGCAGGGAATTGAAGGAGGAACTGTCCACTTTATCTTAAAGATCTGCAAAAGATGAAAGGAAATGTAACTTCCACTTCAGGTTTATTTGTAATAGAAATAAACATTTTTGCTCCTTCATCTTGGGTATTGGATACCGAATGCGGTTCTCACATTTGTACAAATGTGCAGGAACTGGGAAGGAGAAGACTGCTGGGTATGCGTTGGAAATGGAGCAAGAGTTGCTGCCATTGCCGCAGGAGTATATCGCCTTTCTTTGCCCACATGGCTTGTAATAGAATTAGATAATTGTTATTTTGTTCCAGCCATAACTCAAAACATTATATCTGTGTCATGTTTAGACATGAGAGGATTTTCTTTCATTATTAAGAACAATAGTTGTTCTATATTTATGAATGATGTTTGTTATGGTGTAGCCCAACTGTTTAATGGCTTTTATGTTTTGAACTTAGATCAGCCAATCTATAACATAGCAAATACTAAAAGACTGAAAACAAATGACTCGAATCCTTCGTATCTTTGGCATTGTCGTTTAGGCCATATAAATGAGAAACACATATCCAAGCTCCATAAATATGGAATGTTGGACTCATTCGATTATGAATCTTTTGAGAGATGCGAGTCATGTTTATTAGGCAAGATGACGAAATCTCCTTTCACTAGTCGTAGTGAGAGGGCTGGTGATTTCTTGGGTACAATACATAGTGATGTATGCGGACCCATGAGTTTTATGGCTAGAGGTGGGTTCAACTACTTCGTTACATTCACTGATGATTTCAGTAATACGGATATGTGTTTCTTATGAAGAATAAATCCGAAACCTTTGAAAAGTTCAAAGAGTTTAAGAATGAAGTAGATAACCAACCGGGAAAAAGAATAAAAGCACTCCGATATGATCGTGGTGGCGAATATCTGAGTCATGAGTTTCGTGATCATCTGAGAGAATGTGGTATTGTATCATAGCTCACTCCACCCATAACACCACAACATAATGGTGTATCTAAGAGGAGAAATCGTACTTTGTTGGACATGGTACGGTCGATGATGAGTCATGTAGATTTGCCCGTTTCCTTTTTGGGATTTGCTCTAGAGACTGCTTCTTTCACTTTAAGTCGCTCTCCAATGAAAACGGTTCAAAAGACACCATATGAGATATTGACTGGGAAACGTCCTAGTGTGTCATTTATTAAAATTTGGGGCTGTAAGGCATACGTACGACATCAAATGCCTGACAAGCTGGAACCCAAATCGGATAAATGTTATCTAGTGGGGTATCCTAGGGAGACCAAAGGGTATTACTTCTACCTGTCGTAAGAGGGAAAAGTGTTTGTCGCAAGGATTGGTGTCTTTTTGGAGAAAGAGTTCTTGTCCAGAAAAACTGCAAAGGTAGAACTTAAAGATGTTCAAGAACCACAAACAATGAATGAACCAGAATTAGAACCTGAGCAAGGACTACAAGTAGTTGTTGCTAGAGAGCCTGCTCAAGAAACACAAGTCCTATGTAGATCTGGTAGACCAAGATTTGAGCCTGAGAGATATGGATTTCTCATGTTTCAAATAGGCAATGTGTTGCTTATAGATCATGATGATGAGCCTGCAACCTACCAAGATGCCATGAATGGACCAGACTCCGAGAAGTGGCTTGAGGCCATGAAATCTGAAATGGACTCCATGTATACAAACCAAGTTTGGACCTAGGTGGAACCACCTGAAGGGGTAAGACCCATAGGGTGCAAATGGGTCTTCAAGAAGAAGACCGACATGGATGGGAATGTACAGACATTCAAAGGCCGGCTGGTGGCTAAAGGTTTCAGGCAAATTCATGGTGTTGACTATGATGAGACCTTTTCCCCTGTTTCCATGGTCAAGTCCATCAGAATTCTACTTGCTATTGTTGCGTATTATGACTACGAGATCTGGCAAATGGATGTCAAAATGACTTTCCTTAATGGAAACCTCCTCGAGGAAGTGTATACGACACAACCCGAGGGTTTTGTATCTCCAAGTGAAGCCACTAAAATATGCAAGTTGAATCGATCCATTTATGGATTGAAACAAGCTTCTCGAAGTTGGAATCTGCATTTTGATGAGAAAATCAAAGAGTTTGGTTTCATCAAGAATGAGGATGAGCCTTGTGTTTACAAGAGCATTAATGGGAGCATTGTCATTTTCTTGATATTGTATGTAGATGACATACTGCTGATCGGGAATGACATTCCGATCCTACAAGCTATTAAGAACAGGCTAGGGGACTGCTTTTCTATGAAGGACTTGGGTGAAGCGACTTATATACTTGGTATTAAGATTTATAGAGATAGATCGAAGAAGTTGCTGGGTTTGACCTAGAGTACATACATTGAGAAGGTGTTGAAAGGGTTCAGCATGTTTGAGTCCAAGAAGGGATTCTTACCCATGTCACATGGTGTGAGTCTTTCTAAGGACCAGTGTCCTAAATTTTTGGAAGATAAGGACCACATGAAGTTGATTCCATATGCTTCCACAATTGGATCAATCATGTATGCAATATTGTGTACTCAACCCGATGTCTCATATGCTTTGAGCATGACGAGTAGGTATCAGTCTGATTCCGGTGATGGTCACTGGATAGCTGTCAGGAATAGGTGGTTTCTATGGCTTTTTGCGGAATTAAAAACTTTAAATAAAGCGCACAGAAACCAAAAGAGCACAACACAACACAAGGATTTATAGTGGTTCCCCGATGTGGGTAGTCCACTTTCCACCTCACCTATCTAGCACGACCGGCTGGACTAGGCTACTTGACTATTCTCGGATTACGAATAATCCTATAACTCGGAGTCACCACTCCTACAACTCGGAAACAAAGCTCCTACAAACTCGGAAGAGAAACTTCCTACAAGCTCGGAGACAACACTCCTACAACTCGGAGTAAAACTCCTACACTCAGAAGCAAGCTTCCTACAACTCGGAGAACAATCTCTCCTACAAAAATATTGTAAAGAAATTTTACAAAACTTTAGATTGAGAAACAATCTTCTTAAAATCTCCTTGAGACTTGACTTGATCAGATCTGAAAATGAGAGATCTTCTTCTTCCTTGAATGAATCGGAAATCTGGATCTTAGAAAGAAGGAAGAAGAAATATTGCCTTGAGAGAACTTGATCTGAGCACTTAGGAGACACCTAGATCTGAAAGAAACTTGAGGAAGTTTAAGATCAGAGATCTAGTTGAATCTTTTCTTCAAGAGGAATCAACCAAAAACTTTTGTCGGCAACAACAAGGGATTTTCGAGAATGAACAAAGCCGAGGACGCTTTTGCGATCTTTTTTGATTTGCGATTCGTTCGGGTTGAACGAAATAACTCTTAGATACTTATACGATACTTCTCCAACGGCTATAAGTGAGATTTAAGGATAGATGACCACGTGGAAGAGAGCCCTAAACAGACAGACGAACGGAAATCGTGCTGTCGGCATTCGTCGAGAGAACCCATTGATTCGACGAATTTATCAAAAGGAAGAAATTATTGGACAACAATACTTAGAGATATCTTGGAGATTGAGAGATGAGGAGATTATACATTTCGTCGACATGCGCGCTTGTTCTCGACGATTTCGTCGAATGAAAGATTTTCCTCGACAACTTCATCGACTAATCTTAGGCATTCATCGACGAAAATAAATAATCTAACCGAATATCTGTTCGAGTGATATCGTCGAGACCTGCTAATGTCTCGACAAATTCATCGAATAATCTTAGGCTTATTCGACGAAAATACTTAGACAAAGTTCTTCTACTTCTGATTTCAGCAACCTTTGACTTTAAGCTTTTCCTTAGTACTTGAGTGTAAAGTATATTCCAAGGGAGAGATTTTATATGAGTCAACACCTTGGTCTACACAATGAGGGATTACATCAAGATTCTTACTCGACGAAAATACTTAGGAAAATTTTCTTCCATTCCTTAGAACAACAACATCTTCTTCTTGGCTTCTCCTTTGACTCTTCCAAAGTATTTGAATATAAAGTACATCCCAATAAAGAGATTCCACATGAGTCAACACCTTGGTCCACACAATGAGGAATTACATTGTGTAGGCCTGTGTTTATGATTCACTGAAACCTGACCTTGGTTTGTACTTAGCAATGAGCATCCTGCATACATATAACTAGACAACAACATCAAATACAAACTCAATTCAACTTAGTTCAAGGGGACTTCTTCAAATCAAGGTAATTGTGGATACAATTCCCAACAATCTCCCCCTATTTGAAGAAGTCAGAACCTATGTACCGAGTTGAATTGCACAGAGAGTAAATATACAGAGAAATACATAAAGAGATAAGGATAGTTAAAAACTTAGCTTTTCAACCTTCTCTCCTTTTCAACTTTCTCTCTCAACTTCAACTTCTCTCCCCCTTTCTGACTACTTCAGATAGGGAAGAAAAAGCATGAGAGATCAATAGAGTGCCCCCCTCAGCAACTGCATAGGAGTCCTTATTTGGGAGTAGACTTCTTGTTCTGGTTATGTACCATGAACATCCACTGTCCAAATGCCCGATTAGAGTTTTGGTTGGCCTTTGGACATACCTGCAATTACAGATTTATTACCCTTAGGAACCCAAATGGAGTTGGGTCCTAGGTTCCTGGTTAGACTGCTTCCACTTGGATTGTTAACCTTGCGAGTGGTCGGCCTTTCAATGTTAACTAGTGGAGTCTTATAATTTCTAGGATTAAAGCAGCAATCTATGGCGAAGTGACCAACTTTGCCACAACACCAACAATCAAATTGATTGTATCGTCTCTTGTTTTCCTGCTTCACCTTTTGGATGGGAGGTCTAGTAGGAGCAACATTATTAGAAGTAGAAGCCTCGTGATTGCAACATACACACGGCTGCTTCTTCTTAAGAGGCTTAGCAATAATAGATTTAATCTTTGGTGCTTTCTTAGATGACGGTCCATGCATGAATGAACCATAGTCCTTGAGGACTATCTCTTTGTAAGGAGATTTGAGAGCGGTCATTTCGAAGTAACGGGGACGGCTCCAACCTTGGATACTTTACTTGACTCAACGTGAGTTGGTCTCGTAAAGTGACCATACATTGTTTCAAAGTCATACGTGCTTGTGGGAAACACTACCTTCTTGAAGGAAGGTTGACTTTGATCTGCTTTGCCCTTACCCTTCAAGGCTTTTTTCTTTGCAGCCTCATTTTTCTTGGTTTCAAGACCAAATCCACCACCCTTCTTAGGAGCAGAAAATTTATCAATGAGTGGAAGTATAGTCTTTGGCTTTGAGAAGCTTTCTACGAGCTTCCTTTCCACCATTAATTTATCTTCTAGTTCATTTATAAATTTCTCCTTAAGATTTAATGACTCAGTGGAGCTTTTAAGTTCATCTTTCAAGATTTGGACTTCATCTTTAAGAAGAGTTAATTTTTCAATTTCCTCCCTCAAATCTGATTCCATCGTCTTGAGAGTTTCAATCTCTTTTGCTTGAGATTTGACTACCTTGCGACATTTGTCAAATCCCACCAATAAGGCTTTATACTGAACCATTAGATCTAAGTCTTCCTCAGAAGAATAGCCTTCATTCGCATTGGATCCAGTTTCAGAATCAGAAAGAGGAGTGTGTGAGTTTACCTTCCCTTCATATGGGGTGTCGTAGTTATCTGAATCTGAATTTGCCATAAGACCAAAATAGGCTTCATCATTCGAGCTTGACTCGACTGAGTCATTGTCGCTAAGAGTCTTCAATTTCTTAGCGATGAAGCTCTTTTCTTCTTTCTTCTTTCCTTTGAAGGATTTCTTCTCTTCCTTCTTTTTGTGTGGACATTCCGTACTTAAATGTTCTGGCTTATTATAACAATAACAAATAATGTCAGTCGAAATATGTTTATTTGGTTTAGTTTTATGCTTGTCGTTACTGTGTCCCTTCTTGTGATGTTCATCATCACGCCTTGATCTTCTATGATCTAAAGAGGACTGACTTTTCCTTTGGCTTCTTTTTCTGAGCAATCTCTTGAATTGCTTGGAGAGAGATGAGAATTCTCCATCGGTCATGTCTGAGCTTGATGAGTAAGCATCTGATTCATCATCTTTATCTGAGGATTATCTCCTAACAGATGACGTAGCTTTATTTCTTCTTGACTCTTTGGCCTTCAGTGCCACAGACTTCTCCCTTCTAGAGGTCAAGCATCCTTCTTCTTCAGCTCTTCTGATACTCAGCTTGAGCTCATGGTACAGAAGCTTTTCGATCAGAATTTGTGGCTCCATGGTAGCTAATTTCCCAAATTCTCTGATCGCTATTGCCTTGGTGTCCCATTCTTTCGTCAGGGACCTCAAAAACTTGTCATTCAGCTCACCAACAGAGAATTCCCGGTCATAGTTTCTTAGACCGTTTACTATCTTGAAGAATTTTTCATAAGTCTCTGAGATGTAATCTCTCGGATCTTGTTTGAATGCTTCATATTCTTGATTCAACAAAAATCTTCGATCATCCCTTAACTTTTCTGTACCTTCCATCAGAACTACCAGAGAGTCCCACATTTCCTTAGCTGACTTGCAATGAATAAGATTTTGCAACATTGAGTCGTCCACTACACCTGCTATGATGTTCTTTGCTTTCTTGTTCAGTGCGACAAGTGCAATTTCATCTTTGGTTAGTTCCAACATCTTCTTTGGAATTTGAATGGTTGAGTTTATTGAAGAAGGTTTCATCGGAACATGGGGACCTTCCTCAACTATCTAAAAAATTCTCGGGTCGGTTGCTTCCATGTAGAACTTCACTCTTTCCTTCCACATGGGGAAGTTCTCCTTAGAGCAGACAGGCAGCTTCATAGAGGAATCCTTGGTTCTATCCATTCCAGACATACTGTCTCTTGCAACTAGACTTAGAGATCTTGTTCAAGGTGTTAACCTTTAGCGAACAACCTGCCTCTGATACCAATTAAAAGATTCTAGTTGCGGCCTATTCTCCTAGAGGGGGAGAATAGGTGGATTCTATGCCTTTTTTCGGAATTAAAAACTTTAAATAAAAGCGCACAGAAACCAAAAGAGCACAACACAACACAAGGATTTATAGTGGTTCCCGATGTGGGTAGTCCACTTTCCACCTCACCTATCTAGCACGATCGGCTGGACTAGGCTACTTCACTATTCTCGGATTATGAATAATCCTACAACTCGAAGTCACCACTCCTACAACTCGGAGACAAATCTCCTACAAACTCGGAAGAGAAAATTCCTACAAGCTCGGAGACAACGCTCCTACAACTCAGAGTAAAACTCCTACACTCAGAAGCAAGCTTCCTACAACTCGGAGAACAATCTCTCCTATAAAAATATTGTAAAGAAATTTTACAAAACTTTAGATTGAGAAACAATCTTCTTAAAATCTCCTTGAGACTTGACTTGATCAGATCTGAAACTAAGAGATCTTCTTCTTCCTTGACTGAATCGGAAATCTGGATCTTAGAAAGAAGGAAGAAGAATTCTTGCCATGAGAGAACTTGATCTGAGCACTTAGGAGACAACTAGATCTGAATGAAACTTGAGAAAGTTTAAGATTAGAGATCTTGTTGAATCTTTTCTTCAAGAAGAATTGACCAAAAACTTTTGTCGGCAGCAGCAAGGGATTTTCGAGAACGAATAAAGCAGACGGCGCTTTTGCGATCTTTTTCGATTTGTAATTCGTTCGGGTTGAATGAAATAACCCTTAGATACTTATACAATACTTCTCCAACGGCTATAAGAAAGATTTAAGGATAGATGACCACGTGGAAGAGAGCCCTAAATAGACAGACGTACGGAAATTGCGCTGCCGGCATTCGTCGAGAGAACCCATTGATTCGACGAATTCGTCGAAAGGAAGAATTTATTGGACGACAATACTTAGAGATATCATGGAGATTGAGAGATGAGGAGATTATACATTTCATCGACAGGTGCGCTTGTTCTCGATGATTTCGTCGAATGAAAGATTTTCCTCGACGACTTCGTCGACTAATCTTAGGCATTCGTCGACGAAAATAAACAATCTAACCGAATATCTGTTTGAGTGATATCGTCGAGACTTGCTAATGTCTCGACGAATTCGTTGAATAATCTTAGGCTTATTCGACGAAAATACTTAGACAGAGTTCTTCTACTTCTGATTTCAGCAACCTTTGAATTTAAGCTTTTCCTTAGTACTTGAGTATAAAGTACATTCCAAGAGAGAGATTTTGATGAGTCAACACCTTGGTCTACACAATGAGGGATTACATCAGGATTCTTACTCGACGAAAATTTTCTTCCATTCCTTAAGAACATCAACATCTTCTTATTGGCTTCTCCTTTGACTCTTCCTAAGTATTTGAATATGAAGTACATCCCAATAGAGAGATTCCACATGAGTCAACACCTTGGTCTACACAATGAGGAATTACATTGTGTAGGCCCGTGTTTATGACTCACTGAAACCTGACCTTGGTTTGTACTTAGCAATGAGCATCCTGCATACATATAACTAGACATCAACATCAAATACAAACTCAATTCAACTTAGTTCAAGGGGACTTCTTCAAATCAATGTAATTGTGGATACAATTCACAACAAGAAGGACAAAGGACGTATTCTTGTGTTTGGTGGAGAGGAAGAGCTCGTTGTAAAGGGTTACACAGATGCTAGCTTCCAGACTGATAAGGACGATTCAAAGTCCCAATCAGGTTTTGTATTTTGCCTAATTGGAGGAGCTGTAAGCTGGAAGAGTTCCAAGCAAGAGACAATTGATGATTCTACGACTAAGGCCAAGTATATCGCTGCTACAAATGCGGCGAAGGAGGCTATGTTGATTAGGAAATTCATCAACGAGCTTGGTGTAGTTCCTAGCATTGTTGATCCCGTAGTTCTCTAGCGTGACAACAACAGTGCTATTGCACAAGCTAAGGAACCTAGATCTCATCAGCGCTCCAAGCACATACTTCAGCGGTTTCATCTTATACGCGAATTTGTCGATCGAGGAGATGTGAGCATATGCATATAACCGACTGAAGATAATATTGCGGATCCACTGACGAAGTGATAGTTTATATAGGATGTAGTCTTAGTCACCTGGCGGGGGGGGGGGGGGGGGGGGGGGGGGGTGAATAGGTCTTTTTTTGTTTTAGGCTTTAACCTAGCTGTTTTCTGAGTTTAAGTTAGTAATAAATCAAGCACACAAAAAATACTCAAGCCTTTATAGAGGTTCCTCAAGACAGGGTGTCTTGAGTAGTCCTCTTTCCCCCCTCACCTTTCTAAAAATGAGTTAGATAAGTCCAACACCTTCATACTCAGCTCCAAGATCTTACAACACAGATCCCTCAGGATCTCTCAGGTTTTCCCAAACCTACCTCGGGCTCAATAGCCCTACCTCAGGCTCAACAGCCTTACCTCAGATCTCACAAAGATGCTACACTCATGTTGATCTCTCAGCTCTACTTCTCAGGCCAGACATCCCTTCACCTCAGGCAAAGATGCCCTAGAATCTCAGAACTGTTAAGTTCCTACCGAAGTAATAATAGATGATTACAACAGAAGATCGAATAGATCAAGCCTTGGTCTTTTGTTGTTGAACAACTGATGTTGCTGTCTAAAAATAGGGAAGAGTAAGATGGCCTCAACTCTGATTCTTTTTTATCCTTTCCTTCAGTGAATGAATGAGGATCAACTTGTTCTGTCTTGAAACAATCAAGAAGAACAAACTTTCTCTCCTCGCAGCTTCAGAAAGCAGGAAGAGAACACTTGAGGGCTGCCGTCAATGGAACAGTTAATTGCTTTTCTTCAGTGAGTTGGAGAGCTTTTACAAAGCCCGAATTATTCTTTTATACTCCTTCAGTCTTCAACGACTATCTGATGTCCCCTGACACAACATGGATGAGATTGGAATACCATATCTTTCCTGCAGCTTGCGCCAAAACCAAAACCCGCCAGTCCTTTTGAATCTGTCTCAACGGTTGGGCTGAGATAGCTTCCAGTCTCAGCAGCTTCTTGTGTCCCGTCTCAGCGGATCCACTGAGACAAATAGTTTTCTCAGCAGATTTTCCTTATCCGCAGCTCAGCTGGCCCAGACTCCTTCTCAGTGGCTGCTGGCCTTGTCTCAGCGATGCAGCTGAGACAGTGTGCTTGTCTCAGCGGTTTAGTCAGTAAACCACTAAACTTACTCCATTCCTTGGACTAACCTAACCCTGCATGATTATGAGATGAAAAAGGTTTATCAAATACAACTTGTACTTAGCAATAAGCGTGAGGCTTCTTCAAATCAATGGAACAGTGAGGGTGATATTCCAAACAATCTCCCCCTATTTGAATAAGGAAGAACACCCTCAATGCTAAAGTACATAACACATAAATATTTGTCATGCAACTTTATAACATGGTATTTTTTCTAACATGCTTATGTAAACAATATTATGGCATCAAGGAGAATATTATAACAGATAGTTTTCATGACAAGCATGTTACCAACAGAGTTTGTCAACCAAATAAAATGATTAGATAATCAAGTCAATGCATCACAGATTAATTCAAACAATAAGATAGTGTAAACTTAAGTTATGGCTCAGATTAGCTTATGACATAAAGTAATCAATTCATTCATTTGCATCTCAGTTAAAGTAATGAATCATAGTTCAATTTACATTCAGAAATCCATAAGACTTAAATACATTCATTAAAAATTTTCTTTTCTTAGAAGAAGTTGAGCACTCAGGAATGTCAGCAACCACTTCTTTTTCTTGAGCGAGGATCTCCTTATCTTCATCACCCATGTCCATGTTTTCAGGAAGATTTGTGGCAGTGTCTTTTTCAACCTTAGCAGCCTCAATTTCAGCTATTTTTCTCTTGTTCTCTTGCCTTATGAAATATAGATATGGCTTTGGGATATATCTTGAAGGCATTCTTCTTGGGTTTTCCTTTCTTACCAGGTTGGCTTTGAATATTTTATCTCCTTTTATGTTTCTTTCTAAGTACTTTATCCACTCTTCAG
Organism: Dactylorhiza incarnata; assembly: GCA_033032865.1. Classification (NCBI taxonomy): domain Eukaryota; kingdom Viridiplantae; phylum Streptophyta; class Magnoliopsida; order Asparagales; family Orchidaceae; genus Dactylorhiza; species Dactylorhiza incarnata. The sequence continues at coordinate 4,182,525 of JAWHQI010000033.1, read as the reverse complement.
ATGAATAGAGCTTATCAATATCTTTACCAATTTGACCATGGCTTAGCCAAGTATTCAATATTATTTCCTTGGAGTCATCACTCCAATACTCATAGTAAGGATCTCTATTCTGCACATCCCTTTGCTTGGCCATGTATTTTTCAGCCAGCATTGCCTTTTCCCCTTCTCTTTTCTTTTTCAGTCTCTCATTTTGGGAAATAGCTTCTTGATTTGGGAAGTCCCAATCTTCTGCTCTATTGACATCCAGAAGAGGAAGGTTTAGGGCAAGCCTTTTCCCTTGCAAAACCTTGAGAGTTAGGTCAGAATTTATGATTGTATTTGTATCCTCCCCCTTTCTGGTTTCTTCAAACACTTGTTGATGTAGATTTTGCTTAGCTATTGTGATTGTGCCAGATAAGGTTTGGAACACACTCTCAAAATCAGCTTGGAGCTCATCTTTTAGTCTGACTACTTTAGTATGCAGTTGTGTAGCAGTTACTGAGTCAGCAATGGATTGGAAAACATTAGCAATATCTGATTTCAGCTCTTCTTTGTTTCTATCAGCTTCCTCATTCAGCTGCAAGGCAGTGGAGTATACATATTCTTGGATATGATTTGAGGATTTTTCTATCACCTCATCTGTTTGGCTGACATAATTTTTGACATATGTTATATCATGTTCAGAGAGTTGGAGGTGTTTGTCCATTGATCTGAGAATGGTGTTCTGAGAGATCACTGTCTTCTCAGCCAGATCAAACCATCTTGTCATTTGTTTGTTCAGGATTACAGTGTCCTCCTTTATCTCCTTAACCCCAGCCATTACTTCAGTTTTCACAGTCAGGATGGACTGATCTATATAAGCTTTGACTGTTGAGATTGACTGGTCTACATAGTTCTTCATAGATGTTAGATGAGTCTCTAACATGAGTTGAATTGCATTTAGAATGCTCTCATTAGATTGTGAGGAAGTGGAGGTGGAAGCTTGTTGATCAGTAATAATTGGGGCAGGGAACCTTTCTGGACTTGGAATTGATTTGCATTTCAGCAGTAGGCATCACCTGAGCTGGATCAGTATTGTCCCTTTGGTCAGGATCTTCCACCTTTTCAACAACAATATCATCTATATGATCAGGGTGGACTCCATCATTATCCTCATCATCTATATCAGTATCAGCATTGTCTGGTTCCTCCCCCTCAGATAGAGCATCTTGATCAGATGATTCCAGGAAAGCTGGGATAATTAATTGGAATTAGAGATAATGACTTAGCAATTCTAAAGTTGGGTGTTTTAAAGCTTACCAAGAACATCATCTTTATCAGCCATTGGCTCTTTCAGCTTCTCCCCCTTAGATGGGGCAGCAAATTGTCCTAGTGAAGGTAAATCCCAGAGAGCTGGGGAGTCATCCATGTTATTTGAAATTCTTCTTTCAAGATCTAGTATTATTGTATCAAGCTTACATTGCAAGTACTGATGAGAGGGAACTTTGTCCTTGTCAGTCTTGTCTCCTTCACTTTCATTTTGATCATTGATACCATCCATGGAGGATGGCTGTTGTTGATGCTCCCCTCAGATGGAGCACTTACTTGGTCTAGAGGAGCAGGAGTGCTATTTATGTCCAAGTCCTGTGGATGGACAATGTCAGTAGGCATGTCATTCAGTGGAGCATCCTTATCAGGAATGCTGTGTGATCCAATATCAACACCAACATCTTCATTGTTATCTGAGTGGACAGACTTAGAGCTTGACATGATTAATCTGGTCTTCTTTACTTATTTAGATTTCTTTTTGCCTTTGTCTTTTGCCTCTGTGGGCTGGCTCATGGGGAGCACCCTTATGAATCTATCTAATGTCTTTATATCCATTCTTTTCAGGTAATGACTATTTGAACCTTGTAAGCCCTTAAATATCTCAAGATTGGTTTGGATCAGATAGAGGGATAGAATTCTACCCATATTTGGTGATTGGAGACATTCCTTCAGTCTCTGAAATATGACTGCACCCCAGGAGGTTCTTTTTGTCAGAATGATCCTTGTCATGATGTCAAACATGGATTGTGAGATGGTATCATGAGATCCAAGCTTGCAGAGGAGTGCTTTGCCCACTATATCTGACATTAATTTTCCTCTTTGATTGAAAAATTTCCTTTTTAATGGGCCAATCTTGGCATCATTATATTCAGTCCATGTCAAGGCTTGCTTCTTATCCATGTTAGAAATCTCTTCCTACTCATCCTTGTCACATGAGGGTATGAGGAAAGCTTGTTCAATTCTTGCTGAGGAGATTTTCACTCTTTCTCCTCCTATTTTGGACTTTAAGGTGGACTGGGAAGAGGATAACTTGGCATTGATGAACCATTCCAGAACTTCAGTTTTGAGAATGACTGTTGGTTCAGAGACAGTGTACTCCAGCCCTTGTGCTTCTAGGAGTTTAATCACTCCTTTTATATCTTCTGGAGAATGGGCAAAGCCATTTTTGGCTATCTCATACCCTTCCAGAAGGTCCTTTGAACTCTTGGGTGCCATTGTTGCTGTAGAAGAATGCACTGGGATGGAAGAGAAGATGATTCATCTTGGTGGCTAGGAGGGAAAGGTTGAGTAGCTTTCATTAATTTACAATTGACTATTTATATGGCTTGAGTCTGTGTTTTGATTAGCCCTAATAATTAGAGTTAAGTGAACTTATAGTTGTAATGAGAATTAGGTCAAATGGGGTTGCATTTAGACAAAATTTAAAGGTACCATCCCGTCTCAGCAGAACCACAAAGATGGCGACCTAAATCGCTAGGATAGAGCACTGTCAACCGCTGGGACAGTTTAGCAGTCTCAGTGGTTCAGCTGAGATTTTTCTCAGATGTCTCAGCGGCTCAGCTGAAATAGTCTTTTCTGTTTCAGCTGACCTTACTTCCTAAATAATAGACCTTTTAAGATCTGCTGGTGTCATGTCCTAACCATATTACTAGTAGTATTGATGTGACAACATTCTGAATCATTACACACTACTTTAAATGCATAAAGTGATAATATTTTGACTGCATAACATCAAGGATGATTGAAAGAATGAAATATTTGACACTATTCAACATTTAACATTTAACATTCCAAGTTCAATCTTGAAAGCATTAAATTTGGCTTCATCCAATGGCTTTGTAAAAATATCAACAACTTGATTGTCAGTGGGGACAAATTCAAGGCAGATGTCTTTACATTCAACATGTCTTATAAAATGAGATCTTATCTTTATGTGCTTAGTCCTGCTATGAGAGACATGATTCTTAGCAATAGAGATAACACTGGATGAGTCACAATAAAGAGGAGACTCACTTACCTTGAAGTTTTAGTCCTCTAACTGATGTTGTATCCAAAATAGTTGTGCACAACAACTTCCTGCAACAATGTATTCAGACTCGGCAGTAGATATTGCCACACTTGTCTGCTTTTTGCTACTCCAAGATATCAACCTCCTTCTTAAGAATTGACAAGTACCACTTGTGCTTTTCCTGTCTACTTTGCATCCTGCAAAATCTGCATCTGAAAATCCAGTTAGTTCAAAGTCATTATTCTTTGGGTACCATAGGCCAAGATGTAGGTTTCCTTTAAGGTATCTCAAAATCCTCTTTGCAGTTGAGTAGTGAGATTCCTTAGGGCAAGCCTGGTACCTAGCACAAACATATGTATCATACATAATGTCTGGTCTGCTTGCAGTTAGATATAATAGGGATCCAATAATGCACCTGTACATGGATTCATCAAAGCCCCTGCCCTTCTCATCCTTGTCCAGGGAAATGTTGGACCCCATGAGAGTTTTCATGGTGGAAGCTAATTCCATCCCAAATTTCTTTATAAGCTCTCTAGTGTACTTGGTCTGAGAGATGAATATTCCATCATCAGACTATTTCACTTGGAGGCCTAAGAAGTACTTGAGCTCTCTCATACTTCTCATCTCAAACTCCCCCTGCATAAGGTTGGCAAACCTTTTACAGAGGTTGTCATCAGTAGACCCAAATATTATTCTATCAACATATATTTGGACTAGGTGACACTTGCCCCTTGTTTCCCTAAGAAACAGCGTGCTATCTATCTTTCCCCTCAAGAACTTGTTCTTGATGAGAAAGCTAGACAAGGTCTCATACCAAGCCTTAGGGTCTTGCTTTAGACCATATAGAGCTTTCCTGAGTAAATACACATGAGAAGAGAGGGTTGGATATACAAAATCTGATGGTTGTTCAACATATACCTCTTCCTTCAAGTCACTATTGAGGAAGGCTGATTTGACATCCATTTGATATACTTTGAACCCCTTGTGGGCAGCATAGACAAGGAATATCCTAATTGCTTCTAACCTTGCAACAGGTGCAAAGGTTTGATCAAAGTCTGTTCCTTCTTCTTGTCTATACCCCTTGGCTACCAATCTAGCCTTGTTTTTGATGATGGCTCCATTTTCCTCCAACTTGTTCCTGTATATCCATTTGGTGCCAATGATATTGTGTCTTTGGGGTTTTGGCACCAACTTCTATACCTTACATCTCTTGAATTGGAGAAGCTCTTCTTGCATGGCTTGAATCCAGAAAGTATCCTGATTTGCTTCTTCAAACTTCTTGGGCTCCATGTGTGATAGGAAGCTCAAGAATAAGGCTTCATTATGAGCCATGCTTCTGGTTAATACACCTTGGTTCTGATTTCCAATTATTTTTGCTCTTGGATGATCCCTTAGGTGTCTTGTAGCTGCAGGCAACCTGTCCTCAGCTTGCTGTAATTCTTCTACTGGTTCAACAACATCTTTAGTAGCCTACACCGACCTCTTCTTCCTCTAGAATTGCAGCTTCTATGTAGGCTTTGCTACTGCTGGGTATGTCTTGCACAAACATCTTTTCCATTACTTATTCATTTCCTATCAAGACAGAAGAACTAGACCAGCCCTTATAGATTAGGCTGGTCTCAACAAATACTACATGCATAGACTCTTCTACAATATGAGTTTTCTTGTTTTAAACTCTATAAGCTCTACTATGTGAGCTATAACCAACAAGAACCCCCACAATACATTTTTCTGCAAACTTTGTTAATTGGGATTTTCCATTGCTTAAGATGTAGCATTTTAGACCAAAGATTCTAAAGTATGAAATTATAGGTTGTTTGCCTTTCAGAATCTCATAGGGAGTAATTCCATGAACCTTATTGATGGAAGCCCTATTAAGAACATAACATGCAGTATTGACTGCCTCAGCCCAGAAGTATTCTGGGAGTGAGGAGTCACTAAGCAATGCTCTCCCAGCTTCTATCAAGGTTCTATTCCTCCTCTCAGCCATACCATTTTGTTGTGGAGTCCTTGGGGAGGAGAACTCTTGGGAGATACCAAATTCTTGACAAAACCTTGTCATGGCCTCAGATTGAAATTCTGTGCCATGGTCAGTCCTAGTCCTGACCACAGAACATTGCAAGTCATTCTAAATTTCCTTGACATAGTTTATAAAGATATTTAAAGTACCTGACATCTTCTTAAGAAAGAATACCCATGTAATCTTTGAGTGATCATCAACAATCACCAAAGTATACAACTTCCCACCTAGGCTCTGAATTGGCAAAGGACCAAACAAGTCCATGTGCAATAGATATAGACATCTTTCAGTGTCTTTGGAGCCAATACTTTTAAAGGTGGTCCTTGTTTGCTTACCCATTTGGCAAGCATGACATGGAGCACTTTTAATACATTTTAAGTTTGGACTATTCCTAACAAGGTTTTTAGAGACTAGTCTATACATTATCTTGTAGTTAATGTGGGCAAGTCTCTTGTGTCATTGAACACAAAGAGACTCATTTTCATTATCCACAAGACAAACAAATGATAGAGAATTATTGCATATAAAATCTAAACAATAAACATTCTCACTCCTAGTGCCTGAGAGAATGGTCTCTAAGTCATTAGAATTTTTGATCAAGCACTTGTCATTGTGGAATTCAATGACATAGACTAAATCACATAGTTGACTTATGCTTACCAGATTGTGTTGCAACCCTTCAACATAAGCAACCCTTGTGATTGACATTATGCCATTGGAGATCATACCATATCCTTTGGTGATTCCCTTTTCAGATCCACCAAAGATGACTTTAGGTCCATTCTTCACAACTGTGTAGTCCTGTAGAAGGCTTATGGTACCTGTCATATGCCTTGAGCACCCACTGTCCAAGTACCATATTTGTTTAAGATTGGTACTTGAACTAACCTGCAGGAAGGAATTTAGTTACCCTTAGGAGCCCAAATGATATTGGGTCCTAGGTTCTTGTTAGCATGATAAACTGACCTTACACCTGCAGCACTCTTTGCAGGAAGGCTCTTGTTTGCACTTGGCACATTGAGATTATGCCAACAATCTATGGCAAAGTGTTCCACCTTACCATAGTACCAACATTCATGAATATTGTATCTCCTCTTCTGAACACCTCTTGAAGAAAGAGCATTAATATGCTTGTGTTCAGGAGGGGAGACAACAACATTTTCTTATTTCTTTCAGTAATTATCTGGCTGAATGTTAACCTGTGAACAGTCTTGGCACCATTTGTCTTAATGGAATCAACTTGCTTTGGCTTGAGAGCAAGGCAAGATTGAATGACATCAAACACTGAGCAACAAGACTTGTCAATAGATTTGACAGCAGTCATGTTCTTAGCTGGACAGAACTTGGAAGAGCTAGCTTCCTTACTCTTGAATGATGGGGCTGAAGTACCAAATACAAATGGTCCAGGTTGGGCCATTTGAATTTCTTCATGTGGAACCTTCATGACACTCATTCCCATGCCCTTTCTTCCACTATGGGAAGGAGTGTTTTCCTTCCAATAGGAGCTTCCATTCTTCCATTCTTCCAGTGACCATAAATGCTGTCATGATCATACCTGTTAGATGGAAGTAGCACCTTATGAAAGGTGGTATGAGGCTTAGCCTTGTTCTTGCTCTTTTCTCCACTCCCTTATCCTACTTCCATTTTATTGAACACTAGTCATCTCCTACTGGTTTGAGAGGAAAAGGTGTCAATAATAGGAAGCATAGATTTGGGCTTGGAGAATTGAGCCACCAGGTTCTTTTCTTTAACAAGCTTCTCCTCAAGGTCCTTGATGACCTTGTTCTTTTGGGATATGGTGCTCAAATGCACAGTTGTTATTCCCTTTAGATGGATTATTTATCTACTCATCTGAGCCACCATGGTAGGTGACTCAGTGCATTCTTTCTCAGCCATCTAAAGGGATGTAATTTCCTGGGCTTGCCTCTTGGCCATCTTCTTGCTCTTTTTCAGAGCTTCCAAGAGAGCACCATATCTGTCAATCAATTGATTGACATCTTCCTCAGAATCAGAATCACTTCCTCCAATTGATGAAGGTGCTTCAGATTCTGGGCTTGTCTCATAATTAGAAGAAAAGATGGAATGAATTAGTACCTGTTCATTGTCAGAATTGTTCTGACTTGCTTCAGCATCAGTGATGGCCATAAGGCCTAGCTGATCCTTGTCCTCTTCATCCTCCTCAATATCACTGTCTGAGTGTGATAGAGGGGCCCTGATTCCAATCTTGGCAGCAGGAAGATCTTCATCCTCTTCTACTGCAAACAACCCAATTTAGGCTTCCTCTTCATTATCTGAATCTGAAGTTGAGGATTCAGATTCACTCCAGATCTTTCCTTTCTTTGCTAGGAAGGATTTTTCACCCTTCCTTTCCTTTTGATGATGATGTTTCTTATCACCCTTCTCCTTCCTCTTGACTGGACAGTTAGCAATGACATGTCCAGGCTTGCTGCAACAATAACAAATGATATTATTTGAAACATGTTTACCAAGTTTAGATTCATACTTGTCACCCTTGGTGTGCTGCCTTCCAGATCTACTGTGATCACTTTTTGAATGAGAGGAGGAGGAGGGCTTGTTCTTCCACTGCTTCCTCATCATCATCTTCTGAACTGCCTTGAGAAGACAACAAACTCCTCATCAGATGAAGAGCAGTCTGAGGTGCTGTTCTCGGATTTCTCTGATTCAACAATCCTTCTTGGAGGAGACATCATCCTGGCTTTGCTCTTCTTGGAGCTGTCAGCTTTGAGAGAAATATTCCTCTCACTTACACGAGCCCTTGTGGAAGTGTCCTCTTCCTTCCTTACAGACAACTGCATCTAATAAGAGAGCAGCTTCCCAAACAATGTATTGTTGGGAGTTTCATGAAGCTTGGCCACTTTCCTGATGGCACATATCTTTGTGTCCCAGTCTCTAGTTAGAGATCTCAGGAACTTATCATTTAGCTCATAATCACTAAACACTCTTTCATATGTTCTTAGCTCATTAATTATCATAAAGAACCTTTCATAACAGATTGAAAAACTTTCTTGTCCCAGCTATCTGAAAGCTTCATATTCTTGATTGAGAAGTGATTTTCTATCATCCCTTACCTCATCTGTTCCTTCCATATACACCACTAGTGTATCCCACATTTCCTTGGTTGTTGTGCAATGCACTAAGTTCTGAAATGTGGAGTCATTAATTGCATTAACAAAGATATTTTGGGCTCTTTTATCCATAGTGAATAATGCAAGTTCATCCTTGGTCAAGTCATTAAAAGCCTTGGCCACTCTCCTTGTTGGATCTATGGTGGAGGCAGTTTGAAAAGTGAAAGGGTCTTGCTTAATAGTGAAGTAGATGCTTGGGCCTGATGCTTCCATAAACAACCTAACCCTTTGCTTCCAAATGGCAAAGTTTTATTTGTTGCATATGGGTAGCTTCATGGATCCCATCTCCTTCTGTAATCCAGAGAAGGCCATTGGATTCAAATTTGACTACTCCTTTATGGGATCTGGTCAGACAGTTATATCCTTCTTGACCAACCTCGCTCTGATACCACTTGATAGTTTATATAGGATGTAGTCTTAGTCACCTAGAGGGGGGGGGGGGGGGGGGGAGGTGAATAGGTCTTTTTTTTTGTTTTTGGTTTTAACCTAGCTGTTTTCTGAGTTTATTTTAGTAATAAATCAAGTACACAGAAAACACTCAAGCCTTTATAGAGGTTCCTCAAGACAGGATGTCTTGAGTAGTCCTCTTTCCCCCTTCACCTTTCTAACAATGAGTTAGATAAGTCCAACACTTTCAAACTCAGCTCCAAGAGCTTACAACACAGATCCCTCAGGATCTCTCAGGTTTTCCCAAACCCTACCTCAGGCTCAACAGCCCTACCTCAGATCTCACAAAGATCCTACACTCAAGCTGATCTCTCAACTCTACTTCTCAGGCCAGACAACCCTACACCTCAGGCAAAGATGCCCTACAATCTCAGAACTGTTAAGTTCCTACAGAAGTAATAATAGATGATTATAACAGAAGATAGAATAGATCAAGCCTTGGTCTTCTGTTGTTAAACAATTGATGTTGCTGTCTAGAAACAGGGAAGAGTAAGATGGCCTCAACTCTAATTCTTTCTGATCCTTTCCTTCAGTGTTTGAATGAGGATCAACTTGTTCTGTCTTGAAAGAATCAAGAAGAACAAACTTTCTCTTCTTGCAGCTTCAGGAAGCAGGAAGAGAACACTTGAGGGCTGCCGTCAATGGAACAGTTAATTGCTTTTCTTCAGAGAGTTCGAGAGCTTTTACAAAGACCTAATTATTCTTTTATACTCCTTCAGTCTTCAACGGCTATCTGATGTCCCCTGACACAACATGGACGAGATTGGAATACCATATCTTGCTTTTTTGCAGTTTGCGCCAAAACAAAAACCTGCCAATCCTTTTGAATCTGTCACAGTGGTTGGGCTGAGATAGCTTCCAGTCTCAGCGGCTTCATGTGTCCCATCTCAGCAGATCAGCTGAGGCAGACAGTTGTCTTAGTGAATTTTCCTTATCCGCAGCTCAGCTGGCCCAGACTCCTTCTCAGCGGCTCCTGGCCTTGTCTCAGCGGTTCAACTGAGATAGTGTGCTTATCTCAGCGGTTTAGTCAGTAAACCACTGAACTTTCTCCGTTCCTTGGACTAACCTAACCCTGCATGATTATGAGATGAAAAAGGTTTATCAAATACAACTTGTACTTAGCATTAAGTGTGAGGCTTCTTCAAATCAAAGGAACATTGAGGGTGATATTCCCAACACGAAGCCTCTTGCACATAGAAAGCATGATGGTCATATTAGATCAATGGGTATTAGATACCTGAATGATCATCTCTAGTGGGAGTCTTGTGGATAAATTTATATATTTGTCAGTTGTTGTTTATTCATGTGATGAATGGAGTACTTTATATTTTATTTTACATTTATGGCAAGTTCTTATTATTATGTCATCTGTTTCTATTTGATAGATTAATTAGCATAATAAATGCCCTTAAAACGTTTGCTTCCATAGGAATTCAAGTGCGTGACTTGAATGTGAGGGCCTATGTTGAATTAGAAGCGTCATCACCGTTCGACCCCCCTTCAACCATAATAATAACCAGTATAGTAATAATTACAATCCGGGTTGGAGGAACCACCCAAACTTCTCCTGTAGCAATCCAAACAATGCTCAGAGGCCCCCAAATGTGAATTTGCAAGGATTTCCACAAGGATTTCCACACGGATTCCATCCTCCTCCTCCCAAACCTTCTCTGCTCGAAGACATTTTTGCTAAATACGTCATGTCCACCGAGTCAAATATCGGGAATATTACCGGATTGATTAAAAACTTGGAAAAATAGGTTGGTCAGCTTACAAATATGGTCTCCGAGCGACCGTATGGAGCTCTATCAGGAAACACGGAGCCGAACCCCCGAGAAACTGCCAACGCCATAAATCTTCGCAGTGGCAAGGAGGTAACCTCCCCAAAATGGATTGAGCCTAAGGTACATATTTCGACACCGACCCCTACTCCCTCTCCCTCTATAGATAAATCATCGAGTCTTTCGATTGTGCCGAACGTTTCTTGCTCGCCTCTTCCTTATCCTTCAAAATTAAATAATGAGCGGAAGGACGAGCAATATAAAAAATTATTACAAATTTTAAAACAAATTCACATAAAAGTTTCATTATGTGAGGCACTCTCCCAAATGCCAAAATACGCGAAATATCTTAAGGAGTTGCTTTCTAATAAAAAGCGACTCGAGGATGTTTCGTGTGTTTCCCCTAACGCGGAATGCTCAGCTGTACTCCTTAACAAATTGCCACCAAAACTGAACGACCCGGGACGGTTTTCCATCCTGTGTCTCTTCGGCAATTTGTTAATCAAGTACGCTCTAGCGGACTTGGGCGCTAACATCAATTTGATGCCTTTTCCTCTTTTCAACAAACTTGATTTAGGCGTTCCAAACCCGACAAAGATGAGTATCCAACTCATGGATAACTCGAAAAAATACCCATTAAGGGTAGTGGAGGATGTTCTGGCCCAGGTAGACAAGTTTATCTTCCCGGTAGACTTCGTCATCCTCGGACTATAGAGGAGGATTCTGTGGTGTCTATCATCCTCGATCGCCCCTTCCTCGCCACCTCCCGTGAGCTAATTGATGCCAGTAATGGTCTACTCCTCCTTCGGGTCGGAGACGACGAAGTTACTCTGCATGTTAATCCCTCATTGCATCACTCCCTATCAAACGATGATCCCTGTTCTTTAGTTTAGTCAAGCTACGCGATGGTAAACAAAGCACTCGTGGGTGGCACCCCTTATCTATCTAATATTTTATTATGCTTTTTATGTGTTTTTTCAGGATTTCTTCCGGCCCCGCCAGATTTAGTTCAGGGAAGCCTTTTTGCTCCCTCTTTCTCTTTGTACATATTGCACTTTCATTTTCCCTTCTTCATACTTAAATTACAACATTGGGGACAATGTTGGGTTTTCAGTATGGGGTGTCTCGTAATTTAAAAAAAAATAACAATAAAAAAAACACAAAAAACCAAACAAATGTAAATATAACATCATAATGTTTTCGTTCATGTAAATATAAGCTTGTTTATCTCAAAATTTCATATTTTTTTTACTTTATGTAACTATATGCTTGTTTTTTTAACAAAAAATAATAATAATAAATGTTTGTTTCTACTTTTCGTCTATATAGTATATGTAGTAGTAGCACAATAAAACAAAACATAAAACAAAAAATAATAAAACCCTTAGTTTACTTCTACTCTTAGAGAATTTAGTTTCGGGAATATCAATTTGTGGCTTTTCATAATCACTAGTTTTACTATTTGTTTATTTATCTAAGATCGATAGATTTAAACGTTCGGGGTTAAGTTTTAAAGAATATCTTGTGTTTCTAATTTAAATAGAGGCTTTGTTTTCAAGCACTACTTTTACTAGCTAAAATAGAGGCATGTGTATTATGTTGGCAAAACAACTTTAGACCGCAATTATCCCTACTTTATGTCTTTAGGAATCTAAGAATATTCAAATTACTAAGGTTACTCTCAAACCTTTTTTTGATTATTCTAGAATTTCTCTTGAAAACCCCTTGTAGCACCAATTTAGCTTGACATAAAAAATAGAAGAAGAAACAGATCTTATGTCAATGGGAATAAGACTTCGTTCCATAAACATAGGCACCTGATAAAATTTTTTAAAAGATCTTATGTCAAAGGGAATAAAATTTCACTCCATAAACATAAGCATTGGGTTAATAAAAACAAAAGAGTTAGTTTTCCCTCGTAAACCACATGGCACCAAAGAAAACTAAAAAGGAGAGGTGGATGGGTAAAATCCATCACCCCTAATTCAAAAACTCTTCTTTTTGCCAAAGCTTTCTACCCTCTTTCCCTAAGCCAATTTATTGTATCTAGTTGTAATTCAAAAAATTATTTGAGAGCATAATTAGTAACTTGTATTTTTCCTTCACATTTCTTTAAACAAACGTTCTTATAATTTCGATCTAATCCCGTTTACTAATGATTGCAATTTTGCGTGCTATTTGGTTAATTAAGAAGTCTTTTGGCTAAGACATTTCTCTCTACTAAAATCATTTGCATAATTTAGGACTTGACTCTTTATACTCTGAATTTTTATTTTTCAGTCTCTTATGATTAAATAAAACGATAACAAAAAATTAGAACTTATGTTAATCCCGTATGGATCTCTCTTACTTTTTCTCTGAAATAGCAAAAGCTTAAGTATGGGGGTATTTGATGAGTAATAAAATAAACGTATTTGTAGTATAATTTTTAGTATAAATTTAAGTATTATTGTAAGTATTTTATGTAAATTAATGAATAAATTGCTTGTTTTATTATTTTCCTTACTAAGTTTTTTTTTCTTTCTGTTTTTCAGCATTTTGGCAATTTTTTGTTAAGTCACGCCCTGGGTCACGCCCGTGACCTTGAGTCACGCCCGTCACTAAGGGCGTGTAATCTTAAAATGCCAATTTCCAGCTCGATCGACATCCCGTCCCATCGATCGACATCACGTCCCGTCGATCGGCTTGCTGTCCCGCCGATTTACATGGTCACGCCCTTGGACCACGCGATCAACTTCACTCCCGTCGTTCGACATCCCATCCCGTCGATTGGCTTGTTGCCCCGTCAATTTACAAGGTTATGCCTATGGACCTCGCGATCAACTTCACTCCCGTCGATCGACCTCCCGTCCCGTCGATCGGCTCCTGGTCCCATCGTTTTTTGCAAAGTCACACCCGTGACCAAGGCCGTGACCCATCAAATCATTCCAGAAGCCAGTGTATATGCCATCCGTCACACCCCAGTTGAACCAGATGTGTGCCACTTAAGGTCATGCCCGTGACACCTCAAGTCACTGCCGTGTGTAGCCATTTTCTAGGTCAAAAGCTTCCAGAAGGCGGCTGAGCCTATTCTTCCAGCACGCGCATAAGTCACGCCCCTCGGTCACGCCCGTGACTGAGGGCGTGTAAAAATAAATTTTTTCCTATAAATAGGAGGGCTCGGCTGAATCAATTACATCCAGATTTTGAGAGTGTTTTATGTTTTTTGAATTGTTTTGAGTGTATGAGTTCTTTTAAGCATTTAAGTTTTAGTTCTTTTGTAATTTTTTACTTTCAGCCTAGTTGTAATGTTTGTTTTGAAAATAAAATGTTGTTTTTCTCATTTGTATCTTCATTTTAATTTTATGCAAGAGTGTGCGTGTGTATGAGAATAGATTTTACTTTCTTTTAATTTAGCTTTTAATTACAAGTAGAGTGCGTGTGTGTATGAGATTAATTTTATTACTTTCATAACTTAAATATATTGTTTTCATAATTTAGATTTAAAAGCTTTCATAAAATAGTTTATCGCTTTCTTTAATGCTTTATTTATCGCTTTCTTTTAATGCTTTCTTTCAATTCAGTCTTTTTATTACAAGTAGAGTGCGTGCGTGTATGAGATAGTATTTTCTTTTTTTTGTAACTTGGCTTTATTTCAAGTCTTTATTACCACCCCCATCCCGGATGAGAGGCTAAGTTGTAACATCCCCCAAAAAACTAGACCTCTAGAGTGGTTTTGTCATGACTTGGTCATGACAAAATCCTAGGAAGCTTGAAGAGACCACTTGGCCTTAGCCAAGAAGAAGGAAACCACAATGGTCTGCAAATAGCAATTTCCAATTAACAAGCATAGGGTTGGACCTTATGGCATCACCTTGACCACTTTTACCCACCATAGCATACCTAACCCTTTAGGGGTCTCCTTAGAGCACTAAGGACCCATTGGCGTCAAACTAAGAGGCCAAATTGACCAAAGTCAACCTTAACCCCAAATTGGTCAAAGTAGCCTAATTTGGGTCAATTGGCCTCCACCATGCCAAATTGACCTTGCCCCTACCCTTACGAGGATACTAGGGACCCAATGGGCCAAAATCCCCATCATGGGGCCACCAATTTGGCCAATTTTACCAAAGTCAACCCTAGTCCTATTTTGGTCAAAGTGACCTAGTAAGGGTCAATTGACCCTCACCATGCCAAATTTACTCCACCTAGACCTCCCTAACCCTTAAGGGAGTCCAAGGGGTCACTATCCACCCATTATGGTCAACCCAAATGTTCAATTTGACCAATGTCAACCTTAGCCTAAATTAGGTCAAAATGACCCAATTTGCCCAAATTAAACCCAATCCATTTGGGCTAGGCCCAACTAAAGTGGTCCACCACCTAGTGGGCTTGGTAATTACTGAAATTACCACTCAAATTATGTAAATGATGTTTAGGAGAGAGAAAATGGAGGTTTCCCCCACATTAGAGAGAGGAGGAGAACACTCATGGTGAATGAATGCATTGGACCCTTCAATCCCTCCCCAATTGATGAGCATTCACCTCCCCCTTCAGTTACAAATCGAATCCTGAAGTTTCTATGGCCAGGGGAGCTGAATTAGGGGAGAATTAGAGGTGTCTGAAATCACCATTAATGGTGTTAATGGAAATTGATGCCATGACCCCTCCCCTCCCCCAATTGATCTCTTTAACACCTACAGAGGTCGGAAAGGAGTGAAACCCCCCTCTTCCCCAAAGAAATCGAGCACCAGAAGCTAGGATTGACATGGCGCCGAAAGCTCCACCTCCGTCCATGGCAACTCGCAGGAATACGCGCAACCAAGCCCCCACACAGGTTCGATCCGCTTCCTCTCCTCTAGTGCTAGATCTTCTGATGTTTCGGGGCTTGATCCGAGCTCAATTGGGCTCGGATCGCGCTTCCTAGAGGGCTCATTTTGAGCCCTCTTTCCCCCGCAAAATATCCATGTTCCGGCCACCCCTGGCCGGCCACCACCGCCTATCGTCGACCACCACCTCAACGAAGGTGGTGGTGGCATTGGCTAGCTGGGGCGGCGCTCTGGTGGCCAGGAAAATAAGTACAAAGTTCACCCAGGAACGGGCAATCCTGGCCGTTGGCCAGAGGAAGGGGATAACCCGATGCCATCCATTCCTGCCTTAAGATTTGTGCAGATTCATTTGAATGAATGAAATGTTTTGTATAATACTGTCACACATTATGCAGAGTTTTGTTTTAAATATTAAAAATACTAGGACCCTTCAAATGAAAAAGTGACCAACATCAAAGTTGTAGCCTTGGGTGTGTAGATTAATCCAAAATTTGTTTCAGGCCAATAGGGGCACTGTAGCTCCTTGTAGAGCCATTTTGGGGGGACTGGTCCCAAGGGTAGGACAGTCACAAATTCTTAAATTTCTGTCTATTGGTAAATGGTATGGCCATGATATTTAAAACATAGGCTATTTACACCTACAAACACATCATACCCAAAGATGGGATATTTAGGAGAACATTTTTCTAAAGCTTTTGTAATAATTTCATAATTCATAAACTATTTAATTATTGAATCAAATGAAATTCAATGCCCACCAAGTTTTGGTGGGTGCTCCTAAGGGTTACTATATGACCTTGGTAAAAATTTCAGCCCAATTGGGACTATTTTAGTTGGGTAATTTGTTAACCCAAGTAGGGTCAAGTTAGGTCAAAATTGGGGTATGGTGTTTATCTTGGGGTATGGTGGTCAAAACTCATCACCATGATGTGAAACCTTGGCCACTAGTTTAGGATCACCTAAAACACCCCCATGAGTGATTTGGGGTGGTGTGTAGGTGGATATGCCATAAGACCCTAGCTTTATCCCTAGGGGTGCATATAGAACGTTGTGAAGGTCATGTGGTCAAAAGTCCTAGAATGGTCATGTGACATAGTAGATATGTTCATGGGGGGTAATAATGCCCTAGGGATTTTTGAGAGAATTTTAGGAGTATTTATTCCCCCTAAATTAGGTATAACCCTTTTAGGGCTTTTCATTATTAAAGGGATTTACATATTCAAATGGTCTTGGATGGTAATGAATCCTTGGTAGTGACTTTATAATCATATGATGGACCTCTGGTAATTTTTGTGTAATTAATTAAATGATTTAACCAGTACCTCATTCATAAGGAACTTATTTTGTCTTAATCTTAAGAAAAATACTTGATGGTCCAATACTCTATGGAAAAATGTGCAATTTGGTGATAGGACATTTCCGGGCACTAGGAAGCTCTGTAAATATTTATATAATTTTTGGAGATTGTTATCAGTAGGCTACTTCACAACATGTTCATATTAGGAATTATTTGGAATATTTATTTAGGTGAGAAAATGATTTCCATAAATTGTGAAACTCAGTATGCAAGCCTTTATGAACATATTGGAGATCTAGTATTCTTTCATAATTTTTGGAATTATTTAACAATAGGTTCCTTCACAATTTTCCCTAGATAGGGTTTCTTTGGAATATTCATTTAAGTGATTAATTTGCCTTTATAAATTCTGAAACTTGGCCAGTAGACTTTACTGACTAATATGAAGGTCTAGTAATTTTTCTATAATTTTTGGATAAGTAATTTTGATGGTTTCTTCATTAACCAACTTTGGATAGATGCTAAATATTATAATTAGAGGACAATTCCTGATTGTAAAATTGTGACATTCTGTACTTATTGTTATTTTGGCAAGATAGATTTACCTTAATTTTATGGGAGTCATATCATAAGAATACCTTACACGATCATGTTCATATTCAGGCTTCGCAAATATTGGAGAAATTAAAATTAATGCTAAAATGTTAAGGAAAAATATGAATCTTTGGATTTAGTCTTATAATGCCATGATGTTCCTCCAGTAAAAATCTTGTGTCATTTGGATGAATATTTGGAGTACTTCTACTTATTAGCTTCATATAGTTAGTTTGGTCTGCGTATAGTAAAAATGGGAAACTTGGGTATTTAGGGGCCTACCAAGTGGAAGTGGCATGTAATTGGTGTACATGGTCAGGATGAAGAGGATGAGGTCATCAAAAAGGAGTTTAGGAGATAAGAGTGCGAGGTGAGCTAAGGGTAAGGTCGTGCTTGGGATTGACGAAAGATCGTCTTTCCCCTAGCGTGACATAAACCACCTAGGGTAAATACAAGTGAAATGGTACGAGTCTTAGGTGTTGGCTTTTCTATACCCCTAACGGGATGACATATCGAATATGCGCAGCAGAAATAATGCCAAGAACAACCCAAAAGAGACACCGGATCTTGCGGTTTTTCATGATTCAAGAGAATAGGAAAGCAAAAGCAATATACCTTCGCGGGATTGAGTCAATACTCAACCAAGGTGCTCCAAGAGAAATCCGAAATCTGCCTTTATGTTCTTCAAGAATTGAAATGGATCGATCCCTCTATAGAAGTCCACACAAGCAAAAGGAGAACCCTAGCTTCTTATCGTACAAGAACTAGGTCGGAGAAGGAAGTTCTCAATGACCCCACGGACTGCTAGGTCCGATCCAGGGGAGGCGGCGACCAGCGGCGGCGGAGGACGATCGGCGGACGGGAAGATCGAGATGTCCTCGCGCGAAACTGTTCCGGTCGGCTTCTCGTCAAAATTGCGAAAAGGATTAAGTCACGTAAACCTAAAATCGCATGCCCTTTTATACTAAAACGCGTAAATCAGGCTATCCGCAGACCAGAGGGAAAAGCAGAATATCTGTCCAGATTTACATTTGCCGAATTCGACTAATCAATATAACCGAATTCGACTCAAATTCGGCGAAACCATTTCGATGAATTCGTCTATACAAATTCAGCTATATCATTTCGTTGAAACCCTTTCGTCGAACTGACATGATTCGGCTAAACCCTTTAGTCGAATCTGTTACAATTTCGGTTAATCACATTAGCCGAATCTCATTAGTCGAAAATAACATAATTCGGTTAACCACATTATCCGAATTTGACACAATTCGGTTAAACCCTTTAGCCGAATTTGTCAAGAATAAACCCATTCGTTTAAACCCTTTAAACAATTTCCCGTTGAGACATTCTCAACTTAATTCCAAGCAGTCACAGGATTGGTCCTCCACTCATATCCAATATGAGTAAGGCCAACACAATTCTTTCTCCAACTTCTCCAAGCGCTTTTATGTGCGACCCTATAGGCTCATATTGCGTTGGCAGTAAGACTAACTATTGATTGCTTTGAGATCACCTCAGAAACTCCAACAGTCTCCCACTTGATCATAAAGTATCAACAAAAGTCTCACAAACAATGAGCGGCATCTAGCAATACATCATTGCTACCCAAGCAATAAGAGTTCATAACTCAACAAGCCTGTGATGACCAATGTATCAGTGTTGTCATGTCCCTTTGTCCTTTACATCCGGATAGAACTAGAGGCATGGACCGTGTCACCCTCATAATTGTTCAATCCCAATTTCCTGATCTAGAATAGACTGTCTGAAATTGGTGAGCTCAATATCATATATTGACTCAACCAAGCATTGCCATGCATTTCTCAGTCTCATTCCATCAAGGGGCCCATGGATGTAACTCCTGTCATAAAGGAGGACAAATCCCATATCTGTCCACACATAAACACCCAAATGAATCGTAACATACCCAATAACCACCCTTATCATCAACCTTTCTCAAGGAAGACTTTAGATGACATCAAAGTATGCTCTTCCTCACTTGATGAATGTTGTGACCTCAGGTCAAAGAACTACAAACACCATTGTTAGATGAGAACTACTTGTGACACGTTCATATAACTATCCACAAAGTACTCTCATGGGGGGTCTGTCCAGTACAACTTGTTCTCAACAAGTACCCATGTGATGACTTGATATCACAATAACATGACCTGTAAGAACCGGTCAACAGTCAAAGCACATGCTAGTCTTATGGTCTCATCCTCGCCCTAAATTTCTAGGATGATACCCCGACCAGGGACCATTTGAGAATGAAGCTCCTTATAAACATAGGCTCTCACATTCAAGTCACGTACTTGAATTCCTATGGAAGCAAACACTCTAAGGGCATTTATTATGCTAATTAATCTTATCAGACAGATATAAATGACATAATAAAAGAACTTGCCATAAATATAAAATAAAATATATAGTATATATTACAATTCATCCAATGAACAAGCAACCAACAAATATGCAATCCACAAGGCTCCCACTAAAGATAATCATTCAGGTATCTAATACCCATTGATCTAACATGACCATCATGCTTCTTTTGCGCAAGTTGGCTTTGTCAGTGGATCCGCAATATTTTCTTCAGTCGGTACTCTGCATATGCTCACATCTCCTCGATCGACAATCTCTCGAATAAGATGGAAGCGCCGAAGTATGTGCTTGGAGCGCTGATGAGATCTAGGTTCTTTAGCTTGTGCAATTGCACCGTTGTTGTCACAGTAGAGAACTACGGGATCAACAATGCTAGGAACTACATCAAGCTCGCTGATGAATTTCCTAATCTACACAGCCTCCCTCGCCGCATTCGCTGCAGCGATATAATCGGCCTCAGTCGTAGAATCAGCAACTGTCTCTTGCTTGTAACTCTTCCAGCTTACAGCTCCTCCATTAAGGCAAATTTCAAAACCTGACTGTGACTTTGAGTCATCTCTGTCAGTCTGGAAGCTTGCATCCGTGTAACCCTTTACAACGAGCTCTTCCTCTCCACCAAAAACCAAGAATGTATCCTTAGTCCTTCTCAAGTACTTTAGGATATTCTTGACAGCTATCTAGTGACCATCACCAGGATCAGATTGATACCTGCTAGTCATGCTTAAAGCGTATGAGACATCGGGTCGAGTACATAATATTGCATACATGATTGATCCAATTGCCGAAGCATATGGAATCAACTTCATGCGGTCCTTATCTTCCAAAGATTTAGGACACTGGTCCATAGAGAGACTCACACCATGTGACATGGGTAAGAATCCTTTCTTGGACTCAAGCATGTTGAACCATTTCAACACCTTGTCAATGCATGTACTCTGGGTCAAACCCAGCAACTTCTTCGATATATCTCTATAGATCTTAATACCAAGTATATAAGTCGCTTCGCCAAAGTCTTTCATAGAAAAGCACTTCCCTAGGTTGTGTAACACCCCAAAGATCGTGGTTCAGCGAGGTAGGCGGAATGGTAGTGTTGCGCTCGGGATAGGCTCAAGATTCCAGATCAGGTCAATGCGCACGACCATTGTCCTCTTCGCGCACGACCAGTGATCGTGCGCCAATGATCGTGCGTAACCCACAAAGAATCGGAGTTCTGTCTCGGCTTATGCGCACGACCATTGTCCTCTTCGCGCACGACCAGTGATCGTGCGCCAGCGATCGTGCGTTAATTAAGAAGAAAATCGAGTTCTGTCTCGGACAGTGCGCACGACCATTTCCCTCTTCGCGCACGACCACTGACCGTGCGCCTGTGATCGTGCGCCCTGTTTATTCTGTTCCGCGATTTTGAGCGGAGAAGAAGATCGGACCGTCCAAATCTTTTGGGATTTGATCCAACGGCTAGGTTTAGTTGCGGGAGACCTTTAGGGCTGATGAGAGGGGGTTAAACCTCATATTCTCTAAGCCATTCTCTCTCCAAACCCTAGAGAAAGAAGGAGGAGCCAAGGAAGAAGAAGGGAGATTCCGCCATTGACGGAGCTCCGGAGCTCCGTTTCGCGAACCGTTTCCAGATCTGGAGAGTGCAGCCCGGTGCGGTCTTTTCCCTCCGTCTAGAATCTCGGATCCATGGCGAAAAAGAATGCTCCTAGGGTAACTATTTCTTCTCCCGTTGTTTGGACTTGTCTTTTGTCCTCTCCTTCATTTCTCTATGCTTGCACGAGGAATCCCTTTCACCAAATGGGTGAAGTGTAGGATTTCCTCAAGTTCTTCGGAACTCCGGGTCGATTGTGTCCGTCCCCGGCATATTGCATGTAGAAAATCCGGTAGTCGTGCGGATTTAGGCATTGTGTGTGAAGCCTATTCGTGGCCGTGAGCCCGAATCGGTGATGCTTGATTTGCGACGTTGCATTTAGGTTAAGCCTAGAATGCGTGCCGGAGAATGACTCTGTGATATGTGCGATAGTATTGCGGGATTTAAGCGTAGGCATCTTGTGAAGATCCTAACGGAAGCCCCATGCTTTGCGAGTGGTTGAATGCAAACTTTCACCACTAGAATTGTTGAGGAGTGGTCTTGTACCTCCTTTTTGGTTACGTATAAAGCCCTAACGATCCCTCATGCCCTCCGGCCGAAAGGCGGAGTCGGGTCTTGAGTCGTTACAAAGTAAACTTTTAAGGCTTGGGTGTTGTAACTTATGTTTTGTGTAGCACTAGCGAGTGCTAAAACCCTTACGGGCCGAGGTGATGTCATACCCGCATCGTGTGTTCAATCGATGACAAGAGCACGGGAATTGGCTGAACTGAACCCGTTTCCAGGCGCGGCGGTAGGGGGATTTATCTCTTGTAAACCCGAACGACCTTGGGAGAGGTTGGGAAGGGCGTCTTGCCTAGACCGACCAAAAGCTCTTTTCTATCTAGAGTTTCCGGACTCATGATGGTTTTGGTGCTCGGGAAGAAGTACCTTTGGTGCATGCCTTGTGAGCATGGAGCGTGCGGTTGTGTGTACCCACGTTTGTGATGAATTGATGTTGTTAGCCTCATGCGGTTGTTTAGGCGGTTGTGGGAACCTTCGGGCGAACCCAACCAACATCATGTGCATACCTAGGTTCCTTTCTTTTGATGCTCAACCTAGAAGATTGATTGTGCTTGAAACCTCACCTTGTGTAGTTGCACTTTCTTTATATTAGTACTTGTGCTAGTATGGCTTGCTTGCAGGGTAGAATCTCCGCCACCCCGGGAAAGGGGTGGGGTCGTTATAATTTGGTCAGCTTTGCTGACCGTTACTTTGTTTGCCGCCGTTTGGTGGAATGTCTTATGCAGGTGCAGGTGAGCCTAGCGGAAAATAGCGGGCGGTGGCCCTTATGCTGAGTTGGCCCTCGAAGGCCAGCCTCTTTTTTATTTTCCTTGTATTGCCGGCCTGCGTGCCGATGTATGTTTGGAGTTTTTATCACATTTGGTAAATGTAAGGCCTTAAGGCCGTAACTCTATATTTTGGTTTCATTCCTATGATAGTGGACAGTTCTAATTGAAATGGTTTAATTAATGCTTCCGCTTACGTTTTGTACTCTCGTTTAGTTGTTACTTTTCTGGTTATCACCTTTTAACTCCTAGCTAGTGTGGTTTGTATGGCGTGGGGTCCCGGCCGGACCTGCTGTTATACTCTTCGTACTGGCAGGGTGTTACAATTTGGTATCAGACTTAAGGCGTCGATCCGTAGTTTAGCGAATTCGGGACGAATTCCTTTTAAGGGGTGGTGTGCACGGGATGTGCATTCACCTAAAACGACAAAAACTAATAAGAATGTCCACTTAGGAATGGAAAAACATACTTGTTTGCGGAACCTGAGCGTTCCATGATTGTTGTTTTGCTATGCTTTCAGTCACTAAATTGTCTCTTACACTATTATAGGTGACAAGGAGTGGTGCGGGGCCGTCTCAACCCCGTAACACTGCTGAAAGTAGTGGGTCGTCTGAGGTGACAGCGACCACTCCTTCGGCTGAGATGATCAAGTTAGTCGCTGAAGCGGTCTTCGTGATGATCAACACTCAGTCTGGGCAGCTTGCACAGCCTACTACTCCGACTCTGGATGTGGCCCCTGTAACTGTTGCTGTAGTGGAACCTGCGGTAGAACTGAGGGTGGAACGTCGAGTTGCGCAGGTAGTAGTGGGGCGAGTGCGTGACCAGCAATTAAAGTACTTTCTGAGCCTCAACCCTCCATCCTTCGAGGGGACGGAATCCCCTGGGAGAGCTGCTGAGTGGTTGTCAGAAATAAAGAGGACTTTAATGTCAATGCTTATAAGCAAAGATATGTTGGTAACCTTAACCCCCTTCCTACTTATAAGAGAAGCAAGACTTTGGTGGGAAGGAGAGTTATTGCACAAGTTTGGTGGGAGACAACATTCCGAAATCTCTTGGGAAAACTTCCATGGGTCTTTCCTTCTAAAGTTTCTACCCCTAACTGAGATTCCTGAACTACAAGATCAGTGTTCACACCTAGAGCAGGGAGAACACTCAGTGGATGAGTACCTGATTGAGTTCATCAGTCGGAATCGTTATGAGAGGTCTATGTGGGAAGATGAGGAAACCAAGGTCAATAAGTTCTACAATGGTCTGCGAGATGACCTAAGACTAATGCTTGTGGGTCCAAAGTTACTCGGCTTCAACGTCTTAGTGAAAACAGCTAAATCTCTGGAAACGGATATGAAGAGTATGCAGCGCGCGAAAGACTTCAATGTAAAGAAGTCAGAGTTTCATGCGCCGGTCTCTCAGTCCAAGTCCGAGTTCAGAAGAAACAAGAGAAAGTTCAACTCTGTGGAAGTTAAGACTGCACGGTGTTCCTTAATTTGTTTCACTTGTGGAAAGGTGGGACACAAAGCCGCGGTGTGTCGAAGTGGTCCCCCAAAAGCAAAAAGCGGAGAAGTGGACTATGCTCGTGCGATGGGTTCAGCTCCTATGGAGAAAGGCAAAGCGGTGGAGTCTTCGATTCCCCAATATTCTCTAACCCAGCCGAGAGCCTACTCTTATGGCCAGCAAGAGGTCATTCAGCAATGCGATGTTGCCACAGGTATAGATGATCATCTCCAAATATGATTTATACCCCGTGTGCGGTTAAAGATAGAAATATGTCCACTGTATCTGTTGACAACAAAATTTTATGTCTTGTATTTGTGTGCAATTAGGCCTTGTCCTAATTATTGACTATTCGACGAGAGCTCTGTTGGTGTGGGAGCATCGCTCTCCTATTTGTCTAAGGACTTTGTGTTATGAATCGAATTGTCATTTACCTTAGTCAAGGATAGATTGGAGGTAATGCTGCCTAATAGATCTCGAGTGAGCGCGAATAGGAGAAGCTGTGAAAAGGTGCGAAGATGTTCTTCACCTTGTTGAAGGATTCGGGGCCTAAGACCAGTTGTGTGTTGTCCTAGTAGTAGCGGACCAAGCTGACCGAGAGGAACCGTTATCCGATTCCGAGAATCGACGACTTACTTGACCAACAGGTTGGGTCGACGGTATACTCTATGCTTGATTTAAGGTCCGGCTACTATCAGCTTAGTATTAGGGAATGTGATGTTCCAAAGTCAGCGTTCAGTACCCGTTTTGGGCACTATGAGTTCACGGTGATGCCGTTCGGTCTGTCTAATGCACCGTCGGTATTCATGGACTTAATGAATATGGCATTCCGTGAGTATTTGGATCAATTAGTGATCGTCTTCATCGACGACATTTTTTTTGTATACTCTCAATCGGAAGAGGAGCGTGTAGGGCATCTGCACGCAGTTCTGAGCACCTTGAGGAAGAGTCAGCTATATGCCAAGTTCTCCAAGTGCGAGTTTTGGCTACCGTCAGTAGCGTTCCTTGGTCACGTCGTTAGTGGAGATGGAATTGCGGTTGATCCGTCGAAGATAGAAGCGATCCGAGCCTGGCCTTTGTTGAAAAACGTAGCGGAAGTCCGAAGTTTCTTAGGACTTGCCGGTTATTATAGGCGCTTTGTGGAAAACTTCTCGAGGATTGCACTTCCTCTCACTAAATTGACTAGGAAAGATCATAAGTTCGTTTGGTCGCCCGAGTGCGCACGAGCTTTTGAAGAGCTGAAGAGCCGTCTGACCACGGCGCCCATTCTATGCTCGCCATGTGGTACGGAAGGCTACAAAATTTATAGCGACGCCTCAGGGAGTGGTTTGGGTTGTGTCCTAGTGCAGTTCGGTAAGGTAATTGCCTACGGCTCCCGGCAATTGAAGGTTCATGAGAGGAATTACCCGGTCCATGATTTGGAGCTAGCGGCCGTGGTATTTGCTCTTAAGCTTTGGAGGCATTATTCGTATGGCGTGAAGATCGACATCTTTACCGACCACAAGAGCCTCACTTACTTGCTAGATCAAAGGGAGTTGAATATGCGACAGAGGAGGTGGTTGGAGTTCCTTGGGGACTACACCTTCGACATCAAATATACTCCGGGAAAGGGAAATGTGGTTGCGGACGCGTTGAGTCATCGGGATCCCGCTCAAGCAAATTGGATTCTGATGCACGATGAGCGTCTAATCCGTGAGCTGTAAGAAATGGAGATCATTTGCGTTGATCGAAGAGCGTCTACTTCAGCATGCTTGAACTGGACGGAGGTTCAATACCACCTTGCCGACCGAGTTCGACAGGCATTGGAGCTGGATGAGAGCATGAAACGCTACAAAGCGGAAACCATTGACGGGTTAAACGCTGATTTCTCTTTCGAAGATGGCCTTATGTGGAAGAATGGCAGGTTGTGCGTCCCAAACGTTGGTACTCTACGGGCGGAGTTGATGTACGAGGCTCATCATACCAAGTACTCTATCCACCCGGGGAGCACGAAAATGTTCATGGACATGAAGAAACTTTTCTGGTGGCCGGGTATGAAGAAGGACATTGCCCTCTACGTGGCCAAGTGCAACACCTGCGCATTGGTGAAGGTGGAATGTCAACATCCCGGTGGCTTTTTGAAGTCCTTGCCGATTCCGGAATGGAAGTTTGACGATATTTCGATGGATTTCGTGCACGGATTGCCGAGATCGCAGCATGGAAACGACGCCACCTGGATGATCGTGGACAGACTGACAAAAGTATCACATTTTATTCCGAACCGGAAGGATGACTCTGTAGAAAAGCTAGCGAAGCTCTATGTCGATAGTATTGTGCGGCTGCACGGTGTCCCTCGTAGCATCGTCAGCGATCGTGACGGGCATTTCACATCGAAAGATTGGATGCTTATCCATGAACTGTTGGGCACTAAATTGAAATTTAGTACGGCCTTCCACCCGCAAACGGATGGACAGACCGAGAGGACCAACAGGACTATGGAGGATATGCTCCGAAGGTGCGCTCTAGATTTTGGAAAGAAGTGGGAAGATCATCTCTATATGATCGAATTCGCCTACAATAATAGCTACCAAGCCAGTATAAAGATGGCTCCTTTCGAGGCCCTCTATGGTAAGAAGTGTCGTACGCCGTTGTCTTGGGCAGAAACGGGCGACACTAAGCTATTAAAGCGAAAGGATGTTGAGGAAGCAACTTCGACGATCCGAACTATTCGAGAAAGGCTATTGATTGCCCAGGATAGGCAAGCAAATTATTACAACGCCAAGCATAGGAACCTAGAGTTCGCCGTCGGTGACCGGGTTTACCTGAAGATCAAACCGTTCAAAGGGGTACCAAGGATCCGACGCTTGAAAAAGCTCAGTCCAAGGTACTTAGGACCGTTTGAGATTGTGGAACGTGTTGGTGATGCGGCTTATCGGCTTGCACTATCTGCAGAGCTGAGCGGTCTGCACGACGTGTTTCACATTTCAGTTCTGAGGAAGGCAGTGCAAGAGCCTACTCATATCGTTGCGGTTGGCAAAGTGTCGGTGGATAGTGGGTTGTCGACGAAAGTCAAACCCTTACGCATCGAGGATACCGAGGTAAAGCAGTTGAGGAACAAGACCATTCGGATGGTAAAGGTCCGGTGGGATAATTGCGGCCGAGAGGAGCTAACTTGGGAGAGAGAGCAAGCGATGCTTGCGGAGTACCCCGAGCTATTTCTCTCAGGTAAATTTTCTTTAAAAACTGTAAATCCCTGCTATTACTGTTTTCGAAATTTCGGGACGAAATTCTTTTAAGGGGGGTGGAGTTGTAACACCCCAAAGATCGTGGTTCAGCGAGGTAGGCGGAATGGTAGTGTTGCGCTCGGGATAGGCTCAAGATTCCAGATCAGGTCAATGCGCACGACCATTGTCCTCTTCGCGCACGACCAGTGATCGTGCGCCAATGATCGTGCGTAACCCACAAAGAATCGGAGTTCTGTCTCGGCTTATGCGCACGACCATTGTCCTCTTCGCGCACGACCAGTGATCGTGCGCCAGCGATCGTGCGTTAATTAAGAAGAAAATCGAGTTCTGTCTCGGACAGTGCGCACGACCATTTCCCTCTTCGCGCACGACCACTGACCGTGCGCCTGTGATCGTGCGCCCTGTTTATTTTATTCCGCGATTTTGAGCGGAGAAGAATATCAGACCGTCCAAATCTTTTGGGATTTGATCCAACGGCTAGGTTTAGTTGCGGGAGACCTTTAGGGCTGATGAGAGGGGGTTAAACCTCATATTCTCTAAGCCATTCTCTCTCCAAACCCTAGAGAAAGAAGGAGGAGCCAAGGAAGAAGAAGGGAGATTCCGCCATTGACGGAGCTCCAGAGCTCCGTTTCGCGAACCGTTTCCAGATCTGGAGAGTGCAGCCCGGTGCGGTCTTTTCCCTCCGTCTAGAATCTCGGATCCATGGCGAAAAAGAATGCTCCCAGGGTAACGATTTCTTCTCCCGTTGTTTGGACTTGTCTTTTGTCCTCTCCTTCATTTCTCTATGCTTGCACGAGGAATCCCTTTCACCAAATGAGTGAAGTGTAGGATTTCCTCAAGTTCTTCGGAACTCCGGGTCGATTGTGTCCGTCCCCGGCATATTGCATGTAGAAAATCCGGTAGTCGTGCGGATTTAGGCATTGTGTGTGAAGCCTATTCGTGGCCGTGAGCCCGAATCGGTGATGCTTGATTTGCGACGTTGCATTTAGGTTAAGCCAAGAATGCGTGCCGGAGAATGACTCTGTGATATGTGCGATAGTATTGCGGGATTTAAGCGTAGGCATCTTGTGAAGATCCTAACGGAAGCCCCATGCTTTGCGAGTGGTTGAATGCAAACTTTCACCACTAGAATTGTTGAGGAGTGGTCTTGTACCTCCTTTTTGGTTACGTATAAAGCCCTAACGATCCCTCATGCCCTCCGGCCGAAAGGCGGAGTCGGGTCTTGAGTCGTTACAAAGTAAACTTTTAAGGCTTGGGTGTTGTAACTTATGTTTTGTGTAGCACTAGCGAGTGCTAAACCCTTACGGGCCGAGGTGATGTCATACCCGCATCGTGTGTTCAATCGATGACAAGAGCACGGGAATTGGCTGAACTGAACCCGTTTCCAGGCGCGGCGGTAGGGGGATTTATCTCTTGTAAACCCGAACGACCTTGGGAGAGGTTGGGAAGGGCGTCTTGCCTAGACCGACCAAAAGCTCCTTTCTATCTAGAGTTTCCGGACTCATGATGGTTTTGGTGCTCGGGAAGAAGTACCTTTGGTGCATGCCTTGTGAGCATGGAGCGTGCGGTTGTGTGTACCCACGTTTGTGATGAATTGATGTTGTTAGCCTCATGCGGTTGTTTAGGCGGTTGTGGGAACCTTCGGGCGAACCCAACCAACATCATGTGCATACCTAGGTTCCTTTCTTTTGATGCTCAACCTAGAAGATTGATTGTGCTTGAAACCTCACCTTGTGTAGTTGCACTTTCTTTATATTAGTACTTGTGCTAGTATGGCTTGCTTGCAGGGTAGAATCTCTGCCACCCCGGGAAAGGGGTGGGGTCGTTATAATTTGGTCAGCTTTGCTGACCGTTACTTTGTTTGCCGCCGCTTGGTGGAATGTCTTATGCAGGTGCAGGTGAGCCTAGCGGAAAATAGCGGGCGGTGGCCCTTATGCTGAGTTGGCCCTCAAAGGCCAGCCTCTTTTCTGTTTTCCTTGTATTGCCGGCCTGCGTGCCGATGTATGTTTGGAGTTTTTATCACATTTGGTAAATGTAAGGCCTTAAGGCCGTAACTCTATATTTTGGTTTCATTCCTATGATAGTGGACAGTTCTAATTGAAATGGTTTAATTAATGCTTCCGCTTACGTTTTGTACTCTCGTTTAGTTGTTACTTTTCTGGTTATCACCTTTTAACTCCTAGCTAGTGTGGTTTGTATGGCGTGGGGTCCCGGCCGGACCTGCTGTTATACTCTTCGTACTGGCAGGGTGTTACAGGTTGTTTTTAACAACTTGCAGGGTCGGAATGTCATTCCCGATCAACAGTATGTCATCTACATACAATATCAGGAAGACAATAATGCTCCCACTAATCTTCTTGTAAACACAAGGCTCATCTTCGTTCTTGATGAAACCAAACTCTTTGATTTTCTCATCAAAACGTAGATTCCAACTTCGAGAAGCATGTTTCAATCCATAAATGGATCAATTTAACTTGCATATTTTAGTGGCTTCATCTGGAGATACAAAACCCTCGGGTTGTGTCATATACACTTCCTCAAGGAGGTTTCCATTAAGGAAAGCCATTTTGACATCCATTTGCCAGATCTCGTAGTCATAATACGCAGCAATAGCAAATAGAATTCTGATGGACTTGACCATAGCTACAGGGGAAAAGGTTTCATCATAGTCAACACCATGAATTTGCCTGAAACCTTTAGCCACCAGCCGGCCTTTGAATGTCTGTACATTCCCATCCATGTCGGTCTTCTTCTTGAAGACCCACTTGCACCATATGGGTCGTACCCCTTCAGGTGGTTCCACCAAGGTCCAAACTTGGTTTGTGTACATGGAGTCCATTTCAGATTTCATGGCCTCAAGCCACTTCTCGGAGTCTGGTCCATTCATAGCCTCTTGGTAGGTTGCAGGCTCATCATCATGATCCATAAGCAACACATTACCTATTTGAGTCATGAGAAATCCATATCTCTCAGGCTCAGATCTTGGTCTACCAGATCTACGTAGGACTTGTGTTACTTGAGTAGGCTCTCCAGCTACAACTTCTTGTAGTCCTTGCTCAGGTTCCAATTCCGGTTCGTTTATTGTTTGTGGCTCTTGAACTTCTTCAAGTTCTACCTTTGCAGTCTTTCTGGATAAGAACTCTTTCTCCAAAAAGATAACAGTCCATGCGACAAACACTTTGCCCTCAGATGGTAAGTAGAAGTAGTATCCTTTGGTTTCCCTAGGATACCCCACTAGATAACATTTATCCAATTTGGGTTCCAACTTGTCAGGCATTTGACGTCGCACATATGCCTTATGTAAGACCCCACTCCCGGAACACAAAACACGGTCGAGGGGAGTCTTATGCCCATGACAGCCGCCTTGCGGAAGCGCCAGCTCATGGGCTAGCCACCTCCACAAGACGCATATCCCGCCGGCTAAACCAACTCAACAACGCCAACCCATCAATAAACTAAAACAAGAAGCCACATATAGATATATAAAATTCGCATAAGTAGAGTCCATAATTATACAAAAAGGGTAGCTCCACGAGCTCCTGCAAAATATATCAGAGTATCACAAAAGATGCCCAAAGGGGCTACATCTCAAAACTACTACTCACGTCAGCCACTGCCGGTACTGAGGGTATCGCTGTCTCCGGCCCTGTCGTCCTGACCTGACTGTCCTCCTCCTGCGCCGTGCGCTGCGGCTCCAGGGCGCACTCCTAAAAAGAGGGACGTAGCAACCGTTAGTCATAAAGACTAAGTGGCTTCACATCCACTCCCCCGACGACTCTAAGGCACCGGGCGGTAGAATTGAAAGAAAGCTGCAATATTAGCAATAGTATACAAAACAGGTGACATGAAGGGTTGTTCATATGTGTCGGTTGTATAAGTACCCAAGTACTTGCAATGTTCCTAACTAGCATGTTCATAGTTATATATATAGCAGCAGTGACTATCCAAGCAAGTGTAAGCACAACAAACAGAAGCTGAGTATTAAAGAGCTGAATTGAACTTAACTTATAAGGATGCCCATACAAGCTTATAAGTTAAGGGTCTGCATATAAAGGTAACTCATCATATAAAGATGCCCATACAAGTTTATATGATGAGTATCCATTGCTGTGCAATGCAATGATTATGATATGAATGCGGTGCAATGATTATGATATGAATGCGGTGCAATGATTATGATATGATGACTTCTCCAAGCGCATTTGCTATGTCGACACAGACCTTTAGTTCCCACTTTTCGAGGGTAGCTAACCACTCAGGCGCCCCCCGTCGTGGCCAGATGGTGGCAGTGGCACGGGCCTCGCCACTACTAGGAAGGTATGCACACTACCAGTCCTAGGCCTCTGTACGCCTCAACGCTCTTTGTTCATAGAGGAGCCCTGCGTACTGCTCGCATTTCTGCAGAGTCTTCAGGAGTGGAAGGGGGCTTTGGGAGATGAGCACCAAGAAGACGAGCCCTTCCAGTCCGAGTCTGACTGCCAGCTCCCGTCGGTGTGACGATCAGTGAGCCCATAGACCCGCCACCAACTATCCTCTACCGAGGATCAGTACACCACCATGTGTGAAAACCTGCACATTCATACTGTCACGTCCTGTCCGTAGGCCCATTCACAACCGGTGCTCACAAGCACTCATCATATTTACTCGTTCTGCCCGTAGGCTCATTCACAACTTGTGCTCTCTAGCACCCATCATATTAACGCGTTCTGCCCGTAGGCTCCGTTCGCCACAAGTTCAACCTAGTTGAACTATTCACATTCTTGAGAGTTTACTAACAATACGTATCATCCCGTTGTTTATCTAGCGAGGCGATCATTCATAGAAGCACATCTTCCAAACATGCGCCAAGAGTCCCCTAATATAACGTTCGTGATTTCCAAGCATATCTCACATGTCATCGACATTCACTTCTCGTACTCAATTTACAGGTCACTCTATCACGATGAGATCCTTATCGCAATTCAAACTACAACGACGCTGATTAACAAAACTGAGATTCTGGGAGTTCTACTCCACCCCAAATTATGTGCCACCCCATTTTGGAAATCCCTCACCAAAGGCTACAACATTCATGTTGAGTCCTAAACCCAGATCCAAGTGGCTCCTACCTAAAATCTGCTCCAAAGTCAGCTGCAGAAATCCTGGACAGCAAAAACAGCACGCAATAGACCCAAACCAGCTTTCTGGACAGTCCACTCGACTGGACCTTTAGAGAGCTACAGGTCACTTCAGGAAACGGGTAACCTATCGTTGGAAAGCTCTTTCCGAGGGCTACAACTTCCTTGTTGAGCCCAAAGCCTAATTCCAGTGGGGTCAAGCCTAAAAATTGGCTCGAACCCAGCTGCGCACAATTTCCTTAATAACCGAATGCAAGTTATGGATTGAATCTGATTTAACACGGAGCTTTCATCACATCTATCCACAATTATATAATTAGTAACCCTAATTAATCAGAGCATTATTCCTCATCTTTCCCAAACAATTATTACATAATTAAAACTATGTTTAACAGAGCTTCATTTATTCTCTTCCCCAAACACGAACTAAATGTATATATATATACAATTGAAATCCATTCATCAGGAAGCTTATTTCTCAAATCCAAATCAACAGGGGACTTATTTCTATTATCATCCCAAATGCCTAATGAACATATATATATATATATTTGAAATTCCATCTAACAGGGAACTATTTCCCAAGCAGCTACAAGACACATATATATATATATAATTGAAATCCCAATTACAGGTAACTAATTAATGAAATCCCATATGAAAGTTTAGGGTAGCCACCTTTCTCTCCTCCCATGCACCCTCACGAGGCCACCACGTCTCACGAAACCAACGTCCCACGTTCTTATTGAAGCGGGGAGTTGAATGAGGGTATTTTCGCGGCGATCGACGCCCTACGGCGAAAAACCCTAACGCGGCCTCAACCTACGGAACTTCATTTCGCTCCCAAATCGACTCAATTGAGTCGATGCCTCGCCTAATGGATCTAAGAAAACTAGCACCAAGGGAGAGGGGTCGGAAGTCACCTCATTTTCCGGTCGCGGTTCGAGCTCGTCGTTGCGGCGGCACGGCGACGTTCGGCCGAGCTCCATCTTTTCTCCGAGCTCCACTCCTTCAAGCTCCACGGAGAGAAAACCCTTCACGGATCCTTGGCCTAACTCTTATGGTGGGAGGGGAAATGAGGAGAGAGAAAGGAGAGGGAGAGGAAGAAAATAGAGGGGAAGAAGATGATGAATAGCTCGGGAGAGATGAAATGATGAGAATGCTCTCATCTCCTTTGGTTTAAGAGGAGAGAGATAGAGTAGTGGAAAAAGAGGGTTAGCATTAAATGCTCCCACTCCCCATGGCAAACATTGGAACTCCAAATAATCATAAAGAAGATAAGCACCCAAGTTTTATCAGGCGACGAGAAGAAAAAGGCTCAGAATTCGTCGAGCGCTGCTGCCCCCTTCGACGTTCGTCGAACGGAACCCTTCGACTTTCGTCGAACACTGAGATTCGTCAACCGCTGAAAACATCTATTTTGTCGAACGCTAAGATTTGTCTACCGCTGAACGCTTCTTAATTCGTCGACCGGAATACAATTCGTCGAACGAAACTTTTGTCGAACGCTGCCATTTTAGTCGTACGCTGGGATTTTCGTCGAACGCCGTTCGACGATATTTCGTCGAACGCTGGGATTTTGTCGAACGCCGTTCGACGATATTTTGTCGAACGCTGGGATTTTCGTCGAACGCC
The DNA here is from genome assembly GCA_033032865.1 of Dactylorhiza incarnata. NCBI lineage: Eukaryota > Viridiplantae > Streptophyta > Magnoliopsida > Asparagales > Orchidaceae > Dactylorhiza > Dactylorhiza incarnata. The sequence continues at coordinate 4,148,375 of JAWHQI010000033.1, read as the reverse complement.
GTTCGACGATATTTCGTCGAACGCCGTTCGACGATATTTCGTCGAACGCTGGGATTTTTGTCGAACGCCGTTCGACGATATTTCGTCGAACGCTGGGATTTTGTCGAACGTTGCTCCTTCGACTTTCGTCGAACGGTAATATTCATCTACCGCTGAATGCCTCCAAATTCGTCGAACGAAAATGGATTTCGTCGAACGGAATACTTCCGTCGATCACCGTTCGACGATCTTTACGTCGAACGCCTGCATCTTAGTCAAGCGCTCCTATTATAACATAGTCAAACGGTTCCCGTTCGACAAATTAGTCGAACACTGCCCCCCTGAGATTGGCGAATCCAGGAAATTCGTCGAACAGAATGCTCAATCCTGAGATCGACGAATTCAGGGAATTCATCGAACGACTTCAATTCCTGAGATAGACGAAATCTGAGAATTGTGCTAACAGCACACCAAGCTTAATAAAAAGGAATTAGATAACAGCACCCCTTGTCCATAAGTGCTATCAGCACACCATTCATTTCACTGTTTTAAATCTCATCATAGGGGCCTAGTATGAATCGGGATGTTACACCTCACAGCCCCAAATCTTGATGAACGACATACTGAGACGCTTCCCAGTCCATATCTCATATGGTGTCTTTAGAACCGTTTTCGTTGGAACTCGATTTAGTGTGAAAGCAGCAGTCTCTGAAGCAAAACCCTAAAAGGAAACGGGAAAATCTGCATGACTCATCATCTATCGCACCATGTCTAACAAGGTACGATTCCTCCTCTCAGAAACACCATTATGTTGAGGTGTTCCGGGCGGAGTGAGCTGTGATATAATATCACACTCTTTCAGATGATCACGAAACTCATGACTCAGATATTCGCCATCTCGATCAGATCAGAGTGCTTTTATCCTTTTTCCCAGTTGGTTCTCTACTTCATTTTTAAACACTTTGAACTTTTCAAAGGTCTCGGATTTGTTCTTCATAAGAAACCCGTATCCGTATCTATTAAAATCATTAGTAAATGTAACGAAGTAGTAGAACCCACCTCTGTCCATAGAACTCATGGGTCCGCATACATCACTATGTATTATACCCAAAAGATCATTAGCCCTCTCATTAGAACTAGTGAAAGGATCTTTCGTCATCTTACCTAATAAACATGACTCGCATCTCTCAAACGATTCATAATCAAATGAGTCCAGTAGTCCATCTTTATGGAGCTTGGATATGCATTTCTCATTTATATGGCCTAAACGACAATGCCAAAGGTACGTAGGATTCGAATCATTTGTTTTTAGTCTTTTAGTATTTTCTATGTTATAGATCGGATGGTCTAAGTTCAAAACATATAAACATTAAACATTTGGGCAACGCCATAACAAACATCATTCTTATAAATAGAACAACAATTGTTCTTAATTTCAAAAGAAAAACCAATCATGTCCAAACATGAAATAGAAATAATGATTCTAGTTATGGCCGGAACATAATAACAGTTATCTAGTTCTATTACAAGCCCCGTGGGCAAAGAAAGACGATACAATTCTACGGCAACGACAACAACTCTTGCTCCATTTCCAATGCACAGGTCTACCTCTCCTTTACCCAGCATTCTTCTCCTTGTCAGTTCCTGCACATTTATACAAATGTGAGAACCACATCCGGTATCCAAAACCCAGGATGAAGGAGCAGAAAGGTTTATTTCTATAACGAAAATACCTGAAGCGGAAGTCATACTTCCCTTCTTCTTCTGCAGATCTTCTAGATACTACGGACAGTTCCTCCTCCAGTGCCCTGCCTTACCACAATGGTGGCACTTCCCTTCCTTAGCCAATCCTTTCCTTTTCAGTGCTGAAGACTTGGGATCAAGATGTGACTTAGGTCCTACCTTAGTCTTCTTGAATCCCTTGACCTTGCCCTTGCCTTTATGCACCATCAGTATGGGGCTAGCAGGCTTGGTCTTCTTCATGTTGATCTCGGCAGTTCTTAACATGCCTAGGAGCTCGGGCAGTGTCTTGTCAATTTCATTCATATTGTAATTTAAGACAAACTGCTCGTAACTGACCGACAATGATTGCAGGATCAGATCAGTGGCCAACTCTTGGCTCAAAGGAAACACCAGTCTTTCAAGGCTCTCTATATACCCAATCATCTTGAGTACGTGAGTTCCTACTGGGTCTCGAGCTCCCATCTTACACTAAAATAACCCCTTGGATATATCAAACCTCTCTTGGCGAGCTTGCCCTTGAAACATTTTCTTCAGGTGCTCAACCATCTCATAACAATTCATGTTCTCATGTTGCTTCTGAAGCTCAGAGATCATGGTCGCGAGCATAAGGCATTCAACATCCAAGGAGTCATCTCCATACTTCTTATAAGTATCTTTATCTGCACGTGGTGCATTAGCGGCTGGCTCTGAGGGGGGATCTTCTTCAAAGACATAGAGCTTGCGCTCTTGCCTGAGAACAATTCTCAGGTTTCTATACCAGTCAAGGAAATTTGTCCCATTTAGCTTATCTTTCTCAAGGATCGCTCTCAGGGACAAGGCAGAGTGAGATCCACTTGCCATGGATATTCTACAAGGAATTTTGCAAAGTAAAATTTTAGTACTATATTTCAAAATACATTTTATATATTTTTAATAAGGACTTTTATTAAAGAGCTCCCACTATTTTAATCAAATCAATAACCCTTGATATCGATTCAGAGAGTTTATGCGATCTACTCTCTTAGTGGACAAGATCCATATTTCACCAACATCACGAGTCCGCTTTGGCGTTCCTCTCATAATGCTGTTATTTAGGTAGACAACACTTGTCAATTGCATCACTATGCAACTCTTGTATGGTTGGTGAATAACTCTTTACTCGCATCCATCTTATGGAGCATGCCAACCCTATGCCTCTAGGCACTCAACCTTTGAGGTCACCTAGTTAAGTAAGACCCGATGTCGACCGTGGGATTTCACAATTATCCGCTCGCACCCTTACCAAGATAGATTAATGCACCATGCTTTGGCAAGCCCACACTTCATCTATCGAGGCAGGAAGAGTGTCATCTATCGGAAGGCATCCGAATACTTAATATTAGATAAGGGATTTTTTATTTCAAGTGATTAACATTTTAATCATGATTAACATTTAATCACAGTGCACAAAATAGTCTATCAACACTTTGACAAAATAGTGCTAAATCTGAGCATTTAGAACACTTCTAAATCTCCAGATTTACATGCTTTGGACATATGAACAACAACACCACTTGTGCAGTAGACAAGCTCATCTCTCATGTCAGATTCAATAATCTAAACATTTGGTTTCACAAACCATTTTGAGGGACGGTTACTGCAGAGGAGAAACAACCTCTGAAACATGAAAATCGCAACGCAATCACATGCGTTCCTGGCGGGGTTCCAAGGGGCCGCGCCCCTGGCAGGGTCTTAGGGACAGAGACCCTAATGGGGTCCAAGGGGCAGCGCCCCTGGTGGTGGTCTCGCTGACCGATCAGCGAGCGGGGTCAAGGGGCAGAGCCCTTGCGGGGTGCGGGGCAGAGCCCCGTCCAAAATTTTGAAATCCCACCACCAGAAACCACACAAAATCACATCAAATGTGATATTCCAAGAATAAATTAGGGCATTTAGAACGCTTCTAAATGTCCCAATTTACACGCACTTGACCGCAACCTGCCTCTGATACCACTGTTGGGTTTTCTATACCCCTAACGGGATGACATATCGAATATGCGCAGCGGAAATAATGACAAGAACAACCCAAAAGAGACAATGGATCTTCCGGTTTTTCATGATTCAAGAGAATAGGAAAGCAAAAGCAATATACCTTCGCGGGATTGAGTCAATACTCAACCAAGGTGCTCCAAGAGAAATCCGAAATCTGCCTTTATGTTCTTCAAGAATCGAAATGGATCGATCCCTCTATAGAAGTCCACACAAGCAAAAGGAGAACCCTAGCTTCTTGTCGTACAAGAACTAGGTCAGAGAAGGAAGTTCTCAATGACCCCACGGACTGCTAGGTCCGATCCAGGGGAGGCGGCGACCAGCGGCGGCGGAGGACGATCGGCGGACGGGAAGATCGAGATGCCCTCGCGCGAAACTGTTCCGGTCGGCTTCTCGTCAAAATTGCGAAAAGGATTAAGTCACGTAAACCTAAAATCGCATGCCCTTTTATACTAAAACGTGTAAATAAGGCTATCCGCAGACCAGAGGGAAAAGCAGAATATCTGTCCAGATTTACATTTGCCGAATTCGACTAATCAATATAACCGAATTCGACTCAAATTCGGCGAAACCATTTCGATGAATTCGTCTATACAAATTCAGCTATATCATTTCGTTGAAACCCTTTCGTCGAACTGACATGATTCGGCTAAACCCTTTAGTCGAATCTGTTACAATTTCGGTTAATCACATTAGCCGAATCTCATTAGTCGAAAATAACATAATTCGGTTAATCACATTATCCGAATTTGACACAATTCGGTTAAACCCTTTAGCCGAATTTGTCAAGAATAAACCCATTCGTTTAAACCCTTTAAACAATTTCCCGTTGATACATTCTCAACTTAATTCCAAGCAGTCACAGGATTGGTCCTCCACTCATATCCAATATGAGTAAGGCCAACACAATCCTTTCTCCAACTTCTCCAAGCGCTTTTATGTGCGACCCTATAGGCTCATATTGCGTTGGCAGTAAGACTAACTGTTGATTGCTTTGAGATCAACTCAGAAACTCCAACATTAGGCATATGGGTAGATACCCATAACATTAAATGCCTTGAGAAAGGGAGCCTTGGGGTGTCATCCCAGTGTAGTTCTTAGTACCGTAGCGAGCCCCTTACATGGTAATCCTCGGGAAGTCCAAGGTTAACCATAAATTGTAGGGCTAAGTTGTTATACAAGATTAACTAAGTAATATACTCACTCACACTCCATTGTCATGGGTGCTTTAGTCGGTTTGGTCTTACGAGCGGTAGGCTCGGTGGTTGTAGTAATAGACTTATTAGTCTGGTGAGTTGTGACTCAACCATGTTTGTTGTGCCGGACGGGTTAGCCCGGGGAGCTTATGGCTTGAAGATAGATGGTAAACATGTTTGCATGTGCATAAAGGTGGTGGGTATTCGATATTGGATGGTCGTTCACACCGACGTCAATACGTTGACTCGGGAAGTGTGGAATTTGCACTTAACCATAAAAGTCTGGTGGTCCAGCCAGTAAGAGTACGCATATGCTCCACGGTTTTGTGTTGAGGCGTACGATAGTTCTAGGCTAGGTAGTGTGAATACCAACCTAGAGGTGGGTGAGGCCCAACCCACAACTTTCATTTGCCACTACAGGAGTATCATGGGAGTCTTGCTAACTCCAAAAAGGGGGAACTAAAGGTCTGTGCGCATAGAGTCGTAGTGTGTGAGTTGCACTTGTGTGAACATAACATTTAACTGCATACCTTGCATGTCATAGCATCAACATTGCATTTCAACCCCGGCCCCTATCGTATAAGTTGGTTATGGGACTTCTTATACGATAGGCCTTGCTAAACGACCCCTTGGTCTATAGGTTTGTGTGGGCATTCCTATAAATTAATGTTTACTTTTCCTTACTTACCTTTACATATTTGCTCTACTTGTTTACTTTACCTATTCTTACTCTACTTTACTTACTGCTTCAGTTATTATATATTTTGCATAGTGGTAGACATTCCCTGTGGATTATATCCCCGTCATCTGTTATTATTTACACACTTTGTTGTCCTCCGCTTCATTCCTCCCGCTCGGTGCCTAGGAGTCACCAGGGGAGGGGTGGGGGATTGGCTTAGTCTTTTGACTAACGGTCGGTGGACCTTATCATTTTATTGGACCGAGGAGATGCTGCAACACCAGAGGCTGGTGCAGATGGAGGCGGGGCAGTCTAGCATGGGAGCACCATTGGCAGGATCTGTGAGTGACTTACTAGTTTTAGTTGGTTTGCTTCTGCGAGTGTCTTTTGTAGTGAGGATTTGATGTATTGGGCATGAGCCCTTTATTATTGGAACCTTGGTTATTTCAGTTATATCATGAGGACATTTATTATGTATAGCTTGTGATTTGTGGACTTGAACTTCTTTTTGTTCGTTTATACTTTTCTTCTTCTGTGATCGATGTGGCCGACAGGATCAGTGTTTTGTGGTGGCGACCTTCCTGAGTGAAGGAGTCACTGCAAAATAGTGGTTCTGGGCATAAGACTCAGTTTTGTAGCGAAAAAATAAGGTCTTATGAACTGGCATCAGAGCAAACCTCGATCCGAGGAAAAGAAGTCCACAAACCCTGGGCCACCCCGCGCGAGTTTAGTTTGAGGATAGACTAAGCAGCGGGAGTAATGGTGTGCCCATATGGGGAAATCACATGGAAAAGTCCACTTTCGACTGAATCTTTTTAGCCAAAATCTCCTTACGAGCGCCAAGTTTTCTTTTGTAGCTTGCGGCGAACCCTGCCCCCAGCAGGAAATACTCTACAAAGCTCTCTTTAGATAGTCCTTCAGTCAACAAGCTAGATTTAAATTCCACTAGGACACGTGACTTACCATGACAATTTATACCATGCCCTAGTCTGAAATAGACCGTAGGTATAACATTGGTGAAGGTACAAGGATACCCCAAATAGGCTAGAGAAAGAGAGATTGACACATAAGTAGAATGGTAGTGGACTCGTAGATCAAACACTCGTACCGGTGACATGTTTATATAGAGACAACCACCATCAGATAAGAAATTCAAGTGTAGAAGAGACCCGTTTGGGATTGGGTCACATGTTGACCTCGATAAGGTTGTCGTAGAAGGTACCCTGAAGAGTCTAAAGTATGGAGTATACTAACAAGTCTCAAGAAAGAACCCCAAGTCCAAGGTTGTATGCCCTAAGGATTGTTTGCATACCTTGGACGATTATAACGTAGTGACACCAAAGATACTTAGCCCAAAATGGATAGTGGCTTATCTTTTGTTTATTGGGGCTTACCTTTTCTTTATTGGGCAAATCAGTTACTGACTTGGGTTTCCCCTTAGATTTAATTTTAAAAAAAATGTTGGGTCACGAACATAATGATTTTGAAGTTGATCATATTCGATGTTACTTGCGCGAAGATGAGATTGTGTAGCAGTATGTTCGAAATGACGATTTGTGGTATTACTAGGACAATATATAGGCATCGTTGATCAAACAACGACTTGACCTTGGAAATGTAAAGTTGCTAGGTTTAGTCACTTAGGGATGCAGATACCCTTATGGAAGTTGGTAACTGAGATTAGGTTGTGCAAGCTTTAGTTGTATTTGAAAGTTCTGGTAGTTTGGGGCTTTCGGAAGTGATTAACTCATGAATTGTTAAAAATTACGCCCTGTAATGGTAGAAAATTTTAACTACAAAAATAGCCCTTATACCTTGGGAGCTATGATGATGAATAACCCGAGATCTTAGATGATGACTTATTGGAATTAGAATATAGTATTTGAGTTTACTATGATAAGAACGATCTAAGTTTATCTTACTTTGGACCATTTGAAAGTGATCAAGACTAACATAGGTTAAGTAATTGGAATTTGGAGAAATAAACATGATGATATTTCCTTGATTAAATTGACTTGTGAAAAACCTTAGGGTTTCAAAATATTTTACCTGTATACCTTATGAATCAAACTCCATATAGAAAATGATTGGGAGCCATCTTACAAACATTGATAGTAGTGTTGGTTGGTCGCACACATGTTCATAAGATTCACAAGTGCACCCCTTAAAATTTGAGTATGACTAGGACGCTTGATGATCTGATCAGTCCCACCAATGGTAAGAACTGGATAAGTTGTGGAGTGGAGAGGATTGTTCACTCGAGCGTACTTGAAGGAATAAGAATCTGAACGTATAGAGAAAACTTTATAGAGGCATTGCCTACCCATACAAACAAGAGCTTTAGTTATCGGAAAAATGGTGTATTCCGGAGCGTGTATGTCCTCGGAATGTAGAAAGATGTCATAGGTTTTGTGATGCACGATGAAGGCCAAGTGCAAAAGTCTTTAGAGAACTACCATAGTTACTGCCCAGGTTAGAGTGGAAGTTCAAGGATATAATTATGGATTTCATACATAGGTTACCACATCCCCACTCTTGGCAGGAGTTTATTTGGAACATCGAAGATAGATTGACACAGGTAGCTAGGGTCACCCTGGGCTAGAAGGCCGCTCCTGTCGGTGTTGATGGGATTTGTTGAGCAGTTTGTCCGTTATCGTGGTGTGACCAGGACGATCATGTCAGATCGGGATAAATAGTTTATGGACAAAAAGTGAAGATCAGTCCAGGCTTATCTGGGCTCTTGGTTGATGTTAGCACAACTTTCCACCCTCAGAGGGTTGGAGGCACAGAATTCCACCATCTTGGACCCAGGATGAGGAGTTAAGGAGACTCGGATCTGAATTTTTGGAGGACATAGATACCCAGGTGCGACTAATTCGAGTTAGGATGCTGGAGGCCTAGAGCAGCCAGGTCAGGTATTATGATGCGTGGTATTGTCATGTAGAGATACAGGTTGGAGACCGGGTGTTCCGAAAGATACGTCTAATGCAGGGAGTCTCGCGCGTAAGCGGGCGGAAGAAGCTCATTCTAAGATAAATGGGGTTCTATAGGATCCTGGAGCGGATCGGCCCGTTGGCTTATAGACTAGAGCTACCGCTGGAGTTAGCGGGATTGCATGACGACTTCCATGTCTCTGTTGGAACATGCTTTTCACATCTCTTGGTTTGACAATAACAAATCCTATTGTATTTTATCGTACTTGCATTATGTTTATAGTGTGCAAGATCTTCAACATTCAATCCCCAAAGGAGTGTGAAAAAGAAAGACGTCGAAGCCACATCCGGATGATTGTCTGTTGATACCACGACGCGTTAACACTACCGCTGGCGCTAGCGGTTCGACGAAATGAAAACAATGTTCGACAAAATGTGAGGCCGTTCGACGAAGATGCATTCGACGAAAAGAGTTGTGCTCTACCGCAGAGCGTTAGCACTACAGCTGGCGCTAGCATAAATGGAAACAATTGACGGGAAGGAAACAGTGGAAACAATTGGCGCTAGCATAAAAGCTCTTTTCGTTTTCTATCCCGACTCGCTTCCCCACGAACCGGTGGCCCTAGCCTTCTCCTTCCCGGATTCGGCCTCAAGCCGCTCTAGCCAATCCTTCCCCGGATGTGGCCTTGAGCACCCCCTAGATCTACTCCCTAGACCTAGTCGCCAACACGAGGCGAATTTCAGCTCTAAGTGTACCCCAGACCTAGTCGCCAACACGAGGCGATTTCACTAACCGTTTACAAGAAAAGAAATGAAATGAAAAGACAATTATATAAAAACTCCCTCTATGTGGATCTCTTGGAGAAGTAGACGAAGACGCAGAGTATGATCGTAGTCGATGCGGCCTTTCATCACGATGATGACGCGTGTTGAAATCTTCTCCACGGATCTCCTTATGGCTTTATGGATTTGTAGGAGTATCTCTCCGAACTCTCCTCTCTATGCTGTGGCACGAGGCTCTGGAATTTGGGATCTCTAGAGGATGATAAAGACGGAGCCAAAGTGTCCATTTTATAGCCTCAGCGCTACCGCCGGCGCTAGCGCTACCGCCGGCGCTAGCGCTACCGCCGGCGCTAGCCCGGATTAAGTAATGTTTTGCGCGGCAGGATCTTCAATCTGCGGCAACATTTTGCTCTATGCCTTTTGTGCGCCATGCTACCGCCAGCGCTAGTATCTACCGCCGGCGCTATCCCTAATTAAGAAAGGTTTTGCGCGGAAGGATCTTCAATCCGCGGCAACATTTTGCTCTATGCCTCTTGTGCGCCATGCTACCGCCAGCGCTAGTAGCTACCGCCGGGCGCTAGCTCCTTCTATATAAGCCGCCAAAATTTCGCTAATCATCGCTAGCGCCAGGCGCTAAGTGCTACCGCCGGTGCTAGTGGGAGTCTTGGAATTTCTGGCCCAAACTTGGGGGCAACCATCCTTGAGTCATGTGGACTTTGATTTCCTGCACACTTAAACACACAAGATCAAATACACATAGGATTTGTTATTCTCAAACCTTGGAGATGCGGAAGACCATGTTCCAACAAACTCCCCCTTTTGATAATAACAAATCCATTAATGATTAATCAAAGCATTAATAAATAAGCATGATGAAACTATACTTGTGTGTGTGAGAGTGATGACTTAGGATAATTATTGATTTTAGCATTTAGAATTGCTCCCCCTAAATACATGCTCCCCCTAAGTGAATGCTCCCCTAATATGTAAGCTATCATCTTAATTGGTCATGTTGGGTTTTTTGATAGCGGGTTATATTTATCATGTTAGTTCTCCCCCTTTTGTTATTAGCAAAAGTGGGTAGGGAAACAAAGCACCAAAAAAGTTTGTAAGTAGAAAATACGGCATGATCGAGCTTTTGAAGTAAATGATAAGGAGTTTTAGAATTGTTTTTCATTTAAATAGATCAGAGTTATAAGCATTACAAAATTTTTCTTAGAAGGAAATCAGAGTTTTTAGCATTAAAAAGTAATGATTTTCCCTTTATATAAAAGTTTTAAGCATAAAAATAAGGATTTCCAAATAACCAATCTACCCAGACAATATGTCTACACCCTAGCCCCGTACTAAGTGACGGATGGGCATGAGGAGCTGCAAACATGCCGTAGGTTGGGGTGTTAGTCCCATATGCAAACACTAGACAAAACTCAACCTAGCACTCTTTCCCCCCCAGTGCCTCGCAAGGCCCCATTGGAACCCTCCCCGGTTAAGGACACGACATGTTGTTAGGGTATCTTGATCTTAGACATACTTATGTTGTATACATTGCATGAATATTATTTCACTTATTTATGATCATTTCACTCATGCATATTTTGTGCTCAAACATGTTATCTTATGTTTTTCATATTATCTATTTCTGAACTCTCATGCATGTGAAAAACACAAGTATTTTGAAAGTGTATTGTGACACCTTATGCTAGAATTTGGGGGTTTTGGACATATTAGCTTAAACATGCAAAATCCGCATTTTTGTGTATGCATATGTCTGATTTCTTTGCTGAACTTCATTGTCACTAATCTGCACAAATATATTCAAAAGAAAAATTCTGAAAAATTTCACGTTTTCCCCAAAATTCGAGTTCTGTCACTACCGCCCGGCGATAGCTGGGTACCGCTGGCGGTAGTAGGTATTTATGAATTTCCAGTTTCTTTTTTATTTTTTTATTTTTTAGTTCCTGTCTTTTTCTGTTAAAATATAAAAAAAAGCTTTAAAACAAATAAAAAAATTCAAATAATTCAAAATGATCAAACATATGTTTTTGTTATTTGTTTTGCTTTAACTCCTTACAAAATTATTGTTTGACTATACAACTTCACAAGAGCATACATCTGTGTTATTTCCTTTCCAATGGTCAAAATTGATTTTGGCATGCTCACAAGGATTTGCTTCAATGTCTAATTTTAATTTCAAATTTTCTAAACATTATTTTCGTCATGCCTTGACCTTAATCTGATTATGTGCAATGAAATAGTTTATAGATAATTATGTATGATTTCCTAGCATGCCTCTAAGTATGAGTAATGCTTTATGTTAATCAATGATTCATTCACTCACTATTTTTGGTAATCTACATGTTCTCATAATCTTAGTCTTGCATGATTGTGTAGTGTAATAGTTTTAACATATTAAGTTGTATGTCTAAATTACCTACACCGTCTTTCAAAAATAAATTTCTTGCACAACATAAAAGTGTTATTTCAATAATATTAATGTTTGCAACAACAAGTGAATTCGGAGACCTTTTGGCCCCAACAAAAATCAAGTAATAATATGCCAAAGATAACTCCACCAAGCACTACTCACCCTCCTGATAAAACTTAATGAGCATTGTGAGGTTGAGCACCTTAGAAAGAATTGTAAAGTGTCTTGTGCAAACATACTTTTTTATCACTTCTATTTGTACACCGGATCACTAAAATAAAATCTTATAAAAAATGTTTATGTGATCCCCCAAGCACTACTTCGCTCCCTGATAAGTCTTAATGAGCATTGTGTGGGCAAAGCACCTTGGTAATTGTACTTATATTTTGTGCTTTGAAAATTTATTCTAGATGTGATGTGTGAAAGTAATTATAAGATTATATTCTTAATGTTGCTGTTACTATTTCATTACATATGTCATGTGTTTTGATTATTTCACTTGTATACTTTTATCAAAACACCTTATGCACACATCATTGTTTTTCATAAAGCTTCTACTCATGAGAATTGGATCCTAATGCAACATTTCATAATTCTCTAAAACCTTAAGTTAAAGTACTAGATTGCAATGCATGATTTCTATAATGTTTTCTTTACTTGAAATACGAATTGGTTACATTGTAGCTATTATCTTTTTGAATATGTTAAATCATGCTTGCCTATTAGTTATGAACATTTTCAAAGTTAAAATGCCCAAATATGAAAAGTCTAGATATATATTGTTGAAATAGTCAAACTATTACAAAAATATTAATCTTAATAACTTTTTTTTATCTTTCCGCTATGCCATGTGTACTCTTTATTGCTTACCTTTCAAAACAAGTATATGGTTATGTTGCAACTGAAATCATTTTGTGTACTTAAATTGCTACAACATCTATTTTTTGTCTAAAACTCTTAATCATCTACTATGCTTCACCATTCCTATATAGATGTTCACTTCAAAAATATATTTCTTCATGCTTTCCACCTCTTTACTACTTGTACGCTCGATCATGAATACATTTTCCCAACAAGTGGTTTCCTTATGACAATTTCTTCACATTCCCTTTTTCACTCCTATATATTGTATTTTTTCCTAAGCATTTAACTCTTTATCATGTTCATTCCCTCTCTACACATTTATTGCACACGTTCCTATTTTACTTTTTCTCCACCCTCTTTTGATAATACCAAAAGGGGGAGAATAAATTTGAAAGAAATTCACATGTTTGGGGAAGTCAAGTTCATAGGAAGTTTTGTTGTAGGGGGAGCATTCACTTAGGGGGAGCATTCATTTAGGGGGAGCATACGCACATGTCTTAAATTTCATGCTTATCCTTTTTAATAAACACAATTCCTATTTTTTGAACTATTTCTTTCTAAAGGGATTTGTTATTATCAAAAGGGGGAGTTTGTTGGAACTTGCTTTCCGCATCTCTTGGTTTGGCAATAATAAATCTTATTGTATTTGATCGTACTTGCATTATGTTTATAGTGTGTATGATCTTCAACATTCAATCCCTAAAGGAGTGTGAAAAAGAAAGACGTCGAAGCGACATCAGGATGATTGTCTGTTGATACCGCGACGTGTTAACACTACCGCTGGCGTTAGCGGTTCGACGAAATGAAAACATCATTCGACAAAATGTGAGGCCGTTCAACGAAAAGAGATGTGCTCTACCGCGGAGCGTTAGCACTACCGCTGGCGCTAGCATAAATGGAAACAATTGACGGGAAGGAAATAGTGGAGAAAAAGGAATGTCGATGGGATGCTATTTTGGCAAGTACTATCGCGACGTGTTAAGGCTAACGCCCGGCGGTAGCTTTTGGAATCCTCCCGTCTGCATGTGATTGAGGAGCAAATATGGAAGGAGATATTGGCTGAAGGAAGGTTATCTCGCTATCGCGGAGCGTTAGCGTTACCGCGGCATGCTAGGCGGAGCTCAATGTTTGGCGCTCAAAAGTTGCCTAAGATGCCACAATCCGTGTGCTTGATCATTGCCTAATGTGGCTACCGCGAGGCGGTAGTACTACAGCAGGCGGTAATGGCTGACTCTATATAAAGATGCGTGCTTCCTCCGTTGTTGCTTGCTGATATAGAACGAATTGAAGCCATATATTCAGAGAACTCATGAGAGCCTTCCCCAAGCAGCCCGAAGAACTCTGTCAACATTCGTGAACGCAAAGAACTTGAAGACCGATCCGATCGCATCTACATCAACATCAAGTTCTTCTTTTGAGGGAGTTTTTAGTTTGTTTTTTATTTGTTTCTAATTGTAACCTTTATATCTTTTGTTCGGTAGAGGAATTCGCCACACAGCGACTAGGGCCTTGCGGGGGCTAGGGGGAAATTCGCCTCGCGTTGGCGACTAGGTCTAGGTAGGACTTATGGAGGAATTCGCCACACGGTGACTAGGTCTAGGGAGTAGATCTAGGGGGTGCTCGAGGCCTTTCTGGGGAGAGAAAGGCTAGAGCGGCTTGAGGACTTGTCTGGGGAGAGATAGGCTAAAGCCAACCGGTCCTTGGGAGAATGGTCGGTATAGAAAACCAAAAGAGTTTTCATTGGTCGCCTCTTTCCAAGCGTCATTGGGAAAAGTTGTTTTTGTAATCATAACTATTTTAATTTAATATTAATAAAAATATGTTTGTTTCTTCATCTCTGATTCGTGCTCTCTGATTTTAATTTGTTTAACCTAAACGTATTTTCTCTGTCACTAACGCCGAGCGGTAACACTACCGCTGGCGGTAGCAACAAAGAATTAATTTCTCCAAATAATCTTTAAAACTTTAAAACCATTATTCACCCCCCTCTAAGGGCGCCTACAGATCCACCAGTCTCCTCCTTAAGGAGAGCTCTACTATGGCCGAAGCAGCAAATTTCCACTATAGATGGCCCAGTAGCCTTCGATCGATTGATTCACCTAGAGCCGGTCTGGATAGACGACACCGAGATGCGAGTCTTGCAGTGCAATGAGCTCCCGCTGGTCAAGGTCCTGTGGAGAAATCATTGACAGGAGAAGCACACCTGAGAGACACTAGAACTGATGTAACCGAGATAGTCGATGCTCTTCGAGTCAGGAATAACTTCAATTCTTAGGGGATGTTACGTTCGGTCACTCTCAGTGAAAATCCCGCAAGCCTAACCTGAATTTCGGGGACGAAATTATTATTTTTATTTATTGGGATTTGTAACATCCCCCAAACAACTAGACCCCTAGAGTGGTTTTGTCATGACATGGTCATGACAAAACCCTAGGAAGCTTGAAGAGACCACTTGGCCTTAGCCAAGAAGAAGGAAACCACAGTGGTCTGCAAATAGCAATTTCCAATTAACAAACATAAAGTTAGACCTTATGGCATCACCTTGACCCCTTATCCCCACCATAGCATACCTAACCATTTATGGGTCCCGTTAGAGCACTAAGGACCCATTGGGGTCAACCTAAGAGGCCAAATTGACCAAAGTCAACCTTAACCCCAAATTGGTCAAAGTAGCCTAATTAGGGTCAACTGGCCTCCACCATGCCAAATTGACCTTGCCCCTACCCTTATGAGGATACTAGGGACCCAATGGGCAAAAAATCCACATCATGGGGCCACCAATTTGGCCAATTTTACCAAAGTCAACCCTAGCCCTATTTTGGTCAAAGTGACCTATTAAGGGTCAATTGACCCTCACCTTGCCAAATTGACTCCACCTAGACCTCCCTAAACCTTAATGGAGTCCAAGGGGTCACTATCCACCCATTTTGGTCAACCCAAATGGTCAATTTGACCAAGGTCAACCTTAGCCTAAATTAGGTCAAAATGACCCAATTTGCCCAAATTAAACCCAATCCATTTGGGCTAGGCCCAACTAAAGTGGTCCACCACCTAATGGGCTTGGTAATTACTAAAATTACCACTCAAATTATGTAAATTATGTTTAGGAGAGAGAAAATGGAGGTTTTTCCCAAATTGGAGAGAGGAGGAGAACACTCATGGTGATTGAATGCATTGGACCCTTCAATCCCTCCCCAATTGATGAGCATTCACCTCCCCCTTCAGTTACAAACAGAATCCTGAAGTTTCTATGGCCAGGGGAGCTGAATTAGGGTAGAATTAGAGGTGGCCGAAGTCACCATTAATGGTGTTAATGGCAATTGATGCCATGGCCCCTCCCCACCCCCAATTGATCTCTTTAACACCTACGGAGGTCGGAAATGAGTGAAACCCCCCCCCCCCCCCCCCCCCTCTTCCCCGAAGAAATGGAGCACCAGCAGCTAGGATTAACATGTCGCCGAAAGCTCCACCTATGGCCATGGCAACTAGCTGGAATACGCGCCACCAAGCCCCCACACAGGTCCGATCCGCTTCCTCTCCACTAGTGCTAGATCATCTGATGTTTCGGGGCTTGATCTGAGCTCAATTGGGCTCGGATTGTGATTCTGAGAGGGCTCCTTTCCAGCCCTCTTTCCCCCGCAAAATATCCATGTTCCGGCCACCTCCGGCTGGCCAACCACCGCCTATCGCCGACCACCACCTCAACGAAGGTGGTGGTGGCATTGGCCGGGCGGTGCGGCGCTCTGGTGGCTGGGAAAATGGGGACAAAGCTCACCCAGGCACGGGAAATCCTGGCCGTTGGCCAGAGGTAGGGGATAACCCGATGCCATCCATTGCTGCTTTAAGATTTGTGCAGATTCATTTAAATGAATGAAATGTTTTGTATAATACTGTCACACATTATGTAGAGTTTTGTTTTAAATATTAAAAATACTAAGACCCCTCAAATGAAAAAGTGCCCAACATCAAAGTTGTAGCCTTTGGTGTGTAGATTAATCCAAAATTTGTTTCAGGCCAATAGGGGCAATGTAGCTCCTTGTAGAGCCATTTTGGCGGGACTGGTCCCAAGGGTAGGACAGTCACAAATTCTTGAATATCTTTTTATTGTTAAATGGTATGGCCTTGATATTTAAAACGTAGGCTATTTACACCTACACACACATCATACCCAAAGATGGGAATTATAGGAGAATATTTGTCTAAGGCTTTTGTAATAATTTCATAATTCATAAACTATTTAATTATTGGGTCAAATGACCTCCGATTCCCTCCAAATTTTGTTGGGTGATCCTTAGGATTACTATATGACCTTGGTAAAAATTTCAGCCCAATTGGGACTATTTTAGTTGGGTAATTGGTTAACCCAAGTAGGGTCAAGTTAGGTCAAAATTGGGGTATGGTGTTTATCTTGGGGTATGGTGGTCAAAACTCATCACCATGATGTGAAACCTTGGCCACTAGTTTAGGATCACCTAAAACACCCCCATGAGTGATTTGGGGTGGTGTGGAGGTGGATATGCCCTAGGACCATAGCTTTATGCCTAGGGGTGCATATAGAACCTTGTGAAGGTCATATGGTCAAAAGTCTTAGAATGCTCATGGGACTTAGTAGATATGTTCATGGGGGGTAATAATGCCCTATGTAATTTTTAGAGAATTTTAGGAGTATTTATTCCCCCTAAATTAGGTTATAACCCCTTTAGGGCTTTTCATTATTAAAGGGATTTACATATTCAAATTGACTTGGATGGTGATGAATCCTTGATAGTGCCTTTATAATCATATGGTGGACCTCTGGTAATTTTTGTGTAATTAATTAAATGATTTAACCAGTACCTCATTTATAAGGCACTTAATTTGTCTTAATCTTAAGAAAAATACTTGATGTTCAATACTCTCTGGAAAAATGTGCAACTTGATGATAGGACATTTCACGGCACTAGAAAGCTCTGTGAATTTTTATATAATTTTTGGAGATTGTTATCAGTAGGCTACTTCACAACATGTTCATATTAGGATTTACTTGGAATATTTATTTAGGTGAGAAAATGATTTCCATAAATTGTGAAACTCAGTCAGCAAGCCTTTATGAACATATTAGAGATCTAGTATTTCTTTCATAATTTTTGGAATTATTTAACAATAGGTTCCTTCCCAATTTTCCCTAGACAGGGTTTCATTGGAATATTCATTTAGGTGATTAATTTGCCATTATAAATTCTGAAACTTGGCTAGTAGACTTTTCTGACTAATATGAAGGTCTCGTAATTTTTCCATAATTTTTGAATAAGTAATTTTGATGGTTCCTTCATTAACCTCCAACTTTGGATAGATGCTAAATATTATAATTAGAGGACAATTCCTGATTGTAAAATTGTGACATTCTGTAATTATTGTTATTTTGGCATGAGAGATTTACCTTAATTTTATGGGAGCCATATCATAAGAATACCTTACACGATCATGTTCATATTCAGGCTTCGCAAATATTGGAGAAATTAAAATAAATGCTAAAATGTTAAGGAAAAATATGAATCTTGGGATTTAGTCTTCTAATGCCATGATGTTCCTCCAGTAAAAATCTTGTGTCATGTGGATGAATATTTGGAGTACTTCTACTTATTAGCTTCAGATAGTTAGTTTGGTCTGCGTATAGTAAAAATGGGAAACTTGGGTATTTAGGGGCCTACCAGGTGGAAGTGGCATGTAATTGGTGTACATGGTCAGGATGAAGAGGATGAGGTCATCAAAAAGGAGTTTAGGAGATAAGAGTGCTAGGTGAGCTAAGGGTAAGGTCGTGCTTGGGATTGACGAAAGATCCTCTTTCCCCTAGCGTGACATAAACCACCTAGGGTTAATACAAGTGAATTATAAGAGGCTTAGGCATATGGGTAGATACCCATAACTTTAAATTCCTTGAGAAAGGGAGCTTTGAGGTGTCATCCCAGTATAGTTCCTAGTACCGTAGCGAGCCCCTTACAGGGTAATCCTCGGGAAGTCCAAGGTTAACCATAAATTGTAGGGCTAAGTTGTTATACAAGATTAACTAAGTAATATACTCACTCACACTCCATTATCATGGGTGCTTTAGTCGGTTTGGTCTTACGAGCGGTAGGCTCGGTGGTTGTAGTTATAGACTTATTAGTCTGGTGAGTTGTGACTCAACCATGTTTGTTGTGCCAAACGGGTTAGCCCGGGGAGCATATTGTAACATCCCCCAAACAGCTAGACCCCTAGAGTGGTTTTGTCTTGACTAAGTCATGACAAAACCCTAGGAAGCTTGAAGAGACCACTTGGCCTTAGGAAAGAAGAAGAAAACCACCTTGGTCTGTAAATAGCAATTTCTAATTAACAAGCCTAGGATTGGACTTTAGGGCCCTACCTTGAACCTTGACCCTACCTATACCTTCCTAACCCTTAAAGTAAGCCAATGGAGCACTAGCCACCCTTTGGGGTCAACCCAATTGGTTAATTTGACCAAAGTCAACTCAAGCTTAATTTAGGTCAAATTACCCTAATTTAACCTAATCAAGCACAATCCATTTGGGCTAGGCCCAACTAAAGAGGTCCACCATCTGGTGGGAGTAGTAATTACTGAATTTACCACTTAAATTCTGCAATTAGTGACTAGGAGAGGGAAATTGGGAGTTTCCCCCAATTTGAAGAGAGAGAAAGTGGCCATTTAAGGAGGATTAATGGCATTCAAGGCAATTGATCCCTCATTCATTCCCCCACACCCTCCATTCATCTCCTCTGGCTGTTTCAAGAAGTGTCAGGGGTTTTCCAGCCCACATGGGGGCTGAAATGGGAAGTTTTCACCATGGCCAAAATCCGTTTAAAGGGCATTTATGACAAACAGGAATTACACCCTCCCTCTCCCCCAATTGAACCTTATAACTCCTTCAGAGGACTGGGAGGATGAGTTATCCCCAACCCTCCAGAGAAATCGAGCACCAGGAGCAGGAATCGGCATGGCACCAAAAGCTCCAGGTCGGCCATGGCCAGCAAGAAATCGACAAGGAATCAACCCTCCAAACAGGTCTGGTTCTTCTCCTCTCTCTCAGTGGATAGATCTTATCAAGTTGTCCGCAATGATCGGGGCCAATTGGCCCCAATCTGGTAGGCCGAGAGCTCCATTTTTTGGAGCTTAAAATCCCGCCTCCAAATCCCTATTCCGCCACCTCCGGCCGGCCAACCACCGCTAATCGCCGGCCACCACCTCGACGAAGGTGGTGGTGGCATTGGCCGGTCGGGGCGGCACATAGGTGGCCGAGAAAACAAGGAGGAAGTTAGCCCAGGTCGGGGCAATCTCAGCCGTCGGCTGGAGGAAGAAGACAACCAGCAGCAGTCGGTTTGCTTCAAGATCTGTGCAAGATCTTATTATTATTTGTTTTATATGTTTACGTTATATTATTTCATTCGTCGAACACAATTGTGCGTTCGTCGAACGGAATCCTGGATTCGTCGAACGGAAATGGTTCGTCGATCGCATTTTAGACTTCGTCGATCTGATAGTTGAGTTCGACGAACTAATGTTAGAGTTCGTCGAACGGAATTCATTTTGTCGAACGCTGGCTTACTTAGTCGAACGCAGATTTAATCTGTTTTCGTCGGGCGTAGTCAGTATTTTGTCGAACGCAGGATGGTTCTACTTTCGTCGAGCGCTGTTAAATTAGTCGAACAGATCTGCAGTTTGTCCAACAAACTGAATTCGTCGAGCGCAGTGTATATTTCGTCGAACGCAGAAACAATGGTTTAATTAAATGTTTTTATTATTTTCTGTCACACTTTTTGCTGTAGTTTATTTTAATTATTAAAAATACTAGATTACCTCTGATGAAAAAGTGCCCAACACCAAAGTTGTAGCCCTTAGAGTCTACTTTAGTTTAAAATTTGTTTCAGCCCAAAAAGAGCACTGTAGCTCCCTGTAGAGTCAAAATGGTGGGACTGGTCCCTAGGGTAGGGTAGTCACTCTTTCCTTCATATCTTTTTATAGGTAGATGAAATGGCCTTGATATTTAAAACCTAGGCTAGTTATATACACCCACTCATCATACCAAAAGATGGGAATTTTAGGAGAACCTTTTTCTAAGGTTTTTGAGATAATTTCATAAATTATTTAGTAATTAATTAGTGGGTCAAATGACCCCTAATGCCCTCCAAATTTTGGTGAGTGCCCCTTAGGGTTACTGTATGACCTTGGTAAAATTATCAGCCCAATTGGGACTGTTTTGTTTGGGTATTTTGTAAACCCAAGTTAGGACAAATAGGGTCAAATTAGGGTATGGTGTTTATCTTGTGATTTTGTGGTCAAATCTCCTCACCATGAGGTGGAACCTTGCCCACTGGTTTAGGATCACTTAAAGTACCCCCATGAGTGGTTTGGGGAGGTGTGGAGGTGGATATGCCCTAGGATCCTAGATTTACCCCTTGGGGTGCATGTAGAGCTTTGTGAAGGACATGTAGTCAAAAGCTGTAGAATAGTCATGAAACTTGGTGGATAGGTCCATTGGGTGTAAACAGGCCCTAGGTAATTTTATAAGAATTTTAGGAGCAATTATTCCCTTTGAATTAGGTCATAATCCCTTTAGAGAAATTTCTTATAAGAGATGATTACAGGATCAAATGATCTTTTATGACAATGAAACTTTGGTAGATCCTTTAAAGTCATGTTATACACCTCTGGTAATTTTTGTGTAATTTTGGAGATGAATTAACAAGTACTTTATTCAGAAGGCATTTATTTTGATTTAGACTTAAGAAAAATATTTGAGGGTCCAATACTACCTTATAAATTGTGCAAATTGGTGATAGGACATTTCAGAGTATTAGGAAGCTCTGTGATTTTTTATATAATTTTTGGAGACATAAATTAGTAGGCTACTTCACAACTTATCTTATTTGGGGTTTTCTTAAAGAATTCATTTAAGTGAGAAAATGATTCCTATAAATTCTACAATTTAGTCAGTAGCCTTTTCTGATAAATACAAAGGTCTGGTAATCTTCCCATAATTTTGGTGTAAGTATTTTTGGTGGTTCCTTCATAAATTTACAAATTTGGATAGAAGTTAAATATTAATTATAGAGGTGGGCGAGGCCCAACCCACCGCTTTCGTTTGCCACTACGGGAGTATCCTGAGAGTCTAGCTAGCTCCAAAAAGGGGGAACTAAAGGTCTATGCGCATAGAGTCGAAGTGTGTGAGTTGCACTTGTATGACCATAGCATAAACCGCATACCTTGCATGTCATAGCATAAACATTGCATTTCAACCCCTACCCCTATCGTATAAGTCGGTTATGGGACTTCTTATACGATAGGCCTTGCTAAACGACCCCTTGGTCTATAGGTTTGTATGGGCATTCCTATAAATCAATGGTTACTTTACTACTATATACATGTCTTTACTTACTGCACTTTACTTATTCTTTACCTGCTCTTACTATGCTCCTTTACTGCTTCAGTTATATATATACACATGTGTAGTGTCGAAACATTTCCTGTACCACTGTCACCTGCTCTTTGCTATACCCCTTGCTGTCCTCCGCTTCATCCCCCCGCACGGTTCCTAGGAGCCATTGGGGGTGGGGTGGGGAACATAAGGCTTAGTCTTTTTGACTAACGGTCGGTGGAACATATCATTTTAGGGGATCGAGGAGACGCAGCAACACCAGAGGTCGATGCAGACGGAGGCAGGCCAGTGCAGTACAGGAGCACAGGACTCAGGATCAGTGAGTGATTAGGAGTTAGCTTCCGCGAGTGATCTTGTAGTGAGGATATGATGTACAGGGCATGAACCCTTTATTATTGTAACCCTTGTTATCTTTTTATTCAGTTATATTATGTGGACTTTTTTATATTTTTCATGTTGATTCTATGGACTTGTCTTCTTTACTGCACTTTTCTTTGTGATCAATTTGGCCGGCAGGATAGGCATTTTGTAGTGGCGACCTTCCCAAGTGAAGGTGTCACCACAAAGCGGCGGTTCTGGGCCTAAGACCCGGTGTTTGGAAAAAAAGTGGGGTCTACACATATGGCTCGGAGATAGATGGTAAACATGTTTGCATGTGCATAAAGGTGATGGGTCTTCGATATTGGATGGTCGTTCACACCGACGTCAATATGTTGACTCGACAAGTGTGGAATTTGCACTTAGCCATAAAAGTCTGGTGGTCCAACCAGTAAGAGTACGCAGATGCTCCACAGTTTAGTGTTGAGGCGTACGATAGGTCTAGGCTAGGTAGTGTGAATACCAACCTAGAGGTGAGGCCCAACCCACCGCTTCCGTTTGCCACTACGGGAGTATCCTGGGAGTCTTGCTAGCTCCAAAAAGGGGGAACTAAAGGTCTGTGCGCATAGAGTCGTAGTGTGTGCGTTGCACTTGTGTGAACATAACATTTAACTGCATACCTTGCATGTCATAGCATCAGCATTGCATTTCAACCCCTACCCTATCGTATAAGTTGGTTATGGGACTTCTTATACGATAGGCATTGCTAAATGACCCCTTGGTCTATAGGTTTGTGTGGGCATTCCTATAAATCAATGGTTACTTTTCTTTACTTACCTTTAAATATTTGCTCTACTTGTTTACTTTACCTATTCTTACTCTACTTTACTTACTGCTTCAGTTATTATATATATTGCGTAGTGGTAGACATTCCCTGTGGATTATATCCCCGTCATCTGCTATTGTTTACACCCCTTGTTGTCCTCCGCTTCACTCCTCCCGCTCGGTGCCTAGGAGTCACCGGGGGAGGGGTTGGAGATTGGCTTAGTCTTTTGATTAACGGTCGGTGGACCTTATCATTTTAGGGGACCGAGGAGATGCTGCAGCACCAGAGACCGGTGCAGATGGAGGCGGGGCAGTCTAGCACGGGAGCACCATTGGCAGGATCCGTGAGTGACTTACTAGTTTTAGTTGGTTTGCTTCCTCGAGTGTCTTTTGTAGTGAGGTTTTGATGTACTGGGCATGAGACCTTTATTATTATAACCTTGGTTATTTCAGTTATATCATGTGGACATTTATTATATATAGCATGTGATTTGTGGACTTGAACTTCTTTTTGTTCGTTTATACTTTTCTTCTTCTGTGATCGATATGGCCGGCAGGATTAGCGGTTTTTGGTGGCGACCTTCCCGAATGAAGGTGTCACCGCAAAGCGGCGGTTCTGGGCATATGACCTGGTTTTGTAGCGAAAAAACAACGGGGTCTTACAAACTGGTATCAGAGAAAACCTCGATCCAAAGAAAAGAAGTCCACAAACCCTGGGCCACCCCGCGCGAGTTTAGTTTGAGGACAAACTAAGCAGCGGAAGCAATGGTGTGCCCATATGGGGAAATCACATGGAAAAGTTCACTTTCGACTGAATCTTTTTAGCCAAAACCTCCTTACTCTTGAAATTGTTGAAGTGAAGTGGAAGGTGACAGGGCGGTCTGAATTTGGGTGACCACAGAGTCCGTGCAGTTTGTGTTAGTAATCTGCCGGTCTGTTCTGGCGGTCAGCTGGTTGGCCGATCTGTTCTTGTTTACTACGGTCTGTTCCCGAGTTGTTCTGCTTGGTTGGCCTGTCTTCTTTGTTGGAATACCGGGCAGTCTGTTCTGTGTAACCGCTGTGTCCGAGAGGCTTATGCAGGCCGGTCTGGCGACTTGTCTGAAGTTGGCCAGTTGTCCTTAGCTTGCTCTTGAAGTTCTAAGGAAGGAGGGTCTTGTGTCCACGCGGCTTGTGCACGGTCTCGTGTTCGTGCGACTTGTGCGCGATCTGTCTGCTGATCTGCGGTCTTGGATGGAAGGTTGTCCAAGTGGTTTGATCGCGCGGTCTACTTAGTGAGACCGCTGGCAATCTGACGGGTGGTGATTGTATCTCTCTTATGCGGTGTCGACATCCATCTACCCACCTATAAATAGGAGTGCATGGCCCATCATTCATAACGAGAACTGTAAGAACTAGAGCCTGGGTTATTCGTGCGGTCTCAACTTTGAGGTCGGGCGGTCTCGGAAGCGAGTTGACTGTTTGTTGTGTTCTCAGGTTTGCGGTCAGCAGGTTGCGGTCTCCTTCCTTGGTGATTCCCAGTGGCTTGAATAATTAGTTTGGCAGCGGTCTGTCTGCGAACTAGTTTATGGTGTTCTTGTGCTGTTCGCACCGAGCTCAGCGATCAGGCGACCTTCAGCGGTTAGGCGATCTGAGTTGCGGTCTGGCGACAACTGTTCTTCGATCATTTCAATAAGCTCCAGTTCGTGCGGTCTGAGGTGGCGGTCTTACAGTGCAGGCGGTCTGTCTGTTTTCCATTCGCGCAGTCTCAGGTCAATCCGGGCGATCTCTGGAGTCGAGCGATCTGTGCGGTCTCTGCTTGTCAAACCGCCAGTTTTGTTTTTTTGGTGTTTTGTTCTTCTCTCCTTTGTGATTCTTATGAATCATGTCTCACCATATATGTCTCGCACTGTAAATGAAGTTTGTGATTCAATAAAGTCTATTGTGTTGCTGTGTGGCATTGTGGTTGTTTGGCTATAACTCAGTTGATGAAACTCCTGCTTACTCCTAAATGATTCAAATCAAAAATTTTAACATGGTATCAGAGCTAGGTTGTTGGAGTGGATAAACAGTGTTCAAATTGACTTGCCATCATCTTTGTGAAGAAGAGACCACATAGATTGCCATGAAAGGTGGATATGCAAGAGGGCTTGGTATTGAACTCCTCACATCGACTAACTATAAGAAATGGAGGTCATGTATGGAGAGTTACTTACTTGGCGAGGATCTATGGGAGATAGTTGGAGGAGAAGACACACAAGAGGTGTTTCTAGCAGGAGATAATATGGCAGAGGTGAGACTATGGAGGAGGACTAATGCTAAGGCAGAGTTCACACTCAAGAGGGCTATCTCACCAGAGCTATTTGATCACATCATTGGATGTAAATCTGCTGCTGAGATTTGGACGTATTTGGACGGGTTGTTTAATAAGAAGAATGTAGCTCGGCTTCAGTTTCTTGAAAATGAGGTGGCGAAAGCCTCTCAAGGTGATCTTTCAATCTCTTCCTTCTTTCTCAAGATGAAGAACCTCACTGCAGAGATTTCTGCATTGGACCCTGATGAGCCCATCTCGGAGGCAAAACTGAAGAGGCATATCATCCGCGGGTTGCAGAAGGAGTATTTTGCCTTTGTGATGTCAGTTCAGTGTTGGGCAAATCAACCATCTCTGTTGGAGCTGGAGAACTTACTTGCTTCGCAAGAAAATTGGCAAGACAGATGGCGAGGACTACTATCTCTGGAGGAGATAGTGATGTTTTGTTCTCTGGGAAGAAGAAGAAGAAGTGGGAGAAGAAGAACCCGGGTCATGATGGACCCTCTACTTCAGGTCATCAGGATAGGGGTTATGCTCCTAGGTCTGATGGGAAGAAGAAGGGAGAGGGACCAAGGTGCTTCAGGTGCAATAAGACCGGGCATTTCAAGAAAGATTGCCGGGTTAATCTTCAGTCGGGACATACAACGGAGAAGGAGAAGCCAAAGTCTGATGAAGCTGGATGGGGAGGAGCTTTTGCGGCTAATATGACGGCTATGCCCGTTAAGGCCTTGGCTGCTATCAACTTCGAAGAGGATTGGATCGTGGATTCAGGGTGTGGGCATCACCTCACCGGGGATGAATCAAAGTTCTCTTCTTTGGCACCTTACTCAGGTAACGATGCAATCATTACGGCTGATAATTCTGTTCATGTAGTAAAACAAGAAGGAGTTGTCTCCTTGAAAAGTGATAAGGGTCCACTCACATTGAGGAGTGTTTATCACGTGCCTGGTATGAAGAAGAATCTCTTCTCTGTGACCAATGCGGTCGATGCCGGTTATCACGTTCTGTTTGGCCCAACAGAAGTGAAGTTTCTTAAAACTCAACCGGAGATAAAGGGAGATGTTATTCATGTTGGAAAGCGGGTGAAAGACTTGTCCGTTTTATCGACAAGTACCTATATTGATAAGATGAAGACCAATGATAGCGCGGCTATCTGGCATGAAAGGTTGGGGCATGTAGGCAAGGACAAATTGAAGGCTATGGCGGTAAGGGGCCTTGTCAAGGGCTTGCCTAGCTTGTCCTCCTATGGAGACGGTCATCTTTGTGCGGGATGTCAGTTTGGTAAGTCTCATCGACTTCCATTTGATAAATCGCAAACAAGATGCAAAGCGCCGTTGGAGTGCATTCACGGTGATTTGATGGGACCGACTGCCACCCCAAGCCTTGGAGGCAACAGATATATGTTGGTGTTGATTGACGATTACACCAGATATGTCTGGGTGTATTTTTTGAAAGAGAAGTCAGAACCTTTTGCGAGGTTCGTGGAGTTCAAGGAGCTGGTTGAAGGTCGGTTAGGCCTGCGGGTGAAAAATTTGAGAACTGACAATGGCGGGGAGTTCACCTCTGGTGAGTTCTCAAGTTTTTGCAGGAAACACGACGTTCAGAGAGATCTCACTTGTGTCCATACTCCACAACAAAATGGCGTTGCAGAACGGAAGATCCGTCATCTGACGGAAGCTTGCAAATGCTGGCTTCATGCCAAGAGTATCCCAAAGTCCTTTTGGGCGGAAGGAATGTCTTGTGCGGCTTACGTCATCAACAGGATGCCTCTAAGTCCTATCAACATGAAGACCCCTCACGAACTGATGTTCAAGGAGAAACCAAGTGTTGCACACCTTCGGGTGTTCGGGTCAACCTGTTATGTGCATATTCCTGATGCTCTTCGGACAAAGCTAGATGCGAAAGCAAAGAAGCTAGTCTTTGTTGGATATGATGAGCGGAAGAAGGGATGGAGATGCATGGATCCTGAGACTCGAAGATCTTTTGTATCTCGGGATGTGGTGTTCGATGAGGTGACTTCCTACAAGGGGAGTTCAGGAGTTGAACTACCAGAGAGCAGGGTTGATGAAGAAGGGAAGGCTGCGGAAAATCTTCAAGTGGAGTTGCCTGTTTCACCAGGAGCTCCTGTTATGTCAAGCTCAGAGATGGAGGCTTCAGGTTCTGAAAGCAGGGGGAGCGATGCTCCAAGTTCATCTGGAAGAGGAGCTAGCACAGAAGAAGCAGCTGAGGAGGTGGCTAGTCAGGTGCAACCTCTTAGGAGGTCGAAGAGGACTATTAAGCCACCGGATCGATACACAGGAGGAAACATGGTGAGCTTCGTCTCATGTTTCTTTGCTGGTCTCTTAGATGAGAGGGAGCCGTCGAGCTTTGAGAAGGCCAAAGGCGTGAAGCAGTGGGACATTGATATGCAAGAGGAGATGGATGCTCTCAAGAAGAATGAGACTTGGTCTCTAGTGCCCAGGCCCAAGGGCATTACCCCTGTGACATGTAAGTGGTTCTATAAACTCAAGAAGAAGGCTGACGGTACGATCGAGCGATACAAGGCTCGCCTTTAAGCTCGCGGGTTCTCACAGCAGTATGGTGAAGATTATGATGAGACGTTTAGTCCAGTGGCAAAGATGACTTCGGTCCGATTTGTTATTGCTTTGGCGGCTTCAAGTGGATGGGAGATTTGGCAGCTCGACGTTAAGAATGCCTTCTTATACGGTGAAATCAACAAGGATATCTTTATGATCCAACTGCCAGGCTTCTTCTTGTAGGAGTGTCCGGACTACATCTTCAAACTGAAGAAAGCCCTGTATGGTTTGAAGCAAGCGCCTCGGGCGTGGTATGGAAAGATCGCATATCTTCTATTCTGCGGGTTCTTTGCTTCAGACTCTGATTCTAGCTTGTTCGTCAAGAAGGAGGGGGCGCTTCGGGTTATTGTTCTGCTGTATGTGGATGACATGATTGTCACCGGGAACTTGAAGGAGGCAGTAGCAAGGCTGAGAGCTGAGCTTGCCATCAGATTTGAGATGAAGGATCTGGGTGAGCTTCACCATTTCCTTGGACTCGAGGTTCAAAGGCGGGAGAGCAAAGTGATCACTTCTCAGGCTGGATATGCGGAGCGGATCGTTCAACGATTTGGCATGGAGGAAGGGAAGAGCAGCTCTATACCTCTGGAACAGCATCATAAAATTCGGAAGGATGAGGGGAGAGTTCTATCTGATCTGTTGGTGTTCCGAGCTCTGGTTGGGAGCTTGATCTACTTGACCATCACGAGGCCTGATATTGCTTATGCAGTTAGCAAAGTGAGTCCGTACATGGCGGAGCCACGGAAGCCTCATCTTCTAGAGGCAAAAGGAATTTTGAAATATGTGAAGTCGACCTCTGATTTGGGTCTCCAATAGAGGAGAGGGTCAAGCTTGGAGTTGCTTGGATACATGGATGCTGATTACGGGGAATACGTGGATGATTGGAGATCAACGTCTGGTTTTGTCTTTATGACGGGCCCCACAACTATTTCTTGGTGCAGCAAAAAGCAGGACTCGGTGTCTGTATCTACCACAGAAGCGGAATACAAGGCTTCGGCCTTGGCAGCTCAGGAAGCCGTTTGGCTCAGGAGGTTGGTAGAGGAGGTTCGAGGTCCCACTATGCTACGCGAGGACAATGAGAGTGCTCTCAAGCTGGTTAATAATCCAGTATGTCACGCGAGGTCCAAGCATATTGAGATTGAACACCACTTCATTCGTGAAAAGGTGTTGGGAGGATCTCTTATGGCCGAGCATGTTCGGAGTGCGGACAATGTTGCAGACATCTTCACAAAGCCGCTGGCGAAGGGACCGTTTACTCGGTTGCAGAGTTTACTCGGGCTAGTTTCCACTTCCCACTTCAAGGGGGAGTGTTGAAATTGTTGAAGTGAAGTGGAAGGTGTCCGGGCGGTTTGAATTTGGGTGACCGCAGAGACCGCGCGGTTTGTGTTAGTAATCTGCCGGTCTGGCTCTGCCGGTTTGTTCTGGCGGTCTGCTGGTTGGCCGGTCTGTTCTTGTTTGCTGCGGTCTGTTCCCGAGTTGTTCTGCTTGGTTGGCCTGTCTTCTTTGTTGGAAGACCGGGCGGTCTGTTCTGTGTAACCGCCATTTTCGGGAGGCTTATGCAGGTCGGTCTGGCTACTTGTCTGAAGCCGGCCAGTTGTCCTTGGCTTGCTCTTGAAGTTCTAGGGAAGGAGGGTCTTGTGTCCGCGCAGCTTGTGCGCGGTCTCGTGTTCGCGCAACTTGTGCGCGATCTGCCTGCTGATCTGCGGTCTTGGATGGAAGGTTGTCCAAGTGGTCTGATCATGTGGTCTACTTTGTGAGACCGCTAGCAATCTGAAGGGTGGTGATTGTATCTCTCCTGTGTGGTGACGACATCCGTCTACCCGCCTATAAATAGGAGTGCATGGCCCGTCATTCATAACGAGAACTGTAAGAACTAGAGCCTGGGTTATTCGTGCGGTCTCAACTTTGAGGTCGGGCGGTCTCGGAAGCGAGTTGACTGTTTGTTGTGTTCGCAGGTTTGCGGTCAGCAGATTGCGGTCTCCTTCCTTGGTGATTCCCAGCGGCTTGAATCAACAGTTCGGCAGCGGTCTGTCTACGAACTGGTTTATGGTGTTCTTGTGCTGTTCGCATCGAGCTCAGCGATCGGGCGACCTTCAACGGTTAGGCGATCTGAGTTGCGATCTGGCGACAGCTGTTCTTTGTTCATTTCAATAAGCTCCAGTTCGTGCGGTCTGAGGTGGCGGTCTTGCAGTGCAGGCGGTCTATCTATTTTCTATTCGCTCAGTCTCAGGTCAAGCCGGGCGATCTCTGGAGTCGAGCGGTCTGTGCGGTCTCTGCTTGTCAAACCGCCAGTTTTGTTTTTTGGTGTTTTGTTCTTCTCTCCTTCATGATTCTTGTGAATCATGTCTCACCATGTATGTCTCGCACTGTAAATGAAGTTTGTGATTCAATAAAGTCTATTGTGTTGCTGTGTGGCATTGTGGTTGTTTGGCTATAACTCAGTTAATGCAACTCCTGCTTACTCCTAAATGATTCAAATAAAAAATTTTAACACTTATGAGCGCCAAGTTTTCTTTTGTAGCCTGCGGCGAACCCTGCCCCCAACAGGAAATACTTCCGGCTACAAAGATCTCTTTAGATAGTCCTTCAGTCAACAAGTTAGATTTAAACTCCACTAGGACACGTGACTACCATGACAATTTATACCATGCCCTAGTCTGAAATAGACTGTAGGTATAACATTGGTGAAGGTACAAGGATACCCCAAAGAGGCTAGAGAAAGAGAGTTTGACACATAAAAAGAGTGGTAGGGAACTCGTAGATCTAACCCTTGTACCGGTGATATGTTTATATAGAGACAACCACCATCAGATATGAAATTCATGTGCAGAAGAGACCCGTTTGGGATTGGGTTACATGTTGACCCCGATAAGGCTGTCGTAGAAGGTACCTTGAAGAGTCTAAAGTATGAAGTATACTAACAAGTCTCAAGAAAGAACCCCAAGTCTAAGGTTGTATGCCCTAAGGATTGTTTGCATACCTAGGACGAATATAACATAGTGACACCAAAGATACTTAGCCCAAAATGGATAGTGGCTTATCTTTTGTTTATTGGGCTTACCTTTTGTTTATTGGGCAAATTTGTTACTGACATGGGTTTCCACTTAGATTTAATTTTAAAAAAAAAATATTGGGTCGCGAACATAATGATTTTGAAGTTGATCATATTCGATGTTACTCGCGCGAAGATGAGATTGTGTAATAGTATGTGCTACCTGCAACAGATGAAGCCTGGACAAGGAGCCGCCCTGTGCGCCACCGCATCCAGAACTTGAAGCCCCAAACGGAGTTGGGAATTGGGCAGAAATGTCCTACTATATTCCAAACTCGTTAAATCATCTTTAAGAACTCTTATTTGTAATAATTATTCTAGAAAAGTCGTAAGCCCGTGCTTACGTAAGAATAATTGTGTGTTAAATTTTGAAATACTTTCTTTGCTTCAAGCCCTACTATTCAAAAACAGTTAGGATCAGCGACAAGCAACGCCAATTGCTGTAACATCAAAGACATCCCCCAGGTCGGTAATGCGAACCTCCCACTATCCAGCTCGAATCGCTCATTATTTGCCCACATAGTAGGTTACAACACCATTTGGGTCTCGTCCTCTAAACCGCGTCACCAGGGCCTGCCCCCCTCACGCTCGCAACCAGTTCGAAGCATTTTCCCTTCATCGCTACTATCAACGACATCCCCCAGGTCGGTAACGCGAACCTCCCACTACTCTGCTCAAATCACTCTCCATTCGTCTATGTAGTAGGTTCCAACACGATCTGGGTCTCGCCCTCTACTATCAATGACATCCTCCCTGTCGGTAACGCGAACCTCCCACTACTCAGATCAAATCGCTCGCCATTCTCCCACGTAGTAGGCACCAACACCATCTGGGTCTCGTCCTCTAAACCGTGTAGCCAGAGCCTGCCCCCTCGCGCTCGCAAATGGTTCGAAGCATTTTCCTTTCACTGCTACTATCAACGACATCCCCCAAGTCGGTAATGCAAAACTCATACTACCCGGCTCAAATCGCTCACTAATCGCCCACGTAGTGGGTTCCAACACCATCTCGGTCTTGTTCTCTAAACTCCAACCCCATAAATGTAGAACATAGTTGGCCGAGCAAAACATTGTTTCAAACGCCACAAAAACTCTAGTAATACAAGAGCTAAAAGCAAGAACAGTTGCACAAACGACGCAATCCATCAACAACAATACAGTCAGCAAATGATACTCCAACAAATGAGTCGAACCCTCCACAAGAGCCTTCTCCGTCCGGACTATAGCACAAGACTCCTCTAACTCCGCAACAATGCCCAGATCACACCAAAAGATGACAAAATCCTCGCACTTCTTTGAGCAACAGGAGTGAACTCCGAGGATTTGGGGGGGGGGGGGGGGGGGGGGCAATTGATGGGTTCTCATCTATTATGAGAAATTCGGGCTGTGGTTATGCAAAAACCCCACTCCACCACTAATATAATGGGGTCATGGATGAGAAAGTGGGTTTAACTAAGAGAAATTCAAACCCACTATCTCCGCAATGAACCACACACATAACCGCCATGAGAACACGCAATCATCCACATATGATTGTGAGCAACTGCGTGTGGCGGTGTCGCGCGCAACTGCACACACCGCCGAGCTCGGCGGTGATGCGCACAACCGCGCATGACGGTACCATGCGCCGCCACACGGGCACCCGAGTGCAGCACGCGCAATCATGCGCAACAGTAGTGCCGCATTAGCAGCCGCGCGCGGCACTACAGCTTTTGTCACGCACTACCGCATGCGGCCTGCATGCAACTACGTTGCTCTACTATGCGTAGCACACGCATTACCGCGCGCGGCACACATGCTATCGTGCACGTCCCGCACTTCCGCGCATAGTGGCGATGAACGCTACCATGTGCGGCCCACGCTGCCACAAGTGGCACACCCACAACCACTTTTGCGTCGTCCTCACACAGCT
Organism: Dactylorhiza incarnata; assembly: GCA_033032865.1. Classification (NCBI taxonomy): domain Eukaryota; kingdom Viridiplantae; phylum Streptophyta; class Magnoliopsida; order Asparagales; family Orchidaceae; genus Dactylorhiza; species Dactylorhiza incarnata. Next base: position 4,115,393 of record JAWHQI010000033.1, on the reverse strand, counting down.
CTGATCATACTTTTACAGCGCTCCCGCTTGATGCTCGATTCGCAGTTAGCACCGCCATATTCATAACGTGCTTTTGATCTGCGCGCACTTGAACATTACAAAGTTCATAGTGCGCGCAGTTGCTAACTCCACTTTTCCTCTTGAGACAGCAGGATTTGCACATTGCTATCAGGATCGTCAACAAAGCTGCCCGAACTGCCCGAACAAACTAGGGGGAAAATCGTCATATTCAGAAAGTGGCGATCCGTGTGCTCTCGATCAACGGTCGAGATCGGCCCGTCAGGTGGTTACGGTGGTTACGGTGGTTGCAACGACAAAATTACCATGCTGTCCCAACCATATCTAAAAAGGGAGCCTGAACCCTCATTTGGGGGGATCTGACATTCTCCATCCGAGAGAGCTTCCTGAAGAATTCCTTCAGAGATCTCCTTCAGTGTTCGAAGATCTTCTTCAGTGTTTGAAGATCTCCTTTAGTGTTCGAAGATCTCCTTGAGAGATCGAAGATCTCCTTCGCGATGCCAAGATCTCCTTCGTCGCTTGAAGATCTCTTTCAGACCTCGAAGACCTCCTGTGACAGTAAACCACTTAGTTTTTCTGAGAGATGGTCTGTCATACTCAGAGACTTCCCTTTAAATATAACTTTAACAAGAAGCGGCCTGTCGGTCTCGGTTCTCACAACTCTACTTGTAACACTCCAACATCTAGTGAAATTTGGATGGCGTAGATCGGACCACGTGGTTTTTCACCCTTTTCGGGTTTTCCATGCTAAAAATGTTCTCTTGCCATCCGCCTGGTCTCTCTATGACTGTTTGCGCACTCAGCTCACTCTCGGGCTAAGACAGTTCAACTCGCCTGGTCTGAAAGAGCGTCGAGCGACCCGCAACAAGGATTAAAAACTAGTTTCTTTTATTATTATTAATATATATAAAAAAAGATAATATAAAAAATTCCAAGAAAATATGAAAAACTTAGAATAAAAACCAAACTAAAAAAAGTTTTTTTATGTATCAAACCCCTTCTTGTTGTTTTTGTTATTCCTTGGAAATCTATTTGAGAATGTTTATAAGCATATTTATTTTTCTTAATTGGCTAAAATTTTGTTTTATTATAGTTTGTTAAATTTAAATTTTAGGTAATCTTCTTTTAAGAATCATTTTATGATTTTAATTTGATTAGAGAACCTATTTAGCATGACTTCTCTTCTTAGTTTAAATAGCTTCGTTTTGAAGTAAATTTCCTAAACCTCCTTAGATTTCTATTATATTTTCTTCTAGCTTTTTAGATCTTAGGAAATTTCAATTAACTAGAATTTGCATAGTGACGGTTATTTATTTATTAGGGACGATTATTTATTTATTAGGGACCATTTCAGCCTATTATATTAGGGATGATTATTTAGTTAAGCATTCAAAGCTATGTATCCCTAGTTCCTCTTTACGTCATTTCATCATTTGGGAGTTGCATATTGGCGGATTAGGTGGTCATTTTGGTCGTGACAAGACAATTGTGTTAGTGGAGGATAAATTTTATTGACCAGGCCTTAAGTCAATGGTAAATAAAATTGTGGGTAGTTTTCATGTGTGTCAATTAGCTAAGGGCAATAAAACAAATGCGGGACTTTATACCCCTTGAAAGTGGGGATAGATCAAGATTACTCTAAGGGGGGGGGGGGGGGGGGGTGAATAGAGTATTTTAAAATAATTTCACTTAGCTTAAACAAATCTGTATGGAACAATTTGAGTTATCTAAGTATATGTGTAAGTGAGTGCAGCACAAATATAAACACAAACTAAAACACAGCACACACAACACATCACAAATAATAAAGGCAAACACAGAAGACACAAGGATCTATAGTAGTTCCCCAATCAACTTAGGTACATCTACTCTTCTACCACCCTGGTAGGAAATCCACTAAGGCCCTTTTTGATCAGGTGAGCCTTCACCACAGAGCTTTTGATCAGGTGCTCAAAACCACCACAGAGCTTTTGATCAGGTGCTCAAAACCAAAAATCAACTTTTGAAGGGAGTTACAACCCTGTACACAGTTATAAAATAAAAGTATGTAAAGATGATGGTGTCTTCTCTTTTCTCTAACAACAGAGAAGACTAGTGGATTGTTGAATGATTGTCAGATCTCCCCCTGTGAATAAGAGTAAGAAAAACAGGAGAGAAAATCTGCTCAGGGTGTAGGTATTCTTGATCTTCAGAGCATCTCCAGCAAAAGTTCTCTAGAAGGAATTGATGCAGATGATTCCTAGAGATTAAGAGTAGGCGTCTGGAGAAGATGAAGACTTCAACGAAAATCAGAGAGAGTTCTTGAGAGTAATGAAAACCGAGTAGCAAAAGATTATCTATATATGTGTATCTGTGTCTTTCTCTAGAATAAATAGCAAAGATAATCTCTGGATGGGAGAGAGCTGATCCTCTTTCAAATTTGCAACAGGGCTGGAAAGGAATGAGACAAAAAGGAAGGATTTACCTCTGATAGAAAAGGAATACCAATATATTAAATTCCTTGAAACTTAGAATCTGCCTTATAGAATAATATGCACGCAGCCCTTAATTAATGTAGCAACGGTCATAAAATCTTGATAGAAAATACTGCAATAACTGACTGATATTATAATGAGAACAGCTGTTCAGCCTTCATAAGAAATCCTGAGGATAACTCCAAAATAATACTCTGAAATAGAAGAGGTCACTGAATATATAAACTCTGAAGAAGTTCATCGACCTGAGGGAAAGTTCGTCGAACTTAAACTGGGAAGTTTGTCGAACAAGAAGAAACTTTCGTCGAAGCGATCTTTGGAGTTCGTCGAACCAAGTTCGTCGAACGGATTCTGAATTCGTCGAACGTGTTCAAAGTTCGTCGAACACCTTGACTTAGCTGATCTTCAAATCTCTTCTAGACTTAGCCCATGACCCTTATACTATACATGATAGGTCAAAACAAATCCTATACCTAGAAATAAACATCCTAGCCCAAATCAGTAATAAGGTTGAACTATGTTCCAACAATCTCCCCCTATTTGGGTTAGGATCCTATGTACAGCATTTATCAAACTATGCATAACAGAATTATAGGAGAAATATCTGACAGAAGGGAAATTCAGCAGATATAAATCAATTGTCACAAGCAGATATCATCACAGAATAATTAAGACATAATTAACCAGAGAGAGAATTTTAAGGATCCCTGTCCTCTGAAGATGACTTCTTGAAGATTATTTTCCTGCTAGTATCTTCAGATTGCCTTCTGCTTAGCTTGCAGTCTTTATCACCCAGTGTTACCTTCTTGGAAATAGTTGGCAGAACAGCCTCTGGGTGGAGACTCATGTAGGCAGAAGTGTTGAACATATTCTTCACCTGGTACTGTTGAAATTCCTGTTCTCTATAGGGAGATATGGTAGAAATATGAGAGGTATCCATACCTTTTTCTATGGCCTCTTTCATCTGAGATAGAGCAACATGTTTTCTAAACCTTGCCATATTGTACAATCTATCTGCTTCAGCTTTATCTTCAGCTTCCTAATCTTCGATTTCTTGTTCAGATAATTGGCTGTGCTTTCTTTCATAAACCTGATAGCCTGAAGATCTTCCTTCCCTGTAAGAAGAGGATTGACCAGATGGCTTGGAGCCAGCAGACTGAGATGTCCTGGATGTGGAAGAAAGTCCTCCTGCAGAACCTGCACCTGGAGGAGGTGGAGGAGGAGGGGGTTTCTTGAACATAACAGGGCGATCCTTCTGGTATCTTCTTTCAAGCTTCCTTCTCTTCAACTCATTCTTGGAGAATTGCATTCAAGGTTGAGTTATTTCACGAGGCTTGAGATTTTTCTGCACATAATAGGGAATGTCATTTTTATCAGGCTTTTTGGAAGTGGCTGGCAGCTTCTTGCATGGAGCTTTTCTTTTCTTGGATTTGACTTTGGCATCACTATCATCACTGTCATCATCAACATCAGAATTTGAAGATGAAGGCACATTTTCATACATTTCATCTATTTCCTTGTATGCTTTAATCCTTCTTTTCTCTAAATCATCATCAACATTCTTGACAGCAGCAGCTGCTGCAGCAGCAGGCTCAGAAGAGGAAGGGGCAGAGGCAGAGGCATCAGGCATTTGTTCATCAAGAACTGCCTGTTCAGGAACAGCATGTTCCTGATCTGCCTTAGAAATAACTGGCTCTGGAACTGGAGACACTAGCAAATCTCCATTCCTGGCTTCCAAGTCTGGGGAATAGCAGACAATGGCCTTGGAGAGGTCTTCAGCTGATTCTTTGGAAGATGGATTTGAGCAGAGGGACTGAATGGTAAGCTGCAGAATCTGATCCACTAGAGGGGTGGATTTGAAATAACTGCTGGGAGGAACTTCTGGAGGAGGAGGAGGAGCACCTTCTGTGCTTTGAGCCAAGGAGACCAAGACAGTGCTGACATCAGCTAGGTCTGACCCTTGCTCTTCAGGAACTACTGCCTCTGGAGCTTCATCCTGGAACATCTCCCCCTGCCTAGACTCTGGGAAACTAGAGCCTGGGCCACCATATGAAGGGAAAGAGGAAGAGGAGAGAGGAGCAAGTTGAGAGAGAATAAGATCAAGCTTAGAATGCACTGGGGCCAGACTTTGATCAATAAGCTCCTGTAATTTAGAAGCTCTATGACCAAACACCTGGGTGGCTATTTGTGAGACATCCACAACCAGTACATCTGGAGTTGGGTGAGAAGAAGAAGAAGAAGAAGGGATGGAAGATGTGGTATGAGCACAAGAAGTGGATGGGGGAGGAGGAGGAGTGAAATATGATGGGATTTCATCCTGAGAAAAGTCTGGAATGGAAGTGTCTTGTGGAGGAGGAGTGGGGAGGTTTTCTGGAGGAGGAGGAGAAAGAGAAGAGGAGGCAGGCTCTTCAGAATGTTGAAGAGTCTGTGAGAGAGGAGGAGGAATCTGGGGTGGGGGAGTGGCTATTAAAGCCATGGTGTCCTCAGAAGCTTGAACTGTTGGAGCCACTGGAGCTGCTTTCTTCTGGAATGTCCTATCCCACTTCTTGAAGAGAAGGGGAGTCAGTTTCTTTGAGGCATTAATGCCAACAGCAGTAGAAACTGAGAGGGCTGGACACTTGGCCTGAAGGAATATTCCCAGAATCCTTCCATAGCCTACATTCCTTGAGGTCACTTTCTTTTTGATGGAATCAAACAGAGTTAGACCCCAGTTGATGTGCCTCTTCTCAATCAAATTACTCATGACTAGAAATTGCTGCCTGTTTATGTAGTCATGTGTTGAGCTCTTCCCCATCAGAACCTTTCCCACAACATCTGCCAGGAAGGTGTATTCTACTGCAAAATCACGTTTAAGAAGATGTTTAGGGTTACTCCCAGAGTACCCCATCCTGTCCAGCATCAGATTGAACTCTTCCTCAGTGAGTTCCAAAACATCATTTCCATTTTCAAATTCAAATATCTCAGACAAAACAGCAGCACTCAGAACAACTTCATTCCCTGAAACCTTTCCTTCAATTTCTGTGCCATTTCGAATCTCAGAAGTGAATGCCCATTCCTTTATCTCATTGATGTGAATCTTAGGCTGGCAGGTCATAAACTTGCGCAACTTTGGGTCTTCAAAGAGATTCAGAATGTTTGTAAAGCCTTCTCCTGACTGGGCAAACGATTCCAGATCAATATTGAATCCCGTATCGAATTTTATTGAGGCGAGGACTCCAGCAGTGATCGACATTGTTCCTGCAAAGAAAGAAAAACGATCAAGTGCAATAGGAACTGGAGGGAGACGAAGAGTTTGAGAGCGCAAAAGATAGAATCCAGACAGAATAAAGATTAAATATTAGGGTTCGGCGAAGACGAGGGTTTGCGCGGAATGGATTTGACGAGAAGACACGTGTTAGCGGGAAATAAAAGCTGTCTTTCGTCAATCCCGTTCGACGAATCAAATATTTTGTCGATCTCGTTCGACTAATTATTTTTCAAAACTTCTTTCTTAAGGAAGATAGAGCGTCAGAGCCTTCGTCGATCAGGTTCGACGAAATCGAGACTTCGTCGATCGAGTTCGATGAAAAATTCTTCAGAACTTTAGAAAGAAATCCTGACCAGTTTGTAGGCCTCGTTCGACAAAAGGATGTCGTTCGTCGAGCGCATTCGACGAATTTTCTGAACCTTAATATATTGAAAAAAAAATTGTTGGGTAGAAAACTTTGCCAATTAGATTGACTCCCCATTTATCATTCCAAGCTGATTTAGAAAGAATTGATGTTTCTTTTCATCCAAAGGCTTGGTGAAGATGTCAGCTCTCTACAAATCAGTTGGTATGAAGTCTAAACATATTTTTCCCTTCTCCACATTATCTCTGATAAAGTGGTGTCTGATCTCAATATGTTTAGTTCTACTGTGGAGTACTGGATTTTGTGCTATTGATATTGCACTGGTGTTATCACAAAAGATCTTGGAATTATTTAGATTGTAACCATAGTCTAGGAGCTGGTTCTGTATCCACAAAATTTGTGAACAGCAACTGCTAGCTGCTATGTATTCAGCTTCTGCAGTTGATGTAGACACAGAGGTTTGTTTCTTACAAAACCAGGACACAAGCTTATCTCCAAGGAACTGACAAGTCCCTGAGGTGCTTTTCCTGTCTATTCTACATCCAGCATAATCAGCATCTGAGTATCCAGTTAACTCAAATCCTGATTCTGTAGGATACCAGAGTCCTAGATCTGGACAACCCTTTATATATCTTAAAATCCTTTTTAATAAAATATAGTGAGATTCTTTAGGATTTACCTGAAATCTAGCACTAATACATATGGCAAATATGATATCTGGTCTGCTGGCTATTAAGTATAAAAGAGATCCCACAATGGCTCTATATACTTTCTGATCAACAGGTTTTCCTGATTCATCAGTGCCAACAGCTGCATTTGAAGGCCTGGGAGTTTTCATGGGGGAGGCATCTGACATCCCAAATCTTTTAACAAGCTCTTTAGCATATTTAGATTGGGATATGAAGATGCCTTCTATTGTTTGCTTAACTTGCAAACCAAGAAAGTAAGACAGTTCTCCCATACTGCTCATTTCAAATTTTGAATGCATTAGATTTGAAAATCTTTTGCATAACTCAGAGTTAGTAGAACCAAATATTATATCATCTACATATATTTGTACCAATAGGGTTTCAGATTTGTGATTTCTAAAAAACAGTGTCTGGTCTACTTTGCCTCTAGAAAACTTATTTTCCAAAAGAAAGTTTGAAAGGGTCTCATACCATGCTCTAGGAGCTTGTTTGAGACCATACAAAGCTTTATGTAATCTAAAAACATAAGAGGGTTGAGTTGGAGAAATAAAACCTGGTGGTTGTTCCACATATACTTTTTCTTTGATATCTCCATTTAGAAAGACACTCTTAACATCCATTTGAAAAACCTTGAATCTTTTGTATGCAGCAAATGCTAGGAATATTCTAATTGCTTCCAGCCTTGCTACAGGTGCAAAAGTCTGATCATAGTCTATGCCTTCCTCTTGGCAGTATCCTTGAGCCACTAGTTTTGCCTTATTTCTGACTATGACTCCTTGAGCATCCAATTTATTTCTGAATACCCATTTAGTGCCAATCACTGGATGATTCTTGGGTCTTGGAACAAGTTCCCATACTTTGTTCCTTTCAAATTGATTTAATTCCTCTTGCATAGCAGTAATCCAGTTGGGATCTTGCTCTGCATCTTTGATGGATTGAGGTTCAATTTGAGAGAGGAAACATGTGTGCAAATTATTTTGATTTAGTTGATTTCTTATTTGCACACCCACTGAGATGTCACCAATTACTTGAGATCTAGGGTGATCTCTTATGTTGACATAATCAGTAGGGAAAATAACTTCTCCTTGAGCTTGTTCATTTTCTCTATGAGGAATTTCTATGTCCTCCTGAACTTCAACATTAACAACCTCAAGATTTGTAGGAATATTTGCTGTACCCAATGTTGGTGCAATAGGACATTCTTCTTCACTGTCCTCATTAGGTAATAGAGAAGGATTTATTAAATCCTCTTTCTGTAGAGTTAGATTATCTAACTTCTCACAGAGAATTGGTACCTGTGCATCTTGTGAGGTAGAGATATTTCTCTCCTTGCAACTCATGTTAGTTTCATCAAAAGATACATGAATAGATTCTTCTATTTTAAAAGAGGATTTGTTAAATACTCTGTAAGCCTTACTGCTGACTGAATAACCAACAAAAATGCCATCTGAAGCTTTTGCTTCATATTTTCCTAGGTGCTTCTTGTCATTATTATGAATAAAGCACTTACAGCCAAAAGCCCTAAAGTAATTTACTCTAGGCTTCTTCCCTTTAAGCAGTTCATAAGGTATCTTGCCCTTTTGTTTATGAATTAAACTTCTGTTTAAAACATAGTTTGCTGTGCTGACAGCCTCAGCCCAAAATGATTGGGGCAAAACAACATCTGCAAGCAATGTTCTTCCAGATTCAATCAGTGTTCTATTTTTCCTTTCAGCTACCCCATTTTGTTGAGGAGTTCTATGAGCTGAAAAGCATTGCCTGATACCTTCCTTCTCACAGAATTCTCTCATCAGAAGAGATTCAAACTCAGTGCCATGATCACTTCTGATTAATGCAATTTGAGTAGAATACTCAATCTTGATGCTCCTGAGAAAGTCTGTAAGAACCTTGAAGTTATCTGACTTGCTTCTCAGAAAGAAAACCCAACTGAATCTAGAGAAGTCATCAACAATAACTAAAGTGTAAGACTTACCTCCCAAACTGTGTATGGGAAGGGGTCCAAAAGGATCTAAGTGCAGCAAGTACAAAATCCAAGGAGAATCACTCTTAGATAGTGACTTAAAGCTGCTCTTAGTCTGCTTTCCCAATTGTCATGCCCTGCAAAGGCTTTCCTTCTTGTATGATCCAGAAGGTAGTCCCCTGACTAGGTTGCCCTTTGATAACTTGGCTAGGGTCCTATGGTTTACATGACCTAGTCTCCTATGCCACAAATCAGTATTTTTACTGACTTGGTTAAACAAGCAGATCTCAGGTTTGGCTGAATCAAAATTTACTAAATAAACATTACCTTGTTTATTTCCTAAAATAACAATATTATTTTCAGAAAAGATAATGCATCTAGATTGGTTGAAGCATACTTGATATCCTTCATCGCATAGTTGACCTATGCTGATGAGGTTATGTTTGAGTCCACTTACATAGGCTACCTTTTTAAATGTGATTGTCCCAATCTGGACTGATCCATAGCCTTCTGTTTGTCCCCAATTGGAATCTCCAAAAATCACTCTTGGTCCAACCTTTGCCTTATAGTTGATTAATTTGGCTCTTGTTCCTGTCATATGTCTTGAGCATCCACTGTCCAAATACCACTGTTCCTCTGTGGTAGGATAGTTCTTTTTCTGCAATGTAAGGAGGGTTAGGTGTTCTTAACCCAGGTTACCTTGGGTTGCTTCTTGTAACCTTGAAATGTAGAAATACATGAGACAACAGGTTGACTATGATAACCTAAAGGGTCATATCTTCTAGGAGGGATAATCCAATCACTAAAGGAATTCTTCAGTTTAGAAGAGGATGTATGTTGTCTGTCCTTAGTAAAATTGGCGTTCGACCAACTTTGTTGTGTTCGTCGATCTGGTTCGATGAAATATGTGGCATTCATCGAGCCCTATCTACAGCAAGTATTTTGCTTAGATTCAGGCCTTGGTTTTCGTCGATCTGTGTTTGACAAAACCTGTTGGTTTCGTCGATCGCCGTTCGACGAACTTGCTTGAGCAATATTTGTTTTAGGAATTTTTCCTGTGTCTTGTATTGCTTCTTTCCCTTTTTCAGATACAAATTTTACTGGAGTAGATAACATATTCTTCTTCAAAAGAAGAGGTTGATTAGATGATGCCCCCAAGCCTAGTTTGCCATTCAGCCTGGCATTCACTGTGCTTGTGATATCCATCAGCTTGAGACTTCTCCCATTTAGAGAATTTTCTAGCTGCTTGGCCTCAGTTAGCTGTGTTTCTAGAGAACTCACTTGTTCCTTAGAAATCCTTAGCTCATTTTTGAGCTTAGTGTTTTCAGTGGATATTCCATCCATCTTAGCTAACTTGTCTCTCAGAGAAATAATTTCTTTCTCTGATCTAATCATATCTTTACACAACTGTTTAAAGTCATCTTTAAACTGTTCTGAATGAAAATCAAAACTGGAAATTACCTCATCCCCATTAGCTTCAGATTCATCATCTGAGTTGTCATTTGATGAGGAGGCATTGATTGCCATCATGCAGAATTCCTTGTCTTTTGCTTCCTTCTCCTCATCACTGGAACTGGAGGATGACTCAGATTCAGTGTCACTCCAGGTTTCAACAACAAAGCCTTTTTCTCTTTTCTTGTGGCCTTTTGATTAGTGTTTGCTGGAGTGTTCCTGCTCTTTTCTCCTACGTTTCTTGTGAGCTTCTGGACACTCAGTGAGGATGTGTCCAGGTTTCCTGCAACCACATCATATTATTTCTTTAGATGGAGTTTTATCATACCTTGGCTTTTCATTGTGCCTGTTGGACTTTCTTCTAAAGTCCTTCCTTGCCATCTTGTAAAATCTCTTTGCTAAGAGACTCAGCATCTCCTGATCACCAATCTTGTCTTCTTCCTCTGTTGCCTGAAAGGCAATGCTCTTCTCTTTCTTTGAGGATGAAGATGGAGAGGCTTCTGCTTCTCTGCTCTTTATCAGCTGCTCATAAGATTTGAGCTTCCCAAGGAGATTCTCAGTTGTAATCTCACTTAGTCCTCTGGCATCTTTAATTGGCCAGATTCTTGTGTCCCATGTGCTGGGGAAGCACATCAGGATCTTGTCATTAATTTCAGTGACTGTGGTCACTTTCTCCAGGGTTCTCAGCTCATTGATAATGAGGCTGAGTCTGTTGTACATCTCTGCAACAGTCTCTGATTCCCCCTTTTTGAAATTCTCGTACTGGGAGATCAAATGTGATCTTCTGTCCTTTCTCTCATCTGCTGATCCTGCCACCATTCTTGTGAGGGAGTCCCAAATTTCTTTGGCAGAGGTGCAATCAACCACCTTCTGAAATATGTCATCAGACATGGTTTGTGCCAAGATATTCATGTCCTTTGCATCAGCAGTTTTCTATTTCTTTTGTGTTTCTGTCCATTCTGGAGGAGGGACAACAGTTGTGTCTGTTGTTGTTGAGGTTGATGCAGTTAGAGGTCCTGTCAAAATAGAATTAAAAATTTCCTCATCAATAGAATTCATGTAAAGTTTGATCCTTGCTTTCCATAGTGCAAACTTGTTCAGATTGCACATAGGAGGTCTTGTGCTTGAATATTCTTTGTTCTGTGCCATGGCTCTAATAAACAAAAAAACCTTTAAAGTAGTCTGGATCTATCAGATCTGTTGGTCCAGGTATTAGCCTGTAAAAACCAACCCAAGCTTTGATACCAATTGAAAGTGGGGATAGATCAAGATTACTCTAAAGGGGGGGGGGGGGGGGGGGTGAATAGAGTATTTTAAAATAATTTCACTTAGCTTAAACAAATCTGTATGGAACAATTTGAGTTATCTAAGTATATGTGTAAGTGAGTGCAGCACAAATATAAACACAAACTAAAACACAGCACACACAACACAGCACAAATAATAAAGGCAAACACAGAAGACACAAGGATCTATAGTAGTTCTCCAATCAACTTGGGTACATCTACTCTTCTACCACCCTGGTAGGAAATCCACTAAGGCCCTTTTTGATCAGGTGAGCCTTCACCACAGAGCTTTTGATCAGGTGCTCAAAACCAAAAATCAACTTTTGAAGGGAGTTACAACCCTGTACACAGTTATAAAATAAAAGTATGTAAAGATAATGGTGTCTTCTCTTTTCTCTAACAACAGAGAAGACTAGTGGATTGTTGAATGATTGTCAGATCTCCCCCTGTGAATAAGAGTAAGAAAAACAGGAGAGAAAATCTGCTTAGGGTGTAGGTCTTCTTGATCTTCAGAGTATCTCTAGCAAAAGTTCTCTAGAAGGAATTGATGCAGATGATTCCTAGAGATTAAGAGTAGGCGTCTGGAGAAGATGAAGACTTCAATGAAAATCAGAGAGAGAGTTCTTGAGAGTAATGAAAACTGAGTAGCAAAAGATTATCTATATATGTGTATCTGTGTCTTTCTCTAGAATAAATATCAAAGATAATCTCTGGACGGGAGAGAGTTGATCCTCTTTCAAATTTGCAACATGGCTGGAAAGGAATGAGACAAAAAGGAAGGATTTGCCTCTGACAGAAAAGGAATACCAATATATTAAATTCCTTGAAACTTGCAATCTGCCTTATAGAATCTATGCACGCATCCCTTAATTAATGCAGCAACGATCATAAAATCTTGATAGAAAATACTGCAATAACTGACTGATATTATAATGAGAACAGCTGTTCAGCCTTCATAAGAAATCCTGAGGATAACTCCAAAATAATACTCTGAAATAGAAGAGGTCACTGAATATAGAAACTCTGAAGAAGTTCGTCGACCTGAGGGAAAGTTCGTCGAACTTAAACTGGGAAGTTCGTCGAACAAGAAGAAACTTTCGTCGAAGCGATCTTTGGAGTTCGTCGAACCAAGTTCGTCGAACGGATTCTGAATTCGCCGAACGTGTTCAAAGTTCGTCGAACACCTTAACTTAGCTGATCTTCAAATCTCTTCTAGACTTAGCACATGACCCTTATACTATACATGATAGGTCAAAACAAATCCTATACCTAGAAATAGACATCCTAGCCCAAATCAGTAATAGGGTTGAACTATGTTCCAACACCCCTCTTTCGATTCCTTCCATACCCTGGGGAGATGTAAGTATGGATTTTATTCTAGGCCTACCCATCACGTTTAGACGTCATGATTCCATTCTCGTGGTAGTAGATCAGTTTTCAAAAATGGCTTACTTTATTGCATGTAATAAAACCAACGATGCATCACACATTACGAGATTATATTTTAAGGAGGTCGTTGGGCATCGGGGCGTCCCCAAGACAATAGTGACTGATAGGGATGTAAAATTTACTAGTTATTTTTGAAGACCCTTTGGAAGCTTATTGGCACAAAACTCTTGTTTTCTTCGGCCTACTATCCGCAAACGGATGGACAAACGGAGGTGGTAAACAAAAGTTTATGTAGTTTACTGCATTGTCTTATGGGTGACCATATGGGTACTTGGGATTTACTAATTCCTCATGCTCAGTCAACATATAATAATTCTAAAAATAGATCAACGGGTTTATCTCCGAATGAAATCATGCACGGTTATAAGGCACCAGTGCCACTTGATTTGATTCCGTTACCTCCATCATATAAGTCAAGTCAATTTGCACAAGAATTTGTCTCTCATGTTCATAATTTACATAAGCACATTAATGAAGCACTAACTACACAATATGCATCTTATCAGTCTCATGCTAACTTATATAAGTGAGCGTCTCACTTGAAGGTTGGCGATTTAGTTTTGGTGCGTCTCATCCCTGAACGGATGCCTTCGAGCACCATATAAAAGTTGGCAAATCAGCGAGCTGGTCCGTTTCGAATTTTAAAGAAATTAGGAGAAAACACATATCTTTTGGAGTTACCCACTGATTGGGGAATTTCCACCATTTTCAATGTTTCAAATTTAACGCCTTATGTTTCTTCACCAATTGATTTGTCAGTCTGTCCGTTTGGTTCCACTAAATTTGCTAATGGGTTGGGGGTGAGTGTATTCCTGGATCGCTCTCTCGATCGGTCTCCACTGGAGGTAAGTTGAATGTTGATGACAAAACTTTTCCTCCTTATTTGCCTAATGCTTTTCCAAGGTTCTCCAGGACCACCTATGTGCCAGACAGGATACTCCTAGATGAATTGCTCTTCTCTCCAAGTGGTGATATTCGCCACTACTTGATATGATGGCGTGATCGTTCGGGCTGTGATGAATTGCGGCTTCCTAAATCGGAGTTGGCTCTTTTGGATGCTACTCTTCTACGCCAGTACATTCAAGCCAACTCATCAGTGTTGAGTACTTTTGAGAGGGGGAGGATTGATGGAGACGACAACCCTCAACATGAGATGATGGTACCGACATGCTTACGGATGATGGAGTCTCTCCAACCAAAGACTTCCGATGCCATCGCCGCGATAGTAATTGTGATGAACACCATCGCCGCTACAACCTCCACCCAAGGCGCAAGAATATTAATTAATAATTATAATTATTTTATTATAATTATTAATTAATTGTTATCATGTTTTAATGTTTTATTCTATTTTAATGTTTTGATTTAATTTGGGCTGCATGTAGTAATTTGTGCTTGTAAGCCTATAAAAGGCCATGATGTAGAAGGATTATTTCATTATGAATTACAATTGAAATTTGAAAACTGAAATCCAAAATTGGAATTCTCCTCCTCTCCCTTATTTTCTCCTCCTTCCTCCTTTATTCTTCCCCCTCTTTTCCCTCCTAGGTTACGACCAACACTAAACCGCCGCCCCCTTGTTCTTCTGCCCATAGCCTCCAGCCTCCCTCTCTTCTCTTGGAGATTTCGGTTCCCCATCTCCACACCTCTCTTTCCCTCTACCACCTTGCAAGACAAAGGCTATCATCTCTTTCTTCTCTAGAAGATTTTCGGCCAACTTCAACCATTCTCTCTTGGTGGATTTCAGCCAAGGGCAAGGGCTCCGTGGTTTCGGCAAACAAATTCTCCGGTGTGAAGCGAAGAAGTCGGACGAGTTTCCTCTCCATACAATGCAACTTCGGCGGAACCATTGACGAGCGATATCGTGATTAATTGCTTGAGAAAATCTAATCTCAAGCGAGGTAACGAAACTTTCTTCTTTGTGTGATTCCCTCTTGATTATTTCTTGTGGTGGATTAATTTTGGCGTGATCTTCGACAACTTGAATTTTTCAGGGATTTCTTCGATTGATTTTGAGTTTATCTTAATTGATTTAAAATCGTGAGGATTGGCGAAACTCATTTTCTTTTGTTGGGAGAGATCTACCTTTTTCGAAATTGTTATTTTCGGTGGATCTCTTTTGGTACAACACTAGCTCGATCAGATCGGGTGGATCCATTTGGCTAGGGAGAATATTGGCCTATAGCCATTATTTGATCTCTAAGGGTGTTATCGACCCGTACGTTAGCCTTTAATTGATAAATTGCAAAGTGTGTGTGCTGCGAATAATTATTTGTGCGAACGAAGGATTGAGAACGTAGAGAGAAATTTGTGTTTGCCCGTAATAGCCATGTCAGAGAGCGTAGCCTACATCAAATGTTATGGTAATAAGATGATAGAATTCATTATTCGCTAAACATATGCACACAAAATCATTTAAAAGATTATATGGCATGGAGTAAGAGGATAAAATTCATTATTCCTAAACATATACATTTTGGATTTTTTAGAAGAGAATTTTAAAAGAATATATGACATGGAAAATGAGATGATAAAACTCATCATTTTCCTAAACATATACATTTAGAAAAAAATTTGAGTAAGGTGAGAGGATTAAATCCATCACTTCCATTCTAAGATCTCTTCTTATGCCAAATTTTGTGACCCCCTTAACCAATATCATTGGTATAGATTTAATTTAAGTTATGGAGAGAGCAATTTTTATCAGGTTACCTTTTCCTTAAGTTCCTTTAAAGATAGAGTTCTTGTAATTTTAATCTAATTTAGTTTGATAATTTCTACAATTTTGTAAGCTAGTTAGTTATCTTGATAAGTCCTTAGCTAAACATTTTTTCCTCTTTTCAAATCATAATGATAATTTATGACTTACTCCTCCTAGAGTTTATTCTTAACTTACTTTTAGTCTAAATGAAATTTTAGTTTCAATTAAAAAATTATATTAATGTCTTGTAAAATATTTCTCATACTTTTGCTCTGGAATAGCAAAATCTCAAGTATGAGGGCATTTGATACGTAGTTCTTATATGAATTTTTATTATAGATTTTAGTATTTATTTAGTATGTTTTTTTCTTATTTATGTCAATTTTAGTTTATAAATAGTTCTTTTCTACATTTTGAATCTAATTTAACATACTCCTCATTTTTGCAGATTTTGGGACAAATTGAGTCAATTTTGTATGTCACACCCTCGGTCATGCCCATGACCAAGGCTGTGTAATCTTAATGTACGTCTAGAGTTGTTGCCACGTGATTTGAGAAAATTTCTAGCAGGTCACACCCGTGTTCAATTACACGCTCTCGGTCATGCCCATGACCAAGGGCATGTCAACTTAAAGATCACTTCTAGTAGCTGCCGTGTCCAGGTGGAGATTCCGTGCACATTTGACTTCAATCATGCCAGTGTCCCTACAAGTCATGGTCATGACTCTCCTCGCCTGCTCTCTAACTTCCGCCGTGCTGCCAGTTACGCCCATGCCGCATTTAATGAAGCCGCCCAAGTACACGCCCTTGAACACCAAGCCACGGTCATGTAACTACTAATTTTTGCTGCGCCATCACGCAAGCCCCACGCCACCATTCCATCTGAGCAGAACAATATTTACATGCCCTTGGTCACGGGCGTGACCAAGGGTGTGTAATTTAGAATTTTTTTCTAAAAATTCCATAGGTTTCCTTGAGTTCAGGGTTCAGAATTTTGGAGAGGGGGAGGTGCTGCTAGAGCTGTTAGTGTCTATTTTAATGCTTTTTCCCTTATGTTCTCTCTCTCTCTTCTTTTCAAGTAAATTTCCTTTAGCTTTCATGCAATAGTTTCTAGTGATCTTGTAATCTTTTCTTGCTAATGTTGTAATCTTCCTTTAAGCTTGTAATCCCTTTAGTTTTAATTAAAGTTTGCCTTTTCTTGTCTTAAACTCTCTCTCCATTTTTATTAATTTTTATTGCGATTTTACTTCATGTCTTTCCCTTTCCCCTCTACCATGAATAACTAAACTCTCATTAGTGCTCGATTGAATGATCCGAGGATGAGATAATCAAGTTATGAATTTTTAGCTATGTTTTTCCATTTAAGTAACAATTTTGGTTTACCCTTAATTTTTATATAGTGAGACCATATTTTCGATATATGGTTTTCGCTTAGGTTTTCATACTTAGGTAGACGAGAGGCTCAAAGTATGAATTGATCACTCAAGGGTAAAGAGAGTTGCATGCATCCCTCGAGAGAGGATGATGTAAATCTCCTATATTTGAGTCAAATCCAATAGCGGGGTTCACAACGTAAAGCAAGTTTTAGGCAATCGATTATAGAATGAGAGTTCGATCGATTTTTCCTAAACTTAGTTGGACATTTCCCTCGATAGAGGCAAGTTCAAGCTTCGGGAACCTCCACGGTCAAGTAGTTTACTTAAAAGGAATTAGAATTCTTTTTTACCATCTCTTGACTATTCTCATGCCGAGGTAATTTTAGATTGAGCACTACGCCTTTTAATCATTGTCTAAGATTTTCCTTAAGTGCAAATTGTCTCTTTTTAATTAAGTAAAACAATAAAAAAAATCAATAGATAAGATAATAGTTTCCTCCTCGAAGTAGAAGTAATCAACGCGCCCCAAGGAATACGACCATGGTATTTATAAAATATCCTATACTATAGACGATAAGGTACACTTGCCTTCATCGGATATAAGTTTGGAGAATATCATCACTTAAACGCTTACCTCGCTTTTCCAAAAATCAAGACTAGAAATTATTCATATCACCGAGCTAAAGGTGCAATTGCAAGAATTGCTAGACCAAGGGTACATTATACCACACTCTTTGTCGTGGAGCATGTCGGTGTTGTTCATAAAGAAAGAGGATGGTAGTATATGGTTGTGCATAGACTACCATGAGTTGAATAAGTTGACCATTAAGAATAAGTATCCTATTCCGTGAATCGATGATTTGTTCGACCAGCTGGTGGGGTCGGCAGTGTACTCCAAGTTAGACTTGAAGTCGGGTTACTACCAATTAAGAATTCGAGAATAGGATATTCCCAAGGCAACCTTTGGGATGAGGTATGGTCATTTTGAGTTCTCAATGACGCTGTTCAATTTAACGAACGCACCATCAGTGTTCATGGATTTGATGAATAGAGTGTTTCGGCAATACCTAGATTCATTTGTGGTGGTGTTCATCGACGATATCTTAGTATATTCGAAGTCGGAGGCAGAACATGAGTCTCACTTGAGATTGGTCTTGCAGATTCTGAGGGAGAACCAGCTTTATGCTAAGTTCTCAAAGTGAGAGTTCTGGATCAGGAAGGTGGTATTATTAGGTTATGTGATCAGTGGAGATGGGGTGGCGGTGGATCCGTCAAAGATTGAAGCTATTAGAGATTGTCCTGTATTGAGAACCATGGCAGAAGTTAGGAGTTTCATTGCACTAGCTGGTTATTACAAAAGGTTCGCTGAGAAGTTTTAGCGGATGGCATTGCCCGTCACCTCTCTTACTCGAAAGGACCAGAAGTTCGTGTGGATGTCGGAGTGTGCTCATGCGTTTTAAACCTTAAAAGAAAGATTAATGTCCGTTCCAATCCTATGTCTTCTTAGTGGGACTAAAGGGTTTCAGATTTTCAGCGACGCGTCAGGTTGCGGGTTGGGTTACATGCTGGTGAACCATGACAACGCGATAGCTTATGGGTCGAGACAACTAAAGCCTCATGAGAGGTATTACCCCATCCATGACTTGGAGTTGGCGGCGGTGATCCTTGCGTTGAAATTATGGCGGCACTATGTGTATGGTGCAAATGTAAAAATCTTCATGGAACACAACAGCCTGAAGTATCTCCTGGATCCGAAATATCTAAATATGCGATAACGTAGGTGGATCGAGTTCCTTGGGGACTACGATGTGGCAATTCAGTTTACGCCAGGCAAGACCAATGTGGTGGCTGACGCCTTGAGTAGAAAGAAATCCGGGCAAAGTAATTGGATTGAAGCGCATGACGAGTAGTTGGTGTGAGATTTTGAGTCTCTTGACCATGCTTGTGTGGCTAGAGGTGAGTCTAGCGCAACTCGGTTAAATTGGATCAAAATGCAGTGTGATTTCACGGATCAAATTTAGGAAGCGACCGGTGCAAACGAAGAGTGTCAACAGTTGGTGTTGGAAGCTCAGCAAAGCAAAGGCAGTCTCTGGAGATGGTCTGTGGACTCTTGAAGAGAAATGTGTAACATCCCGACTTTTATTGGGTCACTAGAACACCAGTGGACTGAATAAAAGTGATTCAAACCCCTACCCAAGGCCAAAAAGAGGTAGGAGGTGACCATGTTTGAGGATATTGAGCTAGAGAACTCCAATTTACGTTCTGTTAGTTCCTATGGTCTCGTATAGTCAAAACGAGTGCGATGGAACTTGTTTCGTTGAAATCTGAGGTCATTTGGAGAAAGTGACCATTTTGAGTATCGTAGCGCGTCATGCTGCCGCCATTTTAGTATATGGAGCATACATGCTCTGAATCAACTTCTGTTAGTTCTGTTAGACTCGTATAGTTAATACGAGTGAAATGGAACTCATTTCGTTCCAATCCGATGTCATTTAAAGAGAACGACCATTTTGAGTATTGTAGTGCGTCACGACAACATCATTTTAGTATATGGAGCATACATGCTCCGAATCGATTTCCGTCAGTTGTGTTAGACTCGTATAGTTGATACGAGTGCAATGGAACTCATTTTGTTCAGATCCGAGGTTGTTTAGATAAAACGACTATTTTGAGTGTCGTAACATGTCACGACTTCTGTCAGTTGTGTTAGAATCGTATAGTTGATATGAGTGCAATGGAACTCATTTTGTTCCGATTCGAAGCCGTTTAGAGAAAATGACCATTTTGAGTGTCGTAAGATGTCACAGCGACACCGTTTTAGTATATGGAGCATACATGCTTTGAATCGACTTCCGTCAGTTGTGTTAGACTCGTATAGTTGATACAAGTGCAATGGAACTTATTTCATTCCAATCTGAGGCCATTTAGAGAAAACGATCATTTTGAGTGTCATAACGCGTCACGACAACCCTCGTATGGCCAATACGAGAGCAACGAAATTGGTTGCGCTTGATTTCGATGTCGTTAGTTAGTTTGGTCAAACCCAGCTTTATTTTGCACCAAAAAGCGTGCACATATTAATTGTACAACACTACCCCACCATTGACCCATCTTCGGATGAGGTGGACTCACTTTGACTTTGACCTACATGGGGGACCCACCCTAAGGTTGACTTTGGTCAAACCCCCCAAAAACCTCAATTTTTGGAAAAATTCCCAATAAGGGACCTCACCCAAGTCCCCATCAATGGCTCATCTTGGTCACATCCTTAAGTACTTCTTGACCAGCAACACTCAAGCCAAGTGGGCCCTAGTAAAGCCCAATCTTTTCCCTCCCTCACTCACTTTCTTCTTCTCCTCTAAATCCCAAGGACCCAAGCCCAATAAGGCGTTCCATGGCTGGTTGTACTGAACTGAGGGATCAAGCCCAGCTATCCAGGATAGCTGGAGGGTGGGGATTAATCCCTCCCTAAGGAGTGGTTAATCCCACACTGACGGGAGAGAGGAGGAGGCCCCCTCCTAGCCTATATAAGAGCTTCCCCTCCTCCATTCCACTGCACACCTTCCTCAAGCTCAGTCGAGTTCAGGCACCCTCTTCCAAAGCCCCAGCCTAGAATCCAACCATCCTAGCTCCACCACCCTCCACCACCGCTAATGGCGTATTTCACCGAGATCCCCCGGAGACCTCTAAACAAGGTGGGATCTCCTCCTCTCCCCTCCCTATCATTCTGACGTCTCACATGTGAGCTCTGGCGGCTGGAGCGCCGCCGTTCCCACCTCTCCTCCATTAAAAACTAAAAATAAATAGCTCTGGCGGTGGTCGGCGTCGGCAGGCTACTGAACCACCATCGAAGGGAGTGCTCGCCCCCTAAGAGTTGGCCGGGGGAGGATCCATGGCCGGCCGGCGGCAGGGAAGGCCTGTGAGGGGTGGTTTTGGTACAGGCATCACGGAGAATAATTTATAAAATCTATAAATTTATAATTTTTTATAATATTATAATCTAAAAAGGGTATTTAATTTTCTAGAGGGTAAAAGAAGGCCATAATGAAAAAGTTTTAAACATAAAAAATGTTCCTGTTGAGGATATTTACCTATCATAAAAATATGAGATTTTTTGACACTCTTTGATATTTTTAAAAATTAAAATAGTGTTTATTTAGCCAATTTAAGGAACCTAAACTGCTCCTAAAATTCTGATAAAACTCTTGGTGATAATTAGTGCCATAATACATACTCTGTACTGATTTGAAGATTTTTGGTTATGCTTTGATATTTTTCAAGCATTTAAAATGATCGATTTCACTTTTGGAAATTAATAGAGGTTAACACCTCCGATCAAAATCTTTTAAAATCATATGGCTGATTTATATTTAGAAAAGGCAAGCCATGGTGAAGTTTGTTAATTTTTTGAGCATTCCTGCTATTTTTATTGCCCGTCATCTGCTTGAAGTAGTCCAAATCTAAGTACCATATGTCCTCCTTGTCCTTAGCCTGCCTGCAAATCTAGAAGGAAGATGAGAGAAAAGATCAGGATACCCAAGAGGTACCACCCATCGAATAAGTGGATGCCTTAAGTACCCAAATTTGCTTTAAAGATCCATGTTTTATTTTCCTGCAAGAGCTAGACGTGTGTCCAAACCTATGATTGTTTGCACACAAAATAAAGGGGGTTGAGACCCTTTTCTAAAATTCTACATTGCTCTTACTGGAAGAAGTTTGTTTTTCGGAATAAATAAATGATTTTTTATGTGAGGGGCTACCGCCGGTGTTAGTGGCTAGCGCCGGACGGTAACTGTCACTTTGATATCCAAGCCCAAATTTTCCAGAACCATAACATTGGTTCCCCATAATCATGTGTAGAGATTTTTTACCAATTCCAATTTTTTTGATGGCTATATTGAGGTCATGAGTTTGTTTTTTAAGAGATGAGTTTTATTTTACAAGCATGACATATTTATTTTCAAAACCTTTTTGTTATTTTCAATTTGTAAGAAAGAGGTTTTTAGTTTTCTCTCTAAGTCCCCCTTTTCTCTTGTAAGAGTTTTGATTTGAGAGAGGGCCTTAAAAGAGAAACTTCAAGATCTTTTGCATTACATAAGGAGTGTTCACACTCTTGGCTTGAAACCTTTTTTCTTTTCCAAAGAAATTAATTTTTTAGTAAGCTTATGATTTTCTTTGATGAGAGATTCATTTTCATGATTTAAAATAATATTATCTTCAATACTTTTATCATAGGCTTTACAGTTTTGAACAAATTCATCATAAAGTTCTTCGAAGGTGGGAGGAGTTACCTCAGTGTCACTAAGAACACTGGTGTCATCATCGTTTCCTTTTTTCATGAAGCATACATTTGCTTCCTCCTCGTTGCTTGACTCAGATCTGCTTGATTCTTCAGAGGAAGAATCATCCCATGTTTCAGCTTTTAACACCTTCTTTTTCTCCTCCCCTTTGTATTGTTTTTCCTTTTTCTCCTTTAGATACTTCGGGCACTGGCTCTAAATGTGCCCGGTCTTTCTGCAGTGAAAGCACTCCGGTGGTGGTCTTTCTTCTTCGTCGTCACATTCCTTTTCTTTCTTTGAAAAAGAGGAAGACCCTTTTCGCCGAGCATCCTTCTGGAAGTATTTTTGGAAGGTGTTTCTTCTTTCTAGAATTCTAATGAATTTTCTGAAGTTCTTAACCAGGAGACCTTCTTCATCTTCATCATCATCTACGTTGCTCTCCTTTTTGACTTTAATGCCAGCGCCTTTTTCTTTGGCTCCTTGTTGTATTCATCGTGTTGAATCTGGAGTTCTACCTCATGGGTTTTGAGATTTCCAATGAGGTTCTCAATCTAGAGCATTCTCAGGTTGTGCGACTCAGAGATGGCTGTCAACTTTGGATTAAACCTCGGAGGTAGATAACAAAGAATCTTTCTGACCAAGTCACTAGTCGGAGTAGATCTTTCCAAGAGCTTTTGAAGCATTGACGATCTTCGTGAAACATGTGTACATCGAGTTGATGTCTTCTTCAGCATCCACCTGAACTTTTCATATTCTAACTCCAGTTGGAATAGCTTTGCATACTTCACCTATGTTCATGAGTAAATTCTAATTGGTTCCAAATATCATAAGCAGTTACACATGCAGAAATTCTATTAAATTCAGTCCTATTTAATGCACAATATATAGCATTCATTGCCTTAGCATTATTTTTGCACTTGAGTTTATCCTTATTGTCCCATCTATCCTTAGGTTTTTTAAGGTAGCCTCTCCTACTACAATTGAAGGAGGAGAGTACCGAACCTCTACCATGTTTCATACTTCTACATCCATGGTCATAAGAAAACACATCATCCTAGATTTCCAGTAGTTGAAATCTGACCCAGTAAAAAGAGGTGGTCTACTAACACCCTGACCCTCTGGAAAAGCGAGATCATAAGATGCCATTTATTCCTGTTTGTTAGAATGTTTGGAATAAACCTAGCTCTGATACCACTTATTGGATCTGTAGGCGCCCTTAGAGGGGGGGGGGGAGTGATGAGTCCCATTTATATATACATTTATGGGCTCATCTGGGCCGTATATCTAGTCTTTGCACTACACTTAGGCATGTTTTTATTCATATTTGTTATTCTCTGCTAAGTGCACTTTTAGGCCCATTGTGGTGTGCATTTGTGCGTGTTAGTGTTGGGGTTAAGCACAGCATTCTCCTCACTCTCTTTTTTCTTTATTTCCGGTGCTGGAAGGGTATTCCCAGCTTTGTTGTGGCATTAGCAGGTGGACGTTTCACCAATTTTATCATGAGTTCATATCTGTGCATATCGCACGGTCGTGCGTTATGTTGGCGCACGGCCGGTTGTGGTCGTGCGCCCTTTGTTGAGGAGGAAATTGATGGTCTGCCGTTGATCGTGCGTCTCTGCGCACGGGCAGTGCCCGTGCGTGAAGGAATCACACGATCAACCTATTTAGCCTTGTTTTTAGCTTTTCTGAATTTACCCGTGCGTTTTGACGCACGGGAGGATTTGCCCGTGCGTGAGTAAATTGCACGGGCGCTCTAGGTCGTCTTCCTGCGCTGTTCTCTATTATTAATATCGCACGGTCTACGCACGGTCATGCGTTCGACCGTGCGTGACCTATTTTCTGATCTTTTTCTATAAAAGCTGCAGCTTTCGACCTAAACCAAGAGAGACTGTACATGCCGTACAGCTGCGCCATTCTCGCCATTTCCACTGAGGTTTCATCCCTTTGGGCCTCCTCCATCATCCTCAAGCTCTAAGGAGAGGGATTCAACCCTACATCCACCATGATCTAAGGAGAAGGAAGCTAGGTCGGTTTCGGATCGTGACACGAAGAAGATGGGCCATTGGATGGTAGTGACAGCCTTCTCTACCCCGGAAGTAGTTGAGGACCGAGCTTGGATGCGGATTGACAACCCAGCGATTCCAACCGTGAATCTTCAACAAGACTTCTTATTCGGTCGATTTCTTGCTCTCCCTATCTTTGTATTGGTAGTTGTAGTTAGTAGATCTCTTATATTTTGATGATGAGCACTATAAACCTTGTTATATAAGTTATTTCATGTCTATGTGAAATTATCTTTTGTTTATATGTGTGTATGAGGTGCGCCGCCATCCATTTTCTGTTCCACCGCCATGTTCTGTGTGCCGCACTAGCAATTGCTAGTGGCGTGCTTGTTGACGAGGTGCTTGCTACCCTCATCCCGCCGGTGCGACCCCTTCCATTCTGCTTGCCTACTCATTCATCCGCCTAGTGAAACGTGGCATAGCGGCCCGTGTAATCCATTCGCCTAACGAAGCAGCGGGCTCAAGGCCTGCACAGTTCGATTCCGTTTGCCTACTCGTCCATCCGCCCTTTCGAAGTAGTGCGCTCAAGGCCTGCCTTGTCTCCATCCCGCCAAGCGAAGCATTGCATAGCGGCATTGCATAGGAGTAGTTGTAGTATTTTCTCTTTATTTACACCAACCAAAACCCCCGTTTCCGCAACCCATCAGACATAAAGGACTTCAATCTCAAGTCCTTCCTCAATAGTAAACTCCAACTTACTGTGTTCCTTCGAGATCGATACTCGGGGATTTCCTGTAACACCCATGGGCAGGCCACAACCTCATCCTGCGTGTCCGGGCTGCATCCCATGTGCAACCCCAACCCCTCTCCGCGCCTGTTTCTCAGCGCGTTGGGTTGTTGAGGGGGGGGGGGGGGGGGGGGATTCGATCCCGCCACCTCCTGGATAAGAACTCCTTCAACCGAGCCTTATCACCAACTGAGCTGCAGCTGAGTTGGTGATAAGGCTCGGTTGAAGGAGTTCTTATCCAGGAGGTGGCGGGATCGAATCCCCACCTCAACAACCCAACGCGCTGAGAAA
Source organism: Dactylorhiza incarnata (assembly GCA_033032865.1). Lineage (NCBI taxonomy): Eukaryota > Viridiplantae > Streptophyta > Magnoliopsida > Asparagales > Orchidaceae > Dactylorhiza > Dactylorhiza incarnata. The sequence goes on along the minus strand of JAWHQI010000033.1, from coordinate 4,090,017 downwards.
CAGGCGCGGAGAGGGATTGTGGTTGTACATGGGTTGCAGCCCGGACATGCAGGATGAGTTTGTGGCCTGCCCTGGGGTGTTACAAATAAAAATTGCACTTTTATTTGTACTTTTTATTTGTAACACCCCAGGGAAGGCCACAACCTCATCCTGCGTGTCCGGGCTACAGCCCATGTGCAACCCCAATCCCTCTCCGCGCCTGTTTCTCAGCGCGTTGGGTTGTTGAGGGGGGGGGGGGGGGGATTCGATCCCGCCATAACCTCATCCTGCGTGTCCGGGCTGCAGCCCATGTGCAACCCCAACCCCTCTCCGCGCCTGTTTCTCAGCGCGTTGCGTTGTTTAGGGGGGATTCGATCCCGCCACCTCCTGGATATGAAGTCCTTCAACCGAGCCTTATCACCAACTGAGCTGCAGCTCAGTTGGAGATAAGGCTCGGTTGAAGGAGTTCTTATCCAGGAGGTGGCGGGATCGAATCCCCCCTCAACAACCCAACGCGCTGAGAAACAGGCGCAAAGAGGGGTTGGGGTTGCACATGGGCTGCATCCCGGACATGCAGGATGAGGTTGTGGCCTGCCCTGGGGTGTTACAAATAAAAAGGAGCCTTATCACCAATTGAGCTGCAGCTCAGTTGGTGATAAGGCTCGGTTGAAGGAGTTCTTATCCAGGAGGTGGCAGGATCGAATTCCCCCTCAACAACCCAACGCGCTAAGAAACAGGCGCGGAGAGGGGTTGGGGTTGCACATGGGCTGCAGCCCGGACACACAGGATGAGTTTGTGGCCTGCCCTGTGGTGTTACAAATAAAAAGTGCAGCTCAGTTGGTGATAAGGCTCGGTTGAAGGAGTTCTTATCCAGGAGGTGGCGGGATCGAATCCCCCCTCAACAACCCAACGCACTGAATAACAGGCGCGGAGAGGGGTTGGGGTTGCATATGGACTGCATCCCGGACACACAGGATGAGGTTGTGGCCTGCCCTGGGGTGTTACAAATAAAAAGTGCACTTTTTATTTGTAACACCCCAGGGCAGGCCACAACCCCATCCTGCGTGTCCGGGCTGCAGCCCATGTGCAACCCCAACCCCTCTCCGCGCTTGTTTCTTAGCGCGTTGGGTTGTTGAGGGGGGATTCGATCCCGCCACCTCCTGGATAAGAACTCCTTCAACCGAGCCTTATCACCAACTGAACGATCTGGCACACCTCTTGAAGGAGTTCTTATCTAGGAGGTGGAGGGATCGAATCCCCCCTCAACAACCCAACGTGCTGAGAAATAGGCACGAAGAGGGGTTGGGGCTGCACATGTGCTGCAGCCCGGACACGCAGGATGAGGTTGTGGCCTTCCGTGGGGTGTTACATTTCCAACTCATTTTATATTACTTGAACGATCGGTACACTGCCGTTTCGTGCCGCAGTCTTGCTACCGCCTATAGCGGTGTGCCAGATTTGCGCATCAAATTTTTGGTGAGTGGGTACCCAAACAGGGGGTGAATAAGAGTTTTAAATTATTATATTTTAAATGACTTGAAAAATAACTAGATCAAAATAGTTATTTTGAATAAAGATCTAAATTATTTTATAATGAAAGATAGGATAATAAATAATTTAGAGAATTGAAGAACAAATCAATTTTATTACACAAAAATAGATATGATTACTATTGATAAAATTGATTACAAAACTATATTTCTATGACGCTAGAAATCGAAGGCGAAGAAGTAAAATCTCCTTTTGTTTTCTATCCTGACTCGTATCCCCAAGAATGGGTGGCTTTAGCCAATCCTCCCCCGGATACGTCCTCAAGCCTCTCTAGCCAATCCTCCCCTGGATACGGCCTTGAGCACCCCCTAGATCTACAACCTAGACCTAGTCGCCAACACAAGGCAAATTTCTGCCCTAAGTCCTACCCGTACCTAGTCGCCAACACGAGGTGAATTCAATTATCGATTATAACAACAATATGAAAAACTCCCTCTAAAGAACTTTTGAAGTTGGAGATGAAAGACCGATGTAGAATAAGCGTGGTTGAAGTGATCATTGGTCAAATGCAGCGTGAAGAAATCCTCCTTCAGAAACTCATAGAACTTTTGGTGGGAGATCAATTCTCAGCAGAGTAAGGCTTTATTTGTTTAGGCGGTGGCGGGCGGAAATAGCGGGTGGAGAAGCAGCTTTGGGACCGGAGGGGGGAAGCGGGGATCGAAATGGAGGTTTCGGGGAGCTTTTCCTCTCTCCGGTGGGTGCAAACGGAGCAAACGCCGCCGGCGCCCATTTGGTTACCCGCTGTCCGGCGGCATTTGCTCCAAACGCTCGGCGAAAATGCCGAAACAAATAAAGCCTAAGACTCTGGAATTTTGGCACTGGAACTTTCTCTAGGATGTGTGTTGAAGAGAATGAATACCACTTTTTATAGGGCTAGAAGCTAACGTCGGCGTTAAGGCTAATGCTAGTCGTTGACCCAATATAGAAAGAAATTGATGGCTCGGATCTTCAAAATAGGAAGGAAATTCTGCATCTTTGGAAATATTCATTTTAGGAAACCTTAATGTTGGTATTGAGGCTAACGCTGGAGTTGAGGCTAATGTTGATGTTAAGTCAAATCATTCCTGAAATGCTCCTAGAATCACGACAGCTTCCTTCCATGTCATATCATCGAGTATCAACGTCGGCGTTATGTCCTAACGCCTGACGTTAGACCACTTTCATTATTTCAGCTTATGGGCAAGTCAAGACCATACCGTCGAGTGTCAATATCATCGAGTGTCAATATCGTCGAGTGTCAATGCCGACGTTAAGAGCTAACGCTTGGCGTTAGACCACTTTCATCATTTTAGATTGTGGGCAGGTCCAGACCAACAATGCAGCATCCTAGTAATTTTGGCTTCAAATTTGGGGGCAACCTTCTTATGTTATCCTCAAGTCATACGACATTATTTCCTGCACACTAAAACACACATGATCACACATAGGATTTATTATTCTCAAACCTAGGAGATGACGAAGACCATGTTCTAACAAAGTTCAATTCAGTTCTTTATATACTCTGCTCTTCTTATACCTTGTTGCTAACCATTCGGCAAGAATAGATGTACTCTTATACTTTTGTAATATCTACTACGATAACCATTTCCTTGCCACCTGCTATATTGCCTATTACTGATTATATTACAGTGTTCTCCCTCTTTCCTTCCGCCTGGTGCCTAAGAGTTGTCGGGGGAGAGGATGTAAAGCCACTTAGTCTTTTTAGACTAACGGTTGTTGTACCACTTCTTTTAGGAGCACACGCAGCAGCAGCAGCAGCACACCGTGAAGGAAGGAAGCTAGGATAGGGGGACGTGACCTGATACGATGATGCAACCATTACCGTCGCTTCCTTCTATTATAGATGTGAGATTTTGTGGGACCTTGATGTAGTTTTACATCATGTTTTGTACTCTTACATTTTCAGGAGCCCAGGTGGTTTCTTATTTTCATTATATATTATGGACTTTATGCTTTTGTGAATTTGTGGTCTTCTGTATAAATTATTGATGGGTTGGCATGTGATATTTGAGAATAGCCGGCATGATAGGCGTCTCGTAGAAGAAGCTATCCCGTGTGTTGGTGCTTCCGCAAGGCGGATGATCTAGGCATAGGACACCCCTCGGTCGTGTCTTGTGTTCCGGGAGGGGGGGGGGGGGGGGGGGGGGTCTTACAAATGGTATCAGCTTGCAATCGATCCTGAGATAAAGAAGTCCATTAACCCACTGGGTCACCCCTATCGTTGATTCAGTTTGAGGACAAACTAAAATAGCGGAAGTAGTGTTGTGTCCATGTGTGATTCACATTAAGTTGTCCATCATTTCCTATAAATTGCCAACCTAATCCAAAACTTGTATCCTTAAGTATAGATTTCGGTGCATTGCGAGCCAGTAAGGAGTGTTCCACTTCCTTCGGATGCTACTCCCTTTCAACAGTCAGAGCTGGGTCAGACCTTGACTGCTATTCTGGATTCTTGTAGATCCTAGTAGGCTCTGGTACAACAACCAAATTTGGGGTCAAACTGGTTGAGTGCCTTTCAAGGTCTTTCCCCGCCTATCTTTCACGGGACTGAGTGTTGGGAATATTGCCCTCGATGTTCCCTTGATTTGAAGAGGCATCACTGACAATGCTAAGTACATATAATATTTCATAAACCCTATTTTACATCAGGAATATGCAGGGTTTTGATATTCCAAGCATTGGAATAAGGTTCGAGTTTGCTGTCAAAACCGCTGAGAAGAACTTACTGTCTCAGCGGAACCGCTGAGACGAGGCCAGAAGCCGCTGAGAAAGAGTCTGCCTCAGCTGAGCTGCAGATAAACAATATCCACTAAGAATACTATCTGTCTCAGCTAATCCGCTGAGACCAAGACAGCTAAACCGCTGAGACGGAAGTCTGTCTCAGCCTAATCGCTGAGACAGATTCAAATCAGAAAGACGACATTGGCGGGTCTTACTTTTGGCGCAAACAGCTGTAAAGTGAAGATATAGTTTTATATCCTCTTCCAAAGTGTTAGGGCCCCTTCCTAAGAGCCGTTGAAGACAAATGGAGTATAAAAGAACAAATTAGGGAACTTTTAGAAGAATCTGTTGGTGTGCTGAAAAGTAGAGAGCCATTATCACTGTTCCATTGACGGCTTTCAAGTTTTTCTCTCATGCTGCTAATTGAACCAGCTAGATGAAACAAGGGCAGAAGATAGTTCTTCTATTTTAGAAGAGCAAGAAGATCTTTACTCATATACTGAAGAGAAGGATCAGAAAGAAGCAAGGACTGAAGTACACTTTCAGCCAAGCTTCAAAGAAGCACCAGCTGTGCAGGAACAACAGAAGACATCATACCACTGCTGTCAACTGTTGTAAGCTTAACATTTACTCACTGTAGGTACTGTAAAGTTCTGAGTTTGTAAGGCATATTGCCTGAGTTATAGGGTTGGTAAATCTGAGTTGTAGGGTTGTTTAGCCTGAGTTTGGTAAGGTTGTTGAGCCTGAGCTGTAGGGCATTCAGCCTAAGAAGTAGGGCTTCTTGATAGGCCTGAGGTAGGAGGTCAAGGTGATCTCTGAGCTGTAGGAGTGGGAGCACTCTGAGTGGTAGGGATGGTTAGCCTGAGGTAGGGCTTGGAGCAAGCCTGAGAGATCCTGAGGGATCTGTGTTTAAAGTTCTAGGAGCTGAGATTGGAGGAGTTTGCCTTATCTAACACACTGTTAGAAAGGTGTAGAGGGAAAGTGGACTACCCATAGACACATTATCTTGGGTAACCACTATAAACACTTGTTTGTTTTCTATGTGTGCTTGAATGTTTACTTACTAGCTTGCAATAATTAAGTAAAACTCAAAAAGACCTATTCACCCCCGCCCCCCGCACCCCCCCTCTAGGTGAATTAGACTACATACCTATAAACTATCAAGTGGTATCAGAGGTAGGTAGGTCAAAAAGGACATAATAGTCTGACCAGATCCTACATAGGTGTAGTCAAATCTGAAACCAATGGCTACCAATGGAGTTCAGAAGGAAATGGGGTCAATGAAGCTGCCAATATGCAAAAAGGAAACATTTGACATTTGGAAGCAAAGGGTTAGGCTTTTCATGGAAGCATCATACCCTAGGATTTTTATCACTGTCTAGGAGGGTTCCTTTCTTATCACAAAGCCCTCCACCATTGATCCTACTAGGCAGGTAGGTAAGTTATACACTGAAATGACAAGGGATGAGATTGCATTAGCAACAATGGACAAAAGAGCTCAAAATATTATAATCAATGCAATTGATGACTCTACATTCCAAAACTTGGTACACCGTGTGTACAACCCCCATATTTGCCGAGCTGGTTTGGTTAACCCGGACTCAGCGGAATCAAGGAGGGTGAGGAGAATAGCCTTCCACAAGCGACCAGAACTAGCTAAGGTGAAATCGGGTCCGGAGGAGACGGAAGGAAGGGCGGTGGGGCGAGTGGGCAGAGCATCCACTCCCGTTGGGCGAGTGGGGGGGGGGGGGACATCCCCACTCGCCCGACCCTTTGGGCGAGTGGGAGGGACACCACTCGCCCGGCCTTGGGCGAGTGGGGGAGTCCTCCACTCGCCCGGCCGTAGGCGAGTGGGGGAATCCCCCCACTCGCCCGGCCTTGGGCGAGTGGAGGAGCCCTCCACTCGCCCGGCCGTGGACGAGTGGGGGAATCCCCCCACTCGCCCAGCCTTGGGCGAATGGAGGAGCCCTCCACTTGCCTGGCCATAGGCGAGTGGGGGAATCCCCCCACTCGCCCGGCCTTAGGAGAGTGGGGGGGGGGGGGGCGAGTGGGGGATCCCCCCCACTCGCCCACCCCTTGGGCGAGAGGAGGATCCTCCACTAGAGGCCAAGTTCGCGAGTGGATCGATGTCCACTCGCGCAGGCAGGGTGATCTTGATTTCAGTCGTTCGGGTCGATTGGTGGGCTGCGAATAGTGGATTTTTGGCTATCCACAGACCATGTTTTGGGAAGTCTATAAATAGACCCCCATGGGCACCTTTGGAAGGGTTGGATCCTACCCCCTCCCTCGCGTGGTCTTGTGAGCAAGCACCCCCCTCCCCCTATCATCGAAGGTTGACGGTGAGGTGGTTCTCAGTGCCCTCCAAGGTGCCCAGGCTCAGCATTGGCTTGGGAGGGGAAGTTCCTCGAGAGCTTTCGGGTATGTGGTGGGACCTCCACGCTGCAGCTTAAGGGGTCCGTTTGTGGACTTAGGTGTTCTCCAAGGGCAAGGTTTCTCAGTTCTTAGCGATCAGTCAAGGGTCTTAGCTTGGGTCAAGTAAGGGCTAGCCGCATCACCCTTTCGAACGTTGAAACCGGGTTACTGGTTTCAACATTCTGGTGCGGTGAGCGTGGAAGCGGCTAGTTCGGAAAGCTCTGAGCCAAGTCTCATGGAAGGAAGCAAAGAGTCGGGGAACTCGCCTCCTCCCAGCAAGTTACATCCGTTGACAGGGGAAAAGGAAGCAGAGGAGGCAGATCATGTGTTGGGTGATCTGACCAAGTTGGAAGTGGCAGAGGAAGTGAGTGAGAAGGAGGTCATAGGCGACATCGGAAGGTCGGAGAAGATACGAATCAGCGGAAGGCTGAGCTGGCAGGATCAAGAGAAGATTCGAAGATATGTCCAGCAGAATTTAGACATCTTCGCATGGAGCGCTGCGGAGATGCCAGGCGTTGATGCGAATGTGGCATGTCATCGCCTCAACCTCGACCCAAACGTCCACCCCATTCGCCAGAAGAAGAGGAATGTGTCACCCACCCTCGCTGGGCCGATCAGAGAGGAGGTGGGGAAGTTGCTAGATGTAGGGTTCGTGGAAGAAATCGAATACCCAGGATGGGTTTCTAATGTGGTGATGGTGAAGAAGGGGGATGGGAGGTGGAGGATGTGCGTGGACTTCTCTTTGCTGAACAAAGCATGTCCTAAGGACTGCTACCCGTTGCCCCGGATCGATGCATTGGTGGACTCAGCTGTCGGCTTCCACAGTGATGAGCTTTTTGGACGCGTTCTCCGGATATCATAAAATCCGAATGCATCCGCCTGATGTCAAGGACATCTCGTTCATCACGGACGATGGGTGTTACTGTTATAAGATGATGCCATTTGGATTGAGGAATGCAGGAGCAACCTACCAAAGGATGATGGATCGAGTCTTCAAGGAGCAGAAGGGGCGCAACTTGGATGTCTACGTGGATGACTTGATGGTTAAAAGCAAGGACGTAGAATACCACCTGCAGGATCTAGTGGAGACCTTTGCTACCCTTCGAAGGTTCAAGATGAGGCTAAACCCGTCTAAATGTGTTTTTGGAGCAAGCCGAGGAAAGTTCCTAGGTCACCTACTCACCCCGGAGGGGGTCAAACCCAATCCGGACAAGGTCAAAGCTATCTTGGAGTTGGAATCACCGAGGAGTGCGAAGGAAATTCAAAGGCTGACTGGGAAGTTAGCAGGGTTGAGTCGATTCCTCTCCAGGGCAGGAGAGAAGTGCTCTCCTTTCTTCAAAGCCCTACGCCAGGGTTAGAAGTTTGAATGGACATTAGAGTGTGAGAGGGCTTTTCAGGCACTGAAGGAACAATGAACGCGAGCACCTCTGCTCTAAGGGCCGAGAGAAGGAGAATACCTTTTCCTCTACCTAGGGGTAGGGGTCAAAGCGGTGAGTTCGGTCCTGGTTCGAGAGGAGGGAAAGAAGCAGCTGTCGATTTACTAGGTTAGCAGAGTCCTGAAGAAGGCAGAACTCAAATATCCCGCCCTGGAGAAGCTGGCATTCGCTTTGATCATCTCTGCCCGAAAACTCCGTCCCTATTTTCAGGCTCATTCCATCAGGGTGGTGACCGACCATCCCCTTCGCAACATTATAGAGGGGGTGGAGCATTCGTGCAGGTTGGCAAAATGGTCGGTCGAGCTTAGCGAATTCGATGTCACCTTCGTCCCCCGGTTGTCAATGAAGGCGCAGGCGGTAGAAGACTTCCTGGCAGAATACATGAAGGAGGTGGACGGGCAAGATCCCACCGAGTTGGTAGCATGGGATCTGTTCGCTGATGGGGCATCAGGAAGAAATTCCCTCGGCGGAGGGGTGATCCTGGTCAGCCCACATGGGACCAGGATCGAGCAAGCAATCCATATTCATTTCCCTGTGACCAACAACCAGGCTGAGTATGAGGCGGTGGTGGTAGGGCTTCGTCTGGCAAGGGAGCTGGAGATCCGGGACGTGAAGGTTTTCACAGATTCAATGGTGGTAGCCTCCCAGGTTCGAGGGGAGTTCGAGGTGAAGGAGCCGACCCTCCAGAGGTATCTGGCGAAGGTTAGGGACCTCGTCGGATGGTTCCACACTTTCTCCCTTCAGCACGTTCCAAGAGGGGAGAATGCCCGAGCGGACCAGTTGGCGAAGCACGGCCCTCGCGCGGGAGGAATGGTGACGGATTTGTTCTGCCCATCCATCGAGGAGGGCGAGCTGATGGAGATTGATCCAAGGGCTTCGTGGATAAACCCGATCCTCACCTTTCTGACCTCAGGCAAGTTCCCGGATGGGGAGCTGGATAAGAGGCGGTTCAGATACAAGTCAGCATACGACGTGATGCAAGAAGGAAGCCTGTATAGGAATACCTTGACTGGTCTCCTAGCAAGATGCGTGACGGAGGATGAAGTTCCGAGAGTCTTGGAGGAAATCCACTCCGGTGAATGCGGGAGCCATTCTGGAAGTCAGACCTTAGAGAAGAGAGTGCTGAGGCAGGGATACTTCTGGCCGACCCTTCAGAAGGATGCGATGGAATTTGCAAAGAAGTGTCAGAAGTGTCAGCTCTTCGCGCCACTCCAACTTCAACCCGCATAGAGGCTCAGAACGATCACCGCGCATTGGCCCTTCGCCATCTGGGGGATGGACTTGGTCGGTTCGTTCCCTCAGGCCAGCGGTCAGAGGAGATTCCTGTTAGTCATGATTGACTATTTCTCCAAATGGGTAGAGGTTAAGGCTTTGGCGAAGACAACCTCACAGGTGATAAAGAATTTCATTTGGGGAGAAATAATTTGCAGGCACTGACTCCCCCTCGCCATAGTGACAGACAATGGGCCACAGTTCGCTAGCAATGAACTCATTAGCTTCTGCGGTCAAGTGGGCATCGACCTCCGCTTTGCCTCTGTTCACCATCCTCAGAGTAATGGGCAGGTAGAGGCAGTGAACAAAATCATCGTCAACCTCTTGAAGAAGATGGTGGAGAACTTGAAGGGGAACTGGGTGGAGCAACTTCCCTCAGTCTTATGGGCCTTGAGGGCGACACCTAACACGACAATGGGAGAAACTCCATTCAAACTCTCCCATGGGTCGGAAGCCGTGCTCCTAGTGGAGTTCGAGGTCAGATCCCCCCGGGTCGTAGCTGCCGAAGAGGGAGACGAAGGCTGGAGAATGGACAATGAGGAGGAGCAACGGCTCTCGCTAGATTTAGTTGAGGAGCTCCGGGACCTTGCCATGGTTCGGCAAGAGGAGGTGAAGCGCCGGATGGCCAGGTACTTCGATAAGAACATTATAGTCAAACAATTCGCCCCAAGAGATCTAGTCCTCAAAAAGGTCGACGCCGCGGGAAGGTCAGCGAACGTGGGAAAGCTCCAGCCCAATTGGGAGGGGCCCTATGTAATCTTGGAGGCCCTGAAGTCAGGGGGTATCTCCTTCAAAATATCGAGGGGATCCCCCTTGGTAATACTTGGAGTGGCGATGATATTAAACATTTTTATCCTTAATAAATATGTTGATTTTTTTGGCCTAACCTCTTGCCCCAGCTTGTGATAACTATTATAGCCGACAGGAGCATAGGTTGGTCGGGTTTCAGGAAGAGGAGTTGTGCCGCGAAAGAATCTATCTCCTCCGGATGAGGTTAACTCCTTGGGAGGGTGTTGAGTTCCTCTGCCTTCAGGTGAAGGTAAGCACCTAGGGTGGCAGATGGGTATTCCACCCCTAGTTGGCAAGGTCCCTGACTAGAGACCATTCGTCGGGCTTAGTCATGCCGGTAGATGGTGGGCTCGTCAGGTTGACTCGCTATTCAGTAACCGACTTGGGAGGGTGTTGAGTTCCTCTGCCTTCAGGTGAAGGTAAGCACCTAGGGTGGCAGATGGGTATTCCACCCCCAGTTGGCAAGGTCCCTGACTGGAGACCATTCGTCGGGCTCAGTCATGCCAGTAGATGGGGGGCTCGTCAGATCGACTCGCTATTTAGTAACCGACTTGGGAGGGTGTTGAGTTCCTCTGCCTTCAGGTGAAGGTAAGCACCTAGGGTGGCAGACGGGTATTCCACCCCCAGTTGGCAAGGTCCCTGACTGGAGACCATTCGCCGGGCTCAGTCATACCGGTAGATGGGGGGCTTGTCAGGTCGATTCACTATTCAGTAACCGACTTGGGAGTGTGTTGAGTTCCTTTGCCTTCAGGTGAAGGTAAGCACCTAGGGTGGCAGATGGGATTCCACCCCCAGTTGGCAAGGTCCCTGACTAGAGACCATTCGTCAGGCTCTATCATGCCGGTAGATGGGGGCTCGACAGGTCAACTCGCTATTCAGTAACCGACTTGGGAGGGTGTTGAGTTCCTCTGCCTTCAGCTGAAGGTAAGCATCTAGGGTGGCAGACGGGTATTCCACCCTCAGTTGGCAAGGTCCCTGACTGGAGACCATTCGTCGGGCACAGTCATGCTGGTAGATGGGGGGCTCGTCAGGTCGACTCGCAATTCAGTAACCGACTTGGGAGGGTGTTGAGTTCCTCTGCATTCAGGTGAAGGTAAGCACTTAGGGTGGCAGATGGGTATCCCACCCCCAGTTGGCAAGGTACCTGACTGGAGACCATTCACCGGGCTCAGTCATGCCAGTAGATGGGGGGCTCGTCAAGTCGACTCGCTATTCAGTAACCGACTTGGGAGGGTGTTGAGTTCCTCTGCCTTCAGGTGAAGGTAAGCACCTAGGGTGGCAGACGGTTATTCCACCCCCAGTTGGAAAGGTCCCTGACTGGAGACCACTCGTCGGGCTCAGTCATGCCGGTAGATGGGGGGCTCGTCAGGTCGACTCGCTATTCAGTAATCGACTTGGGAGCGTGTTTAGTTCCTCTGCCTTCAGGTGAAGGTATGCACCTAGGGTGGCAGATGGGTATTCCACCCCCAGTTGGCAAGGTCTCAGACTGGAGACCATTCGTCGGGCTCAGTCATGCCGGTAGTTGGGGGGCTCGTCAGGTCGACTCGCTATTCAATAACCGACTTGGGAGGGTGTTGAGTTCCTCTGCCTTCAGGTGAAGGTAAGCACCTAGGGTGGCAGATGGGTATTCCACCCCCAGTTGGCAAGGTCCCTGACTGGAGACCATTCTCCGGGCTCAATCATGCCGGTAGATGGGGGGCTCGTCAGGTCGACTCGCTATTCAGTAACCGATTTGGGAGGGCGTTGAGTTCCTCTGTCTCCAGGCGAGCTGAGCTCCTAGGACGCGGGTGGGTACTTCCGCCTCCAATGGGATTGGGAGGGCGTTGAGTTCCCCTGTGTGAGAACTTGAAAATAACAGGAATTTTTTTATTTCCAAAAATCTAAGTATTACAAGAGTATTGCCTCCTTTATATAGACTAGGAGGGAAACAGTAAAATACAAATATACGACGTGGGACTAAATACAAATACACAGCACACAAGAGAGTTTGGTGGTCTGGGCGATCAGGAATATTGAGACCGCAACGACCTCTGCGATCTGGAGTGAGGTCGGGCGGTCATACGACAGGAGGAAGGTCGTGTGGCAGAGGAGACCGTCGGATGGTTAGATCGTTCTGGCGAACACTCCCCAGAAGGGAGAGACCGGGAGGGCCAGACCGCTTCTCTCCATAAGAAGCGATCTGCTATATCCGAGATGAACCGACAGTCTTGTACTTGGAGACTGCTGAGACCGCTGGCACTAGACTGCTTGGAGAGGCGGAATGTTGCTGACCTTCACAAGACGCAACCTCGCATAATTGAGGAGAAGTGGCAGTCTGTTGCTGGGAGACCGCACATACCGCGGTTATCAAACAGTTGTCTGATAGAGCTGGAGATTGCCGACCTTCATCTTGCATGATCTCGCATATCTGAGGAGGAGCAGCGGTCTGATTCTGGGAGACCACACATACCGCTGGCTTTAGATCGCGCGGCTTCAATTCTTTGATACCGCTTGGCTTCAACACTCCCCCGCAAGCTGGAGCATATATATCAATCATGCCTAGCTTGTTACATACATCGGAGAAGGATGAAGATATTGGTTTGGTGAAGATATCAGCCAGCTCATTATCCGAAGTTACGAAGGGAGTATAGATTTGTTTCCTCAAGATTTCTTCCCTGATGAAATGACAGTCCACTTCAATGTGTTTGGTTCTCTCATGAAAGACTGGGTTCTGAGATATATAGATTACAGCTTTGTTGTCACAGATCATTGGCAATGGATGGTTGTAAGCTTCTCCTAAGTCTAGATGGAGAGTTCGTAACCACTTCAACTCTCATGTAGTTTGGGCCATGCTCCTGTACTCGGCCTCAGCACTTGATCTAGATACTACTGCTTGTTTCTTGCTCTTCCAGCTCAGCAGATTTCCTCCCACGAAGGTACAGAACCCATATGTGGATTTCCTATCTCCTTTATCATAAGCGTAGCTAGCATCTGAATAGGCTTCTATCTTGAGATGGTTGTTCCTTTGGAACAGAAGTCCTTTCCCTGGAGATCCCTTAACGTATTATAATATCTTTAAAGCAGCTTGAAGATGACATTCCTTCGGAGCTTGCATGAATTGACTGACCTTCCCAATAGCATAGCAGATATCAGGTCTTGTTACAGTTAAGTAGATGAGCTTGCCTACAAGACGACGATATCTAGTGCTATCAAGTAGAGGAGGAGAGTGGCCAGTCCAGAGTTTGTCGTCTCCAATTGCCATTGGATATTTAACAGGTTTAGCACCCAGAAGACCTGTTTCCTTTAGAAGGTCAATAGCATACTTCCGTTGTGAGAGAACAATAGAGCTATGCTTCCTTGAGATTTCAATGCCCAGAAAGTACTTGGGAGTCCCCATATCTTTGGTCACAAAGTGTTGGAGGAGATGTTTCTTTGTAAGGGAGACACCTTCAACATCATCACCTGTGAGAAGGATGTCATCAATGTATACAGCCAGAACAACCATTCCATGAGAAGTCTTGCGAATGAAGAGAGAGTGATCCGCAGAACTACGGACAAATCCAATGATCTTGATAACTTCGTTAAATTTTTCGAACCAGGCGCAAGGACTTTGCTTAAGACCATAGATGGCCTTCTTTAGCTTACATACACGAGTCTCCCCTGGAGAAACATACCCTGGAGGTTGCTCCATGAAAACAACCTCTTGAAGATCACCATAGAGAAAGGCATTCTTGACATCCAATTGAGAGAGTTGCCAACATTTGTTGATGGCCATAGAGAAGAGGACCCTGATGGTTGTTAGACGAGCGACAGGTGAGAAAGTGTCAAAGAAGTCTACTCCATATGTCTGAGTAAAACCTTTGGCAACCAAGCGAGCTTTGTAGCGGTCAACAGAGCCATCAACACGATATTTTATCACAAAGACCCATCTACACCCAACAACATCTATCCCAATAGGTGGAGGAACAAGAGTCCAAGTGCCACGGTCCTGAAGGGTGGAGATTTCATCATCCATGGCAGCCTTCCACTGTGGGATGGCAAGAGCCTCCTGATAACTGGTTGGGGTTGCAGTACCTGTAATTGCAATAGCAAATACCCTAGCAGCGGGGGTAAGTTGAGCATAAGTTACAACATCGTGAATAGAATGTTGCGTACATGTGCGAACTCCCTTTCGAAGAGCAATAGGGACGTCTTCAGTGGTGACTGTATCTGCAGGAGAGTTATCATCGAAAGAAGATAGTGCTGGCCCAAGGGTCGGGAGAGAAGGCCCCGGAGTAGGAGGACAGGTGGAAGGAGATGCTGGAGGTGGTGGAGGAAAAGGAAGAGGTGGTGGAGTTGGGAGAGTAGGTGGTGGTGGTGGAGAGTAAATGAGTGGTGTTGTTGGAATAGGCGCAGGAGGCAGAGAGGTGGAAGAGTTAGAAAAGTATGGAACAGTTTCAAAGAAGGTGACATCAGCGGAAACATTTTGTTTGCGAAGAAGGGGATCATAGCATCAGAACCCTTTCTGAGTTGGAGAATAACCAACAAAGATGCATTTAACTGCCCGAGGAGAGAGTTTGTCCCGACCTGGGGAAGGAGTGTGGACAAACGCAGTACAACCGAACACCTTGAGAGGTAATGAGAAGGGTTGTGAGGTGGGATATAGTAGAGAGAAGGGGGTGGAGCCTTGAAGAAGTGTGGAGGGAATGCGGTTAATGAGGTAGCAGGAGATGAGGATGGCATGACCCCAATAGGTTTTGGGCATATTCATCTGGAAGAGTAAGGTGAGAGCCATGTCGAGGAGGTGACGATTCTTACGTTCCGCTATCCCATTTTGTTGAGAAGTATACGGACAACTAGTCTGATATATAAGACAATAATTCATGCAAAACTCAGAAAATTGATGAGAAACATACTCTTTAGCATTATCAGTACAAATAGCCTTGATAGACACTCCAAACTGAGTGGAAATTTCATTATTGAAAGTTTTGAAAACAGAAAAATGTTCTGAGAGTTCTTTTAACAGATACACCCAAGTACATCGAGAGAAGTCATCAATAAAAGTAACAAAATACAAACTACTCCCACCTATAGTCTTGGTAGGAGAAGGACCCCAGATGTCCGAGTGGAGGAGATCAAAGGGACGAGTCGAGATACGTTCATGTTTGGCAGGGTAGGAAGCCCGATGGTTCTTTCCTAGTTGACAAGCTTCACAGTTGAGAGGAGAGGTATCTTTGGTGAGGTGAGGTAGAAGTTGATACAGCAGCCGAGATGGAGGGTGACCAAGAAGGAGGTGCCATTGATGGAGAGAATCAGAGACGGTAGAAGCAGAGTGAGCAGTAAGAACGTCAAGGAAGTAGAGGCCTCCACTCTCAGTCCCAGTAGCAACTATCTCCTTTGTATGAAGATCCTGCAAATAACAGTTAGTCGGAGTAAACATAATAGAGCATTGTAATTGTTGAGAGAGTGCCTTGACAGATAGTAAGTTGCATGGAAAAGTAGGCACATAAAGAGTGTTCTGAAGAGAGATAGTCGGAGTGACTTGAACTATTCCAGTCCCAAACACATGTGAGGGAGAACCATCTGCTGTTAGAACCAAAGGTAAATTCTTGTGCTCTAGTAACTGGGAGAAAAGGTGAGGGTTCCCTGTCATATCATTTGTTGCTCCAGAATCAATAAGCCATTTACCTTCAGTAACCATGTGCACGCTACATGAGGAGGTAGCAACAGAAGCAGACGGTGATCTAGTACCCAGTTGAGAAGCAGCAGCCAGAGGGCGAAGGTGAGGATGCTTGAGATAGCAATGATCAATTGTGTGACCCGTCCGACCACAATGAGAACAGATGTACCGCAGAGGTCCACGACCACCAAGAGATCCACCACGGCCACCGGGGTGACCACGTTCACCCCGGTGAGCAAAGTGAAAGGAGGGTCTAGTTCTTATTTATCTTAAAAGATCTTATTTAAGTTTTTCTTTAAAGTAATGTTATATAGATATGTATGCTGGGTGAGGAATAAAATCAAGCACTAACAGTACATAAGAAAAATCACAGCACAACAGACAAAAGTAAAGTAAAAAAAAAAACCAGATGACACAAGATGTATTTTAGTTCCCCTCAACTGGGTACATATACTCTTCTACCCACTGGTAGGAATCCACTACGAGGTTGTTGATAAGGTGCCCTCACACCAGGTGAGCTGTTGATAAGGTGCTCTAACCAAACTGCAGGTTTTGCTAAGGTGCCCTGTCACCGAGAGTTAACTTTTGAAGGGAGTTATAACCCTGTACAGGATGGGGTAAAGAAAGGAAAAATAAAAGCAGAAATTATATTATTAATCTCTGTATAAGAAGACTCTTGAAGATCCTCGTTTGAAGTTGAATGGATCTGAGTGTGATGTTGAAGAAGGCTCCCCCTGTCTAATTAGAGTTGATGACAGCTTGTGGATAGAGCTTCTCCTTTTAACTGCTTCTTCCTTCTCTTGCAGTGATGATCCTGAGCAAGTAATTGTGGTTGGTGTCTCAGGATATTTTGAATCTGCAGGAAGATGTTAGTACTGAAGAACAACAAAAAAAGTCTTCTCTTTTCTGTCGTGTGTGTTCTGTATTGTGTGTATTGCTCCGTTTTTTTATAAACTGAGAGCCTTTGCTCTTAATTTGAATTCTTCTCTTGGGAAGAAGGAAAGAGCTGAGGTCTCCATCAATGCTTTGACTCCTCGAGAGGATAACCTGCCGTTTCTTTTCATTAAATCAATTGCAACGGCTAATGCCATTGATTGATGTGCAACGGCTAAGAGACAGTAAAAAGAATATTAAAACTATTCAGAAAGGAATTCGTCGATCCCTGGTCTACATTTGTGAGGCTGGGCTCGCCATCTGATGTGCTGAGCAATTCTCTCTATCTTAGAATTCGTAGACCGCTGAGATTTTTCTGACTGAATTCGTCGAGCGCATTTTGTCATTTGTCGAACGCTGTTCTTAAGAGGATTTGCCGAGCGCTGGCTGTCTTGCTATTTGTCGAGCTCTGGCTGTCTAGCTATTTGTCGAGCGCCGTTAGTCATTCGTCGAGCGCAGAGAACTTTTATTATGCTTAAGTATATTCTCCGATTCGATCGCATCATATTTAATTTATGTTTACTTAGATTTCTTAATTGACCTAAATTATTAGATGACTTATTAATATAAGGATGGATTCTAACTCAAATCAAAAAGCTAAGGTTCCAACAATCTCCCCCTATTTGAGTTGGGATCCTTAATCCAGATCAAAACTAGTGGACTGGTAATCTTAAAACTGCTTTTAAAATTTTCAATTGCAACAGCTTATTTCTTGAAGTTAAAATTTCTGATACCAGTTGAAAGGGGTTTTGAGCTTCTCATTTTCTCTCTCACTTGGTTAATTTTATTATTCTAGAAGGATTTTAATATATGAGTTGCTACAGCTGTTAATGAATTGGAATGGAATTTAATGGTGAGAAACTTATTAATAATTAATTAGGAAGTTTCTTTAAATTTTACTAGAGTAGAAAGGTTTAGCATTTGAAATATATTAGTCTTTTTATTTCATTAAAATATAAATTTGAAGGTTTTTGTTGATCATGATTAATTATTTTTTCTTTAGAAATTTGTTCAAACTTTTTGGCCCGCATTTTGAGATTTCTCCCATTGGTTGTGCTTGTCATAGAAAATTTGTTTTTAAGAAAAATAGTCTGTTCTTCTGATGATTTCAAATTTTCTTGAAGTTTATTATTCTCAGGAGTTAGAAAATTTATATTTGTTAACTCTTTTAAAGGTTTATTTTCATATTTTATTAAGTCTATAAATGTTAATTTATGATTAGTTTTATCTTGAGTAGAGGTAAAATTATAAGTTGGAGTTGCCTCAGTTACCTCAAGCTTTTCCGATTCGATTTCTGCATCTGGAATCTGAGATGAGCCTCCATATATGGCCATCATGCAGAAAGCTCTAGCTCTAAGTTCTTCTTCCTGTTCTTCGTCACTTAGATTTGTTGATGCTTCTGCATCAAAAATATAGTTAGTTGAAGAGATGGAAGGAGGTTCACGTTTTATTTCGGCAGCTTTCTTTGAAGAGGATATATCAGCGCCAACATAAACAGGCCCTTTCATTGCTCTCGAAGGAGACTTGAAACCCATGGAGCTAGGTAATGCAGGTGTAACTGCCTTTGATGATATGAGGGGAGGTCCTGTCAAAATAAATTTGTAAGTTTCTCCATATGTGGCATTTGCATTTTACTTAATTCTATCTTGCCATAAAGTAGATCTATCTAGATTACAAACAAGTGGATCTGAAGATAAAAGGTCTTGTATCATTTTGAAAAACCAAAAAAATATATAAGAACTAGGTGATCTTTGTGATTTCAGGTGTTAACCTGTGTGACAAATCAACCTGCTTTGATACCAATTGAAAGGAGGGTCTAGTTCTTATTTATCTTAAAAGATCTTATTTAAGTTTTTCTTTAAAGTAATGTTATATAGATATGTATGTTGGGTGAGGAATAAAATGAAGCACTAACAGTGCATAAGAAAAATCGCAGCACAACAGACAAAAGTAAAGTAAAAAAAAAAAGCAAAAAAACAAAACCAGATGACACAAGATGTATAGTAGTTCCCCTCAACTGGGTACATCTACTCTTCTACCCACTAGTAGGAATCCACTATGAGGTTGTTGATAAGGTGCCCTCACACCAGGTGAGCTGTTGATAAGGTGCTCTAACCAAACTGTAGGTTTTTGCTAAGGTGCCCTGTCACCGAGAGTTAACTTTTGAAGGGAGTTATAACCCTGTACAGGATGGGGTAAAGAAAGGAAAAATAAAAGCAGAAATTATATTGTTCTTCTCTGTATAAGAAGACTCTTGAAGATCCTGGTTTGAAGTTGAATGGATCTGAGTATGATGTTGAAGAAGGCTCCCCCTGTCTAATTAGAGTTGATGACAGCTTGTGGATAGAGCTTCTACTTTTAACTGCTTCTTCCTTCTCTTGCAGTGATGATCCTGAGCAAGTAATTGTGGTTGGTGTCTCAGGATATTTTGAATCTGCAGGAAGATGTTAGTACTGAAGAACAACAAAAAAAAGTCTTCTCTTTTCTGTCGTGTGTGTTCTGTATTGTGTGTACTGCTCTGTTTTTTTTATAAACTGAGAGCCTTTGCTCTTAATTTGAATTCTTCTCTTGGGAAGAAGGAAAGAGTTGAGGTCTCCATCAATGCTTTGACTCCTCGAGAGGATAACCTGCCATTTCTTTTCATTAAAGCAATTGCAACGGCTAATGCCATTGATTGATGTGCAACGGCTAAGAGACAGTAAAAAGAATATTAAAACTATTCAGAAAGGAATTCGTCGATCCCTGCTCTACATTTGTGAGGCTGGGCTCGCCATCTGATGTGCTGAGCAATTCCCTCTATCTTAGAATTCGTAGACCGCTGAGATTTTTCTGACTGAATTCGTCGAGCGCATTTTGCCATTTGTCAAACGCTGTTCTTAAGAGGATTTGCCGAGAGCTGGCTGTCTTGCTATTTGTCGAGCTCTGGCTGTCTGGCTATTTGTCGAGCGCCGTTAGTCATTCGTCGAGCGCAGAGAACTTTTATTATGCTTAAGTATATTCTCTGATTCGATCGCATCATATTTAATTTATGTTTACTTAGATTTCTTAATTGACCTAAATTATTAGATGACTTATTAATATAAGGATGGATTCTAACTCAAATCAAAAAGCTAAGGTTCCAACACAAAGCTCTCTGGAGGAGGAGGGGAAGACAACAAGGGTCGTTGGAGAAGGGAGGTAACCGCAGAGACCCAAGCAGCGGTGGCATCAAGAGTTGGAGATTCAGCCTCTCCAAGGATTTGGTGTCGTATCATATCATAGGACTCCGGAAGAGATAACACACAACCAGGAGCTCTTGGAAATGTTTATGCTGTTCAGCAAGATCAGCAGAGAAGGGGCGATGCTGAAGGAGTTCAGACCCAAGGGCCTGAACCGCTTGATAAGCTGTGGTGGGATCCATGGTTGGGCGGGCAAAGAGATATGCATATAAGGTGTAGATGCGGGAGGTTTTGGCACCTTTGGAGTAAAGGGCCGCAAGATGATTCCAGACAGCCTTGACTGTCTCATCATGACGAATGATAGGAAGACACTCATCAGAGAGACTGTTAGCAAGCCAGGTGCGGACTAGAGCATCACTAGCCTCCCAATCATCAAAGGTAGCAGATCCCTGGGGAGGAGGATCATCAGTGAGATGTTGGCATTTGCGTTGAGAGCGTACGAGGAAGGTGAAAGAGACAATCCAATCAGGATAATTAGATATAGTGAGCTTGGAGGAGGTGCCAAGGTTGCTAGAGTAGGTAGAAATAGCCACAGGAGTTGGAAGGGGTTGGGGGGTGGGGTTTCATTCTCAGATGGGGTACCCATGAGAAGAAAGATCGCGCGGTCTCGTGAAGACAGATGAGATCGCGCGGTCAGGAGGAGAAAGGCCGGTCGAAGAGAGAGATGGGAGATCGCACGGATTGTGCGGTCAGAAAAGAGAGTCTGGCTGAAGAGATCGCTATCTCTAATACCATGTGAGAACTTGAAAATAACAGGAATTTTTTTATTTCCAAAAATCTTATTATTACAAGAGTATTGTCTCCTTTATATAGACTAGGAGGGAAACAGTAAAATACAAATATACGATGTGGGACTAAATACAAATACACAGCACACAAGAGAGCTGGGCGGTCTAGGCGATCAGGAATATTGAGACCGCAGTGACCTCTGCGATCTGGAGTGAGTTCGGGCGGTCACACAACAGGAGGAAGGTCGTGTGGCAGAGGAGTCCGTCGGACGGTTAGATCGTTCTGGAGAACACTCCCCCATAAGGGAGATATCGGGAGGGCCAGACCACTTCTCTCCATAAGAACTGATCTGGTATATCCGAGATGAACCGGCAGTCTTGTACTTGGAGACCGCTGAGACCGCTGGCACTAGACCGCTTGGAGAGGCGGAATGTTGCTGACCTTCACAAGATGCGACCTCGCATACTTTTGGAGAAGTGGTGGTCTGATGCTGGGAGACCGCACAAACCGCGGTTATCAAACAGTTGTCTGATAGACCTGGAGATCGCCGACCTTCATCTGGCATGATCTCGCATATCTGAGGAGGAGCAGCGGTCTGATTTGGGAGACCGCACAGACCGCTGGCTTTAGATCGCGCGACTTCAATCCTTCGAGACCGCTTGGCTTCAACACTCCCCCGCAAGCTGGAGCATATATATCAATCATGCCTAGCTTGTTACATACATCGGAGAAGGATGAAGATATTGGTTTGGTGAAGATATCAGCCAGCTCATTATCCGAAGTTACGAAGGGAGTATAGATTTGTTTCCTCAAGATTTCTTCCCTGATGAAATGACAGTCCACTTCAATGTGTTTGGTTCTCTCATGAAAGACTGGGTTCTGAGATATATAGATTACAGCTTTGTTGTCACAGATCATTGGCAATGGATGGTTGTAAGCTTCTCCTAAGTCTAGAAGGAGAGTTCGTAACCACTTCAACTCTCATGTAGTTTGGGCCATGCTCCTGTACTCGGCCTCAGCACTTGAACTGGATACTACTGCTTGTTTCTTGCTCTTCCAACTCACCAGATTTCCTCCCACGAAGGTACAGAACCCATATGTGGATTTCCTGTCTCCTTTATCATAAGCGTAGCTAGCATCTGAATAGGCTTCTATCTTGAGATGGTTGTTCCTTTGGAACAGAAGTCCTTTCCCTGGAGATCCCTTAACGTATTCTAATATCATTAAAGCAGCTTGAAGATGACATTCCTTCGGACCTTGCATGAATTGGCTGACCTTCCCAACAGCATAGCAGATATCAGGTCTTGTTACAGTTAGGTAGATGAGCTTGCCTACAAGACGATGATATCTAGTGCTATCAAGTAGAGGAGGAGAGTGGTCAGTCCAGAGTTTTTCGTCTCTAATTGCCATTGGATATTTAGCAGGTTTAGCACCCAGAAGACCTGTTTCCTTTAGAAGGTCAATAACATACTTCCGTTGTGAGAGAACAATAGAGCTATGCTTCCTTGAGATTTCAATGCCCAGAAAGTACTTGGGAGTCCCCATATCTTTGGCCACAAAGTGTTTGAGGAGATGTTTCTTTGTAAGGGAGACACCTTCAACATCATCACCTGTGAGAAAGATGTCATCAACGTATACAGCCAGAACAACCATTCCATGAGAAGTCTTGCAGATGAAGAGAGAATGATCCACAGAACTACGGACAAAGCCAATGATCTTGATAACTTCGTTAAATTTTTCGAACCAGGCGCAAGGACTTTGCTTAAGACCATAGATGGCCTTCTTTAGCTTACATACACGAGTCTCCCCCGGGGCAACATACCCTGGAGGTTGCTCCATGAAAATAATCTCTTGAAGATCACCATAGAGAAAGGCATTCTTGACATCCAATTGAGAGAGTTGCCAACATTTGTTGATGGCCATAGAGAAGAGGACCCTGATGGTTGTTAGACGAGCGACAGGTGAGAAAGTGTCAAAGAAGTCTACTCCATATGTCTGAGTAAAACCTTTGGCAACCAAGCGAGCTTTGTAGCGGTCAACAGAGCCATCAACACGATATTTTATCACAAAGACCCATCTATACCCAATAACATCTATCCCAATAGGTGGAGGAACAAGAGTCCAAGTGCCACAGTCTTGAAGGGTGGAGATTTCATCATCCATGGCAGCCTTCCACTGTGGGATGGCAAGAACCTCCTGATAACTGGTTGGGGTGGCAGTATCTGTAATAACAATACCAAATGCCCTAGTAGCGGGGGTAAGTTGAGCATAAGTTACAACATCGTGAATAGAATGTTGCGTACATGAGCGAACTCCCTTTCGAAGAGCAATAGGGAGGTCTTCAGTGGTGACTGTATCTGCAGGAGAGTCATCATCGGAAGAAGATAGTGCTGGCCCAAGGGTCGGGAGAGAAGGCCCCGGAGTAGGAGGACAGGTGGAAGGAGATGCTGGAGGTGGTGGAGGAAAAGGAAGAGGTGGTGGAGTTGGGAGAGTAGGTGGTGGTGGTGGAGAGTAAATGAGTGGTGTTGTTGGACTAGGCGCAGGAGGCAGAGAGGTGGAAGAGTTAGAAAAGTATGGAACAGTTTCAAAGAAGGTGACATCAGTGGAAACATATTGTTTGCGAAGAAGGGGATCATAGCATCGGTACCCTTTCTGAGTTGGAGAATAACCAACAAAGATGCATTTAACTGCCCGAGGAGAGAGTTTGTCCCGACCTGGGGAAGGAGTGTGGACAAACGAAGTACAACCGAACACCTTGAGAGGTAATGAGAAGGGTTGTGAGGTGGGATATAGTAGAGAGAAGGGGGTGGAGCCTTAAAGAAGGGTGGAGGGAATGCGGTTAATGAGATAGCAGGAGATGAGGATGGCATGACCCCAATAGGTTTTGGGCATATTCATCTGGAAGAGTAAGGTGCGAGCCATGTCGAGGAGGTGACGATTCTTACGTTCCGCTATCCCATTTTGTTGAGAAGTATACTGACAACTAGTCTGATGTATAAGACCATGATTCATGCAAAACTCAGAAAATTGATGAGAAACAGACTCTTTAGCATTATCAGTACAAATAGCCTTGATAGACACTCCAAACTGAGTGGAAATTTCATTATAGAAAGTTTTGAAAACCGAAAAAAGTTCTAAGCATTTTTTTAACAGATACACCCAAGTACATCGAGAGAAGTCATCAATAAAAGTAACAAAATACAAACTAATCCCACCTATTGTCTTGGTAGGAGAAGGACCCCAGATGTCCGAGTGGAGGAGATCAAAGGGATGAGTCGAGCTACGTTCATGTTTGGTAGGGTAGGAAGCCCGATGGTGCTTTCTTAGTTGACAAGCTTCACAATTGAGAGGAGAGGTATGTTTGGTGAGGTGAGGTAGAAGTTGATACAGCAGCCGAGGTGGAGGGTGACCAAGACGGAGGTGCCATTGATGGAGAGAATCAGAGATGGTAGAAGCAGAGTGAGCAGTAAGAACGTCAAGGAAGTGGAGGCCTCCACTCTTAGTCCCAGTAGCAACTATCTCCTTCGTATGAAGATTTAGCAAATAACAGTTAGTCGGAGTAAACATAATAGAGCATTGTAATAGTTGAGAGAGTGCCTTGACAGATAGTAAGTTGCATGGAAAAGTAGGCACATAAAGAGTGTTCTGAAGAGAGATAGTCGGAGTGACTTGAACTATTCCAGTCCCACACACATGTGAGGGAGAACCATCTGCTGTTAGAACCGGAGGTAAATTTTTGTGCTTTAGTAACTGGGAGAAAAGGTGAGGGTTCCCTGTCATATCATTTGCTGCTCCAGAATCAATAAGCCATTTGCCTTCAGTAACCATGTGCACACTATATGTGGAGGTAGCAACAGAAGAAGACGGTGATCTAGTACCCGGTTGAGAAGCAGTAGCCAGAGGGCGAAGGTGAGGATGCTTGAGATAGCAACGATCAATTGTGTGACCCGTCCGACCACAATGAGAACAGATGTACTGCGGAGGTCCACAGCCACCAAGAGATCCACCACGACCACCGGGATGACCACGTTCAGCCCGGTGAGCAAAGCTCTCTGGAGGAGGAGGGGAAGACAACAAGGGTTGATGGAGAAGGGAGGTAACAGCAGAGACCCAAGCAGCGGTGGCATCAAGAGTTGGAGATTCAGCCTCTCCAAGGATTTTTTGTCGTATCATATCACAGGAATCAGGAAGACAGAGAAGATAACACACAACCAGGAGCTCTTGGAAGTGTTTATGCTATTCAGCAAGATCAGCAGAGAAGGGGCGATGCTGAAGGAGTTCAGCCCCAAGGGCCTGAACCGCTTGATAAGATGTTGTGGGATCCATGGTTGGGCGGGCAAAGAGATCTGCATATAAGGTGTAGATGCGGGAGGTTTTGGCACCTTTGGAGTAAAGGGCCGCAAGATGATTCCAGGCTGCCTTGACTGTCTCATCATAACGAATGATAGGAAGACACTCATCAGAGAGAGTGTTAGCAAGCCAGGTGCGGACTAGAGCATCACTAGCCTCCCAATCATCAAAGGTAGCAGATCCATGGGGAGGAGGATCATCGGTGAGATGTTGGCGTTTGCGTTGAGAGCGTAAGAGGATGGTGAAGGAGACAATCCAATCAGGATAATTAGAGCTAGTGAGCTTGGAGGAGGTGCCTAGGTTGCCAGAGGAGGTAGAAATAGCCACAGGAGTTGGCAGGGGTTGGGGGGTGGGGTTGCATTCTCAGATGGGGTACCCATGAGAAGAAAGATCGCGCGGTCTCGCGAAGACAGATGAGATCGTGCGGTCAGGAGGATAAAGGCCGGTCGAAGAGAGAGATGGGAGATCACACGGATTGTGCGGTCAGGAAAGAGAGACCGGCTGAAGAGATCGCTATCTCTGATACCATGTGAGAACTTGAAAATAATAGGAATTTTTTTATTTCCAAAAATCTAAGTATTACAAGAGTATTGCCTCCTTTATATAGACTAGGAGGGAAACAGTAAATACAAATATACGATGTGGGACTAAATACAAATACACAGTACACAAGAGAGCTGGGCGGTCTGGGCGATCAGGAATATTGAGACCGCAGCGACCTCTGTGATCTGGAGTGAGGTCGGGCGGTCACACGACATGAGGAAGGTCGTATGGCAGAGGAGACCGTCAGACGGTTAGATCGTTCTGGCGAACACTCCCCCATAAGGGAGAGACCAGGAGGGCCAGAGCGCTTCTCTCCATAAGAAGTGATCTGGTATATCCGAGATGAACCGGCAGTCTTGTACTTGGAGACCGCTGAGACCGCTGGCACTTGACCGCTTGGAGAGGCGGAATGTTGCTGACCTTCACAAGACGCGACCTCGCATACTTGAGGAGAAGTGGCGGTCTGATGTTGGGAGACCGCACAGACCGCAGTTATCAAACAGTTTTCTGATAGAGCTGGAGATCGCCGACCTTCATCTGGCATGATCTTGCATATATGAGGAGGAGCAGCGGTCTGATTCTGGGAGACTGCACAGACTGCTGGCTTTAGATCGCGCGGCTTCAATCCTTCGAGACCGCTTGGCTTCAACACCCTGTCTCTAGGTAAGCAAAGCTCCCAGGATGTTTATGGATACTCCGCCTCAAATCGTTAAGATCCTTGGCTAGGGACCGTTCGTCGATCTCAATCGCGTCCGCAGATGGGGGACTCGTCATATCGACTAGCTACTCGATGGGTGGTCTAGAAAGTGTAATTGGTTTGATAAGGTGGTTGAGTTCCTCTGTCTCCAGGTGAAGGTAAGCACCAAGGACGCGGACTGGATCTCTTCCCCCAGTTGCTTTGGAATGATGGCTGAATCCCTCCGTCCCTCGATGAGGGTAAGTACCTGGAGCATGGACTGGTTCTCCGCCCCTGGATAGTTTCAGAAATTATTAGTTCCCTCCTCCCCCTCCAGGTGAGCTCGGCTACCTGGTAGGCGTGGAGTTCCCTCCCCCTCCAAGTGAGCTCGGCTCCTCGGTAGGTGTTTAGTGGAGGAAGGTCCGCCCTCCACCTTCGGTCGAGTTTAGCTCGACCTAGAGGTGTTGAGCTTTCTCCACCTCCTGTTGAGCTCGGCTTACAAGAGGGGTGTATAGTGGAGAAAGGTCCGTTCCTCACCTCATGTCAAGTTCAGCTTGACTAGAGGTGTTGAGTCTCCATCCATCTTCGGTCGAGTTTAGCTCAACCTAAAGGTGTTGAGCTTTCTCCACCTCCTGTTGAGCTCGGCTCACAGGAGGGGTGTCTAGTGGAGAAAGGTCTGTTCCTCACCTTGTGTCAAGTTCAGCTCGACTAGCGGTGTTGAGTCTCCCTCCACCTTCGGTCGAGTTTAGATCGACCTAAAGGTGTTGAGCTTTCTCCACCTCCTATTGAGCTCGGCTCACAGGAGGGGTGTCTAGTGGAGAAAGGTTCGTTCCTCACCTCGTGTCAAGTTCAGCTCGAATAGCGGTGTTGAGTCTCCCTCCACCTTCGGTCGAGTTTAGCTCGACCTAAAGGTGTTGAGCTTTCCCCACCTCCTGTTGAGCTCGGCTCACAGGAGGGGTGTCCAGTGGAGAAAGGTTCGTTCCTCACCTCGTGTCAAGTTCAGCTCGACTAGCGGTGTTGAGTCTCCCTCCACCTTCGGTCGAGTTTAGCTCGACCTAAAGGTTTTGAGCTTTCTCCACCTCCTGTTGAGCTCGGCTCACAGGAGGGGTGTCTAGTGGAGAAAGATCCATTCCTCACCTCATGTCAAGTTTAGCTCGACTAGAGGTGTTGAGTCTCCCTCCACCTTTGGTCGAGTTTAGCTCGACCTAAAGGTGTTGAGCTTTCTCCACCTCCTGTTGAGCTCGGCTCACATGAGGGGTGTTTGGTGGAGAAAGGTTTGCCTTCCGCCTCAAGTCAGGTTCTGCCGAAGGACTCGGCAGGGGTATCCCATTGGCAGGTCCCTTCATGGATCCCCCTCAGGTCCCACCTACTCGTCAAATAGGTGGGTTGGATTTTCTTTTTGAGCTTGATAAAAGCTCGAAAAGAGCAGGGATTGTGTACAACCCCCATACTTGCCGAGCTGGTTTGGTTAACCCGGACTCAGTGGAATCAAGGCGGGTGAGGAGAATAGCCGTTCATAAGCAACCAGAACTAGCTAAGGTGAAATCGGGTCCGGAGGAGACGGAAGGAAGGGTGGTGGGGCGAGTGGGCAGAGCATCCACTCCCCTTGGGTGAGTGGTGGGGGGGGGGGGGGGGGGGGGGACATCCCCCACTCGCCCGGCCCTTTGGGCGAGTGGGAGGGACCCCACTCGCCCGGCCTTGGGTGAGTGGGGGAGTCCTCCACTCGCCCGGCCGTGGGCGAGTGGGGGAATCCCCCCACTCGCCCGGCCTTGGGCGAGTGGAGGAGCCTTCCACTCGCCCGACCGTGGGCGAGTGGGGGAATCCCCCCACTCGCCCGGCCTTTGGCGAGTGGAGGAGCCCTCCACTCTCCTAGTCATGGGCGAGTGGGGGAATCGCCCCACTCGCCCCGCCTTAGGCGAGTGGGGGATCCCCCCACTCGCCCGCCCCTTGGGCGAGTGGGAGATCCCCCCACTCGACCGCCCCTTGGGCGAGTGGGGGATCCCCCCACTCGTCCACCCCTTGGGCGAGAGGAGGATCCCCCAATAGCGGCCAAGTTCGCGAGTGGATCGATTTCCACTTGCGCAGGCGTGGTTATCTTGATTTCAGTCGTTCGTGTCGATTGGTGGGCTGCGGATAGTGGATTTTTGGCTATCCGCAGACCATGTTTTGGGAAGTCTATAAATTGACCCCCATTGTAACCTTGGGAAGGGTTAGATCCTACCCCCTCCCTCGCGTGGTCTTGTGAGCAAGCACCCCCTCCCCTTGTCATCGTAGGTTGACGGTGAGGTGGTTCTCAGTGCCCTCCAAGGTGCCCAGGCTCAGCATTGGCTTGAGAGGGGAAGTTCCTCGAGAGCTTCCGGGTATGTGGTGGGACCTCCATGATGCAGCTTAAGGGGTCCGTTTGTGGACTTAGGTGTTCTCCAAGGGCAAGGTTTCTCAGTTCTTAGCGATCAGTCAAGGTTCTTAGCTTGGGTCAAGTAAGGGCTAGCCGCATCCCCCTTTCGAACGCTGAAACTGGGTTACTGGTTTCAACACCGCGAGACTGCCAAGGACATGTAGGATACACTAATAGTGAAAATGGAAGGGAATGAAGAGGTGAGGGATGATAGGAAATTCCTCCTCAATTAGGAATATGAAGTTTTCAAGCAGCAAAGCCTGGAATGCATAGCTGATTGCTATGATAGATTCTTCAGGATAGTAAATGAGTTGAGAACTTATGAAAGGACCTTCACTCATTATGAGCTAAATGACAAGTTCCTAAGATCTCTAACTAGAGATTGAGATACCAAGATCTATGCCATCAGGGAGGTTGCAAAGCTGGGTGAGACTCATCCCCATACTTTGTTTGGAAAGCTGCTAACTTATGAGATGCAGCTATCTGCCAGGAAGGAGGAGGACACTTCCTCCAGGCCTCATGCAAGGGAATGGACTGTGGCCCTCAAGGACGAGGGCTTCAAGAAGAGCAAGGCAAGAATGCCTACACCTCCAAGGAAGGCAGTTGGCTCAGAAAATTCTGAGCCCAACTCATCTGATAACAGCTCTTCTTATGAGGAGTTTGCTACCTTCTAAAGGCAGTTCAAGAAGATGATAAGTAGGAAGCAGTAGAAGAAAAAGACTTCCTCCTCCTCACATCCCAGGAAGGATCTCAACAGATCAGACAAGAAGCACCCTAAAGGGGACAAGTATGATTATAAACATGTTAAAAATGTTTCAACTAATATGATTTGTTATTGCTACGGTAAGCCTGGATATGTCATTGCTGACTGTCCAGTCAAGAGAAAAGAGAAGGGTGATAAGAAATCTTATCACCAGAAGGGAAGGAAGGGAGATAAGTCCTTCCTAGCCATGAAAGACAAGAGCTGGATTGAATCCGATTCATCATCCTCAGATTCAGATGAAGAAGAAGAAGCCTATATTGGGTTGTTTGCAGCTGAGGAAGATGAGGAAGAAGAAGCCTATATTGGGCTGTTTGCAGCTAAAGAAGATGAGGACTTTCCTGCTGCAAAGGCGGGCACCAGGGCCCCTCTATCACATTCAGATGGTGATATAGAGGAGGATGAAGATGCAAGAGAACATTATGGCTTAATGGACATAACAGATGATGATGAAGATAGTCTGGACATTCCTGACAAGGTACCTACTCTTACCCCTTCTTCTGAGTATGAGTCAATGCCAGACTCTGAAGCATGCTCATCAATTGATGAAAATGATTCTGAATCTGAAGTGGTTGTCAATCAATTGATTAACAAGAATGATGCTTTGTTGGATGCTCTGAAAATGAGCAAGAAGTTGGCCAAGAGGCAAGCTCAAGAAATTGCTTCCCTTAAGTTGGCTAAGCAAGATTGCACTGAGTCACCTACCATGGTGGCTCAGATGAGTAGAGAGATAAGCCAACTCAAGGGGATAACAATTATCCAATTGAGCACCATTTCCCAAAAGAATAAGGTCATCAAGGACCTTAAGGAGAAGCTTCTCAAAGAAAAGAGCCTAGTGGCTCAATTCTCTAAGCAAAAATCAGTGCTTCCAATTGTTGACACCTTTTCTTCTCAAACTAATAGGAGAGGACTAGGGTTCAATAAAATGGAAGTGGGTGAAGGGAGTGGAGAAAAGAGAAAGGCTAAGGACAAGCCTCATACCACCTTTCAAAAGGTGTTACTTCCATCTAACAGGTATGACCATGACAACATGTATGGTCACTAGAAGAATGAGAGTTCCTATAGGAAGGAAAACACTCCATCCCATAGTAGAATAAAGGGCATGTGGATGAGTTCTATGAAGGCTCCTCATGAAGAAATTCAAATGGCCCATTCAGGGCCATTTGTTTTTGGTACTCCAGCCCCTTCAGTCAAGAATACAGAAGCAAGCTCTTCCAAGTCCATTCCAGCAAAGCACTTGGCTGCTGTGAAACCTGTAGACATGCCTAACAGTTCAGTGTCTGATGCCATCAAATCTTTCCTAGCTTCCAAGCCAAGACAAGTTGATGTCATTAAGACAAAGGCTGCTAAGACTGACCACAGGTTAACCTTCGGCCAAATCATGGATGAAAGGAACAAGAAGAATGCTGATGTCTCCCCTCCTGAACACAAGCATTTTACTGCTCCTTCCACCTCAAGGAATATTCAGAAGAGAAGATACAATATTCATGAGTGTTGTGGTAAGGTGGGACACTTTGCCATAGATTGTTGGCACAATCCCAATGTGCCAAGTGCTAAGAAGAGTTTCCTACAAAGGTTGCAGCAGGTGTGAAGTCATCCTCTTATGCTAACAAAAGCCTAGGACCCAAAATTAATTGGGCTCCTAAGGTTAATTAAATTCCTTCTTGGTGTTGTGGTAAAGTGGGACACTTTGCCATAGATTGTTGTCACAATCCCAAGGTGCCAAGTGCTAAGAAGAATTTTCCTGCAAAGGTTGCAGCAGGTGTGAAGTCATCCTCTTATGCTAACAAAAGTCTAGGACCGAAAATTAATTGGGCTCCTAAGGTTAATTAAATTCTTTCTTGCAGGTTAGTTCAGGTACTAGCCTTGGGCAAATATGGTACTTGGATAGTGGGTGCTCAAGGCACGTGACAGGTACCAAGAGTTTTCTACAGGAATACAAAACTGTGAAGAATGGACCTAAGGTTATCTTTGGTGGATCTAAAAAAATGCATCACATGAGGATATGGTATGATTTCAAATGGCATAGTCTCCATCACAAGGGTGGCTTATGTTGAAGGGTTGCAACAAAACTTAGTAAGCATAAGTCAATTATATGACTTAGGCTATGTCATTGAATTCCGCAATGATAAGTGCTTGATCAAAAAGTCACATGACTTAGAGATCATTATCTCAGGCACTAGGAGTGGGAATGTGTATTGCTTAGATTTTATATGCAATTCTTCTTTATCTCCCGTGTCTCTTGTAGCTAATGAAAGTGAGTCTATTTGTGTTCAATGACGCAGGAGACTTGCTCATATTAACTACAAGACAATGTATAAGCTATTTTCTAGAAACCTAGTAAGAAATAGTTTTAATTTGAAATGTGTTAAAAGTGGTCCATGTCATGCATGCCAAATGGGCAAGCAAACAAGGGCCACCTTTAAAAGCATTGGCTCCAAAGACATTGAAAGATTTATTTATCTATTGCACATGGACTTGTTTGGTCCTTTGCCAATTCAGAGCCTAGGTGGGAAGTTGTATACCTTGGTGATTGTTGATGATCACTCAAAGTATACATGGGTATTCTTCCTTAAAAAGAAATCCGATACTTTAGATGTCATTATAAACCATGTTATGGCAATCCAGAATGATCTCCAATATACCGTGGTCAAGACTAGAACTGACCATGGTATAGAACTTCAATCTAGTGCAATGATAAGGTTTTGTCAAGAATTTGGTATCGCCCAAGAATTTTCCTCTCCAAGGACTCCACAGTAAAAAGGTGTGGCTAAGAGGAGGAATAGGACCTTGATAGAGGCTGGGAGAACATTGCTTAGTGACTCCTCACTCCCTGAATATTTCAGGGCTGAGGCAGTAAACACTGCATGTTATGTTCTCAATAGAGCATCTATCAATAAGGCCGTAAGAATAACCCCCTATGAGATTCTGGAAGGCAAACAACCAACTATTTCATACTTTAGAATCTTTGGTTGCAAATGATACATTTTAAATAATGGAAAAAATCTCAATTAACTAAGTTTGCTGAAAAATGCAATGTAGGGGTTCTTGTTGGATATAACTCACATAACAACGCCTATAGAGTATTCAATAAGAAAACTCATGTTGTAGAAGTGTCTATGCATGTAGTTTTTGATAAGACCATCCTGCCCTATAAGGGCTGGTCCATCTCTCCTATTTTGACAGGTAATGAACAACAAATGAAAGATATATCTCTCCAAGACAAACCCAGTACAAGAAAAGTCAATTCAGAGGTAGCAATCCCTGAAGTTGAAGATCAGCAAACTACTGAAGATGATGATGCTCAAGAAGAAGAGCTGCAGATAGCTGACAGGTTGCCTGCAGCAAACAAGCACCTAAGGGATCATCCAATAAACCAAATAATTGGAGATGTTAACCAAGGAGTGGTTACCAGAAGCAGGGCTCACAATGAAGCCCTATTCTTGAGCTTTCTATCACAAATGGAGCCCAAGAAATTTGAAGAAGAAATTATAGACACCTTCTGGATTCAAGCAATGCAAGAAGAGCTGCTTCAGTTCAACAGGTGCAAGGTATGGAAATTGGTGCCAAAGCCTCAAGGGCACAACATCATTGGCACCAAGTGGATATACAGGAACAAGCTTGATGAGGATGGCACCATCATCAAGAACAAAGCCAGACTAGTGGCTAAGGGGTACATGCAAGAAGAAGGTATTGACTTTGATCAAACCTTTTCCCTAGTTGCAAGGTTAGAAGCAATAAGGCTATTTCTTGCCTATGCTGCCCACAAGGGGTTCAAAGTGTACTAGATGGATGTCAAATTAGCATTCCTGAATGGCAATCTAAAGAAAGAGGTATATGTGGAGCAGCCCTCAGGTTTAGTTCATCCTACCCTCTCTTCTCATGTTTATTTACTTAGGAAAGCTCTATATGGTCTAAAGTAAGCCCCTAGGGCTTGGTATGGGACCCTGTCTAGCATTCTCATCAAGAACAAGTTCTTGAGGGGAAAGATAGATATCACATTGTTTCTTAGGGATACAAAGGGCAAGTGTCTTCTAGTCCAAATTTATGTTGACGGCATAATCTTTGGGTCTACAGATGACAACCTTTGCAAAAGGTTTGCCAATCTTATGTAGGGGGAGTTTGAGATGAACAGTATGGGTGAGCTCAAGTACTTCTTAGGCCTCCAAGTGAAACAGCCCGATGAGGGGATTTTCATCTCTCAGACCAAGTACACTAGGGAGCTTATTAAGAAGTTTGGGATGGAGTCAGCCTCCACCATGAAAAATCCCATGCTGTCTAACAACACCCTGGACAAGGATGAAAAGGGTAAGCCCTTTGATGAATCCATGTATAGGTGTATGAAAGTGCACAGTTAACCTCACTAGAATTCTCTAGAGGGGGGGGGGGGTGAATAGAGATTTAAAAATATTTTTATGCAAAGTTAATAATTATATATATATATGTAATGATCACAGATTTAAGCTTCCCACACACCAACAAGAATTAAGCAAGTAAAGAAGAAAAATAACAAGAAGAAAATCACAGCACAACACAAAGAAATATAGTGGTTCCCCAAACTTTGGGTAGTCCACTCTTCTACCCCCGTTGGTAGGAATTCACTATCTTGCACTGAGTCTTTTGATAAGGAGACTCTTAGAACCAGCCTGAGTCTTTTGATAAGGAGACTCTTAGAACTAGCCTGACTCTTTTGAAAAGGAGACTTTTAGAACCAGTACAACTGAATTTTTTTTGAAGAGAGATTCTAAAAACTCTTTTACAATATTTGAGAATGAAATTAGAAAGAGAAGAAGAAGAAGTATTTGAAATAAGAAAGAATCTTCTTCCTAGCAAGAAGATTAGAAGCACAAGAAATAGTGAATGAAATCACTCTTCTATAGTGAGAAGGAGATTGTGGGCCTTTTCTCTCTTTCAGTGAGAGCTATCAGAGTTTGCAGCAGTATGGCTTCAGAATGAGGAGAAGAAAGCTTGATCTTTGCTGCGGCACTATTTCGCAATTGTCTCTCTTTTCACATGGGAGCTCTTCCTCTTTTACAAAATGAATATGGTGGATCACTTCTTATCATTCTCTGCCGATCTCCTCCTTATTTATAGCTTTGTTTAAAAGATATTGCTAAAGGGGAATAATTAATTAGCAGACAGAAAATTAGGAAGAGATAAGAGTTTCCATAATGAATATTTCTGTAGAAGGAAAGGAATTCATTCTGATTTCAAATAAGATCCATAACAATCTTAATCAAATTAGCCAAGAATCAAATAGATGGAAAGGCTAATTCAGAACGGCTATAAAAGAATAATATCATTCCATAAAAATCAGATCTACAGAAAGAAGGAAAGAGATCTGGCATGTTTTTGAATTACTTGTAGATATCGACGTGCGTCGATTACTATTAGACGTAAGCATCGAATTCATCCTGGCTGAACATCGAAAGGAGAATAAGGAAGGAGCGTCGACTAAGGTGCGTCGACTTCACTAGATGCGTCGACTAGAAGTCAGAGTAACGTCGACATAGAATGCATTGAATTCTGTTTGGAGTTACTTCGACTCATTCAGAGAGAGAAACGTCGACTTCATTTTGACGTTGCGTCGAATACTATTCGACGCATATTTAACTAGCCTAATTTTTCATACTTAGAATTTATATTCTTCTGAATTCTAGGGGTTAAGATAAATCATTTCCCCAACAATCTCCCCTATTTGTCTTAACCCTACATAGAGAGAAATTGTATCAGTATTTAATCAACACAGCAAAGCATTTATATAGAGAAGAAGTATGCTATGCAATCAGAAGAAATCATATAACAAGTAATTGCCTTTCACAAGAATTAAACTAGAAACTTCTTGTTATACATGAAATTGACAAAGGCAGAATAGAGTTTTCTAGATAAATTTTCAATAGCATCAAAAATATAGCCCCTGGCTCTATTAGGATGCTCTTGGACATTTCTGATGATTGTGTGCAGTTTCTCCAGGACTTTGTCAGCATTAGGGAGAGTATCATTTATAGAATAGCCCTTGCTGATGATAATTGCTGCCTTTTCATCGATCATCTCAATTGTAATGTTTTGAGGTTTCTTTTGAGTAGGCTTGGGCTCAGGTGGTCCTTTATTGTCAACCTTTGGCCTATATTTTCTCTTCTCTGATTGTTGTTTCTCAGGGATCTTAGTCATTTTTCCTTTCCCTTTCTAGGGTGAGTCATGCCATTTGCCTAATCCTATTGGCCTTTCAGGCTTCTTATAGGGGATGTAAACATCTTCTGAACATCCTACACCCCTTTTGTGCTTTTGTCCTTTTTCTAGGATAAGCCCTGTCTGAGGATTTTTCTTCAGATAGGCTTCAACATCAAATAATTTCTTTGGAATTTTGATAGTAGATTCAGCAAGAATTTGTTCCTTGGTCATTCCCCTGTTGATCTTTTCCATCCAGACATTCCTCTTATCTTCTACTTCTTTCATAGCTGCTTCATATTCATACAACTCTCTTTCTCTTATTTCTTCATGCCTCTTTTCCATGTCAGGGTCATGGTATTCCTTTACAGGGCTGTTAGGAGTGATAACAGGCATCTTTTCAAACCTCTTTATCTCCTCAACAGCCTTTTTATATTTTTTTCCTTTGCATATTCTTTTCTTTCTTCTTTGGAGAATTTTTGCCAGTAGGGGTGGCTTCTCTTTTTCTTTTTATTTGTCCTCCTGGACTTTGCCTAGGTAGGATTTGGGTAGGTGCTTTAAGCTGCTCCGTAAGTTTTGTTACTGGTCGAGGTAGAGGTAGCATTGGAGGTAGAGAGGAAGGTTGAAGTGGAGTTTTCCTTTTAGGTGGAGAAGGAACTTCTTCAAGAAGAGGAGTTTGATCTGCAATGGAAGGCAGAATGTCCTCTGGTAGGGCAATTTCTGCTGAAGGATGTTTGTCTCCTTCAATCTCTCCTGAAGGGATATCCTCAAGTAAGGGTGTCTTCAGTTTGATATAACTGGCAGAGAAGCCAGGAGAGTGATGCTGAATTTCTTCCTCACATGGGGTTGCTTCAATCCACACTTGTCCTCTCCAGTCATCAGAGGAGGCTGCTTCTTCCTCCCCCTGGACTTCTGTGTTCTTTACCACAACAATCTCCCCCTGGGTATGTGGGGCATCTACTCTGAATACTGAATCTACAGCATGATCTCCTTCTGTATGGTAAGATGAGGTCTCTCCAAAGTGTTTGTTGAAGGTGTAGTCAGAGTGATTGGAGAAGATTGGAGCCTATTGTAAGAAAAGAAGTTGGTGTAATACTTTAGAGATAATATTTAGAGTTGGAGAGGAAATTAACCCTGAGCTTTTAAGAGAGATAGAGAACCCGACAAGGGGGGTTTCTGGAGCAACTCTCCCCCTGGTTTATATCCTGCATAAAGGACTTAAACCCTTCTGGCGACAGAGGCTGTTCTTGAATGAGAGCATTAAGCTCAGGAAGAGAAGCAGAGAGGTTTGCCAGTTTGGCTGCACAGGTGTTGATCATGGCAGCACACTCATTGGCGAAGTGGTTCAATCGAGTCTGGAAGTCATTTACTAGTTGTTCAAGAGCATCGTTCATCGCTTTGATGAGGGCCGATTGATCAGGAGTTGGTGCCATTGACGCAGAGAGAGAGAGAGGTAGATGACAAAGTTTTGGCGGTTGAGGAGAGTATATGTTATGAAATAAGAGGTATTATTTAAAGAAGGTGAAACGTCGAGAAAGGAAACAGAAATCAAGGTATATCAGGTAATCCAATCGTCAAAAGAGGAAGTAAGGATTTGATTCTAATTTTGACAAGAGGTCGACGTTACGGCGAATTGTTGTCGACGCATGGTCATTGATGTCGACGTATGAGTCGATATGGAGTCGACGCTCCGTGGAGATATGTCAGCCTAGCGTTTTGTCGACGTGTTCATAGACTTGCGTCGATATAAAGTCGATGGTGCGTCGATATGTATTCGACGTATCTTCAAATACTTTCTTAGCTCTTTTAGATTTCCCCAACAATGGTGGTTACAGGCTTCCATCGAGCATTCCTAAGGTGTTGATGAAGTAATTATGCTTAGTTTCATCCAAGGGTTTTGTGAAGATGTCTGCTCTTTGACTATCTGTAGGAATGTATTCTAAGGTTATCTTACCTTTTTCTACATTGTCTCTAAGTAAGTGATGTCTGATCTCTATATGTTTGGTTCTACTATGAAGGACTGGGTTGGATGCTATGGATATAGCACTGGAGCTATCACAATAGATCTTAGAGTTATTGACCTCCAATTTGTAGTCAAGAAGCTGATTTTGCATCCACAGGATTTGTGAACAACAGCTCCCAGCAGCTATGTATTCAGCTTCAGCTGTTGAGGTTGAGACTGAGGTTTGTTTCTTACTAAACCATGATATTAATCTGTCACCTAGGAATTGGCAAGTACCAGATGTACTTTTTCTATCAACCCTACATCCAGCATAATCTGCATCTGAGAAACCTATTAATTCAAAGTTGGTTTCTGCTGAGTACCACAGACCTAGTTCAGGGGTTCCCTTTAGGTATCTAAGAATCCTTTTTACAGAGGTGAGATGTGATTCTTTTGGATCAACCTAAAATCTAGCACATATGCAAGTGGCATACATAATGTCAGGTCTGCTAGCTGTTAGATATAGAAGGGATCCTATTATTTCCCTATGTCTTTTGATCTACTAATTTTCCCTTATCATCCTTTTCTATAATGACATTAGTTGCCATAGGTGTTTTCATAGTAGAAGCTGATTCCATACCAAACTTTTTGATT
Organism: Dactylorhiza incarnata; assembly: GCA_033032865.1. Taxonomy (NCBI): domain Eukaryota; kingdom Viridiplantae; phylum Streptophyta; class Magnoliopsida; order Asparagales; family Orchidaceae; genus Dactylorhiza; species Dactylorhiza incarnata. The sequence goes on along the minus strand of JAWHQI010000033.1, from coordinate 4,051,851 downwards.
AACTCTTTAGTGTACTTAGACTGTGAGATGAAGATTCCCTCGCTACTTTGTTTTACTTGTAGTCCTAGGAAATAAGAGATTTCTCCCATACTACTCATTTCAAATTTAGATTGCATTAGATTAGCAAATCTTTTACAAAGTTTGGGATGAGTTGAGCTAAAGATGATGTCATCTACATAGATTTGAACAAGAAGGAGTTGATTTTTATGGATCTTAGTAAAAAGTGTTTTATCCACTTTTCCTCTTTCAAAAGAATTTTCTAAAAGGAAGTTAGAGAGAGTTTCATACCAAGCTCTAGGTGCTTGCTTAAGACCATATAGTGCTTTGTTAAGTCTATAAACAAAGTTAGGAGAGGAGGGATTTACAAAACCTGGTGGTTGCTCCACATATACCTCTTCTTGAAGGTCACCATTCAAAAAGGCACTCTTGACATCCATCTGATAGACTTTCATCTTCATGAAAGCTGCATAGGCAAGGAGGAGCCTGATTGCCTCCAATCTGGCTACTGGAGCAAAGGTTTGGTTGTAGTCTATTCCTTCTTCTTGTCTATATCCTTGTGCTACAAGTCTTGCCTTGTTCCTGACAATTACTCCAGTGGAATCTAGTTTGTTTCTGTATACCCACTTTGTACCAATCACTGGGTAGTTTCTTGGTCTTTCAACTAAGTTCCACACTTTGTTTCTCTCAAATTGGCCTAGTTCTTCTTGCATGGCCATAATCCAGTGAGGATCACAATTTGCTTCCTCAAACTTCTTTGGTTCAACTTGTGATAAGATGCATTGGAGCATCATCCCATTGGAGACTTGGTGTCTTATTCTTACTCCTGTATTGGGGTCTCCAATTACTTGAGATTGTGGATGATCTTTCAAATTGACCCTTGTCCTGCTTGGACTTGTCAGATGTTCTTCTTCCTCATTAACAATGGGATCATTGTCCACCTGTTCTTCCTGAACCATGTTCTCTTGTGGGAGTTGGTTTTGAATGCTCTTTTCTGAATCTTCTTCATGTTCTTGTTCAGATTCCTCACTTGATTTCTCTAGCTGGTTTTCTTTTCCATTATCTGTGTTCTCTAGAACCAGTTGCTCAAGCTTTGTTTCTATGCTACTGTGTTTCTATGCTGCTGTTTTCCTGTGGAAAAGAACTGGTGGGAGTTTCCTCCCCCTTAAACAACATGTTAGTTTCATCAAATATAATGTGCATAGATTCTTCAATTTTAAGATTCTCTTATTATAGCACCTATAGGCTTTACTAGAGATGAGTATCCCAGAAATATTCCATCATCAGACTTCTTGTCAAATTTGGCAAGATGATCTTTCCCATTATTTAGAATAAAGCAGGCACATCCAAAATTTTTAAAATATTTAACAATGGGTGTTTTTCCTTTCAGGAGATCATATGGAGTCTTTGATTTAGTTTTGTGTATGAGGCTTCTATTTAGAACATAGTTGGCAGTGTTGACTGCTTCAGCCCAGAAGGTTTTTGGTAATCCTGATTCTGCAAGTAAGGTCTTTCCTGATTCAATTAAAGTTCTATTCTTTCTTTCAGCAACTCCATTTTGTTGAGGAGTTCTAGGGGATGAGAAACTTTGTTTAATACATATATCCTCATAGAAACTACAAATCAACTGATTTTCAAATTCAGTCCCATGATCACTTCTGATAATTGAAACATGAGTGTTAAACTCAGATTGAATCTGTTTATGAATTTTGAGAGAATCTTATGGGTTTCAGACTTAGCCCTTAGAAAGAATACCCATCTAAACCTAGAATAGTCATCCACAATGACTAGTGTATAAGATTTTCCACCTAAGCTCTGAGTGGATATGGGACCAAAGAGATCCATATGCAGTAAGTAGAGAATCCTGGGAGAGTCATCCTTACCAATTGGTTTGAAGGATGATTTGGTCTGTTTTCCTAGTTGGCAAGGTCTACATGGAGAATCCTTAGAGTACCTACCCTTTGGTAGGCCTCTGACTAGGTTATTCTTTGCTAGCTTACTAATGGTTTTATGGTTTAAGTGACCCAGTCTCCTATGCCATAATTCACTTTTATGAATAATATTGTTAAACAAATAAACTTCTGTTGGTGAGGAGCTAAAATCCAATATATATACTTTCCCTTTTCTAATTCACTTTAGTACTGTGGCACCAGACTTGACATCAATAATATGGCAAAGTAGTGTGGTGAATTTTACCTCATACTTACCACTGTCACATATCTGACTTATACTTATCAGATTGTGCTTCAGTCCTTTGACTACTGCCACATTCTTGATGGTAACTTTTCCTTCTTTAAAATCTCCAAAGCCCCTGGTTTGCCCACAGCTAGAGTCTCCAAAGGTCACTGGTGGTCCATGTCTATCCTCAAAATTGGTTAACAGATTTATGTACCCTGTCATGTGCATGGAGCATCCACTGTCCAAGTACCACACCAGCCTGGAGATGTGATACATCTGCACATATGATTTTAAACATTAGTTTGGACCCTGCTGAGCTGGGGTCCCTTCCTACCAACAGTGAAAGATTTAATGAAAGAATAAGTGGGTTTTTCAGAATATCCTTCCTCCTTTAGGGGTATTGGCTTATGATACCAATTTTCTTTGGTAATGTCGCAGAAATAGTGTTCATAATAAAGGGACATGGATTGAGAGGACTATTTGGAAGAGGAGAAATTTTTGTCAGATTGGTTGCGTCGATATAAATTCGACATAGGCTTATGGTTGCGTTGATATGAAGTCGACGCCTGCTCAAGGTTACGTCGAGTAGAAGTCAATGCTTCCTTCATTCTACGTTCACTTTTAGTCGAAGCATGGGAGAAGTTGCGTCGGGTAGAAGTCGACGCACTTTGGTGTAAACGTCGATTAGAAATCGACGCACGTTGATAAGAATTCGACGCATGTTTATTTCTTTTCTGAGGATATTTACCTAGGATTCCTTCATATGTAATGGGATTATTTTTATTAAAGACAGTGGTTGTTTCTGGATTTTCATGTGACCTCTCTCCTGTTGGATGATTCTCCCTAGTGAAGTGAATAGGATGTTTCCAGACAGTTTTGCTGGATGATTGAGGTTTGGGTTCTTCATTAGTGTTAAACTTTAGTTGTTTAAATCTATTAGTGAGATTCTCAGAAATATTCTTGAGCTTCCGACTTCTCCCATTTAGAGAGTCTTCAAAGTCTTTTGCCTTTGCTAGCTCATTTCTTAGTGTTAGATTTTCTGTATTGATTTTATCTAGTTCCTCCTCTGAGAGTCCTAGACTGAGCTCATAGTTTTTATATTGTGTATTCATTTGTTTGAGATTGTTTAATTCTTTTCTTAGTTCTTTTATTTCTTTTTCAGATTTGATTAGATCTAAGCAGAATTCTTTGAAATTGTTTTTGAAATCAGTGGAAGAAAAATCTATATCATCAAATATATTTACCATAGATGTATCCTCAGGCTTCCCAGTGGCCATCAAACAGGTTTCCTCTAGCTTGGCCTCTTCCTAATCATTGTCAGATGAGGTGCTTTCTTCAGATTCTGAATCACTCCATGATTGAGCAATGAAACCTTTCTCTTTCTTCTTCTTCTTCTTTAGATCTGTTCTTTTCAGATCTTTCTTTTTGCTGATCTCTTTAGGACATTCAGGTGCAATATGTCCAAGTTCCCTGCGAGAGTAACATATAATCTCTTTAGTAGGTGTTTTATTATACCTGGTTTTTGAGTCTCTTCCTCTGGATCCTTCTGTTTTGATCCACTTCTTGAACCTTCTGGCCAGTAGACTGATCAGCTCCTCATCACTTGTAGAGGGTTCACCTTCAACAGCCTTCAATGCAATACTCTTTTCTTTTGAGAGTGAAGGAGCCTTTTCTTTCTCTTCTTTCTCAGCTCTTGTTTTCAACAGTTGTTCATAAGATTTTAGTTTACCCAACAGGACATCTGTTGAGATTTCTCTTTGACTTCTGGAGTCTCTTATTGGCCAGATTTTTGAATCCCAAGAGCTAGGAAAGCAAGTTAACAATTTTTTATTTATCTCAGTGAGAGATATGTCCTTCTCAAGTGTTCTCAACTCATTTACTATGAGGCTGAATCTGGCATACATGTCAGCAACACTTTCACCTTCTTTCTTCTGGAAGTTTTCATATTGAGAGATGAGTAGTGCCTTTCTATCCTTTTTCTCATCAGCACTTCCCTCTACCATTTTGGTGAGAGCTTCCCATACTTCCTTAGCTGACTCACATTCAGCAATCTTTTGGAAGATTTCATCTGAGAGGGTTGAGACTAAGATATTCATAGCTTTGGCATCACATGCTTGAGCTTTCTTTTCTTCATCTGTCCATTCAGCCTTTGGAGCAAGTGTTTGTGTGACCTTTCCACTTGAGTCCTTGTTGTATGGCTTGGGAGGACCTGTCATAATAACATCAAATAATTCTCCATTAATAGAGTTTAGATAGATCTTAATTCTTGTTTTCCAAAGTGCAAACTTTTCAAGATTGCAAATTGGTGGTCTGGTGGAAGCATAATCTTTGATTTGTGCCATGTGAAAAATAATTTTTAGAAATATATATATATATAAATAAGAGGTAAGATCTTTTTGATCAAGGAGTTAACCTTTTTAGATCAACCTCCCTCTGATACCAATTGAAAGTGCACAGTTAACCTCACTAGAATTCTCTAGAGGGGGGGGGGGGGGGGTGAATAGAGATTTAAAAATATTTTTGTGCAAAGTTAATAATTATATATATATGTGTAATGATCACAGATTTAAGCTTCCCACACACCAACAAGAATTAAGCAAGTAAAGAAGAAAAATAACAAGAAGAAAATCACAGCACAACACAAAGAAATATAGTGGTTCCCCAAACTTTGGGTAGTCCACTCTTCTACCCCCTTTGGTAGGAATTCACTATCTTGCACTGAGTCTTTTGATAAGGAGACTCTTAGAACCAGCCTGAGTCTTTTGATAAGGAGACTCTTAGAACCAGCCTGACTCTTTTGAAAAGGAGACTCTTAGAACCAGTACAACTGAATTTTTTTTGAAGAGAGATTCTAAAAACTCTTTTACAATATTTGAGAATGAAATTAGAAAGAGAAGAAGAAGTATTTGAAACATGAAAGAATCTTCTTCCTAGCAAGAAGATTAGAAGCACAAAAAATAGTGAATGAAATCTCTCTTCTATAGTGAGAAGGAGATTGTGGGCCTTTTCTCTCTTTCAGTGAGAGCTATCAGAGTTTGCAGCAGTATGGCTTCAGAATGAGGAGAAGAAAGCTTGATCTTTGCTGCAGAACTATTTCTCAATTGTCTCTCTTTTCACTTGGGAGCTCTTCCTCTTTTTCAAAATGAATATGGTGGATCACTTCTTATCATTCTCTGTCGATCTCCTCCTTATTTATAGCTCTATTTAAAAGATATTGCTAAAGGGGAATAATTAATTAGCAGACATAAAATTAGGAAGAGATAAGAGTTTCCATAATGAATATTTCTTTAGAAGGAAAAGAATTCATTCTGATTTCAAATAAGATCCATAACAATCTTAATCAAATTAGACAAGAATCAAATAGATGGAAAGGCTGATTCAGAATGGCTATAAAAGAATAATATCATTCCATAAAAATCAGATCTACAGAAAGAAGGAAAGAGATCTGGCATGTTTTTGAATTACTTGTAGATATCGATGTACGTCGATTACTATTCGACGTAAGCGTCGAATTCATCCTGGCTGAATGTCGAAAGGAGAATAAGGAAGGAGCGTCGACTAAGGTGCGTCGACTTCACTAGATGCGTCGACTAGAAGTCAGAGTAACGTAGACATAGAATGCGTTGAATTCTGTTTGGAGTTACTTCGACTCATTCAGAGAGAGAGACGTCGACTTCATTTCGACGTTGCGTAGAATACTATTCGATGTATATTTACTTAGCCTAATTTTTCATACTTAAAATTTATATTCTTCTGAATTCTAGGGGTTAAGATAAATCATTTCCCCAACAGTGTATAATTGGGTCCCTATTGTATCTAACTACAAGTAGACTAGACATTATGTATACTATATGTGTTTGTGCTACGTACCAAGCATGTCCTGAGGAATCTCATTACTCAGCTGCAAAGAGGATTTTGAAATACCTTAAGGGAAACCAACATCTTGGCCTTTGGTACCCTAAGAGAAATGATTTTGAACTAATTGGTTTTTCAGATGTAGACTTTGTAGGTTGCAAGGAAGATAGGAAAAGCATAAGTGGGACTTGTCAATTTCTAAGAAGAAGGCTAATATCATGGAGCAGCAAGAAGCAGACCAGTGTGACAATATCCACAGCTGAATTTGAATATATAGCTGCAGGGAGCTGTTGTGCACAACTACTGTGGATGCAACATCAGTTAGAGGATTACAACCTCAAGGTAAGTAATTATCCCCTATATTATGACTCATCCAGTGTTATCTCTAAAGATATGAATCCTGTCTCACATAGCAGGACTAAGCATATAGAGATAAGATATCATTTTATAAGAGATCACATTGAAAGTGAAGATATATGTCTTGAATTTGTCCCCATTGACAAACAAGTTGCTGATATCTTCACAAAGCCATTGGATGAGGCAAAGTTTAATGTTTTTAAAATTGAGCTTGGCATGTTAAATATAAAATAGAGCTTATTCTATCATATTATTGCTTCTGGTGGTGTTCCTTAGTCTTATTTAGTGAAACATGTAAACATGTTTAATTAGCCTTGATAGGCAATGTTGCTATCTCAATGAGTGGTAGCATGTTTAGGTCTTGGAGAATGCCTAATAATACAATTCACTGATAGGCAGTGGAATTAGCTGAAATAACTGAGAAGGTTTTAGCTAAACCGCTGAGATAGCAGAGAAGGTCTCAGCTAATCAGCTGAGACGACTAGAACTATCTCAGCGGTCGGTAATACTTTGTCCCAGCGGATAACCCATCCCTATCAGCAGTTCCGCTGTGACAGGTTGGCTAAATGAAATAATGCCCAAATTGACATGTCAGCACTGATAAATCAATCAAATTGATTAGTCAAATCAACACATATACTTAGGGCAAATCAAAACCTAAATCAAGCCCCTATAAATATCAAAATGTTGATTAATTTTTTACAATTTCCATTAACCTAGCCGACGAGATGAACCCTTCTACCTCCTATCTCACCGACCTATCCTTTTGAAGAAATGGCGCCAAAAATGGCAAGAGATCTGCATGAAGGATATGAGATTGTCATAAATGGATTTCAACATGCTCCACTGAGATAAAAGAAGTGATTCAACCTCTTTCAGACCAAGGACTAGAGTATGTCTTGTCTGAGCCCTCCGTGATTCTCAGAACTGAAGTTCTGGAATTATTCCCCAATGCAAAGTTGTCCTCATCAAATTCATCAATCAAGGGCAGGATAGGAAGTATCAAAATAAAATTCTCTCCTAAGAAAATGGAGAAGGCCCTTCAGCTGCCCTCCTGCAGTGAAGAAGAGGAAGAAGAAATTTCTGAGAAAGACAAAGACCAAGATTTACAATGGTGTGAATATAGTGATGCCAAACATGGCTCACTACAGAGGAAGTTCTTTAACCAGAGAGGCAAATTGCTCTCTGATATTGTTGGCAAGGCCATCTTGTGCAAGCCAGGTTCTCATGATACCATCTGAAAACATATATTTGATTTGATGTCAAGAGTTATTCTGAAGAAGACGACTTCTTGGGCTGAGGTGCTATTTCAAAGAATAAGGTAATGTTTGCAGGCCCCCAACCTAGGCAGAATTCTCTCCCTCTACCTATTAAATACCTATCCTGACAACTTTGACAAGATAAAATGGATCAAACCTCCATTACTTAAAAAGAATGGACATAAAAAGACCCTAGGAAGATTCTCAAGGGTTCTCCCTATGAGCCAACCAACTGAACTCAAAACTAAGAAGAAGAATTTAGTTGAAGGGGCAAGGAAAACAAGGATTGTCTGCTCTGAATCTGAGTCAGAGGCAGGAGGCAATGTCATAACTATGGACAATCAGGAACCAGCTAGCAGTCCTCCAAAGGATCAAGGAGCTGAACATGACACTGAAGGTCATGTAGAAAGGGAAAAAGATGATGCTGCTGAGAAAGAGCATCAGAAGGATGATGTTGCTGCTGCTGCTGATGATGATAAGGTCATGTCAGAAGGACATGAAGAAGATCACTCTCCTGGAGTTTCCTCCAATCCTGCCACTGCTGATAAAATTATGCAGATTATCAACGCCTCCTCAGAAGATAATGATGATGAAGGCATTGCTACAGTTGATCTTCAAGGTGAGATTGACTTATTTATTTTCAATTTAGGGCAAAGAACTAAACTAATCCCTCATGATCCAACAGACTATTGGGGAGATGATCAGGGCAAGAGTGATCCTTCATCTGAGGGGGCGGGGGGGGGGGGGGGGGGGGGGGGGCAGTAGAAGAAATCTCCTATTAAGGACAATGATGATGATCCAAGTGAGGGGGAGCAAGAAAGAATTGTTGCAGAGGAAAAGAAAAAGGCTGCAGATTCTCAAGTTGTGGCTCAACCTAGTGATCTAGCTGAGGGGGAGCAAATCCCTGCTCAGGCTGACAGGGAGCTCAATATAGTGTCTGATGTCCTCTCCACATCAGCAATATCCCATGAAAAGCTGCTCAACTCCATCAATACAGTTATTGAAAATCAGATGATTTCAATAAGGAATTACATTGACAGTTCAATCCTGTCTGTAAAGGAAGAACTCATGGCTGAAGTGAAAGAGATTAAGGAGGAAACTGCTTTCCTTAATAAGAAAATGACCAAATGGTTTAATCTGGCAGAATACTCAGTGGTTGCTCAGAATATAATCCTGAGATCAGTGGACAAACACCTCCAACTCTCTGAGCAAGACATGTCCTATGTAAAGAACTATATAAGCAAGACAGATGAAGTTATAGAAAAAGCCACCAATCACATTCAAGAGTATGTCTGGAATACAACTACTATAATGATTGGAGAAGCAGAGAAAATGAAGGATGAGATAAAATCTGATGTGGAAAATGCTTTCCAGACCATCTCAGGTTCTGTAGCAGCTGCCTCCCAGTCCATAGTAGCTAAAATAATTGAAGAAGCCAGAAAGGGGGAGGTGACCAATGCTGAGACCAATTCTGAATTGGCTCTCCAAGTGATGCAAGGAAACAGAATTTCCCTGAACCTGCCCCTGCTGAATAATTATAGGTAATAAGATTTTGACTTTGAGGGGCAGGCTAAAATTGCTCAAAATGTTCAATTGGCAAAGAAAAGAAAAAGAGAACAAGTAATGCTAGCTGAAGAATTTATGGCTAAGCAAAGGGAAGTGCAAGGAAAAGATCCTTATTTTGAGTATTGGAGTGAGGACTCCAAGATTATAAGTCTGAATGACTGGCTCAGCCATGGTCACGTATGCAAAGACATTGACAAGATCTATCCAGTTAAAGAGTGGATTCAACATCTGGAGAGAAACACTCACAAGGATAGAATATTCAAGGAAAATCTAGTGAGAAAGAATAATCCAAAAAGGATGCTCCAGGTACATTCCAAAGCCATACCTATATTTCAAAAGACAAGAGAACAAGACGAAGCTAGCTGAGATTGCTGCTGCTACCAAGGGGAAGGAGGTTGCTGAAGACAAAGCTGAATGCTCCAAGAAAAGAAAGACTTAAATTAATGTATTTAGTTTTTCAGGAAATCAAATTGTAATTTGAACAATGTATAAACATTTGTAGCAACAATGAAGATGAAATTTCTGTTGAATCCGTTGATTTCTGTTATAGGCTAATCTCAGGCAAAGCTTAATAATGTTCAATGTTATTGCCTTATATATTCCGTAATGCCTTGCCATATATAGTTAACAATGTTATTATGATGATAAACATTATTGCTATGTTGTCATGAAATTAATCTATCATGGCATTTTTTTTTGTGATGACAAGTGAATGTTAACATTTATATATTATGATATCATGTTGCTATGTTATTCATTTGCATGATAAGTTTTTTTTGGTTATGTATCTTAGCATTAGGAATGTTCTGCCTTCTTCAAATAGTAAGAGATTGTTGGGAATATTCGCCTCAATGTTCCCTTGATTTGAAGAGGCATCACTCACAATGCTAAGTACATATTGCATTTAATAAACCCTATTTTGCATCAGGAATATGCAGGGTTAAGATATTCCATGCATTGGAATAAGATCAGGGGTTTGCTTTCAAAATCGCTGAGAAGAACTCACTATCTCAGCGGAACCGCTGAGATGAGGCCAGAAGCTGCTGAGAAGGAGTCTGCCTCAACTGAGCTGCAGATAGAGAAAATACGCTGAGAAGACTATCTGTCTCAGTGGATCCACTGAGACCAAGACAGCTAAACCGCTGAGATGGAAGTCTGTCTCAGCCCAACCGCTGAGACATATTCAAATTAGAAAGACGAAACTGGCGGGTCTTGCTTTTGGCGCAAACAGCTGTAAAGTGAATATAAAATTTTCTATTCTCTTCCAAAGTGTCAGGGCCCCTTCCTAAGAGCGGTTGAAGACAAATAAAGTATTAAAGAACATCTTAGGGCACTTTCAGAAGAATCTGTTGGTGTGCTGAAAAGTAGAGAGCCATTATCACTGTTCCATTGATGGCTTTCATGTTTTTCTCTTCTGCTGCTAACTGAACCAGCTAGAAGAAGTAAGAGGAGAAGATTGCTCTTCTATTTTAGAAGAGCAAGAAGATCTTTACTCATATACTGAAAAGAAGGATCATAAAGAAGCAAGGACTGAAGTATACTTTCAGCTAAGCTTCAAAGAAGCACCAGCTGTGCAGGAACAATAGAAGACATCATACCACTGCTGTCAACTGTGGTAAGCTTAACATTTACTCACTGTAGGTACTGTGAAGTTCTGAGTTTGTAAGGCATATTGCCTGAGTTATAGGGTTGGTAAATCTGAGTTGTAGGGTTTTTTAGCCTGAGTTTGGTAAGGTTGTTGAGCCTGGGCTGTAGGGCATTCAGCCTGAGAAGTAGGGCTTCTTGATAGGCCTGAGGTAGGAGGTCAAGCTAATCTATGAGCTGTAGGAGTGGGAGCACTCTGAGTGGTAGGGATGGTTAGCCTGAGGTAGGGCTTGGAGCAAGCCTGAGAGATCCTGAGGGATCTGTATTGTAAGCTCTAGGAGCTGAGATTGGAGGAGTTTGCCTTATCTAACACTCTGTTAGAAAGGTGTAGAGGGAAAGTGAACTACCCATAGACACACTGTCTTGGGGAACCACTATAAACACTTGTGTGTTTTCTGTGTGTGCTTGAATGTTTACTTACTAGCTAGCAATAATTAAGTAAAACTCAAAGAGACCTATTCACACCCGCCCCGCACCCCCCCCCCCCCCTCTAGGTGAATTAGACTACATACCTATAAACTATTAAGTGGTATCAGAGGGAGGTTGGTCAAAAATGACTTTACAGTCTGACCAGATCCTACATAGGTGTAGTCAAATCTGAATCCAATGGCTACCAATGGAGTTCAGAAGGAAATGGGGTCAATGAAGCTACCAATATGCAAAAAGGAAACATTTGGCATTTGGAAGCAAAGGGTTAGGCTTTTCATGGAAGCATCAGACCCTAGGATTTTTATCACTATCTAGGAGGGTTCCTTTCTTATCACAAAGCCCTCCACCATTGATCCTACTAGGCAGGTAGGTAATTCATACACTGAAATGACAAGGGATGAGATTGCATTAGCAACAATGGACAAAAGAGCTCAAAATATTATAGTCAATGCAATTGATGACTATATATTCCAAATCTTGGTTCATCACATGGTCGGAGCAGATGTATTTCAGTGAGGAAATGATCCTACTAGGTCGGAACAGATGTATGCACTGGATCTCGTAGTGCCATGGAACCATGAGGAGTTCATCACATGTCCTTTAATATTTTCCTTATGATTACTTAGTACCTTGCAAAACCTTAGCTTTAGGTTAACTTATGACCCAAACAACAAAAAGCACCCAGGTATAACACTTGTCTGCGGCAAACCCGCATACACCTTATTCGATACGGGTGCCTCTCACTCATTCATCTCAGAGGAATTCATAGATAATCGGGACCAAGTGCAACACTTCGAAGGCATCCATAGGAAGGTGCGACTTGCAGATGGGTCAGAGATAGTATCGTGTGCTAAGTGCAACATGAATGTAGAGATTGGAGGAAAGCTATTCGAAGCACCGACGACGCTTTTGAAGATGACGGATTTTAATATGATCATGGGCATGAATTGGTTGCATTGGAACCATGCTAAGATCGACTGCCAGGTGAAGAAAATTATATTGAGGCATGAAGATTCCAAAGTAGTGTTCGAAGGTATTATCCCGACCTCCCATTTTTTATTATCATCTATTCAGGCTGTCAAAGTACATGAGCAGGTTGATGATGTTTATATGGTCTGCTTTGAGAGAAGGAGATAGAGATCAGCATTGCTGAAGTACCGGTGGTTTGGGACTTTTCTGATGTCTTTCGAGACAAGCTGCGCGGATTACCCCCGCATCAAGAGGTGGATTTCCGGATCCAACTGATACCGAGAGCTAGGCCCATCTCCAGGGATCTATATAGGATGACACCGAAGGATCTTGCGAAGTTTTGGACTCAGCTTCAAGAGCTAGTAAATTTGGGGTTCATCCGCCCCAGTTCATCACCTTGGGGAGCCCCAGTTCTATTTGTGAAGAAGATGGACAATTCACTCCGGCTATGTATAGATTACAGAGAGCTCAATCGGTTGACGGTCCAGAACACTTATCCATTACCCAGGATTGACGAGCTCTTTGATCAGCTTGAAGGAGCGCATTGGTTCTCGAAACTTGATTTGGGCTCGGGTTATTATCAGTTACGGATCCAGGAGGAGGATATCCCGAAGACCACCTTTAGTTCGAGGTATCGTCTATATGAGTTTATTGCCATGCCATTCGGACTCACGAATTCCCCCTCCGCATTCATGAGCTTGATGAATAGAGTATTCGAACCATACCTGGATGTCTTCATGATAGTATATATTGATGACATTCTAGTCTACTCAAGGACCAAGGAGGATCATGCACATCATTTAGCACTTGTTATGGGGAAGCTGAGGGAGCACAACTTGTTTGCAAAGTTTAGTAAGTGCCAGTTCTGGCTCCGGGAAGTCACTTTCTTGGGCCATGTAATCAGTGGAGCAGGTTTAGCAGTGGACCCTGCCAAGGAACGAGCAGTAAGGGAATGACCGCCTTTGAAGTAGGCAGTGAATGTGATGCAGTTTCTTAGGACTTGCTTGTTACAACTGCAAGTTTGTCGAGGGATTCTCGAAGATCGTTCTTCCCCTCACCACTCTTACGAATAAGGATGTTCCTTTTGTATGGTCACTGATGAGTCCCGATTATATACACATATATGGACTCATCTGGGCCGTTTATCTAGTCATTCCACTGCACTTTAGCCTTGTTTTAGCTTATATTTGTTATCACTTGCTATGTGCACTTCTAGGCCCATTTTGGTGTGTTTTCATGTTTATCTTCATTAGTAGTTTTCATGCACTGTTAGGTGCCACTTTCAGTAGCTGGATTCGTGGTTGTACGCTAGAACAGGAGTCGTGCAGGTGCTTCCGGTGCAATTCTGCACAGGAACACTGCGCACGATCACTGGTTCTATTGCGCACGACCACTGGTCGTGCGCCGCTGATCGTGTGCACTTAACACTTTTTTCATGAGTTCTGTTTGGTGCAGTGCGCACGACCATCTACGATAGTGCGCACGACCACCGGTCGTGCGCCACTGTTCGTGCGCACTTATCATCAATTTCATGAGTTCTGTTTCAACCAGTGCGCACGACCACCTACGATAGTGCGCACGACCACCGGTCGTGCGCCACTGGTCGTGCGAACATGTTATTTTATAATTTCTGTCTTTGCAGGCTCCGTCCAGGCAGAGCGCACGATCACAGGATTCTAGTGCGCACGACCACTGGTCGTGCGCCAATGACCGTGCGCACTGTTTATTCCAGCGCCTATAAAATGACCTGCTCGCGATTTTAGGTCGGGACCCCCGATTTTCTTCCGCCGTTTTCCGCCCGGTTCCGTCCAGATTCGCCCCTCCACCGTCTCCCACCATATGGAGGTGCTCCGGGCTTGCTCTTCATGCCAATCTTGAGCCGGAGTTTCCTCTCGGCCTCCTCCTTCATCCAAGAGCTCCAAAGAAAGACCTAGCCGCCATTGCCATCAAGCAAGAGGAAGTTTGCAACCTCTACCGGATCGTGACACGAAGAAGACGGGTCCATTGGAGAGTCGTGACAGCTCTCTCTACCCCGGACGTAGTTGCGGACCGAGCTTGGATGCGGATTGACAACCCGGCGATTCCAACCGTGAATCTCCAACGAGCCTTCGGATTCGGTCGATTTCTTGCCTTGTTCTCTTCTTATTGATTGTTGTAATAGTTAGATCTTTTGTATTTTGATGAAGAACACTATAAACCTTGCTATTTAAAGTTATTTCATGTCTATGTGAAATACCCCTTTTTGTTTATTTGTGTGCTTGAGGTGCGCCCCATTCCATCCTCCATCCCGCCGTCACGTTCGTATGCCGCACTAGCAATTGCTAGTGGTGTGCTTGTCGAAGAGGTGCTTGCGACCCTCACTCCGCTAGCCTACTCGTCCATCCGTCTACCAAAGCGTGGCATCGCAGCCCGTATTCCATCCCGCCTAACGAAGCAGCGCGCTCAAGGCCTGCATAGTTCGATCCGCTTGCCTACTCATCCATCCGCCCTTTCGACGCAGCGCGCTCAAGGCCTGCCTAGTCTCCATCCCGCCAAGCGAAGCATTGCATAGCAGCATTGCATAGGAGTAGTTGATAGCTTTTATTTTATTTTCCAAAAGCCAACCCAACTCCCCCGCATTCCATCCGATTTAAGGACTTCAATCTCAAGTCCTTCCTCGAAACCTAACTCCACCTTACTGTGTTCCTCAAGAGACCGACACTCGGGGATTTTCCCCATTATTATTACTTGCGCGACCGGTGCACTTGCCGAATCATCGCATCAAGTTTTTGGCGCCGTTGCCGGGGAACACAGTCGTGTGAGTTTTCTTGAGAGGGAGAGAAGAGATAGAGGTTCTTTCTTTGTGAATAGCCGCATTATTATTTTTGTTTGCCTTTTAATCTTCTGTTGTTTGTTTTTATTTCTTTCCCCCCTATTTTGAAGTTTTAGGCAAGTTTTATTCAAGGAGTTTTTTTTTAGTTGTGTAGATTCCCTTGCAAAGAATTTCAGTTTCATTGTATCTGCTCTTTTATTGATAATGTCGTCATGGGATATTTCACCTAGCTTTAATGACAAGATGGTTTATTATTTGGACCAAATGAATGAGTTAAATGCTAGGCAGTGTAGGAACATTGTTTGCTTGTTGTGTCGAGGAGAGGGACATGAATTGAAGGACTGTCCGCGTCTTTTCAATCCTGACCGCCGCTCCTCCACTCATGACGACATTGTCTCTATCACTCATTCTTTACCCATGGAGGCAATTTTGCCCTCTACCCCTGAGCTTGTCTCGTGCACGGACTCCTCACTCCCTGTGTGTGGCTTCACTCCTAGTGATGATGATCACTCATCTGTTAGCCAACAAGGAGAGGAATGGGAGCTCCTAGATGCACCTGAGTCTGATGAGGAAAGTATTCTTTCCATCGGGGAGGCTTTAGCAGATCTTTTTGCGGAGGAACCAAATCTTTGTGTTCCTCCAGTTTCTTTGCGAGATTTTTCTGCACACAATTTTTATGATCCTATCGAAGTGAAGGAGTGGGGTGATGCTTCTGACTTGGAGGGTGCTCCAAAGTGGGATGAGGATGTCATTTTCCCTGACTGGGAGAATGAATATTTTGAACACGATGGTGCACCTCGGTGGGATGAGGAGGATACTCTCTCTGATGAGGAGGTTTGCCCTTCTTCATGGGACGAGGAGGTCCGAACCACCACTGAAGCCCCTGAGTTGTCAAGTTCCCCTCGCTATGATATTTACGATGATGATAGAGATCTATCCTTGGATCCTGCTGGGAGTGAGACCGGGACCACTCCCCCGATTGATTTTTATTTAAGTCATTCCTCTTCTTTATTTCTTGATCCCCCTTCTTTATCTGAGCCTGTGCAGGTTGAATCTTCACAGGTACCCCAGGAGGACTTGGAGCATTTTGCTCAAGTCAATGTTGTGAGCATCTTCTTATGTGAGGAGGTTTATCCTCCCTCCGTAGAGGAAGCTCCACTCATTGCCTTTGCCTCCTGCTGCCCCCCTGTTGACGATACCTTGCTAGGCAAGGAGGTGTTTTGTGAGATGAGTGAGGACCAGGCCTCCTCCTCTTCTTACTTTCTTTTCCCTCTACCTGTGTCAAGCAGGTATTATTTATATTCGGGTAGAGGCGTGACTGTTCTTTCGCCGTATCGGTACCCGCTACCGACACGCATATTAGAACAGTTACCGGTGCACTTTTCTTTTCATAGGCCCATTAGTTAGAACCTTTAGTTTTTGAATAAGTCGTGCTGGGATGACAATAACCCCAGTAGTTATCTTACTTTTCATGCATTGTATTTTTAGTCCATCCTGTTTAGTTAGTTGTAGTTTATTGTAGTTTATCTTTTTCTGCTTCTTTTGTTTTGCGGAGCTGACCCCTGCAGGTACTTCTTCTGGATGGCGGATGCTGCAGCTTAGTCTGGGTTTAAACGCCAATCTTCTGGTATGCTCACTTGCTGAGCATTGGGTACTCTCTTCCCCTAGCCCTATTCTGATTTTCATGTCATATGTTTTGTGGATTGTTTAGTTTAAGTCTGGGGGAGAGCAATTTTTGTGCCCACTCACGTGCACTATTGCACTGCATACTAGAAGATTTCATTTAAAATGTTTTGTTCATTTTCATTGCACACCACAACACCCACTTGAGCGCGTACTCATCTGTTTGCTTGCTCCGTTGTGAATTTAATTCTTCTGCTTATTTGGGGAAGTCTAGGTGATGGCTTAGGACTATGTAGCAGAGTAAAATGTTGACTCCCGTAGTGCTCCTAGTCGAGTGCTCGGTTGCATAGAAATTTGTGTAGATTAGACTTCTTTTTATATTTATGGTTTTATCTTTTTCTATTAGTGTAAATGTTGTTTACTCTACTCAAATGGTGAATTCGGTGGAATCAAACGGTAGCATAGGGATGTGTGTATACGATCGCTAGATTCATATTGCTTGAGTCGGGAGAAAGGAGAATCTTTCTCGGTGGCTAGAACTTGCCCCAAGCGACTCTTGAAGCATGGGTATACGGTTAGTCAATTGCGTGAATGTGATATAGACCATCATTTTGGCCCGGTTGAGCCTTTGTGCCCACTCCTATCACTTTATCCTCGTTACCCCAGTTGTGCCTACCCTTTCTTTGATTCAGCCCCACTTTTATTTCACCAAAGCCCAAAAGCCAATCCTAGTCGCACATCCAAATCTGGGCTTTAGCTGTTTATTATTTTCATGAGTTGGGTTGTTGATGTGGTGATATATTTGTGAAAATGTGGAGGTGCATCATTGTTTAATTGCTGAAAATGATAAGAAAAGAAAAGGGAAAAAAATGAGAAAAAGAAGAGAAGTTAAAAAGAAGGGAAGGAGAAGGAGTGTTTAATTGAAAATCTTTTTGTAAAAATATATGTTTGGGAGTAGGCGGTGCACATACCCATGTTGTTAAGTCCAAGTCTGGGGGTGTGGTGTACCCGCGTGTTTGTGTGGTGGATGAGGAGAATTTCTGTGCTAGCTCATTTGGGTTTAGTATTTGAGCCATCGTCTTTATCATCGTTACTTCACCTAAACCCAAGCCCCATTTAAAACCTGAAGTCCTATTGATTCACGCATTTGAGTCAAACCAGTGCCGTCGAGAGAGTGCGAACGGGCAAGCCTATGGTCACCGACATCGATGGATTTCGGTGGAGTTTGTCCGGCATCCCAATCTTGAGCAATGCTCGTCTCAGCGCTTAGTTTACTTTCTCCGTATGCATGACCGGATGATTCACCGTAGTTCACCATTTTGAGTAGTTGTAATATGCTTTTACTCTTTTAGAAATATATAAACTGTTTTTATAATCAGAAATCTTCTCTACTATTCTTCTTATGCACGTGAGTATGCGACTTCGCATGGTACTCTATATTGTAGTTTTAAGCCATCTACTTTTCTTTCCCCGTTCGCTTAGAATTTGTTTGCTCGGGACGCGCAAACAGGTAAGTCTGGGGGTGTGATGAGTCCCGATTATATACACATATATGGACTCATCTGGGCCGTTTATCTAGTCATTCCACTGCACTTTAGCCTTGTTTTAGCTTATATTTGTTATCACTTGCTATGTGCACTTCTAGGCCCATTTTGGTGTATTTTCATGTTTATCTTCATTAGTAGTTTTCATGCACTGTTAGGTGCCACTTTCAGTAGCTGGATTCGTGGTTGTACGCTAGAACAGGAGTCGTGCAGGTGCTTCCGGTGCAATTCTGCACAGGAACACTGCGCACGATCACTGGTTCTATTGCGCACGACCACTGGTCGTGCGCCGCTGATCGTGTGCACTTAACACTTTTTTCATGAGTTCTGTTTGGTGCAGTGCGCACGACCATCTACGATAGTGCGCACGACCACCGGTCGTGCGCCACTGTTCGTGCGCACTTATCATCAATTTCATGAGTTCTGTTTCAACCAGTGCGCACGACCACCTACGATAGTGCGCAAGACCACCGGTCGTGCGCCACTGGTCGTGCGAACATGTTATTTTATAATTTCTGTCTTTGCAGGCTCCGTCCAGGCAGAGCGCACGATCACAGGATTCTAGTGCGCACGACCACTGGTCGTGCGCCAATGACTGTGCGCACTGTTTATTCCAGCGCCTATAAAATGACCTGCTCGCGATTTTAGGTCGGGACCCCCGATTTTCTTCCGCCGTTTTCCGCCCGGTTCCGTCCAGATTCGCCCCTCCACCGTCTCCCACCATATGGAGGTGCTCCGGGCTTGCTCTTCATGCCAATCTTGAGCCGGAGTTTCCTCTCGGCCTCCTCCTTCATCCAAGAGCTCCAAAGAAAGACCTAGCCGCCATTGCCATCAAGCAAGAGGAAGTTTGCAACCTCTACCGGATCGTGACACGAAGAAGACGGGTCCATTGGAGAGTCGTGACAGCTCTCTCTACCCCGGACGTAGTTGCGGACCGAGCTTGGACGCGGATTGACAACCCGGCGATTCCAACCGTGAATCTCCAACGAGCCTTCGGATTCGGTCGATTTCTTGCCTTGTTCTCTTCTTATTGATTGTTGTAATAGTTAGATCTTTTGTATTTTGATGAAGAACACTATAAACCTTGCTATTTAAAGTTATTTCATGTCTATGTGAAATACCCCTTTTTGTTTATTTGTGTGCTTGAGGTGCGCCCCATTCCATCCTCCATCCCGCCGTCACGTTCGTATGCCGCACTAGCAATTGCTAGTGGTGTGCTTGTCGAAGAGGTGCTTGCGACCCTCACTCCGCTAGCTACTCGTCCATCCGTCTACCGAAGCGTGGCATCGCGGCCCGTATTCCATCCCGCCTAACGAAGCAGCGCGCTTAAGGCCTGCATAGTTCGATCCGCTTGCCTACTCGTCCATCCGCCCTTTCGACGCAGCGCGCTCAAGGCCTGCCTAGTCTCCATCCCGCCAAGCGAAGCATTGCATAGCGGCATTGCATAGGAGTAGTTGATAGCTTTTATTTTATTTTCCAAAAGCCAACCCAACTCCCCCGCATTCCATCCGATTTAAGGACTTCAATCTCAAGTCCTTCCTCGAAACCTAACTCCACCTTACTGTGTTCCTCAAGAGACCGACACTCGGGGATTTTCCCCATTATTATTACTTGCGCGACCGGCGCACTTGCCGAATCATCGCATCAGTCACCCAAGTGTGAGTCCGCATTCCAGGAGCTGAAGGATTGCCTCTCCTCAGCCCCGATCCTTGCCCTTCAGTCTGGGAAGGAAGGATTCCAGATTTATACGGATGCCTCATACCAGGGGATGGGTGCTGTACTGATGCAACACGGGCATGTAATTTCTTATGCTTCTAGGTATCTAAAGAAGCACAAAGCAAACTATCCGGTGCATGAACTAGAGCTGGGAGCAGTGGTCTTCGCCTTGAAGATCTAGAGGCATTATCTATGTGGCATCCACTGCGAGATATTTTCAGATCATAAGAACCTCATGTAACATCCCCCAAACAACTAGACCCCTAGAGTGGTTTTATCATGACTAGGTCATGACAAAACCCTAGGAAGCTTGAAGAGACCACTTGGCCTTAGCCAGGAAGAAGGAAACCACAGTGGTCTGCAAATAGCAATTTCCAGTTAACAAGCATAGGGTTGGACTTAAGGGCCTCACCTTGACCCTTTGACCCCACCATAGCATACCTAACCCTTTGGGGGTCCCCCTAGAGCACTAAGGACCCATTGGGGTCAACCAAAGAGGCCAAATTGACCAAAGTCAACCCTAACCCCAAATTGGTAAAAGTAGCCTAATTAGGGTCAATTGACCTCCACCATGCCAAATTGACCTTTCCCCTACCCTTATAAGGATATTAGGACCCACTGGACCAACCCCCCCCCCCCCCCCCCATCATGGGGCCACCAAATTGGCCAATTTGACCCAAGTCAACTCTAGCCCGATTTTGGTCAAATTACCCTATTGTGGGTCAATTGGCCCCCACCATGCAAAATTGACCCTACCTAGACCTTCCTAACCCTTAGAGGAGTCAAATGAGTAACTAGCCACCCATTGGGGCCAACCCGAAGAGGCCAAATTTACCAAAGTCAACTCCACACTAAATTTGGGTTAAAATGACCTATTTGACTTAATCAAGCCTAATCCACTTGGGCTAGGCCTAATTGGAGTAGCCCATTAGCTTAGAAGACTGATGAATACCAGGAGTTATTACTCAATTTCTGTAAATGGTGATTAGGAGAGAGAAATCTCATTTTCTCCAAGAATGGAGGAGAGAGAAAGAGAGGGATTAATGGCATTCATGGCTTAGGGAGATCAATAGCCACAATTTCCTCCTCTAATGTCTCCATTCAGTTTCCCCAATCAATTTGGAGGAGTTTAATGCCCATTCCCGGCCACATAGAGGGGTGGGGGGAGATTTGAAGAGTTTTCACTTGGCCGAAAATGGCCATTAATGGCCATTCATGGCAATTAGGAGTAACACTCTTCCCCCTCCCCAATTAACCCACATAACTCCTTCAGTGGATGGAGAGGAGGAGTTTCCCCACCTTACCTGAAGAATTCGAGCCCCCAAGACAGGAGTTGACATGGCACCCAAAATATTGAGGCTGGCCATGGAGAACCACCCAATCGACAAGCTTCAAGGCTCCACACAGGTCTGGTTCTTCTCCTCTCTCTCTGTGGATAGATCCGATCAGGTTGCCTGCAAGGATTTGGGCCAATTGGTCCCCAATCGGGTAGGCCAAGAGCTCCATTTTGGAGCTTTAATCCCGCCTCCATACCCCTGTTCCGGCCACCTCCGGTCGGCCAACCACCGCAAATCGCTGGCCACCACCTCAACGAAGGTGGTGGTGGCATTGGCCAGCCGGGGCGGCGCTTAGGTGGCCGGGAAAACAAGGAAGAAGGAGATCCAGGTGCGGATAATCCTGGCCGTCGGACAGAGGAAGAAGCCAAATGGATGTCGTCCGTTCTGCTTCAAGATCTGTGCAAGATCTTCATATTAAATGTTATGATTAGTTTGTTAAAAATACTTGGGCCGTCGGATCCGTCGATCTGAGTAGAAGAGGTTCGTCGAACTGATAGTTGAGTTCATCGAACTGAATCTGGAGTTCGTCGAACGGAATTCATTTGTCGAACACACCCTGGAGTTCATCGATCTGATAGTTGAGTTCGTCGAACCCCCACCATCTGCCTTGCTAAGCTCTCCTGCAACGCAAGCAGATTCTCCAGCTCCAGCAGAGACGGCTAATTTGCCCAACCCTGCACCGACGTCACAAAGGCCACATACTCCTTCCGCAAGCCGTGGATGACGTGCCTCTTCAGCTTCGCCTCAAAAATTGGCTCATCAGGATCTAGTGCTGAAATCTCAGCGCACAGGTTCTTCATCTTCAGGAAGAACGTATAGATAGACAGATCTCCCTGAGCCGACCTAGCCAGCTCATTTCCCAGGAATTGAAGTCTCGCCACATTCTTCTTTTTAAATAGCCCGTCCAGGGCTCTCCAGATCTCTGCAGCTGATCCATACCCTAAGATGTGATCGAATAGGTCAGGTGATATTGCCCTTTTCAAAGTGAACTCTGCTTTCGCATTAATCCTTCTCCAATTCCTCACCTCATGACCATTATCCCCAACTGGGACAACTTCCTGCGTACTATCTTCTCCAACAACCTCCCACAGGTCCTCTCCCAGACGATAACTCTGCATACACGACTTCCATTTTTTGAAGTTAGTCGACGCGAGCATCTCAATTCCAAGACCTCTTGCAAAACCTGCTTCCATGGCTCTACCACTGGTTCCTTCTTCACAAAGGCGATGGCAACTTTGAGTTGTTCACTGCTCTATCCACTCCAACCTCCCTCTGATACCATGTGAAATTTTCCGAAGATCTAGGAGTGAGCATGAATTATACAGCTCAAAGTTATAGCCAAACAACCAGAAGCACATAAAACAACACAGTCTTGTTTGATAACAGCAGAAATCTTCATTACAGAGCGAGGTATACATGGCGAGACATGATTTCGCCAGTACACAAAACCAGAAGGAAAAAATTACAAGCTGAAGAAAGATAACTGGCGGTCTGAAAACAGAAGCCGCCAAACCGCGCGGTCTGGGTGTTCCCGCGACTGGAAAAGGAGACCGTGCGAATAGACAACCCGCAACTAGAACAACACCACTGAAACTCCGTGACCTCCCGAACTCCACTGATTCTCCCGAACTCCAGCAACCCGCACTACAATCCACAGACCGCCTGGACACTTTAGAAGAAGAGGTGACCGCTGTGATCATCACAATCTGCAGAAGCTACACAAAAGAAGTTCAATCAGCAAACCGCCCTGTCACAAAAATGAGATCGCAAGAAACTAGTCGCGAGTTCAGCTTACATTTGGTGCGATACATTTTGCTGCTACAGTGACTCCTATTTATAGGCGTGGGACCAGATCCAGTCACTACCCTATGAGATAGAGTCACCGCCCTGACCGCGCGACCAAGATCGGTCATCCCGCGCGGTCAGAAGATTGCTCTGCGCTTTGTGATCTCGCTGACTTCAAGCCTGACCAGGAGATCGCCACTCCTGCAAGAAGCCGCACGATCATGACAACTCGCCCAGTCATGACGCCCACCACTAGTGTTTGTATATACGAGACCTCCCCCAGAGTCCGCAAAAACAGCCAAGTTGACTAAGGCAATAGCCCACCAAGTCGACCAACACCAGTGACCGCATACACCAGCAGATCGCCAAGGGACCAGCTTATGTGAACACAAAGGGGAGACTGCGCGACTAAGAAGATCTTAATCAGTGCGCACCACCAAGAACCCGGACAGTCACCAGATCGGACTGCCCGATACCAGAACAACAATCCTGTGCGGTTACCACGAACAAGACCACACAGAACAGAAATAGCCTGCCACGCGGTCACACGAACCAGACCGCGCGGCCTCACCTCGGCAGCATTGGACAAAGAACGTCGGTCAGGCCGAATAGACTGCGCATAGACCGAATAGGTCAGACCGGCAGAAGAGACTGCGAGATCGCGCGGTTAGACCAAACCGTGCGACTACCTCCCAGACAGCCAACTTCCACTTCAACATTTTCAATAGGGGGGGGGGGGAATTTGAAGAGTTTTCACTTGGCCAAAAATGGCCATTAATGGCCATTCATGGCAATTAGGAGTTACACTCATCCCCCTCCCCAATTAAACCATATAACTCCTTCAGTGGATGGAGAGGAGGAGTTTCCCCACCTTACCGGAAGAATTTGAGCCCCCAAGACAGGAGTTGACATGGCAGCCAAGAGCTTGAGGCCGGCCATGGAGGACCACCCAATCGGCAAGCTTCAAGGCTCCACACAGGTCTGGTTCTTCTCCTCTCTCTCTCTCTCTGTGGATAGATCCCATCAGGTTGCCTGCAAGGATTTGGGCCAATTGGTCCCCAATCGGGTAGGCCAAGAGCTCCGTTTTGGAGCTTTAATCTCGCCTCCATACCCCTATTCCGGCCACCTCCGACCAGCCAACCACCGCAAATCGCCGTCCACCACCTCAACGAAGGTGGTGGTGGCATTGGCTGACCGGGGCGACGCTTAAGTGGCCGGGAAAACAAGGAAGAAGGAGCTCCAGGTGCGGTTAATCCTGGCCGTCGGCCAGAGGAAGAAGACAAATGGATGTTGTCCGTTCTGCTTCAAGATCTGTGCAAGATCTTCATATTAAATGTTATGATTAGTTTGTTAAAAATACTTGTGCTGTCGGATTCGTCGACCTAAGTAGAAGAGGTTCGTCGAACTGAATCCGGAGTTCATCGAACGGAATTCATTCGTCGAACACACCCTGGAGTTCGTCGATCTGGTAGTTGAGTTCGTCGAACTGAACCCGGAGTTTGTCGAATGGAATTAATTCGCCAAACTGAATTAATTCGTCGAACTGAATTAATTCGTCGAACTGAGAGATGATCTGCTGAACCGTCCGGAGAACAGATTTCGTCAAACGCACTGAAACACCGCGTTGATCGAACGCAGAATAGATTTCGTTGAACGAAGATCGGATTTCATCGAGCGCACTGAAGCACGACGTTCATCGAACGCAGAACAGATTTGTCGAATGTAGGTCGGATTACGTTGAACACAGAGACTTGTTCCAACACATCTTGTCATACTTCCTGCAGTATTTCATTTTAATTATTAAAAATACTAGATCCCCTCAAATGAAAAAGTGGTCAACACCAAAGCTGTAGCCCTTGGAGTCTTTATTTTAAAATTGATTTCACCCCAAAAGGGGTTCTGTAGCTCCCTGTAGGTCCATTTTGTTGGGACTGGCCCCTAGTGTAGGACAACCACCATTTCTTGAATAACATTTGATTGGTTTATGGGATTGACTTGAAAATTGAAACCTAGGCTATTTACACCTACCCACACATCATACCCAAAGATGGGAATTTTAGGAGAAACTTTTTCTAAGGTTTTTGTAATAATTTCATAAATAAAATATTAATTATTTAGTGGGTCAAATGACCTCCTATGCCCTCAAAATTTTGGTGGGTACTTCTTAGGGTTATCACCTGACCCTGATAAAAATCTCAGCCCAATTGGGACTGATTTAGTTTGAAAAGTGGTTAACCCAAGTTGGGTCTTATTAGGTCAAAATTATGACATGGTGTTTATCTTGGGATATTGTGATCAAATCTCCTCACCATGAGTTGAAACCTTGGCCACTGATTTAGGATCACCTAAAACACCTTCATGAGTAAGATGGGGTGGTGTGGAGGTGGATATGCCTTAGAACCCTGGACTTACCCCTTGGGGTGCAGATAGAGCTTTGTGAAGGACATGTGTCCAAAGCTATAGAATGGCCATGGAACCTAGGAGATATGTTCACGGGATGTATTTATGCCATAGGGAATTTTGAGAGAATTTTAGGAGAATTTATTCCCCCTAAATTAGGTCATAACCCATTTAGGTAAACTTCTTGTAAAAGATATTTACATGCACAAATGATCCTAGATGAAGATGAAATCTTGGTGGTGCCTTTATAATCATAATATTGACCCCTCATAATTTTTGTATAATTTATTTTATGATTTAACTAGTACTTCATCCTTAAGGCACCTAATTTGTCTTAATCTTAAGAAATATAGTTAAGGATCCAAAACTCTCTGGAAAAATGTGCAACATGGTGATAGGACATTTTAGAGCACTAGGAAGCTCTGTGAATTTTTATATAATTTTTGGAAATTGTTATCAGTAGGCTACTTCACAACATGTGCAAATTAGGAATTATTTGGATTAATTATTTCAGTGAGGAAATGATTCTCATAAATTGTGAAACTCTGTAATTAAGCTTTTCAGGACATAATAGAGGTTTGGTAATTTTTCTATAATTTTGGCATAAGTATTCTTGGTAGTTCCTTCATAAATCTTCAAGTTTAGATAGAAGTTAAATATTAAAAATAGTGGACATTTACTTACTGTAAAATTGTGATATTCATTTTTACTATTATTTTGGCATGATAGATTTATCTTAATTTTATGGGAGCCATATCATAAGAATACCTCACACTTCATGCTCATATTCATACTTGGCAAATATTGGAGAAATGATAATAAATGCAAATAATTAAGGAAAAATATGATTCTCTGGATTTAGTTTTGAAATATCATGATAGACCTCCAGTAAATATCTTGAGTCAGTTGGATGAATATTTGGAGAACCACTACTTATAAGCTTCATATAGTTAGTTTGGTCTGCGTATAGTAAAAATATGAAATTTGGATATTTAGGGGTCTACCAAGTGGAAGTGGCATGTAGTTGGTGTACATGGTCAGTTTGAAGAGATTGAAGGTCACCAAAAGGAGTTTATGAGATGAGAGTGTGCTTGGAGAGTTAAGGGTAAGGTGGCGTCCGGGACCGACGAAAGATCGTCTTTCCCCTTAGAAGGTCATAAAATATGTAGAGTAATTCAAGTGAAGTGTTAAGAGGGGTAATCTTATGGGTAGATACCAACAACACTAAGTGTCTTGAGAAAGGGAGCCTTGGGGTGTCATCCCATTGTGGTTCCTAGTACCGTAGCGAGCCCCTCACAGGGTAATCCTCGGGAAGTCCAAGATTAACCATAAATTGTAGGGTTAAGTTGTATACAAGATTAATTTAGTAATATACTCACTCACACTCCGTTGTCATGGGTATGTTAGTTGGTTTGGTTTTATGAGCGGTAGGCTCGTGGTTGGAGCAGCGGACTAGTTAGTCCAGTGAGCTTGTGACTCAGTAATGCTTGTTGGTACGGATGGGTTAGTCTGGAGAGCCGTTGGCTCGGAAGGTTATGATGACGGGCGGGTTAGCCTGGGGAAAGTTATGAATCGGGATATAGTAGAACATGTTTGCATGTGCATAAAGGTGGTGGGTCTTCGGTATTGAACGGTCGTCCACACCGACGTCAATACGTTGACTCGGCAAGTGTGGAATTTGCACTTAGCCATAATAGTCTGGTGGTCCAGCCAGTAAGAGTACGCAGATGCTCCGTGGTTTTGCTTTGAGGCGTATGATAGGTCTAGGTTAGGTAGTGTGAATACCAACCTAGAGGTGGGAGAGGCCCAACCCACCTCTTCCGTTTGCCACTACGGGAGTATCCTGGGAGTCTTGCTAGCTCCAAAAAGGGGGAACTAAAGGTCTGTGCGCATAGAGTCGAAGTGTGTTAGTTGCTCTTGTGTGAACATAGCATAAACAACATCACTCTGCATGTCATGGAATAAACATTGCATTTCAACCCCTACCCCTATCATATAAGTCGGTTATGGGACTTCTTATACGATAGGCCTTGCTAAACGACCCATTGGTCTATAGTTTGTATGGGCATTCCTATAAATCAATGGTTACTTTTCTATTATATATGTCTTTACTTACTGCACCTTACTTATTCTTTACCTGCTCTTACTATGCTCTTTACTGCTTCGATTATCTTGAAAGTGAGGTTAGATCTTAAAGTTACACTAGAGGGGGGGGGGGGGGGGGGGGGGGGGGGGGGGGGGGGGGGGGGAGGGGTGAATAGAATATTAAAAAGTTTTTCACTTATTTTTATAGCTGAATTAAAATAGTGATACATATATGTGTACAGAGTGAGTAATAAAAACAAACACAAAGAGAACACACAGCACAATACAAAAAAATAAACAATCGCAGAGGACACAAGGATTTTATAGTAGTTCCCCAATAAACCTGGGTACGTCTACTCTTCTACCACCCTTGGTAGGATTCCACTAGGTTTTTGATCAGGTGCCCTATCACCAATGGGGTTTTGATCAGGTGCCCAAAACACCACTTGAGCTTTTGATCAGGTGCTCTAACCAAACTACAAGTTTTTGTTCAGGTGCCCTGCCACCAAGGGGTTAACTTTTGATGGGAGTTAGAACCCTGTACAAGAGGGGATAAAGAAGGGTTTAGATGTTCTTCTCTGTCAATAATCTGAGAGAAGACTCTAGTGGAATGTGATGTTGTAAAGCTCCCCCTGTCTAATTGAAATTTATTGACAGCTTGAGGATGGAGCTTTCTCTTGAAACAGATATCTTCCTTGATAGCTGATGAATCTGAGATATCAAGATTTCTCAGATTGTTTGTTTCTCTTGAATATCTGATCTAGAAACTTGTAGCAGAAATCTGAGAGATGATTTGTATTGTTGTTCTCAGAGAATGAGGTGCTGCTTGAGGAAGATGAAGATTTGAAATTTTCTTTCTCTTCCTGTATTACTTTTTCTCGACTGTTTCTTCCTCTGTAACTTTCTCACAAGAATGATATTCTTCTCTGTCGACTCTTCTGTTGTAATACTCTTCTTCCTTTTTCCTTTTAGAATATGTCTCTGATTTGAAATTCAAATCATCTGAATAAGGAATAGAATAATCTGCATTTATTATTTCCTTGGAACTACAACTGATTCAGCAAATCTTTAATCCTTTTCCTTTTTAATTAATGATATCATTTTCCGCCAAATGGCTATTTTCTCAAGAAGAGAATGGAAAGGAATAAATAAATGGAAAGATATAATCCTTGACTTATCTGGAATAAATAGAGCTGTTGCTGATAAATCTGAGTTCAGAGAATAATATAACTGATCTTCTGAAATAAATCTATTGAAGAGAATTTTCGTCGATCTGAACAAATTCGTCGAACACAATCTGGAGTTCGTCGATCTCAAACATAAACTGCTTAAAACTTCCTGGAAGAACTGAGTTCGTCGATCTGAGCATCTTGTTACTTATTCTTCGAGCGCAGAGATGAGTTCGTCGAACTCTGAGACTAGGAGGTTTGTCGAACGCCGAGACTTGGTCAACCGCTGAGACTGAAGTTCGTCGACCGCTGAGACTGAAGTTAGTCGACCGTTGAGAGCATTTCATCGAACTCAGAGAGGAGTTCATCGAACGCAGAATGAATTCGTCGAACGCAGAACCTTGACAAGTTCATCGAGCGCAGGAGCATCCCGTTCGTCGAACGCAGGATAGAGTTCGTCGAACGCAGTATGGAGTTCATCGAACGCAGAAAACTTATCTTTTCCTTAGTTCTAACAACCTAAAACCTTGACCCTTAGGACTATACATTGGGGTCAACTTAGTCCTAATAAACAAATAGTGATCCTAGCCCAAATCAGTAATATGGTTGTTCTAACAATCTCCCCCTATTTGGGTTAGGACACTATTTGACAAAAATTAAAACAAACAAAACACAGAGTATATATATCTGACAGATTATAAACATTTCAGGAGATATATAAGAAATATGATACTCTGAGTTTAGAAACATTACATTTGAAAACAGAAATAATAATAACAAATAATCAGAACCTTTTGTCTTTCTGAATTCTTGCTTTCTGACTTTCTGAATTCTGATATTGTCTTTTTCTGAGTTTTGGGTTTGATTAACTGAGCTGTAGCAATAACTGATTATCTAAATCTGCATCTGTTGCTTCTTCTATATCAAAAGCTGTATCTGAATCTGCATTAAACTAGAGCAAACACTACATCTGAAATTGCAACATATGTAGCTTCTTCATGCATCATCTCCCTGTTTCATAAAACAACTCCCTCTGTGAGCATCTCCCCTTGAGACTGGAGCTTCTTCAGCTTTCTCCCCTTGCCTAGTTCATAGAACATCTCCTCCTGAGCAAAAACTGCATCATATGGAGTGTAACGCTCCTGATTTTTCCAGTATTTGTTTAATTCAGTGATGGCGTGTTAATGACGTCGGGGCGTTACTTTTAACGTCGAGTTAGCGGTGCGTCGCCGTTTGGGCGTTTTCGCGTCCGTTTGGGTCAAGTCAACCAAATTTTGCGATGACCCGGAATTGGAAAATTTTACGTTAGGAAATTAGATTATTTAATTTTATACTTGCCTGTCAAGTTTCGTCGCGATCCGAGCCATTTTAGAGGCTCGGCGCATTTTAGAAGTTTTATATATATTTAAAAGCTCGCCGTAACTTCCGCCATTTATATCTCGAAAACGGCATGTCGGATTTCGATTCCGACTTCACCGTTGGGTTCGTAGCGCCGCCGTTCACATTAGGCGAAAGTTTCGCTGGGTTCGACGTTCATTTAATTTTTAGTAATAATATAATAATGATATTATTATTATTTATAAAAATCATATATATATAAATATATGCATGATTTTTGACGAGCTGCGTTCGACATTTGAATTCCTCCCCTTACATTCGTCGATCCCTTTCATATATATATATATATATATATACACATTCAGCATTAAATTCGTCGACCTCCCCTTCCAGCACATGCAATTCGTCGACCTCTCCCCTCAAGATTTGTTGAACCCCGTTCAACAAATCACATTTGTTGAACCCCCTTCAACAAATCTCATTTGTTGAACTCCCCTCAATATTTGTTGAACTCCGTTCAACAAATCACATTTGTTGAACCCCCTTCAACAAATCTCATTTGTTGAACTCCCCTCAATATTTGTTGAACCCCGTTCAACAAATCTCATTTGTTGAACCCCCCTTCTATTAATAATAATAATAATAATAATGATATTATTATTATTATTATTGTTGTTATATCGTATAAAAGAAAATGAACCCAGCTTCTTCTTCTTCTTCATTCTGTCCGAACCAGAGAGAAAAACGAGCGACGGGAGTGGCGATTTCTTGAATCTTCCGGACGCCGCCGACGGAGCTCCGGTGGTCGAAATCGCGAGCCGAGCATAGATTCGGAAAGCTCTCGACGAGAGCTTCGTCCTCGTAGTAATTTCCTTCCGTTTCGTGAAACTTTGTCATTAGGTTTTTCGGCCCTAACCTTCGTATTGGCCGTTTTCTGTAGATCTCGCCTCGTCGTAGAGTCGTGCCTCCTTTTGGGCCGATCTACGACGAGGAGTTGTTCGGAGAACGATTCCGGTGATTTGAAGGCAAGTGGTGATCTTGCTCATTCTCTTTGCTAAAACCCTTTTATTCTTTTTTTTTTGTTGTTCTCACCTTTGTTCCCAGTACTTGGTTTATGCTGAATTTTATCATCTGCCTTACTTTTACTCATTTTTTACTCAATGTAATCTTGCTCATCTTGTTAACCAAGAAAATGTTGTCTTATGTTCTGATGGGTCTCGCCCCTTTTCCTTGAAATTGCATGAAAATATGAATTCTGTTGGAGGCCGTACGCGGTGTGGTTTTTGCCCCCGGTGCGGTGTTCTTTTAAGCTTTTGATTGGGAGGCCGTACGCGGTGTGGTTTTTGCCCCCGGTGCAGTGCTCTTCTTTTGGATGAGCTGATCAGTCTCTATAATTCTGAACAAGAGCAACATAAATAATAATGTGAATGTTGATGATTCTTTGTTGATGGCGAGTTTTGACCTTGCCTGTTTTCACACCCTCGTTTGGTGGGTGTTTTTCTGCTGAATATCAGTTACTTATGTTGTTTCCTTTTTTTCACTGTAGATTATCATATTTCCCTTTTTTCTGATGATTATTTAAGGCTAGTGTTGTCGTCACTAACCCTTGCAGCTTCTGTTTCCCTCCGGTCTCGCGGAGGTTTGCTTACTTTCTTGTTTTCTGCACCACTTGTAACTTGCTTCTGAGGTGTTCTTTCTTTGAATGCCTCAGGTTCTGGACAGTAGCAGGTGTTAGTGCAGAGCTGCTTTAGCAGCTGTCTTCTGACCCTCTTGAGGTAGGGTATTCTGTGGACTTGTCAGCCCATGGGTTCGTGTCAGGTGTTGGCGCCCGTGGTGCCGTCTGGTTAGACTTTTGTTTCACAACTGCTGTTACTTGTTGTTTACTTTGAACACTTGTTCTGGAATGATTAGATGCGGGTTGGCTTTATAGCTCCTTGCTTAGATATGCTAAGGTAATCGTAGCATTGCATATCATGTTTTGAAATGGTAATCTCACTACTTTTTGCGCGTGATAAATCTACTTTTGATATAAAGTAAATCCACACATTCGAACTTGCATGGTGCACCTCACTAGGTCTTCATGTTCACTTAGGCCACTAAGTAATTAGATCAAGTATTTTTCCGCTGCGTAAAACTATATTTTTAAAAGCGTGGACTAGTTGATCCACCAAGCCGAGGGACGCGGGTTATTAATTTTTCTGCAAAAATTTTACTTGAATCTCTTTGAGTTAATAATAATATTGTTTGAACTGCGAAGAAGGATGAATTGCCTTAACGTCAGTAGGCGTCCCCTACGTGACGTGGCATCACAACGCGTAGCTTTCCCTACTCTGATAGCATTTTAAATGTTGGGAAAATGCGGGTTGTGACAGTTGGTATCAGAGGTAGGTTCTGTGAAAAAGGTAGTTGGGTGGTTTAGCGTGTTAGCCAAACAACCGCTATCCTAAGCAGAACCTCATTAGATCATTTCATTGTATACACACACCGATATGTCATCAATATGTCTTGACCGAAGCATAGTCACTACACTCATAGCATGATAAGAAGTATACGAGGCATATTATGTAGTATGAGATGCATAATATGTGTTTGTATATGGATCCACCATAGGTGGCAACATGTGACGGTTATGTAGTATGGGATGCATAACCACCATTACATGGATGCCCATTAGCACGTTTTCTTTTTTCGTTACATGTAATGTTATGTAGTATGGGATGCATAACGTTACATGTGTACGCCGCTCATAACATGCATTAAGGCCTCTTTCTAGAATGCATAGCACTGCATACATTCATATCATCGCATAAGCACGCGTGCCAAGTTAAAGACATACTAGATGACATATGTACACACATGATTTGAAAAGAAATTTAAATGTTCATGCACTCATGTCATAGCACAAGAGTCAATAGGATGATGGTGCATCATCCTAAGTTAATCATGGCATCATTTCATGAAATTCCAGAACAAGGTAACAACAATAGCAGGTTGTTTTCTTTCCTGTTCCGAATCGATTCGTGAATTTTTCCGAGTCTGTTTGGCTTAAGTATTTTAAGCCTGTTTCTGATTGAATGTACATCCTTCTTATAGACATGTCTCGTAGGAGAGTGACGCGATCGACTCCCCTGCCTGAGGGAGAGTCTTCTGGTGTTCAGAGTGAGTCCGTGATCGAAAGCCTGCGACAGAGCAATGAGGCTTTAACGAGACAGTTGGTCGTGATGCAGGCTCAGATTTAGTCCTTGGTGTCTGCTGCCTCGGTGCAGCAGCCTGTTGTGCAAGAACCGGTGGTGAGTCCAGCCGTTCCTGCTCCCCTGGTGCCTCCAGTGGCATTGCCACCGGAGATGAACTTCATTTCACACTTTCAGCAGTTAGGACCTCCTACCTATGATGGTAGGGCAGACTTCATGGCCCTGGATGATTGGGTGATCAGCATGGAGGAGATGTTCTCCTATTCGGGCATCTCGGAGGCTTCGAAGGTGATGGTGGCTGCATATCAGCTGAAGGGTTTGGCGAAAGGTTGGTGGATTAGGGAGAAGGATGGTCTCGCCGAGGGATGCTCTTGGGAGACGTTTAAGAAGTTGTTGCTTAAGAAGTTCCTCCCTTCAGTTGAGCGCGATCGATTGATGAAAAACTTCCTGCATCTGAAGCAGAGGCAGCTCACCATTAGTGAATATGAGATCGAGTTCAGCAAGTTGAGCAGATTCTCCCCCGAGATGGTGGCCTCGGAGGAAGGAAGAGTGAAGAGGTTTTTGGGTGGTCTTACTGGTGACGTCCAGCAGTGGGCTAGCGCCTATGGGTCAAAGACTTATGCTGAAGCTGTGGAGGCCGCATTGAAGGCCGAGTCGATTGAAAAGACAAAGAGTCATGGGCAGCAGGCAAGGAGTGATAAGAGAAAATTGGACAATCGAGAGAATGTCAAGGCATCTCTTTCGGACTCAAAGAAGAAGGGTGTGGTGCACTGTAGCTTCTGTGGAAAGCGGGGCCACCCGTTCGAGAGGTGTTTCAAGAGGCTCGAGGCGCTGGAGCCGTTAAAGGTTAGTGCAATTCAGGATGCACCTAAGGCGGTCCCAGTGTGCTCTTTCTGCTCTAAGCCTGGGCATGAGGTGGCCCGGTGTTACAAGAAGGCCGGTTGTTGTTTCCTGTGTGGGCAAAAAGGACATCGTAGGGCCGACTGCCCGAACTCTCAGACCGTGACTTCAGCGGTCCCCCTGCAAACCTTGCCGCCGCCCCCGCAGTTCATGGGCAAGACTAAAGGCAAGCTTAATGTGCTGACTAGAGAGGAAGCTCAAACCTCAGCGCACGTGATATCTGGTTAGTTTCTTTCCTCCAAACTCATTCTCTTTTTTTTTTCTTCTAAATTTAGCTTACTAGTTGTCTAGTGACGCACGGTTATTTAGGTGAATTCAAGGTGAAGAATAAATGGGCGCGTGTCCTGTTTGATTCGGGAGCATCTCACTCTTTCATTGCTAGGAGTTTTGTTGGTAGGCACCGATGGTCCATTGACCGGTTGGATGATGCCTTGTCTGTTAAGTTTCCATCTGGAGATCATGTTACATCAGATCGGGGTATCAGGGAGTGCCCCATTTCTTTGGGTGGTGTCTAGGTTCTGGCAGATTTGAAGATGCTAGATTTGGCAGATTTTGATATGATTCTTGGGATGGACTGGTTGTCCAAGTATGATGCCGTGATCAAGTGCAAGGAGAAGCGGCTAGATTTCAAGTTGGGCGACGGAAGTCCATTGAGCGTTTATGGTCTCCCTCGGGAGAGTTCTTCGATTATTTCTGCGGTACGTGCCCGCCGAGCTTTAGCCTCTGGTTGTTTGGGTTTTCTGGTTTCTATCTGCGCTGTGGATGCTTCTCGTGTGGAGCCAACCGTGGAGGGTATCCCGGAGGTGCGAGAGTTTTCTGATGTTTTTCCTGACAAGCTTTCCGCTCTCCCTCCCGAAAGAGAGGTGGAGTTTGCCATAGACCTCGAACCAAGCACCCGGTCCATTGCCAAGGCACGGTACCGCATGGCGCCTCGTGAATTAGAAGAATTGCGTGTTCAGCTGGATGAACTTCTGGAGTGTGGTTTCATCAGACCGAGTACTTCTCCATGGGCTGCTCCTGTTCTCTTTGTGAAGAAGAAGGACGGTTCCATGAGGCTGTGTATTGATTATCGAGAGTTGAACAAGGTGACGATCAAGAATAGATATCCGTTGCCGCGGATTGATGATTTATTCGATCAGTTGCGTGGGTGCACCAATTTCTCGAAGATTGATCTTCGGTCAGGCTACCACCAGTTGAGGGTTCGTGAGTCAGACATTCCTCTGACAGCTTTTAGATCCCGGTACGGGCATTTTGAGTTCCTCGTGTTGTCCTTTGGTTTGACTAACGCGCCTTCTGCATTCATGGATCTGATGAACCGGGTATTCAAGGACTTTCTTGACCGTTTTGTAGTCGTCTTCGTCGACGATGTTCTCATCTATTCTCGCAGTGATGAGGAGCATGCCTATCATTTGCGTCAGGTTCTATCTATCTTGAGAGAGCATAAGTTGTATGCTAAGCTGAGCAAGTGCGAGTTTTGGCTGCCTCAGGTGTCCTTTTTAGGACATGTGGTGAGCAAGGATGGAATCTCTGTTGATCCCGCCAAGATTTCAGCGGTGATGGATTGGAAGAGACCTTCTACTCCAAAGGAGATCAGGAGTTTCTTGGGTTTGGCCGGATACTATAGGAGATTTGTGGAGGGTTTCTCCACGTTGTCCGCTCCGATGACCCGGCTTACACAAAAGAATGCCGCCTTCATTTGGGGTGATAAGTGTGAGGAGGCTTTCCAAGAGCTGAAGAGAAGGTTGTGTTCTGCCCCAATTCTCATTCTGCCTATTGAGGGAGTGGAGTTTGCGGTGTATGTTGATGCTTCCCACATCGGACTTGGATGCGTTCTGATGCAAGAGGGGAAGGTGATCGCCTATGGATCTAGGCAATTCAAGGTTCACGAGAAGAATTACCCCACCCATGATTTGGAGTTTGCGGCGGTGATCTATGCCCTGAAGCTGTGGAGACACTTACTGTATGGCGCTGTGTGCAAGATTTATACTGATCATAAAAGCTTGAAGTATGTATTCACACAAAAGGAGCTGAATTTACGCCAGCGTCGGTGGTTGGAGTACGTTGCTGATTATGAAGTGGACGTCCTTTATCATCCTGGTAAGGCCAATGTGGTGGCCGATGCTTTGAGTAGGAAGACGGCTCAGATCTTCAATTTATCCGTTCAAGCCTTGGTCGAGGAATTTCTTTTGATGGATATTTCGGCGGTGAGCCGTGGCAAGCGCTCTCATTTGGAGGCAGAAGAGCCTTCGTGGATCACCCTCACAATGTTACATCAGAAAGAAGACCCAGATCTTCAGCATCTCGGAGGAAGGACCGAGAAAGGAGAATTATCTGATTTCTCCATCGATGAGCTTGGCAACCTCTTGTATAGAGGTAGATTCTGTATTCCGGCGGTGGGAGATATTCGAGTTATGATTTGCAGGGAGGCTTACGGATCTAGTGTGGCCTACCACCCGGGTTCCACCAAGATGTATAGAGATCTGAAGCAAATTGTGTGGTGGTCGGGCATGAAGAATGACATCGCCAAATTTGTATCGGAGTGCTTCACGTGCAAGCGGGTGAAGGCCGATCATGGCAGGCCGGGAGGAAAACTGACCCCTTTGGAGATCCCCATATGGAAATGGGAAAGTATATCGATGGACCTTATTATGGGTTTGCCGAGGTCCCCTCGTGGACATGATTCAGTCTGGGTTATAGTTGATCGATTGACGAAGTGTGCGCATTTCGTCCCCTTCAAAGTCGGCTATTCTATGAAGAAGATAGCAGAGTTATATTTGGATGAGGTCATTCGTTTGCATGGAGTGCCAGTGAGTATCGTGTCAGATCGAGACTCCAGGTTTACGTCGCGATTCTGGCAGATCTTACAAGGAGCCTTGGGCACCGACCTCAGGTTTTCGACCGCATACCATCCGCAGACTAATGGTCAAACAGAGCGAGTTAATCAGATCGTGGAAGACATGATCAGGTGCTACATTTTGGAGCATGGTGGAGCTTGGGACGAGCGCCTCAGACTTATGGAATTTGCATACAATAATAGCTTTCAAGAAAGTCTGCAGATGGCCCCTTTTGAAGCACTGTATGGGAGGCGCTGCAGAACTCCCTTGTTTTGGGCCGAAGTCGGTGAGAGACCGTTGCTAGGTCCGGAAGCTTTGATGGAGATGGAAGAGGCGGTGACTAATATTCGGGAGAAGCTCCGCATTGCTCAGGAGCGGTATGAGAAGTATGCCAATAAAAGAAGGGCAGATCTGGAGTTTGCGGTTGGGGACAGTGTTTTCTTGAGGGTCTCTCCGATGCCGGGCGTTAAAAGATTTGGGAAGAACCACAAGTTGGATCCCAGATATGTTGGGCCATTTCAGATCATTGAGCGCATCGGAGTGTCTGCTTATAGATTGGAGTTACCGGCTACCTTCCCTGGCGTCCATGATGTGTTTCATGTGAGTTAGTTAAGGAAGTGTGTCCGTAGCAATCATCAAGTCCTCGATTCGGTACCTCCGATTCAGCCCAAATTGACTTATGTTGAGGAGCCTGTCCGCATTTTGGAGACCCAAGAACGGGTGTTGCGAAGGAAATCTATCCCCATAGTAAAAGTTCTTTGGTGGAATCATGACGTCGAGAGCGCAACATGGGAGCTGGAGTCAGCAATGCGGGCATCTCATCCTCACCTTTTCAATTAATTAGCTCAGGTAAAATTTCTTTTCTTCCTGCACCATTATTTGACCAAATGTTCTTTCCTGCTCAATTTATTTTGTCCAAATTTTGTTCCTGTACCATTTATTTTGCCCAAATGTTGTTCCTGCACTATTTGATTATCCATCTTAAACCTTCTTTCCTGCATCAATTATCTATCTTAATGTTGTTTTCTGCCCTTATGTCAAGTTTCGGGACGAAACTTTCTTTTAGGGGGAGTGGCTGTAACGCCCCTGATTTTTTCCGGTATTTGTTTAATTCAGTGATGGCGTGTTAATGACGTCGGGGCATTACTTTTAACGTCGAGTTAGTGGCGCGTCGCCGTTTGCGCGTTTTCGCGTCCGTTTGGGTCAAGTCGACCAAATTTTGCGACGACCCGGAATTGGAAAATTTTACGTTAGGAAATTAGATTATTTAATTTTATACTTGCCTGTCAAGTTTCGTCGCGATCCGAGCCATTTTGGAGGCTCGGCGTATTTTAGAAGTTTTATATATATTTAAAAGCTCGCCGTAACTTCCGCCATTTATATATCGAAAACGGCACGTCGGATTTCGATTCCGACTTCGCCGTTGGGTTCGTAGCACCGCCGTTCACCTTAGGGGAAAGTTTCGCTGGGTTCGACGTTCATTTAATTTTTAGTAATAATATAATAATGATATTATTATTATTTATAAAAATCATATATATATAAATATATGCATGATTTTTGATGAGCTGCGTTCGACATTTGAATTCCTCCCCTTACATTCGTCGATCCCTTTCATATATATATATATATACACATTCAGCATTAAATTCGTCGAGCTCCCCTTCCAGCACATGCAATTCGTCGACCTCTCCCCTCAAGATTTGTTGAACCCCGTTCAACAAATCACATTTGTTGAACCCCCTTCAACAAATCTCATTTGTTGAACTCCCCTCAATATTTGTTGAACCCCGTTCAACAAATCACATTTGTTGAACCCCCTTCAACAAATCTCATTTGTTGAACTCCCCTCAATATTTGTTGAACCCCATTCAACAAATCTCATTTGTTGAACCCCCTTCTATTAATAATAATAATAATAATGATATTATTATTATTATTATTGTTGTTATGTCGTATAAAAGAAAATGAACCCAGCTTCTTCTTCTTCTTCATTCTGTTCGAACCAGAGAGAAAAACGAGCGACGGGAGTGGCGATTTCTTGAATCTTCCGGACGCCGCCGACGGAGCTCCGGTGGTCGAAATCGCTAGCCGAGCATAGATTCGGAATGCTCTCGACGAGAGCTTCGTCCTCGTGGTAATTTCCTTCCATTTCTTGAAACTTTGTCGTTAGGTTTTTCGGCCCTAACCTTCGTATTGGCCATTTTCTATAGATCTCGCCTCGTCGTGCCTCCTTTTGGGCCGATCTACGACGAGGAGTTGTTCGGAGAACGATTCCGGTGATTTGAAGGCAAGTGGTGATCTTGTTCATTCTCTTTGCTAAAACCCCAATATTCCTTTTTTTTTTTTTGTTGTTCTCACCTTTGTTCCCAGTACTTGGTTTATGCTGAATTTTATCATCTGCCTTACTTTTACTCATTTTTTACTCAATATAATCTTGCTCATCTTGTTAACCAAGAAAATGTTGTCTTATGTTCTGATGGGCCTCGCCCCTTTTCCTTGAAATTGCATGAAAATATGAATTCTGTTGGAGGCCGTACGCGGTGTGGTTTTTGCCCCCGGTGCGGTGTTCTCTTAAGCTTTTGATTGGGAGGCCGTACGCGGTGTGGTTTTTGCCCCCGGTGCAGTGCTCTTCTTTTGGATGAGCTGATCAGTCTCTATAATTCTGAACAAGAGCAACATAAATAATAATGTGAATGTTGATGATTCTTTGTTGATGGCGAGTTTTGACCTTGCCTGTTTTCACACCCTCGTTTGGTGGGTGTTTTTCTGCTGAATATCAGTTACTTATGTTGTTTCCTTTTTTTCACTGTAGATTATCATATTTCCCTTTTTTCTGATGATTATTTAAGGCTAGTATTGTCGTCACTAACCCTTGCAGCTTCTGTTTCCCTCCGGTCTCGCGGAGGTTTGCTTACTTTCTTGTTTTCTGCACCACTTGTAACTTGCTTCTGAGGTGTTCTTTCTTTGAATGCCTCAGGTTCTGGACAGTAGCAGGTGTTAGTGCAGAGCTGCTTTAGCAGCTGTCTTCTGACCCTCTTGAGGTAGGGTATTCTGTGGACTTGTCAGCCCATGGGTTCGTGTCAGGTGTTGGCGCCCGTGGTGCCGTCTGGTTAGACTTTTGTTTCACAACTGCTGTTACTTGTTGTTTACTTTGAACACTTGTTCTGGAATGATTAGATGCGGGTTGGCTTTATAGCTCCTTGCTTAGATATGCTAAGGTAATCGTAGCATTGCATATCATGTTTTGAAATGGTAATCTCACTACTTTTTGCGCGTGATAAATCTACTTTTGATATAAAGTAAATCCACACATTCGAACTTGCATGGTGCACCTCACTAGGTCTTCATGTTCACTTAGGCCACTAAGTAATTAGATCAAGTATTTTTCCGCTGCGTAAAACTATATTTTTAAAAGCGTGGACTAGTTGATCAACCAAGCCGAGGGACGCGGCTTATTAATTTTTCTGCAAAAATTTTACTTGAATCTCTTTGAGTTAATAATAATATTATTTGAACTGCAAAGAAGGATGAATTGCCTTAACGTCAGTAGGCGTTCCCTACGTGACGTGGCATCACAACGCATAGCTTTCCCTACTCTGATAGCATTTTAAATGTTGGGAAAATGCGGGTTGTGACATGGAGCTTCTTCATAGAACTTCTCCCCTGCCTAATTTCAGGAAGACCTGGAGCTAGTCCCCTAGAAGAAGGGACATTTGATGGAGGTAGGGGAGGATGCAATATTTTTGAAGAAATATTGTCATTGTTCCTGCAAAAAAAAATATAGATCAAGTGCAAAGGAACTGGAAGAGAAGCAATTATGTAGGCATACAGTTAAAATGAAAAAGATTTGATTAAAAGGCAAGATTCAGAAACATGCTTCATCAAAACTGGGTTCGACGAAAAATAATTTTTGTCGATCTCAGTTCGACAATCTAGATGACTTCGTTGAGCTCTGTTCGACGAACAACTAGATTTCGTCGATCTCAGTTCGATGAAAAATGGGATAAGTAGAAAATTTAATTTTTAGCAGATTGAATCTCCATCTATCATTCCTAGCTGATTTATAAAGAAGATATGTTTCTTTTCATCCAATGGCTTGGTGAAAATATCAGCCTTTTGCTAATAAGTATAAATGAATTGTAGGAAAATTTTATTTTTATCCATATTATCTCTGATAAAGTAGTGCCTAATTTCCATGTGTTTAGTCCTACTATGGAGTACTGAATTTTGTGCTATAGATATTGCGCTAGTATTATCACAAAATATAATTGAATTATTTAGATTGATACCATAGTCTAGGAGCTGATTTTGTATCCACAATATCTGTGAGCAGCAACTGCATGCAGCTATGTATTCAGCTTCAGCTGTTTATGTAGACACAAATGTTTGTTTCTTATAAAACCAAGACACAAGCCTATCACCAAGAAACTGACAAGTTCCTGATGTGCTTTCCTGTCTACTCTGCATCCTGCATAATCAGAATCTGAGAATCCAGTTAATTCAAATTCTAATGCTGTTGGATTCCAGAGTCCTAGATTTGGACAACCCTTTATATATCTCAAAATTCTTTTTAGTAAAATTAGGTGAGATTCTTCGGGGTTAACTTGAAACCTAGCACAAATACAGGTAGTAAACATTATATCAGGCCTACTTGCTGTTAAATAAAGTAATGAGCCAACAATTGCTCTATATACTTTCTGATCAACAGGTTTCCCTAATTCATCAGTGTCTACAACAACATTTGAGGGCATGGGTGTTTTCATGGTGGAAGCATCAGACATAATAAACCTTTTTTACTAATTCCTTAGCATACTTAGATTGAGATATGAATATGCCATTTGGAGTTTGCTTCACTTGAAGACCAAGGAAGTATGATAACTCACCCGTACTACTCATTTCAAATTTAGATAGCATTAGGTTAGAGAACATTTTGCATAGATTTGAATCAGTAGAGCCAAATATAATATCATCTACATAAATTTGAACTAGTAATGTTTGATTTTTATGTATCCTGAAAAATAGGGTTTTATCAACTATGCCTCTACAGAAATTTTTCTCCAAAATAAAATTAGCTAAGGTCTCATACCATGCTCTGGGAGCTTGCTTGAGACCATAGAGAGCTTTATTAAGCTTAAATACATAAGAGGAGTGAGTTGGGGAGATGAAACCTGGTGCTTGTTCCACCTAGACTTCTTCTTTGATGTCTCCATTCAAGAATGCACTCTTCACATCCATCTGGTATACTTTGAATTTCTTGAATGCAGCAAAGGCCAGAAAAATCCTGATAGCTTCAAGTCTTGCAACAGGAGCAAAGGTATGATCATAGTCAATTCCTTCTTCCTGTGAGTATCCTTGGGCTACCAATCTTGCTTTGTTTCTGACTATGTTGCCTTAATCATCTAGCTTGTTCCTGAGGACCCACTTGGTGCCAATGACTGGATGGCCTTTTGGTTTTGGAACCAAATCCCAAACCTTGTTCCTTTTAAATTGGTTGAGCTCCTCTTGCATTGCAAGAATCCAATTTGGATCTTGTTCTGCATCTTTTATGGATTGAGGTTCAATCTGGGATAGGAAACAAGTGTGCATCTGATTTTGTGTAGTTGATGCCTTGTTTGACACCTGCTGAAATGTCTCCAATGATTTG
Organism: Dactylorhiza incarnata; assembly: GCA_033032865.1. Classification (NCBI taxonomy): domain Eukaryota; kingdom Viridiplantae; phylum Streptophyta; class Magnoliopsida; order Asparagales; family Orchidaceae; genus Dactylorhiza; species Dactylorhiza incarnata. The sequence goes on along the minus strand of JAWHQI010000033.1, from coordinate 4,009,216 downwards.
GGATATTGGATGATCTCTAACTGTGATGTGATCAACAGTTGGAGTGGGTTAAGCATTAGTATCCACTTGGGGAATATGATCAGGTGTCATTTGATTTGAATTATCAGCAAGATCTTGATTATCCTCTTCTTCACTGTCTTCAATTATTTCATTTGATGGAAGTAGAGAAACTTTATTCTGTAGATCTTGTCCATTGAGCTCTTCACACAGAGCTGGTACCTGCAAAGTAATTTTGGTAGAGATGGTATTCCTCTCCTCATTTAACATGTTAGTCTCTATATCTTAAGAGTAGATTTGTTGTAAACTCTATATGCTTTACTAGAAAGTGAATATCCAAGGAATATGCCTTCAGCAGCTTTTGATTCAAACTTCCTCAAATACTTCTTGTCATTGTTATGCACATAATATTTACATCCAAATATCTTAAAATAGTTAACCTTAGGATTTTTATTCTTGAGTAATTCATAAGGAGTTTTGCCCTTAAGTTTATGTATCAGGCTTCTATTCAACACATAATTTGTTGTGTTTACTGCCTCTGCCCAAAAAGAGAGTGGCAAGTGAGCATCAACAAGCAATGTAGTTGCTGCTTCAATTAAGGTTCTATTTTTCCTTTCAGCTACCCCATTTTGTTGAGGAGTTTTAGGAGCAGAGAAACATTGCCTGATCCCTTCTTTTCCACAGAATTCTCTCATCAGAAGAGATTCAAACTCAGTGTCATGATCACTTCTGATCAATGCAACTAAAGTAGAGTACTCAATCTTGATGGACCTGAGAAAGTCTGTCAGAACACTGAAGGTGTCAGACTTGTTCCTAAGAAAGAACACCCAAGTGAATCTTGAGAAGTCATCTATGATAACTAGAGAGTAATGCTTCCCTCCTAGACTTTGTATTCCAGTGGGTCCAAAAAGATCCAAATGCAGTAATTACAAAATCCTAGGTGAATCACTCTTAGATAAAGATTTAAAACTACTTCTAGTTTGCTTACCTAATTGACAAGCCCTGCAGAGTGCTTCCTTCTTGTAAGAACCAGAAGGCAGTCCTCTAACAAGATTGTCCTTAGAAAGCTTAGATATAGTTCTAAGGTTAATGTGTCCAGTCCTTTTATGTCATAATTCATTTGTTTTACTTATAGAATTGAATAAGCAAATATCTGAATTGGCAGAGTCATAATTGACTAAATAAATGTTTCCATGTCTAATACCAGATAACACATTTATGTTTTTATTATTGGTAATAAGACATAAGGAGTGGTTAAAGATTACCTGATAACCTTCATCACATAACTGGCTTATGCTGATGAGGTTGTGCTTGAGACCCTTGACATAAGCTACCTCCTTGAAGGTAACTGCTCCAACTTTGATCTTCCCATATCCTTTGGTTTGTCCACAGTTGGAGTCTCCAAAGATCACTTTGGGTCCAAGCTTTGTCTTATAGTTGCTCAGGTTGGCCTTGTTTCCTGTCATTATCTTTGAACATCCACTATCCAAATACCATTTTTCTTTTATCTTTGGATAGCCCTGTACCTGCACAACAGAAAAAATAAACTAGTTGTTTTGACCCAGACTACCTTGGGTCCTTTTATTTTTCCACAAAAATCTGAAATGAATGACATCTCAGGCTGGTCCTTATAACCTTGTGGATGATATCTCCTTGGAGGAATTATCCACTCAGTAAAAGGATTGAAACTATGTGAAAAATAAGAATTCTTTTGATTTTCAGTATGTTTTCCGTTTGAAGAACTGGGCTGAGTTCGTCGATCATCGTTTGACGAAGTGAATTGCTTTTATCGAGCGTCGTTCGAATAATGACTATACTGAATATCTGTCTTCTGAGTTCGTCGATCTCCGTTCGACGAAATGAACTGCTTTCGTCGAGCTCCATTCGACGAATTCTGCTGAATTTCTTTATTCTTAATAGCCTTGCTTGAAATGTTTTCATCTATTTCTACAGCCTCTTTGCCCTTGGTAGAAATGAATTTTACTGGTGTAGAAAGTATGTTTTTCTTAATCAGAGGTGGCTCACTTGATGATGCACCTAAGCCCAGTTTGCCACTAAGTCTGGCATTCACTGTGCTTGTGATGTCCATCAGTTTGATACTTCTCCCATTTATGGATTCTTCAAATTTCTTAGCCTCAGATAACTTGTTCTCAATGAAAACATGGTGTTCTCTGGAGGCAGCCAATTCTTTCTTAAGAATAGCATTTTCTTCACTTAGTTGGTTCATTTAAGCCAACTTATTTCTGAGAGATTATTTCCTTCTTAGATTTGATTATGTCTAAGCAAAGAACGTTGAATTCATCTTTGAATTCATTTGAATTGAAATCAAAGTTTGAGATTACCTGATCAGCATCATTGTCAGACTCTGATTCATCTGAGTTGTTTGTTGAGGCATTGATAGCCATCATGGAGAAGTTTCTTTCTTCTTCTTCATCACTGGAGCTAGATGATGATGCATATTCTGACTCACTGCTTGAGTCATATATAGCCATCAAGCATTGGTACTTCTCATTTGCATTTTCTTCATCATCTTCAGATGAGCTGGATGAAGACTCTGACTGTTCTGCAAAACCTTCAACCATGTTGTTGAGTGAGATCCAGATTTCCCTTGCTGAAGTGCATTTCACAACTTTATGAAAAATGTCATCAGACATTGTCTGTGCCAATATGTTCATAGTTTTGGGACCAGCACTTCTCTGCTTCTTCTGTGCATCTGTCCACTCAGGAGGTGGAACATCATTATTTGTTGTTGCTATTTCAGCACTTGTTGTTGTTGTAGGTGTAGGAAGTCCTGTCAAAATAACATTAAAAATTTCTTCGTCAATGGAATTCATGTATAATCTGATCCTTGCCTTAAATAGTGCAAACTTATTTAGATTGCACATAGGAGGTATTATGCTTGAATATTCTTTATTCTGTGCCATGAGTTTTTAAGCAAAAGAAAACTCTAAAATAAATTTAAGATCTAATTGATCTTTGGATTCAGGTGCTAGCCTGTATACAATCAACCAACCTCTGATACCAATTGAAAGTGAGGTTAGATCTTAAAGTTACTCTAGAGGGGGAGGTGAATAGAGTTTTAAAAAGTTTTTCACTTATTTTTATAGCAGAATTAAAATAGTGATATATATATAAATATATGTGTGTACTGAGTGAGTAATAAAAACAAACTCAAAGAGAGCACACAGCACAATACAAAAAAATAAACAATCACAGAGGACACAAGGATTTTATAGTAGTTCCCCAATAAACCTGGGTACGTCTACTCTTCTACAACCCTTGGTAGGATTCCACTAGGTTTTTGATCAGGTGCCCAATCACCAATGGGGTTTTGATCAGGTGCCCAAAACACCACTTGAGCTTTTGATCAGGTGCTCTAACAAAACTATAGGTTTATGTTCAGGTGCCCTGCCACCAAGGGGTTAACTTTTGAAGGGAGTTAGAAACCTATACAAGAGGGGATAAAGAAGGGTGTAGATGTTCTTCTCTGTCAATAATATGAGAGAAGACTCTAGTGGAATGTGATGTTGTAAAGCTCCCCCTATCTGATTGAAATTTGTTGACAGCTTGAGGATGGAGCTTTCTCTTGAAACAGATACCTTCCTTGATAGCTGATGAATCTGAGAGATCAAGATTTCTCAGATTGTTTGTTGCTCATGAATATCTGATCTAGACACTTGCAGTAGAAATCTGAGAGATGATTTGTATTGTTGTTCTCAGAGAATGAGGTGCTGCTTGAGGAAGATGAAGATTTGAAATTTTCTTTCTCTTCCTGTATCACTTTTTCCTGACTGTTTCTTCCTCTATAACTTTCTCACAAGAATGATATTCTTCTATGTCGATTCTTTTGTTGTTATACTCTTCTTCCTTTTTCCTTTTAGAATATGTCTCTGATTTGAAATTCAAATCATCTGAATAAGGAATAGAATAATCTGCATTTAATATTTTCTTGGAACTGCAACTGATTCAACAAATCTTTAATCCTTTTCCCTTTTAATTAATGATATCCTTTTCCGCCAAACGGCTATTTTCTCGGGAAGAGAATGGAAAGGAATAAATAAATGGAAAGATATAATCCTTGACTTATCAAGAATAAATAGAGCCGTTGCTGATAAATCTGAGTTCACAGAATAATATAACTTATCTTCTGAAATAAATCTGCCTAAGAGAATTTTCATCGATCTGAACAAATTCGTCGAACACAATCTGGAGTTCGTCGATCTCAAACATAAACTGCTTAAATCTGCCTGGAAGAACTGAGTTCGTCGATCTGAGCATCTTGTTACTTATTCTTCGAGCGCAGAGCTGAGTTCGTCGAACGCTGAGACTGGGAGGTTCCTCGAAGGCTGAGACTTGGTCAACCGCTGAGACTGAAGTTCGTCGACCGCTAAGACTGAAGTTTGTCGACCGCTGAGAGCATTTCGTCGAACGAAGAGAGGAGTTCGTTGAACGCAAAATGAATTCGTCGAACGCAGAACCTTAGTAAGTTCGTCGAACGCAGGAGCATGTCGTTCGTCGAACGAAAGATAGAGTTCGTCGAACGCAGTATGGAGTTCGTCGAACGCAGAAAACTTATCTTTTCCTTAGTTCTAATAGCCTAAAACCTTGACCCTTAAGACTATACATTGGGGTCAACTTAGTCCTAATAAACAGATAGTGATCCTAGCCCAAATCAGTAATAGGTTTGTTCCAACATATCTATATACATATGTGTAGTGGTAGAAACACTCCCTGTAGATTATGCCCCTGTCATCTGTTCTTTGTTATACCCGATGTTGTCCTCCGCTTCATCCTCCCACACGGTGCCTAGGAGCCATCGGGGGTGGGGTGGGGAACATAAGGCTTAGTATTTTTGACTAACGGTCGGTGGACCTTATCATTTTAGGGGACCGAGGAGATGCTGCAGCACTAGAGGCCGGTGCAGATGGAGGCGGGGCAGTCTAGCACAGGAGCACAAGTTCCGGGATTAGTGAGTGATTAGTAGTTAGCTTCTGCGAGTGATCTTGTAGTGAGGACATGATGTACAGGGCATGAGCCCTTTATTATTGTAACTTTGTTATTTCAGTTATACCATGTGGACATTTATTATATATAGCATGTGATTGTGGACTTGAACTTCTTTTTGTTCGTTTGCTGCCCTGCACCCTATATTTCGAGCAGTGGAGATTAGTTCTACAGAGGAGTACACACTGCGGGAGGACCTCGCTCACTTCAGCAGCATAGTATTTATACCCGCATGAGGAAGAATCCAGGAAGATATACTGAGAGAGGCTCACTGCACCAAGTATTCGATTCATCTCGGGATCGTCAAGATGTATACTGATCTGCAGAAGATGATGTTTTGGCTAGGAATAAAGAGGTATGTCACTCATTTCATCACGCATTACGAGGCATGCTAGAAAGTGAAGACTGAGTGTAAGAGCCCCGGTGGTTTGTTACTGTCATTGCCTTTTCCTGAGTGAAAGTTTGAAGATATCTCCATGGATTTTGTACATGGTCTACCTCGCTCCCACTCCGCGAGTGACTCTGTATGGGTGATTATAGATCGGTTGGCGAAGGTCGCCAGGTTCATTTCGATCAGGAAAGATACACATGTCGATGTTTTGGTGCACCTCTTTGTGGAGCAATTTGTTCGATATCACGGGGTGCCCAAAACTATCATTTTAGATCGAGATGGTCATTTTACCTCCAAGGAGTGGAGGGCAGTACAGGCATATTTGGGCTCTCGGTTGACTTTCAGCACAATCTTACATCCTCAGACCGACTGCAAGTCGGAGAGGACTATTAGGACGATGGAGGACCTGTTGCGACTATGTGTCTTGGATCGGGGAGAGTCGTGGGAGAAACTTCTACCTTTGGTGGAGTTTTCCTACAATAATAGTCATCAGCAAAGCATCGTCATGGCTCCTTATGAGGCACTATACGGAAGGAGGTGCAGGACGCCTCTATCTTGGATCCAGGATGAGGATGTGAAGGCACTGTGGGTGGAATATATTGATGATACGGATGCGATGATTCGGCTGATTCAGAATCGTATGCTCGAGGCACAGAGCCGACATGCAAAGTACTATGATGCGAGACACCGGGTGGTGTAGTTCCAGGTAGGAGAACAAGTTTTCTTGAAGATCAAACCGACGCATGGAGTATCCCATGTCCGGGGAAAGAAGAAGCTCAGCCCTCGTTATATGGGGCCTTATAATGTCCTGGAGCGGATCGGTCCCTTAGCTTATCGGTTGGAGCTACCTCTAGAATTGGAAAATTTGTACATCGTTTTCCATGTATCCTACCTTCAAAGAGCATTACTTCGCCCTGATCAGTACATCGTAACTACATCTGACCCTGTAGCAACTGATAGATCCGTTCAGCTAGAGCCCGTAAGGATAGTAGATACCGAGATCTAGAAGCTGCGACAAAAGAGTGTTCTGTTGGTAAAGGTCCTGTGGTCCAACCATGGGAAGGAGGAATACACTTGGGAGCCTATGGACCTCATGCAATAACATTACCCAGGGTTATTTCCCCAAGGTGTGTAATAAACTAGTTTATCATACCTCATATTTAAAAAACTGTAGCACCAAACTCAAATTTCAGGGATGAAATTATTATTTTTGTTTATTTGATTTGTAACGTCCCGATTCACGCTAGGACCCTTGAATGCGTGTTCTTAAGTTGACTCGGGCTTGTAGCGCACTTGAGCGAGGAAAAGATGTCAGCACAAAAAGAGGTTTGACGAACCGTCGAGAGGACTCGACGAATCCGTCGAGTGGGACTTGACGAATCCATCGAGTGGGACTCGACGATCGTCAAGAGGACTCGACGATCCGTCGAGTGGGTTTCGACGATCCATAGAGTGGGTCTCGACGATCCGTCGAGTTGGTCTCGACGGTCCATCGAGTTTGTCCCGACGATTTGTCGAGACCACTCGACGGTCTCGACGATCCGTCGATACCACTCGACATTCTCGACAGATCTGTTGAGTGGGTCTCGACGGTCTCAATGATCCGTCGAGACCACTTGGTAGTCTCAATGGATCCGTTGAGACCACTTGGCGGTCTCGATGGATCCATCGAGTGGATCTCGACAATCCGTCGAGACCACTCGATGGTCTCGACGGATCCATCGAGTGGGTCTCGATGGTCTCGATGATCCATCGAGACCACTTGATGGTCTCGACAAATCTGTCGAGTATCGGCCCTGTGTATATTTTTTTTCCAATTCTTTTGATGTTTCCGGATGTGTGCTGACCAAATAAGAGACTTTTGGGTTATTAAATACTATTTTATGTCATGTAATCAAGGAGGTCCTATAGGGTAGCGACATGTGGTGGTGTTGTCCAATCCGGAGCATGGGAGGTATCTCTTTCCATTAATAAGAGTCAAATCGGCCACCATTTTCTCTCCCCTCCCTTATCCTTAAACTTAATTCCCTCATCCAAGAACTGGGCACTTTCTTCCTCTTCCCCACACTCGATCATTGAGACCAGCTAATTTCCTAAAGGAGATTAAGCTTGGAAGGAGGACTTGGATCTTGGCCGACCACCACCATGCCGCCAAGAAGACAAACTCGATCCATGGCCACAAATCAGGTGACTTCCGCCCCCTCTCCCTTGGTGATAGATCTTTAGATTTGATTTAGGAGAGATGTTAGCTCAAAAGAGCTTGACCTTGGTTAGTTTAATGGAGTTTTCTAGGAGGAGACCACGCTAGAACTTCTGTTCTAAGGCGTCGTTCGCTGAGATAATTTCTTTAATCTACTCTTCTCTTCAATACAAAGTTGTAGGAGTTGATTTCGTGAAGAACCGTGGTCTAATGAGGGAGTATTGGAGGATAGAAGGTGAAATAATATTTTTGGGTGCTGGAGGAAGAAGATGAACAGATGGTGTTCATCTGTGTTGGGATCCGTGCAGATTTTATAACTTGGGGAAAAATCTATTTTCTGCACGCGGCGGACTTCAAGCCTATTTTTAGGCATGATCCGGCCACATTCAGGTCTTGCGCTGAACACAAAAGTTGTATCCATTGGAAAGACCTTTCCAACGAGTGGTTGTGCATTTTAAGGGGAGCTATGTAACTCCCACAAAGTAAAATCGAAAATGGTTGCAGAAAATGATCTGGTTTATGTACAGGACAGCTTGTTGTCCAGATTTACTCTGCTGGGTTAGAACCCAATTTTAGATAGGTCAGGCTTAGATATGGACCTTGGGCTCAACACGAAAGTTATATCCCTTGGCGATACCTTTTCAGAATGGGGTGACACATTACTTTTGGTGGTCTGTAGCTCGCAGAATTCCTGTTTTAGTAAACATTAATGAATATGTATAAAGTTTTAATGTTTCGCTGATTTCTCTCAAAATATTTATCGGATGCTTACAAAATTTGGTAGAGATGTGTCTGATGATATTGTGATCACCCTTGTTTAATTTCAGAATTTTTGGATACATATTTGTCATGAAATTGCCTGTCATATCATATAAATATAAAGTACCATAAATGAGTATTGTGTAATACAATGAGGTCGAAATTTGGTGGGAATGATTCAAGTATTATTTATGATCTATGGTAGAAGTTTCAGAGGATTTGGCTTGAACCGAGTCCTTAATTAAATGGGTTGTTATAATTTGTTATGCTGAAATGGAATATTAAGATGCTCATTTAGACAAGGATTTTGGGAACTTACTTAAATTTGTACCTATGTCACTTGATAATCTATCAAAGAGATTAGATTTATGATAACCGCTTAGTAGAGATTATGATTGATGGCCCTTTAGAAGAACGGGCACGAGAGGATTGGTATTGACTTAGCGTGATAGAGTAGTGCTTATGAATTCAATTGTGTTCAAAGCATGTGTGAATTGAGCATGAGGATTGGTAAGGTTAATTTGTAGGGGCAGATTTTTATAGTAAACTTGAACATGACATTAAACGCACAAGTAGTCATATAAGATCAAAGAGAGTATTTCCCTTACATACATATACCCTTGCATAAGAGTTATGACAACTCGGTATTGATAGCAGTGCTAGTTTGGTGTGGGTTATAGGATATGGTTATATCCTATGGTGCTATGTTAAGGACCCGATTGGTAGGTCCTTGCATGATAGTTAGCATTGATTGAACTTGTAAACAGTAACATGTGTTATGGACTTGGTTAGGAGTCCTTGGGTGCTTGATAGCACGGGTTGAGCATGGGAATTACTTGGGTGTGTGAAGTCTTCACACGATTGCATAGTGATCCTTATTGGAGGATTACTTATGGCGAGTCTACGGTCTTGCTAGTCGTCACACCGACAGAAGCTGGCAGATAGACTCTAGGACCGGTTTGTGAAATTTTCTGTAGATCTAGGAGTGAGAAGGGGTTGTAAAACTAAAAGTTCAAGTGAATCAACCAGAAGCACATGAAACAAACACAATCTTTATTGATCAAGCAAAGTTCTTCATTACAGGGCGAGGTATACATGGCGAGACATGATTTCGCCAGTACACAAAAAGAATAGGAGAAAAGATACAACTGAAAGAAACCCAGCGGTCTGCCTAAACTGAGACCGCCTGACCGCACGACCTGACAGTTCGCTCGACTGGAAGACGAGACCGCCCGAACTGCCACCTTGAACAACACCAACTGAGAACCCCGTGATCTGCCACTGATTCTCCCGAACTCTAGAAACCCGCACTGCAAGCTGCGAGACTGCCTGAACACCTTCAGAAGAGGAGATGACCGTAGCTTCCCGCATAATCCGCAGAAGCTGCACAAAAGAAGTTCAATCAGCAAGACCGACCGGTCACAAGAAATGAGACCGCAGGAACAATCCGCGAGTTCTGCTTACACTTGGTGCGATGTTTTTGCTGCTACAGTGGCTCCTATTTATAGGCGTGAGACCTGATCCAGTCACCACCCTATGAGATAGGATCACCACCCCTTGATCGCGCAACCAGACCAGCCAGACCGGTCAACCCGCGATCAGCAACATAATCTTTCTGCTTAGTGAGCTTGCCAGCTTCAACAAGACAAGGAGATCTCCACTCCTCCAAGAAGCCGCTCACCACCAGTGTTCACCACTTGACCTCCTCCAGAGACCGTGAACACCTATGACCGCATATACCAGCTGATCGCCGAAGGACCAGCTATGCAATCACATAAACCGGAGACCGCGTGACTAGGAAGACCTAAGTCCACGCGCACCACAAAGAAACCGAACAGCCACCACACTGGGCCGCCCCCACCACACGATCATGCAAGCCAGACCGCGCGGTCTTACCAAGCAACCTGCTCCCGCCACGTGGTCACACGACCAGACCACGCGGCCTCAGCTCGGCACCCTAGGACAGAAGAACGGCGGTCACACCAAATAGCCCGCGGCTAGACCAGAGAGGTCAGACCGCCAGAGGAGACTGCAAGACCATGCGGTCAGACCAGACCGCGCGGTCTCCCCCCAGACCGCCAACTTCACAAACTTCCACTTCAACATTTTCAACACTCCCCTTGAAGTGGGAAGTTGAAAACAGCCCAAGTAAATTCCTTAGCCGAGTAAACGGCCCCTTCGCCAGTGCCATTGTCAATATATCAGCAATGTTGTCCTGACTCCGAACATGCTCGACCGAAAGAGACCCCTCCAGCACCTTCTCACGAATGAAATGATGCTCAATCTCGATATGCTTGGTCCTCGCGTGACAAACTGGATTAGTGACCAGTTTGAGAGCACTCTCATTGTCGCCGTGGAGCAGAGATGGACCCCAAACCTCCTTATGGACATCTCCCACCAACCTCCTAAGCCAGATGGCTTCTTGAACTGCCAAGGCCGAAGCCTTGTATTCCTCTTTCGTGGTGGAGACCGACACGGAATCCTGCTTCTTGCTGCACCATGATATAGCCATGGGGCCCGCCATGTAGACGTATTCAGACGTCGACTTCCGATCATCCGAATCTCCCCCGTAATCAGCATCCATGTACCCATGCACCTCAAAGCCCGCATCCCACCTGTAGAGGAGACCCATATCTGAGGTCTCCTGGACATACTTCAATATACTCTTGGCCGCTATAAGATGAGGCATCCATGGTTCCGCCATATACTGACACACCCTGCCAACCGTATAGGCAATATCCGGCCTGATAATTGTCAGATAGATCAAGCTCCCAACCAGAACCCGGAACACCAGCGGATCTTCCAGAATCCTCCCCTCATCCTTGCGAAGTTTCATGGCCTTCTCCAGAGGTGTGGAAGTGCACTTCCCTTCCTTCATGCGAACCGCTCCACGATTCGCTCCGCATATCCAGCCTGGGACACCAGCACTCCACTTCTCCTCCTCTGCACTTCGAGTCCAAGGAAATGCTGAAGTTCACCTAAGTCCTTCTTCTCAAACCGGATAGATAGCTCAGCTCGAAGCCTTGCTACTTCCTCCTTCGAATTCCCCGTCACGATCATATTGTCGACGTAAAGCAGCACGATGACTTGAAGCTCCCCGCTCTTCTTGACGAACAAGCTTGAGTCTGAGTCTGAAGCACCAAACCCACAGAATAAGAGATATTCCTCAATCTTTCCATACCACGCCCTCGGCGCTTGCTTCAACCCATACAGGGCCTTCTTCAACTTACAGACATGGTCAGGAAAATCTTCAGATATGAAGCTTTGCAGTTGAACCATGAAGATGTCTTTGTCAATCTCGCCGTATAAAATGCATTCTTTACGTCGAGCTGCGAAATCTCCCACCCCCAACATGCCGCCAAGGCAATCACAACCCGAACTGAAGTCATTTTTTCCACCGGACTGAATGTCTCTTCATAGTCTTCACGGTATTGCTGCGAGAACCCCCGAGCCACAAGGCGAGCCTTGTATCGCTCGATACTATCGTCTGCCTTCTTCTTGAGCTTGTAGACCCACTTGCATGTCACAGGGGTGATACCCTTAGGCATGGGCACCAGAGACCAAGTTTCATTCTTCTCAAGAGCACTCATCTCTTCCTGCATAGCAGAATCCCACTGTTCCACGCCTTTGGCATTTTCAAAGCTTGACGTCTCCCTCTCATCCAAGGGACCAACAAAGAAACACGAGACAAAGATCACCATGTTTCCTCCTATATAGCGATCAGGGGCAATGATAGTTCGCTTCGATCTCCTCAGCTCCTTCCCCTGACTCGCAACATATTTAGTTGCTTCTTCCCTAGCTCCCCTTCCAGACGTACTCGGAGCATCGCTCCCCCTGCTTCCTGATCCAGAAGCCTCCGCCTCAGAACTAGATACTGATGGACCACCTGGTGACACTGGCAGCTCCACCTGAAGATTTTCCACAGCTTTCTCCGGCTCCTCCACCCTGCTTTCTGGTAACTCAACACCAAAAATTCCCTTGTAAGACGTCACCTTGTCAAACACGACGTCGCGAGATACAACAAATCTCCGCGTCTCCGGGTCCATGCACTTCCAGCCCTTCTTCTGATCATCATAACCCACAAAGACTAGCTTCCTTGCTTTCGCATCTAGCTTCGTCCGAAGCGCATCTTGAACGTGCACATAGCAGGTGGAACCAAACACCCGAAGATGTGCCACGCTTGGTTTTTCCTTGAACATCAATTCATGCGGGGTCTACATATTGATGGGACTGAGAGGCATCCTGTTGATGACGTAGGCTGCACAAGACATTCCCTCTGCCCAGAAGGACTTTGGGATACTCTTGGCATGCAGCCAACACTTGCAGGTCTTCGTCAGATGATGGATCTTCCGCTCTTCAACTCCATTTTGTTGTGGAGTATGCGCACAAGTAAGCTCCCTCCGGATGGCTGCCTTCCTACAAAAAGTAGAGAACTCACTAGAGGTGAACTCCCCTCTGTTGTCAGTCCTCAGCTTCTTAACCCGCATACCAAGCCGACCCTCCACGAGCTCCTTGAACTCCACAAACTTGGCAAACGCCTTTGCCTTATCCTTCAAGAAATATACCCAGACATATCTGGTGTAGTCATCGATCAACACCAGCATATATCTACTGCCTCCGAGGCTTGGGGTAGCAGTTGGTCCCATCAAGTTACCGTGGATGCACTCCAACAGCACACTACTCCTTGTCTACGACTTGTCAAATGGTAGTCGATGAGACTTGCCGAACTGACATCCCGCACAAATGTGACCATCTCAGTAGGAAGATAGACTAGGCATGCCCTTAACCAGACCTTTCACCGCCATTGCCTTCAGCTTGTCCATCCCTACATGCCCCAACCTCTCGTGCCATATGAGGCACTATCATTCGTCCTCATCTTGTCGACATAAGAACTTGTCGACAAAATGAACAAGTCTTTTGCTCTCCTCCCGACATGAACAACCTCGGCCTTCACCGCCTCAACATTCCGAAGAAACCTCACTTCTGTTGGGCCAAACGGAATGTGATACCCAGCGTCTACAGCGTTGGTCATGGAGAAGAGGTTTTTCCTCATTCCGGGCACATGATAGACACTCTTCAACGTAAGCGACCCTCTATCACTGCCCAAGGAAACAACCCCCACCTTCTCGACACTATGCACAGTATTATCAACTGTAATAATGGCATCATTACCTGAGTAGGGCTGCGCTGAAGTAAGCTTCGACTCGTCCCCGGTGAGATGATGACCGCACCCCGAGTCCACGATCCAGTCCTCCTGATAGTTGATAGGAGCCGTAGCTCCAACAAAAGCCAAGAAGGCTCCTCCCCATCCTCCATCAATCTACCTGGCATCAGCTTCCTCCTTTCCTGCAACAGCATGCCCGGGCTGAAGATTCACCCGGCACTCCTTCCTAATGTGACCATACTTTCCACACCTGAAGCACTTGGGACCTTCTCCCTTCTTCCTCCCTTCAGCCTTAGGAGCATAGCCCTCTCCTGTTGTCCAGAAGTTGAAGGCCCATTGCCTCCTCCAGTGGTCTTCTTCTTATCCCACTTCTTCTTCTTCCCTGCGAAGAGAACATCGCCATCTCCCCCAGACACGGACACCCCCTCCATCTGCCTTGCCAGACTCTCCTGCGAAGCAAGCAGATTTTCCAGCTCCAGCAGAGACGGCTGATTTGCCCAACCCTGCACCGACGTCACAAAGGCAACATATTCCTTCCATAAACCACGGATGATGTGCCTCTTAAGCTTCTCCTCAGAAATTAGCTCATCAGGATCCAGTGCTGAAATCTCAGCGCACAGGTTCTTCATCTTCAAGAAGAACGTTGAGATAGAAAGATCAACTTGAGCCGATCTGGCCAGCTCATTCTCTAGAAACTATAGCCTAGCTACATTCTTCTTGTTAAATAGCCCATCCAGGGCTCTCCAGATCTCTGCAACTGATCCACACCCCAAGATGTGATCAAACAAATCAGGTGATATTTCCCTCTTCAGGGCAAACTCTGCTTTGGCATTTATCCGCCTCTAGTTCCTCACCTCATGACTGTTATCCCCAAGCAGGATAACTTCCTCCGTGCTCTCTCCTCCAACAACATCCCAGAGGTCCTCACCAAGAAGATAACTCTGCCTACAAGACCTCCACTTCTTAAAGTTGGTCGAGTTGAGCATCTCAATTCCAAGACCCCTTGCTTCCATGGCTCTACCACTGGTTCCTTCTTCACAAAGGCGGTGGCAACTTTTAGTTAATCACTGCTCTATCCACTCCAACCTAGCTTTGATACCATGTGAAATTTTCCATAGATCTAGGAGTGAGCAGGAGTTGTATAACTACAAGTTCAAGCCAATCAACCAGAAGCACATGAAACAAACACAATCTTTATTGATCAAGCAAAGTTCTTCATTACAGGGCGAGGTATACATGGCGATACATGATTTCGCCAGTACACAAAAAGAACAGGAGAAAAGATACAACTGAAAGATAACCAGTGGTCTGCCTAAACTGAGACCGCCTGACCGCACGACCTGATGGTTCGCTCGACTGGAAGACGAGACCGCCTGAACTACCACCTTGAACAACACCAACTGAGAACCCCGCGATCTGCCACTGATTAACCCGAACTCCAGCAACCCGCACTGCAAGCCGCGAGACCGCCCGAATACCTTCAGAAGAGGAGATGGCCGTTGCTGCCCGCACAATCCGCAGAAGCTGCACAAAAGAAGTTCAATCAGCAAGCCGACCGGTCACAAGAAATGAGACCGCAGGAACAATCCGCGAGTTCTGCTTACACTTGGTGCGATGTTTTTGCTGCTACAGTGGTTCCTATTTATAGGCGTGAGACCTGATCCAGTCACCACCCTATGAGATAGGATCACCACCCCTTAATCGCATGACCAGACCGGCCAGACCGGTCAACCCGCGATCAGCAACAGAATCTTTCTGCTTAGTGAGCTCGCCAGCTTCAACAAGACAAGGAGATCGCCACTCCTCCAAGAAGCCGCTCACTACTAGTGTTCGCCACTCGACCTCCTCCAGAGACCGCGAACACCTGTGACCGTATATACCAGCTGATCGCTAAAGGACCAGCTATGCGATCACATAAACCAGAGACCGCGTGACTAGGAAGACCTAAGTCCACGCACACCACAAAGAAACCGGACAGCCACCAGACCGGGCCGTCCCCACCACGCGATCACGCAAACCAGACCGCGTGGTCTTACCAAGCAACCTGCTCCCACCACACGATCACACGACCAGAGCGCGTGGCCTCACCTCGGCACCCTAGGACAGAAGAACGACGGTCACACCAAATAGCCCGCAGCTAGACCAGGGAGGTCAGACCGCCAGAGGAGACCGCAAGACCGTGCGGTCAGACCAGACCGTGCGGTCTCCCCCCAGACCGCCAACTTCACAAACTTCCACTTCAACATTTTCAACATGGTTGGGCTGAGTCCTTTGGTTCTTACTTCCCAAAGACCCCTTCCGCGTCATAAGACTCAGTTGGTTTAGCTAGCAAGAGTACGCAAGGTCTCCGATGTTGTGTTCTTAGCGTTGAGGCGTACATAAGGCCTAGGTCTGGTAGTGTGCATACCCACCTTGTAGTGGAGAATCCCGTTCCACTATCTCCATCTGGCCATGACGTGAGGTACCTGAGTGGTTAACTACCCTCGAAAAGTGTGAAGTACAAGTCTATGTCGACATTGCAAATCAGAGTGCGTGCATAAATCATGGGTGAGTCATCATATATACATTCATTGCATTGCACCACATAAAGATCACATCATATAAACTTGTATGTGCACCTTTATATGATGAGTTACTTATTATTGCAAAAGACCCTTAACTTATAAGCTTGTATGAGCATCCTTATAAGTTAAGTTCAATTCAGTTCTTTATATACTCTGCTCTGCTTATACCATGTTGCTGACCATGCTGCTAGAATAGATGTACTCTTATACTTTTGGTATATCTACTGCGATAACCATTTCCTTGCCACCTGTTATATTTCCTATTACTGGTTATATTGCAGCGTTCTCGCACTTTCCTTCTGCCCGGTGCCTAAGAGTCACCGGGGGAGATGATATGAAGCCACTTAGTCTTCTTAGACTAATGATTATTGTACCGCTTCTTTTAGGAGCACACCCAGCAGCAGCAGCACATTATGCAGGAGGGCCGCCAGCACAGGGGGATGGGACCTGATACGATGACGCAGTCATTACCGTCGCTTCCTTCTATCACAGATGTGAGATTTTAAGGTACCTTGATGTAGTTTTACATCATATTTTGTACTCTGACATTTTCAGGAGCCCATGTGGTTTCTTGTTTTCATTTTATAAATATTATAGACTTTATGCTTTTGTGAATTTGTGGTCTTCTGTATAAATTGTTGATGGGTTAACATGTGATATTTTAGAATTGCTGGCAGGATAGGCGTCTCGTGGAAGAGGCTAGCCCGTGTGCTGGCGCTTCCGCAAGGTGGCTGTTCTGGGCATAGGACTCCCTTCGACCGTGTCTTGTGTTCTGGGAGGGGGGTCTTACATCTCATTCACTAAAGTTGCTTATGTTGAAGGTCTTCACCATAATCTCATCAGTATTAGTCAGCTCTATGATGGTGAATTCAAAGCGGTACTCAACTACAACTTATGCCAAATAGTCAACTCTAAGTCAGATGCAATAGTGTTATCTGGCTATAGAAAAGGCAATGTAGATCTAGTTGACTTCAGTTCCAATTCAAAGGAGATCTATTTTTTCAACTCAATATATATAGAAGTGAGCTTTGGCATAGGAGGCTTGGCCATTTAAACCATAATATATAGCCATGCTAGTTTAAAACAACTAAGTTACGGGCTTACCAAAAGGTAAGTATAGAAAAATAAACTCATGGAGAGCTTGCCAAATGGGTAAAAAAACTAAATCATCATTCAAACAAATTGGTAAAAATGATTCACCTAGAATCCTATACCAACTGCATATGGACCTATTTGGTCCAATATCAACTCAGATTTTAGGGGGAAAGTCTTTTTCCTTAGTCATAGTGGACGATTTTTCGAGATTCAGTTGGGTATTTTTTGTAACATAACTGGTCTGCAAATATAATATAACGTGGGTCCAGCCGGGACCCCACGATATATAATATTCACAAAGCCTAAAATGTTAATGATTGATAGAAGAAAACTTACTAAAACAACTCAGAGTAAACAGAAATGGAAGCTAAACAAAAGCCCAAAACAAAGGGGCCCCAATGTCCATAACCAATAGAATACAATACTGAAATGACGCGGACTTAAGGACTTACATGGCTTTCCAAAAAGAGATACAAACAAACTAGAAGGGAGATGTGAAATCACCAGCTCCTCAGCAGCTTTTGGGCTCCGGCCCACTACACACCGCTACGAGCTACGCCACGTGAAACCAAGAACAACTAGGATGCAAACGAAGGTCAGCATGGGGCTGACCAACACAACATAATGACTCCTCCACCCAGCCATCCTAGTGGAATCCAGGGAGAGTACGCCGCTTTCCTAGAAGTACGCCCGCAATCAAAAAATATGCAAATAAGGAACGAAGGACAAAGATCCAGGGGACACGCTTAACGCCACATTCAAAACTACCATGCATGTGCCATGAACACACCAAAAATGCACGATCTAAGCTTCAATGCCCAGTATAATAGTTTGATCGTGACTCGGTCAATCGTAGCGACAGGAGGGTCCAAAACCTACAACTTTCCTATAGAATGGACAGAGGACCGGTTTGGGATAAATCACCTACAACTACCCCTTTTTGAGGTGGCAGAGGACTAGTCAGAAGATACACGACCTACAAATACCTTTTTGATGCGGCAGGGGACTGGTCAGAAGATGACCTACAATTGACCTTTTTAAAGTGACAGAGGACTAGTTTGAAGGATACGATCTACAACTGCTATTTTAAAGTGGTAGAGAACTGATCTAGTAAAGCGCAATCTACGCAGGGATGGGGGTCCACCCGTCCGACAAAAGCCCATAGAATGTCGTTCTACTGGGAACAACACAGGCCTGCCTAGGAACAGGGCATTCACGAATAAATCCCACAAATTCCTACAATACTATGATGAATAGCATGAGATATTCACGTTCGCATGCCTAGGGCTAATCCCAATGCACATCATAGAAACATCACCGATCTGGGCTTACCGCCACAGGTAGGCTTCACATAGAATGCCTAAATCTAGACTTGCACGCCGGATCACTAATGCACATTTAAGTCGAGGACGGGCAAAATCGGCCTAGGGGTTCACAATGAACCGATGGAAACACACATCACATCCAATTGGCGGCAAGTGTCCCTCTTAAGCAAAGTAAAATCAGAAAAACTACACTGGGGTTGCAATCCCATTCCCTGGCAGAGTCCCCACTCTCCACCGCGTAGAGGGAGAGGGACTCTATGTGCATCTCATATAAACATATGTCAGGGTCACAATCCCACGCCCTGGTGGAGTCCCCATCCTCAACCAAAACAGTTTGAGGGGACTCTTATTGCACGGAACATAATTGTATGCACACAAAAATAAAAAAAGTACGGTCCTAAGGTTGGGGAAAGGAATTGTTACCCTTGACGCGTGCTTCAAAGGCATTATAACTTCTCGACAGAAAGTAATTTGATGATGCCCTAGTTTTGTCCTTCTCCACTCTTCTAGTCGGTCAAGATCGGCAAGAGCTCTCCTCCAATTTAAGTCTTACGACACCAAGTAAGGCAGATGTGGGAACTAGAGCAGCATCTACTAGAGAATAGAGTTCTTAATTACGGTCGGCTCATGCCCATGGAGCATGAATGTCTCTTCAATGATGGTGTGAGCATCGGGCTCGTGCAGGATGAAGCTCGACAAGGGTGGGCTTTCTCTACTCTCTCGACGACACAAACTCATACGGCAATAGGTCTCCTTTTCAGGATTTCTCCACCTAGGTCGGCAACACAGTAGCAAGGTAGGAGGGCTCAATAGATTGGAGATCCGTTCGGCCTCCTACAGAATTAGCAACGGGGAGCTTGAAGTCGAGCTCCAGCCAATCCCCTCTTTTCTCCCAAGCTTCTCCCTTAAAGGCGTAGGCTGCTGGGAGTCGTGAGCCTTGAGATCGGGATAGGGAGCGGCCCAACAATAATAGCCAAAAAGAAGATTGGAGAGGGATCAGTGATGTGCAAAATTATACATACAAATGACAACGATAAGTGTACCGTGTCGAAAGTAGTATAGGTTTATAAAAACCAAGGTCATATAAAAATTTGGGTGAGTTGAATACTCTTACTTCAAAAAAATCTCTATTATTCTATCAATAGAACTTTTGGGTTTGGTTGTTATAAGAAAATCAAGGTGAATTAAAATAATGATTAACATAATAATTAGAAAGGCTAGCACTTGATCTTGAATCACCTCTGAATGAAAACAAAATAGAAGAAACAATAATTCTAATTCTCTTAAGAAAATTGCTTGGACCGTGGAGGTTATCGAATTCTATATGCACCTCTGTCGAGGATACATTCAAATGAGTTCAGGTTGATCAACCGAACTTTCATTTTTGAATTGAAACCCCTAAAGCTCGCTTTATCGTGGTGAACCCCTCTATTGGATTTGACTCCAATCTGAGAGATTTATGTCATCCTATCTTGCGGGTTGCATGCAACTCTCTTTATCCTTGAATGATCAATCCACATTATGAGCCGTTTGGCTAATTAAAATACGAGAACAAGAAGGATAATTATATATCAACAATAT
Organism: Dactylorhiza incarnata; assembly: GCA_033032865.1. Taxonomy (NCBI): domain Eukaryota; kingdom Viridiplantae; phylum Streptophyta; class Magnoliopsida; order Asparagales; family Orchidaceae; genus Dactylorhiza; species Dactylorhiza incarnata. The sequence continues at coordinate 3,989,136 of JAWHQI010000033.1, read as the reverse complement.
AACCTCATTACATAAAAATCAAGGATAAATCTTAAACATTCTAAGGAAGAGAAAAAGAACATCTGAATTAATTCATGACTTATATCATTCCTTGGATCATCTCGATCGAGTACTAATTAGAATTTAGCTACTCATGAAGATAGAAGAATTAACAAAAGAAATAGAATACATGATGAAAACAAGAAGAGAATAGATAGAAGAAATAAAATTTTATTGACTTTTGCCGAAGAAAAGTACCAGATAAGGAATTGAAAATTATAAGTGCAAGGAAGAAAGTGAAGTACAAGAAAGCTAAAAATAGCAAAATAATACAAGAAATGCAGAAATGAACTCCCAAAATTTGTTCTTTGAGTTCTAGAGAAGCTACCTTTAAATAGGCAAAAATTTATGGTTACACGCCCTAAGTCATGCCCGTGACCAAGGCCATGCACGGGGCGTGTTCGAAGCAAATTTGGGATAGACGCCTTCTGGATTGATTACATGCATTACGTTGCCCGAAATCATTGGCGGGATAACGCATGAATCTGGCGGCAAATGGTTACACGCCCGTGACACTAGAACTACACGGGCGTGACATTGACAAAACATCCTCTAGGCGTGTTCTAGGGCATGTGGGAATGAGTGAACACGGGCGTGACTTGAGAGTCACGGTCATGTACTTGGCGAAATGGACGTCATGGTCGTGGACCACTCCATGTTGAGATGGAGGCGTGGTTTAAGTTGACACGCCCTTGGTACCGCCCGTGACCTAGGGCGTGTACTTGGTGAATCTTCTCGGAATGAGCCCAGAATGGCTACAGCAGGTCTGGAACATATCTTAGGCTGCCACGCCGTGACCTTGGGCGTCAACTTTCAATTTTTACTCAAAGTGTCCAGAAAACCTGAAAAACATAAAATAAGCTTAAGTTAGTTCATAGAAATGAAAAGAAATAATTTAAATGAGATAATTCATATAAATTCATATTACAATTATACTAAAAGATGAGTATATAAACTACTCATCAAACACCCCCATACTTGAACTTTTGATATTCCAGAGCAAATGAATGAGAGATAATTTACAAGATATCGATATTATCTCTATCTAACTAAAATTTTATTAAACCAATAGTAAGTTAAAAACAAATTCTAGGAATTCGAGAATTAAGTCATAAGTTATGGAATTAATTTAAAAGAGAAACAAGCTTAGCTAAAGACTTCTCAACATGATTATTTAGCAAACGAAATTGCAGAAACTTCTCATACAAAATTTGATTGAAATTATAGAAACTCTAACATAAAATAGGCTAAAGCAGAAGACACCTACTGAAATATTGCTCTCTTAATCATTTCATTTAGGACAAGAACCAATAAAATTGGCTAGGAGGGGGTGTTAATCAAAATGGCAATATGAAGAGTTCTTGGATTGGAGGTGGTGAAACCTCACTCAAAATTTCATATTTGTATATGTTTGGGAAAATGATGAATTTTATCCACTAATTTTTCATGCCATATAATCTCTTAAAAATTTCTCTTCAAATAAACCCAAATATATATGTTTAGAAGTAATGAATTTTATCCTCTTACATCATGACATATAGTCTTTTAAATGATTTTGGGTGCACATGTTTAGGGAATAATTGATTTTATCCTCTTATTCCCATGACATATGATCTTTTATTACTCCTTTTAAAATTGCCAACAAAGGGTCGGAGATAAAGAAATTCTTCTAGTTTTTAAATTAAACTATTTTGAGAGCAACTTTTCAGTGGAATGAAATTTCCTAAGTTCTGAAAGTTAGTAGAGAATATAATAAAAATCTATGGATGTTTAGTCAATTTACTAGAAAGTGGAGCCATTTAAAATTAAAAAGAGAAGTAGTGCTAAATAAGATCTCTAATTGAATTAAAAACATAAAGTGTTTCTTAAAACTAAATTACTTCAAATTTAAATCTAACAAATTCTGATAAAACAAAATATTTGCTAAATTAAAAACGTAAGAATGCTTATAATCATTCCTCAAACTAAATTCTTAGAAACTACTAAAAGCAACAAGTAAAAAGTATTTAATTATTATTATTTTTTGATTAATTCTTGAACTTCCCAAGGTATTCTCTATGAAGGGCTCTCACCGGTACTAGTAGATATGATGGGGTGACATCATAACCCTCCCTTTTCAAAAAATAGATTTTTATAATATATAAATAATTTTTTCAAACAAAAATTCTTAGAATGTTATGTTACACCCCCATACTTAATTATAATTAAACATTGTCCACAATGTTTACAACCAAGTATGTAGTACCAACAAGAATAATTTTTTTTAAAGAGAAATAAAGTAAACTAAGTTACGTTAAAATTAAAAGGAAAATCAAAATATGATGGAAAAGCGGGGAGAGGAGGGCTTCCCTAGTTAGTTGTCGGGGTTGCCATAACAGAACCTGCAAAAAGAAGTTAAAACAAATAAAACAAATGATAGAGAAAAAAAGATAATGTTGAGTTGCCTCCCAAAAGCGTTTTGTTTACAGTCGCATAGCTTGACTAAATTACAATTTTCTTAAAATTTTGGGAATTTAAGCGTTTCAATTTTTCGAACACTGGGTTGCCTGGGTGATATAATTTTAATCGGTGTCTATTAACCTTAAAAGAGCCTTTTTCAGGGTGCTTTATTAGCACGGTCCCATATGGCCAAACCTATTTTACTATGAACGGACGGGACCATCGGGATTTTAATTTACCCAGAAAAAGTTTAAGTCTAGAATTATAAAGAAGGACTAAATCTCCCGGTGAAAAAGATTTTCAAATTTTCATTTTTTTTATCATGATAAAACTTAGTGTGCTCCTTATAAAATATTTTATTTTTGTAGGCATTTGCACGTCATTCATCTATTCATTTAATTCAAATTTTCATTGTTCGGAGGCTAAGTTTAAATCTAAATTTAAAATTTTAAGCGCCCAAAAACACGATGTTCTAATTCCACCGATAAAAGACCTGCTTTTCCATAGACTAACCGGTACGGTGTACATCCATTGGCTATTTTGTACGTTGTCCGATAAGCCCATAGCGCTTCGTCTAATTTTAGCGAACAATCCTTTCTATTAATGGACACAGTTTTTTCTAAGATTCTTTTTAATTCATGATTCACTACCTCCAAATGACAATTTGCTTGTGGGGGATAGACGGTAGAAAGCTTGTGTGTAACTTTATATTTTGCTAAAATTTTAGCAAATTGGTGGTTACAAAAATGTGTGCCCCTATCACTAATTAGTGCTGAGGGTGTGCAGAATCATGAAAATAATTTTTTTTAAAATTTACGATGACTCTCACGTCGTTGGTGGGAAAGGCTTGTGCTTCTGTCCATCTTGAGATGTAATCAACCACAACAAGAGTATATTTATTATTAAACGAAGAAGGTAAAGGACCTACAAAATCTATTCCCCATATATCAAAAATTTCGCATTCTAAAAATATATTTTGGGGCATTTCATCCCAGTTAGAAATATTTCCTGACCTTTGGTAGTTATCGCATTTATTCACAAAAGTGTGAGCATCTTTGAATAAGGTGGGGCAATAGAAGCCCACCTCTAGCACCTTCCTTGCATTCCAGTTTGCTTGGTAGTGTCCACCGATTGGTCTTTTGTGGCAGTGCTGCAGAATTTACACACCTTCCTCGCCCAAAATACACCTTCTTACCACTTGGTCAGCGCAGACACGAAATAAAAAAGGGTCCTCCCAAAAATAATTATTCAAGTCCGAAAAAAAATTCTGCTTTTGTTTACTTAATAATCTTTTGGTAGGACCCGTGCCACTAAATAGTTGGCAAGATCCGCGTACCAAGGGGTGGAAGAAGTCGTTACCTTATTGATGGCGAGGAGGCATTCTTCAGGAAATTTTTTGTTTATTTCGGCCTTCATTAGTGCTCCTACAACCGGATTTTCCAACTGTGAGAGGTGGTCGGCCGCAACATTCTCCGCTCCCTTCTTGTCCCGGATCTCCAAATCAAATTCTTGAAGGAGGGGGATCCATCTTAGCAATCAGGGTTTTGCATCTCCTTTATTTAATAAATACTGGAGAGCAGAGTGATCTGTAAAAACAATAACTTTCTAAAGCATTATATTTGATCGAAATTTATCAAACTCAAAAATAATTTCTAAATAATCTTTGTTCCATTATTGTATAATTTGCTTGCGCGGATATGAGTGTTTTGCTTGCGTAATAAATTGGGTGAAAATATTTATTCACCCGTTGGCCTAAAAAAACCCCTAGAGCAAAATCGCTCGTATTACACATAATCTCAAACAGTAAAGACTAATTTGTTGCGATTAAAATTGACAAATTGATAAGTTCATTTTTAATATTATCAAACGCTTTTAAACATTCTTCATAAAAAATAAACGCGAATTCTTTTTCTAATAATAGCGCCAGTGGTTTTTAATTTTTCAAAAATCGCATATAAACCGCCTATAAAATCCCGCGTGTCCTAGAAAACTTCTAATCAATTTAAGGTTGGTGATAGGAAGAATTTTTTCTTTGACTTCGATCTTGGCCCTATCGCCCTCGATCTCTTTACTAGAAACTTTATGTCTGGGGACTAATCTTTCTTAGACCATAAAGTGGCATTTCTCCCAGTTGAGTTCCAAATTTGTGTCTTCGCAATGTTGAAGAAAACGATCTAGATTATTTAAACAAATTTTGAAAAAATCACAAAAAACACTTCCATTACATCTTCCACTAATTCGTTAAAAAGTGCAAGCATACATCTTTGAAATGTAGCCGACGCATTGCAAAGACCAAACGACATCCTCCGATAGGCGAAGGTGCTGAAGGGAAAAGTGAAAGTGGTTTTCTCTTGGTCTTCGGGAGCGATTGGGATTTGAAAATATCCCAAAAGACCATCAAGAAAATAGTAGTGGGTGTGACCGGAGAGACGTTCTAAAATTTGATCAATGAAGGGTAACGAAAAGTAATCCTTGCGGGTGGCATCATTTAATTTTTTATATTCGATGCACATCTGCCAACCCGTAATAGTACGAATTGGGATTAATTCATTATTTTCGTTTAAAACTACCGTAACTCCGCCTTACTTTGGCACGACTTGCATTGGGCTAACACAAGTGCTGTCCGAAATTGGATAAATATATAATACCCGCATCTAATAATTTTATAATTTCAGCCTTAACGTCCTTCATATTGAGGTTGAGGCGTCGTTTAGGTTGCACGGTGCTGCGGGAAATATCCTCCTGCATTACTTTGTGCGTGCAAAATGAGAGATTTATTCCCTTAATATCAGAAATTTGTCATGCAATTGCATGACGGTGATTATTTAAAAATTTTGATAATTCTAAAATTTTCGAATCGTTAAGAGTAGAAGAAATAATCACGGGCACTTTAGAATTTTCTTCTAAAAATATATATTTTAAATGACCCAGGAGTTGTTTTAATTTTAAACTCGTCGGATCTTCTTAAGATGTTTTAATTTTAAAATTATTTAAATTTATTTGTTCAAAATTAAACTGCCGAGTCATTTCTTTTAAACAAAATAGAGTTTCTAACTCCGGATTTTCAAACAGATGAGAAATTATTTCAGAAAAAGACGACAATTCTTCATCAAAATTTGAAAACCAGCAGAGTTTTGAAAACCACCCCGGATCATTTACTTTTTACGACAATTTATTGAAAGCAATCACCGAGCATTCTGCGTTAAGAGAAATGTGGGAAATATTTTCAAGTTTCTTTTTATTTGACAGCAAATCCTTGAGATATTTCCTGTATTTAGATATTTGAGAGAGTGCCTCGTAGAATGAAACGTTAATTTGAAGTTGTTTTAAAATATTTATAAATTTTTTATATTGCTCCTCCTTGCGCTCATTTTGAATTTTAGAAGGATAAGGAATATAAGGAGCTTGAATATTGGGCGGATCTAAATCAGAAGAAATTAAATGCGGAGGTGAAGTTGAAATGTTTACCTCGGCCTCAGCCAATTTTGAAGATTTTACCTCCTTTCTGCTATGGATGGTTATTGCATTGGCGCTCTCCCGTGGATTGGGCTCAGTATTGCCCGGTAGAGCTTCTTACTGGTATTCGGAGAACATTTTGCAGAGTTGTCCAATTTGATTTTCCAAGCTTTTGATAGATCCGGAGAGTTTCCGGATATTGGAATCATTGGAGGCAACATATTTAGAGAATACCTCTTCAATTGAATAGGGCATCGGGGGGGGGGTGTCAAAAATCCAGGTGGATTCATATTAGGTGGGCGTTGAGCATTATTTTGGTTGCTCCATAAGAAATTAGGATGACTCCTTAAACCTGAATTATAAGTGTTATTAAACGGATTATTTTGTGGGTTGAAGAAAGGACGATATGAATTTCCCATGTAGTCCACTTGCTCTTCAATTAAAATATTTTTATTATTATTATCCCAATTTGTGGTGGTGGCGGAAGCAGACATCTTCCCCACTTTCTTAGCTAATCATTCTACTTGTAACGCTAGATTAGTGGTGGTCTCGACTCCATAGATTCCAGTCAGCTTGTTAGGGCATGTCCGTGGCACATTCCACTGGTAAGCGTTCATGGCCATTTCTATGAAAAGCTCTTGAGCGGCTTCCAGATTTTTTTATTTAAAGTACCTCCAGCAGTCGCATCAATCATTTGCCTCGTTTGAAAATTCAAACCATTGTAGAAGATTATGGATCGTAGATCTTTTCTGAGTCAATTTGCAGAAAAGACGCAATATCGGTGCGCAATTTAGCAGTTTTGGCCGGAGGAAAATATTTCATTATTAATTTCTCCGTCATTTCGGCCCACACAATTTTGGATCCTCTAGGAAGAGAGCCCAACCACTGCTTAGCCTTTGACCGCAAAGAGAAGGGAAATAAACACAATCGAATGGCATCATCAGTAATGCCATTTATTTTAAACGTATCGCATATTTCCAGAAAATTAGAGAGATGGGAATTTGGATCTTCATCCGACAAACCATCAATGGTTACCGATTGTTGCACCATTTGGATGATGCTAGACTTGATCTACAAATTATTATTTGCCACTATAGGGAGCACAATACTTGATTGTGTCCCTTCTAGGTTTGGCCTCGTATATTAGGACATGGTCCATTGCGGGGCCTCTTCCAGATTTGGCTCTCCCATAATTTCTACGTTGGTGTATCCGATAGATTCTTCCGTAATAATTGGTAGTTCCAGATCACGGAATTGGAGGCATCGTCGTAAGATGCGCTGTATTTTCAGATCGAAATAAGAATCAGGATTATTCGGAGAATTTTCGCGAGTCATACACCAAAAAGAGGAAAAATATTAAAAATTAAAATTAAAATAGCTAGAAGAAAAGATAGAAAAAATGAATTTTTTTTATTATATATATATATTATAAATATTTTTTAAATTTATTTAGGCGAGTTAAGATTAGTCTTGGACTTCCCAAGGTCTACCCGGTGAAAGGCTCACACTGGTACTAGGAGATATACTGGGGTGACATCCTAAACCTCCCTTTCCAAGAATATTATTGCACCTTAAGAAAAATTAAAATTAAAATGAAGAAAAAAAAAGCGATAAAATAAATAGATATTTCTTTTTTTGAAATATCAATTCAATTCCTTGGCAACAACGCCAAAAACTTGATGTGCAAAACTGTGCCTGCAAATGATAATGACAAGTGTACAGTGTCAGAAATATTATAGGTTTATAAAAACCAAGCTCTTATAAAAATCCGGGTGAGTTGAATACTCTTACATCGAGAAAATTTCTATTATTCTATCAATAGAACTTTTGGGTTGAGTTGTTATAAGAAAAACAAGGTGAATTAAAATAATGATTAACACAATAATTAGGAGGCTAGCACTCGATCTTGAATTACCTCTAAATGAAAACAAAATAGAAGATACAAGAATTCTAATCTCTTAAGAAAATTGCTTCGACTGTGGAGGTTTCCAAATTCTAAACGCACCTCTGTTGAGGACACATTCAACTGAGTTTAGGTTGATCAACTGAACTTTCATTCTAGGATCGAAACCCCTAAAACTCGCTTTATCGTGGTGAACCCCTCTATTGGATTTGACTCCAATCCGGGAGATTTATGTAAACCTATCTCGAGGGTTGCATGCAACTCTCTTTATCCTTGAAAGATCAATTCACATTATAAGCCATTCGGCTAATTAAAATATGAGAACAAGAACGGGAATTATATATCGACAATATAGCCTCATTGCATTAAAATCAAGGATAAATCTTAAGCATTCTAAGAAAGAGAAAAATAACATCTAAATTAATTCATGACTTATATCATTCTTTGGATCATCTCGATTGAGTACTAATTAGAATTTACCTACTCATGGAGATAGAAGAATTAACAAAAGAAAAAGAATACATGATGAAAACAAGAAGAGAATAGATAGAAGAAATAACAACTTTATTGATTTTTGCCAAAGAAAAGTACAAGCTAAGGAATTGAAAATTACAAGTGGAAGGAAGAAAGTGAAGTACAAGAAGCTAAAAAGAGCAAAATAATACAAGAAATGCAGAAATGAACTCCCAAAATTCGTTCTGGAGACACTACAACAAAATACACTTTTAGTAAGGACTAAATTGTAACGAAGAAAAAATTTGTTACTAATAGCTATATTTAGTAACGAAATTTTGCTATCGTTACAAAAGCTTAATTTTTTGTAACAAGTATTTTATGATTCGTTACAATAACTAAATATTTGTTACAATAAGCGCAGGTATTTGTAACAAAACTAGTTTTACGTTACAAATAGTAAAATGTCCTCAAAATAAGTAGCAATTGTGACAACACCATAAAAGTATTTGTAACAATTAGAATTTTCTTACAATTAGTATTTTTTGGTAACCAAAGTTTTGTTACAATAAATATATTAATTAAATTTTAAAACATAAGCGCATTTTAGGCCGTAGAGCGTATTTTTTCGACCATGCATGTGTTTTTCACTTGTGCGTGCGTTCTTTGTTTGGTGGCGCGTTTTTGCACTAGCATGCATTTTTGCCCGGGCGCATTGCCTCCCAGGTGTTCATTTTTTCCCGGGATCATATATTCGCCTGAGAACGCATTTTCGAATCATCACTCATTCTCTCCCGAGTTCATTTTTTTAGGGCGCTTTTTTTTTACTGCTCACACTTTTTGGCTCGGGAGCACAATTTTGTTTACGCACAGGTTATTCGCTCATGAGCATTTTCTTCAAAAACACATTTTTTCGGGCGCGCTTTTTTCGTCCTGATGCTTTTTCTCACTCGGGCACACATTTTAGCCTAGCTAGTTACGCATTTTTTCATGGGCATGCATTTTCAACTGGGTGCAAGTACGTACTATTAGCACAAGCATGCATTTGTCTTACGGGCGTGCGAGAGCTGACTATTAATTAAATATCGTAACATGAAAAATATCTAATGTATCTTTTAAATTTGGCAATTATTAACCGCACCCCAGTTTTGGCTATCCGCAAACCGTTTATATGAATTATTACGCGTTTTTTTGGAAATACGCCTTGTACAAAGCATTTTTAGGAAAAGTGTTCATCACAAAAGTGGTAGATATCATCGAGATATACAAATTTCGTGTTGAACATTTTTCCTAAAACTGCATGCACAATGTGTATTTCCAAAAATTCGTTACAGTTACGCCCATATTTCAATTCGGGCGGCAATACGTCTTATGCGTGCATTTTTAGCTAAAATGTTCAAGACGAAAGTTGTAGATCTCGACGGTATCTACAACTTTCGTGTTGAACACCTTTTCTGAAAATGCATGTACAAGGCATATTTCCATAAAAAATGCATAATAATTCATATAAAAGGGTTGCGGATAGCCAAAACTGGGGTACGGTTAATAATTGCCTTAAATTTTTGTATAAATAGAAATATATTACTACTAAAAAATAATTTTATTTATTTATTATCACCACTTATAAGGAAACGTTTACGACGACGTTTTTTTTGTAGCGTTTAAAAAAATAAGACTAAAGATTTTAAATTTTGGGTATTTTTGCGTGCAGGGGTTTGCGAGCTACATGAGCATCGTCGCACTGCGACAGTATGGAGGCGGGGGTAATTAATGTCGTGTGGGGCATGTGCGCTTTTCCTATGCACGGTTAGTTATTGATCGATCGAGCGTCTGAGAGTGGGAGAGTACAATTTTGGCGGAGGTACCATCGCTGCCGGGGTACTGTCACAACGGAGAGTATCGAGCACGGGCGTAACTCTATAATTTATATGTATATATATATAACCGGTTACATATATAATAAATTATAATTATAACTTTAATTATATATAAAGTAATGTTTATAAAATTTTATATAAAAGTTTATTAAACGTTTTTATAAAAATTTCATATAAAGTTTTTATATAAAACTTTACGAGCAGCTCAGCATGGGCTTCGCCTGTGCTCGCTGGCTCTGAGCGGGGTGTGCCCATATACTACAGTACCCGGCCGGCGACGGCGGGCTTCGCCCGCCCCCGACGGGCTTCGCCCGCAACATATACATATGAGTACTCAAAATGATCGTAGAAAAATATACATCAAAATTTTATAATTATTTTTTTCAAAAATATTTATATTTTAACAAAAAATCTTTTTAAAGTTTTTTATGTATAGTAGTTAAAGATATATAAAGTTATATAAAATTTTTATAAAATTTAAAAACTTTTTTATACAAGTTTTTCTTCATCTCCCCCTCTCTCTTATATGAATGAAATATACGTAGAAAAATTTTCCTCAATAAAATTTTTAAAAAAAAAATTCAAAAATTAAAAACATTAAATTTAAAAATTTGACAATTTGACATTAATTTATTAGCATAATTTTAGAATAAAAATAACTACGCGTAATGGCCCCGCACGCACGCAAAGACACTCTGGTGCACCCGCGCACGCGACCACCTCAGAGCAGAAGCGCATGCACTGCGCGGGCTCGGGAGATCATTTTTGGCCCAAGAGAGTATTTTTTTCGACCGGGCACGGATTTTCACTCGGGCGCGCGTTTTTTACCCGAGCGCGCGTTATATAAACATTTATAAAACTTTATAAAATTTTATGGGGTTGTGCTGCTTGAATATTCTTGGTCAGATTCCTACCGATTTGACTTGGAAAAATCAAAGGGAAACTCGTCAATACATTATGATATATAAAAATTATTTGAATAATAATGTTATAATTAATTTTAAACACTTTATATAAACATTTTTATAAAATTTTTAAATAAAACATTATATATAGCGATTATGTATATAAAGTTTTTATAAAACTTTATAAAATCATTTATAAGAAATTTTATAACCTTTAAAAATATTTTTATAATAGTTTCTCTCTCTTCCACAAAAAGAATGAAATATATGGAGGGAAATTTCCCTCCATAAAATTTTGCAAAAAACAAATCCACAAATTAAAATATATTAAATTTTCAAATAAATGCAAATATGGCATTAATTTATTAAAAGAATTTTAGAATAAAAATAAAGATCGCACACGACCCCCAGCCCGCACGCATGAAAAGACACTCACCCGCACACGCGCTCCACCTCCGAGCACAAGCGCACGCACGACGCAGGCTCGGGATAGCATTTTTGGCCTGGGAGAACCTTTTTTGCCCAGGCATGTGCTTTTCACTCGGGCGCACGTTTTTTTTGCCCGAGCACATGTATTTTGCCCAGGCGCGTATTGCACTAGCTCTTTTTTGCTCGAGAGCATACATAATTTTTCCGACGCACAGGTTTATCTCCCGGGAGCGTTCTTTTGTGAAGCACATTTTTTCCTCCCATAGCTTTTTCGCTCGGGCGCATTTTAGCCCAGTCATGCATTTTTTCGAAATATGTACGAATGATAATAGATAATACACGCCGGGGGGGAGCCTCGCACGACAGTGCGCTCGCCGCGATCGGGTGGGCAAAAACGCCTCTGTACTGCCACAAAAAACTTAAATTTAAAATCATATAAACTTTAAATATGAAAACACATGTTATACCGATTGCTAGAAAACACATGGTTTAATGAAAACAGTTCTATCGATTGATAAATAAAACACGTGGTTCAATAAAAATTACTTTTTAAATAAGATTTATATATTTTTTAAATACGAATTACCTCCGCCCAATTTCAACCGCTAGCTCTCGGATGCTCGATCAACTGATAGTGCACAGGAAGCCCTGTTACTCGCGCGACAGTACCCCCGCCTCGATATTACCCGTGCCTGATGGCGCTCCTACAGCTCGTATATATAATCACGCACATAGACACAGACACACACACACACACAAACACACACACAAACAAACATAGACACACACACACACAAGCACACACACACAGATACAGACACACACACACATACACACACACATAGATACAGACACACACACACACACACATACACACATAGACACAGACACACACAGAGGCACACAGACACACACACACACAAACACACACAAACACACACAAACACACACAAACACACATATTGACACACAGTCATACAAACACATACTTACAGACACACAAACACACACAGACACACACACACACACACACACACACACACACACAAAAATAAGCACACACAAACAAGCACACACACACACACACACACACACACACACAGAGATACAGACACACACACACACACATACACACACACACACATAGATACAGACACACACACACATAGATATAGACACACACACACATACATACACATACACATACACATACACACATAGACACAGACACACACAGAGACACACAGACACACACACAGACACACACACACACACACACACAGATACACACACACACACAGATACACACACACACACACAAACACACACAAACACACACAAACACACATAGACACACGGTCATACAAACACATACTTACAGACACACATACAAACACACACACACACATACAAACACACACACGCACACACAAACGCACGCACAGACACACATATACAATCGCACACACATTCACATACACGCACAAACACACACAGACACATACACACACAGACACACACATGCACACGCACACGCACACGCACACATGCACACACACACACACACACACACACATGCACACACGCATATTTTTTCGGGAGCGCATTTTTTTGTCTCGAGTATGCAAATCTATCCAATAATTTTAGCTAATTAGAAGAAAAATATTTGCTTTCAAAATTTTGTTTATAATTATTTAAGGCAAAAATATATGTGGAGGGAAAATTTATTTCCCTCCAAAATTTTCATTTTCTATGATAAATTCTTTTATTTCTTTCATTTCTTGCGATACACTCTACCCACTCTTTCCCTAGGTCATCGCGATCTCCTCACGCCGCCGCTTCAGCTATCTCCTCACGACGCCACCTCCGCAAACTCTTTAGCGTCTGAAGCCCGCCGCCGCTTCAGCGATCTCCTCATTTGGTTGGAAGAAGCAATGGAAGAAATCGAGGAGCTTAGGGCGAAGGCAATCGCCTCGATGCCATCTTCTGCTAAAGCTAATACGTCATCCACCGGTACTATTGTTGCTGGAGTAGAACGCGGTTGCAGCGTCAAGTTCAAATACCCTAAATCAAGAGAGGAAGTAGAGTTATTCTCGAGCGAAGAAGAGGTATAATTTGTGTTGACCGCTGTTTAGGAGAAGGACCTCCGAGAGGTGGTGCTAGGATTCATCATCTGCTCAGTTAAATGTATTGGATTTCTCGACTGTAGTAGGTTGATTCTCTTCCATTCCGTGAACTAAATTTCCAGGTAAGCCCTTTTTTCCTTTCCAGTTTTAGATCTCTGCATCTTCCCTTTCTATCGGTGCATAGCGTGCAGCTTCTCCTCCTCACCTCCCAAAAATGTCTCCTCCTCAAGAATTTCTAAGCCCCTTTTGCTTTCCCATCAGCAGAAGAGGCCAGCTGGGTTGTCTGAAGAAGGTGACCATCATCAGGCATGTATGAAGAAGAAAGAGGATCATATGAGTACTCAATTTTACTTTCTTTCTCCGATCAGCTTCCTTCATCAGACACCTAGAATGCTGGTATTACCTAAGGCTATTCTCTACCTTCATCGGCTCCAACATCAAGTGGTTTCTTGATCTCTTACCTAAGGTAAACTTCAATTTCTCATATCTGGATTTTCCTGCTTTCATAGTGTTCTTGATGTTGCAGAAGCTCACTCCTTCCCGGTGTTCTATCACGAAGCAACCAGCATCAACACCAGCAACAACCATGGTATCTATAATATCCTACTATTTGCAATCTATTACTTTATATGAACTTCAAATGCTGTTAAATTAGGTATAACTGTATAAGAGCATGCCAATTCATGCTTTATTTGATGGTTCTATTGTTTAGAAAGCAGCACCTGCTTTCTTCTATGAATTATTTTTATTTTATGTTCTTATTAGGAATTATTTGACGGTTGTTTTGATTTCTCACTTAATTATGCTTGCTACTCTGTCACTTGGATGCTCAATGTACTTTATTTGTAATACTATTAGATCATATTCTTTCCATTTTATTCTAACATTAATAAGGTTTGTTAACAAAATGTGCACGGTGGGTTGATGTTCTCCTTATAGAGTAGTGTGATCTTATCATTCAGTTCATATTTTGTCCCTACTTCCGTTGTGACTTTTGGCGACTTCCACATGACTCTACCATTTCCTTCATACTCATAGATCCTAGGTCTTTTGATTTTGCATTTCCAGAGATAAATAATTCTTGATAAAGTCTTTTTTGTTAAATGTGCTCAGACAATTAAATGGTAGTCTCTTTCATGGAAATGTTTCTTAATGCAGGTGTGTGAAAGCCTATATTGCCGAAACCTCAGTGCTCTCCTCAACCCAAGGTTAGCTTTAATTTTTTTGATGTTTTGATCTACTCTAGCAAGCAATTTTGGTTTATGACCATGATCTTTGTCCTTTGTTCTTGATTTTGATCTACTCTAACAGACAATGAAATAAGGTGAACTAAAATTAATACATGTTAAATAAAGTCACGAAAACAATCAATTTTCATTAACATTCAAATGCACGGTCTTGATACATACCCTCCTCATTTCATAGCAAACTAATATAATATTCTGGAAGTTGAATCAGTTTTCTTTGGCTTTATAATATAATCTTTTTTCTTTTCTTGCAAATATTGTGATTCTACTCGTATATTATTTAGATTCTTAATTACATCATTTTATGCTTTGAAATATAGGGTGGGTTTTTGCCTCAATACACAAATATTAGCACTTGCCCAAATAAATATGCCCCTATCATGTCTCTGCTCCTTTTCCCTTGGTATCCCGGAGGATAATGATGATTAAGTCTTGATTTATTGTCTTCAGTTGCAGCAAAGACTTGAGGCAAGGACCCTTGGAGCCACGGCAAAATCGATTTCACTATTGTTTCCTTGCGGCCTAGGGCATTGAGGATGGTTTTCCTCTTCTCTCAAATGAACAAATCAGGTATGAAAAATTATAGAGAAATTCAAATGAATAAATGCACAACGAGCTCAATATGCCAAAATCAGATTTTCTCCAAAAAATGATTTTGAAACTCCTGGTTTGGCAAAAAATATCAAACCAAATTTTAGAGCCTACAGATTTTGCAATGAAAAATCATATTAGTCAAACTCATTCAGTTGGTGAGCAAAAATATGATTATATGAATCAAAATAAGATTACCAACCATGGAGCTAAATACTCATCCAAAGCATGAGCTTAGATATATCAAACTCATGTTTGTACTAGCGTAAATCTAAATCCATTTCATTTAGTTTGAGATTATGTTGAACATATTAACTTCATTCAGTTTTAAATTTTAGAGCCTACAGATTTTGCTTTGCACTTTAGTATTTCTGCAATGCAATATTTTTGCACTGCACTGCTTGGTGTCTTGCGAGCAATATGGCATCTATCTGGGCAGGTTTTACATGATCTAAGATAAAAGACATAAGGTGAGTTGGGCAGCTCATATGCTTGTTTCATTCCCTGCTTCCGTTGAAAAGAAAGAGATAGGTGTAATAGTCCTGCTTTCTTCTTCATCATCCATTTATTTTCATATTCTAAACTTTATTAAGATTTTGATGTCCACTGCTTTATTAATATTTTGATGTCTATTCTATTTCCAGGAGATCAAAGAAAAACTTTGGAAAATTTTGGAGTGTCCACATATTGCCATAGAAGTTATACTTTCAGAGAAAGATACGATCTCTTGCTTCCACTACAGCTATAATTCATCCAGTTAAAATGTCAATTATAGGAAAATGCAATTGGATATGCTTGACACACTTTCCTTTGATTTAAGTTTAGAAAGGTAAAAAATGCAGAAAAGGTGTAGAAGGAACTGGTGAGAGACCACTTGAGGAAGCATCACCAGATAGAGAAAAGAAGGTATTTTGATTGTGATTTGACAGTATTAATTTTTTTTTTCTGCTTCACCATCTCTATTTCCTCCTTTTTTTGGTTTCCTTGCACTGCTAAATTTATTTGCAGGACTCTATGTATGTGTGTGCGCGTTGCGAGTTCTATGGTGTGTGTGTGTGTATGGATGTTTGTGTATAGATAGTGTGTGTGCTTGTTTTAATGTATGTTTGTTTTTATAGGGTGTGTGTGTATGGATTGTGTATGTATGAATGTGAGTGTGGATATTTTTGCTCTCATATTTTGTAAACATTAACAATTGCTCTCTTTTATTTGTAGGGTGCTGGAGCCTTGGTCAAAAAGTGACGTAAGATTCATTAGTCGGAAAGTGACGGAAGATTTATTAGTCTGAAAGTGACGGAAGATTCAGTAGTCAGAAAGTGACGGAAGATTCATTAGTCGAAAAGTGTCGAAGTTGATGTCATATTCAAAACATGTTGATCTTATTGTTATGTAATATTATGTTGTTCTAGATGAGATGATACTAGCTTTACTCTATGTAATACTTTTTTTTGTAAGTAAATACATGTAGTTCAAATTTAATAATTATAATATATGTGTTTTCAGGATTTTATCTTGTCTTTAGCTAAGGCTTTCAGAAATTTGATGTCATAATTAATATTTATACTTTAAATATTATTTGTAATGATAAATTAATTTCAATATATTTGATACATACATATAATTTTTTAGTGAGGAAGAAATCAAATATTTGTAACGAAATATTCATATATTTGATATATAAATATAATTTCTTTAGTGGGGAAGAAGTCAAACATTTGTAACGAAATATTCGTTACTATAACTCATCTTATTGTGAGGAAGTAATGTTTGTCACGAATAAATTATTTGTAACGACAAACAAACATTCGTTACAAGAACTTCTAGCGTCGAGCCTTAGGTAACGGTCGTCACATAAAGTAAATTTCGTTACAAAAACTTTGTGTAACGATATTAGTTACCTTTTGTAACGTTTTTAGTCCTTACTAAAAGTGTAATTTATTGTAGTGAGAAGATGCCTTTAAATAGGAGAAATTTTGAGGTTACACACCTTCATTCTCACCTGTGACCAAGGGCGTGTAAGGGGCATGTTCGAAGCAGCCGCGGGAGAGATGCCTTCTGGATTGATTGCAGACATTACATTGCACATCATGCCCTAGGTCACGCCCGTGGTCTCGACGAATCGTCAAATGGACTTGACGAATTGTCATAGGATCTCGACAAATTGGACATAGTCGGCAAATTTTAATGTCTCGACGAGTCTCGATGAATACAGGGTTTCAACGAATTATTGAAGGGTCTCGAGTGGTCTCAACGAATCATCGAATGATCTCGACGATTGTGGCTCACTCGACGAATTGACATCCTCACTCGACGAATGCAGACAGAACACTTATTTTGCCTATTTTGACTTTTGACAGAAACACAAGTGTCGGTCATTCATCATAGCTGTCCAGATCCACTTGAAAGGTCGATCCAACGACTGATATGATTTTGAAATCCTTTATAAAGCTTTGATAGATAATCTTTAAGTCTATCCCAACTTTTATCTTCTCTCTCCATCATGAAAAGCCTGATAGCTTGAGGAAGAAGACGAAGGCATCTTACGCCATTGGCGGAGCTCCGAAGCTCCGAATCGCGAGACGTTTTCAGATCCACAGAGTGTATCCCGGTGCGGTTCTTTCCTTCCGATTGAAATCTCGGATTCATGGCGCTGAAGAGAGCGGGAAGGGTAACGATCCTTCCTCCTGGTCTTAGGACGTGTTTGGTCATTTCATTCCTTTTCTATGCATACTAAGGTTGTCTCTTTCACTGATTAGTGAAGTGTAGGACTTCTTATAATTCTTCAAAACTCTGGGTAGATTGTGTCCATCCTCGGCATATATTGCATGTAGAAATCTAGTAGATGAACAGATTTAGGCATTTTGTGTGAAGCCTACCTGTGGCCGTTAGCCCAGATTGGTGATGCTTGATTGTGACGTGCATTATGCCATCGTATTGCGGGACTTGAGATTTATGTGTCTTTCGGAGAGCCTAACGGAAGCCCCATGCTTAGAATGTGGTTGAGGGCAAACCTTCACCACGAGATATGAAGTGGAGTAGTCTTGTACCCCCTTCATCGGTTTTGTGTGTGAAGCCTAAGTCCTCTTGCAAGGATTGGGTGCTTAGATACTATCTTATTGTAACACTTTTATGTGTTAATCTCCTATGGGTCGAGGCGAAGTCGTACCCGCGTCGTGCGATAGATCATGATGACTAGAGCACGGGCAAAGCCGAACTGAGCCCATTTCCATGAAGATTGGTGAGAGGTCCCTACCTCTTGTGAGCCGTGTGATCATGGGAGAGGCCGTGGAAGGTGTTTACCTAGACCGTCCAAAAGCTCTTTTCCCACCTAAGGTTGTGTTACTTAGGGTGGGGTTGGTTGTGGATTGATGTTATGTTATCCTCAAACGGCTGCTTAGGTAGTTGTGGGGAACCTCCGGGTGAACCCAACCAACATCATATGCATACCTAGGTTCCCCTTTTCATGATGCTCAACCTAGAAGATTGATTGTCCTTGAAACCTCACCTTGTGTAGGGTAGTTGCACATTCTTTATTTGTTTATATATTGCATGCACGACTTGCTTGCAGTTTAGTGGTGTCTCGACTCTGAGCCGACTAGATGGCCGAGGGGTGGGATCGTTACGCAGGTTGTGGTCAGCTCATAGCTGACCATCGTTTGCCTCTTATTGGATGTTGGTGCAGGAGCAGGTGAGCTAAGTGGAAAGTAGCGGGTTAAAGCCATATATTGTGTTGGCCCTTGAAGGCCAACCTCTATTTTACAGCTTTCTTCATATTGCCGGCCTATGTGCCGATGCATGCTTCTGAGTTAAAAACATTGTTGGAATGTAAGGCTTTAAGTCCATAACTCTTATTTATTTCATTCCTAGGATAGTGGACAATTCAGAATTGAATGTTATTAAATGCTTCCGCTTGCGCTTATGATAATCTCGTGTAGTTATTTTTCTGTCATCGTCTTATTAACGTCTAGCTAGTGTGTTCGATATAGCGTGGGGTCCTGGCCGGACCTACTATTATATTGTTTGTACTGGCAGGGTATTACAATTTGGTAACGGACTTTAGGAGTCGATCCGTAGTTTAGCGAATTCGAGGACAGATTCCTTTTAAGGAGTGGTGTGCACGTGATGTGCGTTCACCCAAAACGATAAAAAACTAATAAGAATGTCCACTTAGGAATGAAAAACATGCTATTTTGCAGAACCTGAGCATTCCTTTCCTATTTGTTGCTATGTTTTCGGTCACTAAATAGTGTGTCACATGATTCTTGGTGACTAAGTGTAGTGCAGGGTAGTCTCGAACCTGTTGTGAGAATTTGAAAATAACAGAATTTTTATTTCCAACAAACTAAGTATTACAAGTAATTTGCCTCCTTTATATAGACTAGGAGGGAAAGAGGAAAAACCAAATACACAATGTGGGACTAAATACAAATACAATACACAAAGAGAGCTGGGCGGTCAGGTAGTCAGGGAGATTGAGACCGCAGCGACCTCTGCGGTCTGGAGAGAAGACTAGCGGTCACACGATAGGAGGAAGGTCGTGTGACAGAGAAGGCCAACAGATCGTGAGACCGCTCTGGAAAACACTCCCCCGTAAGGGAGAGGCCGGGGGTACCAGACCACTTCTCTTCATATGAAGCGATCTGGTATTCCTGAGGAGAGATGACGGTCTGATTCTGGGAGACCGCACAGACCGTGGTTATCCAACGATTATTTGATTGATCTGGGGACCGCAGATCTTCATACAACGCGATCTCGCACTCTTGAGGAGAAGGTGCGGTCTGGTGCTGTTAGACCGCACAGACCACGGTTATCAGATCGTTACTTGATGGAGCTGGAGACCGCTGATCTTCAAATAACGCGATCTCGTACTTCTGAGGAGAAAGTGCGGTCTGGTGCTGGGAGACCGCACAGACCGCTGGCACTAGACCGCTCAGCTTCAAGCCTTTGAGACCGCATGACTTCAACACTCCCCCGCAAGCTGGAGCATATATATCAATCATGCCTAGCTTGTTGCACACATCAGAGAAGGATGAAGAAATGGGTTTGGTGAAGATATCAGCCAGCTCTTTATCCGAAGTTACGAATGGAGTGCAAATTTGTTTCTTCAAGATTTCATCCCTGATAAAATGACAGCCCACTTCAATGTGTTTGGTTCTCTCATGAAATACTGGATTTTGAGATATATAGATTGCAGCTTTATTGTCACAGAACATTGGCAAGGGATGGTTGTAAACTTCTCCAAAATCTAAAAGGAGAGTTTGTAACCACTTCAATTCACATGTAGTTTGGGCCATGCTCCTGTACTCGGCCTCAGCACTCGATCTGGATACTACTGCTTGTTTCTTGCTCTTCCAGCTCACAAGATTTCCTCCCACGAATGTACAGAACCCAGACGTGGATTTTCTGTCTCCTTTATCTTCAGCGTAGCTAGCATCAGAGTAGGCTTCTACCTTGAGATGGTCGTTTCTTTGAAACAAAAGTCCCTTTCCTGGTGATCCCTTAACGTATTCTAATATCTTTAGAGCAGCCTGAAGATGACATTCCCTTGGGGCTTGCATGAATTGGCTGACCTTCCCAACGGTATAACAAATATCAGGTCTTGTTACAGTTAGGTAGATGAGCTTGCCTACCAGGCGACGGTATCTAGTGCTATCAGGTAGAGGTGGAGAGTTGTAATTCCAGCGTTTGTCGTCTCCTATTGCCATTGGATACTTAGCAGGTTTAGCACCAAGAAGACCTGTTTCCTTGAGAATGTCAATAGCATACTTACGTTGTGAGAGGACAACAGAACTCTGCTTTCTTGAGATCTCAATACCCAAAAAATACTTTGGAGTCCCCATGTCTTTGGTTACAAAGTGTTGAAGAAGACGTTTCTTTGTATGGGCGATACCTTCAATATCATTGCCAGTGAGAAGGATGTCATCAACGTAGACAGCCAGAACAACCATTCCATGAGAGGTCTTGCGAATGAAGAGAGAGTGATCTGCAGAGCTGCGGGCAAACCCAATTACCTTAATTACTTCGTTAAACTTTTCAAACTAGGCACGAGGACTTTGCTTTAGACCATAGATAGCCTTCTTGAGCTTACATACACGAGTCTCCCCTGGAGCAACCCTGGAGGTTGCTCCATGAAAACTGTCTCTTGAAGATCACCATAAAGAAAGGCGTTCTTGACGTCCAATTGAGAGAGTTGCCACCCTTTGTTGATGGCCACAAAGAAGAGGACCCTGATGGTTATAAGACGAGCAACAGGGGAGAAGGTGTCAAAAAAGTCAACGCCATAAGTCTGAGTAAAACCTTTAGCAACCAAGCGAGCCTTTTATCGGTCGACGGAGCCATCGACATGATATTTGATCACAAAGACCCATCTACATCCAACAACATCTACCCCAAGAGGTGGAGGAACAAGGGTCCACGTTCCACGCTCTTGAAGAGTGGTTATTTCTTCATCCATGGCGGCCTTCCACTGTGGCATAGTAACAACATCTTGATAATTAGCAGGAATGACAGTATCTGAAATAGCAATAGCAAACGCCCTAGAAGAGGGGGTGAGTTGAGCATAGGTCACAACATCATGAATAGAATGTTGCGTACATGAGCGAACTCCCTTTCGAAGGAAATAGGGAGGTTTACAGTAGTGACTGTATTGGCAGGAGAGTCATCATCGGAAGAAGATAGTGCTGGCCCAAGAGTTGAGAGAGGAGGCCCCGAAGTCGGAGGACAAATGGTAGGAGACTCTGTAGATGGTGGAGTGAGAGGAGGAGGTGGTAGAGTTGGGAGAGAGGGTGTTGTTGGTGGGGAGTGAATGAGAGGAGGTGGTGGATGGGTTGTAGGAGGCACAGAGGTGGAAGAGTGAGAAAAGTATGGTATATCTTCAAAGAAGGTGACATTAGTGGAAACATATTGTTTGCGAAGAAGAGGATCGTAGCATCGGTAACCTTTTTGAGTGGGAGAGTAACCAACGAAGACACACTTAACTGCCCGAGGGGAGAGTTTGTCCCGACCTGGCGAAGGAGTGTGGACAAACGCAGTACAACCGAAGACTTTGAGAGGTAGCGAGAAAGGTTTCAAGGTAGTATATAGAAGAGAAAAAGGTGTGGAGCCTTGCAGAAGAGCAGAGGGAATGCAGTTAATGAGATAGCAGGAGACGAGGATGGCATGACCCCAATAGTTTTTGGGCATATTCATCTGGAAGAGTAAGGTGCGAGTCATGTCAAGTAGATGACGATTCTTACATTCTGCGATCCCATTTTGTTGAGAAGTATAAGGACAACTAGTTTGATGTATAATGCCATGATTCATACAAAACTCAGAAAAAGGATGAGAGATATATTCTTTAGCATTATCAGTGCGAATAGCTTTGATAGACACTCCAAATTGAGTTGAGATTTCATTATAGAAGGTTGAGAAAACAGTAAATAGTTTAGTGCGTTCTTTTAAAAGAAACACCCAAGTACATCGAGAAAAATCATCAATAAAAGTAACAAAATACAAACTACTCCCACCCACAGTCTTGGTAGGAGAAGGACCCCAAATATCAGAGTGAACTAGATCAAAGGGACGAGTCGAGCTACGACCATGCTTGGCAGGATAGGAAGCCCGATGGTGCTTTCCAAGTTGACAAGCTTCACAGTTGAGAGGAGAGGTATCGTTGGCGAGGTGAGGTAGAAGTTGATACAGCAGCCGAGGTGGAGGGTGACCAAGACGGAGGTGCCATTGAAGGAGAGAAACAGAGTTTGTGGAAGCAGAATGAGCAGCAAGAATGTCAAGGAAGTAGAGGCCTCCACTCTCAGTCCCAGTAGCAACTGTCTCCTTCGTGTGCAGATCCTGAAAATAACAGTTAGTCAGAGTAAATATAATAGAACATTGTAACTGTTGAGATAGATCCTTGACTGATAGTAAGTTGCAGGGAAAGGTAGGCACATAAAGAGTATTCTTAAGAGAAATCGTTGGAGTGACTTGAACTATTCCAGTCCCACACACATGTGAGGGAGAACCATCTACTGTTAGAACTGGGGGAAAATTCTTGTTTTCTAGTCACTGTGAGAAAAGGTGAGGGTTCCCTGTCATATGATTTGTTGCTCCAGAATCAATAAGCCACTTACCTTCAGTAACCATGTGTACGCTACCTGAGGAGGTAGCAACAGAAGCAGACGGTTGTGTAGTACCAGGATGAGAAGTCCCAGCAGCGGGGCAAAGGTGAGGATGCTTGAGATAGCAGCGGTCAATAGTGTGACCCTTCCGACCACAATGAGAATAAATGTACCGAGGAGGTCCGCGGCCACCAATAGAACCGCCACGGCCACCGGGGTGACCACGTTCAGCCCGGTGAGCAAAGATCTCTGGAGGTGGAGAGGATAACAAGGGTCGTTGGAGAAGGGAGGTAACGACAGAGACCCGAGCAGCGGTGGAATCAAGGGTTGGAGAGTCAGCTTCCCAAAGAATTTGTTGTCGGATCATATCATAGGACTCAGGAAGACGGAGAAGGTAACACACAACGAGGAGCTCCTGGAAGTGTTTATGCTGTTCCGCAAGATCAACAGAGAAGGGACTATGCTGAAGGAGTTCAGCCCCAAGGGCCTGAACCTCTTGATATGCTGTGGTGGGATCCATGGTTGGGCGGGAAAAGAGATCAGCATACAAGGTGTAGATGCGGGAGGTTTTGTCACCTTTGGAATAAAGGGCAGTAAGATGGTTCCAAGCTTCTCTGACGGTTTCATCATGACGAATGACAGGAAGACACTCATCAGAGAGACTGTTAGCAAGCCAGGTGCGAACCAGAGCATCGCTAGCATCCCAATCATCAAAGGTAGCAGATCCTTTGAGAGGAGGATCATCGGTGAGTTGGTGTCGTTTGCGTTGAGAGCGTAAGAGGAAGGTGAAGGAGACGCTCCAATCAGGATAATTAGAGCCAGTGAGCTTGGAGGAGGTGCCAAGATTGCCAGAAGTAGAGATAGAGGTAGTAGAGGTAGAGGCTGGAGTAGCCAAAGGAGTGGAGGTGAGAACAGTATCAGAAGGGGTACCCATGAGAAGAGATCGGCAGGAGGAAAGGTAGATCACGTGGTCGAGCGGCAGAAGGCCGAAAAATAAGGGAGATCGCGTGGTCTAGCGGAAGAGAGACCGACAGAAGAGAGAGAGTTCACAACACAAGGATCGTACTTGGCTCTGATACCATGTGAGAATTTGAAAATAACCGAATTTTTATTTCTAAAAAACTAAGTATTACAAGTGTATTGCCTCCTTTATATAGACTAGGAGGAAAGGGGAAAAACCAAATACACAATGTAGGACTAAATACAAATATAATACACAAAGAGAGCTGGGCGGTCAGGCGGTCAGGGAGTTTGAGACCGCAGCGACCTATGCGGTCTGGAGGAAGACTGGCGGTCACACGACAGGAGGAAGGTCGTGTGACAGAGAAGGCCAACAGATCGTGTGACCGCTCTGGAAAACACTCCCCCGTAAGGGAGAGGCTGGGGGTACCAGACCGCTTCTCTTCATATGAAGCGATCTGGTATTCCTGAGGAGAGACGACGGTCTGATTCCGTGAGACCGCACAGACCGTGGTTATCCAACGATTATTTGATTGAGCTGGGGACCGCAGATCTTCATACAACGCGATCTCGCACTCTTGAGGAGAAGACACGGTCTGGTGCTGGGAGACCACACAGACCGCGGTTATCAGATCGTTACTTGATGGAGCTGGAGACCGCTGATCTTCAAATAACGCGATCTCGTACTTCTAAGGAGAAGGTGCGGTCTGGTGCTGGGAGACCGCACAGACCGCTGGCACTAGACTGCTCGGCTTCAACCCTTTGAGACCGCATGGCTTCAACACCTGTAACACTACTGAAAGTAGTGCGTCCGTTGAGGAGCCAGCGACCAATCCTTCAGCTGAGACGATCAGATTAATTGTTGAAGCGGTCTTCGAAATGATTAATAATTAGGTTGGTCATGTTACACAACCTACTACACCTACTTCTAATGTGGCCCTGGTGCCTGTTGCTATAGTGGAGCCAAGAAAGGAACCCGGAACAGAGCCCAGGGTGGAACATAGTGTTGAAAATGTAGATGTGGGAAGAGCGCGCCACCAACAGTTGAAGCACTTTTTGAGATTCAGTCCTCCAACGTTCTCGGGGACCGAATCCCCGACAGAAGCAAAGGACCGGCTGTCAAGAGTAATGAATAATCTGAGGGCGATAGCAATGGAAGAGGCGATTATGGTCACGTTAGCCACTTTCCTTCTGAATGGAGAGGCATCTCTTTGGTGGGAAGGACTGGAAACGCACAAGTTGGTCTGTAGAGATATCACCGATGTCTCGATGACAGAGTTTTTGGGAATTTTTCTCCAGAGGTTCATCCCCTCGGCCCAGCGCATTGCGTTGCAAAATCAGTTTCTGCGATTAACTCAGAGTGATCATTCTGTAGACGACTACATGCATGAGCTCACTAGACTGAGTCGCTATGCGGGGTTGTTGGGGGAAGATGTGGAGACGAAGATAAATAAATTCTACGAAGGACTTTGAGATGAATTAAGGCTACTTCTAGCAGGCCCAATGACGTCTGGCTTTCATGTCATGGTGCAATTGACAGATCATTAGAATTGGATATGCAGATGGTGCATCGCGCGAAAGGCCTCAATGCAAAAAAGCCAGAGTTTCACGAGCCAGCCTCTCATTCAAAGCCTGAGTTTAAAAGAAATAAGAGGAAGTCTAGGTTCGCGGAACCAGCTCCCTCTGCTGTATCGAGAGCAACTACCGCTCAGAGCCCTATAACGTGTTTCGCTTATGGAAAGGTGGGACGCAAATCCCGAGTATGTCGAAGTGGTCCGCCGAAGGCAGTTAACCGAGCAGTGGACTATGCTCGTGCTGTGGGTCCATCCTACGCGGAGAAAGGCAAAGCTGTGGATTCTTCTGCTTACCAGCAACCTCCGACCCAGTTGAGAGTCTACTCGCTTGGCCAACAAGAAGCCATCAGGCAGAATGATGTTGTCACAGGTATAATTTGAAATTTGGCTTTTATAGCTTTTCATAGTTCATATTTCCTGTGTGACTATACGTTTGTTTGTATGCAATTAGGATTCATCCGAATTTTCAATTATCCGGCGAGAGCTATTTTTGATACTGGTGCATCACACTCCTTCTTATCTAAGGACTTCATGGTACAAATCAGAGTACCGTCTACCCTAGTGAAGGATAAATTATAGGTAGTGCTACCCAATGGATCTCATATGAGGGCGGATAGATCCAGCCGAGTAATGGTGCGGATAGGGAATCAAGACTTCGACTTGGAAGCTTCATTACTACCACTAACTGAGTTTGACGTGATCTTTGGCATGGAATGGCTCTCGAAGCAGCGAGCATGCATAGATTGCAATCTGAAGGAGATTACTCTGGGAAAGAACACCGGTGATGAAACTACATTTGCTGGTATGCAAGGAGCGAGCAAGACTCTGATGTCAGCTCTCAAGGTGGTTAAGGCGGTGAGAAAAGGCACGGAGTTGTTCTTCACGTTGTCGGAGGCTTTGATGCTTAAGCCCAATTTAAGTGGTGTCCCGGTAGTGGCAGAGTATGTTGACGTGTTTCCTAATGAAATCCATGGTGCTCCACCCCAGCGAGAGATTGATTTCTGTATCGAGTTGGTGCTAGGTGCCAAGTGTCATGCTCACCGTACCGTATAGCGCAAGGGGAATTGGAAAAGTTGAAAGTTCAGTTACAAGAACTGCTAGAGAAAGGCTATGCACGTCCAAGTTCATCCCCTTGGAGTGCACCAGTCCTCTTTGTGAAAAAGAAAGACAGAAGATTGCGTCTATGCATTGATTATCGAGATCTTAATAAACTAACCGAGAAGAACCGATATCTGATTCTGAGAATCGATGACTTGTTCGACCAGCTGGTTGGGTCGACAATGTATTCTAAGTTAGACTTGTGGTCAGGCTATTATCATCTGAGGATAAGGGAATATGATATTCCAAAGATAGCGTTCAGTACTCGCTTTGGGAACTATGAATTCACGGTCATGCTCTTCAGTCTTTCCAATGCACCGTTGGTATTTATCGACTTGATGAATAGAACGTTCCGAGAGTACTTGGACCAATTTGTGATCATCTTCATCGATGACATCTTGGTATACTCTCAGTCCGAAGAGGAGCATGCACATCACCTGCAGGCAATTTGGAGCACTTTAAGAAGGAGTCAGCTATATGCCAAGTTCTCCAAATGCGAGTTTTGGCTATCAACAGTAGCACTCTTGGGTCATGTCATTAGTGGTGAAGGAATCGCAGTCGATCCATCGAAGATAGTGGCTATCCAAGAGTGTCTTGTGTTGAAAAACATGGCGGAAGTCCGATGTTTCTTAGGACTTGCCAGCTACTATAGGTGCATCGTGGAGAACTTCTTGAGGATTGCACTTTCTCTCACTAAATTGACTAGGAAAGATAAGAAGATTGTTTGGTCGCCCGAGTGCGCACGATCTTTTGAGGATCTAAAGAGTCATTTGACCACATCGCCCATTTTATGCTCGCCATATGGAAGAGAAGGATATGAAATATATATCGACGCTTCAGGGAGTGACTTAGGTTATGTCTTAGTGCTGTTTGGGCAGGTAATTGCTTATGGATCCCGACAGTTGAAGGTACATGAGAGGAACTACCCGGGCTATGACTTGGAGTTAGCGGTCGTGGTATTCGCTCTTAAGTTATGGAGGCATTACTTATATGGCGTGAAGATCAACATCTTTACGGACCACAAGAGCTTCAAGTACCTGTTGAATCAAAATGAGTTGAATAAGCGACAAAAAAGGTGGATGGAGTTCCTTGGGGACTACCCCTTTTACATACGTTACTCTCCCGGGAAGAGAAATGTCATTGCTGATGCATTGAGTCGTCGGGCTCCAGCGCAATCAAATTGGATTTTGATGCACGACGATCATCTAATCCGTGATCTAGAGTCCATGGGGATCACGTGTGTCAACAAGAGAACGTCTACTTCAACATGCTTGAACTGGACAGAGGTTCAATATGACCTGGCCAATTGAGTTCGACAAGCATTGGAGCTAGATAAAAGCATGAAACATTACAAAGCGGAGACTGTGGATGGGTCTAATGCTGAATTATCCTTCGACGATGTCTTTTATGAAAAGATGCTAGATTGTGCATCCCAAAAGTGGCCAATCTACGGGAAGAATTGATGTACAGGGCTCACTATACCAGGTACTCGATTCACCCTAGGAGCACAAAGATGTATATGGATATGAAGAAACTCTTCTGGTGGCCAGGAATGAAGAAAGACATTGCTCTATACGTGGCAAAGTGTCATACTTGCGCGTTAGTGAAGGTTGAATGTCAAAGGTCGGGTGGGTTTCTCAAGTCTTTACCGATTCCAGAATGGAAGTTTGACGATATTTCGATGGATTTCGTGCACGGATTACCGAGATTGCAGTATGGGAATGACGCCATTTGGGTGATCGCATATTGGTTAACAAAAGTATCACACTTTATTCCGTACCAGAAAGATGATTCTGTAGAAAAGCTGACAAAGTTGTATATGGATAGTATTGTACGACAGCAGGGTGTTCCCCGTAGCATTATGAGTGATCGTGATGGACGTTTCACATCAAATGGCTAAATGCTGATCCACCAACTATTGGGAACCAAGTAAAAATTTAGTACGGTCTTCCACCCGCAAACAAATGGGCAGACCGAAAGGACCAATAGGACGATGGAAGACATGCTCAGGATGTGTGTCCTGGATTTCGGGAAGAGATGGGAGGAACACCTCTATATGATTAAGTTCGCCTACAATAACAGCTACCAGTCAAGTATTATAATGGCTCCGTTCAAAGCCCTTTATGGTAGGAAGTGTCGTATGTCGTTGGCATGGGCAGAAATGGGCGACACAAAAAAGCACAAATATGTGGATGAAGCGAGTACATCAATTCAGGCAATTCAAGAGCGGTTGCTCATTGCCCAAGATAGGCAGGCAAAGTACTATAATGCAAATCACCAGAATATCGAGTTTTCCATTGGTGATTGGGTTTATTTGAAGATCAAACCATTCAAGGCGGTATCAAGGATCTGACGCTTGAAAAAGATGAGTCCAAGGTGCGTTGGACTGTTTAATATCTTAGGACGCATTGGCGAAGATGCCTATCGGCTTGCTTTATCTGCGGAGCTAAGCTGTCTTCATGACGTATTCCACATTTCAATGTTGAGGAAGGCGGTGAAAGAGCCTTCACTTATTATTGTGGTTGATGAAGTGCCAATTGATGGCGGGCTAGAGATGAAGTCAAGCCCATACGCATTGAAGATACCGAGGTGAAGCAATTACGGAACAAAGCCATCTGAATGGTAAAGGTCCGTTGGAATAATTGCGGGAGAGAGGAACTCTCTTGGGAAAGAGAGCAAACCATGTTTGCTGAGTACCCTGAGCTTCTCCTCATAGGTATAATTTAAGTTTTTGTACCTTACTATTTTCATAATTTTTGGACAAGGGAGGTGGAGTTGTAACACCCCACTTTTCCCAAAAAAGGGATGATCTCGACGAATCGTCGAATGATCTCGACGAATCGTCGAATGGTCTCGGCGAGTCTTGACGAATACTGGGTTTCAGTGAATTATTGAAGGGTCTCGAGTGGTCTCGATGAATCATCGAATGATCTCGAAGATTGTGAAGCAATCGACGAATTGATATCCTCACTTGACGAATGCAGACAGAACACTTATTTTGCCTATTTTGACTTTTGACAGAAATGTAAGTGTCGGTCATTCATCGCAGCTGTCCAGATCCACTTGGAAGGTCGATCCAATGACTGATATGATTTCGAAATCCTTTATAAAGGTTTGGGAGATAATCTTTAGCTCTATTCCTACTTTTATCTTATCTCTCCATCGTGAAAAGTCTGAGAGCTCGAGGAAGAAGACGAAGGCATCTTCCGCCATTGACAGAGCTCTGAACTCCGAATCGCGAGACATTTTTAGATCCACGGAGAGCTGCACGGTGAGGTTCTTTGCATCCGATTGAAATCTCGGATTCATGGCGCCGAAGAGAGTAGGAAGGGTAATGATCCTTCCTCCCGGTCTTAGGACATGTTTGGTCCTTTCATTCTTTTTCTATGCATACTAAGGTTGTGTCTTTCACTAATTTGTGAAGTGTAGGACTTCCTATATTTCTTTGGAACTCCAGATAGATTGTGTCCATCCCCGGCATATATTAAATGTAGAAATCTGGTAGACAAATGGATTTTGGCATTTTGTGTGAAGCCTAACCGTGGTCGTTAGCCCGGATCGGTGATGCTTGATTATGACGTGCATTAAGGTTAAGCCTAGAATGCGTACCGGAGAATGACTCCATGAGTTATGACATCGTATCGCGGGACTTGAGATTTAGGTGTCTTTCAGAGAGCCTAACGGAAGCCCCATGCTTGGAATGTGGTTGAGGGCAAACCTTCACCACGAGATTTGAAGTGGAGCGGTGTTGTACCCCCCTTCATCGGTTTTGTGTCAGAAGACTAAGTCCTCTTGCAAGGATTGAGTGCTTAGCTACTATCTTGTTGTAAAACTTGTATATGTTAATCCCCTACGGGCCGAGGCGAAGTCGTACCCACGTCGTGCGATAGACCACGATGACTAAAGCATGGGCAAAGATGAACCGAACCCATTTCTATGCAGATCGGTGAGAGGTCCCTACCTCTTGTGAGCCGTGTGATCATGGGAGAGGTCATGGAAGGTGTTTACCTAGACCGGCCAAAAGCTCCTTTCCCACCTAAGGTTGTGTTACTTAGGGTGGGGTTGATTGTGGATTGATGTTATGTTAGTCTCATGTGGTTGCTTAGGCGGTTGTGGGGAACCTTCGGGTGAACCCAACCAACATCATGTGCATACCTAGGTTCCTCTTTTCTTGATGCTCAACCTAGAAGATTAATTGTGCTTGAAACCTCACTTTATGTAGCGTAGTTGCACTTTCTTTATTTATTTACATATTGCATGTACAGCTTGCTTACATGTTAGAGGTGACTCTCCCCTGAGCCGTCTAGATGGCCGGGTGTGGGATCGTTGTGCAGGTTGTGGTCAGCTCATAGCTGACCCTTGTTTACCTCTTATTGGATTTTGGTGCAGGTGTAGGTGAGCCAAGTGGAAAGTAGCGGGCTGAAGCCATATGCTGGGTTGGCCCTTGAAGGCCAGCCTCTCTTTTGTTGGTTTCTTCATATTGCCGGCCTGCGTGTCGATGCATGCTTTTGAGTTAAAAATGTTGTTGAAATGCAAGGCCTTAAGTCCATAACTTTTATTTATTTCATTCCTGGGATAGTGGACAAATCAGAATTGAAAGTTATTAAATGCTTCCGCTTACGCTTATGATACTC
This sequence comes from Dactylorhiza incarnata, assembly GCA_033032865.1. Lineage (NCBI taxonomy): Eukaryota > Viridiplantae > Streptophyta > Magnoliopsida > Asparagales > Orchidaceae > Dactylorhiza > Dactylorhiza incarnata. Next base: position 3,957,312 of record JAWHQI010000033.1, on the reverse strand, counting down.
TTGTGTAGTTCTTTTTTTGTTATTATCTTATTAACATCTAGTTAGTGTGTTCGATATAGCGTGGGGTTCCGACCGGACCTACTGTTATATTGTTTGTACTGGCAGGGTGTTACATCCTATTTGACCAACCTCTCTCTGATACCACTTGATAGTTTACTTGGTAGTAGTCTAACTCACCTAGAGGAGGGGGGGGGGGGGTAAATAGCTTTCTTTGAAATTTTCTACTAACAGCTAGTAGTTATTAAGTGATTAAATAAAGTAATAGCAAATCACAGAAAACACACAGCTATTTATAGTGGTTCCCCAAGACAGTGTGTTTATGGGTAGTCCACTTTCCCTCTACACCTTTTTAAAAGTGTGTTAGACAAGGAAAACTCCTTCAAATCTTAGCTCCAAGAGCTTACAATCAGATCCCTCAGGATCTCTAAGGTTTCCTCCAAAACCCTACCTCATGTAACACCCATCCAGTACGAATAATATAACAGTAGGTCCGGCCGGGACCCTACGCTATACTAACCACACTAGCTAGGCGTTAAAAGGAGATATACAGAAAAGAACTACACCAGAGTATACAAAACATAAGCGGAAGCATAAAGATTTAACATTTCTTTTAGAATAGTCCACTATCACAGGAATGAAACAATAAAGTGTAGAGTTACGGCCTTAAGGCCTTACTTTCCAAAAAGTACAAAAATCCAAAACATACTTCGGCACGCAGGCCGGCATTACATGAAAAGCAGAAAAGAGGCTGGCCTTCGAGGGCCAACACAGCAAAAGGGCCACCGCCCGCTATTTGCCGCTTGGCACACCTGCACCTGCAACAATGATCCACCAAAACGTGGCAAACAGGTAACCGGTCAGCTAAAGCTGACCAAAATTATAACGACCCCACCCCTAAAGCTGGGGTGGTGGTACTCCTTCCCTGCAGGCATACAGTATAGGCATAGATTGTCAAGGTACATTCAAACACCACATGTACAAGCAATCAACACCAACGTGGGCACGCACGGCCACACATTTCGTGCTCTCAAGGAACTCTCACGGTGTACTCTCCGAGCTACACCTAACAACTCCTTAAACAAAGAGTTCGCATGAGCTTTGACCGTCAAGACTAGCTTGCCTTATGGACCAATCCCAACATCATACGGTGCACCGAGGAGCTACCTCTTCACTGATTCGGTATGGGAGCGGGTTCGGTTCAGCTTTGCCCGTGCTCAAATCGTCGGAATCAATCGTCGCGATGCGGGTACAGCTTCACCTTGGCCTGAATAACGAAAGGAGGTTTCACACCCCCACAACCAGTTCCCTGGGAGCTACCGCCGACGCTTGCACTAGCGCAGGGCGGTAGTGGCAGATCTCCGAATCCACCCACAACTTCGGGTATTTCCTGGAGGTTACTTCCAGGACTCCCTGCAGTACTCTACTGTACACAGAACCCGAAAAATAGCGCAAACAAAACACGGAGTCTTCTCCGGCATAAATAATCACTATAGCCATCACCAATCCAGACCAACCTGTCCAGATGGGTTTCACACAAAATGCATATATCTGTACTACGATTTCGGATGCTAATGCAAGTAACCAAAGGGGATTGAAACGATCAACCCGCTGGAAAACTCCCTTTTCTCCACCAATCGGTGGGGGATTTTCCATGCAAACATGCCATAAAAAGGAGGACTTCACTTGTCCAAGTAGAAGATCGTTACCCTTGTCGTTTTCTTGTTCACCATGAGAATCCAAGATTCTAAACGGATGAAAAGGACCGCACCGGGCTGCTCTCCGTGGACCTGTAAATGGCTCGCGATTCGGAGCTTCAGAGCTCCGTCAATGGTGGAAGACACCTTCTTCCTCCTTGTCTTTCCTCTTTCTCAAGCTTGAAAAGAGATAAGACTTTAGAATAAAGAGAATATCTCCTCTGGTCAAGGCTTAAGAAATCCCGGATTAAATCCCAGCCATCAGATCTAAGAACATAAGGATTTGACGGCCACTATTTCAAATCACGGATCTGTATCGCGCGCTAGCGCCGGCGCTAGCGCTAGCACATGCGCTAGCTTCCGTCTCGACGGCTAGCAACCGTCGAGATGGCTAGCGCCAGGTGGTAGCACTACCGCCTGCGCTAGCTCCCAGCATCCCAAATCTGCTTCAAAGTTTTGGGGTGTTACAACTCCACCCCCCTCAACAGAATTTCGGCCCGAAATTCCGAAAACAGAAAGGTACAAAAAGATTATACCTGAAAGGAAAAGCTCGGGGTACTCCGCAAGCATGTTTTGCTCTCTTTCCCAAGAGAGTTCCTCTTTTCCGCAGTTGTCCCAACGGACCTTCACCATCTGAATGGACTTGTTCCGCAACTGCTTCACTGCAGTGTCTTCAATGCAAATGGGTTTGACTTTCGTCGCTAGTCCACCATCTACCGACACTTCGCTGACCGCAACAACATGAGTAGGCTCTTTCACAGCCTTCCTCAAAATAGAAATGTGAAATATGTCATGAAGCCCGCTTAGCTCCGAAGATAGAGCAAGTTGGTAGGCAGCTTCACCAATGCGCTCCAAGATCTCGAACGGTCCTAAGTACCTAGTACTTAGCTTTTTCAAGCTTCGGATCCTCGATACTCCTTTGAACGGTTTGATCTTGAGATAAACCCAGTCGCCAACGGCGAACTCGACATTCCGGTGATTTGCATTGTAGTATTTTGCTTGCCTATCCTGGGCAATGAGCAACCGCTTCCGAATAGCCTGAATTGATGTATTTGCCTCATCCACGTCCTTGAGTTTTAACAACTTAGTCTCGCCCATTTCAGCCCTAGATAACGGTGTGCGACATTTACTACCATAAAGAGCCTCGAAAGGTGTCATCTTTATACTTGCTTGGTAGCTATTGTTGAAAGCAAACTCAATCATATAGAGATGGTCCTCCCATCTCTTTCCGAAGTCCAGGACGCACATCCTCAGCATGTCGTCCATCATCCTATTGGTCCTTTCGGCCTGTCCATCCATTTGAGGGTGGAAGGCTGTGCTAAACTTTAGCTTAGTACCCAATAATTGATGAATCAGCCTCCAATCATTTGATGTGAACCGCCATCACGATCACTGACAATGCTACGGGGAATCCCGTGCAACCGTACGATGCTATCGACGTACAACTTTGCCAGCTTTTCCACAGAATCATCCTTCCGATTCGGAATAAAGTGTGATACCTTCGTCAATCGGTCCACGACCACCCAGATGGCGTCGTTTCCATGTTGCGATCTCGGCAATCCGTGCACGAAATCCATCGAAAGATCATCGAACTTCCATTCCGGAATCGGCAAGGACTTCAGAAACACGCCAGGACGTTGACATTTCGCCTTCACCAACGTTCAAGTATGACACTTGGCCACGTAGAGGGCAATGTATTTCTTCATACCCGGCCACTAGAAGAGTTTCTTCATATCCATGTACATTTTTGTGCTCTCAGGGTGGATCGAGTACTTGGTATGATGAGCCTCGTATATCAACTCCACCCGTAGAGTGCCAACAATTGGGATGCACAATCTGTCCTTTTTCCACATAAGGCCATCTTCGAAAGAGAAATCAGCGTTTGACCCATCGACGGTCTCCGCTTTATAGTGTTTCATGCTCTCATCCAGCTCCAATGCTTGTCGAACTCGGTCGGCAAGGTCGTATTGAACCTCCATCCAGTTCAAGCATGCTGATGGAGACGCTCTTCTATCGACGAAAATGTTCTCCATATCTTCTAGCTCGCGGATTAGACGCTCATCGTGCATCAAAAACCAATTTGCTTGCGCAGGAGTCCGACGACTCAACGCGTCCGCAACTACATTTCCCTTACCAGGAGTATATTTGATGTCGAAGGTGTAGTCCCCAAGAAACTCCATCCACCTCCTCTGACGCATATTCAACTCCCTTTGATCCAGCAGGTACTTGAGGCTCCTGTGGTCAGTAAAGATATCGATCTTCACGCCATATAAGTAATGCCTCCAAAGCTTGAGGGCGAAAACCACGGCCGCTAGCTCCAAATCATGGACCGGGTAGTTCCTTTCATGAACCTTCAGTTGTCGGGAGCCGTAGGAAATTACCTTCCCAAACTGCACTAGGACGCAACCCAAACCACTCCCCGAGGCATCACTATAAATTTCGTAGCCTTCCGTACCACATGGCGAGCATAGAATGGGCGCCGTGGTCAGACGACTCTTCAATTCTTCAAAAGCTCGAGCGCACTCAGGCGACCAATCGAACTTGTGATCTTTCCTAGTCAGTTTAGTGAGAGGGAGTGTGACCCTCAAGAAGTTCTCCACAAAGCGCCTATAATAGCCGGCAAGTCCTAAGAAACTTCGGACTTCCGCTACGTTTTTCAACACAGGCCATGCTTGGATTGCTTCTACTTTCAAAGGATCGACTGCGATTCCTTCTCCACTAACAACATGACCAAGGAATGCTACTGACGATAGCCAAAACTCGCACTTGGAGAACGTGGCATATAGCTGACTCCTCCTCAGGGTGCTCAAAACTGCATGCGGATGCTCTGCATGCTCCTCTTCCGACTGAGAGTATACCAAAATGTCGTCGATGAAGACGATCACAAACTGATCCAAATACTCTCGGAACGTTCTATTCATCAAGTCCATGAATATCGACGGTGCATTAGATAGACCGAACGACATAACAGTGAACTCGTAGTGCCCAAAGCGGGTACTGAACGCTGTCTTTGGAATGTCACAATCCCGAATACGAAGCTGATAATAGCCGGACATTAAGTCAAACTTAGAGTATACCGTCGACCCAACCAGTTGGCCGAATAAGTCGTCGATTCTTGGAATCGGATAACGGTTCTTCTCGGTCAACTTATTCGGCTCTCGATAGTCGATAACGATTCTTCTCGGCCAATTCCTTTGGCGCTATCCGGTACGGTGAGCGAGCCACAGGTTTGGCACCTAACACCAGTTCAATACAGAAATCAATCTCCCGCTGAGGCGGAGCCCAATGGAGTTCGTTAGGAAACACGTCGGCGTACTCCGCTATAACTGGGACATCGCATAACCTGGGCTTTGGCTCCGAAGCCTCCAACAGGGTGAAGAACAACTCCGCCCCTTTTCTCACCACCTTAACCACTTAGAGAGCAGACATCAGTGTCTTGTTCGCTCCTCACATACCCGCGAACGTGGTTTCTTCTTTGGTGTTCTTTCCCAGAGTGATCTCCTTTGAATTGCAATCTATGCATGCTCGCTGCTCCGAGAGCCAGTCCATGCCGAAGATCACATCAAATTCAGCTAACGGTAATAACGACGCTTCCAAGTCGAAATCCTGATTTCCTATCCGCACCTTTACACGGCTCTTCCTATCCACACTCATGCGAGACCCGTTAGGTAGCACGACCTCCAATTTATCTTTTGCTAAGGCTGACGGCACTCCGATTCGCACTACGAAGCCCGTAGACAGAAAAGAGTGCGATGCTCCCGTATCAAATAGAGCTCTCGCCGGATTTTTGAAAATTAGGACGAAGCCTAATTGCACAAAAAAAAACATAAGGTCGCACAATGGTATCAATCACACATAGCTATGTAAAAGCTAACATTTAATTCATACCTGTGACGACATCAGTTTGCCATATGGCTTCTTGCTGGCCAAGAGAATATACTCTAGGCTGGGTCAAAATGTGCTGGGAAGCAGAAGACTCCACAGCTTTGCCCCTTTCCGTATGACCCGCAGCACGAGCATAGTCCAACGCTTGGTTCTCCAGCTTCGGGGGACCACTTCTACACACACGCGCCTTGTGTCCCACCTTCCCGCAGGTGAAACATGTAATAGGGCTATATGTTGTCGTAGCTCCCGACACAGTTGAGCGAGTTGTCTCCTCCGGTTTGAACTTCCTTTTGTTCCTCCTGAACTCCGACTTGGACTGAGAGGCCGGCGCTTGAAACTCGGGTTTCTTTGCCATGCCCTGTGCTTGCACTCTCTTCATGTCCAACTCCAGAGATCTGGCGCTTCACCATCACATGGAAGCCAAACGTCAAAGGGCCTGCAAGGAGCAGCCTCAACTCATCTCGAAGACCTTCATAAAACTTGTTCGACTTCATTTCCTCATCTTCCACCAAAAACCCCACATAGCAGCCCAATCTAGTGAACTCGTGCAAGTACTCGTCCACCAAGCTATCGCCTTGAGTTAACTTCAAGAACTGGTTCTGCAATGCAATGCGTTGGGATGAAGGAATATACCTCTGAAGAAACGACTTTGAGAACTCCGCTAATGTGATCTCGGTAATCTCCTTGCCTCCAAACCTTTGCACTTCCTGCTCGGCCCACCAAAGCTCTGCCTCTCCGTTGAGGAGGAAGGTGGCAAGAGAAACCATCATAGCTTCTTCTGTTGCTGTCGCCTTTAGAGTTTTTCTAACCGTTGACAGCCAGTCCTCCGCCTCCGTTGAGGATCCAGTCCCCGAAAAGGTTGGAGGATGAAAACTTAGAAAGTGCTGAAGTTGTTGATCACGTACTCGCGCAACAACTACTCGCTCTACTCAACATTTCACCCTTGGCTCCATCGCAGGTTCCACTGCGGCCACTGGTACAGGGATCTCCACCCTCGGTTCCACTGCAGGTTCCACTGCGGCAGCTTCCACCGGGGCCACATCCGGAGTAGGCGTAGCAGGCTGTGCAAGCCTTTGAGGTTGAGTGTTGATTAATGCGAGGACCGCTTCAGCGATTAATCTGATCATCCTAGCTGGAGGAGTGGTCGCTGGCACCTCAGCCGACACACGACTTTCAGCAGTGTTACGGGGTCGAGACTGCCCCACAGCACTCCTAGTCACCCATAAATTATGCAAGACACAATTTAGTGACCGAAAACATAACAAACAACAATCATGGAACGCTCAGGTTCCGCAAACAAGTATGTTTTTCCATTCCTAAGTGGACATTCTTATTAGTTTTGTCGTTTTAGGTGAGCGCACAGCCCGTGCACACCACCCCTTAAAAGGAATTCGTCCCGAATTCGTTAAACTACGGATCGACGCCCTAAGTCCAATGCCAAATTGTAACACCCTTCCAGTATGAATAATATAACAGTAGGTCCGGTCAGGACCCCACGCTATACTAACCACACTAGCTAGGCGTTGAAAGGAGATATACAGAAAAGAACTACACCAGAGTATACAAAACATAAGCGGAAGCATAAAGATTTAACATTTCTTTTAGAATAGTCCACTATCACAGGAATGAAACAATAAAGTGTAGATTTATGGCTTTAAGGCCTTACTTTCCAAAAAGTACAAAACTCCAAAACATACTTCGGCACGCAGGCTGGCAATACATGAAAAGCAGAAAAGAGGCTGGCCTTCGAGGGCCAACACAGCAAAAGGGCCACCGCCCGCTATTTCCCGCTTGGCTCACCTGCAACCTGCAAAAACGATCCACCAAAACGTGGCAAACAGGTAACCGGTCAGCTAAAGCTGACCAAAATTATAACGACCCCACCCCTAAAGCCGGGGTGGTGGTACTCCTTCCCTGCAGGCATACAGTATAGGCATAGATTGTCAAGGTACATTCAAACACCACATGTTCAAGCAATCAACACCAACGTGGGCACGCACGGCCACACATTTCGTGCTCTCAAGGCACTCTCATGGTGTACTCTCCGAGATACACCTAACAACTCCTTTAACAAAGAGTTCGCATGAGCTTTGACCGTCAAGACTAGCTTGCCTTACGGACCAATCCCAACATCATACGGTGCACCGAGGAGCTACCTCTTCACCGATTCGGTATGGGAGTGGGTTCGGTTCAGCTTTGCCCGTGCTCAAATCATCGGAATCAATCATCGCGACGCGGGTACAGCTTCACCTCGGCCTGAATAATGAAAGGAGGTTTCACACCCCCCACAACCAGTTCCCTGGGAGCTACCGCCGACGCTAGCACTAGTGCTGGGCGGTAGTGGCAGATCTCCGAATCCACCCACAACTTCGGGTATTTCATGTAGGTTACTTCCAGGACTCCCTGCAGTACTCTACTGTACACAGAACCCAAAAAATAGCGCAAACAAAACACGGAGTCTTCTCCGGCATAAATAATCACTATAGCCATCACCAATCCAAACCAACCTGTCCGGATGGGTTTCACACACAATGCCTATATCCGTACTACGATTCTGGATGCTAATGCAAGTAACCAAAGGGGATTGAAACGATAAACCGCTGGAAAAATCCCTTTTCTCCACCAACGGTGGGGGATTTTCCATGCAAACATGGCATAAAAAGGAGGACTTCACTTGTCCAAGTAGAAGATTGTTTCCCTTGTCATTTTCTTGTAAACGGATGAAAAGAACCGCACCAGGCTGCTCTCCGTGGATCTGTAAACGGCTGGCGATTCGGAGCTTCGGTGCTCCGTCAATGGTGGAAGACACCTTCTTCATCCTCGGCTTTCCTCTTTCTCAAGCTTGAAAAGAGATAAGACTTTAGAATAATGAGAATATCTCCTCTGGTCAAGGCTTAAGAAATCCCGGATTAAATCCCAGCCATCAGATCTAAGAACATAAGGATTTGATGGCCACGATTTCAAATCACGGATCTGTATCGCGTGCTAGTGCCGGCGCTAGCGCTAGCGCCTATGCTAGCTTCCGTCTCGACGGCTAGCAACCGTCGAGATGGCTAGCGCCAGGAGGTAGCACTACTGTAACGCCCCTGATTTTCGACTATTATTTTAATTGTTTTAATTGTCATAATAATGACGTAAGGGCGTTACGCTAGTGCAGAGTTAGCGACGCATCGCTGTTACTGCGTTCTCGTGTCCGTTTGGTCAAGCCGGCAAAATTTTAAAAGTTACCGAAATTGGAAAATTTTATGATAGGAAATTAAGTTGTTTAATTTTAGAAATCCTCGTTAAGTGTCGTCGCGATCCGAGCGTTTTTGGAGTCTCGGCGCGCGTTTGAAGTTTAGTGTGGTGTGCGTTTAACGTAAACATTGTAAAATTTGTACCTCGACGATGACACGTCGGATTTTGGTTTGGTCTTCGCCGTTGGGTTCGTAGAGTCGGCTTTTGTCTAAGACGCGAGTTTCGTCCATTTTGATGCTCGTTTAAGGCTCCGTAGTGGCTTAGTAGTAATCTGTATTATTATTATTATTATTATTATTATTATTATTATTATTATTATTATTATTATTATTATATATTAATAAAAAAAACTAAACTAAACTACCCTCCCCCTCTTCATCGATCTCAGCAGCGCCCCCTCCCCCTCTTCATTTTCTCCCGACCGAACCAGAGAAAGAAAGGAGCGAGTGGAGACCTCTTTCGCGTGGACCTTTCGGTGGCCGCCGCCGGCGATCCAGAGCTCGAAATCTTCGATCGAGGGTAGATCTGGAATGCTCTCGACGAGAGCTTCGCTATAGAGGTAAGTTTTCCCCGTTTCCTTGACGTTTTCTCGTGAGAGTTTTTGAGCCTAACCCCTATTTCGCCCTATTTCTTGTAGATTTCAACTTCTCCCGTCTTCTTTTGCCCCGATCTACGACGTGGCGCGTTTCGGAAGACGTCTCCGGCGAAGCCAAGGCAAGTGGTAGTTTTCCCTCCTTTCTTCCTCTTCCGATCATGGTAAAATCTTTTATTATTCGTTTACAAATGCGTATTTGACGCACCGCTATGCCCGATCTGCGATCTTGAACGTTTTGTTTTGTCACTCGATTCCGTAGGACGTTCGTTTCGACTCGTCTCGTTGGGGTATATGATATGAATTTTTCACTTGCAATCTATCGTAGTATTATTGCCTCCAATTGTTATCATAATCTCGTAACATTGCAAAATTATTGTCGCGTCGCGTCAAGCGAATCCCTTCGTCAAAGTTAGTGTTTTAGAATTTATTTTGGGCCGTGAAAGTCCGGTCAAGTCTTCTAAATCCAACGGCAGGGACGTTCACCCACAGAGTGGGGCCCGTTTAGCGAAGTTTTGTGTTAGAGTTTTTCGACCATAACCCCGTTTGGTCGTTTTATCTTGTAGATCTCGCTTCCTCATGCCTTCACTAGGACCGATCCGCAGCGTGGGGTACTTTTTTTTAGTGGACGTTTTCTGGTCGCGACTGGGGCAAGTGGTGCTCTGCTTGTTCATTTTCTTCTCCTCACTTACTTTGATTTGATTATGTATTAGTAGATTACGCGTAGAAAGGTCATCCCTACAGCGTTAACCTCTTTTGTTAGTGTTTTGCTCATATTCCCCTTAAAACTTCGAAGGCGTCTGGTTATGGATTTATACCAGTGAGAGTTCGTCGTGTCGTTGTCGTCTTGTTGATTGAATCGTCATGTCATTGTCGTCTTGTTGATTGAATCGTCGTGTTGTTGTCGTCTTGTTGATTGAATCGTCGTGTCGTTTCGGCTAAGTTAATTACTTCGCTAGGGTAAGTATTGTATTATTGCTATTAGAAAATTCAGTTTATCAAAAAACCTTGTCGTTTTCTGATGGAGTTTAGCATGACGGAAGCCCGATTGCTTTCTGTTGCGTCGTTTTGACCAAATCTCTCAATTTGACCGCTTTATTAATAGTAAATATCGTTGTTCTTCGAAACCATCATGGTGTGGGTCTTGAAGTTCTGTCGGGCCAATCTGTGTCGTCGTGCCGACATCGCGCTTGAATTGAGTCTACTTCCTTTTATCAACTAAATGGTGATTTTAAAGTCATTCGCCGATTGCATCATATCTCTGTATAGTCCATGGTCGACTGCTTGCTTGAAGTTAAATTTCACCTTTATGATTGCATGATGATGCTGCACAGTCAGTGCTTTAATTTGGTAACTGCACCCGTTAGGGTTGTTTACTGTGAGACTTCTTTTGCATGTTCTCTATTAACTGTATCGACCCGATTCATTCCTTTTGTATAATTTAAGGCAGGTTTTGGCTGCTTGTCGGTCAGGTCAGCATCATTGGTTGACCGCTTGGTTTCCCGTTAACAATTGTATCATTCAGAGTCTTTTACGATGACTGTATCAAATCCTCAACTCGCTTATAAGTAGGGTGTCGGTCTATGTGTTGAACTTTGAATAGTATGCTTCTAGTTGTCGTGTCAACTTGGTCGTCACGTCATTTGGATCATCGCCTAGTTAAGCGGAATGATTTAACTGAATTGTCTCGGTATCGGAATTCTGTCAGATGGCTAGTTTTCCCCCGTTTATTTAGAGATATGTGTTGTTAGGGCCTTGGACTTGTGCATGGATGGTCTGTGTAGTTATGTCGACCGTATATTAAGTTTGGCCTAAGTTCTTCGTCGACTTCGTAGTTCAGAATCGTCATAATAAAATGCTATATTGAGGGTTGTGCGCGGTGTGGTTTTTACCCCCAGCATGATGCTTCCTAACCGTAACCTAAATATGTTGGAGGCCGTACGCGGTGTGGTTCTTGCCCCCGGTGCGGTGTTCTTTTAAGCTTTTGATTAGGAGGCCGTACGCGGTGTGGTTTTTGCCCCTAGTGCGGTGTTCTTATAAGCTTTTGATTAGGAGGCCGTACGTGGTGTGGTTTTTGCCCCCGGTGCGGTGTTCTTTTAAGCTTTTGATTGGGAGGCCGTACGCGGTGTGGTTTTTGCGCCCGGTGCGTTGCTCTTCTTTTGGATGAGCTGATCAGTCTCTTACGAATATGAATCCGAATATGATTATGAAATCTGGTAAAAAATATATATATATATAACAATGCATTTCTTTTGCTTCTGTTAGTAAGCTCTCTTGATTTTTAGCCATTTAGCTGGTTTCTCTCTCTGTTTCTGCACTCTAGTACTGACATCTGTTGAAAGCTGTTGGTTTACATCCCATTTACTTGGAGGTTTGTTTAGCTCTTTTTGCTCTCTTGCACCACTTACAACTTGTTTCTGAGGTGTTCTTCTTTTGAATGCCTCAGGTTCAGAGCAGTAGCAGGTTCGTCTAGTAGAGCTCGAGGTTTCTGTGCTGCAGGTAGTGGCAGCGTTTGTTTCACCTCCTTCTATGAGGTAGTTTTGTCTTTTCTAACTAGAATTGCTCCTATAGGTTTGTGTCTGTTTGTTGACGCCCATAGTGTTTTGTCTTGGATGTTAGACCACTTGCTAGTGTTCACTGCTGTTACCTACTGTTAGCTCTTACAATTGCTCTCTGGGAAGGATTTATGTTAGGATGCATGTTAGTTACTTTAAATATAAAAAGGCTGCATTTAACTTAGATTCATCGCGTATCTTTAACTGAAAAACCACCATATTTTGAACGTTATAATACTTTTTATTACTTATAATAAATCTAGAGTCATGCATAACATTAGCTGTATGTTAGGTCTTCGGGCTCATATAGGACCATGAAAGAATTGAATCAAGTATTTCTCCGCTGCGACTGCATATACTTTTACTCATGGACTAGTTGATCCACTGAACCGAGGGACACGGTTCTCAACTTAAACTTAAATATTGTTTTATCATAATAACATGCGTTTTCATAATAGAGCATTAGATTTAGGAGTTTGCCTGAGCGTCTGCAGTTGTCCCCTGCACGGCGTGGCATCACGACACGTATTTTCTCTCACTCTGATATATTTTAATTATTGAGAAAATGCGGGTTGTGATAGTTGGTATCAGAGGGAGGTTGGTTTGACAAGTTGGTCGAACCAGCCAATCTGATAAGTGTTATTTCCTCCATTCATTTGCATACACACACCGATGTGTCATCAGTACAACTTAACCAAAGCATAGTCACTACACTGATAGCATGATAAGAAGTATACGGGGCATATTATGTAGTATGGGACGCATAATATGTGTTTGTATATGGATCCACCAAAGGTGGCAACATGTGACGGTTATGTAGTATGGGATGCATAACCACCATTACATGGATGCCCATTAGCACATTTTCTTTTTTCGTTACATGTAATGTTATGTAGTATGGGATGCATAACGTTACATGTGTACGCCGCTCATGACATGCATTAAGGCCTTTTTAGAATGCATAACACTACATCCATAACATATCATCGCATAAGCACGCGTGCTAAGTTAAGGTTTACATGATGACACACGTACACACATGATTTCAAAAGGGAATAAAGAATACATGCATTCATATCATAGGCACAAGAGTCAAAAGGGATGACAGAGCATCATCCCAAGTATTAGAGCATAATGTCATTCATGAAATCCCAGAGCAACGTAACAGCAAGTGCAAGTGTCTATACATTTCTGATCTATTTGAGTTAGATGATTCTAGTTTCCTAGTTGAGGTAGTAAGCTAGGTAACTAGGTATATATGAGATGTCCGTTCGTAATCGCAGAAGATGACTTCAGAGCGTTCTTCCCGATTCAGTTTCGTGGCCGATCATCGTTAGATTTTCGATCGTTTAGTTGATCCCCTTAGTGCTATGTTCCCTTCTAAGTGGTTTTTATCGCTTAGGCTATTTTGGAAGTGTTAAACTTAGAAGACCTTGATGTGAATTTTGATCATGGATTGGGTGTTTAATATTGATGCAGAAAGGAATTGTTCTTGTTCATGGTTCATGGAAACTGCAATTTTACGAGAAAGATTACCCAACACTTGTCCTTAAGGTTTCATTATAATAGCTGGTAGAGGAATTTTTATTGGCAGATATTGGAATCAATGGTGATGTTGACCAGCTTAGTATTGGGAGAGCCTTTGATGATTTTGAGTTGCGTTTCATTCAAGGTCTAGTCAAAGAGCGAAGATTTTACGGACTTCTCTGAGAAAAAAAATATGATCATGTAGAATTTTAGAAGCAAATATTGTATTTCCCGCTATTGAGGATATGCGGGCAAGGATTTGTGGCGAAGCATAAAGTTCTAGTGTTGCCTACCATTTTGATTTCAAAAGAAATGTATCGTGATCTGAAGGAAATAGTTTGGTGTTAGGAAGTTCAAGTTGGCTTAGTAAGGCTTATATCTGAATGTTGTGCCTGTCAGCGTTTTGAGGCAGATCTTGGAAGCTTGGGTGGATTTGAGTGTCGCGGTTTCGCTTATCCGTGAGGAGCTACTGTTGGCTCATATGCGTTATGAGAAATTTGCAATCGGCAGAGTGCTAATTTAGGGCTCGTAGTTGGGGGGGGGGGCATGGTTTTCTAGATAGTTTCTCTGATGCCAGAGTGAGTGCATCAGAGTGTCTGCTATTAGGCTGTGTTTGCCTGCTTCTTTCCCTGGTTTTTCACGGTGTGTTTCACGTGAGCCAGTGGTGAAAGTTTGTGCTTTTGTTTGTCATGCCCCTAGCTAAGTGTCTCTATTGCAGCCTAATCCTTCCTTTGTCGAGACGTTTGTTTGTGTTCTGGAGACGTAAGATTGAGTGCTGAGTAAGCATCTTATCCTCATCCGTTTTCCTAGTCTTCTTCGGGGAGCGTTCATATCCAGCGAATTTAAACCTATCTTTCTTGGCCTCTAGATTCGTTTTGCGTTCTAAGTTTCGGGACGAAACTTCTTTTTAGGGGGAGTGACTATAACGCCCCTGATTTTCGACTATTATTTTAATTGTTTTAATTGTCGTAATAATGACGTAAGGGCGTTACGTTAGTGCAGAGTTAGAGATGCATCGCTGTTAGTGCGTTCTCGTGTCCGTTTGGTCAAGCCGGCAAAATTTTAAAAGTTACCGAAATTGGAAAATTTTATGATAGGAAATTAAGTTGTTTAATTTTAGAAATCCTCGTTAAGTTTCGTCGCGATCCGAGCATTTTTGGAGTCTCGGCGCGCGTTTGAAGTTTAGTGTGGTGTGCGTTTAATGTAAACTTTGTAAAATTTGTACCTCGACGATGACACGTCGGATTTTGGTTTGGTCTTCGTCGTTGGGTTCGTAGAGTCGGCTTTTTTCTACGACACGAGTTTCGTCCATTTTGACGCTCGTTTAAGGCTCCGTAGTGGCTTAGTAGTAATATGTATTATTATTATTATTATATAATAATAATAAAAAAACTAAACTAAACTACCCTCCCCCTCTTCATCGATCTCAGCAGCGCCCCCTCCCCCTCTTCATTTTCTCCCGACCGAACCAGAGAAAGAAAGGAGCGAGCGGAGCCCTCTTTCGCGTGGACCTTCCGGTGGCCGCCGCAGGCGATCCAGAGCTCGAAATCTTCGATCGAGGGTAGATCTGGAATGCTCTCGACGAGAGCTTCGCTATAGAGGTAAGTTTTCCCCGTTTCCTTGACGTTTTCTCGTGAGGGTTTTTGACCCTAAACCCTATTCCGCCCGATTTCTTGTAGATTTCAACTTCTCCCATCTTCTTTTGCCCTGATCTACAACGTGGCGCATTTCGGAAGACGTCTCCGGCGAAGCCAAGGCAAGTGGTGGTTTTCGCTCCTTTCTTCCTCTTCCGATCATGGTAAAATCTTTTATTATTCGTTTACAAATGCGTATTTGACGCACCGCTATGCCCGATCTGTGGAATTTTTTCGGACCTTGTGAGAGTAAGTAGGAATAACAACTAGAGATGCAAGCCAAACAACCAGAGACAATCTTAGGCAAACAAACGATCTTTATTGATAGCAACACTTCAATTACAGGGCAAGACATGCTTGACGAGACATGATTTCGTCAGCTCAAAACTTCAAAGAGAAAGAACAGAAACTGAAGATAACTGAGACCGCACGGTCTCTTGCCGAACTCAGCAGCTCGCCAGACCGCTGCTGCCAGACCGCAACCGCTCCCGATCTCGAAACACCACCAAACCGCTGCACCGGACCGCTCCTTTGCCGATCTCCTGATTCCCGAATTCCAGCACCACAACTCCAAGACGCAAACCGCCCGAACACTTTCAGAGGAAGAGGTGATCGCTGCTGCCTGCACTATCCGCAGAAGCTGCACAAAGAAGAATTCAATCAGAGGCCGCTCGGTCAGATAAACACAGACCGCAGGAACTAGGCAAACTCGGCTTACACTTGGTGTGTTCTGTATTTGCTGCAACAGTGGCTCCTATTTATAGGCGTGGGACCTGATCCAGTCACCACCCTGTGAGATAGGATCACCACCCTCCAGATCGCGCGACCTGACCGGTCACACTGCGCGATCAGCAACATTACTCCTGCTTCATTTTGGTGAGCGCCGACTTCACTCCAGACCGCGGGAGATCGCTACTCCCTTGGTCTGAACACGACTCCACACGGAGATCGCCAGACCGCCTAGAAGTCACCCACCACCTGTGCTCGCCTGAGACCGCAAACACAGCCAGCTCGCCCTCCTGGTCTCCTCCTGAGACCGCGAACTGAGACCGCGCGACTAAGATGACTTAGTCCGCGAACTCCTTCAGAACCCTCTGGAAAGCCACCAGACTGGATTCAAGAGCCAACCCGTGCGGTCACGCCAGACCGGCACGTCCTTGAAGAGAACAACTTGTCACGCGGTCAGAGACAGACCGCGCGACCCTGAGGAAGATCACCCGTCATGCGGTCACAGCCAGACCGCACGACCTCCACCTCCAGCAGCCCTTGGACCAGACCAGCGGTCAACCCCGGAAGCCGCAGCTGACCAATAGAACAGATCGCCATTGTCAGACCGCCAGACCGTGCGGTCACGCCAGACCGCCCGGTCTCTTCCCAGACCGCCCAGGTCCAAAAGCCTCCTCCACTTCCACTTCAATAATTTCAACACTCCCCCTTGAAGTGGGAAGTGGAAACTAGCCCAAGTAGCTCCCTTAGCCGTGTGAACGGCACCTTTGCCAGCGCCTTTGTGAAGATGTCTGCGACATTGTCCGCACTCCGCACATGCTCGACCGAAAGAGATCCCTCCAGCACTTTCTCCCGTATGAAGTGATGCTCGATCTCAATATGCTTGGTCCTCGCGTGACAAACTGGATTGGTTACCAGTTTGAGAGCACTCTCGTTGTCACCGCGTAGCAGAGTCGGCTCCCGAGCCTCCTTGTGGACGTCTCCTACCAACCTCCTAAGCCAGATGGCTTCCTGAGCTGCCAAGGCCGAAGCCTTGTATTCCGCTTCCGTGGTAGAGACGGACACGGAATCCTGCTTCTTGCTGCACCATGATATAGCCGTAGGGCCCGCCATGAAGACGAATCCAGATGTCGACTTCCGATCATCCGAATCTCCCCCGTAATCAGCATCCATGTATCCATGCACCTCGAAGCCCGCATCCTTCCTGTATAGGAGACCCATGTCCGAGGTCGCCTTGACATACTTCAGAATGTTCTTGGCCGCTAGCAGATGAGGTACCCGTGGCTCCGCCATAAACCGACTCACCCTGCCCACTGCATATGCAATGTCTGGCCTCGTGATCGTCAGATAGATTAAGCTCCCAACCAGAGCTCGGAACACCAACGGATCTTGCATGATCCTCCCCTCATCCTTCCGAAGCTTCATAGCCTTCTCCAGAGGCGTGGAAGTGCACTTCCCTTCCTTCATGCCGAACCGCTCCACGATCCGCTCTGCATATCCGGCTTGGGTTACCAGCACTCCACCTTCCTTCCTCTGCACCTCAAGTCCAAGGAAATGGTGAAGCTCACCTAAGTCCTTCATCTCGAACCTGATAGACAGCTCGGCCCGAAGCTGCGCTACCTCCTCCTTCGAGTTCCCCGTCACGATCATATCGTCGACGTATAACAGCACAATGACCTGAAGCTCCCCGCTCTTCTTGACGAACAAGCTTGAGTCTGAGTCTGAAGCAACAAATCCACAGAATAGGAGATATTCTGCGATCTTCCCGTACCACGCCCTCGGCGCTTGCTTCAAACCATACAGGGCCTTCTTCAGCTTGCAGACATGCTCCGGAAAATCTTCAGACACAAAACCTGGTGGCTGGACCATGAAGATGTCCTTGTCAATCTCGCCGTACAAGAAAGCGTACTTGACGTCGAGCTGCCAAATCTCCCATCCACTGAACGCCGCCAAGGCAATGATGAACCGAACTGAAGTCATTTTAGCCACCGGACTGAATGTCTCATCGTAATCTTCACCGTATTGCTGCGAGAACCCCCGGGCTACAAGACGAGCCTTGTAACACTCGATACTGCCGTCAGCTTTCTTCTTCAGCTTGTAGACCCACTTGCATGTCACAGGAGCGATGCCCTTAGGCTTGGGCACAAGAGACCAGGTCTCATTCTTCTCGAGAGCTGCCATCTCTTCTTGCATCGCAACATCCCACTCCTTCATGCCTTTGGCCTTCTCAAAGCTCGACGGCTCCCTCTCATCCAAGGGACCAACAAAGAAACATGAGACAAAGCTCACTGCGTTTCCTCCTGTATAGCGATCAGGGGCAATGATAGATCGCTTCGATCTCCTCAGCTCCTTCCCCTGAACCGCTTCATCTCCAGCTGCTTCTTCCCTAGCTCCTCTTCCAGACGTGCTAGGAGCATTGCTCCCCCTGCTCCCTGAACCAGAAGCCCGCGTCTCGGAACTAGAAGGAGATGGACCACCTGGTGACACAGGTAGCTCCACCTGAAGATTCTCCACAGCTTTCTCTGGCATCTCCACCCTGCTCTCTGGTAACTCCACATCAGAAGACCCCTTGTAAGATGTCACCTCATCGAACACGACGTCGCGAGATACAACAAATCTCCGCGTCTCCGGGTCCATGCACTTCCAACCTTTCTTCCGCTCATCGTATCCCACGAAGACTAGCTTCCTTGCTTTCGCATCTAGCTTCGTCCAAAGAGCATCTGGAACATGCACGTAGCAGGTGGAACCAAACACCCTAAGGTGTGCCACACTCGGCTTCTCCTTGAACATCATCTCATGTGGGGTCAGCATGTTGATGGGGCTCAAAGGCATCCTGTTGATGACGTAGGCAGCACAAGACATTCCCTCCACCCAAAAGGACTTTGGGATACTCTTGGCATGAAGCCAACACTTGCAGGTCTCCGTCAGATGACGAATCTTCCGCTCTGCAACCCCGTTCTGTTGTGGAGTATGCGCACAAGTGAGCTCCCTCCGGATGCCCGCCTTCCTGCAGAAACTGGAGAACTCAGCAGAGGTGAACTCCCCTCCGTTGTCCGTCCTCAGCTTCTTGATCCGCAGATTCAGCCGACCCTCCACGAGCTCCTTGAACTCCACAAACCGGGCAAATGCCTCCGCCTTCTCCTTCAGGAAAAATACCCAGACATATCTGGTGTAATCATCGATTAGCACCAGCATATATCTGCTGCCTCCGAGGCTTGGGGTAGCAGTAGGTCCCATCAGGTCACCGTGGATGCACTCCAACGACACACAACTCCTTGTCTGCGACTTGTCAAACGGTAGTCGATGAGACTTGCCGAACTGACATCCCGCGCAAACATGACCTTCTCCGTAGGAAGATAGACTTGGCAGGCCCTTGACCAGACCTCTCACCACCATAGCTTTCAGCTTGTCCATACCTACGTGCCCCAACCTCTCATGCCATATAACGGCACCATCATTCGTCTTCATCTTGTCAACGTAGGAACTCGTCGACAAAACGAACAAGTCCTTCGCCCTTCTCCCGACATGGACGACCTCGGCCTTCACGGCCTCTATATTTCGTAGAAATTTCACTTCTGTCGGGCCGAACAGAACGTGATACCCAGCATCAACAGCGTTGGTCACGGAGAAGAGGTTTTTCTTCATTCCGGGCACATGATAGACACTCTTCAAGGTAAGTGGCCCTCTATTACTGCCCAAAGAAACAACCCCCACCTTCTCGACAGCATGCACAGTATTATCTGCAGTAATAATAGCATTGTTACCTGTGTACGGCTCTGCTGAAGAAAGCTTCGACTCGTCCCCGGTGAGGTGATGACCACACCCCGAGTCCACGATCTAGTCCTCCTGATAGTTGATAGGAGCCGAGGCTCCAATAGAAGCCGAGAAGGCTCCTCCCCATCCTCCATCAAAGTGCCTGGCCAGTGCTTCCTCTTTCTCAGCAGCATGCCCTGGCTGAGTATTCAGCCTGCAGTCCTTCTTAAAGTGCCCAACCTTTCCGCACTTGAAGCATTTGAGACCTTCCTTCTTCTTCTTCCCGTCAGCCTTGGGAGCATACCCCCTTTCCTGCTACCCAGAAGTTGAAGGCCCATGGCCTTCCGTGGTCTTCTTCTTCTTCTCCCACTTCTTCTTCCCTGAGAAGAGAACCTCGCCATCTCCCCCAGTCACTGACACCCCCGCCATCTGCCTTGCCAGACTTTCCTGCGAAGCTAGCAGATTCTCCAGCTCTAGCAGAGAAGGCTGATTTGCCCATCCCTGTACCGACGTCACAAAGGCCACATATTCCTTCCGCAAGCCGCGGATGATGTGCCTTTTCAGCTTCGCCTCAGAAATTGGCTCATCAGGATCCAGTGCTGATATCTCAGCGCAGAGATTCTTCATCTTCAAGAAAAAGTTCGAGATAGAAAGATCACCTTGAGCTGACCTCGCCAGCTCATTCTCTAAGAACTGTAGCCTTGCTATATTCTTTTTGTTAAACAGCCCATCCAGGGCCCTCCAGATCTCAGCAGCTGATCCACACCCCAAGATGTGATCAAAGAGATCAGGTGAAATGGCACGCTTCAAGGTGAACTCGGCCTTGGCGTTGGTCTTCCTCCATGCCCTCACGGCCGGTCCATTATCACCTCCTACTACTGCCTTCACCTCTTCTGTTTCATCTCCTCCTACCACCTCCCAGAGGTCCTCACCCAGAAGATAGCTCTGCATACAAGACTTCCACTTCTTGAAGTTAGTCGATGTAAGCATCTCAATACCAAGACCTCTTGCAAAACCACCTTCCATTGCTCTTCCTCTGGTTCCTTCTTCACAAAGGCGATGGCTACTCTAAGTTATTCACTGCTCTTTCAACTCCAACCTACCTCTGATACCATGTGGAATTTTTTCGGACCTTGTGAGAGTAAGCAGGAATAACAACTAGAGATGCAAGCCAAACAACCAGAGACAATCTTAGGCAAACAAACGATCTTTATTGATAGCAACACTTCAATTACAGGGCAAGACATGCTCGACGAGACATGATTTCGTCAGCACAAAACTTCAAAGAGAAAGAACAGAAACTGAAGATAACTGAGACCGCACGGTCTCTTGCCGAACTCAGCAGCTCGCCAGACCGCTGCTGCCAGACCGCAACCGCTCCCGATCTCGAAACACCACCAAACCGCTGCACCGGACCGCTCCTTTGCCGATCTCCTGATTCCCGAATTCCAGCACCACAACTCCAAGCCGCAAACCGCCCGAACACTTTCAGAGGAAGAGGTGATCGCTGCTGCCTGCACTATCCGCAGAAGCTGCACAAAGAAGAATTCAATCAGAGACCGCTCGGTCAGATAAACACATACCGCAGGAACTAGGCAAACTCGGCTTACACTTGGTGTGTTCTGTATTTGCTGCAACAGTGGCTCCTATTTATAGGCGTGGGACCTGATCCAGTCACCACCCTGTGAGATAGGATCACCACCCTCCAGATCGCGCGACCTGACCGGTCACACTGCGCGATCAGCAACATTACTCCTGCTTCATTTTGGTGAGCGCCGACTTCACTCCAGACCGCGGGAGATCGCTACTCCCTTGAACACGACTCCACACGGAGATCGCCAGACCGCCTAGAAGTCACCCACCACCTGTGCTCGCTTGAGACCGCAAACACAGCCAGCTCGCCCTCCTGGTCTCCTCCTGAGACCGCGAACTGAGACCGCGCGACTAAGATGACTTAGTCCGCGAACTCCTTCAGAACCCTCTGGAAAGCCACCAGACTGGATTCAAGAGCCAACCCGTGCGGTCACGCCAGACCGGCACGTCCTTGAAGAGAACAACTTGTCACGCGGTCAGAGACAGACCGCGCGACCCTGAGGAAGATCACCCGTCATGCGGTCACAGCCAGACCGCACGACCTCCACCTCCAGCAGCCCTTGGACCAGACCAGCGGTCAACCCCGGAAGCCGCAGCTGACCAATAGAACAGATCGCCATTGTCAGACCGCCAGACCGTGCGGTCACGCCAGACCGCCCGGTCTCTTCCCAGACCGCCCAGGTCCAAAAGCCTCCTCCACTTCCACTTCAATAATTTCAACACGATCTGCGATCTTGAACGTTTTGTTTTGTCACTCAATTCCGTAGGACGTTCGTTTCGACTCGTCTCGTTAGCGTATATGATATGAATTTTTCACTTGCAATCTATCGTAGTATTATTGCCTCCAATTGTTATCATAATCTCGTAACATTGCAAAATTATTGTCGCGTCGCGTCAAGCGAATCCCTTCGTCAAAGTTAGTGTTTTAGAATTTATTTTGGGTCGTGAAAGTTCGGTCAAGTCTTCTAAATCCAACGGCAGGGACGTTCACCCACGGAGTGGGGCCCGTTTAGTGAAGTTTTGTGTTAGAGTTTTTCGACCATAAACCCGTTTGGTCGTTTTATCTTGTAGATCTCGCTTCCTCATGCCTTCACTTGGACCGATCCGCAGCGTGGGGTACTTTTTTTTTAGTGGACGTTTTCTGGTCGCGATTGGGGCAAGTGGTGCTCCGCTTGTTCATTTTCTTCTCCTCACTTACTTTGATTTGATTATGTATTAGTAGATTACGCGTAGAAAGGTCATCCCTACAACGTTAACCTTTTTTGTTAGTGTTTTGCTCATATTCCCCTTAAAACTTCGAAGGCGTCTGGTTATGGATTTATACCGGTGAGAGTTCGTCGTGTCGTTGTCGTCTTGTTGATTGAATCATCGTGTCATTGTTGTCTTGTTGATTGAATCGTCGTGTCGTTGTCGTCTTGTTGATTGAATTGTCGTGTCGTTTCGGCTTAGTTAATTACTTCGCTAGGGTAAGTATTGTATCATTGCTATTAGAAAATTCAGTTTATCAAAAAACCTTGTCGTTTTCTGATGGAGTTTAGCATGACGGAAGCCCGATTGCTTTCAGTTGCATCGTTTTGACCAAATCTCTCAATTTGACCGCTTTATTAATAGTAAATATCGTTGTTCTTGGAAACCATCGTGGTGTGGGTCTTGAAGTTCTGTCGGGCCAATCTATGTCGTCGTGCCGACATCGCGCTTGAATTGAGTCTACTTCCTTTTATCAACTAAATGGTGATTTTAAAGTCATTCGTCGATTGCATCATATCTCTGTATAGTCCTTGGTCGACTGCTTGCTTGAAGTTAAATTTCACCTTTATGATTGCATGATGATGCTGCACAGTCGGTGCTTTAATTTGGTAACTGCACCCGTTAGGGTTGTTTACTGTGAGACTTCTTTTGCATTTTCTCTATTAACTGTATGGACCCGATTCGTTCCTTTTGTATAATTTAAGGCAGGTTTTGGCTGCTTGTCGGTCAGGTCAGCATCGTTGGTTGACCGCTTGGTTTCCCGTTAACAATTGTATCGTTCAGAGTCTTTTAAAATGATTGTATCAAATCCTCAACTCGCTTATAAGTAGGGTGTCGGTCTATGTGTTGAACCTTGAATAGTGTGCTTCTAGTTGTCGTGTCAACTTGGTCGTCACGTCATTTGGATCGTCGCCTAGTTAAGCGGAATGATTTAACTGAATTGTCTCGGTATCGGAATACCGTCAGATGGCTAGTTTTCCCCTGTTTATTTGGAGATATGTGTTGTTAGGGCCTTGGACTTGTGCATGGATGGTCTGTGTAGTTATGTCGACCGAATATTCAGTTTGGCCTAAGTTCTTCGTCGACTTCGTAGTTCAGAATCGTCATAATAAAAAGCTATATTGAGGGTTGTGCGTGGTGTGGTTTTTACCCCCGGCATGATGCTTCCTAACTGTAACCTAAATGTGTTGGAGGCCATGCGCGGTGTGGTTCTTGCCCCCGGTGCGGTGTTCTTTTAAGCTTTTGATTAGGAGGCCATACGCGGTGTGGTTTTTGCCCCCGGTGCGGTGTTCTTTTAAGCTTTTGATTAGGAGGCCGTAAGCGGTGTGGTTTTTGCCCCCGGTGCGGTGTTCTTTTAAGCTTTTTATTGGGAGGCCGTACACGGTGTGGTTTTTGCCCCCGGTGCGGTGCTCTTTTTTGGATGAGCTGATCAGTCTCTTACGAATATGAATCCGAATATGATTATGAAATCTGGCAAAATATATATATATAACTATGCATTTCTTTTGCTTCTGTTAGTAAGCTCTCTTGATTTTTAGCCATTTAGCTGGTTTCTCTCTCTGTTTCTGCACTCTAGAACTGACATCTGTTGCAGGCTGTTGGTTTACCTCCCGTTTACTTGGAGGTTTGTTTAGCTCTTTTTGCTCTCTTGCACCACTTGCAACTTGTTTCTGAGGTGTTCTTCTTTTGAATGCCTCAGGTTCAGAGCAGTAGCAGGTTCGTCTGGTAGAGCTCGAGGTTTCTGTGCTGCAGGTAGTGGCAGCGTTTGTTTCACCTCCTTCTGTGAGGTAGTTTTGTCTTTTCTGACTAGATTTGCTCCTATGGGTTTGTGTCTGTTTGTTGACGCCCATAGTGTTTTGTCTTGGATGTTAGACCACTTGCTAGTGTTCACTGCTGTTACCTACTGTTAGCTCTTACTCTTGCTCTCTGGGAAGGATTTATGTTAGGATGCATGTTAGTTACTTTAAATATAAAAAGGCTGCATTTAACTTAGATTCATCGCATATCTTTAACTGAAAACCACCATATTTTGAACGTTATAATACTTTTTATTACTTATAATAAATCTAGAGTCATGCATAACATTAACTGTATGTTAGGTCTTTGGGCTCATACAAGACCATGAAAGAATTGAATCAAGTATTTCTCCGCTGCGACCGCATATACTTTTACTCGTGGACTAGTTGATCCACTGAACCGAGGGACACGGTTCTCAACTTAAACTTAAATATTGTTTTATCATAATAACATGCGTTTTCATAATAGAGCATTAGATTTAGGAGTTTGCCTGAGCGTCTGCAGTTGTCCCCTGCACGGCGTGGCATCACGACACGTATTTTCTCTCACTCTGATACATTTTAATTATTGAGAAAATGCGGGTTGTGACAGTTGGTATCAGAGGGAGGTTGGTTTGACAAGTTGGTTGAACCAGCCAATCTGATAAGTGTTATTTCCTCCATTCATTTGCATACACACACACCGATGTGTCATCAGTACATCTTAACCAAAGCATAGTCTCATAGCATGATAAGAAGTATACGGGGCATATTATGTAGTATGTGATGCATAACATGTGTTTGTATATGGATCCACCATAGGTGGCAACATGTGACGGTTATGTAGTATGGGATGCATAACCACCATTACATGGATGTCCATTAGCACGTTTTCTTTTTTCGTTACATGTAATGTTATGTAGTATGGGATGCATAACGTTACATGTGTACGCAGCTCATGACATGCAAAGGACTTTTTAGAATGCATAGCACTACATGCATAACATATCATCGCATAAGCACGCGTGCTAAGTTAAAGTTTACATGATGACACACGTACACACATGATTTTAAAAGGGAATAAAGAATACATGCATTCATATCATAGGCACAAGAGTCAAAAGGGATGACAGAGCATCATCCCAAGTATTAGAGCATAACGTCATTCATGAAATCCCAGAGCAAGGTAACAGCAAGTGCAAGTGTCTATACATTTCTGATCTATTTGAGTTAGATGATTCTAGTTTCCTAGTTGAGGTAGTAAGCTAGGTTACTAGGTATATATGAGATGTCCGTTCGTAATCGCAGAAGATGACTTCAGAGCGTTCTTCCCGATTCAGTTTTGTGGCCGATCATCGTTAGATTTTCGATCGTTTAGTTGATCCCCTTAGTGCTATGTTCCCTTCTAAGTGGTTTTTATCGCTTAGGCTATTTTGGAAGTGTTAGACTTAGAAGACCTTGATGTGAATTTTGATCATAGATCGGGTGTTTAATATTGATGCAGAAAGGAATTGTTCTTGTTCATGGTTCATGGAAAGTGCAATTTTACGAGAAAGATTACCCAACACTTGTCCTTAAGGTTTCATTATAACAGCTGGTAGAGGAATTTTTATTGGCAGATATTGGAATCAATGGTGATGTTGACCAGCTTAGTATTGGGAGAGCCTTTGATGATTTTGAGTTGCGTTTCATTCAAAGTCTAGTCAAAGAGCAAAGATTTTATGGACTTCTCTGAGAAAAAAAATATGATCATGTAGAATTTTAGAAGCAAATATTGTATTTCCCGCTATTGAGGATATGCGGGCAAGGATTTGTGGCGAAGCATAAAGTTCTAGTGTTTCCTACCATTTTGATTTCAAAAGAAATGTATCGTGATCTAAAGGAAATGTTTTGGTGTTAGGAAGTTCAAGTTGGCTTAGTAAGGCTTATATCTGAATGTTGTGCCTATCAGCGTTTTGAGGCAGATCTTGGAAGCTTGGGTGGATTTGAGTGTCGCGGTTTCGCTTATCCGTGAGGATCTACTGTTGGCTCAGATGCGTTATGAGAAATTTGCAATCGGCAGAGTGCTAATTTAGGGCTCGTAGTTGGGGGGGCATGGTTTTCTAGATAGTTTCTCTGATGCCAGAGTGAGTGCATCAGAGTGTCTGCTGTTAGGCTGTGTTTGCCTGCTTCTTTCCCTAGTTTTTCACGGTGTGTTTCACGTGAGCTAGTGGTGAAAGTTTGTGCTTTTGTTTGTCATGACCCTAGCTCAGTGTCTCTATTGCAACCCAATCCTTCCTTTGTCGAGACGTTTGTTTGTGTTCTGGAGACGTAAGATTGAGTGCTGAGTAAGCATCTTATCCTCATCCGTTTTCCTAGTTTTCTTCGGGTAGCGTTCATATCCAGCGAATTTAAACCTATCCTTCTTGGCCTCTAGATTCGTTTTGCATTCTAAGTTTCGGGACGAAACTTCTTTTTAGGGGGAGTGACTGTAACACCCCTGATTTTCGACTATTATTTTAATTGTTTTAATTGTCGTAATAATGACGTAAGGGCGTTACGCTAGTACAGAGTTAGCGACGCATCGCTGTTAGTGCGTTCTCATGTCCGTTTGGTCAAGCCGGCAAAATTTTAAAAGTTACCGAAATTGGAAAATTTTAGAATAGGAAATTAAGTTGTTTAATTTTAGAAATCCTCGTTAAGTGTCGTCGCGATCCGAGCGTTTTTGGAGTCTCGGCGCGCGTTTGAAGTTTAGTGTGGTGTGCGTTTAACGTAAACTTTGTAAAATTTGTACCTCGACGATGACACGTCGGATTTTGGTTTGGTCTTCGCCGTTGGGTTCGTAGAGTCGGCTTTTGTCTACGACGCGAGTTTCGTCCATTTTGACGCTCGTTTAAGGCTCCGTAGTGGCTTAGTAGTAATCTATATTATTATTATTATTATTATTATTATTATTATTATTATTATTATTATTATTATTATTATTATTATTATTATTATTATTATTCTTATTATATATTAATAAAAAAAAAACTAAACTAAACTACCCTCCCCCTCTTCATCGATCTCAGCAGCACCCCCTCCCCCTCTTCATTTTCTCCCGACCGAACCAGAGAAAGAAAGGAGCGAGCGGAGCCCTCTTTCGCGTGGACCTTCCGGTGGCCGCCGCCGGCGATCCAGAGCTCGAAATCTTCGATCGAGGGTAGATCTGGAATGCTCTTGACGAGAGCTTCGCTATAGAGGTAAGTTTTCCCCGTTTCCTTGACGTTTTCTCGTGAGGGTTTTTGACCCTAACCCCTATTTCGCCCGATTTCTTGTAGATTTCAACTTCTCCCGTCTTCTTTTGCCCCGATCTACGACGTGGCGCATTTCGGAAGACGTCTCCGGCGAAGCCAAGGCAATTGGTGGTTTTCCCTCCTTTCTTCCTCTTCCGATCATGGTAAAATCTTTTATTATTTGTTTACAAATGCATATTTGACGCACCGTTATGCCCGATCTGCGACCTTGAACGTTTTGTTTTGTCACTCGATTTCGTAGGACGTTCATATCGACTCGCCTCGTTAGGGTATATGATATGAATTTTTCACTTGCAATCTATCGTAGTATTATTGCCTCCAATTGTTATCATAATCTCGTAACATTGCAAAATTATTGTCGCGTCGCGTCAAGCGAATCCCTTCGTCAAAGTTAGTGTTTTAGAATTTATTTTGGGCCGTGAAAGTCCGGTCAAGTCTTCTAAATCCAACGGCAGGGACGTTCACCCACGGAGTGGGGCCCGTTTAGCGAAGTTTTGTGTTAGAGTTTTTCGACCATAACCCCGTTAGTTCGTTTTATCTTGTAGATCTCGCTTCCTCATGCCTTCACTTGGACCGATCCGCAGCGTGGGGTACTTTTTTTTTAGTGGACGTTTTCTGGTCGCGATTGGGGCAAGTGGTGCTCCGCTTGTTCATTTTCTTCTCCTCACTTACTTTGATTTGATTATGTATTAGTAGATTACGCGTAGAAAGGTCATCCCTACAACGTTAACCTCTTTTGTTAGTGTTTTGCTCATATTCCCCTTAAAACTTCGAAGGCGTCTAGTTATGGATTTATACCAGTGAGAGTTTGTCGTGTCTTTGTCGTCTTGTTGATTGAATCGTCGTGTCGTTGTCATCTTGTTGATTGAATCGTCATGTCGTTGTCGTCTTGTTGATTGAATCATCGTGTCGTTTCGGCTAAGTTAATTACTTCGCTTGGTTAAGTATTGTATCATTGCTATTAGAAATTCAGTTTATCAAAAAACCTTGTCGTTTTCTGATGGAGTTTAGCATGACGGAAGCCCGATTGCTTTCCGTTGCGTCGTTTTGACCAAATCTCTCAATTTGACCGCTTTATTAATAGTAAATATCGTTGTTCTTGGAAACCATCGTGGTGTGGGTCTTGAAGTTCTGTCGGGCCAATCTGTGTCTTCGTGCCGACATCGCGCTTGAATTGAGTCTACTTCCTTTTATCAACTAAATGGTGATTTTAAAGTCATTCGTCGATTGCATCATATCTCTGTATAGTCCTTGGTCGACTGCTTGCTTGAAGTTAAATTTCACCTTTATGATTGCATGATGATGCTGCACAGTCAGTGCTTTAATTTGGTAACTGCACCCGTTAGGTTTGTTTACTGTGAGACTTCTTTTGCATGTTCTATATTAATTGTATGGACCCGATTCGTTCCTTTTGTATAATTTAAGGCAAGTTTTGGCTGCTTGTCGGTCAGGTCAGCATCGTTGGTTGACCGCTTGGTTTCCCGTTAACAATTGTATCGTTCAGAGTCTATTACGATGATTGTATAAAATCCTCAACTCGCTTATAAGTAGGGTGTCGGTCTATGTGTTGAACTTTGAATAGTGTGCTTCTAGTTGTCGTGTCAACTTGGTCGTCACGTCATTTGGATCTTCGCCTAGTTAAGCGGAATGATTTAACTGAATTGTCTCGGTATCAGAATACCGTCAGATGGCTAGTTTTCCCCTGTTTATTTGGAGATATGTGTTGTTAGGGCCTTGGACTTGTGCATGGATGGTCTGTGTAGTTACGTCGACCGTATATTCAGTTTGGCCTAAGTTCTTCGTCGACTTCGTAGTTCAGAACCGTCATAATAAAATGCTATATTGAGGGTTGTGCGCGGTGTGGTTTTTACCCCCGGCATGATGCTTCCTAACCGTAACCTAAATGTGTTGGAGGTCGTACGCGGTGTGGTTCTTGCCCCCGGTGCGGTGTTCTTTTAAGCTTTTGTTTAGGGGGTCGTACGCGGTGTGGTTTTTGCCCCCGGTGCGGTGTTCTTTTAAGCTTTTGATTAGGAGGTCGTACGCGGTGTGGTTTTTGCCCCCGGTGCGGTGTTCTTTTATGCTTTTGATTGGGAGGTCGTACGCGGTGTGGTTTTTTCCCCCGGTGCGTTGCTCTTCTTTTGGATGAGCTGATCAGTCTCTTACGAATATGAATCCGAATATGATTATGAAATCTGGTAAAAAATATATATATATAACTATGCATTTCTTTTGCTTATGTTAGTAAGCTCTCTTGATTTTAAGCCATTTAGCCGGTTTCTCTCTCTGTTTCTGCACTCTAGTACTGACATCTGTTGCAGGCTGTTGGTTTACCTCCCGTTTACTTGGAGGTTTGTTTAGCTCTTTTTGCTCTCTTGCACCACTTGCAACTTGTTTCTGAGGTGTTCTTCTTTTGAATGCCTCAGGTTCAGAGCAGTAGTAGGTTCGTCTGGTAGAGCTCAAGGTTTCTGTGCTGCAGGTAGTGGCAGTGTTTGTTTCACCTCCTTCTGTGAGGTAGTTTTGTCTTTTCTGACTAGATTTGCTCCTATGGGTTTGTGTCTGTTTGTTGACGCCCATAGTGTTTTTTCTTGGATGTTAGACCATTTGCTAGTGTTCACTGCTGTTACCTACTGTTAGCTCTTACTCTTGCTCTCTGGGAAGGATTTATGTTAGGATGCATGTTAGTTATTTTAAATATAAAAAGGCTGCATTTAACTTAGATTCATCGCATATCTTTAACTGAAAACCACCATATTTTGAACGTTATAATACTTTTTATTACTTATAATAAATCTAGAGTCATGCATAACATTATCTGTATGTTAGGTCTTCGGGCTCATATAGGACCATGAAAGAATTGAATCAAGTATTTCTCCGCTGCGACCGCATATACTTTTACTCATGGACTAGTTGATCCACTGAACCGAGGGACACGGTTCTCTACTTAAACTTAAATATTGTTTTATCATAATAACATGCGTTTTCATAATAGAGCATTAGATTTAGGAGTTTGCCTGAGCATCTGCAGTTGTCCCCTGCACGGCGTGGCATCACGACACGTATTTTCTCTCACTCTGATACATTTTAATTATTGAGAAAGTGCGGGTTGTGACAACTACCGCCTGCGCTAGCTCCCAGAATCCCAAATCTGCTTCAAAGGTTTGGGGTGTTACACCTCAGGCCAATAGTCCTACCACTCAAAGCACTCCAACTCCTATAACTCAGAAACCCTCCTAGTTTCATACCATAGGCCTATCATGAAACCCTACCTCAGATCTCCTCTGAAATCCTACTACTCAGGCTGGGAGTATAGCCTTACAAACTAAGGCACAAAGCCTTACACACTCAGAACAATGAAGTTCTTATAGAGTTTATATTTTTGTTGTTACAACAGAAGATAGTATAGATTAAACCTTTAGATTAGATCTTCTATTGTTGAAGCACAGCAGATGCTGTCTTAAAGTAGGGCTGAATAGCAGTAGCTTCAGGCCTTGTTTCTTCTAATCTTCTTCTTCGGTAGATGAAGTAAGATCCACTGGTTCTTCTGGATAGAATGAGCAAGAACAATCTTATCTCTTTGGAAGTAATCCGCTTACTGCTTGAGAAATCACTTTCAGGAAGCAGATAGAGATATCTTGTGGAAGTAGTATTTCTTCAATAGAACAGTAGCAGCTATTTCAGATCTTGTCCACCTCCTCCTCTAATGACCTAACATCTTCTTTTATACCTCCTCTAATCTGCAACAGCTCTGAGGAGTGCCCTGTGATGCGCAAATCTCGCACACCGCTATAGACGGTAGCTAGACTGCGGCACGAAACGGCAGTGTACCAATCGTTCAAGTAATATAAAATGGGAATGAATCCCCAAGTATCGATCTCAAAGGAACACAGTAAGGTGGAGTTTACTATTGAGGCAGGACTTGAGATTGAAGTCCTTTAGTCAGATGGGTGCGAAAGTGGGTGATTTGGTTTGTGGAAAATAAAGAAAAACAACTATAACTACTCCTATGCAATGTCGCTATGCAATGCTTTGCTTGGCGGGATGGAGACTAGGCGGGCCTTGAGCGCACTGCGTCGCAAGGGCGGATGGACGAGTAGGCAAGCAGAATCGAACTGTGCAAGACTTGAGCGCGCTGCTTCATTAGGCGAATGGATTACACCGCCCTCTATGCCACGCTTCGCTAGGCGGATGGACGAGTAGGCAAGCGGATGGAATGGTTCGCACCGGCGGAGTTGGAATGGATTACACGGGCCGCTATGCCACGCTTCGCTAGGCGGATGGAAGAGTAGGCATACGGATGAGGGTCGCAAGCACCTCGTCGACAAGCACGCCACTGGCAATTGCTAGTGCGGCACACGAACGTGACGGTGGGATGGAGGATGGAATGGGGCGCTCCTCAAATCACATAAACCACAAAAGCATTTCACATAGACATGAAATATAGAAATACAAACAAGTTTATGTGCCACTTCATCATAATATTTAGATCTAACTACATGCACATCAATAAGAGAAGAACAATGCAAGAAATCGACCGAATCCGAAGGCTCGTTGTAGATTCACGGTTGGAATCGCTGGGTTGTCAATCCGCGTCCAAGCTCGGTCTGCAACTACGTCCGGGGTAGAGAGAGCTGTCACGACTCTCCAATGAACCCGTCTTCTTCGTCTCACGATCCGGTAGAGGTTGCAAACTTCCTCTTGCTTGAAGGGAATGGCAGCTAGATCTCCCTTGAAGCTCTAGGACGAAGGAGGAGGCCAAAGGGATGAAACCCTAGTGGAGATGGCGAAATCGGCGCTACTGTACGACGTGTACGGAACTCTCCCGATTTAGGTCGAAGCTGCAACTTTTATAGGAAAACATCAGGAATTTGGTCACGCACGGTCGAACGCACGACCGTGCGTGGACCGTGCAATACTTAAGCGCAGCAGGCGTGCATGAGAAGAAGGAATGCGCCCGTGCATTTTACTCACGCACGGGCGAACCCGCCCGTGCGTTAAAACGAACGAGTAAACTCCGAGGCTCCATTTTGCTGGGCATCATGAACGCATGACCGCAACTGACCATGCGCTAAGAAAACGCACGATCGTGCGATTCATACAGAAATGAATTCTAGCAAATGGGGAACATCCCTCATTTACAGCTCAAGCACAAACTGGGGAAATACTTCCAGCAGTACAGAAATACAGAAAATACAATGGGGAGCACGAAGTTCTTACCCCCAATAACAAAGTGCGCATTTGCACACAAGAACAGGCATAGATATGTACTTCAAATAAAAGCATGTATAAAGGAAATATGGACAAAACTGAAGTACAAATGCAGGAAAACTAGCCTAAATGAGTCCAAAAATATGTATATAATAGGGACTCATCACCCTGTCACAGCATGGACATAAATAGAAAATATAATCTTTGTTTTCTAGCCACTTGCGCCAAAAGTAGATCCCGCCAGGAAATATTCAAATATGAATCTGTCTCAGCAGATGGGCTGAGACAAGCTCCAGTCTCAGCGCCAGAACAGACTTTGTCTTAGTGGATCCGCTGAGACAGATAGTCTTCTCAGCAATTTTCCTCTATATTCAACCTAGCTGAGACAGACTCCTTCTCAGCGGCTAAACAGCCGTGTCTTAGTGGTTCGGCTGAGACCAGATTGTTGTCTCAGCAGTTTTGACAATAAAACCCAGAGAACTATTCCAATGTTTGGAATGACCTAACCCTGCACAAACATGATACAAAAGAGGGCCTATCAAATACAATATGTACTTAGCATTGAGTGATGCATCTTCAAATCTAGGGAACATTGAGGGGCAATATTCCCAACAGGTAGCGTTAGAGCTAACGCCGTGTGTATCATCTTGACCAGCATCCATATCCTCATGAAGGCTCCATGTCATCATGATCAGCATCCGACACAGGGACAATATTGTCGAGACGCAAATGCAAGCGTTAGAGCTAATACTATGCGTTAGTTGTCACTTTTCATCTTTCTCCTAGATCAGTGCCACATTCAGCTTGTAGCATCCTAGTGTCATACCTGTGAGTTCCTGTAGGCTATAAACACAAAAAGATTGATCAAATGCAATATGAGATTTAATATTCTCAAACCAAAGAGGTGCGACAAACCATGTTCCAATAAATATTTCTTCTATGCTTTGAGATTTTATTAAGGCTTTAGTTTAGTTTTGCATGAGGGAGAACACGGGAAGAGGAAGACTTGCTTTCATTCGTATCTATTTAAATAAGTTTTTACAGGTACATGATTATATAGAGCATAAGGGAAACATTTGGAAATAGAGGTTATAAAGAGGACATGTAAGAGATACAATTAATTGGTAATTACTGCCTAATGTAATTCCAATAGCATAGCTGTCCAATTATAAATGTGGCAGATTTCATTTTCTTCACATAACTGTGTTGCGTTTTGCTGAAATGTATCGACACGCTCTTTAGTTACTATCATCTGCAAACAATTTTTTATATATCCATTTGTAACCGCTCAATAAAGCACAAAAGTGTTTCGAGTAAGCCCCCCCCCCCCCCCCCCCCCCCCCCACCACCACCACCCACCACCACCCGCCTTGTTTTAGGTTAGAGCTGCGAGCAGGTGCCCGACAAGTGTGATGCTTGGGTCTATAAAAATGATCATCATTATAAGAAGGGGTCTCTTTTGTGCGTTCTCTCAGGGACTCTTACCTCTAGAAAAACTTGTACTTGTTTTTGGAAGAGTGAAATTTAAAGTCCCCGTGTTGTGAATGTTGTAAGGGATTTCACATGCCAGGAAGAAAAATAGGAAGCAACACAAATGAAAGCATAATATTCATCCTTATCTTTTCATTCCGCATCTTACATGTCTTATACAGAATAGAAATTTCTACACACAAGTAGTTTTACTGACATACCCATACAAAACACTTCATTTTACAAATACATGTGTCAGTTTTCTATTCTGACACATATTTAATTTTTTAGACTTATGTTGCTCTTTTCCAAGTCAGGTTGCCTCTTCTTTCATACTACTCAGGCTTCTTCAGATTAGGTTTGCAGCTATACTCCTCCCCTTAATCTGGAGATGGCCCAACACATATTTCTCCTCTCAGGCATAGAAATTGCTCCCTTGACAAAGGATTTGTCATTACATCTGCAACTTATTCACCAGTTCTGCAAAACTCTATTTTAATGTTCTCTTTCTCAACTTGATCTCTTATAAAATGATGTCGGAGTTGAATATGTTTACTCTGATTATGAAATACTGGATTTTTGGCCAAAGCCATAGTTGATGTATTATCACATCGCAGAGTTATGTTTCCCCCCTTTCTATTTCTTGTTGTAATTCAGCTTCCACCCTTCTCTCTAACCAGCATTTTAACTGATGTAGCCACAATGCCTCACAAGCTGCATTACTCATTGCCATATATTCGGCTTCAGTGGAATATAAGTCAATGGTTTGTTGTTTGCGTGCACTCAATGAGATAATATTACCACCAAGTAAGAAGACAAAGCCGCTCGTGCTTTTCCTTTCCTCTTGATTTCCGACCCAAAATGAATCGGAATATACATGTAGTGTGCCTCACATTTATTTATATATATCAATTCATAATGTTTTGTTCCCTGCAGGTACCACAATATTCATTTTGTTGCTACAAAATTAAGAAAACTTTGATTGGATACATAACTAGCTACCAGATTTACTGCAAATTTGATATCTAGTCTAGTGTGAGTAACATAAAGCAGGGACCCAATCACATATCTATTCTTCTCTGGATCTACAACCTCTTCTCCTTCCTTTCTTTTATGCAGTTTTTCACTAGTTGTAATGGGGGTCATAACATGATTACACTTCTCTAACTGATACTTCCTTAAGAGTTCAGTAATATACTTCATTTGTGTAATGCATATACTTCCATTACCTTGGTTAATTTGTATGACCGGAAAGTAATGAAGTGTACCAGGGTCCGTTATATCATACCTCTGATGCATTTGATATTTAAACAGTTCAATTTGCGCCTTGGAACTTCCTGTCACAATGATATCGTCAACATACACACATACTACTAAGATATGCATGTCTTGACTTTTAGAATACAGTGAAGCTTCAAATGGGCATTTCTGTAATCCTAAATCATGTAAGTATTGGTCTAAATTTGCCTTCCAGGCTCTTGGAGCCTGCCGCAACCCATATTAGGGCTTTATGCAATTTTTACACTTATCTTCTTTTCCTGGTATCTCAAAGCCTTGTGGTTGTTGAACATACACATGTTCTTCAAGTTCACCATTCAAAAATGTTGCTTTAACATTTAACTGATACAATGGGTAATCATTTGTTGTTGTACATGTTAATATAAACTGGATACTTTCAAATCGTGCAACTGGAGCAACGATTTTGAGCATATCTTTTAGCAACTAATCGTGCTTTGTATTTTATAAGTTTTCCTTTTTCATCTATTTTTTCTTTGAATATCCATTTATGCCTAATTACCTCTTTATCTCTAGGCCTTGTAATTAAGGTTCATGTTCTATTCTTTACAATTGTTTCTAACTCCTCTAGCATGGCTGCCCTCCAATGTTGTTGTGTCTTTGCATCTTCAAAGGTTACTGGAGTTGGTGAAAACAATGCAATTTCACATCCCTGGTAGATTTCATCCAAACTACGTTCTTTGTGGGGAGATGAATATTCTGAGCCCTCACAATATTCTGTTTCAATTGATTGTGGTAATGCAGGCTCTATGTTAGTGACTGGTTGGACGGATTGAATTGGTACCACAATTTGATCAACTGCAGTCATTTGAGGAAAAGAAGATTGCTTTATATTTGATTCCCGCTGCCACGGTTGCTGCTCAATGAATATAACATCTCTCGATATCACCAAACATTTCGTTTGTGGATTAATCAACTGATAGGCCTTTGATAAAGCATCATAGGCTATAAATAATAACTTTTCTATTTTATCTTCTAACTTCCCTTCCTTTTGCTTTAATGCATAGGCAGTGCATCCAAGTACTTTCATATGTGAGACTGAGGGTTTCCGTTTGAACAATAGTTTAAAAGGTGTAGTTGTTGGATTAGCTTTTCTTGGAACCCAATTTAATATGTACACAGTTGTATTTGAGGCTTCACCCCAATTTTCCTTTGGTAGATTCATATGCAACATCATTGCTCTTGTTATTTCAATTATTGAACGATTGTGGAGTTCAACCACACCATTCTGCTGAGGATATCTTTGTGTAGATAGCTCTCTCTTAATGTCGTGCCCATGGCAATATGCATTAAATTGATGTGACATGAACTCACCTCCTCTATCAGTATGTATGGATTTGATAAAATAATTGAGCTTCTTTTCTATTAAATTTTTAAAGCCCTTAAATGCATCAAACACTTGGCTTTTCATTATAAGATATTGTACCCACATATATCTAGAGTAATCATCTACAAATTGTAGAATATATCTATTACCTCCAATTGACTCCACATGTGAAGGTCCCCATAAATCAGTGTATGAGTTCCAAAGGCTTTGAGCTTATATAGGAAGATTTTAGCGGAAATGGAAGTTTGTCATCTTTGCACATAATACAACATTCACAAAATGATTCCTCAAATTTGAGCTTTGGAAGACCTTTCATCCGTTGATTAGAGGAAATATTATTCATTGTTGCCCAATGAATGCGTCCAAGTCATAAATGCCACGACACTGAAACATTGGTAGATCTTTGTAACATGCTAAGAGCAGTTTGAGTAACCATCTGTGTATCTAGGTAGTACACCTTGTTGGTTGACATTGGCAAAAACATTATTTGCACATTACCGTTATCTTCTACTATTATACATTAACCATTTGAGAATACAACTGAGTAGCCTTTTTTTTTTGTAATTGACCAACACCTAGTAAATTGTGACAGATTAGGCACCAACAGAACATCTTGAATTGATTTGGTTTGCCCTTGCTTTATCAGAATAGATACCGATCCTTTACCTTCAATCTTCAAGGCTTTTCCATTGCCAAGATAAACTTCTGATTTGAATGACTCATCTTGGATAGCAAACCGTGACTTATGGCGCACATATGACTAGAGATCCCACTATCAATATACCATTTGTGCTGCACTAATTCATTTCTGTTGTTGAATTACTGATGAAGATCAAAGAATCATTTCATTCAACAAAATTTTCTTCTTCATTCAGTTTAAACCAACAGTCTTTATCCAAATGAGTAGGTTTTTACACCTTTTACACGTATATTAACACTCCGTAGGAGTATGATTGGTTTAATTACACAGAAAATAGTGCTTATTTTAACTTTGTTCTCTATGACACTATTTACCTTTGAATGCAATGTTCTGCCTCTGCTTATCATTTTTCTGTTGAGAAACCTTAGTTTGTTCTGATATTTGCTCCCCTTGATGCACACCATTCTGTTTTACTTGTAGGGTTTATTCAATAGGATTGGGTGCAAACATCTTCACTCGATCTTCATGTGACTGCAAGGAACCCATTAACTCAATTAATGTGAGTGTGTCCATATTTTTGGACTCTTCAATTGCAGCTATAACATGTTCATAACTTCTGGGCAAACTTGTCAAAACCTTTTGAACGATTTGTTGATCATCAATAACACGACCAAAATTTCTTATCTTATTCACAATATCAACTATTTTGGCATAAAATTCTTGGACATATTCATCTTCACGCATGTAAATAGCATTTAACTGCCTCCATTACGTATGCACTTTTATATAAATGACCTCTAGAACCTTTAAACTCCTCCTTCAATGTATCCCAAGCTTCCTTTGAAGTAGTAGCTCCAAGGATCCGAGGAAATATACTATTTGATAGTCCTTGCTGAATGAGGAGAAGAGCTTTAGCGTTCTTTGCCCTCTCCTCTTTGCTTTACAGAGGAAGTTCACCTTCTTTTACCTTTCCTGATATCTGCATACCATTCTCAACAACATCCAATAAATCCTAAGAGTCAAGCATGGTTTGCATCTGAGCACTCCACAACTCATACATATCACCATAAAAGATTGGCACACCTGCTTGGCTATATTGAGGAATCTCAATAGATGATGAAGCCATATTCGTCTCTCAACCTCCTTCTTACTTCTCTTCAAACTAGCTTTCATCCGAGCACTGCACAACTCATACATATCACCATCAAAGATTGGCACACCTGCATGGCTATATTGAGGAATCTAGGCAGATGATTGTAACGATCCTTTTTTGGGTTTCAATTAGGGAAGGGTATTTTTGTAATATGCTAGGTACAAGTTCATAAAAGTACCGGGCTTAGTAGGGTTTTGTTTTTTTATCTTGAAACTGAAGACGGTGTATGTGTTATAGGCGACTGACTTGGGAGATTCTTCCCCTCACCGTATTCCACCTTTCAGAGCATATCTCTCTAGGTGAAGTTCCTTTGTTTTCCTATAACTGTTATCCATGATTTATGTAAGTACATGTGTTGTGGTTGTTAAGGTCCAGCTGCAGTTATTATGGTTATTCCAGTTCCCTTCTTGTCATTACTGCTTGTTAGCTATCAAGGGTATCAGAGCCATGACTAGGAGTGGGATGGCAAACTCTACCCGATCATGTGACCTGCAAGTGGAAGTCGACGCTCTCCACAAGGCACAGCAAGCCCTCCAACTATCACAAGAAAATATGCAAGGCACACTACAATCCATGGAAGATCAAAAAGTCGCACCTTGGAAGAAATTCGGGAGTTAGTCTCCACCATCCACCTCGATCGGGGCTCGGAAAATGGCAGTCGTGGTTCACCATCATAGAACCGGCCTCCACCCACCACGCCAATCACACCAGCGCCCATACCGCTCGCCACACGCCTACCCCGGATTGAGTTCCCTTGCTTCAATGGGGATGCGCTACAAGAATGGCTCTACCGTTGTGAGCAATGTTTTGACATTGATGGCACGACGCCGGACGTTAAGGTCAAACTTGCGTCAATACATCTCGAAGGTAAATCACTCTTTTGGCACCAAGCATTCATGAAGTCGCGCCTTTCGCCCCAAGGGCTGACATGGGAAGAATACAATCAAGCCATTTCCAACCAGTTCAGATCCATCTTGTTCAACGACCCATGCGGGAGTTAAAAAATTTGCGCCAACAAGGGTCCGTCCAACAATGCATGGAGGAGTTTGACATGCTTCGCCATCGGGTAACCATTCAAGAAGACCATGCTATGTGTTTTTGCCTTGCCGGCTTAAAGGAGGAGATTGCCTACTCTGTGTGGATGTTCCAATCGAAGACACTAGCTGAGGTGGCTTCCCTCTCCCGCCTATAGGAGTACTAACTGCAGCTCCGTCAGAAGAAGGTCATCGGGCTTGTCACTGACACGGCCCCAAGGAACAACCGTCCACTTATCAATAACTTTCAAGGGGCTGCCTGGGCTGCTCCTTTTCACCCATCTCGGACCGGGTTTAATGCGGCCAGAGTTGGACAGCAGTTAACGACAGCAGAAGTGGAGGAGAAGCGCAGAAAAGGCTTATGTTTGGATGTGATGCCCCCTATTTTCCGGGCCACCATTTTGTGGGTCGTAAGCAAGCTTATGCTATTCAACTCATACCCGAACCGGAGGAGGACGAGCAGGAACTAGATGATGCAGAGGAGGCACTTGAAATACTCCATGATGAATAGGAAATGCAGGAAAACCCACAAGTGTCTGTGCACGCACTCACATGGACAACACACTTTTACACCATGCGGGTGACCGCCTCGTACCAAGGTCAACCAATCCACATCTTGATTGATTTGGGAAGCACCCACAATTTCCTGGATAGGGATGCTGCCGCGAGACTGTAATGCAAGCTAGTACAAATACCAACATTTAACGTGGTCGTCGCCAACGGGAAGTGCATATTGAGCTCCCATAAAGTAGTCGGGTTCCAATGGCGGATGCGAGGTGTTTTCTTTTCGTCAGACATGTTGGTTTTACCTCTTAGCGGATGCGAGATGGTACTTTGGGTGCAATGGTTCATTATATTAGGAGTGCTACAACGAGACTTCCGCAATCTAACGTTGGAATTTACGACTCAAAGAAAGAGAATTGCATTGTGAGGCTCAAAAAGCTTGGCCGGGACATGGATGCAACAACGAAGCACAGAGGAAGGACAAGCCAAATATGGCCAACTTCATATGTTATCAATTTGGAATGTGTCGGAGACCACCATGGAGGGGGAAGAGGTGGAGGAACTTTGTATGATGTAGCCCGAGCAACCTCAACCTCTCACGACTGAAACGGGAGACTCCCAACAACCGGTATCTTCACTGGAAGCACCCCAAAAACAACAACTTACCCAATTATTAGAGTCCTTTTAGGACTTATTTGAATACCCCAAAGGACTACCTCCTACAAGAGAGCATGACCATCACATCCTCCTTATGGAAGACAAGCTAGATATCAACTTGCGGCTATATCGCTATCCTCCCTTATAGAAGACAGTCATAGAGCACTTGATTAAGGAAATGCTCCAAACCGGGGTGATTTGGCACAACTTTAGCCAATTTGCCTCGTCGGTTGTGTTGGTGAAGAAGGGTGATGGTACATGGATGTTATGTATTGACTATCGCCACCTTAACAAGCACACCATTAAGGATAAGTTTCCAATTCCCATCATCGAGGAGCTGATTGATGAACTCTACGGGACAATATTCTTCTCCAAATTAGCCATGCGCGCAGGTTACCACCAAGTGAGGATGGTGGAATCCGACATCCACAAGACGGCGTTTCGCACCCATCAAGGCCACTACGAATTTTTGGTTATGCCGTTCGGGCTAACCAACGCCCCTCCACATTCCAGAGTTTGATGAATAAAATATTCCAGGAGCAATTGCGCAAGTTTATTTTGATGTTTAGCAGGTCATGGGAGGAACACTTAAATCACCTCCAATTCACTCTCTCCACCTTACGCCATCACCAACTACTCCTCAAAAGGTCAAAGTGTGATTTCGGGCTGCAGCAAGTGCACTATTTGGGCCACCTCATCTCCAAGCGAGGCGTGGAAACCGATCCTATGAAGATCCAAGCTATGTTAGAATGGCCTCGACCCACAACGGTAAAGATATTACGCGGCTTTCTTGGACTCACCAGATACTACCGACACTTCATCCAACATTATGGGACCATTGAACGGCCACTCACAGAATTGCTCCAGAACAAGGGATTCAGATGGAACCAAGACGCCGAACAGGCCTTTATCAAGCTCAAGGAGGCGGTCTCCCGGCCACCTGTTTTATGTGTACCAGATTTTCACAAACCATTCATAATGGAATTTGATGCTTCAGAAGTGGGCGTGGGGGCTGTTCTCATGCAAGAGGGGAGATCGATTGTTTTTTTTAGCCGGGCGTTGGGGAAGAAGAACACAGCAATGTCGGTGCATGAAAAGGATCTTCTCGCAATTGTAATGGCGGTGCAACAATGACGACATTACTTGTTGGGGAACTCGTTCGTAACCAAGACGGACCAACGCTCCTTGAAGTATTTACTTGATCAAAAACTCGCAACACCCGCCCAACAAAAGTATCTAGCCAAGCTCCTGGGTTATGACTACACCATCCAATACAAGCAAGGTAAAGAGAACTTGTGTGTGAACACACTTTCCCAAAGGTACGAGGCGAACAAAAGAGAATTCAATGTGATGGTCACTATTAAATCCAGCCTCTTGCAGCAGCTAAAGGAATCTTGGGCAAAGGTTGAAGATTTACAACACATTATCACCCAAAAGGAGCAAGATCGATCATGTCGTCTGAAATATGATTGGAACAACGACATTTTAAAGCGTAAAGGGCGGTTAGCGGTGGGCAAGGACCCGAATATGAAGGAGACGTTGCTGAAATTGTTCCATGATGGTGCATGAGGCGAGCATTCGGGTATCAATACAACCTATCAGAGGCTAAAAAGGACCTTTTATTGGAAACAAATGAAACCGGAAGTATACGAGTACATTCAGCAATGCACTATATGCCAACAATGCAATGAGGGAACTCAAAAACTGATCGAATTATTACAACTGGTGATTTAGATTGACTATCAACCCGAAGAGGCAAGTGTACCTATCGAATTGTAGTACCAAGGTCGTATTTAAAACACGGGGCTGTCAAGTATTACTACTCACGCTTCCAACTATTATCCTACCGTACGATTACTTAACGGAAATTCAGAAGAGAAAACTAGCGTTCGATCAAAGAATCACCATGAAAAAAGACGAGAGAGAGATAAAATTTGGTTCTACGATTGCAAAATAATTCTCGACCGTGATGGTTCCGAAAATGAGAGATAGTCTCACTAGAGCACTAAATCTCCTAACTTAAAGACGGTTTAATCGAAATCTCTTCACAAATCAAACAGGTCTAAAGTCGCATTACCGAAGTGAACCGCACTATTGGATTTGACTCCAATCCGG
The DNA here is from genome assembly GCA_033032865.1 of Dactylorhiza incarnata. Lineage (NCBI taxonomy): Eukaryota > Viridiplantae > Streptophyta > Magnoliopsida > Asparagales > Orchidaceae > Dactylorhiza > Dactylorhiza incarnata. The sequence goes on along the minus strand of JAWHQI010000033.1, from coordinate 3,914,417 downwards.
AAGATTTACGTCATCCAATCTCTAGGGGTGCGTGCAACTCCTTCCTTCTTTGAGTGATCTTTCAAATCAATGAGTCTCTCGACTATTATGAAATGAGATCAAGGGCCTACTACCGTATACCGGAAATACGGAGTCGACGCAAAATATTTCAAAGAAGGATCGAGAATAATTTAAACAAAAGCAAAACTAAGACATAAAAAGTAATCTCATCTCAATTCATGGATCATCGTGATCGAACGCTAAAGAAAATTAGCTACTCATAATCGAAAGAGAAACGACAATATTGCAAAAAGAAAACATTTTCATTACTTGAAGAAGAAAAGTACACAAGGAAATGGGCAATACTATTATACTAAGAAAAAGATTACAATATTCTAAGAACAAGACTTACAAAACTTGAAAAACTAGAAGCTTGAATAACAAAAACTACAATCCTCTTGATCTCTCCCTTGCCAAAAAGTCCCTTCAAAGCATGAAGGAGGGCTCCTTTTATAGATGGGGGGGGGGGGGGGGGGATGTTCTAGAGAGAAGAGGAAATGGAGGGACACAAGGGGGTGGCCGGCCACATGGTGGAGAGGGGAGATGCATGAATGAGATGATGCATGAATAATATTTAAAGGGAGGAGAGAGAGAGATAGATGAATGCATGAATGGCTTGCATGGGAAACATAAAGGAGAAATAAAATAAAAATAGAAAGGAGGAGGGGGGATGGATGGGTATTAAATGGAGAGAATGAAAAATAAATAAAATAAAAGAGAGTGGGAAAGGGAGGAGTGAAAGTGACCGACCATATGAAATGGATGAGAGAGAATGTAAATGCATGCAATTTAATGAGAGAGAAGAGGAGAGAGGGGAGAAGGGGGTTCGGCCATGCATGCTTGAATCCATGCAAAGGTGGCGGTTTTGCAACTTTGAGTTGGGCTGCTTGGTTTTGACAAGGGGAGGCTGCACAATGGGCTCGATATGGATCATGTAGAGGGGTTGCATCAAGACAAGAGCTCGGGCTGCACCATAGGGGCTCGGTTTGGACTTGTAGACAGCTAGGGAGCTCGGTTTGGACCATGTAGAGGGGCTGCATCAAGACAAGAGCTCGGGCTGCACCATAGGGGCTCGGTTTGGACTTGTAGACAGCTAGGGAGCTCGGTTTGGACTTGCCAAATGAAGGGGGCTGCTCCAACCTACAACAAACACAAAAAAAATTAGTTTTATAAGAAATAAAAAAAAAACAAAGTAACAACATAACATAACAACATTAATTATAACAAACATTAAAATATAAAATAACAAACATAACAACATTATAAAACAAGAGAAATTAAAACATAAAGTAACAACATAAAAAGCATAAAATAACAACATTAAGACTTAACAAACATAAAATAAAAAGAAAATATAGTTAAAACTAGGGAAATTTAAACTAAACTAACCTAAAAAAAGATGACTAAAAGCTAGTCATCAAACTCCCCCATGCTTAAGAGTTTGCTTGTCCCCAAGCAAATGGAAATCAAAATAGAGGGGAAACAAAAAGGAACATAATTTTTAAGTTGCGAAACCCAAACAAAAATTAAACTATCAGAATTAATATGCTACCAATGAGTGCGGTGAGAAATCGATGTAGAGGAGAATAGAGAAGAGTTTAAAAACATTGCTTAGGCATAGAACTAGATTGCAAATTTCCTACTAACATAACAAAAAGGCATCAAAAGGTTTAAACTAACAAACATAACATGAGTAGCAATTCGACCGAAATAAGTGCATTGAACAAGCAACGAGTTGCTGAGACTACGATTATTCTACAAACACTCCAAGGTAACCTCCAAAGAAATCCATCAATGATGGTGTCCATAGGCTTGCCCGGTCACACGCTCTCCACTACACAAGTACATTGTCATGGCTTAAAGATTAATAGGACTTTCATTAGGCATAAATACTTGGCTTAGGTAGAAAATAAGGATTAGGAAATCAAAGATAAACACGATGGCTACAAAATCACACTAAACCAAGGGGAGAGTTTTAAATAGATTTCAAAACAAAGTACACGAGAATGATAAGAGACGTACGTCAAATTTCTCAAATTTAGAAACATAAGGCCATGAATATTTTTTTCCTTTTTTTTATAATTGGCCAACAATAACTTTTCAATTGATTTCCCTTTTTTTTTGGATAAATTTTTTTTCATGATTTTTTCATTTTTTTAACTCCTTGCACAAAAGACCTCCAAACTAAGCTTGAAATACTTTCCTCCTCATTTTCCAAAATAACAACCCAACACAAAATGATATTTAAATAAAACTCAATAGTTTAGTGTGATAATAGGAAGGGCATTTGGCTTTGGTGAAAAATGAGAGGTGGAGCTAACATAGAAAATAAGAAGAAGGCCCAAAATTGTTTTGCAAAGTGAATGTTTTAGGTGGGCAAAAAGGCACAAACTATCCAAAAGATGGCCTACATCATTTCTAAAAACCATGACAAACTTATGCAAATGCTTCGAGGATCGCTAGAGGCAAGTTCTAGCCACCAAGAAAGACTACAATGTGAGTGAGTGTCTAATAATATCATCTAACAAACATATGCACGCTACTACACTTAGATTAGAAGAAAAACTACAACATCATTATGATGGTAGAATGAAAATATGATGCCAAAAGTTATGAAAGAGAAAATGCAAACCTAACGTATGCAAAAGGAATATAGTTAAACTAAACCCTATCCTAACATACTACCAAAGATTAAGAATACTACATGAGCCTACACAACACTCAAAGAAACATACTAAAGAAATGATAGAAAATAATTTTTGATGATTTTCTCATTTTGTGTTTTTTTTTTATTTTTTTATTTTTTTTTTGGGTTTTGAATTTTTTATTTTTTTTGGATTTTTGATGAACCTTAAAGAAAAAGTAGAAAAACTACAAAATTTTTTTGTGATTTTTATATTTTTTTTGTAGAAAAGAGAATAATGAAACCCTCCCCCATGCTGAAGTTTTTCATTGTCCCCAATGAAAAAGAAAACGAGAAAGAGGAAGAGATGGGGAAAGACAAGAAATGCAGTAAATAACTAAAAAAAAACAGGACTTCCCCGGGTTTGTGAGGCCGAATGCAGATGTCGTTCCCCCATGCTTGCACTTTAGTGACTTGATCATCAGCAGGTATGATTTGATCCTTCTTGAAATCAGCAACGTTGGAGCAGCAATCACGAACTTTTAAGCATTTGGGCCACCGGGAGGAAGAACACAATACAAAAATAATTGCAGAAAAAGAACTTGGGCAAGATCCCAAGATTGTTCTTATTTAAATAATACATAATGTTCGAATAAAAAGAGTTTGATAATAATAAAGTCCATAATAAAAGTTCCAATTAAAAACATAGTTCCACAAAAAGATAACAATCAGGAAATGAATAAAACTTGTTCCTTTTCAGGAGACACCAAATCAATAGAAAAATATAATTTCAGTCGATGACCATTCACTTTAAATTCACCCTTATCTCGGTGCGAAATTAAAACAGTTTCGTACGGGAAAATCTCTTTGACCGTAAACGGTCCAGACCATCGAGATTTAAGTTTGCCGGGAAAAAGACGTAAACGTGAATTGAAGAGAAGAACTTGATCGCCTGGTTTAAACATTTTAGGGTGGCGCAAGTTCTTATCGTGATAAAATTTTGTACGTTCTTTATAAAGCTTATTATTTTCATAAGCAAACGCTCGCCACTCGTCGAGTTCATTCAATTTATTTTTTCTATGCTCGCCGACTGAGTGCGAATCAAAGTTAAAAAATTTCAGTGCCCAATACGCGCGGTGTTCTACTTCAACCGGGAGATGACACGATTTTCCATAGACCAATCGGAAGGGAGTACAACCGATAGCGGTCTTGTACGCCGTCCGATAAGCCCAAAGGGCATCGTCTAATTTTAAGGACCAATCTTTACGAGAAGTAGAAATGGTTTTTTCTAGAATTCTTTTGAGTTCCCGATTGACTACCTCGACCTGACCGTTAGTTTGGGGGTGATAAGCGATGGAAAGTTTATGCGTAACGCCATATTTATTAGAACTTTGGTGAGTTGGGCATTGCAAAAATGACTTCCCCTATCACTAACGATTGCTCGAGGGAAACCAAAACGAGAAAACAATTTTTTAAGAAATGAAATCACAACGCGGGCATCATTACTTGGAAGAGCTTGGGCCTCTGCCCAACGAGAGACATAGTCTACCGCGACTAAAATATATTTATTACCTAAACTTGAAGGAAACGGGCCTACAAAGTCGATGCCCCATAAGTCAAAAACCTCACACTCCAAAAAATAATTTTGTTCCATTTCATTTTTATTTGATATATTTCCGGTCCGTTGGCATTGATCACATCCGCTCACAAAGATTTGAGCATCTTTGAATATGCTTGGCCGATAAAAGCAAGCACTAAGTACTTTGTGGGCGGTGCGGTTTGCTTGATAATGCCCGCCAGTTGGACCTTCATGAAAATGCCTTAAAATTTTAAAACCTTCTTCCCGGGAAACACATCTTCTTACCACCTGATCCGCACAAATGCGAAATAGAAAGGGTCGTCCCAAAAATAATACTTCAACTCAGAAAAGAATTTCTTCTTTTGCTGAGTCGAGTATTCTTTTGGGAGGACGCGGGCCACAAGATAATTGGCCAGATCGGCAAACCAGGGAGTAGAAGAAGAAATATTTAAAAGTTGTTCATCCGGGAAAGAATCATTAAGAAAATTTTCATTTAACATACCTATTTCGGGGTTTTCAAGTCGAGAAAGATGATCGGCCGCTAAGTTTTCCGCTCCTTTCTTATCCTGGATCTCCAAGTCGAATTCTTGAAGTAAGAGGATCCAGCGAATAAGACGCGGCTTGGCGTCCGGTTTAGAAAGGAGGTACTTTAAGGCGGAATGATCCGTAAAAACTATAACTTTGGAGAGCGTAATATACGGTCGGAATTTATCAAAAGAGAAAATAATTGCTAAAAGTTCTTTTTCAGTTGTTGTGTAGTTTTCTTGTGCCGAGTTAAGAGTCTTGCTAGCATAATAGATTGGGTGGAAATTTTTATCAATCCGTTGTCCTAGCACCGCACCTGCCGCATAGCTACTCGCATCGCACATTATTTCAAACGGCAAATCCCAGACCAGAGCAATCATAATCGGAGCATTAATTAATTTAGATTTTATTAAATTAAAAGCAGCTAAACATGGTTCGTCAAAATTAAAAGGAATGTCTTTTTCCAACAGTTGGGTTAGAGGCTTGGTGATTTTTGAAAAGTCCTTAATAAAGCGCCGATAAAACCCCGCGTGGCCTAGAAAACTTCTAATCGCTTTCATGTTCGTAGGCGGCGGAAGTTTTTCGATCACCTCGACCTTAGCTTGATCGATCTCGATTCCCTTAGTAGAAATTTTGTGACTTAGAACTAGACCTTCTCGTACCATAAAATGACACTTCTCCTAGTTTAAAACTAAGTTTGTTTCTTCGCAGCGTTCTAAAACCTTAGCCAAATTTTCTAAACATGAAGAAAATGAATCACCAAAAACAGAAAAGTCGTCCCTAAATATTTCCATTATATTTTCTACATATTTATCGAAAATGGCCAACATACACCTCTGAAAGGTAGCAGGTGCGTTGCAAAGGCCGAAAGGCATCCTACGGTAAGCGAAAGTACCGAAAGGGCAAGTAAATGTTGTCTTCTCTTGGTCCTCGGGTGCGATAGGGATTTGGAAATACCCCGAGAGACCGTCGAGAAAGCAATAAAAACTATGCCCAGATAAACGTTCTAAAATTTGATCGATAAAAGAGAGGGGAAAATGATCCTTACGAGTGGCGTCATTAAGCTTACGATAATCGATACACATTCTCCATCCCGTTGTCGTCCTAGTCGGGATTAAATCGTTATTCTCGTTCGCTACTACCGTGATCCCACCCTTTTTAGGCACAACCTGAACGGGACTAACCCACTTACTATCTGAGATTGGATAAATTATCTCCGCATCTAACAACTTAAGCACCTCTCTCTTTATGACCTCTTTCTTGTTTGGATTAAGATGACGTTGAGGTTGGATTACAGGTTTTGAATCATTTTCAACAAAAATTTTGTGGGTGTAGAAAGAAGGGCTTATGCCAGAAATGTCTGAAATTTGCCACGCTATAGCTCGGCGATGCTTTTGTAGCACTTCGATCAGTTGATCGTTCTCGGATTGAGAAAGAAAAGCCGAGATTATAACGGGCAATTTAGAATTTTTTTCTAAAAATGCGTACTTAAGATGATCGGGGAGTGGTTTGAGTTCAAGAGAGGGTGGTTCATCGTAAGAATTTTTTAAAACTTTTTCTTTTTCAAAAATAAGATTTTCAAAATTTTTTTGTCTAAAAGTAGGTGGATTTTCAAAATTTATTTGCACGGACATAACCGTATCTTCAAAAATATTTGGAGAACTTTCAGAAAAGAAGGAAGAAAAATCATTTGAAGAAACATTAGAAAGGAGAAATGAAGAATTATCATTAATCTCATCAAGAAAGAAACATAAGTCGTCGTTTTTTAAAGAATTTTTCATTGAATCATTAATAGAAAACGCGACCTCATCATCCCCTACACGAAGAAGAAGCTTCCCGTTACTCACATCAATAACCGCATGAGAGGTGGCTAAGAAGGGATGACCAAGGATAAGAGGGACATCGACGTCTTCCTCAATATCAAGAATGACAAAATCCACCGGGAAGATGAATTTATCGACCTTCACTAACACGTCCTCAACGATACCTAATGGATACTTAATGGATCTATCGGCTAATTGGATGTTCATACGGGTAGGGCTGAGAGTGCCCAATCCTAGCTTCTTAAACAAAGAAAAAGGCATCAAATTGATGCTCGCACCCAAATCCGCTAACGCGTTTTTCATGAAAAGATTACCAAAAACGCAGGGGATCGAAAAGCTACCCGGATCTTTTATCTTTTTAGGGAGATTAGTATTTTTAATAACCGCCGAGCACTCTTCATTTAGCGTTACATGAGATAAATTTTCCAGTTTCTTTTTGTTTGTTAGCAAATCCTTAATATATTTAGCGTACTTAGGCATTTGACTAATTGCTTCATGAAAGGGTAAATTAATGTGGATTTGCTTAAACATTTCCAGAAAACGTTGGTACTGGTCATCTAGCTTATCTTTCCTAAGCTTAGAGGGGTAGGGCGGCGGAGGAAATTCTTGTAAAACTTCATTTGTTTGAAAATTATCTTTTTCTTTTTCAAAAATATTTTTCTCTTTTCCACTTCCTAAATCAGTTTCCTTAATGATTACTTGTTCATCATCAGCATGAGAGGCAATAAACTCTGGCTCTTCCCTTGTGGTGGGCTCGTGGACTACTTTGCCGCTCCAAAGGGTGATCGCTTTCGCGTGTTCCCTTGGGTTTGGCTCAGTATTTGAGGGAAGAGTCCCAGGTGGTCTCTCGTAGATAGCCTTAGCTAGTTGGCCGACCGTGGTTTCAAGATTTTTCATCGACCCTGTTAGGTTTCTAATGGTCGCCTCATGTGAATTTATATATTTAGAAAGCATTTCCTCCAAAGATGGAGGTTTTGGAAAATTTTGATTTTGATGTTGTGGTGGTGGTGGAGTGAAATCATGTGGTGGATGTGCGGCGTTTGTGGGATTACTCCACGAAAAATTAGGATGGTTACGCCATCCAGGGTGATATGTGTTGGATCGGTCGGCGCCCTTAGAGGGGGGGTGAATAAGGATTTTCAAAAACTTTAGATTATATTATTAAACTTTGAATTATTGCAAGATTAAAGACATGAAATAAGTTAAGTAAAACAAAAAGAGAGACAAGCTTTATTAATGATAAATAAGTTTTACAAAACATGATCTTGATGACGCTAGAGATCGGAGGCGAATAATAAAAAGGCTCTTTTTGTTTTCTATCCCGACTCGCTTCCCCACGAACCGGTGGCCCTAGCCTTATCCTCCCTGGATTCGGCCTCAAGCCGCTCTAGCCAATCCTTCCCCGTATGTGGCCTCGAGCACCCCCTAGAACTAGCCTAGATCTAGTCGCCAACATGAGGGAATTTCATCCCTAAGTCTACCCCAGACCTAGTCGCCAACACGAGGCGATTTCACTACCGTTTACAATGAAGAAAGAGAAATAAAATAACAAAACCCCCCTTAAGATGAACTTCTGATGTCGGAGATGAAGATCCGCTGTAGAATCAGCGTTTGTTGAAGCGGACTTCGTCTGGATTCGGCGTTATGGAATTCTCCTTCAGAAATTGGCAGAGCTTCGCTGGGACCTCAAATTTCGGCTAAGACAAGCCTCTGGAATTCTAGTACTCTCTCTCTGAGGTTTATGAAATAGGTGTATGAAAACAAGAGGAGAGGGGGTCCTTTTATAGCCCAAGCGCTAACGCCGGCGCTAGCGCTACCGCCGGCGCTAGCGCTACCGCCGGTGCTAGCCCGGATTAGGAAAGATTTTGCGCGGCAGGATCTTCAATCCGTGGCAACATTTTGCTCTATGCCTCTTGTGTGCCATGCTACCGCCAGCGCTAGTAGCTACCGCCGGGTGCTAGCTCTTTCTAAAAACACTGTCGGAATCGCGCTAATCATCGCTAGCGCCGGGTGCTATCGCTACCGCCGGCGCTAGTGAGCCTGTTCGAATTTTGGCCTCAATTTTGGGGGCAGTCATCATGAGTACTCCTTGAGTCATATGGACTATGTTAACCTGCACACTTGAACACACAAGATCAAATACACAAAGGATTTGTTATTCTCAAACCTAGGAGATGCGGAAGACCATGTTCCAACAAACTCCCCCTTTTGATAATAACAAATCCATTAATGATAAATCAAAGCATTAATAAATAAGCATGATGAAACTCTACTTGTGTGTGTGTGTGAGAGTGATGACTTAGGATAATTATTGATTTTAACATTTAGAATTGCTCCCCCTAAATACATGCTCCCCCTAAGTGAGTGCTCCCCTAATATGTAAGCTATCATCTGAATTTTTCATGTTGGGTTTATGATAGCGGGTTATATTTATCATGTTAGTTCTCCCCCTTTGTTATTAGCAAAAGTGGGTAGGTGATACGTAAAATTTAGGATATAAAATTTCTCTAAATTCTACGAACTATAGGCAAGAGCACCTATCATTCATAGTATAGGATATTTAGAAATAAATATCAAGTGTCGTATTCCACGGGGTTGTTGATTACTTCTACTCACGCAAATTAATATTATTTTATCTAGATTTAAGAAGATTTTTAGAATAATAAAAGAAAAAAAGAAAGAAAAGAGCATTTGATCGGAAATCCTTCTTGAGTTAAATAAATTATAAAATCTAAATTCATAACCAAAAGCGATAGAATAATTCGACCGTGGAGGTTCCCAAAATATGGTAGAGCCTCTCTCGAGAGAACTACCACCTAACCTTAGGTTGATCGATTAAGACCCCTCGGCCAGTCGAAACCCCTAAGCTTGCTTTATGCGGTGAGCCCCACTATTGGATTTGACTCCAATCCGGAAGATTTGTGTCACCCTCTCTCGAGGAATGCATGCAACTCTTTCCACTAATGAATGATCTACACAAATTCATGGATCTCTCGATCACTAGAAAATGGATCAAGAATTGATATTCATATACCGGCAATATGAGATCAATCGAGAAAAATCAAAAGTGGATCGTAATAATTCTTAAACTAAAGCTACGAAAATGAGAGATTACAAAATAAGAAAAGCTTAAGAATTCATCCGATCAAATGCTATAAATTCAGCTAAACATATTTGAAAAGAGAAAGATTTTTATAACTAAGTAAAGAGAATTACAATTGCAGGAATTGGAAATCTAAACTATGAATTGAAATTTGCAAGACATAAAATAAAGTTACACTAAAAATGCAGGAAAACTATACTAGAAATGATTCAATCGAAGCATGGACTCGATCCCCATCACTTTGGCAGCAACTGGCTTTTATAGGCAGAAAATTGGTGAGTCACGCCTGTGACCAAGGGCGTGTAACCTGCGTAATTGCGTCTTGAAAGCCCGGGAACGTTGGGGAAGAAAAACCGCCAAAATTAATCATCTCGACGGGTCACGGCCTCGGTCACCCCCGTGACCTAGGGCGTGACATGGAGTCACGCCCGTGACAGAGGGCGTGACTTGACCGAATCTTAAAACGGCGTGATCTGGAGTTATTCTGGCAGTTGCGGGAAGGTTCACCCCCTAGGTCATGGCCGTGACATGGAGTCACGCCCGTGACCTGGGGCGTGTAGGCTGGAAATGATGTGGCGGCATGTTCTGGCAGCTAGAAGATGGCTGGGTTGAGTCATGGCCGTGACTTGATGTCACGCCCTTGGTCATGGCCGTGACCGAGGGCGTGTAATACTAAATTGGGCTGGCGTCATGATCTGGCAGCTGTAATATGGCTGGGTTGAGTCATGGCCGTGACTTGAAGTCACGCCCTTGGTCATTGCCGTGACCGAGGGCGTGTACTGAAGATTTTTTCATACTTGTTCCATTCTTTCCCCTGAATATGGCTGTGAGCTTAAATTTGCTATTAGCAGCCCCAGATTACCTGAAAACACAAAATAAAGCGAATTAGATATATATTAAACTAAAATTATATAAAAACTAATTAATTACTACTAAAATACTATATAAAAATAACTATAAATAATGCACTATCAAATACCCCCATACTTAAGCTTTTGCTATTCCAGAGCAAAAACTAATTTATAAGTACGAGAAGAATTTATAGGACATTTCCAAAAGGATTTACTTCTAATTATGTACTCCAAATCTTATAAAACTCATGTCAAAATAAGTTAAGAAATTAAAATTCAGATTTATAAGAAATAATTTATAATTCATAAATTGAGATGAGTAGAATAAATATTAGTTTCAAAATTCTCTAACTAAATCTTCATAAACAAAATTGCATTGAATTAAGTAAAATAACCAAGATTAAAATTATAGAAACTTTAAACATCATTAGAAACTTTTAGAAAACTACAAAATATTAACTATGCTCTCTCAAAAATATCTTAGGATAAGCAAATAAACTTGGCTAATTGGGGTAAAGTTGGCATTGAAGAAGTTACTTTGCATATAGGAAATGATGAATTTTATCCTCTCATTTCCATCTTTTTTTAATTTCTTCTTCTTTTTTTATATCCCAAATGTATATGTTTAGGAGTGATGAATTTTATCCTCTCAACTCCATGCCATATAATATTTTACTAATTTGGGTGCATATGTTTAGGAATGATGAATTTTATCCTCTCATTTCCATGACATATGATCTTTTCAAATATTTTTTTTATATGCCAAATAAAAGGGTTAAACAAAAAGGTAGGGGAAGGGCTAGGGTTTAAAGGCTACAAAAATTCCAAAGAAATATTTTAAGAGCATAGAAAATAAATTGAGCAATTTATAAGAAACTATGAGTTCAAGTTAATATAAGTAAAATCTAAAGATATTTAACACAATTACTACAAAATTGAATTATGATATTTTAAAGAGAGAAAGTAAAACTAAGAAATATTCTAAACAAGTCAAAATAATGAAAAAGTCATTAAATCAAATTCATCTAAAAATTAAATCTAACATATTTTGAAGAGAAATATATGATTTAAAAATTCATAAAAAGAAAACTCTTAAAAAAACCTATAAAGACAACTCATAATTAAAATTAATTTTGCATAAATAAAGTTTGGAGAATTTTAATATTACAAAATTTATCTTATTGGAAAAATAGTTTTTTTTATAAGTTTTTTAAACATTTTAAAATAAAACAAATTTTTTTGTATTTTTCATATTTTTAAATCAAAATTGCAACAGAAAACAAAGAAACAATTTTTTTATGATTTTTAACATGTTTTCAATTTTTTTTGATTTTTTTATAAAAATAAACATTAGAGAACACCCCCCCATACTTAAAGATAAACATTGTCCCCAATGTTTATAAACAAGAATGAAAAGGCCAAACAGGAAAAGAAAATGCATAAAATAAAAGAAAAATAGCAAAAATATAAAGATAAGCAAGGGGTGCCTCCCAAGAGCGTTTTGTTTAACGTCTTTTAGCTAGACATTAAGGGTTAGCTAAAAGGATATTCAAATTGAAAATGCACAGGCAACTCCCTTAATTCACGCTGAGGTGAAAATGCCGAAAACTGTTGCCCGGCGACTCCTCCGCTATAATCCTGATTCTTTTGTTTTCCGTTAGCGCGAAATTGTGAATCCAAATTACCTATACATACCTTAGGTAATTTGGATTGCTGGAGATGAGCGGAAAATGGATCGGTGAAGACGTTTGGTTGCACCGGCTCATCCTCTACATGAAAATCGTTAGAAGAAAAAGAATCAAAATTAAGCGAGTCAGAAAATATTTCACAAGGAGGAGTTTCTTGTGAAAACACATGATTAAGCTCCGGTTGTTCATTTTCAAAAATAAAATTCGTATCCAAAAATTTATTTGAAATTCCAAGTGAACTAAATTCATGGGACACAATATTTTCATGAATTTCACTTTCAAAGTGAATAATTGGCGAGAGAGAAAATTCATGAAAAATAGGAGGAGATTCGGGCGGAGGAGGTGAAGAAACATGTTCTTCATCAATTTCGTCCGGTGTCTCCATGACTCTTTTAAATTCGTGGTAAAGAAGTTCTTCTTGAGCTTGGGTATAAATATTTAAATTTTGATAAATAGAATCTGGAGAATACCCAAGAGTAGAAGAAAAAGAATTTTGTGGGGTAAAAGAGGAGGAATGAAAATCTTGATTGACTGAATTTCCTTCATCGCACCGAAAACTATCCGGGTGATCTTGCCACCATGAATAATTAATATCGGAGCAAGAAGAAATATTATTAGAATCGGAAAAATCATTCGCATGAAAACTAGATGAATTATTGTCATCAAAGTTTGAATAATTATTTTCATAAATAAACTCAAAATTATTTCCATAAGAAAAATTTTGAGAGTAAAAATTAATATAACAATCCTCACTTCGATGCGGTGCTCCATAAAAATTACAATTAACTTGGCGCTTTCGTGCGGCTTCCAAAAGATTGACTTGATTTTGAAGCTCGGCAACTTTGGCGGCCAATTGAGATAACATTTTTGAAGAAAGAAAATTGAACAACCGTCACTTAATAGAATGAAATTTGAAAATAAATCAAAAAGAGAAATGGGGGCGGAGAAAGAGATTGATAAAAGTAATAAAATTCATGCTTTCAAAATATCAACAAAAATATCTCCCCGGCAACGGCGCCAAAAACTTGATACGTAAAATTTAGGATATAAAATTTCTCTAAATTCTACGAACTATAGGCAAGAGCACCTATCATTCATAGTATAGGATATTTAGAAATAAATATCAAGTGTCGTATTCCACGGGGTTGTTGATTACTTCTACTCACGCAAATTAATATTATTTTATCTAGATTTAAGAAGATTTTTAGAATAATAAAAGAAAAAAAGAAAGAAAAGAGCATTTGATCGGAAATCCTTCTTGAGTTAAATAAATTGTAAAATCTAAATTCATAACCAAAAGCGATAGAATAATTCGACCGTGGAGGTTCCCAAAATATGGTAGAGCCTCTCTCGAGAGAACTACCACCTAACCTTAGGTTGATCGATTAAGACCCCTCGGCCAGTCGAAACCCCTAAGCTTGCTTTATGCGGTGAGCCCCACTATTGGATTTGACTCCAATCCGGAAGATTTGTGTCACCCTCTCTCGAGGAATGCATGCAACTCTTTCCACTAATGAATGATCTACACAAATTCATGGATCTCTCGATCACTAGAAAATGGATCAAGAATTGATATTCATATACCGGCAATATGAGATCAATCGAGAAAAATCAAAAGTGGATCGTAATAATTCTTAAACTAAAGCTACGAAAATGAGAGATTACAAAATAAGAAAAGCTTAAGAATTCATCCGATCAAATGCTATAAATTCAGCTAAACATATTTGAAAAGAGAAACATTTTTATAACTAAGTAAAGAGAATTACAATTGCAGGAATTGGAAATCTAAACTATGAATTGAAATTTGCAAGACATAAAATAAAGTTACACTAAAAATGCAGGAAAACTATACTAGAAATGATCCAATCGAAGCATGGACTCGATCCCCATCACTTTGGCAGCAGCTGGCTTTTATAGGCAGAAAATTGGTGAGTCACGCCCTTGGTCACGCCCGTGACCAAGGGTGTGTAAGCTGCGTAATTGCGTCTTGAAAGCCCGGGAACGTTGGGGAAGAAAAACCGCCAAAATTAATCATCTCGACGGGTCACGGCCTCGGTCACCCCCGTGACCTAGGGCGTGACATGGAGTCACACCCATGACAGAGGGCGTGACTTGACCGAATCTTAAAACGGCGCGATATGGAGTTATTCTGGCAGTTGCGGGAAGGGTCACCCCCTAGGTCATGGCCGTGACATGGAGTCACGCCCGTGACCTGGGGCGTGTAGGCTGGAAATGATGTGGCGGCGTGTTCTGGCAGCTAGAAGATGGCTGGGTTGAGTCATGGCCGTGACTTGATGTCACGCCCTTGGTCATGGCCGTGACCGAGGGCGTGTAATACTAAATTGGGCTGGCGGCATGATCTGGCAGCTGTAATATGGCTGGGTTGAGTCATGGCCGTGACTTGAAGTCACGCCCTTGGTCATGGCCGTGACCGAGGGCGTGTACTGAAGATTTTTGCATACTTGTTCCATTCTTTCCCCTGAACATGGCTGTGAGCTTAAATTTGCTATTAGCAGCCCCAGATTACCTGAAAACACAAAATAAAGCGAATTAGATATATATTAAACTAAAATTATATAAAAACTAATTAATTACTACTAAAATACTATATAAAAATAACTATAAATAATGCACTATCAGTAGGGAAACAAAGCACCAAAGAATTTGTAAATAGAAGAGAAGGCATGATCGAGCTTTTTAAGTAAATGATAAGGAGTTGTAGAATTGTTTTTCATTAAAATAGATCAGAGTTATGAGCATTACAAAATTTTCAGAGTTTGTAGCATAAAAGATTTTTATGTTTGAAGTAACCAATAAAAAGTGTTCCAAGTAAATCTATCACGTAATGAAAGATAGGAATTTTGAAGAATATGTGATGATGCAAATAATACAAGATATTAAGTAAGCATGAAAGCGCAAGGTAAAACACTTAACTGGTTAAGATGCGGAAGACTTATAGCAATACAAAAACATCAAATAGTATTGATAATCCAAAAAAAATATGAGTTAAAGTTCACAAAAGATGTTTTTGTAAATCATTTTGCAGTTAGATCGTTAAATTTTATAATAACCAAGCATGAAATAATGTTTATCAAAAAGAGATTACCACAATGTTACTTTAATTCATAATTTCAAAAATATACAAAACATTGTGAACACATGCTAGGTTATCTAGTGCATTTCATAAATAAAAAGTAATATAGAATTAGCATTAGGATCCAATACTCATGAGAAGAAGTGTTATGGAAGATAATGATGTGCACAAATGTGTATTTTTGAGTAATGTAAACAAATGTTTTAATCAAAAAATACAAGATATATGTAAAGTACGAGCACAATAAAACGCAAATAAGATTACTTCCACACACTTTAATGCACAATAAAAAGTACAACTACCAAGGTGCTCTGCACACACAATGCTCATCAAAACTTATCAGGGTGCAAAGTAGTGCTTGGGGGATCACATAATTTTATTCTTCTAGATTGATTTTTATTGTGATCCGGTGTACTTAAGAGTAAGTGGTTTTTCTTATTTTTGAAAGAAGGATTTGATTTGCACAAGACACTTTACTATTCTTTCCAAGGTGCTCAACCTCACAATGCTTATTAAGACTTATCAGGAGGTTCAAGTAGTGCTTGGTGGAGTAATCTTTGTCATTTATTTTATAATTTTGTTTTGTACAAAGTTCTCCGAATACACTTGTTTTGCAAATCAATAGATTTTATGAAAAATATAACCACTTTTCTTAATTTTTTAAGAGTGCAAAATAAGGAGTGTAGGTAAGATACTTGTGCAATTTTAATCCATTGTACTAATACAAAACATACACAAGCATTCTTTAGATTAAATACATATGTAGACAATGCCAACAAAAAGTGAGTGAATAAATATCATTATCAAACATAAAACATTTCTCATATTTAGAGGTATGCTAAGCTTGATCCTACACAACTTTTAAACTATAATTGATGCACATTGGAATAGATATATTAAAGCATGAAGAAAGACAATGTCCAAAGTAGTTTGAAGAGATGAATTGCAACATTGTAGAATTTCTAAATAGTAGATTAAATCATGCTTGATTTTTCACAAAGAAAAATCATACAGTTTTTTTTTATA
This sequence comes from Dactylorhiza incarnata, assembly GCA_033032865.1. NCBI lineage: Eukaryota > Viridiplantae > Streptophyta > Magnoliopsida > Asparagales > Orchidaceae > Dactylorhiza > Dactylorhiza incarnata. The sequence goes on along the minus strand of JAWHQI010000033.1, from coordinate 3,898,066 downwards.
GTTTTAAAGTTTTATATTTTTGTATTTGATTTTATTAAATAAAAGCATATTTTTGTAATTTTTGCTTTGTACTTTTTATATTTGATTTTTGCATAAAGATGAACTTTAAACAAAGGAAACAACACAAGCAAAAAAGAAAAGCATATTTTTTTTGTAATTTGGTTTTTGTAGTTTTGTATTTGATTTTTCAAAAAATAAAGAAACACAGAAGTGCAAAAACTAAGTAGAAAATATAGATTTATATATTTTAAGGGATTTTTAGAAATTTAGAAAATACAAAAAAATGAACATGGACGCTAGCGCCTGCAGTAGCGCTAGCGCGGGAGACAGTAAGTGATTTTTGAGGATTTTGAAATTGTTGATTCTTGATTTTGATTAGGTGTCCCAATAGTAGTTTCATGCTGAAATTGCAAAATTTAAGGAGATGTTTTTGATGGTTAAACACCAAAAATTGCATTTTTGAATTTGTGTTAATTTGAAAGATCTAGGACACCTAATACAAGTCAAAATATACTAAATCTTGCATCACCAATTAGTACATATAGTAGGGAATAAATTCAGGTATTTAATGGAATTTTGTTTTATTTAAAACTCAAAATGGTCTGATACCGTCGGCGCTAGCGCTAGCGCTGGCGCTATTGAGACTTTTGTTAAAACCGAGTTCTTCTTTCAGATCCGCCATTATCTTTCATTTCCTCCCGAAAAACCCTAGAAGACGACTCGTTCTACGCGCAGATCTGAGGTAATTCTTCATCCTTTCTTACGATTTTTGTTTTAAAGCTTGATTGTGATGTTAGAGATGAAGATATTTGAAGTTTTTAGGTAGATTTATGAACTAGATCTACACCGTTAGGTTTTCTCTAAGGTTTGTGGTTTTGATGAGGTTTTTGGTTTTGAATATGTGGATTTCTTGGTTTTAAGTTAGGATATGAACGTATTTTAATTTTAAGGAGATATAAAATTTTGTTTTTAGATGCGGATTTTGTTTTCTTGTTTTAATAATTTTTTGTAATATTGCAGATGGCACCGGGTTATAAGGGAAAGAAGAATACTGAGTTGGTCATAGAGGCAGCTGTAGTGGGAGTGCCATACGTCATGGAGTTCGACTTGCCGCGACACCACCACATTATGGAGCTATTTGCTGTCGCAGAGGTGTTGAGCTTGTTCATTCCTGACGGATTTTCTTCCGAGTTGGTGCGCGATTTTTACATGCATTTGGAAGATCAATCAACAACGGAGCTGGATGGAGGAGTCCAGTCACAAGTGCAGGGGCAGATGGTTACTATTACCCATGAATAGTTGAGGATCGTGTTTGGATTGACTCAGCATCCACATAGATTGGAAATTGTTGAGAGGTTCAGGGCAGACAGAGATTGGACTCAAGTGAACATGGCGCTGCATAACAAGGAGTGCAGGAGTCTGATCTCTACTGTTTCGACTCTCACCGTGGATGCCTTGGTCGTGCAAAATGTGTTGCGCCATACAATCCTACTGAAGTTGGGTGATACTGCCAAGGTGATATCGCAACTGAGTTATGTTACCTATTTTATTATAGAGAAGGAGAGGTTTGATGTGGCGGATTTGTTACTCTCCTTGATCCGTTATTCCTACAAGTTGCAGCAACCAACCCATCAGAGATTCAACAACCTGCCTCTGGGTGGCATCATTCAGCGAGTTATTCAGGTTTTGTATCCTACTATTGACTTAGGTTTCTTTTTAGTAGATTGTTATCCTCCTATTTATAGTACCTCGCATTTGCGAACATCCTTCGTCATCAACAACTCAACCACCACTCCGGCGAGGAGCGTCTTCTCGAGGGGCTCGAGATGCTCCATATGGGTCCTTTCGAGAGGAGATGGGTGAGCGGATGACACGGGTGGAGGAGGATGTTTCTGTGATAAGGAAGGATGTCTCAGGGATCAAAAAAATGATGAAGTTTATGATGAAAGCTTTAAAGTTAAACCCATCTACACCAGAGCGGAGGGAGTGGGAGAGTCCAGTTTCAGATCCGCCCCGCCATTCGATCCAGAGGATTCGCAGGAGACGCTCCCCGAGTCCTAGTGTGGAGGACATAGATGAGGAGGAGTAGTTATGAGAGGAACATTTTTTATGTAATAATTCAGGAATTTGAACCTATATCTTGGATGTTGTTGATCTTTGAATTATGTTTATTTTGTTATCTTTTGGATGTTTGACTAGAATGTTTCATTTATAATTTGATGTTATGAGGTGGTGATATTTAGGAAAAAAATTTATGTGGTATACCTCTTTGAAATCCTAAATATTTTACCACCACATAGAAGATTTTGAATTTAATTGTTGATAAATATATGTATAATGAATAAATGAATAATAAGTAGGTCATCTTAATAAGATTTTGAGTTTTGATTAATGTTATAGGCTCATTAAAATTTTTGATCATGTTTCCTATACAAGATGACCATAACATGATAATTTCACAGAAATAAGAAAACAAAGAAAATTGAAAGTCATTAAAGCACATCATGAAGTAGAAAAATTGTATATTTCCCTTTTAAAAATATTCTACTTCATGTATTTGGTGGTACCTAATGAAAGAGAGATTTAGGTATCCAAAGAGGACCGGGTGTGATGGTTCCTTTGGGTACCCAAATACAACGTATTTGCTTTTGGGGAGATGGAAATGAATGGGCCCTTTTTTGTGGTGTTTGTGTTTCATCACTGGTTTTGGGCCTCCATTCAAACTGTGGTTTAATATTATTATTATTAGTCAAATTTTTATTGTGATAATCTTTATCTGTAGGATTATAATTGTAGTGATTATAGAAAGCATTTTTCATAGGAAATTTGTGAAGTTTTATGTTGGGAGAAGTTTGATGATAATAATAATTGTACTTTGGAATTTCATTTTTAATTTGTTGATGTCTTTTATTTCCATTGTTTGATTTATTAATATTTTGAGAATTTATATTTAATTTGCATTTAGATTTTTCTTGGTATTGTGAATGAGTGTTTTTCTTTATGATTTCCTTGAGCAAGTTGATTTTAGCATTTAATTCATCATTCTTAGTTTGTAAATTGTGCCTAGCTTCATTGTAAGCGATTGTGCTATTTTTAAGAGTGGTAGCAATTGATTCAATATGTTTTTCATATTCATCCCTATATTCATCAAATGTTTCGTCCATTTCTTTAATTTCAATCTCGTAGTCTTTACATTTAGCACAATCATTCTTCGACGATGAATTTTCTAAACATAATTTTTCATTATGTTCTTTCACACAAATAATTTCTTTTTCAAGTTCTTTGACTTTTTCTTTAATATTATTACAATCAAAACAAGAATTTGTATTTTCAAGTAAAAAACAAGGTGATGAAGACACATCACAATTTGATTCATTAGCCTTTAGCCTCTTATTTTCTAAACGTAAATTTTTATTAGCAATTTTCAATTTTTTGATCTTTCGTTTAACTATTTTTAATATGTTGAAACTAGAGATAGAGGATATTACACAAGACGAAGATTTAGTCTTTCTTACAACGCTTTTGGAGGAGGCAAAATATGAGCATGAAGTTTCTTCGTCATCTTTTAGTCCTTCCTCGATCACAGATGAGTTTTCATCTTCTTTTGATGCATTGTTCTCTTTCTCTATTTCAATATTCTCCATAGTTTTGCTCCAAGAGAGATCTTCTTGGATGAAAATGGATTCTTGTACGTTCTTTTCCTCCTGTGTTTGTTCCACACCTGCGAGAGGAAGATCATACATTTCTTCAAGAATGTGCCATATTTTGTATGCACTAGAAAAGCAATATATGAATTTGAAAATTTCATTAGATAGTGCACAAAATAGATAGTGTTTGGCTTTGGCATTTAGCTGACGTTCTTTTTTATTTGATTCATCTGCAAGTCTTATAATTGCTAAGTTCCATACTTCGATGTCTAAAGTTTTAATAAATTTTTCAATTAAGATCTTCCATCCTTTATAATTTGTTCCTTCAAACAAGGGTGGTTTATGTGATATTTCATCTTCAAGGAAATTTGCCCCACTAGTTGAAGCGAGATCATGAGACGCCATTATTCCCAGTTGTTAAGCCGATTGGAATAAAACCGCTCTGATACCACTTGTTGGATCGGTCGGCGCCCTTAGAGGGGGGGGGGGGTGAATAAGGGTTTTCAAAAACTTTAGATTATATTTATTAAACTTTGAATTATTGCAAGATTAAAGACATGAAATAAGTTAAGTAAAACAAAAGGAGAGACAAGCTTTATTAATGATAAATAAGTTTTACAAAACTTGATCTCGATGACGCTAGAGATCAGAGGCGAATAATAAAAAAACTCTTTTTGTTTTCTATCCCGACTCGCTTCCCCATGAACCGGTGGCCCTAGCCTTATCCTCCCTGGATTCGGCCTCAAGCCGCTCTAGCCAATCCTTCCCCGGATGTGGCCTCGAGCACCCCCTAGAACTAGTCTAGATCTAGTCGCCAACACGAGGTGAATTTCAGCCCTAAGTCTACCCCAGACCTAGTCGCCAACATTAGGCGATTTCACTACCGTTTACAATGAAGAAAGAGAAATAAAATAACAAAACCTCCCTTAAGATGAACTTCTGAAGTCGGAGACGAAGATCCGCTGTAGAATCAGCGTTTGTTGAAGCGGACTTCGTTTGGGTTCGGTGATGGAATTCTCCTTCAGAAATTGGCAGAGCTTCGCTGGGACCTCAAATTTCGGCTAAGACAAGCCTCTGGAATTCTAGTACTCTCTCTCTGAGGTGTATGCAATAGGTGTACGAAAACAAGAGGAGAGGGGGTCCTTTTATAGCCCAAGCGCTACCGCCGGCGCTAGCGCTACCGCCGGCGCTAGCCCGGATTAGGAAAGATTTTGGGCGGTAGGATCTTCAATCCGTGTCAACATTTTGCTCTATGCCACTTGTGCGCCATGCTACCGCCAGTGCCCGTAGCTACCGCCAGCGCTCGTAGCTACTGCCGGGCGCTAGCTCTTTCTAAAAACACTGCCGGAATCGCGCTAATCATCGCTAGCGCCGGGCGCTATCGCTACCGCCGACGCTAGTGAGCCTGTTCAAATTTTGGCCTCAATTTTAGGGGCAGTCATCATGAGTACTCCTTGAGTCATATGGACTATGTTAACCTGCACAGTTGAACACACATGATAAAATACACATAGGATTTGTTATTCTCAAACCTAGGAGATGTGGAAGACCATGTTCCAATAATATGAATTAGACGCAACATTAAAACCAGGAGGAGCAGAAAAAGCAGAAAAATTAGAAAAATTGTTTTGAGCAAGCCTGGGTATGTTCCCCAGATAATCCACCTGCTCGGCAGCAGCAGCATTTGCATGTTCATGTACCTGAATGGCAGAGGCAGCAGTCATCTCCGTTACTTTCTTGTTCAGCATCTCTACTTGAAGCGCCAGTTAGGATACAGAGTCCACTTCGTACATACCTGCAGGTTTATTTGGGAGAGACCTAGGCGTATTCCACTGATAGGTGTTCATCGCCATATCCTCGATAAGCTCAAGAGCGCCCTCCAGAGTTTTTCGGTTTAAAGAACCACCGGATGCGGCGTCTATCATTTGCTTGGTTGCTTGATTTAGCCCATTATAAAATGTCTAGACCTGTATCCATACAGGCAGAGCATGATGAGGGCAGCGTCTCAAAAGTTCCTTGTACCTCTCCCCAAGTATCATAGAGGGTCTCAGAATCGATCTGACTAAAAGTACAAATATTAGTTCGAAGTTTAGCAGTTTTAGCGGGGGGAAAATACCTAGCAAGAAATTTTTCTGTTAAAATGTCCCAAGTAGTGATTGATCCTCTTGGGAGAGAACTCAACCACTGTTTGGCTTTTGTTCTTAAGGAGAAGGGGAAGAGTCTTAGCCTAATCGCATCGTCTGAGACACCATTAATTTTGAAGGTATCACAGATCTCAAGGAAACTAGCAATTTGCAAGTTCGGATCTTCATCTGGTGATCCGTCGAACTGCACATATTGCTGCACCATTTGTATAGTGCCGGGCTTAAGCTCAAAATTGTTGTTCGCTATTGCAGGTCGAACAATACTGGATTCTGTACCCTCCAAGTTAGGTCGAGCATAATAGGACATGGTCCATTGCTGGTCAACTTCTGGATTGGGATCACCCATAATTTCAGAATTACGATCACAATCACCGTTAGAATCCTCAACCGTATCCTGAGAAGTGGAACCTCCAAATCATAATTTTCTCCGAAAGGAGCATTCGATTTCCGGGTCTAAATCAACAAGTAACGACGAATTCGTGCGGGTCATGCACTAGCATGGAGGAAAAGGGAAAGAGGGGAAAAATGAAGGAAAACCAAAATAAAAAAAATGATAATGATTTCTTTTTTTTTTCTTTTTAGGCGGATTATATTAGTCCTGGACTTCCCGAGATCTGCCCTGTGAGGGGTTTGCAACGGTACTAGAGGCTATGATGGGAATTCAAGCCCAAAGCGTCCTTTCTAGGAATTTAGGTGGAATAGAAAAATGATGATGTAGGTGGATATATAATAAAATTTTTTGATTTTTGTAGAAGTAATAGCGACGGCGTTTTCTTAATACTGACAAAAATTCCACGGCAACGGCGCCAAAAACTTGGTGATTTAGATTGACTATCAACCTGAAGAGGCAAGTGTACCTATCGAATTGTAGTACCAAGGTCGTATTTAGAACACGGGACTGTTAAGTATTACTACTCACGCTTCCAACTGTTATCCTACCGTACGATTGGTTGATGATTTTGAGAATTTTTAAATTAAACTACGAGATTACTTAACGGAAATTCAGAAGAGAAAACTAGCGTTCGATCAAAGAATCACCATGAAAAAAGACGAGAGAGATAAAATTTAGTTTTACGATTGCAAAATAATTCTCGACCGCGACGGTTCCAAAAATGAGAGATAGTCTCGCTAGAGTACTAAATCTCCTAACTTAAAGACGGTTTAATCGGAATCTCTTCACAAATCAAACAGGTTTAAAGTCGCATTACCGAAGTGAACCGCACTATTGGATTTGACTCCAATCCGGAGGATTTACGTCATCCTATCTCTAGGGGTGCGTGCAACTCCTTCCTTCTTTGAGTGATCTTTCAAATCAAAGAGTCTCTCGACTATTATGAAATGAGATCAAGGGCCTACTACCGTATACCGGAAATACGAAGTCGACGCAAAATATTTCAAAGAAGGATCGAGAAAAATTTAAACAAAAGCAAAACTAAGACATAAAAAGTAATCTCATCTCAATTCATGGATCATCGTGATCGAACGCTAAAGAAAATTAGCTACTCATAATCGAAAGAGAAACGACAATATTGTAGAAAGAAAACATTTTCATTACTTGAAGAAGAAAAGTACACAAGGAAATGGGCAATACTATTATACTAAGAAAAAGATTACAATATTCTAAGAACAAGACTTACAAAACTTGAAAAACTAGAAGCTTGAATAACAAAAACTGCAATCCTCTTGATCTCTCCCTTGCCAAAAAGTCCCTTCAAAGCATGATGGAGGGCTCCTTTAATAGATGGGGGGGGGGGGGGGGGGGGGGGGGAATGTTCTAGAGATAAGAGGAAATGGAGGGACACAAGGGGGTGGCCGGCCACATGGTGGAGAGGGGAGATGCATGAATGAGATGATGCATGGATAATATTTAATGGGAGGAGAGAGAGATAGATGAATGCATGAATGACTTGCATGGGAAACATAAAGGAGAAATAAAATAAAAATAGAAAGGAGGAGGGGGGATGGATGGGTATTAAATGGAGAGAATGAAAAATAAATAAAATAAAAGAGAGTGGGAAAGGGAGGAGTGAAAGTGACCGGCCATATGAAATGGATGAGAGAGAATGTAAATGCATGCAATTTAATGAGAGAGAAGAGGAGAGAGGGGAGAAGGGGGTTCGGCCATGCATGCATGAATCCATGCAAAGGTGGCGGTTTTGCAAGTTTGAGTTGGGCTGCTTGGTTTTGACAAGGGGAGGCTGCACCATGGGCTCGGTTTGGATCATGTAGAGGCGCTGCATCAAGACAAGAGCTCGGGCTGCACCATAGGGGCTCGGTTTGGACTTGTAGACAGCTAGGGAGCTCGGTTTGGACCATGTAGAGGGGCTGCATCAAGACAAGAGCTCGGGCTGCACCATAGGGGCTCGGTTTGGACTTGTAGACAGCTAGGGAGCTCGGTTTGGACTTGCCAAATGAAGGGGGCTGCTCCAACCTACAACAAACACAAAAAAATAGTTTTATAAGAAAAAAAAAAGTAACAACATAACATAACAACATTAATTATAACAAACATTAAAATATAAAATAACAAACATAACAACATTATAAAACAAGAGAAATTAAAATATAAAGTAACAACATAAAAACATAAAATAACAACATTAAGACTTAACAAACATAAAATAAAAAGAAAATATAGTTAAAACTAGGGAAATTTAAACTAAACTAACCTAAAAAAAGATGACTAAAAGCTAGTCATCAACAACCGCTGCATATTCCCACTCGCATTTGGCAAGACATCTCGTTGGACTTTGTAGAAGGGTTACCTAAGAGTAAGGGAAAGACTACGATCGTAGTAGTGGTCGACCGCCTTAGTAAGCAAGCTCATTTCAACTCCCTATCTCACCCCTACACCGCTCAAGGAGTGGCCCAACTCTTCCTCGATTCAGTGGTATGGCTCTATGGATTACCGACCTCCATCGTCCGCGATCGTGATATGACCTTCCTAAGTCAGTTTCAGAATGAACTATTCAGCATTCTCAAAATACAATTGAAGCTTTCCACCGCCTACCATCCACAAACAGATGGTCAAATGGAAGTTGTCAACCGATGTTTGAAGGGATACTTGAGATGCATGTATTTTGAATGACCGTATAGTTGGGTGACGTGGCTACCGTTAGCGAAATGGTGGTATAATAGTACCTATCACTCCGCCATAAAAATGACAACCTATGAGGTAGTTTATGGACAAGAACCGGCAACCCATACTACATATATCCCCCGGTGAAGCACTAGTGGAAGAAGTCGATCGCTCTCTTGAGGCAAGGGAGAAGGTGATATCTCTATTGAAGAACAACTTAAAACAAGCCCAAAATAGAATGCGGGTCATGGCTGATAAGAAGAGGCGGGAGAGGACATTGGAGGTTGGGTCATGGGCATACATTCGACTCCAACCATACAAACAAACAAGCCTTAGATCACATGGATTCCACAAAATATCCCCAAGGTTCTTTGGTCCTTTTTGGGTGCTTGAGTGCATTGGAGCCGTAGCATATAAATTGGAGCTACTGGAAAATGCTAAGATACATCACACCTTCCACATTTCTCAACTGCGGGAGTATATTGGAGACAGCCTAACCCAACAAATTCTGCTCCCCAACAAATTCCGCTCCCCAACATCGTCAATTAGGAGGGCAACCTGATGGTGGAACTGTTAATGTATATTTGGATAAATAACATTGCTCGGAGGCTAAATGGGTCGGTGGAGTACACGAATACCCAATACCCGTAGACACTCCTAGGGTTTGCCTATATATACCCCGCTAGGGGCAACAGGGAGTTCATTCCACCTTGATGGACCTACGGATGCTTCGAGCAACCCTCTCAATCTCGAATCCTTGCCATTAGGGTTAGGTCCACGTCCGTTTCCCTGTTCACGCGAAGAAGCTCGCACGTCCCCGCCGCCTTCGTGCGCAAGAAAGAAGATCGCGTCTCCAGCTCGCAGCTGCTGGATCGCCATCCTCCCCGCCGTTGTCGTTTGCGAGAGAAGGGAGCAGATCGCATCTCGCTCGCCGCTCTCGCCCAGCCACCGCCATTTGCTGGTGGCCGTCCATCCCTCGCGCTAAGAGTAGCTCGCCTCTCTGCTGCTGGTTTGCTCCCATCGGGCGTAAAGGTGAAGATCGGGACACCTTCCCCGTCTCCGTTCGTGACTCTTTCCCAGTCGCCGTTCGTTCTTTGTGGAGAAGCAAATCGCGTTGCTGCAGGTTGTCTCCAGCCGCCGTTCCCGCGATAGTGGAGATTGTTGTTTGTGCCCAGCCCCCGTCGTTTGCTGGAGACCTCCCGCTACCATTCGCGAAAGAGGAAGAGGAAGATCGCGGATCTGCCACCGTTCTCCACTCCTCGCGTGGAGATGTCTCCGGCATCGCCAGAAGGAGATCTCCTCTCCAGATCTACCGCCGTCTCCGCCGCCGTTGCTGCTGCAGGAGATACAGTCACCTCCGCCTCCAGATTCCCCCAGCCGCCGCCATCAACTTGCTCCCGCCGTCGCGGTCTTCAAGCCCACGGAAGTGCACCCATAGAGCTACTGCCAGCGCTAACTGCTAGCGCCTGGCACTAGCAGCTACTAACGCTACCGCCCCGGCTACCGTCGGCGCTAGCATCAGAGTCCCTCTTCTCCTGGTTGGTGACATGATTCCCTCTGCTGGGCACACAATGATGAAGGTGAACAACTTTTCGTCCCCCGTTCCAATGATTTAGCTGGAGAAGTTCACGGTGACTGAGTTCAACGACTGGAAGTTGAATACTCAGTTCGGGATGAAGTACCTGAACATGTTCTACACATTTCAGTCTGATCGTGCTGGGGTCGTAGGGACTGATGATGAGGCTCAGTGGGTGTCTGATGAAGACTTCTGCCGTGACTACCTGCTGAACTGCCTGTCTTCCAATCTGGCGAAGACGTACATGAAGATGAAGACAGCAAAGGAGATCTGGGATGCACTGCAGGAGCACTTCAGACAAGAGGAGGATCTGTCCAAGGTGCACCTAGTGGACAAGTTCCACTCCTTCACCTTCAACAAGGAGAAAGTCATTCTCCCTCAGGTACCTGATTTTGAAGTTTTAGTAGATTCCTTGCATAGCGAAAATATTTCGTTGCCAGATAGCTTTATTGCTGACACAATTGTGTATAAATTGCCTTCCATGTGGTACAATTTCAAAATTCAAATGTACCGCAAGAAGATGCAGGTGGGTTTAAACGAACTCAAGTGATTTATACGCATTGAGGACGAGAACAGGATTCGACACGCATTAGAAGTTGTTAGCAAGCAGAAGGCTGCTGCTAACATGATTACAAACTCTAAGCGTGTGCTGAACCCTAGGAAGTCAAAAACCTAACCCTAGTAGCTCCCAGGTTGCAGGCCCCAGTAAACAAATTAAAAAGTTTAAGGGCAAGTGCTTTAACTGCAACAAGTGGGGACACAGTGCATCTGATTGCAGGCTTCCTCGTAAGGAAAGGGGCAAAGCACCATAAGAAGGCAACCATGCTAATATGGTTAGCCTCACTGAGCCATCCAACTTTGTTGTCATGGTTGGAAATGAGAAGGCCAGTACAGAGTGGTACCTTGACTCGGGGGCAACGTGTCATGTTTGCAACAACTCTACTCTGATGACATGTCTTACTGATGTAAGAGAATCTGTGACCTTTGCCAACGGTGAGACAGCTGACGTTCTGAAGGTGGGGAACGCAACTTTGCTGCTATCCTCATGTAAGACTTTAACTTTAAAGAATGATAAGTTTATTCCTTCATTAGCTGCTAACTTAGAGTCTATTAGCTTACTATGTGATGATGGTATGTCTTTTACTTTCTGTAGCGGTAGAGTAACCCTGTCAGTTAACTCACACTATTTTGGATGTGCCTACGTCCAAAATAGGATGTACATACTAAGTCTAGCAAACGAAATAGTACAATAAGTTCAAACAAACTTAGTTAGTCCTAAGACTCTACATGAGAGACTAGGACACGTAAACTATAGGAAAATGTTCCAAATTGCTAGAACTCACCAGATAGCTTTAGACACTACAGTCACAACTGATAAATGTGAAGTGTGTTCTCAGACTAAGATTACTAAGAAACCTTTTAGTGCAGTTACTAGGAGCACAACACCCTTAGAACTGATACATTCTGACATATGTGGCTTCAAAAGTTTTGTCACTAGAGGAGAAAGGAAATATTTGATCACCTTTATAGATGATTGTTCTAGGTTTTGTCACATTTATCTCCTTAAAACTAAAGACGAAGCGTTTGAAAATTTTTGTATTTTCAAAATCAGGGTAGAAAACCAACTTGACATGAAAATCAAGAGATTTAGAAGTGATAGAGGAGGAGAATATATGTCTAGTGAGTTCAAATATTTCCTTGCCCAACATGGAATCATTACAGAAACCACTGCTCCTTACTCACCCCAGTCTAATGACATAGCTGAGCGTAAAAATCGAACATTAACAGAAATGTTAAACTCTATGCTCTTGACTGCATGCATACCTTCCGCTTATTGGGGAGAAGCAGTTTTAACTGAAAATCATATTTTAAATAAAGTTCCTCATGCTAAGTTAGATGTTATACCCTACGAGCTTTGGTTTAAGAGACCACCGTCTTTTACTAAACTTAAGACTTGGGGCTGCATAGCCTATGCCAGGGTTCCTGACCCTAGACGGTCTAAGATTGGACCTAGGACCAATACATGTGTCTACCTAGGTTGTGCTGAGGATAGTGCTGTAGATAGATTCTTAGATATTTCTAATAATGTTGTTATAGAATCAAGGGACGCAGTGTTCTTTGAAGATAAGTTCCTCAAGGATAAGAACCTGTCTCTCCTAGGTATGCAAGTAACTGTTACTAAAACAGATCCTGGATCAGTACCGAGCACTTCCTATTCAGTTCCTGTAGACAACTCTGGCCTAGAGTCTAGGAGAACTTCTGTAAGAGAGCGAATTCCCAGAACCTTCGGTAGTGACTTTGTCACTTGCCATGTTGAGGCTGATCCATCCACCTATAAGGAAGCGATGCGATCCAGGGATTCCCTACTCTAGAAAGAAGCTATTGATCAAGAGATGTATTCTCTGCTTCAGAATAACACCTGAACGTTGGTTGATAAGCCAAAAGGGTCTAAAACTGTAGGGTGTAAATGAATTCTGAAAAAGAAACTGAATCCTGATGGTAGCGTAGCTAAGTATAAAGCACGCCTGGTGGCTAAATGTTTCACACAAGTAAGCGGAGTAGATTACTTTGATGTCTACTCACCCGTGTGTCACTTAGCAACCATTAGGGTCCTCCTTGCTATTGCATCTATTGAGAACTTTACTGTTCATCAAATGGATGTTAAGATTGCGTTCTTGAACGGAGATCTGACCGAAGAGATCTACATGAGTCAACCTGATGGTTTCATTGTAGACGGTCACGAAACAAAGGTCTGTAAATTACTTAAATCATTATACAGACTAAAGCAAGCACCAAAATTATGGCATGAGAAGTTTGATTATAGTATAAAGAACATTGGATTCATGTTGAGTCTCTCAGATAAATGTCTTTACATACGTAATAGATCGGATAAAGTCATCATAATATGCTTGTACGTAGATGATATGCTCATTCTAGGGTCTGATCAATCCGAAGTGGATGACGTTAAGTCAGACTTAATAAAAGAATTTAGCATTAAAGACCTAGGTGTAGCTAACACTATACTAGGCATGCAAATGAGCTTTGGGAAGAATGGCATCTCCCTAAGTCAAAGCCACTACATAAAGTTCATGTTGGACACGTGGGGATACAATGACAGTAGAGAATTTGAGACTCCATACGACTACACTAACCGCCTAAAGCCTAATGAAGGAGCTATGGTTAGACAGTTAGATTACTCTAAACTGCTTGGTAGTCTCATGTATGTTATGGTGTGCACTAAACCTGACATAGCCTTTCCGGTCGGCATGTTGTGCAGATTCACTAGTAATCCTGGCTAAGACCACTGGAACGCCTTAGATAGGCCAATGAGGTACTTAAAGCACACCCAAAAGTATGTTTTATTTTACTCTGGACATCCTTCAGTTCTTGAAGGTTATTCTGATGCATCATGGTGCTCAGAATTAAACGACAGCAAGTCCACTAGTGGGTTCGTATTCACACTAGGAGGAGCAGCTGTAGCCTGGAAGTCCAAGAAGCAATCTTGTATTGCACACTCTTCTATGGAATCCGAACTCTACGCTCTAGCATCAGCAAGAGAAGAAGCATAGTGGTTAATAGATTTGGTGATGGACATTCCTATGACGAGCCTGAAAATGAGTTCCGTTGCAGTTTACTGCGACAATCAGGCTACTAAAATGATTGCTACGAACACTTTGTTCAATGGCAAAAGAAGGCAACTAAGGCTGAAACAATCCTGGTTGACCTCACTCACAGGTCAAGGGATCATGACCCTGATTGATGTGAGATCGAAAGACAATGTTGCAGACGCCTTGACCAAAGGCTTGAATAGATTTCTCACAATAAAAATATCGGGGGAGATGAGACTAAAGTTCATAGATGTATGAAACTGTCCTCCGTTGTTTATGTTTTCATAGTGAGAACCTATATAGTCGCAACATTCAAGCATCTAATAACAGACTGAAAACCCCAAATAATTTCTTGATGAAAACCCAAGATAGCTAGATGCTTGTTATTCCACATTTGATAACTAAGCATCTATCTCATTGTAAGTTGATCAAAAAATTATTCAACTGGGGAATAGAAAGTCGTTATAGTCGGTTATCTAACATTGATGATCATAGCACTTTATTCCACACCTGATAATGTTGCAAACGTTGATGTGCCATATCATTCAACTTTTGTTGATGAGGCACATAATGATCACTAATGGATAAGATAATGGTTGATTTACAAAATCAACAGTAGACTGGTTCCTGCTAGACTAGATAAAGATGCTGACAATGTAACTTCACCAATGCTACAGGTTCTAAGCTCACTTATGTAAGAGCTATTTCACTTTCTACGTTACTGCATATGTTCGTGAATTCATAGAGTCTAACTCATGAAATTCCTTGCAGGCACTGGTGGAGATGGATGAGAGAAAGTAGTATTTGACATGGATGCTAATGATCTACTAGACGAGTAGAATTATCATATGTTTTATCCTTGTCATTATATTTTTCAGACTTATATTGATGAGTAGCACTTTTATTCTGGATATTTTATTTTGCTATGGATAATCCTGCTGTTATTTAATGTGCTAACTCTTATGTTTTATATTAAGTCGAAAACTCCTTTTATGTTATTTACTACTTTCTGCACTTTGAAACGTACAAGTTATTTGTCACAAATATAGGAGGAGATTGTTAATGTATATTTGGATAAATAACATTGTTCGGAGGCTAAACGGGTCGGTCGAGTACACGGATACCCGATACCCGTAGACACTCCTAGAGTTTGCCTATATATACCCCGCTAGGGGCAACAGGGAGTTCATTCCACCTTGATGGACCTCTGGATGCTTCGAGCAACCCTCTCAGGAACCACAAAGCATTCTGAGCTGCCGCATCGCCCCAAATCGTGGCCACGTGGTTACCCAAGTCTTAGTGCAATGGGTCAACGGCACGGAGGAAGAAGCAACATGGGAGGATCTGGAGTCATTCAAGAGACGCTATCCGCACTTTACTCTTCCTTGAGGACAAGGAAGCTGTTGGGTGGGATGTATTGTTACGATCCTTTTTTGGGTTTCAATTAAGGAAGAGTATTTTTGTAATATGTTGGGTACAAGTTCATTTAAGTACCGGGCTTAGTAGGGTTTTGTTTTTTTATCTTGAAACTGAAGACGATGTATGTGCTGTAGGCGGCTGACTCGGGAGCTTTTTCCCCTCACCGTATTCCACCTTTCAGAGATTGTCTCACTAGGTGAAGTTCCTCTGTTTTCCTGTAACTGTTATCCCTGATTTATGCAAGTATATGTGTTGTGGTTGTTAAGGTCCAGCTGCAATTTTTCTGTTTATTCCGGTTCCCTTCTTGTCATTACTGCTTGTTACCTAACAATGATGAAGCCATATTCGGTCTCTCAACCTCATTCTTACTTCTCTTCAAACTAGCTTTCTCACCTTCTCTTCTTCTCTATCCCGGAATTGAACAACCTGCTCTGACATGAAGTGTAACTGAAAGCAGCACAAACGAAAGCAGAACATTCATCCTTATCTTTTCATTCCACATCTTACATGTCTTATACAGAATAGAAATTTCTAGACACAAATAGTTTAACTGACATACCGATACAAAACACTTCATTTTACAAATACCTGTGTCAGTTTTCTATTCTGACACTTATTTAATTTTTCAGACTTCAGCTGCTCTTTTCCAAGTCAGCTTGCCTCTTCTTTCATTCTGCTCGGGCTTCTTCAGATTAGGTTTGCACCTACAAATGCATCTCATAACAAAAGTTCATGCATTTATTTACATACTCTTTCTTTTAAGTTTGTAACCTCTCTACCCTCGACCAAATGGAGTCCACCCAAAGTCCCACAGTGTGGTCAAATGGTTATCAGTTCTTCATTTACTAGCCATTTTCCAAGAAAATTACTGTACGACTATCGTGAATACCTGGTGCAGTAACTGTTGAATGATAGACATCATCTCACACAAAATGTGCATCTGAGTACAATAATTTATAAATATCGTCGCAGAAAAAGTTCTGGGTTTCTAACCTCTCAAAGAGAAAGATTGTCTTCTGCAGAATCAATCATTGTCCTTAGCGCCAATCACAATATGAATGGGCCCATTACACCTATAGTTGTATATGTAGAGATGAAGATGAAGCAGGAGTTACATCTCTCTCTCTCTCTCTCTCTCTCTCTCTCTCTCTCTCTCTCTCTCTCTCTCTCTCTCTCTCTCTCTCTCTCTCTCTCTCTTTTCTCCAGCAATGGCACAGGGCCCAGCCACGACCTCGCCGGCTTCCGTCAATCAGACTCGAGACAAAGGTTACACCATCCATGGAGAGATTATGCTGTTTGTGATTGTGTCCGTCTTCGCTATGTTTCTTTTGTTGCTTCTCTTTTATGTCTACCTTCGTGGCTCGCGATGGAGGATGCAGGAGGAATCCGAAGATGGTGGGCTGTGTGTGGGCGAGAAGCCGCCGGTGACTGCAGGGTCGGTGAACTTTACCGGCCGGTGAAGATCCATGACCGAGTTGAACTCTAGCGAGCGGAGGCGGCTACCCTCGGTGAACTTTAACCAGCCGGCTGCTCGCTTCTAGAGAGTATATTTGTTTTGTGGAACTTAGAATCTTGGAATGTTGTGTGGCCGCGAGAAGTTTCCATGAACATAATTCAACAATTTTTTATAGTTATAGTTTGAATTTTAATTAATATGCATTGATAAATAAACTGTTAGTATTTGACTCCTAAACAATTCATCCTAAAGAAAGAAGAGGCAAAACAGATAATGAGAAATCTGGGTGAGCAAAAGCAACTTGTTCTTCTTTTCTTGACAGATAATAAACAAAAACATCAACTACTACAGCTCTCCGTTCTAGAGTCAGAAAAATAGAAAAAAAATACACACACACACGCCTCTTTAATCTATGTCTCATTATCTTCTTGGTTCGCTTCCGCGCTGCTAATCACCCCGACGGCTCTGCGAAAAGCTTGAAATTTCTCTGCTGATAGCGTCGTTGTCATTCCATCTACGAGTTGTTCCTTGGTGTTGCAGTGGCACACATCAATTTCGCCTTCCTCTATTAGCTCTCTAACGAAATTGTGCTTGATCCGAATGTGTTTGGTGCAATTATGGAGTACTGGGTTCTTGCTGATAGAAATTGCAGAGGTGTTGTTGACCATGAGAGTTACAACGTGCATTTCTTCCTGTTTCAGAGCGGTTAGCAGTCAATTGAGCCACACTCCCTCTTTAGCTGCCTCGCCCATTGCCATATACTCTATCTCAGCGGAAGAGAGAGCAATGCTCTTATGCTTTTTGGAGCTCCAAGAAATCGTCATTTGCCCAACTGAAACAGGAAGCCGTTGGTGCTCTTGCGATCGTCTGCGTTTCCTGCCCAGTCGTTGTTGGAATATCTTGTGATACGATCATCTCCATTTCTTCTTCTTGTAAACACTAGGCCGAAATCCGGAATGTCTTGCAAATATCTCAAAATTCTCTTCACTCCTTTCATGTGAGTGGTCCTGGGTTCACAAGCAAACCCGGAAACAATGCCCACTCTATGTTCGATATCTAGCCTGTTGTTGGTTTATTAGATAAGAGCTCAGGCTATACTTCAATTGGTCTCCTCATTAACCTTCTCCTCTCCATAATTTCACTAGAATTTATCTCATGTTGCCAAGGGCGTGAAGGTAGGCTTACATTCATTCATGTTGTGTCGACGCAACAATTCAGTTACATATTTCTGCTGATGGAGAAATATGCGATTTGGTAGTTGGGTTATCTGTAATCCCAGAAAGTATCTCATGATGTCGAGATCACTCATCTTGAACTCTTGTTTTATGATGGCATTGAACTCATCGATCAGCTGAGGTGAGGATCCAGTGACCAGGAGATCGTCGACATAGATGCACACAATTACAAAGTTGTCATGAGAGAGATGTTCGACATAGAGTGATGCCTCATAGGGACTTCTGGTGTATTCATTATTCTTTAGATAAGAGTCGATGCGATCATTCTAGGCACGAGGGGCTTGTCGCAACCCATACAAGGCTTTCTTTAGTTTGTAGACTTGCTCATCACTCCCCTCTACAATATACCCCTCTGGCTGATGCACAAAAACTTCCTCTTGGATGTCACCATTTAGGAAAGCGGATTTTGTTGGAGTTTCTGCGGTGATCCGGATGTAATCAAGCAGCTAGTTTTACTGGCAATGTGATATAAGTCTATAGGGTCGCACGTAAGAACATTTGCAGAAATTGGAGGAAGGATTGTGTTAGCCTTACTCATATTGGATATGAGTGAAATGACTAATTCTATGACTAATTGGAGTTAAATTGGTTCAGAAAAATGCTTCTTAGATTTTGTGAATATTGTATGGAGCATGTCAAGAAGACTTATAGACGACATTGTGAATGTCGTCGTGACAGATGGTCTATCGTCGGGATCATCAAGTCGATATTATGTATATTGATTAGATGAGTAATGTCGTCGAGATTGTCTCGACGATATGTATCTTCAAGATGATATCGTCGAGATTGTCTCGACAATATTTCAGTCTTCACAAAGATATGGATCATTGAGATGCTACGTGATATCATCGAGATTGTCTCGACGATATGGGTCATCTCTATGACATAGATCATCACGCCGATATCGTTGAGATTGTCTCGATGATATGGGTCATCTCGATGACATAGATCGTCATGAAGATATCGTCGAGATTATCTCGATGATATGGGTCATCCCGACGATGTTCATTATACACCGTATTAAAGTCTGGGTCTGCAGATTGTGGAATCCATTGTCTGCTTTTAGGTTATTTTTGAGGCCCCATTTTGGAGATCGAGACGGAAATGTTCCTGAGATCCCGCCGCTTGTTCCAGAAGACCCATCCGGTCGTCGCCGCCTCTTCATACACGAATCTAGTAATTCTTGGAGACATTGAGGGCATTCCTTCTCTGACCAAGAACTTGTTCGACAAGATCTTAGGGTTCTCCGACGCGTGTGTGGACTTCTATAGAGGTGAATATCTACTTTTGCGCTAACTCAATCAGACCTAGTAGCTGATCTTAACAGAGGTGCAGAACGTGGAAGAATACTTAAATTAAGATTTTGATTCAAGCAAAGCTAATTTCTGGAGCAGTCCGATTGAGTCTCTACTCGATTCAGCACATGTATTCTGATTTATTGCTTCAATTTCTCGATTCATGATTTGAGCAAGATCTTTTTATCTCTCTTTTTGGTTGTTCTTGAATATTCTAATACGTACATTTGATGTTTCTACCTCTAAGGAAAACCCAAAAGTTGTATCAGAGCTAGGTTTATGCGATTTCCATGTTTCAGAAATTGTTCCCTTTGCTGTAACCGTCTCTCTATGTTAGTTTGTGAAACTAAAGCATAGAGAGACGAGCTTGTCTACTGTCATTAGGGTGTTTTCTTGTGCTAGCATCCAGTAAATGTAAATCCGAAGATTTAGAAATGGTCTAAATATTCAAATTTAATCCAAAACATCAGTTGTTGATGGTTACGTGCATCTGGAATGTATCCGAGTTTTGGTTGTTGTGTCTTTCATGATTGTGGAACTGTGTGCACATTGATTAAATTTTGATCAAGATTAAGCGTTAATCAAGTATCATGAAAATCTCTTAAAATTAATATTAAGTGTTCTAATACCTTTCGATGGATGACACTCTTCCTGCCTCGATCGATGAAGTGTGGGCTTGCCAAAGCAAGGTGCATTAATCTATCTTGGTAAGGGTGCGAGCGGATAATTATGATATCCCATTGTCGACATCGGGTCAAACATAACTAGGTGACCTCAATGGTTGAGTGTCTGGATGCATAGGGTTGACATGCACTATTTGATGGATGCGAATAAAAGTTATTCACCAACCATACAGGAGTTGCATAATGATGCAATTGACAAAAGTTGCTATTTAAATAGACACATTATTGGTGATCAGCCAAAGCTGACTTATGATGGAGGTAAAAAACAAATCTTATCCACTAGAGAGTAGCTCGCATAAACTCTCCGAATTGATATTAAGGGTTATCAATTTGAAGAAAATACTGAGTGCTTTTAGTAAAAGTTCTTATTAAAATAAAATGTGTTTTTGAAATATAGTACTAAAACTATTTTGCAAATTTTTTGTACAATTTCCATGGCAAGTGGATCTAACTCCACCCTGTCCCTGAGAGCCATCCTTGAGAAGGACAAGCTCAACAGGACAAACTTCCTTAATTGGTATAGGAACCTGAGGATTTTTGTCAGACAAGAGAGCAAGCTCTATTTTTTAGAAGAGGATTTTCCCACAGAGCTAGCTGAGAATGCTTCCCGAGTAGACAAAGATATTTACAAGAAGTATCAATGTAAGACCCCATTTTTTTGCTACAAAACCGGGTCTTTTGCCCAAAACCGCCGCTTTGCAGTGACACCATCACTCGGGAAGGTCGCCACTACAAAATGCCGATCCTGCCGGCCATATCGATCACAGAAGAAGAAAAGTATAAACGAACAAACAGAAGTTCAAGTCCATAATCATATGCTATATATAATAAATGTTCACATGATATAACTGAAATAACAAATGTTACAATAATAAAGGGCTCATGCCCTATACAATATATCATCACTACAAGGTCACTCGCCGAAGCAAACTACTAATCACTAGCTGATCTTGAAACTGATGCTCCTATACTAGACTGTCCCGCCTCCATCTACACCGTCCTCTAGTGCTGTTGCGTCTCCTGGATCCCCTAAAATGATATGGTCCACCGACCGTTAGTCAAAAAGACTAAGCCTTTTGTTCCCCACCCCTCCCCAAATGGCTCCTAGGTACTGTGCGAGAGGATGAAGCAGATGACAACAAGGGGTATACAACAAAGCAGATGCCAGCGGATTTTGTCTATAGGAAATGTCTATAACTACACATGTGTATATAAATAATTGAAGCAGTAATAGAGCATGGTAAAGAGCAAGTAAAGAACTGTAAGTAAAGATAAGTACATAATAGAAATGTAACCATTGATTTATAGGAATGCCCACACAAACCTATAGACCAAGGGGTCGTTTAGCAGGGCCTATCGTATAAAAAGTCTCATAACCAATTTATACGATAGGGGTAGGGGTTGAAATTGTTGAAAATGTTGAAGTGGAAATTTGTGAAGTTGGCGGTCTGGGGGGAGACCGCGCGGTCTGGTCTGACCGCACGGTCTTGCGGTATCCTCTGGCGGTCTGACCTCTCTGGTCTAGCCGCGGGCTTTTTGGCATGACCGCCGTTCTTCTTTCCAAGGCTGCTGAGGTGAGGTCGCGCGGTCTGGTTCTGTGACCGCGTGGCGGGGTGTTACTTCAGGACTGTGTCGGTCAAGCTGTGACCGCACAGGGTTGGTTCAGGTATGGGCAGTCCGGCCTGATGGCTGTCCGGTCTCTTGATGGTGCATGCGGACTAAGGTATTCTTAGTTGCGCGGTCTCCAGTGTGTGTTCGCATGGCTGGTCCTTCGGCGATCAGCTGGCATATGCGGTCACTGATGTTTGGTCGACTTGGCGGGCTAGTGCCCTAGTCGGCCTGGTCTGTTCGCTGTCTCTGTTCGCAGTCTCTGTCCGCGGTCTCTGGTGGAGGCTGGCAGTGCAAACAGGCTGTGTTCGCCGTCCTTGGCAAACAGGTGGTGTTTGCGGTCTCGTTGGCGAACTTTGGTGGTGGGCGGCTTCTTGGAGGAGTGGCGATCTCCTTGTCTAAGTTGAAGCTGGCGAGCTCACTAAGCAGAAGGATCTTTTGCTGATCGCGCGGGTTGACCGGTCTGGTCGCGCGATCAAAGGGTGGTGATCCTATCTCATAGGGTGGTGACTGGATCAGGTCTCGCGCCTATAACGGTCATGAGGTGAGGAACTGAAGGCGGATTAATGCCAAAGTAGAGTTCGCCCTGAAGAGGGCAATATCACCTGACTTGTTTGATCACATTTTGGGGGTGTGAACCAGCTGCTGAGATCTGGAGAGCCCTGGATGGGCTGTTTAACAAGAAGAATGTGGCAAGACTTCAATTTCTGAAGAATGAGCTGGTCAGATCGGCTCAAGGTGATCTTTCTATCTCTACGTTCTTCTTGAAGATGAAGAACATGTGCGCTGAGATTTCAGCACTGGATCCTGATGAGCCAATTTCTGAGGCAAAGCTGAAGAGGCACATCATCCGTGGCTTGCAGAAGGAGTATGTGGCCTTTGTGACATCGGTGCAGGGTTGGGCAAATCAGCCGTCTCTGGTGGAGCTGGAAAATCTGCTTGCGTCGCAGGAGAGTCTGGCAAGGCAGATGGCTGGGGTGTCAGTGTCTAGGGGAGATGGCGAGGTTCTCTTCACGGGGAAGAAGAAGAAGTGGGATAAGAAGAAGAAGACCGCTGGAGGAGGCAATGAGCCTCCAACTTCTGGACAGCAGGAGAGGGGCTATGCTCCAAAGGCTGAAGGGAAGAAGAAGGGAGAAGGTCCCAAGTGCTTCAGGTGCGGGAAGCTTGGTCACATTAGGAAGGATTGCCGGGTGAATCTTCAGCTGGGGCATGCTGCTACAGGGAAGGAGGAAGCTGATGCCAGGCAGATTGATGGAGGATGGGGAGGAGCCTTTGTGACTTCTGTTGGAGCTGCGGTTCCTATCAACTATCAGGAGGACTGGATCGTGGAATCGGGGTGTGGTCATCACCTCAGCGGGGACGAGTCGAAGCTTACTTCAGCGCAACCATACTCAGGTAACGATGCCATCATAACTGCTGATAATACCGTGCATAGTGTTGAGAAGGTGGGGGTTGTTTCCTTGGGCAATGATAGAGGGCCACTAACTTTGAAGAGTGTCTATCATGTGCCCGGAATGAGGAAAAACCTTTTCTCCATGACCAACGCAGTAGATGCTGGGTATCACATTCTATTTGGCCCAACAGAAGTGAGGTTTCTTTGGAATGTTGAAGCGGTGAAAGTGGAGGTCGTTCATGTGGGGTGAAGGGCAAAAGACTTGTTCGTTTTATCGACAAGTTCTTATGTCGACAAGATGAGGACGAATGATAGTGTCGTCATATGGCACGAGAGGTTGGGGCATGTAGGGATGGACAAGCTGAAGGAAATGACGGTGAAAGGTTTGGTCAAGGGCCTGCCTAGTCTATCCTCCTAAGGTGACAGTCACGTTTGCACGGGATGTCAGTTCGGCAAGTCTCATCGACTACCATTTGACAAGTCGCAGACAAGGAGTAGTGTGCCGTTGGAGTGCATCCACGGTGACTTGATGGGACAGACTGCTACCCCAAACCTCGGAGGCCGCAGATATATGCTGGTGTTGATCGATGATCACACCAGATATGTCTGGGTTTATTTCCTGAAGGAGAATGCGGAGGCGTTTGCCAAATTTGTGGAGTTTAAGGAGCTTGTGGAGGGTTGGCTTGGTCTGCGGGTTAAGAAGCTGAGGACTGACAACGGGGGGGGGGGGGGGGGGGGGAGTTCACCTCTGGTGAGTTCTCTAGTTTTTGCAGGAAGGCGGGCATCCGGAGGGAGCTTACTTGTGCACATACTCCACAACAAAACGTAGTTGCAGAGCGAAAGATCCGTCATCTGACGGAGACCTGCAAGTGTTGGCTACATGCCAAGAGTATCCCAAAGTCCTTCTGGGGGGAGGGAATCTCTTGTGCTGCCTATGTCATCAATAGGATGCCTCTCAGTCCCATCAATATGTTGACCCCGCATGAGATGATGTTCAAAGAAAAGCCAAGTGTGGCACACCTTCGGGTGTTTGGTTCCACCTGCTATGTGCACGTTCCAGATGCGCTTCGAACGAAGCTAGATGCGAAAGCAAGGAAGCTGGTCTTCGTGGGATATGATGATCGGAAGAAGGGCTGGAAGTGCATGGACTCGGAGACGCCGAGATTTGTTGTATCTCGCGACGTCATGTTCGACGAGGTGACATCTTACAAGGGAAGTTCTGGTGTTGAGCTACCAGAAAGCAGGGTGGAGGAGCTGGAGAAAGCTATGGAAAATCTTCAGGTGTAGCTACCTCTGTCACCAGGTGGTCCATCTACTTCTAGTTCTGAGACGGAGGCTTCTGGATCTGGAAGCAGGGGAGCGACGCTCCTAGTACGTCTGGAAGGGGAGCTAGGGAAGAAGCAGCTGAGGATGTTGCGAGTCAGGGGAAGGAGCTGAGGAGATCAAAGTGAACGATCATTGCCCCTGATCGCTATACAGGAGGAAATATGGTGAGCTTTGTCTCATGTTTCTTTGCTGGTCCCTTGGATGAGCGGGAACCAGTGAGCTTCGAGAAGGCCAAAGGCGTGGAACAGTGGGATTTAGCTATGCAGGAAGAGATGAGTGCTCTTGAGATGAATGAGACTTGTTCTCTGGTGCCCAAGCACAAGGGTATCACCCTTGTGACATGCAAGTGGGTTTATAAGCTCAGGAAGAAGGTTGGCGGTAGTATCGAGCGATACAAGGCTCGCCTTGTGGCTTAGGGATTCTCGCAGCAATACGATGAGGACTATGAAGAGACATTCAGTCCGGTGGCAAAAATGACTTCAGTTCGGGCTGTGATTGCCTTGATGGCATGCTGGGGGTGTGAGATTTGGCAGCTCGACGTAAAGAATGTGTTCTTGTACGGTGAGATTGACAAGGACATCTTCATGGTCCAGCCGCCAGGCTTCGTATCTAAAGATTTTCCTGACTATGTCTGCAAGTTGAAGAAGGCCCTATATGGGTTGAAGCAAGCGCCGAGGGCGTGGTATGGAAAGATTGCAGAATATCTCCTATTCTGTGGATTTGGTGCTTCAGACTCAGACTCAAGCTTGTTCGTCAAGAAGAGCGGGGAGCTTCAAGTCATCGTGCTGCTTTACGTCGACGATATGATCGTGACGGGGAATTCGAAGGAGGAAGTAGCAAAGCTTCGGGCTGAGCTATCCATCAGGTTTGAGATGAAGGACTTGGGTGAACTTCACCATTTCCTTGGACTCGAAGTGCAGAGGAAGGGAACTGGAGTGCTGGTGTCCCAGGCTGGATATGCGGAGTGAATCGTGGAGTGGTTCGGCATGAAGGAAGGGAAGTGCATCTCTACACCTCTGGAGAAGGCCATGAAACTTCGCAAGGATGAGGGGAGGATTCTGGAAGATCCGCTGGTGTTTCGGGCTCTAGTTGGGAGCCTGATTTATCTGACGATCACTAGGCCGGATATTGCATATGCAGTTGGTAGGGTGAGTCGGTATATGGCGGAACCATGGATGCCTCATCTACTAGCGGCCAAGAATATATTGAAGTATGTCAAGGCGACTTCAGATATGGGTCTCCTTTACAGGAGGGATGCGGGCTTCGAGATGCATGGGTACATGGATGCTGATTATGTGGGAGATTCGGATGATCGAAAGTCGATGTATAGATACATCTTCATGGCGGGTCCCACGGCTCTATCATGGTGCATCAAGAAGCAGGATTCCGTGTCGGTCTCCACCACGAAAGCATAATACAAGGCTTCGGCCTTGGCAGCTAAAGAAGCCATCTGGCTTAGGAGGTTGGTGGGAGATGTCCATAAGGAGGTTCGGGGTCTGACTCTGCTCCGCGGCGACAATGAGTGTGCTCTCAAACTGGTTACTAATCCAGTTTGTCATGCGAGGACCAAGCATATCGAGATCGAGCATCATTTCATTCGTGAGAAGGTGCTGAAGGGGTCTCTTTCGGTCGAGCATGTTCAGAGTCAGGACAACATTGCTGACATATTCACAAAGGCACTGGCGAAGGGACCGTTTACTCGGCTAAGGAGTTTACTTGGGCTGTTTTCAACTTCCCACTTCAAGGGGGAGTGTTGAAAATGTTGAAGTGGAAGTTTGTGAAGTTGGCGGTCTGGGGGGAGACCGCGCGGTCTGGTCTGACCGCACGGTCTTGCGGTCTGACCTCTCTGGTCTAGCCGTGGGCTTTTTGGCGTGACCGCCGTTCTTCTTTCCAAGGCTGCTGAGGTGAGGTCGCACGGTCTGGTTCTATGACCGCGTGGCGGGGTGTTACTTCAGGACTATGCCGGTCAAGCTGTGACCACACAGGGTTAGTTCAGGTACGGGCAGTCCGACCTGATGGCTGTCCGGTCTCTTGATGGTGCGCGCGGACTAAGGTATTATTAGTTGCGTAGTCTCCGGTGTGTGTTCGCATGGCTGGTCCTTCGACGATCAGCTGGCATATGCGGTTACTAATGTTTGGTTGACTTGGCGGGCTAGTGCCCTAGTCGGCCTGTTGTTCGCGGTCTCTGTTTGCGGTCTCTGTCCGCGGTCTCTGGTGGAGGCCGGCAGTGCAAACAGGCTGTGTTCACCATCCTTAGCAAACAGGTGGTGTTTGTGATCTCGTTGGCGAACACTGGTGGTGGGCGGCTTCTTGGAGGAGTGGCGATCTCCTTGTCTAAGCTGAAGCTGGCGAGCTCACTAAGCAGAAGGATGTTTTGCTGATCGTGCGGGTTGACCAGTCTGGTCACGCGATCAAAGGGTGGTGATCCTATCTCATAGGGTGGTGACTGGATCAGGTCTCACGCCTATAAATAGGAGCCACAGTAGCAACAAATATATCGCACCAAGTGTAAGCAGAACTCGCGGCTAGTGCTTGCTGTCTTATTTCTTGTGACCGGTCGGTCTTGCTGATTGAACTTCTTTTGTGCAGCCTCTGCGGATTGTGCGGGCAGCAGCGGTCATCTCCTTTTCTGAAGGTGTTCGGGCGGTCTCGCGGCTTACAGTGCGGGTTGCTAGAGTTCGGGAGAATCAGTGGCAGATTGCGGGGTTCTCAGTTGGTGTTGTTCAAGGCAGGCAGTTCGGGAGGTCTCGTTTCTAGTCGCGCGATCTCGTATGTCGGGCGGTCAGGCGATCTCAGGAAGTCAGACCGCTGGTTATCTTTTCAGCTTGTATTTTCTCCTGTTTTTTGTGTACTGGCGAAATCAGGTCTCGCCATGTATATCTTGTCTTGTAATGAAATTTTCTGCTAGCATCAATAAAGATTGAAGTTGTTTTTCATGTGCTTCTTGTTGTTGGCTTGAACTTTGAGTTATTCTATTCCTGCTCACTCCTAGATCTTCGGAAAATTTCACAGAAATGCAATGCTTATGCTATGACATGCATATTTATGCTAGTTAATGCTATGATCACACAAGTGCAACACACACACTTCGACTCTATGTGCACAGATCTTTAGTTCCCCCTTTTTGGAGCTACCAAGACTCCCAGGATACTCCCGTAGTGGCAAACAGAAGCTGTGGGTTGGGCCTCTCCTACCTCTAGGTTAGTATTCACACTACCTAGCCTAGACCTATCGTACTACTCAATGCAAAACCGCAGAGTATCTGTGTACTGTTACTGGCTGGACCACCAGACTTTTATGGCTAAGTGCAAATTCCACACTTGCCGAGTCAACGTATTGACGTCGGTGTGAACCACCGTCCAATTCCGAAGACCCACCAACTTAATGCACATGCAAACATGTTTATCATCTATCTCCGAGCCATAAGCTCCCCAGTCTAACCTGCCCGTCACCATAACCTTCTGAGCCACCGGCTCGCCGGACCAACCCGTCCGTACCAATAAGCATTACTATGTCACAAGCTCACCGGACTAACTAGTCAGCTGGTTCAACCACCGAGCTTACCGCTCGTAAAACTAAACCAACTAACCTACTGTAACCACGGGGTGTGGGTGTGTGCATTATTAAGTTAATCTTGTACAACATCTTCTCCTACAATTTATGGTTAATCTTGGACTTCCCGAGGTTAACCCTGTGAGGGGCTCGCAGCGGTACTAGGAGCTATGATGGGATGATAGCCCAAATCTCCCTTTCTCAAGACACTTAGTGTTATTGGTATGTACCCATAAGATTACCCCTCTTAACACTTCACTTGAATTATCCCCGTAAGTGTTTTCTGACTCCTCACGGGGAAGACGATCTTTCGTCAATCCCGAGAGCAACTTTACCCTTAACTCACCAAGCACACTCTCATCAACTAAACTCCTTTTTGGTGACCTTCAATCTCTTCAACTAGGCTAGGTACACCAACTACCTTCCATTCCCACCTACTGGTCTTCAATTTAATCAATTTTATAGTTTTACTATACACTGACCAAATGAGATATATGAGTTGCATAAGAGGAGGTACTCCAAATATTCATCCAACTGACTCAAGATTATTACTGGGAGTCTATCATGATATTCTAAGACTAAATCAAGATTATCATATTTTTCTTTAATTATTTGGCATTTATTATAATTTCTCCAACATTGGCCAAGCATGAAATTGAACATGAAGTGTAAGATCTTCTTATGATATGGCCCCCATAAAAGTACGGAAAATCTATGATGTCAAAATAACAATAAATACATAATATCACAATTTTGTAATAAGGGGTTGACCTCTAATTATAATATTGAATAAATACCCCAAATTAGAAATTAAAGAAGGAACCACCGAAAATACTTGTCCAAAAATTATGCGAAAATTACTAGACCTTTATATTGATCAGCAAAGTCTACTGACTAAAATTTAGAATTTATCAGAACACATTAGTCACATAAATAAATATTCCAATTAAACCAATACTAGGGAAAATTGTGAAGTAACCTACTGATAAATAATTCAAAAAATTATACAAAAATGCACAGATCTTTCCAATGCCCTAAAATGTCCTACCACCAAGTTTTATAATTTTCCAGAGGATATTTGACCCTCATTTATTTAACATATTCCTAAGACAAAACCGATGACTTGTGAATGAAGTGCTATTTAAATCCATTCATAAATTACACAATAAATACCATAGGTCTATATCATGATTTTATGTAATCTACCAAACTTTCATCAACATCCAAGATAATTTGAGCATGTCAATTTCTTTTATAAGAAGGTTTCCTAAAAAGGTTATAACCTAAATCAGAGGGGATAATTGTTCCTAAAATTCTCATAAAAGTTTTTAGGGCATATTTAAACCCTATGAACTTATCTACCGAGTTCCATGAACATTCAAGGACATATGCCCTTATGTCCTTCACAAGGCTTAAAGTGCAACTCTAAGGTTTGAACTAGGATCCTAGGGCATATCCACCCCACCCCACCCCAAAATACTCATGGGGGTGTCTTATGTGATCCTAAACCAGTGGCCAAAGTTTCACCTCACTTTGATGAGATTTGACCACCTAATTCCATCATGTGCACTTTTTACCTAGTTTGACAAAACTTGGGTTAACTAATTACCCAACCAAATCAGTCCCAAATGGGATGAAATTTTTACCATGGTCATATAATGACCCTAAGGAGCACCCAACAAAATTTGGAGGCGATTGGATGTAATTAGACCCTATAATTAATTAACATTTGAATTATTAAATTTTTACAAAAACCTTAGAAAATTTTCTCCAAAAATTCCCATCTTTGGATATGTTAAGGGTGTAGGTACAAATAGCCTTTGTATCAATTTTCAAGTCAATATAATTTCCCAATCAAAAATTATTCAAGAAATAGTGGCTGTCCTACCCTTGGAACCAGTCCCACCAAAATGGCTCTACAGGGAGATACAGTGCTCCTTTGGGGCTGAAACAAATTTTAAATTAATGTACACACCAAGGGCTACATCTTTCGTGTTGAACACCTTTTCTGTAGAGGGCTCTATGTATTTCAAATACATTAATCTAAGTACTGCAAAAAGTGTGACAGAAATCACATAAATAATTTCATAAATAAAATTGATCCAGCATGAATCTTAAAGCAAGGATGGACGGAATCGGCTTGACTTCTTCCCCTGGCTGACGGCCAGGATTAGCCCCGCCTGTGACACCTTGATCCTTGTTTTCCAAGCCACCTAAGCGCCGCCCCGGCCGACCAATGCCACCACCACCTTCGTTGAGGTGGTGGCCGACGATTTACGGTGGTTGGCCGGCCAGAGGTGGCCGGAACTGGGGTATGGAGGTGGGATTAAAGCTCCAAAAATGGAGCTTTCGGCCTACCCAATTGGGGACCAATTGGCCCCAATCCTTGCAGCCAACCTGATGGGATCTATCCACAGAGAGAGGAGAAGAACCAAACCTGTAGGGAGCCTTGAAGCCTTGTCGATTGGCCCATCACCATGGCCGACCTTGGAGCTTGGAAGCCATGGCAACCTCCACACCAAGCTGCATGATTTCTTCAGGTAAGTTGGGGAAAATGGTCCTCTCAGTCCTCTGATGGAGTTATAAGGTTCAATTGGGGGAGAGGGAGTGTCATGACATCAATTGCCATGAAAGCCATTAATGGCCATTTTTGGACATGGTGAAAATGATGCAGCACGCCCGGACCCGCCCCGGTCGGCGGAGTCACACCTGCCAGCGGAACACGAAATGGCATGCACCGCGAAAGGACTGCAGCCTAGACACCCCAACCCGTCTCCGCACCTATTCTCAGCGCGGCGGGTTGTTGAGGCTAGGGCTCGATCCCCAGACCTCCTTGATAAGCACCTTTCCTAACAGGCCTCATCACCAACTGACCTGAGTCTGAGCTGCAGTCCTTTCGCGGCGCGTGCCAGTTCGTGTTCCGCTGGCAGGTGTGACTCCGCCGACCGGGGCGGGTCTGGGCGTGCTGCATCAGAAAACCCCCCAATTTAGCCCCCATATGGGCTGGAAAAACTCCTAAGCTCCTTGTAACTTCCAGAGGAGATGAATCCCCATCAATTGGGAGATCAATTGGCCTTCCTTGGCCATGAATGCCATTACTCCTCTCTTTCTCTCTCCAACATTTTTGGGGAATTGGTGTTTTCTCTCTCCTAGTCGAATTCTCTGAAATTGAATGGCAATTTCAGTAACTCCCAACCCCATTAGCTAGTGTACCACCTCAATTGGGTCTAGCCTAAGTGGATTGAGCTTGATTAGGTCAAAATAGGTCATTTTGACCTAAATTTAGGGTGGAGTTGACTTTGGTCAATTTGGCCATTTAGGTTGACCCCAATGGGTGGCTAGTGACCCATTGGCCTCTCTTAAGAGTTAGGAAGGTCTAGGTAGGGTTAATTTAGCAAAGTGAGGGTCAATTGATCCATAATAGGGTAATTTGACCAAAATAGGGCTAGAGTTGACTTATGTCAAATTGGCTAAATTGGTGGCCCCATGATGGAGGTTTTTAGTCCATTGGGTCCCTAATATCCTTATAAGGTTAGGGTCAAGGTCAAATTGTATGGTGGAGGCCAATCGACCCTAATTGGGCTACTTTGACAAATTTAAGGTTAGGGTTCACTTTGGTGAACTTGGCCAATTTGGTTGACCCCAATGGGTCCTTGGTGCTCTAATGGAACCCCTAAAGGGTTAGGTAAGCTATGGTGGGGTCAAAGGGACAAGGTGAGGCCCTTTAGTCGAACCCTATGCTTGTTAACTTGAAATTGCTATTTGCAGACCACTGTGGTTTCCTTCTTCTTGGCTAAGGCCAAGTGGTCTCTTCAAGATTCCTAGAGTTTTGTCATGACCTAGTCATGACAAAACCACTCTAGGAGTCTAGTTGTTTGGGGGATGTTACAATCAAGATGATTCCCTGGATGTTGAATGCCTCATGCTTGCTATCATAACCTCTGAGCTTTAGAAGCAACATGATAGAATGTGTGGTTATGAGATAATCAAGCAACTCAAGAAAATATTCGAGAGGAAATCTTGGCAAGAGAGGTTTGACATATCCAAAGCATTGTTTTAGTGCAAGGTGGGAGCTCGAGTCCTAGTAGGGACTTATGTACCCAAGATGATTAGGTTCATTGAGAACCTTGAGAGACTGGGTTTTCCCTTGGGCCATGAGTTGGTGATGAGTCCAATTTATATACACTTTTATGGACTCATCCCGGTTACTTTTCACTCTCGTGCACATCGTTTTTGAGCTATTAGTGCTTCTATTTCTCTTATGCTCATTTACGCGTACTTACGTGCTTCGTGCTCGTTTTAGGCCCGTTTTGGTGTGCGTTTGCGCTCCATGTTATTGGGGGTAAGCACATGGTGCTCCCCACTCCTTTTTCTATGTTTTATTGGTGCTGGACGTGTATTCCCAACTGGATTTCTGTTCTTGCAGGTGGTTGGATCATCCCCTTTTGCTCAGAAATCATGACTGTGTATATCGCACGGTCATGTGTTTTCTTGACGCACGGACGGCTGCGGTCGTGCGCTTTCACCTGGGTAGAAAACCGGTGATCTGACTTTGTTCATGCGTTTTTACGCACGGGCAGTTGCCAGTGCGCGGAGGAAACGCACGATCGCCCGTTTCGACCGATTTTTAGCCAATCTGGATTTGGTCGTGCATTTTTACGCACGGGCGGCTTCGACCGTGCGTGAGCAAAACACACGGGCGCTGATGCTTCTTCCCCATGTCATTTTTTCTTGTTAAATAACGCACGAGCAATGCACGGCCGTGCGTTCGACGGTTCGTGACTAAATTTCTGACCGTTTAGTATTTAAAGCAGGAAATCTGCTGCAATTGGAACCCCCGCGGGAAAACTCAGAAGCCTGCCATTTCCGCCCATTTTTCGCCTCTCCACCACCGTTTGACCTAGGAGGAGCTCCGGCAACCCTTGTCTTGCAAATCATCCGCCAAAGCTCCCTCCTTGGCCTCCTCCATCATCTACAAGCTAAAGAACGCCTTAGACGGAGAGTCTCCTCTGCATTCAAGATGTCGAACAAGAGTTACCTCGAGCTAGACAATGAAGAAGATGGGTAAAAGTAGAGGAAGGTGACAGCTCCTCCGGACCCCGGACGCAACTAAAGACCGAGCACGGACGAGGCTTGACAACCCTACGATTCCGGCCGAGAATCTTCAGCTTAGTCTTCGAGCTTCGGTTTTCTCTTTCCACTTGCGCGTTGCTTAAGAGTTTTCCTTGTATGTGTGTTAATCTGGATGATGTTCATAAACATTGTGTTTTAAGTAAAAATGATTTCATGTTTGTCGAGATCTTGTGTGGTTTATGAGATTTGAGGAGCGCCGTAGTCCGTCATCCACTCCACCGCTTTGTAGTGCTCCGCACTAGCAATTGCTAGTTGCGTGTTCCGCGACGAGGTGCCTACGACCCTCATCCGCTAGCCTTCTTGTCCACCCGCTCACCGAAGCACGGCATCGCGGCCTGCAATCCTTCCCGACGAGCCAAGCAGAGCTCTAGGCCCGCATTTTCTTTCTCTGTTGTTAACTTAGGAAAACCACCATCAAACCCCCCCTCTTTATTGAGTATTTAAGAATCTATATAAGCGTTTCCCTAACAAGTATTCATACAACCCAACTTGCAGTCCTCTGAGAATGATATTCGGGGAGTCTCTCCCAATTTTATTACTTGTACGACCGGTGCACTTGCCGTAATCACATCAAGTTTTTGGCACCGTTGCTGGGGACTGCGAGCGTTTTATGAATTTTTCTTCAAGGAGGCTACTATAAAGATTCTTAGTTGTTTTTGATTTCTTTTTATGTTTTCTTTGTGTGTGTAAGATAGTTTATGCAGGGGCAAGGCCCTAGAGAGTTCTTGGAGTACGAACCTAAAATTTAGAGGACGCTGCACGCACGTCGCTGTGCTGCTGCGGACATGGATCTCAAAAATTTGGGTGTGAGAAATCACCCCAATATTTCCTGGAATCAAAACACTGCAGGCCAACGATGGCAACCGGGCCAGCATCAATATGATGCTCAAGCGTCCGGAAGCCAACCGAGGCCGCCTCATCTGGGTTATACCCAAGGTGCTGCTATGCAAAGGAAAATTGCCTTGGAAGAGATGATGGAAAAGTTCTTTGATATGGCCCAAACAAATATTGCCAACCAATCAGCCTCGATGAGAAACTTGGAAATGCAAGTGGGCCAATTGGCTCAAGTGCTTTCCGAGCGTACTCAAGGTGCTCTTCCTAGCACAACGGAGAAGAATCCCCGTGAGCAGGGAAAGAGCAATACCAAGGCGGATGAAGGGCATAAGGGCGAGTTAACCGTGAAATGTAAAATTAACAGCATTGAAACCACCGCTCTGTATGACACCGGATCATCGCTCAACATTCTTGCATTGCAAGACGTTGGAAATCTGAATTTAAAAATCAATAACGATGATCGGAAGTCACTTACCCTGGCCAATGGAATGGTGGTGGAGACGGAAGGAGAAGTTAGAGATGCAAATGTAGTCATAGATGGAATTTCGGTTATCGCAAACTTCCAAGTCCTGGGCCCCATGGAAAATAATTCCATTCCTATCCTGGGTGCCCAATTCTTGAAGGAGAGTGGTGCCAACATTCACATCCCTAGTGGATGTGTAACCTTGTCACCTAAGGTGACACATCCCACTCTTCCATCCATGACAACCAACGACATCATATTTCAACCTATTATGACTAATAAATTTGCGAATGAGTTGATTTTAGATGTAGAAAAGCAAGGGAAAGAAATGAATGCTGAGGAAAAGGAGTTGAGAAGTGAAGAAGAAACCGAGAACAAGAGCGACGAGATCGCGAAGTCTGAAGTCACAACAGCCGGCATGGCTAAAAACATTTCGATTAACTCTACTAAGGCTAATAATAAATGTAAATGTTTAAAACAGGTTAGCTGGGAAGATCTATCACCCATAGGGGGTGGGGAAATGACGCCCTTGGCTGATCCAAAACTGCAGAACAATGAATTGGATCGAGCTCCTATTGCTCGATGGCGCTCTCCCATGGTGGAGAGATTAAAGCAGGTCGGATTATTACAAGCAGTGCACTTTTTAGCCCTCCGACACAAGAAGGAAGAGGTTAGGGGCAGGGGAGAGGAATCTCCCTTGATCCCTAAAGCTTTCACCTCCTTCCCATCTCGTGTGGCTGGGGAGAATCATCAAAAATCAGCCCATGGCTGAATCGTGATGAATTCTCCGGGATTTTGCTTCTGCGATCTCTTCTCTTCCTAATCGTATATCTTTATCTATGTTTTTGTGTTCGATTTTATGGTATTCGGAACAATTGCTGAGAACTATGCTTAAATTATTTGGCTACTAGGCTTAATACAGGTATTTGGTCCACCTTAAGGACGGTAAACAAAAGGGCTTATTGGAGACGACCCTATTTTGCTTTATTACTTTTGTTTCTGCGTGCGTAGAGATGTCAATTTGCAGGTATGGCGGCATCGATGGTGGACACTTTGAAGTTGCATTCAAGATTAACGCCAATCTTCAGGTATGCTCATTTTTGAGCATGGGGTAACCTCTCCTCTCAATTCTTTTTATGAACCTAGTATTACAATCTGTGATGATTAGATTTAAGTCTGGGGAGAGTAGTCTTCGTTACTCACTTGCAAGTGCACATAAGCACAACATACTATACGTTACAATAGTGTTGTTTTATTTTTTTATTCTCATAGCACACCACAACACCCACTAGAGAGCGCACTTAATCATAGGCGCGTAACGAGTTTAGCTCGTTTCTTTTGTAGGATTGGGAAAATTGTTGTGCTGGCTCAGGGTTGTAAGACGGAGTAAAATGTTGACTCCCGTAGCGCTCTAGTCGAGTACTCGCATCTTGTATAGATTTGTGTGTAGAATAAATTTTTCTTTATGCTTATAGTTGTGTAACTTTTCTATTTGCGTAATAATTGTTTATTCTACTCAAAAGTGCCGAATCAGGTGTTAATCAAACGGTAGCATAGAGATGTGTGTAAACGACCGCTAGACTCATATTGCTTGAGTTGGGAGAAATGAGAATCTTTCTTGGTGGATAGAACTTACCCCAAGCGATTCTTGAAGCATTGGCATAGGATAGTTCTAGTGCGTGAGAATGACGTAGGACATTATTTTGGCCCGGTTGAACTTTTTATTTCATGCCTATCATTTACCCTTGCTAGCTCCTTTATGCCTACCACGTCTTTTGATTCAGCTGCACCTTTTTCTTATCTCGCACTTCCAAATCCAAGCTTTAGTTTTGTTTTACTTTCATTATTGAGGTGTTGATGCGGTAATTTTTATAGTGGAAACTGTGGGTGTGTTTATTGAAAAATTGCTGATAAAGACAAGAAAGAATAAGAAGATTGAAAAATGAAAAGAAAAAAATAAGAAAGAAAGAGAAAAGAAAAGATTGTTATGAAAAAGTTAAAATGAAAAATTTGTAAGTTTAGGTATTGGGAGTAGGCGGTGCACACACCTATGTTGCAAAAGTCCAAGTCTGGGGGTGTGGTGTACATGTTTATGTATAGTCACGCGGGTAGCTCCACCTTAAGCTCATGTTGGGTTAGGTGTGCTCTGCCTCCATGTTTATCTTTGTTTACCTCACCGAAACCCAAGCCCCATCTCTAACCTAAAGTCCTACTGACTCACGCCTTGAACCAATCCAGTGTCGTGGAGAGAATGTGACCGAGCTTATGGTCACCGACATCGATGGATTTCTATGGAGTTTGTCCTGCACTCCAATCTTGAGCAATGCTCATCTCAGCGATCTATTTACTTTCTTCCTATGCGAGACTAGACGATTCACCGTGATTCAACCTTTGAGTTGAAATAATATATATGTAC
Organism: Dactylorhiza incarnata; assembly: GCA_033032865.1. Classification (NCBI taxonomy): domain Eukaryota; kingdom Viridiplantae; phylum Streptophyta; class Magnoliopsida; order Asparagales; family Orchidaceae; genus Dactylorhiza; species Dactylorhiza incarnata. The sequence goes on along the minus strand of JAWHQI010000033.1, from coordinate 3,861,199 downwards.
GCTCTTAGATTATTACAAAGTATTTGTATAATTAAAAAATTTCTTCTACTGCATTTCTACGCGCGCGAGCATGCGACTTCGCATGGTACTCCACTTCTACAAATGTTAAGCCAGCTAATCAATTTTTCCGTCCGCAAAAGGAATGATTTCCTCGGGATGAGCAAATGGTTAAGTCTGGGGGTGTGATGGGTCCCATTTATATACACTTTTATGGACTCATCCGAGTTACTTTTCACTCTCGTGCACATCATTTTCGAGCTATTAGTGCTTCTATTTCTCTTATGCTCATTTACGCGCACTTACGTGCTTCGTGCTCATTTTAGGCCCGTTTTGGTGTGTGTTTGCGCTCCATGTTATTGGGGGTAAGCACATGGTGCTCCCCAATCCTTTTTCTATGTTTGATTGGTGCTGGACGTGTATTCCCAGCTGGATTTCTGTGCTTGCAGGTGGTTGGATCATCCCATTTTGCCCAGAAATCATGACTGTGTATATCGCACGGTCGTGCATTTTCTTGACGCACGGACGGCTGCTGTCGTGCGCCTTCATCTGGGTAGAAAACCGGTGATCTGACTTTGTTCATGCGTTTTTATGCACGGGTAGTTGCCGGTGCGCGAAGGAAACGCACGATCGCCTGTTTCGACATATTTTTAGCCAATCTGGATTTGGTTGTTTGTTTTTACGCACGGGCGGCTTCGACCGTGCGTGAGCAAAATGCACGGGCGCTGCTGCTTCTTCCCCAAGTCATTTTTTCTTGTTAAATAATGCACGGGCAACGCACGGTCGTGCGTTCGACCGCGCGTGACTAAATTTATGACCGTTTAGTATTTAAAGCAGGAAATCAGCTGCAATTAGAACCCTCGCTGGAAAAACTCAGAAGCCTGCCATTTCCGCCCATTTTTTGCCTCTCCACCACCGTTTGACCTAGGAGGAGCTCCGACAACCCTTGTCTTGCAAATCTTCTGCCAAAGCTCCCTCCTTGGCCTCCTCCATCATCTACAAGCTCAAGAACACCATAGATGGAAAGTCTCTGCTGCATTCAAGGTGTCGAACAAGAGTTACCTCGAGCTAGGCCACGAAGAAGACGGGTGACAGCTCCTTCGGACCCGGACGCAACTGAAGACCGAGCACGAATGAGGCTTGACAACCCTACGATTCCGGCCAAGAATCTTTAGCATAGTCTTCGAGCATTGGTTTTCTCTTTCCCCTTGCGCGTTGCTTAAGAGTTTTCCTTGTATGTGTGTTAATCTGGATGATGTTCATAAACATTGTGTTTTAAGTAAAAATGATTTCATGTTTGTCGAGATCTTGTGCGGTTTATGAGATTTGAGGAGTGCCATAGTCCGTCATCCACTCCACCGCTTTGTAGTGCTCCGCACTAGAAATTGTAGTTGCGTGTTCCACGACGAGGTGCCTACGACCCTCATCCTCTAGCTTTCTCGTCCACCCGCTCACCGAAGCACGACATCGCGGCCTGCATTCTATACTGACAAGTGAAGCGGAGCTCTAGGCCCGCATTTTCTTTCTCTGATGTTAGCTTAGGAAGACCACCATCAACCCCCCCTCTTTATTGAGTATTTAAGAATCTATATAAGCGTTTCCCTAACAAGGATTCATACAACCCAACTTGCAGTCCTCTGAGAACGATATTCGGGGAGTCTCTCCCAATTTTATTACTTGTATGACCGGTGCACTTGCCGTAATCGCATCAGTTGGCCACTGATCTCATACTGCAATAAATGTCGGATAGTTATGAGAAGTTCATCTTGAACTACAACATGAATGAAATAGACAAGACACTACCCAAGCTCCTTGAGAACAACATGAAGAAGGCCAAGCCTGCTAGCCCTATACTGATGGGCAAGGCCAAAAGATCAAAGAATATGAAGATAAGATCTAAGTCTTATCATGATCCCAAGTCTTCAGCACTTACAAGAAAAGGTCTGGCTAAGGAAGGGAAATGCCACCACTGCGGTAAGGCGGGGCACTTGAGGAGGAATTTTCCCCTCTATTGAGGATCTGCAGAATAAGAAGGTAAGTGTGACTCCTGCTTCTGGTATTTTTGTTATAGAAATAAATATTTCTACTCCTTCATCTTGGGTATAGGATACCGTATGTGGTTCTCATATTTATAGAAATGTGCAGGGACTGGGAAGGAGAAGAAAGCTCGGTAAAGGAGAGGTGGACCTATGCATTGGAAATGGAGCAAGAGTTGATGTCATTGTCGTTGGATTTATCATCTTTCTTTACCCACAGGGCTTGTAATTGAACTTGATAACTGCTATTTTGTTCCATCCATAACTTGAAACACTATAGCCATTTCATGTCTTGACATGAAAGGTTTTTCATTTATAGTTAAGAACAATTGTTGTTCAATTTTTATGAATGATGTTTGTTATGGTGTATCTCAATTCTTTAATGGTTTATATGTTTTGAACTCAAACCAGTGAATCTATAATGTAGAAAATACTAAAATTCTCAGAATGAATAACTGGAATCATATGTACCTTTAGCATTGTCGTTTAGGCCATATAAACGAGAAACACAATCCAAGCTTCATAAAGATGGACTACTAGACTCATTTGATTATGAATCATTTGACAGATGCGAGTCTTACTTATTAGGCAAAATGACTAAAATCCCCTCTCACTGGTCATACTTGTTGGATCTTGAGGCGCCCTTAGAGGGGGGGGGGGGGGTGAATAAGGGTTTTAGAAAACTGTAATTTTTTTATAGAAAACTTTAGATATTTTATTAGAAGTAAGTTAAATCAAAAGTAAAGAGATAGAAATTAGAAATGAAATCAATTTTATTAAACAAGAAAAGACATGATTATCATTTATAAAATTGATTACAAAATTTGATTTCCATGACACTAGAAATCGAAGGCTAAATATGAAATATTTTTTTGTTTTCTATACCAACTCTTCTCACCAAGAACCGGTTGGCTTTAGCCGATCTTTCCCAGATACGTCCTCAAGCCGCTCTAGCCCTTCTATCCTCAGAAAGGCCTCGAGCACCCCCTAGATCTACTTCCTAGACCCAGTCGCTAACATGAGGCGAATTCCTCTCTAAGTCCTACCCAGACCTAGTCGCCAACACGAGGTGAATTTACTCCACGAATATAATGAAAGAGTTACAAAACAAAATACAAAACACAAATAAAAACTCCCTATGAAGAATTCTGGAGATGGTGAAGGCTCTCTGAATATTTTTGAAGTCGAACCATGCGTTCTTCGCATTGAGTAAGCGTTGATCCTATCCCACTTGAATTCTTCTCTCAAATTTGTGTGGGAGATGATGGTTTGGAAAATATGGCCCTCTCAGAGTTTCTGAAGTGCTGGAATAGGGCTCTCTTCAATCAGTAGTTGGAAAAGAAGAATTCCACCTATTTATAGGACTGGATGCTAACGTCGACGCTAAGGCTAACGCTTGGCGTTGACCAAGTATAGAATTGTTTTGATGGCTCGGATCTTCAAAACAGGAAGGAGATTCTGTACTTTAGGAAATATTCATTTTAGGAAACCCTAACACTGGCGTTTCGTCAGATCATTCCTAAAGAGCTCTTGCAATCACGGCTGCTTCCCTCCTTGCCATAATCATCATGATGGGAAAGATGGTCAATGCCTAGCGTTAGGTCCTAACACCTAGTATTAGACCACATCCCTCTTATAGTTTGTGAGCAGGTCCAGACCAATAATGCATCATCCTAGTGTCATATATGTTCAAACCTGCATGCTACAAACACAATGGCAAACAAGATCAAATACAAGTAGGATTTGTTATTCTCAAATCAAAGGGATGCAAAAAACCATGTTCCAACAATCTCCATCTTTTGATAATAACAAATCCAATAGAGATAAATCAAATTCATATATAAGAGAGATGTGTTTTTAGAAGGATATATGACACTAAGCAATATGAAGACAATAATAAGAATTATAGATTGTTAGATTATGCTCCCCTTACATAAGTGCTCCCCCTTAGTGTATGATCACATATACTAGATTCATGCTCCCCCTTAATCTAATGAATCCTGCTACTTTAATCATTATGATTTATCATTTTATTCTCCCCCTTTTGTTATTAGCAAAAGTGGGTGGAGTGAAATAAAACTAGAGTAAGGAAGACAAAAGTTGGGACATAACTAAGAGAGGATTACAAGTTTTGTTTAAATATAAAGTAAGTCGTGATCGAGCTAAGGGAGAGAGTAGCACAATGGAAAAAGATATGATAAGTGTGAACGAACAAAATTCCATTTTTTGTTTTACCAAAGGAATTCTACCACTTGCTTTTCGAAGTGAAATTTTTCAAGAAACTTGTTGGAAGAAATGCAATAGAGTGTGACAAGCACAAGTGAAGAAAAAACTTTAGAAGTAAGCATGATAAACCATGGTAAACACAACATGGTCAAATAGGAACGTGGAAAGATAAAACAAAGTTATTTGATATTTTTGAAAAGAATTTTTTGTTGATTTAGCGTGACACTAGACTTTGCTCATTTTGTGCATTAACTTTGTAAATTCTCATAATAAGTAGGCAAGCATGATTTTAACATATTCAAAAAGATAATAGCTATAATGTAACCAATTCATATTTCAAGTAAAGAAAACATTGTAGAAGTCATGCATTGCAATCTAGTGCGTTTACTTGAGTTTGTAGAGAATTACGTAATGTTGCATTAGGATCCAATTCTCATGAGTAGAAGCTTTATGAAAAACAATGATGTGTGCATAAGGTGTTTTGATACAAGTATACAAGTGAAATAATCAAAACACATGACATTTGTAATGAAATAGTAACAACAATATTAAGATTGTAATCTTATAATTACTTTCACACATCAATTTTAGAATAAAATTTCAATGCACATAAAAGGAGTACAACTACCAAGGTGCTTCGCCCATATAATGCTCATTAAGACTTATCAGAGAGCGAAGTATTGCTTTGGGGATCACATAAGCATTTTTATAATTTTTTATTTTTAGTGATCCGGTGTACAAATAGAAGTGATAAAAAGAATGTGTTTGCACAAGACACTTTACAATTCTTGCCAATGTGCTCAACCTCATAAGGCTCATTAAGACTTATCAGGAGGGTGAGTAGTGCTTGGTGGAGTTATCTTTGGCAATTGATTTCATTTGTTTAAAGCTTGGGCCAAAGGTCTCCAAATTCACTTGTTGTTGCAAACCCTTACAATTTGGAAATAACACTTATATGTGTGCAAGAAATTTATTGTTTGAATGAAGGTGCAGGTAATTTAGACATACTACTTAATGTGTTAAAACTATTACACTACACAATCATGCAAGACTAAGATTATGAGCACATGTAGATTACCAAAATAGTGAGTGTAAGAATTATTGATTAACATAAAACATTACTCATACTTAGAGACATGCTAGGCAATCTTACACAATTTTCTATAGACTATTTCATTGCACATAATCAGATTAAGGTCAAGGCATGACACGATTAAACAATGTTTAAGAAATTTGAAATTAAAATTAGACATTGAAGAAAATCTCTATGTGTATGCCAAAAAACAATTGACCATTTGAAACAAAAAAAACTAAAATGTTTTCTCTTGTGAAGCCATATAGTCAAACCATAATTTTGTAAATATTTAAAACAAAAACAAATGACAAAAGCATATTTTTGAGTGATGAGTCCCATTTATATAGTGATTTTCAGACTCATCTGGGCTTGTTTCTTGCATTTAAATTACACTTTCAGTCCTGAATTGCTTATATTCTACTCATACGCGCTTTCACTTTATGTGCAATGTTTTGGCCCATTGTGGTGTGCAATTGCGCACTATTCTGTTAGGGGTAAGCACGCGGTGCTCCCCATGACTTTATTTTGTTGTTTTTGATTATTTCTGGGTGTTGGTGGTCTGTGCGCCAGCTTTTTAGTTTACATTGCAGGTGGGCAGATCTTCATTCTTTTGGAATTCTAACATGGAGAAATCGCACGGTCGTGCATTTCCTTGACGCACGATTTCTGTGACTGTGCGATTCCTACAAAGCCTAAAATCGGTGATCTGACCCGGCTAGTGCATTTTGTTTGCGCACGATCAGTTTTGATCATGCGTGAGAAAAATTGCATGAGTTTCCATCTTTTGTCTAAAAAATTATGTTATTTTGCAATTTCCCAGATCGCACGGTCGTGCGTTTATCCTTCACGCACGATCTGGTTGATCGTGCATTTTCATTTCGCTCAAATCATGAAAATCTGCCATTCTATTTTTGCTAGTGTGTTTTCTTCATGCACAAGCATTTTGCCCGTGCGTGACTAAAACGCACGAGCAGATTGCTGTTTTCTAAAATATTACGTTTTTGCTCTGCCCGTGCGATTCCTTCGCACACGTTTGACTCTGAACGTGCGTTAGGTCATGCGTGGAGGATTTTCTGACATATTTTCTATTTAAAGCCCGATTTTTAGGTCATCCGGACGCCCGATTCTATTCCACCATTTCCACCACAGAAGAGCTCCAGCTCCATTTTCTTCCACCCTTCCATGAGGGCTTTGCCCTAGGATGCCTCCATCATCCAAGTGCTTCCAAGGAGGAGATTCTAGTCGTACACTCATCATCAAGCAAGGAAATTTTCGCACCAAAGTAGATCGGATTGTGAGACGAAGAAGACGGGTGCATTGGGAGGAAGTGACAACCCTCCTCTATCCTGGACATAGTTGCGAACCGAGCTAGGATGCGGATTGATAACCCGGCGATTCCTACCGTGAATCCCAACGAAGCTTCGGATGTGGTCGATTCTCTTGCACTCTTTCCTTTTATTTTGATGAATGTAACTAGATCTCCATGTTATTGATGATGTGTAGTATTAACCATGATTTGTAATGTTTATTTCATTTTTATGAAATTATCTTGTTTATATGTGTATTTGAGGTGCACCACCAAATCCACTCCACCCTCCACTTCGTTCTGCTAGTCTACTCGCCCATTCCGCAAGCCTTCTCTTCCATTCCGCTTAACTACTCTTCCATTGCACGTGCCTACTCATCCATCCGCTGAGCGAAGCAGTGCATAGCGGACAGCGTGATCCCCCACATTGCAAAGCGGTGCCTTCGACCCGCATTATTAATTTAGTTTATTTTATTTTGTTTCCCACAAACCACTTCCACCCTTCCGCAATCCATCCGATCTAAAGGACTCCAATCTCAAGTCCTTCCTCAAAAGTAAACACCACCTTACCGTGTTCCTTCGAGATCGATACTTGGGGATTCACTCCTCGTTTTATATTACTTGTGTGACCGGTACACTTGCCGTAAGCGTGTCAAGTTTTTGGCATCGTTGCCGGGGAACATAGTCGTGTGAATTTCTGGAGAGGGAGATGAGAGGTAGAAGTTCTTCCATTGGTAAATTGCATCTTTTTGTTTTGTTTCATATTATATTTTTCCTGCTTTAAATTTAGGTTGCTTTAGTAAATTATTGTTGGGTGTAGTATTTTGCATAATAGTGTTTTTTCTTTTGAATCTAATTATCTACACGCAATGTGGGACGCATTTAATATTCGTTGCCGTTGGTGTGGAGATATTTCCCACGATAGTGATAAATGCCCTACTGGAGATGGTGGACATTATTCTCATGGCCCGGTGCATGGAGCACCATTCTCCTACTGTCCTTCATACCCCGTGCCCAAGTCTTATGGTCACTCGTCCTCATCGCATGTACCGTTTTTATATTCCTCTCCGACCCCGCAAGGACCAAGGAGTAGTATAAAATGGTGCTTGTTTTGTCAGAGCATAGATCATGCCCTGAAGGACTGTGTCGAGTATCTTCGCCAATTGGACGAGGATGATGAGCCGAATATCTGGATCATCCCGACTCCTACCTATGGCGGCACACCTTCAACATCTGGTTATGTGGCTGTGTCAACTTCATGCTTTGAAGGGAATGATGTGGACACAGTCATCAGATGTGTGGCTGATCTGAGTTCTGACATTGCTGAGCCTATCTTCCCTATGCATATATCACCTTGTGTGGATCCGATTCTTTGCGAGGAATCGATGTTTAACTTTTATCCAAGCACTATTCCTCCCCCTTTTGTGCATATTATACATTCGTTTCTAACGACATTATCGATGGTGCATCGCAGGAAGAGGCAGGTGATCTATGTGTTATGCATATTCCTATGGAGGAGGACAACCTTCAAGGAGAAGTGGATTTTTCCTCAGCACCGGTGGAGGATGTCCAAATCATTGGTGAGGCCACTGTTGATCCTGTCGAGCCTTGCAACATTATTGATAATGCCGACAATATCTTACTTCCCCAACCTCTCAGGAGTGAGACCGGGACCACTCCCCCGATTTTTGTTTGTTTAAGTTTCTCTTCTCTCTTATTTCCTGACCCCCCTTCTTCAGTGTCTGGGCATGTGCAGGTTGATTCTTCACAGGGACTCCAGGAGGACTCAGAGCATCTTGTTCAAGCCAATGAGGCGAGCATCCACTTATGTGAGGAGGTTGATTCCCCCTCCATGGTGGAAGCTCCACTCATTGCCTTCTCCTCCTGCATCCGTCCTGAAGAAGACGACACCTTGCTGGGCAAGGACATATATTTTGGTGATAATAGTGAGGACTCCTCCTCCACTTATTACATTCTCCTCACTCTACCTGTGAGGAGCAGGTATTATAACTTATGTAGAGGGGTGATTGTTCTATAGCCGTATCGATACCCGCTACCGACACGGATATTAGGCCAGTTACCTGTTCACTTCTCCTTCCATTCTCCTATTAGCTAGAACTATTTTAAATCTGAATAAGTCGTGTTGGGAGGACAACAACCCAGTAGTCATCTTACACTTTCCTGCATTTTATTTCATCTAGTTTAGTTTAGTTAGTTGTATTTAATTTAATTTTGTATATTTTCTTTTGTTTTTGGCGGAGCTCACCCATGCAGGTTCATTTTCTGGATGGGGATGCTGTAGCTTTGTCTTGGTTTACATGCGTCTTCTGGTATGCTCACTTGATGAGCATTGGTTACTCTCTTCCCTTAGCTCTATTTTGAATTTCATAGCCATATATTGTGTTGGATTGTTTCATTTAAGTCTGGATGAGAGTCATTTTATGTACCCACTCACATGCACTATTGCATAGCATGCTAGAAGCATTTATTTAAGATGTTTTAATCATTTTCTTTGAACACCACAACACCCACTTAAGCGTGTACTTAGCTGTAGGCGCGTCATGAGTTGAACTCATTCCTCTGTGTGATTGGAAAAATCATTGTGCTGGCGTTTAAATTATGTATTGGAGTAAAATGTTGACTTCGGTGTTCCTAGTCGAGTACTCACGTGAGTATAGAGATTTGTGCTGCTTAGATTTATTTTTATACTTTTAGTTTTATACATTTCTATTAGTGTAAATAATATTTACTCTACTCAAATGGTGAATCCGGTGAATCAAGCGGTAGCATAGGGATGCATGTGAACTATTGCTATACACGTATTGCTCGAGCCGGGAGGATGGATAATCTTTCTCGGTGGCTAAGAACTTGCCCCAAGCGATTCTTGAAGCATAGGCATAGGATAGTTCTTTTGCTTGAGAATGACGTAGGCCATTATTTTGGCCCGGTTGAGCCTTTGTGCAATTCCTGATATCTTCCCTCGCTAGCCCCTTTGTGCTTACCTAATTCCCTTGGTTCAGCTCCACCTATACCTCAGCAAAGCCTCAAAGACAATCCTAGCCACACACCCAAATGCGAGCATTTTGTTTAGATTTTAATTTGGTGGTGTTGATTGTGGAAATATTATGTCAAGATGTGGATGTGTTCATTGAATATGTACTGAAAAGAAAAGAAAGAAAATATATATATATATATATTGATTGATAAAAAAATGTTGAAATGAGAGAAATTCTAAATTGAATATTATTTGAAATATTGGGAATAGGTGGTGCACACACCCATGTTGCAAAAGTCTAAGTCTGGGGGTGTGGTGCACTTGCATTCGATATTGGTGTGCGAGGAGTTGTAATAAAGATCATTTGGGTTAGGTGTACCAAGCCTTCGTGTTTACTTTTGTTTACCTCACCATAACCCAAGCCCAATTTAAAACCTAAATTCCTACTGACTCGCGCTATGAACCAATCTAGTGTCGTGGAGAGAATGTGATCGGGCAAACTTATGGTCACCGACATTGATGGATTTCTTTGGAGGTTGTCCCGAGTCCTGATCTTTAGCAATGCATCTCTTAGCGATTATTGTTGCTTTCTCCCTATGCATGACCGTATGATTCACCGTGACTCCCAATTTGAGTATAAGTAATATATATTTACTCTATTAGAAATATATAAACTATGTGTTTAATTAAAATCCTTCTCTATTATTTTTCTATGCTAGTGAGCATGCGACTTCGCATGGTACTCCATTTTGTAATTTTAAGATAGGTATTCCATTTTACCACTTGCTTAGGATTTGTTTGCTCGGGACGTGCAAATAGGTAAGTCTGGGGGTGTGATGAGTCCCATTTATGATTTTTGGACTCATCTGGACTTGTTTTCTTGCATTTGCACTACACTTTCAGTCCTGAATTTCTTATATTCTACTCGTACATGCTTTCACTTTAAGTGCAATATTTTGGCCCATTGTGGTGTGCAATTGCACAATATTCTGCTGGGGGTAAGCACGTGGTGCTCCCAATGTCTTTATTTTGTTGTTTTTGATTATTTCTGGGTGCTGGTTGTCTTTGCCCCAGCTTTTTGATTTACATTGCAGGTGGGCAGATCTTCATTATTTTGGAATTCTAACATGGTGAAATCACACGGTCGTGCATTTCCTTGATGCACGATTTCTGCGACCGTGCGATTCCTACATCGCCTAAAATTGGCGATTTGCCCCGGCTCATGCGTTTTGTTCGCGCACGGTCAGTTTTGATCATGCATGAGCAAAATAGCACGAGTTTCCCTCTTTTGTCTAAAAAAATATGTTATTTTGCAATTTCCCAGATCACACGGTCGTGCGTTTATCCTTCATGCATGATCTGGTTGATCGTGCATTTTCATTTCGCTCAAAATCATGAAAATCTGCCGTTCTGTTTTTGCCAGTGCGTTTTCTTCATGCACGAGCATTTTGCCCGTGCGTGAGTGTAAAATGCACGAGCAGATTGTTGTGTTCTAAAATATTATGTTTCTGCTCGTGCGTGAGTGTAAAATGCATTTTGCCCGTGCGTGAGTGTAAAATGCACGAGCACGGTTGACTCCGAACGTGCGTTAGGTCATGCGTGGAGGATTTTCTGACATATTTTCTATTTAAAGCCCGATTATTAGGTCATCCGGACGCCCGATTCTATTCTGCCATTTCCACCGCAAGGAGAGTTCTAACTCTGTTTTCTTCCACCCTTCCATGAGGGCTTTGCCCTAGGCTGCCTCCATCATCCAAGTGCTTCCAAGGAGGGGAATCTAGTCATCAATCATCATCAAGCAAGGAAAGTTTTGCACCGGAGTAGATCGGGTCGTGAGACGAAGAAGAAGTGTCCATTGGGAGGAAGTGACAGTCCTCCTCTACCCCGGGCATAGTTGCAGACCGAGCTAGGATGCGGATTGACAACCCGACGATTCCTACCGTGAATCCCAATGAGGCTTCAGATGTGGTCAATTCTGTTGCACTCTTTCCTTTTGTTTTGATGAATGTAACTAGATCTCCATGTTATTGATGATGTGCACTATAAACTGTGATTTGTAATGTTTATTTCATTTTTATGAAATTATCTTGTTTATATGTGTATTTGAGGTGCGCCTCCAAATCCACTCCACCCTCCACTTTATTCTGCTAGCCTACTCACCCATTCCGCAAGCCTTCTCTTCCATTCCGCTTGACTACTCTTCCATTCCGCATGCATACTCGTCGATCTACCGAGCGAAGCAGTGCATAGCGGCCTACGTGATCCCCCACATTGCAAAGAGGTGCCGGCGACCCGCATTGTTAATTTAGTTTATTTTATTTTGTTTTCCACAAACCACTTTGACCCTTCCGCAATCCATCCGATCTAAAGGACTTTAATCTCAAGTCCTTCCTCAAAAGTAAACTCCACCTTACTGTGTTCCTTCAAGATCGATACTCTGGGATTCACTCCTCATTTTATATTACTTGTGCGACCGGTACACTTGTCGTAAGCGTGTCATTGAGCATTTTGAATTTTTTTTTTATATTTTGGAATAAAACAACCAAGTTAATAACAAAATAATTTCACAAACTGAGAAAAGAAACAGAGAAAAAAGCATTATAAAAATACCAGAAATAGTGTAGAGAAAACAAAATTTCAATTTGGCAAACAGGGCTAACGCCTGGCGTTAAGTACTTAACGCCCAAATAGAACACCCTTTTTGAGATTTTTTGAAATTTTTTTTCTTTGAAACAGGTAGTATGTATATAGGCCTTCTTAGTGTAAAAATTTCAGAGAATTTGGAGAAGATTAGAAGTCTATTTAAACATATTTTTGGTGGTTTTAAAATGGTTTTTATATTTTATATTTGATTTTGATTTTTTGTGAGACTATAGTTGGACTTAGCAATTTATAGTGGATCTTGGACTTCCCGAGGTCTACCCTGTGAAGCGTTCGCACCGGTACTAGGAGATGTGATGGGGTGAAATCCCAAACCTCCCTTTCACAAGATATTTAATTGTTATTGATTGCTTCCCAAGCTTAATATTGAAAATTTCTAAACTCAAAATTTTTGAAAGAGTGAAATTTCTGTAATAAATATATTATAAATTTAGAATTAGAGGATTAATAAAGAAGTACGGAAGTTACTTTTGAGGAGAGATAACATTTGATGAGTTTCAATTTGATATATCTAAGACTCCTACTTCTAGTCGATGCATGTTAAAACGAGCATCGGGGAGAGGTTTTGTGAACATGTCTGCAAGTTGGGATTCCGTACCAATGAAACTTATTTTTACATGCTCTTTCTTAATATGATACCTAATGAATTGATGACGGATATCTATGTGTTTGGATCTAGAGTGATGCACGAGATTATTTGTAAGATCTATGGCACTTTTGTTGTCACATTTGAGATCAATATTTTTGAGATCAAAACCAAAATCCTCTAGAGTTTGGCTCATCGATAAAGCTTGTGAACAACAACTCCCAAGAGCGATGTATTCGGCCTCCGTGGGGGAGAGTGCAACCGAAGATTGTTTTCTACTAGACCATGCTACTAATGAGGGTCCTAAAAGTGACAAGTACTGCTAGTTCTTTTTTGATCTAGTGAACATCTGGCGTAATACGAATCGGAGTAGCCATGCAATGTTAATGAATCATTGAACGGGTACCATAATCCTAATCTAGATGACCCTAATAGATATCTAAAAATACATTTTACCGCTTTTAAATATGTTTTTTTTGGATTGGCATGAAAGCGAGCACATAAACATATGACAAAAAGTATATCCGGTCTAGATGAATGATGCGCAGACGGCAAGTGCACTGGTCGCTCAAGTAATAAATTTGGGAGCAAGTCCCCAAGTATCGATATCTCGAGGAGTGCAGGTAGGGATTGTGAGTTCTCTATTCAAGAGAATAACTGTAAGGGTGAAACGAACCGAAAGGAGGGTTTTGTTATTGTGTTTTTACACTACAAATAGGAAATAAAATGCGGGTCGCCTTCACCGCGTCTCTCGGGTGGATCACCCAATTGGATAATATGGTGGATGGAAGAGCAACGCGGGTCGCAATCACCTCTTCAACAAGAAAGCTCCTAGCAATAGCTAGGACATCACAATCACACAACAAGCAGTAGGGAAGCAGTAAACTAAGCGCACCACGGATGTAAAAACCACAAACTCAAGCACAAATACATGATAAATAAAACTAAGTGCAGTGGGTTTTACACATCAGAACCGCATTCCTCAAGTTCATAAACCAAATTACAACAAAGGAAGGGGGAAGAAATTCAACCGAGCATACGAAGGCTTGCCAGGATTCGCGACCATACTTGATAAGTAGGATTTGTGCATATTTTTATTATAGTATTTAGGTTAATTTTTATATAATTTTGTAAATCTTATTTATATTTTGGTTAAAAATCATTTCTTTTGTAATTTCTGTTCTAATTATAGTTGTATTTTTGTTTTGCAGATTTTCTGGAAATTTATGTTAAAATCATCGTACACGCCCTAGATCACGGCCGTGACCAGGGGGCGTGTAACTTTAAGATCAGGCCAGAAGCTGTTTCCGTGCATTTGAGCTAGTCCACAGCAAGTCACGCCCGTGACCCATAGGTCATGCCCGTGACCACGGGGCGTGTAAATTTAGAATCTTACCGGCGGTGATGCCGTCGAGACGAGGAGCTGCCATCGAGAAGTTGACCCAAGTACGCCCGTGACCCATAGGTCACACCCGTGACTTTCGCGCTTGATCCCTGCTTTCTGCCGCGCCGAATTCAAGCCCATGCTGCATTGATTGAAGCCGTCCAAGTACACGGCCGTGACCCAAGTTACATGCCCGTGACATGTCCAATTTTCTCCCACCGTCACGCAAGCTCCACGTCGCTGTCCCAGCCGATGGAGAAAAGTGATTACACGCCCCAGGGTCACGCCCGTGACCTAGGGCATGTAACCCCAAATTTTCTCGTATAAATTCAGGAGCTCATTTCGAGCAACTCCTCCTCCTGCCCCCTGCCCATTTGGGCTCTTCTTGTACAGATTTTTCTTATTTTCACATTTATGTTTAGTTTTTAATTAATGCAAATTTTTTAGTTTAATTTCTTGTAATTTCATTTCATGCAAGTTAGCCAAGTTTAAATTCAATGCAATGTAACTTAGTTTAATTTCATGTATCTCTCTTTTTATGTAATGAAAATTTAAGCTTCCTTTAATTTTCGCAAAATCTCTTTCTTCCTCTTAATTCTCTTCTCTTAATTTTTCTTTTAGCAAGTATTATATCTTTTCCTTATTATCATTTCTTCTCCCCTTAGATTTATTCTCGAAATACAACGATATCGAGTTCATATTACGGTTATGAATTTCGGTATTTGTTTTCATATTCTAGTTAGCCGAGAGGCTCGTGGGTACGAATAAAAAGAGTTGCACGCACCCCTCGAGAGAGGATGACGTAAATCTTCTAGACAGGAGTCAAATCCTATAGTGGGATTTATCTCGTTAAAGAGAGTATTAGGCGTTTCGGTTATAGGACGAGAGTCCGACCGATCAACTTAATCTCAGGTGGGCGTATTCCTCGAGAGAGGTGCGTTCATAAACTAGGAATCTCCACAGTCAAGGTTTAGAGTTGAATGCTAATATTTATCTTTTTATTTCATTTCAAAGTGAGTTCCGGTCAAGTTTTGTTTTTATTTTAATTTCTTTATTTTCTTTTTGTTCTCTTTTAACTAGTTTTAATTATAAACTCTTTCCCGCTCTTTCTCCGATAAAATAATAATTTTGCTTTCTTGAAGTAGAAGTACTTGAAAAACCCGTGTTTCAATACGACCTTGATATTTTTCTTAAGTATCATATACTATAGACGATAAGGTACGCTTGACTTCATTGGATATAGAATTGGAGAACATCAACAATGAATCTCTTAAATTCATATAATCCAAATGATTATTTTTATATCAGGACTCAAGGGTTGTCAGTCCTTATCCAAGATCGGTCCACGGTTGACATCCGGGGTAAGGAGAGGAGTTGCCAATTCCTTCTGGTGAGCCCGTATTCTTTGCTGGTCTTTCCTGGCAGTACTCTTGCCAGAAACTTCCTAGAATGCAACACGAATTGGCCGTAAACGGAGCTTGAGAGGCGACAACAATGGCGGTAGCCGGAGACGAAGCTATTGTGAGAGTTCCACTAAGAAATGGTGGTCGGAGCTTCTCTCCCAAGGTAGGGCTCAGATGAGGGCATGAAATGGAGCTCTCCCACTCCTCCCGATGGCTCCCACTTGAAAAGACAAAAAAAGAAGAACCTCTAGGTTGGATGTTCTTGCGCGCTTAAATAGAGTCGTTGATTTTAAGAAATGCACGATCAAAAAGCACGACCGTGCATTTTGGGACGTGTGATTGGTAGAGATAAACAACGCCTGGAGCTACAGGAAGGCCATGCATTTTTGTTCACGCACGAGCGGAATGCTCGTGCACGACCAAAAATGCACAGGGTAATATAGGCTGCCAATTTTCATGCTTTCAGGTAGGTCGTGCATTTCCCTTCACGCATGATTGGATTCAATCACGTGTTAAGAAAAACGCACGATGAGCATCATCACAAACATCTCTGAGTAAATCACACGATCGCTTCGATCGTGCATTAACAATAATCGCACGGTCGTGCAATTTACCCAGATTGGAATTCTCAGCTCAAGGGCATAAACCAGGTACACAATGAAAATATCAGCTCCTATCACATAGGAAATCACATAGCATCCACAAAACAAGCAAGAAGAGGCATGGGGAGCCCGCCGCGGAGCCGCCGAGGTATACCCCCAGCAACGAATGTGCAATTGCACACCCCGATAGGCTAAAAGAGTGCACTATGTGTAAAGTGATAACTAAAGAAAATATGAGCCTTTTAATGCTGAAAGTGTAGTGCACGAGTGAGAAAACAGTCCCAGATGAGTCCAAAAAACCCTATATAATCGGGACTCATCACACCCCCAGACTTAACCGTTTGCGCGTCCCGAGCAAACTATTCTATGCAGAAGAGAAAAATAGCACATAAATTGTGACACGAAATACCATGCGAAGTTGCATGCTCGGGTGCACAGAAATACAGTAAGTAGATTTCTAATTATCCAAGATAGTTTATAAATTTCTACTATAGTAAATGTCTATTACTACTACTCAAAATGTGAATCATAGAGAATCGTTCGGTCGCGCATACAGAGAAAGTAAAATAATCGCTGAGATGAGCACTGCCCAAGTTTAGATTCAGGAAAACTCCACTGAAATCCATCGGTTACGGAGACCATAAGCTCGCCCGGTCACATTCTCTCCACGACACCAGATTGGTTCATTGCACGAGTCGGTAGGACTTTAGGTTTTAAATGGCACTTGAGTTACGGTGAGGTAAACAAAGGTAAACATAAAGGCTAAACGCACCAAACCCAAATGAGCTAATCATAAAAATAATCTAACAAGCGACCACCAAGCGCACGAGTGCACCACACCCCCAGACTTAATCTTGACAATATGGGTGTGTGCCCCGCCTAATCCAAACACAAATCTCAAGTAGATTTTCAAATAAGCTCTCTTGTTTTTCACAACTTATTTTCTTTTTCAAACATTTTCCTTTTAATAAATTTTTGCATAATTTCAATAAGAGCACAACCACCATCACAACATTTTCCAAAACACACTCCCAAAATAAGAAATAAAATTTCTCTCTTGCTTGGCATTTAGGTGCATGACTAGGATTTGCATTTTGGCTTTTTTGAAACTAGGTAGAGCTGAATCAAGAGGAATGGGTAGGCACAAGGGGTTAGTGAAGAAAGATATCAGGACTGGCACAAAGGCTCACCCGGGCCAAAATGATGCCCTACGTCATTCTCGCACAACAGAATAATCATATGGCCATGCTTCAAGAATAGCTTGGGGCAAGTTCTTATCCCCAGAGAAAGATTATCCTTCCTCCCGGCTCAAGCAATACGCATCTAGCAATCATCTACACTCATCCCTATGCTACCGTTTGATTCACACCAGATTCACCAATTTGAGTAAAGTAAACAACATTTACACTAATAGAAAAATATAAAAGTAAAAGTATAAAGAGAAATCTACTTTACATGGATTTCTATGCAAACCATGAGCACTCGACTAGGAGCACTACATGAGTCAACATTTTATTCCAACTCACAATCCTAAGCCAACACAGAGATTTTCTAAATCACACACATGAAATGAGTTGAACTCGAAACGCTCCTACGGCTTAATGCGCGCTCAAGCGGGTGTTGTGGTGTGCGACAAGTATGACCCAAGAACAAGAATGAAATCTTCTAGTATGCTATGCTTTGAGTGAGTGCATAGGAACACGTACAACAAATATCTCTCCCCCAGAATTAAACCAAATAAACCATCATAAAATATCAACGTGAAATTTAAAAGAGAGATAGGGGAAGAGAGTACCCAATGCTCAGCACGTGAGCATTCCAGACAATTGGCGTGTAAAACAAAACAAGCCGTAGTATCAGCCAAGCAAGATAATTTTCGCGCACCTACAGGAATGAGAGACTCCAAGCAAAACATATATATTACTTAACTAATAGCATAATAGCATACTAAAACAAAAAAAACTTGGGTTGTCTCCCTTCAAAGCCTTTGTTTACCGTCCTTAAGATAGACATAATACCTGTATTAAGCAATAGTAGTAAAAGTTTTTACGCAAAACAAGACATTACAAAAAGAAAAACAGCACACATCAACACAAATAATGGAAGAGAAACAACAGGCTGGCCAAAGGCCCGCCACACCTCAGCTATATGCTGATTTGTGATTATCCTCCCCCACTGCATGAGAAAGAGAAGAGGTGAATGATTTTGGGCCCAAGGGAGAGCTGTCTCCTTTGCCCCATGCCTCTTCCTTCGCACGATGGAGGGGGAACCTGCGCGCCCTTTTCTCCAATTTTCCCGCTTTAATTTTTCCACAGAAGGTGATCGCCAACGAGCACCAGACGCTCGCTCAGAATTTTTTTTAGATTGGGGCTTCATTCCCCCTCCTAAGCGGGTGAGTGATCTGCCCATCACACCTGTTTTACAGTTTTACATTTATTGTTCACAAATAAAGGAGTTTCTGATGATTCAATAATTGCCATATAGGCGGCGGCAGTAGCAACACCATTCATCCAACCCTGCGGACTTCCACATCTCTTCTCAGCATTATCCATCTCAGTCTCCTCTACAATTTCTTCAGGGCCTTTGCATTCCTTGACACATAATTCCCTGTTCTCAACAATACTAGAACTATCATCAACTACCAATAGGTATATATCAGGGACTAATTCAGACTCACTGTTAGACTTAGTGGCACCAGGAGGGGGTAATTGTTGCTTACCCTTAAGAGATAAGGCTGTATGCCAATCAGTAAAATGCAGTGTTGCCCCACTCTATTTCAGGAATGAAACACTCAAAATAGGGATAGATTCATTTTCTGTGGGTCCCAAAACCTGGAAGTCAGTGATGACAACCATCCCATCCACAATAACATAAACATCCTTCACCTCACATTCAGTTTCAACCAGAACACCATTAGCCAACACTAGAGAAATTCGGTCATCCGTTTTCATATTCAAATTCAATTTTGCAACATCTTTCAGAGATTGCAAGATGATCCAGAATCGCATAGTGCTGGAGTATAAACATCATTGATTTTGCAATCAACTACACACATATCCGTATGACAACCATTCGCATCTGAGATGCTCTATCCTTGCTCTCGGGGATTTTTTCCAGTATTACTAGAAAGAGTACCCTGAGTGCGCTCGGAGAGCGCTTGGGCCAATTGGTCCGAGCGCTTGGGCCAATTGGCCTACTCGCGTCTCCAAATTTCTCATGGAAGCGGCTTGATTAGCCATGCTAGTTTGGGCCAAATCAACGAATTTCTCCATCATCTTTTTTCCAAAGCACTCTTTCTTTGGGGCGGTGCAGGTTGCGCATAACTTGGGTGTAGTGGCCGTGGCTGGCTACCGGAGGCTTGAGCATCAAATTGATGCTGGCCCCTTACCATCTTTATCCAGGAGTGTTATGATTTCATGAAAAGTTCGGATGAATGCTCACACCCGGGTTATACATATTATTAAATGGCACTGTCCGGTTTTGACTATTTATGAAATTTACACTCTCATCGAAAGAAATATTTGACAAATCAAAGGTTTGCTCACCTGCATTGCACTCGTAGGCATGATGCCCGGGGTTTCCACAACCTTGACACATGATCGCCATAACTTGAGCAGGGGGAGGAGTTGATCTTGATAGCATCACCGTATTTTCAAACGCCTGCTGTGTAGTCTCCCTTGGTGGCATGACTACATTTACCTCAAATAAATTCCTGGCACCCCTTAGTCATTCCTTCCAGCAGTCCAACAAGTGCTATGTGAAGCAGTATCGCGGATAATCCTCAAAACTTCATCAGGAGTCAAATTCATTATTGTTCCTCCCACGGTAGTGTCGATCATCGCCCTGTAGGTTGGTTCCACGACAAAATAGAAAATTTCTACTACATTACAGGGCTCATAACCATGCTGTGGACATCTACACAGCAGCTCAGCAAATCTCTCCCATGCTTTGGACAAGGATTCTTGATCAAGCTGTCTAAATGTAGCTATCTCTCGCCGAGCATTCACTATCTTATCCACCTAGTGGAACTTTGCTAAGAACTTTGATGAAAGAGCATCCCATGTAGCAGCGGTCCCAGGAGGGTTAGTGTGTAGCCATGATTTGGCTTTTTCCCGAAGAGAAAACGGGAACATACTTAGCTTAAACCACATCGTCAGTGATCCCAGCATAATGGAATATGTCGCAGGAGAACTCAGCAAGATGTAAATGGGGGTCTTCACTTGGCAACCCAAAAAACTGGGCATTATTTCTAATCATATTCAAGATAGCCAGCTTGATCTCAAATTAGTTATTAACAATAGCTGGACCAAACCCTAGATAGATACATCCCACCGTAGGGGTACTAAATTCACACATCGTTCGCACACGAGGGCGGACCTCTTCCTGTTCATCAGGGATTCGACCACCTTGAGCATTAGCAGCTTGGCCCAAAACATCGATTCTTTCTCTTTCCCTTGCAACCTCTTCACGTAAATGAGCTCTCCTTGCCCGTTCAGTCTCAAGATTAGCATCTTGATGTTTATCTGGATTTTGTCCTTCCATAACAGAAAAAGAAAACAAAAAGCAGTCACAAGAAACCAACACGCTTACTACTATTCTCCAGGTAGAGAAAACACACAACAGTTGCACTCCCCGGCAACGGCGCCAAAAACTTGATGCGCAAACGGCAAGTGCACCAGTTTCTCAAGTAATAAAAGTGGGAGAAAGTCCCCATGTATCGATCTCTCGAGGAGTGTCGGTAGGGAGTGTGAGTTCTCTATTCGAGAGAATAACTGTAAGGTTGAAACGAATCGAAAGGGGGGTTTTGTGATTATGTTTTTACACTACAAACATGAAATAAAATGCGGGTCACCTTCACCGCGTCTCTCGGGTGGATCACCCAAAGGGGTAATATGGTGGATGGAAGAGCAATGAGGGTCGCAATCACCTCTTCACCAAGCACGCTCCTAGCAATAGCTAGGATGGCACAAACACACAACAAGCAATAGGGAAGCGGTAAACTAAGCGCACCACAGATGTAAAAACCACAAACTCAAGAAGAAAGACATGATTAATAAAACTAAGTGCAGTGTGTTTTACACATCAGAACCACATTCCTCAAGTTCATAAACCAAATTACAACAAAGGAAGGGGGAAGAAATACAACCGAGCATACGAAGGCTTGCCGGGATTCGCGGCCGGACTCAAGGGTTGTCAGTCCTTGTCCAAGCTCGTTCCACGGTTGACATCCGGGGTAAGGAGAGGAGTTGTCAATTCCTTCTGGTGAGCCCGTCTTCTTTGCTGGTCTTTGCTGGCAGTACTCTTGCCGGAAACTTGCCAGAATGCAGCACGAATTGGCCGTAAATGGAGCTTGAGAGGCGACAACAATGGCGGTAGCCGGAGATGAAGCTATTGCGAGAGTTCCACTAAGAAATGGTGGTCGGAGCTTCTCTCCCAAGGTAGGGCTCAGATGAGGGCAAGAAATGGAGCTATCCCGCTCCTCCTGATGGCTCCCGCTTGAAAAGACGAAAAAAGAAGAACCTCTAAGTCGGATGTTCCTACGCGCTTAAATAGAGTAGTTAATTTTAAGAAACACACGATCAAAACGCACGACCGTGCATTTTGGGATGTACGATTGGCAGAGATAAACATCGCCTGGAGCTACAGGAAGGTCGTGCATTTTTGTTCACGCACGAGCGGAATGCTCGTGCGCGACCAAAACGTACGGGGTAAGACAGGCTGCCAATTTTTCATGCTTCCAGGTAGGTCATGCATTTCCCTTCATGCACGATTGGATTCAATCGTGCATTAAGGAAAATGCACGATGAGCGTCATCACAAACATCTCTGAGTAAATCACACCATCACTTCGATCGTGTATTAGCAATAATCGCACGGTCGTGCGATTTACCCAGATTGGAATTATCAGCTCAAGGTCATAAACCACCTGTACACATTGAAAATATCAGCTCCTACCATATAGGAAATCACATAGCATCCACAAAAAAGCAATAAGAGGCATGTGGGCCCACTAAGGCATAACCCCAGCACAGAATGTGCAATTGCACACCACGATAGGCGAAAAGAGTGCACTATGTGTGAACTGATAACTAAAGCAAATATGAGCCTTTTAATGCTGAAAGTGTAGTGCACGAGTGAGAAAACATGCCCAGATGAGTCCGAAAAACCCTATATAATTGGGACTCATCAATGTACTTAAGTAAAGAAGAGATCCAATCATACCTCTATATAAAGTTTGATCGATAGAAATTCCAGATTCATCTTTTCCTAGTTTTAATGGAGCACTCATAAGTGTAGAAGCTTGTTTAAGATTTTCAAATCCAAGTCGTTTAAGCATATCATGAAAATATTTCGTTTGGCAAATAAAAATACCATTATTTTGTTGTGAGATTTGAAAACCAAGAAAATAAGAGAGTTCTCCTACAAGGCTCATTTCAAATTCATTTTTCATTACTAAGACTACTTCATTACACAACTCTTCATTAGTGGCTCCAAAAATGATATAATCAACATATATTTATAAAATAATTAAATCCTTATTATTATGCTTAATGAAGAGTGTGTTGTCGGCACTTCCCATGAAATAACCGTGTTTTAACAAAAATGATGTAAGTCTATCATACCATGCACGGGGCGCTTGTTTTAAGCCATAAAGCGATTTTTCTAATTTATAAACATGATTTGGAAATTTTTCATTTATAAAACCGGGGGGTTATTCTACATAAACTTCTTCTTTTATAAACCCATTAAAAAAGCACTTTATCATCTATTTGAAATAACTTGATCCTTTTAAAACTCGCAAATGCCAAAAATACTCGTATAGATTCTAAGCGAGCAACAGGTGCAAATGTTTCTTCAAAATCTATCCCCTCGATTTGAGAAAAGCCTTGTGCGACTAAGCGAGCTTTATTTCTTGTAATCCTAGATTCACCATCTAATTTATTTTTTAAAAATCCATTTTACGCCAACAACGAGATGATTAGATGGTCGTTCTACTAGGTTCCAAACTTTATTTCTTTCAAATTGATCTAACTCTTCATTCATAGCTAAAAACCAAAATTCGTCTTTTAAAGCGATTGAAATGTTCTTAGGTTCAATTTTGGAAACAAAGCAAAGGTTTGAAAATGTTTCATGAAGAGAAGATCGAGTTCTTACCCCAATAGATGGTTCCCCAATAATTAGCTCCTTTGGATGATTTTTTGAGAAGTTTAAGACGCTTGGAGGCACATATTCATCTTCCTTGGCCTCCTCCTCATCTTCTTTGGAAGGTTCCTCTTCGTCGTGCTCCAAAGATGGCAAAGGTTCATCATTGTACCTGTAGGAAGTCTTTCTACACAACGAATAAATTCATCAAATTTAACATTAATTAACTCTTCAACCTTACTCGTTCTTTTGTTAAATATTTTATACGTTGTACTACTTGAAGAGTATCCATGAAATATTCCTTCATCACATTTTTCATCAAATTTTCCTAAGGCAACTTTTTTATGAAGAATAAAGCATTTACAACCAAATACTTTAAAATATGATACGTTATGTTTCTTTTGATAATATACTTTATAAGGCGTGAGATTTAAAGATGGACGAAACATGACTCTATTCATTACATAATATGATGTGCTTACGACTTCGGACCAAAAGGACTTAGGTAATTTATATTCAGATAGCATAGTACGTGCTAGTTCTTGGATTGTCCTATTCTTTCTTTCTACAACACTGTTTTGTTGAGGTGTGCGTGGAGCGCATAACTCATGCTTAATACTTAACATTTCACAAAGAGATTTAAATTTTCATTTTCAAATTCTCCTCCATGATCTGAGTGAATGCATTTTATATTTAAATCTAGTTCATTTTGAATACGAGTACATAATTTTGAAAATTAGCAAAACACATTAGATTTGGAAGAGAGAAATAAAGTCCAACAATATCTAGAGAAATCATCTATTAGAACAAGAGTATATATTCTACCACCAAGACTTGCGGTGCTAACGGGACCAAAGAGATCCATATGAATTAATTGCAAAGGTTTTGTATTAGAAATTTTGTTTTTGCTTTTAAAAGAAGATTTTGTAAATTTTCCTTTTTGACATGGAGAGCATAGTGAAGATAAATTTCCATTCAATTTAGGCAATCCTCTAATCAATTCCTTTTTGGCTAGTTTTAAAATGAGCTTTGTACTAGCGTGACCTAAATGTCTATTCCATAGTTCTAACTCGTCATTTTTAGTTATAAAACACTTTATAGATGATGCACATGATAGATCATGAAAAGAAATTAAATAGACATTGTGAATTCTAGATGCAGTGAGTACAATATCATTAGTCTTAGGATCTATAATTTTGCACAAATTAGTAGAAGCCTCAAATAAAACATTAAGGCCTTTATTACATAGTTGACTAATACAAATTAAGTTGTGTTTTAAGCCTTCTACAAATAAGACATTTGTAAGAGAGAAGGAGTCGTTACCCACTGTACCAGTGCCTAACATTCTTCCTTTTCCATTGTCATTGAATGTCACCATTCCTCCTTTCTTCTTTGTGAGGCTGTGGAACTTTGCTTTATCACCTGTCATGTGCTTAGAACAGTCTGAGTCCAAGTACCACATGTCTTCCTTGTCCTTAGCCAGCCAACACACATAAAAAGAAGATGTTAGTGAAGATCTGGATACCTATGAGGTTCCTCCCATAATATAGGTGGTGACCTTAGGTACCCATATTTGTTTTAAAGTGTGCTTTCCCTTCTTCCTTCAAGAGTCTGTGGTGTGGCCAAACAACAAACAATTTGCACATGTAACATAAGGAGATGAGACCTTTTTCAGAGATTTTTTTTGACCCTTACTGGTAGACACATAAGTGAAAGGGGTGACAGAATTATTATTATAAAAAGAATTTTGGTTTCTGGAATTAAGAGTTAACGCCAGCGTTAGAAGTTAACGCTGGGCTGTAGCATCCCGAACCATAACCCAACCCAAACTTTGCAGAACCATAGCACCGGTTGCCCAAAATCAAGTCCAGAGATTTTTGGCCAACCCCGAATTTGTTTATTGCCATATTAAGATCATCGATTCGGGCTTTTAAGACAAAATTATTGCTTACTAAATTTCCACACCTCTTTGCAAAAATTTTCTTTTCATTTTCTGTTTGAGAAAGAGAATTTTTTAAACTTCTTTCTAAGTCTTCCTTTTGTTTTGTGAGAGATTCGATATTTGAGAGAGCCTTAGAAAGATCGTTTTCTAGTTCTTTTGTTCTTGCTAAGTTATGATCATTTTCTTGGCTAGATCCTATATCTTTTCTCAAAGTTTTTATTTCCTTATTTCCTTATTTAATTTTCCTTTACAAGAATTTTATTTCAGTTTTTAGAATATCAAGATTTTTTAGACTTTTACTTAAAAATTTGCATATTTTCACGTACTCAATATAATGGTCATCATAAGTATTAGGAATTACCTCAATGTTGCTTTGGACACTGCAATCGTCGTCTGTTGATTCATGGCTCCTCCCCATAGGGCACAAATTTGCTTCATCACTATCGCTTGAAGTTGACTCCTTTGAAATTTCGTATGAAGAGTCATCCCACGTTGCAGCCTTCAAAACCTTCTTCATTTCTCTTCCTTTATGTCACTTTTCTTTTTGTTCTTTCAGGTACTTTGGGCATTGGCTTCTTATGTGAATTTTTTTTGTAGACCTTTATGGAGTGAGCAGGAAACGTGCAACTTAAAGATTCAAGCCAAACAACCAGAAGCAAATGGAGGCAAACAAGTAATCTTTATTGATTGCATAAACTTCATTACAAGATGAGGTATGCTTGGCCAGACATGATTTTGCCAGCACACAAAACCAAAGAGAAAATTACACAACTTGAAAGGAAGATAACTGAGATCGCTCCAGACCTCGCGGTCTCCTTGCCGATCTCTGCAAGCTGCCTAACCGCACAACACTGTCGGTTATAGAACACCACCTCAGACTGCTGTGCAGACTGCACCCTCCTTTCGAACTCCACTGATTCTCCCGAACTCCAGCATCCCACACTGCAAGCCGCAGACCGCCCGAATACTTTCAGAGGAAGAGGAAGAGGTGATCACTGCGCCCGGTCAGAAAAAATAGACCGCAGGAATTTGGATAAACTCAGCTTACACTTGGTGTGTCTTAATTTGCTGCAACAGTGGCTCCTATTTATAGGCGTGGGACCTGATCCAGTCACCTCCCTATGAGATAGGATCACCACCCCCAGACCGCGCGACCAGACCGATCAACCTGCGCGATTAGCAACAATTCTTTCTGCTTCATTTGATGAGCTCGCCGGCTTCACTCCAGACCGCGGGAGATCGACACTCCCTCAGTCAGAACGCAACTCCACAAGGAGATCGCCAGACCGCCAAGAAGCCGCCCACCACTGGTGTTTTCTCGAGACCGCAAAGACTGTCTATTCTCCACAAGACCACGAACACCTGTTCGCATGCCGACCTCCTCCTGAGACTGAGAATAGAGACCTGTTCGCATACAAGCCTCCTCCTGAGGCGGCGAACAGAGACCGCGCGACTAAGATCCTTAGTCCGCGAATACCACCAGAAAACCCAGACAGCCACCAGACTGGAATTCTGGAAACCTGGACCAACCCGTGCGGTCATGCCAGACTGCCACAGTCCTGAAGAAGCCAGCCCGCCATGCGGTCATAGACAGACCGCGCGACTTGAAGACGCCAACCTGCCACGCATTCATAGACAGACCGCGCGACCTTACCTTCAGCCGCCTTGGACAGATACCAGCGATCATGCCAGGAGACTACGACTAGACTAAGACAACCAGACCGCAGAACAGATCGCCAGGTTGTGCGGTCTCACCAGACCGCCCGACCTCCTCCCAGACCGCCCAGATCCAAAAGCTCCACAAACTTCCACTTCAACATTTTCAACACTCCCCCTTGAAGTAGGAAGTTGAAAACATCCCCAATAAGCTCCTTAGCTGTGTGAACCGCCCCTTAGCCAGCGCCTTTGTGAAGATGTCAGCAATGTTGTCCTGACTCCGAACATGCTCGACCGAAAGAGACCCTTCCAGCACCTTCTCACGAATGAAATGATGCTCGATCTCTATATGCTTGGTCCTCGCGTGACAAACTGGATTAGTCACCAGATTGAGAGCACTCTCATTGTCACCGCGGAGCAGAGTCGGCTCCCGTGCCTCCTTAGGGACGTCTCCAACCAACCTCCTAAGCAGGATGGCTTCCTGATCTGCCAAGGCCGAAGCCTTGTATTCCGCTTCCATGGTTGAGACCGACACGGAATACTACTTCTTGCTGCACCATGATATAGCTGTGGGGCCCGCCATGAAGACGTATCCAGACATTGACTTTCGATCATCCGAATCTCCCTCGTAATCAGCATCCATATATCCATGCACCTCGAAGCCCGCATCCCTCCTGTAGACCCATATCCGAGGTCGCCTTGACATACTTCAGAATGTTCTTGGCTGCTAGCAGATGAGGCATCCGTGGCTCCGCCATGTACCGACTCACTCTGCTAACTACATATGCAATATCCGGCCTAGTGATCGTCAGATAGATCAAGCTCCCTACCAGAGCTCAGAACACCAACGGATCTTGCAGAATCCTTCCCTCATCCTTCCGAAGCTTCATAGCCTTCTCCAGAGGCGTGGAGATGCACTTCCCTTCTTTCATGCCGAACCGCTCCACGATTCGCTCCGCATATCCAGCCTGGGACACCAGCACTCCACTCTCCTTCCTCTGCACCTCGAGTTCAAGGAAATGGTGCAACTCACCTAAATCCTTCATCTCGAACCTGATAGATAGCTCTGCCCGAAGCTGCGCTACCTCCTCCTTCGAATTCCCCGTCACGATCATGTCGTCGACGTATAGCAGCACGATGACTTGAAGCTCCCCGCTCTTCTTGACGAACAAGCTTGAGTCTGAGTCTGAAGCACCAAACCCGCAGAATTAAAGATACTCTGCAATCTTTCCATACCATGCCCTCGGCGCTTGCTTCAACCCATAAAGGGCCTTCTTCAACTTGCAGACATGATCCAGATAATATTCAGATACGAAGCCTGCCGGCTGGACAATGAAGATGTCCTTGTCAATCTCGCCATACAAGAATGCATTCTTTACGTCAAGGTGCCAAATCTTCCACCCCCAACACGCCGCCAAGGCAATCACAACCCGAATTGAAGTCATTTTTGCCACCGGACTGAATGTCTCTTCATAATCTTCACCATATTGCTGCGAGAACCCCCGAGCCACAATGCGAGCCTTGTATCGCTCGATACTGCCGTCAGCCTTCTTCTTCAGCTTATAGACCCACTTGCGTGTGACCGGAGTGGTGCCCTTGGGCCTGGGCACCAGAGACCAGGTCTCATTCTTCTCGAGAGCTGCCATCACTTCTTGCATCGTAATGTCCCACTCCTTCACGCCGTTGGCCTTTTCAAAGCGCGATGACTCCCTCTCATCCAAGGAACCAGCAAAGAAACACGAGACAAAGTTCACCATGTTTCCTCCTGTATAGTGATCAGGGGCAATGATAGTTCGCTTTGATCTCCGCAATGCCTTCCCCTGACTCGCAGTATCTTTGGCTGCTTCTTCCCTAACTCCTCTTCCAGACGTACTCAGAGCATCGCTCCCCCTGCTTCCTGATCCAGAAGCCTCCGTCTCAGAACTAGATATTGATGGACCACCTGGTGACACAGGTAGCTCCACCTGAAGATTTTCCACAGCCCTCTCCGGCTCCTCCACCCTGCTCTCTGGTAGCTCCACACCAGAACTTCCCTTGTACGACGTCACCTCGTCGAACACGATGTCGCGAGATACAAAAAATCTCTGCGTCTTCGGGTCCATACACTTCCAGACCTTCTTCCGGTCATCATACCCCACGAAGACTAGCTTCCTTGATTTCGCATTTAGCTTCGTCCGAAGTGCATTTGGAACGTGCACATAGTAGGTGGAACCAAACACCCGAAGGTGAGCCACACTTGGTTTTCCTTGAACATCAGTTCATGCGGGGTCTTCATATTGATGGGACTAAGAGGCATCCTGTTGATGACGTAGGAAGCACAAGACATTCCCTCCGCCAAGAAGGACTTTGGGATACTCTTGGCATGCAGCCAACACTTGCAGGTCTCCGTCAGATGACGAATCTTCCGCTCTGCTTCTCCATTTTGCTGTGGAGTATGTGCACAAGTAAGCTCCCTCCCGATGCCTGCCTTCCTGCAAAAATTAGAGAACTCACCAGAGGTGAACTCCCCTCCGTTGTCAGTTCTCAACTTCTTAACCCGCAGTCCAAGCCGACCCTTTACAAGCTCCTTGAACTCCACAAACTTGGCAAACGCCTCCGCCTTCTCCTTTAAGAAATATACCCATACATACCTGGTGTAATCATCGATCAGCACCAGCATATATCTGCTGCCTCCGAGGCTTGGGGTAGCAGTCGGTCCCATCAAGTCACCGTGGATGCACTCCAACGGCACACTACTCCCTGTCCGCGACTTATCAAACGGAAGCCGATGAGACATGCCGAACTGACATCCAGCGCAAACATGATCGTCACCATAGGAGGATAGACTAGGCAGGCCCTTGACCAGACCTTTCACCGCCATAGCTTTCAGCTTATCCATTCCTACGTGCCCCAACCTCTCGTGCCATATCATAGCACTGTTGTTTGTCCTCATCTTGTCAACATAAGAACTTGTCGATAAAACGAGCAAGTTTTTAGCTCTCCTCCCCACATGAACGACCTCCGCCTTCACCGCCTCCACATTCCGAAGAAACCTCACTTCTGTTGGGCCAAACAGAACGTGATACCCAGCGTCTACAGCATTGGTCACGGAGAAGAGGTTTTTCCTCATTCCGAGCACATGATAGACACTCTTCAAAGTTAGTGGCCCTCTATCACTGCCCAAGGAAACAACCCCCACCTTCTCTACATCATGCACGGTATTATCAGCAGTAATAATGACATCATTACCTGAATAGTTGAGGTGATGACCACACCCTGAGTCCACGATCTAGTCCTCCTGATAGTTGATAGGAGCCTCAGCTCCAACAGAAGCCGAGAAGGCTCCTCCCCATCCTCCATCAACCTGCCTAGCTTCAGCTTCCCCCTTTCCTACTGCAGCATGCCCCGGCTGAAGATTCACCCAGTAATCCTTCCTGATGTGACCAACCTTTCCGCACCTGAAGCACTTTGGACCTTCCCCCTTCTTCTTCCCTTCAGCCTTAGAGGCATAACCCCTCTCCTGCTGTCCAGAAGTTGAAGGCACATTGCCTCCTCCAGCGGTCTTCTTCTTGCCCCACTTCTTCTTCTTTCCCGTGAAGAGAACTTCGCCATCTCCCCCAGACACTGACACCCCCGCCATCTGTCTTGTCAGACTCTCCTACGAAGCAAGCAGATTTTCCAGCTCCAGCAGAGATGGCTGATTTGCCCAACACTGCACCGAAGTCACAAAGGCAACATATTTCTTCTGCAAGCCACGGATGATGTGCCTCTTCAGCTTCGCCTCAGAAATTGGCTCATCAGGATCCAGCGCTGAAATCTCGGCGCACAAGTTCTTCATCTTCAAGAAGAACGTAGAGATAGAAAGGTCACCTTGAGCCAATCTGGCCAGCTCATTCTCCAGGAATTGAAGTCTTGCCACATTGTTCTTGTTAAACAGCCCATCCAGGGCTCTCCAGATCTCTGCAGCCGATGCACACCCCAAGATGTGATCAAACAGATCAGGTGATAATGCTCTCTTCAGAGCGATCTCTGCTTTGGCATTGAGCCGCCTCCAGTTCCTCACCTCATGATGGTTATCTCCAACCATAAAAACTTTCTCCTTGCTCTCTCCTCCAACTACCTCCCAGAGGTCCTCACCCAGAAGATAGCTTTGCATACACGACTTCCACTTCTTGAAGTTAGTCGATGTAAGCATCTCAATTCCAAGACCTCTTTCAAAACCGCCTTCCAATGCTCTACCACTGGTTCCTTCTTCACAAAGGCGATGGCTACTCTAAGTTGCTCACTGCTCTATCCACTCCAACCTCCTTCTGATACCATGTGAAATATTTTTTTTGTAGACTTTTATGGAGTGAGCAGGAAACATGCAACTTAAAGATTCAAGCCAAACAACCAGAAGCAAATGGTGGCAAACAAATAATCTTTATTGATAGCATAAACTTCATTACAAGATGAGGTATGCTTGGCGAGACATGATTTCATCAGCACACAAAAACAAAGAGAAAATTACACAACTTGAAAGGAAGATAACTTAGATCGCTCCAGACCGCGCAGTCTCCTTGCCGATCTCTGCAAGCTGCCTAACCGCACAACACTGCTGGTTACAGAACACCACCTCAGACCGCTGAGCAGACCGCACCCTCCTTACGAACTCCACTGATTCTCCCGAACTCCAGCAACCCACACTGCAAGCCGCAGACCGCCCGAACACTTTCAGAGGAAGAGGTGATCACTGCAGACCGCACTATCCGCAGAAGCTGCACAAGAAAATTCAATCAGCAGACCGCCCGATCAGAAAAAATAGACCGCAGGAATTTGGATAAACTCAGCTTACACTTGGTCTGTCTTAATTTGCTGCAACAGTGGCTCCTATTTATAAGCGTGGGACCTGATCCATTCACCGCCCTATGAGATAGGATCACCACCCCCAGACCACGCGACTAGACAGGTCAACCCGCGAGATCAACAACAATTCTTTCTGCTTCATTTGATGAGCTCGCCGACTTCACACCAGACCGCGGAAGATCGCCACTCCCTCAGTCAGAACGTGAATCCACAAGGAGATCATCAGACCGCCAAGAAGCCGCCCACCACCAGTGTTTGCCCGAGACCGCAAACACTGTCTGTTCTCCACAAGACCATGAACACCTGTTCGCATGCCGACCTCCTCCTGAGACCGAGAACAGAGACCTGTTCGTATACCAGCCTCCTCCTAAGACCACGAACAGAGACCGCGCGATTAAGAGCCTTAGTCCGCGAATACCACCAAAAAACTCAGACAGCCACCAGACCGGAATTCTGGAATCCTGGACCAACCCATGCGGTCACGCCAGACCGGCATAGTCCTGAAGAAGCCATCCCGCCACGCAGTCACAGACAGATCGCGCGACCTTAAGACGCCAACCCGCCACGCGGTCACAGACAGACCGCGCGACCTCACCTTCAGCCGCCTTGGACAGATACCTGCGGTCATGCCAGGAGACTACGATTAGGCTAAGACAACCAGACCGCAGAACAGATCGCCAGGTTGTGCGGTCTCACCAGACCGCCCAACCTCCTCCCAGACCGGCCAGATCCAAAAGCTCCACAAACTTCCACTTCAACATTTTCAACATCTTATATGTCCGATCTTCCTGCAATGGAAGAACTCGGGAGGAGGTTGCTCTACATCGTCGTCGCTTGATTTTTTTTCCTTTTTCTCTATTTTGACGAATGAGCCTTTTTGGAACTACTTTCGGAAAGTATTCCTCCTTTCTGGATTCTTCATGAACTTGGTGAAATTTTTCACAAAAAGACTCTCCTCATCCTCTTCCTCGCTGTCATCCTCTTTCCTTGACATTAGTGCCAACACTTTCTTCTTTGGCTCTTTTTTGTCATCCTCTTCCTCGTTGTCCGGTCTTCTTTGGCTCATGGGTTTTGAGATTCCCAATGATGATCTCAATCTGGAGACATCTTAGATCATGCGATTCAGAAATAGCTATCACCTTTGGATTGAACTTCGGGGGGAGATATCGAAGGATCTTTCTCACCAAGTCACCATTCGAGAAGGTTTTTCCAAGGATCTTTGAGGCATTTATGATCTTGGTAAAACGTGTGCACATCGAGTCCACGTACTCATCTGGATCCATTTTGAATCATTTGAACTTTGATTCTAGTTGGAAGAGCTTGGAGTCTTTAACCTGAAAGGTACCTTCATGAGTTATTTCAAGTAAATTCCAAATGTCATAAGCAGTTTCACAAGCACAAACTCTATTAAATTCAGTCCTATCTAATGCGCAAAATAAAGCATTCATAGCTTTAGCATTATTTTTACATTTATTTTTATCCCCATCATCCCATCTATCTCTAGGCTTTTCCATGGTTACCTCTCCAACAACAAAAGTAGGAGTGGTATACGGTGTTTCGACACTAGCCCATTCGTCTAGATGTAAATTTATTAGAAAGTAACGCATTCGCGTTCTCCAATAGTTATAGTCGTTCCTGTGAAAAGTGGAGGTCTACTTATTCCTTACCCCTCATGGAAAGCGAGATCATGGAGCGCTATTATTCCCAGTTGTTAAGCCAATTGGAATAACCTGCCTCTGATACCACTTGTTAGATCTTGAGGCGCCCTTAGAGGGGGTGGGGGGGGGGGGGGGTGAATAAGGGTTTTAGAAAATTTTAATTTTTTATAGAAAACTTTAGATATTTTAGTAGAAGT
Source organism: Dactylorhiza incarnata (assembly GCA_033032865.1). Taxonomy (NCBI): domain Eukaryota; kingdom Viridiplantae; phylum Streptophyta; class Magnoliopsida; order Asparagales; family Orchidaceae; genus Dactylorhiza; species Dactylorhiza incarnata. The sequence goes on along the minus strand of JAWHQI010000033.1, from coordinate 3,827,509 downwards.
AAGTTAAATCACAAGTAAAGAGATAGAAATTAGTAATGAAATCAATTTTATTAAACAGGAAAAGACATGATTATCATTTATAAAATTGATTACAAAATCTGATTTCTATGATGCTAAAAATTGAAGGCGAAATATGAAATATTCTTTTTGTTTTCTATACCGACTCTTCTCACCAAGAACCGGTTGGCTTTAGCCGATATTTCCCAGATACTGCCTCAAGCTGCTCTAGCCCTTCTATCCCCAGAAAGGCCATGAGCACCCCCTAGATCTACTTCCTAGACCCAGTCACCAATACGAGGCAAATTCCTCCCTAAGTCCTACCCAGACCTAGTCTCCAACACTAGGGAAATTTACTCCACGATTATAATGAAAGAGTTACAAAACAAAATACAAAACACAAATAAAAACTCCCTATGAAGAATTCTGGAGATGGCGAAAGCTCTCTGAATATTCTCAAAGTCCAAGCGTGCATTCTTCACGTTGAGTAAGCGTTGATCCGATCCTCCTTGAATTCTTCTCTTGAATTTGTGTGGGAGATGATGGTTTGGAAAATACATCCCTCTCAGAGTTTCTGAAGTACTCGAATAGGGCTCTCTTCATTCAGTAGTTGGAGATGACAAAATCCACCTATTTATAGGCCTGGACGCTAACGTCGACGTTAAGGCTAACACTTGGCGTTGACCCAATATAGAATTATTTTGATGGCTCAGATCTTCAACATAAGAAGGAGATTTTGTACTTTAGGAAACATTCATTTTAGGCAACCCTAACGCTGGCTTTAGGTCAGATCATTCCTAAAGAGCTCCTGCAATCACGGATGCTTCCCTCATTGCCATAATCATCATGATGGGAAAAAGGGTAAATCCTATCCTTAGGTCCTAACGCCTGGCGTTAGACCACATCCCTCTCTTCAGTTTGTGAGGAGGTCCAGACCAATAATGCAGCATCCTAGTGTCATATCTGTTCAAACCTGCATGCTAAAAACACAATGGCAAACAAGATCAAATACAGGTAGGATTGGTTATTCTCAAATCAAAGGTATGCGGGAAACCATGTTCCAATAATACTGAGAGGGCTGATAATCTTTTGTATGACCCCATTTTTTTTCTTTCAAAAACCGGGTCTTATGGCCAGAATCACCGCTTTGTGGTGACACCCTCGCTCGGGAAGGTTGCCACTACAAAACGCCGATCCTTCCAGCCTTATCGAATGCAATAGAAGAAAAGTATACAATTAGTTAACTAGAAATCAAGTCCACATCAAATAGAAAATAAAATCATCAAAGAGATGTCCACATAAAATAACTGAATAAAAAGGGTAAGGTAATAATAAAGGGCTCATGCCCTGTACATCAATTCCTCACTACAATTTATCTCGTGGAATCATAATATACTAAAGCTAAAAGACACTCACGGATCTTGTCATCGGTGCTCCCGTGCTAGACTGCCCCGCCTCCATCTGTACCGGCCTCTGGTGCTGCAGCATCTCCTCGATCAACTAAAATAATAAGGTCCACCCACCGTCAGTCAAACTTGACTCAACCAATCCCCCACCCCTTCCCTGGCGACTCCTAGGCACCGGGCGGGAAGGATGAAGCGGAGGACATCAAGGGGTATAATCAAAAGCAGGTGATAATGAATCTAACTACGGGAGGGTTTATTGGTAAGCAACATATAATACAATGAATAATGCAGTATGAAGTAAAACAATAGTATGTCAGCAGTAGTAATAAGTAAAGCAATAGTAAAGAAGGGCACTAAGGAAAACAGTAATAAGAATAAGTAACCTTAATTTTTAGGAATGCCCACACAAACCTATAGACCAAGGGGTCATTTAGCAGGGCATATCGTATAAAAAGTCCCATAACCAATTTATACAATAGTGGTAGGGGTTGAAATGTAATGTTTATGCTATGTCATGCAAGTTATGCAGTTTAATGTTATGTTCATACAAGTGCAACTCACACACTACGACTCTATGCACACAGACCTTTAATTCCCCCTTTTTGGAGCTAGTAAAAGTCCCAGGATACTTCCGTAGTGGAAAACGGAAGCAGTGGGTTGGGCCTCGCCCACCTCTAGGTTGGTATCTGCACTATCTAACCTAGACCTATCGTACATCGCAACGCTAAGAACATAACATCGGAGCTCCTGCGTACTCTTACTGGTTAGTCCACCAGACTTTTCTTTGGTAAAGTGTTAACCACACTTACCGAGCCAAAGAATCGACGTTGGTGCGACGACCGCCGACACTAATAACCCACCACCTTTATGCACATACAATATGAGTCCTACTATATTCCGAGCCACAAGCTCCCCGGGCTAACCTGCCCGTTACCATAACCTTCTGAGCCGACGGCACGCTGGACCAACCCGACCGTACCAACAAACACTACTGAGTCACTAGCTCACAGGACTAACTAGTCCACTTCTACAACCACCGAGCCTACCGCTCGTAAAACCAAACAACTAACCTCCCGTATCCACGGGGTGTGGGTGTTTGCATTATTAAGATAATCTTAAATCGCCATTTATTCCTACACTTTAGGGTTAACCAGGGATATCCCGAGGACTACCCTATAAGGGGCTCACTATGGTACTAGGAGGTACAATGGGATGACACCCCAAAGCTCCCTTTCCAAGGCACTTAATGTTATTAGTGACTACCCAAAAGTATACCCTCCTTATCATTACACTTGGATTACCCTACATATTTTAAGACCTTCTAAAGGGAAAGACGATCTTTCGTCGGTCCCGGACACAACCTTACCCCATAGATTTTTGGGTACACCCAACATATAGACTTCCAATGGTGACCACACATCCTCTCCACCAGACTAGGTACCCCAAATTTTCATCCAACTGACTCAAGATTATTACTGGGTGTCTATCATGATATTCTAAGTCTAAATCCAGAAGATCATATTATTCCTTATTTAATTGGCATTTAATATAATTTTCCTCAACGTGGACCCAGTATGAAATTGAACATGAAGTATAAAATCCTCTTATATATGATATGGCCTCCACAAAATTATGGAAAATCCATGAAGTAAAAACAACAGTAACTACATAATATCAAAATTTTGCAGTAAGGGTTTGGCCTCTAATTATAATATTGAACAATTACCCCAAATTAGAATTTAAAGAAGGAACCACCAAAAATACTTGTCTAAAAATTATGGGAAAATTACCAGACCTTCATATTAATTAGAAAAGTCAACTGGCCAAAATTCAGTTTTTAACAAGACTAATTAATCACATAAATGAATATTCTAAGTAAACACATACTAGGGAGAATTGTGAAGGAACCTATTGACAAATAATTCCAAAAATTATACAAAACTTCACAGAGCTCTCTAATGCTCTAAAATTTCCTACCACCAAGTTTCATAAATTTCCAGAGGATTTTTGGCCCTTAATTATTTATTACATCCTTAAGACCAAATAGATGACTTGTGAATGAAGTGCTAAATAAATTAATTCAATAATTACCCAAAACTTACCAGAGATCTATTACATGATTATGAGAGTACCACCGAATTTTCATTACCATCTAATATTATTTAAGCATATAAATTTCTCTCATAAGGAGGTTACCAAAAATGATTATAACCCAATTCAGAGAGAATAATAGGTCCTAAAATTCTCTTAAAATTTCCTTGAGAATATTTACACCCCATGAAATTATCTACCAAGTTTCATGACCATCCAAGGAGATATGCCCTTATGTCCTTCACAAGGCTTAAAGTGCAATCCTAAGGTTAAAACTAGGGTCCTAGGGCATATCCACCCCACATTACACACCACTTGGATGAGGTTTGACCATCTAACATGTGCACTTTTAACCTAGTTTGACCTAATTTGACCAGACTTGGGTTAATCAATTACCCAACCAAATCATTCCCAATTGGGTTGAATGTTTTACAAGGGTCATATAATAACCCTAAAGAGCACCCGCCAAAATTTGGAGGGGATTGGAGTTCATTAGACCCTATAATTAAATAATATATGAATTATTAAATTACTACCAAAACCTTAGAATAATGTTCTCTTAAAATTCCCATCTTTGGAAATGTTAGGGGAGTTGGCACAAATAGCCTAGGTTTCAATATTTATTCCAGTAGCATTTCCCTATCAAAAGTTATTCAGGAAAAGGTAACTGCCCTACCCTAGGGACCAGTCCCACCAAAATGGCTCTACAGGGAGCTACATTGCTTCTATTGGGCTGAAACAAATTTTCATTTGATCTAAACACCAAAGGCTACAACTTTGATGTTGGGCACTTTTTCATCAGTGGGGCTCTAGTATTTTTAATAATTAAAACAAAATACTGCATGTAATGTGACATAAATACAAATATCAATATAACATATTCATTTGATATCAGCACGAATCTTGGCGCAGATCGTGCAGCTCTTGGTCATCTTCAACCTCCAGCCAAGGGCTAGGATTAACCCATCCTGATCCTCCTTTCCTCCCCATTTTATCGGCCACCTGAGCGCCGCCCCGGCTGGCCAATGCCACCACCACCTTCGTTGAGGTGGTGGCCGGCGATCAGGGGTGGTTGGCCGGCCGGAGGTGGCCGGAATAGGGAGTTCTAGCCGGGGAAAAAGCCATGAAAAACTGGCCTTTCGAGTGTTTGATTCGAGCCCGATTTGGCTCGAATCAAGCTCCAAGATTGATAGAAATCTAGCACTAGGAGAGGGTAAGCGGATCGAACCTGATTCGTGGCTTGGTGTCGCGTACTTCGGCGGTTTGCCATGGCCGGGATCAAATCTTTCGGCGCCATGTCAATTTTCACTTGGAGAGCTCAATTTCTTCAGGGAAGAGGGGGGGGGGGGGGGGGGGGGTTCATTCCTTTCCGACCTCTGAAGATGTTAATGAGTTCAATTGGGGGAGGGGAGGAGCCAATCCGTCAATTGCCATTAATGACCATGAAGGGGGATTTCGTCCACCTTGATTTCCCTTGATTCAGCCCCCTTGGTGAGATGGAAAATGCTCTAAATTCCTTGTAACTGCCAGGGTAGATGAATGCTCATCAATTGGGGGAGGATTGATGGGTCAGTTGCATTCATCCACCATGAATGTTCATCCTCTCTCTCTCCAATTTGGGGGAAAACTTCTCCTTCTCTCTCCTAATCATCATTTACAGAATTTCAGTGGCAAATTGAGTAATTATCAACCCCATGGGTTAGTGGGCCACTTCAATTTGGTCTAGCCTAAGTGGATTGGGCTTGATTTGGGCAAAAACGGGATTTTGACCTAAAATTAGGGTTGAGTTGACCTTGGTTAAATTGACCACTTGGGTTGATCCCAATGGGTTTCTAGTCACCCATTGGCCTCCCTTAATGGTTAGGAAGGTCTAGGTAGGGTTAATTTGACATGGTGAGGGTCAATTGACCCTTAATAGGACACTTTGACCAAAATATGGCTAAGGTTAACTTTGGTCAAATTGGCCAAATTGGTGGCCCCATGATGGGGCTTTTTGGTCCATTGGGTCCCTAGTATCCTTATAAGGGTATGGTGAAGGTCAATTTGGTATGGTGAAGGCTAATTGTCCCTAGCTAAGCTACTTTGACCAATTTAGGGTTAGGGTTGACTTTGGTCAATTTTGACCTCTTTGGTTGACCCTAATAGACCCTTGGTGCTCCAAATGACTCCTATTGGGCTAGGGATGTTATGATGGGGTCAAAAGGTCAAGGTGAGGCCCCAAAGTCCAACCCTAGGCTTGGTATCTGAAAATTGCTATTTGCAGACCACTTGGGTTTTCTCCTTCTTACCTAAGTTCACATGGTCATAAGATCTTCCTATGGTTTTGTCATAACCTAGTCATGACAAAACCAACTTGGGGGTCTAGTTGTTTGGGGGATGTTACATCTTTTGGGTGCCATAAATAGTGATGTATTCGGACCCATGTGTTTTATGGCTAGAGGTGGGTTTCACTACTTCATTATATTTACGGATGATTTCAGTAGATACAGATACGTGTTTCTTAAGAAGAACAAATCTGAATCCTTTGAAAAATTCAAGGAGTACCAGAATGATGCACAAAATCAACTAAAAAAAATTAATTAAAGCACTATGATCTGATCGAGGTGGCGAATATTTGAGTCAGGAGTTTCGTGATCATCTGAAAGTGTGTGGTATTGTATCACAACTCACTCCACCTAGAACACCACAACATAATGGTGTCTTAGAGCAGAGGAATCGTACTTTATTATATATGGTATGGTCAATGATGAGTCATGCAGATTTGCCCTTTTCCTTTTGGGTATTTGCTCTAGAGACAGCTTCTTTCACACTAAATTGTGTACCGATGAAAACAATTCAAAAGACGCCATATGAGATATGGACTGGGAAGCATCCTTGTATGTCTTTCATTACGATTTGGGTTTGTGAGCCATACGTGTGACATCAAATACCTGATAAGCTGGAACCCAAGTTAGATAAGTGTTATCTTGTGGGATATCCTAGGGAAACCAAAGGGTATTACTTGTACCTGCGATCCAAGGGAAAAGTGTTTGTCGCAAGGAGTGGTATTTTTCTAGAGAAAGAGTTTCTGTCTAGAGAGAACACTAAGGTAAAACTTGAAGAAGTTCATGAACCACAAACAATGAATGAGCCAAAGGTGGAACCTAAGCAAGGGCTACAAACTGTTATAGCTAGAGAACCTGCTCAAGAAACACAAGTCCTACATAGATCTCGTAGACCTAGAGTTGCGTCTGAAAGATATGGATTTCTCATATCTCAAATAGGTAGTAAGTTGCTTATGGATCATGATGATGAGCTTACAACCTACCAAGAGGCTATGTATGGACCAGACTCCGAGAAGTGGCTTAAGGCCATGAAATCTAAAATGGACTCCATATATGAAAACCAAGTTTGGACCTTGGTGGAACCACCTGAAGGGGTACGACCCATATGGTTCAAGTGGGTCTTCAAGAAGAAGACCGACATGGATGGGAATGTATACACATTCAAAGGGCAGCTGGTGGCTAACGTTTCAAGAAAATTCATGGTGTTGACTATGTTGAGACCTTTTCCCCAGTTACTATGGTTAAGTCCATTAGAATTCTACTTGCTATTGCTGCGTATTATGACTACGAGATCTAGCAAATAGTTGTCAAAATGTCATTCCTTAATAGAAACCTCCTTGAGGAAGTGTATATGACACAACCCGAGGGTTTTGTATCTCCAAATGAAGTCACTAAAATATGCAAGTTGCATCGATCCATTTATGGATTGAAACAAGCTTCTCGAAGTTGGCCCCTTCATTTTTATGAGAAAATCAAAGATTTTGGTGTCATCAAGAACAAAGATGAGCCTTATGTTTACAAGAGAATTAGTGGGAGCATTGTTGTATTCCTAATATTTTATATGGATGATATACTACTGATTGGGAATGACATTCCAACCATACAAGTTGTTAAAAACATGCTAGGGGATTTCCTTTCTATGAAAGAATTGGGTGAAGCGACTTATATACTTGGTATAAAGATCTATAGAGATAGATAGAAGAAGTTGATGGGTTTGACCCAGAGTACATACATTGAGAAGGTGTTGAAGTAGTTCAACATGCTTGAGTCCAAGAAGGGATTCTTACCCATGTTATAAGGTGTGAGTCTCTCTAAGGACCAGTGTCCTAAATCTTTAGAAGATAAGGACCGCATGATGTTGATTCCATATGCTTCGACAATTGGATAAATTATGTATGTAATGTTGTGTACTCGAATCGATGTCTCATATGCTTTGAGCATGAATAATAAATATCAGTCTGATCCTGGTGATGGTCACTGGGCAGCAATCAAGAATATCCTAATGTACTTGAAAATAACTAAGGATGTGTTCTTGATATTTGGTGGAGAGGAAGAGTTGTTGTAAAAGGTTACACAGATGCTAGCTTCCAAGCTGATAGGGATGACTCAAAATCCCAGTTAGGTTTTGTATTTTTCCTTAATGGAGGGGCTGTGAGCTGGAAGAGTTCCAAGCAAAAGACAGTTGTGAATTCTACAATAAAGGTCGAGTATATCGCTGCTGCAAATACGACGAAGGAGGCTGTATGGATTTGGAAATTTATCAGTGAGCTTGGTGTAGTTCATAGTATTGTTGATCTGTTAATTCTTTACTGTGAAAATAATGGTGCCATTGCAGAAGCAAAGGAACCTAGATCTCATCAGCGCTCCAAGCACATACTTTGGCGGTTCCATCTTATTTGAGAGATTGTCGATCGACGAGATGTGAACATTTGTAGAGTACCGATAGAAGAAAATATAATGGATCCACTAACAAAGCCTCTTGCGCAAAAGAAGCATGATGGTCATGCTAGATCAATGGGTATTAGATACCTGAATGTTCATCTTTAGTGGGAGCCTTGTGGATTGCATGTTTGTCGGTTGTTTATCCATATCATGAATTGTGATTTGTACTATGTATTTCTTTTTTGCATTTATGGTAAATTCTTTTGTTATTTGAATTTATTTTTATGTGATAGATTAATTAACATAATAAACGTCCTTAGAATATTTGCTTCCATAGGAATTCAAGTATGTGACTTGAAAGTGAGGGCATGCATTTATAAGAAGCATTTTTATTAAATGGTCCCTGGTCGAGGTATTATCATAGAAATTAGGGAGAGGATGATACATCAAGACCCGTATGTAGGTTGACAGATGACTGTTTCTCATAGGTCATGATATGGGATATCAAATCATCACATAGGTATATGTTTGGAACAAGTTGTACTGGACAGACCCACCATTAGACTACTTTGTGGATTGTTATATAAACGCGTCACAATTAGATCTATAGTGACAATGGTGTTTGTAGTTCTTTGACCTGAAGTCACGACATCCATCAAGTGAGCAAGAACAAACTTTGATACCATCTACAGTCTTCTTTGAGAAAGGTTGATAATAAGGGTGGTTATTGGGTATGTTACGAATCATTTGAGTGTTTGTGTGAGGACATAAATGGAATTTTTCCTCCTATATAACAGTATTTACATGCATGGACCCCTTGATGGAATGGGACTGAGAAATGCATTGTCATGCTTGGTTGAGTCAATATATGATATTGAGCTCACCAATTTCTGAAAGTCCATTCTAGATCAAGAAATTAAGATTAGATTATTAAGAGGGTGATATAGTCTATGCCTCGAGTTCAATCTGCATGTAAGGGACAAAGGGACATGACAATACTATTACATTGGTCACAGACATACTTGTATGTGTTATGAACTTTTATTGCTTGGTTATCAATGATGTAGTGCTAGATGCCGCTCATTGCTTGTGAGACTTTTGTTGATACGTTCTAGATCAAGTGGGAGACTTTTGGAGTTTCTACGATGATCCAGAAGTAATCAAGTAGTTAGTCTCACTGCCAACACGATATGAGCCTATAAAGTCACACATAAGAGCATTGTAGAAATTGGAGGAAGGATTGTAATGGCCTTGCTCATATTGGATATGAGTGAAAGGGCGAATCCTATGACTAATTGGAGTTAAATTGGTTCAGTAAAATGCTCCTTATATTATGTGAATATTGTATGGAGCATGTCAAGAAGACTTGTAGACAACATTGTGAATGTTGTCGTGACAGATGGTCTATTGTCGGAATCATCAAGTTGATATTATGAATATCGAATAGATGATTAATATAGTCTAGATTGTCTCGATGATATGGATCTCCACAACGATATCATCAAGAATGTCTCAACGATATTGCAGTCATCACGACGATATGGAGCACCGAGATGCTACATGATATCTTTAAGATTTTCTCGACGATATGGGTCATCTCGACGATATAGATCAGCATGTTGATATCGTCGAGATTGTTTCAATGATATTGGTCATCTCGACGACATTGATCGTCATGATGATATCGTCGAGATTGTCTCAACGATATGGGTCATCCCGACTATATTCATTATACACTCTATTAATGTCTGGGTCAGTGGATAGTTTTGGAACATGGTCTTCCGCATCTCCTAGGTTTGAGAGTAGCAAATCCTATGCATATTTGATCTTGTGTGTTTAAGTGTGTAGGAAACAATGCCATATGACTCAAGGATAATATAAGAAGGTTGCCCCTAAGTTTGAAGCCAAAATTCCAGCATGCCCACAAGCGCCAGCAGTAGCCACTAGCGCAGGCGCTAGCATTGATTAGAGCAATTTTGGGAGGCATCTTTAGAAGGCGCTAGCGGCTAGCCCATGCACTATCTCGACACATATGAGGAATGTCAGCAGGGTTTCATTGGAGTGAAGATACGCACACGGAGAATGTTTCATAAAGTGGGATAGCGCCGACGATAGCGATAGCGCAGGCGCTAGCTCCAAGGCTATATAAAGGACCCCTTGGGTCCATCTTCTTCATCACCTCACACCCTTAAATTCCAAAGCTTCGTGCCACATCATATAGAGGAAATTTTAGCGAGATACTCCCACAAATCCATGAAGGCTTAAGGAGATCTATGGAGAAGATTTCAACATGCTTCATCATCGTGACGAAAGACCGCATCGACTATGATTATACTCTACATGACTTCATCTACTTCTTTAAGAGATCCATATAGGGAGTTTTTATATTGTTGTTGTTTCATATCTTTACTCTTTCGTACTCGTGCAGTAAATTCACCTCATGTTGGTGACTAGGACTGGTTAGGACTTAGGGCAAAAATTTGCCTCATGTTGGTGATTAGGTCTATGGTGTAGATCTAGGGGGTGCTTGAGGCCGTATCTAGGGGAGGATTGGCTAGAGTGGCTTGAGGCCGTATTTGGGGGAGGATAGGCTAAAGCCACTGGTTTGTGGGATACGAGTCGGGATAGAAAACAAAAAAGTCTTTTTACTATTCGCCTTCGATTTCTAGCATAAGAAATCAAGTTTTGTAATCCTACATTTCATATTAATAAAATAATGTCTCTATTTTTTTCACTTGATTTGTTTTGGTTTTGCACTATTTTGATCTCTTATTATTTCAAGTCATTCAAAATATAACAAAAGTTTTAAAACCCTTATCCCCCCCCCCCCCTTAAGGGCGCCTATAGATCAAAAAGTGGTATCAGAGCTAGCTTATTCCAAATTGGCTTAACAACTGGGAATAATGGCGTCTCATGATCTCGCTTCTACTAGTGGAGACATTTTTTATGATGAAGAAAAATCTCTTGCACCACCTTTATTTGAATTGAAAAATTATAGAGGGTGGAAAATTTTAATGGAAAAATTTATTAAAACTTTTGATATCGAAGCATGGAATATTACAATAGTAAGACCAACAGATAAATAAAAATGAACGTCACCTAAATGCAAAGGCTTTGAATAGTATTTTTTGTGCTTTATCTCAAGAAATTTTCAAATTGATATATTGTTTTTCTAGTGCATACTAAGTATGGAAATTTCTTGAAGAAATGTATGATCTTCCTCTCACAGGTATGGAACAAACGCAAGAAGTGGAGAACATACAAGCTTGCACTAATAGTCAAGAAATCTCCTCTCATGATGGATCAATAAAGTGCACATAAAGTGGAGATGAAATCTTATCTTTGGAGACGGTGTGCCAAAAAGATGTCAAAGAAACTATATGTTCAAATCTTGCCTCTTTTGATTGCAATGTAAGGAAATCAAAGTCTTCTCTTTTTGTGATAAATTCAATTTCCACATTACATATGCTACAAGTTACTAAATGTAAAATTAAGAAATTGAAAATTGCTAATGAGAAATTGCTTTTAGAAAATAAAAGGTTACAAGCTAATGTTAATTTAAAATCTAATTTTGATGTGGCTTCTCCATCTTACTCTCTAATTAAAATCTCAAAGTTTTGTTTTGATTGTAATAATATTAAAGAAAAATTCAAGGATTTTGAAAAAGAACTTTTAATTGTAAAAGAACATAATGAACAATTGTCTTTAGAAAATTCATCTTTGAAAATTGATTGTGCTACGTGCCAAAGTTATAAAATTGAAATCAAGGAGATGGATGAAACATTTGAGGAATTTAGAAATAACTATCAAACTCATATTGACTCTATTGTTTCCACTCTTAAAAATAGCACAATAGCTTATAATAAAGCTAGACATAATCTTAAGATCAAGAATGATGAATTAAAATCAAAAATCAACTTGCTTATGAAAATTATGAATAAAAATTCACAATATCAAGTAATATCTAAAAGCAAGTTGAATATGAATATGAATATGTTGACTAAGCCTAATAATGAGAGTAAGAAACACAAAGTTTTTGTAAATCAAAATCCAAATTACTATTATCTAAAAAATTATGTATCTCCCAAATTAAATTCAAATGTGCAAAAAGTTTCTATGAAAAATAATTTCAAAAGTCATTATTATTTTATGCCTAAGTTTAATGAATATGGAAATTTGATGCATAATTATAACTCTAAACCTATGTATGAGTGGAGACCCAAAATTAAAGATGAAACATTAACTCCACTTGAAAGGGTTCATTCGTACTCATCTCCCCAAAAATCATCTCGCAATATTTGGGTAACCAAAGGAACCGTTACTCTTGGTTCCCTTTGGATACTTAAATCTCTTATTCATTAGGTAGCAACAAATGCATGAAGTAGAACCTTTTCAAAATGAAATATACAAATTTCTACTTCATGATAAGCTTTAATGTCTTTTTTTAAGCTATCATGTCATGGTCGTCATATATATTATAAGAAATATGATCTTATCTCTTAAAGCTTAATAAGTTTATAAATCGAATTGATCAAAATTCAAAGTTATATTTTATTTTGATGACCTATCTATCTTTCGTATATTCAATGCCTATAAATATCTTATATTATCCATATAAATCAAATTCTAAATTTGTTATGAGATATTTATCTAAATTAATAAAATCATGAACTTTACATTTTCTCTTTCAAAATTTTGTGTCTATAAATTTTAAATATTAAGTATGGGTAGCAACCAATAATACTTAAATATCTTGAGAAAGGGAGATTTGGGTTATCACCCCATCACATCTCCTAGTACCGGTGAAAACCATTCACAGGGTAGACCTCAGGAAGTCCAAGATCCTCTCTAAATTACTATGTTCGACTAAAGTCTAGCAAAGATCAAATTAATTATAGACTCATGCAATAATCGTAAAAGAAAACTATCATTATTTTTGAGAAAAATATATATATTCATAATTCGTGATTAAAAATAAAATCATAAAAGAATGAATGTATTATCATACTAACATTGTATCTTAATGAATATTATTTGTTATCGTGCTAATCTCATGTAATGTTAGTTATCATATGTTTAATATAAAAATAGAAAATTGGGAACATAGAATTCATGATATCTTTGGGGTTTTATATTATCATTCTAAAATTTAAACAAACTCATAGTTTATTAATCATTCTTAAACCTACTCGCTTTGTATATCCATGATCATATACTAATATTGTATGTCTCACAATAGCGGGGGAGTAGGATTGGATGCTTTAGAGACCTAATCTCTAAGTCATGTCTTGTCCTTAACCGGGGAGGGTTCTAGTGGGGCCTTGCGAGGCACTGGGGGGGAAGAGTGCTAGGTTGATCGTTCTCTAGTGTATTCATATGGGAGTAACACCCAAACCTATGGCATGTGTGCAGCTCCTCATGCCCATCTATCACTTAGTATGGGGCTAGAGTGTAGACATATAATCTGGATATTTTTATCTAGGGAGTACCTATTTTTATTCTTTGCATAAACATCATTTCACACTATAATCATTTAAATAATGCGAATTTGGCTTATTCGAACATGATATCTTGTGTTTTCATTTCCTATCTTTTTCAGTTTACATTTTTTTGATAAACACAAGCCTTAGAAAAGTCAAAATGAAGACATAAGAAAATATATCTCATGCGATGTTTGTTTTGTAAAGTCATATAAGAAATCTCTAACATTTCATGCAATTTGCATTATCTAGACATCTCAAAAAATTCTAAAATTTCTGCATGAAACTACTCTTGGGACACTTAATCAAGATTATTAATCAAAATTTTCAAAATCTTAAAAAATAGTGTACTATTTGTCGCGCTAGCTCGAGTGTCAAATTTTTTGTGTTTATAAAATTTTGAAAAATCAATAAAAATATGTTTTTGTATATGTACTACCTATTTTTATCTTTATGCCATTGTGTGATGTTTGAAAAATCAAATACAAAAATTCCAAAATGCAAAAATGCAACAAAAATTTGTCTTTGTTATTTTTATTTGTTTCTGCAAGGTTTTATTAAAATAACAAAGAATTCTATGTTTCATTACTTTGGCAAATATGACAAGCATGTTCCTTTAGATTTGGCAAAAAATGTTTAATTTAAAATCTCAAGTTTTCTGAACATTGTGTTGGCTTGACGTGCTTAGATTTAATCTTGTTATGTGCAATGAAAAAGTCTAAAGTGAATCATGTAGGATTGCGTTTGTATGCCTCTAAGTATGAGTAATGTGTTATGTTTGATAATGATCTCTTTACACTCACACTTTTTGTAGACTACATGTGCCTATAATTCTTAACCCTACATGATTGTGTAGTATAGTAACTTATAATATTAAGATGTCTATCTCTATTACCTACACATTATTCAAAATGTTGTTGAACATATAGAAGTAAAATTTCAAAATTATAAGTATTTGCAAAACAAGTGAATGCAGAGAACTTTGTCTTGCTAAAAAAATAAATAATAAAATGGCAAAGATAACTCCACCAAACACTACTTGAACCTCCTGATAAGTCTTCATAAGCATTGTGTGGTTGAGCACCTTGGAAAGAATTGTAAAGTGTCTTGTGCAAACTACTTTAATACACTTCTATTATGTACACCGGATCTCAAATAACTCTTATTGAAAATAAAAGATGAGATCCCCCAAGCACTACTTCGCTCCCTGATAAGTCTTTATGAGCATTGTGTGGGTGAAGCACCTTGGTTGTTGTACTTTTTATGTGCTTTGTATCAAATCTAGAATTGATCTGTAGAAGTAGTTAAAAAGATTGCATTCTTAATAAGTTTCTACTTCACTATATAAGTCACGTGTTTTGGATTATATCACTTGTATACTTTTATCAAAATACTTTTTATACACAACATTATCTCTCATAAAGCTTCTACTCATGAGAATTGGACTCAAATGCTTCTTTACATAAATTCTCTAAAAAGCTTTTGTAAAAACACTAGATTGCAATGCATGACCTCTACAATGTTTTCATAACTTGAAATGCAAATTAATAACATTATTGTTACTATCTTCTAGAATATGTGCAATCATGCTTGCCTTAGTCGTTTTTGAAAAATAGAACTCCTTGCCTATTGTCATGAAAACTTTATTGAAAACCTTACTTGCTTACGAAAAATATTTCTTAAAAATATTATGTTTACATAAAATTGGTTTTATCCAAACAACATCACTTTTATTGCATAAACATCTCTTATTTCTATTATGATCTTTGAACCTCCAAAAAGATGTTCTCTTTGGATAATCAATTTTATAATCTTTCCGCTTGTGATAAAACTCTAAATTATCTCGGTTGAAATCTCTCTAAAATTGTGCTATAACTCTCCTAAAATTATGAACTCCAAAAAAAACATCTTCTTATGTTTGGACTTAAACTCATATTTACTCTTATGATTTGCATGATCACAAAAAGTTGTTTCTACAAGTCTTCCGCATCATTACCATATAATTTTTTACCTTGTGCTTCCATGCTTATTTAAAGTATTTTCTTTTGTGTGTATCATCACTTGAATCTCAATATTCCTTTCCTTCAACAAGTGATAAACTTGCTTGGTAAATTTTATATTGGTTGTTCTAACCATGAATATTATTTTTATGCTAACAACTCTGAGTTATTTCTATGAAAATTTTTATGCTAAAAACTCCTTATCATTTCATTTCCTCTAAAAAGCTCGATCATGCCTTACATTTTTTTATCAAAAAATCTCTTTCTATGCTACCTTAACCCACTTTTGCTAATAACAAAAGGGGAGAACTAATATGATAAATAATAACCGCTATCAAATGGGGAAGAACTAAACATGATTAATGAGTAAGATGATTGCTTACATATATGGGTAGCATTCATATAGGGGGAGCATGCATTTAGGGGGAGCAATTCTATATACAAAAATTGACAATTATCCTAAGTCATCTCTCTCTCTCACACACACAAGTAGGATTCGTCATGCTTTAAGTATTAATTCTCTAATTATCACTAATGGATTTGTTATTATCAAGAGGGGGAGTTTGTTGGAACATGGTATTTCGCATCTCCTAGGTTTGAGAATAACAAATCATATGTGTATTTGATCTTGTGTGTTTAAGTGTGCAGGAAACAATGTCATATGACTTAAGGATAACATAAGAAGGTTGCCCCCAAGTTTGAAGCCAAAATTCCAGCTGCCCACTAGTGCCGACGGTAGCCACTAGCACCGACGGTAGCCACTAACGCGGGCACTAGCATTGATTAGAGCAATTTTGGGAGGCATCTTTAGAAGGCGCTAAAGGCTAGCGTAGGCGCTATCTAGATTCACATGAGGAAAGTCGGAAGGGTTTCTTTGGAATGAAGATATGCACGTGGAGAATGTTTCCTAAATTGAGATAGCGTCGGCGGTAGCGATAACACAGGCGCTAGCTCCAAGGCTATAAAAAGACCTCTTGGCTCTGTCTTCTTCATCACCTCACACCCCTAAATCCCAGAGCTTTGTGCCACAACAAATAGAGGAAGTTTTAGCGAGATACTCCCACAAATCCATGAAGGCTTAAGGAGATCCATGGAGAATATTTCAACACGCTTCATCATCATGACGAAAGACCACATCTACTATGATCATACTCTGCGGGACTTCGTCTACTTCTACAATATATCCACATATGGAGTTTTTATATTGTTGTTGTTTCATTTCGTTACTCTTTCATACTCGTGCAGTAAAATTGCTTCTTGTTGGCGACTAGGTCTGGGTAGGACTTAGGGCAGAAATTTGCCTCGTGTTGGCTACTAGTTCTAGGGTCTAGATATAGGGGTAGCTCGAGGCCGTATCCGTGGAGGATTGGCTAGAGCGGCGTGAGGCTGTATCCGAGGGAGGATAAGCTAAAGCCACAGATTCTTGGGATACGAGTCGGGATAGAAAACAAAAAAGTCTTTTTACTATTCGCCTTCGATTTGTAGCGTCATAAGAAATCAAGTATTGCAATCCTACATTTCATATTAATAAAACCATGTCTCAATTTTATTTCACTTGATTTGTTTTGGTTTTGCACTATTTTTATCTCTTATTATTTCAAGTCATTCAAAATATAACAAAAGTTTTAAGACCCTTATTCACCCCCCTTTAAGGGCGCCTACAAATCCAACAGATAGCAGAATCCATCATCTATTTTTATATCCCTGGGTATAAATATACAAACAATTAGGTTATTTTTAAGGCCCCCTATTGGAGATCGAGACCGAAGCATTCCTGAGATCTCACCGCTTCTTCCAGAGTACCAGTTCGACAGTCGTCGTCGGCTCTCCATACACGAATCTAGTAATTCGTGGAGATGCTGACGACATTCCTCCTCTGACCTAGATCTTATTCAACAAGATCTTAAGGTTCTCCAATGCTTGTGTTGACTTCTGTAGAGGCACAGATCTACTTTTGCGCTAACTCAATCAGAACTAGTAGCTGATCTTAACAGAGGCCCAAAACATGGAAGAAGACTCGGATTAAGATTCCGATTCAAGCAAAGCTAATTTCTAAGCAGTCTGATTGAGTCTCTACTGAATTTTGCATAGGTATTCTAATTTATTGCTTCCATTTCTCAGTTCATGGTTAGAGCAAGATCCTTTTATCTCTCTTTTGGGTTATTCTTGAATATCCTGATGTACAGATTTGATGTGTCTACCCCTAAGGAAAACCCAATAGATATGACATATAATTGATGGATATTTAAGATGCGTTGAGTAGCCAATGCAAAGAGCAATCTTATTGTCTCCATTCGGGCCACCGGAGCAAATGTTTCCGTGAAATCTATTCTCGGTTGTTATGAGTAACTTTTGGCCACAAGTCGGGCCTTATGCTTTTCTACTCCCCCTTGTTCATTCAACTTCAATTTGTATATCCACTTTAGACCAATTATAGTCTTATTTGGTGGTTTCGGAATAAGCTCCCAAGTGTTGTTTTTGTTTATCATTGTGATCTCATCATTCATGGCTTTAACCCATTGAGGTTGTGCAGTCACCTCAGAGAATTTAATGGACACTTGGAACAAATGTGCCTAATTACATGATTCATATATATCAGATAGGGAATGAAATTTATGTGGAGATAATAAGTCTAACCTAGATTCTAGAGAAGGATCATCTGAGGCTTTTAGACTGGGCAGTTGTGGACTGGGATCAGAGAAGGATTCATCCACGACATCCTCTACGACTATGAGAAATACATGACTCTGATCCTCGTTTGTGCCCCAATCCTCCCATCTACCCTGCCCATCGAAGATGACATCTCTGCTTATTACTAATTTTTGATTTTGGGGATTGAATAGTTTGTATTCCTTGGATTCTAGACTATATCCCACAAAAATATATTTCTCTCCTTTTGTTTCCAATTTATCTCTGGTTTTCTTTCCTAGGCTGGTATAGCATAAGCAAGGCTGCCAAAGACTCTTGAATGCCGCAAATTAGGTTCTGGTTGTTCCATGCTTCATAAGGTGTTGAATCCTTAAGGCCCTTGGTGGGGGCTTTGTTAAGTATGTAAACAGTTGTGTTCATTGCTTTTCCCCAAAATTGCTTGGGTAGTTTCTTCTGATGAAGTATGCTTCTTCCTATCTCAACCACTATTCGATTCCTATGCTCCACTACTCCATTATGTTGGGGGCTCTGAGGTACTGTATGTAACATCCAAGTGCGCGCTAGGCCCCTATGATGAAAATACAAATCAGTGTCAACTCGGCATCGCTTCGAAAATTGACTTTGAGCGTCGTTGATTCTTAGACATATTTTAGCAAAATATGACCATCTCAAATCATGTTGATTATGATTTCTCTTTCGTATTCTTAGAGAAGGACATGTTTTACAATGGTGTGTTGGTTCTTAATTTCTTTTTGTTAGTAATTTTGTGTTATATTATATGGTTGACTGGGTATTAATTGGGTTGGGAATAATGGCTGATGGTTTGAGGAAGGTTTAAATTATGAGAGGCGGTGAACCGAGATAAATCTGATGACAATTATTAGTAACTTTATGTGTGCTGATAGCAGAAATTGATGAAATTGGTGTGCTATTAGAAGTTCCTTATAGTTGGATTGGGGGTGCTAATAGAGGATTTATGTGGGCTAGGCTTAAGATTGGGCTGCAGATAGGATTTGGCTGACATTTCATTTAATGAAGGCGGTGATGCCAATATATATTTGCGAGCCATGTTTCTTTTCTCATTTTGGCACCGCCTGGAGTTTTCGACTAGCTGGAAATTAGGGATGGCTGCGACCCCCCTCTTCCTCATCGACGATCCTTCTCATCTTATCGCCGGTGCCTTTTGGATTTGTGCTTATGCTGCTGTACGCATGCGGTTTTGGTGTGTGTGACCAGCAGCTTCTGACCTAGACATCTTCACTGTAAGCCCTCCTCTTTCTTTCTACCTATTCCTTTCAGCTACTGGTTATGGTTTATTTTGTTATTGACTGGCTGGTTGCATGAGAAAAGGTTTAAATCTATTTTAGTGGCTGTGTATTAGCTTATCTCGTGGGGTTTATTGAGAGCTTGTATGTGAGTTGTATTTCCTTTATCGAAATGTATCTTTATGAGGAGGATTCCTATGTTGCTGCTATCATTTTATAATGGCTTTCAAAGGGGGAGTGTGAGGTAGTACTCAGGTTGGCCGGCTATTGCTATTCTTCTGTCCAGTTCAAGTTGCTGTAATGTGATAAGTAAAATTACTCTTCTTCTTAGGGTTTATGATTTGTGATTATGCGAAGAAGATTGATGATATTTTCCAAAACTATATTCGATGAAGGCAAGTGTACCTTATCGTATATAATATAGGATATTTTATAAAAATACCAAGGTCGTATTAAACTCGGGTTTGTCGAGTACTTCTACTTCGAGAAAGCGGACTACTATTTTATCGGAGAGAGAGCGGAAAAGAGAACTAAATTGCTACTAAATAAAAGAGAACGAAAATAGAGAAAGAAAATAAAACTTGATTAAAACTCGCTTTGAAATGAAATTAAAAGATAAATACTATCATTCAACTCTAAGCCTTGACCGTGGGGATTCCCGAAGCTCGAACATGCCTCTCTCGAGGTTAATGCCCAACTAAGCTTAGGAAAAATCAACCGGACTCTCGTCCTATAATTGATTACCTAAGACTTGCTTTACGATGTGAATCCCACTATAGGATTTGACTCCTATCCAGAAGATTTACGTCATCCTCTCTCGAGGGGTGCGTGCAACTCTTTTTATTCTCGAGTGATCGATTCGTACGCACGTCCTCTCGGCTAGCTAGAATACGAAAACAAATACCGAAATTCATAACCGGAATATGAACTCGATATCGTTATATTTCGAGAATAAATCGAAGGAGAGAAGATACGATAATAAGGAAAGAGATGATTTCGATTCAAAGCTTGCTAAAAATCAAGATTACAAAATATTTAGCTAAGGGAAAAATTAAAACAAGAACGAGAGAGAAAGAGGAAGAAAGAGAGTTGCATGAAAGAAAGATAACAAAATTTCATTTCATAAAAGAGGGATTACATAAATTGAAAGCTACCTTACATTGCATGGAATTGAAACTAAGCTAGCTTGCATGAAATAAAATTACAAGAAGTTAAACTAAAAATTACATTAATAAAAACTAACATGAACATAAACATGAAAATAAGAAAAATCTGTACAAGAAGAGCCCAAATGGGCAGGGGGCAGGAGCCGGAAATGCTGGAAATGAGCTCCTGAATTTATAGGAGAAAAATTCAGGCTACACGCCCTCGGTCACGGGCGTGACCTAGGGCGTGTAATATTTGTTCTGCAGCGGGGACAGCGGCGTGGGCGATTGCGTGACGGCGGGAGAAAATCAGACATGTCACGGGCGTGACATTTGGGTCACGGGCGTGACTCAGGATGACTTCAATCAATGCAGCATGGGCTTGAATTCGGCGCGGCAGACAGCAGGGATCACGCGTGAAAGTCACGGGCGTGACTTTGGGTCACGGGCGTGACTTTGGGTCACGGGCGTGACTTGGGTCAACATTGGATTCGGTGGCTGACAGGTCCACGTGGAAAGTTTGATGTGATCTTTAAAGTTACACGCCCTTGGTCACGGGCGTGACTTCGGGTCACGGGCGTGACCGAGGGCGTGACTTGTGGATTTTGGCTCTGATCGCACGGCAGCTGTTCTGGGAATATATTAAGATTACACGCCCTTGGTCACGGGTGTGACCTAGGGCGTGTACTATGAATTTTGACCAAAATTTCCAGAAAATCTGCAAAACAAAAATACAATTATATTTAGAACTAAAATTACAAAAGAAGTGATTTTTAACTAAAATCTAAATAATATTTACAAAATTATATTAAACTTAACCTAAATATTATAATAAAAATACGCAAAAATCCTACTTATCAAATACCCCCATACTTAAGCTTTTGCTATTCCAGAGCAAAAGTATGAGAAATATTTATAAGACATTTAATAAAATTTTTAATTTAGCCTAAAAATTTATTGAATCATAAGTAAGCTAAAAAGAAAATTTAAGGATTGACGAATTAGGTCCTAAATTATGAAATTAGAATGATAAGAGAAAAATATTTAGCCAAGAATTCTCAAAAATATTAACTAGTTAACAAAATTGAGTAATAAGTAAACAAAATTAGATTTAAAATTTATAAAAACCATAACTTTGAAAAAGCTAAAGGAAAAATGTAACTTACTAAGTATTGCTCTCTCCATAACATAATTTAAATCTAGATCAAAGATATTGGGTTGGGGGGATTTCATAAAATTTGGCATAAGAAGAGAAACTTTTGAATGGAGGAAATGGAATTTACCATGAAATTTCCTTTTTTTTTTTCTTTCTCTTTTTTTTTTTCTCTTCTAATAAAAACCCAAAATGTATATGTTTAGGAGTAATGAATTTTATCCTCTTACTCCATGCCATATAATCTTTTAAATGATTTTGGGTGCATATGTTTAGGGAATAATGAATTTTATCCTCTTATTCCCATGACATATGATCTTTTAATACATATTTTTTTTTTATGCCATCAAAGGGGTAGGGTAGAGAAAAGATTTCTAGGTTATAAATTAAATTATTTTGAGAGCAAAATTTAGTAATTTAAACTTTCCTAAGATTTAAAAAGCTTAAGGTAGAAATAATTAAAATCTAAAGGTGTTTAAGCAAGATTACTAAAAAATTGTAACTATTTAAAATAAAAGAGAAGAAGTGCTAAAGAAATATCTCTAATCAAATTAAAATCATAAAATATTTCTTAACACAAAATCACTTAAACAAAAACTAGATTTAGCAAACCATGATAGAATAAATGATTAGCAAACCAAAAAAAGATAAACGCTTATAAATAAACTCAAAATGGTTTTGGAAATGACAAAAACCAAAGTAAGGGCTTATTATATTTTTGGGAGTTTTCTAAGTTATTTCAATTTTTTTTTTTTTTTTTTTTTTTTTTTGATATTATTTTTTTTTTGGAATTTTAGGATAAGAAATAAGTAAAAAAAAATGCTAAACATAAACTAATAAACCCTTTTTTTTTTTTTTTTTTTTTAATTCTTGGATTTCCCAAGGTCTACCCGGTGAAGGGCTCGCAAGGTACTAGAGGCTATGATGGGAATTCAAGCCCAAAGCATCCTTTCCGAGAATTTAAATTTTTGATTATCTAATTTTTTTTTTGAATATTTTAGGGTTTTCTAATTTTTTTGAAAAAACTAATTTTTCTTTTCTAAAAGACATTAAAAAGGGAATAAACTATTTACAAAACTATGTACACAAATATTTTTGGAATTTTGTGATTTTTCTTTTTTTTGGAAATTTTCTACGATTTTATAATTTAAAAGAAAGGGAAATACACCCCCATACTTAAAGTTCAACATTGTCCCCAATGTTGAAAGCTAAGTATGGAGAATAACAAAATAGAAAATAAAAGAGCATGATTATGAAAGAAAAAGAACAAGGAAAGGAAAAGAAGTACGGCCCTGATTTGGAGACGGACGACCATCACGATTACCTGCAAAAATTTTCTTTCAAAACCATAAGACAAAACATAAGATTAAATGAAAGAAAACATAAAAGTTACTTAATAATATTTTTTTTTTTGAATTTTTGATAAAAGTAATAGCGCTCTCTCTTTTCAAAATATCGACAAAATGTCCCCGGCAACGGCGCCAAAAACTTGATAAGAAAAATTAAATCTTCTTCTTAGGGTTTATGATTTGTGATTATGCGAAGAAGATTGATGATATTTTCCAAAACTATATTCGATGAAAGCAAGTGTACCTTATCGTATATAATATAGGATATTTTATAGAAATACCAAGGTCGTATTAAACTCGGGTTTGTCGAGTACTTCTACTTCGAGAAAGCGGACTATTATTTTATCGGAGAGAATAATTTGGAAAGGAAAGAAAAGCTAATTAAAAAGAGAACAAAAATAAAATGAAGAAAACAAAACTTGATTTAAAACAAAACCTTAAAATGAAATAAAAAGATAAATACTATCATTCAACTCTAAACCTTGACCGTGGGGATTCCCGAAGCTCGAACATGCCTCTCTCGAGGTTAATGCCCAACTAAGCTTAGGAAAAATCAACCGGACTCTCGTCCTATAATTGATTACCTAAGACTTGCTTTACGATGTGAATCCCACTATAGGATTTGACTCCTATCCAGAAGATTTACGTCATCCTCTCTCGAGGGGTGCGTGCAACTCTTTTTATTCTCGAGTGATCGATTCGTACGCACGTCCTCTCGGCTAGCTAGAATACGAAAACAAATACCGAAATTCATAACCGGAATATGAACTCGATATCGTTATATTTCGAGAATAAATCGAAGGAGAGAAGATACGATAATAAGGAAAGAGATGATTTCGATTCAAAGCTTGCTAAAAATCAAGATTACAAAATATTTAGCTAAGGGAAAAATTAAAACAAGAACGAGAGAGAAAGAGGAAGAAAGAGAGTTGCATGAAAGAAAGATAACAAAATTTCATTTCATAAAAGAGGGATTACATAAATTGAAAGCTACCTTACATTGCATGGAATTGAAACTAAGCTAGCTTGCATGAAATAAAATTACAAGAAGTTAAACTAAAAATTACATTAATAAAAACTAACATGAACATAAACATGAAAATAAGAAAAATCTGTACAAGAAGAGCCCAAATGGGCAGGGGGCAGGAGCCGGAAATGCTGGAAATGAGCTCCTGAATTTATAGGAGAAAAATTCAGGCTACACGCCCTCGGTCACGGGCGTGACCTAGGGCGTGTAATATTTGTTCTGCAGCGGGGACAGCGGCGTGGGCGATTGCGTGACGGCGGGAGAAAATCAGACCTGTCACGGGCGTGACATTTGGGTCACGGGCGTGACTCAGGATGACTTCAATCAATGCAGCATGGGCTTGAATTCGGCGCGGCAGACAGCAGGGATCACGCGTGAAAGTCACGGGCGTGACTTTGGGTCACGGGCGTGACTTGGGTCAACATTGGATTCGGTGGCTGACAGGTCCACGTGGAAAGTTTGATGTGATCTTTAAAGTTACACGCCCTTGGTCACGGGCGTGACTTCGGGTCACGGGCGTGACCGAGGGCGTGACTTGTGGATTTTGGCTCTGATCGCACCGCAGCTGTTCTGGGAATATATTAAGATTACACGCCCTTGGTCACGGGTGTGACCTAGGGCGTGTACTATGAATTTTGACCAAAATTTCCAGAAAATCTGCAAAACAAAAATACAATTATATTTAGAACTAAAATTACAAAAGAAGTGATTTTTAACTAAAATCTAAATAATATTTACAAAATTATATTAAACTTAACCTAAATATTATAATAAAAATACGCAAAAATCCTACTTATCATAATGATATATATTTTTGGGGTTTTAAATTCATGGGAGCTTACATATGTGATGGAGTATTCCTATTGTGCTGCTATCATCTTGATCTATATCTATGGTTTATTTGGCCGATTTGGGTGTTGTTGGTTTTGCTTTATTTATCTAATCTGCTCTCAAATATTTCAATGCATGGGCCCTCAAGCTGCCCCATGTTGTTTGGTACCTTGTGTTCTTCAATTTTATGGGGGGAATTCAGTCTATATATGAACTGCTATCTTACAGGGGGGATTCCTATTCCTATTCCTATTTGCTGCCATTTATACTCCTATACCAGGGAAGATATTTTATATGGTAGTCCTGTTGGCCGTCTTCAATCAGTTTCTCTTCATGAATCAAAAGATGGGAGTCTTTGGGAAGTTATTAATTTGTTAACTTTTCATGTTGTTTGTTGTTTCCTTTCTTTTTAGTTTGGGTAATGTTGACTGATTACATGTTGGATATTTCTGTGGATCAGGGCCATTTAATCAGCCTTGGCCAACTGCGCCATGCCGCGGAGGAGACAACCGTGAACGTCAGCAGGAAATCAGGTGACTTCCTCCCCTTTCCCTTGGTGTTAGCCTCTTAGATCACAATAGGAGAGATGAAGGCTCAAGAGAGCTTCTCGTGTGAGCTTTAATGGAGTTTCCTTAGGAAGACCAAGCTGGAACCTCAAATTAGGGCATCGTTCGCCACGAGGTTTTAGGAATCATTTCTTCTCTTCCAAAAAGAAGAGATGGGATTTGATTTGGGGCAAACCCATGGTCGTTGAGGGAGAGTGAGTGATGAGTAATTTATTTACTCATCTTTTAGTTTAGGTTTATTATGGTTTTTTATATAAAATTATGTTATTTTTAGGAATTGTATCATATAAATCCTTCCATTGTTATTTCATAAGCTAACATAAGTTTATTTTGTGTTTTCAGGTTTTTTGGGCTGTTTTGAGCAAAAAGTTAAAATTACACGCCCCAGGTCACGGGCGTGACCATGGGCGTGTAACCTACGAAATACTCCAGACCTGCTTCTGCCACTCCGGGGATGCTCCGTGAAGATTTCGCCAAGTACACGCCCCAGGTCACGGGCGTGACCAAGGGCGTGACCCAATGTCACGGCCACGACCCGCCACAAGCATCCGGAGCACGCTTCCATGTCAATTAAAATTACACGCCCTCGGTCACGGGCGTGACCGAGGGCGTGACATCAGGTTACGGGTGTGACTCGGCCCGCGCTTCTTCCCGCCAGAGTTTCCCGCCAGCAGCCAGATTTCAGGATTACACGCCCCAGGTCACGGGCGTGACCTAGGGCGTGACACGGCCGAAACGCTCGCAATTACTCCAGAAGGCGCCCTCTCCGCTGCCGCTTCGATCACGCCCCTTACACGCCCTTGGTCACGGGCGTGACCAAGGGCGTGTAACACCAAAGATTCAGCTATTTAAAGGGAGCTTTTCCAGATGTTTGGGGACGAATTTTGGGAGTTCTAAGTTTATTTTCTTGTACTGCTTTTATTATTCTTAAGCTTGTAATCTTCTTTCTTAGCTTGCACCTTCATTTCAGGTTTGTAATTTCTTGTTTCCTAGTTGTAATTTCCCTTTCGATTAATAAAATAACACTTTTACTCTTATTCTACTCTCAATCTTCATTATGCACCTCTTGTATTTCATCAATTCCTCCATCTCCATGAGTAGCTAAATTTCATTAGTACTCGGCCGAGATGATCCAAGGAAAATATAATTCATAATTCAGTTTAGAACTTCTTTTTCTCTTATTTAGATTGCTTAAGATTTATCCTTGAATTTATATTGATTGAGATTATATTATCGATATATAATCTCATTCTTGTTTTCGTAGTCAAATAATCGAGAGGTTTTGAGTTCGAATCGATCACTTTAAGGATAAAGAGATTTGAATGCACTCCTCGAGAGAGGACGACATAAATCTCCCGGATTGGAGTTATATCCAATAGAGGGGTTCACTTCGATAAAGCGAGCTTTAGGGGTTTCGATTCTAGAACGAGAGTTCGATTGATCAACCTAAACTCAGTTAGGCGTATCCTCGAGAGAGGTACGTTCATAAATCAGGAACCTCCACGGTCAAGCATTTCTTTAAAAGTGGATTAGAAGTTTTATTTCTTTATTTATTTATTTTTCCAAGGTGATTCAAGGTTGAGTACTAACTTTTAATTCATTAATTTAAATAAGTTATTTCTCCTTTTTCGCAACCAACCAACCACAAATTCTATTCGATAAAATAATAGAGATTTTCCGAAGTAAGGGTATTCAACCGCCCCGAGTCTAATACGACCTTGTTTTAATAACCTATACTACATTCGATACGGTACACTTGCCGTTATCGTTTGCAAGCACAGTTTTGTCCATCAAGTTTTTGGCGCCGTTGCCGGGGACTCGATTGATATTTCGAAAACCGAAATATCTATTAATTTTATTTTATTTTCTTTTTCTTTTTCTTAATTTTAAGGTGCAACTAAATTCCTGGAAAGGACGATTTGGGTTTGAATTCCCATCATAGCCTCTAGTACCTTGCAAACCCTTCACCGGGTAGATCTTAGGAAGTCCAGGACTAATTTTAATTCACCTAATAATAATAAAAAAAATAAAAATCTAAAAAAATATAATAAAATAAAAATAAATTTATTTATCTAAAATCTTATTTTTCCCTTTTTCTTTTTTGGCTTCTTTTCTTTTCTTTTGGTTTATGACCCGAGGAAGCTCTTCAATTGATTTTGAATTTGGTTTTGATCCGGAAATCGAGCGCACCTTGCGGCGACGTCTCCGATTTAGTGATCTACCAATAATTCGCGAAGAGTCAGTCAGAGAGACAAACGAAGATATAATGGGTGACCCCGACCATAATGAGGCTCCGCTACGGACTATGTCCTATTATGCGAGGCCAAATTGGGAGGGAACACAATCAAGTATTATTCGCCCGGCAGTGGCAAATAATAAATTTGAAATCAAAACGAGTATCATTCAAATGGTACAGCAAACCGTCATCTTTGACGGGTTACCAGATGAAGATCCAAATTTACATTTATTGAATTTTTTGGAAATTTGTGACACATTTAAAATTAATGGCGTCACTGATGACGCCATTCGTTTGCATTTATTTCCATTTTCTTTGCGGACTAAGGCCAAGCAATGGTTGGGATCTCTTCCTAGAGGTTCCATCACTACATGGGCCGAAATGACGGAGAAATTTTTAACTAAATATTTTCCTCCGGCGAAGTCCGCTAAATTACGTATGGACATTCTCTCGTTTACGCAAATAGATTCGGAGTCTCTCTATGACACATGGGAGCGCTTCAAGGAATTATTGCGGAGATGTCCTCACCACGCCCTTCCTTTATGGCAACAAGTTCAAACATTCTACAATGGTTTGAATCTCCAAACAAGGCAGATGATTGACGCAGCAGCTAGGGGAACTCTAAATAACAAAACCCCAGATGCCGCTCAAGAGCTTTTTGAGGAGATGGCCATGAATTCTTATCAGTGGAATGCGCCACGGTCGCGTCCTAACAAACCGACCAGACTCTTTGAAGTCGAGGCCACCCCGAATTTAGCATATCAAGTAGAATGGCTTACTAAGCAAATGGCGGAGATGTCTGCATCCTCCGCCATTACCGGGGCTAATAATCATAATAATAATAATTATAATAATAATAATAATTATTATTATTATAATCAAGAACAAGTTGATTTTATGGGGAACTCCTATCGTCCTCCTTATAACCCAATTAATAATAATCTTCTTAATAGTTATAATCCGGGTTTAAGGAACCACCCGAATTTTTCATGGAGCAACCCCAATAATGCTCAATGCCCCCCACAAGTTAATCCTCCTGGATTCGCTCCACCACAACCACCAAGGGCCCCTTCACTTGAAGAGGTCTTCACCAAATACGTCGCTTCTACTGATGCCAATATCCGGAACCTTTCCGGATCTATTAAAAGCCTAGAAAATCAGATTGGACAACTCGCCAAGATGTTCTCCGAACGCCAGCAGGGAGCTCTACCAGGCAATACTGAGCCCAATCCACGGGAGAGCGCCAACGCTATAACCCTCCGCAGCGGAAAGGAGGTAAAAAGTTCAAATTTGGCCGAGCCTAAGGTAAACGTTTCAACTCCAACTCCGCATTTAAACTCTTCTGATTTAGCTCCGCGCATTATTCAAACGCCTTCTATTCCGTATCCTTCTAAATTACAAAATGAGCGCAACGAGGAGCAGTATAAAAAATTTATACATATTTTAAAACAAATACAAATTAATGTACCATTTTGCGAGGCACTCTCTCAAATGCCCAAATACGCGAAATATCTCAAGGATTTATTATCAAATAAAAAGAAACTTGAAGATATTTCGCGTATTTCCCTTAATGCAGAATGTTCGGCGATAGTTCTTAATAAATTACCAGAAAAATTAAATGATCCGGGACGGTTTTCCATCCCGTGTTTGTTCGGAAATTTACTAATTAAAAACGCCTTGGCCGATCTAGGGGCGAGCATAAATCTTATGTCGTTCTCCTTATTTAAGAAGCTTGGTTTGGGCACCCCATGCCCAACCAATATAAGCATCCAACTAGCGGATCGGTCCGTAAAGTATCCAATCGGGATCGTTGAGGATGTGCTAGTGAAGGTTGACAAGTTTATCTTTCCGGTAGACTTTGTCATCCTCGATATCGAAGAGGACGCCGAAGTACCACTCATACTCGGCCGACCCTTCCTAGCCACCGCTCGAGCTATAATTGACGTAAGTAACGGAAACCTTCTCCTACGAGTTTGGGAGGAAGAAGTTAATTTTAATATAAATCAATCAATGAGAAATGCATTTCCAAACGACGACTCTTGTTTTACTCTAGAAACAAATTTTGAAAAGGAAATAACGTCGTTTTCTGAAATAATTTCACCTTTATTTGAAAACCCGGAAATTGCAAATTTATTTTGTTTAGAAGAAAAAACTCGGTCAACCAAATTTGAAGAAGTAAACTTAAATATTTCTAAAATAAAAACATCTTACGAGGAGCCACCGAGTTTAGAACTACAACAATTGCCGGAACATTTAAAATACATATTTTTAGAAAAAAAATTCAAAACTGCCCGTAATAATATCTTCCGCACTTAACGATTCGGAAACTTCCGAATTAATTAAAATTTTAAATAATCACCGCCATGCAATTGCATGGCAAATTTCGGATATAAAGGGAATTAGCCCATCGTTTTGCACTCATAAAATAAATGTAGAAAATAATTCTCGCGGCGCTATTCAGCCCCAACGACGCCTCAACCCAAATATGAAGGACGTCGTTAAGGCCGAAATTATAAAATTATTAGACGCAGGAATTATTTATCCGATTTCTGATAGCACTTGGGTTAGCCCAGTGCAAGTCGTGCCTAAAAAGGGAGGAATAACGGTAATCACCAACGAAAATAATGAGTTGATTCCGACCCGTACTGTTACGGGTTGGCGTGTATGCATCGATTACAGAAAATTAAATGATGCTACGCGCAAGGATCACTTTCCGTTACCATTTATTGACCAAATTTTAGAACGCTTATCCGGTCATTCACACTATTGTTTTCTCGATGGTCTTTCAGGATATTTTCAAATCCCAATTGCCCCCGAAGATTAAGAGAAAACCACCTTCACTTGTCCGTTCGGCACCTTCGCATATCGAAGAATGCCGTTTGGACTTTGCAACGCGCCAGCTATATTCCAAAGATGTATGTTGGCAATTTTTAATGAACTTATCGAAGACGTCATGGAAGTATTCATGGATGATTTTTCTGTTTTTGGCGATTCTTTCACTAATTGTCTAAATAATCTTGATCGTGTTCTTCAACGCTGCGAAGACATGAATTTGGCACTCAACTGGGAGAAGTGCCACTTTATGGTCCGAGAGGGGTTAGTCCTCGGACATAAAGTTTCTAGTAAGGGGATCGAGGTCGATAGGGCCAAGATCGAGGTCATAGAAAAACTTTCCCCTCCTACCAATATAAAATCTATTAGAAGTTTTCTAGGAAATGCGGGTTTTTATAGGCGGTTTATAAAAAATTTCTCAAAAATTACGAAACCACTAACTCATCTCCTTGAAAAAGAATCCGCGTTTAATTTTGATGAGGAATGTTTAAAAGCGTTTGATAAAATCAAAAATGAACTAATCAAATCCCCAATTTTAATCGCGCCAATATGGTCTCTTCCGTTTGAAATCATGTGCGACGCTAGCAATTTTGCTGTAGGTGCAGTTTTAGGCCAACGGGTGAATAAACATTTTCACCCAATCTATTACGCAAGCAAAACGCTAACATCCGCACAAGCAAATTATACAACAACAGAGAAAGAATTTTTGGCTATAATTTTTGCGTTTGATAAATTTCGATCATATTTAACGCTTTCAAAAGTTATTTTTTTTACAGATCACTCCGCTCTCCGGTATTTACTACAAAAAGGAGATGCAAAGCCTCGACTACTAAGGTGGATCTTCCTACTACAAGAATTCGATTTGGAGATCCAAGACAAAAGGGGAGCGGAGAATGTTGCGGCCGACCACCTCTCACGGTTGGAGAATCCGGCTACAGGAACACTAGTGGAAGCCGAAATTAACGACAAATTCCCTGAAGAGCGCCTCCTTGCCATCGAAAAGGTAACGACTTCTTTCACCCCTTGGTACGCGGATTTGGCCAACTATTTAGTGGCCCGGGTCCTACCAAAAGATTTTTCAAGTCAACAAAAGAAGAAATTCTTTTCAGATTTGAAAAATTATTTTTGGGAGGACCCCTTTTTATTTCGTGTCTGCGCGGACCAAGTGGTAAGAAGGTGTATTTTGGGCGAGGAAGGCGCCCAAATTCTGCGGTACTGCCACGAAGGGCCAACCAGTGGCCGTTATCAAGCGAACCGGACCGCAAGAAAGGCGCTAGAGTCGGGCTTCTATTGGCCCACCTTATTCAAAGATGCTCACAATTTCGTGAGTAATTGTGATCAGTGCCAACGGTCAGGTAACATTTCTAACCGGGACGAAATGCCCCAAAATATTTTTTTAGAATGCGAAATTTTTGATCTTTGGGGAATAGATTTCGTAGGTCCTTTACCCTCCTCTTTTAATAATAAATATATCCTTGTTGCGGTCGATTACGTGTCAAGGTGGGAGGAAGCACAAGCTTTTCCCACCAACGACGCGAGAGTCATCGTAAATTTTTTAAAAAAATTATTTTCACGATTTGGCACACCCCGAGCACTAATTAGTGACCGGGGCTCACATTTTTGTAACAACCAACTTGCTAAAATTTTAGCAAAGTATGGAGTCACCCACAAGCTATCTACCGCCTACCACCCTCAAGCAAATGGCCAAGTGGAGGTGGTGAACCGTGAACTTAAAAGAATTTTAGAAAAAACTGTGTCCGTTAATAGGAAGGATTGGTCGCTAAAATTAGACGACGCTCTATGGGCATATCGGACAGCGTACAAAACCGCCATCGGATGTACACCGTACCGATTAGTATACGGAAAAGCTTGTCATCTACCGATGGAATTAGAACATCGCGCCTTTTGGGCGCTAAATTTTTTAAATTTGGATTTAAACTTAGCCTCCGAGCACAGAAAACTACAATTATATGAATTAGACGAGTGGCGCGCAAACACTTACGAAAATAATAAGATTTATAAGGAGCGCACAAAATTTTATCATGATAAAAAAATCAAAAATCCAAAAACTTTTTTACCGGGAGACTTAGTCCTATTATTTAATTCAAGACTTAGGCTTTTTCCGGGTAAATTAAAATCATGATGGTCCGGTCCCTTCATAGTTAAAGAAGTTTGGCCATACGGAACGGTGCTAATAGAGCACCCGGAAAAAGGCTCTTTCAAAGTCAACGGACAACGCTTAAAATTATATCACCCGGGCGACCCAGCGCCCGGAAACATCGAAACCATTCACTTCCAAAATCTTTAAAATTACCACTTAGTCAAGCTACGCGACGGTAAACAAAGCGCTCTTGGGAGGCAACCCAATGTTAACCTCTTTATTTTTTTCTTTCTTTTCTTGTTTGTTTTTTCTAATTTAACTCTGCAGGTGTTCGACCGGCAACCCCGACTACCATTCAGGGAAGCCCTATTTACACTTTAGTATTTTCTCTTGATTTTTCTTTATTGACATTTTTTTTATCTTTCATACTTAGTTTTAAACATTGGGGACAATGTTTAATTTTAAGTATGGGGGTGTAGCATAGCTTTCTTTATAGTTTTACTTGAAAAATAAAAACAAAAAAATAATAATAATAAATAATGCAATTAAATTTCTTGGAAAGGACGCTTTGGGCTTGAATTCCCATCATAGCCTTTAGTACCTTGCAAACCCTTCACCGGGCAGATCTTGGGAAGTCCAAGAACAAAAAAAAAATCTATTAGAAAATGTTCTTTTTATTCATCAAAACTCCCACTTGCTAAATTGTAAGTTCTAAGTAGACTGTTTTTCATATGGACTAAAGATAATTTTGTGCTAGAATAGTTTTTGAAACTTTAGAGTAAAATTGTTGACTCATGTAGTGCTCCTAGTCATATGCTTGTCTTTGAGTAGTTTTGGTGTAAAATTAAATTCTTGGCATAGATCTGAAATTATGTTTTATTAATTTGCGTAGTAATAATTTATTTTACTTTTAAATTCGAATCCGGTCTTATCCAAAAGTAGTTTAGGTGAGTGTGTAGAAGATTGTTAGAAAGCTATTACTCGAATTGAACAAAAAGGGTATCCTTTCTCAATGTCTAGAACGTGCCCCAAGCTATTTTCAAAACTTGTGCGCTTTAGACAAATTAACTTTACGGAAATGATTTAGGCCTTTCTTTGGATAGTTTGAGCCTATGCACCCAACCTAGATTTACCACCATTGTTCACACAAATTTGAGCCTTACACCTTTATTTGATCCACCCTCGTCATTTCGGCACCAAAGCTAAAAAGCCCAAAACCCAAATGAACACTTTGAAATTTTTAGCTAAATTGAAAAAAAAATTTGGGTACGATTCTATGAAAAAATTATGGGTATCAATTCAAAAAAAAAGTGTTTAAATCTCAAAAAGCAATAATCTCATAATGATATGCGGCCTAGGTATGTACATGCATACTTGGAATGATCCCAATTATGAAGATTCATGATTTAAATAAAAGAGTATGAGAGTGTTTCCCATTTGAAAAAAAATGCGAATATGGGGGTAAAGCTTCATTACTTTGTGGTGGCAATCATTTTATTTTAGCTCAAAAATTTTGCTTAAGTGGAATGCGCCTTCATGTTTATCATTGTTACCTCACCCTTAAACCCAAGCCTTAAAATGTACCGTATTTAAGTCCTAAAGATCCATAGAGTCGATTTAGTTCGAAGTGTAGTTGAGAAAGTGCAAACGGGCAAGCCTATGGCCGTCGACATTGATGGATTTCTTTGGAGGCCACCCCGAACATCTACATCTAGTAATTTAAATCTCAGCAATCACGCTATTTCTCCCTTCACATAACTTTTTGAATGACCGTCGACTCATTTTTAAAGTAATGATGAATAATTATAACGCATTTTTGAAGTATTTCATAAATTAGCATTTATGCCAAGAACATCTTTTTACTAAAATATCTACACATGCCAGCATATTACTTCGCATTTTACTCTCTAGTCTTCATAATTCTATCTTGCATTAATTTTTCTCACCCTTGTGAAAAATGGATTGCTCGGGACGAGCAATGAGCAAGTATGGGGGTATTTGATGAGTAATTTATTTACTCATCTTTTAGTTTAGGTTTATTATATTTTTTTTATATAAAATTATGTTATTTTTAGGAATTGTATCATATAAATCCTTCCATTGTTATTTCATAAGCTAACTTAAGTTTATTTTGTGTTTTCAGGTTTTCTGGGCTGTTTCGAGCAAAAAGTTAAAATTACACGCCCCAGGTCACGGGCATGACCATGGGCGTGTAACCTACGAAATACTCCAGACCTGCTTCTGCCACTCCGGGGACGCTCCGTGAAGATTTTTCCAAGTACACGCCCCAGGTCACGGGCGTGACCAAGGGCGTGACCCAATGTCACGGCCACGACCCGCCACAAGCATCCGGAGCACGCTGTCACGTCAATTAAAATTACACGCCCTCGGTCACGGGCATGACCGAGGGCGTGACATCAGGTCACGGGCGTGACTCGGCCCGTGCTTCTTCCCGACAGAGTTTCCCGCCAGCAGCCAGATTTTAGGATTACACGCCCCAGGTCACGGGCGTGACCTAGGGCGTGACACGGCCGAAATGCTCGCAATTACTCCAGAAGGCGCCCTCTCCGCTGCCGCTTCAATCGCGCCCCTTACACGCCCTTGGTCACGGGCGTGACCAAGGGCGTGTAACACCAAAGATTCAGCTATTTAAAGGGAGCTTTTCCAGATGTTTGGGGACGAATTTTGGGAGTTCTAAGTTTATTTTCTTGTACTGCTTTTATTATTCTTAAGCTTGTAATCTTCTTTCTTAGCTTGCACCTTCATTTCAGGTTTGTAATTTCTTGTTTCCTAGTTGTAATTTCCCTTTCGATTAATAAAATAACACTTTTACTCTTATTCTACTCTCAATCTTCATTATGCACCTCTTGTATTTCATCAATTCCTCCATCTCCATGAGTAGCTAAATTTCATTAGTACTCGGCCGAGATGATCCAAGGAAAATATAATTCATAATTCAGTTTAGAACTTCTTTTTCTCTTATTTAGATTGCTTAAGATTTATCCTTGAATTTATATTGATTGAGATTATATTATCGATATATAATCTCATTCTTGTTTTCGTAGTCAAATAATCGAGAGGTTTTGAGTTCGAATCGATCACTTTAAGGATAAAGAGATTTGAATGCACTCCTCGAGAGAGGACGGCATAAATCTCCCGGATTGGAGTTATATCCAATAGAGGGGTTCACTTCGATAAAGCGAGCTTTAGGGGTTTCGATTCTAGAACGAGAGTTCGATTGATCAACCTAAACTCAGTTAGGCGTATCCTCGAGAGAGGTACGTTCATAAATCAGGAACCTCCACGGTCAAGCATTTCTTTAAAAGAGGATTAGAAGTTTTATTTCTTTATTTATTTATTTTTCCAAGGTGATTCAAGGTTGAGTACTAACTTTTAATTCATTAATTTAAATAAGTTATTTCTCCTTTTTCGCAACCAACCAACCACAAATTTTTTTCGATAAAATAATAGAGATTTTCCGAAGTAAGAGTATTCAACCGCCCCGAGTCTAATACGACCTTGTTTTAATAACCTATACTACATTCGATACGGTACACTTGTCGTTATCGTTTGCAAGCACAGTTTTGTCCATCAGTGAGGGGAATGACATTTAGGGATTTAACTTAACCCTTGTCTGGGAAAGATGATGTATAGCCCTCTGTTAATTAGGGTTGTTAATTATATATTGGTGTCATTAATGTGATGATATTGTGATCACTCCTATTTAGTTTCAGAATTTGTGGATATATATATTTATGGTAATATGGCTAGTCTCTTCTTATAAATTTATGGTGTCGTAAATAGCTTTGGTAAATATAAATGAGGCTAAAAATGGGTTGAAATATTCAAGGTGATGATTATGTGATATTATAGAAATTTCATAGGATTTGGTTTGAGATAAGCCTTGATTAAATGTTCTATCATAAATTAGTTTGAAGAACGAATCATGGTGATGTGTAATTAAATAAGATTTTGGAGGGTATGCTTATATATATTAACATTCATATCACTTTACAATCTATTGGATGATGTAGATTGGTGATAACCTCCCCATAAGCTTGGTAGCTTTAATCGTGTTGAATTACGTTGTGATTTGTACTTAAGGCGATTGAATATTGGTGATATGTTGGGGATTACATGTTTAGTAAAATATGAATATGACATCGTGCACAAGTTGTCCTACATGATCTAGTAAGGTAATTTCCATGTGATGCACACGCTACTGCTTAGAGTTATGATAACTCGGTATGGTTAACATTGATGGCTTGTTGTGGATTATAAGATATTGTTATATCTTGTGGTGAAATGTTAAGGGCCCGGTTGCTGGGGGCCTTGGATGCTAGTTAGCATCAGCTGACTTGTATGATGTGAAAAGGAGAAGACTCCTTTGGTGAGTCCATGGGTGCTTGATAGCACGGATGTGCGTGGGAATTGCATGGGTTGCATGGCTTACACATGGTGGTATATGGATCTTGTTTGGAGGATTACTTGTGGCGGGTCTACGGGCTTGCTAGTCGTGACACCGACGGAAGCCGACAGATAGACTCTAGACTGGTTGGGTTGGACTCTTGGTGCTCACCTACCCAAGTCCCCTTCCGTGTCCTTGAAGGCTCAACTTGATGCGAGTAGTACGCAGGGTCTCCGCTGTGTGTTCTTAGCGTTGAGGCATACATAGGCCTAGGTCTGGTAGTGTTCATACCCACCTAGTTGTGGAGGAGCCCGGTCCACAATCTCCGTCCAGCCACGACGCGAGGTGCCTGAGTGGTTAACTACCCTCAAAAAGTGGGAACTACAGGTCAATGTCGACATAGCAAAATGCATGGGTGAGTTCATCATATCATAATCATTGCATTGCATTCATCCTTCATAATCATAGCCTTGCACCGCATCGGGTCCATCATATAAATTAGTATGGGCTCTTTTATATGATGAGTCCCAAATTGGAAACCTTAACTTATAAGTTTGTATGGGCATTCTTATAAGTTAAGGTACGAGATGATAATCTGCTTACATCTTTCTGTTACTAGTACGATATGATACTCTGCTTACTTCTTTCTGTTACTAGTACGATATTAATACTCTGCTTACTTCTTTCTGTTACTAGTACGATATGATACTCTGCTTACTTCTATCTGTTACTAGTACGATATTGATACTCTGCTTACTTCTTTCTGTTACTAGTACTTGCTTGTATTTGTACCTGTTAGTTAGAGTTATTGCAAGTACTTAGGTACTTATACAACCGACATGTATATACAACCATTCCTGTCACCTGCTTTGTATATTATTGCTTATATTGCAGCTTTCCTTCCTTTCCTTCCGCCCGGTGCCTTGGAGTCGCCGGGGGAGCGGATGTGAAGCCACTTAGTCTTTATGACTAATAGTTGCTACGTCCCTCTTTTTAGGAGTGTTCCTTAGAGCAGCAGTGCACGGTGCTGGAGGAGGATAGTCAGGTCAGGATGACAGGGCCGGAGACTATGATACCTTGGCTACCGTCAGTGGCAGAGGCGAGTGAGTGTTTTGAGATGTAGCCCTTGGGGCATTTAGCTTGATACTCTGATGATTTGCAGGAGCTTGTGTAGCTTTCTGTCTTCTTGTACTTACTGTTTGGACATTATTACTTATTGTGAATCTATGGCTTTTAATGCTTTCTTTTATTGATGGGTTGGCGCTGTTTAGTTGGTTTGGCCGGCAGGATAGGCGTCTTGTGGAAAGGCTAGCTCATGTGCTGATGCTTCTGCAAGCTGGCTGTCTTGGGCATAAGACTCCCCTCGGCCGTGTCTTGTGTTCTAGGAGGGGGGGGGGGGGGGGGGGTCTTACAAATGGTATCAGCTTGCAACAATCCTGTGATAAAGAAGTCCATTAAACCACTAGGCCACCCCTGCTAGCTAAATCAGTTTGCGGACAAACTGATGCAGCGGAAGCGGTGGTGTGCCCATGTGTGATTCACATTAAGTATGTCCACTTTTTCCTATAGGAAGTGCCAACCTAGGACAAACTCGTACCCTTATGTATAGATGCTGGCTCACTCCGAGACAGTAATTGGTATTCCCATTCCAACCATTAGAGTTGGTTTGGCATAAGATTGATGCCAACCTAACTAGGATACCATTTTTGGTCGACTTAGCAGGATATGTCGTGACATACCCTAACCTTATACTGATCTTGGGGATGATTGGACCAAGCAATAAGTGACCTTGATTGACTAAGGGAAGAGTTTAACGTGAGTATAGATGCTAGAGACTCACACCCTGAGATTTCTATCCCAGATATGGAGTAATATTATCACCTTACCCAAAATATTAGGGCAATTACAATGAGATTAGTGCCTGAAAATCTATCTTCAGCTTAGTAAGAGGCCGCCAAGCATGTCTTTTATACGGTATATATATACCTCTCACTTCTATTTATGTAGAAGGTTTCATACGGAGAAGTTACGATATGAATTCGGATCCAGAGAAGGCTCATTTTGGGACGAATGTGTTATATTGGTGGCAGAAGAAACTCAGTCGAAGAGATATGGGGGCTTATCTCTTCGTTTATTGGGCTAGTTATGTACCGTCTTGGATCCCTTGAGGAGTTAGAATCTTTGTAATTTTTGACATAGGAAGTTTTGATCCTTGAGAGTTAATTCACCTTAAGCAAAGCAGACTGCTAAGACCATGTTTGGGTTGATAGGAATTTTATTAGCGGAATAAGAGAGGAAAGCATTTTGAAGATGATAATTTTCTCTATATTATTCTAAAATTATGTGGATAAGTAACGAGGAGAGTAGTAAATTTACACTTTGGGGATATGCAGCGATGTTGTGATAACATTATAACTGGGGAGTAATGAAATTTTGTGCATGCATTGCGGGTATGATGATACACTACCCCTCTTGGTGAACGTTCCCTTAGTGTTGTAATTACTTGACATTGGGAAATTAATAAGTGTTAGGCGGTGGAGTCAACAAGATTAATACGACTTGATTGATGTTCTAAAATTCTAAATGGTTTTATAAAATAAACATGCATGCCATGTATGATCTTTGGCAGGAATGGTAGGGCGCTTGTAATGGAATTGATTTAGTTTATCACATTGTGAAGTATGCCCTACTTTTTGGTAGTCTGCATATCTCGTGTTGAAGGGAAAATCATCCCGAGCCTTGCACCTTGGTTCATGATTATGTTCAAACATATATAAATGGACCGGGTGATTGGATGTTAATTGTTCATGATCTCATTACAATGAGTTGCAGCTTGGTCATCGCCGTAAAAATTTAAATTTCTACATCACGACTGATATATAAGTGCGTCGATACGGGGATCTATAGGGTAAGAACTCTAGTCAAGGACGATATGCCCCTAAGGTTTGTTCTCATACGTAAGATGAATGTACCACTTTCCTTCCTTTCCTTCCTTTTCTTCCGCCCGGTGCCTTGGAGTAAC
Organism: Dactylorhiza incarnata; assembly: GCA_033032865.1. Classification (NCBI taxonomy): domain Eukaryota; kingdom Viridiplantae; phylum Streptophyta; class Magnoliopsida; order Asparagales; family Orchidaceae; genus Dactylorhiza; species Dactylorhiza incarnata. Next base: position 3,787,245 of record JAWHQI010000033.1, on the reverse strand, counting down.
ACTTTACGCGAGGTCACGTGTTATTAGAAGGGAATGATGTGATTATCACCCATGCGAGGTATAGAGTCATGGATTCACCTTACTTTGAGCCTCGATAACGATTCATAATATCACCAGAACCAATTGATAAGTATTATCGGACGATCATGTGCGGAATTTGGAAACATAAAAGCATCCTGCGCCTAAACCCTTGAGCTAGTAACATCATTTTTGGTAGTTGATGGATTGAAAGGGCATAATGTCATGGCGAGGATGGTGGGGTGATTGTAGGACTTGACTATTATATGGATTTCAAGTCAAGTGGTAAACATACATGATGTTTGACCATTGTAATTATCTTGCCATAACTAGATACTGGACTTGGTTGGTGATTTTTGCATGAATTATTATAAGGTGATCATAACGATTGTTATAACTTAATATCAAGTGGATGCAGTGCATGTTTAAAAGATGCGTGTTGTATGAATGATTGCCTCGGCGAGATGATATTGATGGAAGCGATTAATAATGATATAGATAATGATGGTTGTACTAGAAGATGAGATTGAGGCTTGCTTCTACATTTTTAATACATAAGAGAGACGATCTTGCGGGTACAATAACTGTTTGGGTATTTGAGGTTTGACCCAAGGATATGACGTCGTGAATTTTATGGTTGATCACCCGTTTGACTTTGAGGCCATCCTCATTTAATGCAAAAAAAATTTGGATGCACAGAAGTGATGATGTTGAAAGTGCTACACGTTATTTGGATAACGATGCTTGGGATTGGAAGAATCAATTTATTTTTGCAAATCTAAAGCACATGACTCCTTTGGTGGAGGATTCTAAATTTTATCGGGAGGCACAAGTAGTAACCTCATGTGTATCGGGGTCACCGATCTTAAGGGGGTTTAGATCAAATGTGCAATGAAAGTTGGTTTATTAGGGTGAGGGAACAAGGGAGTATGGGTTTCGGTTGTTTCCAACCTGCCCATAGAGTGGGCGTGGCTACAAACCCAACTATGTCTTATCACCACAATATTTGTGTTTGCATCAGGATGAGAGACACTTAAGATTTCTCTATGCATAATTTAGATCATAAGTGTCATGAAGTATAACAGAAGTACACTTGGGAGAAATTGGAAGTGAGGTGATGTGAATGAGTGGTGACCCTCACTAGTGGTGAGTGGGATTTAAAGTCTACTCCAGATGACGTTTGTGATCTGAACTTACACCCCCCTAACCTCAACTTAAATTTCGGGGACGAAATGGTTTCTTCGTTTATTGGATTTGTAACATCTCAGTGCGCGCTAGGCCCCTTTGATGAAAATACAAATCAGCGTCAACTCGGCGTCGCTTCGAAAATTGACTTTGAGCATCGTTGATTCTTTGCAGCATTTGACATATTTTAGCAAAATATGACCATCTCAAATCATGTTGATTATGATTTCTCTTTCGTATTCATAGAGAAGGACATGTTTTACAATGGTGTGTTGGTTCTTAATTTCTTTTTGTTAGTAATTTTGTGTTATATTATATGGTTGACTGGGTATTAATTGGTTTGGCAATAATGGCTGATGGTTTGAGGAAGGTTTAAATTATGAGAGGCGGTGAACTGAGATAAATCTGATGAAAGTTATTAGTAACTTTATGTGTGCTGATAGCAGAAATTGATCGAGTTGGTGTGCTATTAGAAGTTCCTTATAGTTGGATTGGGGGTGCTAATAGAGGATTTATGAGGGCTTGGCTTAAGATTTGGATGCGGATAGGATTTGGCTGACATTTCATTTAATGAAGGCGGTGATGCCAATATATATTTGCGAGCCACGTTTCTTTTCTCATTTTGGCACCGCCTGGAGTTTTCGAAGAGCTGGAAATTAGGGTTGGCTGCGACCCCCCTCTTCCTCATCGACGATCCTTCTCATCTTATCGCCAGTGCCTTTTGAGTTTGTGCCTCTGTTGCTGTACTCATGCGGTTTTGGTGTGTGTGACCAGCAACTTCTGACCTAGACATCTTCACTGTAAGCCCTCCTCTTTATTTCTACCTATTCCTTTCAGCTACTGGTTATGGTTTATTTTGTTATTGACAGGCTGGTTGCAAGAGAAAAGGTTTAAATCTATTTTAGTGGCTGTGTAATAGCTTATCTCGTGGGGTTTATTGAGAGCTTGTATGTGAGGTGTATTGCCTTTATCGAAATGTATCTTTATGAGGAGGATTCCTATGTTGCTGCTATCATTTTATAATGCCTTTCAAATGGGGAGTGTGAGGTAGTACTCAGGTTGGCCGGCTATTGCTATTCTTCTGTCCAGTTCAAGTTACTGTGATGATATATATTTTTGGGGTTTTAAATTCATGGGAGCTTACATATGTGATGGATTATTCCTATTGTGCTGCTATCATCTTGATCTATATCTATGGTTTAGTTGGCCGATTTGGGTGTTGTTGGTTTTGCTTTATTTATCTAATCGGCTCTCAAATATTTCAATGCTTGGGCCCTCAAGCTGCCCCATGTTGTTTGGTACCTTGTGTTCTTCAATTTTTATGGGGGGAATTCAGTCTATATATGAACTGCTATCTTACAGGGGGGATTCCTATTCCTATTTGCTGAAAGTTATACTCCTATACCATGGAATAAATTTTATATGGTAGTCCTGTTGTCCGTCTGCAATCAGTTTCTCTTTATGAATCAAAGGATGGGAGTCTTTGGGAAGTTATTAATTTTTTAACTTTTCATGTTGTCTGTTGTTTCCTTTCTTTTTAGTTTGGGTAATGTTGACTGATTACATGTTGGATATTTCTGTGGATCAGGACCATTTAATCAGCCTTGGCCAACTGCCGCCAGGCCACGGAGGAGACAACCGCGAACGTCAGCAGGAAATCAGGTGACTTCCTCCCCTCTCCCTTGGTGCTAGCCTCTTAGATCACAATAGGAGAGATGAAGGCTCAAGAGAGCTTCTCATGTGAGCTTTAATGGAGTTTCCTTAGGAAGACCAAGCCGGAACCTCAAATTTAGGGCATCGTTCGCCGCGAGGTTTTAGGAATCATTTCTTCTCTTCCAAAAAGAAGAGATGGGATTTGATTTGGGGCAAACCCATGGTCGTTGAGGGAGAGTGAGGGGAATGACATTTAGGGATTTAACTTAACCCTTGTCTGGGAAAGATGATGTATAGCCCTATGTTAATTAGGGTTGTTAATTATATATTAGTGTGATAAATGTGATGATATTGTGATCACTCCTGTTTAGTTTCAGAATTTGTGGATATATATATATATGGTAATATGGCTAGTCCCTTCTTATAAATTTATGGTGTCGTAAATAGCTTTGGTAAATATAAATGAGGCTAAAAAAGGGTTGAAATATTCAAGGTGATGATTATGTGATATCATAGAAATTTCATAGGATTTGGTTTGAGATAAGCCTTGATTAAATGTTCTGTCATAAATTAATTTGAAGAACGAATCATGGTGATGTGTAATTAAATAAGATTTTGGAGGGTATGCTTATATATATTATTATTCATATCACTTTATAATCTATTGGATGATGTAGATTGGTGATAACCTCCCCAAAAGCTTGGTAGCTTGAATCGTGTTGAATCACGTTGTGATTTGTACTTAAGACGATTGAATATTGGTGATATGTTGGGGATTACATGTTTAGTAAAATATGAATATGACATCGTGCACAAGTAGTCCTACAGGATCTAGTAAGGTAATTTCCATGTGATGCACACGCTACTGCTTAGAGTTATATGATAACTCGGTATGGTTAACTTTGATGGCTTGGTGTGGATTATAAGATATTGTTATTTCTTGTGGTGAAATGTTAAGGGCCCAGGTGCTGGGGGCCTTGGATGCTAGTTAACATCAGTGGACTTGGATGATGTGAAAAGGAGAAGACTCCTTTGGTGAGTCCCTGGGTGCTTGATAGCACGGGTGTGCGTGGGAATTGCATGGGCTGCATGGCTTACACATGGTGGTGTATGGATCTTGTTTGGAGGATTACTTGTGGTGGGTCTACGGGCTTGCTAGTCGTGACACTGACGGAAGCCGACAGTTAGACTCTAGATCGGTTGGGTTGGACTCTTGGTGCTCACCTACCCAAGTCCCCTTCCGTGTCCTTGAAGGCTCAGCTCGATGCGAGCAGTACGCAGGGTCTCCGCTGTGTGTTCTTAGTGTTGAGGCGTACATAGGCCTAGGTCTAGTAGTGTTCATACCCACCTAGTTGTGGAGGAGCCCGATCCACAGTCTCCGTCCGGCCACGACGCAAGGTGCCTGAGTGGTTAGCTACCCTCGAAAAGTGGGAACTACAGGTCTATGTAGACATAGCAAAATGCATGGGTGATTTCATCATCTCATAATCATTGCATTGCATTCATCCTTCATAATCATAGTATTGCACTGCATTGGGTCCATCATATAAATTAGTATGGGCTCTTTTATATGATGGGTCCCAAATTGGAAACCTTAACTTATAAGTTTGTATGAGCATTCTTATAAGTTAAGGTATGAGATGATACTCTGCTTACTTCTTTCTGTTACTAGTACGATATGATACTCTGCTTAATTCTTTCTGTTACTAGTACGATATTGATACTCTGCTTACTTCTATCTGTAACTAGTACGATATGATACTCTGCTTACTTCTTTCTGTTACTAGTACGATATTGATACTCTGCTTACTTCTTTTTGTTACTAGTACTTGCTTGTATTTGTACCTGTTAGTCAGAGTTATTGCAAGTACTTGGGTACTTATAAAACCGACATGTATATACAACCATTCATGTCACCTGCTTTGTATATTATTGCTTATATTGCAGCTTTCCTTCCTTTCCTTCCGCCCGGTGCCTTGGAGTCGCTGGGGGAGCGGATGTGAAGCCACTTAGTCTTTATGACTAACAGTTGCTACATCCCTCTTTTTAGGAGTGTTCCTTAGAGCAGCAGTGCACGGTGCTGGAGGAGGATAGTCAGGTCAGGATGACAGGGCCGGAGACCATGATACCTTGGCTACCGTCAGTGGCAGAGGCGAGTGAGTGTTTTGAGAAGTAGTCCTTGGGGCATTTAGCTTGATACTCTGATGATTTGCAGGAGCTTGTGTAGCTTTCTGTCTTCTTGTACTTACTGTTTAGACAATATTACTTATTGTGAATCTATGGCTTTTAATGCTTTCTTTTATTGATGGGTTGGCGCTGTTTAGTTGATTTGGCCGGCAGGATAGGCGTCTTGTGGGGGAGGCTAGCTCGTGTGCTGGCGCTTCCGCAAGGCGGCTGTCCTGGGCATAAGACTCCCCTCGTCCGTGTCTTGTGTTCCAGGAGGGGGGTCTTACACTGTAAGATGGCGCTTGATTCACAGTAGGAGGAAAACTCCTTGTTGGTGAACTCACCTCCTCTTTCTGTCTTGAGGGCTTTTATTTTGCTACTTGTTTCATTTTCCACCAAGTTTTTGAATTTGATGAACATAGTGAATGCTTCTGATTTTAGAGTGAGGAAGAATATCCACATCATGCGGGTGCAGTCATCCACTAGGAGAAGATAATAAATGTTTCCTGTCCAAGTTGGAGAGGTGGCTAGCCCCCAAATATCAGCATGAATCAAGTCCAGTGGTGTTGTAGCTCTCCACTAACTCTAATCGGGGAAAGGATTCCTGTGAATTTTTGTTTAGTCACATACTTCACAGAACTCTACATTGTGTAAAATCCCTTGAACCCCATTCACCATTCCATTTAACTTCTGCAGATCCCCAAAGTTGAGGTGACCACACCGGCAGTACCACATCATTGAGCCTTCCATGTTTCTTGTTGCCTTTGCGTGAGCTGCTTCACTTGGGCTCATTTGTAATTTGAGGAGAAATATCTTGATGGTTGACATCTTCACTATGGTGACCATTTGGTGGGTTTGAGTATCATGAATGATGCATTCATCTTTGTCAAAAACCACTTTATAGCCCTTCTTTAACAACATACCCACACTCAAGAGATTCTGAGACAGACTCAGAACATACTACACTTCATGAATGTGGTTAATTTCCTCAGTTTGTAATTACAAAGCTACCACACCCTTTCATTCGATTATCCTAACATTTCCATATCCCATAATGACCTCTGATTTTTCTGATTCATCTAGTTGAATGAAGGCTTTTCTGTTATTAGACATGTGGTTCGAACATCCGCTATCAAGGAACCATACTTATGATTCTTGTTTAGCAGATTTTAGGCAAGAATAAAATAGGGATTCTTGGTTATTGGAGAAGTTTGCTTCTTCTGTTGCCATGTTTTCTCGAAGCCATCAGTCCCTTTGTAGATGGTTTGGATTCTTGCACCTTTTACATCTCAAAAAATAGTCTTTAGTACAGTAAGTAATTTTGTTGCAAAGTTTGAAAAATGGTTTGGATCATTGATTAGTTCCTTTATGTTCACCATACCGATTCCAGGAATTTCTCTCTTCTGCCCCCTTATCTCTTTTGTTTTGGATCCAAGAGTTTGTATTGTTTTTTGCAGGTGAGATTGATAACCTTCTCTGGAAGGCTTGTTCCATCAATGTGTCTTTTCTTTACATCGTTGCCTCTGGACCCTGCAAAGAGCTCATGAGTTCTGTGATAGTCATTTTGTTGATGTCCTTGGCCTATTTTATAGCCACAACCACATGCTCAAAACTGGAACTTAAGCTGACCATAATGTGTGAGACTACACGCTTCTCAAGAAGGCCATCTCTGTATGTACTGATCTGATTCATAACCATAGAAATTTTTGAGATATAATGTTGCACTGACTCATTTTCTCTCATTGTGATGGTGTCAAAATCTCTCCAAAGAAGAGTTAGTTGATAGAAATAACTCAGTCATTTCCTCTATATTCCTCTTTTAGTATGTCCCATGACTCACTTACTATTTCTGCATCGATGATGATAGGTAGAATTGATTGACCTACTCCGTGTTGGATACAGAGGAGTGCTTTAGCATCTCTTCTCTGAGTTTCCAAGGTTGGTTGGGCTTTCGACACTTCTCCTTTATCCTCTAATGCTTTTCCTGTTGTTGATTTTTTGTTGAGATCTTGTATCCATCTTGGACAAGATCCCATATACCTTGAGACAAAAAAATCTCCATTTGCTTGCTCCAGTAGTCATACAAGTCCCCTACAAAGATCGGGATCCCTGTCTGTGAGTACCGGAAAGTTTGTGATCCACTTGGTACCACCATATGATGAAGCCAAAGAAGAAAGCAGATCACACAGTGATTTGAGATACTACAATGAATCTCTTGTTGGCGCAAGCCTTTACCTCTGATACCATGTTAGAATTTGACTCCTAAACAATTGATATGCATGGAAGAAGAAAGAAGAGGCAAAATAGAGAATGAGAAGTCTGGGTGAGCAAAAGAAACTTGTTCTTCTTCTTTTCTCGAAGATAATAAACAAAAGCATCAACTAATACAACACTCAATTATAGAGTCATATTATACAGCAGATAATATATATCGATCACTGTAAAAAAGTAATTAATGAAATAATATAATTTTTCAATGTCCAAATAACATTCCAACTTTCACAATCACGTCGGTTCATCTATATATGTTGATAGGGTCCCCCTAATATCATGGGAAATCTAGCCTACTGATAGAAAAATCACCCACTTGCTATGATGGAAAAAGTGGGGTTGACAAAGGTCAAACCCACTAGTCCATGATTGTAAACATCGTCGGAGCGCATACTCACATATGTGTGGCCGCACGACCTCCAGCACAGCATGACCACTTGATTGTGCGTGCCCCCATACGCAAGGGGCTGCTCCACTACGCACTAGAGGTCACACCCGCCTCGAAAGTCCATGCGCGTCCCATGCGCATGCAAGGACTCCTGTGCCCTGCGCGCATGAGGCCGCTCGCGCATGGCTCATGCGCCCTGCATGCATGCGCCTGCACGTACGCCACGTGGACAAGGCCCATGTGACATATGCATGAGGCATGTGTGTCATGTGCATGAATTACCATGCGTGCCTTGGCATGCCCCGTGCGGCCACACCCCAGTAGTGGGCACTGACAGAAATTTCGTGTGCGACCAGCGGTCGCAAGGGCCGCGGCCAGCCATCTACATGCGGTCGCGAGGGGCGCACCAATCCTCCACTCATGACTAGTCCTCCTCCTCTGGTCGCACAGGCTATGACCGGCCCTCCTCCTGCAACCGCGAGGGTCGGGGCCGACCCTACTACCCGAGGTCGCGAGGGCCACAAGGGAAGCGATCGACACTCCTCCCGCGACCATGGGACCGCAGCCGACCCTCCTCCCATGGCCGCGAGGGCCACGATCGGCCCTCCTCCCATGGCCGCAAGGGCCGCGGCCGGCCCTCCGCCCGCGGCCGCAAGGGGCCGTGGTCATCCTTCGTCGGCCACAGCTCCTTTCCTTCCAGGCGGCCTCCCGCCATCAGGGGCTTATCACTACCCGCAGCCGTCCTTTTCCCCGACATCCAAATGTCCCCACACGATCTCTACCGTCCGTTGTGCGAGTAACCTCCCGCATAACCATCGGTGAAACCATCCATTATGGGTGGGTGTAGATATCCGAAAATATATCGGTTTGCGTATAGTAAAATACTTCAATAATATGCATATTAATTTATATTAAATCGGCCTGCGACTAGTAAAAAGGGTGGTTATGGCCTGCGGATAACCGCATAACCACCATAACCACCCCTGGGGCCTATAAATATTACTCCAAGGCCCTCCTTCATTTCCATCTGTCTCTCCTCCCTCTTTTCCTACTACGTGCAAGGGAAATCTTGGAGAAGATCCATCGAAGGCTTTCATCCTCCTTCAAGCAAGCATTCCACTCCAAGCGCACCCTCGTGTGCTCCACTCTGAAGACCGCTCCAAGCGCGTCTCTGTGTGCTCCACTCTCAAGACCGCTCCAAGTGTGCCTCCATGCGTTCCACTCTCAAGACTGCTCCAAGCGTGCCTCTGTGCGCTGCACTCTCAAGACCGCTCCAAGCGCGCTTCCATGCACTCTGCTCTCAAGGCCGCTCCAAGTGCGCCTCCGTGCGCTCCACTCTCAAGATCACACCAAGCGCACGTCCGTGCACTCTCAAGATCGCTCCAAGCGCGCCTCCATGCGCTCCGCTCTCAAGACCGCTCCAAGTGCGCCTCCGCGAGCCTCACTCTCAAGACCGCTCCAAGTGCACCCCCGCATACTCATTAACAAGCACTCAGAGCACTCAAGAACAAGCGCACTAGACTCTAGCAAGACTAGCACTCCAAAATCCTCTCGCACAGTAGGATACAAGCCGCAGATAGAAGGATGTACAAAGCACATCGATCAAACCTTCAAGCAGCAGTCAAAATCTCCAGAGCACTCAGAGCACAGTATTCCCCTCTATAGTAGACAAAACAGTTAGCTATGTGAGCGGTGGCCTGTCACCCTCTAAGCACCTCTCTCTCTCAACAACTGTAACGAGAGGCGGCATGTCACCCTCGGTTCATCAAAATAGCTCTGTACAACAACCAACAATTAGTAAAGTTTGGACCGCACAACTCTGACCACGTGGTTTTTCACCCCTTTCCGGGGTTTTCCACGATAAAAGGGTCCCTTGCAAGCCGTCACTTTACTCTGTGACTGTTTGCGAGCTCGACTTCTCCCGGGCTAAGACAGTGCAATCTAGACTGGACTGCAGGAGCCTCAAGTTGGCCACAATAGTTTGTCGCCGTCTGTGGGAAATGCGTTCCCAGCTTTCCCAGAAGATTTTGAAGATGATATCCCCTTCACAGCGATACTCAAAGACTGGAATCAATGGCAAGAAGAGCTACCTACACTACCAAAAGATGAGCCCCTGGGGGAATGCCAATCCAGTTCCCTCCCACTCACACAACAACACGCATCTCGCAAAAGTGATCGAGAACGTACCCATCTCAATTATAGAAGAACGCTTATGCCAAGTAGAAGAGTACTTTGCACTCCTAAGGAATGGAGGATCGCTATGGGTGCATGACCCAGCCCCGAGCAACAGTCTTCAGACTTGTAGTCGAAAGACTCACTCGCAAAGAGATTCGTGACATAATTGTTGAAGAATGAGAATAAGGCGGGCAGCGTGCTGCTTTGGCCCGTCGCCTTCATAATCACTGCTCACTGTTAACACTAGAGGTCCTAGCACATCCAATTCTGCATGATTTCAATCTCCCAACCATTGAGACCTTTGAAGGAATGAATGAACCATCAGAGCATGTCGGTCATTTTGCCACCATCATGAAGATCTACAACACCCCTGACCAGCTGATATGTCAGGTGCTCCCAGCCATTCTGAAAGGTGAAGCAAGGGCATGGTTCTATTCCCTCTAGGAAGGAGCCATTAGTAAATTCACAGAGCTAACCCAACAGTTCCTGGATCAGTTCATCGACAATTGCCGAATAGTTAAAGACCCCTCCCACCTATCAGGGATCCGTCAAAATGAGGGAGAAACCCTTAAGGACTTTTTTCGCCGCTTCACGTCTGAAGCACGCCAGATTCCAAGAATCAACCTAGAGCTACTGCGTGGCTTCCTTCTGGGAGGGCTCCACCCTAGAGGCTTCTACTCAGCACTAATGCGGGAACCAACTTCCAGCTACCCCAAATTTATTCACTTCGTTGAATCCCAAATAGCTTCGGATGAAGCAATAGAATCCCATCTACAAAAATTTGATGGCAGTCTTAAAATAAAGAGGGAACAAGACCCGCCAACAATGCTAAGGAGGAACGACAGGCTTCGCGATGACTCCCGTCAAGCCGGGGGGGGGGGGGCACCACCGACGTCAATCCTTCACCCCGCTCAATGTCTCGCAGCCATAAGTATTGTTAGTCATCCGCGATCATCCCTCTCTTTAGAGGCCAAGGGATCTTACACTAAACTCCAAAGATCAATCCAAGTACTGCAACTACCATCGAGGCTACAGACATAAAACATAAGATTGTGCGCGACTGAACGCAGAAATCAAACAATTTGATCATCTGGGACTCATTGGAAAATTTCTCCAAACCAAGGACCCTGAATCAATAGGTCAAAATTGACCCAGTAGGGGGGGGGGGGGGGCAATCCCAAGGGCGACATTCCCAAAGAAGTGTCAATTCTCTACCCGTTGAATGTCTAGGGAATCCGACATATATGCTTATATCCCATGTTTTTAGCATCCATGTAAACAAGTCACGAGTTTCTCATCATGTATACAAATAACCAATGTCATTTTCAATTTCACTATTTGCTCCACGACAGAGTGTTTGGATCTCCGACCATGGGATTTTGGCCACTCCCAGAATAGAGTGTTTGGATCTCCCAACAAGGGACTCCGTTCTCTCCCAGAAAATATTGTTCGGATCTCCCAACAAGGGACTTCGGCCTCTCCCAGAATAGAGTGTTCAGATCTCCCAACAAGGGACTCCGGCCTCTCCCAGAACAGAGTGTTCAGATCTCCCAACAAGGGACATCTGCCTCTCCCAGAATAGAGTGTTCGGATCTACCAACAATGGACTCCGGCCTCGCCCAGAACAGAGTGTTCGGATCTACCAACAAGGGACTCTGACCTCTCCCAGAAAAGAGTGTTCAGATCTCCCAACAAGGGACTCCGACCTCTTCTAGAATAGAGTGTTCGGATCTCCCAACAAGGGACTCCGACCTCACCCAGAACTGAGTGTTCAGATCTCCCAACAAGTGACTCATGCCTCTCCCAGAATATAGTGTTCGGATCTCCCAACTGTTGGATCTTTAGGTGCCCTCAGAGGGGGCGGGGGTGAATAAGGGATTTATGGAATTTAAAACTTATTTATAAATATCAATGTTTGTGACCAAAGTTTTGAAATATTTTATAGGAAAATATATTATAATATCTCAGATAAGATTATATTGAAGATTACTTCTAAAAGAGATCATATTTGAATATTTCTTCTCTACCACCAGCGGTAGTTCTAATGCCCCGCGTTAGCTACAGAGATTGAATTCTAAGAGTGGATTCGAAGTAATAATTTTCAATATATTTTACTTTAATACTTTTGACAGAAAATATAATTTAAAATATTGTTGAAATTAAAATAAAATCAATTGAATGAAATAATAAAAGACATGATTTTATTTCATAAGAAATTGATTACACAAATGTTTGATTTCTATAATGCTAGAAATCAAGGTGAATATAAAATTCCGTTTTTATTGTTCGCCAGGCCTTCTCCCAAATACCGGTTGGCTATAGCCTATCTTACCCCAGATAAGGCCTCTAGCCACCCCCTAGAACTAACCTTGACCTAGTCGCCACACACACCGCGACGAATTCCCCTTAAGCCTCACAAGGCCTAGTCGCCACACACAAGGCGGCGAAATACACATGGAATCCTTCCCAGAATCCAACGTTCTCCCCGAATGATATTTCTTCACACCCGTAAAAAAATATAAAATAAAAGAGATTACAAAATAGAAATAATGCAAGGTAAATTCCCCAAGAAATTCTGAAGGTGAAAACGAAAACGATGTTTAATTCAGTGTCCTTGATGCTTTCGCCCTTCGTGTTGAATATACATGGTAAACCTTCTCCTTCAAAATCTTCTTTGATCATCATGTTATCCCAAAGGAGTTCTCTCAATGTCTAGAGACGAGCCTCTCTCAACAAAATCAGAGTTGTAGCTTTGATGGATGCGCGAGCTTTCTCGAAAGAAAGAGAGATCCATCAATTAAATAGACTCCAGAAGTTACCGCAAGCGGTAGCATTACCGCGCCGCGCTAGCATATCGTATTGTAGTGTGATTGACATTGTGGCGAACATGCTAACCTCAACGGATCGTGCACCTACTGCGTTGCATTAAGACTTAATTCTCTGCGTTAGCTTCCATCACTTCATTGATGTGTAATCGTCTACCGTCAGCTATCTGTCATCATCCTCTCTACCGCCAGCGGTAGTTGTTACCGCTCTGCGGAAGCTCTAAATACAGAGCTTCAACATGTCTTCTCATTTAATTTATATGTGTACATGTACATCCTCCACCCTATAAACACACAAAACACAAGATCAAATACAACACGATATTTGTTATTTTCAAACAGAGAGATGTGGAACATAGACTCCAACACCAACAAGGGACTCCGACCTCTTCAAAAACTATACTTTGGCCTCCCCCAAACTATAGTTTTCGGATCTCCCAACAAGGGACTCCGGCCTATGTCACAACCCGCATTTTCTTAGTATTAAAAATACTATCGGAGTGAGAGAAAATACGCTACCGTGATGCCACGCCTTGCAGGGGACAACTTCACACGTTCAGGCAAAACTATCCTCTAATTTAATTTTATGAAAGGACTTATAATTTATGTGTTAAAACACAATTTTCATTTCCAGGTTTTACTGACCGTGTCCTTCGGTCGGGTGGATCAACTAGTCCCCAAGTGACTGTATATACGCAGCGGAAAAATATTTCATTTATAGTCCTATATGAGTATGGAGATTTAGAGGGAAAATATCATGGAGATGAGACCTCTAAATTTAATATAAGTAAAAAGGTAGTTTTATCACTCTAAGATAATAGGGTGGATTCCAGTTAAAAGAAATGACATGCAACTAAGCTAGAATGCAACCTTTTTATAATTTAAAGTACCTAACATGCATCCTAACATAAATCATTCCCAGAGAGCAAGTACATAAACTAACAGCAGAAAAAGCTAGCAAGTAGTCAAACACTAGAAATAACACTATGAGCGTCAACAAACTGACACGAACCCATCGTGAACAAGTATAAATGGTCATACAAGAAGTAGCTACCTCACGACAATGAGAAAGAAAATAAAAGACAGCAATAACTCGCAGCACTGAAGACACCAGCTCTAACGACCCAACTAGCTACTGCTTCGAACCTGCATTTAAAGAAAGAACACCTCAGAAACAAGTTGCAAGTGGCAGAAAAAAAAGGTAAAAAGAGCCTGACAAACCTCCATGTAGGCAGAGAATAACGAACAACTAACAACAAAATTCAAAGGAATCAACAGGAATAGAGAAGAAAGCACTAGCTAAGCATCTATAATCAAACAATCTTAAAACCATGAGCAGACAGAGTTGTATATATATATATCTTGTTAGATATTATTAACCAATTAATGAGACTGATCAACTCAACAAGCGAGGTACTGTGTTGGGGAGAGACCACAATGCGCACAACCCAACAAACACAGTACTGTGTCGGGGAGAGACCATAACACGCACAACCCAACAAACATGGTATTATGACAGGGAGAGACAACAACGCGCACAATCCAACAAACACGGTACTGTGTCGGGGAGAGACAGAAATGCGCACATCCCAACATCATTTAATATATTTATAACTTGTTAAGTTTCCAACTTATTCTTTCAACAAAAGACTTACGCACCATGGACATGCGATTGATACGACGCCATGGATTAGCCCGGGAAATTCCAAGTATGACAAATCTCAAGACAAAAATTTGTCAAAACTACCAAAATAATCGACAGGAGTACTCGATGAATTATCAACACCCACTCGATGAATCAGAGAGATCACTCGATGAATCAGCGAGATCACTCGATGAATCAGCGAGATCACTCGATGAATCGGTGAGATCACTCGACAAATCGTCGAGATCACTCAACAAATCGTCGAGATCACTCGAAGAATCATCGAGATCACTCGATGAATGGTCGATATCACTCGATGAATCGTGGAAATCACTCGACGAATCGTGGATATCACTCGACGAATCATTGAGATCACTCGACGAATTCTAACTAATACTCGACGAACTCACTTGTCAAATTTGGTTCAACCTCACACGAACACTCGACGATTAATGAAAAGCACTCGACGAATCATCAAGAGCACTCGGTGAATTTACCTTAGCGCTCGACAAATTACCTACTACCAAGCTTCTCGATGATATTTGACAAATTCATCGAATCCATTCGACGAATCGAATTAACCTCATTAGGTTTCTCAACGAATTCCTGATCTACTCGAATGAAGACAAAAAATCTGCTAAGCCTAAGAGGAAGATGAGAGTAAAGATATAGATACACAAGAGGTTCCTCCAGGAGAATAGATGGAAACCTTAGGCACCCAGATTTGTTTTAATGTACTTTGTCCCTTCTTCCTACAAGAGTTCATTGTGTTTCCAAAAATATTGCATTTGACATACGAAATAAAAGGAGTTGAGACATTTTTTTGGAGTTCATTGTGTGAAATCTTGCGGAAAGATGAGGTAACATCAGAATTTTGATTTAATTTTTTATCATAAAGTTTTTATTTTCTGGAATTACAGCTACCGTCGGTGATAAGGGATATCGTCGGGCGATAACTTCCATAAACATAACTAAGCCCATATTTTGCACTACCAAGGCATTGGTTGGCCAAAATCATATCAAGGGTCTTTTGGCCAACTCTGAATTTTTTAATAGCCATGTTTAAATCATGAATTCAGACTATAAGGCGGTGTTTTCCGTTACTAACATAACACACCGATTTGCAAATGTTTTCTTTCCCTCTTCTATTTGAGAAAGAGAGGTTCTTAAAGTTCTTTCTAAGTCCCGCTTATCATTAGTAAGAGATTCGATGGTGGAGTGAGACTTAGTAAGATCTTCTTCAAGTTCTTTCACCCTTGCCAAGGATTGATTGCACTCTTGGCAAGATATCTTCTCATTCCCAAATAGTTTAGCTTCTTTAGATAATTTATTATTTTATTTTAATAAAAGTTTATTTTCAGATTTTAAGAGATAAATATCTAATAAACTTTTATCAAAATACATTCAAGTTTGTAAATACACATTATATAAATCATCATAAGTAGGAGGAGATACCTCATTGTCTCTTTGGACACAACTTTTGTCATCGGAAGATGAGTTAGTTTTTTCCATGAGGCTTATGTTTGCCCCTTCATCATAGCTTGAGGTGAAGCCACTTAATACCTTGAAGGAGGAGCCATCCCATGTAGCCGCCTTTAGTACCTTCATTTCCCTTGTGTCGCTTCTCTTTTTGCTTTAATAGAAATTTTGGGCACTGCCTCCTGATGTGTCCGGTCTTCTACAATGATAACACTCTGGTGGTAGCCTCTCTTCATCGTTGTCATTGTTACCTTTTCCTTTCTTTGATGGCGATCCCTTCTTGATGGAATATTTTTGGAAGGTATTTCTCTTTTCCGAATTCTTCACGAATCTTTTTAAATTTTTTACAAAGAGGCTTTCCTCGTCCTCTTCATCGCCATCATCTTCGGCTTCCTTTATCAATTTCAGCACCAAGGCCTTCTTCTTTGGCTCCTTATTGTACTTTTCTTGTTGAATTTTTAGTTAAAACCTCAAGGGTTTTGAGATTCCCAATGAGTCTCTCAATTTGGAGATTCTTTAGATCATGTGACTCTGAGATTGCTCTTACTTTAAGATTTAACTTTGGAGGGAGAGACCTAAGGATTTTTCTCACCAAATTGTGGTTGGAGAACATCTTTCCTAGCACTTTTGAGTCATTAATGATCTTCGTGAATCTTGTATACATGGAATCTATGTCTTCAACGGCCTCCATCCAAAATTTCTCGTAAACAGATTCTAATTGGAATAGCTTTGAATGCTTAACCTGCGAATACCTTCATGAGCTTTTTCTAGTAAATTCCAAATATCTTAAGTTGTTTCGCAAGCACAAGTCCTATTAAATTCGGTTCTATCCAAGGAACAAAATAGAGCATTCATAGCTTTAACATTTTTCTTTCATTTTATCTTACCGTTATCATCCTATTTGTCCTTAGATTTTTTCCATAGTTACTTATCAAACTATAACTTTAGGAGGTGAGTTGCATTGTTCTACCATGACCCAAGAATCAATATCTAAGGCAATTAAAAAACAACACATTCTAGTTTTCAAATAATTGTAATCAGAACTGGTGAATAGAGGAGGTCAACTCATCCCTTGCCCCTCATAAAAAGCAAGATCATGATGGGCCATTATTCCCGATTGTGAAGCCATTTTGGAATAACCTTACTTTGATACCAAGTGTTGGATCTTTAGGCGCCCTTAGAGGGGGTGAATAAGGGCTTTATTAAGTTAATTAAAACTTTGTAAATTTTTCGGAGAAGAATGCTGAAAGGAAAAAATTTCAATCCTTGTTACTACCACCGACGATAAGTCTACTACACGGCGCTAACTTTGCAAAGATTGAACCTTCTTGAAAATTGTGCAAATCAGATTTTTCTTTGAATTACATGGAAATAAAATCTTAATAGTAATGAAGAGACAAACGATGATTTTATTTCAAAAGATAAATACAATGTTTTGATTCCAATAAAGCTTGAAATCGAGGCTTAAAGAAAAATTATTTTTTCATTTCTATGCTGATCCTTCTCCCAAGGATCGGCTGGCTATAACCAATATTACCCTAGATAAGGCCTCTAGCCTTCCACTAGATTTATACCTCTACCTAGTTGCTAACACACATGGTGAATTTACCCTAAGCCTCGCAAGACATAGTCACCAACAATGCGGCTAATTCTTTACCGACACAAATGGATTGAAGTGAAGAATACAAAGTAAATTTATAAATAAGAACTCCTTATAATGAAGAACTCTAAATAATATGATGAAATACTACCGTAGAAATTGTCAGAGTTGATTTGTGCGTCCTTCTTCTAGTATAACTCTTTGGAATCCTCCTTCAAGCTCTTGATCTTCAAATATGGAGTTGGGAGTACTCTGGAAATCAAGGATGAAGGCTCTAATGAAAGATTAGAGTTGTTGCTTTCGTTCGCATAATGATTCATCAAAGAATCCATCCTTTAAATAGATTCAGAAAGTTACCGCCAGCGCTAGCTACTGCCGCGCAGTATCTGGGTGTGTAGAATTGTGGTCACAATTATGTGCATCGTGCACGAAGAGCGTGCTGAACATCAAAAAATGTGGCCTTACTGCACCGCACTAAGTCCAAGCACTCTGCGTTATCTCCTCCCCATTACTTGCACTATAACCATTTTTCCAGCTATCCCATCTCGATGACACAACTTTCTCACTGATATGCTATTTCCTGCGTTAATAGTAGTGCATCGTGATAGCAATGATGATCTTCTCGCCGACATGTGCAACATAAACTCTTCTTGTTGATAATATCATTTCTCATCGATAAGCTATCGTTAACGATACGTGTTACTGCCATATGCTAGCTCTATGTCCAGAGCATCATCTTCATTATTCAATGTACACATAGGGTATTGTATCTATAATTCTTGAACACAATAAACATATGATAAGCATGATCAAATATACAATGAGATTTGTTTTTCTCAAACCAAGAGATGTCGAACGCATGCTCCATTAACCCAGCCAACATCATTTGCATACTTATCTACCCTTTACATTGATTCTCAACCTAGAAGATTGATTGTGCTTGAAAGTTTACCCTTGTAGAGTAGTTGAACTTTCTTTGTTTTGCTACATATTGCATGTGCAGCTTGCATGCAGGTGAGCGGTACCCCTCCCCAGAGCCGGATAGGATGGTCGGGGTGGGATTGTTATAATGTTTGTGGCCATATCATAGCTGACCCTCATTTATAACTTATTTGTGCATGGTACAGGTTCTAGCGAGCAAAGCGGGAAATAATGAGCAGAAGTCCAATGCTGAGCCAGCCCTCAAAGGCATAACTCATTTACCATTTTCATGTATTTCGGGTCTGCGTGTTGATGTATGTTTAACATGTTTGGAGTTTGATATATATGATGAACGTAAGGACTTAGGGCCATAACTCTATTTTAATAACATTCCTGAGGAGGTGGACATTTATGTAATATTGTTTAATCCAAGCTTCCGCTAGTGCTTTATTTACTCTCATGTAGTTATGGTTTTCTGTTTATCATTTAATAATGCCTAGCTTGTGTGTCCAATATGGTGTGGGGTCCCGGTCGGACCAATTGTTATATTGTTTGTACATGCATGGTGCTATAATTTGGAATCAAACTTTAGGACTTTGATCCATAGTCTTTAGGATTCGAGGATGAATTACTTTTAAGGCGTGGAGTGCACGTATAGTGCGTCACCTTAAAATGACTAAAGATAAGATGAATGCCCACTTAGGAATGAAAAACATGCTTGTTTGAGGAACTTGAGCATTCCATGATTGATATTTTGCTATATTTTGATCCCTAAATTGTGTGTCTCATGACTATAGGTGACTAAGAGTGGTGCGGGGAAGTCCCAACCCCGTAACACTATCGAAAGTAGCGTGTTTGCGGAGGTGCCAACAACCACTCCTTCTGTCAAAACCATAAGATTAGTCACAGAGGTAGTCTTCATAATGCTTAATGCACAACCATGATGGCTTGTACAATCTCCTACCCCCGTGGCGGCCCTGGTGTCGATTGTGGCAGTTGAGCCTCTAGCTGAGAGGCGAGTGCATGACCAACAATTGAAGCACTTTCTAATCTTCAATCCTCCATCTTTCTCGGGGAAAGAATCCCAAGAAGTTGAGTACTGGATATCAATGATAAAGAGAACCTTGACAGTGACTGATACAAATGAGGCAAAGAAGGATACCTTAGCTACCTTCCTTCTGAATGGGGAAGCAAGGCTCTGGTGGGAAAAAAATTGAGGTGCATAAGTTTGGGGGCAAGCTGATTACTAAAATCTCAATGGGATACTTCTCGGACTTGTTCCTTCAGAGATATATTCCATCTGCCTAGTACATTGTGTTGGAGAACCAGTTTCTGTATCTAAATTAGGGTGATCGCTCAATAGATGATTACATTCATGAGTTCACCAGGCTTGGTCACTATACTGAATCATTGTTGGAGGATGATCCCTAACAATATTCGACCAACTGGTTTGGTCAAATGTGTATTCAGGGTCAAATGTGTATTCAAAATTGTACTTAAAGTCTGGTTACTACCAGCTGAAGATACGGGAATGCGACATCTCTAAAATGGTGTTCAGTATTCGTTACGGGCACTATGAGTTCATAGTGATGTAGTTTAGCCTCGCAAATGTACCGTCGATATTTATGGACTTAATGAATAGGACATTTTGGAAGTACTTGGACCGATTTGTGATCGTCTTCATTGACGAAACATTGGTTTACTCCTGATACGCGAATCTTGCTCACCGCTATAGGCGGGAGAGAGACTGCGGCATGACATGGCAGTGTACCAATCGTTCAAGTAATATAAAATGGGAGAGTAAATCCCCAAGTATCGATCTCACAGAATGCAGGTTGGGGTGTGTGATTTTATCATTAGGAAACTCATTATAAAGATTTATTCTAATTAACAAGGTGTTATGATTGGTTGTGAGAGACACAAATAAAGAAAAATGAATTAACTAATGAGGGTCGACTGCACCACTTCGCTTGGTGAGAGGATGAGTAGGCTTGTGAATGAACGAGAAGGCTTGCAGATGGATGATTTGTAACCAGCGAAGTGAGGGTCGTAAGCACCTCGTCACTAAGCACACAATTAGCAATTGCTAGTGCATCACATAACGCGATGGTGGAATGGAAACCGGAATGGGGCTCTCCTCAATTCACATAAACCACAAAGGATTTCACAAATGTGAAATTAACATTAACATTAACAAACAGTTTATGATCATCATTCTCAATAAATACACATCCACAAGAAATAACTGTAACTGTACAAGGAGGAAAGAGTAAACCCAAGCTCGAAGACTCGCTGAAGGTTCGTGGCCAGAATTGTAGTTTGTCACGCCTCATCCGAGCACGGTCTTCAGTTGTCATCCGGGGTTCAGAGGAGCTGTCACCTTCCTTCACGTTACCCATCTTCTTCGGAGTATAGCTCACGCTTCTCTTGCCGGAGAATCCTTTAATGCAGCAGGAGATATCTTGGAATGGAGCTTTGGAGATCATTGACAATGAAGGAGGCCAAGGAGGAAGCTCTAGCTCTTGATTTGGAGAGAATTGGAGCCCGGAGCTTCTCCAAATAGTGGGTGGTGGTG
The DNA here is from genome assembly GCA_033032865.1 of Dactylorhiza incarnata. Lineage (NCBI taxonomy): Eukaryota > Viridiplantae > Streptophyta > Magnoliopsida > Asparagales > Orchidaceae > Dactylorhiza > Dactylorhiza incarnata. The sequence continues at coordinate 3,766,344 of JAWHQI010000033.1, read as the reverse complement.
GTGCGATGAAAAGGGTGAAACAGGTGCGAAAATGGTGGGCTCGGTGTTGACCTCGGGAAAAGGGCGAAGTTTCTGGATTATATAGTAAATTGTTAGAAAATTGCCCACGCACAGTCGAACGCACGACCATGCGTGGACTATGCATTATTTAACACAGAAAGCTAGGAAGACGACCCAGAGTGCCCGTGCAATTTTACTCACGCACAGTCAAAACCGACCGTGCGTGCAAACGCAAGGACAAATTTTGAAAGCAAGAATTTTGGCTAACAACAGGAGATCGTGTGTTTCCTTCGCTCACGGTTGAGTCCAACTGTGCTTGAACAAAATGCATGAGCAATAAGGCTGATGCAAATTTGGACACAAAGAAAGATCATGCAATTTTACTCACACACGGGCAAACTGCCGGTGCGTGAACAAATCGCACGAGCAGGGACAACACCATTCTGAGCCGCAGATGATCACGCACGGTCGGAGCGACCATGCGTCAAGGAAATACACAACCATGTGATTCATGCAGTCATGAAATCTAGGTAAAATGGATGATCCACCCACCTGCACAACAATTTAAATAGCAAACACAGCTGGGAACACCCTTCCAGCTCAATCCAAATACATAAAAAAGGGTTGGGGAGCACCATGTGCTTACCCCCAACAACATGGAGAACAAATGCACACCAAAATGGGCCTAAATAGTGCACATAGCGTGAAAGTGAATACAAGTGAAAGACACGCGATTATGGCTTGAAAATGTAGTGAACACAAGTGAAAACTAGCACGGACGAGTCCATAAAACAGTTTAAATATCAGAGTCATCACACTCCCAGACTTAACCATTTGCTCGTTCCGAGTAAACTATCCTTCATGTGGACGAGAAAAATGCAAGTTGGCTTAGTAATTGCATAAGCGGAGTACAATGCGAAGTCGCATACTCACGGGCATAGAAATACAATAGAAGGAATTTTTAGTTATACAAAATAGTTTATAAATATCTAATAGCGTAATGATAGATTATTTCTACTCAAAAGTCGAATCGCGGTGAATCATCAGGTCAGGCATAGGAAGAAAGTAGACTGCTCGCTGAGGTGACTATTGCCCATGATTGGCGCTCGAAATAATCTCCATTAAAATCCATCAATGTCAGTGGCCATAAGCTCACCCGTTCATACTCACTCCATGACACTTGTTTGGTTCACTGCATGAGTTAGTAGGACTTTAGGATAGAGATGGGGCTTGGGTTTCGGTAGGGTATACAATGATAAACATGAAGGCTTTCGCACTAAACCCAAATTGTGCTAATACAATAAGGCTAATCAAGCAGCCACTAAAAGCACGGGTGCACCACACCCCCAAACTTGAACTTGACAGCATGGGTGTGTGTGTCGCCTACTCCAAATACAAATCTTAAACAGATTTTCAATTAAGCTTTTCATTTAATTTTTCTTTTCTTTTCCTCTTTTCTTTTTCTTATTTTCTTTTTCTTTCCTTTTCATTCATTTTCAGCAATTGTACAAATGAAACATATCCAAATTTTTCACAAAAATATCATTTCATCAACACCCTCAAACTGAAATTGATAGAACATTATAACTTGGGTTTGGGTGTGCGACTAGGATTAACTTTTGGCTTTGGTGAAATGTAAGTGGAGCTGAATCAAAGGGTTGGTAGGCACAAAGGGGCCAGCAAGGATCATATGATAGGACCAGTATGAAAAGCTCAAACTGGCCAAAATGATGGCCTACATCACACTCACGCACTGAACTAACCTATGTCAATGCTTCAAGAGTCGCTTGGGGCAAATTCTTAGCCGCCGAGAAAGATAATCCTTCCTCTTGACTCAAGCAAAATGAGCCTAATGAATGTCTACGCACATTCCTACGCTACCGTCAGATTCACACCGAATTCACCACATTTGAGTAGAATAAACAATTTTTATGCACATAGAAAAAATACAAAACTATAAGCATAAAGAAAAATTTATTCTACATGAATTTCTATGAGAGACGTGAGTACTCGACTAGAGCACTACGGGAGCCAACATTTTACTCTGTCTCACAATCCTAGGAAAACACAACAATTTTTCTAATCACACCCAAGAAACGAGTTAGACTCGGTGCGCTCTAGCAGCTAAGTGCGCACTCAAGTGGGTGTTGTGGTGTGCGATGAAAATGAACAAATATTAAAAATAAGAGAAATAAAATTTACTTCTAGTATGCACTACAAAGTGAACGTGTAAAGTGGGTGACTAAAATCCGATCTCCCCCAGACTTAAATCTAAGCATCACAGAATGTAATACTAAAACTTATAATATGAGTTAGGAGAAGTGAGTACCCCCATGCTTAGAAATTAGCATACCAGAAGATTGGCACTTTTAAACTGAGGATCATCTCCAAATCCACAACCAGAAGTCGCCACACCTACAATTATACCCTCCAACAAAGCAAAAATAATAACTACCAGAGGACAATACAAATAGAAGAACAGAAATTGGGTCGTCTCCCATAAGCCCTTTTGTTTACCGTCCTTAAGGTGGACCAAATACCTGTATTAGCATTTAAAATAAACATAGAGTTTTTGCCATTGTCAATTAGATTACTACAAGAGAACACACAGAAAAAAATCAGCTAGAAAGATGAAATACTACAAACTAAAATAGCAGCACCAAAAGCCCGAAGACCTCATCACGAATTAGCTATACGCTGATTTGTGGTGGTTCTCCCCAGCCACATGAGATGGGCAGGAGGTGAAGGATGTAGGGATCAAAGGAGGTGTCTCTCCATTGCCCCTAACCTCTTCCTTCTCGTGCTGGAGGCGGCAAAGTGTGCACCGCGTAATATTTTTTTCTGTCTCAATTTCTCAGAGTAGGAGAGCGCCATCGAGCAACATGTACTCAATCAAAATCAGTGTCTAGCAGTCTAGGGCAGCCAGGGGATTCATTTTTTCACCCACTATGGGTGATAGATCTGCCCAACGAACCTATTTTAATTGTTTACAATTCACTTCAGATTTAACAAAATTGTTTAAAGAGTTCTCGGCCATGCTTACCGCGGTAACTTCTAACTTCGCGGCCTCGACGCCTTCGTTCTCTGCATCCTCTTCATATAGTATGTCTTTCTTTACTATCTCAGCTCCTTCCACCCCTGACTCAACATTTGCTTTATTTTCTTATTTCTCCACAACTGCCTTCAACTTACGATCGTTAGATCTGCATTCTATCTAACTAACAAATTCATCAGAAATAACAGGTGAAAAACTGAGATCATTAGTTATTGTAGATGAATGAGTGTGGTGTGTCACTTTGGGTGGCAAAGTGACACAACCATTGGAGATGTGAAGAGTGGTGCCACTCTCCTTTAAGAATGGGACACCCAAAATTGGCATGGAATTATTTTCCATGGGGCCCAAAACTTGAAAGTTTGTGACAAATGAAGTTCAATCTAAAATGACCTTGATCTCCTTGATCTCTCTCTCTCTCTGTTTCCACCACCATTCCATTTGCGAGGACTAGAGATGTCCGATCATCAACATCGATTTTGAGATTTAGTTTTTCAACATCTTGCAATGCAAGAATGTTGTGTGACGATCCAATGTCGCAAAGAGCGGTGGTTTCAACATTATTGATCACGCATTTTACTATCAAATCGCCCTCGTGGTAACCATCCGACTCGACTAAGCTCTTTCCTTGCTCATGAGGATTCTTTTTTGTCATGCTAGGGAGAGCACCCTGAGTTTGCTCAGAAAGTACTTGAGCCAATTGGCCCAATTGTATCTCTAAGTTCCTCATCGAGGCGGGTTGGTTGGCCATATTGGATTGGGCCACATTAATAACCTTTTCCATCGATTCTTCTAAAGCACTTTTTCTTTGCACCAGAGCACCTTGATTATAAATTAGATGAGGCAGCCTCGGTTGACTTTCGGAAGCCTGAGCATCAAATTGATGCTGACCCAGTTGCCATTGTTGGCCTGCATCATTTTGGTTCCACAAAAAGTTTGGGTGATTCCTCACACCAGGGTTGTACGTGTTTTAAAAAGGTGCCGAACGATTTTGGTTGTTAACAAAATTCACACTCTCCTCAACATTTAAATTAGACAAATCTGAAGCAAGCTCACCAGATGGGCACTCATAGGTATGGTGCCCAGAATTCCCATATCCTTGCCACGCTAAAGCCATCACTGGAGCAACAAAAGAGGCGACCCTTTTTAGCAAGGCTATATTCTCATATGGTGATGGTGCTGCTTCAGCTGGTAATCCTGAAGTGCTCACTTCAAATAGTCCTCTTGTGTTTCTTGGAGTGTTCCTTCCTGCATTCCAAAATGAGTTGTGAGTAGAAGTGTCCTACAAGATCCGCAATGCTTCGTCAGGGGTGTGGTTCAATAAGGTTCCACCAACAACAACATCGATCATCGCCCTGTAGTTGGGATCTATCGCAAAGTAAAAATACTCGACCAGGTTCTAAGGTTGTAATTCATGATGAGGGCATTTCCGGAGGAGTTCTATAAAACTTTCCCAAGCTTTCGCAAGGGTCTCTTGATCGAGTTGCCAGAAGGTTGCAATCTCTCGCCTCATATTTATGATTTTGTCCACTGGATGGAATTTTGCCAGGAAATTGGAAGATAGCACCTCCCATGTGGTAGCTGTGCATGGTGGGATTGTATGGAGACATGCCTTTTCTTAATCATGGAGAGAGAATGGGAATAGTCTTAGCTTCACCGTGTTGTCAGATATGCCGGCATACCAGAATGCCCCGCAGATTTTTGAGAATTCAGTCAAATGAAGATGAGTATCTTCACTCGCCATTCCAGAGAATTGGGCATTGTTGCCGATAATATTCAGGATGGATGGCTTGATCTCAAAATGGTTGTTTGTGTTGAAACTGATTTCTCGGTCTCTCGTAGAGCTTGGGGCCCTCACCGAGATGAGGGGCGGCTAGCCCTTACTGATCCCTCGAGGAGGGTAGACGGAAGAGTTGGAAATTGACTAAGACCTTAGTCACAGCGAGGAGGTCCCTCCACTAACCCGGAAGATCGTTGAGCGCTTCCCCTCCCAAGCCAAAGCTGAGACTCGGGCACCTTGGAGAGCTCCGAAAACGCTATCCAAAGAAAGCCTGAGGAGAGGGAAGCTGAAAATGAGATCCTCTCCAAAGGTGCCCTTAAGGTCCTATTTATAGATTTTCTGATCTGGTCTGCAAATAACAGGTTTCCGCCTTTAGACTTTACTATCTGCACCCCAAATGGGTCTGCTAACAGCCAAGCTCCGCTGTTTGGAGAGGCTAAGGGCAGACCACCAAGGGTAAAATGGTAAGTTGACCCTAATGATTTATGGATAAGGGGTTGCGATGACCTTACTGTCGGAGCTCTCGCAGGCCTTCTCGCGGGTCCTGTCCGCGATATCTCTTCCGGGGGATCACCTTGCGAGAACCTTGCTGAAGGAGTTCTCGCGGGTCCTCTCGCGAATACTGCCCGCGGCATCTCTTTTAGAGGGTCGCCTCGCGAGGACCTCGCTGCCTATTTTGGTGGTCTACCGAGGTCTCATCGGCTGGGGGCCGATCTCGGCGAGGTCTGGATCTCGCCACTCCCGTCTCGCTCGATTTCCTTACCTGGCAAATATCGGGGTTGTACACAATCCCCGCTCTTCGCGAGGACTAATGTCCTCGCGAAGAATCGTCCAACCCCTGATAATCGACCGCTCCCGGATGATCTGTCAGGAATCTTTGGTGGGACCCACCCCGTAGGCTATAAATATCGTCCCGAACCCCTATTGGCGCACGTCGTTTCTTTTCTTCCCTTTCTTATTTTAGCTGCCTGGAGATGCCGATCTCCGAAGAAGCAGAGGCTCGCCTGAGGGCGATGAGAGCTGGCGGGCTACCTTCCACGACCAAGGTACCCGCCTGGATGAACCGGCCGCCCCCCGTTCAATCGCCGAAAGTCAAGAAGGCGATGGCAGCTCGTCGCTCCTGCGATGACTCTGTGATGCTGGACTCCTCCCCGGATGATCGCCGCCCCGAGGAGGTAGGAGCTACTCGAATTTGCGTCAATAAATCGCTCCTCACTAATTTCTACTCGCAGGATGCTTTGCCGAGCGAGAACATTGGAGAACCCGCTGAGAGGTCTCGCAAGAGTCCACAGGCGGATCTGAACCTTGCTGGGAAAGATGTCACCGGTATGATCTTAATCTCGCATACCGTAATACATCTGTCAACCGTATATGACCTCCGTTACTCTTTTCTTACAGTCTCGCCCCTGAAGTCCCCGGCCCGCCCGTCATCGCGGCCGCCGTCTCCGCCTCCTCCAGGTAAAATCATATATAAGCCCGGGTTCCAGCTCCTGACGAGCGAGGAGACCGGTGGTTCCGCACCGCCAAAGATTCCCCCGACCAACAGCACAGCTTATCCCGCCGGCGTGGGCAAATCTCTCTACCCCCACTATGGCAATGTGTTCCAGGGCCGTCCTTCGGCTTCTCGCCAACCTCTCGGTATGCGTTATGGCCTCGCCGAAACCCGATTCCAAACTGGGCGATGACGAGATGTCTCCCCTTCCTGACCAGGTGGAGGAATTCTTAGGGGATCCGCGAGATCCGGAGACGATGAAGCAGCGAGCCGCGGAGCTCTTGAGAAAGCATGGGTGAATGCTGATGGATCTCAACATGCAGGCGAGACGGGATAGGGAAGCCGCGGAGGATAGGCACGCGGTCCTGATGGAGGAGTGCGCGAGGCTCCGGCAAGCGAGACAGCGCGATCAGGATGAGAGCGCAACGACGCCAGAGGTGCACATAGAGAGAATGAGAGACTACTCTTACCTCATGGACCGGGAGGGTCGTTTGGCAGAGGACTATTATAATTCTAGGGTACCGTCGAGGTCAGGGTCGCGGGGTGGCGGCCGGTGGAAATGGCTCCCCCACGATTCTCGCTAGACGTTATATTGTGACTGTAATAATCGTCGTCATCTTTGAATGGTCTCGCCACGTTTTGCGACTCACATATTCGCCACTCCTTCTGGCTGCTATTTCTTTCGACAATAAGTATCATTACCTTTTATGGTTTCTCGCTCGCTATCAATGAATTTATTTATTTTGTTACATCGCGCTCGCGAGGACCCTCTGTCCTCGCTAAACGTATACTGCAGGGATGTCGTTTGCGCTAACCCCGCGGGTCTCCCTCGCCCACGTACGTGATGTGATGTTTTTGTTGATACTCGTGCTCGCCGATGTTTGGACTTCCTCCCGCCCTTTTGCTTTGGCTATAAATAGGTGGTCTTGACTGGGCCAACCTGATGAGTCCTGATCATATACACTTTTATGGACTCATCTGGGCCATTTAGTTAGTCATTTCACTGCACTTTAGCCCTGTTATTGTTTATATTTGATATTCCATGCTAGGTGCACCTTTAGGCCCATTTTGGTGTGTTTTCATGTTTATCTTCATTAGTAGTTTTCATGCACTGTTAGGTGCCACTTTCAGTAGCTGGATTCGTGGTTGTACGCTGGAATAGGAGTCGTGCAAGTGTTCCCGGTGCAATTCTGCACAGGAACACTGCGCACGATCACTGGTTCTATTGCGCACGACCACTGGTCGTGCGCCACTGATCGTGTGCACTTAACCCTTTTTCACGAGTTCTGTTTGGTGCAATGCGCACGATCACCAACGCCAGTGCGCACGACCACCGGTCGTGCGCACTGACCATTAATATTTAAGTTCTGTTTCATCTATTGCGCACGACCACTGACGCTAGTGCGCACGACCATCGGTCGTGCGCCATTGGTCGTGCGAACATGTTATGTTATAATTTCTGTCTGTGCAGGTTCCGTCCAGGCAGAGCGCACGATCACAGGATTCTAGTGCGCACGACCACTGGTCGTGCGTCAATGACCGTGCGCACTGTTTAATTCCAGCGCCTATAAATTCCCTGCTCGCGATTTTAGGTCGGACGCCCGCCCGACTCCGCCGTTTTCTGCTCCCGTCCGCCTGGTTTCGCCCCTCCATCGCCGCCCACCTTAGGGAGGATCTCCGGGCAAGCTTTCAACGCCAAATCTTCGCCGGAGTTTCCTCTCGGCCTCCTCCTTCATCCACGAGCTCCAAGGTAGACCTAGCCGCCATTACCTTCAAGCAAGAGGAAGTGTTGCAACCTCTACCGGATCGTGACACGAAGAAGACGGGTCCATTGGAGAGTAGTGACAGCTCTCTCTACCCCGGACGTAGTTGTGGACCGAGCTTGGACGCGGATTGACAACCCGGCGATTCCAACCGTGAATCTTCAACGAGCCTTCGGATTCGGTCGATTTCTTGCCTTGTTCTCCTTTTATTGATGTATTTGCAACTAGATCTGACATTATGATGAAGTGTATTTTGATTAAATAGCATTTTTACTTGATTATGTCTATGTGATTGAGTATTTTTGTTTATATTATTGAGGTGCGCCCCATTCCATCCTCCATCCCACCATCGTGTCCGGTGCCGCACTAGCAATTGCTAGTGGCGTGCTTGTCGAAGAGGTTCTTGCGACCCTCATTCCACTAGCCTACTCGCCCATTCGCCTACCGAAGCATGGCATCGCGGCCCGTAACCCATTCGCCTATCGAAGCAGCGCGCTCAAGGCCTGCATAGTTCGATTCCATTAGCCTTCTCGTCCATCCGCCCTTGCGACGCAGCGCGCTCAAGGCCTGCCTAGTTTCCATCCCGCCAAGCGAAGCTTTGCATAGCGGCATTGCATAGGAGTAGTGGTAATATTTATTTTAAGTATTCACAAACCCCCAAAGCCCTTTCATTCGCATTCCGCCTTTCGCAGGACTTCAATCTCAAGTCTTTCCTCGATAATAAACTCCACCTTACTGTGTTCCTTGAGAGATTCGATACTCGGGGATTACTCCTCGTTTTATATTACTTGAACGATCGGTACACTGCCGTTTCGTGCCGCAGTCGAGCTACCGCCTATAGCGGTGTGTGAGATTTGCGCCATCAAGTTTTTGGCGCCGTTGCCGGGGAACACAGTCGTGTGAGTTTTCTGGAGAGGGAGAACCTGAGAGAAAAGCCCTTCCATTTGTAAATTGCATTTTCTGTTATTTTATTTCTGTTCTTTTTATTCCATTTTCTTGTTTTATAGTAGGTTGCTTTAGTAAATTTTTGTTAGGTGTAGTATTTCGCACAATAGTGTTTGTCTTTTTGAATCGTTTTATCTTCACACTATGTGGGCACATCTAAATTTCCGTTGCCGTTGGTGTGGAGCTACTTCCCACTCTAGTGTTGAATGCCCTACGGAGAATAGTAGGCATAATTCCTCTCGCCCAGCATATAGAGCATCGACTCCGTCTGATACTCCATATGGTGCGCGTAAGTCTTATGGCTACTCTGCTGAGCCATTGCCGTCATACTTCTTTTCGGCTCCAGCCCCCGCTGTGCCAAAGAAGCCTGCTAGGCAGTGCCAGTTTTGTCGGGGCACAGATCATGCCCTGAAGGATTGTGTTGCTTATCTTCGCCAATTGGATGAGGATGACGAGCCGGATATTCGGATCGTCCCAACTCCTAGCTCTGGCGGCACACCTTCAACATCCGGCTATGTGTCTTTGTCACCTTCACATTTTGAAGGGTATGGCGTGGATACGGTCACCGGATGTGCGGCTGATCTATGCACCGACATTGCTGAGCCCATTCTCCCAGTGCATCCACCACCTCTAATGGATTCGATTCTTCGTGAGGAATCAGTGCTCGACTTTTATCCGAGCACTACTCCTCTCCCTGTTGTGCATACTACACTCGTCTCTGACGACATTGTTGATGATGTGTCGCAAGAGGAGGCGGTTGATCTTAGTATTGTGCCTACTCCTATGGAGGAGGACAACCTTCTAGGTGAAGAGGAGTTTTCCTCAGCACCGGTGGAGGAAGTCCAAATCCTAAGCTTGGCCACCGTTGATCCCGCCGAATCTTGTAGCATTGATGACAATGCAAACATTATTTTACTTCCCCAGCCTAATGGGAGTGAGACCGGGACCACTCCCCCGATTTTTGATTATTCATGTTCTTCATCTTGTTTATTTCTTGATCCCCTCTCTTCATCCGAGCCTGTACAGGTTGAGTCTTCACAGGTATCCCAGGAGGACTTGGAGCTTTTTGCTCAAGTCAATGATGAGAGTATCCTCTCATGTGAGGAGGTTTATTCCCCCTCCGTTGAGGAAGCTCCACTCATTGCCTTCTCCTCCTGCGGACCTGCCACAGACGATACCTTGCTGGGCAAGGATATTTTTGGTAAGATGAGTGAGGACCAGGCCTCCTCCTCTTCTTACTTTCTTTTCCCTCTACCTGTGATGGGCAGGTTTTATTTATATGTAGGTAGAGGGGTGACTGCTCTATCTCCGTATCGGTACCAGCTACCGACACGCATATTAGAACAGTTACCTGTCCACTTTTCTTTTCATAGGCCCATTAGCTAGAACTGTACAAATGCCAAATAAGTCGTGCTGGGATGACAATAACCCCAGTAGTTATCTTCCTTTTCTGCATTTCTATTTTTATCTAATCATGTTTAGTTAGTAGTATTTTCTTTTCAGTTTTCTATTTTCTTCTGTTTTTGCGGAGCTGACCCCTGCAGGTATCTTTTCTGGATGACGGACGCTGCAGCTTAGTCCAGGTTTTCACGCCAATCTTCTGGTGTGCTCATTTCTGAGCACTGGGTACCCTCTTTCCCTAGCATTATTCTGAATTTCATAGCTGCATTTTGCGCATATTGTTTAGTTTAAGTCTGGGGGGGAGTGTACCGAGTGTTCACTACACGTGTACACGTTTTTGCATATCAGAAGTGTATTTTTATTATTGCATACACCACAACACCCGCTTGAGCGCGTACTCATCTGTTTGTTCGCTCTGCTGTGAATTTAATTCTTCCGCTTATTTGGGAAAATCTAGGTGATGGTTTAGAACTATGTAGCAGAGTAAAATGTTGACTCTATTAGTGCTCCTAGTCGAGTGCTCGGTTGCATAGAAATTTGTGTAGATTAGATTTCTCTTTATACTTATGGTTTTATATTTTTCTATTAGTGTAAATGTTGTTTACTCTACTCAAATGATGAATCCGGTGTGAATCAAACGGTAGCATAGGGATGTGTGTAAACGATCGCTAGATTCGTATTGCTTGAGTCGGGAGAAAGGAGAATCTTTCTCGGTGGCTAGAACTTGCCCCAAGCGATTCTTGAAGCATGGGTATACGGTTAGTCAATTGCGTGAATGTGATATAGGCCATCATTTTGGCCCGGTTGAGCTTTTGTGCCTATCCCTACCGCTTTATCCTCGCTAGCCCAGTTGTGCCTACCCGTTCTTTGATTCAGCCCCACTTTCATTTCACCAAAGCCTAAATGCCAATCCTAGTCGCACACCCAAATATGAGCTGTAGCTGTTTATTATTTTCATGAGTTGGTGGTGTTGATTGTGGTAGTATTTTGTGAAGATGTGGATGCGTCCTATTGGTTATTTGCTGAAAATGATAAGAAAAAGAAAAAAATTGAGAAAAAGAAAAGAAGTAAAAAAGAAAAAAAAGAATGAAAAGTTTAATTGAAAATCTTTATGTATCGATGTATGTTTGGGAGTAGGCGGTGCACGCACCCATGTTGTTAAGTCCAAGTCTGGGGGTGTTGTGTACCCGCGTGTTTGTGTGGCGAATGAGGATAGTTTCCTGCATTAGCTCATTTGGGTTTAGTGCTTGAGCCGTCGTTTTTATCTTTGTTTATCCTCACCTAAACCCAAGCCCCATTTAAAACCTAAAGTCCTATTGATTCACGTATTTGAGTCAAACCAGTGCCGTGGAGAGAATGTGACCGGGCAAGCTTATGGTCACCGACACTGATGGATTTCAGTGGAGTTTGTCCCGTACCCCGATCTTGAGCAATGCTCGTCTCAGCGCTTAGTTTACTTTCTCCGTATGCATGACCGACTGATTCACCGTTGTTCACCATTTTGAGTAGTTGTAATATGCTTTTACTCTTTTAGAAATTTATAAACTGTTTGTATAACCAGTAGTCTTTTCTACTAATTTTCTTATGCACATGAGCATGCGACTTCGCATGGTACTCTGCATTGTAGTTCTAAGCCATCTACTTTTCTTTCCCCGTTCGCTTAGAATTTGTTTGCTCGGGACGCGCAAACAGGTAAGTCTGGGGGTGTGATGAGTCCTGATCATATACACTTTTATGGACTCATCTGGGCCATTTAGTTAGTCATTTCACTGCACTTTAGCCCTGTTATTGTTTATATTTGATATTCCATGCTAGGTGCACCTTTAGGCCCATTTTGGTGTGTTTTCATGTTTATCTTCATTAGTAGTTTTCATGCACTGTTAGGTGCCACTTTCAGTAGCTGGATTCGTGGTTGTACGCTGGAATAGGAGTCGTGCAAGTGTTCCCGGTGCAATTCTGCACAGGAACACTGCGCACGATCACTGGTTCTATTGCGCACGACCACTGGTCGTGCGCCACTGATCGTGTGCACTTAACCCTTTTTCACGAGTTCTGTTTGGTGCAATGCGCACGATCACCAACGCCAGTGCGCACGACCACCGGTCGTGCGCACTGACCATTAATTTTTAAGTTCTGTTTCATCTATTGCGCACGACCACTGACGCTAGTGCGCACGACCATCGGTCGTGCGCCATTGGTCGTGCGAACATGTTATGTTATAATTTCTGTCTGTGCAGGTTCCGTCCAGGCAGAGCGCACGATCACAGGATTCTAGTGCGCATGACCACTGGTCGTGCGTCAATGACCGTGCGCACTGTTTAATTCCAGCGCCTATAAATTCCCTGCTCGCGATTTTAGGTCGGACGCCCGCCCGACTCCGCCGTTTTCTGCTCCCGTCCGCCTGGTTTCGCCCCTCCATCGCCGCCCACCTTAGGGAGGATCTCCGGGCAAGCTTTCAACGCCAAATCTTCGCCGGAGTTTCCTCTCGGCCTCCTCCTTCATCCACGAGCTCCAAGGTAGACCTAGCCGCCATTACCTTCAAGCAAGAGGAAGTGTTGCAACCTCTACCGGATCGTGACACGAAGAAGACGGGTCCATTGGAGAGTAGTGACAGCTCTCTCTACCCCGGACGTAGTTGTGGACCGAGCTTGGACGCGGATTGACAACCCGGCGATTCCAACCGTGAATCTTCAACGAGCCTTCGGATTCGGTCGATTTCTTGCCTTGTTCTCCTTTTATTGATGTATTTGCAACTAGATCTGACATTATGATGAAGTGTATTTTGATTAAATAGCATTTTTACTTGATTATGTCTATGTGATTGAGTATTTTTGTTTATATTATTGAGGTGCGCCCCATTCCATCCTCCATCCCACCATCGTGTCCGGTGCCGCACTAGCAATTGCTAGTGGCGTGCTTGTCGAAGAGGTTCTTGCGACCCTCATTCCACTAGCCTACTCGCCCATTCGCCTACCGAAGCATGGCATCGCGGCCCGTAACCCATTCGCCTATCGAAGCAGCGCGCTCAAGGCCTGCATAGTTCGATTCCATTAGCCTTCTCGTCCATCCGCCCTTGCGACGCAGCGCGCTCAAGGCCTGCCTAGTTTCCATCCCGCCAAGCGAAGCTTTGCATAGCGGCATTGCATAGGAGTAGTGGTAATATTTATTTTAAGTATTCACAAACCCCCAAAGCCCTTTCATTCGCATTCCGCCTTTCGCAGGACTTCAATCTCAAGTCTTTCCTCGATAATAAACTCCACCTTACTGTGTTCCTTGAGAGATTCGATACTCGGGGATTACTCCTCGTTTTATATTACTTGAACGATCGGTACACTGCCGTTTCGTGCCGCAGTCGAGCTACCGCCTATAGCGGTGTGTGAGATTTGCGCCATCACAACCACCGCATTTATTCTCGATCTTCTTCTTCTTCTGCTGCAGAGCTCTCGCTCTTTCTCGTTCTCGCGTTCCTTCCTTTCTCGCAGGTTTTCCAGATGGGCGGCGACGCGGAGTCGGAGGGTCGGCGAAGGGTCGCGAAGGCCTTTGCCGAGCATAGCTTTTTTACCTGCAACTTGACTGATGAGGAGTACTTCAGCGCGGTCGCTGATTACGTCACCCCCCCCCCCCCCCCCGTTCGAGGCACACCGCCCTAGCGAGGACGACGTGATCAACGACCCGTTGGTCGACGAGCTGGCCATTCCTACCGCCCATTTCACGGTCGGTTTGCGCCTTCCTTTATGGCCAGAAGTTCGCCAGGTAATAATCGTTCTCGCTTACTTCCTATTTTTTTTGCCACTCGAGTCTCGCTCGCCACGCGGATTAATCCTGTTCTCGTTGCCTGTTAGGTGCTCAAGCATTATGGCGTGGTTCCCGGCCAGCTCACACCTAATGCCATGGAGGTGGTCACCGCCTTCGCCTGCTACCACCGCGAGGAGCGAATCGAGTTCAGCCTCCCGGTCTTCCGGAAGCTGTTCTCATTTCGGGCCTACAAAGATGGGACAGCCAACTTCGTGGGTACGGGCCCGAAGGTGGTTGAGACCGTCAACAAGGCCCACTTCTGGGCCCAGAAGTTCATCGTCGTCAAGGGGAACTTCGGCAACATTCCCCTCTCGTCGGTTCAACACAGCGAGACCACCTATCGGCCCACCGCCCTCGGCGGCCATGACGCCCTCCTCCATCAGTTCTTCTGCAAGAAGAACTTCGAAGTCGTCTACCTTCGCCGCAACCTAGACTCGCTGCCTCCGGTTCTTGCCGGAGAAGGTAAAAATCTCGCCTAATATCTTTGTCTCAATTTGCTAGCATATTATACTTATCCAAATTATTGTTTGTTTTTAGGCGGGCGAGATCTTCCCCTTCATCCCCCTACGCGAGCAACCGGAAAACCGACGCTACCATGGCTCTCGCTACCATGGGGGCGGAAGCTTGCCGAGGCGTCGTTGCTCCGGCCGAGCCCTCTTCTCGTAAGAGATCGGGGGCTTCCGGTAGTCATGCTGCCCCTTTGAAATCTCTGCCCAAGAAGAAGAGCAAGAAGAGTGCGGCCTCGCTCACTCCGTCGAAAGGTAAGGAACCTCGCGAGGCCGCCTTCGACGAGTTTGACCTCACCGGACTCTCGGTGGGCGAGGACGAAGAGCCCTGCTAGGAGGCGGTCAGGACCTCCGCCCTCCCCATCCCGGTGAACCACTACAACTTCGGGCTCGACCAGAGGCGTCGGGACGAGACTGGTGAGCCCCTCGTCACCTGGAAGCCGGAGACCAACAGGGTGGACATTTCTTCTATCCTCCCCTCTTGGGTGGAGAAGGAGACTGTCAGTGGTCATGACTTTGACCTCGCGTTCGCCCTTTATGGTCGCGAGGATGCGGGGTCTTATAAGGATGAGACCGCGAGGACCCTTGCTTACGAGAGCGCGAGGTCCCAGCTGCGCTCTGCCGAGCTCGCCCACATGGCGGGGAGGCGTTGCTTACAGCTGGAGCTTTAGAATGTGGAGCTTGCAAGGGCCTACCAGGTGGTTCTTGCCGAGAACACGCAGCTGAAGGAGAAGCTGCTCGCCGCAGAGGGCAGTGTGGTGAGTCATCTAGACCTCCCTCATCCTCCTTTCCCCTGGCCGTTTCACCTCTAACTGAACTTATTTGCAGGATGTCGAGGCTGCCGGGAGAGCCAACGCTCGCATCGAGAATTTGGAGGCCGAGGTGGCCGGGCTGAAGGTCCTAAACTGCGACCTCACTCGCGTCGTTGTTCCCCCCTCGCCTCGCCGTTTAAAAGAATACCGGCGAACGCGAGATGAAGAAATCCGCATGGGATCTATAGAGTCAGCTCGCTACATTTTTTCGGTGGCGAAGGCGATCGGCCTCTTGGCTGATAATGCGGCCGACATGACTCTGGAAGACATCGTCCCAGAGCTCTTCCTCCCTCTTCCGCCCGTGAAGGATAGTGATGACGAAGAAGGATCGGCGGGTGGTTCCTGAAGCTCGCCGCTATTCCTTTCTTTTGCGCTGTAATTATGATCGGCGAGATCGCGGAATATTGTAACCAAACTATGAACTGTGGAATGCAAATTTTGCTTTGCTCATTGTGTCTTCTCTTTCCTGTCTTGTTAATTTTACGCGTTGAATGTTTCGCTCTCGCTTATCTCGTTATCCTCCTTCGCGGAGGCTATTCTCGCGTTGGTTGTTCTCGCGTCACGCGTTGTTGAATAGATAGGTATAGGATACTTTGGTTGCTCGGCCCTTTCGTCGTTTCTTAGGATTACTACCCTTCGGGTTATGCGTATTTCTTCCTAGGTTTCGCAAGGCGTTCTTCTTCTTGGCGAGGGCTCGCCTCTTACCCGGTGTCGGCAACCTTTCTGCCGAGGACCAGTTGTCCGGGATCGTGTAAGATTGATCCTCGCCACTCGCCTGTCGTCGTGCGAAATTTCTCTTTGCCGAACGGACAGGTCCGCCAAGCGAGACGGAGTATTCTAGCATAAAGACCTCATCCTTGCCAGCCTCTCCAGAGATCAACCTGAACCCCCCGTCTAGTGAGAGCCCGGGAGCGGAATCGATCTGGGGCATTCCAGCACCAACACCTGTTACCTTGCCAGCCCCTCCAGAGATCAACCTGAACCCCCCGTCTAGTGAGAGCCCATGAGCGGAAACGATCTGGGGCATTCCGGCACCAACACTTGTTACCTTGCCAGCCTCTCCAGAGATCAACCTGAACCCCCCGTCTAGTGAGAGCCCGGGAGCGGAATCGATCTGGGGCATTCCAGCACCAACACTTGTTACCTTGTCAGCCTCTCTAGAGATCAACCTGAACCCCCCGTCTAGTGAGAGCCCGGGAGCGGAATCGATCTGGGGCATTCCAGCACCAACACTTGTTACCTTGCCAGCCTCTCCAGAGATCAACCTGAACCCCCCGTCTAGTGAGAGCCCGGGAGCAGAATCGATCTGGGGCATTCCAGCACCAACACTTGTTATCTTGCCAGCCTCTCCAGAGATCAACCTGAACCCCCCGTCTAGTGAGAGCCCGGGAGCGGAATCGATCTGGGGCATTCCAGCACCAGCACTTGTTACCTTGCCAGCCTCTCCAGAGATCAACCTGAACCCCCCGTCTAGTGAGAGCCCGGGAGTGGAATCGATCTGGGGCATTCCAGCACCAACACTTGTTACCTTGCCAGCCTCTCTAGAGATCAACCTGAACCCCCCGTCTAGTGGGAGCCCGGGAGCGGAATCGATCTGGGGCATTCCAGCACCAACACCTGTTACCTTGCCAGCCTCTCCAGAGATCAACCTGAACCCCCCGTCTAGTGAGAGCCCAGGAGCGGAATCGATCTGGGGCACTCCAGCCCCAACACTTGTTACCTTGGCACGGTAGCAGTTAAAAGCATCACAAAAGAAAGCAAGACATTCATTAAACAACATAATAAAGTGTTTTAAGGGTAAAACCGTTTCAAGTCATCCCCACTCCGGGCTCGGTCGAGGGGTACCCCTTCCACATCCTGGAGGTGATATCCCCCCGACTTGAGCGCCTCGCTTACAATATATGGACCCTCCCAGTTGGGGTTAAGCTTACCCACCGTGGCCCCTCTGCCGGCCTCATCGACCTTCTTCAGGACCAGGTCTCCTTTCTGAAAGTGTTTTATCCGGATATGTTTGTCAAAATATCGAGCCATCCGCCGCTTGACCTCTTCCTGTCTGATGGTGGCCAAGTCCCGGAGTTCTTCTACAAGGTCCAAAGACAACTTCTGCTCTGCATTGTTACCTTCCAGCCATTCTTCATCCCCCTCGCTTGCAGCGATCACCCGGGGGGTCTTCACCTCAAACTCTATGGGGAGAACGGCCTCGGACTCGTGAGAGAGCTTGAATGGGGTCTCCCCGGTGGCGGTATTCAGAGTAGTCCTCATGACCCAGAGGATGGAGGGTAGTTGTTCCACCCAGTTTCCTCGAAGGTTCTCCACTTTCTTTTTTAGTAGGTTAACGATTATCTTGTTCTCCGCCTCCACCTGCCCATTGCTCCTCGGCTGGTGGACCGATGCGAACCTGAGGTCGATGCCGAGCTGAGTGCAGAAGCCAACAAACTCTTCACTAGCAAACTGCGGCCCATTGTCCGTCACTATAGCTAGAGGGAGTCCGTGCCTGCAAATTATCTCCCCCCACACAAAATTCCTTACAACCTGAGAGGTTACCTTAGCGAGTGCTTTCACTTCTACCCACTTGGAGAAGTAGTCGATCATGACCAGCAGGAACTTCCTTTGGCCGCTGGCTTAGGGAAAGGGACCGACCAGGTCCAGCCCCCATATGGCGAAGGGCCAGGGGGCCGTGATGGTCCGGAGCCTTTGAGCTGGGAGGAGTTGGAGCGGAGCATAGAGCTGGCACTTCGGACACTTTCTCGCGAACTCTGTCGTATCCTTGCTGAGAGTGGGCCAGAAGTAGCCTTGCCTCAACACCCTCCCTTCCAGGGTCCGACTCCCGGAGTGACTGCCGCACTCCCCGGAGTGGATTTCTTCCAGCACTCTCGGAACCTCCTCCTCGGAGACACAACGGGCCAGGATTCCCGAGAGGGTCTTTCTATATAGCCCTCCTGCATGTAAGGAGTAATAGGTGGACTTATACCTGAAGCGCCTCTTGTCCACGTCCCCTCCAAGGAACTGCCCCGACGAGAGGAAGGTGATGAATGGGTCCATCCACGAGGCTTGTTGATCCACCTCCATCAATTCTCCTTCCTCGATGGAGGGCCGGAAGAGTTCCGAAGTCGTCCCTCCCGCTCGGGGACCGAACTTGGCTAAGAGGTCCGCCTGGGTGTTCTCCTCCCTCAGCACGTGCATGATGGAGAAGGTGCGGAACTGCCCGATGACTCCCTTAACCTTCTCCAGGTATAGTAGGAGGGTCGGGTCCTTTGCTTCAAATTCTCCCTTGATTTGGCATGCTACCACCATGGAGTCCGTGGAGACCTCCACGTCCTGCACTCCTAGTTCCCGGGCCAGATGAAGGCCCGCTATCACTGCCTCGTACTCAGCCTGGTTGTTGGTAATTGGGAAATGGATGTTTAAGGCTTGCTCAATACGAGTCCCCTGAGGACTCACCAGGACTATTCCCCCTCCATAGGAGTATTTTCCCGACGCTCCGTCCACCAACATCTTCCATGCCTCTGGGGGAGGTGGCTCGTGCTCCCCCACTTCGGCCGCATAGTCGGCCATGAAGTCTGCCACCGCCTGAGCCCTGATAGACGTCCTGGGCATGAACGTGATATTGAATTCACTTAACTCCACGGACCACTTTGCCAACCTCCCTGAGTGCTCCATCCCTTCCATGATTTTACGGAGCGGGTGATCCATCACTACCTTGATTGAATGGGCTTGAAAGTAAGGTCGGAGCCTCCGGGCCGACACCACCAATGCGAAGGCTAACTTTTCTAGGATCGGGTACCGGAGCTCTGCCTTCTTCAGCACTCGGCTGACATAGTAGATAGGGAACTGCTTCTTCCCCTCTTCCCGGATTAATACGGAACTTACTGCTTCGGACCCTACCCCCAGGTACAGGGACAGGTCTTCTCCGGGCCTCGGTCCCTGGAGCAGAGGGGTTTGGGTGAGCTGTTCCTTCAGAGCCTGGAAGGCTTTCTCGCACTTCAGGGTCCATTCAAACTTCTTGTTGCCCCGCAGCACCTTGAAGAAAGGCGCACACTTTTCTCCTGCCTTGGAGAGGAACCTGCTGAGCCCAGCCAACTTCCCCGTAAGGCTCTGAACCTCCTTCGGATTTCTCGGCGACCCCATCTCCATCACCGCTTTAACTTTGTCTGGGTTAAGTTCCACTCCCGCGGGGGTGAGCAAGTGGCCCAGGAACTTTCCTCGGCTCGCCCCGAAGACACACTTCAAGGGATTGTGTTTCATCTTGTACCGCCGCAGGGTCCCGAACGTCTCTTCAAGGTCTCGGAGGTGTGACCCGAGGTCCCGGCACTTTACCATGAGGTCATCTACATAAACCTCTAAGTTTCTTCCCTTCTGCTCGAGGAAGACCCTGTCCATCATCCTTTGGTATGTGGCACCTGCATTCTTGAGCCCGAACGACATCATTTTATAACAGTAGCATCCATCCCCCGTGATGAAGGAGACATCTTTGATGTCTGGGGGATGCATGCGGATTTAATGGTAACCTGAAAAAGCATCTAAGAAAGACATTACAGGAAAACCGACGGCTGAGTCAACCAGCGCGTCGATTCTAGGCAGGGGGTAACAATCCTTAGGGAATGATTTTTTAAGCAAGGAAAAGTCGATACACATCCTCCACTTACCTCCCCTTTTTTCACCATAACGACGTTGGAGACCCAGCCTGGATACTGGATCTCCGATACAAAGCCTGCCTGCAGGAGCTTGCCCACCTCCTCGCAGATGGGCCCTTCCAGCTTGTCTGCAATGGACCTCCTCTTCTGGCGGATGGGGCGGGCGCTGGGGTCGAGGTTGAGGCGATGGCAAGCCACATCCGCGTCGATCCCGGGCATTTCCGCAGCGCTCCAAGCGAAGACGTCTACGTTCTTCTGTACGCAAGCCAGAATCTCCGCTTGATCTTCCGGGTTGAGTCCTCCGCTGACCTGGACTTTTTCCACCACCCCCAGCTGGGTGGTGACCTCGAGATCTATGACCTCGTCCACAGCCTCCAACCGGGACTGCTCTCCCCAAGCCCTATCCTCTTCCGCACAAGTGGGAGCATGG
This sequence comes from Dactylorhiza incarnata, assembly GCA_033032865.1. Classification (NCBI taxonomy): domain Eukaryota; kingdom Viridiplantae; phylum Streptophyta; class Magnoliopsida; order Asparagales; family Orchidaceae; genus Dactylorhiza; species Dactylorhiza incarnata. The sequence continues at coordinate 3,745,734 of JAWHQI010000033.1, read as the reverse complement.
GTTCCTCCTCGACTTCCTTCTCTACCACCATCAGCTCTTCCGCCCTTCCCTCCTGGGCCTTCTCTTCTTCTTCCTCTCCTTCGGCCCGGGGTCCCTCAGATACCCCTTCCTAGGCCTGGACTTCATCTCCCTCCATCTTCTCCTCGGCTACCTCCATACTTTCGGCTTCGGCCGCCTCCTCCATCATCCTATCCCACTCCTTAGCTTCTCCCATCCAGGAGATGGTGTTGACAGCCGTTACGTAGCACTGTCTTGCCACCTTGGGATCCCCCCTGATCCGCACCTAAACCCCTCAGTCGTTGAACTTAAGGCATTGATGAAAGGTGGAAGGGACACAGCGGAACGCGCTGATGAGTGGCCGTCCGAAGATGGCGCTGTAACTGCTTGGGGCGTCCACTATGACAAAATGACAGTTCCGGGACTGCCCACCCAGGGTCACATGAAGCCCCACTCCCCCTTCTACTTCCTTCCTCTCCCCCAAGAATCCGAACAGAGGGCCATCTAAGGCCAACACCCTTCTGGGCTCCACCTCCATCTTGTCAAACGCCTTCTTGAAGATGATGTTGACCGAACTTCCATTGTCCACTAGGATCCGGGAGACGGTGAAGTTCTCGATCGCCGTCTGGATGACCAGCGCATCGCAGAATAGGTCCTCGTAGCCAGGCATGTCCTTCTGGGTGAAAATGATTTTTTCGGCCGGGGGCGGAGTGGTGGAGGTCGAAGCCACACTCCGGTGGTAGATGGTATGGAGGCTAGCCTTGCGGGTCGCCTCTACACCTACCCCCCCATGGATCACCCCGATCCCTCCTCTACTTCCCATATCGGCTCTATCCTCACACCTTTCCTCATCCTCCTCTCGAGGTTCGACCTCCACGATCCTTACTGGCTGCTGCTGCGGTGGCGCGGGCGCTCTGCCCCTCTTTACTTCCAGGAACTCCGGACAGGTGTCTGTCGAGTGACCTTCGACATCATGAAAGATACAATATGGCAACGTCACTTCCCCTGCATCGGCCTCTGCCACCCTATTCCTTCTCCTCCTAGCGGCTGCCGTTTCCACCTCTCCTCCCCTTCCTCTTCCTCTTCCTCTTCCTCTTCCAATTGCCATGGCCTGTTGGGGAGGGGGAGGCATTTGCATCGGACCTTGCCTCCACCCTAACTGGGGGGGCCTCCATTGACCTCCGACATGGTTACCCCTTCCTGGGCCGTAACCCCTTCCCTGCCCTTGCATTCCTCCACCTTGCGGCCTCCATTCCCCCTCCGGGGCCCAGGGCTCTTCCCTTCTCCTGACCTCCTGCTGCCTCACCTCCAGCTCACTGAGCTTTGCTAGCCTCTTGGTGAGCTCCGGATTGGCTTCCTCACTCGCGACTTCCTCCGACACCCTCTCCATCAGCTCTTCAAAGGAGACGGGGGCTTTTCTCTTCAACGCCATCTTGAAGAAACTCTCTTTCAACCCGACCGTGAAGGCGAGTTGGAGTGCAAACCCAGGCATCTCCTGAGTGAGCTGTACTTCCTCCTGGAACCGATCGGCATACTGAGCCAGCGACTCCCTGGGTCCCTGCTTCACTGCGAAGAGGGAATCAGCGCCCTTCTTCCTCTTTTTTGAGGTCGAGAACCTCAGCAAAAAACTTCGGCGCAAATCCTCGAACGAGTAGATTGACCCTGCAGGGAGATGATGGAACCAGTCCCTGGCCTTCTTCTTGAGGGTGACGATAAAGAGCCGACACTTGAAGGCATCTGACATCGGCCTGATGGAGACCGAGTCTTCGAAACTCTGCAGGTGCTGGACAGGGTCATCTCTACCGTTGTAGTACACCCGGTCCCATTCTCCAAATCCCCCCGGGACGGGTGCGGAAAGCACCAACTCGCAAAAGGGGCTTCCCCCTCCTGTCACTCTTCCTGGCTCCACTCGTCCCCCGAGCTCGCTCGCCAAACTTGAGCTCGCCAGGACTGTGCTCGCGAGGGCGGTGCTCGCCTGAACCACCCCGACCGTCGCCGCTTCCTCTTGGCGCGCACTCGCCTGCGTCACGCTCGCTGGGACGGAGCTCGCAAGCACTGAGCTTGCAGGCACGGAGCTCGCCGGACTGGCGAACAACACTCGCCCTTCCTGGCTCTGACCTAAACCAACGACAACTTCCTTTCTAGCCCTTCCCCCTGGTTCCTTCTCACCGACTGCTGTTGGGGGAGGGGTCGCCTGAGGTGCTGGGGTCGCAAACTCACTTCACAGAGCTGTGACTGTGAACCCCAAGGTGTCGAGCACCTCCTTTCTGAAATCCGCGAGCATCCTGGCCATCGCCTCCTGAGGAGTCTCACCGAACTCCTCGCCCTGCTCCTCATCGCCCGCCATGTCCCTTCTCCGGAACTTTCTTGAACCAGCCACACTCCACGCTCACCGCACCAAAATGTTGAAACCGATTTCTCGGTCTCTCATAGAGCTCGGGGCCCTCACCAAGATGAGGGGCGGCTAGCCCTTACTGATCCCTCGAGGAGGGTAGACGGAAGATTAGGAAATTGACTAAGACCTTAGTCACAGCGAGGAGGTCCCTCCACTAACCCGGAAGATCGTTGAGCGCTTCCCCTCCCAAGCCAAAGCTGAGACTCGGGCACCTTGGAGAGCTCCGGAAACGCTATCCAAAGAAAGCCTGAGGAGAGGGAAGCTGAAAATGAGATCCTCTCCAAAGGTGCCCTTAAGGTCCTATTTATAGATTTTCTGATCTGGTCTGCAAATAATAGGATTCCGCCTTTAGACTTTACTATCTGCACCCCAAATGGGTCTGCTAACAGCCAAGCTCCGCTGTTTGGAGAGGCTAAGGGCAGACCACCAAGGGTAAAATGGTAAGATGACCCTAATGATTTATGGATAATGGGTTGCGATGACCTTACTGTCGGTGCTCTCGCAGGCCTTCTCGCGGGTCCTGTCCGCGATATCTCTTCCGGGGGATCGCCTTGCGACAACCTTGCTGAAGGAGTTCTCGCGGGTCCTCTCGCGAATACTGCCCGCGGCGTCTCTTTTAGAGGGTCGCCTCGCGAGGACCTCGCTGCCTATTTTGGTGGTCTGCCGAGGTCTCATCGGCTGGGGGCCGATCTCGGCGAGGTCTGGATCTCGCCACTCCCGCCTCGCTCGATTTCCTTACCTGGCGAATATCGGGGTTGTACAGTTTGCAATAGCCAGGCTAAAACCAGTATACACACTCCCAATAGTGGGAGTGGTGTAATCAACCATAGTCCTGGGCCTTGGCTGAGCCACCTCATTTTCACCCGCAGCCTGAACATTAACAGACACAGGCTCACCCCCCAAGGTTAACCCAATTATTTCTGTTAAGATCCATGGTGACAGCAGCACGACGGTGCACGCGCAGCGTCCGCTCTATCTATGGGTCGTACTCCACTAGATCACTGGGGCCTTGCCCCTGCATACACTTACACAAAACAAAAAATCAAAAACAACAACTCTTTATAATAACTTCCGTAAGAAAAATTCACATAATGCTTGCGATTCCCCGACAACAGTGCCAAAAACATGATGCGCGAATCTTGCACACCGCTATAGGCGGGAGGGAGACTACAACACGATACGTCAGTGTACCGATCATTCAAGTAATATAAAATGGGAGAGTAAATCCCCAAGTATCGATCACAAGGAATCCAGGTTGGGGTGTGTGATTTTATCGTTAGGAAACTCATTATAAAGAATTATTCTAATTAACAAGGGGTTTTGATTTGTTATGACAGACGCAAATAGAGAAAACTAAATTAACTAATGTGGGTCGACTGCACCCCTTCGCTTGGTGGGAGGACGAGTAGGCTTGCGAATTAACGAGAAGGCCTGCAGATGGATGATTCGTAACCAGTGGAGTGAGGGTCATAAGCACCTCGTCACTAAGCGTGCAACTAGCAATTGCTAGTGCCACACACAACGCGATGGTGGAATGGAAACCGGAATGGGGCGCTCCTCAACTCACATAAACTGCAAAGGATTTCACAAATGTGAAATTAACATTAACATTAACAAATAGTTTATGGTCATCATTCTCAACAAATACACATCCATAAAAAATAATTGTAATAATACAAGGAGGAAAGAGTAAACCCAAGCTCGAAGACTCGCTGAAGGTTCGTGGCTGGAATCGTAGGTTTGTCACACCTCGTCCGAGCTCGGTCTTCAGTTGTCGTCCGGGGTTCAGAGGAGCTGTCACCTTCATCCATGTTACCCTTCTTCTTAGGAGTATAACTCAAGGTAGCTCTTGCCAGAGAATCCTTGAATGCAGCAGGAAATATCTTGGAATGGAGCTTTAGATATCACGAACAATGAAGGAGGCCAAGGAGGAAGCTCTAGCTTTTGATTTGGAGAGAAATGGTGCCCGGAGCTTCTCCAAATAGTGGGTGGTGGTGGAGCGATGAAAAGGACGAAACTGGTGTGAAAATGGAAGGCTCGGTGTTGACCTCAGGAAAAGGGCGAAGTTCCTAGCATATATAGTAAATTGTTAGAAAACTGGTCACGCACGGTCGAACGCATGACCGTGCATGGACCATGCGTTATTTAACACATAGAAAGCCCATGAAGACGGCCCAGAGCACCCGTGCAATTTTACTCACGCAAGGTCAAAACCGGCCGTGCAAATACACGAACAAATTTCAAAAGCAAGAATTTTGGCTAACAACAGGAGATCGTGTGTTTCCTTTGCACACATTTGAGTCCAACCGTGCATGAATCAAATGCACATGCAATAAGGTTGATGCAAATTTGGACACAAAGAAAGCTCGTGTGATTTTACTCATGCACAGAAAAACTGCTTGTGCGCAAACAAATTGCATGAGCAAGGACAGAACACCATTTTGAGCCGCAGATGATCGCGCACGGTCGGAGCGACCGTGCATCAAGGAAACGCATGACCATGTGATTCATCTAGTCATGAAATCTAGGTAAAATGGATGATCCACCCACCTACATAGCAATCCAAACAGCAAACACACAACTGAGAACACCCTTCCAGCTCAATCAAAATACATAAAAAGTGGTTGGGGAACACCATGTGCTTACCCCCAACAACATGGACCTCAAATGCACACCAAAACAGGCCTAAATAGCGCACATAGCGTGAAAGCGAATACAAGTGAAATACAAGCTATTATGGCTTGAAAATGTAGTGCACATAAGTGAAAACTAGCCCGACTGAGTCCATAAAATAGTGTAAACATCAGACTCATCAACTCCCAGTCCAAAGAGGAGCATGCAGATCATCTACGCGCAGTTTTGAGCACCCTGAGAAGGAGTCAATTGTACGCCAAGTTCTCTAAGTTTGAGTTTTTGGAATCTTCAGTGCGTTCCTCAATCATATGGTTAGTGGAGAGGGGATTGATGCGTGTTCGGCAAGTGCACCGGTCGCTGTCAAGTAATAATTATGGGACTAGTTTCCCCGAATGCCGATCTCTTGAGGAATGTAGGAAATGGTGAATGAATTGCGTTGTGAGTCAATTGTTACACGAGCGAATAAAGTAAGAACAAAGGGCATTGTGATTGGTGTCCTAAGCTACTGCAGAAATAAAAGAAATGCGGGTCGAAAGCACCGCTTTGCAAAGTGGGGGTGAGTGCAGCGGCCGCGATGCCGCGCTTCGGTAAGCAGGTGAAATGACCACAGAGCGGGGTTTTGTGAGGGTCGTATTCACCTCTTCGCCAACATCACCACTAGCAATTTCTAGATGGCTTCACACACAAGCAACTCGGAATATCACAACGAAAAGCAAAGCAATTCTCACAACCATAGCATCATTGCACATGAACATCAAACAAAGGATCTATAACATTAATCTAACAAGAGTTCATTACAATAACACTAAAAGAAGCACAAGCTCAAGGTTTAGAAAGGACCCAACAGAAGATGTCACGGTATCCTGGGTTCTCGGCCGGAATGAGAGGTTGTCGGGCTCTCTCCGGGCTCGGCCCTCAGATGGTGTGCGGACTCGAAGGAGGCTGTCACTTCTCCAGCGATCTACAACACTTCTATGGTCTCCAAGATGAAGAATGCTTGAACTTGTGGTGGAGAAAGCTTGCAAACGATCCCAGATGGAAGTATGGTGGAGGAGATCACTAAATGTGGTCTCCTCGGGTGGAAAAGGTGAAAATGGCGGGCTTCTCTGGTTTTTCCCGCGAGGGGAATCATCCTCCCGAATGAAGCCGTTTTCTTGCTTTAAATACTAAACAGGCAGAATTTTAGTCATGCACGGGCGAACGCACGACAGTGCGCTGCCCGTGTGTTATTTATGATAAAAATAGACTTAAGGAAGAAGCCACCACGCTCGTGTGTTTTACTCATGCACGGGCAATCCCGCCCGTGCGTAAAAATGCACGGACAAATTCAGATTGGCTAAAAACAAGGCTAAACAGGGTGATTGTTGAAAATGTTGAAGTGGAAGTTTGTGAAGTTGGTGGTCTGGGGGGCAGACCACGCGGTCTAGTCTGACCGCACGGTCTTGCGGTCTCCTCTGGCGGTCTGACCTCTCTGGTCTAGCCAGGGGTTTTTTGGCATGACCGCCGTTCTTCCGTCCAAGGTTGCTGAGGTGAGGCCGTGCGGTCTGGTTCTGTGACCGTGTGGCGGGTTGATACTGCAGGATTGTGCCAGTCAAGCTGTGACCGCACAGGGTTGGTTCAGGTACAGGCAGTCCGGTCTGATAGCTATCCGGTCTCTTGGTGGTGCGCGAGGACTAAGGTACTCTTAGTCGCATGGTCTCTAGTGTGTGTTCGCATGGTTGGTCCTTTGGCGATCAGCTGGCATATGCGGTCACTGATGTTGGGTCGACTTGGCAGGTTAGTGACCTAGTCGGCCTGGTGTGTTCGTGGTCTCTGTTTGCGGTCTCTGTTCGCGGTCTCTAGTTGCGGTCTCTATCTGCGATCTCTGGTGGAGGCTGGCAATGCGAACAGGCTGTGTTAGTCGTCCTTGGCAAACATGTGGTGTTTGCGGTCTCTTTGGCAAACACTAGTGATGGGTGGCTTCTTGGAGGAGTGGCGATCTCCTTGTCTATGTTGAAGTCGGCGAGCTCACTAAGCAGAAGGATCTTTTGCTGATCGCGCGGGTTTACCGGTCTGGTCGCGCGATCAAAGGGTGGTGATCCTATCTCATAGGGTGGTGACTGGATCAGGTCTCACGCCTATAAATAGGAGCCATTGTAGCAGCAAATCATCGCACCAAGTGTAAGCAGAACTCGCGGCTAGTGCTTGTAGTCTCATTTCTTATGACCGGTCGGTCTTGTTGATTGAACTTCTTTTGTGCAGCTTCTGCGGATTGTGCGGGCAGTGTTGAATTTATTGAAGTGAAGTGGAAGGTGGACGACGGTCTGAATATTGGTGACCGCAGAGACTGCGCGGTTTCTGCACTGGTGCTTTGCTGGTCTAGCTCTGCCAGTCTGTCTCTGGCGGCCTGCTGTGGTTGTCCAGTCTGTTCTTGTTTGCTGCGGTCTCTTCCCGGGTTGTTCTGCTTGGTTGGTCTATCTTCTTTGTAGAAGACTGGGCGGTCTGTTCTTGTGTAGCCGCTGTGACCGGGCGGCTTATTGATGAGTCCCATTTATATACACATTTATGGACTCATCTGGGCCGATTATCTAGTCTATGCACTACACTTTAGGCTTTTTTCATTCATATTGGTTATTCTTTGCTAGGTGCACTCTTAGGCCCGTTTCGGTGTGCATTTGCGTTCCTTGTTATTGGGGGTAAGCACATGGTGCTCCCCTTCCATTTCTCTATGTTTATCTGGTGCTGGAGGTGTATTCCCAGCTATTTTATCTTGTATGCAGGTGGCCGGATTATCTTGTATCCAGTTTTCTCCCAGAATTCATGACTGTGTTAAACGCATGGTCGTGCGTTTTCCTTGACGCACGGGCTGTTGCGGTCGTGCACTCTGATCTGGGTAGAAAATGATCGATCTGAATTTACTCATGCGTTTTGACGCATGGGCGGAATCGCCCGTGCGTGAGTAAAGCGCACGGTCTCCTGTGTCTCCTTGTTTTAGTCATTTCTAAATTTACCCGTATGTTTTGACGCACGGGCGGATTTGCCCGTGCGTGAGTAAAATGCACGGGCGGCGCAACGTCTTCCCCAAGCCAAATTTTATCATTTAATAACGCACAGTGTGCGCACGGTCGTGCGTTCGACCGTGCGTGACCATTTTTCTGCCTGTTTAGTATAAAAAGCAGGGTTCGCTGCAGTCAAAGGGGGAGATTGGAGAACGATTTGGGGAGCGGGAAATTAGGCCCTCCCCGCCGTTCCTGTGGTCTGAAGGCTTCCCCTTCATCTCCACCACCAAAGAGGCCATTTTCCGACGTTTTCCACCACCATCCTTCCATTCGAGAGTGTTAGCTAGCATCCTCCACCAAGTGTTCAAGCATTCCTCATCGTGGGAAGCCATAGAAGAGTTGTAGGTCGTTGGAGTGGTGACAGCCTCCATTGAATCAGCACGCCATCTGAGGGCCGAGCCCGGAGAGAGCCCGACAACCTCTCATTCCGGCCAAGAACCGAAGACGCGTTGATTTCTTCCTATTGGTCCTCTCAAAACTTTATGCTTGTGTTTTCCTTGTGTTGTTGTAATGAACTATCATTTAGCTTTATGTTATAAATCTTGTGTGATGTTCATGTGCAATGATGCGGTGGTGCGAGAATAGCACTTTCTTTGTGTGATTTTCTGAGATTTGTTGTGTGTGAAGCCCTAGCAATTGCTAGTGGTGATGCTTGGAGAAGAGGTGTGTGCGACCCTCACCCGTCATAGTTATTTTCCGTCCACGTGCCTCTCGAAGCACGACATCGTGGCCGTTGCATCCATCTCGCCTTGCGAAGCGGAGTTTTGACCCGCATCTCTCTTTTCTGCACTAGCTTAGGAAACCCAAAATCAATGCCCTTGTTTTTCCTTTATTCGCTCGTATAACGATCGATTCACCACACGTTTCATTCACCAGAACCTGAATTCCTTGAGAGACGATATTTGGGGAAGCTATTCCCAATTTTATTACTTGACAACGACCGGTGCACTTGCCGAACATGCATCAAGTTTTTGGCGCCGTTGCCGGGGAATGCAGGCGTGATGAGATTTTGGTTGTGAATCGATTGTTTTCGATTGGGTCTTTTATTCTTGTTAATCTACTCTTTTTCAAGCTATTTTCTTCTTCTATATCATGTGGGCACATTTGAATATCCGATGTCGTTGGTGTGGGGACACATCCCACGCTAGTGATATGTGTCCCAAAGAGTATGGTGTTGTTCAGAAACCGTACGGGTCCCATAAATCTTTTGGCTTCTCTACTGAGCCTCCGATGTTGCACTATTACGCGACTACCGCACCTTGGGTGCCGGCAGAGCCGGTAAAGCAGTGTTTATTTTGCAAAAGTAGAGAGCATGCCTTGAAGGACTGTGCAGATTATCTTTGCCAATTGGAGGATGACGATGAGCCGGATATCCGGATCGTCCCATCCTCAAATTCGGCAAACACATCTCCTTCCTCTGGTTATGTGTCACTTCCACCTTCACTTTTTGAAGGCTCTGGGATTGACACATGCATCAGTGTCCCTCATGACCCTGTTTCTGATGCGACCCCCCATACCTCTTCGGTTCATGTACCAATTTGCGTGGAATTGTGCCCTTGTGTGGATAGTGAGCCCGAACTCTTAAGAAGCACGTCTTCTCCCACTACACATGAAACTACATCTATTTTTGATGTTATAATTGAGGTCAATTTGCAGGATGTTGCAGACCTGCGCGGTGTCGTGCCCACTCTCATGAAGGAGGACAGTCTCGATTGTGCTGAAACAAACATTTCAGTTCAGTGCGAGGAAGTCCAAGTGATAGAGGAGGACATTGCGTGCGCTGTTGAGTCTAGTGATATCTTCGATGATATCATCAGTTTGTCTTTGTCGCACCCTATGGGGGATGAAGCCGGGATTATCCCCTCAGATGAGATCTCTTTTAGTTTTTCTTCCAATTTATTTCTTGACCCCATTTCTTTATGTACAAGGATGCAAGATGCCCCCCTCCGGTTGATCAGACCTTACGTATGGAGGAGCCGAAAGCCTGGCGGGATGGGGAAGGTACATTGAAGGAACATCTTGTTTCCTCAACATCGTTGGTGCTTCCCCTTGAGGATTGGTTACAAGGGGGCAAGCGGTTCTTCTTTGAAGACATAATACTGGAGGAGAAGAAGAGAGCAAAAAAGAAGGAGATTTGGGGTTGGAGGCTAAGCATCCTACTTAATTTCCACCCCTACTACCAGGTCCCCAGACCTTTCTCTTTCATCAGTTATTACTACTTCAAATCAGCTTATAGCTGATTTGTTTTGAGCTTGTAGTAATAGTTAGGATTTATTGACTTTTGCTTATTTCTAGACTTTATAAACTGCTTTAATACAAGTATTTGGTCCACCTTTAAGGACGTTAAACAAAAGGGCTACGTGGGAGACAACCCATGGGGGAACCATTCGGTTCCGTGCTTTCGTTCTGATTTCTGTTTATTATGTTCTGTATTTCCTTCTTGCTAATAGCGCAGGTTGAAGCTCTCGCGTGGTTGATAATGGAGGAGATATTCTATTAAAAGAAAAGAGGAATTTCCGCACTTCTGGCGTGCTCATTTATGAGCATAGGTCCATTCTACCCCTATTCTCCTTACGTTTAAAATTTTCTATTTTATGTGGTTTTGATCAAGTCTGGGGGAGAGAGAGAGCTATGCACGTGCACACACTTTGCATAGCATGTTAGAATGTGCTGAGTTAGGAATTTTCAAATGTATTGTCGCATTGCATACCACGCACCACATGCGTTTTATTGTTATTCGTGCACATTTATCGCGTAAGTGCTTAATTTGTATGTTTAGAAGCTTGTTTGTTGATTTAGGATTGTGTGGCAGAACAAGTTGTGACCCGTGCGGTGCTACTAGTAGAGCGCTAACGTGGCTTAAAAATTCTTGTAGAGTAGATTTTATTACAAAATTATAGTTTTATTTACTTCTGTAGTATAACTATAAAATACTCTACTCGAACGGTGAATTTGTTGAATCTAGCGGTAGCCCTAGGTCGAGTGTAGAAGAGTTGTTAGCCTCGTGTTGTTTGAGTTGGAAGGAGAGAGACCTCGCTCGGTGGTTAAGAACTTGCCCCAAGCTATTTTCAGAATGAGTGCGTTGAATGATCTTGTTGGGAGCATGACGTAGGCCATCATTTGATCCGATTGAGCTTTGATTTCCCAACCTAATGTCATCCTTTTCTAGCCTCGTTGAGCCTCACCTTTCCTATTTGTTAAACTCCACTACACTTTCACCAAGGCCACATATCCTAACCTTAAATGCACTAGAGTCAAGCTTTGAAACTTATACATATTGATGATGATTGTGCGATGCGGAGAAACAAAAATTTTTTGGATGTGTAGTGGTGTGTGCGCGAAGAAAAATGAATTTTTTTTTCTAATTGATCCTAACTTATGTTATTATGGATCTTAAAAAAAAGAGAGAGTAAAAGAACTCTAAATAGAATCGAACCATAAGTATGGTATTCTCGCGCACACCATAGTGTTTAAATGAAGTCTGGGGGAGTGTGCTTCAAGGTGAAGATGTTAAGGTTGAAATTTGTTTATTTACTGGAGGTTGAGTGCGTTTAGCCTACATTCTTCTACTTCATTACCGTACCTCAACCCAAGCCCAAGTCTAGCCTAAAAGCCCTACTGATTCTTGATAAGATCATCTCATGCAGTGGAGAAGGTGTGAAAGGGCAAGCGTATGACCATCGACCTTGATGGATTTCTTGGAGAGCTCTTTCTTGAGATCAAATTTGAACAACGCTCACCTTAGCAGTTCACGCTATTTTCCCTAGGGCGCGACAATTCGATTCACCAATAATTCACCTCAGAGTAGTAGTATTTTGTATTTTACACTTGTAGAAGTTCTTAAAATATAGTCTTTGTTTTAAAATCTTTTCTACTTTATTTTTACGATCGTTATTTCTTTACTTCCCATCGTGTTTTGCCTGCGCAGTTGCTTCTTTAACGATCATTTTTCTACCATAGGATTGATTGTTTGCCCGAGACGTGCAAACCGGTAAGTCTGGGGGTGTGATGAGTCCCATTTATATACATATATATGGACTCATCTGGGCCGATTATCTAGTCTATGCACTACACTTTAGGCATGTTTTCATTCATATTGGTTATTCCTTGCTAGGGACACTCTTAGGTCCGTTTCGGTGTGCATTTGCGCTCCTTGTTATTAGGGGTAAGCACATGGTGCTCCCCTTCCATTTCTCTATGTTTATCTGGTGCTGGAGGTGTATTCCTAGCTATTTTATCTTGTATGCAGGTGGCCGGATTATCTTTTATCCAGTTTTCTCCCAGAATTCATGACTGTGTGAAACGCACGATCGTGCATTTTCCTTGATGCATGGGCTATTGCAGTCGTGCGCTCTGATCTGGGCAGAAAACGATCGATCTGAATTTACTCGTGCGTTTTGACGCGCGGGCGGAATCGCCCGTGCGTGAGTAAAATGCACGGTCTCCTGTGTCTCCTTGTTTTAGTCGTTTCTGAATTTACCCGTGCATTTTGACGCACGGGCGGATTTGCCCATGCGTGAGAAAAATGCACGGGCGGCGCAGCGTCTTCCCCAAGCCAAATTTTATCATTTAATAATGCACGATCTGCGCACGGTCGTGCTTTCGACCGCGCGTGAACATTTTTCTGCCTGTTTAGTATAAAAAGCAGTGTTCACTGCAGTCAAAGGGGGAGATTGGAGAACGATTCGGGGAGTGGGAAATTAGGCCCTCCCCGCCGTTCCTGAGGTCTGAAGGCTTCCCCTTCACCTCCACCACCAAAGAGGCCATTTTCCGGCGTTTTCCACCACCATCCTTCCATTCGAGAATGTTAGCAAGCATCCTCCACCAAGTGTTCAAGCATTCCTCATCGTGGGAAGCCATAGAAGAGCTGTAGGTCGTTGGAGCGGTGACAGCCTCCATCGAATCAGCACGCCATCTGAGGGCCGAGCCCGAAGAGAGCCCGACAACCTCTCATTCCGGCCGAGAACCCAAGACGCGGTGATTTCTTCCTATTGGTCCTTTCTAAACTTTATGCTTGTGTTTTCCTTGTGTTGTTGTAATGAACTATCATTTAGCTTTATGTTATAAATCTTGTGTGATGTTCATGTGCAATGACGCGGTGGTGCGAGAATAGGACTTTCTTTGTTGTGTTTTTCTGAGATTTGTTGTGTGTGAAGCCCTAGCAATTGCTAGTGGTGATGCTTGGAGAAGAGGTGTGTGCGACCCTGACCCGTCATAGTTATTTTTTGTCCACATGCCTCCCAAAGCACGGCATCGTGGCCGTTGCATCCATCTCGCCTTGCAAAGTGGAGTTTTGACCCGCATCTCTCTTTTCTGCAATAGCTTAGGAAACCCAAAATCAATGCCCTTGTTTTTCCTTTATTCGCTCGTATAACGATCGATTCACCACACGTTTCGTTCACCAGAACCTCCATTCCTTGAGAGACGATATTCGGGGAAGCTATTCCCAATTTTATTACTTGACAGCGACCGGTGCACTTGCCGAACACGCATCACTTATGCTAGGCGATCTAGCGACTTGTCTGAAGTCGGCCAGATGTTCTTGGTTTGATCAGGCGGTCTAAGGAAGGAGTGATCTATGTCCGCGCAGCTTGTGCGCGGTCTGCTGCTGATTTGCCATCTTGGACAGGTTGTTGTCCAGGTGGTCTGATCACGCGGTCAGCTTTGTGAGACCGCTCGCGATCTGACGGGTTGTGATTGTTTCTCTCTTGTGGCGCTGACGACATCCGTCCTCTCGCCTATAAATAGGGGTGCAGGGCCCGTCATTCATAACGAGAACTGTAAGAACTAGAGCGTGGATTGTTTTTTGCTCTCTCAACTTTGAGGTCGGGCGGTCTCGGATGCGAGTTGACTGTTTGTTGTGTTCGCAGGTTTGCAGTCAGCAGGTTGCGATCTCCTTCCTTGGTGATTTCGCAGCGGCTCGAATAAACAGTTCGGCAGCGGCTTGTCTGCGAAATAGTTTATGTTGTTCTTGTTCTGTTCACAGCGAGCTCAGCGATCAGGCGACCTTCTGTGGTTAGGCGATCTGAGTTGCGGTCTGGCGACAACTTCTGTTCTTTGTTCAGTTCAATAAGCTCTAGTTCTTGCGGTCTAAGGTGGCGGTCTGGCAATACAAGTCAAGCCATGTGATCTGAGTTGCGGTCTTGACTGTTTTCAGTTCGTGCGGTCTCAGGTCAAGCTGGACAGTTTCTGGAGTTCAGCGGCCTGTGCGGTCTCTGCTTGTCAGGTCGCCAGATTCGTTTTTTGGTGTGTTTTGTTTCTCTCTCCTTTGTGATTCTTATGAATCATGTCTCGCCATGTATGTCTCCAAATGTAAATGAAGTTTTGTGATTCAATAAAGTCTATTGCGATGCTGTGTGACATTGTGGTTGTTTGGCTATAACTCAGTTGATGCAACTCCTGCTTACTCCTAAACGATTCAAATAAAAAATTTTGACATGGTATCAGAGCCAGGTTGTTTGAGTGGATAAGCAGTGTTCAACTTGAGTTGCCATCATCTTTGTGAAGAAGAAACCACATAGTTTGCCATGGAAGCTGGATACGCAAGAGGGCTTGGTATTGAACTCCTCACATCGACTAACTACAAGAAGTGGAGGTCGTGTATGGAGAGTTACTTACTTGGCGAAGATCTTTGGGAGATAGTTGGAGGATATGACACAAAAGAAGTTCATCTAGCAGGAGATAATATGGCAGAGGTGAGAATTTGGAGGAGGACTAATGCAAAGGCAGAGTTCACCCTCAAGAGGGCTATCTCACCAGAGCTTTTCGATCACATCATTGGATGTAAATCTGCTGCTGAGATTTGGACGTCTTTGGACCGGCTGTTTAATAAAAAGAATGTAGCTCGGCTACAGTTTCTTGAAAATGAGTTGGCGAAGGCCTCTCAAGGTGATCGTTCCATCCCTACCTTCTTCCTCAAGATGAAGAACCTCACAGCAGAGATTTCTGCATTGGACCCTGATGAGCCCATCTCGGAGGCAAAACTGAAGAGGCATATCTTCCGCGGGTTGCGGAAGGAGTATCTTGCTTTTGTGACTTCAGTTCAGGGTTGGGCAAATCAAACATCTCTGTTGGAGCTGGAAAACTTACTTGCTTCGCAGGAAAGTTTGGCAAGACAGATGGCGGGGACTTCTATCTCTGGGGGAGATAGTGATGTGTTGTTCTCTGGGAAGAAGAAGAAGAAGTGGGAGAAGAATAAGCCGGGTCATGATGGACCCTCTACTTCAGGTCAGAAGGATAGGGGTTATGCTCCTAAGTCTGATGGGAAGAAGAAGGGAGAGGGACCAAGGTGCTTCAGGTGCAATAAGATCGGCCACTTCAAGAAGGATTGTCGGGTCAATCTTCAGCCGGGACATGCAGCGGAGAAGGAGAAGCCAAAGTCTGATGAAGCTGGATGGGGAGGAGCCTTTGCGGCAAATATGACGGCTTTGCCCGTTAAGGCCTTGGATGCCGTCAACTTCGAAGAGGATTGGATCGTGGATTCAGGGTGTGGACATCACCTCACCGGGGATGAATCAAAGTTCTCTTATTTGGCGCCTTACTCAGGTAATGATGCAATCATTATGGCTGATAATTCTGTTCATGCAGTAGAACAAGAAGGTGTTGTCTCTCTGAGAAGTGATAAGGGTCCACTCACATTGAGTAGTGTTTATCATGTGCCGGTTATGAAGAAGAATCTCTTCTCTGTGACCAATGCGGTCGATGTCGGTTATCACGTTCTGTTTGGCCCAACAGAAGTGAAGTTTCTTAAAACTCAACCAGAGATAAAGGGAGATGTAATTCATGTTGGAAAGCGGGTAAAGGACTTGTTCGTTTTATCGACAAGTACCTATGTTGACAAGATGAAGACCAATGATAGTGCGGCTATCTGGCATGAAAGGTTGGGGCATGTAGGCAAGGACAAATTGAAAGCTATGACAGTAAGGGGCCTTGTCAAGGGCTTGCCTAGCTTGTCCTCCTATGGAGACTGTCATGTTTGTGCAGGATGTCAGTTTGGTAAGTCTCATCGACTTCCATTTGATAAATCACAAACAAGATGCAAAGCACCGTTGGAGTGCATTCACGGTGATTTGATGGGACCGACTGCCACCCCAAGCCTTGGAGGCAACAACTATATGTTGGTGTTGATTGACGACTACACCAGATATGTCTGGGTGTATTTTTTGAAAGAGAAGTCGGAAGCTTTTGCGAAGTTCGTGGAGTTCAAGGAGCTGGTTGAAGGTCGGTTAGGCCTGCGGGTGAAAAAATTGAGAACTGACAATGGTGGGGAGTTCACCTCTGGTGAGTTCTCAAGTTTTTGTAGGAAGCACGGCATTCGGAGAGATCTCACTAGTGCCCATACTCCACAGCACAATGGCATTGCAGAGCGGAAGATCCTTCATCTAACGGAAACTTGCAAATGCTGGCTTCATGCCAAGAGTATCCCAAAGTCCTTCTGGGCGGAGGGAATGTCTTGTGCGGCATACGTCATTAACAGGATGCCTCTAAGTCCTATCAACATGAAGACCCCTCACGAACTGATGTTCAAGGAGAAGCCAAGTGTTGCACACCTTCGGGTGTTTGGGTCAACATGTTATGTGCATATCCCTGATGCTCTTCAGACAAAGCTTGATGCGAAAGCAAGGAAGCTAGTCTTTGTTGGATATGATGAGTGGAAGAAAGGGTGGAGATGCATGGATCCTGAGACATGGAGATCAGTGGTATCTCGGGATGTGGTGTTCGATGAGGTGACTTCCTACAAGGGGAGTTCAGGAGTTGAACTACCGGAGTGCAGGGTTGATGAAGAAGGGAAGGATGAGGAAAATCTTCAAGTGGAGTTGCCTGTTTCACTAGGAGCTCCAGTTGTGTCAAGCTCAGAGATGGATGATTCAGGTTCTGGAAGCAGGGGGAGCGATGCTCCAAGTTCGTCTGGAAGAGGAGCTAGCATAGAAGAAGCAGCTGAGGAGGTGTTTAGTCAGGTGCGACCTCTTAGGAGGTCGAAGAGGACTATCAAGCCACCAGATCGATACACAGGAGGAAACATGGTGAGCTTCGTCTCATGTTTCTTTGCTGGTCCCTTGGATGAGAGGGAGCCATCAAGCTTTGAGAAGGCCAAAGGCGTGAAGCAGTGGGACATTGATATGCAGGAGGAGATGGATGCTCTCAAGAAGAATGAGACTTGGTCTCTGGTGCCCAGGCCCAAGGGCATTACCCCTGTGACATGCAAGTGGGTCTATAAGCTCAAAAAGAAAGCTGACACCACTATCGAGCGATACAAGGCTCGTCTTGTGGCTCACGGGTTCTCACAGTAGTACGGAGAAGATTATGATGAGACGTTCAGTCAAGTGGCAAAGATGACTTTGGATCGATTTGTTATTGCTTTGGCGGTATCCAGTGGATGGGAGATTTGGCAGCTCGACGTGAAGAATGCTTTTCTATATAGAGAGATTGACAAGGATATCTTCATGATCCAACCGTCAGGCTTCATCTCGGAGGATTGTCCGGACTACGTCTGCAAACTGAAGAAAGCCCTGTATGGATTGAAGCAAGCGCCTCGGGCGTGGTATGGGAAGATCACGGAGTATCTTCTATTCTGCAGGTTCTTTGCTTCATACTCTGATTCTAGCTTGTTCGTCAAGAAGGCGGGGGTGCTTCGGTTTATTGTTCTACTGTATGTGGCTGACATGATTGTCACTGGGAACTCGAAGGAGGCAGTAGCAAGGCTGAGAGCTGAGCTTGGTATTAGATTTGAGATGAAGGATATAGGTGAGATTCACCATTTCCTTGGACTCAAGGTTCAGAGGCGGAAGAGCAGAGTGCTTGTTTCTCAGGCTGGATATGCGGAGCAGATCGTTCAACGATTCGGCATGGAGGAAGGGAAGAGCAGCTCTATACCTCTGGAACAACATCATAAACTTCGAAAGGATGAGGGGAGAGTTCTATCTGATCCATTGGTGTTCCGAGCTCTGGTTGGAAGCTTGATCTACTTGACCATCACGAGGCTAGATATTGCTTATGTAGTTGGCAAGGTGAGTCGGTACATGGCGGAACCACGGAAGCCTCATCTTCTAGCGGCAAAAGAAATTTTGAAATATGTCAAGTCGACCTATGATCTAGGTCTCCTATATAGGAGAGGGTCAAGCTTGGAATTGCTTGGATACATGGATGCTGATTACGGGGGAGACGTGGATGATCAGGGATCAACGTCTGGTTTTGTCTTTATGACAGGCCCCACAGCTATTTCTTGATGCAGCAAAAAGCAGGACTCGGTGTCCGTATCTACCACAGAAGCAGAATACAAGGCTTCGGCCTGTTGGAACATGGTCTTTCGCATCTCCTAGGTTTGAGAATAACAAATCCTATATGTATTTGATCTTGTGTGTTTAAGTGTGCAGGATAACAAAGTCCACATGACTCAAGGATTACATAAGAAGGTTGCCTCCAATGGTGAGCAAACAAATCCAATACATCTACTAGCGTTGGCGGTAGTACTAGCGCAGGCGCTAGCTGCCGTTCGACAAATTCCTGTTCGATGAAACATTGGCTCGAAGCAAAATTGTCAGGAGAACTTATAGTAGGAGATAGCGCCAGGCTTTAGCCGATAGCGCAGGCGGTAGCGACGCACACAGAAGGCAAGGGAGAATTGTTTCCTCGGATTGAAGATTCTGCCGCGCAAAACATGTCCTAATTTGGGATAGCGCCAGCGGTAGCGCTAGCGCAGGCTCTAGAGCAGGCGCTAGCGCTGAGGCTATAAAAAGGACCCCTTGGCTCCGTCTTCCTTAGACTTCCATAACCCTAAACTCCAGAGCTTCGTGCCACAGCATATAGAGGAAGGTTCAGAGAGATACTCCCACCAAAAGCTTAGAGAGAATTTCTGAAGGAGGACTTCTTCACGCTTCATCCGACCGGCGACCGCTTCAACAACGCTTATACTACAGCGATCCAACGTCTCCAACTTCAGAAGTTCTTAGAGGGAGTTTTTATTATTGATGTTTTTATATTCACATCTTTATTCTTGTAATCGTTAGTAAATTCGCCTCGTGTTGGCGACTAGGTTTGGGTAGGACTTAGGGCAGAAATTCACCTCGTGTTGGCGAGTAGTTCTCGGGTGTAGGTCTAGGGGGTGCACGAGGCCATATCCGTGGAAGGGTTGGCTAGAGCGGCTTGAGGACGTATCCGGGGAAGGATCGCCTAAAGCCAACCGGTTCGTGGGGATACGAGTCGGTATAGAAAACAAAAAGAGTCTTTCTATTAGCTTTGATTTCTAGCTTTGATAAGAGATCAAGTTTTGTAATCATGATTCTCAAGTTAATAAAATCATGTCTTTACTTTTACTTCACTTGATTTGTCTTAATCTGCTCTAGTTTAATAATCAAAGCTTTTTCGAAAATATTGAAAATAAATTATAAGTTTTTAAAACCCTTATTCACCCCCCTCTAAGGGCGCCTACCGATCCAACAAGTGGTATCAGAGCTAGGTTATTCCAAATCGGCTTAACAACCGGGAATAATGGCGTCTCATGATCTCGCTTCTACTAGTGGGGTAAATTTTTATGAAGAAGAAAAATCTCTTAAACCACCGTTATTTGAAGGAAGAAATTATAATGGATGGAAAATAGTAATGGAAAATTTTCTTAAACGTTTAGATGAAAAAGTTTGGAATATTACTATCAAAAAACCACCTAGCGTATTAAATAAGAACGATATGGTTTTAAATGCAAAATCTATGAATAGTCTATTTTGAAAGAAAGTGGTTTTTATTTTGAAAGAAAGTTATGGTTTGCACAATATACTTGACTATTCTTTCCAAGGTGCTCAACCTCACAACGCTTATTAAGACTTATCAGGAGGTTCAAGGAGTGCTAGGTAGAGTTGTTTTCAAGTGTTTGCATATGGGACTAACACCCCAACTTACGGCTTGTTTGCAGCTCCTCATGACCATCCGTCACTTAGTACGGGGCTAAGGTGTAGACATATTATCTTGGGTAGATTGGTTACTTGGAAATCATTACCTTATTATGCTTAAAACTCCTAATCATTTCATTTACTCTAAAAAGCTTGATCATTCCTTACCCTTTCATTTACTTCAAAAAGCTCGATCATGCCTTATCATTTCATTTACTCTAAAAAGCTCGATCATGCCTTATCTTCTTATAAAAATCCTTTTTATGTCTATTGCTTCCTTTGCCCACTTTTGATAATAACAAAAGGGGGAGAACTAATATGATAAATAATATTCGATATCAAATGGGAAAATCAACATAATTAAATAAGGGGATAGCCTACATTTAAAGGGAGCATTCACATAGGGGGAGCATGTATTTAGGGGGAGCATTCAAAATACCTACAATGCTAATTATCCTAAGTCATCACTCTCACACACACACAAGTAAGTTTCATCATGCTTATATATTAATGCTTTGATTTATCATTAATGGATTTGTTATTATCAAAAGGGGGAGTTTGTTGGAACATTGTCTTCCGCATCTCCTAGGTTTGAGAATAACAAATGCTATGTGTATTTGATCTTGTGTGTTTAAGTGTGCAGTAAAACAAGTCCACATGACTTAAGGATAACATAAGAAAGTTGCGCCAAAATTTGAAGCCAAAATTCCAACATGCCCGCTAGCACCAGCGCTAACGCTAGCGCTAGCGCTCGTGCGGACTTGAGAAAATCTTGGAAACAATTTTAGAAGGTGCTTGCGCCAGGCGATAGCAGCTAACGCAGGCAGTAGCAGGTAGCGCAGGCGCTATCTACTAGCGCTGGCAGTAGCGCGGAGAACAAGAGGAATGGTGAAATTGTTTCCCCGGATTAAAGATTCTCGCGCGCAAAATATTACTTAATATGGGATAGCGCCGGCAGTAACACTAGCGCAGGCGCTAGCGCTAAGGCTATAAAATGGACCCCTTGGCTCCGAATTCTTCATCCTCCAACCACCCTAAATTCCAGAGCTTCGTGACATATCATAGAGAGGAAGATTCAGAGAGATACTCCCACAAATCCATGAAGGCTTAAGGAGATCCGTGCAGAAGATTTCAACACGCTTCATCTTCGTGACGAAAGACCGCATCGACTACGATCATACTCTGCGGGTCTTCGTCCACTTCTCCAAGAGATCCATATAGGGAGTTTTTTATATTGTTGTTATTTTTACTTCATATCTTTTGTAACCATTAGAGATTACGCCTCGTGTTGGCGACTAGGTCTGGGTAGGACTTAGGGCAGAAATTTGCCTCGTATTGGCAACTAGATCTAGGCTAGGTCTAGGGGGTGCTCGAGGCCATATCCGGGGAAGGATTGGCTAGAGCGGCTTGAGGCCGAATCCGGGGAAGGATAGGCTAGGGCCACCGGTTCGTGGGGATACGAGTCGGGATAGAAAACAAAAAGAGTTTTATTATTCGCCTTTGATTTCTAGCGTCATAAAAATCTAGTTTTGTAATCATTTTTATTAATAGTAAATCATGTCTCTTTTGGTGTAATAAAAATGATTTGTTCTTCATTTCTCTAAATTGTTTATTATCCTCTCTTTCATTATAAAACAATTTAGATCGTTATTCAAAATCACTATTTTGATCCCTTATTATTTCAAGTATTACAAAATATAAGTAAAAGTTTTTAAAACCCTTATTCACCCCCCCTCTAAGGGCGCCTACCGATCCAACAAGTGGTATCAGAGGCAGGTTATTCCAAATCGGCTTAACAACCGGGAATAATGGCGTCTCATGATCTCGCTTCTACTAGTGGGGTAAATTTTTATGAAGAAGAAAAATCTCTTAAACCACCGTTATTTGAAGGAAGAAATTATAAAGGATGGAAAATAGTAATGGAAAATTTTCTTAAACATTTAGATGAAAAAGTTTGGAATATTACTATCAAAAAACTACCTAGCGTATTAAATAAGAACGATATGGTTTTAAATGCAAAATCTATGAATAGTCTATTTTGTGCGTTAGATCATAATATTTCCAAACTCATTTATACTTTTCCTACTGCATACGAGATGTGGAATTTTCTTGAAATAACTTATGATTCTCCTTCTGCAGGTATGGAACGATCACAAGAACCGGAGAATATGCAAGCCTGCACAGGTATTCAAGATAGCTCCACACATGACGGATCCATGAAGTGCGCATCAAATGGAAAAGTAGAAGTACTGTCTTCGGAAGAGGAGTGCCAAAAAGATTTAAAAGAAACCATATGTTCAAATCTTGCCTCTTCTGATTACACTGTAAGGAAATCAAATTTTCTTATTGTTTGTAATTCTATTTCTACTTTACAATTACTACAAATTACTAAGCGCAAAATTAAGAAATTGAAAAATGCAAATTGCAAATTGCGCTTAAAAAATAAAAGTTTAAAAACAAAAGGTAAAGAAGAATCAAATGCGAATTTATCTAGTCTTACCCATGTTTCTTTAAATGAAACTATTACACCTTGTTTAGAATTTAATGATCTAAAAGAAAAATACAAGGGACTTGAGAAGGAACTTCTTATTGTAAAAGAACAAAATGAAAAATTATGTTTAGAAAATTCATCTTTGATAAATGATTGTGCTATGTGCAAAGACTATAAAATTGAAATTAAAGAGATGGATGAAACATTTGATGAATATAGAAATAACTATCAAGATCATATAGATTCAAGTGTTTCAACTCTTAAAAATTGCACAATAGCTTATAATAAAGCTAGACATAATCTAAAGATCAAAAATGATGAATTAAAATCAAAAATCAACTTGCTTATGAAAATTATAAATACAAATTCACAATATCAAGAAATATCTAAAAGCAAGTTGAATATGAATATGAACATCTTAACTAAGTCTAATAATGGGAGCAAGAATCACAAAGTGTTTGTAAATCAAAACCAAAATCATCATTATTTACAAAATCATGTTTCTCCCAACCTAAAATTAAATGCAAACAAATTTCTTTCAAATTATAAATTCAAAAACCTTTTTGATCCAAATGTTCAAGTAAATGATTATGGAAATTTAAAAACTAAAAATAATGTTAAACCAAGATTTGAATGGAGACCCAAAGTTAAAGATGAAACACAAACTCCACTCAAAAGGGCTCATTCACTTCCATCTCCTCAAAAGCAAACACGATGTATTTGGGTACCCAAAGGAACCGTCACACCCGGTCCTCTTTGGATACCTAAATCTCTTATTCATTAGGTATCATCAATTGCATGAAGTAGAATCCTTTCAAAATGAAATATACAAATTTCTACTTCATGATGTGCTTTAATGTTCTTTTTATTGTTGTTTTCCTTTTGAACTATCATGTCATGGTCATCCTATATAGTATTGAAAATATGATCCTACCTCTTAAAATCTTAAAGTGTTTATAAAATCAAATTGATCAAAATTCAAAAGTCATATCTAATTTTGATGACCTATCTATCTTTCTAATATTCACTGCTTATAAATATCTTATATTATCCATATGAATTAAACTCTAAATTTGTTATGAGATATTTATCTAAATTATAAAGAAAATCACAAAAGACATATTGAAAGATTAATTATCTTAAATACTAAGGCCACACGCACCACCATGATCTAGTGTTGTCCTTTTGATAAAATTTCTAAAATCATGCATATTTGACTTGTTCATTCATGTCCAATCATGCTTACATTTACTATCATTTTCAAACTACATTGGTAAATATAAGCCTTAAAAATATTAAAATGGAGATATAATGAAATATATCACTTGCAAAGTTTATTTGGAAAAGTCATATACAAAATCGCTAATGTTTCATGCAATTTGGACTATCTAGACATCTCCTAAAATTCTGAAATTTCTGCATGAAACTACTATTTAGACACTTAATCAAGATCAATAATTACAAATTTCAAAATCATCAAAAATCGTGTACTGTTTCCCGCGCTAGCGCTAACGCCGGCGCTAGTGCACCTATGCATTTTTCTGTATTTTTAAAATTTTGAAAAATCCCTAAAAATATATTAATCTATGTGTACTATTCATTTCTGCATTTTTGCTTTTATTACATTTTTGAAAAATCAAATACAAAAAATACAAAAGCCAAATTACAAAAAAAAATTATATGTTTTGCCTTTGTGTTTTTTGTCATTTGTTTAAATTCTATTTCTAAAAACAAAAATCAAATACAAAAATATAAAACAAAAAAATTATCAAAAATTGTTATTTTTGAACTTAACTTCTTACTTGTATCTTGCGAAAGGGTGATTTGGGCTATCATCCCATCATATCACCTAGTACCGGGCGAACCTCTCACAAGGTAGTCCTCGGGAAGTCCAAGATCAATTTTATGAGTTCAAACTTTAAATAAAAATTATTCTTCAAAAATATCAAAAATATTGGATGGACTTCTGATGCGGCAAATCTCACGCACCACTATAGGCGGTAGCTCGACTGCGACACGAAACGGCAGTGTACCGATCGTTCAAGTAATATAAAACGAGGAGTAATCCCCGAGTATCGAATCTCTCAAGGAACACAGTAAGGTGGAGTTAACGTTCGAGGAAGGACTTGAGATCGAAGTCCTTGAGTCGGATGGAAAGAGGAAACGGGGTGATTTGGCTTTTGGAAAATAAAAGAAAACAACTATAACTACTCCTATGCAATGCCGCTATGCAGTGCTTCGCTTGGCGGGATGGAAGACTACGTAGGCCTTGAACGCGCTACTTCGTAAGGGCAGATGGACGAGTAGGCAAACGGATCAAACTATGCAGGCCTTGAGCGCGCTGCTTCGATAGGCGGGATGGAATACACGGGCCGCTATGCCACGCTTCGGTAGGCGGATGGGCGAGTAGGCTAACGGATGGAATGGTTCGCACCGGCGGAGTCGGAATGGATTACACGGGCCGCTATGCCACGCTTCGCTAGGCGGATGGAAGAGTAGGCATACGGATGAGGATCGTAAGCACCTCGTCGATAAGCACGCCACTAGCAATTGCTAGTGCGGCACCGGACATGGTGGTGGAGTGGAAAATGGATGGCGGCGCACCTCATTCACACATATGAATAATATGATTCCATAAACATGAAATAAACATTAATAAACAAGATTCATAGTGTCATCATCTAAATATAGAGATTACAAACAAATACAACCACACAAGTAGAAGAAAGAGGCAAGAGATACGACCGAATCCGGAATCTCGTTGTAGATTCACGGTAGGAATCGTCGGGTTGTCAATCCACGTCCAAGCTCGGTCTCAACTGCGTCCGGGGTAGAGGAGGGCTGTCACACCTCCCAATGGACCCATCTTCTCCAGCGTTTTACAATCCGGCCACGTTCGATGCGAGGAAATCCTTCCTTGGCGATGAAGATGAGTGTAGAATCTCCTCCTTGAAGCCCTTGGATGATGGAGGAGGCCTAGGGGGCGAACACCTGCGGAAATGGGCGGAACGGCGGAGCTAAGCGAGAAAAACGGCGAAGTCCCCGACCTAATTCGCGAGCAGGATTATATATAGGTGCTGGATTGAACAGCGCGCACGGTCATTGGCGCACGACCAGTGGTCGTGCGCACTAGCATCTTGTGATCGTGCGCCTGCCTGGACGGAGCCTGCAAGGGGAAAAGATTATAAAATACAATGTTCGCACGATCAGTGGCGCACGACCAGTGATCGTGCGCGCTATCGTAAGTGGTCGTGCGATAAGGAAAACAGAACTCAGTTTTCAGGGGTTAAGTGCACACGATCAGTGGCGCACGACCAGTGGTCGTGCGCAACAGAGCCAGTGATCGTGCGCTGTGTTCCTGTACAGAATTGTACCGGAAACACCTGCACGACACCTACTCCAGCATACAACACTAATCAAACCACTGAAAGTGACACTTAACTATGCATGAAAACTAAAAATGAAGATAAACAAGAAATAACACCAAAACGGGCCTAGAAGTGCACATAGTATGGAATAACAAATATGAGCGAAAACATGCCTAAAGTGTAGTGCATAGACTAGAAAATCGGCCCAGATGAGTCCATAAATGTGTATATATTTGGGACTCATCACACCCCCAGACTTACCTGTTTGCGCGTCCCGAGCAAACAAATTCTAAGCGAACGGGGAAAGAAAAGTAGATGGCTTAAAATTACAATACAGAGTACCATGCGAAGTCGCATGCTCACGTGCATAAGAAAAATAGTAGAGAAGATTTCTGATTATATAAACAGTTTATATATTTCTAAAAGAGTAAAAGCATATTACAACCACTCAAATGGGTGAACAACTGTGAATCATCCGGTCATGCATACGGAGAAAGTAAACTAAGCGCTGAGATGAGCATTACTCAAGATTGGGGTGCCGGACAAACTCCACTGAAATCCATCAGTGTCGGTGACCATAGGCTCACCCGGTCACATTCTCTCCACGACACTAGATTGATCCATAGCGTGAGTCGGTAGGACTTTTAGGTTTTAATTGAGGCTTGGGTTACGGTGAGGTAAACAAAGATAAACATGGAGGCTAAGCACACCTAACCCAACATGAGCATAAGATAGAGCTACCCGCACGACGATAATAAACAAATGCACCACACCCCCAGACTTGGACTTTTGCAACATAGGTGTGTGCACCGCCCGCTCCCAATACCAAAATTTCAAAATTTTCGATTCAACTTTTTTCATAACAACCCCTTTTTATTCTTTTCTTTTTCTACTTCATTCTTCTTTTTCTTTCTTTTCTCTTTTCAGCAAAAATATCAATTAATACACCCATAATTTCCACTATAAAAATTACCACATCAACACCCCCCCAAAATGTAAATATAACTATAATTAAAGCTCAGATTTGGGTGTGCGACTAGGTTAGGCTTTTAAGCTTTTGGTGAGATAAAAGTGGGGCTGAATCAAGAGGAAGGGGTAGGTACAACGGGGCTAGCAAGGGTAGATGATAGGCATGAAATAAAAAGCTCAACCAGGCCAAAATAATGGCCTACGTCATTCTCACGCACTAGAACTATCCTATGCCAATGCTTCAAGAATCGCTTGGGGCAAGTTCTAGCCACCGAGAAAGATTCTCCTTTCTCCCGACTCAAGCAATACGAGTCTAGCGATCGTTTACACACATCCCTATGCTACCGTTTGATTCCACCGGATTCACCATTTGAGTAGAGTAGACAACATTTACACTAATAGAAAAAATATATAACCATAAGTATAAAAAGAGATCTAATCTACACAAATTCCTATGCAACCGAGCACTCGACTAGGAGCACTACTGGAGTCAACATTTTACTCTGCTATATAGTCCTAAGCCATCACCTAGACTTTCCCAAATAAGCAGAAGAATTAAATTCACAACAGAGCAGGCAAACAGATGAGTACGCGCTCAAGTGGGTGCTGTGGTGTGCAATGAAGATGAACAATACTAAATAAATGAAATAGAAATACTTCTAGCATGCAATGCAATAGTGCACGTGCGTGGGCACACATAACTACTCTCCCTCAGACTTAAACTAAACAATCCACATAATATATGACATGAAAATCAAAATAGGGCTAGGGAAAGAGAGTACCCAATGCTCAGAAATGAGCATACCAGAAGATTGGCGTGTAAGCTAAAATGAACCGCGGCATCCGCCATCCAGAAAAGATACCTGCAGGGGTCAGCTCCGCAAAAACAAAAGAAAAAGACAAACTAAAATAAACTACAGCTAACTAAACATGATTAGAAGAAATAAAAATGCAGGAAAAGTAAGATAACTACTGGGGTTATTGTCATCCCAGCACGACTTATTCAGGACTTTATAATATCTAGCTAATGGGCCTATGAAAAAGAAAATGCATAGGTAACTGCTCCAATATGCGTTTCGGTAGCTGGTACCGATACGGAGATAAGGCAGTCACCCCTCTACCTAAATAATAATAATACCTGCTCCTCACAGGTAGAGGGAAAAGAAAGTAAGAAGAGGAGGAGGCCTGGTCCTCACTCATCTCACCAAAACTATCCTTGCCCAGCAAGGTATCATCCACAGCAGGTCCGCAGAAGGAGAAGGCAACGAATGAGGCTTCCTTAATGGAGGAGGAATCAACCTCCTCGCATAAAAGGACACACTCATCATTGACTTGAGCACAAAGCTCCAAGTCCTCCTGAAGTACCTGTGAAGATTCAACCTGCACAGGCTCGGGTGAAGAAGGGGGGTCAAGAAATAAAAGAGAAGAAGGACAAAAATAATCAGAAATCGGGGGAGTGATCCCGGTCTCACTCCCATCAGGTTGGGTACGTAAAATAATGTTTGCATTGTCATCAATGCTACAAGAATTGGTGGGATCAACGGTGGCCAGGCTTAGGATTTGGACTTCCTCCACCGGTGCTGAGGAAAACTCCTCTTCACCTAGAAAGTTGTCCTCCTCCGTAGGAGTAGGCACAATACTCAGATCACCCACCTCATCCTGCGACACATCATCAACAATGTCGTCGGAGACGAGTATAGTATGCACAACAGGGGGAGGAGTAGTGCTCGGATAAAAGTCGAGCACCGATTCCTCACAAAGAATCGAATCCACTAGAGGTGGTGGATGCACATGGAGAATAGGCTCAGCAATGTCGGTGCATAGATCGACCGCACATCCGGTGACCGTATCCATGCCATTCCCTTCAAGATGTGAAGGTGACAACGACACATAACCGGATGTTGAAGGTGTGCCGCCAGAGTTAGGAGTTGGGACGATCCGGATATCCGGCTCGTCATCCTCATCCAATTGGCGAAGATACTCGGCACAGTCCTTCAAGACATGATCAGTGCTCCGACAAAACCGGCACTGCCTTGCGTGCTTCTTTGGCACAGCGGGGGCTGAAGCCGAAAAGAAGTATGATGGTAAAGGCTCAGCAGAGTAGCCATAAGACTTACGCGCACCATATGGAGTATCAGACGAAGTCGGTGCTCCATATGCTGGGCTATAAGAATTATGCCTACTATTCTCCGTAGGGCATTCATCACTAGAGTGGGAGGTAGCTCTACACCAACGGCAACAGAAATTAAGATGTGCCCACATAGTGTGAAGATAATACGATTCAAAATAAAAATGCTATTGTGCAAAATACTAAACCTAACAAAAATTACTAAAGCAACCTAATTAAAATAGGAAAATGGAATAAAAAGAAATAAAACAAAGAAATGCATTTTACAAATGGAAGGGCTTCTCTCTCAGGTTCACCCTCTCCAGAAAACTCACACGACTGTGTTCCCTGGCAACGGCGCCAAAAACTTGATGCGGCAAATCTCACACACCGCTATAGGCGGTAGCTCGACTGCGACACAAAACGGCAGTGTACCGATCATTCAAGTAATATAAAACGAGGAGTAATACCCGAGTATCTAATCTCTCAAGGAACACAGTAAGGTGGAGTTAACGTTCGAGGAAGGACTTGAGATCGAAGTCCTTGAGTCGGATGGAATGCGGAAACGGGGTGATTTGGCTTTTGGAAAATAAAAGAAAACAACTATAACTACTCCTATGCAATGCCGCTATGCTGTGCTTCGCTTGGCGGGATGGAAGACTGCGTAGGCCTTGAACGCGATACTTCGTAAGGGCGGATGGACGAGTAGGCAAACGGATCGAACTATGCAGGCCTTGAGCGCGCTGCTTCGTTAGGCGGGATGGAATACACGGGCCGCTATGCCACGCTTCGGTAGGCGGATGGGCGAGTAGGCTAACGGATGTAATGGTTCGCACAGGCGGAGCCAGAATGGATTACACGGGCCACTATGCCATGCTTCGCTAGGCGGATGGAAGAGTAGGCATACAGATGAGGATCGCAAGCACCTCGTCGACAAGCACGCCACTAGCAATTGCTAGTGCGGCACCGGACACGGTGGTGGAGTGGAAAATGGATGGCGGCGCACCTCATTCACACATATGAATAATATGATTCCATAAACATGAAATAAACATTAATAAACAAGATTCATAGTGTCATCATCTAAATATAGAGATTACAAACAAATACAACCACACAAGTAGAAGAAAGAGGCAAGAGATACGACCGAATCTGGAGTCTCATTGTAGATTCACGGTAGGAATCGTCGGGTTGTCAATCCACATCCTAGCTCGGTCTCAACTGCGTCCGGGGTAGAGGAGGGCTGTCACACCTCCCAATGGACCCGTCTTCTCCAGAGTTTTACAATCCGGCCATGTCCGATGCGAGGAACTCCTTCGTTGGCGATGAAGATGAGTGTAGAATCTCCTCTTTGAAGCCCTTGGATGATGGAGGAGGCCTAGGGAGCAAACACCTGCGGAAATGGGCGGAACGACGGAGGTGGGCGAGAAAAACGGCGAAGTCCCCGACCTAATTCGCGAGCAGGATTATATATAGGCGCTGGATTGAACAGCGCGCACGGTCATTGGCGCACGACCAGTGGTTGTGCACACTAGCATCCTGTGATCGTGAGCCTGCCTGGACGAAGCCTGCAAGGGGAAAAGATTATAAAATACAATGTTCGCACGATCAGTGGCGCACGACCAGTGATCGTGCGCGCTATCGTAAGTGGTCGTGCGATAAGGAAAACAGAACTCAGTTTTTAGGGGTTAAGTGCACACGATCAGTGGCGCACGACCAGTGGTCGTGCGCAACAGAGCCAGTAATCGTGCGCTGTGTTCCTGTACAGAATTGTACCGAAAACACCTGCACGACACCTGCTCCAGCATACAACACTAATCAAACCACTGAAAGTGACACTTAACCATGCATGAAAACTAAAAATGAAGATAAACAAGAAATAACACCAAAACGGGCCTAGAAGTGCACATTGCATGGAATAACAAATATGAGCGAAAACATGCCTAAAGTGTAGTGCATAGACTAGAAAATCGGCCCAGATGAGTCCATAAATGTGTATATATTTGGGACTCATCAACTTCATTGAAAATCAAGCATGAATTAATCTACTATCTAGAACTTCTATAATGTTGCAATTTATCTTTTCAAACAACTTTGAACATTGCTTTCATCATGCTTTGATATATCTATTAATATGTGCATCAATTATATTGAAAGTTGTGTAGAACTAAGCTTAACATGCCTCTAAGTATGAGTAAATGTTTTATGTTTGATAATGATCGATATTCACTCACTTATTTTGGCATTGTCTACTTATGTGTTTAATCTAAGAATGCTTGTGTATGTTTTGTAATAGTACAATGAATTAAAATTGCACAAGTATCTTACCTACACTACTTTTATTTGCACTTTTAAAAGTTAAGGAAAGTGGTTATGTTTTCATAAATTCTATTGGTTTGCAAAACAAGTGTATTCGGAGAACTTTGTACAAAACAAAAATCATATAATAAAGTGACAAAGATTACTCTACCAAGCACTACTTGAACCTCCAGATAAGTCTTAATAAGTGTTGTGAGGTTGAGCACCTTGGAAAGAATAGTAAAGTATCTTGTGCAAACCATAACTTTCTTTCAAAATAAAAACCACTTATTCTTAAGTATACCGGATCACAAAAAAAATCATCAATATTGAAAAATAAAATATGTGATCCCCCAAGCACTACCTTTGCACCCTGATAAGTCTTAATGAGCATTGTGTGTGCAAAGCACCTTGGTAGTTGTACATTTTTTTGTGCATTGAAGTTTGTGGAAGTAAAATTATTTGTGTTTTATTGTGCTCTTACTTTACATATTACTTGTATTTTTTATTAAAACATTTGTTTACTCTACTCAAAAAGACACTTATGTGCACATCATTATCTTCTCTAACATTTCTTCTCATGAGTATTGGATCCTAAGGCAAATTCTATACTACTCTTTATTTATAAAATGCATAGATAACCTAGCATGCAATCTACAATGTTTGGTATGATTTGAAATTATGAATTAAAATAACATTGTAGTAATCTTTTTGATAACATTATTTCATGCTTGGTTACATTATTGAAGATTTTAAATTGCACAATGATTTACAAAAACATCTTCTTTATGAAATTTAACACATATATCTTTGTATGGATCATCATTACAATAAGATGTTTCTTGTATTTCTATAAGTCTTCCGCATCATCACCATATATTTCTACCTTGCGCTCTCATGCTTATATCAAAGTCTTAAATACCAAAATCCCTTTCTTTCAACAAATGGTAGACTTGCTTGGTAGATTTTATATTGGTTACTTTAAACATGAATATTTTCTTTTTTGCTAAAAACTCTGATTTATTTCTATGAAAATATTGTAATGCTAAAATTCTGATTTATGAATGGATTTCAAAATAGCTATGTGAGTGTTTTCATAAATTCAAATAAAAATTTAAATCCATAGGCTATGTCATTAGATTTAAAAAGCTTAAATGTTTGCAATAATTATTATCCATTACTTCATTTCTCACCATAGCGGGGGCGTAGGGTTGTAGACATTTGATAACCTTTATCTCTAGTCATGTCTTGTCCTTAACCGGGGAGGGTTCCAGTGGGGCCTTGCGAGGCACTGGGGGGAAAGAGTGCTAGGTTGAGTTGTGTCTAGTGTTTACATATGGGACTAACACCCCAACCTACGACATGTATGCAGCTCCTCATGCCCATTCGTCACTTAGTACGGGGCTAGGGTGTGGACATATTGTCTGGGTAGTTTAGTTACTTGGAAATCATTACATTTTGGTTATACTACAAACTCTGTTTTATGAAAATGTTGTAATACTCAAACTCTGATCTATTTAAATGAAAAGTATTCTAAAACTCCTTATCATTTCCTTCTCTATAAGCTCGATCATGCTTTTATCTTCTTGCAACTTTTTAGTGATGTCTCCTTACCTGCTTTTGCTAATAACAAAAGGGGGAGAACTAACATGATAAATATAATCTGCTATCAAACTATAATGTTTAATTAAGATGATAGCTTACATATTAGGAGAACATTCACTTAGGGGGGGCATGCATTTAGGGGGAGCAATTCTATATGCTAAAATCGACAATTATCCTAAGTCATCACTCTCACACGCACACAAGTAAGTTTCATCATGCTTATATATTAATGCTCTGATTTATCATTAATGGATTTGTTATTATCAAAAGAGGGAGTTTGTTGGAACATTGTCTTCCGCATCTCCTAGGTTTGAGAATAACAAATCCTACGTGTATTTGATCTTGTGTGTTTAAGTGTGCAGGATAACAAAGTCCACATGACTCAAGGATTACATAAGAAGGTTGCCTCCAATGTTGAGCAAACAAATCAAATAAATCTACTAGCGATGGCGGTAGTACTAGCGCAGGCGCTAGCTACCGTTCGACGAATTCCTGTTCGACGAAACATAGGCTCGAAGCGAAATTGCCGGGAGAACATATAGAAGGAGATAGCGCCAGGCGGTAGCCGATAGCGCAGGCGGTAGCGACGCACACAGAAGGCAAGGGAGAATTTTTTCCTCGGATTGAAGATTCTGCCGCGCAAAACATGTCCTAATTTGGGATAGCGCCAGCGGTAGCGCTAGCGCAGGCGCTAGCGCTGAGGCTATAAAAAGGACCCCTTGGCTCCGTCTTCCTTAGACTTCCATAACCCTAAACTCCAGAGCTTCGTTCCACAACATATAGAGGAAGGTTCAGAGAGATACTCCCACCAAAAGCTTATAGAGAATTTTTGAAGGAGGACTTCTTCTTGCTTCATCCGACAGGCGACCGCTTCAACAACGCTTATACTACAGCGGTCCAACGTCTCCAACTTCAAAAGTTCTTAGAGGGAGTTTTTATTATTGATGTTTTTATATTCACATCTTTATTCTTGTAATCGTTAGTGAATTCGCCTCGTGTTGGCGACTAGGTCTGGGTAGGACTTAGGGCAGAAATTTGCCTCGTGTTGGCAACTAGGTCCCGGGTGTAGGTCTAGGGGGTGCTCGAGGCCATATACGGGGAAGGGTTGGCTAGAGCGGCTTGAGGCCATATCCGAGGAAGGATCGGCTTAAGCCAACCGGTTTGTGGGGATACGAGTCGGTATAAAAAACAAAAAGAGTCTTTCTATTAGCTTTGATTTCTAGCTTCGATAAGAGATCAAGTTTTGTAATCATGCTTCTCAAGTTAATAAAATCATGTCTTTACTTTTACTTCACTTGATTTGTCTTGATCTTCTCTAGTTTAATAATCAAAGCTTTTTCTAATATATTCAAAATATATTATAAGTTTTTAAAACCCTTATTCACCCCCTCTAAGGGCGCCTACCGATCCAACACGGACTTGGCAGCTTAGGAAGCCATTTGGCTCAGGAGGTTGGTGGAGGACGTTCATGAGGAGGTTCAAGGTCCCACTATGCTACGCGGGGACAATGAGAGTGCTCTCAAGCTGGTTAATAATCCAGTTTGTCACGCGAGGACCAAACACATTGAGATTTAGCACCATTTCATTCGTGAGAAGGTGTTGGGAGGATCTCTTATGGTCGAGCATGTTCGGAGTGCGGACAATGTTGAAGACATCTTCACAAATCCACTAGCGAAGGGACCGTTTACTCGGTTGCGCAGTTTACTCGGGGTAGTTTCCACTTCCCACTTCAAGGGGGAGTGTTGAATTTATTGAAGTGTAGTGGAATGTGGACGGCGGTCTGAATATTGGTGACCGCAGAGACCACGTGGTCTCTGCACTGGTTCTCTGTAGGTCTGTCTCTGGCGGCCTGCTGTGGTTGGCCAGTCTGTTCTTGTTTATTGCAGTCTCTTCCCGGGTTATTCTGCTTGGTTGGTCTATCTTCTTTGTAGAAGACTGGGCGGTCTGTTCTTGTGTAACCGCTGGGACCGGGCGGCTTTTGCTGGGCGATCTGGCGACTTGTCTGAAGTGGCCAGATGTTCTTGGTTTGATCCAGGCGGTCTAAGGAAGGAGTGATCTGTGTCCGCGTGGCTTGTGCATGGTCTGCTGCTGATTTGCGGTCTTGGACAGGCTGTTGTCCAAGTGGTCTGATCGCGCGGTCAGCTTTGTGAGACCGCTCACGATCTGATGGGTGGTGATTGTATCTCTCTTGTGGAGGTGATGACATCCGTCCTCTCGCCTATAAATAGGGGTGCAGGGCCCATCATTCATAACGAGAACTGTAAGAACTAGAGCCTGAGTTGTTTTGTGCTAAAAACTCTGATCTGACAACTCAGACCCTACAGGGATTGATAAAGATAGTAACAATACTTAGACTCAGATTCTTCAAAGTGTTGAGTCTTCTTGATCTGTCTGAATGTTCAGACAGAAATCTTGTAGAGTAGATTTTATTACAAAATTATAGTTTTATTTACTTCTGTAGTATAACTATAAAATACTCTACTCGAACGGTGAATTTGGTGAATCTAGCGGTAGCCCTAGGTCGAGTGTAGAAGAGCTGTTAGCCTCGTGTTGTTTGAGTTGGAAGGAGAGGAGACCTCGCTCGGTGGTTAAGAACTTGCCCCAAGCTATTTTCAGAATGAGTGCGTTGAATGATCGTGTTGGGAGTATGATGTAGGCCATCATTTGATCCGATTGAGCTTTGATTTCCCAACCTAATGTCATCCTTTTCTAGCCTCGTTGAGCCTCACCTTTCCTATTTGTTAAACTCCACTACACTTTCACCAAGGCCACATATCCTAACCTTAAACACACTAGAGTCAAGCTTTGAAACTTATACATATTGATGATGATTGTGCGATGCGGAGAAACAAAAATTTTTTGGATGTGTAGTGGTGTGTGCGCGCAGAAAAATGAATTTTTTTTCAAATTGATCCTAACTTATGTTATTATGGATCTAAAAAAAAGAGAGAGTAAAAGAACTCTAAATAGAATCGAACCATAAGTATGGTAGTCTCGCGCACACCATAGTGTTTAAATGAAGTCTGGGGGAGTGTGCTTCAAGGTGAAGATGTTAAGGTTGAAATTTGTTTATTTATTGGAGGTTGAGTGCGTTTAGCCTACATTCTTCTACTTCATTACCGTACCTCAACCCAAGCCCAAGTCTAGCCTAAATGTCCTACTGATTCTTGATAAGATCATCTCATGCAGTGGAGAAGGTGTGAAAGGGCAAGCGTATGACCATCGACCTTGATGGATTTCTTGGAGAGCTCTTTCTTGAGATCCAATTTGAACAACGCTCACCTCAGCAATTCACACTATTTTCCCTAGGGCGCGACAGTTCGATTCACCAATAATTCACCTCAGAGTAGTCGTATTTTGTATTTTACACTTGTAGAAGTTCTTAAAATATAGTCTTTGTTTTAAAATCTTTTCTACTTTATTTTTACGATCGTTATTTCTTTACTTCCCATCGTGTTTTGCCTTCGCAGTTGCTTCTTTAACGATCATTTTTCTACCATAGGATTGATTGTTTGCCCGATACGTGCAAATGGGTAAGTCTGGGGGTGTGATGAGTCCCATTTATATACATATTTATGGACTCATCTGGGCCGATTATCTAGTCTATGCACTACACTTTAGGCATGTTTTCATTCATAGTGGTTATTCCTTGCTAGGTGCACTCTTAGGCCCGTTTCGGTGTGCATTTGCGCTCCTTGTTATTAGGGGTAAGCACATGGTGCTCCCCTTCCATTTCTCTATGTTTATCTGGTGCTGGAGGTGTATTCCCAGCTATTTTATCTTGTATGCAGGTGGCCGGATTATCTTTTATCCAGTTTTCTCCCAGAATTCATGACTGTGTGAAACGCACGATCGTGCATTTTCCTTGACGCACGGGCTATTGCGGTCGTGCGTTTTGATCTGGGCAGAAAACGATCGATCTGAATTAACTCGTGCGTTTTGACGCACGGGATGAATCGCCCATGCGTGAGTAAAACGCACGGTCTCCTGTGTCTCCTTGTTTTAGTCATTTCTGAATTTACCCGTGCGTTTTGACGCACGGGCGGATTTGCCCATGCGTGAGTAAAATGCACGGGCGGCGCAGCGTCTTCCCCAAGCCAAATTTTATCATTTAAAAACGCACGGTCTGCGCACGGTCGTGCTTTCGACCGTGCGTGAACATTTTTCTGCCTGTTTAGTATAAAAATCAGGGTTAGCTGCAGTCAAAGGGGGAGATTGGAGAATGATTCGGGGAGCGGGAAATTAGGCCCTCCCCGCCGTTCCTGAGGTCTGAAGGCTTCCCCTTCACCTCCACCACCAAAGAGGCCATTTTCCGGCGTTTTCCACCACCATCCTTCCATTCGAGAATGTTAGCAAGCATCCTCCACCAAGTGTTCAAGCATTCCTCGTCGTGGGAAGCCATAGAAGAGATGTAGGTCGTTGGAGTGGTGACAGCCTCCATCGAATCAACACGCCATCTGAGGGCCGAGCCCGAAGAGAGCCCGACAACCTCTCATTTCGGTCGAGAACCCAAGACGCGGTGATTTCTTCCTATTGTTCCTTTCTAAACTTTATGCTTGTGTTTTCCTTGTGTTGTTGTAATGAACTATCATTTAGCTTTATGTTATAAATCTTGTGTGATGTTCATGTGCAATGACGCGGTGGTGCGAGAATAGCACTTTCTTTGTTGTGATTTTCTGATATTTGTTGTGTGTGAAGCTCTAGCAATTGCTAGTGGTGATGCTTGGAGAAGAGGTGTGTGCGACCCTGACCCGTCATAGTTATTTTTCGTCCACACGCCTCCCAAAGCACGACATCGTGGCCGTTGCATCCATCTCGCCTTGCGAAGCGGAGTTTTGACCTGCATCTCTCTTTTCTACAATAGCTTAGGAAACCCAAAATCAATGCCCTTGTTTTTCCTTTATTCGCTCGTATAACAATCGATTCACCACACGTTTCGTTCACCAGAACATGCATTCCTTGAGAGATGATATTCAGGGAAGCTATTCCCAATTTTATTACTTGACAACGACCGGTGCACTTTCCGAACACGCATCACTTATGCTGGGCGATCTGGCGACTTGTCTGAAGTCGGCTAGATGTTCTTGGTTTGATCCAGGCGGTCTAAGGAAGGAGTGATCTATGTCCGCGCAGCTTGTGCGCGGTCTGCTGCTGATTTGCCATATTGGACAGGTTTTTGTCCAAGTGGTCTGATCGCGCGGTCAGCTTTGTGAGACCGCACGCGATCTGACGGGTGGTGATTATTTCTCTCTTGTGGCGCTGACGACATCCGTCCTCTCGCCTATAAATAGGGGTGCAGGGCCCGTCCTTCATAACGAGAACTGTAAGAACTAGAGCGTGGGTTGTTTTGTGCTCTCTCAACTTTGAGGTCGGGCGATCTCGGAAGCGAGTTGACTGTTTGTTGTGTTCGCAGGTTTGCAGTCAGCAGGTTGTGATCTCCTTCCTTGGTGATTTCGCAGCGGCTCGAATAAACAGTTCGGCAGCGGCTTGTCTGCGATCTAGTTTATGTTGTTCTTGTGCTGTTCGCAGCGAGCTCAGCGATCAGGCGACCTTCTGTGGTTAGGCGATCTGAGTTGCGGTCTGGCGACAGCTTCTGTTCTTTGTTCAGTTCAATAAGCTCCAGTTCTTGCGGTCTGAGGTGGCGGTCTGGCAGTACAGGTCAAGTCGGGTGATCTGAGTTGCGGTCTTGCCTGTTTTCTGTTCGTTCGGTCTCAGGTCAAGCTGGACAGTTTCTGGAGTTCAGCGGTCTGTGCGGTCTCTGCTTGTCAGGTCGCCAGATTTGTTTTTGGTGTGTTTTGTTTCTCTCTCCTTCGTGATTCTTATGAATCATGACTCGCCATGTATGTGTCCAAATGTAAATGAAGTTTTGTGATTCAATAAAGTCTATTGCGATGTTGTGTGGCATTGTGGTTGTTTGGCTATAACTCAGTTGATGCAACCCCTGCTTACTCCTAAACGATTCAAATAAAAAATTTTAACATGGTATCAGAGCCAGGTTGTTTGAGTGGATAAGTAGTGTTCAACTTGATTTGCCATCGTCTTTGTGAAGAAGAAACCATATAGTTTGCCATGGAAGCTGGATACGCAAGAGGGCTTGGTATTGAACTCCTCACATCGACTAACTACAAGAAGTGGAGGTCGTGTATGGAGAGTTACTTACTTGGCGAAGATCTTTGGGAGATAGTTGGAGGAGATGACACACAAGAAGTTCATCTAGCAGGAGATAATATGGCAGATGTGATAATTTGGAGGAGGACTAATGCAAAGGCAGAGTTCACCCTCAAGAGGGCTATCTCACCAGAGCTTTTCGATCACATCATTGGATGTAAATCTGCTGCTGAGATTTGGACGTCTTTGGACCGGCTGTTTAATAAGAAGAATGTAGCTCGGCTACAGTTTCTTGAAAATGAGTCGGCGAAGGCCTCTCAAGGTGATCTTTCCATCCCTACCTTCTTTCTCAAGATGAAGAACCTCACAACAGAGATTTCTGCATTGGACCCTGATGAGCCCATCACGGAGGCAAAACTGAAGAGGCATATCTTCCGCGGGTTGCGGAAGGAGTATCTTGCTTTTGTGACTTCAGTTCAGGGTTGGGCAAATCAAACATCTCTGTTGGAGCTGGAAAACTTACTTGCTTCGCAGGAAAGTTTGGCAAGACAGATGGCGGGGACTTCTATCTCTGGGGGAGATAGTGATGTTTTGTTCTCTGGGAAGAAGAAGAAGAAGTGGGAGAAGAAGAAGCCGGGTCATGATGGACCCTCTACTTCAGGTCAGAAGGATAAGGGTTATGCTCCTAAGTCTGATGGGAAGAAGAAGGGAGAGGGACCAAGGTGCTTCAGGTGCAATAAGCCCGGCCACTTCAAGAAGGATTGTCGGGTCAATCTTCAGCCGGGACATGCAACGGAGAAGGAGAAGCCAAAGTCTGATGAAGCTGGATGGGGAGGAGCCTTTGCGGCTAATATGTCGGCTTTGCCCGTTAAGGCCTTGGATGCCGTCAACTTCGAAGAGGATTGGATCGTGGATTCAGGGTGTGGACATCACCTCACCGGGGATGAATCAAAGTTCTCTTATTTGGCGCCTTACTCAGGTAATGATGCAATCATTACGGCTGATAATTCTGTTCATGCAGTAGAACAAGAAGGTGTTGTCTCTCTGAGAAGTGATAAGGGTCAACTCACATTGAGTAGTGTTTATCACGTGCCGGGTATGAAGAAGAATCTCTTCTCTGTGACCAATGCGGTCGATGCCGGTTATCACGTTCTGTTTGGCCCAACAGAAGTGAAGTTTCTTAAAACTCAACCAGAGATAAAGGGAGATGTAATTCATGTTGGAATGCGGGTAAAGGACTTGTTCATTTTATCGACAAGTACCTATGTTGACAAGATGAACACCAATGATAGCGCGGCTATCTGGCATGAAAGGTTGGGGCATGTAGGCATGGACAAATTGAAAGCTATGGCGGTAAGGGGCCTTGTCAAGGGCTTGCCTAGCTTGTCCTCCTATGGAGACGGTCATGTTTGTGCAGGATGTCAGTTTGGTAAGTCTCATCGACTTCCATTTGTTAAATCACAAACAAGATGCAAAGCACCGTTGGAGTGCATTCACGGTGATTTGATGGGACCGACTGCCACCACAAGCCATGGAGGTAACAACTATATGTTGGTGTTGATTGACGACTACACCAGATATGTCTGGGTGTATTTTTTGAAAGAGAAGTCGGAAGCTTTTGCGAAGTTCGTGGAGTTCAAGGAGCTGGTTGAAGGTCGGTTAGGCCTGCGGGTGAAAAAATTGAGAACTGACAATTGTCGGGAGTTCACCTCTGGTGAGTTCTCAAGTTTTTGTAGGAAGCACGGCGTTTGGAGAGATCTCACTAGTGTCCATACTCCACAGCAAAATGGCATTGCAGAGCGGAAGATCCTTCATCTAACGGAAACTTGCAAATGCTGGCTTCATGCCAAGAGTATCCCAAAGTCCTTCTGGGCGGAGGAAATGTCTTGTGCGGCATACGTCATCAACAGGATGCCTCTAAGTCCTATCAACATGAAGACCCCTCACGAACTGATGTTCAAGGAGAAGCCAAGTGTTGCACACCTTCGGGTGTTTGGGTCAACCTGTTATGTGCATATACCTGATGCTCTTCAGACAAAGCTAGATGCGAAAGAAAGGAAGCTAGTCTTTGTTGGATATGATGAGCGGAAGAAGGGGTGGAGATGCATGGATCCTGAGACACGGAGATCAGTGGTATCTCGGGATGTGGTGTTCGATGAGGTGACTTCCTACAAGGGGGGTTCAGGAGTTGAACTACCGGAGTGCAGGGTTGATGAAGAAGGGAAGGATGCGGAAAATCTTCAAGTGGAGTTGCCTGTTTCACCAGGAGCTCCAGTTGTGTCAAGCTCAGAGATGGATGATTCAGGTTCTGGAAGCAGAGAGAGCGATGCTCCAAGTTCATCTGGAAGAGGAGCTAGCACAGAAGAAGCAGCTGAGGAGGTGGTTAGTCAGGTGCAACCTCTTAGGAGGTCGAAGAGGACTATCAAGCCACCAGATCGATACACAGGAGGAAACATGGTGAGCTTCGTCTCATGTTTCTTTGCTGGTACCTTGGATGAGAGGGAGCCATCAAGCTTTGAGAAGGCCAAAGGCGTGAAGCAGTGGGATATTGATATGCAGGAGGATATAGATGCTCTTAAGAAGAATGAGACTTGGTCTCTGGTGCCCAGGCCCAAGGGCATTACCCCTGTGACATGCAAGTGGGTCTATAAGCTCAAAAAGAAAGATGACGCCACTATCGAGCGATACAAGGCTCGTCTTGTGGCTCGTGGGTTCTCACAGCAGTACGGAGAAGATTATGATGAGACGTTCAGTCAAGTGGCAAAGATGACTTTGGTTCGATTTGTTATTGCTTTGGCGGCATCCAGTGATGGGAGATTTGGCAGCTCGATGTGAAGAATGCTTTTCTATACAGAGAGATTGACAAGGATATCTTCATGATCCAACGGCCGGGCTTCATCTCGGAGGATTGTCCGGACTACGTCTGCAAACTGAAGAAAGCCCTTATGGGTTGAAGCAAGCGCCTCGGGCGTGGTATGGGAAGATCACGGAGTATCTTCTATTCTGCGGGTTCTTTGCTTCAGACTCTGATTCTAGCTTGTTCGTCAAGAAGGCGGGGGTGCTTCGGGTTATTGTTCTGCTGTATGTGGCTGACATGATTGTCACTGGGAACTCGAAGGAGGCAGTAGCAAGGATGAGAGCTGAGCTTGCTATTAGATTTGAGATGAAGGATCTGGGTGAGCTTCACCATTTCCTTTGACTCAAGGTTCAGAGGAGGAAGAGCAGAGTGCTTGTTTCTCAGGCTGGATTTGTGGAGCGGATCGTTCAACGATTCGGCATGGAGGAAGGGAAGAGCAGCTCTATACCTCTGGAACAACATCATAAACATCGGAAGGATGAGGGGAGAGTTCTATCTGATCCATTGGTGTTCCGAGCTCTGGTTGGAAGCTTGATCTACATGACCATCACGAGGCTAGATATTGCTTATGCAGTTGGCAAGGTGAGTCGGTACATGGTGGAACCACGAAAGCCTCATCTTCTAGCGGCAAAAGGAATTTTGAAATATGTGAAGTCGACCTCTGATCTAGGTCTCCTATATAGGAGAGGGTCAAGCTTGGAATTGCTTGGATACATGGATGCTGATTACGGGGGAGACGTGGATGATCGGGGATCAACGTCTGGTTTTGTCTTTATGACAGGCCCCACAGCTATTTCTTGGTGCAGCAAAAAGCAGGACTCGGTGTCCGTATCTACCACAGAAGCAGAATACAAGGCTTCGGCCTGTTGGAACATGGTCTTTCGCATCTCCTAGGTTTGAGAATAACAAATCCTATGTGTATTTGATCTTGTGTGTTTAAGTGTGCAGGATAACAAAGTCCACATGACTCAAGGATTACATAAGAAGGTTGCCTCCAATGTTGAGCAAACAAATCCAATACATCTACTAGCGCAGGCGCTAGCTGCCGTTCGACAAATTCCTGTTCGACGAAACATTGGCTCGAAGCAAAATTGCCGGGAGAACTTATAGAAGGAGATAGCGCCAGGCGGTAGCCGATAGCGCAGGCGGTAGCGACGCACACAGAAGTCAAGGGAGAATTGTTTCCTCGGATTGAAGATTCTGCCGCGCAAAACATGTCCTAATTTGGGATAGCGCCAGCGGTAGCGCTAGCGCAGGCGCTAGAGCAGGCCCTAGCGCTGAGGCTATAAAAAGGACCCCTTGGCTCCGTCTTCCTTAGACTTCCATAACCCTAAACTCCAGAGCTTTGTGCCACATCATATAGAGAAAGGTTCAGAGAGATACTCCCACCAAAAGCTTAGAGAGAATTTCTGAAGGAGGACTTCTTCACGCTTCATCCGACCGGAGACCGCTTCAACAATGCTTATACTACAGCGGTCCAACGTCTCCAACTTCAGAAGTTCTTAGAGGGAGTTTTTATTATTGATGTTTTTATATTCACATCTTTATTCTTGTAATCGTTAGTGAATTCGCCTTGTGTTGGCGACTAGGTCTGGGTAGGACTTAGGGCAGAAATTCGCCTCGTGTTGGCGAGTAGGTCTCGGGTGTAGGTCTAGGGGGTGCTCGAGGCCATATTCGGGGAAGGGTTGGCTAGAACGGCTTGAGGACGTATCCGGGGAAGGATCGGCTAAAGCCAACCGGTTCGTGGGGATACGAGTCGGTATAGAAAACAAAAAGAGTCTTTCTATTAGCTTTGATTTCTAGCTTCGATAAGAGATCAAGTTTTGTAATCATGCTTCTCAAGTTAATAAAATCATGTCTTTACTTTTACTTCACTTGATTTGTCTTGATCTTCTCTAGTTTAATAATCAAAGATTTTTCTAAAATATTCAAAATAAATTATAAGTTTTTAAAACCCTTATTCACCCCCTCTAAGGGCGCCTACCGATCCAACAAGTGGTATCAGAGCTAGGTTATTCCAAATTGGCTTAACAACCAGGAATAATGGCGTCTCATGATCTCGCTTCTACTAGTGGGGTAAATTTTTATGAAGAAGAAAAATCTCTTAAACCACCGTTATTTGAAGGAAGAAATTATAATGGATGGAAAATAGTAATGGAAAATTTTCTTAAACGTTTAGATGAAAAAGTTTGGAATATTACAATCAAAAAACCACCTAGCGTATTAAATAAGAACGATATGGTTTTAAATGCAAAATCTATGAATAGTCTATTTTGAAAGAAAGTGGTTTTTATTTTGAAAGAAAGTTATGGTTTGCACAAGATACTTTACTATTCTTTCCAAGGTGCTCAACCTCACAACGCTTATTAAGACTTATCAGGAGGTTCAAGGAGTGCTAGGTTGAGTTGTTTTCAAGTGTTTGCATATGGGACTAACACCCCAACTTACGGCTTGTTAAAAGCTCCTCATGACCATCCGTCACTTAGTACGGGGCTAAGGTGTAGACATATTATCTTGGGTAGATTGGTTACTTGGAAATCATTACCTTATTATGCTTAAAACTCCTAATCATTTCATTTACTATAAAAAGCTCGATCATTCCTTATCCTTTCATTTACTTCAAAAAGCTCGATCATGCCTTATCATTTCATTTACTCTAAAAAGCTCGATCATGCCTTATCTTCTTATAAAAATCCTTTTTATGTCTATTGCTTCCTTTGCCCACTTTTGCTAATAACAAAAGGGGGAGAACTAATATGA
Organism: Dactylorhiza incarnata; assembly: GCA_033032865.1. Lineage (NCBI taxonomy): Eukaryota > Viridiplantae > Streptophyta > Magnoliopsida > Asparagales > Orchidaceae > Dactylorhiza > Dactylorhiza incarnata. The sequence goes on along the minus strand of JAWHQI010000033.1, from coordinate 3,701,225 downwards.
TAAATAATATTCGATATCAAATGGGAAAATCACCATAATTAAATAAGGGGATAGCCTACATTTAAAGGGAGCATTCACATAGGGGGAGCATGTATTTTGGGGGAGCATTCTAAATACATAAAATGTTAATTATCCTAAGTCATCACTCTCACACACACACAAGTAAGTTTCATCATGCTTATATATTAATGCTTTGATTTATCATTAATGGATTTGTTATTATCAAAAGGGGGAGTTTGTTGGAACATTGTCTTCCGCATCTCCTAGGTTTGAGAATAACAAATCCTATGTGTATTTGATCTTGTGTGTTTAAGTGTGCTGTAAAACAAGTCCACATGACTCAAGGATAACATAAGAAAGTTGCGCCAAAATTTGAAGCCAAAATTCCAACATGCCCGCTAGCACCAGCGCTAACGCTAGCGCTAGCGCTAGCGCGGACTTGAGAAAATCTCAGAAACAATTTTAGAAGGTGCTAGCTCCAGGCGATAGCAGCTAACGCAGGCAGTAGCAGGTAGCGTAGGCGCTATCTACTAGCGCTGGAGGTAGCGCGGAGCACAAGAGGAATGGCGAAATTGTTTCCCCGGATTAAAGATTCTCGCGCGCAAAATATTACTTAATATGGGATAGCGCCGGCGGTAACACTAGCGCAGGCGCTAGCGCTAAGGCTATAAAATGGACCCCTTGGCTCCGAATTCTTCATCCTCCAACCAACCTAAATTCCAGAGCTTCGTGACATATCATAGAGAGGAAGATTCAGAGAGATACTCCCACAAATCCATGAAGGCTTAAGGAGATCCGTGGAGAAGATTTCAACACGCTTCATCTTCGTGACGAAAGACCGCATCGACTATGATCATACTCTGCGGGTCTTCGTCCACTTCTCCAAGAGATCCATATAGGGAGTTTTTTATATTGTTGTTATTTTTATTTCATATCTTTTGTAACCATTAGAGATTACGCCTCGTGTTGGCGACTAGGTCTGGGTACGACTTAGGGCGGAAATTTGCCTCGTATTGGCGACTAGATCTAGGCTAGGTCTAGGGGGTGCTCGAGGCAATATCCGGGGAAGGATTGGCTAGAACAGCTTGAGGCCGAATCCGGGGAAGGATAGGCTAGGGCCACCGGTTCGTGGGGATACGAGTTTGGATAGAAAACAAAAAGAGTTTTATTATTCGCCTTCGATTTCTACCGTCATAAAAATCTAGTTTTGTAATCATTTTTATTAATAGTAAATCATGTCTCTTTTGGTGTAATAAAAATGATTTGTTCTTCATTTCTCTAAATTGTTTATTATCCTCTCTTTCATTATAAAACAATTTAGATCGTTATTCAAAATCACTATTTTGATCCCTTATTATTTCAAGTATTACAAAATATAAGTAAAAGTTTTTAAAACCCTTATTCACCCCCCCCCCCCCTCTAAGGGCGCCTACCGATCCAACAAGTGGTATCAGAGGCAGGTTATTCCAAATCGGCTTAACAACCGGGAATAATGGCGTCTCATGATCTCGCTTCTACTAGTGGGGTAAATTTTTATGAAGAAGAAAAATCTCTTAAACCACCGTTATTTGAAGGAAGAAATTATAAAGGATGGAAAATAGTAATGGAAAATTTTCTTAAACGTTTAGATGAAAAAGTTTGGAATATTACTATCAAAAAACCACCTAGCGTATTAAATAAGAACGAAATGGTTTTAAATGCAAAATCTATGAATAGTCTATTTTGTGCGTTAGATCATAATATTTCCAAACTCATTTATACTTTTCCTACTGCATACGAGATGTGGAATTTTCTTGAAATAACTTATGATTCTCCTTCTGCAGGTTTGGAACGATTACAAGAACCGGAGAATATGCAAGCCTGCACATGTATTCAAGATAGCTCCACACATGACGGATCCATGAAGTGCACATCAAATGGAAAAGTAGAAGTACTGTCTTCGGAAGAGGAGTGCCAAAAAGATTTAAAAGAAACCATATGTTCAAATCTTGCCTCTTCTGATTGCACTGTAAGTAAATCAAATTCTCTTATTGTTTGTAATTCTATTTCTACTTTACAATTACTACAAATTACTAAGCGCAAAATTAAGAAATTGAAAAATGCAAATTGCGCTTAAAAAATAAAAGTTTAAAAACAAAAGGTAAAGAAGAATCAAATGCGAATTCATCTAGTCTTACCCATGTTTCTTTAAATGAAACTATTACACCTTGTTTAGAATTTAATAATCTAAAAGAAAAATACAAGGGACTTGAGAAGGAACTTCTTATTGTAAAAGAACAAAATGAAAAATTATGTTTAGAAAATTCATCTTTGATAAATGATTGTGCTAAGTGCAAAGACTATAAAATTGAAATTAACGAGATGGATGAAACATTTGATGAATATAGAAATAACTATCAAGATCATATATATTCAATTGTTTCAACTCTTAAAAATTGCACAATAGCTTATAATAAAGCTAGACATAATCTAAAGATCAAAAAATGATGAATTAAAATCAAAAATCAACTTGCTTATGAAAATTATAAATACAAATTCACAATATCAAGAAATATCTAAAAGCAAGTTGAATATGAATATGAACATCTTAACTAAGTCTAATAATGGGAGCAAGAATCACAAAGTGTTTGTAAATCAAAACCAAAATCATCATTATTTACAAAATCATGTTTCTCCCAACCTAAAATTAAATGCAAACAAATTTCCTTCAAATTATAAATTCAAAAACCTTTTTGATCCAAATGTTCAAGTAAATGATTATGGAAACTTAAAAACTAAAAATAATGTTAAACCAAGATTTGAATGGAGACCCAAAGTTAAAGATGAAACACAAACTCCACTCAAAAGGGCTCATTCACTTCCATCTCCTCAAAAGCAAACACGATGTATTTGGGTACCCAAAGGAACCGTCACACCCGGTCCTCTTTGGATACCTAAATCTCTTATTCATTAGGTATCATCAATTGCATGAAGTAGAATCCTTTCAAAATGAAATATACAAATTTCTACTTCATGATGTGCTTTAATGTCCTTTTTATTGTTGTTTTCCTTTTGAACTATCATGTCATGGTCATCCTATATAGTATTGAAAATATGATCCTACCTCTTAAAATCTTAAAATGTTTATAAAATCAAATTGATCAAAATTCAAAAGTCATATCTAATTTTGATGACCTATCTATCTTTCTAATATTCACTGCTTATAAATATCTTATATTATCCATATGAATTAAACTCTAAATTTGTTATGAGATATTTATCTAAATTATAAAGAAAATCACAAAAGACATATTGAAAGATTAATTATCTTAAATACTAAGGCCACACGCACCACCATGATCTAGTGTTGTCCTTTTGATAAAAATCTCTAAAATCATGCATATTTGACTTGTTCATTCATGTCCAATCATGCTTACATTTACTATCATTTTCAAACTACATTGGTAAATATAAGCCTTAATAATATTAAAATGGAGATATAATGAAATATATCACTTGCAAAGTTTATTTGGAAAAGTCATATAAAAAATCGCTAATGTTTCATGCAATTTGGAATATCTAGACATCTCCTAAAATTTTGAAATTTCTGCATGAAACTACTATTTAGACACTTAATCAAGATCAATAATTACAAATTTCAAAATCATCAAAAATCGTGCACTGTTTCCCGCGCTAGCGCTAACGCCGGCGTTAGTGCACCTATGCATTTTTCTGTATTTTTAAAATTTTGAAAAATCCCTAAAAATATATTAATCTATGTGTACTATTCATTTCTGCATTTTTGCTTTTATTACATTTTTTAAAAATCAAATACAAAAATACAAAAGCCAAATTACAAAAAAAAATTATATGTTTTGCCTTTGTGTTTTTTGTCATTTGTTTAAATTCTATTTCTAAAATCAAAAATCAAATACAAAAATATAAAACAAAAAAATTATCAAAAATTGTTATTTTTGACTTAACTTCTTACTTGTATCTTGCGAAAGGGTGATTTGGGCTATCATCCCATCATAACACCTAGTACCGGGCGAACCTCAAACAAGGTAGTCCTCGGGAAGTCCAAGATCAATTTTATGAGTTCAAACTTTAAATAAAAATTATTCTTCAAAAATATCAAAAATATTGTATGGACTTCATTGAAAATCAAGCATGAATTAATCTATTATCTAGAACTTCTATAATGTTGCAATTTATCTTTTCAAACAACTTTGAACATTACTTTCATCATGCTTTGATATATCTATTAATATGTGCATCAATTATATTGAAAGTTTTGTCGAACTAAGCTTAGCATGCCTCTAAGTATGAGTAAATGTTTTATGTTTGATAATGATCGATATTCACTCACTTATTTTGGCATTGTCTACTTATGTGTTTAATCTAAGAATGCTTGTGTATGTTTTGTAATAGTACAATGAATTAAAATTGCACAAGTATCTTACCTACACTACTTTTATTTGAACTTTTAAAAGTTAAGGAAAGTGGTTATGTTTTCATAAATTCTATTGGTTTGCAAAACAAGTGTATTCGGAGAACTATGTACAAAACAAAAATCATATAATAAAGTGATAAAGATTACTCCACCAAGCACTACTTGAACCTCCTGATAAGTCTTAATAAGCGTTGTGAGGTTGAGCACCTTGGAAAGAATAGTAAAGTATCTTGTGCATACCATAACTTTCTTTCTAAATAAAAACCACTTATTCTTAAGTACATCGGATCACAAAAAAAATCATCAATATTGAAAAATAAAATATGTGATCCCCCAAGCACTACCTTTGCACCCTGATAAGTCTTAATGAGCATTGTGTGTTCAAAGCACCTTGGTAGTTGTACACTTTTTTGTGCATTGAAGTTTGTGAAAGTAAAATTATTTGTGTTTTATTGTGCTCTTACTTTACATATTACTTGTATTTTTTATTAAAACATTTGTTTACTCTACTTAAAAAGACACTTATGTGCACATCATTATCTTCCCTAACATTTCTTCTCATGAGTATTGGATCCTAATGCAGATTCTATACTACTCTTTATTTATGAAATGCACTAGATAAACTAGCATGCAATCTACAATGTTTGGTATGATTTGAAATTATGAATTAAAATAACATTGTAGTAATCTTTTTGATAACAATATTTCATGCTTGGTTACATTATTGAAGATTTTAAATTGCACAATGATTTACAAAAACATCTTCTTTATGAAATTTAACTCATATATCTTTTTATGGATCATCATTACAATAAGATGTTTCTTGTATTTCTATAAGTCTTCCGCATCATCACCATATATTTCTACCTTGCGCTCTCATGCTTATATCAAAGTCTTAAATACCAAAATCCCTTTCTTTTAACAAATGGTAGACTTGCTTGGTAGATTTTATATTGGTTACTTTAAACATGAATATTTTCTTTTTTGCTAAAAACTCTGATTTATTTCTATGAAAATATTGTAATGCTAAAATTCTGATTTATGAATGGATTTCAAAATAGCTATGTGAGTGTTTTCATAAATTCAAATAAAAATTTAAATCCATAGGCTATGTCATTAGATTTAAAAAGCTTAAATGTTTCCAATAATTATTATCCATGACTTCATTTCTCACCATAGCGGGGGCGTAGGGTTGTAGACATTTGATAACCTTTATCTCTAGTCATGTCTTGTCCTTAACCGGGGAGGGTTCCAGTGGGGCCTTGCGAGGCACTGGGGGGAAAGAGTGCTAGGTTGAGTTGTGTCTAGTGTTTACATATGGGACTAACACCCCAACCTACGACATGTATGCAGCTCCTCATGCCCATCCGTCACTTAGTACGGGGCTAGGGTGTGGACATATTGTCTGGGTAGTTTAGTTACTTGAAAATCATTACATTTTGGTTATACTACAAACTCTGATTTATGAAAATGTTGTAATACTCAAACTCTGAGCTATTTAAATGAAAAGTATTATAAAACTCCTTATCATTTCCTTCTCTACAAGCTCGATCATGCTTTTATCTTCTTTGCAACTTTTTAGTGATGTCTCCTTACCTGCTTTTGCTAATAACAAAAGGGGGAGAACTAACATGATAAATATAATCTGCTATCAAACTATAATGCTTAATTAAGATGATAGCTTACATATTAAGAGAACATTCACTTAGGGGGAGCATGCATTTAGGGGGAGCAATTCTATATGCTAAAATCGACAATTATCCTAAGTCATCACTCTCACACGCACACAAGTAAGTTTCATCATGCTTATATATTAATGCTTTGATTTATCATTAATGGATTTGTTATTATCAAAAGAGGGAGTTTGTTGGAACATGGTCTTCCGCATCTCCTAGGTTTGAGAATAACAAATCCTACGTGTATTTGATCTTGTGTGTTTAAGTGTGCAGGATAACAAAGTCCACATGACTCAAGGATTACATAAGAAGGTTGCCTCCAATGTTGAGCAAACAAATCAAATACATCTACTAGCGCTGGCGGTAGTACTAGCGCAGGCGCTAGCTGCCGTTCGACGAATTCCTGTTCGACGAAACATTGGCTCGAAGCGAAATTGCCGGGAGAACTTATAAAAGGAGATAGCGCCAGGCGGTAGCCGATAGCGCAGGCGGTAGCGACACACATAGAAGGCAAGGGAGAATTGTTTCCTCAGATTGAAGATTCTGCCGCGCAAAACATATCCGAATTTGGGATAGCGCCAGCGGTAGCGCTAGTGCAGGCGCTAGCGCTGAGGCTATAAAAAGGACCCCTTGGCTCCGTCTTCCTTAGACTTCCATAACCCTAAACTCCAGAGCTTCTTGCCACAACATATAGAGGAAGGTTCAGAGAGATACTCCCACCAAAAGCTTAGAGAGAATTTTTGAAGGAGGACTTCTTCACGCTTCATCCGACCGGCGACCGCTTCAACAACGCTTATACTACAGCGGTCCAACGTCTCCAACTTCAAAAGTTCTTAGAGGGAGTTTTTATTATTGATGTTTTTATATTCACATCTTTATTCTTGTAATCGTTAGTGAATTCACCTCGTGTTGGCGACTAGGTCTGGGTAGGACTTAGGGCAGAAATTCGCCTCGTGTTGGCGACTAGGTCTCGGGTGTAGGTCTAGGGGGTGCTCGAGGCCATATCTGGGGAAGGGTTGGCTAGAGCGGCTTGAGGCCATATCCGGGGAAGGATCGGCTAAAGCCAACCAGTTTGTGGGGATACGAGTCGGTATAGAAAACAAAAAGAGTCTTTCTATTAGCTTTGATTTCTAGCTTCGATAAGAGATCAAGTTTTCATGCTTCTCAAGTTAATAAAATCATGTCTTTACTTTTACTTCACTTGATTTGTCTTGATCTTCTCTAGTTTAATAATCAAAGCTTTTTATAAAATATTCAAAATATATTATAGGTTTTTAAAACCCTTATTCACCCCCTCTAAGGGTGCCTACCGATCCAACACGGACTTGGCAGCTTAGGAAGCCACTTGGCTCAGGAGGTTGGTGGAGGACGTTCATGAGGAGGTTCAAGGTCCCACTATGCTATGCGTGGACAATGAGAGTGCTCTCAAGCTGGTTAATAATCCAGTTTGTCACGCGAGGACCAAACACATTGAGATTAAGCACCATTTCCTTCGTGAGAAGGTGTTGGGAGGATCTCTTATGGTCGAGCATGTTCGGAGTGCGGACAATGTTGCAGACATCTTCACAAATCCACTAGCGAAGGGACCGTTTACTCGGTTGCGGAGTTTACTCGGGGTAGTTTCCACTTCCCACTTCAAGGGGGAGTGTTGAATTTATTGAAGTGTAGTGGAATGTGGACGTCGGTCTGAATATTGGTGACCGCAGAGACCGCGCGGTCTCTGCACTGGTGCTTTGCCGGTCTGGCTCTGCCGGTCTGTCTCTAGCGGCCTGCTGTGGTTGGCCGGTCTGTTCTTGTTTGTTGCGATCTCTTCCCGGGTTGTTCTGCTTGGTTGGTCTATCTTCTTTGTAGAAGACTGGGCGGTCTGTTCTTGTGTAACCGCTGTGACCGAGCGGCTTTTGCTGGGCGATCTGGCGACTTGTCTGAAGTGGCCAGATGTTTTTGGTTTGATCCAGGCGGTCTAAGGAAGGAGTGATCTGTGTCCGCATGGCTTGTGCATGGTCTGCTGCTGATTTGCGGTCTTGGACAGGCTATTGTCCAAGTGGTCTGATCGCGCGGTCAGCTTTGTGAGACCGCTCGCGATCTGATGGGTGGTGATTGTATCTCTCTTATGGAGGTGACGATATCCGTCCTCTCACCTATAAATAGGGGTGCAGGGCCCATCATTCATAACAAGAACTGTAAGAACTAGAGCCTGGGTTGTTTTGTGCGGTCTCAACCTTGAGGTCGGGCGGTCTCGGAAGCGAGTTGACTATTTGTTGTGTTCGCAGGTTTGCGGTCAGCAGGTTGCGGTATCCATTCTTGGTGATTTCCCAGCGGCTCGAATAAACAGTTTGGCAGCGGCTTGTCTGCGAACTGGTTTATGTTGTTCTTGTGCTGTTCGCAGCGAGCTCAGCGATCAGGCGACCGTTGTGGTTAGGCGATCTGAGTTGCGGTGTGGCGACAACTTCTGTTCTTTGTTCAGTTCAATAAGCTCTAGTTCATGCGGTCTGAGGTGGCGGTCTGGCAGTACAAGTCAAGCTGAGTGATCTGAGTTGCGGTCTTGCCTATTTTCTGTTCGTGCAGTCTCAGGTCAAGCCAGACGGTTTCTGGAGTTCAGCGGTCTGTGCGGTCTCTGCTTGTCAGGTCGCCAGATTTGTTTTTTGGTGTGTTTTGTTTCTCTCTCCTTCGTGATTCTTATGAATCATGTCTCGCCATGTATGTATCCAAATGTAAATGAAGTTTTGTGATTCAATAAAGTCTATTGCGTTGCTGTGTGGCATTGTGGTTGTTTGGCTATAACTCAGTTGATGCAACTGCTGCTTACTCCTAAACAATTCAAATCAAAAAATTTAACAGGCAGCAGTGGTCATCTCCTTTTCTGAAGGTGTTTGGGCGGTCTCGCGGATTGCAGTGCGGGTTGCTAGAGTTCGGGAGGAACAGTGGCAGATCACGGGGTTCTCTGTTGGTGTTGTTCAAGTCGCAGGCAGGCAGTTCGGGCGGTCTCGTCTTCTAGTCGAGAGAACTGTCAGGTCGTGCGGTCAGGCGGTCTCAGTTAGGCATACCGCTGGTTATCTTTTCAACATTGTATTTTCTCTTGTTTTTTTTTGTACTGGCGAAATCATGTCTCGCCATGTATACCTCGCCTTGTGATGAAGTTCTCTGCTAGCATCAATAAAGATTGAAGTTGTTTTTCATGTGTTTCTTGTTGTTGGCTTGAACTTTTAGTTATACTATCCCTGCTCACTCCTAGATCTACGGAAAATTTCACAGTGATCGTGTGATTCCTTCGCGCACGGGCGAATCCCCCCGTGCGTAAAACTCACGATCAAATTCAGATCACCGGTTTTCTCCCCAAATGAAAGCGCACGACCGCAGTCGTCCGTGCGTCAAGAAAATGCACGACCGTGCGATATACACATTCATGAATTCTGGGCCAAAAGGAGATGATCCAACCACCTGCAAGCACATCAATCCAGCTGGGAATACACCTCCAGCGCCAATCAAACAAAGAAAAAGGATTGGGGAGCACTATGTGCTTACCCCCAATAACATGGAGCGCAAACGCACACCAAAACGGGCCTAAGAGTGCAATTAGCATGGAATAACTAATATGAATAAAAACATCCCGAAAGTATAGTACATAGACTAGATAATCGGCCCAGATGAGCCCATAAATGTGTATATAATTGGGGCTCATCACACCCCCAGACTTAACCATTTGCACGTCTCGAGCAAACTACTCAGCTCTCCGTCTAAACAATTGGGTGTTAGAGTGAGTTTGAGTGGTGGAGACCCATGCGAAGTCACATGCTCACGTGCTTAGAAATATGTTAGAATAGAAATTAACTCAAGATTATATTTAACTATTTCTAAAATAGTAATTCGAAATCTAGTTTGCTCGGATGGTGAATCCCGGTGAATCTTTCGGTCGCGCATAAGGGAAAATAGCGTGACTAATGAGTAGAGTATTACTCGAATCAAAGATCGGGACAATCTCCCAAGAAATCCATCAAAGTCGGTGTCCATAGGGTTGCACGTTCGCACTCTCTCTACTGCATGAGATGACTCATATCTAAAATCAATAGGACTTATAGGTTAGGATTTGGCTTAGGTTGAGTTTAGGTTAGATAAGTAGATGAACGACGGGCATCGCACGCAACATAGCCTGAATACTCAAGAGTGTAAAATCACCAAAACAGGAAAATTACGAACCACACAACACCCCCAGACTACAACTGGACACTAGGTGTGTGCTAAGCCGATCATACATTGTTTTGTCGAGAGATTGCATTTGAAAGTTCTTTTTGTACCAATTTTTTTCTTTTTCTTCCTTTTTTTCTTTTTCTCTTCTCGACAAAAAAACTTTTAAGGCACAATATAAACTTCTCCTTTAGCTTTCTCAAACCTACCATACACATCAAAGATAACACTAAACGTGATAGATATATAAATTTCATTCAAACACACAGGTTGGTGCGAATAATGGTTTGGCTGTAGGGCTTTGGTGAAATTTAAGTGGAGCTAAGCAAGAAGGATAGGTAGGCTCAAGTGGGGTTGCAAAGGTGATTACAATGGTTAGGATTTCAAAAGCCCAAACCGATCAAGGAATGGCCTACATCACGCTTTATAATGAGTTATTCAACGCAATCATTTCAAGAGTCGCCTAGTACAAGTTCTAGCCACCGAGAAAGGTTATCCGTCCTTCCGATCCTAGTAATAAGCTACTACTAATCTTGCTACACTCGACCCTATGCTACCGTTGGATTCACCGGATTCACCACTAAAGTAAAATAAATTGCAGCTACTATAATAGAAATAATTAAATTATAACATTGAATTTTATTCTACTATAATTGAATTTCTAGGCGTGACGGGAGCACTCGACTAGAGCACTACTCGAGTCGACATTTTTCTCCACCCTTCACTCCTACACTAACAATCCAATTATTATGAGCGGGGAACCTAGCAGCAAGACCCAATAAGCGCGTGTGATCAAGTAATCGTGAACTAGGTGCAAATGTGTGCAATAAAATTAAAAATCCTAACTCAGCACATTCTAACATGCTATGCAAAGTGCGTGCACGTGCATAATCGATCTCTCCCCCAGACTTGATCAAAACCAAATAAAATAGAGAATTCATGAATAAAGATAATAGGGGTAGAGTGGACCAATGCTCACGAATGAGCATGCCAGAAGTGCGGCAATTCCTTTTTAAAGTGCTCCTTCCTCATCTCCCAAGCGAGTTCACACCTGCATTGTTAGCATAAAAACAAACAAACAAAACATAATAGAGATTAAATAAGCACACGGAACCGGGTGGTTCCCATGGGTTGTCTCCCAAGAAGCCCTTTTGTTTAACGTCCTAAAAGGTGGACCAAATACCTGAATTAATGTTTGATAGCAGCAGTTATGAAAAATGTTCCAAACTGAATAAAAACACAACACAGCATGACAGATTAACGAAGCACAAAAATCAGAGCAGAAGATACAGCACAACCAAAACCCGGAGACCCCATCACGTATCAACTATATGCTGATTTGTGGTGGTTCTCCCCAGCCACTCAAGATGGAAGGGAGGTGAAGGCTTTAGGGCCCAAGGAGGATGTCTCCCCTTTGCCCCTAACCGCCTCCTTCTTGTGCCGGAGGGCAGCGGAGCGTGCACCCTGCAAAAGTCTTGTTGGAGCGTATGTTCCGCATCTCTTGGTTTGAGAATAACAAATACCGTGTTGTATTTGATCTTGTATTTTGTGTGTTTATAGTGTGCAGGTTGTACATGAACTATAGCTACACATCCTTATGAATAGTTTGCTGATTGGAAATGACTATCTGGAAAGATAGCTAACGCTCGCGTTAGTAGTTAACGCCCAGCGTTATCAACAGCTGAGAAGAAAATCGCTGAGACGAAACCGCTGAGATGAAACCGCTGAGAAGAAATCCGCTGAGAAGAAATCCACTGAGAAGGCAGAGACAACGCCAGGTGTTAGTACATAACGCCAACGCTATCCGTTTGACAAACTTGGAGTTCCGTTGGATGAATTTGCCTGCGTTCGACGAAAATTCCGTTCGACGAAATATGAAGGCAGCTCGACGAATTTGCGCTCGACAAGCTGCGTTCGACGAACAAGAATCTTCGTTCGACAAACTGAGTCTACGTTCGACGAATTTGAAGCTCTGTTTGACGAAAGTGTTTCCGTTCGACGAAGTTGTTTCGTTTGATGAAAGGTTGTTCTGTCACGTTCCTGGCGGTTTGCATGATTTTGATGGTGGCGGTTTTTCTGTTCGACGAAGGGTGCGTTCAATGAAGGCGAGTTCGACGAAATTGGTTCTGTCACGCTCCCGACTTTATGCATGATGTCAGCAACTGCCGTACACGATTCACTAACGCCGGGCGTTAGCCTTAATGCACGCGTTAGCTTCCGAGGCTATTTAAAGTACAACTCCTCTCATTCAAATTAACAAAAGATGATTCCAGAATTCTAATACTTTGGAGAGAGGTTCGTGTACAGCAATTAAGAGATCTCCCTTGGGATAACATGAAGATCTAAAGAAGATTTTGAAGGAGAAGGTCTACAACGCATATTCCATATGAAGGACGATCGTTTCAAGAACGCCAACATCTACATCGACTTCGTGTTCACCTTTAGAATTTCTTGGGGAGTTTCTCTTTACTTATCTTGTAATCTTTTATTTTTCCTTTTTTGTATTTTGTGTGGAGAAATCGTTCGGTGAGAACGTCGGATTCCGGGAAGGATTCCGTGGGTAAATTCGCCTTGTGTTGGCGACTAAGTCCTTGTGAGGTTTAGGGGTAATTCGCCACCTTGTGTGTGGCGACTAGGTCAAGGGTAGATCTAGGGGGTGGCTAGAGGCCTCATCTGGGGATAGATAGGCTATAGCCAACCGGTCCTTGGGAGAAGGACCAGTGAAACAACAAAAAGAGTTTTTACATATTTTCGCCTTGATTTCTAGCGTTATAGAAATTAAACATTTGTGTATTCAATTTATTATGAAATAAAATCATGTCTCTTAATGTTCTATTCAATTGATTTTATTTCCTCTTTGAGAATTTTTTAATTTCTATTTCCATCAAAGTATTAAAGTTAACATTTGTATAATTATCTTTGAAATACATTAATAATTTTCATTATCTCTGATGTTCTGGAATTGTATTTCATTTAAGATTTCATAAGTAAAATCACTGTGGCAATCTTTTTGTTCTGAAGAATATTCTCTAGAGAGTTAACGCCCAGCGTTAAGACATAATGCCAGGCGTTACCAATAGTAAACAAAAAGTTTGTTTCAATTATTTAAAAAGGAATCTTCAATATAATCTTATCTGGAATATTTAAATATATTTTCTTATAAAATATTCTGAAACTTCAGTTGCAGACTCTAATATTTTTAATTAAGATTTAAATTCCATAAAACCCTTATTCACCCCCTCCCCCCTCTAAGGGCCCCGTAAGATCAAACAAGTCTTTCTTGTTTAAGCTTCTCCATTGTTGGAGAGCGCCAATGTTGATACACTTCAGAATTTCCCACATTGGTGGTGGGCGGCATCACTTCCATTGCCGCTGTGGCAACTGGATCAGCCCAAGAGACAGACTGTTTAAGAAGTTTATTACAAGATTTCTTGCTAGATAAAAATGGGACTTTGTCCCGAGTTAAGTTCTGCTTGGCGGGTTCAGAAACGAGGCTCTCCTTCCTTTCCGGGTCACATTCCTTTCGAAAGTCAACTTCTTCTTCTTTTCCGCTCGACTGCTCCTCTTCCTTTTCTTCCTCCAATGACACTTTTTCTTTTCTGTCTTCTGCATTTCTCAGAGATTCATAGTAATAAATTGGGGGGAGCGAGATAATGTTTTAGCTGCAACCTTGAGGCAAGTAAGGGGTGTTACCTTACTAGGTAAGATAACATACCCCGCAGAGAAATCCAAAGTGGCACCGCTCTCTTTCAAGAAAGACACTCCTAAGATGGGAATAGATTGATTCTCATGGGGTCCCAATACTTGGAAATCGGCGACCACCACCGTCCCCTCGACTATGACTTCAACATTTTTCACTTCTCCCTCCGCCTAAATGACAGTCCCGTTAGCAAGCAATAGGGACTTCCGGTCATCTGTATTCATTTCAAGTTGCAATTTAGCAACATCCTGCAATGCAAGGACGTTGCGGGATGAATCGGAATCACACAAGGCCGTAGTTTCAACATTATTGATGGAGCATGTGATTACCAACTCACTTGGGTCACTTACTTTCGCATCGGCGAGACTCTTCCCTTGATTGATTGGATTCTTTTCAGTGTTGCTGGGAAGGGTCCCTTGTGAACGCTCGGTCAGCACTTGAGCCAATTGGCCCAATTGCGTCTCCAAGTTTCGCATGGACGCGGTTTGGTTAGCCATATTAGAGTTGGCAGCTTCCCTAAATCTCTCCATCATTTCTTCTAGATTACTTTTCTTGGGGTCCGGGGCGCCTTGATTATAATCCAGATGAGGCGGCCTCGGTTGACTTCCGGAGGCAAAAGCATCATTTTGCTGCTGCCCCGGTTGCCATCATTGGCCTGCCGCGTTTGGGTTCCATGAGAAATTGGGGTGATTCCTCACACCCGGAGTATAAACATTACCGTAGGGTGCCCCCTAGCTTGATTTCCAATATAATTAACAGATTCATTTAAATTAAAATGTGAAAATTCACCTGACAGCTCGCTACCTGCGCATTCGTATGCGTGGTGACCACCACCTCCACATCCTTCGCAAGTAATTCTAGTAGAGGGAGCAGCTGCAGGAGGTAATGAATCCACCATAAAAAGTCCCCGAGCGTTTCTCAGTGCATTTCTCCCCGCAGTCTAGAAGGTGCTGTGAGAGGCGGTGTCTTGCAGAATCCTAAGAGCTTCCTCCGGCGTATGGTTCATCAAGGTCCCTCCAGCAGCAGCATCAATCATTGCCCGGTGGTTGGGCTCAATGGCGAAGTAGAAGGTTTCCACAATGTTCCATGGCTGGAGCTCGTGATTCGGGCATCTGCGAAGAAGGTCACTAAGACACTCCCAAGCCTATGCGAGAGTTTCTTGATCTGCTTGACGGAAAGTGGCGATCTCCCGCCGAAGGATGACGATTTTGTCTACCGGGTGGAATTTAGCGAGAAATTTGGATGCGAGAGCATCCCATGTTGCAGCAGTTCCTGGGGGAATAGTGTGGAGCCAGACCTTTGCTTTGTCACGCAATGAGAATGGGAACAGTCTCAGCTTGACTGTATCATCAGGAATTCCTGCGTAACAGAAGGTCCCGCAAATATCGGCGAACTCCGCCAAGTGAAGATGTGGGTCTTCACTAGGCATCCCAGAGAATTAAGTATTGTTACGGATGATGTTCAGGATGGCCTGTTTGATCTCAAACTAGTTGTTTATGATGTTAGGACCGAACCCTGGATACACATTCACAGCTGTTGGAGTGGTGTAATCTCTCATTGTTCGGAGTCTCGGTCTAACCGCCTCCAGATCATCCCCCAGATGATTCTGCCCCACATGGGGTACTCTAGGATTCGCATCCTCTATATCATTGGGTGCTCTTGGTTCACCTCCCGGGTTCAGGTTATCTCACATTGCCGCTTGCACGGCTGCAGCACGCCTTAGTGCGCGAGCAGTACGTTCAATTTCAGGATCGAAGGGTACTACTTCCCTCTGGCTTGTCTCTGCATGAACAAAAAGAAGACAAAAAGAAAAACAAAAATAAAAAACAACTGCTTCTATAACAATGGTTCACAACACAAAACATTACACGCCTGCAATTCCCCGGCAACGGCGCCAAAAACTTGATGTGTGTTCGGCAAGTGCACCAGTCGCTGCCAAGTAATAATTATGGGACTAGTTTCCCCGAATGTCGATCTCTTGAGGAATGCAGGATATGGTGAATGAATTGCGTTGTGAGTCAATTGTTACACGAGCGAAGAAAGTAAGAACAAAGGGTGTTATGATTGGTGTCCTAAGCTATTACAGAAATAAAAGAAATGCGGGTCGAAAGCATCGCTTCGCAAAGTGGGGGTGAGTGCAGCGACCGCGATGCCGCGCTTTGGTAAGCAGGTGAAATGACCACATAGCGGGGTTTTCTGAGGGTCATATTCAACTCTTCGCCAACATCACCACTAGCAATTGCTAGATGGCTTCACACGCAAGCAACTCAGAATATCACAACGAAAAGCAAAGCGATTCTCACAACCATAGCATCATTGCACATGAACATCAAACAAAGGATCTATAACATTAATCTAACAAGAGTTCATTACAACAACACTAAATGAAGCACAAGCTCAAGGTTTAGAAAGGACCCAACAGAAGATGTCACCGTATCCTGGGTTCTCGGCAGAATGAGAGGTTGTCGGGCACTCTCCGGGCTCGGCCCTCAGATGGTGTGCGGACTCGAAGGATGTTGTCACTTCTCCAGCGATCTACAACACTTCTATGGTCTCCAAGATGAAAAATGCTTGAACTTTTGGTGGAGAAAGCTTGCAAACGATCCCAGATGGAAGTATGGTGGAGGAGATCACTAGATGTGGTCTCCTCAGGTGGAAAAGGTGAAAATGGCGGGCTTCTCTGGTTTTTCCCACGAGGGGAATCGTCCTCCCCGAATGAAGCAGATTTCCTGCTTTAAATACTAAACAGGCAGAATTTTAGTCACGCACGGGCGAACGCATGAGCGTGCACTGCCCGGGCATTATTTACGATAAAAATTGACTTGAGCAAGAAGCCGCCGCGCCCGTGTGTTTTACTCACGCAAGGGCAAACCCGCTTGTGCGTAAAAATGCACGGACAAATTCAGATTGGCTAAAAACAAGGCTAAACATGGTGATCGTGCAATTCCTTTGCGCACGGGCGAATCCGCCCGTGCGTAAAATGCATGATCAAATTCAGATCACCGGTTTTCTCCCCATATGAAAGCGCATGACCGCAGCCGTCCGTGCATCAAGAAAATGCACGACCGTGCAATATACACATTCATGAATTCTTGGCCAAAAGGAGATGATCCAACCACCTGCAAGCACAGCAATCCGGCTGGGAATACACCTCCAGCGCCAATCAAACAAAGAAAAAGGATTGGGGAGCACTATGTGCTTACCCCCAATAACATGGAGCGCAAACGCACACCAAAATGGGCCTAAGAGTGCACTTAGCATGAAATAACGAATATGAATAAAAACATCCCTAAAGTGTAGTGCATAGACTAGATAATCGGCCCAGATGAGCCCATAAATGTGTATATAATTGGGACTCATCAGGGATCGCGATGGATCCGTCGAAGATAGTAGAAATCCAAGAGTGGACTGTGTTGAAAAATTTGGCAGAAGTCTGAATCTTCATGGGTCCTACCGGCTACTACAGACGCTTCATGGAGAACTTCTCGGGGATCGCACAACCTCTAACCATGTTTAATAGGAAGGGGAAAAATTTCATTTGTTCGCCAGAGTGCGCATGAGCAATTGAGGAGCTAAAGAGACGTCTAACCACAATGCCCATTTTGTGCTTTTCATGTGGTATAGATGGCTATGAAGTTTACAGTGATGCCTCAGGGAGTGACTTGGGTTGTGTGTTGGTTCAGTTTGGGAAGTTGATTGCTTACTGCTCTCATCTATGGATACTGCATGAGAGGAACTACTCGGTCTACGACTTGGATTTGTCTGTCATAGTGTTTGCTATTAAGCTATGGTGACACTACTTGTATGGCGTGAAGATCAACATGGATCATAAGGGCTTGAAGTAGTTATTGAATCAGAAGGAGTTGAACATGAGGCAAAGGAGGTTGATTGTGTTCCTTGGGGACTACACCTTTGACATCCATTACACTCCCGAGAAAGGTAATATTGTTGTGAATGGGTTGAGCCAGTGGGCTCCCGCGCAAGCAAACTGGATTTTAATGCACAATGAGAATCTAATCCGAGACTTGGAGTCCCTTGAGATCTCTTATGTTGACAGGAGCACAATGACTATGACATGCTTGAACTAGGCAGAGATTCAATATGACCTTGCGGATCGAGTCCTGCGAGCTTTGGAGATTGATGAGAGCATGGCGTGTTATGTGGCCGAGACCGTGGATGGGTCAAACGCTGAGTTCTACTTTGAATATGGACTCCTTTGGAAAGCTAGCAGATTGTGTGTCCTCAACATTGGAAAACTACAAGATGAGTTTGTTGGAACATGCATTCCGCATATCTTGTTTTGAGAATAACAAATACTGTTATGTATTTGATCTAGCTTTATTTTGTGTTTATAGTGTGTAGGTCTTACAGGTACAAGCATGTGCTAAATGAGAATAAAAGACGAATGACGAAGCTTATTTCTATGAGTTATCGCATGACGGTACCACCTACCGCTAGCGATAGCTTGCCAATGAGAATAGATAGCCTATCTGTGAGAAGTGATAACATGCTGACAAGATTTTTTAACGCTGCACAAGTGGAGGAGAAGAGATAACATCATGCGGTAGGTGTCGCCTCTAGCGGTATCTTGTCGACGAGAACCTAAAACACTGCTCACACTGACACTAGAAGTGGCAACTTAAATGCTGGAGAGATACCGTGACACGATAACTCTAACGTCCAACGTGGCAAATGGAAAGGCTGCAAATCATCAATGAAAGCAGGACTAAATGGAGAAGGAAATATGATGGTGCAGTGTATGTAAAGCTAACACGGTGCGCTAACTCTATCATCGGGAGGTATCTTTATGAAACCCAATCAATCATACCATGATAGAGGAGCCAAAAGGAGTCCAATATCATTTTGGAGGAAAGGATTAAACAAATTTTCGTGGGGAAACATTTGTTTACAATGATGTTAGCCATTTATGGAAATAAAAGGCAAATAAAGAAAGAATAAGAAGACCGCGTGCTACCGCCATGCTATAATTGCTACCACCGCGCTGTAACTTCCTGCACATCACCCTATATTTAAAACAACCCAAAATTGAGTTTTGCAAGATAGTTTTGCATGAAATCTTCAAGGGTTGGTCGCCCTAGCCATCTAAATGGAAGTAAGGGGCTTTCCCAACTCATTTATGAGGAGAGTTTTGATAGTTTAACAGGTAGTTGTCTAATTCACCTAGAGGGGGTGAATAGGTTTCTTTGAATTTTCTTAGTTACAGCTAGCTGTTGTTAGATATTATATAAAGTAAATGCACAACACGGAAAACACAGCTATTTATAGTGGTTCCCCAAGATAGTGTGTCTATGGGTAGTTCACTTTCCCTCTAAACCTTTCTAACAGTATGTTAGATAAGGCAAACTCCTCCAAAAACTCAGCTCTAAGAGCTTACAACTCAGATCCCTCAGGATCTCTCGGGTTTTCTCCAAACCCTACCTCAGGCTAAACAACCCTACCTCAGGCTCAACAGCCCTACCACTCAGAGTGCTCCAACTCCTATAACTCAAAAATCCTTCTGATTTCCTACCTCGGGCCTATCAAGATTCCCTACCTCAGAACTCCTTAGAAATCCTACCACTCAAGCTGGGAGTATAGCTCTACAAGCTTAGGCTTAGCAGCCCTACACACTCAGGCACACAGCCCTAGAAACTCAGGCACTTAGCCTTACACACTCAGAACAATAATGTTCTTATAGATTGATATAGTTTGCTTTTACAATAGAGGACTGTAAAGATATAACATTCAGCTTTGGTCTTCTGTTGTTGATGTACAACAGATTTTTTCTTGGAATATGGCTGAATGGCAGCAACTTCAAGCTTTGTTCCTTTCTGATCTTCTTCTTCAGTAGATGAAGAAAGATCCACTTGTTCTTCTGTATTGAATCAACAAGAACAATCTTATCTCATTTCGCTGCTTGTAGCTTTAAGAAGCAGGCTGAGATATCTATGGATGTCGTCAATAGCACAGTAGGTCTGATGAGTAATAAAATATATGTATTTTTAGTATAGTTTCTAGTATAATTTGAAGTAATATTGTAAATATTTTATGTAAATTAATGAATAAATTGCTTGCTTTATTATTTTCCTTATTAATTTAGCTTTATTTTTGTTTTTCAGCATTTTGGCATTTTTTGTCAAGTCACGCCCTAGGTCACGCCCGTGACCATGAGTCACGCCCGTGACCAAGGGCGTGTAATCTTAAAAATGCCAATTTCCAGCTCTCAGTAAAAATTAGGTGAAATCTCGACAAATTGATCAAGTCACGCCCGTGTCCCTCAAGTCACGCCCATGTACCTCATCCCGTCGATCGACATCCTGTCCTGTCCCGTCGATCGACATCTCGTCCAGTCGATCAGCTTGCTGTCCCATTGAATTTTCAAAGTCACGCCTGTGACACCTCAAGTCACGGTCGTGTGCAACCATTTTCCCTGTCAAATCCTTCCAGAAGGTGGCTGAGCTTCCTCCTCAGCATGCGCAGAAGCATGCCCTCGGTCATGGGCGTGACCGAGGGCGTGTAATTTTAGAATTTTTCCTATAAATAGGAGGGGTCGGTTGAAGCTTTAGGAATCCATTTCCAGCCAGCTTTTCTACATATCTTGAGTGTTGAGAGCTATTTTGTGAATTTTCTCTTTTTCCTTTATGTTTTTGTCTTTTTGTAATTTTCTCTCTCCTAGTGTTGTTATAATGTCCATTTTGGAAATAAAATAGCTTATTTCTCTATTCTTGTTCGTATTTTCTTTATATTGATGTGTGTGTGTGAGCTTCACTTTGTTTGTTTTTAATTTCATTTTCATTTTATGTTAGTGTGTGTGTGTGTATGAGAATAGATTTTATCGCTTTCATAACTTAGATTTGTCGCTTTCATAACTTAGATTACTTGCTTTCACAATTTAGCTTTTAATTACAAGTAGAGTGCGTGGGTGTATGAGATAGTATTTTCATTTTTTGTAACTCATCTTTATTTCAAGTCTTTATTACCACCCCCCATCCCGGATGAGAGGCTAAGAACTTTTTAGCGCTTGATTAAGATGGTTGGGACGGATACTATTTCTGCATTTATATAAGTCTTTTTCTTTATTAAACGCACTTATATCCGCTTATAATATTATCATGTATTTTCTTATTATTAATGCCGTCCCAATTCCGATGAGTGGTTAATTTCCTTTAGGTCACGATGTCGAAGAGCATTGGGACAAATAAATGGTTTTCTAAAAATTAAAATATCTTTTTTCTAAATGTAATTAACGAGCTTATGGTTTATCCGAGAAAAGCATCGAGTGAGACCATATAATCGATGTATGGTTCTCATTTCCATTTCCGTACACTAGTTAGCTGAGAGGCTCATGCGTATGGATTGATCGCTCACGGGTAAAGAAAAGTGCGCTGTACCCTCGAGAGAGGATGAGGTAAGTCTCACGAATTGGAATAAAAACCAAATAGAGGGGTTCACAACATAAAGCGAGTATTAAGGAGATTCGATTAAAGAACAAGAGTTTGGACAAATATTCTTAATATCAGGTGGATGTACCCTCGAGAGAGGTGCGTACATACTTATGGTACCTCCACGGCCAAATCGTTCTAATGTTTTGAAAAATCAGATCTTTTACTTCTAAAAAAGCATTTTCATCTCAATTTAATTCGACATCAGGCGCTATCTTCATCATCATTTAGAACTCTAGTTACGCATATTATCACTCTATAAAAAAATAAAACAACTCAAAATATTACTCTAATAAAATAATTGTACAACCCCGATATTCGCCAAGAGGTGATTAAAGGCCAAGGGTTCAACAAGCAAGAGGGATAGTGCGGAAGGCGAGCCAGGTACTCAAGGGACGCTCGCAGGGAGGCGGGCGAGCCGGGCTCTCACCGGCTGCTCGCAGGAAGGCGGGCGGGACAAGCCTTTGTCGGCCGCTCGTAGGAAGACGGGTGAGCCAGGCCTCGTAGTTCGCGAGAGGAGCCCCTGTGGGTGGCTCGCCAGCAGGGGGTCCAGGGGTGATTTTGCCTAAAAACCCTTGGTGGTGTGCAGTTAGCCTCTCCAAACAGCGGAGTTTGGCTGTTGGCAGACCATTTTGGGCTGCGCATAACAAAAGTGTAAGGCGGAATCCCACTATTAGCAGACCGTAAGTAAAAAACTATAAATAGACCTTGATGGGCACATTTGGAGAGGATTCCAATCTCAATACTCCGAGCTTCCTTCTCCCTAGGTTATCTTGGCTTAGCTCTCAGGCTCTCCAAGGTGCCCAGTCTCAACTTTGGCTTGGGAGAGGAAGCGCTCAAAGATCTTCCGGGTGTGTGGAGGGACCTCCTCGCTGTGACCAAGGGTCTGTGTCTAGTTTTGAGTCTTCGGTCTATTTTGCCTCCGAGGAATCAGTAAGTGCTAGCTGCCCCCAACCTGTTGGGGGACCGAGCTCCACAAGAGACCAAGTTCTGGTTTCAACATTTTTA
Source organism: Dactylorhiza incarnata (assembly GCA_033032865.1). Classification (NCBI taxonomy): domain Eukaryota; kingdom Viridiplantae; phylum Streptophyta; class Magnoliopsida; order Asparagales; family Orchidaceae; genus Dactylorhiza; species Dactylorhiza incarnata. The sequence continues at coordinate 3,678,785 of JAWHQI010000033.1, read as the reverse complement.
GTGCGGTGAGCGTGGAGTGCAGATAGTATAGGAAAGTTCCAAGGAAGAGACATGGCGGGAGATGACGAGCGAGAGGCAGGATTTGGCGGTTCGCCACCACCCGGCATGCCAGCGACGATAGAGATGCTGGCGGATCTCAGGAGGGACTTGCTGGGGGCCTTTCAGTGCACTCTCGCAATGGCACTTGGGGGTCTCGCAACCCGACGTGCCAAAGACGAAGGGAGGAAGCCAATTCTATGAGTTGGTGCTCTCAGCGCCACTCCCCGAGGGGTTCAGAGAACCGGTCATGATGTTGTATACCGGCAAGGATGACCCCATTCAGCACCTCCAGTGGTTCGAAGACATGGTCTCTATTAGGCCAATGTCAGACACTTTCAAGTGCCGACTCTTCGCCACTGCCCTGAAAGAAAAAGCAAGGGACATGTTCCACCAGTTTCCCTCGGGGTCGATCTATGCTTTCGAGGATCTACTCTGCAGCTTCCTATTGCGTTTCTTGACCTCAAAAAAGAGGAAGAAGGACTCAGAAGCGCTCTTCAACATCAAGCAGAGGCCGGGGAGTCGCTAGCCCACTACGTAGATCGATTCCTGGAGGAGGTCCTCCTCATCTAGGAGGTGTCAGGGTTCACCCTCCATCTTGCCTTCATAGTAGGGATGCGTGAGGGGTTATGGACCTCAACAGGAGTGCTCCTTTGTCCTTTGAAGAGTTGATGGGAAGAGTGGCATAGGAGATAGAGGGGGAGGCTGCCAACCTCGAGTTCTCGAAGAGGCTGGCTCGACTTAGCGAGCCGGAGGTCAGGAAGCCAGAGCGAGAAGAAGAGAAGAGGCAAGGGCCCCAGAGCCTGGGTGGAGGCAGCAAGGAGGGGGGGGGGGGGTGCAGGGCCTAGGAAGGGGTTTCCACCATGGACGGGGTAACTTCCAAGGATGGCAAGGAAGAATCCATCAGCTAGGGTAGAGCTGGGCCCGAGGCCACCTCTTCCCCCGCCTCAATAGGCAATGGCAGTCGGGCGAACGAGAGCAGGAAGAGGAAGAGGAGCAAGGGCCGGAGGAGCCGGGCCCAGGAGGAGGAACAGAGGGGCGGAGTCCGAGAGGAGGGGGGTGACATTGCCCTATTGCGACTTCCACCAGGAAGAAGGTCACGTGACGCCACCTACCTGGTGTTCTTGGAAGTGAGGGGAGCGAGAGCACCGACGCAGCGGGATCAGCAGCCGGTAAGGATTGAGGAGGTCCTGCCTCAAGATGAGGAGGAAGAAATGTGTGAGGACCGGGTTGACGTGGGGACCCAAGGAGGGATCAGAGTGATCCATGGGGGTGTAGGGATCGAGTTACCCGGAAGGCAAGCCTCCATACCATCTATCGTCTGAGCATGGCTTTGGCATTCCTAGCCCCACCCTCGGTAGAGAAAATCACATTTACCTAGAAGGACATGCCGGGCCATGAAGACCCATTCTGCGATGCGCTGGTCATCCAAACGGCCATCAAGAACTTCATCGTCTCTCGGATACTCATGGACAATGGGAGCTCAGTCAATGTCATCTTCAAGAAGGCGTTCGATGAGATGAAGGTGGCGGCCAGGAGGGTGTTGGCCTCAGATGGCCCATTGTTTGGGTTTTCGGGGGAGAGGAAGGAGGTAGAAGGGGGAGTGGGACCTTCTTCCTGGGGGAGCAGTCCCTGAACTGCCACTTTGTTATAGTGGATGCCCCCAGTAGCTACAGTGCCATCTTAGGACGGCCTCTCATCAGTGCATTCCGCTGTGTCCCCTCCACCATTCATCAATGCCTCGAGTTCAATGCAGGGGGAGTCCAGGTCCGTGTAAGGGGAGACTCAAAGGTGGCAAGGCAGTGCTATGTAACTGCCGTGAACACCATCTCCTGGATGGCAGAAGTGGAGGATTGGGATTGGGAGATAGGAGAGTTGGCGAGGCTCTAAGAGGTAGGAGAAGAGGAAGGAGGAGTAGGAGGAGAAGGTCAGGCCCAGGAACGAGGGGCGGATGAGTTGATGGTGATCGGGGAGGAGGAGAAGGAAGAAGGAGGAGATGAAGCACTTGCTTGCGGCGAGAGGAAGGAGAATGACTAGGCAGAGCAGTCGAGGCTGGAGGCCGTGGACAAGGTGATGGAGCTGGAGGTCATCACCAGGGCAGGGGTGGCCGAGAAGGTGAAGATCATCGGGGAGCTTAGCCCCGAGGACCAGAGGAAGAGCTTGGCTTGCATCCAAGAGAACGTAGACGTCTTCACCTGGAGCGCCACAGAGATGCCTGGGATTGATGCGGATGTGGCGTGTCATCGCCTTAACCTCGACCCCGACACTCACCCCATCCGCGAGAAGAAGAGTTCCAATGCGGGCAAGCTGGAGGCACCCATCCGGAGGAGGTGAGCAAGCTCCTCAAGGCCGGATTTGTATCAGAAATCCAGTATCCAGGCTAGGTCTCCAATGTGGTCATGGTAAAAAAGGGATATGGGAGATGGAGGATGTGTGTTGATTTCTCCTTATTGAATAAATCATGCCCTAAGGATTATTACCCACTGCCTCGAATCGACGCGCTGGTTGATTCAGCCGTCGGTTTTTCTCTGATGAGTTTCTTAGATGCTTTTTCAGGTTATCACCAGATCCGCATGCCCCCCCTCCCCCGACATCAAGTATGTCTCCTTAATCACAGGGGATGGGTGCTACTACTAAAAAATGATGCCTTTTGAGGTAAAGAATGCGGGGGCGACTTACCAACGGATGATGAACAGGGTCTTCCGAGAGCAAAAGGGAAGGAACCTGGAGGTCTTTGTGGATGACCTCATGGTAAAAAGTCGGGACCTCGAGTCCCACCTCCGTGACCATGAATAAACCTTCGGGACTTTAAGAAAGTTCAAGATGAAGCTCAACCACCAGAAGTGTGTCTTTGGTGCCAGCCGAGGGAAGTTCCTAGGTCACCTGCTCACCCCGGCTGGGGTGGAGCCTAACCCGGACAAGGTTAGGGCAATCATGGAGCTGGGGTCTCCAAGCAGTGCGAAGGAGGTCCACCGTCTCACAGGGAAGTTGGCTGGACTAAGCCAGTTTCTCTCCAGGGTAGGGGAGAAGTGTTCGGCCTTCTTCAAGGTGCTGCAGGGGAACCAAAAGTTCGAGTGGACCCCCGAGTATGAAAGGGCTTTTCAGGCACTTAAGGAACAGTTGACCCAAGCCCCTTTCCTACAAGGGCTGAGATAGGGAGAGGACTTGTCCCTATACCTGGGGGTAGGACCCGAGGCGGTAAGCTCGGCGCTGCTCCGGGAAGAAGGAAAAAAGCAACTCCCGATTAACTATGTTAGTCGGGTGTTGAGGAAGGCTGAGCTCAGATACCCCATCTTGGAGAAGCTAGCCTTCTCCTTGGTGGTGTCGGCCAGGAAAATTTGGCCCTAATTTCAGGCACACTCGATCAAGGTGGTGACCGGTCACCCCCTTCGCAACATCATGGAGGGGGTGGAGCACTCTGGAAGGCTGGCCAAGTGGTCAGTGGAGTTATGTTGGAAAAAACCCCTTTGATTTAACTTAACAAATTAACTAAATGTGATTTTATTTTTTAGGATTGAATAACCCAATGTATAGTGAGGGTAATTTGGTCATTAGATGTCTTAGGGTGTCACACTCAACCTAGGGTGTCAAGACCAAATCAAGAGAAACAAATTTGGGCAAAGTTAACATTTGCGTCGAATAGAATTTGACGCAACGACAAGTTATTATCGACGCTACTCTGACTAGAAGTCCAAGTCGTTCACCCTTCTGTCGAAGTAATTCAAGTCGATGCTGCGTTGAATAGATATCAACATAGAGATCATGGACCTATCGAAGTACTTTGAGAAGTCGACGCAGCTTCTACTTCAACTCAGCGCAGAAGAAAGTATCTGTTGAAGAAACCTAAATTCAACGCAACATCGACTTCATCTCGACGCAGATAATGAAGCTCATATCCATACCTTTAACTCGATGGTTACGTCGATAGGGTATCGACGCAACGTCGACTAGCAGAGTTCAGTCAGAGCAAGGATGAATTCGATGCTGCTCCTACAAGAACTCGAAGGTGCGTCGATAAGGGAGGAAGTGAACTCGACGCTACGTCGAATATAGTTTGTAAAGGGAATCCTTTTCAGCTGCCATTTTGGACCACCTCTCTCAAGACCGTTCCCCAAGGGCTCCTTAATTGCCTCAAATGGAATGAAGAACTAAAAGAGCACAAAAAGCTTTCTTTGAAATATGCTTAATGTTGGTGAACGGGTCGGGAATTAAAGAAGGAAAGAAAGAGAATTTGTCTTATGCAGAAGACCTTTTCAGCTTACCAAAAAAGGGAACAAAATTCAAATCTGCTGAGGCACAATAAAAGAGAAGGATAGAAAGAGAAGGGAAGATCACTTATCATAATCGACCACACTGTTCCATTGGGGTTCTCTTCTTCTTCTTCCTCCTCAGGAAACCTAATAGAGCACATACAAAGAAGAAAGAACTGCTGTACTCCTTCTCTCTCGGAACAGAACAGAACAAGGCTGCTCATCATCACAATCTCATAGCAGCCAAGAGTTCAATCAGAAAGAAGAAACAGAAAGGATCTGACATCAATAGCTCCTGCAATACAACACTACCATAAGCAAGAGTTAATCAAAAGCAGATCTAGTGAAAGATTCAAGATGTTATTCTTCATACAACCTACATAAGAATTCTGAAAACATAATTCTTCCTCTTCTCCCCCTTCTTTCTTTCTCCTTCTCATTCCCTGTAAAATTGTTTTGAGAATACCTCTTCCAAAGGATTCAGTGGTTCAAGATCTCCTTATCAAAAGATCTGGTGGTTTAAGATCTCCTTATCAAAAGATCTGGTGGTTCAAGATCTCCTTATCAAAAGATCTGGCGGTTGATGATCTCCTTGTCAAAAGATCAGTGGTTCTAAGAGTCTCCTTAACAAAAGACTCAGGCACAGTGGTGCATCCCTACCAGGTGGTAGAAGATGGGATTACCCACATTTTGGGGAACCTCTATAAAAATCTTAGTGTCTTCTGGATTGCTTTTCGGTGCTGTCCCAAGTTCTTTTTATTTTCCACTTTATTTCCTGCGCCATTTTTATTCTGCCTGTGATCTTGTTGTGCATAAATCCTTAGTTTATTTTATTGTTTTCATAGTTAGGATAGAAATAAATTTAAATCTCTATTCACCTCCCTCTAGAGGATTCTTAGAGGCACACTGTGCACTTTCAATTGGTATCAGAGATAGGTTGATCATTAAAAGGTTAACACCTTGATCAACAAGACCTCCTAAACTCGTTCTTAATTTCAAATATATTTTTTAAAGAAAATGAGTTCTAAGGATTATGCTTCTACAAGACATTCAGTGTGTAATCTAAATAAGTTTACACTCTGGAAGGCCAGAATAAAACTATATATGAATTCTATTGATGAGGAAATTTTCAATGTCATCCTCACAGGTCCTCCAGTCCCAATAAGGAAAGACTCCACTGGAAAGGTCATACAAATTTTAGTCCCCAGAGCAAAATGGGCTGATGATGAGAAGAAGGTCAAGGCATGTGATGCCAAGGCTATGAACATACTGGTCTCAACTATATCTGATGACATATTTCAGAAAGTTACTGATTGCAACTCTGCAAAAGAGATCTGAGAATCTCTCTCCAGGCCAGTTGAAGGAAGCTCTGATGAGAGAAAAGACAAAAAGGCTCTCCTCATATCTCAAAATGAGAATTTCAAGAAAAAGGCTGACGAAAACATTTCAGAAATGTATGACAGATTCAGCCTCATCATAAATGAGCTGAGAGGGCTTGACAAGGAAATCTCTCTGACAGAGATTAATGACAAGCTCCTCATGTGCTTCCCAAGCACATGGGACTCTAGAATCTGGGCTATCAGAGATTCTAGATGCCTCCGAGAGATATCAACTGATGCTCTCCTAGGAAAGCTCGAGTCCTATGAACTTCTACTAAAAAGTAGGGTTGAGTCAGAAGCCCAAAAAAGAACACCAACTTCTAAAGAGAGAAATCTTGCAATAAAAAGTGTAGAGGAAGAGTCCTCCACCACTAAAGAAGATATGTTTAATCTCATGGCTAAGAGATTCAAGAAGTGGCTTAGGACAGAATATTCTAGAAGGAGAGAGAGGAGCTCAAGCAAGCCAATGTGTGATAAAACTAATAAACAAGAGTTTATTTGTTTTTCATACATAAAGCCAGGACATATTTCTACTGAATGTCCTGAAGAAGAAAAGAACAAGAAAAACAAGCAGAGGAAGGAGCACTGGAAGAAATCCTTCATGAGAAAGGATAAGAAAGGAGAGAGAGGCTTGATGGCGCAAATCTCACACACCGCTATAGGCGGTAGCTCGACTGCGATACGAAACGGCAATGTACCGATCGTTCAAGTAATATAAAATGAGGAGTAAATCCCCAAGTATCGATCTCAAAGGTATACAGTAAGGTGGAGCTATCTATCGAGGAAGGACTTGAGATCGAAGTCCTTTAATCGGATTGATCGCGGAGGGGGGTTGATTTGGTTGTGGAAAATAAAGGAAAAATACTACGACTACTCCTATGCAATCCGCTATGCAATGCTTCACTTGGCGGGATGGAGACTAGGCAGGCCTTGAGCGCGCTGCGTCGCGAGGGCGGATGGACGAGTAGGCAAGCGGAATCGACTGTGCAGGCCTTGAGCGCACTGCTTCGTTAGGCGAATGAATTACACGGGCCGCTATGCCACGCTTCGCTAGGCGGATGGACGAGAAGGCTTGCGGATGGAATGGTTCGCACCGGCGGAGTCGGAATGGATTACACGGGCTGTTAGCACCGCTTAGCTTGGCGGATGGACGAGTAGTCTTACAGAATGAGGGTCGCAAGCACCTCTTCGACAAGCACGCCACTAGCAATTGCTAGTGCGGCACCGAACACGAAGGCGGTATGGAAATTAGATGGGGGCGCACCTCATAAACACATATGAAAAATATAATCTCAAATAAATGAAATAGACATTACATAACAAGATTCATTGTGCACATCATCAAAATATAGAAGAGTCTAACCTAAACAATCATCAACATAAAGAAGGAAAAAGAGGGTAAAGGAGTCGACCACATCCGAAGCCTTGCCGAAGATTCACAGTTGGAATTGCTGGGTTGTCAATCCGCGTCCAAGCTCGGTCTTCAACTACGTCCGAGGTAGAGGAGGGCTGTCACTTCCTCCCAATGGCTCGTCTTCTTCGTGTCACGATCCAATCTACTCCGATACACGATCTCCTTGCTCGACGTTGGCGATCTTTGGGCTAGAAACCTCTCCTTGAAGCTCTTGGATGATGGAGGAGGCCTAGGGGGGCGGAGAACCTGCGGAATGGGCAAAAACGGCGGACTGGACGGAAGAAATGCGGAGGATCCCGACCTAATTCGCGAGCAGGTCAATTTATAGGCGCTGGAATAAACAGTGCGCACGGTCTTTGGCGCACGACCAGTGGTCGTGCGCACTAGCATCCTGTGATCGTGCGCCTGTTTGGACGGAGCCTGCAAGGCAAGAAAATTATAAAATACAATGTTCGCACGACCAGTGGCGCACGACCAGTGGTTGTGCGCGCTATCGTAAGTGGTCGTGCGATAAGGAAGACAGAACTCAGAATTCAGGGGGTAAGTGCACACGATCAGTGGCGCACGACCAGTGGTCGTGCGCAATAAAACCAGTGATTGTGCGCAGTGTTCCTGTACAGATTTGTACCGGGAACACCTGCACGACTCCTGCTCCAGCATACAACACTAATCAAACCACTGAAAGTGACACTTAACCATGCATGAAAACTAATAATGAAGATAAACAAGAAATAACACCAAAACGGGCCTAGAAGTGCACATAGCATGGAATAATAAATATGAGCGAAAACATGCCTAAAGTGTAGTGCATAGACTAGAAAATCGGCCCAGATGAGTCCATATATGTGTATATAATTGGGACTCATCACACCCCCAGACTTACCTATTTGCACGTCCCGAGCAAACAAATTCTACGCGAACGAGGAAAGAAAAGTAGATGGCTTAAAATTACAAAACAGAGTACCATGCGAAGTTGCATGCTCACGTGCATAAGAAAAATAGTAGAGAAGGTTTCTGAATATATAAACAGTTTATATATTTCTAAAAGAGTAAAAGCATATTACAACTACTCAAAATGGTGAACTACGGTGAATCGTCCGGTCATGCATACGGAGAAAGTAAACTAAGCGCTGAGATGAGCATTGCTCAAGATCGGGAAGCGGGACAAACTCCACTGAAATCCATCAGTGTCGGTGACCATAAGCTTGCCTGGTCACATTCTCCCCATGACACTAGATTGGTTCATAGCGTGAGTCGGTAGGACTTTAGGCTAGAGATGGGGCTTGGGTTACGGTGAGGTAAACAAAGATAAACCTGGAGGCTACGCACACCTAACCCAACATGAGCACAAGATAGAGCTACCCACACGACGATAATAAACAAATGCACCACACCCCCAGATTTAGACTTTTACAACATAGGTGTGTGCACCGCCCACTCCCAATACCAAAATTTCAAAATTTTCAATTCAACTTTTTCATAACAATCCCCCCCTTTTTTTCTTTTCTTTCTCTTCTTCATTCTTCTTTTTCTTTCTTTTCTTTTTCAGCAAAAGTATCAATGAATACACCCACAATTTCCACTATAAAAATTACCACATCAACACCCCCCAAAATGTAAACATAACTATAATTTAAAGATCAGATTTGGGTGTGCAACTAGGTTAGGCTTTTAAGCTTTTGGTGCGATAAAAGTGGGGCTGAATCAAGAGGAAGGGGTAGGCACAAGGGGCTAGCGAGGGTAGATGATAGGCATGAAATAAAAAGCTCAACCGGGCCAAAATAATGGCCTACATCATTCTCACGCACTAGAACTATCCTATGCCAATGCTTCAAGAATCGCTTGGGGCAAGTTCTAGTCACCGAGAAAGATTCTCCTTTCTCCCGTCTCCAGCAATACGAGTCTAGCGATCGTTTACACACATCCCTACGCTACCGTTTGATTCCACCGGATTCACCATTTGAGTAGAGTAAACAACATTTACACTAATAGAGAAAAATATAAAACCATAAGTATAAAGAGAAATCTAATCTACACAAATTTCTATGCAACTGAGCACTCGGCTAGGAGCACTACTGGAGTCAACATTTTACTCTGCTACATAGTCCTAAGCCATCACCTAGACTTTCCCAAATAAGAAGAAGAATTAAATTCACAACAGAGCAAGCAAACAGATGAGTACGCGCTAAAGTAGGTGATGTGGTGTGCAATGAAAATAAATAAAACATTTTAAATGAAATTTTCCAGTATGCAGTGCAATTGTGCACGTGAGCGGGTAAACAAAACTACTCTCTCCCAGACTTAAACTAGACAATACACACAATATATATCTATGAAATTCAGAAAAGAGCTAGGGGAAGAGAGTACCCATTGCTCAGAAATGAGCATACCAGAAGATTGGCGTGTAAGCTAAAATGAAGCTACAACATCCGCCATCCAGAAGAAGGATACCTGCAGGGGTCAGCTCCGCAAAACAAAAGAAAAAGAAAAAGATAAACTACAATAAACTACAGCTAACTAAACAGGATTGAATAAAATAAAATGCATGGAAAGAAAGATAAATACTGGGGTTATTGTCATCCCAGCACGACTTATTCAAAAACTAAAGGTTCTAGCTAATGGGCGTATGAAAAAGGAAATGGAGAGGTAATTGTTCTAATATGCGTGTCGGTAACGGGTACTGATACGGAGACAGAACAGACACGCCTCTACCCGAATAAAGATAAAACCTGCCCATCACAGGTAGAGGGAAAAGGAAGTAAGAAGAGGAGGAGAAGATATCCTCGCTCAACTCACCAAAAATATCCTTGCCTAGCAAGGAGTCGTCAACAGGGAGGCAGCAGGAGGCGAAGGCAATGAGTGGAGCTTCCTCTACGGAGGGGGAATAAACCTCCTCACATGAGAGGATGCTCTCATCATTGACTTGAGCAAAAAGCTCCAAGTCCTCCTGAAGTACCTGTGAAGATTCAACCTGCACAGAATCAGATGAAGGAAGGGGATCAAGAAATAAAGAAGACGAAGAACATAACTAAACATCAATCGGGGGAGTGATCCCGGTCTCACTCCCATCAGGTTGGGGAAGTAAAATAATGTTGGCATTATCATCAATGCCGCAAGGTTCAGCGGGATCGACAGTGGCCATGCCCAAGATTTTGACTTCCTCCACCGGTGTTGAGGAAAGCTCCTCTTCACCTAGAAGGTTGTCCTCCTCCATAGGAGCAAGCATAACACATAAATCGCCAGCCTCATGCCGCGACACATCCTCAACAATGTCGTCAGAGACGAAAGTAGTATGCACAACAGGGGGAGGAATAGTGCTTGGATAAATGTCAAGCACTGATTCCTCACAAAGAATCGAATCCACTAGGGGTGGTGGATGCACATGGAGAATAGGCTCAGCAATGTTGGTGCATAGATCAGCCGCACATCCGGTGACCATATCCATGTCATTCCCTTCAAGATGTGAAGGTGACAAAGACACATAACCGGATGTTGAATGTGTGCCACCAGAGTTAGGAGTTGGGACGATCCGGATATCCGGCTCGTCATCCTCATCCAATTGGCGAAGATACTCGGCACAGTCCTTCAAGACATGATTAGTGCTCCGACAAAACCGGCACTGCCTAGCGGGCTTCTTTGGCACAGCGGGTGCTGAAGCCGAAAAGAAGTAAGACGGTAAAGGCTCAGCAGAGTAGCCATAAGACTTACGCGCACCATATGGAGTATCAGACGAAGTCGGTGCTCCATATGCTGGGCTATAAGAATTATGCCTACTATTCTCCGTAGGGCATTCATCACTAGAGTGGGAGGTAGCTCCACACCAACGACAACGGAAATTAAGATGTGCCCACATAGTGTGAAGATAATACGATTCAAAATAAAAATACTATTGTGCAAAATACTACACCTAACAAAAATTACTAAAGCAACCTAATTAAAACAGGAAAATGGAATAAAAAGAAATAAAACAAAGAAATGCAATTTACAAATGGAAGGGCTTCTCTCTCAGGTTCTCCCTCTCCAGAAAACTCACACGACTGTGTTCCCCGGCAACGGCGCCAAAAACTTGATGGCGCAAATCTCACACACCGCTATAGGCGGTAGCTCGACTGCGACACGAAACGGCAGTGTACCGATCGTTCAAGTAATATAAAATGAGGAGTAAATCCCCAAGTATCGATCTCAAAGGAACACAGTAAGGTAGAGCTATCTATCGAGGAAGGACTTGAGATCGAAGTCCTTTAATCGGATGGATCGCGGAGGGGGGTTGATTTGGTTGTGGAAAATAAAGGAAAAATACTACGACTACTCCTATGCAATGCCGCTATGCAATGCTTCGCTTGGCGGGATGGAAACTAGGCAGGCCTTGAGGGCGCTGTGTCGCGAGGGCGGATGGACGAGTAGGCAAGCGGAATTGACTGTGCAGGCCTTGAGCGCACTGCTTCGTTAGGCGAATGAATTACACGGGCCGCTATGCCACGCTTCGCTAGGCGGATGGACGAGAAGGCTTGCGGATGGAATGGTTCGCACCGGCGGAGTCGGAATGGATTACATGGGCCGTTAGCACTGCTTAGCTTGGCGGATGGACGAGTTGTCTTATAGAATGAGGGTCGCAAGCACCTCTTCGACAAGCACGCCACTAGCAATTGCTAGTGCGGCACCGAACACGAAGGCGGTATGGAAATTAGATGGGGGCGCACCTCATAAACACATGAAAAATATAATCTCAAATAAATGAAATAGACATTACATAACAAGATTCATTGTGCACATCATCAAAATATAGAAGAGTCTAACCTAAACAATCATCAACATAAAGAAGGAAAAAGAGGGTAAAGGAGTCGACCACATCCGAAGCCTTCCGAAGATTCACGGTTGGAATCGCTGGGTTGTCAATCCGCATCCAAGCTCGGTCGTCAACTGCGTCCGAGGTAGAGGAGGGCTGTCACTTCCTCCCAATGGCTCGTCTTCTTCGTGTCATGATCCAATCTACTCCGATACACGATCTCCTTGCTCGACGTTGGCGATCTTTGGGCTAGAAACCTCTCCTTGAAGCTCTTGGATGATGGAGGAGGCCTAGGGGGGCGGAGAACCTGCGGAAGGGGCGAAAACGGCGGACTAGACGGAAGAAATGCGGAGGATCCCGACCTAATTCGCGAGCAGGTCAATTTATAGGCGCTGGAATAAACAGTGCGCACGGTCATTGGCGCACGACCAGTGGTCATGCGCACTAGCATCCTGTGATCGTGCGCCTGTCTGGACGGAGCCTGCAAGGCAAGAAAATTATAAAATACAATGTTCGCACGACCAGTGGCGCACGACCAGTGGTCGTGCGCACTATCGTAAGTGGTCGTGCGATAAGGAAGACAGAACTCAGAATTCAGGGGGTAAGTGCACACGATCAATGGCGCACGACCAGTGGTCGTGCGCAATAAAACCAGTGATCGTGCGCAGTGTTCCTATACAGATTTGTACCGGGAACACCTGCACGACTCCTGCTCCAGCATACAACACTAATCAAACCACTGAAAGTGACACTTAACCATGCATGAAAACTAATAATGAAGATAAACAAGAAATAACACCAAAACGGGCCTAGAAGTGCACATAGCATGGAATAACAAATATGAGCGAAAACATGCCTAAAGTGTAGTGCATAGACTAGAAAATCGGCCCAGATGAGTCCATATATGTGTATATATTTGGGACTCATCAAGGCTTCATAGCTGAGACCTGAAGTGATTCAGATTCAGAATCAAGCTCCTCCTCATCTGATGATGATGAAGATGGTGGACCAGAAGAAGCCTGCTTAATGGCTTTGGAAGATTCCACTAATGAAACTGAGGTTAGCATCTTTGAAGACTTTGACTTTTCTTCAAAAGATTTTAAAGAATGCTTTACAGAATTTTGCCAAGATTACCTTAACAAACAAAAGGAACTTGAAATAATCAAATCTGAATTAGAAGCTTTTAGTAAAGATCCTTTATTCTCAGTTAACTATGATCTGAAATGTGAACTGCTTAAGAAAGAAAAGGAAATAATTTCCTTAGACAATAAAAATTTTGACCTTTGGAAAGAACTCTCAAAGGCAAAACCCTTTGAAAACTCCCTCAATGGAAGGAGCCAAAAGATCAAAGATATCTCACAAAATCTCTCTAAGAGATTTGATCATCTTGATCAAGAATCACAATCACTCACTAGCAAACATGCTTGTGATAAACAAGTAGCATCTTTTAGGTCTAGATCTAATAATGTTTCAGAATCATGTGAAGAACATGAGAAAAATAACCCTAATAAACTCACTACATTTAATAGGGAAAACACTAGTGATGAACCAGGAATACTAGGCAAACAACCCTTAGAAAATTTAGATTTGAAGAATGAGTGTGCTACATGTAGAAGTTATAAAATTGAAATAGAAGAAATGATTACCAAGCTCAAATTAATTCTGTCATTTCCACTCTTAAAAATAGCACAAATGCTTACAATAAATCTAGACATGATTTAATGATCAAGTATGATAAATTGAGATCAGAAATCAATTTGCTTAAGAAAATTATAAATTCAAATTCACAAACACTAAATGATATGAATCATACGTCGAATAGAACTCGATGCAATTTTAGGAATTCTTCGAATGCATCTCGACGGACTCCAGCATATGCATCGACTTCATCTCGAAGCAACTATGTTGGTGCGTCAAATTACACTCAACGCAACCAATACCATACTTCGAATGATTATTGACGGGACTATGCAGGTACGTCAAATTTCACTCGACGCAACTCTAATACTACGTCGATTTCTTCTCGATGCATATTTTTTGAACAAAATCACCAAACATCAAAACCTTCTTTTGCTTCTACTCCAAGATGTTTTTACTGCTCCAAACAAGGACATATTGCCAAACATTGTTGGCATAACAAGCATCACTTCTTCACCTAAGGGAGAACAATGGAAGACCATCTCACTCTTTCATATCTCCATATGATGATAGAAGAAAGAGACCCCAGCATGAGAGGGTCTTTACTAATGTTTAAATTCAATGTGCAGAGGGAAGGTTGTTGGACCACAAACCAGCAGTGGTATCTGGACAGTGGATGCTCCATGCATATGACTGGAGCAAAAGATTTGCTAGAAAATTTCAAGGCCAAGGAAGGGCCCAAGGTAATCTTTGGGAACTCCCACTCTGGTCAAACCAAAGGATATGGTTTGCTCAGAGTTGGAGAAATCTCCTTTTCTAAAGTAGCTTATGTTGAAAGACTTCAACATAATCTAATTAGCATTAGCCAGTTATGTGATGGTGAATACAAAGTTGTGTTCAACAAATCTCAGTGTCATATAGTCAGCTCTATGACTGATCAAATTGTATTGACTGGTCTCAGAAAGGATAAGGTTTATGTTGTAGATTTTGAATACACAAAGTTCGTGATCTGCTTATTCAATTCCCAAGTAGAAAATAATGAGTTGTGGCATAGGAGACTTAGTCACCTAAACTCTAAGACTATTTCCAAACTCTCCAAACTTAACCTAGTTAGGGGTTTACCAACTGGTAATTTCAATAAGGACCATCCCTGTAGAGCTTGCCAACTAGGAAAGCAGATCAAAGCATCATTCAAACCAATTGGTAAGAATGATTCCCCTAGAACCCTTTTCCTGTTGCACTTGGATTTGTTTGGTCCTATCTCCACTCAAAGCTTAGCAGGTAAGTCTTACACACTAGTCATTGTGGATGATTTATCTAGATTCAGCTGGGTGTTCTTCCAGAAAGTAAAGTCGGACACTTTCAAGATCCTCTCATAATTCATTAGACAGATTCAATCTGAATTCAATACCAGGTTGCTGTGATCAGAAGTGATCAATGCACTGAGTTTGAAAATCAGATAATGTGTAGATTCAATGAGGATGAAGGGATCAAACAATGCTTTTCAACTCCTAGAATCCCCCAACAAAATGGTGTGGCTGAAAGGAAAAATAGAACTCTAATTGAATCTGGTAGGACATTATTAGCTGAATCCAACTTGCCAAAATCCTTTTGGGTTGAGGCAGTGAATACAACTAACTACTTTCTAAATAGAAGTCTCATTCACAAGACTAAATTAAAGACTCCCTATGAGTTATTCAAGGGAAAGGCACCCATAGTCACTTACTTTAGAATCTTTGGGTATACTTGTTTTATCCTCAACATTGGGAAGAGCCATCTTGCCAAATTTGACAAGAAGGCTGATGATGGGATATTCCTGGGATATTCATCATCAAGCAAGGCCTATAGGTGCTATAATAAAAGCTCTCTCAAAATTGAGGAGTTTGTGCATGTAGTCTTTGATGAAACTAACATGTTTAACAAGGGGAAGGAAACTTCCACCAGTCCTATTCTTTAGGAAGAAGACCAGCTGGCAGAACAAGTTGAAAGGATAAGCCCAGTAGACCATCCACCTGTATGTCAAGAAAAAGGACAACAGGAGCCTGACACTGACTCGGGTGAAGATTCTGCAGCAGATGAAGAAGAAACTACAGCACCTGAGTTTCCATCCATAGCCATCATTCAAGTAAATGAGGATGAAGCTCCCACTGTCACTAAGCGGGTGGTAGCTCAGGAAGAAGATAATCTCCTAGATCATCCCACACGATCCAGGATGACTCAAAAAGATCATCCTCCAACTCAAGTAATAGGTGACTTGATAGCATAAGTAAAGACAAGGAACCAACTCACAAGTGATATAATGTTGTAGTGCTTCTTGTCATAATATGAACCAAAGAAGTTTGAAGAAGCTGATAGTGAACCTCACTAAATATCTGCTATGCAAGAGGAACTTACCCTATTTTAAAGAAACAAGGTCTGGACTTTGGTTGAAAGACCAAAGAATTACCCAGTGATTGACACCAAGTGGGTGTTCAAAAATAAAATGGACTCAACTGGGGTCATAATTAGAAACAAGGCTAGACTTGTGGCCCAAGGGTACAGGAAAGAGGAAGGCATTGACTTCAACTAGACCTTTGCCCCAGTAGCAAGGCTGGAGGCAATCAGAATGTTCCGTGTATATGCTGTCCACATGAAGATCAAGGTATACCAGATGGATGTCAAGAGTGCATTTCTCAATGGGAAACTACAAGAAGAGGTGTATGTGGAGCAACCACCAGGTTTTGTCAATCCATATTTTCCCTCTTCTGTGTATAGATTAGATAAAACACTATATGGTCCAAAGCAAGCTCCAAGAGCTTGGTATGAGACCTTGTCCACCTTTCTCCTGGAACACAACTTTGAAAGAGGAAAGGTGGATAAAACACTTTTCACAAGAGCATATAAGAATCAGCTACTACTTGTGCAAATATATGTAGATGGTATTATATTTGGATCCACAGATCAATCTTTATTCAAAAGGTTTGCTTACCTAATGCAATCAAGATTTGAGATGAGTAGCATGGGGGAATTATCCTATTTCCTCGGTTTCCAAGTTAGACAAAATCCAGATGACATTTTCATATCCCAATCCAAATATACCAGAGAACTCATTAAAAGGTTTGCGATGGAGAATGCATCTGTAATGAAAACCCCCATGGCTACTAATGCTATTTTAGATAGATATGAACAAGGTAAGTTGTTTGATCAGAAGACTTAACATAGCAGCCATTGGCTCTCTTCTCTACCTAACAGCTAGCAGACCTGATATAATATTTGCTACCTGTATTTGTGCAAGATTTTAGGTTGACCCAAAGGTATCCCACATGGGTTCTGTCAAAAGAATTCTCAGATATCTGAAGGGTAATCCTGAGCTTGGCTTATGGTATCCAGCTGAATCTGGATTTGAATTGATTGGGTATTCAGATGCAGACTATGCTGGATGTAGGCTTGATAGAAAAAGCACTTCAGGAACATGTCAGTTTCTTGGTGCTAGACTGATATTGTGGTTTAGCAAGAAGCAAACCACAGTCTCCACTTCTACAGCTGAAGCTGAGTATATAGCTGCAGGAAGCTGTTGTTCATAAATTTTATGGATAAAAAATCAGTTTAGACTACAACTTTTCCCTTGCCAATTCCACAATTTATTGTGACAGATCTAGTGCAATTTCAATTGCTTCCAATCTTGTTCTCCACAGCAGAAAAAAACACATAGAGATAAGACACCACTTTCTCAGAGACAATGTAGAGAAGGGTAAGATCATCTTTCAATACATATCTACTGACACTCAAAGGGCTGACATCTTAACTAAGCCTCTTGATGAAAGTAAGCACAAGTTCTTCATCAATGCACCGGGGATGCTTGATGGAGCATTGTAAGTCCCCTTGTATTATGTATAAAGATCTATTTTCTATAGAAAATTATTGCTGGGAAAAACAACAAAAATCTTAAAGAAAATCATAACTGATTAATCAGAGCTGCGTCGAATTCAAATCGGCGTACCATCAACTTCTACTCGACACCAGCTTTGAGAGCTCTCTGGGATGGATCCTTTGAATGCCACTCGATGGAACGTCGAATACTTATCGACACTTACGTCGACAACATCATCGATGACTATATTTCGAAGCTACGTCGACATCAACCCGACGCTCTATCGATTTGATAGATCGTGCACATTGACATATGTTGGAGCGCTGAATTCCGCTCTTCTCGACGTTGCTTTTAATAAAACCCTAAGTTACGACGACTCTACTACTCAAAGAAACTTTGCATTTAATTCCATTGTATTATTCGAATTCTCTCCCTCCTGCTCTCTTCCTTCTTCCCTTCATTCGTCTCTTCTCTTTGTTTCAGTGCAGGTTCTCGCAGCATCCCAATGGCATCTTCGTCAATTCAGCAAGATATTATTGATGTCGTCGATCTTGCTCTCGAGACTGTGTTATCCAAGTTCGGTTCACTTTATCTTGACTTCTCAAAGGATTGTTATTGCAAACTACGTCGCCAACACAAAAGGTTGCAAAGACCTTACATCTGAACTCACGACTTTTGATAAGGAAGTGCGATCGGCAGCATCCCTGCTGAAGGCTTTATATCTTTCTTCAATGATATAAAACAGGGGGAGAATTGTACCAGCAGGCATCAACCTCTTCAAGGTTCTGTCTACACATCAACAATCCCTCTCCCATTCATCACTGAAGGAGAGCCAGCTGTATCATCTAAACTGCATCTTCCAGATGCAGCCATTCATGGGGAGTCATCTTCTTCAAGAATCCTGCCATTTGCTCAGGGGGGGTCATAAACTCATGGGGAGATCCCTCTAATTTCAAATGATCAGGCCTATCTCAAGTCTCTACAAGAATTTCATGAAGACATTGTACCATATATCCCTGATCCTCTTTCTTTCAGAGTGTCCTCTGAAGATTCATCCACAACACTCTCTCCAATCAAGATGCCTGGTCAAGATCCTGTTGCACCTGATCCAGCACTAGCTCAACCAATACCTCCAGTTCAACTTCCATCTTCAGCTCAGGTTTCACCTGCTCTAATTCACCAACCCATCCTTCCAACACCTGTCTTCCGAGGAAGACCTCCTTATCAAGGCAGAGGAAGAGGAAGAAGCGGCAGGGGAAGAGTACCTATTTGGGAGAGGTACACAAAAGAATAGAGGAAAGGAATAAAGGAAGGATAAATCTTATTACAAGAAAGTTGAAAAGGTTGAATTCCCAAAAAAGACAATGAAAACCTACACTAATCTAGAGCTTGACAAAGTCTTAGAGGATATTGGTGAGAGATAAAGATATGAATATGAGGCAGCTCAAAAGGAGCTCCAAGACAAGAAAAATAGGTTCATTGATATTCTAAAAAGAGGAAAAATGGTTGTTGAAAAGGAAGAATTGGCCAAAGCAATTCCTTTTAAGTCTACTTTGTTTGATCATACAAAGTATGACACAAAGAATCCTCATGCCAAAATGATAGAAGGAGTAGGGAAACTCCACTAAGGAGGTATTGGATGTAATCCTGAGGATGCAGTCCAGTTTACACAGAAAAGAAAGAAAAAGGAAAAGTCACCTGAAGAAGAGAAAAAGAAAAATAAGATCATGTTTACAAAAGCCTCAACTTTTGGGAAGGAACAAGCAACGGTTTGTGAATCACAAGTATTGGCTGTTGAATCAAAATCAGAGAAAGGTCCTGAATCAGATGATCTAAATCTAGAAGTCATAAATTTGATGACAGCCAGAGTCTTTGGTCTGGGTTTCACACTCAAGGATGTTCATCCTAACACTGAAGTGGACCCGGAGAAGCTCTTAAAAGTTAATGGAAGGATACAGAAGAATCCAGAAAAATCCACCCCTACAAATTTCAGATATGTGGAAAGGAAATACAAGAGAGTTTATGAGGATTTGTCCTTCTTTTTCAGAAAAAAGAAGTGATACTCTTTTTTGGTAATCTATGATAAACCTTTGTTGAATCATTAATCAGATATCTTCTCTATTTATCAGCTTATCTAGCTTGTTCATTTAATGTCTATATTGTCCTGTATGTATTGGTTATGCAAAAACTGTGTACAATCACTTTAAACAAACTCCAAAATTTGTTAAAATAAATAGGGGGAGATTGTTGGGAAAACCCCCTTTGATTTAACTTAATAAATTAACTAAAACTGATTTTATTTCTTAGGATTGAATTACCCATTGTATAGTGGGGGTAATCTGGTCATTAGATGTCTTAGGGTGTCGCACTCAACCTAGGGTGTTAACACCAAATCAAGAGAAACAAAATTGGGCAAAGTTAACATTTGCGTCGAATAGAATTCGACGCAACGTCAAGCTATTGTCGACGCTACTCTGACTAGAAGTCCAAGTGGTTCACCCTTCTGTCGATATAATTCAAGTCAACGCTATGTCGAATAGATATCAACGTAGAGATCATGGACATATCAAAGTACTTTGAGAAGTCGACGCAGCTTCTACTTCAACTCAGCGCAGAAGGAAGTATCCATCGAAGCAACCTAAAGTCTGCAACGTCGACTTCATCTTGATGCAGATAATGAAGCTCAGAGCCATACCTTTAACTCGATGGTTTCATCGATAGGGTATCGACACAATGTCGACTAGCAGAGTTCAGTCAGAGCAAGGATGAATTTGAAGCTGCTCCTACAAGAACTCGAAGGTGCATCGATAAGAGATGAAGTGAACTCGACGCGACGTCAAATACAGTTTGAAAACAGAAACCTTTTCAGCTATCATTTTGGACCCTCTCTCATGGCCCACCTCTCTCAAGACCGTTCCCCAACGGCTCCTTAATTGCCTCAATGGGAATGAAGAACTGAAAGAGGAAAAAAACTTTCTTGGAAATATGCTTAATGTTGGTGAGCGGGTCGGGAATTAAAGAAGGAAAGAAAGAGAATTTGTCTTATGCAGAAGACCTTTTCAGGTACCAAAAAGGGAATGAAATTCAAATATGATGAGGCACAATAAAAGAAAAGGATAGAAAGAGAAGGGCAGATCACTTATCTCAATTGGCCACACTGTTCCATTGGGGTTCTCTTTTTCTTCTTCCTCCCCAGGAACCCTAATAGAGCGCTTACAAAGAAGAAAGAACTCCTGCTCTCCTTCTCTCTCAGAACAGAACAGAACAAAGCTGCTCATCATCACAATATCATAGCAGCCAAGAGTTCAATCAGAAAGAAGAAACAGAAAGGATCTGACATCAATAGCTCCTGCAATACAACATTATCATAAGCAGGAGTTAATCAAGAGCAGAGCCCGTGAAAGATTCAAGAAGCTGTTCTTTATACTGCTTACATAAGAATTCTGAAAATAGAATTCTTCCTCTTCTCCCCCTTCTTTCTTTCTCCTTCTCATTCACTGTAAAAGAGTTTTGAGAATCCCTCTTCCAAAGAATTCAGTGGTTCAAGATCTCCTTATTAAAAGATCTGGTGGTTCAAGATCTCCTTATCAAAAGATTTGGTGGTTCAAGATCTCCTTATCAAAAGATCTGGTGGTTCATGATCTCCTTGTCAAATGATCAGTGGTTCTAAGAGTCTCCTTACCAAAATACTCAGGCACAGTAGTGCATCCCTACCAGGTGGTAGAAGAGGGGAGTACCCACATTTTGGGGAACCTCTATAAAAATCTTGTCGTCTTCTGGATTGCTTTTCTGTGCTGTCCCAAGTTCTTTTTCTTTTGCACTTTATTTCCTGCACCGTTTTTATTCTGCCTGTGATCTTGTTGTGCATAAATCCTTAGTTTATTTTATTGTTTTCACAGTTAGGATAGAAATAAATTTAAATCACTATTCACCCCCACCCCCTCTAAAGGATTCTTAGAGGCACACTGTGCACTTTCAAGTTGAGCGAGTTTGATATCTCGTATGTACCCAAGTTGTCCATAAAAGTCCAAGCGGTGGCAGACTTTTTGGCAGACTATGTGACCAAGGTAGAACAGTCCGAGCTGTTTGACTTGGTGGCCTGGAGAATGCTGGTTGATAGGGCCTCATGGAAGCATTCCTTTGGGGGAGGGGTGGTTTTGGTAAGCCCCCAAGGGACAAGGATCGAGCAGGCGATCAACATCCACTTCCCCCTCACAAATAATCAGGCCGAGTATGAGGCCATGATAGTAGGGCTCCGCCTAGCACATGAGTTGGGAGTGCAAGATGTGGAAGTCTCGACGGACTCCATGGTGGTAGCTTGCCAAGTCAGGGTGGAGTTTGAGGTGAATGAGTCGACTCTTCAGTCATACTTGGAAAAGGTCAAGAGACTCATAGGGCAGTTCCGCACCTTCTTGATCCATCATGTACTAAGGGAGGAGAGTGTCGCGACAGATCTCTTGGCCAAGTTTAGTCCTAGGGCCGGAGGCACGGTGTCGGACCTCTTCCGACCATCCATCGAGGAGGGGGAACTAATGGAGGTGGACCAGCGGGCATCATGGATGGACCCCATCATCACCTTCCGGATGTCGGGGAAGTTCCCCGATGGGGGTATGGACAAACGGCAGTTAAGGTATAAGTCGACATACTACTCTCTGCATGTAGGAGGACAATACCAGAAGACGCTCTCGGGGCTCCTAGCCCGTTTTGTGTCGGAGGAGGAAATCTCGAGGTCCTGGAGGAGATCCACTTAGGGGAGTGTGGCAGCCACTCCGGGAGCTGAACCTTGGAGGGGAAAGTGCTGAGGTAAGGCTACTTTTGGCCCACCCTCAGCAAGGATGCAGCGGAGTTCACAAGGATGTGCCCGAAGTGCCAACTGTTCGCCCCTCTCCAGCTCCTGCCGGCCAAAAGACTTAGAACCATCATGGGCCCCTGGCCCTTTGCAATATGGGGTTTGGACCTGGTCGATGCTTTCCCCCAAGCAAGTGGTCAAAGAAAGTTCTTGCTAGTGATGATCGATTATTTCTCCAAGTGGCTGGAAGTGAAGGCACTGGCCAAGGTAACATCCCAAGTAGTAAGAAATTTTATATGGAATGAGATAATTTGCAGGCACGGGCTCCCATTAGCCATAGTGACAGACAACGGGCCGCAGTTTGCCAGCGACGAGTTCGTTAGCTTTTGCACCCAAACTCGGCATAGATCTTTAGTTTGCGTCGGTCCACCACCCGAGGAGCAACGGTCAAGTGGAGGCAGCAAATAAAATATTTGTGAACTTGCTGAAGAAGAAGGTTGAGAACCTCAGGGGCAACTGGGTAGAGCAGTTACCCTCGGTCCTCTGGGCTTTGAGGACCACTCCAAACACGGCCACGGTGGAGACTCCATTTAAGCTCTCTCATGGATCCGAGGCTGTCCTTCCAATAGAGTTCGAGGTGAAATCCCCTAGGGTGATCGCCGCGGGTGAAGGGGATGAAGAATGGCTAGTGGAGAATGAGGTAGAGCAAAGGATATCCTTGGAACTGGTGGAAGAGCTCCGGGACTTAGCCACCATCCGGCAGGAGGAAGTCAAGCGGCGGATGGCTCGGTACTTCGATAAACATATCCAAGTAAAGCAGTTCGAGAAAGGAGATCTAGTCCTAAAAAAGGTTGACGCGGCCGGGAGAGGGGCCGCGGAAGGAAAGCTCGATCCCAACTGGGAAGGGCCATACATTGTAGATGAAGTGCTCCAGTCAGGAGGGTACCACCTCCAAGATGTGGAAGGGGTACCTCTCGGCCGGGCTCAGAGTGGGGACGACCTAAAGTGTTTCTACCCTTAAACTTTTCACATTGATTTATTACATATTTGACTCATCATGTGTTGGTTTCAATGTTTCTTCTAGGCAAGGTATCAAGTGTCTTATGCTGGAATGTCCCAGATGATTCCGCTGCCGGGATCTCACTAGCCGGTGGGTCACATGTTGATCTCGCGGAGAGGCTGGCAAGGTATCAAGTGTTTTATGCTAGAATGCCCCGAATGATTCTGCTGTCGGGCTCTCACTAGCCGGTGGGTCAGGATGATCTCGCGGAGAGACTGGCAACGTATCAAGTGTTTTATGCTGGAATGCCCTGGTTGATTCCGCTTCCAGGCTCTCACTAGCCGGTGGGTCAGGTTGATCTTGCGGACAGGCTGGCAAGGTATCAAGTGTCTTATGCTGGAATGCCCCGGATGATTCTGCTGTCGGGCTCTCACTAGCCGGTGGGTCAGGTTGATCTCGCGGAGAGGCTGACAAGGTATCAAGTGTTTTATGCTGGAATGCCCTGGATGATTCCGCTGTTGGGCTCTCACTAGCCAGTGGGTCAGGTTGATCTCGCGGAGAGGTTAACAAGGTATCAAGTGTTTTATGCTGGAATGCCCTGGATGATTCCGCTGCCGGGCTCTCACTAGCCGGTGGGTCAGGTTGATCTTGCGGAGAGGCTGGCAAGGTATCAAGTGTCTTATGCTAGAATGCCCTGGATGATTCTGCTGTCAGGATCCCACTAGCCGGTGGGTCAGGTTGATCTCGCAGAGAGGCTTGCAAGGTATCAAGTGTTTTATGATGGAATGCTCTAGATGATTCTATTGTCGGGCTCTTACTAGTTGGTGGGTCAGGTTGATCTTGCGGAGAGGCTGTCAAGGTTTCAAGTGTCTTATGCTGGAATGCCCCGGATGATTCCACTGTCAAGCTCTCACTAGCCGGTGGGTCGGGTTGATCTCGCGGAGAGGCTGGCAAGGTATCAAGTGTTTTATGTTGGAATGCCCCGGATGATTCTGCTGTCGGGCTCTCACTAAACCGTGGGTCAGGTCGATCTCGTAGAGAGGCTATGAAGGAGACGGCTTATGCTAGTCCTGGCTCGCAGAATCTCTTAATGTGAGCCCTATGCTGGCGAGCCCCTGGGCTCGCTCGCACAAAAATAAAAGCGATATCGAATGGAAAATATCTAAGTCAAGTGGTTATAGCGAGGCGGCTGAACACGGTGGAAACAAAATACTTCGAGGCGATCCTTGGCTCGTGGAACGCTCGGAGAGTCTCTAAGCAACACCTAAATATGCGAGTCAAGGGGGGACCACCGACATGGGAATTAATGAGTAGCATTCGGTCGCGCAAAGGTTGCGGCGAGTGAAGTGAGGCAACGCCAACCCTGCTCGCGAGGGCTCATATTGGGCGAGCCAGAGGTGCGAAGCGGTCCATGTTTTGCTCAGGTGCGAATGCATGCAGAAAGTTTATCTAACCAACATCTAAGAGAGAGAAGCTATGCGAATGCCTTATTGGGTATGCACGGGGTATGGTAGCGAGACAACATGAAAGGACAATAAAACAGTAAACCTTATAACCATTGCAGAGGAAAAACGTGCGAACGCGAGCACGGCTAAGCATATGGGTGCGAGCATGATAAAATATATTAGCGCGAGCATAGTAAAAAGTATTAGCGCGAGCATAGTAAGAAGCATCGGCGCGAGCAAGACAAAATGACAATATAAAGATAGAAAAATACTTTATTTCATTTCAGGTAACAGCGAAATCGCCAGTCAATATAAAAATGTACATGGAGAAAACAAAAAAGTCAAGGCCGGTTGCCGGACAGCTCCTCCTCGCTCTCGCGATCTTTGGGCTCTGGAATCGGTGCGAACAAGTCTTGGATGGCATCCTCGGCGCTAAGCTACATTGCATCCGGAGAAAGCAGGCTCCCCCCTTTGAGGGTATCGAAGACGAGGTTGGCGATGCCCATTGAGCTCTTGTGGGCCTCCTCTTCCTTGTCCCGCATTCGGTTGCGAGCTCCATCTCGCAGAGGGGGTGGGGGAGCACAGCCCTGGTTAGCTCACGGATTTGAGCTTTTAGGGGCCCGTTCTCCATCTCCAGATCGGCATTCTGATGCGTGTCGTGAAACGATTATTACAACAAGCGAAATAGGTAAAACACGAAGCTTTGGTTGGTTGGTCTAAACTAACAATCAAGAAAATAAAAGTGCGGGTCGAAGTCACCGCTTCGCTTGGCGACAAGAGTGCATTGACCGCTATGCCGGGCTTCATTAGGCGAGTGGACGGAAAGCACGTACGAAATGTGAGGGTCGCAAACACCTCTTCGCTAATCACCGTTAGCCTTTAATAAGGTGAGTCTCAAGTGCGTGGATGGAGTGGATGCTGGTGAGTGGTGATGAAGCGCAACACAACGCAAAATCCAAGGATTAGAAAAAACAAGAAACACTTTCATTCATAGACAAATGAGAGTAGTTATGTTCATTACAACAAATACAACAACAAAGAGGAAAAGGGGAAGAATAAACCAATAGAGAAGACTAGTCGTCGATCTCGGCCAGAATAGTGGGTGGTCAAACCACTTTTGGGCTCGGTCGATGTATGCTTCCGGGATGAAGAGAATGTCACTATCTCCGATCTTGCTCCGTTGTGTTCGTTCGTCAGGTTTTCTTCTTCTTCTTCCACACTAAGGTTGCACAACTTGGAAATGGCGTTGTTGACGACCGGGAAAGCTTCCAAACTCTTGGAATCCACTAAGGTTTCACAGTAGAATGGTTCCCGGATGAAGGAGATGAGTGGAGATGGAGGAGGAGTGAAAATGGCGCTGGGCGGAGTCCAAATCGCGGATGTAAATGTCCCCCTTATCCCTAATTTGCGGAACAAGTCTTTAAATACTCACAGGCAAATACAGTGCACACGATCATTGGCGCACGACCAGTGGTCGTGCGCACTATAAGTCGGCGCCCGTGCACGCTGTCTTGGTAGAACCTGCAATTGAAAATTCACAGAATATTAATATACGCACGACCAGTGGCGCACGATCATTGTTCGTTCGCACTATAGCCAGTGGTCGTGCATTTGGCAAGACAGGCCTCGAAAATAAGGGGTTAAGTGTGCACGAGCAGTGGCGCACGACCAGTGATCGTGCACAATATAGCCAGTGGTCGTGCGTAGTATTCCTGGGCAAATTTGCATCCGGAACACCTGCACGATGCCCGTATCAGTAGGAGAACTGCTTGGGCCACTGATCATGGCACTTAACGCATTCAATAAAAACAACTAAACACAACACAATACTCAGAAATAAGAAATAAAAGCTTTTACACTGAAATTGGGATGGAAATGTGCACATTT
This sequence comes from Dactylorhiza incarnata, assembly GCA_033032865.1. Taxonomy (NCBI): domain Eukaryota; kingdom Viridiplantae; phylum Streptophyta; class Magnoliopsida; order Asparagales; family Orchidaceae; genus Dactylorhiza; species Dactylorhiza incarnata. The sequence continues at coordinate 3,652,311 of JAWHQI010000033.1, read as the reverse complement.
AGTGGAATGAGATTAAATCAATATAGAAAAGAATAAAGGTGAAAAGTGATGTGCACGTGCGTGAAAATAAGCCCAAATGAGTCCTAAAAATGGTATATAATTTGGACTCATCACATTCTACGTGAGGAGCTGGCTCGCTGACTCAGCGTCCTAAAAAATAAAAAGTTAGTCATAAGGTGAAAAGAAAAGGCGAGCGAGGTGGAAAGGATGTACGAACCACTTACCATTCTGCCTTGGAGGCTAGCGATGAGACCCTCTGACGGGGCCTTTTTGCCCTTGAGTCACGCGACCTCATCTGCGGCCTCCTAGAGCACGCGCTGGAGCTCCTAAGAGTCCCTATCCGAAGTCAGGTACCGCCGGCCCACCATATGGGTGAGCTCCATGGCCCAGAACTAGGCTCGCATGGCCTCGTAGACGAACACCCTGGACCTTAGGTCGCTGAAGCTGGCGGCGTCCTCGCAGCCATACATCCCAAAGGAGATGGCGAATGCCTCGCCTCCAACCTTGTCGCTCTCAACCCTGGAGGGGAGGAGCGAAGAGTATGAGATCCTGTTGTGGTCAGGATCCCACACAAGCAGCGGCTCGCCGACCGCATCCGAGAGCCTCGCGCCGAGACTGAAATTCTTATGGCTCGCTGGCTTGGGCTCGCCGGAAGTGTCCCCAGTGTCTCTGCCCTCCTTGGCAGCCTTTTGACTCACGGGAGGGGGGAGTGGAGCCTCCGTCTTGCTCAGGTCTATGACATATTTCCGCTTAGTTGTGGAGGGGGTCTCCTTGTTCTTTTTCTTTACCGAGGGTTTCGCGGTTAGCTGGCTAGCAGGCGGCGATCGCTTCTTGCCGGAAGTCGAACCGAGAGGTTCTCGGCATGCTTCGACAGCCGTTGTGGGGAGAGAGCTAGAGGATAGGGATGCGCTCCTCGCATGCGGGGGGTGGAGGGCAAGATCCTGCTCTCCTACAAAGGTAATGAAAGAGTTAGCGATCAGAATAAGAAATAGTTATGGGAGTTTGCGAACGCGAGTCGGACCATCTCCTTGCGGGACCGGCAGCAGCGAGTCCTCCCTCTGCCAGAGGTAGGCAACTTTGAAGTTATTCCCTTCCATATACTATAAGAGATTCACGCCGTCACCCCCAAGCGATGCAGGGGGGCGGTAGGTTGCATCATCTCATTGGAGGGGGGAGAAAGGAATATTGTCGAAGGGTCCTGACGAGGACGAACTTCTGGTGCCAGTAGTGGCTCTTGTTCACTGTATTGCACACAGTAACATGCTGGCTCGCGAAATGGGTTGTCCCATCTTTGTTGGCGCGGAAGGAAAAGATCTTGTGGAAGACGAGCAAGTTTAATTCCATCCTCTCCTCGCGCAGGTAGCTGGCGAACCTGAATATAACGGCGATCGCATTTGGGGTCAGTTGGCTCGGCAGGATGCCATAGTACTTTAGTACCTGGGAAATTCACTAAAGAGGGGTTAGCGTGTTGTTGGTGAAGCGAACAAGAGATGTAATAGTAGAGTAAGTTACTTGGAATACTTCCGGGCATAGGGGGAGTCACAACCCATTCTCGAAGTGAGCAATGGGGAAGGCGAGCTTTTCAGTGGATGGCTCATTGATGGCAATGGTGTTCGCCGGGCGGAGAGCTACATACCCCGAGGGGATATATTTATCCACCATGGTGAGGAACTCCTCGTCGGTGAGCGAGGCGCAGAAGAAAGGATGGTCATAGTAGGCGATGGCGCACCTGGCCCGCCCCTCGGAGTCTCCGTCAACAACCATGGTTTTTTATAATAGCGAATCAGAGGAAGCGCGAGTACGAGCTGAGAATTGCGAGAGAGCCTAGAAGAGAGAAGAAAGGTTGAAGACAGTTAATGCGGTGGTTAGAAAGTAAAAAACCGATGGATATTTATAAGAATGAAAAGGGCGGGAAGGATTCGAAGCTCCAGGGGGTGCAGATAGCTGGTCCGCGTGGTGATGTTTCGACTTCTTGGACCTTATCTACTCCGGATGGGCTCGTGTCCTAGCGACATCCTCTAACTCGCCATTAGCGAGCCAAGCTGTAGAGGAAAAAAGTAAAGGTCGCGAAGGCGAGGCAGAAGTTCGCAAGTTGTAAGGCGAGACATGCATAATAAGCATAAAATAAGCAACATGCGAGCACAGTTAACATAACAGTAGAAATAATCAAAAGCAAAAGGCAAAGCTCGCGAGCGAGCAAAAAATATCCTTATTAAAAAATTCATAAATTGTTCAAAACCTCCAAAAGGGGGCGGGGATAGTAAGAGCGAGCGACAAATAATAAAAAGCAACTGTTAAGTAGTTGATCCATTTCCAGTGACCACGGCCTCGCACCCCGGATCGCGGGAGCACTTTTGGGTAATGATACTCGCGAACCGACTGGACTTCACGCTGCATCAGGCGCATCTGATCCTCGATTCGCGCGAGGTGCATCCCTGGCGAGGTGACCTCGCCGCGAGCAAATTGGCGCATCTTGGAAAGGACTCGCGTGTTTGCATCCTTCATAGCGGCGAACCACTCATTGTAAGCGGTCCTGTCCACCTGGTTCTAATCATATAGGTCTCGTAGCATAAGGCCATACTTCTAGAATAGCTCAGTGACCCGCCTTTTCATCTGCTCCGGGTTGCCGGGGTCCTCGAGGAAGTCTGCGAGCTGGTTTGGCGAGGGCGGGGGCGATAGCTCCTCCTCTATGTGCTCCGACTTGGCAGGCGGGGTCGGGGGAACACCTGTGAGAAAGAAATCAGTGATAAGGAGAGGAAAGCGGCATCCATCGGAAATAATTTAACCTGGTGAGATGAGGATGGTACGGGCTCGCAGGCAAGAAGAGCTTGGCTGGACCTTGAAAGCTTCAGTGAAGGCAGGGGTAATAAATTTCCCCAGGCCAGGGCGGTGCATCATGTCGACCGCGAGTTCGGGGTCAGCAAGTAGCAACCCGACGGGACTCCGTTGGCCTATTGAGCCGAACCCGGGGTGATGATGTTAATTTTAGGTGCGGTCGGCAAGCCCACCGGGGTGGGGACTCGCCTCTCCGTGTTCGCGGGAGGGGACTCTACACAAAAGGGATAATGTGGGTTCAGCTGACAGAGACAAAAAATGGTAAGGAAAACAGCTTACCAGGATGCTAGGATGAGACTCGCAGGCTGGAGGTCCTCGCCTTTGGGGGGGGGGGAGGTTAGTACTCTCAGGGGACACGAGGCTAGACCCCGTTGGTGACTGCCTGAGGATATTTTCTTCAGGAGAATTTTGCGAGCAAGGAAGTAAAGTCAGAGGAGTAAATATTAAGTTGTTGATGTTGGAACATACTTTCCGCATCTCTTGGTTTAACAATAACAAATCCTATTGTATTTGATCATACTTGCATTGTGTTTATAGTGTGTAAGATCTTCAACATTCAGTCCCCAAAGGAGTGTGAAAAAGAAAGACGTCGAAGGGACATCAAGATGTTGGTATGTTGATACCGCGACGCGTTAGAAATACCACTGGCGCTAGTGTTAGTTCGACGAAATGGAAACTACGTTTGACGAACTGGCGTTCTACAAAATTGTGTTCGATGAACTGCATGCTCTACCGTGGCGATTGACGAACTGCATGCTCTACCGCGGCGCTTGACGAAAAGCATGCTTTACTGCGGAGCGTTTGCACTACCGCTGGCGCTAGTGTTTGTTCGACGAAATGTGAGGCAGTTCGACGAAGATGCGTCTGACAAAAAGAGATGTGCTCTACCGCGGAGCGTTAGCACTACCGCTGGCGCTAGCATAAATGGAAACAATTGACGAGAAGGAAACAGTGGAGAAAAAGGAATGTCGACGGGACGCTATTTTGGTAAGTACTACTGCGGCGCGTTATGTATACCGCCCGGTAGTAGCTTTTGGGAACTTCCCGTGTGCAGTTGATTGAGGAGCAGATTTGGAAGGAGATAGTGGATGAAGGAAGGATATCTCGCTATCGCGGGGCATTAGCGTTACCACGGCGCGATAGTGTTTGGCGCTCAAATGTTGCCTAAACTACCACGATCCGTGTGCTTCATTGCCTAATGTGGATACCTCGGGGCGGTAGTACTACCGCAGGCGGTAGTGGCTGATTCTATAAAAAGATGTGTGCCTCCTCCATTGTGGCTTGCTGTTACAGAAGGAATTGAAGCCATCTATTCAGAGAATTTGTGAGTGCCTTCTCCAAGCAGCCCGAAGAACTCCGTCAACGTTCGTGAATGCAAAGAACTTGAAGACCAATCCGATCGCATCTACATCGACAACAAGTTCTACTTTTGAGGGAGTTCTTAGTTTGTGTTTTGTTTTATTTTCTAATTGTAACCTTTAAATCTTTTGGTCGGTAGAGGAACTCGCCACACGGCGACTAGGGCCTTGCAGGGACTAGGGGGAATTTGCCACACGATGACTAGGTCTAGGTTGGACTTAGGGAGTAATTTGCATCGTGTTGGCAACTGGGTCTAGGGAGTAGATCTAGGGGGTGCTCGAGGCCTTTGTGGTGATAAATTGGCTAGAGCGGCATGAGGCCGTATATGGGGAGAGATCAGATAAAGCCAACCGGTTCGTGGGGATACGAGTGGGTATAGAAAACGAAAAGAATATTCATTGGTCGCCTCTTTCCGAGCATCATTGGGAAAAGTTTCTGTAATCATAACTATTTTAATTTAATATTAATGAAAATATGTTTGTTTCTTCATCTCTGATTCGTGCTCTCTGATTTTCATTGGTTTAACCTAAATGTATTTTCTCTGTCACTAACGCCGAGCGTTAACACTACCGCTGGCGGTAGCAACAAAGAATAATTTTCTTTAATAATCATACAAAGTTTAAAACCCTTTTTTACCCCCCCCCCCCACCCTTTAAGGGCGCCTACAGATCCAACAAGTGGTATCAGAGGGACGTTATTCCAAATCGGCTTAACAACCGGGAATAATGGCGTCTCTTGATCATGATCTCGCTTCTACGAGGGGGAAAATGTTAATGTAAATGAAAAAGGATTATCACCACCTTTATTTATGGGCAAAAAATATAAAGGGTGGAAAACATTAATGAAAAATTTTCTTAAGGCCTTAGATGAAAAAGTTTGGAATATTACTATTGAAAAACCACCTTGCGTACTAACTAGGAACGAAATTGTTTTAAATGCAAAATCTATGAATAGTTTATTTTTTGCGTTAGATCAAAATATTTTCAAACTTATTTATACTCTTCCTACCGCATACGAGATTTGGAATTTTCTTGAAAGAACTTATGATTCTCCTTCTGTAGGTACGGAACAAACACAAGAATTGGAGAACATACAAGCGTGCACAAATATTCAATAAAGGTACTCAAATGATGGATTCATTGAATGCTCATCAAGCAGAAAGGATGATGGAAACTCTTGGTTGAAAGAGGAAGATGAAGAAGACAAAGGAACAACATGTTCAAATATTGCCTCATCCACAAGCGCTGTAAGGAAATCAAAATCTCTTATTGTATGTAATTCTATTTCTACATTACAATTGCTTCAAACTACAAAGCGCAAAATTACGAAATTAAAAAATGCTAATAAACATTTGCACTTAGAAAATAAAAATTTATAGGCAAAAATTATTGAAGAATCAAATTCTAATTTATCTTGTTCTACCCATGGCTCCTTAGTTGAAAACATTACACCTTGTGTAGAATATAATGAATTAAAAGAAAAATGCAAGGAACTTGAAAAGGAACTTCTTTTTATAAAAGAACAAAATGAAAGATTATGTTTAGAAAATTCATCTTTGAAAAATGATTGTGTAAAGTCAACTTGCTTAAGGAAATTATAAAGAAAAATTCTCAACACATAAATCAACAATTTCAAGCAAATTTCAAAAGCAAGTTAAATGTAAATTTTCATAATATGTCTAAGCCTAACAAAAGAAATGAAAAATATCAAATGCTTGAAAATGAAATTCCAAATCATTATTATTTACAAAATCATTCTTCTCACAACTTGAAAAGAGAAGTGCACAAAAATTTCGAATGAAAAATATTTTCAATCATCATTACCACTATAATCTTCAAAATAAAGAAAATCATAATGGAAATTTGATGCATAAAAATAATATTAAACCAAGGTTTGAATGGCGGCCCAAAGTTAAAGATGAAACACAAACTCAAATCAAAAGGGCCCATTCAATCATATCTCCCCAAAAGCAAACACGTTGTATTTGGGTACCCAAAGGAACCGTCACACCCGGTAACCTTTTGATACCTAAATCACTCATCCATTAGGTATCACCAAATGCATGAAGTAGAATATTTTCAAAAAATGAAATATAAAAAATTTTCTACTTCATGATATGCCTTAATGTCTTTCTATTTTTTCTTTTTGTTTTCTTATTTATTAAGCTATCATGTTATGGTCATCTTATATATTACAGGAAATATGATCTTATCTCTTAAAACTTAATGGTTTATAAATCAAATTAATCAAAATTCAAAATCATATTTATTTTGATGGCATATCTATTATTCTTATATTCATTACCTATATATATATTATATAGTATTCATATAAAATTGAACTATAAATTTGTTATAAGATATGTTAATCAAGATTAGGCTATTAAGCTCTATAGCCCACATCAATCAAACTAGAGAAATAACATGATCTAAAAGAAAGATCAAGATCTAAAAGAAAGCTCAATTATCAATATGTTTTTTGCTTGAATTATATGATTACATATCATGGTTGGTGTATTATGTACGTATTGTGATTTATGTCAAGTTTAGACCTTAGAATCATCTTGATATCAACAAGATCAGATCAAATAGAATCTTCACTTCATTCTAGGTCTGTAAGTTGAAACACTATCAAACTTTGGAATAACATTAATCATATCTTCTTTGTTTGCATATACTATGATAATTAAGCTTAAATGGTTGTGCAAAACTCATGAATTAAGGTTTAATAAATATGGAGCTTTAATGAATATGAAACGAATGTACTAAAATTTAACTTCCGCAACTTTTTGCGATTTCTTCTCGTCTCTTCACTTCATTAGACAGGCCTTACATTGCACAAACATAATTAAGAAAAATCGGAAGCAAAATCGAAGAAAATCTAGGCCATATGATTAAAATAAGCACTCTCTGTGAGCTAACGCAGGCGCTAGGACCTAATGCCGGTGCTAGCTCAAGTCTCCAATTTTCTGTAATTTTAAAATTATGAAAAATCACTAAAAATATATAATTTTATATGTACTACTCATTTTTGCATTTCTGCATATAATTGATTTTTGAAAAATTAAAATACAAAATTACAAAAACCAAATTACACAAAAAATATTTTTTCTTACTTCTTTTCTTTGGTTAGTTGTTTGATTTCTATTTCTATATGCAAAAATCAAATACAAAAATACAAAACAAAAACAAGTATGAACAAGTATTTTTGAACTTACATTTTCTATTTACATGTATCTTGCGAAAGGGAGATTTGGGCTATCATCCCATCACATCTCCTAGTACCTGGCGAACCGCTCACAGGGTAGACCTCGGGAAGTCCAAGATCAAATTATAAGAGTTCAAACTTTAAATTAATTTTTTAATTCAAAAATATCAAAAATACTGTATAGACTTCATTGAAAATCAAGCATGATTTAACCCATCATTTAGACCTTCTACAATGTTGTGATTCATATTTTCAAACTACTTTGAACATTATCTTTATCATGCTTTGGTACTTCTAAACTCATGTGCATAAATTATATTGTAAGAGTTGTGTAGAACCAAGCTTATCATGCCTCTAAGTATGAGTAAATGTTTTATGTTTGATATTGATATTTATTCACTGACTTATTTTGGAATTGTCTACATATGTTTTTAATCTAAGAATGCTTGTGTATGTTTTGAAAGGGAGAATTCTATACTACTCTTTATTTATGAAATGCACTAGATAACCTAGCATGCTCTCTACAATGTTTGGTATGTCTTGAATTTATGAATTACAATAACATTGTAGTAGTCTCTTATTGATATATTTCATTCATGCTTGGTTACTTTATTGTCAAAATTAAATATTTTAAATGCAAAATGATTTACAAAAAACATCTTCATCTTTGGAATTTAACTCATATTTCTTCTTATGAATAATCATGATTACAAAAAAGTTGTTTTCTTGTATCTCTATAAGTCTTCCACATCATAACCATATATTTTTACCTTGCGCTTTCATGCTTATATCAAAGTCTTAAATATCAAAATTCCTTTTCTCAACAAATAGTAGACTTGCTTGGTAAAATTTATATTGGTTGCTCTCAACATGAAAATATTGTAATGCTAAAACTCTGATTGATTAATGGATTTCAAAATAGCTATGTGAGTTGTTTGTTTAATAAATTCAAATAAAAATATAAATCCATAAGCTATGTACCTATCATTAGATTTAAAATGCCTAAATGTTTCCAATAATTATTATCCATGACTTTATATTTCACCATAGCGGGGGCGTAGGTTTGTAGACATTAGATAACCTTATCTCTAGTCATGTCTTATCCTTAACCGGGGAGGGTTCCAGTGGGGCCTTGCGAGGCACTGGGGGGAAAGAGTGCTTGGTTAAGTTTTTGTCTAGTGTTTGTATATGGGACTAACACCCCAACCTATGGCATGTATGCAGCTCCTCATGCCAATCCGTCACTTAGTACGGGGCTAGGGTGTAGACATATTGTCTGGGTAGATTGGTTGCTTGGAAATCATTACCTTTTTTATGCTTAAAACTCTTATAAAGCAAAATACTTTGTGTACTTAAATTGCAACAACATCTATTTTTTTGTGTACTTAAATTGCTACAACATCTATTATTTATCTAAAACTCCTAATCATCTACTATGCTTCACCATCCTTATATATATGTTCACTTCAAAAATATATTTCTTCATGCTTTCCACCTCTTTACTACTTGTACGTTCGATCATGAATACGTTTTTTCCAACTAGTGGTTTCCTTATGACAATTTCTTCACATTCTTCTTTCACTCCTATATATTGTATTTCTCCTAAGCGTTTAACTCTTTATCATGTTCATTCCCTATGTACACATTTATTTCACACGTTCCTATTTGACATTCTCTCCACCCTCTTTTGATAATACTAAAAGGGGGAGAATAAAATTTGAAATAAATTCACATGTTTGGGGACGTCAAGTTCATAGGATGTTTTGTTGTAGGGGTAGCATTCACTTAGAGGGAGCATTCATTTAGGGGGAGCATATGTACATGTCTTAAATTTCATGCTTATCCTTTCTTAATAAACACAATTCCTATCTTTTGAACTATTTCTTTCTAAAGGGATTTGTTATTATCAAAAGGGGGAGTTTGTTGGAACATGCTTTCCGCATCTCTTGGTTTGACAATAACAAATCCTATTGTATTTGATCACACTTGCATTGTGTTTATAGTGTGCAGGATCTTCAACATTCAATCCCCAAAGGAGTGCGAAATAGAAAGACGTCGAAGTGACATCAGGATGATGGTCTGTTGATATCGCGGTGCGTTAGAACAACCGCTAGCACTAGTGTTCGTTCGACGAAATGGAAACTGCATTAGAAGAACTGGCGTTCGACGAAATTGCGTTCGACGAACTACATGCTCTATCGCGGCGATCGACGAACTGCATGCTCTACCACGGCGCTCGACAAAATGCATGCTTTACCGCGGAGCGTTTGCACTACCGCAGATGCTAGTGTTCGTTCGACGAAATGTGAGGAAGTTCGACAAAGATGTGTCCGACGAAAAGAGATGTGCTCTATCGCGGAGCATTAGAACTACCGCTGGCGCTAGCATAAATGGAAACAATTGATGAGAAGGAAACAGTGGAGAAAAAGGAATGTCGACGGGACGCTATTTTGGCAAGTACTCCCGCGGCACGTTTGGTATACCGCCCGGCGGTAGCTTTTGGAAACTTCCCATCTGCAGTTGATTGAGGAGCAGATTTGGAAGGAGATAGTGTCTGAAGGAAGGATATCTCGCTATCGCGGGGCATTAGCATTACCGCGGCGCGCTAATGTTTGGCTCTCAAATGTTGTCTAAACTACTACGATCCGTGTGCTTCATTACCTAATGTGGATACCGCGGGGCGGTAGTGGCTGATTCTATAAAAAGACGCGCGCCTCCTCCGTTGTGGATTGCTGTTACAGAAGGAATTGAAGCCATATATTCAGAGTATTCATGAGCGCCTTCTCCGAGCAGCCCGAAGAACTCCTTCAACATTCGTGAATGCAAAGAACTTGAAGACCAATCCGATCGCATCTACATCGACAACAAGTTCTACTTTTGAGGGAGTTCTTAGTTTGTGTTTTGTTTTATTTTCTAATTATAACCTTTAAATCTTTTGGTCGGTAGAGGAACTCGCCACACGGCGACTAGGGCCTTGCGGGGACTAAGGGGAATTCGCCACACGACGACTAGGTCTAGGTAGGACTTAAGGAGTAATTCGCCTCGTGTTGGCGACTGGGTCCAGGGAGTAGATCTAGGGGGTGCTCGAGGCCTTTCTGGTGATAGATCGGCTAGAGCGGCTTGAGGCCATATCTGGGGAGAGATCGGCTAAAGCCAACCGGTTCGTGGGGATACGAGTCGGTATAGAAAACGAAAAGAATATTCATTGGTCGCCTCTTTCCAAGCGTCATTGGGAAAAGTTTTTGTAATCATAACTATTTCAATTTAATATTTTGAAAATATGTTTGTTTCTTCATCTATGACTCGTGCTCTTTGATTTTCATTGGTTTAACCTAAACGTATTTTTCTGCCACTAACGCCGAGCGGTAACACTATCGCTGGCGGTAGCAACAGAGAATAATTTTCTTTAATAATCATAAAAAGTTTAAAACCCTTATTCACCCCCCCCCCCCTCTAAAGGCGCCTACAGATCCAACAGTGTAACCTGGAAGTAATACCTGCGAGGTGAGCTCATGATGGGGGGATAGGGACAGGGGTGATAACTCATCCTCCCCGGATGGCCGTCGGACAGTTTTCACCTTTTGGATCTGAGGCGGAGGCAGAGTAGGTTGCTGGGAGATCCAGGGAGCGAGCTCAGTAGCTTTGGCTTTTTGATTCGCCTGCGAGGCCTTGAGGTGAGCCAATATCTCTTTCTTGTTGTACATCTCGGCAAATATGGCGACGAGCAGCGAAAGGGAGAAGAGGGAGAAAAGTTCATGTACCGGCCAGAGAGAATGGTATTTATAGCATTGGGCATGGGGCCCACCAAAAGATTCTCACCATGTCATCAAGGGGCTGGCGAACACCAGGGGTTGGATGTTTCTTTGTGAGCCTAAGGTAGCCTCTCAAAGAGCGGGGATTGTGTACAACCCCTGTATTCGGCAAGAGGTGAGCGGAGGCCAAGGGATCAATATGCAAGAGGGATAGTGCAGAAGGCGAGGCAGGTGCTCAAGGGCTGTTTGCAGGGAGGCGGGCGAGCCGGGCTCTCGCTGGTTCCTCGCAGGAAGGCGAGCGGGCCAGACCTACATCGGCCGCTCGCAGGAAGGTGGGTGCACCAGGCCTCGCAGTTCGCGAGAGGAGCCCCTGTGGACGGTTCGCCAGCAGGGGGTCTAGGGGTGATTTTACCTGAAAACCCATGGTGGTCTGTAGTTAACCTCTCCAAACAGCAAAGTTTGGCTGTTGGCAGACCATTTTGGGATGCGCATAGCAAAAGTGTAAGGAGGAATCCCGCTATTAGCAGACCGTATGTATAAAACTATAAATAGACCTTGAAGGGCACCTTTGGAAAGGATTCCAATCTCAGTACTCCGAGCTTCCTTCTCCCTAGGTTATCTTAGCTTAGCTCTCAGGCTCTCCAAGGTGCCCAGTCTCAGCTTTGTCTTGGGAGGAGAAGCGCTCAAAGATCTTCTGGGTGTGTGGACGGACCTCCTCACTGCGACCAAGGGTCTGTATCTAGTTTTGAGTCTTCGGTCTGTTTTCCCTCTAAGGAATCAGTAAGTGCTATCTGCCCCCAACCTGTTGGGGGCCCGAGCTCCACAAGAGACCAAGTTCTAGTTCCAACAATAATAGTTCATTCCTTATAAGTAAGAATAATCAACAGGAATAGTGGAAATATACAATCCTGATATTTTCTAACCCAAAATATCCTATAATATACGCGATAAGGTATACTTGCCTTTATTGAATGATTAGTTTGGATATAAATTAAAAGATGTCAAACTTGCAAAACTCTCCTTTTATATTTTAAAAATCAATAGAATTTGGCGTCATAGCCGGGGCATAATCGTCGATATTTTGAAAGAAGGAAAGAACGTTAGCTTTATCTTTCGATAGGATAACGATTAGTTCCTCGAAGTAAGAGTACTTGCGAAACTCCTCGAAAACGCCCGCTTAATTCTAATCTCATGACATAAAGGTTTCAAACCCCAAATCCAAAGAAAATCATCAAGTTTTTGGCGTCGTTGCCAGGGAACATTGTTCTTATTTTGAAAAAGGAATCACTATTAATTTTATTACTTATATATTTAAAAAATAGAAAAAAATAGAAAAAGCTAAAACCAAAAAAATAATAATTTTTATTATTAGTATATGACCCGAGGAAACTCCTCGGACGATTCGAATATTCCTTTTGAACCCAAAATCGAGCGCACCCTTCGTGAGCGCCTCCAATTTCGTGATCAAAACTTACTCGAGTTTCCCGAAGAGTCTATCAGAGATACTTACACTAAAGCTATGACCGATCCATTTCCAGATGCGGCCCCGCCACGAACCATGGCATACTATGCCCGACTTAATTTGGAAGATACGGGATCAAGTATTACACGCCCAACAGTGGCTAATAATAATTGTGAAATAAAACCTAGCATCATTCAAATGGTATAACAGTCAGTCCAATTTGACGGTTTGCCGGATGAGGATCTAAATTTACACTTTTCTAGTTTTTGGAAATTTGTGACACTTTTAAGATTAATGGCGTTACTGATGATGCTATTCGTCTACGCTTATTTCCATTTTTTCTGCGGTCAAAGGCAAAAGTATGGTTAAGTTCTCTCCCTAGAGGATCCATAACAACGTGGGCCCAATTGACGGAGAAATTTTTGACAAAATATTTTCCCCCGTCTAAAACCGCTAAATTACGCACAAATATCGCCTCTTTCATTCAATTCGATTATGAGCCTCTCTATGAGACTTGGGATCATTTTAAAGAGTTCTTGCGTCGATGTCCTCATCATGCGCTGCTGTCCTGGTTGTAGGTCCAGACATTTATAATTTCTTGAATTTCTCAACATGGCAGATGATTGATGCAGCTGTTGGGGGAATGTTAAACAACAAAACCCCAGAAGCCGCTCAAGCTCTATTCGAAGAAATGGCCATGAACGCTTATCAATGGAATGCTCTAACAAACCAACTGGGATATATGACGTGGATGACACTTCTCACTTATCCTCTCAAGTCAAAAGGTTAAGTAAGAAAGTGGCAGAGATGACTGCTTCCTCCTCCACTCCCACTTGGGCACTAAATAATAATAATAAGTTTGTCGAAGAAACTGTAGATTACTTAGGCAACCTAGTTCGACCCCCACTTTAACCCTACTAATAATCCGTATAGTATTAATTACAATCCAGGTTGGAGGAACCACCCAAACTTCTCCTAGAGCAATCCAAACAAAGCTCAGAGGCCCCCAAATGTGAATCTGCAAGGATTTCCACAAGGATTTCCGCACAGATTCTAATCTCCTCCTCCAAAACTTTCTCCGCTCGAAGACATTTTGGCTAAATATGTCGCATCCACTGAGTCAAATATCCGGAATATTATCGGATCGATTAAAAACATGGAAAATTAGGTTGGACAGCTTGCAAAGATGGTCTCCGAGCGGCCATATGGAGCTCTACCAGGGAACACAGAGCTGAACCCCAGAGAAAATGACAATGCCATAAACCTTCACAGCGGCAAGGTGGTTAACTCCCCAAAATGGGTTGAGCCTAAGGTACATATTTTGATACCGACCCCTCCACCCTCTCTCTCGATAGATAAATCACAGAGTATTCTGACTGTGCCAAACACTGTTAGCTCGTCTCTTCCTTATCCCTCAAAAATAAATAATGAGCCGAAAGACGAGCAATACAAATAATTCTTGCAAATTTTAAAATAAATTCACATAAATGTTCCATTCTGCAAGGCACTCTCCCAAATGCCGAAATACGTGAAATATCTTAAAGAGTTACTTTCTTATAAAATGAAACTCGAGGATATTTCACGTGTTTTCCTTAACGCGGAATGCTTAGCTGTTCTCCTTAACAAATTGCCGCCAAAACTGAACGACCTGGGATGGTTCTCCATCCCGTGTCTCTTCAGCAATTTGTTGATCAAGTACGCTCTAGTGGACTTGGGCGCCAACATCAATTTGATGCCCTTTTCCCTTTTCAAAAAACTCGATTTGGGCATCCCGAGCCTGACAAAGATGAGCATCCAACTGCGGATCGCTCAGTAATGTACCCGATAGGGGTGGTGGAGGATGTTCTGGTTAAGATTGACAAGTTTATCTTCCCGGTAGACTTTGTCATCCTGGACATAGAGGAGGACGCTGAGGTACCTATTATACTCGGTCGCCCTTTCCTCGCAACCTTCCGCCCATTAATCGATGTCATTAACGGTCTCCTCCTCCTTTCGGTCAGAGACGACGAAGTTACTTTACATATTAATCCCTCGATGTGGAACTCCTTATCGAACGATGATTCCAGTTTTAACCTGGAACTCGCGTTTGAAGAGGAATGTTCTTCGCTTTCTGAATTTCTCTCCTTAGCATTAGATACTTTGGATTTGGCCAATATTTTTTGTCTCGACGACATGCCGACAGATTCTCTATTCGAACCTTTCAATTCAGAAGCTTTAAAAATTAAACCATCATTTGATGAACCACCAGTCTTCGAACTAGAACAACTCCCCGATAATCTGAAATATGTTTTTCTCGAAAAAGATTTAAAACTCCCTGTTTTTATCTCTTTTTCCCTAGGTGAATCGGAGACATCAGAATTAGTGGAAATTTTAAACCAACATCTTCGTGCAATTGCATGGCAGATTTTAGATACCAGGGGAATAAACCCCTCGAACTGTACCCACAAATTTTTTTTATAAGATAACCCCAGCAAAACTATTCAGCCTCAACGATGACTTAACCTGAATATGCGGGATGTCAATAAGACTGAGATTATAAAACTCCTCCATGCGGGAATTATCTATCCTATATCCAACAGTATGTGGGTAAGTCCCGTACAAGTCGTCCCCAAAAAGGGTGGTATAACGGTCGCGGCGAACCAAAACAATGAACTTATCCCAACCCGTACTGTTATAGGTTGGATAGTGTGCCTTGACTGTCGCAATTTAAACCATGCCATGCGAAAAGACCACTTCCCACTACCGTTCATCGATCAAATCCAGGAGCATCTTTCAAGTCAACATTTTTATTATTTTCTTGATGATCTCTCAGGGTTTTTCCAAATCCCGATCTCCCCCGAAGACCAGGAGAATTTTTTTTTTACTTTCCCCTTCGGCACCTTCACATATCAAAGGATGTCATTTGGCCTCTGCAACGCGCCAGATACATTCCAAAGATGTATGCTGGCGATATTTGGCGAGCTCATAGAAGATATAATGGAAGTCTTTATGGATGACTTCTCCGTATTCAGAAACTCATTTAAAAACTGCTTACAAAATTTAGATAGAGCTCTCCAGCGGTGTGAAAAGACGAATTTAGCTTTAAACTGGGAGAAATGCAACTTCATGGTCCGAGAAGGTTTAGTCCACGGCCATAAGATTTCTTCCAAGGGGATGGAGGTCGATAAGGCCAAAGTTGCAATAATTGAACAACTTCCCACACCCTCAAACGTAAAATCTATTCGAAGTTTTATGGGCCACGCTGGTTTTTACCGGTAGTTTATTCAAGATTTTTCTAAAATTACAAACCGCTAACCCACCTACTGGAGAAGGATTCCCTATTTATTTTTGATACAGCCTATGTAGAGGCATTTAATTTAAAAAAAAAACAACTTATCAATTCTCCCATTCTGGTGGCGCCAGATTGGTCCCTTCCGTTTGAAATAATGTGTGATGCGAGCGATATTGCGGTAGGAGTCATACTAGGCCAACACATTAATAAATATTTTTATCCAATTTATTACACTTTCTTGTCGCGCGGGTCCTTCCAAAAGATTTTTCGACTCAGCAAAAGAAGAAATTCTTTTCTGATTTAAAACTACTATTAGGAGGACCCCTTTATCTTTCACGTTTGCGTGGATCAAGTAGTGTGGAGATATGTTTCGAGCAAGGTGGGTGCGCAAATTTGCGATACTGCCATGAGGGACCGGCCGGGGTGCATTATCAAGCCAACCAGACCGCGCGAAAAGCGTTAGAGGAGGGCTTTTATTGGCCCACTCTCTTTAAAGATGCTCACAATTTTATGAGTAAATGCGATAGCTGCCAGCAGTCAGGTAACATCTCTTGTCGTGACGAGATGCCCCAAAACCTTTTTCTCGAGTGTAAAATATTCGATTTGTGGGGCATAGATTTTGTAGGCCCCTACCTTCTTCATTTAATAATCGTTATATTTTAGTGGCGGTCGACTAAGTCTCTAGGTGGGCGGAAGTGCAAGCTCTGCCCACCAACGATGTGAGAGTCATTGTCCATTTTTTCAAAAAATTATTTTCTTGCTTCGGCACGCCTCACGCAATAATTAGTGATTGCACTTCTGCAATGCCCAATTTTCAAAAATCTTATCAAAATATGGCATTATGCACAAGCTCGCCACCGTGTATCGCCCCCAAATGAGCGACCAAGTAGAGGTAGTAAATCGCGAGATTAAATGCATTTTAGAAAAAACTGTTTCCTTGAATATGAAAGATTGGTCCATCAAACTCGACGGCGCACTGTGGGCGTATCGTATGACATACAAGACCTCCATCGGTTGTACACCATATTGATTAGTCTATAGCAAAGAGTGCCATTTACGCGTAGAGTAAGAGCACCGCGCTTTTTGGCCTTTAAAACTTCTAAACCTCGATTCAAACTTAGCCTCTAAAAGTCAATGATTCCAATTAAACAAACTCGATGAACAATATTAACATAAACACGACAGGCATGACTGTCACAATCATCATCCACGTTTCTATGTTGAGCAATAAAAGTAAGGGGATCTAGCAATGCAGCATGTATGCAAACCTGGGTTTCACCCAAGGCACCCTATGGCGTGTATGCTTCTAACATAACAACACACATCAACATTACATAACAAACCAAGGGTACTTATTATTCCCCCCACAGGCGTACAAGCCCAAGGCAAAGAACTCCACTGAGACCTCACCCCTTACATGGCTCATCTTGCCAACGGGCGCATCAGCATACTTGTTCTCGCCACAATCACTAAGCCAAAAGCCAAGAACTCCACTGAGACCTCACCCCTTACATGGCTCATCTTGCCAACGGGCGCATCAACATGCATGTTCTCATCAGTTAGCCCAAAAGGGGACTTTTCTTGCCGGGAGACTCTCCCCATATAAATCCAAGCATTCACGGGCTAGCCAGCCGACCACAAAGACAAAGTCATGCCTTCGCATACACATAAAAATCACCCTTTCCAAACCAACATTCATTCTCACACGAAACATAAGGGCAACACATACGACATTTTCGCCGTCACCGGATTTCTAGCAAAATCCCTAAAATGCACGTTAAGCAACATCACCGAATCGGACCACCGGTCACGATTTTGGCTTCACCCAAAATGCCTAATCGACTAACGGAGCGGACATATAGTGCAAAATCATGTCGGGGACGGACTCAATTAAGCCTATGGTTCTTCTTGAACCACGGCGACCCAAACCCCTCTCATCCGGTACCATAAATTTCAGAAAAGAGAAGGTAAAAGCAAAGATGCCATGCACTCATCCTAAAACCGGGAGGAGAGATGTCATTACCCTAAGAGTTCTCTTCCTCGCCATGGATCGGTTGAAAGGCACGGATAGAAAGAAGCGCCTTCTAGTCCTCTCCACGGATCTGGTCTCGGATCGGCGAATGGAGCTCCGGTGCTCCAACAATGGCGGATCTAGCCTTCTTCTTCCTCCAAACCCTACCTCTCTTCAAAGCCTCCAAAAGCACAAAGGACTTAATGAAATGAGAATAGAACTTCTCTGCCCTAAAAAGAGCCTTAGGACGCACTTATATAGACCTTAGGATCAAGATCCAAACAGATCGGACGTCCAGGAAACGCTACTTACGGAACAGGTTCTGTCAGCTAACGCCGGCGTTAGCTCTTCGTTGAACTCCCTTTGACGACTCCCTTCGATGAAACTCCCTTCGTCAAACTCCCTTCGACGAACTCCCTTCGATGAAACTCCCTTCGACGAAACTCCCTTCGACGAAACTCCCTTCAACGAACTCCCTCGCAATAAGTGCTTTACCCGACGGGGCAGCTAACGCCTGCGTTAACACCTAACGTCGGCGCTAGCTCCCAGATACAGAAAACCTGTACTAGCCATAGGCATTCCAGCCTCTGCACTCAGCGAAACCTGGGGTGTTACAAATCCACCGCCCTTAAAAGAATTTTGTCCTCAAAATTTAAAATGTTAATGAAAGCACAACCAACACACATACCTGAAATGAACAGTTCCAAAAAGTTATCCCGCATTTTTTGCTCTCGCTCCCACGATAACTCGTCTCGTCCGCAATTAGTCCCAATGCACTTTAACTAGCTTGACCTCTTTGTTCCGCAACCTCCGGACTTCAGAATCCTCTACGCAAACAAGATGAACTATCATCCTCAGCTCTTCGGTTACATCAACTGTCGAAGACTCAACCACATCCTCTGGCTCCACTAATGCTTTCTGAAAGTGCACAGTTAACCTCACTAGAATTCTCTAGAGGGAGGGTGAATAGAGATTTAAAAGTACTTTGTGCAAAGTTAACAAATATATATATATGTGTGTAATAATCACGGATTTAAGCTTCCCACATACACCAACAAGAATTAAGTAAATAAAGAAAGAAATAGCAAAATGAAAATCACAGCACAACACAAAGAAATATAGTGGTTCCACAAACTTTGGGTAGTCCACTCTTCTACCCCCTTGGTAGGAATTCACTATCTTGTACTGAGTCTTTTGATAAGGAGACTCTTAGAACCAGCCTGAGTCTTTTGATAAGGAGACTCTTAGAACCAGTACAACTGAATTTTTTGAAGAGAGATTCTAAAAACTCTTTTACACAGTTTGAAAATGAAATGAGAATAAGAAGAAGAAGTAATTGAAACAAGAAAGAATCTTCTTCCTAGCAAGAAGATTAGAAGCACAAGAAATAGTGAATGAAATCTCTCTTCTATAGTGAGAAGGAGATTGTAGGCCCTTTTCTCTTTCAATGAGAACTATCAGAGATTACAGCAGTATGGCTTCATAAGGAGAAGAAGAAGAAGGCTTTTTGTTGACTTCAACACACTATCACTTCTCTCAATTTTCTCTCTTTTCTCTTGGGAGCTTTTCCTCTATTTCAAATGGATGGAGCGGATCACTTCATTTTCTTCTCTGCTGATTTCCCTCTTATTTATAGCTCTAGTTATTCAAAGAGTACTATAGGAGAATAATCAATTAGCAGTCAGAGAAATAGTAAGAGAGAAAAGATTCCATAATCAATATTTCTGTAAAAGGAAAGAGATCATTCTGATTTCAAATAATATCCATAATAAACTTACTCAATTTAGCCAAGAATCAATTAGAAGGAAAGAATGATTCAAAACAGCTAGAAAAGAATAATATCATTCCATAAAATTCAGATCTACAGATAGAAGGAAAAAAATCTGGCGTGTTTTGAATTTGACATAGAAATCAACGTACGTCGATTACTATTCGACGGAAGCGTCGATTTCACACTGGCTGGACGTCGAGAGGAGAATATGGAAGGTGCGTCGACTAAGATACGTCAACTTCACTAGATACGTCGACTAGAAGTCAGAGTTATGTCGACATAGGTTACGTCGAATTCTGTTTAGAGCTACTTAGACTCATTCTGAGAGGAACGTCGACTACACTTCGACGTTGCGTCGAATACAATTCGACGCATATTTACATAGACTAATTTTTCATTCTTAGAATTTATATTCTACTCATTTTTAGGGGTTAAGATAAATCATTTCCCCAACAATCTCCCCCTATTTGTCTTAACCCTATTCAGGGAGAAATTTTATCAGCTTTTAATCAACACAGCAAGGCATTCATATATAGGAAAGAAATATGTTAAGTAATCAGAAGAAAATAGAATCATATACAGAGACTTCATAAACAGTATTTAAGCATGGAGGAAAGAGTATATTAACATTTTTCAACACATCACTCAGGAGGGGTAGGAGGAGTTTTTCTTTTCCTAGTGAATACTAAAGTTTTTAAAGAAGAGAGTTGCTCCTTCTCAGTAACAGGTGGTTCACTCAGCTCCCCCTGAGATGGAATATCCTTTGAGCCTTCTACTTCCGCCTCTTCAGTTTCTTTCTCAGCTCCAGCTTCAATTATGTCAGCATTTGGCTCCCCATGAGCTTCAGCTTCTTTTTCTTTCTCAACTTCAACATCAGTTTCCTTTTCAACTTCTGCTCTGCTAGCCTCCCCTTGAAAGAGGACTACTTGTTGTGTAGCTTCTCTTGATTTTGAAGTAGGAAGGGACTTGTGTGAGAGAGATTTGTGACTTGAGAGCTGCTCTTCATCTAATTTCTCCCCCTTCTTGACCTTCTTAGCCAAGGAGGTTAAGAAAGACTTGGTCACTTTAGAGGAAGAGACAGAGGACTTCAAGCTTTGCACAGAGGCATTAACCCCATCTATTTGGGTTTGCATGTGCATGATGGAGGAGTGAAGTTGGGAGCAGCGTGCATCCAGCATTTCTTAAAATTTTTGGGCTGCTGACTGGATACACTGGGTGATGAGAGTTTTAGTGGATGGAGATGGTTCAAGGTGTGTTGGAATAGGAGATAATGGTGGAGGAGGAGGTGATGAAGGTGGAGAGAGGACTGTATCATTGTGATGAGGTGAGTTTGATGGAGGAGATGGAGGAATAGAGGAGGGTTGAGCAGGTGTATGTGAATATGTAGGTAGGATAGGAGTTGTGATGGTAGTAGAGACTATTGGTGTGGATGATTTAGGTAGGGAAGAGTTGTCTGTATGTTGAGGAGGAGGTGAGGATGGATGGCTAGGAGAGTTAGGAGGAGAGGGAGTCCTGTCAGGAATGGCACCAGGCTTGGGAATTTGCCTGGTCCATTTTGAGAAGAGGGCTATGGACATCCTTTTTCCAGGGGGAATGGGGATTCCTTTTGACCTACATAGGTCAGGTAAGGAGTGGAGAAGTACCTGACTCATGATCCTCATATAGGCATTCTCTTTATGAGAATATTTGTAGCCTATCATTTTTAGTAAGCAGCTAGCCCAGTCAACCTTCTTTTTCAGCACAAGTGCCCCCATGATGTTCAGTTGCTGCTTGGGCACTGCATCATGGGCAGAGATCTTGCATAATAGAACTTTTCCTACTATGTCTCCAATAGCCTATATTCCTCAGAAAAATCTATTTTCTTCAGGTGGATTGGTTTATCTTTGGAGAACTTCATGATGAGTAATAGATTCAGGGTTTCCTCAGGGGTGAGATCCACAGGTTCATTACCTGATAAGGGAATGATGATGAAGATTCATTTAGTTATTTTTAGAAAATAATTTGCTTCCCCTTTTTGATTTGAACAAGGATAGTGTACCTGATGGAAGATCAAAAGTGTCCTTAAGGTGTTCTGCTGAGATTGAGACATGTGTCTCATAGAGTGTTCCTGTGATTTCTCCTTGCTCAGATATCTGAACATGATTCATTAACTCAGTGAGTTCTGTCTCTAGGATTCTGCATCTTGTGGAAATGAGTTTGTCCAAACCAGCTTCAGTGAAGAGAGCTATGATGCTCTTATAGTTTTCGGCGGCGGCTTGGAAGGATTCAAGATCAATGTCGAAACCAGAGTTGATCTTGGGAGCCATTTAGGTCAGTGAGAGAGAGGAAGAGATGGCTGGACTGAGAAATGAGAAGGATGAGAGAAGCTCAGGAGTGTGCAGAATTTTAACTGAAGAGCCTATTTAAGTCAGGTGAAATGTCGATACGAGACACAACTCGAGGTTTATTCGGTACAGCAGTAGATATGATCGAAAATATTTTAGTGTTGCCGCCTTTTTCATGAAGTCGAAGTTGCATCGAGTGGAAGATGACGTATGCGTCGGTATAGTCTAATAGGGTTTCCTATCAACGTATGGGTCGATTAAGAGATCGACGTGACTTTTACTTTGTCTGAAAATTCCAGGTTTTTCATCAGAAATTATTTCTTCCTAATCCTAAGGTTTTCTAAGTCACCCTTGGACTAATTTTATAAATAGTTGGATTGATTGTGCCAACATTGTTTGGCAGTGTGGCCAATCTTATTACAGATATAACACCTAATTGTCTTTTGATTAAGGAAATTTGAGTTTAGGGAGGGATAGAGATGGTGATTAGCATAGAGTTGTTGATTAGGATAAAAGTTTTGATCAGGATAGTAATTTTGATTATGGAAAGAGTTTTGATTAGGATAGATGTTTTGATTAGGATAAAAGGGTCTTGAATGGGGATTAAGATAGAGAGTTTTTGAAGAATAGCTATGTCCTGTATTTAAGTTGCTCTCAGGGTTTATGTGTCGATATCTATTCGACGTATGTTGAGAGTTGCGTCGATATGTATTCGGCGCTTTCTCTAGATTGCGTTGATCTGGAATCAATGCATAGAAGTAGTTGCGTCGATTGTAAGTCGATGTACTGTTATTCATGCGTCGATTTGAGGTCAAAGCATCTAAGTGATTGCGTCGAGTAGAATTCGACGTACTATCATTCATGTGTCGATATGAAGTCGACGCAATTTTATCTTCACAGATTTTATTTTTCCCTTTTTCTGATTGGAGTTTTGTTTCTTTATAACTTGTTTCTTTTGGCATAGTTGCTTTCTCAGAGGTAGTTTGAGAGTCTTCTTCTTAATGGTATGATGATGATTCATTAAGGTGGTTTATCTCTTTGAAGGTGAGGTCTTCTGTATTTGGTGAGTCTTCTTCTAAGTTTGTTGATTTGATGGGTTTAGTGAATTTAACAGGGCTCATCCAAGCAGGTTCGGTAGATGGTATTGAACTAGTTTAAGGATCAGCTCCTAACCCCAGATTCTTATGTCTGATTATTTGTTTTTCAGTGATTTCTTTAAGTGTTTGGCTTCTAACTTTTATAGATTCTTCAAAAGCTTTTGCCTGGGATACCTTCTTCTTAAGGAGTTGATTTTCTATTTTATAGATTTTACACCTTAGTTCATAATTTTTTGAACATGTATCCTCTATTTTTCTCATATTAATTTGTTCTTTTAGATCCTTAATTTCTTGTTTAGCTTTTAGTTGATCTAAACAGAGTCTTTCAAAATCATTTTTAAAGTCATCACATAGAAAATCTATTTCATCAAAAATGCTTACCTCATCCTTATCCTCAGATTCCTCTATGAGAATAAGGTTATTTTCTTTTGTTGTTGAAGAGATGCTTCCTTCTGATCCTGTTTCACTCCATGATTCAGCAACACATTCTTCTTCAGTGCTTCCAAGAGCCATTAAGCATAGGTCTTCTTGCTTAGACTCTTCATTGTCACTTTTGGAAGAAGTGCTGTCTTAAGAATCTGTCTCACTCCAAGCTTCTGCAATGAAGCCACTTTCTTTCTTCTTCCCCTTTTTCTTGAGATCTTTCTTTTTCAGATCTTTCTTTTTCTCAGCATTCTCTGGACATTCTGGAGCAATATGACTAGTTTTCCTGCAGGAATAACAAATAATTTCCCTAGTAGGAGTCTTATCATACCTTGGTTTTGACTCTCTCCTTCTAGATCCATCTTTCCTGACCCATTTCTTGAATCTTCTGGACAGGAGGCTGAATAATTCTTCTTCAGTAACAGAAGTTTCCTCTTCTGTTGCTTTTAATGCAATGTTTCTATCTTTTGAGGAGGTTGGAGTGTTTTCCCTTCTTTCCTTCACTTCTCTGGTTTTAAGTAGTTGCTCATAGGATTTGAGTTTTCCTAAGAGGGCATCTATTGAGATTTTGTTTTGTCCTCTTGTATCTCTTATTGCCCATATTCTTGAGTACCATCAACTTGGGAGACTCATTAACAGTTTGTCATTGATCTCTGCGAGAGAGATCTCTATATCCAAGCTCCTTAATTGATTGATGATCAGACTGAATCTGTCATACATCTCAGATATGCTTTCTTTAAGCTTCTTTTGAAAGTTCTCATATTGGGAGATCAATAGAGCCTTTCTATCTTTCCTTTCATCAGCACTTCCTTCTACTATCTTTGTAAGAGCCTCCCAGATTTCTTTGGCTGATTCACAGTTAACAACCTTTTGAAAGATTTCATCTGAGAGGGTTGAGACAAGAATGTTCACAGCTTTTGCATCACTTGTTCCTGCCTTCTTTTCTTCAACTGTCCACTCAGCCCTTGGGACAAGTGTTTGAGTCACTTTACCACTTGAGCCCTTTCTATAGGGCTTAGGAGGACCTGTCAAAATAACAATGAACAAATCTTCATCAATAGAATTCATATAGATCCTAATTCTTGTTTTCCAAAGTCCAAACTTTTCAAGGTTGCAAATTGGTGGTCTGGTGGAAGCATAATCTTTGATTTGTGCCATGTGAAAAATAGTTTTTAGAAATCTGTATATATATAGATATAAGGTAGGATCTTTTTGATCAAGGAGTTACCCTTTTTAGATCAACCTGGCTCTGATACCAATTGAAAGTGCACAGTTAACCTCACTAGAATTCTCTACAGGGAGGTGAATAGAGATTTAAAAGTACTTTGTGCAAAGTTAACAAATATATATATATATATATATGTGTGTGTGTAATAATCACAGATTTAAGCTTCCCACACACACCAACAAGAATTAAGTAAATAAAGAAAGAAATAGCAAAATGAAAATCACAGCACAACACAAAGAAATATAGTGGTTCCCCAAACTTTGGGTAGTCCACTCTTCTACCCCCTTGGTAAGAATTCACTATCTTGTACTGAGTCTTTTGAAAAGGAGACTCTTACAACCAGCCTGAGTCTTTTGATAAGGAGACTCTTCGAACCAGTACAATTGAATTTTTTGAAGAGAGATTCTAAAAACTATTTTACACAGTTTGAAAATGAAATGAGAATGAGAAGAAGAAGTAGAAGAAGTAATTGAAACAAGAAAGAATCTTCTTCCTAGCAAGAATATTAGAAGCACAAGAAATAGTTAATGAAATCTCTCTTCTATAGTGAGAAGGAGATTGTAGGCCTTTTTCTCTTTCAATGAGAACTATCAGAGATTGCAGCAGTATGGCTTCAGAAGGAGAAGAAGAAGAAGGCTTGTTGTTGACTTCAGCACACTATCACTTCTCTCAATTTTTCTCTCTTTTCTCTTGGGAGCTTTTCCTCTATTTCATATGGATGGAGTGGATCACTTCTTTTTCTTCTCTGCCGATTTCCCTCTTATTTATAGCTCTGGTTATTCAAAGAGTACTATAGGAGAATAATCAATTATCAGTCAGAGAAATAGTAAGAGAGAAAAGATTCCATAATCAATATTTCTATAGTAGGAAAGAGATCATTCTGATTTCAAATAAAATCCATAATAAACTTAATCAATTTAGACAAGAATCAATTAGAAGGAAAGACAGATTCAAAACGGCTAGAAAAGAATAATATCATTCCATAAAATTCAGATCTACAGATAGAAGGAAAGAAATCTGGCGTGTTTTGAATTTGACATAGAAATCGACGTACGTCGATTACTATTCGACGGAAGCGTCAATTTCAGACTGGTTGGACATCGAGAGGAGAATATGGAAGGTGCGTCAACTAAGATATGTCAACTTCACTAGATACGTCGACTAGAAGTCAGAGTTACTTCGACATAGGTTACGTCGAATTCTGTTTAGAGCTACTTCGACTCATTCTGAGAGGAATGTCGACTACACTTCGACGTTGCGCCGAATACTATTCGACGCATATTTACTTAGACTAATTTTTCATTCTTAGAATTTATATTCTACTCATTTTTAGGGGTTAAGATAAATCATTTCCTTAACACTTTCCGCAGCACCGAAACATGAAATACATCCTGTAATCCTCTTAGCTCTACGGACAACGGCAACCGATAGTCCTCTTCGCCTATGCGCTCCGTAACCTTAAACGAACCCAAATATCTCGGACTCAATTTCTTGAGTCGTCGAATTCGCAAAATGCCTTTGAACGGCTTGATCTTCAAATAGACCATGTCGCCCACCGCAAACTCCACATTTCGGTGGCGTGCAGTAAAATACTATGCTTGCCGATCCTGAGCAACCTTCATGCGCTCCTGGATCATTCGCACCAACTAACAAGCGTCTGCGAACACTTCTTTTCCTAACAACTGGGTGTCTCCCGCCTCTATCCAAGACATCGATGTTCGACACCGCCTTCCATACAAAGCCTCGTATGGCGCAATTTTGATACTCACCTGGAAACAATTGTTGTAGGCAAACTCCACCATGAAGAGGTGGTCTCCCCAAATTTTACCGAAATCAAGAGCACACACTCATAGCATGTCCTCCATCGTACGATTCGTTCTCTCCGTTTGGCCATCGTTCTGCGGATGGAACGCGGTACTAAACTTCAATTTTGTGCCCAAACTACGTTGCACTAACCTCCAGTCCTTGGACGTGAATCGTCCATCGCGATCACTAATGATGCTCTTTGGAATTCCGTGCAACCGCACAATGTTTCGAATATAAAGCTCCACGAGCTTCTCCATGCTATCGTCCTTCCGATTTGGAATGAAGTGGGCTACCTTGGTCAGGCGATCCACAATCACCCAAATCGCATCGTTACCTTGCCGCGATCGAGGTAAACCATGCACAAAATCCATGGAGATGTCGCCGAATTTCCACTGGGGGATAGGAAGAGGGTTCAAGAATCCACCCGACCTTTGGCATTCCGCCTTCACTAAGGCGCACGTCTGACACCGGCTTACATACAAAGCTGCATCCCGCTTCATCCCAGGCCACCAAAAGGATTTATTCAAATCCAAGTACATCTTAGTACTTCCTGGATGAATGGAGTAATTCGTGAAGTGATCCTCAAACATCAACTCCTCATGGAGCTTGCCAAAACGAGGGACAAACACCCTTCCATTTCTCTTTAAAAGACCACTGACCATCTCCAATTCACTGCCTTCGCTTTGCTGAGCTTCCAATGCCAATCGTTGACACTCTTCGTCTACACTAGTTGCCTCTCGAATTCACCTACTAGATCACACTGCATCTCGATCCAGTTCAGCCGAGTTGCGCTGGACTCACCCTTAGCCACACACACAATGCCAAGAGAGTCAAAAACTCGCACCAAACGCTCGTCATGTGCTTCAATCCAATTTCCTTGCCCAGAGTACTTCATACTCAAGGCGTCAGCCACCACATTGGCCTTGCCTGGCATATACTGAATTGCTATGTTGTAGTCCCAAAGGAACTCGACCCACCTACGCTGCCTCATGTTAAGATCCTTCTGATCTAAGAGATACCTCAAGCTTTTGTGGTCCGTGAAGATTTCAACCTTCGCACTATACACGTAGTGCCGCCACAACTTCAATGCAAAAATCACTGCCGCCAACTCCAAGGAGTGGATAGGGTAATTTCTCTCATGAGGCTTTAGCTGCCTCGAACCATAAGCTATCATGTTGCCATGCTGCACAAGCACGCAACCCAAACCACACCCTGACGCGTCACTGAAAATTTGGAATCCCTCAGTCCCACTAGGAAGACTTAGGATTGGAGCGGACATCAATCTTTCCTTCAAGGTCTCGAATGCACGGGCACATCTGGCGTCCACACAAACTTCTGGTCCTTTCGGGTAAGGGTGGTGAGGGGCAAAGCCATCCGCGAAAAGTTCTCAACGAACCTTCTGTAATAACCGGCTAGTCCAAGGAAACTATGGACTTCCGCCACGGTTCTCAGTACAAGCCAATCTCTAATGGCTTCAATCTTCGCAGGATCCACCGCCACACCATCTCCACTAATCACGTGGCCCAAGAATGCCACTTTCTCGATCCAGAACTCGCACTTTGAGAACTTCGCATAAAGCTGGTTCTCCCTTAATGTCTGCAACACTATTCTCAAATGAGACCCATGCTCTGCCTTCAACTTCGAATACTCTAAGATGTCGTCAATGAACACCACCACGAATGAATCCACGTATTGTCAAAACATTTGGTTCATTAAATCCATGAACACCGATGGCGTGTTCGTCAAACTGAACGGCATCACTGAGAACTCAAAATGACCATATCTCGTCCCAAACGCCTTCTTGGGAATATCCTCTTCTCGAATCCTTAACTGATAGTAGCCCGACTTCAAGTCCAACTTGGAGTACACCATCGACCCCACAAGCTGATCGAACAAATCATCGATTCGCGGAATCGGGTACTTATTCTTGATGGTCACCTTATTCAACTAGCGATAGTCTATGCACAACTGCATACTACCATCCTTCTTTTTAACGAACAACACCGGCGCACTCCATAGTGAGGAGCTGGGCCTAATGTATCCCTACTCGAGCAACTCTTGCAACTGCACCTTTATCTCGGCCAGTTCCTTCAGTGCCATCCTAAATGGATGATGTGACACCGGCCTCGCATCAGACACCAACTCAATTAAAAAGTCGATTTCACGCCGAGGAGGCGCTCCCGGAAGCTCCTCAGGGACCACATTCTCGAATTCCTCCACCACTGGCACTTCTCCGATCACCAACTTTGTGGAGTGAGTCTCCAACAAAGCGACAAATGCCTCACCTCCTTGATTCACCGCAAGCACCATTTGCACGACAGAAATCAGGAAGCAGGCCACTCCGCATAGGCCCTCGAACTTGACCTCCGCTCTTCCTTCACTCCTTAAGGCCATCACCATCAACAAGCAGTCAATACTAAATCATTGCTCTACAAGCCAGTCCATCCCCAGGATGATGTCAAATTCGGCTAGTGGTAGAATTACTGCTACCAACTCGAAATCACACTCGCAAATCCTCAGCACAATGTATCCTTTCCTTCCAGTGGTCATGAAAGACGCATTCGAGATGCGCACACTAAGCTCTGCATCTGCCTCGACAGTCTCATCACCGATCCTCCGGGTAAAGTTTTCCGTGACAAAAGAGTGTGACGCTCCCGTGTCGAACAACACTCTAGAGGGGTAGCCAGACACTAGCACGAAGCCTAACACGGGTATAACGAATATTAAAGGCCACAAACAGGTTAAAACTATTAAACGAAACTCTAAACATTCGAACCTGTCACCATGTCAGGTTGACGGATCGCTTCCTGCTGCCCGAGGTTGTATGCTCTAGGCTACACAGGAGGGAAACGGGAAGCACTGGACTCTGCCGCCTTTCCTTTCTCCCCAACACTAGGACCGAAATGCACCGAGTGCTACTGCCTCTGCTCTGGCTCAACTCCACTCTCGAAACAGAATCGAGCTATGTGGCCAACCTTGCCACACGTGTAGCATGTCACTGGCCCCTTGCAATGGAAATCTCCAGAAGCCGCACTGCTCCCCTCGTCAGTCCTAAAAGGATGGGGCTTTTTCTTCCACCAACTTTTCTCAGACTTCCCCTGAGACTGAGATGGCTTACTTTCTCCCTGCTTTGCCTTGCGGCGCTGGGTTTGCTCCATATTATTCTCCAAAGTTCGAGCAGCTTCAACTAACTCATTGAACCCCACATTCTTTAAGGCTATCAGAGGTTGCCTTAAATTCTCTCTTAGACCCTGATAGAAGAGATTATCCCTCTCCTCATCGTCTGTCATGGTCGTTCCCGCGTAACGACCCAACTGAGTAAACTCCTGCAAGTACTCGTCTATTGTCTTCTCACGCTGCACCAAGTGCAAGAACTTCCACTAAAGGGCTAACCTCGTCGAAGAGGGGATATAGTGCTTCAGGAAGGCATTCCCGAACTCTTCTATGGACGAGGCACATCCAGGGAAATGACGACCGCTATGATTCACCCACCACAGCTTGGCATCACCTTCTAACATAAACGCTGCGAACTGGGACTGCTTGTCCTCTGGGGTCTATGCCACTTTCAGGAATTCCTGAATTCTCGCCAACCAATCCTCGGCATTCTTCAGAGTGCCAACTCCTTTGAACGCCGGAGGATGGAAACTCAGATAATATTTCATCTGACGATCTCCTTGTCCACCCGCTCTCTCGGCTATCGGCTCTACCTGCCTTACTCCCCCCTCTGGCATCACAATGACCAGAGTAACAGGAGTCGCAGCCTGCACAACAGGCGTCGCAATCTGTGGAATTGTCATAGCTTGAGTCGCCACCATTGCCTTTGCTAGCATACGACAAAAGTCTGTCAGGGACACACCCATATTCACAAGGGCTGGGGTCGTTGCACTGCTTGCCGACAGCTCCTCATGACACCTTGACGTCACCGCATCGTCACCACCATCCTAGAATAAGCATGGAAAAATGAATCAAACTATATTCGCAAGACTCGAACGCAAGGACACTCATGGTCCCACAAGGTACTCCTATGTGGACAACCACTTAACGCGTTCTGAACACGCTAAACCTCAACAAGAACACTAACCTGGATCTGATACTAAATTGTCACACCTCCCCTACAATGACTATATAATATAGGTTCGGCCGGGACCCCACAACATATAATCGCCACAGCTTTAGTATTAAAAAGTGATATAGATCTAACCATCTCGAAACTCAGAACCATCACAACGGAAACATTAAATAAACTACAGATGTTGTCCACATCTACATAAGTGTACTACACCCTTAAGGCCTTACAAAACTCATACTCAAGTCAAAACAAAAAGGGCATAGAAATATCCAACAGATCACCACAATCCTAAGCTACCTCGGCATGCAAGCCAGAACAGGTAAAGACATCATAATCAAATAAGAAAGCATGAAAAGTGCACTTCATGAAGCTTAGGCCTTTCTGGACGACGAGCTAGGTCTAGCCTACGATCCTTGCCCTGCATCCAAATCACAAAGAATTGTGTAACGAGGGTCAGCTTTGGCTGACCATCAATGGTGTAACAACACCCCTCCTCCTGGCCGTCCTAGCGGACCTCGGGTAACTACATCACCCTGCAAGTCAGCACTTCGTATGTTAATGTAATAAATAGTATTAACATAAACCCGACAGGCATGAGTGTCATAATCATCATCCACGTTTCTATGTTGAGCAATAAAAGTAAGGGGATCTAGCAATGTAGCTTGTATGCAAACCTGGGTTTCACCCAAGGCACCCATTGGCGTGTATGCTTCTAACATAACAACACACATCAACATTTCATAACAAACCAAGGGTACTTATTATTCCCCTCACGGGCGTACAATCCCAAGGCCAAGAACTCCTCAGAGACCTCACCCCTTACATGGATCATCTTGCCATTGGGCGCATCAGCATACTTGTTCTCGCCACAATCACTAAGCCAAAAGCCAAGAACTCCACTGAGACCTCACCCCTTACATGGCTCATCTTGACAACGGGCGCATCAGCATACATGTTCTCATTAGTTAGCCCAAAAGGGGACTTCTCTTGCCAGGACACTCTCCCCACATGAATCCAAGCATTCACGGGCTAGCCAGCCGACCACAAAGACAAAGTCATGCATTCACATACACATAAAAATCACCCTTTCCAAACCAACGTTCATTCTCACACGAAATATAAGGGAAACACATACGACATTTTCGCCATCATCGGATTTCTAGCAAAATCCCTAAAATGCACGTTAAGCAACATCACCGAATCGGACCACCAGTCATGATTTTGGCTTCACCCAAAATGCCTAATTCACTAACGGAGCGGATCTCTAGTGCAAAATCATGCAGCTCAATTGGTGATGAGATGTGAAAGAACTATATATTTAAGCGTGCTCGGGCTGGAGTAGTACTGGGATTGGTGACCTCCTGGGAAGGCCCCGTAGAGGCAGTTAACTGGATCACTTCTCACAAAAGGGGTTGGGGTGCTTGGGCTGCAGCCCGGTAATGGTCCCCAGGCGAGGCTGTCGGTGGACGTTGTCCCGATGGTATGTTCGGGGCCTTGCGACGTTACATCTACCATGAACGAAAAATAAAATTTCTGAAAACTTTTGCGGGTAAGCTAAAATCCCGATGGTCCGACCCCTTTGAAGTTAAGGAGGTTTGGCCATATGCGACTGTTCTTATTTCCCACCCAAAAAATGTGAATTTAAAGTCAACGGTCACCGTCTAAAGCTTTACATTGCGAGCGATCCAGTGGGCGATAATCTCAAATCCTTACATCTCCCCAATTTATAATCTCACCATGCCGAGTAGTCAAGCTATGCGATGGTAAACAAAGCGCTCTTGGGAGGCACCCCATATCTATCTAATATTTTATTATGCTTTTTATATATTTTTGCAGGGTTTCTTCCAGCCCCGCCAGCTTTAGTTTAGGGAAGCCTTTTTGCTCCCTCTTTATTTTTGTACATACTGCACTTTCCTTTTCCCTTATTCCTAAATAAATTACAACATTGGGGACAATGTTGGGTTTTAAGTATATGGGTGTTTTTCTCTGTTTCAAATATATATTCAACAAACCAATGTAAATATAACATCGTATTGTTTTTTTCTTGTACATATAAGCTTGTTTATTTCAAAATCTCGTATTTTTTTATGTTTGTTTCTACTTTTCATCTATATAGTATATTTAGTAGTAACAAAATAAAACAAAAAAATAATAAAACCCATACTTTACTTCTATTCTTAAAGCATTTTGTTTCAAGAATATCTATTTGTGCCTTTTCATAATCGCTAGTTTTATTATTTGTTTGTTTATCTAAGCTTGATAGATTTAAACGTTCAGGGTTAAGTTTTAAAGAATATCTTGTGTTTCTAATTTAAATAGAGGCTTTGTTTTCAAGCACTACTTCTAATTCATCTAAAATAGAGGCATGTGTATTATGTTGGCAAAACAACTTTAGACTGCAATTATCCTAACTTTATGTCTTTAGGAATCTAGGAATATTCAAATTACTAAGGTTGCTCTCAAACATTTTTTTATTATTCTAGAATTTCTCTTGAAAACCCCTTATATGCATCAATTTAGCATGGCATAAAAAATAAAAGAAGAAAAAGATCTTATGTCAATGGGAATAAGAATTCATTCCGTAAACATAGGCACCCAATAACAATTTAAAAGATCTTATGTCAATGGGAATAAGATTTCGTTCCGTAAACATAAGCATTGGGTTAATTACAAAAATCAAAAGAATTATTTTTCCCTTTTAAACCACGCGGGCACCAAAGAAAACTAAAAAGGAGGGGTGAAAGGGTAAAATCCATCACCCCTAATTCAAGTACTCTTCTTATTGCCAAATCTTTTTACCCCCTTTCCCGTAGCCAATTTATTGTATCTAGTTTTAATTCAAAAAATCATTTGATAGCATAATTAATAACTTGTATTTTTCCTTCACATTTCCCTAAACAAAGGTTCTTATAATTTCGATCTAAGCTCCGTTTGGGGGGACTTATTTTCACCGGTCAAGCTGTTACGATGGCATGAACCGGACCTTAATTAAGGTCTGGTTCATGCGGTCGTAACCGCTTGACCGGTGAAAATAAGTCCCCCCAAACTGAGCCCTAATCTCGTTTACTAATGATTGCAATTTTTCTTGCTAATTGGTTAATCAAGAAGTCTTTTGGCTAAGACATTTCACTCTACTTAAATCAATTGCATAATTTATGACTTAACTCTTTATACTCCGAATTTTTATTTTTCAGTCTCTTATGATTAAATAAAATGATAGCTAAAAATTAGAACTTATGTTAATCCCGTATGGATCTCTCTTAATTTTGCTCTGGAATAGCAAAAGCTTAAGTATGGGGGTATTTGATGAGTAATAAAATATACATATTTTTAGTATAGTTTTTAGTATAATTTGAAGTAATATTGTAAATATTTTATGTAAATTAATGAATAAATTGCTTGTTTTATTATTTTCCTTACTAACTTAGCTTTATTTTGTTTTTCAACATTTTGGCATTTTTTTTGTCAAGTCACACCCTGGGTCATGCCCGTGACCATGAGTCACGCCCATGACCAAGGGCGTGTAATCTTAAAAATGACAATTTCCAGTTCTCAGCAAAAAATAGGTGAAATCTCGACAAATTAATCAAGTCACGCCCGTGACCCTCAAGTCACGCCCGTGTACCTCATCCCGTCAATCGACATCCTGTCCTGTCGATCGACATCCCATCCCATCGATCAGCTTGTTGTCCCGTCGATTTTTCAAAGTCATGCACGTGACACCTCAAGTCACGGCCGTGAGCAGCCATTTTCCCGGTCAAATCCTTCCAGAAGGTGGCTGAGCTTCCTCCTCAGCATGCGCAAAAGTCATGCCCTCGGTCACGGGCATGACCGAGGGCATGTAATTTTAGAATTTTTCCTATAAATAGGAGGGGCCTGCTGAAGCTTTAGGAATCCAATTCCATCCAACCTTTGTACATCTCTTGAGTGTTGAGAGCTATTTTGTGCATTTTCTCTTTTTTTTTCTTTATGTTTTTATGTCTTTTGTAATTTTCTCTCTCCTAGTGTTGTTATAATATCCATTTTAGAAATAAAATAGCTTATTTCTCTATTCTTGTTCGCATTTTCTTTATGTTGATGCGTGTGTTTGGGCTTCACTTTGTTTATTTTTAATTTCATTTTCATTTTATGTTAGTGTTTGTGCGTGTGAATGAGAATATATTTTATCGCTTTCATAACTTAGATTTATCGCTTTCATAACTTAGATTTATCGCTTTCATAATTTAGCTTTTAATTACAAGTAGAGTGTGTGGGTGTATGAGATAGTATTTTCTTTTTTGTAACTAAGCTTTATTTCATGTCTTTATTACCACCCCCATCCCGGATGAGAGGCTAAGAACTCTTTAGCGCTTGATTGAGATGGTTGGGACGGATACTATTTCTGCATTTATATAAGTCTTTTTCTTTATTAAACACACTTATATTCGCTTATAATATTATCATGTATTTTCTTATTATTAATGCCGTCCCCATTCCGATGAGTGACTAATTTCCTTTAGTACACGATGTCGAAGAGCATTAGGACAAAAAATGGTTTTCTAAAAATTAAAATATCTCTTTTCTAAAGGTAATTAACGAGCTTAAGGTTTATCCGAGAAAAATGTCGAGTGACACCATATAATCGATGTATGGTTCTCATTTCCATTTTCACACACTAGTTAGCTGAGACGCTTATGCGTATGGATTGATTGCTCACAGGTAAAGAGAAGTGTGCTCTACCCTCGAGAGAGGATGAGATAAGTCTCCCGAATTGGAATAAAAACCTAATATATGGGTTCACAACATAAAGCGAGTATTGAGGAGATTCGATTAAAGAACGAGAGTTCGGTCAAATATTCTTAATCTCAGGTGGACATACCATCGAGAGTGGTGCGTTCATACTTATGGAACCTCCGCGGCCAAGCCGTTCTAATGTTTTGAAAAATTAGATCTTTTACTTCTAAAAAAGCTATTTTCATCTCAATGTAATTCGACATCGGGCGCTATCTTCATCATCGTTTAGAACTCTAGTTATACGCATATTATCGCTCTATAAAAAAATAAAAACCAACTCAAAATATTACTCTGATAAAATAATAGTTCATTCCTTATAAGTAAGAATAATCAACAGGATCCGTGGAAATATACGACCCTGATATTTTCTAACCCAAAATATCGTTTATTATACGCGATAAGGTATACTGCCTTTATCGAATGATTAGTTTGGATATAAATTAAAATCTTTCAAACTTGCAAAACTCTCTGTTTCTATTTTAAAAATCAATTGAATTCGGCGTCATAGCCGGCGTATAATCGTCGATATTTCGAAAGAAGGAAAGACCATTACTTCTATCTTTCGATAGGATAACAGTTAGTTCATTGAAGTAGGAGTACTTATTAAACTCCTCGAAAACACCCGCCTAATTCTAATCTCATCACATAAAGGTTCAAACCACAAATCCAAAGAAAATCAACAAGCTCTCTTTCAGATTATTTTCCACTCCTTCTAAAATGAATTAACATCTTCTTTTATACTTCCTCCAATCTGCAACGGCTCTGAAGAGTGCCCTGTCACAACATGGACAGAAATAGAAAATGTTATCTTTGCTTTCCATCCACTTGCGCCAAAAGTAGATCCCGTCAGGCCTTTATTCAAATATAAATCTGTCTCAGCGGTTGGGTAAGATAGGCTTCATTCTTAGCGGCTGAACTCCAGTCTCAGTGGAAGAATATGTCTGTGTCTCAGCGGATTCGCTGAGCCAGTTAGTCTTCTCAGTGGATTTTGTCTAAATGCAGCTCAGCTGAGACAGACTCCTTCTCAGCGGCTCTGGTTGCATCTCAGCGGCTCAGCTGAGACCATGTTGTCGTATCAGCAGTTTTGATAGTAAAACCACAGAACTATTCCAATGATTGAAATAACCTAACCCTGCATAGATATGATGCAAAAGAGGGTTTATTAAATACACTATGTACTTAGCATTGAGTGTGATGCCTCTTCAAATCTAAAGAATATTGAGGGCAATATTCCCAACAATCTCCCCCTATTTGAAGAAGGCAGAACATACACCAATGCTAAGATACATAACTGCAAATAACCATATCATGAAAAATAATGAATAACAGTCAAGACAACATAACAATAACATTGTTAACTTAATATAGGCATCATAGAAGATATCATGACAGATTATGAATAACAGTCATGACAACATAACAATAACATTGTTAACTAAATATAGGCACCACAGTATATATTAAGCATTTATATAGAACAATATTAAGCTTGAATAATATTGGCTTATTAACAAAAGATATTATTTCAATCATAAGAATAAATTTCATTCGTGATAAAATGTCATTACAATTTTCAGATCACATTTGATTCAAATGAAATTCTAAATATGTTAGTTCAGGATTTTCTTTTCTTTGCTGCACTTGAGCATTTTGCTCCTCCATCATCAGCCTCCTATTTTGGAGCAGCAACTTTCAACTCAGCTATCTTCCTCTTATTCTCTTGCCTTTTGAAATAAAGATATAGCTCTAGAATATATCTTGAAGGCATTGTCTTTGGGTTGCTCTTCCTTACATGATTCTTTTTGAAGACCCTTTCCCTCTGGGAATTCCTCTCAAGGTGCTTGATCCATTCCTTTGCAGGATATATTTTGTCAATATCTTTGCAGATTTGGCCATGGTTCAGCCAAGCATTCAGTATTATACTTTTGGAGTCATCACTCCAATTCTCATAGTCAGGGTCCTTGGCTTACTCACTTCTATTATTTGCCATGAATTCTTCAGCTAGCAAGACACCTTCTCTTTTCCTCATTGCTGCAAGTTGAGCATCTTGAGCAACCTTGGCTTGAGCCTCAAAATCAAAATCTTCTTTTCTTATATTATCTAGCAGAGGCAGGTTCAGTGTTTTCCGTGTTCCTTGCAGAACCGTAAGGGCCAACTCAGGATTTGTCTCAGCATTGTCTCCTCCCCCTTTCTGGCTTTTTCAAATACTTTTTGTTCTAAACTTTGGGAGGCAGCTGCAACTGACCCAGATAGGGTTTGGAAGGCATTCTCTAAGTCTGATTTAAGTTCATCTTTCATCTTTTTAGCCTCTCCAATCATTGTAGTTGTTATAGACCATACACATTCTTCAATATGGTTTGAGGCCTTCTCTATTACCTCATCAGTCTTGCTCACATAGTTCTTGACATAGGTCATGTCATTCTCTGAAAGTTGCAGACTCCTGTCCATTGACCTTAGAATTGTATTCTGAGCTACTACTGATTTTTCAGCAAGATCAAACCACTTGGTCATTTGTCTGTTGAAGTAGGATGTTTCTTCCTTTATGACTTGAATTTCAGACATTACTTCACTCTTGACTGAAGAAATAGATTTATCAATATATTCCATTATTGAGGTCAAATGGCCATCAATAAGTGTACTGATGGAACTTAGGATAAGCTCATTTGAGATTGCAGAGGTGGAGGGTTGTACTTCAGCTACCAAAATGGGCATGCTTTTCGCTTGTAGGGTTTGATTATCACACTCATTTAGAGTGGATGGCTCCTTTGCATGCTCTTCATGCTCCCCCTCAGCTAGAGCAGGGATATGCTCCCCCTCAGCTTGATCATTCTTATCAACAGCAATTTCATCATCATCAATTTCTTCATCATTGTCAATGTTGACATCTTCAGCACCTAAGAAATTCTCTTGATCCTCCCCCTCAGATAGGGAATCCATCCTTTCTGGATCAGTTGAATCCAAGAAATCTAGGGAGTTATCAGGGACTAGACTTATCCTTCATTCAAGATTAAGGATAATTTTGTCAATCTTACCTTGCAAGTCACCAGGTGAATGTGATTGCTCCTCAACATGTCTTGCAGAATCAGTAGGCACTGTGTGTGCATTGTCATCAGCTTTTTGAGGATTAGGAGCACCACTTTGAGTATGATCTCCTTCATTGCCATCAGATTTCTCTTTAGCAGCAGCAACATCCTCATTTTTCTCATGCTCTGCAGCAGCAGCTTCATCCTCATGCTTCTCATTGTCATGCTCTTCATGAACATCTTTATCTAGACTATTGTCAGATCCTTGATCATCATCAGCAGGGAAATTCTCTCCAGCTTCTGAATTTGAATTAGAACATACTATTCTGGCCTTCTTTAGTTCTTTGACTAATTTCCTTTTCTTCTCATTTACCTTAGAGGGATGACTCATTGGGAGCACCCTTGAGAAACTATCTAGTCTTTATGTCCATTCTCTTAAGATAGTGAAGATTTGATCCTTTGGAGCTATCAAATGCTTTAGGATAGGAGTTCAGAATATAGAGAGAAAGAGTTCTGCCTCGGTTTGGAGCCTACAAACATTCTTTTATCCTTTGGAGGACCACAGCAGCCCATGATCTTTTTCTTCAAGACCACTCTTGTCATCAACTCAAACATGTACTTTGAGATTGTATCATGTGACCCAGGTTTGCAAAGTAATGCTTTGCCTACTATATATTATAGTAGCTTCCCTCTTTGATTAAAATGTTTCCACTTTAGTGAGCCAATCTTGGCATCACTGTACTCACACCATTTGAGGGCTTTCTCTTCTCTTTTTATGACACACTGTCTTCATCATCATTGTTGCATGATGGCATTTGAAATGATTTCTCCAGCTTCCTTGGAGATATTTGTTGGATCGTGAGGCGGCCTTAGCGGGGGGGGGGGGGGGGGGGGGGGGGGGAGGTTAATAAGGGTTTTTAAAACTTTATTATTTAATATAAAAAACTTTTGTTGTTTTTCTTTAAATCGACTTAAATCAAAATTAAAGAGGAGTGAATCAATTAAAACAAACTAGAAAGTACATGATTTTCATTATAATTTATGATTACAAAAGATGTGATTTCTATAATGCTAGAAATCAAAGGCGAAATATAAAATCTTCCTTTTGTTTTCTATACCGACTCTTCTCACCAAGACCCAGTTGGCTTTAGCCGATCTTTCCCAGATCCGACCTCAGCCCTCTGTAGCCTTCTTATCCCCAGAAAAAGGCCTCGAGCACCCCCCCTAGATCTACTTCCTAGACCTAGTCGACAAGACAAGGAAAATTGCCCCCTAAGTCCTACCCAGACCTAGTCGCCAACACGAGGCAAATTTACTTCCAAGAAAATAATAAAAGGTTATAAATAAATGTTTGAACACAAAAACTAAAACTCCCTATGAAGAATTCTGGAGATGGCGAAGGCCGCTAAAAGTTCTTGAAGTCGAAGCGCGTGTTCTTTGCATTGAGAAAGCGTTGATCCGGTTCTCCTTGAATTCTATGCTCGAATGTGTGCGGGAGATGAAGGTCTGGAAAATACGACCCTGATTGAGTTTCTGGAGTGCTGGAGTAAGGTTCTGATCAATCAGTACATGGAGAAGATGAAATCATCCAATTTATAGAACTTGAGCTAACACCGGCGTTACGTCCTAACGTCGGGCGTTGACCATGTATAGTAATGTTTTAATGGCTCGGATCTTTAGAAGAGGAAGGAGATTCTGCACTTTAGGAATTGTTTATTTTAGGCAACCCTAACGATGGCATTGACGCTAACGCTGGCGTTTGGTCAGATCATTCCTAATGTGCTCCCTCAATCATTGCTCCATTCCTCCTTCCAAAATCATCGTGATGGAATCAAGAGTCAATGCCTAGCGTTAAGTACTAACGCCTGGCGTTAAAGCCATCCCATCGATCAGCAGACCATCCCATCGATTGGCAGACCATCCTGTCGATCGGCAGACCATCCCGTCGAATGACAACGCCCGATGTTAAGGGCTAACTCCTGGCATTATAAATTTTTCATTCTTTTCTTCTTGTGGACAGTTCCAGACAAATATTGCAGCAACTTGGTGTCATATCTGTTCCAACCGGCGTGCTAAAAACACAATGGCAAACACGATCAAATACAAGTAGGATTTGTTATTCTCAAATCAAAGGGATGAGGAAAACCAAGTTCCAACAATCTCCCCCTTTTGATAATAACAAATCTAATAGAGATAAATCATATTCTTATATAAGATATGTGTTTTTAAAAGGATATACGACACTAAGCAATCATAGAGATAATAATAAGAGTTATAGTTCATTTAACATTGTGCTCCCCCTTAGTGTATGCACTCATAGACTAGATTCATGCTCCCCCTTAATATAGTGAATCCTACTCCTTGTGATTTATCATTTTATTCTCCCCCTTTTGTTATTAGCAAAAGTCGGTGGAGTGTAATAAATAAGAGAGGGCAAAAAGTAGAACATAACTAAGAGAGAAAGTAAGAGTTTTGTTTTAACAGAAGGTAAGTCGTGATCGAGCTAAGGGAGAGAGTAGCATAACGAAAAAATATATGATAAGTGTGAAAGAACAACATTTCATGATTTTACCAAAGAAATTCTACCACTTGCTTTTCAAATTAAATTTTAAGTAGAATATTACTTGTTGAAAGAAAATGCAATATTGTTTGACAGGTACAAGTGAAAGACAAATCCTTAGAAAGAAGCATGAGAACACATGTTAAATACCACATAGTCAAATAGGAATGCGGACAGATTAAACAAAGTTATTAAGATTTATATTTTTGTAATAGTTTGACCATTTGAACAATATATCTAGACTCTTCACATTTGAGCATTGGAACTTTGAAAATTTTCATAACAAATAGGCAAGCATGAATCAACATATTCAAAAAGATAATAACTACAATGTAACCAATTCGTATTTCAAGAAAAGAAAACATTGTAGAAATCATGCATTGTAATCTAGTGATTTTACTAAAGTCTTAGAGAATTATGTAATTTTGCATTAGGATCCAATTCTCATGAATAGAAGCTTTATAAAAAACAATGATGTGTGCATTATGTGTTTTGATAAAAGTATACAAGTGAAATAATCAAAACACATGACATATGTAATGAAATTGTAACAACAATATTAAGATTGCAATCATATAATTACTTTCACACATCAATGTTAGAATAAAATTTCAAAGAACATAAAAGGAGTACAACTACCAAGGTGCTTCACCCATATAATGCTCATTAAGACTTATCAGGGAGCGAAGTATTGCTTGGGGGATCACATAAGCATTTTTATAAAAAATTTATTTTTGCGATCTGGTGTACAAATAGAAGTGATAAAAAGGAGTATGTTTGCACAAGACACTTTACAATTCTTTCCAAGGTGCTCAACCTCACAATGCTCATAAAGACTTATCAGGAGGGTGAGTTGTGCTTGGTGGAGTTATCTTTGGCTTTTTATTTCAGATTTTTATTTTGGGCCAAAGGTCTCCGAATTCACTTGTTGTTGCAAACATTAATATTATTGAAATAACACTTCTATGTGTGCAAGAAATTTATTTTTGAAAGACGATGTAGGTAATTTAGATATACAACTTAGTATGTTAAATCAATTACACTACACAATCATGCAAGACTAAGATTATGAGCACATGTAGATTACCAAAATAGTCAGTGTATAAATCATTAATTAACATAAAGCATTACTCATACTTAGAGGCATGCTAGGCAATCATAAACAATTATCTATAGACTGTTTCCATGCACATAATTAGATTGGCTTCAAGGCATGATAAAAACAATGTTTAGAAAATTTGAAATTAGAATTAGACATTGAAGAAAATCCTTGTGAGTATGCCAAAATCAATTTTGAGCATTGGAAACAAATTAACAAAGATATTTGCTCTTGTGAAGCTTTATAGTCAAACCATAATTTTGTAAAGAGTTAAAGCAAAACAAAAACATATTTTTGATCATTTTGAATTATTTGAATTTTTTTGTATTTTGGAATAAAACAACAAGGTTAATAACAAAAAAATCTGAAATCAGACAAAATGAACTGAGAAAAGATAGTAGAAAAATACCAGAAATATACTAGTGAAAGCAGAATTTCGATCTGAAAAAAAAGCTAACGCCTGGCATTAACAAGTTAAGGCCGAAACAGTACTCGATTTTTTGAGATTTTTGAAAACAATTTCTTTGGAATAGGGAGTATGTACATAGACCTTCTTAAGGTAGAAATTTCAGTGACAGATGAAATATTTAGAAGGCTTATTTAAGCATATTTTGGTGGTTTTAAACATATTTTTATCTTTTATATTTAAAATTTTTTATTTTTCCTTTTAGGGAGACATAACATGTGATGATTTTCAATTTGTTATATCTAAGACTCCTAATTCTAGTTTAAGTAGAGCAAAGCCGGAATCAGGTGAAGGTTTGGTAAAGATGTCCGCAAGTTGTGGTTCAGTTCCAATAAAGTTTACATGAACATGTTCCTTTTTTATATGATCCCTAATGAAATGATGTCTAACGTCTATGTGTTTGGATCTTGAGTGATGAACGGGGTTGTTGGTTATATCAATAGCAGTCTTGTTGTCATATTTTAGGTCAATGTTAGTTAGATGAACTCCGAAGTCTTCTAAGGTTTGAGTCATACATAAGGCTTGGGCACAACAGCTTCCTAGTGCAATATATTTCACCTCGGTGGTGGAGACGGCAACAGAATTTTCTTTTCTACTTGACCATGCAACTAGAGAAGGACCTAAAAAATGACATGTGTCACTAGTGCTTTTTCTATCTAAAGAACAACCCGCATAATCGGAATCGGAATACCCATGTAATAGAAAAGAATCATTAGTTGGATACTAATGTCCTAATTTAGGTGTGCCAATTAGAAATCTAAAAATTTGTTTTACCGCTTTTAAATGAGATTCTTTTGGGTTTGCTTGAAATCTAGCACATAGGCCTACGACAAACATAATGTCGGGTCTAGATGCAATAAGGTACAATAAGGATCCAATCATTCCTCTATACAAAGTTTGATCAATGGAAATTTCGGCTTCATCTTTTCCTAAATTTAGTGACGCGCTCATTGGAGTTCTAGCTTGTTTTAAGTTTTCAAATCCAAATCATTTTAGCATATCATGTATGTATTTAGATTGACATATGAAGATTCCATCATTTCTTTGGGTTATTTGAAAGCCTAGAAAATAAGTCAATTCACCAACTAGACTCATCTCAAATTCATTTTGCATTACTAGTACTACTTCATTACACAACTCTTCATTAGTGGCTCCAAAAATAATATCATCAACATATATTTGTAAAATAATTATATCATTATCAATATGCTTAATGAATATTGCGTTGTCGGCACTACCCATTTTTTATAATCGTGCATTATTAAAAAAAGATGTTAGACATTCATACCACGCACTAGGCGTTTATTTTAGACCATAAAGCGCCTTATTTAATTTATAGACATGATTTGGAAAATTTTCATCTATAAAGCCATGGGGTTGTTCTACATAGACTTCCTCTTTAATTAACCGGTTTAAGAAGGCACTTTTTACATCCATTTGAAATAGTTTAAATTTTTCATAACTCGCAAATGCAAGAAAAATTCTAATTGGTTCAAGGCGAGCTACGGGTGCAAATGTTTCATCAAAGTCTACCCCCTTGATTTGAGAATAACCTTGTGCTACCGATCTAGCTTTGTTCCTAGTGATCCTATAATCTCCATTTAATTTATTTTTAAATATCCATTTTACACCTATGACCGGGTGATTAGATGGTCTTTCAACAAGTTTCCAAACCCTATTGCGTTCAAATTAATTTAATTCTTCATTCATAGCAATAAACCAAAATTCATCATTTA
Source organism: Dactylorhiza incarnata (assembly GCA_033032865.1). NCBI lineage: Eukaryota > Viridiplantae > Streptophyta > Magnoliopsida > Asparagales > Orchidaceae > Dactylorhiza > Dactylorhiza incarnata. The sequence goes on along the minus strand of JAWHQI010000033.1, from coordinate 3,608,039 downwards.
AACCCGTAAAAATGTTTTTGGGTTCAATTTCGGAAACAAAACATAAATTAGAAAAAGATTCATTAAAGGCAGAACATGTAGTTACCCCTCTTGACGGTTCTCCAATGACAAGATCCCTTGGATGATCTCTCGTGAATCTAAGCTCGCTTGGAGGCATGAAATCTTTTAGCACCTGCTCTACTTCTTTGTCCTTTCCAAGTGGTTCATCGTCATCAAGCTCCAAATGTGAAGGGGGTTCATCTTCTTTTCCTGTAATATTAGTATCTACACAAGGCACAAGTTCATCAAACATAACATGAATAGATTCTTCAACCTTTTTAGATTTTTTATTATATATCATATATGCCTTGCCAGTTGACGAGTATCCAAGAAAGACTCCTTCATCGCATTTTTCATCAAATTTAGCTAATGCATCTTTGGTAATTAAGATAAAACATTTACATCCAAAAACATGAAAGTACGATTCATTAGGTTTCTTTGGGTAATATAATTCGTATGGAGTTAATTTCAAAATAGGGCGAAGCATGATACGATTTATAACATAACAAGATGTATTTACCACTTCAGCCCAAAAAGATCTAGGCAACCCATACTCGGATAACAGAGTGCGTGCGAGTTCCTAAATGGTTCTATTTTTCCTCTCCACCATACCATTTTGTTGGGGGGTGCGTGGGGCAGAAAATTCGTGCTTAATACCTAGATAATTGCAGAAAATGGTGAAACTATCATTTTCAAATTCCCCTCCATGATCCGACCTTATGCATTAAATTTTTAAGTCTAGTTCATTTTGAATGTGATTGCAAAGTTTTGAAAATTCAGAAAATGCATCGGATTTGGAGGTAAGAAATAAAGTCCACGTGAATCTTGAAAATCGTCAATCAAAACAAATATATACTTTTTACCACCAAGGCTACACGTGCTAATTGGCCCAAAAAGTCCATGTGAATTAGTTGCAATGGTCTTGTGGTGGATAATTCAATTTTCCTTTAAAATGATGTTTTTTGAAAATTTTCCTTTTTGGCATGGCGAGCATAAGGAAGAAAGGTTTCCATTTAGTATTGCCAACCCTCTAATAATTTTATTTTTTGACAATTTTAAATTCAACTTGGTTCTAGAGTGACCAAGACGCCTATGCCATAATTCAAGTTCTTCATTTTTAGAAATAAGACATTTAAGTGATGCACGTGATAGATCATGAAAAGCAATTAAATAAACATTACGAATTCTTGGTGCAGTGAGTGCTATATTATTAGACTTAGAATCAATGATTTTGCATAAATTAGTAGAGGACTCAAATAACACATTAAGACCTTTAACGTATAATTGACTAATAGAAAGTAAGTTGTGTTTAAGCCTTCTACAAATAGGACATTTGTAAGAGAGAAAGAATCGTTACCCACTGTACCGGTGCCTAATATTCTTCCTTTTCCATTATCACCAAACGTCATGGTTCCTCCTTTTTTCTTAGTGAGGCTAAGGAATTTTGCTTTATCGCCCGTCATGTGCTTGGAGAAACCTGAGTCCAAGTACTACATGTCTTCTTTGTCCTTAGCCTGCTAACAAACCTAAGAAGAAAAAGTTAGTGAAAATCTGGATACCCATGAGGTTCCTCCCATAATATAGGTGGAGACCTTAGGTACCGAGACTTGCTTAAAGGTGCGCTTTCCCTTCTTCCTACAAGAGTCTGTGGTGTGCCCAAAAACTAAACAATTGACACAAGCAACAAAAGGGGTTGAGACCTTTTTCAGAGACTATTGTTGACCCTTGCTGGTATACACAGAGGTAGAGGGAGTGAAAGAAATATTTTTATGAACAGATTTTTGATTTCTGGAAATAGAGCTAACTCCAGCGTTAGTAGTCAACGCTGGGCGGTAAGTTTCAGAAACATATCCCAGACCCAACTTAGCAGATCCATGGCACTGGTTGCCCAAAATCATATCCAGTGATTTTTGGCCAACCCCAAATTTGTTTATTGCCACATTAAGATCATTTATTCGGGCTTTTAAGGCAAAGTTTTCACATACTAAATTTTCACATCTCTTTGCAAAATTTTTCTTTTCATTTTCAATTTGGGAAAGAGATATTTTCAACCTTCTTTCTAAATCTCCCTTTTCTTTCATGAGTGACTCGATGTTGGAGAGAGCCTTAGAAAGATCTTTTTCAAGTTCCTTTGCCTTTGTCAAATGATTGTCATTCTTTTGGCATGACATCATTTCTTTATTTAATTTTTGGTTTTGTTTTAAAAGGATTTTATTCTCAGTTTTAAGAAGATCAAGATCTTTTAAAGTTCTACCAAACGATTTGCAAGTTTTTAAGTATTCAACATAAAGATTATCATAAGTAGAAGGGATTACCTCAGTGTTGCTTTGGACACTACACTCGTCATCAGTTGATTCTTGGTTCTTCCCCATGAGGCACAAATTTGCCTCATCATCCTCACTTGAACTTAATTCACTTGAGCATCCGGATGAAGAATCATCCCATGTTGCCGCCTTCAAGGACTTCTTCTTCTCCTTTCCTTTATGTCGCTTTTCTTTTTGCTCCTTCAGGTATTTTGGGCATTGGCTTCTTATATGCCCAGTCTTCCTGTAGTGGAAGCACTCGGGAGGAGGTCACTCTTTATCTTCGTCGCTTGATTTTTCCTTTTTCTCCTTTTTGGAAAGTGATCCTTTTCGAATGTACTTATGAAAAGTATTCCTTCTTTCTGGATTCTTCATGAACTTTGTGAAGTTTTTCATAAAGAGACTCTCCCCGTCATCTTCCTCATCGTCATCCTCTTTTCTGGACTTTAGTGACAAGGCTTTCTTCTTTGCCTCCTTATTATATTCTTCACCATGAATGTTGAGTTCGACCTCATGGTTTTGAGATTCCCAATGAGGTTCTCGATCTGGAGCCGCCTTAGATCATACGATTCGGAGATTGCAGTCACCTTTGGATTGAACTTTGCCGGAAGAGACCGAAGGATCTTTCTCACCAAGTCACCGTTTGAGAATGTTTTTCCAAGAATCTTTGAGGCGTTGACAATCTTGGTGAAGCGAGTATACATTGATTCGATGTCCTCATTTGGATCTATCCCGAACCTTTCAAACTCCGATTCCAGTTGGAATAGCTTTGAGTCTTTGACCTGCGAGGTGCCTTCATGAGTTATTTCATGCAAATTCCAATTGTCATAAGCAGTTTCATAAGCACAAACTCTATTAAATTCAGTCCTATCTAATGGGCAAAATAAAGCATTCATGGCTTTAGCATTATTTTTACATTTATTTTTATCTCCATCATCCCACTTATCTTTAGGCTTTTCTATGGTTACTTATCCAACAATATATGTAGGAGTCATATACGGTGTTTCAACACTAGCCCAGAAGTCTAGATCTAAATTAATTAGAAAATAACGCATTCGCGTTCTCCAATAATTATAGTCAGTTCCCGTGAAAAGTGGAGGTCTACTTATTCCTTGCCCTTCATGAAAAGCGAGATCACAAGACACCATTATTCCCAGTTGTTAGACCATTTTTGAATAACCTACCTCTGATACCACTTGTTGGATCCTGAGGCGCCCTTAGAGGGGGGGGGGGGGTGAATAAGGGTTTTTGAAACTTTATTATTTAATATAAAAACTTTTGTTGTTTTTCTTTAAATCGACTTAAATCAAAATTAAAGAGGAGTGAATCAATTAAAACAAACTAGAAAGAACATGATTTTCATTATAATTTATGATTACAAAAGTTGTGATTTCTATAATGCTAGAAATCGAAGGAGAAATATAAAATCTTCTTTTTGTTTTCTATACCGACTCTTCTCACCAAGAACCGGTTGGCTATAGTCGATCTTTCCCAGATCCGGCCTCAACCCGCTCTAGCCTTCCTATCCCCAGAAAAGGCCTCGATCACCCCTATATCTACTTCCTAGATCTAATCGCCAACATAAGGCGAATTCCCCCCTAAGTCCTACCCAGACCTAGTCGCCAACACGAGGCGAATTTACATCCAAGCAAATGATAAAAGGTTACAAATAAATGTTTGAACACAAAAATTTAAACTCCCTATGAAGAATTCTTGAGATGGCGAAGGCTGCTGAAAGTTCTTTAAGTCGAAGCGCGCGTTCTTCGCGTTGAAAAAGCGTTGATCTGGTTCTCCTTGAATTCTTTGCTCGAATGTGTGTTGGAGATGAAGGTCTGGAAAATACGTCCCAGATTGAGTTTCTGGAGTGCTGGAGTAAGGCTCTGATCAATCTATACTTGGAGAAGATGAAATCATCCAATTTATAGAACTTGAGCTAACGCCGGCGTTAAGTCCTAACGCTGGGCGTTGACCATGTATAGTAATGTTTTGATGGCTCGGATCTTCAGAAGAGGAAGGAGATTATGAACTTTAGAAATTGTTTATTTTAGGCAACCCTAATGCTGTAGTTGACGCTAACGCTGGCGTTAGGTCAGATCATTCCTAAAGTGCTCCTTCAATCATTGATGCATTCCTCCTTCCAAAATCATCGTGATGGAATCAAGAGTCAACACCCAGCGTTAAGTCCTAACGCATGGCGTTAGAGCCATCCTGTCGATCGATAGACCATCCCGTCGATCGGTAGACCATCCCGTCGAATGACAATGCCCGGCGTTAAGGGATAATGCCTAGCGTTATACATTTTTCATTCTTTTCTTCTTGTGGACAGTTCCAGACCAATATTGTAATAACCTGGTGTCATATTTATTCCAACCTGCATGCTAAAAACACAATGTCAAACAAGATCAAATACAAGTAGGATTTGTTATTCTCAAATCAAAGGGATGCGGAAAACCAAGTTCCAACAATATCTTAATCTTCAAGATTCCACTCTTGGACTTTAAATTGGATTTGGAAGATGATAGCTTTGTATTGTTGTACAGTTCCAGAACTTCAGTTCTGAGAATCACAGATGGCTTTGACAGTAAATATTTCAACCCTTGTCCTTTTTAGGAGTTGAATCACTTGTTTAATCTCAGGTTGAGCATGTTGAAATCCATTTCTTATTATCTCATTGTACAACCCCATATTCGCCGAGTGGCTCCCAAAGGTTCAAAACACAGGCAAGGTAGGTCAAGAAGAGCACTCACCCATGTCAGGGGAGGCAGGGGAGCCTCGAGGCAAGTGCGAGCCTCTTCTACAGAGCACTCGCTCACTAAGGAGTGTGAATGCGTTGAAGGTCAGGCGAGTGAAGGCAAAAACCCACTCGCCCAGCAGGTCAGGTATCAGGCAAGTGGTTCCCCACGGACCACTCGCTAGTGGAATCTAGTGTGCCAGAGGCCTAGTGAGTGGTGCCTTCATGGACCACTCGCCAGAAAGCTTTAGTGGACAAATTTCCTAGATACCCTTGGTGGGCTACAAATAGCACCTCAGAACAGCGGAGTTAGGCTGTTAGCAGACCAATATGGGGTGTAATTAGTAAAACTAAAAGGCAGATTTAGGCTATTTGCAGACCAGACTAGAAAATCTATAAATAGACCCTTAAGGGCACCTTGGAGGAGATCCGATCTTTTGAGATCTCTCCTCCAGGCTAGTTTTGGGGTTGCTTTTAGTTCCCTCCAAGGTGCCAGGCTGAGCATTGGTTTGGGAGGGGAGGCTCTCTAAGATCTTCCGGGTGTGTGGCGGGACCTCCTCACTACAGCTTTGGTTCTGTTCCTAATTCTTCATCCACAGTAAAGAGTGTAAGTGAGGGATAAGTAGTTGCGGAGTACACCCCCCATTGGTTCCGAACTCAAGAGACCGATTGCGAGTTTCAACCTTTTTGGTGCAGTGAGCGTGGACCGTAGCCTGTGCAAGAAAATCTCAGGATGAGCTCCACGGATGGAGATGGAGGAGATGGATCTGACCTAGGCCACTCGCATCCGCCTGCGAGCGTGGTGACGGTGGGAATGTTCAAAGATTTCATGTGAGTGGTCCTACAGACCTTACAACTGGCTTTAGCCACGAGAGGCGAATGCGAGACACCCGCAGTTCCTAAGGTCCCGCCCCAGCAGATTGGCGAGAATGCTCCTGGCCAGTGGCCTGGGAAGGAGGTGGCGGCGGAAGCGAGTGCGCAGGATCTCCCAAGGCGTCAGTTGTTCAGTAGCCCGGTGAATGCAGAGGTCTGCGAGCTGACTCCGTGAGAGAGGACCACTAGCCGAGCAGGGGAGGGATGTAACGCCCCTGATTTTTAACTATTATTTTAATTGTTTTAATTGTCGTAATAATGACCTAAGGGCGTTACGCTAGTGCAGAGTTAGCCACGCGTCGTTGTTAGTGCGTTCTCGTGTCCGTTTGGTCAAGCCCGCAAAATTTTAGAAGTTACCGAAATTGTAAAATTTTATGATAGGAAATTAAGTTGTTTAATTTTAGAAATCCTCGTTAAGTGTCGTCGCGATCCGAGCATTTTTGGAGTCTCGGTGCGCGTTTGAAGTTTAGTGTGGTGTGCGTTTAACGTAAACTTTGTAAAATTTGTACCTCGACGATGACACGTCGGATTTTGGTTTGGTCTTCGCCGTTGGGTTCGTAGAGTCGGCTTTTGTCTACGACGCGAGTTTCGTCCATTTTGACGCTCGTTTAAGGCTCCGTAGTGGCTTAGTAGTAATCTGTATTATTATTATTATTATTATTATTATTATTATTATTATTAATATTATTATTATTATATATTAATAAAAAAAAACTAAACTAAACTACCCTCCGCCTCTTCATCGATCTCAGCAGCGCCCCCTCCCCCTCTTCATTTTCTCCCGACCGAACCAGTGAAAGAAAGGAGCGAGCGAAGCCCTCTTTCGCGTGGACCTTCCGGTGGCCGCCGTCGGCGATCCAGAGCTCGAAATCTTTGATCGAGGGTAGATCTGGAATGCTCTCGACGAGAGCTTCGCTATAGAGGTAAGTTTTTCCCGTTTCCTTGACGTTTTCTCGTGAGGGTTTTTGACCCTAACCCCTATTTTGCCCGATTTCTTGTAGATTTCAACTTCTCCCGTCTTCTTTTGCCCCGATCTACGACGTGGCGCGTTTCGGAACATGTCTCCGGCGAAGCCAAGGCAAGTGGTGGTTTTCCCTCCTTTCTTCCTCTTCCGATCATGGTAAAATCTTTTATTATTCGTTTACAAATGCGTATTTGACGCACCGCTATGCCCGATCTGCGATCTTGAACGTTTTGTTTTGTCACTCGATTCTGAAGGATGTTCGTTTCGACTCGTCTCGTTAGGGTATATGATATGAATTTTTCACTTGCAATCTATCGTAGTATTATTGCCTCCAATTGTTATCATAATCTCGTAACATTGCAAAATTATTGTCGCGTCGCGTCAAGCGAATCCCTTCGTCAAAGTTAGTGTTTTAGAATTTATTTTGGGCCGTGAAAGTCCGGTCAAGTCTTCTAAATCCAACGGCAGGGACGTTCACCCACGGAGTGGGGCCCATTTAGGGAAGTTTGGTGTTAGAGTTTTTCGACCATAACCCCGTTTGGTCGTTTTATCTTGTAGATCTCGCTTCCTCATGCCTTCACTTGGACCGATCCGCAGCGTGGGGTACTTTTTTTTTAGTGGACGTTTTCTGGTCGCGATTGGGGCAAGTGGTGCTCCGCTTGTTCATTTTCTTCTCCTCACTTACTTTGATTTGATAATGTATTAGTAGATTACGCGTAGAAAGGTCATCCCTACAGCGTTAACCTCTTTTGTTAGTGTTTTGCTCATATTCCCCTTAAAACTTCACAGGCGTCTGGTTATGGATTTATACCAGTGAGAGTTCGTCGTGTCGTTGTCGTCTTGTTGATTGAATCATCGTGTCGTTGTCATCTTGTTGATTGAATCGTCGTGTCATTGTCGTCTTGTTGATTGAATCGTCGTGTCGTTTCGGCTAAGTTAATTACTTCGCTAGGGTAAGTATTGTATCATTGCTATTAGAAAATTCAGTTTATCAAAAAACCTTGTCGTTTTCTGATGGAGTTTAGCATGACGGAAGCCCGATTGCTTTCCGTTGCGTCGTTTTGACCAAATCTCTCAATTTGACCGCTTTACTAATAGTAAATATCGTTGTTCTTGGAAACCATCGTGGTGTGGGTCTTGAAGTTCTGTCGGGCCAATCTGTGTCGTCATGCCGACATTGCGCTTGAATTGAGTCTACTTCCTTTTATCAACTAAATGGTGATTTTAAAGTCATTCGTTGATTGCATCATATCTCTTTATAGTCCTTGGTCGACTGCTTGCTTGAAGTTAAATTTCACCTTTATGATTGCATGATGATGCTGCACAGTTAGTGCTTTAATTTGGAAACTGCACCTGTTAGGTTGTTTACTCTGAGACTTCTTTTGCATGTTCTCTATTAACTGTATGGACCCGATTCGTTCCTTTTGTATAATTTAAGGCAGGTTTTGGCTGCTTGTCGGTCAGGTCAGCATCGTTGGTTGACCGCTTGGTTTCCCGTTAACAATTGTATCGTTCAGAGTCTTTTGCGATGATTATATCAAATCCTCAACTCGCTTATAAGTAGGGTGTCGGTCTATGTGTTAAACTTTGAATAGTGTGCTTCTAGTTGTCGTGTCAACTTGGTCGTCACGTCATTTGGATCGTCGCCTAGTTTAGCAGAATGATTTAACTGAATTGTCTCGGTATCGAAATACCGTCAGATGGCTAGTTTTCCCCCGTTTATTTGGAGATATGTGTTGTTAGGGCCTTGGACTTGTGCATGGATGGTCTGTGTAGTTACGTCGACCGTATATTCAGTTTGGCCTAAGTTCTTCGTCGACTTCGTAGTTCAGAACCGTCATAATAAAATGCTATATTGAGGGTTGTGCGCGGTGTGATTTTTACCCCTGGCATGATGCTTCCTAACCGTAAGCTAAATGTGTTGGAGGCCGTACGCGGTGTGGTTCTTGCCCCCGGTGCGGTGTTCTTGTAAGCTTTTGATTAGGAGGCCGTACGCGGTGTGGTTTTTGCCCCCGGTGCGGTGTTCTTTTAAGCTTTTGATTAGGAGGCCGTACGCGGTGTGGTTTTTGCCCCCGGTGCGGTGTTCTTTTAAGCTTTTGATTGGGAGGCCGTACGCGGTGTGGTTTTTTCCCCCGGTGCGGTGCTCTTCTTTTGGATGAGCTGATCAGTCTCTTACGAATATGAATCCGAATATGATTATGAAATCTGGTAAAATATATATATAGCTATGCATATCTTTTGCTTCTGTTAGTAAGCTCTCTTGATTTTTAGCCATTTAGCTGGTTTCTCTCTCTGTTTCTGTACTCTAGTACTGGCATCTGTTGCAGGCTGTTGGTTTACCTCCCGTTTACTTGGAGGTTTGTTTAGCTCTTTTTGCTCTCTTGCACCACTTGCAACTTGTTTCTGAGGTGTTCTTCTTTTGAATGCCTCAGGTTCAGAGCAGTAGCAGGTTCGTCTTGTAGAGCTCGAGGTTTCTGTGCTGCAGGTAGTGGCAGCGTTTGTTTCACCTCCTTCTGTGATGTAGTTTTGTCTTTTCTGACTAGATTTGCTCCTATGGGTTTGTGTCTGTTTGTTGACGCCCATAGTGTTTTGTCTTGGATGTTAGACCACTAGCTAGTGTTCACTGCTGTTACCTACTGTTAGCTCTTACTCTTGCTCTCTAGGAAGAATTTATGTTAGGATGCATGTTAGTTACTTAAAATATAAAAAGGCTGCATTTAACTTAGATTCATCGCATATCTTTAACTGAAAACCACCATATTTTGAATGTTATAATACTTTTTATTACTTATAATAAATCTAGAGTCATGAATAACATTAGCTGTATGTTAGGTCTTCGGGCTCATATAGGACCATGAAAGAATTGAATCAAGTATTTCTCCGCTGCGACCGCATATACTTTTACTCGTGGACTAGTTGATCCACTGAACCGAGGGACACGGTTCTCAACTTAAACTTAAATATTGTTTTATCATAATAACATGCGTTTTCATAATAGAGCATTAGATTTAGGAGTTTTCCTGAGCGTCCGCAGTTGTCCCCTGCACGGCGTGGCATCACGACACGTATTTTCTCTCACTCTGATACATTTTAATTATTGAGAAAATGCGGGTTGTGACAAGGGAAGCCCCATTTGTGAGCTGATCCTCTTGGCATCAGTTCTAGAGGGGTTCAGAGGACTAGAGATGTCTTACTATACCGGCAAGGATGACCCAGTCCTGTACTTGTAGTGGTTCGAGTACATGGTCTCAATCCTACCTATGTCGGATGCCTTCCAGTGCAGGATCTTTGCTACTACCCTGAAGGAGAAGGCGAGGGATTGGTTCCACTAGCTCCCTGTGGGGTCCATCTATGCATTTGAGGATCTACGTTTGAGCTTCCGGCTGTGCTTCTCAACGTCAAAAAAGAGGAAGAAGGACGCGGAGGTGCTCTTCAAGATTAAGCAAGGGACAGGGGAGTCGCTGGCCCATTATGTGGATAGGTTCCAGGAAGAGGTCTTGCTCATCCAGGAGGTGCCAGGGTTCACCCTCCAGCTGGCCTTCATAGTGGGGTTGCGGGAGGGGTTCTTCAAAATGAACCTGAAGAGAAAGGCCACTCTATCCTTCGAGGAATTGATGGAGAGGGCGGCGGAAGAGATTGAAGGGGAGGCCGCCAACCTAGAGTTTGCAAATAGATTGGCAAGGCTAAGTGAGCCAGAGGCGATGCAGGAGGAGGGGAGAAGAAGAGATGAGCACAGAGATCAGGGGTTTCAGAGGCAGCAACACGATTGGGGGTATCAGGAGCCCAATAACCGAATAGCCAGGAGACCCTAGGAGGGACCAGCACGGGGATAAGAAAGAGGTTACCAGGGGAGGGGGAAAGGGAGGTTTAATCATCCCGGATGGAGTCAAGGTCCCAGACCCCCTCACCTCCTCAGGAGCAAACCATGGCAGTAGGTCGAGGAAGAGGAGAAAGAGGAAATGGAAGAGGGGGTAGAGGAGGCTGGGTGGCGTTGCCCTATTGTGACTTGCACTAGGAGGAAGGCCACGCGACGGCCACCTGCCCGGAGTTTCTAGAAATGAGGGAAAGAGGTCAGTTGTATCAGCGACCATTGAGGATAGAAGAAGTACTACCCGGAGAGGTGGAAGATAGGTGTGAAGACAGGGCAGATGTTCTGATCACCCTGGTGTGGTTGGGATAGAGGCAACTCGCAAGAGGAGTTTCCAAGCAATGTTCAGGAGGAGCGTCGCGTCGACCTCCCAAACCTCGATCCTCTCAAAGAAGCTCACCTTCTCGTAAGATGACATGCCAGACTATGAAGACCCGTTCTGCGATGCCTTGGTGATCCAGACAGCAATCGAGAACTTCACGGTCTCCCAAATCTTGGTCGACAACGGGAGCTCCGTGAATTTAATCTTCAAGAAGGCCTTAGACGCGATGGAAGTAGAGGAAAAGAGGGTGCAAGCCTTGGATGGACCGTTGTTTGGGTTCTCAGGGGAGAGGAAGGAGGTAGAGGGATGAGTCGGCCTTCAGGTGACGTTCGGAGGGGTCCCGAGAAACTGCTGATTCATCATCGTCGACGCTCCAAGCAGCTAAAACATAATTTTTGGGCGCCCTCTCATCAGCACCTTTCGATGCATTCCCTCGCCATTCCACCAGTGCTTGAAGTTCCACTATAGAGGAGTCCAGGTCCGAATCTGGGGGGATGCAAAGGTGGCGAGGCAGTGCTATGTGACTACCGTCAACACCATCTCCTGTATGGCGGAGGCTGAGAAGGTGGATAGAAAGATGTGGGGGCCGGAGTGGCCAGGAGAGGAAAGGAAGGCAGAAGAAGAAGAAGGAGAGGAAGGCATCCGGGACAGGGAGAAGGAGGTGGTTCAGGAGGAACATGTCGAGCTCATGGAGGTGGAGGCTGCGGCGTGTGAGGAGACCCTAGCCGAAGGGGGGAACGCAGGGGGAAGATGGGAGGAGCTGTCCTGACTTGAGGCGACAGAAGAAGTAGTCGAGATGGATTTCATAATCCGGGAGGGGAAAGTGGAAAAGGTGCGAGTCAGCGGGGGCCTTGGCCCTGATGATAGGGAGAAGAAGCGGGAGTGCATCCAGAAGAGCATGAAAATCTTCACGTGGAGCACGGAAGACATGCCGGGCATCGACGCGGACGTGGCTCGCCACCGACTCAACCTCAAACTAGGAACTCACCCCATCCTACAGAAGAGGAGGGCCATCGCTGACAAGCTGGAGGAGCCAATCTAAGAGGAGGTGGAGAAGCTTCTCAAAGTACGTTTTGTCTCAGAGATCCAGTATCAAGACTGGGTCTCCAATGTTGTCATGGTTAAAAAAGCGATGACCGATGGAGAATGTGTATTGATTTTTCACTTTTAAACAAAGCATGCCATAAGAATTGTTACCCTTCCCTCGGATCGACGCGCTGGTTGACTCAGCCATCGGTTTTTTTTATGATGAGTTTTTGAGTTGCTTTTTTAGGTTATCATCAGATTAGTATGCACACACCGAACGTCAAGGATGCTCCTTCATCATAAGGGAAGGGTGCTACTGCTATAAGATGAAGCCGTTTGGGCTAAAAAATGTAGGGGCGATGTACCAAAGGATGATGGACAGAGTCTTTCAGGAACAAAGAGGAAGGAACTTAGAGGTATACATGGATGACCTCAAGGTGAATAGAAATGATGTGAGTTCCCATCTACAGGACCTTGAAGTGACCTTTGCCACCCTGCGTAGGTTCAAGATGAGATTAACCCTTCAAAATGTATCTTCGGGGCCAGCAAGGGGAAGTTTTTGGGTCACCTCCTTACCCCGGCTGTGGTTGAGCCTAACCGAGACAAAGTGAAAGCTATAATGGCATTGGGATCACCTCAGAATGCTAAGGAAGTCACGTGCCTGACTGGAAAACTCACGGGGTTGAGTAAGTTTCTCTCCCAGGCGGGGGAGAAATGCTCCCCCTTTTTCAAAGTGTTGAGAGACAATCAAAAGTTTGAATGGACGAAGGAGTGTGAGGAGGCCTTCCAAGCCCTAAAGAATCAGTTTACAAAGGCTCCACTGCTCTAGGGTCCTAAGGAGGGAGAGGGTCTATCCTGATACCTCAGAGTTGGGGATGAAGCCGCGAGGTCCGTCTTGGTCCGAGAAGAGAGTAAGAAGCAGCTGTCCGTCTACTATGTGAGCAGGGTTCTAAAGAAGGCGGAGCTCCGATACCCAATTTTAGAAAAGCTAGCCTTCGCTCTGGTCATCTCGGCCAGGAAGCTCAGGCCATACTTGTCACAACCCGCATTTTCTCCGAATTTAAGAATATCAGAGTAAGAGAAAATACACGTCATGATGTCACGTCATACAGGAGACAACTGTAGACGCTCAGGCGGGAACCTATTACTTAACTAAACAAACATGATTATATGATAAGTCATCATTTGAAATCATTTATTAGGGGTTTTGAGATAAGAACTGTGTCTCTCAGTTCGTGGATCAACTAGTCCACCGAGAAAGTATATGTAATTGCAGCGGAAAATACTTGATTTGGTTTACTTAAAGTCCTACATGTATGCAAACGACGGAGCATGACGTAAGTGATATGCACATAACTAGGCGTACTGTAAGAGTAGAAAATACCTTTAGGCGACTTTAAAGTTAAGGGTTTTAGTTAGAAAGAATGCAATGAGGATGAAGAAAAACCATTTTATAACTATAGTGCACCTAACATAAATCATTCCCAGAGGGTAAGGTACACAAGATCTAAAAATAGTGGCATAATTTGGCAAATAAACTATAAAGTATAAAAAGGGGCACAATGGGCGTCAAGTGCATCAAGTGCACTAAACAAAGAACCAACAAGAATCAAGTGCACTAAATATCAAAAGAGGAACAACACGTTCATTTATTTAGTTTCATCAATTAAAGAGACTGATCAGCTCAAATTATACGGGAGCGGTTAACTACCTCCGCTACCCACAGCCCAAAACTAGGTGGGGGTACCACTAGACCCAACCACCCAAATACGACTACCGTGCAAGGCTATAACATTTTCCCCCACTGTCCCCCAAACACAACTACTGTGTAAGGCTAAAGATAGTAGTTCTTATTACTTAAATTTTAATTAAACACGGGACGCTGCCAGAAAGGATAATCACTGGAAGGCCCTAAGAAATAGGGTCAAGACGAAGTACACATCGATCAATATGAATCATAAGAGTGACTCAAATGTTAACAGACCACAACGAGTAAAAAGAGGTTCAAACGAGAGGGATTCGAGATCAGAAGAACTGAAGGGTCACTGGCAATCATCCAAGTACACCCGAGGGGACACGAGATTCAAACACGAGAACTCAACGAAATCACATGCGTTCCGGGCGGGGTTCCAAGGGGCAGCGCCCCTGGCGGTGGTCAAGGGGCACAGATCAGCGAGCGGGGTCAAGGGGCAGAGCCCTTGCGGGGTGCGGGGCAGAGCCCCGTCCAAAATTTTGAAATCCCACCACCAGAAACCACACAAAATCACATCAAAATTTAGGACTTCTCGAAAACTACAAGGAACTTCTCGAGAGATAAAAAGATTTCTCGAGAGATGGAATTTGATTTCCGCTCCGGAAGCTTTGGATCGGCTAGGGAAACACACGAGCACAGATTCATGAAACTTTTCGGGTCGAAAGAAGGGGTTAGGTCACTATCCTAACTCCAAAAATTCCATAAAACGGGAAAAGCTTACCGCTAGAACGAAGATCTCGCCGAGAGCTTTCCAAATCTTCTCTCCAAACGCGATTCCGACTACTACAGCCCTAGAAATCACCGATCGAACGCTCCTCGAAGCTCCGCACTCGCCCTTTCGCTCGGCGGCTGATTTGATCGAGGGAGGAAGAAGATGAATAGGGGAAAGGGATAATAGGCTTTATATAAGACCTGATTAATTAATTAATTAATTAATTAATTCCCCAATTTACTTAAACTGCGAGGGCGACCAGATTACCTCGGATTTCTATGAAATTCGCACCTTAACTAAAACACGGCGCTGTGAATCCAACGGCGAAGTCAGAATTCAATTCCGACGGGCCAAACTCGGGCTAAAGCCTCCCGAAGCTAAAATCTTGAAATCCACCCAAAATCTTTACTTTAACTCGAAACGATGCGAAATCTCGCACGCTCGATCTACAAGACATACTTTAACTAAGCTAAGGCTCAACACACTACTAGACGAGCTGACATAACGCCCTTATGCCAAAATTAAGTCACAGCGGGCACGTAAAATAATTAACGAAAATCAGGGGCGTTACAGTCACTCCCCCTAAAAGGAAGTTTCGTCCCGAAACTTGGAATCCGAAGATCAAGAAAGATACAAAATCAAATTTAAAAGATTAACTGACAGAAGATTTACCCGAAATCTTAGAGAAGAGGCTAGGGTGAGTCTCTCTCATGGAAGACTCCAGCTCCCACGTCGCGCTTTCGACACCCTGATTCTTCCAAAGAACCTTAACCATCGGGATCGTCTTCTTTCGCAACACACGCTCCTGAGTCTCCAAGATTCGGACAGGTTCTTCGACATACGAAAGATTGGGCTGCAAAACTGGCACCGAATCAAGAACAAGCCGATCGCTACGCAAACACTTCCTCAGCTGGCTCACGTGAAACACATCGTGAACATTAGGAAAGGAAGCAGTCAAATCCAATCTATACGCTGACACTCCGATGCGCTCAACAATCTGAAAAGGTCCCACATACCGGGGATCCAACTTGTGGTTCCTTCCAAACCTCTTAACACCTGGCATCGGAGAAACTTTCAAGAATACCCTGTCTCCAACGGCAAACTCTAAATCCACTCTTCTTCGATTCACATACTTCTCATACCGCTCCTGAGCAATGCGGAGCTTCTCGCGGATATGAGTTACAGCAACATTCATCTCTTCCAAAGCCTCTGGGCCTAGCAAAGGACTCTCACCTACCTCGGCCCAAAACAACGGAGTCCGACAAGGCCTCCCATACAGAGCCTCAAACGGGGCCATTTGTAGGCTTTCTTGATAACTGTTGTTTACGAGAACTCCATCAATCCAAGCCACTTATCCCAAGCTCCACCATGATCTAAGATATAGCACCTTATCATATCTTCCAAAATCTGATTAACTCTTTCTGTCTGACCATTGGTCTGGGGATGATAAGCGGTAGAGTACCTAAGGTCAGTACCCAAGGCTCCCTGCAAACTCTGCCAGAAATGGGACATGTACCTCGAGTCTCGGTCCGACACAATGCTCACATGCACACCATGCAATCTGATAACTTCATCCAAATACAGTTCTGCTATTTTCTCCATCGAGTATCCAATCTTAAAGGGCACAAAGTGAGCACACTTTGTCAAGCGATCTACTATAACCCACACCGAGTCATGACCACTGGGAGATCTCGGCAAACCGGTAATGAAGTCCATCGAAATACTCTCCCACTTCCAGGTTGGAATATCTAACGGGTTCAACTTACCTCCAGGCCTCTTATGATCTGCTTTCACGCGCTGACAAGTTAAACATTCTGACACATATTTCGCTATATCATTCTTCATACCTGACCACCAAACGATCTGCTTCAGATCTTTATACATTTTTGTGGAACCAGGATGGTAGGAAACCTTAGAATCATGTGCCTCGCTACAGATCTTTGTCCGAATTTCTTCCAACGCGGGGACGCAATATCTACCTCGGTACCTCAAAGTATCCTTATCATCGATCGAAAAATCTGGCAATTCTCCTTTTTCAGTTCTACTTCGAAGATGCTGCAAGTCAGGATCTTTCTTCTGATGCATCCTAGTAAGGGCAATCCAAGAAGGCTCTTCAGCCTCTAAGATCGAGGGTGCGGTACAACTACCGACTGAGATATCTATCAACATAAACTCCTCTACTAAGGACTGCACTGAGAGATTGAATATATGCGCGGTTTTCCGGCTCAGGGCATCGGCCACCACATTAGCCTTACCCGGATGGTACAGAATATCTACTTCATAATCCGCCACATACTCCAACCACCTCCGCTGGCGCAGATTCAGCTCCTTCTGGGTGAAGACATACTTCAGACTTTTATGATCCGTGAAAATCTTGCATGACACTCCATATAACAGGTGTCTCCAAAGCTTCAAAGCATAGATTACTGCGGCGAATTCTAAGTCATGCGTAGGGTAATTCTTTTCATGAACTTTCAATTGTCTAGACCCATAAGCAATCACCTTCCCTTCTTGCATCAACACACATCCCAGTCCAATGTGAGATGCGTCTACATAAACTGCAAACTCGACTCCTTCGATCGGCAAGGCCAACACCGGAGCACTACACAAACGCCTCTTCAATTCCTGAAAGGCCTCTTCGCACTTATCGCTCCAAACAAAAGCAGTATTCTTCTGGGTAAGCTTAGTCAAGGGTGCGGACAGCAATGAAAATCCTTGGACAAATCTCCTGTAGTACCCGGCCAACCCTAAGAAACTCCTTATCTCCTTAGGCGTCGAAGGCGTCTTCCAATCCTATACGGCAGAAATCTTTGCGGGGTCTACAGTAATTCCATCTTTGTTTACCACATGACCCAGGAAAGACACTTGCGAAAGCCAGAATTCGCACTTACTCAACTTTGCATACAACTTGTGCTCTCTAAGAGTAGACAATACTAAGCGCAAATGCGTAGCATGCTCCTCCGCACTTCTAGAATAAACCAGCACATCATCTATGAATACCACCACAAAGTGGTCCAGAAAATCCTTGAACACGCGGTTCATCATGTCCATAAATGCAGAGGGTGCATTTGTCAAACCAAACGACATGACTAGAAATTCAAAATGGCCATAACGAGAACGAAAGGCAGTCCGGGGAACGTCCGACTCACGGATCCTCAACTGATGGTAGCCTGATCGAAGATCAATCTTTGAAAACACCGTGCTACCACGCAACTGATCAAACAGATCATCTATCCTTGGCAACGGATACCTGTTCTTGATGGTCATTTTGTTTAATTCTCTATAGTCTATGCACAATCTCATGGAACCGTCCTTCTTTTTCACGAACAAAACCGGAGCACCCCAGGGAGAAGAACTTGGCCTAATGAAACCACACTGCAACAACTCATCTAACTGAGTTCGCAACTCTTCTAACTCCCGCGAGGCCATACGGTATGGTGCCTTAGCAATAGGACGAGTACCAGGCTCAAGATCAATAACGAACTCCACATCTCTATCAGGCGGGAGTCCAGGAAGACTGACAGGAAAGACGTCAGGAAATTCTCGCACAACTGGAACGCTCTCAGCACACGGCGGTCCAGGTACAGTTTCTACTACAGAAACAAGGTAAGCCAAACAACCGGAAATTAACAGTTTTCGAGCACATACCGCGGAAATTATCGAAGAACTCTTGTACGGAGAATCAAAAACGCTCATGGGTTGACCGTTGTCCATCACGAAGTCCAGACGCTTTTCCTTGCATCGGATGACCGCATCATAACTGGACAACCAGTCCATACCCAATATTACGTCAAAGTCTTCTAAGTCCAACACTTTGAGATCAGCAACAGCCAAGAAATCTCCTAAGAGAACGGGGCAACTTCGGACGCACTGGTTCGAGGACACCAGATCACCAGAAGGGAACTTAACGAGGAACGAATCATTGCCCAGCTCAGGGGTCAAACGGTGACTCTCAACGAAGGCCCTTGCTACGAACGAATGGGTAGCACCTGAATCGAACAGAACACGCGCCCAACGATTCCTTACCTTAAATCTTCCTATAAGCGCGAAGAGAAACTAGTCTAATACAGCGAACTAAAAAAAGAAACAAGACTAAACAGTTGTCTTAAGGTCTAACCTGCGATCACTTGGGTCGAAGACTGCGCTTGCTCCTGGGTTAACACGTTCAGCTTTCCTCTTCCTTTATCCTGATGCTGCGGCGGCGACAAGGTTCGAAGCGGAACAGGCTGCAACGGGGGTTGAATCAGCGGGCATTGGAACTTCATGTGCCCCTTCTGCTTGCACTGGAAGCAGACTTTATCTTTGGTCCAACACTGGGCCACATCATGCCCTTTCTGCTTGCACAACTGGCAGAGCACCTCACCCTTCGGAGCACCCTGGATTGCTAGCACTCGCTGTTGCTTCTGAGCTCCCTTCCTCTTGAAACATTTCTCCACTGGATGGCTGGGGCGGCCACAGAAGCTACACACCTCTCCACTCCTTTTCTTTGGAGCCGGGCTAGATACCTTGGGGGTCTCCCCCTCTTCGGCTTTCCTCTTGTCCTTTTTCATTAGAGCACCACGATTCTTGGCATTGTCGATAGCCTCGACTTTCAGTGCTGCTTCTACCACTTCAGCATAACTTTCAGATTTATAAGCACTCGCCAACTGCTGAATATCGCTACGAAGACCTCCAAGAAATCGCTTCATTCTTCCTGCCTCAGAAGCCACTAAATCTGGAGCAAATCTGCTCAACTTACTGAACTCGATCTCATCCTCACTAACCGTGAGTTGTCTTTGCTTCAGGTGCAGAAAATTATTCATGAAACGGTCTTGCTCGACCGACGGCAGGAATTTCTTTAACACCATCGCCTTGAACGACTCCCACGAACATCCACCCACGAGATTTTCCCTCTCCCTAATCCACCAGCTCTTAGCAATTCCTTTCAGCTGGTAAGCGGCGACCATCACCTTTTGGTCTGCGGAGATTCCTGAGTACGAAAACATCTCCTCAATGGCAACAAACCAGTCATCTAATGCCATGAAATCTGCTCTTCCGTCAAACGTAGGAGGTCCCAAACTTTGAAAATGCGAAATAAAATTCATTTCCGGTGGTATCGCTACTGGGGGTACCAAGGGAGCAGGAGGAGTAGGTATAGCCTGTCCTACTACCGGGGCCTGCACTACGGGTTGCTGCCTAGCACCGGCAGCCAACAACGCCTCAACCTGCGACTGCATCGCAACCATCTGCCTAGCCAGAGTCTCATTGCTCTGGCGCAGACTCTCGATCAAGGCTTCACTCTGCGCACCCGAAGACTTGCCCTCCGACTGGGGAGTCGACCTAGTCGCGACTCGCTTGCGCGCCATTTCTGCTAATACGCATAAACCTCTAATTAAAACTTGACCTTACACTAGAACTACACTGCTTGTTTCAGAACATACATGTACAGTTACTTGCCATTTCCACTACCTTTCTCTGGGATATTTTCATGATGATATGCAAATCTCGGGAACGATACTGCATCATCCCACTAGTCTCATGTGCAAAGGGCATGAATGCATGAAATTTCTATTCGTTTTGAAATCATGTGTGTACGTGTGTCATCATATAAGTCTTTAACTTCGCACGTGTGCTTATGCAATGCCATGTAAAGTATGTTGTGCAATGCATTCTAATAAAGGCCTTAATGCATGTTATGAGCGGCGTACACATGTAATATTATGCATCCCATATTACATAATATTGCATGTAACGAAAGAGAAAACGTGCTAATGGGCATCCATGTGATGATGGTTATGCATCCCATACTACATAACCGTCACATGTTGCAACCTATGGTGGATCCATATACAAACACATATTATGCATCCCATACTACATAATATGCCACGTATACTTCCTATCATGCCATGAGTGTAGTGTTCATGCTTCGGCCAAGATGTACTGATGACACTTCGGTGTGTGTATGTAATGAAATCAAACAACTGCTAAACAATATCAGAATTTGTTGCCCGACCCACTTGTCGAACAACCTGCCTCTGATACCAACTGTCACAACCCGCATTTTCTCCGAATTTAAGAATATCAGAGTAAGAGAAAATACACGTCATGATGCCACGTCATACAGAAGACAACTGTAGACGCTCAGGAGGGAACCTATTACTTAACTAAACAAACATGATTATATGATAAGTCATCATTTGAAATCATTTATTAGGGGTTTTGAGATAAGAACTGTGTCTCTCAGTTCGTGGATCAACTAGTCCACCGAGAAAGTATATATAATTGCAGCGGAAAATACTTGATTTGGTTTA
This sequence comes from Dactylorhiza incarnata, assembly GCA_033032865.1. Taxonomy (NCBI): domain Eukaryota; kingdom Viridiplantae; phylum Streptophyta; class Magnoliopsida; order Asparagales; family Orchidaceae; genus Dactylorhiza; species Dactylorhiza incarnata. The sequence continues at coordinate 3,587,155 of JAWHQI010000033.1, read as the reverse complement.
CTTAAAGTCCTACATGTATGCAAACGACGGAGCATGACGTAAGTGATATGGAGATAACTAGGCGTACTGTAAGAGTAGAAAATAACTTTAGGCGACTTTAAAGTTAAGGGTTTTAGTTAGAAAGAATGCAATGAGGATGAAGAAAAACCATTTTATAACTATAGTGCACCTAACATAAATCATTCCCAGAGGGTAAGGTACACAAGATCTAAAAATAGTGGCATAATCTGGCAAATAAACTATAAAGTATAAAAAAGGGGCACAATGGGCGTCAACAACATGACACAAACCCATTGGCACCAACTAGTATGTCTGAGCACAAGAAGTAACTAAAACAACTACCTCGCAGTAGCGGGGTGAACAGCTACTAAAACTCTGAACTTCAGGCTACACCACTAGCCGTTACGGCTCTGAACCAGAGGCATTCAATAAAACAAAGAACGCCTCAGCAAGTTATTACAAGTGGCAGAAAACTAACAGAAAAACAAGCAAGGCATAAGGGGTACCAACCCAAGCCAAATTTACCGAAAGAGAGCTCTGAACAAAGAACCAACAAGCATCAAGTGCACTAAATATCAAAAGAGGAACAACAAGTTCATTTATTTAGTTTCATCAATTAAAGAGACTGATCAGCTCAAATTATACGGGAGCGGTTAACTACCTCCGCTACCCACAGCCCAAAACCAGGTGGGGGTACCACTAGACCCAACCACCCAAACACGACTACCGTGCAAGGCTATAACATTTTCCCCCACTGTCCCCCAAACACAACTACTGTGTAAGGCTAAAGACAGTAGTTCTTATTACTTAAATTTTAATTAAACACGGGACGCTGCCCGAAAGGATAATCACTGGAAGGCCCTAAGAAATAGGGTCAAGACGAAGTACACATCGATCAATATGAATCATAAGAGTGACTCAAATGTTAACAGACCACAACGAGTAAAAAGAGGTTCAAACGAGAGGGATTCGAGATCAGAAGAACTGAAGGGTCACTGGCAATCATCCAAGTACACCCGAGGGGACACGAGATTCAAACACGAGAACTCAATGAAATCACATCCGTTCCGGGCGGGGTTCCAAGGGGCAGCGCCCCTGGCGGTGGTCAAGGGGCACAGATCAGCGAGCGGGGTCAAGGGGCAGAGCCCTTGCGGGGTGCGGGGCAGAGCCCCGTCCAAAATTTTGAAATCCCACCACCAGAAACCACACAAAATCACATCAAAATTTAGGACTTCTCGAAAACTACAAGGAACTTCTCGAGAGATAAAAGGATTTCTCGAGAGATGGAATTTGATTTCTCGAGAGGAAGGCAGGGATTTCTCGAGAGAGGACAAGGGATTTCTCGAGAGGGATCAGGGGATTTCTCGAGAGCTCAACGGATTTCTCGAGAGAGGACAAGGGCTTCTCGAGAAGTATAGGGGTTCCAGCAGGGAAAGTTCTCGAGAAATCAAGCATTTCTTGAGAGGTCGAGGGGTTCCAGCGGGGGATTTCTCGAGAAATCAAGCACTTCTCGAAAGGTCGAGGGGTTCCAGCGGGGGATTTCTCGAGAAATCAAGCATTTCTCGAAAGGTAGAGGGGTCTTCTCGAAAACTTGGCTAAAACAACTTCTCGAAAACTACCAGGACTTCTCGAGAGGGACAAATCAACGGATAAATTAGGGAACGGTGGTGCCTTCCGGGAGGAAATTTCTGACACTACGGATGGGGGAAAATTAGGGTTTTCTATCTATCAAACAAGACGCTCGAAACACGAGCCCACAGTTCTCCAAGCATCTATCAGGAGAAAGAAAAACCACGACTTAACCAAACAAAGAGGAGGAGGAAGCCACTTGCCTTAAACCTTGCAAACTCGAAGATTTCCGCTCCGAAAGCTATGGATCGGCTAGGGAAACACACGAGCACAGATTCCTGAAACTTTTCGGGTCGAAAGAAGGGGTTAGGTCACTATCCTAACTCCAAAAATTCCATAAAACGGTAAAAGCTTACCGCTAGAACGAAGATCTCGCCGAGAGCTTTCCAAATCTTCTCTCCAAACGCGATTCCGACTACTACAGCCCTAGAAATCGCCGATCGAATGCTCCTCGAAGCTCCGCACTCGCGCTTTCGCTCGGCGGCTGATTTGATCGAGGGAGGAAGAAGATGAATAGGGGAAAGGGATTTTAGGCTTTAAATAAGACCTGATTTATTAATTAATTAATTAATTAATTCCCCAATTTACTTAAACTGCGAGGGCGACCAGATTACCTCGGATTTCTATGAAATTCGCACCTTAACTAAAACACGGCGCTGCGAATCCAACGGCGAAGTCAGAATTCAATTCCGACGGGCCAAACTCGAGCTAAAGCCTCCCGAAGCTAAAATCTTGAAATCCACCCAAAATCTTTACTTTAACTCGAAACGATGCGAAATCCCGCACGCTCGATCTACAAGACATAGTTTAACTAAGCTAAGGCTCAACACACTACTAGACGAGCTGACGTAACTCCCTTATGCCAAAATTACGTCACAGCGGGCACGTAAAATAATTAACGATAATCAGGGGCGTTACAGTACTTCCAGGCTCATTCGATCCAAGTGGTGACCGACCACCCCCTTTGCAAAATCTTTGAGGGAGTAGAGCATTCAGGAAGGCTCACGAAGTGGTCAGTGGAGCTGAGCGAGTTCGACATCACATTTGTCCCACGGCTATTGATGAAGGCTCAGGTCGTGGAAGATTTTATGGTGGACTTTATGGTTGAGATGGAAGAGGAGCAAGCCCTTAGGCACATCCCCTGGAAGCTGCTGGTTGACGTGGCCTCAAGAAGGAACTCTCTGGGAGGGGGAGTGGTATTGGAAAGCCCTCACGGAATTACAATTGAGCAAGCACTAATGATACATTTTCCCATCACCAACAACCAGCGGAGTACGAGGCAGTGATTGCCAGTTTGCGCCTGGCTTAAGAGTTAAGGGTCCACGATATGGAGGTCCTCACAGATTCGATGGTCATAGCCTCACAGGTCAAGGGCAACTTCGAGGCAAGGGAACCCACACTCATGAGGTATCTAGCCAAAGTGTGGGGTCTCATCGGAACGTTCAAGACTTTTTCCATCAGGCACATACCAAGGGAAGTGAGTACCCTAGTGATTGGTTGGCCAAGTCTGGTCCTCGGGCTGGGGGAACCTTGACAGACCTATTCTGTCCGTCGATTGAGGAAGGGGAACTCATGGATATAGATCAGCGGTCCTCATGGAAGGACCTCTTCTTGACCTTCTTGGCAACTGACAAGTTTTTGGAAGAGGTTCCAGACCAAAGGAGCTTCTGATACAAGTCCGACTACTGCAGGATTCACGAGGGGGACTTGTATCAGAAGACTCTCTCAAAACTCTTGGCACGATGCATTTCTGAGGAGGAAGTCCCGAGGGTCCTGTAGGAGGTTCACTCTGGCGAGTGTAGTAGTCATTCGGGGAGTAGGATGTTGGAGGCAAGGATAATGAGGCAGGGGTACTTTTGGCCGACCTTGAGCAAGGACACAGCGATGTTTGCCAAGAAATGATAGTTGTTCACCCCACTTCAACTTCTGTCGGCTCAGAGGCTGAGGAGCATCACATCGCCATGGCCCTTTTCCATATGGGGAATTGATCTGGTAGGACCTTTCCCCCAGGTAAGTGGGCAAAGAAGGTTTTTCTTGGTCATGATCGACTACTTCTCAAAGTGGTTAGAGGTTAAGGCATTGGCCAAGGTAACCTTCCAGGTAATCCGCAACTTTGTGTGGGGGAGATCATATGCCAACATGGGCTCCCTCAAGCCATAGTCACCAATAATGGTCCGCAATTCACCAGTGAAGAGTTCATCAGCTTTTGCAGCTAGTTGGGGATAGACCTCAGGTTCGCATCCGTCCATCATCTCAGGAACAACGGGCAGGTGGAGGCAGCGAACAAGATCATAGTGAACCTGTTCAAAAAGAAAGTAGAGAACTTAAAGGGGAATTGGGTGGAGCAACTCCCTTCGGTCCTGTGGGCTCTAAGGACTACGCATAACACTGCCACTGGCAAGACCCCCTTAAAGCTCTCTCACAGTTGTGAGGCCATTATTCCTGTGGAGTTTGAAGTCAAGACACCACGGGTAAGGGCCGTCGAAGGGGGTGATGAAGAATGGAGAGCAGGGAACGAGGAGGATCTGAGGCTCTCCCTGGACCTAATCGAGGAGGTCCGAGATCTTTCCGTCATTTGGCAGGAAGAGGTCAAGTGGAGATGGCCAAATACTTTGTCAAGCACATCAGGATCAAGCAATTCGAGAAGGGGGATCTCAGTGTTAAAAAAGGTCAACGCGGCCGGAAGGTTAGCCGCGGTAGGAAAGCTCAATCCCAATTGGGAGGGCCCCAATGTCGTTGAGGAAACCTTGAAGTCGGGGGATATCACCTCCAGAATGTGTAAGGCGAGTCCATCGGTCACACATGGAGTGGTGATGACTTGAAGCGTTTCTATCCTTAATATTGATGTAATGAAAATACATATTCTTTAAACATCATTTTTCCTATATATGTGGTATAATAACTTGCGAGATGGTGATGGAAAGTTTAAAAGGTTAGCCCTGAGCAGACCCGCTGACCAGGATCTCACCTAGCTGGCAAGGTCGTATGCTCACTCGGTGGCAGGTTTTAGAGGTTGGCCCTGAGCAGACCCGCTGACCAGGATCTCACCTAGCTGGCAAGGTCGTATGCTCACTCGGTGGCAGGTTTCAAAGGTTGGCATCGAGCAGACTAGCTGACTAGGCTCTCACCTAGCTGGTAGGGTCATAGGCTCACTCGGTGGCAGGTTTCAAAGGTTGGCCCTGAGCAGACCCGCTGACCAGGCTCTCACCTAGCTGGCAGGGTCGTAGGATCACTCGGTAGCAGGTTTCATAGGTTGGCCCTGAGCAAACCCGCTGACCAGGCTCTCACCTAGTTGGTAGGGTCGTAGGCTCACTCAGTGGAAGGATTGAAAGTTTCAAGAGGTTGGCCCCGAGCAGACCCGATGACCATGCTCTCACCTAGCTGTCATGGTCGTAGGCCCACTCGATGGCAGGTTTCAAAGGATGGCCTAGAGCAAACCCGCTGACCAGGCTCTCACCGAACTAACAGGTCCGTAGGCTCACTCGGTGGTAGGTTTCAAAGGTTGGCCTGGAGCAGACCTGCTGACCAGGATCTCACCTAGCTGGCAGTGCCATAGGCTCACTTCGTGGCAAGTTTCAAAAGGTGGGCGCCGAGCAGACCCGCTGACCAGGCTCTCACCTAGCTGGCAAGGTCGTAGGCTCACTCGGTGGCAGAATGGAAAGTTTCAAAAGGTTGGCCTCGAGAAGACCCACTGACCAGGCTCTCACCCAACTGACAGGGCCGTAGGCTCACTTGGTGGCAGGATGGAAAGTTTCACAAGGTTGGCCCCGAGCAGACCCACTGACCAGGCTCCCACCTAGCTAGCTGGGCCGTAGGCTCACTCGGTAGCAGGTTTCAAATGATTGGCCCCGAGCAGACCCACTAACTAGGCTCCCACCTAGCTGGCAGGGCCGTAAGCTCAATTGGTGGCAGGTTTCAAAGGTTGGCCCCGAGCAGACCCGCTGACTAGGCTCCCACCTAGCTGGCAGGGTCGTAGGCTCACTCGATGGCAGGTTTCAAAGGTTGTCCCTGAGCAGACCTGCAGACCAGGCTCTCACCTAGCTGGCAGGGTCTTAGGCTCACTCGTTGGCAGGATGGAAAGTTTCAAGAGGTTGGCCCTAAGCAGACCTGCTGACTAGGCTCCAACCTAGCTGGCAGGGTCGTAGGCTCACTCGGTGGTAGGTTTCAATAGTTGGCCCCGAGCAGACCCGTTGACCAGGCTCCCACCTAGCTGGCAGGGTCGTAGGCTCACTCGGTTGCAGGTTTCAATGGTTGTCCCCGAGCAGACCCGCTGACCGGCTCTCACCTAGCTGGCAGGGTCGTAGGCTCACATGGTGGCAGGATGAAAAGTTTCAAGAGGTTGGCCCCGAGCAGACCCGCTGACCAGGCTCTCACCTAGCTGGCAGGGCCGTAGGCTCACTTGGTGATGGTTTCAAAGCTTGGCCCCGAGCAGACCCACTTACCAGGCTCTCACCCAGCTGGCAGGGCCGTAGGCTCACTCGGTGGCGGGATGGAAAGTTTCAAAAGGTTGGCCATGAGTAGACCCGCTGACCAGGCTCTCATCTAGCAGGCAGGGACGTAGGCTCACTCGGTGGAAAGTTTCAAAAGGTTGGCCCCAAACAGACCTGCTAACCAGGCTCTCACCTAGCTGGTAGGGCCGTAGGCTCACTCAGTGGCAGGATTGAATGTTTCAAAAGGTTGGCCCCGAACAGATTCGCTGACCAATCTCTCACCTAGCTGGCAGGGCCGTATGCTCACTCAGTAGCAGGATGAAAAGTTTCAAAAGGTTATCCCCTAGCAGACCCACTGACCAAGCTCCCACTAAGCTGGCAGGGCCATAGGCTCACTCGGTGGCAGGTTTTAAAAGGTTGGCCCCGAGAAGACCTGCTGACCAAGCTCCCACCTAGCAGGTAGGGTCGTAGGCTCACTTGGTGGCAGATTTCAAAGGTTGGCCCTGAGCAGACCCGCTGACCAGGCTCCCACCTAGCTGGCAGGGCTGTAGGCTCACTCGGTGGCAGGTTTCAAAGGTTGGCCTTGAGCATACCCGCTGACCAGGCTCTCACCTAGATGGCATGTGTAGGCTCACTCAGTGATAATCAATGAGGAAGGCAAGGTAAGAGGAAAATCCAATGAGGGAAAGATTAACACATGGTGTCTCAGTATGAGGTTGGCGAATGGTGTCCCTCATTAGGGGCACTCATTGTAAATGGTATTGTTTGAGAAAGCCACCAGCCCGGTGAACGCGCAGTGGGGCGTTAGCCAGCCCCAAGGGATGCGAGAGTTGAGCGAGACGAAGTGGGTTCTCGGCGCAGCTACGATCCCAGCAGAAATCAACAAAATCGTCTAAGTCCTAGAAAGGCATGAGCAAGTGCGAAGGGGTTGCGACCGCATGGCGCGCCTCTGCGGCGAGAGCATCTTGGTCACGCCCTAGGGCTAAGGATCATATGTATTAGAGCGGACGAGCGATATGCGAGCGCACGCACAAAAGTGAGAGAATATGTAAATTAGAGCGGACGAGCGATATGCGAGCATGATGAGTCCTGATCATATACACCTTTTTGGACTCATCCGGGCCGTTATTCAGTCATTTCACCGCACTTTAGCCGTGTTATAGCTTATATTTGATATTCCATGCTAGGTGCACTTCTGGGCCCATTTTCGTGTGATTTCATGTTTATTGTCCTTAGTAGTTTCCATGCACTGTTAGGTGCCACTTTCAGTGGCTAGATTCGTGGTTCTGCTGGCATTGGAGTCGTGCAGGTGTTCCCGGTGCAATTCTGCACAGGAATACTGCGCACGATCACCGGTTCTATTGCGCACGACCATTGGTCGTGCGCCACTGATCGTGTGCACTTAACCCTTTTTCATGAGTTCTGTTTGGTGTAGTGTGCACGACCATCAACGCCAATGCGCACGTCCACCGGTCGTGCGCCACTGTTCGTGCGCACGTATCATTAAATTTCTGAGTTCTGTTTCGTCTAATGCGCACGACCACCAACGATAGTGCGCACGACCACCGGTCGTGCGCCACTGGTCGTGCGAACATTTTATTTTATAAATTTCGTGTCTTGCAGGTTCCACCCAGGCAGTGCGCACGATCGCAGAATTCCAGTGCGCACGACCACTGGTCGTGCGCCAATGATCGTGCGCAGTATTTATTCCAGCGCCTATTTAAACGCCTGTTCCGATTTTAGGGCAGAGATCCAATTCCGGGAGCGGGATTCCTGTTCCGTACGCCGCCGCCCACCACCTTGGGACGCCTCCACTTCATCTCCTACGCAAGGGGAAGCCTCCTCCATCCATTCCAAGACTTCCTCCGTTGTCCGTGAGTGTTCTCCACCATCCGCAAGCCTCCAAGCATCCATTCTCTCATTCCGCCCGGTGAGAAGAAGAAGAAACCTGAAGTCGAAGACGACAGAGCTACGTAGGGAGATCGTGACAGCTCTCTACGCCGGAAGCATAGTCCGCCCGAGTCCGGAGGTAGCCCGACAACCTACCATTCCGGCCGTGAACGGCCGCTAGTCTTCACCATCGGTTATTTCTTTCCTCTTTCCTTCATTGTACTCGTTGAGCCGTGTAAACTTGAATATTGCAATGTTGTTTATTGAAATGAATGTTTCCTTGTTGTTCTTCATGGTTTGCTTGTGATTCACTCCGTTTTTCCACTCACTCACTCACGCCCGCACGCAAGGTGTTTGTTCCGCGTTAGCAAGAGCTAACGGCGGTTGTGAAGAGGTGTTTGCGACCCTCACCTTCTCGCACTTGAGTACATTCCACCCGCCTAACGAAGCACGACATCGCGGCCATTGCATCCACCTCGCCTCGCGAAGCGGTGTTTTCGACCCGCATCTCTTTTGTTGTTGATAAGATTAGGAAAACCAACCAAAAAAACCCCCCTCTTTGTGTTTGTTAAACGCTTGTGTAGAAATAGTCACTGCGCGAATCGCTCACCAAACCTGCATTCCTCAAGAGACCGACATCCGGGGATTCCATTCTCCACAATTATTACTTGACAGCGACCGGTGCACTTGCCGACACGCATCAAGTTTTTGGCGTCGTTGCCGGGGAATGCAGGCGTGTTTCGTCTTGTGTTGTGACTTTCGTTATGCGAGCAGTTGTTTTTGATTTTCTTTGTTTTTCTTTTTGTTTGTGACAGCGCATGCAGAGACAAGCCGCAGGGGAGCTAGTACCCTTCGATCCTAAGATTGAACGGACTGCTTGCGCACGAAGGCGCGCGGCTGCCGTACAACCGGCAATGGGTGATCAGGTAGACCCAAATGATGGTGACGCAAGAGCGCCCGGCGTGGGGCAACATCAGCCTGAAGACGAGCAGGAGGCGGTCAGGCCTCGGCCCCGCACGATGAGAGACTACACCACTCCAACTTCTGGGAGTGTGTATCCGGGGTTTGGGCCCAATATTATGAATAATCAGTTTGAGATCAAGCCAGCGATCTTAAACATCATCCGGAACAACGCTCAGTTCTCGGGGTTGGCCAGCGAAGATCCGCATCTGCATCTGGCGGAGTTTTTTGATATTTACGGAACCTTCCGCTACACGGGGATTGCTGACGACACGGTCAAGCTTAGACTATTTCCCTTTTCACTCCGCGACAAAGCAAAGGTGTGGCTCCACTCCATTCCGCCCGGGACTGCTGCAACTTGGGATGCCCTCGCATCCAAGTTCCTTGCTAAATTCCATCCTGTGGATAAGATTGTAAGCTTGCGGCGGGAGATCGCCACATTTCGCCAACTTGACCAAGAGACCCTTGCTGAAGCTTGGGAGCGCCTCAACGATCTCCTTCGCCGTTGCCCTGGCCACGAGCTCCAACCATGGAATGTGGTTGAATTGTTCTACTTCGCGATCGAGCCCAACTACAGGGCAATGATCGATGCTGCGGCGGGTGGCACCTTGATGAACCACACCCCTGAGGAAGCCCTTCGAATTCTGCGCGACACTGCCTCCCACAGTACATTCTGGACGGCAGGGAGAAATGCTCCAAGAAGCGGCCGAGGTCTTTTCATGGTCGACTCTCTCCCCTTTCCATCCGCGACTGCTGCTGTCATTACCTGCAAGGGATGTGGAGGCGGAGGCCACCACGCGTATGAGTGTTCGGGGAACAACGCGGCAGGTGACTTCGCACACTTGAACTTGAACGAATCTGTTAATTATGTAGGAAATCAGCCTAGGGGGGCGCCTTTCAATAATGCTTATAATCCGGGAGCGAGAAGTCACCCAAACTTCTCGTGGAATCCAAACACACTTGGCCAACGATGGGCACCGGGGCAGCATCAAAACGATGCTTACGCCTCCGGGAGCCAACCGAGGCCACCACACCCGGACTATAATCAAGCACCCCCTACTCAAAAAAAGAGTAATCTAGAAGAGATGATGGAGAAATTCATGCAAGTAGCTAATTCGAATATGGTAAATCAAACTGCATCCATGCGAAATCTGGAAACGCAGTTGGGCCAATTGGTCCAAGTGCTAACCGAGCGATCGCAGGGGACCCTTCCCAGCAACACGGAGAAGAACCCAATTGATCAAGGGAAGAGTCTTGGGGATGTGGTAGAGGTTGAACCGAGTGAGCTGGTAATTTCTTGTTCCATCAACAATTTTGAAACGAAAGCTTTGTGTGATTCTGGTTCATCTCGCAACGTCATTGCGTTGCAAGATGTAGCTAAATTACAACTGGAAATGAACACGGAGGAAAGGAAATCCCTTGTGCTTGCCAATGGGACTGTTATTCAATCCGAGGGGGAAGTGAAGAATGTGGAGGTAACAGTTGAGGGGACAACTGTTGTTGCTGATTTTCAGGTTTTGGGCCCGCAGGACAATCATTCTATTCCTATCTTGGGTGTGCCGTTCTTGAAAGAGAGCGGCGCCACTCTTGATTTTGCTACGGGGTGCATTTCCCTAACCAATTTGGTGCTGCAGCCCACTTGCCCCGAAGCCACAGCTGAAACATTCACTCCGCCCCCTCCGTTTAATTTTGATGAATCGTTGAGCTGTGCAGGGCCTGAAGAAGTCAAAGAATCAGGTGAAGGGAAAACGGAGGAGTACCTGTCTAGTGAAGAAAAGAAGTTAATCTTCGGCGAGAGTTCGGTTCCGAGACGGAGGAGGACTGCAATTCGGGAAACGTTGACGTGAATGTAGTTCGGGATGCGGATTATTTATCTCCCTGTGTTGAATCTTGTAATAAACAATCTAAGCGTTCCATCTCCTGGGCCGATCCAGTAGTCACCACGATGCCGGAAGTGACGCCACCCGCCACTAAGGCGGGAAATTCTGAAAACTTTCAACGGTGGCAGTCTCCGACTGTCACCAAACTTAAAAAGGAAAAACTTCTGCGCGACGCTCGTGCTGCCGCTCTTCATGGCAAGGTGGCGGAGGTTAGGGGAGCATTGGGTAATACCAGTGCTGGCCCTAAAGCCTTCACCTCCCGCCTACGTGCTACGGGAGACGCGCACCATAAGAGCGCTTTCAGCTGATTTTTGTTTTATTTGATGTGGTGAACTGTTCTAGAACTCCTCTTTTAATTCCTGCACTTTACAAACAATGCTAATACAGGTATTTGGTCCAGCTTAAGGACGTTAAATGAAAGTGCTACTGGGAGACAACCCAGATTTCCTGATTTCATATTTCTCTTTATCTAACTTCTTTAAGTTCAGCTTTTGCATTTGCTTGTGTTGTTTTGAGTTTGTGCTTGCAGGTTTTGTGTTCGATGGTGCGGATGCTGCGGACTATTCCTGTTCATAAACGCCAATCGTCTGGTGTGCTCAATTCTGAGCATTGGGTAACACTTTCCCCCCTCTTTTTGCTTCAAATATTCTAGATTGTTTAGCTTAAGTCTGGGGGAGCGAAGTTGTCATCCACTGTGCATGAGTTGCACTGCATTCTAGAAGGTTGTTTCTTATTTATCCTATTCATTATCATTGTTTTCATTCTTCACACACCACTTCACCCACTTGAGTGCGCGCTTATCTTTTTGTTGTTGTTCCGTTTAGACTATTGTGGTTGGAATGTGAAATAGGTTGTTAACATAGGAATTATTATTTGGAGTGCGATGTTGACTCATGTAGTGTTCTAGTCACTTCGCCTGTTATGGTAGAATTTGAGTAGAACTAGATTTTCTTTATGCATCTAATTTATGTTTAGTATTTCTGCGTAAATTTAGATTTATTATACTCAAGTGGTGAATTTGAATGAAATTGACGATAACTCGGTGTTGTGTGTGTACGAGTGCTAGTCGTGTGTTGCTCGAGTCGGGAGGAAGGTTTACCTTTCTCGTGGGCTAAGAACTTGCCCCAAGCGACTCTCGAAGCATGGGCGAGAGCGACTCGTTGAGTCAAGCATGATGTAGGCCACCCTTTGGCTAGTTTGAGCTTTGTTACTCCATGTCCATTTCGTTCACCGTTGCAAGCCTATTTTGTGCCTACCATTCCTTTGTTCAGCTCCTCTTCATCCACCAAAGCCTGAAGCCTATCCTACACCCGCAACCAAATTGTTTTTAACTGCGCTCATAATTCTCAACTTGTGTGGTGTGTGGAATCATTGTGTTATGAAGGGAAAATAAAGTCTATCTGCTGATTTTGAACCAACCGGAGGATACATAAAAGAAGTAAAATATGTTAAAAGAAAAAAAAAGGAGCGTATTTTGAAATGAGATCCTTCCGAGCTAAACAGAAAATCTGTTGGTATTTGTGAAGTAGGCCGTGTGCACACCTGGTTTTCATGATAAGTCTGGGGGTGTGTCACACGAGCATAGTTTGTTGGTCTTGTGGGGTGCAGCGTTCCGTTAGCTCACTTGGGTTGCGTAGCCATCGTGTTTACCTTTGAATATCATACCGTGACCTAAGCCCCATTTTAATCCCAAAAGTCCTACTGATTTGATTTGCGAGTTTTCTAGCGCCATGGAGAGAGTGTGACCGGGCGAGCGTATGGTTCACGACGTTGATGGATTTCAGCGGAGTTATTCCTAAGCCCCGATCTCTTGCAACACCCACCTCAGTGTCTCATCACTTTCATACCGGGCATGATCGTTCAAATTCTTCATAATTCACCAACTGAGTACAACTAAATCTTTCCTTACGCTTTAATACTTCTGTAAATTAGTTAGCATAGTTAGAATCCTCTTCTACTAGAATCTCTACTCGCATGCGTATGTTACTTCGCACCGTACTCCATTGTGTAATTCTCTATGTTAATTATCGTTTTCACACTCCGCCGGATTCGTTTGCTCGGGACGCGCAAACAATTAAGTCTGGGGGTGTGATGAGTCCTGATCATATACACCTTTTTGGACTCATCCGGGCCGTTATTCAGTCATTTCACCGCACTTTAGCCGTGTTATAGCTTATATTTGATATTCCATGCTAGGTGCACTTCTGGGCCCATTTTCATGTGATTTCATGTTTATTGTCCTTAGTAGTTTCCATGCACTGTTAGGTGCCACTTTCAGTGGCTAGATTCGTGGTTGTGCTGGCATTGGAGTCGTGCAGGTGTTCCCGGTGCAATTCTGCACAGGAATACTGCGCACGATCACCGGTTCTATTGCGCACGACCACTGGTCGTGCGCCACTGATCGTGTGCACTTAACCCTTTTTCATGAGTTCTGTTTGGTGTAGTGCGCACGACCATCAACGCCAGTGCGCACGTCCACCGGTCGTGCGCCACTGTTCGTGCGCACTTATCATTAAATTTCTGAGTTCTGTTTCGTCTAATGCGCACGACCACCAACGAAAGTGCGCACGACCACAGGTCGTGCGCCACTGGTCGTGCGAACATTTTATTTTATAAATTTCGTGTCTTGCAGGTTCCACCCAGGCAGTGCGCACGATCGCAGAATTCCAGTGCGCACGACCACTGGTCGTGCGCCAATGATCGTGCGCAGTATTTATTCTAGCGCCTATTTAAACGCCTGTTCCGATTTTAGGGCAGAGATCCAATTCCGGGAGCGGGATTCCTGTTCCGTACGCCGCCGACCACCACCTTGGGACGCCTCCACTTCATCTCCTACGCAAGGGGAAGCCTCCTCCATCCATTCCAAGACTTCCTCCGTTGTCCGTGAGTGTTCTCCACCATCCGCAAGCCTCCAAGAATCCATTCTCTCATTCCGCCCGGTGAGAAGAAGAAGAAACCTGAAGTCGAAGACGACGGAGCTACGTAGGGAGATCGTGACAGCTCTCTACGCCAGAAGCATAGTCCGCCCGAGTCCGGAGGTAGCCCGACAACCTACCATTCCGGCCGTGAACGGCCGCTAGTCTTCACCATCAGTTATTTCTTTCCTCTTTCCTTCATTGTACTCGTTGAGCCGTGTAAACTTGAATATTGCAATGTTGTTTATTGAAATGAATGTTTCCTTGTTGTTCTTCATGGTTTGCTTGTGATTCACTCCGTTTTTCCACTCACTCACTCACGCCCGCATGCAAGGTGTTTGTTCCGCGTTAGCAAGAGCTAACGGTGGTTGTGAAGAGGTGTTTGAGTCCCTCACCTTCTCGCACTTGAGTACATTCCACCCGCCTAACGAAGCACGGCATCGCGGCCGTTGCATCCACCTCGCCTCGCGAAGCGGTGTTTTCGACCCGCATCTCTTTTGTTGTTGATAAGATTAGGAAAACCAACCAAAAAAACCCCCCTCTTTGTGTTTGTTAAACGCTTGTGTAGCAATAGTCACTGCGACCGGTGCACTTGCCGACACGCATCAGAGCACAAGTGCGAAAGTGCGAGAACATGTAAAATTCAGGATGAGCGATATGCGAGTGATGAGTAATAAAATATATGTATTTTTAGTATAGTTTTAATTAATATTATGAATTTTCTATGTAAATTAATGAATAAATTGCTTCTTTTCATTATTTCCTTACTAAGTTAGTTTTTATTTTTGTTTTTTCAGATTTTGACAATTTTTGTCAAAACACGCCCCTAAGTCACGCCCGTGACCAAGGCGTGTAATTTTAAAATGCTAACTCTCCAGCTATCGGCCAAATTCCAACGGATCGAGCATGTCACATCCCCAGGTCACACCCGTGACCACAAGTCATGCTCGTGTCACGCTAGTGCGTCATACCCCAAAGCCCCGACCTATGCTGCAGACGTCTGCCGCCCATAGTCACGCCCATGATGATCCAAGCCACGCCCATGACGATCCAAGCCACGCCCGTGTGCAGCTATATTTTGACGGCGGATCCTTCGAGAAGGCGCCCGTTACACCCGAGCAAATGTCACGCCCCAATGTCACGCCCCTGACCACAAGTCACGCCCGTGACCCAGGGGAGTGTAAAAATAAATTTTTGCATATAAATAGAGGAGCTCTGCTGAAGGTATTTTAATTCAGAATTTTATGTGTTAGCTAGTCTCTGGAGTAGTTTAGGACTTGTATTTAAGTTATTTTCTGCATTTTTAGGTAGCCACTTTCGCTTTCATAGTCTAGTTGTAATGTTCATTTTGGCAATAAAATAGTTCGTTTCTTATTTCAAAATATTCTTATATACTGTTATAATGTTTACAAATAGTCTCTGAGTTATGTTTTCAAAACCCTATTTTGGGTTCTGAGTGTGTAACACTCTTTTTAGTTTTAATTTTCAGTCTATATATAACTGTTATATATAGAGAAGATGCGAGAAGCTCGTTTAAGATGGTTTGGACATGTACAAAGGAGACCATTAGAGGCACCTGTTAGGCGTTGTGAGAGTTTAGTCACTAGACATGTTAAACGGGGGAGGGGTAGACCAAAAAAGACTTGGAATGAAACTATAAAGAAAGACATGATGTACTTAGGCATTAATGAGACTATGCTTAAAGATAGGGCGCAATGGCGACATAGGATCCATATAGCCGACCCCACTATGGTGGGATAAAGGCTTGAGTGTTGTTGTTGTTGTATATAACTGTTATATACCACACCCATCTCAAATGAGAGGTTATGTACTTTTTAGCGCTTGTTTAAGACGATTGGGACAGATATTATTTCTGCACTTTTATAAGCATTTCATTTCTATGCCACCCCCGTTCTGGATAAGAGGCTAAGAACTTTTTAACGCTTGTTTAAAACGGTTGGGACGGATACTATTTCAGCTTTTATATAAGTCCTTTATTTCTTTCTTTCATGCTTATATCCGCTTAAACTATTATCATGTATTTTTTAATTACTTATGCCATCTCCATTCCGATGAGTGGCTAATTTCCTTTAGCACATGATGTTATACGCTTATTATCATTTTCTTCTAAAAACCCACGCTAAAAGCTTATTCCGATAAAATAATAGTTCATTCCTCAAAGTAGCTATAATCAACACGATCCGCGGAAATATACGACCCCGATATTTTCTAAAATGAAATATCCTGTATTACTCACGATAAGGTATACTTGCCTTTATCAAATGATTAGTTTGGATTAAAATTTAAACAAAAGTTTTTCAAACCAATTTAGTGCAAAACTCTCCTTTCTATTTTAAAAATCAATAGAATTCGGCGTTGTAGTCGGGGTGTAATCGTCAATACTTCGAAAGAAGAAAAAGACCATTACTTCTATCTTTCGATAGGATAACAGTTAGTTTCTCAAAGTATGAGTACTTGCGAAACTCTTCAAAAACCCCCGCCTAATTCTAATCTCGTCATATAATGGTTGCGCAAATCATAAAAAGAAGACAATCCGAATTTAAATCATCAAGTTTTTGGCGCCGTTGCCGGGGAAAGTAGTGTTGTTATTTTGAAAAAAAGGAATTACTATTACTTTTATCATATATATATACTAAATAAAAAAAATTGAAAAAGCAAAAAAAAATATATATATATATATATATATATAATAATTGTTATTATTAGTATATGACCCGAGGAAACTCCTCGGACGATTCGAATATCCCTTTTGACCCCAAAATTGAGCGCACCCTTCGTGAGCGCCTCCGACTTCGTTATCAAAACTTACTCGAATTTCCCGAAGAGTCTGTCAGAGATACTTACACTGAAGCTATGACCGATCTAACTCCAGATGTGGCCCCGCCACGGACCATGGCATACTATGCCAGGCCGAATTTGGAAGATACCAGATCGAGTATTACATGCCCAATAGTGGCTAATAATAATTTTGAAATAAAATCTAGCATCATTCAAATAGTACAACAGTCAGTTCAATTTGATGGTTTGCCAGATGAGGATCCGAATTTACACCTTTCTAGTTTTTTGGAAATATGTTATACCTTTAAAATTAATGTCATTACTAACGAGGCTATTCATTTATGCTTATTTCCATTTTCACTGCGATCAAAGGCCAAGGCATTGCTAAGTTCTCTCCCTAGAGGATCCATAACCACGTGGGCACTATTGACCGAAATTTTTTTAACAAAATATTTTCCCCCGTCTAAAACCGCAAAATTACGCACAGATATCGCCTCTTTCATTCAATACGATTCCGAGTCTCTCTATGAGACTTGGGAGCATTTTAAAGAGTTCTAGGTGTCCTCATCACGCGCTGCCATCCTGACTGCAGGCCCAGACGTTTTATAATGGTTTGAATTTCTCAACGCGATAGATGATCGATGCAGCTATCGGGGGAACGTTAAACAACAAAACCCCGGAGGCCGCTCAAGATCTGTTCGAAGGAATGGCCATGAATGCCTATCAATGGAATGCGGATAGATCACGCCCTACTAAACCAACTGGGATATATGAAGTGGATGTCACTTCTCACTTAGCCTCTCAAGTGAAAAGGTTAAGTAAGCAAGTGGCAGAGATGACTGCTTCCTCCTCCACTCCCGCTTGGCTTAATAATAATAATAATAATAATTTTGTCAAAGAAACTGTAGATTACCTAGGCAACCCAGTTAGGCCCCCCTTCAACCCTAATAACAATCCATATAGTAATAATTATAATCCGGGTTGGAGGAACTATCCAAATTTTTCTCTGAGCAATCCTAATAATGCTCAGAGGCCCCCAATTGTGAATCCGCAAGGATTTTCGAATGGATTCCAGCCTCCACCTCCAAAGCCTTCTCCGCTCGAAGATATTTTTGCTAAATACATCGCGTCCACCGAGTCAAATATCTGGAATATTATCGGATCGATTAAAAACTTGGAAAATCAGGTTGGACAGCTTGCAAAGATGGTCTCTGAGCGGCCATATGGAGCTCTACTAGGGAACACAGAGCCGAACCCCAGAGAAAATGCCAACGCCATAAACCTTCGCAGCGGCAAGGAGGTAACCTCCCAAAAATGGGTTGAGCCCAAGGTACAAATTTCGACACCGACCCCTCCACCCTCTCTCTCGATAGATAATACACCGTGTATTCCGACTTTGCCAAACATTTTTAGCCCGTCTCTTCCTTGTCCCTCAAAAATAAACAATGAGCGGAAGGACAAGCATTATAATTTTTTTTTATAAATTTTAAAACAAATCCACATAAACGTTCCTTTCTGCGAGGCACTCTCTCAAATGCCGAAATACTCAAATTATCATAAAGAGTTGCTTTCTAATAAAAAGCGACTCGAAGATGTTTTGCGTGTTTCCCTTAATGCGGAATGCTCGGCTGTTCTCCTTAACAAATTGCCACCAAAACTGAATGCCCCGGGATGATTCTCCATCCCGTGCCTCTTCGGCAATATGTTAATAAAGTCCGCTCTAGCGGACTTGGGCGCTAGCATCAATTTGATGCCTTTCTCCCTTTTCAAAAAACTTGATTTGGGCGTCCCAAGCCCGACAAAGATGAGCATCCAACTCGTAGATCGCTCGGTAAAGTACCCGATCGGGGTAGTGGAGGATGTTCTGGTCAAGGTCGACAAGTTTATCTTCCCGGTAGACTTTGTCATCCTCGACATAGAGGAGGACGCTGAGGTGCCTATCATTCTCGGTCGCCCCTTCCTCGCAACCTCCCGTGAGTTAATCGATGTTTGTAATGGTTGCCTCCTCCTTCGGGTCAGAGACGACGAAGTTACTTTACTTATTAACCCCTCGATGCAGATGTACAACATCATATTCGCCGAGTGGGTCCCCAAGACCCTGTGGAGGGTCAAGATGCAGATTAGGAGTCCAAGGGCCCTTAGGCGAGTGAAGCCCCACTCACGGGGCACTCGCATGGTGCCAAAGCATATAGGCGAGAGCGGCCAAGATCTCTCCCATCGAGAAAGTCGAGCATCTGGCGAATGGTGTCCTCATGAGCCATTCGCCCGGTGAAATATGGCAGGCAAGGAGCCTGGCGAGTGGTGCCTTCATGGACCTCTCTCCCAGAAGGCTTTCGGGGGAAATGACCTAGATACCCCTTGTGGGCTGCCAATAGCCCTTCAGAACAGCGGAATTAGTCTGTTAGCAGACCAATTTGGGGTGCGATTAGTAAAACAAAAGGCAGATTTACGCTATTTGATGTCCAGGACTAGAAAATAGATAAATAGACCCTTAAGGGCACCTTGGAGGGGATCATATCTTCTTGAGCTCTCTCCTCCAGGCTAGTTTTGGAGTTGGCTGCTAGTGCCCTCCAAGGTGCCCGGTTGAAGCATTAGTTTGGGAGGGGAAGCTCTCTTAGATCTTCCGGGTGTGTGGCGGGACCTCCTCGCTATAGACTTGGATCTGTTCTAGGTTTTTCATCCTTGGTCAGGAGAGTTTAGTGAGGGAGAAGTAAGCACAGGCAACACCCCCCAGTGGGTCCGAACTCAGAGACAGTTTGCCGGTTTCAACATTTTTGGTGCGGTGAGCGTGGACAGTAGCCAGTGCAAGAAAATCTCAAGCTGAGCTTGATGGCGGGAGATGGGAGAGATGGTTCTGACCCAGGTCACTCGCAGCCCCAAGAAGAAAAGGAGTGGATGGAGAAGTTCGAGAACTTCAAGCAGGAGGTCATGCAGACCATGCAGGTGGCTCTCGTCGGGAGAGGCGAGTGCGAGACACCTGTGGTTCCGTTGGTTCCGCCCCAGCAAATTGGCGAGAATGCTCTGGCCTTGCGGCTTGGGAAGGGGGTAGCGGCGGAAGCAAGCACGCGAGATCTCCCCGGGCGGCAGCTGTTCATCTACCTGGCGAGTGCGGAGGTGTGCGAGCTGGCTACGCGCGAGAGGGCCACTCGCCGAGTAGGGAAAGGAAGCCCCTTCTGTGAGCTGATCCTCTCGGCCCCGGTTCCGGAGGGGTTCAGAGGGTCGGAGATGTCTTACTACACCGGCAAAGACGACCCAGTCCTGCACCTGCAATGGTTTGAGAACATGGTCTCGATCCTTCTGATGACAGATGCCTTCCGGTGTCGGCTCTTTGCCACCACTCTGAAGTAGAAGGTGAGGGACTGGTTTCACCAGCTCCGCGTAGGTTCTATCTACGCCTTCGAGGACTTGCGCCGGAGCTTTAGGCTGCGTTTCTCAACATCAAAAAAGAGGAAGAAGGATGCAGAGGCGCTTTTCAAGATCAAGCAAGGGACTGGGGAGTCGTTGTCCCATTACGTGGATAGGTTCCAAGAAGTGGTTCTGCAAGTCCAGGAGGTTTCAGGGTTTACCCTCCAGATAGCCTTCATAGTAGGGCTGCGGGAGGGGTTCTTTAAAATGGGTCTGAAGCAGAAGCCCCGACTATCATTCGAGGAACTGATGGAGCGGGCGGCGGAAGAGATCGAAGGAGAGGCCGCCAACCCCGAGTTTGCAAAGAGGTTGGCAAGGCTGAGCGAGCTAGAGGTGATGCAGCAGGAGGGAAGAAGAATGGATGAACCCAGAGGTGAGGGGTTTCGGGGGCAGCAGCGGGATTGGGGGTAGCAGGAGCCCAATAACCGGCTCGCTTGGAGGCCCCAGGAGGGACCGGAGAGAGTTAGGAAAGAGATCACCAGCGAAGGGGGAGGGGAGGTTCAATCATCCGAGATGGTGGAAAGGTCCCAGACCACCTCACCCCACTCGAGAGCAAGCCATGGCGGTAGGCCGAGGAAGAGAAAGAAGAGGAAAAGAAAAAAGAAATAACGAGGGTACAGGAGAACACGGGGAGCGAGAACCAGTAGGCTTAGTATTGATCCCACCGCCATCAGCCCCGGCCTCGCCTCCCTATCCTTGGAGGCACTCGCGGGTAGTGAAACACGCTAACCGCCGTCAGCTCTTGGCTAATCAAGCACATATGATACCTAGCCCACGCGATGTGCCTCCCAGGCAAGGTCTCCTCGCACTCGCCCCCCTGGTGCTCCATCTCCTAGATCAGGTGCCTATAGTCCCGCTCGAGGGCGCTTATCCGGTTTTTGAAGGCCGCCCGATCCTCCTCCATCATGTTGGCTTGGTCGTGCTGCATCCAGTTCAGATTGCCGAAATGCCCTGTCATCCGTTCCTTCATATCCCTGGGATCCTCGTGGTCACCGAGAAAGTCAGAAATGTCGCAGGGAGAGGGGGTGGCAAGATCAGCCCCTCCTCCTCTGGAGGGTCAGTTAGCGGGATCTGGCGGTAGCCTGCAAGAGCAGAAGTTAGTCCTTTCTCATGTACAAACCACGAGTTCTGCTGGAGAAGGCAACTAACCGGGTACATATTCTTCGACGGGAGACTGGCGAGATGTGCTAGGTTGCCCTGCGAATGGTTGGCTTGGGGGGTGGAGAGATTTCCCCTTCCCGGGGCGGTGCATCTGGTCAGCTGCGGCAGAAGTAGCGGCCAGGTCCGCGGTTGGAGAGTTGGGCCCAGGACTCTTTCTCGCCAAGCGTTCCTGCTCCGGAGCAGAGGGGGCTTTTGGTGACATCTGGGGTAGGATATGTGCGCGAGGGAGGAGGCAACCCAGTTGTCCCAAAGTTAGGGGCTGCTGAAACCCGAGTCAGAAGAATTATGAAAGGAGAAAGGCTAGTGAGAGGGCAAGGGAAGGCTTACCAAGCACGGGCAGGACTTCGCCAGAAGTGCCGTGAGGGGCGGACACCTGGAGCAGAGGGGCATTCTCTAGAGCAGGTGGAAGAATGGCAACACTCACCTGGTTGAGCCCAGGACCACCCTCGGTCGCCGGAAAATCCTTTGAGTGGTAAAGGAGGCGGAGGTTAGTGGCGTCACCATAATCCACTTCGAAAGCGAGATGAATCGCGTTACCTCGTTGGTGTTGATAGGGGGAATGTTAGAGAGGGATGAGTCTCTGACGCATAGTCCCTCTCCCCCCGGTCTCGCCGGACCGTCTTGGCCTTCTTTAGCCTGTAAGGCTTAGAAGGGTCCCTCGCTGACGAGAGCCAAGGGGCATATCGAGTGGTCTTGGGTGCAGTCCCTCCCTGTGCGGCGGCAAAATGAGCCATCATTCCTTCCAAAAGTGTTCGTGGCGTCGGCTTCATGAACATCATGTCGAGTGCTCCGAAGGGGAAGATGAGGAACAGTGATCATAGGATGGGCACTATGAAGGCAACAGCTAGGGCCATATTTATAGCAAAGTGGAGGGTCCCACTAAGAAGATTCCCTCCAGGTCAGCAAGGCACTCGCCGAATATTAGGGTTGGACTCTTCTTTATGAGCGTGGGACTCGCTCGCAAAGAGCGGGGATTGTGTACAACCCCGTATTCATCGAGTGGGTCCCCAAGACCCCGTGGAGGGTCAAGATGCAGATTAGGAGTCCAAGGGCCCTTGGGCGAGTGAGGCCCCACTCGCGGGGAACTCACATGGTGCCAAAGCAGATAGGCGAGAGCGGCCAAGATCTCGCCCGCCGAGCAAGTCGAGCGCCTGGCGAATGGTGTCCTCAAGAGCCTTTCGCCCGGTTAAATATGGTGGGAAAGGAGCCTGGCGAGTGGTGCCTTCATGGACCACTCTCCCAGAATGCTCAGGGGGAAATGACCTAGATACCCCATTGTGGGTTGCCAATAGCCCTTCAGAACAGCGGAATTAGGTTGTTAGCAGACCAATTTGGGGTGCGATTAGTAAAAACGAAAGGCGGATTTACTCTATTTGCAATCCAGGACTAGAAAATATATAAATAGACCCTTAAGGGCACCTTGGAGGGGATTAGATTTTCTTGAGCTCTCTCCTCCAGGCTAGTTTTGGAGTTGGCTACTAGTGCCCTCCAAGGTGCCCGGTTGAAGCGTTGGTTTGGGAGGGGAAGCTCTCTAAAGCTCTCTTAAATCTTCCAGGTGTGTGGCTGGACCTCCTCACTATAGACTTGGGTCTGTTCTAGGTTTTTCATCATTGGTCAGGAGAGTTTAGTGAGGGAGGGGTGGACTCCTGGAGTGGAGGGGCATTCTCGAGAGCAGGTGGAAGAATGGCAGAACTCGCCGGGTTGAGCCCAGGGCCACCCTCGGTCGCCGGCAGATCCTGCGAGTGGTAAAGGAGGCTGAGTTCAGTGGCACACCACAATCGGCTTCAAAAGTGAGACGAATCGCATTACCTCATTGGTGTTGACAGGGGGAATGTTAGAGAGGGGGGAGTCTCTGACGCAGACTCCCTCTCCCCCCAGGCTAGCCAGACTGCCTTGGCCTTCTTCATCCTGTAAAGCTTGGAAGGGTCAGTCGCTGCCGAGAGCCAAGGGGCGTATCGAGTGGTCTTGGGAGTGGTCCCTCCCTGTGCGGCGGCGAGATGAGCCATCATTCCTTCTAAGAGCGGTAGTGGCGTCGACTTCATGAAAGTCATGGCGAGTGCTCCGAAGGGGAAAATGAGGAACAGTGATCAGATGATGGGCACTCTGAAGGAAACAGCTGGGGCCATATTTTATAGCAAAGTGGAGGGTCCCACTAAGAAGATTCTCTCCAGGTTAGCAAGGCACTCACCGAATATTGGGGTTGGACTCTTCTTTCCAAGCGTGGGACTCGCTCGCAAAGAGCGGAGATTGTGTACAACCTCGTATTCACCGAGTGGGTCCCCAAGACCCCGTGGAGGGTCAAGATGCAGATTAGGAGTCCATGGGCCCTTGGGCGAGTGAGGCCCCACTCGTGGGGTGCTCGCATGGTGCCAAAGAAGATAGGCGAGAGCGGCCAAGATCTCGCCCGCCGAGCAAGTCGAGCGCCTGGCGAATGGTGTCCTCATGAGCCATTCGCCCGGTGAAATATGGCGGGCAAGGAGCCTGGTGAGTGGTGCCTTAATGGACCACTCGCCTAGAAGGCTTTGGGGGGAAATGACCTAGATACCCCTTGTGGACTGCCAATAGCCCTTCAGAACAGCGGAATTAGGCTGTTAGCTGACGAATTTGGGTGCGATTAGTAAAACTGAAAGGAGGATTTACGTTATTTGCAGTCCAAGACTAGAAAATCTATAAATAAACCCTTAAGGGCACCTTGGAGGGGATCAGATCTTCTTGAGCTCTCTCCTCCAGGCTATTTTTGGAGTTGGCTGCTAGTGCCCTCCAAGGTGCCCGGTTGAAGCATTGGTTTGGGAGGGGAAGCTCTCGTAGAATTTCCGGGTGTGTGGCGGGACCTCCTCGCTATAGAATTGGGTCTGTTCTAGGTTTTTCATCCTTCGTTAGGAGAGTTTAGTGAGGGAGAAGTAAGCACAAGCTACACCCCGCAGTGGGTCCGAAATCAGAGACCTGTTACCGGTTTCAACAGCGGAACTCCCCGTCGAACGATGATTCCAGTTATAACTTGGAACCCGCATTTGAAGAGGAATGTTCTCCGCTTACTGAATTTCTCTCTTTAGCACTGAATAATTCGAATTTTGCGAATCTATCTTGTCTTGATGACATGCCGACAGATTCGCCATTCGAACCCTTCAATTCAGAAGCATTAAAAATTAAACCATCATATGAAGAACCGCCAATCCTCGAACTGAAACAACTCCCTGATAATTTGAAATACGTTTTCCTTGAAAAAGACTTAAAACTTCTAGTTATTATTTCTTCCACTTTAAGTAATTCGGAGATCTTCGAATTAGTCGAAGTTTTAGACAAGCACTGTCGTGCAATTGCATGGCAAATTTCAGATATCAGGGGAATCAACCCCTCATTCTGCACCCACAAAATTTTTCTTGAAGATAACCCCCGCAGAACTATTCAACCTCAACGATGTCTTAACCTGAACATGCAGGAAGTCGTTAAGACTGAAATTATAAAACTCCTCGATGCGGGGATTATCTATCATATATCCGACAGTACGTGGGTAAGCCTCGTACAAGTCGTCCCTAAAAAGGGCAGTATAACGGTTGTGGCAAACACAAAGAACGAATTAATCCCAATTCGTACTTTTATAGGTTGGAGGGTGTGCATCGACTATCAAAAACTAAATGATACCACTAGAAAAGAACACTTCCCGTTACCGTTTATTGATCAAATTCTAGAGCGTCTCTCAGGTCATCCTTTTTATTGCTTTCTTGATGGTCTCTCGGGATTTTCCCAAATCCCTATTTCCCCCGAGGACCAAGAAAAAACAACTTTTACTTGCCCTTTCGGCATCTTCGCATATCGAAGGATGTTGTTTGGCCTCTACAACGTGCCAGCTACATTCCAAAGATGTATGCTGGCGATATTTGGCAAACTCATAGAAGATATAATGGAAGTCTTTATGGATGACTTCTCTGTCTTCGGAAACTCTTTTCAAAATTGTCTGAAAAATTTAGATAGAGTTCTCCAGCGGTGTGAAGAGACAAACTTAGTTTTAAATTGGGAGAAATGCAACTTCATGGTCCGATAGGGTTTAGTCCTCAGCCATAAGATTTCTTCCAAGGGGATGGAGGCGATAAGGCCAAAGTTGCCATAATTGAACAACTTCCCATACCTTCGAACGTAAAATCTATTCGTAGTTTTCTCGGTCATGCGGGTTTTTACAGGAGGTTTAAACAAGATTTTTCTAAAATAACGAAACCGCTAACCCACCTCCTAGAGAAGGATTCCCCATTTATTTTTGATGCCGCCTGATATTTAATTTGGTAGGTTTTGAAATTTAGTGAAGGGTTAAGATTTTCTCCAAAACTATATCCGATAAAGGCAAGTGTACCTTATCGTCTATAGTATAGGATATTTAGGAATATCAAGGTCGTATTCCACGGGGCGCGTTGATTACTTCTACTTCGAGGAAAATCACTATTATTTTATCGACAAAAATTTGAGGTGGTTTGTTTTCGCTTAACTAAAATTAAAACTAAATTCAAACTAAATGAAAAGCTTGAACATTGCATGAAAAGAAAGAGAAATTGACATTGCATAAGAAAGAGAACATTACTAAGGAGAGAAAAATTTAACCTTGCATGAAAAGGAAGAAATTACTTAAGGAGAAAAAGAACATGAAAGAGAAAACTAATTTTATTGAAAATCAAAGAACTATTACAAGCCTTAAATTAAGAGTGCAAGGCTAAGGAAAATGAAAGTTGCAAGCTTAAGAAAACTAGTACACGAAAGTTACACTACAACATTGCATGAAAAAGGGAAGGAGGAGAACATGAAAGCCTTAAGAAACATGAACATTAACTTGAAAAACTCACTCTCAGCTCTAACAGCACCTCCCCATCTCCAAATTTCTGAACCCTGGACTCAAGGAGAGCCTCTGAATTTATAGGCAAAATTTTCATGTTACACGCCCTCGGTCACTAGCGTGTCCAAGGGCGTGTAATCACTGTAACATTGGATCTGGCAGCGGCGTGGGCTTGGCGTGTCGGCGGCAGAAAAGTTGGACATTACACGCCCGTGTAACATGGTCACGGGCGTGACTTTGGACGTGTGCATTAAATGCGGCGTGGGCTGGAATTCGGCGCGGCGGTAGAGCAGGGATCACGCTGGAAAGTCACGGGCGTGACATGTGGGTCACGGGCGTGACTTAGGTTGACTTCTCGACAGCATCTCCTCGTCTCGACGGCGGCTCCACGTGGACGATTCTAAGATTACACGCCCCCGGTCACGGGCGTGACTTTGGGTCACGGGCGTGACCTGGGGCGTGACTTGGTGTGGACTGGTTCAAACAGTGCGGCATCGATTCTGGACTGATCTTCAGCTTACACGCCCTTGGTCACGGGCGTGACATGCCATTTTTCCCGATTTGTCCCAAAAATCTGCAAATATCGAAATTAAGCTAAGTTAGAATCAAAATTACAAAAAAAAACTACTTATAACCTAAATTTGACATAAAATAGAGAATACATATTAAATATTTACAAGATTTTCTATTAAAAAGTTATAAAAATACTACTTATCAAATACCCCCATACTTGAGGTTTTGCTATTCCAGAGCAAAAGTGTGAGACATTATTTATAAGACATCCTTAAAAAATTTTTAATTTAAAACTAAAATTTTATTTAACCAAAAGTTAAGTTAAGAGTAAATTCAAGGGGGAGTTAAGTCCTAAATTATGATGATGATTTGAAAAGAGGGAAAAATGTTTAGGCAATAACTTCTCAAGAAAATTAAGTAGTTTGACAAAATTGTAGAAATTATAAAACTAAATTAAATTAAAATTATAAGAACTCTATCTTAAAAGAATCCTAAGGAAAAGTAAATTACTAAATATTGCTCTCTCCATAATTTTCAACTAAAACTAGAACAATGATAATTGGCTAAGGGGGATTTCATAAAATTTGGCATAAGAAGAGAAATTTTTGAATGGAGGAAATGGAATTTATCATGAAATTTCCTTCTCTTTTTTTTTCTTACTCTTTTTTTTTCTCTTCTAATAAAAACCCAAAATGTATATGGTTTAGGAGTAATGAATTTTATCCTCTTACTCCATGCCATATAATCTTTTCAAAAATTTTGGGTGCATATGTTTTAGGGAATAATGAATTTTATCCTCTTATTCCCATGACATATGATCTTTTAATACATTTTTTTTATGCCATCAAAGGGGTAGGGTAGGGGAAAAAAAACCTAGCTACCTTTAAATCATATTGAGAGCAAATTCTAGTAAAATTAAAATTCCTAAGATCTAAGAAGTTAGAAGAAAATATAATTAAAATCTAAAGAGGTTTAGGAAATTTACTACAAAATGAAGCCATTTAAAAATAAAAAGAGAAGTCATGCTAACAAAATTCTCTAATCAATTTAAAATCATAAGATGATTCTTAAATCAAAATTACCTCAAATTTAAAATTAACAAACTATGATAAGCAAAATTTCAGCCAATTAAAAACTTAAACATGCTTATAAACATTCTCAACTAGATTTCTAAGAAATCACAAAAACAACAAGAAGGAGGGAAATAAGAATTTTTTGGAATTTTTGATATTATCTTTTTTTTTTGAATTTTTCTCATTAAAAACTATTTACAAAGAAAGGGAACTAGCTTTAAAACTTAAAAAAATTTTTTTTGCAAGTCTTGGACTTCCCAAGGGCTACCCGGTGAAGGGTTCGCAAGGTACTAGGAGGTGTGATGGGATAAAATCCCAAACGTCCCTTTCCAAGATTTAAATTTTTCTGTTTTCTATTTTTTTTTTAGTTTTTGGGTTTTACAAGTGCTAAAATAGAAGAAAACTTAAGAAAAAAAATATATTTTTGTTTTTGTTTTGAAAGTTTTCCGATTTAACAACTATTTAAAAAAACTATTTACACCCCCATACTTAAAGTTAAACATTGTCCCCAATGTTTAAAACTAAGTATGAAGTAAAGGAAAAAAAAGTAGTGCAAAACAAAATAAAAAGGAAATGCATGATAAAAGAGAAGGAAGAAAGAGAAGGGGCTTCCCTGATTTTTGAAGTTTGCGTGGGGAAGCGACGATTACCTACAAAATATATTAAAGAACAAGAGAAGACAATAAAAAGATAACTTTGGGGTGCCTCCCAAAAGCGCTTTGTTTAAGGTCGCGTAGCTTGACCCACTTGCCGGTCATATTAAAGGTTGAAAAACAATTGAATCACTCTTTTCATTTGGTAACTCTCCCGGAAGATATAATTTAAGGCGGTGCCCGTTAACTTTGAAGGTACCTTTTTCCGGGTGGGAAATTAAAATTGTCCCATAGGACCAAACCTCTTTAACAATAAAGGGTCCGGTCTATCGGGATTTTAGTTTTCCCGGAAAAAGGCGAAGGCGGGAATTATAAAGGAGGACGAGATCGCCCGGCGAAAAAGTTTTTGGAAATTTTATATGCTTATCGTGATAAAACTTTGTTCACTCCTTATATAATTTATTGCTCTCATATGCGTTCGCTCGCCACTCATCTAATTCGTTCATTTGAAATTTTCTTTGTTCTCCCGCTAGAGTGGAATCGAGGTTTAAAAATTTAAGCGCCCAAAATGCGCGATGTTCTAATTCGACCGGAAGGTGGCAAGCCTTGCCATAAACCATTCGATACGGTGTACAACCGATAGCGGTCTTGTACGCCGTTCGATAGGCCCATAGCGCGTTATCGAGCTTTATTGCCCAATCCTTCTGATTAATAGAAACCGTTTTTTCTAAGATCCGTTTTAATTCTCGATTAACAACTTCAACTTGGCCGCTCGTTTGTGGGTGATATGCAGTGGATAATTTGTGCGTAACACCATATTTTGCTAAGATTTTTGTGAATTGAGTATTGCAAAAATGGGTGCCCCGATCACTCACAATAGCGCGCGGAGTGCCAAATCGAGAGAATAATTTTTTTAAAAAGTTAACAACGACTCGCGCATCGTTAGTGGGGAGAGCTTGCGTTTCCGCCCACCTTGACACGTAGTCGACCGCTACTAGAATATACTTATTTGAAAACGAAGGAGGGAGAGGACCAACGAAATCAATGCCCCAAAGATCAAAAATTTCGCATTCTAAGAAAATGTTTTGGGGCATCTCATCCCGGCGAGAGATGTTCCCCGACCGCTGACAGCTGTCGCAAGTACTCACAAGGTTGTGAGCATCTTTGAAGAGCGAGGGCCAATAAAAGCCCGCCTCCAGCGCCTTCCTCGCGGTTCGGTTTGAATGATAATGACCTCCGGTGGGTCCCTCATGACAATGACGTAAAATTTTAAGGCCTTCCTCACTCGAGACGCATCGTCTTACTACCTGGTCTGCGCATACACGGAATAAAAAGGGGTCCTCCCAAAAGTAATTCTTTAAATCAGAAAAGAATTTCTTCTTTTGCTGACACGAGACTTCTTTTGGCAGGACCCGGGCTACTAAATAGTTAGCCAGATCTGCAAACCAGGGGGTAGACGATGAATTAATATTTTCGAGAGCAAGGAGGCGCTCTTCGGGAAATTTATCATTAATGTCAGATTCTATTAATACGTCCGAGGCAGGGTTTTCTAAACGGGAGAGATGATCGGCCGCCAAGTTTTCGGCTCCCCTTTTGTCCCGGATCTCTAAGTCAAACTCCTGCAAGAGGAGGATCCATCGCAAAAGACGAGGTTTGGCGTCCGATTTGCTTAAAAGATATCTAAGTGCGGAGTGATCCGTGAAGACGATGACTTTCGAGAGGGTGATATACGACCTAAACTTATCGAAGGCGAAAACGATTGCTAGAAGTTCCTTCTCGGTCGTGGTGTAATTTGCTTGTGCCGACGTGAGTGTTTTGCTCGCATAATAGATAGGGTGGAAATACTTACTCACCCGTTGGCCTAAAACGGCACCAACCGCAATATCACTCGCGTCGCACATGATTTCAAAAGGGAGCGACCAATCCGGCGTGACTAGAATCGGGGAGTTTATAAGTTTTTCTTTGATAAGTTGAAAAGCTAAATGACATTCATCGCTAAAAAGAAAAGAAGAATCTTTCTCGAGAAGATGGGTTAACGGCTTTGTAATTTTTGAAAAATTTTGTATAAAGCGCCGATAGAACCCCGCGTGGCCTAGGAAACTCCTAATAGCTTTTACGTTTGTGGGAGGGGGGAGTTTTTCAATTACTTCAATCTTGGCCCTATCGACCTCGATCCCCTTGCCCGAAATTTTATGGCCAAGGACTAGTCCTTCCTTGACCATAAAATGGCATTTTTCCCAATTAAGCGCTAAATTTGTTTCCTCACATCGTTGCAACATGCGCTCGAGATTTTTTAAACAATTTTCAAAAGAACTCCCGTACACGGAAAAATCGTCCATAAATACTTCCATCACCTCCTCCACTAACTCGTCAAAAATTGCCAGCATACATCTTTGGAATGTAGCTGGCGCGTTATAAAGACCGAATGGCATCCTTCGATAAGCGAAGGTGCCAAAGGGACAAGTGAAAGTGGTTTTCTCTTGGTCGTCGGGCGAAATCGGAATTTGGAAGTATCCCGACAAACCATCGAGAAAACAGTAGTAGGAGTGACCCGAAAGGCATTCTAAAATTTGGTCGATAAATGGTAGAGGGAAATGATCCTTATGGGTGGCATCATTTAATTTCCGATAGTCGATGCACATCCGCCAACCCGTAACAGTACGGGTTGGGATCAATTCGTTATTTTCGTTCGCAACTACCGTAACACCACCTTTCTTTGGCACGACTTGTACTGGGCTAACCCAAGTACTGTCCGATATCGGGTAGATGATTCCCGCGTCCAGAAGTTTTATAACTTCGGGTTTAATGACTTCTTTCATGTTAGGGTTTAGCCGTCGTTGAGGCTGGACTGAATTTCGGGAATTATCTTCGAGAAATATTTTATGAGTGCAGAAAGATGGGTTTATACCCTTAATGTCCGATAATTGCCACGCAATTGCGTGGCGGTGCTTTCTTAAGACTATAGTCAACTCAGAAATTTCTGAGTTGCTAAGATCGGATGAAATGATGACGGGTAGCTTAGACTCTTTTTTCAAAAACAAGTATTTAAGGTGAGGGGGGAGTTATTTCAACTCTAATTCGGGTGGTTCTTCATAAGAAGTCTTGATTTTTAATTTTTCTAAAAATAATGGTTCGGGTGGTGTGGGGTGAGAGACTTCTTCTTCATCGCAAAAGAGCTCTACGGGCTCGGAATCACTATTCGCCGATGAAACTAACTCGATGGATGAATCGAACTCACAACACTCTTCTAAGTAAAAACATGAATCGTCACTTTCTAGCGTGTTCCGCATCGAGGAATTTATGCCGAAAGTAACTTCATCGTCTCCAACCCGTAGGAGGAGCTTTCCGTTACTTACGTCGATAATAGCGCGGGAGGTGGCAAGGAAGGGGCGGCCGAGTATGAGGGGTACTTCGGCATCCTCTTCGATGTCAAGAATGACAAAATCCACCGGGAAGATGAATTTGTCAACCTTGACGAGCACGTCCTCCACTATTCCTATCGAATATTTTAAAGAACAAAGAAAATGGCATAAGGTTGATGCTTGCTCCAAGATCCGCTAAGGCGTGTTTTACTAACGAATTGCCAAAAAGACATGGGATGGAAAACCGTCCCGGGTCATTTGCTTTTTTCGGCAATTTGTTGAGTACAACCGCGGAGCATTCTGCGTTTAAAGAAATATGCGAAATATCTTCTAACTTTTTTTTATTGGAGAGCAACTCCTTAAGATATTTCGCATATTTAGGCATTTGTGAGATAGCCTCGCAGAAAGGAACATTAATATGGATTTGTTTTAAAACATCTAAAAACTTTTTATAATTTTTTTCGGCGCTTTCATTTTTAAATTTCGATGGATACGGAATATTAGAAGTAGGAGCGCGCGGATTTAAAATAGAAGAGTGCGGAGCTATCGTAGCGGGCAAATTCGAAGATGAATTAAAAGTAGGAGGAGGAGAGAAAATTACTTTGGGTTCGTCCTGTTTTTGAACCACCTCCTTCCCGCTTCGGAGTGTAATCGCGTGCGCGCTCTCCTTTGGATTTTGCTCGGTGTTCCCCGGTAGTGCTCCTTGTTGACGCTCAGAAATCATCTTTGCGAGTTGGCCCACTTGATTCTCTAAATTTTTGATTGATCCGGTAAGGTTCCGGATGTTCGTTTCATTTGTAGCAACATATTTTGCAAAAACCTCTTCAATCGGAGAGAGTTTTTGCTGTTGCGGTGGAAAACTGGGTGGATTATAATTTTGAGAAATCAAATTTTGAGGCGGAGTTAAGTTAAGAAGTTGATTAGGGGGAGGTTGATTTAAATTCATAGGACGCTGAGCATTTCCTTGGTTGCTCCATGAGAAATTTGGATGATTCCTATAACCCGCATTATAGGTGTTATTATACGGAGCGGTGTTCGGGTTATAGGAAGGCCGAGGTGGATTTCCCATGTAGTCAACATGTTCTTCAATTAAAACGTTATTAGCCCAAGGAGGAGTGGCGGAGGAAGCAGACATCTCCGCCACTTGCTTTGTTAAGCGCTCAACTTGTAAAGCCAAATTTGCGTTTGCGTCTATTTCAAAAATTCCGGCCGGCTTATTAGGCCGCGCTCGGGGCATGTTCCATTGATACGCATTTGTGGCCATCTCTTCGAAAAGCTCTTGAGCGGCGATCGGGGTTTTATTATTTAATGTCCCCCCGGCGGCCGCATCAATCATTTGCCTCGTTTGGAGATTTAAGCCATTATAAAAAACTTGCACTTGTTGCCAAGTGGCAAGTGCATGGTGAGGGCATCGACGCAAAAGCTCCTTGAAGCGCTCCCATGTGTCATAGAGAGTCTCCGAGTCAATTTGCATGAACGATGCAATATCCGTGCGCAATTTAGCGGTCTTTGAAGGCGGGAAATATTTATTAAGAAATTTTTCCGCCATTTCGGCCCATGTAGTGATGGATCCCCTAGGTAGGGAGCCCAGCCACTGCTTGGCCTTAGACCGCAAAGAAAAAGGAAAAAGACGTAATCGAATGGCGTCATCGGTGATGCCATTGATCTTAAAAGTGTCGCAAATTTCAAGAAAGTAAGAGATATGTGAATTTGGATCCTCGTCCGGTTGACCATCAAAGGTCACCGATTGTTGCACCATTTGTATGATGCTGGACTTGATCTCAAAATTATTGTTCGCCACCGTGGGGCGAACAATACTCGATTGTGTGCCTTGCAAATTCGGCCGCGCATAATAGGACATGGTCTGTTGCGCGTCCTCATTAGGATTTGGCTCGTTAAGATTAGGAGGATTAAGATTATGATCCATATTTGCTGCGTTAGTGTCCCCGATCGACTCTTCGGATTCTATTTGATTTCCCTGATCACGAGAACGGCGGTGCCTCAAAAGGGTTCGCTCGATCTCCGGATCAAAAGGAAGAATCGAAGTGCTACCTCGGGTCATACACTAAAAAGAGAAGAAAGGAAGAAGAAAAACTAAAAATATTTTTTTTTTCTTTTTGAAAGTTAGAAAAAGCAAACTAAAATAGAAAGAAGCATGATAAAATTAATAGCTATCCTCTTTTCAAAATATCTACGCAAAGTCCCCGGCAACGGCGCCAAAAACTTGATATTTAATTTGGTAGGTTTTGAAATTTAGTGAAGGGTTAAGATTTTCTCCAAAACTATATCCGATAAAGGCAAGTGTACCTTATCGTCTATAGTATAGGATATTTAGGAATATCAAGGTCGTATTCCACGGGGCGCGTTGATTACTTCTACTTCGAGGAAAATCACTATTATTTTATCGACGAAAATTTGAGGTGGTTTGTTTTCGCTTAACTAAAATTAAAACTAAATTCAAACTAAATGAAAAGCTTGAACATTGCATGAAAAGAAAGAGAAATTGACATTGCATAAAAAAGAGAACATTACTAAGGAGAGAAAAATTTAACCTTGCATGAAAAGGAAGAAAATACTTAAGGAGAAAAAGAACATGAAAGAGAAAACTAATTTTATTGAAAATCAAAGAACTATTACAAGCCTTAAATTAAGAGTGCAAGGCTAAGGAAAATGAAAGTTGCAAGCTTAAGAAAACTAGTACACGAAAGTTACACTACAACATTGCATGAAAAAGGGAAGGAGGAGAACATGAAAGCCTTAAGAAACATGAACATTAACTTGAAAAACTCACTCTCAGCTCTAACAGCACCTCCCCATCTCCAAATTTCTGAACCCTGGACTCAAGGAGAGCCTCTGAATTTATAGGAAAAATTTTCAAGTTACACGCCCTCGGTCACGGGAGTGTCCAAGGGCGTGTAATCACTGTAACATTGGATCTGGCAGCGGCGTGGGCTTGGCGTGTCGGCGGCAGAAAAGTTGGACATTACACGCCCGTGTAACATGGTCACGGGCGTGACTTTGGACGTGTGCATTAAATGCGGCGTGGGCTGGAATTCGGCGCGGCGGTAGAGCATGGATCACGCTGGAAAGTCACGGGCGTGACATGTGGGTCACGGCCGTGACTTAGGTTGACTTCTCGACAGCATCTCCTCGTCTCGACGGCGGCTCCACGTGGACGATTCTAAGATTACACGCCCCCGGTCACGGGCGTGACTTTGGGTCACGGGCGTGACCTGGGGCGTGACTTGGTGTGGACTGGTTTAAACAGTGCGGCATCAATTCTGGACTGATCTTCAGCTTACACGCCCTTGGTCACGGGCGTGACCGAGGGCGTGACATGCCATTTTTCCCGATTTGTCCCAAAAATCTGCAAATATCGAAATTAAGCTAAGTTAGAATCAAAATTACAAAAAGAACTACTTATAACCTAAATTTGACATAAAATAGAGAATTCATATTAAATATTTACAAGATTTTCTATTAAAAAGTTATAAAAATACTACTTATCAGCGCCTGCGTAGAGGCATTAAATTTTATAAAATAACTTATCAACTCTCCCATTATGGTAGCGCCAGATTGGTCCCTTCCGTTCGAAATCATGTGCGGCGCAAGCGATATTGCGGTAGGAGCCGTATTAGACCAATGCATTAATAAATATTTACATCCAATCTATTACGCTTCTCGCACGCTCACAGCCGCACAGGCTAACTACACAACGACGAAAAAGGAACTTCTTGTCGTCGTATTTGCCTTTGATAAGTTCAGGCCCTATGTAACACTTTCACAAGTAATCGTTTTCACTGATCACTCCGCCCTAAAATATCTTTTGACCAAAATAAATGCCAAGCCCCGCCTGCTTCGATGGATCCTCCTTCTACATGAATTCGATTTAGAGATCCGGGATAAGAAAGGGGCTGAAAATTTGGCAGTCGACCACCTCTCACATTTAGAACACCTCGCCGCAGAAGCGCTCCTTGAACCCGAAATAGACGATCGATTTCCTGAGGAGCGCCTCTTAATTATAAATAATATAGAAAACTTCTTCCACCCCTTTGTTCGCAGATTACGCGAACTATTTAGTCGCGTGGGTCCTTCCAAAAGATTTTTCGAGTCAGCAAAAGAAGAAATTCTTCTCTGACTTGAAAAACTACTTTTGGGAGGACCCCTTTCTCTTTCGCGTCTGCGCGGACCAAGTGATACGAAGATGTGTTTCGAGCTAGGAGGGTGCGCAAATATTGCGACAATCCCATGAGGGGCCAGCGGGGGGGGGGGGGGGGGGGGGGTGGCATTATCAAGCCAACGGGACTGCGTGGAAAGCTTTAGAGGCGGGCTTTTATTGGCCCACTCTCTTTAAGTATGCTCACACTTTTGTGAGTAAATGCGATAGCTGCCAGTGGTCAGGTAACATCTCTCATCGTGACGAGATGCCCCAAAATCTTTTTCTCGAGTGTGATATCTTTGATTTGTGGGGAATAGATTTCGTAGGCCCACTACCTTCTTCTTTTAATAATCGCTGCATTTTAGTGGCAGTCGACTACGTCTCTAGATGGGAGGAAGCGCAAGCTCTGCCCACCAACGACGCAAGAGTCGTCGTTCATTTTCTGAAAAAACTATTCTCTCTCATCGGCACGCCCCGCAGAATTGTAAGTGATAGGGGCACGCACTTCTGCAATGCCGAATTTACAAAATATTTATCTAAATACGGCATCACGTAGAAGCTCGCCACCTCCTATCACCCCCAAACGAGCTGCCATGTGGAGGTAATAAATCGCGAGAGTTAACACATTTTGGAGAAAACTATTTCTTTAAATAGGAAAGATTGGTCCTTAAAACTCGATGACGCACTATGGGCGTATCATACGGCATACAAGACCGCTATCGGTTGTACGCCCTATCGATTAGTCTACGGCAAAGCATGCCATTTACCGGTAGAGTTAGAACACCGCGCCTTTTGGGCCTTAAAATTTTTAAATCTCGATTTGAACTTAGCCTCTAAGAGTAGGAAATTCCAACTAAATGAACTCGATGAATGGCGTGCGAACGCTTATGAGAGGAATAAATTTGATAAGGAACGTTCTAAGTTCTACCATGATCGCAAAATAAAATGTCCCAAAACATTTACCCCGGCCGATCTTGTCCTTCTTTATAATTCCCGCCTTCGTCTTTTTCCGGGTAAGCTAAAATCCCGATGGTCCGGCCCCTTTGAAGTCAAAGAGGTTTGGCCGGATGGGACCGTTCTTATCTCCCACCCCGAAATAGGCGAATTTAAAGTCAATGGACATAGTTTAAAACTTTATCTTGCGGGCGATCTAGTGGGCGATACTATCGAATCCTTAACCTTCCCCAATTTATAATCTCACCACGAAGCGGGAGTGGAGGAGGATGCACCCCTTAAATTGTATAGATACAATTGTATTACTCATCAAATTCATCAAGCTACGTGATGGTAAACAAAGCGCTTGTGGGAGGTGTTGGGTTTTTCTAGAACCATACATCAAATGTAGGCGCAGCGGAAATGAAGAGAAACAACCCAAAAGACTTTCATCGGGCCATGAATATTGAATCAAGAAGTTAACAAAATGCTAGGTATGAAATTACCTTTGCGGGATTGGATCAAATCCAACCTAGATGCTCCAAGAAGAAGATTCCTTCAGCGGCTATGCGAGTCCTTACGTAGAATAATGTCTACGTCTCTACAGCAGTCCAAACGAGCCGGGAGAACACCAAATCACGTCGCACGCAACTCGGAAGGAAGAACAACTGCACCTTGCACTTCCACGGATTGCTAGATCCGCTTCAGGAAGAACAGCACCCGACGACGATCGCCGGAGAGGAGGTCGGTGGAGGCGATTCAGACGGCGGAACTCTTCCGTCGGCTAGGGCGAGAGGCAGAACTCTTTCCGTCGGCTCAACTTGTCGCAAGTCTTAAGAACCCTAAAAAGAAGTCCTATTTATACCCAAAGGATAAACAGCTTCTAGAAGAATCGCTATCCGCAGACCACACAGCAGAACAGGGGCTTCGGTTACAATTCGTCGGGATTCCACGGAACAAAATTCGTCGAGTTTACATGGGACAATCCAATGAATCCGACGAATCCGACGAATCCAATCAGACGGCAACATTTGCCGAGTGAAGGGTCTCTGTGACAATTCGTCGAGATTCCACGGGATGATCCGACGAATCCGACGAATCCAATCAGATAGCAGCATTTGCCGAGTGAAGGATCTCTGTGACAATTCGTCGAGATTCCACGGGATGATCCGACGAATCCGACGAATCCAATCAGACAGCAACATTTGCCGAGTGAAGGATCTCTGTGACAATTCGTCGAGATTCCACGGGATGATCCGACGAATCTGACGAATCTGACGAATCCGACGAATCATATCCGACGAATTCAGACAGCAACAACTGCTGGACTTCCCCATTCAATATGATGATTGGTAACCTTTACCAACACAGTTAATCTTCCAACTTCTCCACATGCTCTTATGTGCGACCCTGCAGGCTCATATCGCGTTGGCAGTGACATTACATGTTTGACCACTTCTAGATCACAATGGTAACTCCAACAGGAGGCACCCCATATTTATCTAATATTTTATTATGTTTTGTTCTTTTATATGTTTTTGCAGGGTTTCTTACGGCCTTGCTAGCCTTAATTCAGGGAAGCCTTTTTGCTCCCTCTTTCCTTTTGTCCATACTGCACTTTTATTTTCTCTTGTTCATACTTACATTACAACATTGGGGACAATGTTGAGTTTTAAGTATGGGGGTGTTTTACCATTTTCATTTAAACAAACAAAAAAAATTCAAAAATAAAAAACTACAAAATCGGAGTTTTCCCAAAACAATTTTTTTTAGAGTTTTCCCTGATTTATTCTGCATTTCATCTTGCTTACTTTTGTAAATATAAGCTTGAACACAACAACATAAAAAAACATAAAAAACATTTAAACCCACAAAAAATTTCAAAAACATGTTTTTCCTTTTACTTTATCATAGTACACAAATGCAAAAATCCAAAAACAAAATAAAACCCAACTTTACTTCTATTCTTAAAAGCATTTAGTTTTGAGAATATCTGTTTGTGGCTTTTCATAATCGCTAGTTTTACTATTTCTTTGTTTATCTAAGATCGATAGATTTTAACGTTCGGGGTTAAGTTGTAAAGAATATC
Source organism: Dactylorhiza incarnata (assembly GCA_033032865.1). NCBI lineage: Eukaryota > Viridiplantae > Streptophyta > Magnoliopsida > Asparagales > Orchidaceae > Dactylorhiza > Dactylorhiza incarnata. The sequence continues at coordinate 3,548,545 of JAWHQI010000033.1, read as the reverse complement.
TTGTGTTTTTAATTTAAATAGAGGCTTTGTTTTCCAGCACTACTTCTACTAGCTAAAATAGATGCATGTGTATTATGTTTGCAAAACAACATTAGACTATTGATGAGTCCCATTTATATACACATTTTTGGACTCATCTGGGCCGTATTTCTAGTCGAAGCACTACACTGTAGGCATGTTTTTAATTATATTTGTTATTCCTTGCTAGGTGCACTCTTAGGCCTGTTTCGGTGTGCATTTGCGCTCCTTATTATTGGGTGTAAGCACATGGTGCTCCCCATCCCTTTCTCTATGGTTATCTAGTGCTGGAGGTGTTTTCGCAGCTGTTTTATCTTGTATACAGGTGGTCGGATCATCCAGTATTCCTCAATAATTCATGATTGTGTGCAACGCACGGTCGTGCGTTTCCTTGACGCACGGACGGCTGTGGTCGTGCGTTCTTATCTGGTCAGAAAATGAGAGATCTGAATTTCGCCATGCGTTTTGACGCACGAGCAGAATTGCCCGTGCGTGAGTCAAACGCACGGAAGCCTGTTTCTTCCAGTTTTTAGCTTTCCTAAATTTACCCATGCATTTTGACGCACGAGCGGATTTGCCCGTGCGTGAGTAAATTGCACGGGCGGCGCAGCTTCGTCTTCACGCCAGTTTTTATCATTAATTATCGCACGGGCAGTACACGATCATGCGTTCGACCGTGCGTGACCAAAATTCTGCCTGTTTAGTATTTAAAGTAGGAAATGCCGCTACCAAAACGCCGATTCCTCTCGCGGGAGAAACCAGGAGCCCAGCCATTTTCGCCCTTTTCCACCAAAGGAGACAAGAGGAGACCATTTCCAGCGATCTCCTTCGCCATTCCTCCATTCGGGAGCATTTGCAAGCATTCTCCGCCACTAGTTCAAGCATTCTTCGCCGAGGAGACCATAGAAGGGTTGAAGATCGTTGGAGCGGTGACAGCCTCCTTCGAGTCCGCACACCATCTGAAGGCCGAGTCCGGAGAGAGCCCGACAACCTCTCACTCCGGCCGAGAACCCAAGATGCAGTGACATCTTCTATGTGGTCCTTTCTAAACTTTGATGCTTGTGCTTTCTCTTTGTGTTGTTGTACGAACGCTTGTTAGGTTAATGTTATGGATCCTTGCTTGTGTTCATGTGCAATGATGATGTGGTGGTGAGAATAGTTTTCATTGTTGTTGTGATAGCCTAGGTTGTTTGTGTGTGAAGTCATCTAGCAATTTCTAGTGGTGATGTTGGCGAATAGGTGAATACGACCCTCACAAAATCTAGCACTGTGGCCACTCCATCCGCTTACCGAAGCGCGGCATCGCGGCCACTGCATTCAACCACACCTTGCGAAGCGGTGCTTTTCGACCCGCATTTCTCTTATTTCCGCAATAGCTTAGGAATCCAATCACAACAACCTTTGTTATTACTTAGTAATCCTTTTACCTAATTTTCGGGCAGAGCGAATCATACTACCCAACTTGCGGTCCTTTGAGATCGACATTCGGGGAGTTCCTCCCTATTTTATTACTTGAGCGACCGGTGCACTGCCGTCGTATTGCATTCCGTGCTTGCTAATTAGCGTTGCTGAAATCGCGCATCAAGTTTTTGGCGCCGTTGTCGGGGACTGCTAGCGTGTATGATTCGTTTTTCTTTGGAAATTCGTTTTAAGGTCTTTTTTTTTCTTCTTTTGTGTTGAAGAGTGTGCATGCATAGAAGAGATCTCGGTGAGTGCGCAGCATTTGACCCTGAAATAGAGCATACCATGCGGGCGCATTTCCGTGCTGCTGTCACTATGGATGTTAATGGAAATCAGGTTGATCCCGGAGTGGGAAATGCACCGGTCGTGGGTCAGGTAGCTGACGAGAATGAAGTGGCTTGGCCACGACCCAGGACCTTGAGAGATTACATTACACCCACTGTTGGGAGTGTGTACCCTGGATTCGGCCCGGCTATCACCAACAACAACTTTGAGATAAAGCCGGCCATCCTGAACATGATCCGCAACCAGGCCCAATTCTCAGGGTTAGCCAGTGAAGACCCCCATCTTCACTTGGTTGAATTCGCAGAAATTTGCGTGACATTTTGGTACGCAGGGCTGGCTGACGAGACGGTAAAGCTCAGGTTGTTCCCTTTCTCTCTACGTGACAAGGCAAAGGCGTGGCTCCACATGATACCACCTGGCACAGCTACCACTTGGGACGCTCTGCAAGAAAAATTTCTGTCAAAGTTCCACCCTGTCGACAAGTTCGTAAACTTGCAGAGGGAAATTGCAACCTTCCAACAACACGATCAGAAGGCTCTCACAGAAGCTTGGGAGAGGTTCATGAACCTTCTCCGGAAATGTCCCCAGCATGAGCTGCAACCATGGCCTATAGTAGAAAATTTTTACTTTGCTATTGAGCCTAACTACAGTGCCATGATTGATGCTGCTGCAGGTGTAAATCTGATGAACCACACCCCGGAAGATGCATTACGGATCGTCCAAGACACTGCCATTCATAGCTCCTTTTGGACTACTGGAAGAAACACTCCAAGGAATGCTCGGGGACACTTTAAGGTGAACACGTCTGGTGCACCCGCTGAAAGTACCATGCTGCTAAAGAGGCCTACCCTCCCTTCTGCCTTAGTGATGATGATCTCATGCTAAGGTTGTGGAAGCCCGGGGCATCATGCATATGAAAGCCCCACAGGTGAGCAACCTACCGAAGTTTCTTTTGATGAAAGCGTCAATTATATTAATGATCAAAACCATGGAGCACTGTTTAATAATGCCTATAACTCGGGCGTGAGGAGTCATCTGAACTTCTCTTGGAAACAAAACGTTCCAGGACAACGATGGCAAGGTGGGTCGCATCAATTCGATGCTCAAGCCTCCGGTAGCCAACCGCAGCCGCCTCAACCGAGTTATAATTAAGATGCCCCGACTCCTAAGAAGAGCAATCTCGAAGAAATGATGGAGAGGTTTATGCAGGTCGCAAACTCGAATATGGTTAACCAAACCGCGTCCATGCGAAGCTTGGAGACGCAATTGGGCCAATTGGCTCAATTGTTAACCGAGCGTTCGCAAGGGACCCTTCCCTGCAACACAGAGAAAAATCCTATCAATCAATGGAAGAGTCTTACCGACACGGAAGTGGTTAACCCAAGTGAATTAGTAATCACTTGTTCTATTAATAATGTCAAAACTGCTGCCTTATGTGACTCCGGTTCATCCCTCAACGTCCTTGCATTGCAAGACGTTGCTAAATTGCAACTCGAAATGAACACGGATGATCGGAAGTCTTTGGTGCTTGCTAATGGGACCATTATTCAGTCGGAGGGAGAAGTGAAAAATGTTGAAGTCATGGTCGAGGGGACGGTGGTGGTCGCTGACTTTCAAGTATTGGGACCCCAAGAAAAAAAATCTATCCCCATCTTTGGAGTGCCGTTCTTGAAAGAGAGCGGTGCTACTTTGGATTTCTCTGCAGGGAGTGTTATCATCCCTACTTGACCCAATATTGTGACCGAAATATTGTCTCGCTCTCCCCAAATTATTTCTAATGAATCTCTTAGTAATGCAGGAATCAGGGCCGAAATAGTATCGTTGGAGGAAGAAAAGGATGAGAAGCAATCATGCGAAAAAGAAGAAGAAGCTGGCTTACGAAAGGAATGTGACCCGGAGAGGAAGGAGAGCCTCGTTTCTGAACCCGCCAAGAAAAACTTAACTCAGGACAATGTCCCATTTTTATTTAGTAAGAAATCGCATAATAAACCTCTTCAATAGTCTGTCTCTTGGGCTGACCCAGTTGCCACTGCGGCAACGGAAGTGATGCCACCCGCCACCAAGGTGGGAAAATCTGACGACTATCAACGCTGGCGCTCTCCAACCGTGGAGAAGTTGAAACAAGAGAGGCGATTGCGTGGTGCACGCTCCACTACTTCCAGTGGCTAGATGGCAGAGGCTAGGGAAAAATTGGGTGACACCAATTTTGGCCCTAAAGCTTTCACCTCCAGCCTACAAGCCACTGGAGACATGCACAACAAAAGCGCGTATAGCTGATGTTCTTTTTCTTGCTGTGATCTGTGTGTGTGAAACTTTTCTCTAAATTTTCTGCTTTATGAACAATGCTTAATACATGTATTTGGCCCACCTTTAAGGACGTTAAACAAAAGGGCTTCTTGGGAGAAAACCCATGAGAACCACCCGGTTCCGCTTGCTTGCTTTAATTTCTATTATGTTTTGTTTGTTTTTGCTTTGGCGCTAACATTGCAGGTATGGAGACTGTTGGATCGGTAGGCGCCCTTAGAGGGGCGGTGAATAAGGGTTTTCAAAAACTTAAGTGGTATTTTGAAAAGCTTTGTAATAACGCAAGACAAAAACAATAAGAAGTCAAGTAAAACAATTAAAATAACGTAGAGACCTGCTTTATTAATATCAAATACGGTTTTACAAAAGTTGACTTCTATAACACTAGAAATCGGTGGCGATGAATAGTAAACTCTTTTTGTTTTCTATCCCGACTTGCATCCCCACGAACTGGTGGCCCTAGCCTATCCACCCCGGATTCGGCCTCAAGCCGCCCTAGCCAACCCTTCCCCGGATATGGCCTCGAGCACCCCCTAGACCTAGCCTAGATCTAGTCGCCAACACGAGGCGAATTTCATACCTAAGTCCTACCCAGACCTAGTCGCCAACACGAGGCGAATTATCTAACGGTTACAAAAGATATGAAATAAAATAACAACAACAATATTAAAACTCCCTCTAAGAAACTTCTGAAGTCGGAGATGAACGATCGCTGCAGAATAAGCGAGGTTGAAGCGATCCCTCTTTGGATGCAGCGTGACGAAGTCCTCCTTCAAAAACTCTCTAAGCGTTTGGTGGGAGATCAACTCTCGGTCATATAAGGCTTTGGAATTCTGGCATAAGACCTCTCTGTCAAATCAGCACACCACACGAGAAGAGAAGGGTCCATTATATAGACTCAGCGCTAGCGCCTGCGCTAGTGGTACCGTCGATGCTATCCCATATTAGGACACATTCTGCTCGGCAGAATCTTTAATCCGAGGAAACAATTCTCTCTTGCCTACTGTGCTCCTCGCTATCGCCCGCGCTATCAGATATCTCCTGGCGCTATCTCCTTCTATAAGTTCTTCTGGCAATTTCGCTTAAGCCAATATTTCGTCGAACGAGATTTCGTCGAACGCCGCTAAGCGTTTGTCGAACGAATTTTCGTTGAATGCTATTTCGTCGAGCGGGCTTCAACATTCATCGACCAGAAATTCGTCGAACGGGCTTCAATGTTTGTCGAACGACAGTTATGAGCATTTCGTCAAGTGCCGTTTACAGTTCGTCGAACGACAGCTAGCGCCTGCGCTAGTACTACCGTCGGCGCTAGTAGGTGTGAAAGAGGGGATAGATCAAGATTACTCTAGAGGGGGGGGGGGTGAATAGAGTATTTTAAAATAATTTTACTTAGCTTGAAGAGATCTGTATAAAACAATTTTTAGTTATTTAGTATATGTGTAAGTAAGTGCAGCACATGTATAAACACAAAATAAAACAGGGCACACACAGCACAAACAGATAATAAAGGCAAGCACAGAAGACACAAGGATCTATAGTAGTTCCCCACAACTTGGGTACGTCTACTCTTCTACCACCCTGGTAGGGAATCCACTAAGGCCTTTTTTGATCAGGTGAGCCTTCACCACAGGGCTTTTGATCAGGTACTCTAAACCACAAATTAACTTTTGAAGGGAGTTAGAACCCTGTACACAATTATAGAATAACAGTAAAATAAAGGTGATGATGTCTTCTCTTTTTCTCTAACAACAGAGAAGACTAGTGAATTGTTGAAGTAGTCAGATCTCCCCCTGTGAGTAAGAGTAAAGTAAACAGGAGAGAAATTCTGGTCAGGGTGTAGGTCTTCTTGATCTTCAAAACTATCTTCAGCACAAGTTCTCTAGAGGAAAAATGATGCAGATGATTTCTAGAGATCAAGAGTGGGTGTCTGGAGAGGAGAAGATTTCAAAAAGAAACAGAGAGAGCTCTTCTTCAAAAACTATATGTGTATGTCTGCAAAACTGAGTAGCACAAGGCTATATATATATATTTGTGTCTCTCTCTAGAATAAATAGCAATCTCCTTCTTCACGGGAGAGATTTGATCGTCTTTTTGAAAATTCAAACAGGGCTGGAAAGGAAGGAGACAAAAAGGAAAGATTTCTCTGGAATACCAATATTAAATTCCTTGAAACTTGCAATCTGCCTTATAAAATAATCTGTACGCAGCCCTTAATTAATGCAGCAACGGTCATAAAATCTTTGATAGAGAATACTGCAATAACTGACTGATATCTTCATACGAACAGCTGTCAGCCTTCAAAGAAATCCTGAGTTTAAAAAAATGATACTCTGAATAGAAGAGGTTACTGAATATAGAGACTCTGAAGAAGTTCGTCGATCTCAAGGGAAGTTCGTCGAACTTAACCTGGGAGGTTCGTCGAACAAATAGAAACATTCGTCGAACAGAACTTTGAAGTTCGTCGAACCAAGTTCGTCGAACGGATACTTGAATTCGTCGAACGAACTAGAAGTTCGTCGAACACCTTGACTTAGCTAATCTTCAAATTTCTTCTAGACTTAGCCTATGACCCTTATACTATACATGTTGGGTCAAAACAGATCCTATACCTGGAAATAGACATCCTAGCCCAAATCAGTAATAGGGTTGAACTATGTTCCAACAATCTCCCCCTATTTGGGTTAGGATCCTAAGAGTAGCACTTATCAATTCAAACAAATGTGCATAAGAAAATATCTGTCAGAAGGGAAATTCAGCAGACATAAATCAATTGTCACAAGCAGATATCTTCACAGAATGATTAAGGGTCAATTAACCAGAGAGAGAATTTTTTAAGGATTCCTGTCCTCTGAAGATGGTTTCTTGAAGATTATTTTCCTGCTAGTATCTTCAGATTGCCTTCTGCTTAGCTTGCAGTCTTTATCACCCAGTGTTACCTTCTTGGTAATAGTTGGCAGAACAGCTTCTGGATGAAGACTCATGTAGGCAGTGGTGTTGAACATTTTCTTCACCTGGTACTGTTGAAGTTCCTGTTCTCTATAGGGAGATAAGGTAGAAATATGAGAGAAATCTGTACCCTTTTCTATGGCATCTTTGATCTGAGAAAGAGCAACATGCTCTCTAAACCTTGCCATATTGTATAGTCTATCTGCTTCAGCTTTATCTTCAGCTTCCTTATTTTTGATTTCTTGTTCAGATAAATTGCTATGCTTTCTTCCATAAACCTGATAGCATGAAGAACTTTCTTTCTTATTTGAAGAGGATTGACCAGATGGCTTGGAGTCAGCAGACTGAGATGTCCTGGATGTGGAAGAAAGTCCTCCTGCAGAACCTACACCTGGAGGAGGTGGAGGAGGAGGGGGTTTCTTGAACACAGCAGGGTGATCCTTCTGGTATCTTCTTTCAAGCTTCCTTCTCTTCAACTCATTCTTGGAGAATTGCATCCAAGGTTGAGTTATTTCATGAGGCTTGAGATTTTTCTGTACATAATAAGGAATGTCATTTTTATCAGGCTTTTTAGAAGGGGCTGACAGCTTCTTGCATGTAGCTTTTCTTTTTCTTGATTTGACTTTGGCATTACTATCATCACTGTCATCATCATCATCATCATCAGAGTTTGAAGAAGTCACATTCTCATACATTTCATCAATTTCCTTGTATGCTTCAATCATTCTTTTCTCTAAATCATCAACATCATTCTTTTCAGCAGCAGCAGCAGCAGGCTCAGAAGAAGAGGATGGAGCAGAGGCAGAGGCATCAGGCATCTGTTCATCAAGGATTGCCTGTTCAGGAGCAGCAGGTTCCTGATCTGCCTTAGAGATAACTGGCTCTGGAACTGGAGATACTAGCAAATCTCCATGCCTGGCTTCCAAGACTGGGGAATGACAGACAATGGCCTTGGATAGGTCTTCAGCCGATTCTTTGGAAGATGGGTCTTCTGTGCTTTGAGTCAGAGAGACCAAGACTGTGCTGACATCTGGTAGGTCTGTCCCTTGATCTTCAGGAATTTCTGCCTCTGGAGCTTCATCCTGGAACATCTCCCCCTGCCTAGACTCTGGGAACTTAGAGTCTGGGCCCTCAGATGAAGGGAAAAAGGAAGAGGAGAGAGAGACAAGATGGGAGAGAATGAGATCAAGCTTAGAATGCACTGGGACCAGACTTTGATCAATAAGCTCTTGTAATTTAGGAGTTATGTGATCAAACACCTAGGTGGCTATCTGGGAGACATCCACAATCAGTACATCTGGAATTGGGTGAGAAGAGGAAGAAGAAGGGATGGATGATGTGGTATGAGCACAAGAAGTGGATGGAGGAGGAGGAGGAATGAAATCTGATGGGATTTCATCCTGAAAGAGGTTTGGAATGGGAGTGTCTTGTGGAGGAGGAGGAGAATTAGAGAGATTTTCTTGAGGAGGAGGAGGTGAGAGTGGAATCAGAGTGGAAGTGGGGAGGTTTGCTAGAGGAGGAGAAGGAATCTGGGGTGAGGGAGTGGCTATTCTAGCCCTGGTATCCTCAGAAGCTTGAGCTGATGGATTCACTGGAGCCGATTGCTTCTTGAATGTCCTATCCCACTTCTTGAAAAGAAGGGGAGTCAGTTTCTTTGAGGCATTAATGCCAACAGCAGTAGAAACTGAGAGGGCTGGACGCTTGGCCTGAAGGAAGATTCCCAGAATCCTTCCATAGCCTACATTTCTTGAAGTTACTTTTTTTTTGATGGAATCAAATAGGGTCAGACCCCAATTGATGTGCTTTTTCTCAACCAAAGCACTCATGACTAGAAATTGCTGCCTGGTTATGTAGTCATGTGCTGAGCTTTTCCCCATCAGAACCTTTCCCACAACATCTGCCAGGAAGGTGTATTCCACTGTAAAATCTCGTTTCAGAAGATGTTTAGGGTTACTCCCAGAGTACCCCATCCTGTCCAGCATCAAATTGAACTCTTCCTCAGTGAGTTCAAAAACATCATCTCCATTTTCAAATTAAAAAATTTCAGATAAAACAGCAGCACTTAGAACAAATTCATTTCCTGACACTTTTCCTGCAATTTCTGTCCCATGTCGAATTTCAGAAGTAAATGCCCATTCCATTATCTCATTGGTATGAATCTTGGGCCGACAAGTCATAAACTTGCGCAACTTCGGGTCTTCAAAGAGATTCAGAATGTCTGTGAAGCCTTCTCCTGACTGGGCAAACGAGTCCAGATCAATATCGAATCCTGTATCGAACTTTATTGAGGCGAGGATTCCAGCAGTGATCGACATTGTTCCTGCAAAGAAAGAAGAACGATCAAGTGCAAAGGGAACTGGAGGGAGACGAAGAGTTTGAGAGCGCAACAGACAGAATCCAGACAAATAGAGATTAAATATTAGGGTTCGGCGAAGACTAGGGTTTTCGCGGAACGGATGTGACGAGAAGATACGTGTTAGCGGGAAATAAAAAGTTTTGCCAATCTCGTTCGACAAATGAAATATTTCATCAATCTCGTTCGACTAATAACTTTTCAAAACTTCTTTCATAAGGAAGATAGAATGTCTAAAGACTTCGTCGGTCGGGTTCGACGAAATTGAGACTTCGTCGATCGAGTCCGACGAAAATATTTCCGAACTTTTAGAAAGAAATCTTGACCAGTTCGTCGACCTCGATCGACGAAAACTGTGTCATTCGTCGAGCGTATTGTTGAGTAAAAAAAAATTTGTTAATTAGATTGACTCCCCATTTATCATTCCAAGCTGATTTATAAAGAATTGATGTTTCTTTTCATCCAAAGGCTTGGTGAAGATGTCAGCTCTCTGCAAATCAGTTGGTATGAAGTCTAAACATATTTTTCCCTTCTCCACATTATCTCTGATAAAGTGGTGTCTGATCTCAATATGTTTAGTTCTACTGTGGAGTACTGGATTTTGTGCTATTGATATTGCACTGGTGTTATCACAAAGGATTTTGGAATTATTTAGATTGTAACCATAGTCTAGGAGCTGGTTCTGTATCCACAAAAGTTGTGAACAGCAACTGCCAGCTGCTATGTATTCAGCTTCTGCAGTTGATGTAGACACAGAGGTTTGTTTCTTACAGAACCAGGACACAAGCTTATCTCCAAGGAACTGACAGGTTCCTGAGGTGCTTTTCCTGTCTATTCTGCATCCAGCATAATCAGCATCTGAATATCCAGTTAACTCAAATCCTGATTCTGTAGGATACCAGAGTCCTAGATCTGGACAACCTTTTATATATCTTAAAATCCTTTTTAATAAAATATAGTGAGATTCTTAAGGATTTACCTGAAACCTAGCACTAATACATGTGGCAAACATGATATCTGGTCTACTGGCTGTTAAGTATAAAAGAGACCCCACAATGGCTCTATATATTTTCTGATCAACAGGTTTTCCTGATTCATCAGTGCCAACAGCTGCATTTGAAGGCATGGGAGTCTTCATGGGGGAGGCATCTGACATCCCAAATCTTTTAACAAGCTCTTTAGCATATTTAGATTGGGATATAAAGATGCCTTCTTTTGTTTGCTTAACTTGTAAACCAAGAAAGTAAGACAGTTCTCCCATACTGCTCATTTCAAATTTTGAATGCATTAGGTTAGAAAATCTTTTGCATAACTTGGAGTCAGTAGAACCAAATATTATGTCATCTACATATATTTGTACCATTAGAGTTTCAGATTTATGATTTCTAAAAAACAATGTTTGGTCTACTTTACCTCTAGAAAATTTATTCTCCAAAAGAAAGTTTGTAAGGGTCTCATACCATGCTCTAGGAGCTTGTTTGAGACCATACAAAGCTTTATGTAATCTAAATACATGAGAGGGTTGAGTTGGAGAAGCAAAACCTGGTGGTTGTTCCACATATACTTCTTCCTTGATATCTCCATTTAGAAAGGCACTCTTAACATCCATTTGAAATACCTTGAATCTTTTGTGTGCAGCAAATGCTAGGAATATTCTAATTGCTTCCAGTCTTGCTACAGGTGCAAAAGTCTGATCATAGTCTATGCCTTCCTCTTGGCAGTATCCTTGAGCCACTAGTCTTGCCTTATTTCTGACTATGACTCCTTGAGCATCCAATTTATTTCTGAATACCCATTTAGTGCCAATCACTGGATGATTCATGGGTCTTTGAACGAGTTCCCATACTTTGTTCCTTTCAAATTGATTTAATTCCTCTTGCATAGCAGTGATCCAGTTGGGATCTTGCTCTGCATCTTTGATGGATTGAGGTTCAATTTGAGAGAGGAAACAGGTGTGCAAATTATTTTGATTTCTTGTTTGCACACCCACTGAGATGTCACCAATTACTTGAGATCTAGGGTGATCTCTTATGTTGACATAATCAGTAGGAAATATAACTTCTCCTTGAGCTTGTTCATTTTCTCCTTGAGGAATTTCTACGACCTCCTGAACTTCAGCATTAATAGCTTCAAGATTTGTAGGGATATTAGCTGTATCCAATGTTGGTGCATTAGGACATTCTTCTTCACTGTCCTCATTAGATAATTGAGAAGGATTTATTAAATCCTCTTTCTGTAGAGTTAGATTATCTAACTTCTCACAGAGAATTGGTACTTGTGCATCTTGTGAGGTAGAGGTATTTCTCTCCTTGCAGCCTAAGCTTGTTTCATCAAAAGATACATGAATAGATTCTTCTATTTTAAAAGAAGATTTGTTAAATACTCTGTAAGCTTTACTACTAACGGAATAACCAAGGAAAATGCCATCTGAGGCTTTTGCTTCAAATTTCCCTAGGTGCTTCTTGTCATTATTATGAATGAAGCACTTACAGCCAAAGGCCCTAAAGTAATCTACTCTAGGCTTCTTCCCTTTAAGCAGTTCATAAGGTGTCTTCCCCTTTTGTTTGTGAATTAAACTTCTGTTTAAGACATGGTTTGCTGTGCTGACAGCCTCAGCCCAAAAGGATTGAGGCAAACCAGCATCTGCAAGCAATGTTCTTCCAGATTCAATCAGTGTTCTATTTTTCCTTTCAGCTACCCCATTTTGTTGAGGAGTTCTAGGAGCTGAAAAGCACTGCCTGATACCTTCCTTCTCACAGAATTCTCTCATCAGAAGAGATTCAAACTCAGTGCCATGATCACTTCTGATCAATGCAATCTGAGTAGAATACTCAATCTTGATGCTCCTGAGAAAGTCTGTAAGAACTTTGAAATTATCTGACTTGCTTCTCAGAAAGAATATCCAACTGAATCTAGAGAAGTCATCAACAATAACTAGGGTAAAGGATTTACCTCCCAAACTGTGTATGGGAAGGGGTCCAAAAAGGTCTAAATGCAGCAAATACAAGAACCTAGGAGAATCACTCTTAGATAGTGACTTAAAGCTGCTCTTAGTTTGCTTTCCCAATTGGCATGCCCTGCAAAGGCTTTCCTTCTTGTATGATCCAGAAGGTAGTCCCCTGACAAGGTTGTCCTTTGATAATTTGGCTAGGGTCCTATGGTTTACATGACCTAGTCTCCTATGCCACAAATCAGTATTTTTACTGACTTGGTTAAACAGGCAGATTTCAGGTTTGGTTGAATCAAAATCTACTAAATAAACATTACCTTGTCTATTTCCTAAAATAACAGTATTATTTTCAGAGAAGATAATACATCTAGATTGGTTGAAGCATACCTGATATCCTTCATCACATAGTTGACCTATGCTGATGAGGTTATGTTTGAGTCCACTTACATAGGCTACCTTTTTGAATGTGATTGTCCCAATCTGGACTGATCCATAGCCTTTTGTCTGTCCCCAATTGGAATCTCCAAAAATCACTCTTGGTCCAAGCTTTGCCTTATAGTTGATTAATTTGGCTCTTGTTCCTGTCATATGTCTTGAGCACCCACTGTCCAAGTACCACTGTTCCTCTGTGGCAGGACAGTTCTTTTTCTGCAATAGAAAGGCGGTTAGGTGTTCTTAACCCAGGTTACCTTGGGTTGCTGTTTGTAACCTTGAAATGCAGAAATATATGAGACAACAGGTTGACTATGATAACCTAGAGGGTGATATCTTCTAGGAGGGATAATCCAATCACTAAATGAATTCTTCATTTTAGAAGAGGATGTATATTGTCTGTTCTTAGTAAAATTTGCCTTCGACGAACTTTGTTGTGTTCGTCTACCTGGTTCGACGAAGGATGTGGCATTCGTCGAGCCCTGTCTGCAGCAGATTTGCTGTTTGGATTCAAGCCTTGGTTTTCGTCGATCGCCGTTCGACGAGCTTGCTTGTGCAATATTTGTTTCAGGAATTTTTTTTGTGTCTTGTATTGCTTCCTTTCCTTTTGCAGATACAAATTTAACTGGGGTAGATAATATATTCTTCTTCAAAAGAAGATATTGTTTAGATGATGCCACCAAACCCAGTTTGCCAGTCAGCCTGGCATTCACTGTGCTTGTGATGTCCATCAGCTTGAGGCTTCTCCCATTTAGAGAGTTCTCAAGCTGCTTGGCCTCAGTTAGCTGTGTTTCTAGAGAACTCACTTGTTCCCTGGAAATTCTTAGCTCATTTTTGAGGTTAGTGTTTTCAGTGGATATTCCATCCATTTTAGCTAACTTGTCTCTCAGAGAAATAATTTCTTTCTCTGATCTGATCATATCTTTACACAATTGTTTAAAATCATCTTTAAATTGTTCTGAATGAAAATCAAAACTGGAAATTACCTCATCCTCATTTGCTTCCAATTCATCATCTGAGTTGTCATTTGATGAGGAGGCATTGATTGCCATCATGCAGAATTCCTTGTCTTCTGCTTCCTTCTCCTCATCACTGGAGCTGGAGGATGACTCAAATTCAGTGTCACTCCAGGTTTCAGCAACAAAGCCTTTTTCTCTTTTCTTGTGGCCTTTTGATGAGTGTTTGCTGGAGTGTTCCTGCTCTTTTCTCCTACTTTTCTTGTGAGCTTCTGGACATTCAGTGATGATGTGTCCAGGCTTCCTGCACCCAAAGCATATTATTTCTTTAGATGGAGTTTTATCATACCTTGGCTTTTCATTGTGCCTGTTGGGTTTTCTTCTAAAGTCCTTCCTTGCCATCTTGTAAAATCTCTTTGCTAAGAGACTCAGCATCTCCTGATCACCAATCTTCTTTTCTTCCTCTGTTGCCTGAAAGGCAATGCTCTTCTCTTTCTTTGAGGATGAAGAAGGAGAGGCTTCTGCTTCTCTACTCTTTACCAGCTGCTCATAGGATTTGAGCTTTCCAAGAAGATTTTCAGTTGTAATCTCATTTAGTCCTCTGGCATCTTTAATTGGCCAGATTCTTGTGTCCCAAGAGCTGGGAAAGCACATCAGGATTTTGTCATTAACTTCAGTGACTGTGATCAATTTTTCAAGAGTTCTCAACTCATTGATGATGAGGCTGAGACGGTTGTACATCTCTGCAACAGTCTCTGATTCTCCCTCATTGAAATTCTCATACTGGGAGATCAAATATGATCTTCTGTCCTTTCTCTCATCTGCTGATCCTGCCACCATTCTTGTGAGGGAGTCCCAAATTTCTTTGGCAGAGTTGCAGTCAACCACTTTTTGAAATATGTCATCAGTCATGGTTTGTGCTAAGATATTCATGGCCTTTGCATCAGCAGTTTTCTGTCACTTTTGTGTTTCTGTCCATTCTGGAGGAGGGACAACAGTTGTGTTTGATGTTGTGTTTGTTGTTGAGGTTGGTGCAGTTGGAGGTCCTGTCAAAATAGAATTGAAAATTTCTTCATCAATAGAATTCATGTAAAGTTTGATCCTTGCTTGCCATAGTGCAAACTTGTTCAGATTGCACATAGGAGGTCTTGTGCTTGAATATTCTTTGTTCTGTGCCATGGCTCTAATAGACAAAAACTTTTAAAGTAGTCTAGATTTATCAGATCTGTTGGTCCAGGTGTTAGCCTGTAACAACCAACCCAACCTCTGATACCAATTGAAAGAGGGGATAGATCAAGATTACTCTAGAGGGGGGGTGAATAGAGTATTTTAAAATAATTTTACTTAGCTTGAAGAGATCTGTATAAAACAATTTTTAGTTATTTAGTATATGTGTAAGTAAGTGCAGCACATGTATAAACACAAAATAAAACAGGGCACACACAGCACAAACAGATAATAAAGGCAAGCACAGAAGACACAAGGATCTATAGTAGTTCCCCACAACTTGGGTACGTCTACTCTTCTACCACCCTGGTAGGGAATCCACTAAGGCCTTTTTTGATCAGGTGAGCCTTCACCACAGAGCTTTTGATCAGGTACTCTAAACCACAAATTAACTTTTGAAGGGAGTTAGAACCCTGTACACAATTATAGAATAACAGTAAAATAAAGGTGATGATGTCTTCTCTTTTTCTCTAACAACAGAGAAGACTAGTGAATTGTTGAAGTAGTCAGATCTCCCCCTGTGAGTAAGAGTAAAGTAAACAGGAGAGAAATTCTGGTCAGGGTGTAGGTCTTCTTGATCTTCAAAACTATCTTCAGCACAAGTTCTCTAGAGGAAAAATGATGCAGATGATTTCTAGAGATCAAGAGTGGGTGTCTGGAGAGGAGAAGATTTCAAAAAGAAACAGAGAGAGCTCTTCTTCAAAAACTATGTGTGTATGTCTGCAAAACTGAGTAGCACAAGGCTATATATATATATCTGTGTCTCTCTCTAGAATAAATAGCAATCTCCTTCTTCACGGGAGAGATTTGATCGTCTTTTTGAAAATTCAAACAGGGCTGGAAAGGAAGGAGACAAAAAGGAAAGATTTCTCTGGAATACCAATATTAAATTCCTTAAAACTTGCAATCTGCCTTATAAAATAATCTGTACGCAGCCCTTAATTAATGCAACAACGGTCATAAAATCTTTGATAGAGAATACTGCAATAACTGACTGATATCTTCATCAGCCTTCAAAGAAATCCTGAGTTTAAAAAAATGATACTCTGAATAGAAGAGGTTACTGAATATAGAGACTCTGAAGAAGTTCGTCGATCTCAAGGGAAGTTCGTCGAACTTAACCTGGGAGGTTCGTCGAACAAATAGAAACATTCGTCGAACAGAACTTTGAAGTTCGTCGAACCAAGTTCGTCGAACGGATACTTGAATTCGTCGAACGAACTAGAAGTTCGTCGAACACCTTGACTTAGCTAATCTTCAAATTTCTTCTAGACTTAGCCTATGACCCTTATACTATATATGTTGGGTCAAAACAGATCCTATACCTGGAAATAGACATCCTAGCCCAAATCAGTAATAGGGTTGAACTATGTTCCAACAAGGTGTTTTTGGATTTCATGGCTCAACTTTGGGGGCAACCTTCTTATGTAATCATTGAGTCATGTGGACTTTGTTATCCTGTACACTTAAACATACAAGATCAAATACACATAAGATTTGTTATTCTCAAACTTAGGAGATGCAGAAGACCATGTTCCAACAAACTCCCCCATTTGATAATAATAAATCCATTAATGATAAATCAGAGCATTAATATATAAGCATGAAGAACATACTTGTGTGTGTGAGAGTGATGACATAGGATAATTAACGATTTTAGCATTTAGAATTGCTCCCCCTAAATACATGCTCCCCCTAAGTGAATGCTCCCCTAATATGTAAGTTATCATCTTAATTAAGCATTAAATTTTGATAGCAGATTATATTTATTATGTTAGTTCTCCCCCCTTTTGTTATTAGCAAAAGCGGGTAAGGAGACACCATTTAAAAGTTGATAATAAGAAAAAGGCAAGATCGAGCTTATAGAGAGAAGGAAATAATAAGGAGTTTTTGAGTAATTTTTATAGATCAGAGTTTTTAGCTTAAAAAAATGTAATGATTTCCAAGTAACTAAACTACCCAGACAATATGTCTACACCCTAGCCCCGTACTAAGTGACGGATGGGCATGAGGAGCTGCATACATGTCGTAGGTTGGGGTGTTAGTCCCATATGCAAACACTAGACACAACTCAACCTAGCACTCTTTCCCCCTAGTGCCTCGCAAGGCCCCACTAGAACCCTCCCCGGTTAAGGAAAAGACATGACTAGAGATAAAGATTTTCTAATGTCTACTACCCTACGCCCCCGCTATGGTGAGAAATGAAGTCATGGATAATAATTATTGGAAACATTAAGCATTTAAATTTAGTGATAAGTTCATAGCCTATGGGTTTATATTTTTATTTGAATTTATGAAAACACTCACATAGATATTTTGAAGTCCATTAATAAATCAGAGTTAACAATATTTTCATAGAAATAAATCAGAGTTTTTTTTAAAAAAATGTATGCTAAAAGCAACCAATATAGAGTTTACCAAGCAAGTCTACTACTTGTTGCAAGAAAGGAATTTGAAGATTCAAGTGATGATGCACACAAAATAAAAGATTTTAAGTAAGCATGAAAGCGCAAGGTAAAACAACTATAAGGTTATAAGGTGGAAGACTTATCGAAATACAAGAAACATCTTATTGTAATCAATGATGATCCATAAAAAGATATATATGAGTTCTAGTTCATAAAGAAGATGTTTTGCAAATCATTGTTCAAGTGAAATCTTTAAAATCAATAATAAGGTAACCAAACATGAAATAATGTTATCAAAAGGAGAGTACTACAATGTTATGTTAATTCATAATTTCAAAAACATACTAAACATTGTAGAAAGCATGCTAGGTAATCTAGTGCATTTCATAAGTAAAGAGTAGTATAGAATTAGCATTAGGATCCAATACTCATGAGAAAAGTGTTATGGAAGATAATGATGTGCACATAACTGTATTTTGAATAGAGTAAACAAATGTTTTAATAAAAAATACAAGAAATATGTAAAGTAAAGAGCACAATAAAACACAAATAATTTTATTTCCACACACTTCAATGCACAAAAAAATGTACAACTACCAAGGTGCTTTGCACACACAATGCTCATTAAGACTTATCAGGGTGCAAAGTAGTGCTTGGGGGATCACATATTTTATTTTATTTTAATATTGAAACTAGTGATCCGGTGTACTTAAGAATAAGTGGTTTTTTATTTTGAAAGAAAGTTATGGTTTGCACAAAATACTTTACTATTCTTTCCAAAGTGCTCAACCTCACAACGCTTATTAAGACTTATCAGGTGGTTCAAGTAGTGCTTGGTGGAGTTATCTTTGTCACTTTATTTTATGATTTTTGTTTTGTACAATGTTCTCCGAATACACTTGTTTTGCAAACCAATATAATTTATAAAAACATAACCACATTTCTTAACTTTTAAAGGTGCAAATAAAGGAGTGTAGGAAAGATACTTGTGCAATTTTAATTCATTGTACTAATACACCACATACACAAGCATTCTTAGATTAAACACATAAGTAGACAATGCCAAAAAAAGTGAGTGAATAGCGATCATTATCAAACATAAAACATTTACTCATACTTAGAGGCATGCTAAGCTTAGTTCTACACACCGTTTTTAATATAATTGATGCACATATTAATAAATATATCAAAGCATGATGAAAACAATGTTCAAAGTAGTTTGAAAAAATAAATTGCAACATTATAGAAGTTCTAAATGATGAGTTAAATCATGCTTGATTTTCAATGAAGTCCATACAGTATTTTTGATATTTTGAAAAATAATTTTTATTTAAAGTTTGAACTCATAAGATTGATCTTGGACTTCCCGAGGACTACCATGTGAGAGGTTCGCGCGGTACTAGGTGGTATGATGGGATGATAGCCCAAATCACCCTTTCGCAAGATACATGTAAATAGAAAAGTTAAGTTCAAAAATAACAGTTTTTTATATTTTTTTTGTTTTATATTTTTGTATTTGATTTTTGCTTTTAGAAATAGAATTTTAAACAAATGGCAAAAAACACAAAGGCAAAACATATATTTTTTTTAATTTGGCTTTTGTATTTTTGTATTTGATTTTTCAAAAATCAATTATAGGCAGAATTGCAAAAATGAGTAGTACATATAGATTAATATATTTTTAAGCATTTTTCAAAATTTTAAAATTACAAACAAACAAATAGGTGCGCTAGCGCCGGCGTTAGCGCTAGCGCGGGAAACAGTACACAATTTTTGATGATTTTGAAATGTGTAATTATTGATCTTGACTAAGTGTCCAAATAGTAGTTTCATGCTGAAATTTCAGAATTTTAGGAGATGTTTTGGATGGTCCAAATTGCATGAAACGTTAGCGATTTCTTATATGACTTGACAAGATAATCATTGCATGAGATATATTTGCTTATGTTTTCATTTTGACTTTTCTAAAGGCTTATGCTTTTAACTTGAAACAGATAGAACATGAAAACCCAAGATATCATGTTTGAACAAATCAAATATGCATGGTAAAGAGTAATGTTCATGCAAAAAAATGAAACGATTGTGTTTATGAATGTGACTTAAAACATTTTATCCCCCTTTTTTTGTATAGGCTAAGGAGCTTTGCATTTTTGCCCATCAAGTACTTGGAGCAACCCGAGTCCAAGTACCAGACATACTTCTTGTCCTTAGCCTTCCAGCAAGTCTAGAAAGAAGATGAGGGAAAAGATCCAAATACCCAAGTGGTACCACCCATAGAATAAGTGGATGCCTTAGGTACCCAGATTTGCTTCAATGATCGTTGTTTTGTATTCCTGCAAGATCTAGACGTGTGTCCAAACTTAAGACAATTAACACACGAAATAAAGGGGGTTGAGACCCTTTTCTGAGTTTCTACGTTGCTCTTGCTGGATGATGTTTGAACAATAGAGAAAACAGAAGATTTTTTAACAGTTGAGCTACCGCCGGTGTTAGTGGCTAGCGCCGGGCAGTAGGGTTCACTTTTATATCCGACCCCAAATTTTCCAGAACCATAACATTGTTTTCCCAAAATCATATCGAGGGATTTTTGACCAATCCCGAATTTTTTTATGGCTATATTGAGGTCATGATTTTGTTTTTAAGAAATGTATTTTCTTGTACAATCATAACACATTTATTTTCAAATCACTTTTTGTTATTTTCAATTTGTAAAAGAGAGGTTTTTAGTTTTCTCTCTAAGTCCCCCTTTTCTTTTGCAATAGTTTTGTTTTGTGAGAGGGCCTTAGAAAGAGAATCTTCAAGTTCTTTTGTCTTAAATAAAGAGTGCTCACACTCTTGACATGAAACCTTTCTCTTTTCAAGGGAAATCAATTTTTTTGTGAGCTTATGATTTTCTTTAATAATAGATTCATTTTCACGATTTAATATAATATTATCTTTTATACTTTGATCATAGGATTTGCAAGTTAGAACAAATTCATCATAGAGTTCTTCGAAGGTAGGAGGAGTTACCTCAGTGTCGCTAAGAACACTGGTGTCGTCATCGTTGCTTTTTGTCATTAAGCATAAGTTAGCTTCCTTATCGTCGCTTGAAGTTGTTCCGCTTGACTCCTCGGAAGACGTATAATTTTTCATCATGTTCTTCTTTTTGTGCCTCTTTTCCTTCTCCTTCTCTAGAATTTTTGGACATTCACTTCGAACGTGTCCGATCTTCCTGCAGTTGAAGCACTATGGAGGAGATTTCTACATATCATCATGGCTTGCCTTGTTCTTCCATGACCCTTTCTTGTTGGACCCTTTGGTGAGGTATTTATGAAAAGTTTTTCTTCTTTCGGGATCCCGCATGAATCTTTTGAAGTTCTTCACCAAGAGACCTTCTTCATTATTGTCTTCTTCATCATCATCTTCGATGCTCTCCTTCTTTGATTTTAGTGCTAGCCCCTTTTTCTTTCGTTCTTTGTTGTATTCATCGTGTTGAATCTCGAGTTCTACCTCATGGGTTTTGAGATTCCCAATAAGTTTCTCGATTTGGAGCGTTCTTAAGTTGTGTGCCTCCGAGATGGCTGTCACCTTTGGATTGAACCTTGGAGGTAAGGAGCGAAGAATTTTCCTCACAAAGTCCCCATCTGAGTAGGTCTTTCCAAGTGCCTTTGAAGCGTTGACGATCTTGGTGAAGCAAGTGTACATCGAGTTGATGTCCTCTTCGGTATCCATCCTGAATTTTTCATATTCAGATTCCAGTTGGAATAGCTTTGCATCTTTCACCTGCGATGTACCTTCATGAGTAACTTCCAATTGATTCCAAATATCATAAGCAGTTATGCATGCAGAAATTCTATTAAACTCAGTCCTATTTAAAGCGCAATATAAAGCGTTCATAGCTTTAGCATTATTTTTACACCTTAGTTTATCGTTATCATCCCATTTATCTTTAGGTTTTAATAATGTCGCCTCTCCCACTACAGTTGTAGGAGGAGAGTACTGAACTTCTACCATGTTCCATACTTCTACATCAATGGTCATAAGAAAACACATCATTTGATTTTTCCAGTAGTTCAAATCTGACACAGTAAAGAGAGGTGGTCGACTAACCCCTTGACCCTCCGGAAAAGCGAGATCAAGAGACGCCATTATTCCCGGTTGTTAAGCCGATTGGAATAACCTAGCTCTGATACCACTTGTTGGATCAGTAGGCGCCCTTAGAGGGGGGGGGGGTGAATAAGGGTTTTCAAAAACTTATGTGATATTCTGAAAAGCTTTGTAATAATGCAAGACAAAAACAATAAGAAGTCAAGTAAAACAATTGAAATAAAGTAGAGACATGCTTTATTAATATCAAATACGGTTTTACAAAAGTTGACTTCTATAACGCTAGAAATCGGTGGCGATGAATAGTAAACTATTTTTGTTTTCTATCCCGACTCGCATCCCCACGAACCGGTGGCCCTAGCATATCCACCCCGGATTCAGCCTCAAGCCGCTCTAGCCAACCCTTCCACGGATATGGCCTCAAGCACCCCCTAGACCTAGCCTAGATCTAGTCGCCAACACGAGGTGAATTTCAGCCCTAAGTCCTACCCAGACCTAGTCGCCAACACGAGGCGAATTCTCTAACGGTTACAAAAGATATGAAATAAAATAACAACAACAATATTAAAACTCCCTCTAAGAAACTTCTGAAGTCGGAGATGAACGATCGCTGTAGAATAAGTGAGGTTGAAGCGATCCCTCTTTGGATGTAGCGTGATGAAGTCCTCCTTCAAAAACTCTCTAAGCGTTTGGTGGGAGATCAACTCTCGGTCATATAAGGCTTTGGAATTCTGGCACAAGACCTCTCTGTCAAATCAGCACACCACACAAGAAAAGAAGGGTCCATTATATAGACTCACCGCTAGCGCCTGCGCTAGTGGTACCGCCAGTGCTATCCCATATTAGGACACATTCTGCGCGGCAGAATCTTTAATCCGAGGAAACAATTCTCTCTTGCCTACTGTGCTCCTCGCTATCGCCTGCGCTATCGGATATCGCCTGACGCTATCTCCTTCTATAAGTTCTTCCGGCAATTTCGCTTAAGCCAATATTTCGTCGAACGAAATTTTGTCGAACGCCACTAAGAGTTTGTCGAACGAATTTTTGTCGAACGAGATTTCGTCGAGCGGGCTTCAACATTCGTCGACCGGAAATTCGTCGAACGAGATTCAACGTTCGTCGAACGACAGTTATGAGCATTTCGTCCTGCGCCATTTACAGTTCGTCGAACGACAGCTAGCTCCTGCGCTAGTACTACCACCAGCGCTAGTAGGTGTTTTGGATTTCATGGCTCAACTTTGGGGGCAACCTTCTTATGTAATCCTTGAGTCATATGGACTTTGTTATCCTGCACACTTAAACATACAAGATCAAATACACATAGGATTTGTTATTCTCAAACCTAGGTGATGCGGAAGACCATGTTCCAACAGCGACATCTTTGGCGGACCCATTGGTGCTAGCTCTCGATTGGTGGATGCGGAAGGAGAAAAATTTAAAGAAGGAACTACCGCACTTCTGGCATGCTCTTTTATGAGCATAGGTCCTCTCTACCCCTCTTTTTCCCTATTCCTGAATTGTCTATTTTATTTCGTTTTGATCAAGTGTGGGGGAGAGAGCGAGTTGTGCACGTACACACACTTTGCATAGTATGTTAGAATGTGCTAAGTTAGGATTTATCATTTTGTTGCACACATTGCATACACTTGCACCTAGTTCACACGCACTTGATCACGCACGCTTATTGGATATTGCTGCGAGGTTCCCTGCTCAAAAGAATTGGATTGTTAGTGCAGGAGTGAGGAGTAGAGAAAAATGTTGACTCGAGTAGTGCTCTAGTCAAATGCTCCCGTCACGCCTAGAAATTCAATTAGAGTTGAATAAAATTCAAAGTTATAATTTAATTATTTCTAATATAGTAGTTGCAATTTATTTTACTTTAGTGGTGAATCCGGTGAATTCAACGGTAGCATAAGGTCGAGTGTAGCTGGACTAGTAGTAGCTTATTACTAGGGTTGGAAGGAAGGACAACCTTTCTCGGTGTCTAGAACTTGCACTAGGCTACTCTTGAAACGATTGCGTTGAAGTACTCATTATAAAATGTGATATAGGCCATTTCTTGATCCGTTTGAGCTTTTGAAATCCTTACCAACGTAATCACCTTTGCAAGCCCACTTGAGCCTACCTTTCCTCCTTGTTTAGCTCCACTAAAATATCAACAAAGACATACGGCCAAACATATTTTCACACCAACTTTTGAGCTGAAAAAAAATTATTTATCGATCGCATTTGGTGTTATCTCTGTGGTGTATGGTAGCTTTGAATTAGCTAAAGGTGCTGTTTTTATTGTGCCTACAAAAGTATTCTGTCGAGAAGAGAAAAGTAAAGAAAAAAAGTTGTTCAAAATGAATACTCTCTCGACAAATTCAAATTATATTTGGCTTAGCACGCACCTAGTGTTCAGTTGAAGTCTGGGGGTGTTGTGTAATTCTTGAAAAAGTTGTATTGGTTATTGTAATTCTCTTGAGTGCTCTGTTTATGTTGAATGCGATTCCCATCGTCCTTCTACTTGTCTAGCCTAAACTCAACCTAAGCCCAATCCTAACCCATAAGTCCTATTGATTTTAGATATGAGTCGTCTCATGCAGTAGAGAGAGTGCGAACGTGCAAGCCTATGGACACCGAATTTGATGGATTTCTTAGGAGTTTGTCCCGAGCTTTGATTCGAGTAAAACTCTACTCATTAGTCACGCTATTTTCCCTTTTGCGCGACCGAAAGATTCACCGGGATTCACCATCCAAGTAAAGTAAATTTCAAATTACTGTTCTAGAAATAATTAGATATAATCTTGAGTTTAATTCTGTTCTAATGTATTTCTATGCATGTGTGCATGCGACTTCGCATAGGTCTCTACCGCTCCAACTCACTCTAACACCCAATTGTTCTGACAGGAGAGCTGAGTAGTTCCCCCGAGACGTGCAAATGGTTAAGTCTGGGGGTGTGATGAGTCCCATTTATATACACATTTTTGGACTCATCTGGGCCGTATTTCTAGTCGAAGCACTACACTTTAGGCATGTTTTTTATTATATTTGTTATTCCTTGCTAGGTGCACTCTTAGGCCTATTTTGGTGTGCATTTGCGCTCCTTATTATTGGGGGTAAACACATGGTGCTCCTCGTACCTTTCTCTATGATTATCTAGTGCTGGAGGTGTTTTCCCAGCTGTTTTATCTTGTATACAGGTGGTCGGATCATCCAGTTTTCCCCCGGAATTCATGATTGTGTGCAACACACGGTCGTGCGTTTCCTTGACGCACGGACGGCTGTGGTAGTGTGTTCTCAACTGGGCAGAAAACGGGAGATCTGAATTTGGTCGTGCGTTTTGACGCACGAGCGGAATTGCCCGTGCGTGAGTCAAATGCACGGACGCCTGTTTCTTCTAGTTTTTAGCTTTCCTGAATTTACCCGTGTGTTTTGACGCACAGGGGGATTTGCCCGTGCGTGAGAAAATCGCGCGGGCGGCGCAGCTTCGTCTTCACCCCAGTTTTTATCATTAATTATCGCACGGGCAGTGCACGATTGTACCTTCGACCGTGCGTGACCAAAATTCTGCCTGTTTAGTATTTAAAGCAGGAAATGCCGCTACCAAAATGTCGATTCCCCTCGCGGGAGAAACCAGGAGCCCCGCCATTTTGGCCCTTTCCACCAGAGGAGACAAGAGGAGACCATTTCCTGCGATCTCCTTCGCCATTCCTCCATCCGGGAGCATTTGCAAGCATTCTCCGCCACTAGTTCAAGCATTCTTCGCCAAGGAGACCATAGAAGCGTTGAAGATCGTTGGAGCGGTGATAGCCTCCTTCGAGTCCGCACACCATCTGAGGGCCGAGCCCGGAGAGAGCCCGACAACCTCTCACTCTGGCCGAGAACCCAAGATGCGGTGACATCTTCTATGTGGTCCTTTCTAAACTTTGATGCTTGTGCTTTCTCTTTGTGTTGTTGTACGAACGCTTGTTAGGTTAATGTTATGGATCCTTGCTTGTGTTCATGTGCAATGATGATGTGGTGGTGAGAATAGTTTTCGTTGTTGTTGTGATAGCCTAGGTTGTTTGTGTGTGAAGCCATCTAGCAATTGCTAGTGGTGATGTTGGCGAAGAGGTGAATACGACCCTCACAAAACCTCGCATTGTGGCCACTCCATCCGCTTACCGAAGCGCGGCATCGCGGCCGCTGCATTCACCCACACTTTGCGAAGCGGTGCTTTTCGACCCGCATTTCTCTTATTTCCGCAATAGCTTAGGAATCCATTCACAACCCCCTTTGTTATTACTTAGTAATCCTTTTACCTAATTTCCGGGCAGAGCGAATCATACTACCCAACTTGCGGTCCTTTGAGATCGACATTCGGGGAGTTCCTCCCTATATTATTACTTGTGGGACCGGTGCACTACCGTCGTATCGCATTTTGTGCTTGCTAATTAGCGTTGCTGAAATCGCGCATCAACTGTAATTATCCCTACTTTATGTGTTTAGGAATCTAGGAATATTCAAATTACTAAGGTTGCTCTCAAACCTTTTTTTTATTATTCTAGAATTTCTCTTGAAAACCCCTTGTATACACCAATTTAGCATGGCAAATAAAATTAAAAGAAGAAAAAGATCTTATGTCAATGAGAATAAGAATTCGTTTCGTAAACATAGGCACCCAATAAATACTTTAAATGATCTTATGTCAATGGGAATAAGATTTCATTCCGTAAACATAGGCATTGGGTTAATAAAAACAAATGAATTAGTTTTCCCTCGTAAACCACGGGGACACAAAAAAAAGCAAAAATGAAGGGGTGGACGAATAAAAACCATCACCCCTAATTCAAAAACTCTTCTTTTTGCCAAGGCTTTTTACCCCTTTTCCCTTAGCCAAATTATTGTTTCTAGTTTTAATTCAAAAAATCATTCGAGAGCATAATTAGTAACTTATATTTTTCCTTCATGTTTCTTTAAACAAAGGTTCTTATAATTTCGAACTAATCTCGTTTAATAATGATTGCAATTTTGCTTGCTATTTGGTTAATGAAGAAATCTTTTGGCTAATACATTTCTTTCTACTTAAATCATTTGCATAATTTATGACTTAACTCTTATTACTCCGAATTTTTATTTTTCAGTCTCTTATGATTAAAATAAAATGATAGCTAAATATTAGAACTTATGTTAATCCCATATAGTTCTCTCTTACTTTGCTCTGGAATAGCAAAAGCTTAAGTATGGGGGTATTTGATGAGTAATAAAAAATATATATATTTTTAGTATAGTTATTATTATAGTTTTAATTAATATTGTGAATTTTCTATGTAAATTAATTAATAAATTGCTTCTTTTCATTATTTCCTTACTAACTTAATTTTTAGTTTTGTTTTTGCAGATTTTGACAATTTTTGTCAAGACACGCCCCTAAGTCATGCCAGTGACCACAAGCCCGTGACCAAGGCGTGTAATTTTAAAATGCCAACTCTCCAGCTGTCGACCAAATTCCAACGGATCGAGCATGTCATGCCCCCAGGTCATGCCCGTGACCACAAG
The DNA here is from genome assembly GCA_033032865.1 of Dactylorhiza incarnata. NCBI lineage: Eukaryota > Viridiplantae > Streptophyta > Magnoliopsida > Asparagales > Orchidaceae > Dactylorhiza > Dactylorhiza incarnata. The sequence goes on along the minus strand of JAWHQI010000033.1, from coordinate 3,521,593 downwards.
TCACGCCCATGACACGCTAGCGCGTCATGCCGCAAAACCACAACCCATGCTGCTGACGTCTGCCGCCCATAGTCACGCCTGTGACATTCCATGTCATGCCCGTGATGATCCAAGCCACGCCTGTGTGCAGCCTTATTTTAACGGTGGATCCTTCGAGAAGGCAGCTGTTACACCTGAGCAAATGTCACGCCCCCAGGTCACGCTCATGACCACAAGTCACGTCGGTGACCCAGGGGCGTGTAAAAATATATTTTTGCCAATAAATAGAGGGGCTCGGCTGAAGGAATTTTAATCTAGAATTATATGTGTTAGCTAGTCTCTAGAGTAGTTTAGGACTTGTATTTAAGTTATTTTCTGCATTTTTAGGTAGCCACTTTCGCTTTCATAGTCTAGTTGTAATGTTCATTTTGGCAATAAAATAGTTCATTTCTTATTTCAAAATATTATTATATACTGTTATAATGTTTACTAATAGTCTCTGAGTTATGTTTTCCAAACCTTATTTTGGGTTCTGAGTGTGTAACACTCTTTTCAATTTTAATTTTCAGTCTTTATATAACTGTTATATACCACCCCCATCTCAAATGAGAGGCTAAGTACTTTTTAGCGCTTGTTTAGGACGGTTGGGACAGAAATTATTTCAGCACTTCTATAAGTATTTCATTTCTACACCACCCCCATTTTGGATAAGAGGCTAAGAACATTTTAGCGCTTGTTTAAAACGGTTGGGACGGATACTATTTCATCTTTTATATAAGTCTTTTATTTCTTTCTTTCACGCTTCTATCCGCTTAAATTATTAACATATATTTTTTAATAACTTATGCCATCTCCATTCCGATGAGTGGCTAATTTCCTTTAGCATTTGATGTCGAAGAGCATTGGGAAAAATAAATAGTTTTCTAAAAAAATAAAACATCTCTTTCTAAAAATAATTAAACAAGCTTAAGGTTTACCCGAGAATAACGTAGAGTGGAGCCACATAATCTATGTGTGGTTTTCATTTCCGTTTTCGTACACTAGTTAGCTGAGAGGCTCATGCATACGGACTGATCGCTCACGGGTAAAGAGAAGTGTGCTCTACACTCGAGAGAGGATAAGGTAAGTCTCCCGAATTGGAAGTAAAAACCCAATAGTGGGGTTCACAACACAAAGTGAGTATTAAGGAGATTCGATTAAAGAACGAGAGTTTGGTCGAATATTCATAATCTCAGGTGGGTGTACCCTCGAGAGGGGAGCGTTCATACTTATGGAACCTCCACGGCCAAGCCATTTTAAGGTTTTGAAAAGTCATAACTTTTACTTCTAAAAAAGACTATTTTCTTCTCAAGGTAATTAGACATCGGGCACTATCTTTATCATCGTTTAAATCTCTAGTTATACGCTTATTATCTTTTTCTTCTAAAAACCCACGCTAAAAGCTTATTCTGACAAAATAATAGTTCATTCCTCAAAGTAGCTATAATCAACACGATCCACGGAAATATACGACCCTGAGATTTTCTAAAACGAAATACCATGTATTACTCACAATAAGGTATACTTGCCTTTATCAAATGATTAGTTTGGATTAAAATTTAAACAAAAGCTTTTCAAACCAATTTAGTACAAAACTCTCCTTTTCTATTTTAAAAATCAATAGAATTCGGCGTTGTAGTCAGGGTGTAATCGTCAATACTTCGAAAGAAGAAAACGACCGTTACTTCTATCTTTCGATAGGATAACGGTTAGTTTCTCAAAGTAGGAGTACTTGCGAAACTCTTTGAAAACACCCGCCTAATTCTAATCTCGTCATATAAAGGTTGCGCAAACCATAAAAGAAGGCAATCCGAATTTAAATCATCAGCGAGCGCACGCGTGAAAGTGCAAGAACATATCAAATAGTGTACGAGCTTGAGGGATATCGGTTGATAATAGCGAGATGCATAAAAATAAAATATATGACACAAATCACAAGGGGTAAAACATCTCATTTCATTTCAGTATAAGAAAATTACAGAAGGATTCTCGCATTACATCTGAAAGAAAAAGAGAAAGAATGGGGGTCTTCAGGGGTCATCAACTTCCTCATCGGTGTATCCGCTGCTCTCGCCCGAAGAAGGATGGTTGTCAAGTTCCAGCACATTACGAGCTTCATCCGCAGGGTCATTTTCCGGGGTGAAGAGCTCCAATAACACATGATGGGCCAAAATCCTCTCGCCCTCTTCCTTCAGGAGCCCGACACTTCGCATCACCTCTAGCGCGTGCTTTGCTGCTCCCTGGGCTGACCTCTGCATCAGTCCTTCGAACACGACATTGGAGTAAAGATGACGAGTTTCCCTCTCCATGGTAGGTGGCCGAGCAGCGGCATCTTGCAGCCATTGGTTCTCGGCCTCCAACTCCTTGACAAGTTCCTCAAGGATGCATGCCCGCACAAGTAGGTATCATAGTTGGCTATGTACTGCAAGAAAAAAGAAGGTTAGCATGGGAAATGGAGGAAATGCCAGAGCTTGAGTCACTGCGAGGAGACGTGCTCACCTCTCGGGATGGGCGGCTGGTGAGAAGAGCCTCAACGGTCGCCAACTGATGCTTCACAGCCAAGACCTCGACGGAGATGTCAACGTGGGTCTTCTCAACTTCGGCCAGGTTCTATGCGAGGGTCATGTTGTGGTGAGAGGATATGTGCGTAACCTCGAGAGCGTGCATCATAGACCGCGAGCCCTCATGCGCGAGCATCTCAGTGGACTCATCATCATAGATGGAGGCATCCTCTAGGCTGTAGAGCGCGTAGGAGAGGCCATATGCCTGGATGCTAGTGGTGTCCTGCTACATCCAACACAGAAGGAGGGTAGAGATGGAGACCCGGTTGGCCTTCCTGTCCCATCGGAGTAGTGGCTCGTTAGCCGCATCCACATACCTCTCGCCGAGAGGGATGTTTCAATTCCCTCTTGGCACCGGCCCAGAGGAGGGATCCGCCGGCAAACTAACGGCCTGGACCATAGAGTCCGTAGCAGCGACACTCAACTGGGGGTCTCGTCTGCGACCGCCTTTCCCTAGGCGGCTAAGGAAGGCTTCGAACGCTTGGTGGTGGAGCTGGTGGATGCGTTGGGCTTCCACTTCTGCCCGCACGGCTTCGTGGGAGGCAGACCCTTGCGACAGGCCATGGAGGCAGCCCGCACGAGAGCAAGGGCATCATCAGAAGCGCTCTCCATGGCTGCATTCGATGGATGGTGGGGAAGACTTCGAACCCCTGCATTAGGAAACTCGTGTAAGAAGAAGAAAGCGAGTGGAAGCAAGGGGGAGCTAGGGTTGAAATTGTTCAGCTTACCCTCTCCCGACAGGATCGGCGGTAGTGAGCCGACATGCTTTCGCAGATGCACGACGTCCATGTCATGCTTCTGAATGAATGCATGGAGCTTGGACTCGTAACCTCCCAATGTTGGAGGCTTAAATGTCGACTCATCCTCCTGTACCGGCGCAAGGAGAGTGTTGCCAAAATTCCCGGTCACGAAGATAAACCACCTAGTCTAGTCATGGACTTTATTGGCAGTACCGGTGACCTTGAGTAGGCTTTGGCCGGAGAAAAAGGCCACCCCGCTCTTCGCCCGGAAATTGAAGAGCTTGTGGAAGATAGGGATGGAGAATTTGATCCCCTCCTCTCGTAAGTAGCAGGCGAATGCTACCAGCATTGCAGATCGAGTTTGGGTTCAGCTGAGCGGGAACTACGCCGAAGTAGCAGAATGCCTGGCATAGTTCATGCAAGAGGGGGAGCTGGAGTCCCACCTTGAAATGGTCCATGGGAATGGCGAGAGCATCAGGTGAGATCTGGTTGATGTGATCATGGCCTCCAGGGTGGCGCATGGTGAATCCTGGCGGGATGTAGATGGCAACAGTCGCGGCAAAATCTTATTCGGACAGGTCGCAGTTATTAAAGTGGTTGCTGAGAAATTACTGGGCGCACCTGCTCCTGCCATCGGGTTCGGGGTCCATCTCGCGAAAAGAGGGTAGAAGGAAATTCTAGAGAGAGGTGTGAGTGCTGGCGCGAAACTAAGAGAGGAAAGAGAAGAATGCGTAATAAAGGTGGTAGGTGGGCTGACTATTTATAGAAAAAAATTAAAAATGGATGGAAGTCTCTATGCATGGAGTGCGGATAGAGGTCACGCTATCCTAGCACCTCAGAGTGCGAGCCACCCCACCTACACCCCATTCGCCAGCGAGTGGAGAAAGAGATGCGTGAAATTCATCGGGCAAAAGCAAGCTAAAAAGTACAACGAGAATGATGGCATCCGTAGGATAGCATTCAAAAAAGTAAGGAAAAACAAAATTAGTAACATACAAACAGATAAATTGTTCACAAGATACAACAGGTCTCGCCTGGATTCAGTACATAAGAAGAAAGCAAAAATAAAAAGGGCGTGAGGGAATACAGGGGGTGAGAGCCGGTAGGCTTAGTACTTCTCCCACCGCCAATGACCTCGGACACGCCTCCCTGCCCTCGGAGGCAATCGCAGGTAGTAATACGCGCTCATGTCCATGACCTCCTGGTGGACCAGACGCATCTGGTCCCTAGCTCGCGTGATATGCCTACAAGGAGAAGTCTCCTTGCACCCGCCCCCCTGACGCTCCATCTCTCTAACGATAAGCGTATAGTCCCGCTCGAGGATGCTCAGTCGATGCTTAAATGTCGCTCGTTGCCCTTTAATCTGGTTGGTGAGGTCTCGCTGCATCCAGATGAGCTTGGCGAGAACCTTCGTCATCCGTGGCTTCATTGTCCCAGAATCGGCGGGATCACCCAGAAAGTCTGAGAGGTCTCAAGGGGAGGGAGGAGGCGAGAATATTTCCTCTCCATCCTCATATTCAAGATCCATCGGTGAGGCCTCTCAGAAACCTGCAAAAGAAAACGCTAGATAAATGTGGAGTGGAGACCTTGGTAAAAGAACGTCGCAACGAGAGAATTGACTAACCCAGCAAAGGTTCTCTGTCTTGGCGCCGGCGAGAGGGGCTAGGTTGCCCTACAAATGGCTGGCTAGGAGGGTGAAGAGACTTCCCCATCCCAGAGCGGTGCGATGCATAGTTGGCGGCAAAAGTTGTGGAGCGGTCAGTCCCGGGGAGGTTGTGGTCATTGGCCTCTCGTCCGGATGTTCCAGCTCGTGCGCGAGCGTGGTAGTTCTGGGAGCGGGCGAGACGCATGGTGTAGGAGGAGGATCTCGCGATGTAGTAGAAGGATCAAGCGATGGCGTGGAAAGCCATGTAGTCCTGAAGGTGGAGGCTGCGGGAAGCAGGATGGATAAGTTTGCGAAAGATAAAAGGTATGTAAGAAGATAACAAAGAGCTTACCTAGCATGGGCATGGTTCTGCCAAGAGTAACTAGAGGGGCAGGCTCCTGGGCCGGTGGATCACCTCCTATGGCAGGAGGGGGATGTTGGCATTCACCTGGTTAATCCCGGGACTTCCCTCCATCACCTGCAGGTTCTGCGAGTGATGGAAATTTTTAAGATATCGCGCCTCCGGGGTTAGCTGTAAAGCAAGATAAAATACAATACCTCAGCGGTGTTGTCAGGAAGGATGTTGGAGAGAGGAGGAGTCTCCGATGCAGACTCAATCGCAGATAGGTTTCGTTGGACCACCCTAGCCTTCTTCAGCCGGTAAGGCTTAGAAGGATTCCTCTTTGATGAGAGCCAGGGAACGAACATAGTGGAGCTGGAGGTGTTCTCCCCTGAGCGCCAGCGAGGCGCTCCATCAGTCCTTTCACGAGCGGTCTCGACGTCACCCTCATGAATGACATTTCGAACGACAGAAGATCAAAGTTGAAAAGGAGAAATAGTAACAGGAAGACGGGCACTCAAGGCAGCGACTCAGGGTATATTTATAGCAGAAGGGATGGACCCACCAAAATGATTCCCTCCAGGTCAGCAAGGTACTCGCCGAATAATGGGGGTTGGACTGTTCTTTCTGAGTGTAGGACTCGCTCGCAAAGAGCAGGGATTGTGTACAACCCCGTATTCGCCGAGTGGGTCCCAAAGGTCCAAAAGGAAAGCAAGTTAGGTAAAGAAGGGCACTTGCCTAGGCCAGGGGAGGCAGGGGAGCCTCGGTTCGAGTGCGAGCCTCTTTCGCAGAGCACTCGCTCACTGAGGAGTGAGAATGCGCTGAAGGTCAGGAGAGTGAGGGCAGAACCCCACTCGCCCAGCAGGTCAGGTATCAGGCGAGTGGTGCCCCGCAGACCACTCACCTAGTGGAATCTAGTGTGCGAGAGTCCTGGCGAATGGTGCCTTCATGGACCACTTGCCTAGAAGGATTTAGTGGGTAAATTTTCTAGATACCCTTGGTGGGATGCAAATAGCCCCTCGATCAGAACAACAGAGTTTGGCTGTTAGCAGACCAATTTTGGGTGCGATTAGTAAAACTAAAAGGTGGATTTAGGCTATTTGCAGACCAGACTAGAAAATCTATAAATTGACCTTTAAGGGCACCTTGGAGGAGATCCGATCTTTTGAGCTCTCTCCTCCAGGCTAGTTTTGGGGTTTGCTTTTAGTTCCCTCCATGGTGCCCGACTGAGCATTGGTTTAGGGGGGAAGCTCTCTAAGATCTTCCGGGTGTGTGGCCGGACCTCCTCGCTACAGCTTTGGGTCTGTTCCTAATTCTTCATCTGCAGTCAAGAGTATAAGTGAGGGATAAGTAGGTACGGGCTACACCCACGGTGGGTCCGAACTCAAGAGATCGGTTACCGGTTTCAACACTCATATCCTTCTAGAAGATCCTTTGAACACTTTGGCGCCATTCTTAAAGAAAAATGAGTCGCTGAGTTGGCAGGAAAAGAAGGGTCGTCTCGACGGCTAGGTAGGGTTTAGTGTGTGAAAAGAGATTCAATCAACATAGCATTATTTATAAGTATATTAAAAGTTATTCTTAAGATGTGATGTTGATTAGACTTATTAATTAGTTGTTTTAATTAAGCAATCCCGTCTTAGAGGGTCCGCTGAGACGGAAAGCTAGACCGCTGGGACTAGGTAATATTAACCGCTGAGATGACTTAGTTGTCTCAGTAGTTCAGCTGAGACCGTCTCATCTGAACTCACTGCCTAGCAGACCCTTTTAAATTTGATTACCTTTCCCCCTAATCATGTCACTAAAAGTTTTGAAGCATTACCATTTTCTAGCAAAGCTTAGGAAATATAATAACAAACATGATAGACAATATGAAATGTTGAAGCCAATTCTAAGTTCAACATTCCTAGCTCAATTTTGAATGCATTAAATTTAGCCTCATCCAATGGCATTGTAAATATATCTGCAACTTGATTGTCAGTGAGGACATGTTCAATGCAGATATCTTTGCATTCTACATATTCTCTAATAAAATGATACCTTATCTCTATATGCTTAGTCCTGCTATGAGAGATAGGATTCATAGAAATAGAGATAGCACTGGATGAGTCACAAAATAATGGAAAATTACTTACCTTGAGGTTATAGTCCTCCATCTAATGTTGTATCCACAGTAATTGTGCACATCAGCTCCCTGCAGCAATGTATTCAGACTCGGCTGTGGATATTGACACACTAGTCTGCTTCTTACTACTCCAAGAGATTAACCTCCTTCCTATAAATTGACAAGTTCCACTTGTACTTTTCTTATCTTCTTCGCATCCTGCAAAATCTGCATCTGAAAAGCCAGTTAATTCAAAATCATTGTTCTTAGGGTACCAAAGACCAAGATGTTGGCTACCTTTAAGGTATCTCAAAACCTCTTTGCAGCTGAGTAGTGAGATTGCTTAGGGCATGCTTGGTACCTAGCACAAACACATGTTGCATACATACTGTCTGTTCAACTAGCAGTCAGATACAACATGGATTCAATAATACACCTGTACATGGATTCCTCAAAGGGGTTTCCCTTCTCATCCTTATCCAGAGAAATATTTGACCCCATGGGAGTTTTCAAGGTGGAAGCAGATTCTATCCCAAACTTCTTGATAAGCTCCCTAGTGTACTTAGTCTGAGAGATGAATATCCCCTCATCAGACTGTTTCACTTTGAGGCCTAAAAAGTACTTGAGCTCTCCCATACTGCTCATCTCAAAAACTCCCTGCATAAGGTTGGCAAACCATTTGCAAAGGTTGTCATCAGTAGACCCAAAGATATTGTCATCAACATAAATTTGGACTAGGAAACACTTGCCCTTTATTTTCCCTAAGAAACAATGTACTATCTATCTTTCCCCTAAAGAACTTGTTCTTGATGAGAAAGCTAGACAAGGGCTCATACCAAGCCCTAGGGGCTTGCTTTAGACCATATAATGCTTTCCTAAATAAATTGACATGGGAGGTAAGAGTTGTATGTACAAAACCTGATGGTTGTTCCACATATACCTCCTCTTTCAAATCTCCATTTAGAAAGGATGACTTGACAACCATCTGTTATACTTTGAACCCCTTGTGGGAAGCATAGGTAAGGAATAATCTAATTGCATCTAACCTTGCAACTGGGGCAAATGTTTGGTCAAAGTCAATACCTTCTTCTTGCCTATATCCCTTGGCTACTAGTCTAGCTTTATTCTTGATGATGATGCCATTCTCATCTAGCTTATTTCTGTATATCCATTTGGTGCCAATTATGTTGTGTCCTTGAGGTTTTGGCACCAACTTCCATACTTTACACCTCTTGACTTGTATAAGCTCATCTTGTTGAAAATGTTGAAGTGTGAAGTTGGCGGTCTGAGAGGTGATCGTGCGGTCTGGTCTAACCGCGCGATCTCCCAGTCTCCTCTGCGGTCTAACCTATTCGGTCTAGCCGCAGGTTGTTCGGTCTGACCGCCGTTCTCTGTACAAGGGTGCCGAGGTGAGGCCACGCGGTATAGTTCGTGTGGCCACGAGGCGAGCTGTTCTCTGTTCTGTGCAGGTTAAGCTGTTAACCGCATTGGGTTGTTCTGGAATGGGCAGTTCGGTCTGGTGACTGTCCGGGTTCTTGTGGTGTGCACCGACTAAGGTTTTCTTTGTCGCGCGGTATCCTCTTTTGTGTTCGCATAAGCCGGTCCCTTGGCGATCTGCTGGTGTATGCAGAAACTGGTGTTGGTCGATTTGGCGGGCTCTTGCCTTAGTCGACTTGGCTGTGTTCGCGGTCTCTGGAGGAGGTATCATATCTGCGAACACTGGTGGTGGGCATCATGACTGTGTGGGTTGTCATGATCGCATGGCTTCTTGGAGGAGTGGCGATCTCCTGGTCAGGCTTAAAGTCGACGAGCTCACAAAGTGTAGAGTGATCTTCTGCTGACCACGTGGGTTGACCGGTCTTGTTCGCGCGGTCAGGGCGGTGACTCTATCTCATAGGGTGGTGACTGGATCTGGTCGCACGCCTATAAATAGGTGTCACTGTAGCAGCAAAATAAATCACACCAAGTGTAAGCTGAATTCGCGCCTAGAGCTTGCGGTCTCTTTTTTGTGACCGCTCGATTTGCTGATTGAATTTCCTTTGTACAGCTTCTACGGATAGTGTGGACAGCAGTGGTCACCTCTTCTTCTAAAGTGTCTGGGCGGTCTTGCGGCTTGTAGTGTGGGTTGCTGGAGTTCGGGAGAATCAGTGGAGTTCGAGAGGTCGCGGCTTCAGTGGTGATGATCAAGTTACCGACAGTCTGTTCGCGCGGTCTCTTTTTCTAGTCGCGCGAACACCCAGGCCACGCGGTTTGGCGGCTTCTGTGTTCAGACTGCCAGTTATCTTCCTTCAGCATTGTTCTTTTCCTTTTGGTTTTGTGTACGGGAGAAATCATGTCTCGCCATGTATACCTCGCTCTGTAATGAAGATTTCTGCTGTTATCAATAAAGTTTGATTTGTTTCATGTTCTTCTGGTTGCTGGCTGTAACTTTAAGTTATACGATTCCTGCTCACACCTAGATCTACGGAAAATTTCACATGGTATTAGAGGGAGGTTGGAGTGGATAGAGCAGTGAACAACTTAAAGTTTCCATCGCCTTTGTGAAGAAGGAACCAGTGGTAGAGCCATGGAAGCAAGAGGTCTTGGAATTGAGATGCTCACGTCAACTAACTTCAAGAAGTGGAAGTCAAGCATGAAGAGTTATCTTCTGGGCGAGGACCTCTGGGAGGTTGTTGGAGGATATAGTATGGAGGAAGTTGTCCCAGTTAGGGATAATGGTCATGAGGTGAGGAATTGGAGGAGGATTAATGCGAAAGCAGAGTTCACTCTAAAAAGGGCAATATCACCTGACCTATTTGATCACATCTTAGGGTGTGGATCAGCTACCGAGATCTGGAGTGCCCTGGACGGGCTGTTTAACAAGAAGAATGTATCGAGACTATAGTTTCTGGAAAATGAGCTGGCTAGGTCGGCTCAGAGAGATTTCTCTATCTCTACGTTCTTCCTGAAGATGAAGAACATGTGCGCTGAGATTTCAGCACTGGATCCTGATGAGCCAATTTCTGAGGCGAAGCTGAAGAGACGCATCATCCGCGACTTGCAGAAGGAGTATGTAGCCTTTGTGATGTCGGTGCGGGGTTGGGCAAATCATCCGTTTCTGCTGGAGCTGGAGAATCTGCTTGCATCGCAGGAGAGCTTAGTATGGCAGATGGCGGGGGTGTCAGTGTCTGGGGGAGAAGGCGAGGTGCTCTTCACAGGGAAGAAGAAGAAATGGGATAATAAGAAGAAGACCGCTGGAGGCAATGGGCATTCAAATTCTGGACAGCAGGAGAGGGGATATGCTCCCATGGCTGAAGGGAAGAAGAAGGGAGAAGGACCCAAATGATTTAGGTGCGGAAAGCTTGGTCACATCAGGAAGGATTGCCGGGTGAATCTTCAGCAAGGGCATGCGCTGCAGGCAAGGAGGAAATTGAGGCCAGGCCAAATGATGGAGGATGGGGAGGAGCCTTCTCGGCTTCTGTTGGAGCTACGGCTCCTATCAACTATCAGGAGGACTGGATCGTGGACTCGGGGTGTGGTCATCACCTCACCGGGGATGAGTCGAAGCTTTCTTCAGCGTAGACTTACCAGGTACTGATGCTATCATAACTGCTGATGATACTGTGCATACTGTCGAGAAGGTGGGGGTTGTTTCCTTGGGCAGTGATAGGGGGCCACTAAGATTGAAGAGTGTCTATCATGTGCCCGGAATGAGGAAGAACCTCTTCTCCGTGACCAACACTGTAGACGCTGGGTATCACGTTCTGTTCGGTCCAATAGAAGTGAGGTTTCTACAAAACATTGAGGCGGTAAAGGCGGATGTCGTTCATGTCGGGAGAAGGGCAAAAGACTTGTTCGTTTTATCGACAAGTTCTTATGTTGACAAGATGAGAACAAATGATAGTGTCGTTATATGGCACGAGTGGTTGGGGCATGTAGGGATGGATAAGCCGATGGCTATGGCGATAAAAGGATAATCAAGGGCCTTCCTAGTCTATCTTCCTACAGTGTCAGTCATGTTTGCACGGGATGTCAGTTCGGCAAGTCTCATCGACTGCCATTTGATAAGTCGCAGACGAGGAGTGGTGTGCCGTTGGAGTGTATCCACGGTGATTTGATGGGGCCGACTACTACCCCAAGCCTCGGAGGCAGCAGGAATATGCTGGTGCTGATTGACGATTATACCAGATATGTCTGGGTCTATTTTTTGAAGGAGAAGGCGGAGGCGTTAGCCAAGTTTGTGGAGTTCAAAGAGCTAGTGGAGGGTCGGCTAGGTCTGCGGATAAAGAAGTTGAGAACTGATAATGGGGGGGGGGAGTTCACCTCTGATGAGTTCTCTAGTTTTTGCAGGAAGGCGGGCATCCGGAGGGAGCTTACTTGTGTGCATACTCCACAACAAAACAGAGTTGCAGAGCAAAAGATCTGTCATCTTACGGAGACCTGCAAGTGTTGGCTGCATGCCAAGTGTATCCCAAGGTCCTTTTGGGCGGAGGGAATGTCTTGTGCCGCCTACATCATCAACAGGATGCCTCTCAGTCCCATCAACATGTTGACCCTGCATGAGATGATGTTCAAGGAAAAGCTAAGCGTGGCACACCTTTGGGTAATTGGTTCCACCTGCTATGTGCACGTTCAAGATATGCTTCGGATGTAGCTAGATGCAAAAGCAAGGAAGCTAGTCTTCGTGGGATATGATGATCAGAAGAAGGTCTGGAAGTGCATGGACCCGGAGACGTAGAGATTTGTTGTATCTCGTGATGTCGTGTTTGACGAAGTGACATCGTACAAGGGAAGTTCTGGTGTTGAGTTACCAGAAAGCAGGGTGGAGGAGCCGGAGAGAGCTGTGGAAAATCTTCAGGTGGAGCTGCCTTTGTCACCAGGTGGTCCATCCATTTCTAGTTCTGAGACGGAGGCTTCTGAATTAGGAAGCAGGGGGAGCGATGCTCCTAGTACGTTTTAAAATGGAGCTAGGGAAGAAGCAACTGAGGATAATGCGAGTCAGGGAAAGGTGTTGAGTAGATCAAAACGAACGATCATTGACCCTGATTGATATACATGAGGAAACATGGTGAGCTTTGTCTCATGTTTCTTTGCTGGCCCCCTGGATGAGCGGGAGCCGTCGATCTTTGAGAAGGCCAAAGGCATGAAGCAGTGGGACATAGCTATGGAAGAAGAGATGGCAGCTCTTGAGATGAATGAGACCTGGTCTTTGGTGCCCAAGCCCAAGGGTATCACCCCTGTGATATGCAAATGGGTCTACAAGCTCAAGAAGAAGGCAGACGACAGTATCAAGCGATACAAGGCTCGCCTTGTGGATCGTGGATTCTCGCAGCAATACGATGAAGACTATGAAGAGACATTCAGTCTGGTGGTGAAGATGACTTCAGTACGGTTCGTTATTGCATTGGCGGCATTTTATGGGTGGGAAATTTGGCAACTCGATGTAAAGAATGATTTCTTGTACAACTAGATTGACAAGGATATTTTCATGGTCCAGCCGGCAGGCTTCGTATCTGAGGATTTTCCAGACTATGTCTGTAAGCTGAAGAAGGCCTTGTATGGGTTGAAGCAAGCGCCGAGGGCGTGGTACGGGAAGATTGCAGAATATCTCCTATTCTGTGGATTCGGTGCTTCAGAATCTGACTCAAGCTTGTTTGTCAAGAAGAACGGGGAGCTTCAAGTCATCGTGCTGCGTTACGTCGATGATATTATCGTGACGGGGAATTTGAAGGAGGAGGTAGCAAAGCTTCGGGCTGAGCTATCTATCAGATTTGAGATGAAGGACTTGGGGGAACTTCACCATTTTCTGGGACTCAAAGTGCAAAGGAAGGAAAGTGGAGAGCTGGTGTCCCAGGCTGGATATGCGGAGCGGATCGTGGAGCGATTCGGCATGAAGGAAGGGAAATGCATTTCTATACCTCTGGAGAAGGCCATGAAACTTCGGAAGGATGAGGGGAGGATTTTTGAAGATCCGATTATGTTCCGAGCTCTGGTTGGGAGCTTAATTTATCTGACGATTACTAGGCCGGATATTGCGTATGTAGTTGGCAGGGTGAGTCGTTATATGGTGAAACCACGGATGCCTCATCTACTAGCGGCCAAGAATATTTTGAAGTGTGTCAAGGCGACTTCGAATATGGGTCACCTATACAGGAGGGATGCAGGCTTCGAGGTGCATGGCTACATGCATACTAATTACAGGGGAGATTCGGATGATCGGAAGTAAACATCTGGATTCGTCTTCATGGAGGGCCCTACGACTATATCATGGTGCAGCAAGAAGCAGGATTCCGTGTCTGTCTCTACCACGGAAGCAGAATACAAGGCTTCTGCCTTGGCAGCTCAAGAAGCCATCTGGCTTAGGAGGTTGGTGGGAGACGTCCATATGGAGATTCAGGGTCCGACTCTGCTCCGCAGCGATAATGAGAGTGCACTCAAACTGGTTACTAATACAGTGTGTCACGTGAGGACCAAACATATCGAGATCGAGCATCATTTCATTTCTGAGAAGGTGTTGGAGGGGTCTCTTTTGGTCGAGCATATTCGGAGTCTGGACAACGTTGCTGACATATTCACAAAGGTGCTGGTGAAGCGGCCGTTCACTCGGCTGAGGAGCTTACTTGGGCTGTTTTCAACTTCCCACTTCAAGGGGGAGTGTTGAAAATGTTTAAGTGTGAAGTTGGCGGTCTGGGAGGTGGTCGAGCGGTCTAGTCTAACCGCACAATCTCGTGGTCTCCTCTGCGGTCTGACCTATTCGGTCTAGCCGCAGGTTGTTTGGTCTGACCGCCGTTCTCTGTCCAAGGGTGCCGAGGTGAGGCCGTGCGGTCTGGTTCGTGTGACCGCGTGGCGAGCTGTTCTCTGTACTGTACGGGTTAAGTTGTTAACCTCACAGGGTTGTCATTCTGGAAGGGGCAGTTGTTGGAGTTTCTGAGGTGATCTCAAAGAAATCAACAGTTAGTCTTACTACCAACGCAATATGAGCCTATAAGGTCGCACATAAAAGCGTTTGGAGAAGTTGGAGAAAGGATTGTGTTGTCCTTACTCATATTGGATATGAGTGAAGGACCAATCCCGTGACTACTTGGAATCATGTTGAGAATGTCTCAAAAGGAAATCGTTTAAAGTGTTTAAACGAATGGATTTATACTAGATAATTCGGCTAAAGGGTTTAGACGAATTCGCCTAAAGGGTTTAGACGAATTCGGCTAAAGGGTGTAGACGAATTCAGCTGAAGGGTGTAGACGAATTCAGCTAAAGGGTTTAGACGAATTCGGCTAAGTTAAATTCGGCTAAAGTGTTTAGTTGAATAAATGACAAATTCGGCTAGAGGGTTTCACCAAATTTATATAGACGAAATTGTTTCGTTGAAATCATATAACCGAATTTATATAGTCGAATTGGCTATAGCATATAGACGAATTCGGTTATTGTATGTAGTCGAATTAGGTTATATTGTTTAGTCGAATTGTCGAATTCGGCGAATGTGTAAATCTATACAGAAATGTTCTGTTTTTCCTCTGGTCTGTAGATAGCCTGTTTTATACCTTGCGTATAAAAGGAACGCGATTAGGTGTTCGATGATGATGGAATAGACCGACCCTTTTTTGCGATTGAAGAAGTGAACAGCCGTCCGGAAAAGTTCCGCAAGAGGAGTTCTCGTTCTTCCCGTCCGCCGAGATCCGCCGCCGACGGTCGCCGCCTCCCCTGTCTCAGACCTAGCAATCCGTGGGGACGTTGAGAGCTTCCTTCTCCAGCCCATTCCTTGTTTGACAAGGCTTTGGGGTTCTTTATCGTTCGTGTGGATCGTTGTATAGGAGCCGATACATTTCGGTTCTTGGAACTCAGAATTAGTCTACCGAATTTCTTCTTGGAGCACCTTGGTTGAGTATTGACTCAATCCCGCGAAGGTATATTGCATTTTGCTTTCCTAATCTTTTGATTCATGAGATCCGCAAGATCCTTACTCTTTGGGTTGTTCTAGTTTTCTTCCGCTGCGCACATTTGATGTGTTCATATCATTATGAATGGTATTTAGAAAAACCCAACAACAGTCTGGTCTGGTGGCTGTCTGGGTTCTTGTGGTGAGCATCGACTATGGTTTTCTTAGTCGCGTGGTCTCATCTTTTGTGTTCGCATAAGCCAGTCCCTTGGCGATCTACTGGTGTATGCGAACACTAGTGTTGGTCAACTTGGCGGGCTCTTGCCTTACTCGACTTGGCTGTGTTCGCAGTCTGTGGAGGAGGTCTCGTATATGTGAACACTAGTGGTGGGCGTCATGACCGTGCGGGTTGTCATGATCGCGCGGCTTCTTGGAGGAGTGGCAATCTCATGGTCAGGCATAAAGTCGGCGAGCTCACAAAGCGCAGAGCGATCTTCTGCTGACCGCGCGGATTGACCGGTCTTGGTCGCGCGGTCAGGGCGGTGACTCTATCTCATAGGGTGGTGACTGGATCTGGTCGCATGCCGATAAATAGGAGTCACTGTAGCACTAAAATAAATCACACCAAGTGTAAGTTGAACTCACGCATAGAGCTTGCGGTCTGTTTTTTGTGACCGCTCGGTTTGCTGATTGAATTTCCTTTGTGCAGCTTCTGTGGATAGTGCGGACAGCAGCGGTCACCTCTTCTTCTAATGTGTCCGGGCGGTCTTGCGGCTTGCAGTGTGGGTTGCTGGTGTTCTGGAGAATCAGTGGAGTTCGGGAGGTCGCAGATTCAGTGGTGTTGATCAAGTCGCCGACAGTCTGTTCGCGCGGTCTATTTTTCTAGTCGCGCGAACACCCAGGCCGCGTGGTTTGGCGGCTTCTGTGTTCAGACCGCCAGTTATCTTCCTTCAGCATTGTTCTTTTCCTTTTGGTTTTGTGTACTGGTGAAATCATGTCTCGCCATGTATACCTCGCTCTATAATGAAGATTTCTGCTATTATCAATAAAGATTGCTTTGTTTCATGTGCTTCTGGTTGTTGGCTGTAACTTTAAGTTGTACGATTCCTGTTCACTCCTAGATCTACAGAAAATTTCACACATTGCATGGCTTGAATCCAGAAGGTATCTTGATTAGGTTCTTCAAACTTCTTGGGCTCCAACTAAGACAGAAAGCTCAGGAATAGAGCTTCATTATGAGCCCTTCTTCTGGTGATCACCCCTTGGTTCTCATCACTAATTATCTGGTTCCTTGGATGATCCCTCAGATGCCTGGTTGCTCCAGGAAATTTGATGTCATTCAGTAGCATGGCAGGGACCATTTTTAATACATTTCAATTTTGGCAACTTGATGTCCCTTTCTTTCAGTGTCTTTAGAGCCAATGCTTTTAAAGGCTGACCCTAGTTTGCTTGCCCATTTGGCATGCATGACAGGGACCACTTTTAATACATTTCAATTTTGGACTATTCCTAACAAGGTTTTTAGAAAATAGTCTATGCATTGTCTTGTAGTTAATGTGGGCAAGTCTCTTGTGTCATTGAACATAAAAAGATTCACTTTCATTAGTTACAAGACATACAGGAGATAAAGAATTATTGCAAATAAAATCTAAGCAATAATCATTCCTACTCCTAGTACCTGATAGAATGATCTCTATGTCAATTGACTTTTTGATCAAGCACTTGTCATTGTGGAATTCAATGACATGACCCAAGTCATATAGTTGACTTATTTTTACAAGGTTGTGTTGCAACCCTTCAACATAAGCTACCCTTGTTATTGAGACTATGATATTGGTGATCATACCATATCCTTTGGTGACTCCTTTTTCAGAACCTCCCAAGATAACTTTTGGTCCATTCTTCACAGGAGTGTAATCCTGCAGAAGACTCCTTGTTCCTGCCATGTGCCTTGAGCACCCACTGTTCAAGTACCACATTTCCCTTTGGCTGGTACTTGAACTATCCTACAAAATGCAATTCATTTTCCTTTAGGAGCCCAATTATTTGTGGGTCCTAGGTTCCTATTATCATAAACATCCACTCTTTCACTCACTACAACCTTTGCAGGAAAGATCCCCTTTGCATTAGGCATAATAGTGTTGTGCCAACAATCTATGGCAAAGTGTCCCACTTTACCACAGCACCAACATTCATGGATGTTGTACCTTCTTTTTTGAACATTCTATTAGATGGAAGGAGCATCAAAATGCTTATGTTCAGAGGAGATTGTAATATCATTCTTCCTATTCCTATTAGCAATAACCTGGTTTGTTGACTGTCTATAGTTAGTCTTGACAGACTTTATCAGAGTGACATTAGCTGGTCTTATCATGGCAGCCAAGCAAGAGTTGATGGCAATAGATACTGTGATGTTTGACTTGATTATAGGCTTGACAGCAGCCATGTGTTTTGCTAAGTGGGATTTGGAATAACCAGCTTCCTTATCCTTGAGTGAAGTGGCCGAAGTACCAAATTCAAATGGTCCAGAATGGGCCATTTGAATTTCCTCATAGGGATCATTCAAAGCACTGATCCCCATGCCCTTTCTCCTGCTATAGTAAGGAGTATTTTCCTTCCTATAGGAACTTCCATTCTTCTAGTGACCATACATGCTGTCCTGGTCATACCTGTTAGAGGGAAGCAACACCTTTTGAAAGGTGGTATGAGGTTTAGATTTAGCTTAGCCCTTCCCTCCATTCTCAGCACCTACTGTCACTTTATTGAAACCTAGCCCTCTCCTATTAGTTTGGGAGGAGAAGGTGTCAATAATGGGCAGTATGGATTTGGGTTTGGAGAATTGAGCCACCAAGATTTTCTCTTTGAGAAGCTTCTCTTCAAGGTCCTTAGTGACCTTGTTCTTTTGGCTAATGGTGCTTAATTGCAATATTGTTATTCCCTTCAGCTGACTTATTTCACTACACATCTGAGCCATCTGGGTAGATGGCTCAGTGCAATCAGGCTTTGCCTGTTGAAGGCAAGCAATTTCTAGAGCTTGCCTCTTGGCTTGCTTCTTGCTCTTTTTCAGAGCTTCCAAGAGAGCAACATACTTGTTAATCAATTGATTGACATCCACTTCTGATTCTGAACCACTTTCATCATTAGATGAGCATGTTTCAGATTCTAGAATTGACTCATAATCAGATGAGGGAATGAGGGGAGTTGATACCTTATCAGGATGATCCTGACTGTCTTCATCATCTGACATGGTCATTAAGCCATAGCATTCTTTGACATCTTCATCCTCCTCAATGTCACTATCTAAATATGATAGAGGGGCCCTGATGCTAACCTTAGCAGTTGGATAATCTTCAACCCCTTCAGCTGTAAACAACCCTATATAGGCTTCCTCTTCTTCTTCTTCAGAATCTGAGGATGAAGACTCAAATTCACTCCAGCTCTTCTCCTTCTTTGCTAAAAAGGAGTTTTCACCTTTCCTTCCCTTCAGATGATGAGGCATCTTATCACCTCTTTCTTTTGTCTTGACTGGACAGTCAGCTAAGACATGTTCAGGCTTGCTGCAGCAATAACATATAACATTATTTGAAATATGTTTAACATGTTTAGGTTTATAACTGTAACCCTTGGGGTGCTACCTTTCTGATCTGTTGTGTTCCTTCTTGGAATGTGAGGAGGAGGAAGGTTTATTGTTTGACTGCTTACTCCTCACAGCTTCTTGAAGTGCCTGGAGAATGCAGCAAACTCCTCATCTGATGAGTTGCTGTCAGCTGTGCTGGGCTCAGAGTTTTCTGAGTCAGCAGCCCTTCTTGGTGTGGAAGGCTTTCTTTCTTTGCTCTTCTTAGAGCTTTCAGCTTTGAAATCCACCGCTCTCTCCTTTGCATGATGCATGGTGGATGTGACCTCCTCCTTCCTTGTAGACAGCTGCATTTCATATGAGAGCAGCTTTCCAAACAGTGTATGGGGAGCGGGCGCACCCAGCTTTGTCACTTCTCTGATGGCACAAATTTTTGTATCCCAATCTCTAGTTAGAGATCTTAGGAATTTATCATTCATCTCATAATGGCTGAAGACCCTTCCTTAGGTCCTCGACTCAGTCACCACCATGAAGAACCTCTCATAGCAATCAGCTATGCTTTCTAGGATGTTATGCATGAAGGATTCATATTCCTAGTTAAGGAGGGATTTCCTATCATCCCTCACTTCATCAGTACCTTCCATATACACTATAAGTGTATCCCACATATCCTTGGTTGCCTAATAGTGCACCAAGTTTTGGAAGGTGGAATCATCAATTACATTTACTATTATGTTGTGTGCTCTCTTGTCCATGGTAGTAAGTGTAATCTCATCCTTAGTCATTTCAGCATATGACTTGCCCACTTGCCTTCTTGGATCTATAGTGGAGGACTTTGTGAAGTCAAAAGGACCCTCCTTGACAATTATGTATATCCTAGGGTCTGAGGCTTCCATGAACAGCCTTACCCATTGATTCCAAATGCCAAAAGTTTCCTTCATGCATATGGGCAACTTCATAGATCCCATCTCCTTCTGACCTCCAGTGGCAGCCATTAGATTCAGACTTGACTACTCCTTGTAGGATCTGGTCAGACTTTTAAGTCCTTATTGATCAACCTGCCTCTGATACCACATGATAGTTTAACTGGTAGTAGTCTAATTCATCTAGAGGGGGTGAATAGGTTTCTGTGAATTTTCTTAGTTAGAGCTAGCCGTTGTTAGAGATTATATAAAGTAAATGCACAACAAAGAAAACACACAGCTATTTATAGTGGTTCCCCAAGACATTGTGTCTATGGGTAGTCCACTTTCCCTCTACACCTTTCTAACAGTGTGTTAGATAAGGCAAACTCCTCCAAAAACTCATCTCCAAGAGCTTACAACTCAGACCCCTCAAGATCTCTCAGGTTTTCTCCAAACCCTACCTCAGGCTCAATAGCCCTACCTCAGGCTCAAAAGCCCTACCTCAGGCTCAACAGCCCTACCACTCAGAGTGCTCCAACTCCTACAACTCAAAAATCCTCATGATTTCCTACCTCGGGCCTATCAAGAAGCCCTACCTCAGATCTCCTCAGAAATCCTACCACTCAAGCTGGGAGTACAACTCTACAAGCTCTGGCTCAGCAGCCCTACACACTCAGGCACACAGCCCTACAAACTCAGGCACTTAGACTTACACACTCAGAACAACAATGTTCTTACAGATTGATATAGTTTGCTTTTACAATAGAGGACTATAAAGATCTAACTTTCAGTTTTGGTCTTCTGTTATTAATGTACAACAGATGCTATCTTGGAACATAGCTGAATGGCAGCATCTTCAAGCCTAGTTCCTTTCTGATCTTCTTCTTCATTAGATGAAGAAAAATCCACTTGTTCTTCTGGATTGAATCAGCAAGAACAATCTTATCTCAGTTGTCTTCTTGTAGCTTCAGGAAGCAGGCTAAGATATCTCTGGAAGCCGTCAATAGCATAGTAGCTCTCTTTCAGATTATTTTCCACTACTTCTAAAATGACATAACATCTTCTTCTATACTTCCTCCAATCTGCAATGACCCTGAAGAGTGCCTTGCCACAACATGGACAGTAATAGAAAATGTTATCTTTGCTTTGCAGCCACTTGCGCCAAAAGTAGATCGCGCCAGGCCTTTATTCAAATATGAATCTATCTCAACGTTTCAGCCACTTGCGACAAAAGTAGATCCCGCCAGGCCTTTATTCAAATGTGAATCTGTCTCAACGGTTGGGCTGAGATAGGCTTCCGTCTCAGTGGCTAAGCTCCAGTCTTAGCGGCATAATCTATCTGTATCTCAGTGGATCCGCTGAGACAATTAGTCTTTTCAGTGGTTTCTGTCTAAATGCAGCTCAGCTGAGACAGACTCCTTCTCAGGGGATCTCTTTGCATCTCAGTGGTTCAGCTGAGACCATGCTATCATCTCAGCGGTTTTGACAGTAAAACCACAGAACTGTTCCAATGATTGGAATAACCTAACCATGCATAGACATGATGCAAAAGAGGGTTTATCAAATACACTATATACTTAGCATTGAGTGTGATGCCTCTTCAAATCTAGGGAACATTGAGGGCAATACTCCCAATAAGTTCTTCTAATAGGATCGAAAGGTATTCATGCATATAGATTGAAGGCTATCAAAACTATGACCAAGAAGCCTTCTCTCATATATTCACTTAGAGGATTTTTGCTACAACAAACCCTCATCAAGCAGAGGCTTTCAAGGATCTGAAGGACATCAAAGAAAAAGACTCTCAAGCCATAAAGATCAAACCTTTGCAAGAAAAATGACATCAACATCAATGGTTCTATTTAGAGGGGAGTTTTCTCTTTTATTTTTATTTCTCTATATTTATTATCTTTAGTTTTCTTATGTGTTGTGGAGAAATCATCTGGGGAGCCCGTCGGATTCCGGGGAGGAGTCCGTAAGAAATCGTCCGGGGAGGACGTCTAGACAAGGGAGGTCTAGGTAGGGCTTGAAGACCTTATAGGAGAAGGGAGAGAGTCGGCTCGAAAACCTCCAAGGAGAAGGAAGAGAGCCAACTAGTCTTCGGGGGGAGGGTTGGTATAGAAAACAAAAAAGGGCATTTCATATTCCGCTTCGATTTCAAGCATCATTAAAATTAAACATTTTGTAATCCATTTTAATAAGAAATAAAATCATTTCTTTGTTTGCTTTTCTCTAAACTTGATTTTATTTCCTATGTTCTAAATGAACTGAAAAATATTTTCATTCTAAGATCTCATAGTAAAATATTTTTGTATATTATATATAACCTCTGTGAAATATTAATCTCTGCGATTAACATCGCGTGATAGCATCTACCGCCTGTGGTAGTAAATAGAGAATAAACCTCTTCCTTATCATCATATTAAAAGTAATCTTCACTGAAAGGTTAATGTCTTTAATTCAATATTTCAGAATACACTTTAACTTACCATAATATTTTTATTTAGTATTAAATTCTAAAATCCCTTATTCACCCCCCCCCCCCCCATAAGGGCGCTAGTACATCCATTAAGTGGTATCAGAGTCAGGCTATTCCAAAATAGTTTCACCACCGGGAATAATGATGTTTCTTGATCTCGCATCTCGTAGAGGGGATGAAATTTTATATAATGAAAAATCATTAGCACCACCTTTATTTTAAGGTATAAATTATAAAGGGTGGAAATTATTAATGGATAAATTTCTTATTTCTTTAGATATAGAAGTTTGGAATATTACTGTTAAAAAGCCCCCAAGTATGCTAAATATGAACAAATGTCTTTTAAATGCTAAATCTATGAATAGTTTATTTTGCGCGCTTTATCAAAGTATTTTCAAACTTATTTATACTTTGCCTACTACATATGAGATTTGGAAATTTCATGATAGTACTTATAATCATTCTTTTATAGATGATGAACTTAAGTAAGCTCTTATGGATCCTAGAAAAGAAACAAATGAAGACTTATGCTTGGAGGAAGATCAATCAAAGAGAGGAATGTAAGTTTGCAATATCATGCTCGGATGGTGACACGGCAAGTACATCATGCATAGAAGAAAATGTCAAAGGAACTTTATGTTCAAATATTGCCTCATCTGAGATCATTGTATTTAAAAATTCTGGTTTTTTTGCTACAACTTCAATCTCTACATACATTGTGTTGGATCGGCAAGCGCCCTTAGAGGGGGGGGGGGTGAATAAGGGTTTTAAAAGCTTATATTATATTTTGAAATACTTGCTTATGATAAGATATCAAAATAGTGATTTTGTTTAAAGATCTAAATTGTTGTATAATAAAGGAGAGGATAATAAACAATTTAGAGAAATGAAGAACAAATCAATTTTATTACACAAAGAGAGACATGATTATTATTAATAAAATTGATTACAAAATTTTGATTTCAATGATGCTAGAAATCAAAGCAAAATATGAAAGACTCGTTTTGTTTTCTATACCGACTCGTATCCCGACAAACTGGTTGGCTTTAGCCGATCCTTCCCCGGATATGGCCTCAAGCCGCTCCAGCCAACCCTTCCCCGGATATGGCCTCGAGCACCACCTAGACCTACACCCTAGACCTAGTGGCCAACACGAGGCCAATTTCTGCCCTAAGTCCTACCCAGACCTAGTCGCTAACACGAGGCAAATTTACTACACGATTTAAAAGAGATGGATAAATGAAATAACAACAACATAAAAAATCCCTATATGGATCTCTTGGAGAAGTGGACGAAGGCCCGCAGAGTATGATCGTAGTCGATGCGGTCTTTCGTCACGATGATGACGCGTGTTGAAATCTTCTCCACGGATCTCCTTAAGTTGTTATGGATTTGTGGGAGTATCTCTCTGAACCTTCCTCTCTATGATGTGTCACGAAGCTCTGGAATTTTGGATCTCAAGAGGATTAGGAAGACGGAGCCAAGGGGTCCATTTTATAGCCTTGGAGCTAGATCCTGCGCTATCGCTACCGCCGACGCTATCCCAGTTTAGGAAATCCGCATGAGAGTCCTTCATTTTAAGCAAGCCGGCCGCGTTCCTCTATTGCTTTGCATTACCGCTGGCGCTATCAGCTACCGCCGGCGCTATCTGCTTTCTACATATGTATCCCGCCAGCATGAATTTCACTTTTGTGCTTTCAAGCGCTAGCGCCTGCGCTAGCAACTACCGCCTACTTTAGCAGCTACTGCCTGCTCTACCAGCTACCGTCGAAGCTACCGCCTGAGCTACCGCCTTCTCTAGCGGCCAGTTTTGAGTTTTGGCTCCAAACTTGGGCGCAACATTCTTATGTTATCCTTGAGTCATGTGGACTTGTTTTCCTGCACACTTAAACACACAAGATCAAATACACATAGGATTTGTTATTCTCAAACCTAGGAGATGCGGAAGCCCATGTTCCAACAAACTCCCCCTTTTGATACTAACAAATCCATTAATGATAAATCAGAGCATTAATATATAAGCATGATGAAACTTACTTGTGTGTGTGTGAGAGTGATGACTTAGGATAATTATCGATTTTAGCATTTAGAATTGCTCCCCCTAAGTACATGCTCCCCCTAAGTGAATGCTCCCCTAATATTGAAGCTATCATCTTAATTTAGCATGTTAGTTTTCTATTTTGATAGCAGATTATATTTATCATGTTAGTTCTCCCCCTTTTGTTATTAGCAAAAGTGGGCAAGGAAGCAAAACACCAACTTTTTTATAATAAGATGAAGGCATGATCGAGCTTTGTAGAGAGAATGAAATGATAAGGAGTTTAGAATAATTTTTATAGAGATAGGTCAGAGTTTTTAGCTTAAAGATGAGCAATATAGCATTTGCCAAGTAATCCATATTATAATGTTAGTTTTCTCCTTTATATAAGAGTTTTAGGCATAAAAAGGTAATGATTTCCAAATAACCAATCTACCCAGACAATATATCTACACCCTAGCCCCATACTAAGTGACGGATGGGCATGAGGAGCTGCATACATGCCGTAGGTTGGGGTGTTAGTCCCATATGCAAACACTAGACAAAACTCACCCTAGCACTCTTCCCCCAGTGCCTCGAAAGGCCCCACTGGAACCTTCCCTTGTTAAGGACAAGACATGACTAGAGTTAAGGTTATCTAATGTCTACAACCCTATGCCCCTGCTATGGTGAGAAATGAAGTCATGGATAATAATTATTGGAAACATTAAGCATTTAAATTTAGTGATAAGTTCATAGCCTATGGGTTTATATTTTCATTTGAATTTATGAAAAACACTCACATAGCTATTTTGAAATCCATTAATGAATCAGAGATTTTAATATAACAATATTTTCATAGAAATAAATCAGAGTTTTATAGCAAAAAAATTTTTTGTTTAAAGCAACCAATATAAAGTTTACCAAGCAAGTCTACCACTTGTTGAAAGAAAGGAATGTTAAGATTCAAGTGAGGATGCACACAAAATAAAAGACTTTAAATAAGCATGAAAGTGCAAGGTAAAACAATTATATGGTTATGATGCGGAAGACTTATCGAAATACAAGAAAAATCTTATTGTAATCAATGATGATCCATACAAAGATACATGAGTTAAATTTCATAAAGAAGATGTTTTTGTCAATCATTGTTCAATTAAAATCTTTAAGTCTAACAATAAAGTAACCAAGCATGAAATAATGTTATCAAAAAGAGATTACTACAATGTTATTTTAATTCACAAATTCAAAACATTCCAAATATTGTAGAAAGCATGCTAGCTTATCTAGTGCATTTATATAGAAAGAGTATTATAGAATTTTAGCATTAGGATCCAATACTCATGAGAAGAAGTGTTATGAAAGATAATGATGTGCACATAGGTGTATTTTGAATAAAGTAAACAAATGTTTTAATCAAAAATACAAGAAATATGTAAAGTAAAGAGCACAATAAAACACAAATAATTTTACTTCCACACACTTCAATGCACAAATGTACAACTACCATGGTGCTTTGCACACACAATGCTCATTAAGACTTATCAGGGTGCAAAGTAGTGCTTGGGGGATCACGTATTTTATTTTATTTTAATGTTGAGACTAGTGATCCGGTGTACTTAAGAGTAAGTGGTTTTTATTTTGAAAGAAAGATATGGTTTGCAATGGATACTTTACTATTCTTTCCAAGGTGCTCAACCTCACAACGCTTATTAAGACTTATCAGGAGGTTCAAGTAGTGCTTGGTGGAGTTATCTTTGTCACTTTATTTTATGATTTTTGTTTTGTACAAAGTTCTCCGAATAAACTTGTTTTGCAAACCAATATAATTTATGAAAACATAACCACTTTTCTTAACTTTTAAAAGTGCAAACAAAGGTTGTGTAGGTAAGATATTTGTGCAATTTTAATTCATTGTACTATTACAAAACATACACAAACATTCTTAGATTAAACACATAAGTAGACAATGCCAAAATAAGTGAGTATAGCGATCATTATCAAACATAAAACATTTACTCATACTTAGAGGCATGCTAAGCTTAGTTCTACACAACTTTTTCAATATAATTGATGCACATATTACTAGATACATCAAATCATGATGAAAGCAATGTTCAAAGTAGTTTGAAAAGATAAATTGCAACATTATAGAAGTTCTAAATAATAGATTAAATCATGCTTGATTTTCTCAATGATGTCCATACAGTATTTTTGATATTTTCCTTAAGCAAGTTGATTTTAGTTTTTAATTCATTATTTTTAATCCTTAAATTATGTCTAGCTTTATTATAAGCGATTGTGCTATTTTTAAGAATGGAAACAATTGAATCAATATGATTTTGATAGTTATTTCTATATTCATAAAATGTTTCGTCCACCTCTTCAATTTCAATTTTATAGTCTTTATACTTAGCACAATCATTTTTCAAAGATGAAGAGTTTTCTAAGCATAATTTTTTATTTTGTTCTTTTACTAAAGTAAACTCTTTTTCAAGTTCCTTGAATTTTTCTTTAATATTATTACAATCGAAACAAGATATAGAGTTTTCAAATGAAGAGCATGATGGAGATACAAACATTTCATTTTTGGATTCTACATTCACATTTGCTTTCAAAGTTTTATTTTCTAAACGTAGTTTTGCATTAGCCATTTTTAGTTTCATAATCTTACGTTTAGTAATTTGTATCAATTTTAATGTAGAAATAGAAGTACAAAAAATAGGGGATTTTGATTTCCTTACAGCGCTTGTGGATGAGGTAAGATTTGAACATATCGTTTCGTAGATATTTTATTGGCACTCCTCTTCCGAAGATAGAATTTCTTCTTCTCTTTCATTTGATGTGCACTTCATGGATCCGTCATGAGAAGAGCTTTCTTGACAATTTGCGCAAGCTTGTATATTCTCCAATTCTTGTGTTTGTTTCATACCTGTAAGAGGAAAATCATACATTTCTTCAAGAAATTTCCATACTTTGTATGCACTAGAAAAACAATATATTAATTTGAAGATATCTTCGGATAAAGCACAAAAAATATAATGCATAGCTTTTGCATTTAGGTGGCGCTCTTGTTTATTTGATTCGTCCACTGGTCTTGTTATTGCTATATCCCAAGCGTTGATATCTAATGTTTTAATAAACATTTCCATTAATAATTTCCACCCTTTATAATTTCTTCCTTCGAATAAAGGTGGTGCAAGAGATTTTTCTTCTTCATAAAAATTTTCCCCACCAATAGAAGCGAGATCATGAGACGCCATTATTCCCGGTTGTTAAGCCGATTTGGAATAACCTCGCTCTGATATAACTTGTTGGATCGGTAAGCGCCCTTAGAGGGGGGTGAATAAGGGTTTTAAAAGCTTATATTATATTTTGAAATACTTGCTTATGATAAGATATCAAAATAGTGATTTTGTTTAAAGATCTAAATTGTTTTATAATAAAGGAGAGGATAATAAACAATTTAGAGAAATGAAGAACAAATTAGTTTTATTACACAAAGAGAGACATGATTATTATTAATAAAATTGATTACAAAATTTTGATTTCAATGACGCTAGAAATCAAAGTGAAATATAAAAGACTCTTTTTGTTTTCTATACTGACTCATATCCCCATGAACAGGTTGGCTTTAACCGATCCTTCCCCGGATACGGCCTCAAGCCTCTCTAGCCAACCCTTCCCCGGATATAGCCTCGAGCACCCCCTAGACCTACATCCTAGACCTAGTCGCCAACACGAGGCGAATTTCTGCCCTAAGTCCTACCCAGACCTAGTCGTCAACACGAGGAAAATTTACTACACGATTTAAAAGAGATGGATAAATGAAATAACAACAATATAAAAACTCCCCATATGGATCTCTTGGAGAAGTGGACAAAGGCCCGCAGAGTATGATCGTAGTCGATGCGGTCTTTCGTCACGATGATGACACGTGTTGAAATCTTCTCCACGGATCTCCTTAAGCCGTTATGGATTTGTGGGAGTATCTCTCTGAACTTTCCTCTCTATGCTGTGGAACGAAGCTATGGAATTTTGGATCTCAAGAGAATTAAGAAGACGGAGCCAAGGTGTCCATTTTATAGCCTTGGAGCTAGCGCCAACGCTATCGCTACCGCCGGCGCTATCCCAGTTTAGGAAATATTCTCCGCGTGAGAGTCCTTCATTTTAAGCAAGCTGGCCGCCTTCCTCTATTGCTTTGCACTACCGTCGGCGCTATCAGCTACCGTCGGCGCTATCTGCTTTCTATATATGCATCCCACCAGCATGAATTTCACTTTTGCTCTTTCAAGCGCTAGCGCCTGCGCTAGAAACTATCGCCTGCTTTAGCAGCTACCGCCTGCTATAACAGCTACCGTCGGAGCTACCGCCTGAGCTACCGCCTGCTCTAATGGCCAGTTTTGAGTTTTGTCTCCAAACTTGGGCGCAACATTCTTATGTTATCCTTGAGTCATGTGGACTTGTTTTCCTGCACACTTAAACACACAAGATCAAATACACATAGGATTTGTTATTCTCAAACCTAGGAGGGAAGACCATGTTCCAACACATTGCATTTGCTAGTAATTATTAAACGTAGAATTAAGAAGTTGAAAATATTAATTCAAAATTACGTTTAGAAAAATAAAACTTTAAAAGCAAATGCTAATGTAGAATCAAATATTTATGTGTAGTTCCCTCTAGGCTCTCCACTTGAAATTGATACACCGTGTCTTGATTATAACTCACTTGATGAAAAAATCATGGTATTTGAAAATGAATTCTCTATTACAAAAGAGCATAATGAACATTTGTTAAATAAAAATAATGCCATCGTCGATAAACTAGACTCACTAAAATAATTTGTTCAGAATATTTCAAATGTTAATAAATCTTGTATTTCTAGTTTATCAACAATGTTGTGCAAGGCATGTACTAGTATTATAAATCTCGTAAAACACACCCCCAGCAGAAATTTTATGATATAAGAACACCTTACATCAAATGCACTGTATGTTCCAAATTTGGACATATATCATCTTGTTATAAGGATAAATCTAAACCTTGCACAACTAACCAAATTTGGGTTCCCAAAAATTCAATATCCAAAACACTTGGATCTATATTGGTTCCCAAATCTTGTCTTCGTGTACCTAGACTCTATTGATTATCTATGGAGATGTTTATCGTGATATGGTTTGTTTTCATTGAAATGATTAATAATAATTAAACCTATTTCCCTAGTTAATTAAAATATCAAAAATAAAAACATTTTTTTTTCCTTTTGCTTTGTGCAAATTTTTGTCACATTTATTTGAGCTCAAAATTCTATTGATCAAATATTTGATATGATGTTACAATTGTTGCACATTCACTTTGATTATTTTGAAATCTTATATTTATAACCTTTTGAACACTTAGGCTAAAAACCTAAATTCCACAAATTTCTAAATTTCAAAAGTTGCTTTCAACTGTAAAACTAATGTGGATTATATAATATGTGCAAAATTGGTTTCACACGAAAATGATTTAAATAGTTTATTAGAGGGCTTAGGCTAAAATTTAAAATACGCAAATTAAAAAAAAATATTATGATCTCTTTGATGCATAAGATAGCCCATATGACAATAAATCATAATCAAGAGAAATCAGAATCAAAAATTATGAAAACCATGCATTTTACATGAAATGCTAAGTCTCTATTTGATTCCGCCGGGTGCAATGTTATTCCAATCATAATAGGTTAAGACAAATAGGGGGAGATTGTTGGGGAAATGATTTATCTTAACCCCTAAAAATGAGTAGAATATAAATTCTAAGAATGAAAAAATAGTCTAAGTAAATATGCGTCGAATAGTATTCGACGCAACGTCGAAGTGTAGTCGATGTTCCTCTCAGAATGAGTCGAAGTAACTCCAAACAGAATTCGACGTAACCTATGTCGACGTAACTCTGACTTCTAGTCGACGTATCTAATAAAGTCGACGTACCTTAGTCGACTCAACTTCCATATTCTCCTCTCCATGTCCAGCCAGTCTGAAATCAACACTTCCGTCGAGTAGTAATCGACGTACGTCGATTTCTATGTCAAATTCAAAACACGCCAGATCTCTTTCCTTCTATCTGTAGATCTGAATTTTATGGAATGATATTATTCTTTTCTAGCCGTTTTGAATCAGTCTTTCCTTCTAAATGATTCTTGGCTAAATTGATTAAGTTTATTATGGATATTATTTGAAATCAGAATGATCTCTTTCCTTCTCCAGAAATATTGATTATGGAATCTTTCCTCTCTTACCATTTCTCTAACTGCTAATTGATTACTCTCCTATAGTATTCTTTGAATAAACAAAGCTATAAATAAGAGGGAAGTCGGCAGAGAAGAAAATGAAGTGATTCACTCCATCCATTTGAAAAAGAGGAAAAGCTCCCAAGTGAAAAGTGAGAAAATCTGAGAGAAGTGAAAGTGTGCTGCAGCAAACAAAAAGCCCTCTTCTTCTCCTTCTTCTGAAGCCATACTGCTGCAATTTCTGAAAGCTCTCATTGATAAAGAGAAAGGATTACAATCTCCTTCTCACAATAGAAGAGAGATTTCATTCACTATACTTGTGCTTCTAATCTTCTTGCGAGGAAGAAGATTCTTTTTTGTTTCAATTGTTTTTTCTTCTACTTCTTCTTCTTACTCTTATTTCATTTTCAAATTATGTAAAAGAGTTTTTAGAATCTGTCTTTTAAAATTCAGTTGTACTGGTTCTAAGAGTCTCCTTATCAAAAGACTCAGGCTGGTTCTAAGAGTCTCCTTATCAAAAGACTCAGTGCAAGATAGTGAATTCCTACCAAGGGGGTAGAAGAGTGGACTACCCAAAGTTTGGGGAACCACTATATTTCTTTGTGTTGTGCTGTGATTTTCTTTTTGTTATTTTGCTTAATTCTTGTTGGTGTGTGGGAAGCTTAACTCTATGATTATTGCACATATATATATATATATATATATATTTGTTAACTTTGCACAAAGTAATTTTAAATCTCTATTCATCCCCCCCCCCCCCCCCCCCCCCCTCTAGAGAATTCTAGTGTGGTTAACTGTGCACTTTCAATTGGTATCAGAGCCAGGTTGATAAAAAAGGGGTAACTCCTTGATCAAAAAGATCCTACCTCATATATATATATATATATATATATATTTCTAAAAACTGTTTTTCACATGGCACAAATCAAAGATTTTGCTTCCACCAGACCACCAATTTGCAAGCATGAAAAGTTTGCACTTTGGAAAACAAGAATTAGGATCTATATGAATTCTATTGATGAAGATTTATTCAATGTTATTTTGACAGGTCCTCCTAAGCCCTATAGAAAGGACTCAAGTGGTAAAGTGACTCAAACACTTGTCCCAAGGGCTGAGTTGACAGTTGAAGAAAAGAAGGCAGGAACAAGTGATGCAAAAGCTGTGAACATTCTTGTCTCAACCCTCTTAGATGAAATCTTTCAAAAGGTTGTTGACTGTGAATCAGCCAAAGAAATCTGGGAGGCTCTTACAAAGATAGTAGAAGGAAGTGCTGATGAAAGGAAAGATAGAAAGTCTCTATTGATCTCCCAATATGAGAACTTTCAAAAGAAGCATGAAGAAAGCATATCTGAGATGTATGACAGATTCGGTCTGATTATCAATAAATTAAGGAGCTTGGATAGAGAGATCTCTCCCACAGAGATCAATGACAAATTGTTAATGAGTCTCCCAAGTTCATGAGACTCAAGAATATGGGCAATAAGAGATATAAGAGGACAAAAGGAAATCTCAACAGACGCTCTCTTAGGAAAACTCAAATCCTATAAGCAACTATTGAAAACCAGAGAAGAGAAGGAAAGAAGGGAAAACAATCCAACCTCTTCAAAAGATAGAAACATTGCATTAAAAGCAACATAAGAAGAAACCTCTGTGACTGAAGAAGAACTATTCAGCCTCCTGGCCAGAAGATTCAAGAAATAGGTCAGGCCAGATGGGTCTAGAAGGAGAGATTCAAAACCAAGGTATGATAAGACTCCTACCAAAGATATTGTTTGTTATTCCTTTAGGAAAACTGGACATATTGCTCCAGAATGTCCAGAAAATGCTGAGAAAAAGAAAGATCTGAAAAAGAAAGATCTCAAGAAGAAAGAGAAGAAGAAAGAAAGAGGCTTCATTATAAAAGCTTGGAGTGAGACAAATTCTGAAGACAGCACTTCATATAAAAGTGACAATGAAGAGTCTAAGCAAGAAGACCTATGCTTAATGGCTCTTGGAAGCACAGAAGAAGAATGTGTTGCTGAATCATGGAGTGAAACAAGATCAGAAGGAAGCATCTCTTCAACAACAAAAGCAAATAGTCTTATTCTCATAGAGGAATCTGAGGATAAGGGAGAGGTAAGCATTTTTGATGAAATAGATTTTCTATGTGAAGATTTTAAAAATGATTTTGAAAGACTCTGTTTAGATCAACTAAAAGCTAAACAAGAAATTAAGGATCTAAAAGAACAAATTAATATGAGAAAAATAGAAGATACATGTTCAAAATATTATGAACTAAGGTGTAAAATCTATAAAACAGAAAAGGAAATAGATGGTGCTAAAATAGAAAATCAACTCCTTAAGAATAAGGTATCCCAAGCAAAAGCTTTTGAAGAATCTATAAAAATCAGAAGCCAAACACTTAAAGAAATCACTTATAAACAAACAATAAGATATAAAAATTTGGGGCTAGGGGCTGATCCTTCAACCAGTTCAATACCATCTACCAAACATGCTTGGATGAGCCCTATTAAATTTACTAAACCCATCAAATCAACAAACTTAGAAGAAGACTCAGAAAATAAAGAAGACCTCACCTTCAAAGAGATAAACCACCTTGATGATCATCATCATACCATTCAGAAGAAAACTCTCAAACTACCTCTGAGAAGGAAACTAGGCCAAAAGAAACAATTCATAAAGAAATAAATCTTAAAATAGAAAAAGGGAAAAATAAAATCTGTGAAGACACAATTGCGTCGACTTCATATCGACGTATGAATGATAATACATCAAATTCTAATCGACGCAATCTCTCAGATGCTTCGACCTCAAATCGACGCATGAATAAAATTACGTCGACTTACAATCGACGTAACTTTTTTCATGCATCAATTCCAGATCAACGCAATCTATAGAAAGCGCCGAATATGTATCGACGCAACTCTCAACATACGTCGAATAGATATCGATGCATAAAACCTCAGAGCAACTTAAATACAGGACATATGTATTCTTCAAAAACTTTCTATCTTAACCCCCATTCAGGACCCTTTCATCCTGATCAAAATTTTTATCCTAATCAAAACTTTTATCCTGACCAAAACTTCTATCCACTAAAACTCTCATCACCCAGTGTATCCAGTCAGCAGCCCAAAAATTTCAAGAAATGCTGGATGGACATTGCTCCCAACTTCACTCCTCCATCATGCACATGCAAACCCAAATAGATGGGGTCAATGCCTCTGTGCAAAGCTTGAAGTCCTCTGTCTCTTCCTCTAAAGTGACCAAGTCTTTCTTAACCTCCTTGGCTAAGAAGGTCAAGAAGGGGGAGAAATTAGATGAAGAGCAGCTCTCAAGTCACAAATCTCTCTCACACAAGTCCCTTCCTACTTCAAAAGTTTATAGTCTTGCACTGCTTAAGACAATTGGGAATGAATTAGTACCAAAGCTACATACTGAGGACCAGATAACAGATGTACTCTCTATAGAAAGAGAAGCTACACAACAAGTAGTTCTCTTTCAAGGGGAGGCTAGCAGATCATAAAGAGAAGTTGAAAAGGAAACTAATGTTGAAAAAGAAGTTGAAGCTCAGGGGGAGCCAAGTGCTGACATAACTAAAGCTGGAGCTGAGAAAGAAACTGAAGAGGCAGAAGTAAAAGAAAAGGAAGTTCCATCTTAGGGGGAGCAAACTGCTGTGACTCTGGGGGAGCTGAGTGAATCACCTGTTACTGAGAAGGAGCAACCCACTTCTCTAAAAACTTTAGTATTCACTAGGAAAAGAAAAACTCCTCCTACCCCTCCTGAGTGATGTGTTGAACAATGTTGATATACTCTTTCCTCTATACTTAAATACTGTTTGTGAAGTCTGTGTATATGATTCTATTTTCTTCTGATTACTTAACATATTTCTTTTCTATATAAATGCCTTGTTGTGTTGATTAAAAGCTGGTACAATTTCTCCCTGAATAGGGTTAAGACAAATAGGGGGAGATTGTTGGGGAAATGATTTATCTTAACCCCTAAAAATGAGTAGAATATAAATTCTAAGAATGAAAAATTAGTCTAAGTAAATATGCGTCAAATAATATTCGACGCAACGTCGAAGTGTAGTCGACGTTCCTCTCAGAATGAGTCGAAGTAACTCCAAACAGAATTCGACGTAACCTATGTCGACGTAACTCTGACTTCTAGTCGACGTATCTAATGAAGTCGAAGTACCTTAGTCGACGCAACTTCCATATTCTCCTCTCGACGTCCAGCTAGTCTGAAATCGACACTTCCGTCGAATAGTAATCGACGTACGTCGATTTATATGTCAAATTTAAAACATGCCAGATCTCTTTCCTTCTATCTATAGATCTGAATTTTATGGAATGATATTATTCTTTTCTAGCCGTTTTGAATCAGTCTTTCCTTCTAAGTGATTCTTGGCTAAATTGATTAAGTTTATTATGGATATTATTTGAAATCAGAATGATCTGTTTCCTTCTCCAGAAATATTGATTATGGAATCTTTCCTCTCTTACCATTTCTCTAACTACTAATTGATTATTCTCCTATAGTATTATTTGAATAAACAGAGTTATAAATAAGAGGGAAGTCGACAGAGAAGAAAATGAAGTGATCCACTCCATCCATTTGAAAAAGAGGAAAAGCTCCCAAGTGAAAAGTGAGAAAATCTGAGAGAAGTTTAAGTGTGCTGCAGCAAACAAAAAGCCCTCTTCTTCTCCTTCTTCAGAAGCCATACTGCTGCAATTTCTGAAAGCTCTCATTGATAATGAGAAAGGCTTACAATCTACTTTTCACAATAGAAGAGAGATTTCATTCACTATACTTGTGCTTCTAATCTTCTTGCTAGGAAGAAGATTCTTTCTTGTTTCAATTATTTTTTCTTCTACTTCTTCTTCTTACTCTTATTTCATTTTCAAATTGTGTAAAAGAGTTTTTAGAATCTCTCTTCAAAAAATTCAGTTGTACTGGTTCTAAGAGTCTCCTTATCAAAAGACTCATGCTGGTTCTAAGAGTCTCCTTATCAAACGACTCAGTGCAAGATAGTGAATTCCTACCAAGGGGGTAGAAGAGTGGACTACCCAATGTTTGGGGAACCACTATATTTCTTTGTGTTGTGCTGTGATTTTCTTTTTGCTATTTTGCTTAATTCTTGTTGATGTGTGGGAAGCTTAACTCTGTGATTATTACACATATATATATATATATATTTGTTAACTTTGCACAAAGTAATTTTGAATCTCTATTCACCCCCCCTCTAGAGAATACTAGTGTGGTTAACTGTGTACTTTCACTTAGTGCTTTAATTTCAATGAAATGTTATGCTAAATTAAATAATGAAAAGTTGAAAATCATGATATTTATTGGCTTTAAACATTACTATCTCTAGTATCATGATCAGGTATAATTCATCTTAAAACAAAAGCCATAGTTTATGAATTGGTAAGGATTAAATGGTTAGTATGTCTATAATCACTTACAATGATCATGTGTCTCAAAAGAGCGGGGCGTAGGATTTCATGCAATAGAAGACCTAACTTATAAGTCATGTCGTGTCCATAACCGGGGAGGATTCTAGTGGGGACTTGTGGGGCACTGGGGGGAAAGAATGCTAGGATAAGCGATCTCTTTTGTGCGCATATGGGACTAACACCCCAACCTACAACATGTATGCAGCTCTTCATGCGCATCTGTCACTTTGTATGGGGCTAGGTGTAGACATATGGCAAGGATATTTTAGGCTTAGGCGCACTTATATCTTATTCTCCTCATGAACACTATTTTACACTTCATTATCATTTAACTCATGCATATTTGTTCAAATTGGTTTAACTTGTGTTTTGCATATTACATTTTTATGTGTGTTCATGAGTTTGTAAAACACAAGAATATTTGAGGAATAAAATTTTTTTACACCATAGGCTAAAGCTCTAAATTCAGCATTTTTATCAATATTTTTCAAAATTCTTAGTGATAAAAGGTGTACCCTATCTTAGAAAATATTACAATAACAACACTCAAGCTTTTATCCCACCATAGTGGGGATGGCTATATGGATCCTCTATCGTCATTGCGCCCTATCTTTAATCATAGTCTCACTAATGCCTAAGTACATCATGACTTTTCTTATAGTTTCATTCCAAGTCTTTTTTGGTCTACCCCTCCCCCGTTTAACATGTCTAGTGACTAAACTCTCATAACACCTAATAGGTACCTCTAATGGTCTCCTATGTACATGTCTGAACCATCTTAAATGAGCTTCTCGCATCTTCTCTACAATTGGCGCTACTCCTATCTTATCCCTGATACATTCATTCCTAATTTTATCCAGTCTCGTGTGACCACACATCCACCTAAGCATTCTCATCTCTACAACTCCCATTTTTTGCTCATATACACCATTCATTGCCCAACACTCAGAACTATTTTGGAAAACATTAATCCATAAAAATTAGAATGAAAAATTGACAAAAATTTATGTTTTCTAAGCTAAAAAACAAGTCTCTATATGCTAGCGTCGCGCGTTAGTACCTAGCGCTGCCGGTGGCACTAAAATTCAATTTTTCTTTTTTTCACTCTTCCCTGGCATAGAAGATCATACTACTTGTAGGCTCGTTAAAGACTTATATGATTTTCAGAAAACCATTTATCTTATGAAAAATTTCAAAAATTAAATATAAAATTACCAAACAATTTAAAAACACAAAAATAAGTTTTTCTTGTTGTTTTTGTTTTGAATTTTCTTTAAAAGAAAATATTATAAAAAACTCTTATTTTCATTGTCAATGTCAAGGATGATTAGTTATATCATTTTAAAATTAATTATAATGTTTAATTTAATTTTCCAGTTTCTTAGAACATTGTTTTGTTTTGTCATGCCTTGAAAACAATCTTGTTATGTGGAATGAAATTGATTGTAGAAAACCTGTGTAAGAGTGTTTAGTATGCCTCTAAGTATGAGTAATGTTTTATGTTTGATATTGATTCATTCACTCACTTATTTTGATAATCTACATGTGTTTTTAATCTTAGTTGTATATGATTGTGTAGTGTAATAACATAATAAATTAAAATCAATAAATATATTACCTACACAACATTGAATTATTTATTGCAATTCTGTCTTTCTTGTCCTTATTCTTTAGAGAAATGTGTAATAAAAATTAAAATACTATGTTTGCAAAGCAAGTGAATTCGGAGTCTGCTTTAAGAATCGCTTGGGGGAAGTTCTTAGTCGCCGAGAAAGATAATCCTTCTTCCCGACACGGTCAATACGACGCTAACGAACGTCCATACACATTTTTATGCTACCATTTGATTCATACCAGATTCACCAATTTTTTTAGTATAGTAAACAATATCTACGATAATAGAAAAGTATAAACCAACCACATAAAAATAAATTGAATCTACACAAATTTTTATGCAAGACACAAGCACTTGACTAGGAGCACAACGGGAGTCAACATCTTACTCCATATCCCAATCCTAAGCTGGCACAATAATTTTCCTAAGTCACACAAAAGAAATGAGTTCAACTCGCAATGCGCTATTGGCTAAGCACGCGCTCAAGTGGGTGTTGTGGTGTGTAGTGACTGAAACAAAAAAGTACTTCTAGTATGTTGTGTACTTGCAATGGGTAACACACAATTGTGTCTCTCCCTACCCCATACTTAATTTATGCAAGAAAAGTAAATGATGGACATTACGAATAAAAAGGAGCTGAAGAGGGGAGAGGTTACCTATGCTAAGAAATGAGCATACCAGAAGATTGACGTGCAAATCCAAGTAAAAGTCGTAGCATCCACCATCCTGAAAAAGTACCTGTAGGGGTGAGCTCCCCCAAAAAAAAATAGAAAAACTAAAACGAAATACAACTAACTAAACCAAACTAGATAAAATTAAAATGCAGGAAAAAGTAGATAACTACTAGGGTTATTGTCCTCCCAGCACGTCTTATTTAGCATTTTAACAGTTCTAGCTAATGGGCGAATAAAATGAGAAATACAAAGGTAACTGGCCTAATATCCATGTCGGTAGCGAGTACCGATACGGCGATAGAACAGTTACCCCTCTACCTAAATAATAATACTTGCTCCTCACAGGTAGAGGGAAGAGAAAGTAAGAAGAGGAGGAGTACTCGCTCATCTCACCAAAATATTCTTTGCCCAACAAGGTGTCATCTTCAGGGAGGCAGCAGGAGGAGAAGGCAATGATTGAGGCTTCCACTATGGAGAAGGGATCAACCTCCTCAAATATGAGGATACAGTCATCATTGACTTGAGCATCATGCTCCAAGTCCTCCTGAAGTACTTGTGAAGACTCAACCTGCACATTCTCAGTTGAAGAAGGGGGGTTAAGAATTAAAAGAGAAGAATGACATAAATAATCAAAAATCGGGGGAGTGGTCCCGATCTCACTCCCGGTAGGTTGAAGCAAAAGGATACTGTCAGCATCATCGACAATGTTGTAGTGATCAGTTGAATCATCAGTGGCCTCCTCCACGATTTGGACTTCCTCCACCGGTGCTGATGTAGAATCCTCATCACCTTGGAAAATATCCTCCTCCATAGGAATAGGCACAACACACAAATCACCTACCTTATCCTGCGAAACATCCTCAATAATGTCATTAGAGACAAATGTAGTAGTATGCATAACAGGGGGAGGAATAGTGCTTGGATAAATGTCAAGCACTGATTCCTCACAAAGAATCGAATTCATGCAAGGTGATGTATGCACAAGGAAGATTGGCTCGGCGATGTCGGAACATACATCCGCCACAACTCTGATAAGCGTGTCTGCATCATTCCCTTCAAAACATGATGGTGACACAGAAAAGTAATCAGAAGTAGAAGGTGTACTGTCAGAGTTAGGAGTCGGGACGATCCGAATATCCAGCTCATCATTCTCATCCAATTGGCGATGAAAAACTGCACAATCCTTCAAGGCATGATCCATGCTCCGACAAAACAAGCACTGTTTTGCATTTTTCTTCAGCTCAAATTGGGCCGAAGATGAATGCAAAAATAGCATGTGTGGAGCGAAAGAGCAGCCATTGGACTTAGGCGCAGTGTTAGAGGTACAGTATAGTGTCGGTGCCCGATACATTGAGACTTGGGGACTAGGGCTACTATCTCCCGATGGGTATCTATCACTAGCATGAAAAATATCTCCACACCAACGACAACGAATATTAAAAGCATCCCACATTGCGTGAAGATAACAAGATTCAAAAGAAAAATACTATTGTGCAAAATACTACAGTCAATAATAATTTACTAAAGCAACCTAAATTTAAAGCAGGAAAAACAGAAGATGAAACAGACAAAAAGATACAATTTACAAATGTAAGAACTTCTATCTCTCAGCTCTCCCTCTCCAGAAACTCACATGACTGTGTTCCCCAGCAACGACGCCAAAAACTTGATGCGCAAATCTAGCACACCGTTATAGGCGGGAGCAAGATTGCGGCACGACACGGTAGTGTACCGATCATTCAAGTAATATTAAATGGGAGAGTAAATCCCCAAGTATCGATCTCAAAGGAACACAATAAGGTGGAGTTTACATTTGAGGAAGGACTTGAGATCGAAGTCCTTTAGGTCGGGTGAAACGTGTATGGGGTGATTTGGTTTATGGAAAATAAAAGAAAAGAAACTAAACTACTCTTATGCAGGCCGCTATACACTGCTTCGCAAGGTCTATGGAGACCATACAGGACACTATGCACTGCTTTGATGTGTGGATGGAAGAGTAGGATTGCAGATGGAATGGTTCGCACCAGCGAAGTCGAAGTGGATTATACTGGTCGTTAGCACCACTTAGCTTGGCGGATGGAAGAGTAGGCTCGCGTAATGGATGAGTAGGCTAGTGTAATGGAATGGAGGGTAATGGCAAAGTGGAGGATAGAATGGGGGCGCTCCTCATACACACATATAAACTAGATAATTTCATAGAAATGAAATAAACACTACAAATCATGGTTTATAGTGCATAACATCAAAATGCAAGGAATCTAACATATACAACCATCAAAACAAAGAGGGGTAAAGCAAAGGAATCGACCCAATCCGAAGCCTTGTTGAACATTTACGGTTGGAATGGATGGGTTATTAATCCACGTCCAAGTTCGGTCTTCAACTGAGTCCCGGGTAGAGAAGGCTGTCACTACCTCCCAATGGCCCGTCTTCTTCGTGTCACGATCCGGCCACAAGACCAAAGCTTCCTTCTCCTTAGATGATGATGGATATAGGGCTAGATACCTCTCCTTGTATCTTGAGGATGATGGAGGAGGCCAAAAAGGGCGAGAACCTGCAGAAATGGCATAAAACGGCGGAAGGAGCGGAGTTCAGATGATCGATTTTAGGTTGAAATCTGCGGCTTTTATAGAAAACAATCAGAAATTTGGTCACGCACGGTCGAACGCACAATTGTCCATGGTACTTGCATTATTAAGAAAGCAGAAAACCCAGGGAGACGAAGCAGAGCGCCCGTGCATTTTACTCACGCACGGTCGAAGATGAAAATGCATAAAAATGCACGGGCAAATTCCGAAAGCTAGAATTTCAACTTATGAGAGGAGCTCATGTGATTTTACTCACGCATGGGCAAACCAACTGTGCTTAAACAAAACGCACGAGCAAATCTAGATCACTATTTTGAAACATAGATGACCGCGCGTCATCGGAGCAATCATGCGTCAAGGAAAAACACGACCATGTGATACATGCAAACATGAAATTGGGGCAAAACGGATGATCTGTCCACCTGTACGTCAAATCCAAATGCTGGGAACACACTTCCAGCACAAGTATGGAAGCAGAAATAAAATGTGGAGCATAAGGTGCTTACCCCCTACAAAATAGTGCATAATTGCACACTACAACGGGCCTAAATGCACTTCATATGAGAAATGTGAACAAGTGAAATATAAGCAATTAAGGACTAAAAGTGAAGTGCAATGCAATGAAAACTATCCCGAATGAGTCCATAAAACACTATCAATATTGGACTCATCAGAGTTCTTAGTCACAAAAACTACATATCAAATAAAAAAATTGATAAGAAAAATACACCAAGCACCACTGACCCTCCTAATAAGCCTTAATATGCATTATGAGGTTGAGCACATTGGAAAGAATTGTAAAGTGTCTGGTAGCAAACAAATTATACACCACTTCTCTTTGTACACCAGATCAAAAAAATTGAAATTAATTTTATGAAGAATAAAAGTGATCCCCCATGCACTACTTTGTACCCTGATAAGCCTTTATAAGCATTGTATATGTGAAGCACCTTGGTAGTTGTACTTTATTTCTATGTGTATTGAAATATTGTGGAAGTAAAATTATTTGTGTATTTTAATGTTGTGTTTATTTTATTATATACGTCATGTGTTCTGATTACTATGCTTGTATACTTTATCAAAACACTTTTGTGCACATCAATATCTCATATAAAACTTATACTCATGAGAATTGGATCCAAATGCACATCTACACAATTCTCTATAAACATGAGTAAATGCACTATATTGTAAAACATGACCACTACAATATTTATTTTTACTTGAAATGCAAATTAGTTTACATTGTATTTGTTATCTTTTCTTGATACCTTAAAATTATGCTTGCAATTTTATTTCAAAATTGTTCAATGAATTAACATCTCTTTGATTCAAACTAGAAACAACTTCTTTTCAAAAGCAAAACTCATTATCTTTTGTGCTATTTTATTTTCTAAAAAGATGTTTATTTTATGAATACTTATTATATTTTTCCGTCCTGTTTATTACTTATGCTCTAACATGACTAATTTTTTAGCAAGTGGTATTTTAAAATCAAAATGCTTACTTTATAGTTTCCGTTGTAATGCTTACTACTTTATGCTCAATCATGCTTACATTTTTTCAACAAGTAGAATCTATAAAATTTTCAAACTGTATCCTATTTCCTTCTCTGCATAGAGCACATCAATTCTTATTGCACACACTCATCTCTACCAACATTTGATACTATCAAAAGGGGGGAGAGTAAATTACATAAATCTAATAATTTAGGGTAGTACATTAATAAGAAAATTCATAGGAAGCATCTATATAGGGGGAATAATCTTA
The DNA here is from genome assembly GCA_033032865.1 of Dactylorhiza incarnata. Taxonomy (NCBI): domain Eukaryota; kingdom Viridiplantae; phylum Streptophyta; class Magnoliopsida; order Asparagales; family Orchidaceae; genus Dactylorhiza; species Dactylorhiza incarnata. Next base: position 3,478,972 of record JAWHQI010000033.1, on the reverse strand, counting down.
TAGAAGGTGCATAAATTCTTTCTTATTTTATCATGAATAACCTTCGAATAAGTGGTCCTTCATTAATCTCATATATGTACAATCATCCCTACCCACTTTTGCTAACAAAATGGGGAGAATAAATTGAGAAATCTAGTGCAATAGAAATTTAGGGGGAGTAAAATATATAGGGAACACTTTTGTATGGGGAGAATACATTTAGGAAGAGTATGCATTAAAATATTTGAATCCATCATGCTATATACCTATTATTCATGCATATCTTTTATTGCACTTATCTATAAACACAACTATAATCTTCAATTCACTAATTTCTCATATAAGTATTTATTATTATCAAAAGAGGAAGTTTGTTGGAACATGAGCTATGCATCTTTTGATTTGAGAATAACGAATCTCATTGTGTATTTGATCATGCTTATCGTGTGTTTATAGTGTGAAGGAACTACAGGTGAAATACCCATATGTGTATGATGAGGAATGAAGATGATGCTCTAAAAAAAGAGTGTGCGCATGGCGGTAACATATACCGCTAGCGTTAGCCCTGGCGATTGAGGGGAAGCTAACCAAAAGAACTTGAACACATAGAACAATGGGAGCAAGGTCATATTTAGCAAGTACATACCACGGTGTTGTAGGTCTATCATTGGGCGATAGCTTTAGGAATCTCCAATCAATCATGATTTGATTGAGAAAACAAAATGAGCATCCAATATCATTTTGAAGCCAAGAATATATCATATTTTCATGGGGAATAATTTATTTCCAAGGATGAAAACTAAATCTACGAAATAGAAGAGAAAATAAGGAAGGGAATTGAATACTGAGCGCAACCACCCCGATATAGCAACTACCACCATTGGTAGATCCTTGCACAATAACCTCAATTTAAAACACTAAGAAAATGAGTTTCCCTCACTGGTTTTTAACAAAATTTTTGAGGGCAGAAAGCCCTAGCTGTCTAGAGAAAAGTGAGGGGTCTTTCTTACTCATCTAAAGAGAGAGTTCTTCGGAGGAGATCAAAAGTTACTCATGCACAAGGATTGAAATCTATCAAAATGGAGATCAAGAAACTTTCACCCAACCTACACATGGAGTGTTCTGACTGCAACAAATTCTAATCAATTAGAGACATCCAAGGATCTAAAGAACATCGAATAGGAAGACTTTCAAGCCACAAAGATTGAACCTTTGCAAGTGAAATGACATCTACATTAAGAGTTCTATTTATCGGTGAGTTTTTATTTTATCTATTCTTGTATTCTCTCTTATTTAACTTCTTTATATCGGTGGAGAAATCATCCAGGGAGGACGTCAAATTCTGAGAAGGATTCTGTGGGAAATTCTTCATGGTTGTTGGCTACTAAGTCTTGCGAGACTTAGGGGGAATTCACCACGTGTGGTGGCGACTAGGTCTATAGTTAGATCTATGGGGCAGATCGAGGTCTTATCAGGGGAGAGATAGGCTAGAGCCAACCGGTCCTTGGGAGAAGGGTCGGTATAGAAAACCAAAAGGATTTTTCTTTTCGCCTCGATTTCAAGCGTCATTGGAATTAGACATTTTTTTATTAAATTTCTATGGAAATAAAATCATGTCTCTCTTTGTCTTATTATCTTAATTTTATTTTCATGCTATAAAATAATTTAAATAATCATTTCTTAAATCTTCAAACGAAAAATACATTATGAATTTCTTTTGTGTTCAATAACTCTTAGGATTCAATTTCTTTGAGCTAGCCCCGAGCGGTAGCACCTATCAACGGTGGTATTGAATATAAATCGAACTCCGCATTTTTCCAAAAAGAAATCTTCAATATAATCTCTTCTGAAATATTAAAATAATGTTTTCTATTAAATATTCCAAAACATCTTTTGTTAACAACAATATTTTTATTTAAGATTAATATAATTAAAGCCCTTATTCACCCCCCCCCCCCCCCTCTAAGGGAGCCTAAAGATCCAACACATTTTGCATCTCTTAGTTTGTGAATAACAAATACAAATATGTATTTGATCTAGCCTTTTGTGTGTTTATAGAGTGCAGGTCATACAGGTACAAGCATGCGCTAAACGAGAATAAAAGTTGAATGAAGAAGCTCATCTCCATGAGCTATCGCACGATGGTAACACCTACCGCTAGCAGTACCTTGTCGATGAGAAGACATAGTATGTTTGAAAGTGTACAGTGTGCCGCTGAGAATCCTCTAGATGGGGGGTGAATTGAGATTTAAAAATTATTCCTATTCTAGCTGTGAAAAAAATAAACTAATCTAAGGATTTATGCACACTCAAGATCTCAGACACAATAAAATAGTGCTGGAATATAAAGCAGAAAACAATAAATTAAACTAGCTATGAGGGACAACACAGAAAATTATCCAACCAGAAGACACATAGATTTTTATAGAGGTTCCCCAAAATGTGGGTACTCCCCTCTTCTACCACCTGGTAGGGATGCAACACAGTGCCCAAGTCTTTTGGTAAGGAGACTCTTAGAACCCCTGATCTTTTGACAAGGAGATCATGGAGTACCAGATCTTTTGATAAATAGATCTTGAACCACTAGATCTTTTGATAAGGAGATCTTGAACCACTGAGTCCTTTGAAGAGGGATTAACAAAACTCTTTACAGAAGGGAAAGAGGGAGAAGGAAGAAAGTTGTAGGAATTCTGTTCTCAGAATTCTTGAGAAGACTGTATGAAGAACAGCCTATTAGATGTTCCACAGGATCTGCTTATGATTAACCACTGCTTTAAATAGTGATGGATTACAGGTGCTTTGTATGTTAGATCCTTTCTACTTCTGCTGATTGAGATCTAGATGCTAAGAGATTGAGATGAAGAGCAGCTTTCAGATCCTCTGTTCTATTAGATGAAGAACATCAGAGCTTTCTTTTCTTTTCTCTTTTCTATGTTAGGGTTCCTAAGAGAGAGAGAGAGAGAGAGAGAGAGAGAGAGAGAGAGAGAGAGAGAGAGAGAGAGAGAGAGAGAGAGAGAGCGGAGAAAGAAGAAAAACCCAATAGAACAGTATAGCCGATTGTGATGAGTGCCTTCATTTTCTCTTTCTTCTGTTGCCTTTTATTGTCCCACCATTAAATTTGAATTTGTTTCCCTTTTAGGTAAGTCCTGAAGGGTATATTTGTTTAGGCAATAAATCCTTCCTTCCATCTTTTATTCCCGACCCGTCCACCAACATTTAAGCTTGTTTCCAAGAAAGCTTTTCTCTTACCTCAGTTAATTATTTATTCCATTTAAGGAAATTAATGGAGCCATTGGGGAACGGTCTTGATAGAGGTGGGCCATGAGACAGGGTCAAAAATGATAGCTGAAAAGGTTTCCCTTTTTAGACTGTATTCGACGTAGCATCGAGTTCTCTCCCTCTCTGAAAGTCAATTGATATGCCTCTGATACCAACTGAATGGAGATTTAGTTCTTAATATTATTAAAGCTCTTGTTAAAGTTTTACTTCAAAGTAATGTTATATATATATATATAAGTGTGCTGAGAGAGTAATAAACACAAACACTAAGAATGCATAATAAATCACAACAAAAATAAGAAATAAAACATAAAACAAAGCACACATCTAGATGACACAAGATATATAGTAGTTCCCCAATCAACCTGGGTAGATCTACTCTTCTACCCACTGGTAGGAATCCACTAGGAGGTTGTTGATCAGGTTCCCTCACACCAAGGTGATTTTGATAAGGTGTCCACTGATGAGTCCAGTTTATATAGTGATTTCCGGACTCATCTGGGCTAGTTCTCATGCACTTGCACTTCACTTTAGGCCTATTTTCAATTCTATTTGATCACATTGCCCATTTCATTGCTTAGTGCACATTTATGCCCCATCTTGGTGTGATTTCATGTATTTCTGTGGTCTAGTATATTTTCATGCAGGTCCAAGGGTTGTGCGACACTCGGGATGGGTCCTGGGGGATTTTCGGCCGAAAAAGCCTCTGATCGTGCGTTTTTCTTCTCGCACGACCAGGCGCACGACCACTGGTCGTGCGTTAATTCCCTTCCCTGATCGAGTGACGGCGCACGATCATTGGCCTTCTTCGTGCACGACCTCTGGTCGTGCGCCGCTGACCGTGCGCTTTTGTGCAGATTTGGATCGAGCTACAGGTTCTTCGCGCATGATCATAGGCATTCCTTCACGCACGACCATTGGTCGTGCACCTGATCGTGCACGTTGTTTAATTTTGCTCCGTCTATAAATAGACATGCGCGATTTTAGGTCGGGATCGACCATCCGACACCGCCCAGCTCCGTCGTATTCCACATTTTCTGCAGGGTTTCGCCTCCTTCTTCACCGCCCACCTTAGGGAGGATCTCCGGGCAAGCTTTCAACGCCAAATCTTCGTCGGAGCTTCCTCTCGGCCATCTCCTTCATCCAAGAGCTTCAAGAAAGGAGTCAACCTAGCCTTCTTCTTCAAGATCTGAGCAGCTTGTGTGATCATTCCTCTGGTTCGTGACACGAAGAAGATGGGTCCACTGGAAGGTAGTGACAACCTTCTCTACCCTGGACGCAGTTGAGGACCGAGTTTGGACGCGGATTGACAACCCGGCGATTCCTTCCGTGAATCCTCAACAAGACTTCGGAGTCGGTCGATTTCGCACACTCACCTCCTCTTTTAGTTGATAGTTTAGTTGGATTTCTTATATGTTTGATGAAGTATACTTTTATTTGTTAACATTAGTATGAAATCATGTCTATGTGATTGAGTGATCTTGTTATATTTTCATTTGAGGTGTGCCTTGTGGTGTGGATTGTTTGTTGTGTTGTGCCGCCCTAACAATTGTTAGTGGTGTGCTTTGCGAAGAGGTGCTTGCGACCCTCATTCCGCCGCTCTCTCCACTCCATCCGCTAGCCTACTCGTCCATCCGCCTAGCGATTCGGTGCATTGCGGCCTGTGTAGTCTTCCATCCCGCCTGGCGAAGCAGTGCGCTCATGGCCTGCATAGGAGTAGTCGTAGCTATTTTATTTTGTTTTCCGCAGTCCAAACCAAGCCTCCCGCAATCCATCCGACCTTAAGGACTTCAATCTCAAGTCCTGCTCAATAGTCAACTCCACCTTACTGTGTTCCTTCCGAGATCGATACTCGGGGATTTACTCCTCATTTTATATTACTTGAATGATCGGTACACTGCCGTTTCTTGTCGCAGTCGAGTTACCGCCTATAGCGGTGTGCGAGATTTGCGTTATCAAGTTTTTGGCGCCGTTGCCGGGGAACACAGACGTGTGAGTTTTCTGGAGAGGGAGAATCTGAGAGAGAAGCCCTTCCATTTGTAAATTGCGTCGTTTTTTATTTCAGTTCTTTTTATTCTATTTTCCTATTTTTAAATAGGTTGTTTAGTAAATTACTGTTAGGTGTAACAGTTTGCACGATAGTGTCTTTATTTTGAATCTTGCTATCTCCATATAATGTGGGCTGCATTTAATATTCGTTGTCGTTTATGTGGAGATATTTCTCACGCTAGTGATAGATGCCCTACGGAAGATGGTGGGCATAATTCTCGTGGCCCGGTGTACGGAGCACCATTTTCCTATGGTTCTTCATGCCCTGTGCCCAAGTCTTATGGCCACTCGTCCTCGCCGCATACACCATTTTTATATTCCTCCCCGGCCCCTCAAGGACCAAGGAGCAATATAAAACGGTGCTTGTTCTGTCAAAGCATGGATCACGCCCTGAAGGACTGTGCCGAGTATCTTCGCCAATTGGACGAGGATGATGAGCCGGATATCCGGATCGTCCCGAGTCCTACTTCCGGCAGTACACCTTCAACATCAGGTTATGTATATGTGTCACCTTCATCTTGTGAAGGGTATGATGTGGACACAGTCACCAGATGTGTGGCTGATCTAGGCTCTGACATGGCCGAGCCTATCTCCCCTGTGCATCCATCACCTAGCGTAGATTTGATTCTTTGTGAGGAATCAGTGCTTGACTTTTATCCAAGCACCGTTCCTTCCCCTGTTGTGCATTCTACTACGCTCGTCTCCGACGACATTGTTGATGATGTGTTGCAAGATGAAGCTGGCGATCTATGTATTATGCCTACTCCTATGGAGGAGGACAACCTTCTAGGTGAAGAGGAGCTTTCTTCAGCACCGGTGGAGGAAGTCCAAATCCTAGGCATGGCCCTTGTTGATCCCGCCGAACCTTGTAGCATTGATGACAATGAAAACATTATTTTACTTTCCCAACCTTTTGGGAGTGAGTCCGGGACCACTCCCCCGCTTGATTTTTATTTATGTTCTTCTTCTTTTATTTCTTGACCCCCCCCCCCCCCCCTTCTGCTATATCTGAGCCTGTGTAGGTTGAGTCTTCGCAGGTACTTCAGGAGGACTTGGAGCATTCTGCTCAAGTCAATGATGAGTGTATCCTCTCATGTGAGGAGGTTGATCCCCCCTCCATAGAGAAAGCCTCATTCATTGCCTTCTCCTCCTGCGGACCTGCTGTGGATGACACCTTCCTTGGCAAGGATTTTTTGTGTGAGATGAGTGAGGCTTATTCCTCCTCCTCTTACATTCTGTTTCCTCTACCTGTGCGTTGCAGGTATTATTATACAGGTAGAGGGGTGACTGTTTTATCGCCGTATCAGTACCGGCCACCGAAATGGATAATGGAACAGCTACTTGTGCATTTTCTATTCCATAGGCCCATTAGCTAGAACTCGTAAAGTTTTGAATAAGTCATGCTGGGAAGACAATAACCCCAGTATTTATCTTATTTTTCTTGCATTGTATTTTTCGTTAAGTAGAATAGTTAGTTAAATTTCAATTTAGTTTTAGTTTTTCTATTTCTTTTTGTTTTTGCGGAGCTCACCCCTGCAGGTCATTCCTATGTAAAGCGGTGGTCACGATTCTTTGTATGGCGGAGGTGCGGCTTGGTCTTGTTCTACACGCGTCTTCTGGTATGCTCACTTGTTGAGCATTGGGTACCCTCTTCCCCCAACTTTGTTGTAGAATATCTTAATGCATAGTTTAAGTCTGGGGGAGAGCTAGTATCTGTTACCCAATGCACGTGCACACTGCATATGCATACTAGAAGCTTTTATTGATTTATTTTGTTTAGATCATTGCATCACACACCACTTGCACCCACTTGAGCGTGTGCTTAGCTGTTTGTGTGCCGCGAGTTAAACTCATTTCTTGAGCAAGGTTCGGGCAAATCATTGTGCTGGCTTTTAAATTATATAGTGGAGTAATATGTTGACTCCGGTGTTCGTAGTCTAATGCTTTTGTGAGCATAGAGATTTATGTACATTAGATTCCTTTTTATACTATTAGTCTTATACATTTCTATTAGTGTAAATAATGTTTGCTCTACTCAAATGGTGAATCCGGTTTGAATCAAAAGGTAGCATATGGGTGTGTGTAAATTATCGCTAGACGTGTATTGCTTGTGTCGGGAGGAAGGATAACCTTTCTCGGTGACTAAGAACTCGCCCCAAGCGATTCTTGAAGCATTGGCATAGGATAATTCTGTTGCGCAAGAATGACGTAGGCCATCATTTTGCCCCGGTTGAGCCTTTGTGCAAATCCTGATATCTTATCCTTGTTAGCCCATTTGTGCCTACCCCATCCCTTTGATTCAGCTCCACATTTTATTCCACCAAAACCAAAAAGCCGATCCTAGTCACATACCCAAAGCTGAGCTTTAGCTGTTTTCACATTTGTATTTTGGAATGTTGATGTGGTGATGTTAAATTTGGAGATGTGGTTGTACTCCCTTGAACATTTGCTGAATTTAAAAAATATATATAATTAGAAAAAGAAATGAAATGAGAAGAAAAGAAAAATGAGAATGAGTTTAATTGAAAATCTATTTGAGATATGTATTTTGGAGTAGGTGGTGCACATACCCATGCGTTCAGGTCCAAGTCTGGGGGTGTGGTGCATCCGCGTGTTTTTGTAGCTGCGCGGATAGAGTTATTGTTTAAGATCATTTGAGTTTGGTGCTTTAAGCTGTCCTGTTTATCATTGTTTACCTCACCGTAACCCAAGCCTCACGAAAAACCTTAAGTCCTACCGACTCACGCTATGAACTAATCTAGTGCTGTGGAGAGAATGTGACCGGGCGAGCTTATGGTCTCCGACACCGATGGATTTCGGTGGAGTTTGTCCCAAACCCTAGCCTGGGCAATGCTCATCTCAGCGTGTATTTTACTTTCCCCGTATGCGTGACCGATTGATTCACCGTGATTCACATTTATGAGTAGTAGTAATATTTATTTACTCCATTAGAAGCATATAAACTATGTGTGTAATTAGAAACCTTATCCACTATTTCTCTATGCACTTGGGTATGCGACTTCGTATGGTACTCCTTGGTGTAATTTTAAGCTAGCTATTTATTTTTCCCCGCCTGCTTAGGATGTGTTTGTTCGGGACGTACAAATAGGTAAGTCTGGGGGTGTGATGAGTCCAGTTTATATAGTGATTTCCGGACTCATCTGGGCTAGTTTTCATGCACTTGCACTTCACTTTAGGCCTATTTTCAATTCTATTTGATCACATTACCCATTTCATTGCTTAGTGCACATTTATGCCCCATCTTGGTGTGATTTCATGTATTTATGTGGTCTAGTATATTTTCATGCAGGTCCAAGGGTTGTGCGACACTCGGGATGGGTCCTGGGGGATTTTCGGTCGAAAAAGCCTCTGATCGTGCGTTTTCCTTCTCGCACGACCAGGCGCACGATCACTGGTCGTGCGTTAATTCCCTTCCCTGATCGAGCGACGGCGCACGATCATTGGCCTTCTTCGCGCACGACCTCTGGTCATGCGCCGCTGACCGTGGGCTTTTGTGCAGATTGGGATCGAGCTACAGGTTCTTTGCCCACGATCATAGGCATTCCTTCGCGCACGACCATTGGTCGTGCGCCTGATCGTGCACGTTGTTTAATTTTGCTCCATCTATAAATAGACATGCGCGATTTTAGGTTGGGATCGACCATCCGACTCCGCCCAGCTCCGCCGTTTTCCACATTTTCTGTAGGGTTTCGCCTCCTTCTTCACCGCCCACCTTAGGGAGGATCTCCGGGCAAGCTTTCAACGCCAAATCTTCGCCGGAGCTCCCTCTCGGCCATCTCCTTCATCCATGAGCTTCAAGAAAGGAGTCAACCTAGCCTTCTTCTTCAAGATCTGAGCAGCTTGTGTGATCATTCCTCCGGTTCGTGACACGAAGAAGACGGGTCCACTGGAAGGTAGTGACAACCTTCTCTACCCCGGACGCAGTTGAGGACCGAGTTTGGACGAGGATTGACAACCCGGCGATTCCTTCCGTGAATCCTCAACAAGACTTCGGAGTCGGTCGATTTCACACACTCACCTCCACTTGTAGTTGATAGTTTAGTTGGATTTCTTATATGTTTGATGAAGTATACTTTTATTTGTTAACATTAGTATGAAATCATGTCTATGTGATTGAGTGATCTTGTTATATTTTCATTTGAGGTGTGCCTGTGGTGTGGATTGTTTGTTGTGTTGTGCCGCCCTAACAATTGTTAGTGGTGTGCTATGCGAAGAGGTGCTTGCGACCCTCATTCCGCCGCTCTCTCCACTCTATCCGCTAGCCAACTCATCCATCCGCCTAGCAATTCAGTGCATTGCGGCCCGTGTAGTCTTCCATCCCGCCTGGCGAAGCAGTGCGCTCAAGGCCTGCATAGGAGTAATCGTAGCTATTTTATTTTGTTTTCCGCAGTCCAATCCAAGCCTCCCGCAATCCATCCGACCTTAAGGACTTCAATCTCAAGTCCTCCTCAATAGTCAACTCCACCTTATTGTGTTCCTTCCGAGATCGATACTCGGGGATTTACTCCTCGTTTTATATTACTTGAACAATCGGTACACTGCCGTTTCATGCCGCAGTCGAGCTACCGCCTATAGCGGTGTGCGAGATTTGCGCCATCATCCACACACCATAGAGCTTTTGATCAGGTGCTCAAAACCAAGATGTAGGTTTTTTCTAAGGTGTCCTGTCACCGGGAGTTAACTTTTGAAGGAAGTTATAACCATTTGTACAGGAGAGGAAATAAAGAAAACAGAAAGATATGTTGTTCTTCTCTTCTGCTGAGAAGACTCTTGAATATGATGTTGAAGAGAGCTCCCCCTGTCTGATATAGTTTGATGACAGCTTGTGGATGGAGCTTCTTCTCTAGATTGCAATACTCCTCTTTTCTTCTTCTTGCAGTTTTGATCCTGAGCAAATAATGGTGATTGGTGTCTCAGGATATATATGTTCTGCAAAGAAAGAGTTTAGCAAAAAGAAGATATAATGTAATTTGAAACTGCTTCTTCTTTTTGCTCTTTTTCTTTTCCTAGTTCTTCTTGTTTTGCCGCTAGCTGCTATATCATATATTCTGCTGCTGATGTTCTTCTTTTTCTCTTCTTCTTCTTCTTCTTCTCTTTTCTCTGTACAGAAAATGTAATATATATTCTATCTATATTATCTGTACAGCAATATGATCTGTTCTATCTTCCTGCTTCTTTTCTTTGCTCTTCTCTGTATATTTATTCTAGAGATCTTTCGGCTGATTTGAATCCTTGCCGACAGAAGAGGAAAGAGATAACATCTCTTTTACTTCATAGATCCTCGAGAACATAACTTGTTGTGTTTAGCTTTTGCAACGGCTATAACATTTAATGCTCTGCCAACGGCTGTTTCAAACAAAGGAAATGCAGCAATATATGTATAGCAATATATAAATGGAATTAATAAAATATTGCTTTATAAAATCTGACAGCGTATATATAATATAATATTTTAGACGAGCTGAAAGATATTAAAATAATGCTGCAGATATTTCGTCGAGCTCAGCTTCATGTTCGTCGACCTCATCATTTGATTCACTATTCTGAACATCTGCTGAAATATTCGTCGAACGCAGACTTGAGTTCGTCGAACGCAAATTTTCGTCGAATGCAGAGATGGGCTGGATCGTCGATCACTGAATGTTGAGTTGTTCGTCGAACGCAGACTTGAGTTCGTCGAACACAAGATTTCGTCGACCGCTGAGACGGGGTCTGTTCGTCGACCGCTGAGATAATCTGTTCATCGATCGCCGAACCTCTGAGACGGGATCGTCGAGCGCTGAACCACTGAGACGGGATCGTCGACCGCTGAACCGCTAGATTTTGTCGACCACGGCTTTAATGGAATTCGTCAAACGCAGCTTTGAACCATTTCGTCGACCGTAGAGCGCCGTTTGTCGAACGCATGTAGCCGTTCGTCGAACGCAGAGAACATATGTAAATTTTATCTTTCTCTTATTATTCAGCCTATTAATTATATCTATTTTCAGCCTTCTTTCTTAATGGGGTTTAATCTAAGTTATAAGATATGTTATGATAGAAACTTAGACATTAAAGGTGGATCCTAACTCAAATCAAAACTAAGGTTCCAACAATCTCCCCATATTTGAGTTGGGATCCTAATCCAAATTAAGACTAGGTTCTAACAATCTCCCCCTATTTGGTTTAGGATACCTAAGCGTAAAAAGTCTTTGAAGCTTAAGGGTCAGAGATTATATCTAAATTTCTTTTTAAAATTTATTTAAGCAATTTCAGATTTCCTAGATTTTATTTTAAAATAGGAATTTAATGGTGAATTGCTAGCTGTTATTGGATTCTAAGAATTTTAAAATCAGAAATACAATGTCTGATAGCTTCTTTCTATAGAATCCCCTTAATCAGAAGAGACTCACACTCAGAGCTCTGATCATTTCTGATCTATGCTATTTGAGTAGAATGCTCAAACTAATTTTTGGAGAAAATCTGGAAGAATGTGAAGTTTATCTGACTTTCTTATAAGATAGAAAAATTCAAGAGAATCATTTAAATGCTGTTTAATTTAATTATAATTTAAGTAAAGATATTAAACAGTTAAAACAAAATTGCCTTATAGATAGATATGTTGGCCTTTTTATTTCATTAAAGTATAAATTTGAAAATTTATTTTGATGTTGCTGATCATAAAATTTTCCTTTTTCTTTAAAAGTTTGTTTAAAGTTTTCAGCCTTAATGAGCTTATTTTTTAAATAAATGATTTGTTCTGCTGATATTTTAAAGTTTTCTTTAGGTTTGTTATATTCAGAAATCAAATTAGATATTTTTGTTAACTCTTTATTAATTTCCTTTTTAGATTTGTAATTTTCAGCAATTATTAAATCTGTACATGATGAATTGAGAATAGATTTAACATCAGAGGTAGAAATAAAATTTGAAGATACCTCTTTTACCTTTTCTGATTCAGATTCAGCATCTGATATGTAATATGAACTTGAGCCATATATGGCCATCATACAGAAAGCTCTGGATTTTTGTTCTTCCTCTTCTTCTTCTTTACTTAGACTTGAAGATGGTTCTGCATCAAACATACAGTTAGTGGAAGAAGTAAAGGTGGATTCATTTACCATCCTTGAGAGGGAGTTCCAAATGCTCCTTGCTGAAGTGCAGTCAGCCACTTTGAGAAGAATGTCTTTGGACATTGATTTAGCCAATATGTTCATGGCCATGACATCAACACTTTTCAACTTTACTTGATCATCAGATGAAGGGATTGAAGATGGAAGTCCTGTCAACATGGAATTGTAAATATCTTCATCTATGGCATTCATATATAGTTTAATTCTAGCTTGCCATAAAGTAAATCTATCCAAATTACAAATAGGTGGATCTGAAAATGAAAAATCTGCTTGTGCCATTTAGAAAAACCCAAAAAAATATTTTTTAAGAACTAAGTGATCTTTGTGATTCAGGTGTTAGCCTGTGTGAATAATCAACCTACCTCTGATACCAATTGAAAGTGTTCAATTCAGTATCAGTTGCAAGAAATTGAAAGTAACCAACCTCCTCTGATACCAATTGAAAGTCAATTGATATGCCTCTGATACCAATTGAAAGGAGATTTAGTTCTTAATATTTTTAAAGCTCTGGTTTAAGTTTTACTTCAAAGTAATGTTATATATATATGTGTGCTGAGAGAGTAATAAACACAAACACTAAGAATGCATAAGAAATCACAGCACAAATAAGAAATAAAACATAAAACAAAGCACACATGCAGATGACACAAGATATATAGTAGTTCCCCAATCAACCTGGGTACATCTACTCTTCTACCCACTGGTAGGAATCCACTAGGAGGTTGTTGATCAGGTGCCCTCACACCAAGGTGATTTTTATAAGGTGTCCACACACCATAGAGCTTTTGATCAGGTGCTCAAAACCAAGATGTAGGTTTTTGCTAAGGTGGCCTGTCACTGGGAGTTAACTTTTGAAGGGAGTTATAACCCTTTGTACAGGAGGGGAAATAAAGAAAACAAAAAGATATGTTGTTCTTCTCTTATGCTGAGAAGACTCTTGATGTTGAAGAGAGCTCCCCCTATTTGATTTAGTTTGATGACAGCTTGTGGATGGAGCTTCTTCTCTAGATTGAAATACTCCACTTTTCTTCTTCTTACAGTTTTGATCGTGAGCAAATAATGGTGATTGGTGTCTTAGGATATATATGTTCTGCAAAGAAAGAGTTTAGCAAAAAGAAGATATAATGTAATTTGAAACTGCTTCTTCTTTTTGCTCTGTTTCTTTTCCTGGTTCTTCCCGTTTCGCCGCTAGCTGCTATATCATATATTCTGCTGTTGCTGTTCTTCTTTTTCTCTTCTTCTTCTTCTCTTTTCTCTATACAGAAAATTTAATATATATTCTGTCTATATTATCTGTACAGCAATATGATCTGTTCAATCTTCCTGCTTCTTTTCTCTGCTCGTCTCTGTATATTTATTCTGGAGAGCTTCGGCTGATTTGAATCCATGCCGACAGAAGAGGAAAGAGATAACGTCTCTTTTTCTTCACTGATCCTCGAGAACATAACTTACCGTGTTTAGCTTTTGCAACGGCTATAACATTTAATGCTCTGCCAACAGCTATTTCAAACAAAGGAAAGGCAGCAATATATATATAGCAATATATAAATGGAATTAATAAAATATTGCTTTATAAAATCTGACAGCATATATATATAATATAATATTTTAGACGAGCTGAAAGATATTAAAATAATGCTGCAGATATTTCATCGAGCTCAGCTTCAAGTTTGTCGACCTCATCATTTGATTCGTCGACCTGAAAATTTGATTCACTATTCTGAACATCTGCTGAATATTCGTCGAACGCAGACTTGAGTTCGTCGAACGCAGAGACGGGCTAGATCATCGACCGCTGAATGTTGAGTTGTTCGTCGAATGCAGACTTGAGTTCGTCAAACATAGGATTTCGTCGACCGCTGAGACCGGGTCTATTCATCGACCGCTGAGATAATCTGTTCGTCGACCGCTGAACCGCTGAGATGGGATTGTCGAGCGCTGAACCGCTGATACGGGATCATCGACCGCTGAACTGCTGGATTTCGTCGACCACTGCTTTAATGGAATTCCTCGAACGCAGCTTTGAACCATTTCGTCGACCGCAGAGCGCCGTTCGTCGAACGCAGGTAGCCGTTCGTCGAATGTAGAGAACATATGTAAATTTTATCTTTCTCTTATATTTCAGCCTATTAATTATATCTATTTTCAGCCTTCTTTCTTAATGGGATTTAACCTAAGTTATAAGATATGTTATGATAGAAACTTAGACATTAAAGGTGGATCCTAACTCAAATCAAAACTAAGGTTCCAACACTCTCTTATCGATGCACCTTCAAGTTCCTGTAGGAGCTGCTTCGAATTCATCCTTGCTCTGACTGAACTCTGCTAGTCGACGTTGCGTCGATATCTAATCAACGTAACCGTCGAGTTGATCTGCATAGCTCTGAACTTCATCATCTGCTTCGAGATGAAGTAGACGTTCTGTCAACTTTAGTTTGCTTCGACAGATATCCCCTTATGCGTTGAGTTGAAGTTGAAGTTGCGTTGACTTCTCAAGTTACTTCGATAAACCCATGACCTCTACGTCGACTTCTATTCGACATAACATCGACTTGAGTTACTTTGACAGAAGGGTTAAACCACTTGGACTTCTAGTCAGAGCAGCGTCGATATGGACTCGATGTTGCGTCAAATTCTATTTGACACAAATGTTAACTTAGCCCAATTTTGCTTCCTTTATCTAGTCTAGACACCCTAGGTTGAGTGTGACATCCTAAGACATCTAATGACCAGATACAATGGATAATTCAATCCTAGTAGTTAAAATCACTTTTTATATAATTTGTTAAGTTAAATCAAGGGTTTCCCAACAATTTCCCCCTATTTATCTTAACAAATTTTACAGATTTGAGTTAAGTGATTTTATAAATTTCTTTGCATAATCAAACAAACATGCAAGAGAATATAGACACAGAGAGAAAACAACTGAAATTATAGATAGCAGATTTCCATATCAAGAATTTGTGTAGCATTATTCTTCCCACCAAATGTAATTCCACAGAAACCAATAATTCATCTGATACCTGAAGTTTAGGAATCCTTCTCAGGAGTTCTTCTCTTCCTGGAGCAGACTTTTGGAATTGTATACCTCTTGGCCATTCTCAATGGTGCATATTCATCATCTTCGGGATCTTCGGCATTATTTTTATCCTTAGGAAGCTCCCCCTATGCTTGTGCATTCTGCTCAGCCTCCTGGGCAGCTTCCTGTGCAATCTGAGCTACTTCTTCCAATAGATCTTTATCTTGAATCTCATCCTGAGCTAAATCTCTGCTTACAGCTGCCATTTTTGCATTTAGGTCACTTTGGAAATCTGGGGTAGGCTCCTCCTGCTTTGTTGCATCATTTTGCTCAATATTCATCCTTTCTTGGGGCTCCCCTTCATCTACCAAAAACTGCATGACATCTGCCATATCTGTGTCACTTATCTCCCCCTGAACTGTTGCATCTATTCCTTTATCATCCAATATTTTTGGAGCAAGCTCCCCCTGATCTACAGGATTCCCCTGTACATCATCATCCAACCTCTCTGAATGCTCCCCCTGAGCCCCCTAAGACTATGCACCCTAAAAGATAGTCACTTTGTCAGGAGCGGGCTCAATATTAGCATTACCCTGATCTTGTCCATTCATAACAAGAGGAGGTATTTCTTCCTCTAATATGTTCCCCCCTTCTTGACCTTGCTGGCCAGGGAGGTTAAGAATTCCCTTGAAACCATAGAGGAAGATATAAAATCTTTGAGGCTCTGGAAGGATCTTTAAAATCTTAATAGCTCACCCTCCATCTGTGAGTATTTTCTGTCAAAATTTCTAGCCTGAGAGGCCATTTGATCTGCAAATATGGAGGTGGCAATGGACACAACTTTGGAAATGATCTGCTCAAGATCAAATGTGGGTGGATAAGATATAGATGGAGGAGGTGATGGAGGGAGCTCTTCTTGGATAGGGGTGAGAGGATGGTAAACATCAGGGGAGAAGTGAATTGATGGTGGTGGAGGTGGAGCAGGGTGATGATCTGGAATGAGAGTGGATTATAGTTGATAGGTTGGCTGAGGTGATGGCTCAGGTGCTGAGGAGGATTGTTGTTGTTGTTGTTGTTATTGTTGTTGTTGCTGTGGAGGTGAATATTGGGCTGTAGTATCATCCTGATGGATATCTGGAACATTGTCCAGTGAAGGTAGAGAGTGAGCAAGAGGGATAGCATCCCTTGGAGGGTCTGGTGTGTGCCTTTCTGGCTCTTGATGAGGATGAGATGGAGGAGGGGAGACTGGAGCTTGACTAGGCTTCACTATTTTTCTGGTCCAATTGGAAAAGATCCCAGTTATAATCCTTTTCCCAGGAGGAATGGGCACTCCTTTTGACTTGCAGATATTTGGATAGTGTTTGAAAAGCACTTGACTCATTATTCTCATATAGGCATTCTCCTTGTGGGAGTACTTATGCCCAATCATCTTTAGTAGGCATCTTCCCCAATTGATCTTCTTCTTCAGAACAAGAGATCCCATAATCGGCAACTGTTGCTTTGGAACAACATCATGTGTAGAAATCTTACACAACAATACCTTTCCTACTATATCTGCCAAGAATCTGTATTCTTCTCCAAGATACATTTTCTTTAGATTGATAAGCTTATCCTTCTTGAACTGCATTAGTTCTAGGGCCCTCTTAACCTCATCCCCTGTTAGTTCATATGTCTCATTTCCAGGAACAAGATCATATGTTTGGTTCAATATTTCCTCTGTTATCAGTATGTAAGTGTCACAAACTCTTCCCTTTAGGGAACCATCTTCTCCTATCTGAACACTGTCTTCAAATTCAGTCAATTAAATATCCAGGATTTTGCATCTTGTGGAGATAAGCTTGGAGAGGCCAGCCTCTTGAAACAGACCAAGGATGGCCTTGAAACTTTCTGCCACTGCACTGAACGACTCAATGTCGACATCGAATCCTGAGTTAATCTTGGGTGGAGCCATTTGAATTAGGTTATACCTGCAAACACAATGAAAATGAGAGAGAAACAGGCATGGGAGAGCTGGAGATCAAGAGAGAAAGAGAGCAAGAGAAAGAGAATTCGAAAGTGTAAATGTTTTGACGCAGTATTGCTTAAAAGAAGATGAATCGCTGCTACTTAGGGTTTAGGTCGACGCACCGTCGATATTACTTATTATTTGGCGCACAAAGCTATGTCGAGATTGCTCCTAGAAGTAATTCTGCGTGCGCTGATATATCGACGTTGCGTCGACCAGTACTCGACGTAACTTCGTCACTATTCAGAGACCCTAAGTCGACGTAGTCTTGTTGACGTTACGCCAATTTTCAATTGACGTGACTTTGAATTTAATCAGCAATTATTAAGTTGATGTATGCGTCGATAAGAACATGCTGCTGCATCGAGATTGCTTCTAGAAGAAATTATTAAGAACTTGACACTGCGTCAATTTCTATTCGAATTGTCTGCTCTGTGTGCTTCTCGACACTGGCGTCGAGTAGAAGTCAATAGTACGTCAACTTCTATTCGATGCGCCTCTTAATAAACAGATCTGTTTCAATAGAAAATTCTTGTTGTTTTTCCCAGCAATTTTATTTATTGAAAATAGATCATAATATGATGTAATAAATGTTAAGGAGGATTCAAGATAGAAATTACTCCCTTGAATGACTATTGTTCCTTATTCATGACCTACATCTTTCTTCCCAGTCAATTTTCTCCTGAGTGGGACCCTACCTAACCCTGCACATGTAATTCAAACATTAGAAGGAACCCAAGATACCTTGGGCCCTTTGCTTTTACCATTGTAGGGTTTAATGAAAGAATAGGAGGGTCTTTCATGATACACTTTGGGATGATAAGGAATGGTTTTCCCAAACCTCTTGTTTTGAGGCTTTAGATGAGTATAAAATATATCTAAATGCAATAGATCATCTAGGTGTATTATTATCTTAGATTTTGTTTTTACTTTTAGGTGATTGTTATTTGACTTCTCTACATTGTTCTTTCCTAAAGGTTTTTCTTTTTTATTCAGATGTATTTTGTTGGGTTTATCTAACCTATCTGAATAATTAACAGCCTTACCCTTAATTGATGCACTCTTCTCACTGGGTTGATGATCACTAGGTCTTACAAAGGAAACTGGATTTTTCCAGGCAGGTTTCCTAGGTGCTTTTGAGCTAGTGGAGGGCTCTGCTCCTAACCCTAAGTGATTAAATCTCATAGAGAGATTTTCTATGATGTCTTTGAGCTTCTGACTCCTCCCATTGAGTGAGTCCTCAAAGGCCTTTGCCATTGCTAGCTCTTCTTGTAATTGTATGTTCTCTTCCCTAAGTTCAATTAGTTCTAACTCTTTATTATTGATTTCATTTGTTAGATTCTGATTCCTTAGGTAGATTTCATCTTTCATGAGGTTTTCTAATTCAGTCCTAGCAGTGTCTAGTTATTTTTCTACCCTAAGATGATCAATTCAGAAATCTTTGAAGCATGATTTAAAATCTTCTGAAGTAAAATCAAATTCATCAAAGAAAAATACCTGATCATTTTCATCATCTGATGACATTCCAAGAGCCATCATGCAGGCTGCTACTGCTTCTTCTTCATCATCACTCTCAGATGATGATGAGCTCTCTTCCACTCCTAAGTCACTCCAGGTTTCAGCAATGAAACCCTTTGCTTTCTTCTTGTCCTTCCCTCTGAATGACTTCTTCTTCTTCTTCTCCTCTTTATTGCTGTTCCTGTTCCTTTGCTCTTGAGGGCACTAAGGAGCAATGTGCCCTGGCTTGTTACAGGTAAAGCAGATAATCTCCTTCCTTGGAGTCTTATCATACCTGGGCCTTGAGTCTCTTTCTCTTCTCCTTGAGTCTTCAGTCTTGACCCACTTCTTGAATCTCCTTGCTAGGAGATTGAACATCTCATCTTCTGGTGTAGAGGGCTCTCCTTCAGTAGCTTTCAGAGCTAAGTTCCTTTGGACAGGAGCTAGAGTAGTTTCCCTCTCTTCTGACTCAGCCCTGGTTTTCAGTAGCATATCATGGGACTTAAGCTTTCCTAGCAAAGCTTCAGTGGAGATCTCTCTATGGCATCTAGATTCTCTGATTGCCCAGATTCTTGAATCTCATGACCTAGGGAAGCACATGAGGATTTTATCATTAACTTCAGTAAAGGATATCTCATTGCCCAAGCCTCTGAGCTCATTAATGATAATGCTGAATCTGTCATACATATTAGCAACATATTCTTCAGCTTTCTTTTGAAAGTTTACATACTGGGATATGAGGAAGGACTTTCTGTCCTTCCTTTCATCAGCACTTCCTTCAACCATTATGGTGAGGGAATCCCAAATCACTTTTGCTGATTGGCATTCAACAACCTTCTTGAAAATGTCATCTGACATTGTTGAAACCAGAATGTTCATGGTCTTGGCATCACATGCCTTGACCTTCTTCTCAGCCTCTGTCCATTCCTTTCATGGGATAGCCTCTGTTGCGGAGGATTATCCTGCATTTTGTTTGACTGGAGCTGGAGGACCTATGAGAAGGACATCATAAATATCTTCATCAATAGAGTTCATGTAGAGTCTAATTTTGGCCTTCCAGAGTGTGAACTTATTCAGGTTACACACTGGTGGTCATGTAGAGGAATAATCCTTAGTACTCATTTTTCTTTATGAAACATATTTGTATAAAAGAAAT
The DNA here is from genome assembly GCA_033032865.1 of Dactylorhiza incarnata. Lineage (NCBI taxonomy): Eukaryota > Viridiplantae > Streptophyta > Magnoliopsida > Asparagales > Orchidaceae > Dactylorhiza > Dactylorhiza incarnata. Next base: position 3,458,855 of record JAWHQI010000033.1, on the reverse strand, counting down.
AAGAATTGGAGGACTTTTTGATCAAGGTGTTAGCCTTTATTGATCAACCTCCCTCTGATACCAATTGAAAGTGCATAGTGTGCCTCTAAGAATCCTCTAGAGGGGGGGGGGGGGGGGGTGAGTAGAGATTTAATAATTATTCTTATCCTAACTGTGAAAACAATAAACTAATCTAAGGATTTATGCGCACTGAAGATCTCAGACAGAATAAAATAGTGCTGGAATGTAAAGTAGGAAACAATAAAGTAAACTAGCTATGAGGGACAGCACAGAAAATTATCCAACCAAAAGACACACAGATTTTTATAGAGGTTCCTCAAAATGTGGGTACTCCCCTCTTCTACCACCTAGTAGGGATGCACCACAGTGCCTAAGTCTTTTGGTAAGGAGACTCTTAGAACCACTGATCTTTTGACAAGGAGATCATGAACCACCAGATCGTTTAATAAGGAGATGTTGAACCACCAGATCTTTTGATAAGGAGATCTTGAACCACTGAATCCTTTGAAGAGAGATTAACAAAATTCTTTATTGAAGGGAAATAGGGAGAAGGAAGAAAGTTGTAGGAATTTTGTTCTCAGAATTCTTGAGAAGACTGTATGAAGAACAGCCTATTAGATATTCCACATCATCTGCTCTTGATTAACGCTTGCTTTAGATAGTGATGGATTGCAGGTGCTTTGTATGTCAGATCCTTTCTACTTATGCTGATTGAGATCTGGCTGCTAAGAGATTGTGATGAAGAGCAGCTTTTAGATCCTCTGTTCTATTAGATGAAGAACAGCAGAGCTTTCTTTTCTTCTCTCTTTTCTATGTTAGGGTTTCTGAGAGAGAGAGAGAGGAGAAAGAAGAAAAACCCAATAGAACAGTATAGCCGATTGTGATGAGTGTCTTCCTTTTCTCTTTCTTCTGTTGCCTTTTATTGTTCCACCATTGAATTTGAATTTGAATTTGTTTCCCTTTTAGGTAAGTCCTGAAGGGTATATTTGTCTAGGCAATAAATCCTTCCTTCCTTCTTTTATTCCCGACCCGTCCACCAACATTTATGCTTGTTTCCAAGAAAGCTTTTCTCTAACCTCAGTTAATTCTTTATTCCATATAAGGTAATTAATGGAGCCATTGGGGAATGGTCTTGAGAGAGGTGGGCCATGAGAAAGGGTCAAAAATGACAGCTGAAAAGGTTTCCCTTTTCAGACTGTATTCGACGTAGCGTCGAGTTCACTCCATCTCTTATCGACGCACCTTCGAGTTCCTGTAGGAGCTGCTTCGAATTCATCCTTGCTCTGATTGAACTTTGCTTGTCGATGTTGCATCGATATCTTATCAACGTAACCATCGAGTTGATTTGCATGGCTCTGAACTTCATCATCTGCTTCGAGATAAAGTCGACGTTCCGTCGACATTAGTTGAAGTAGAAGTTGTGTAGACTTCTCAAGTACTTCTACAAACCCATGACCTCTACGTTGACTTCTATTCGACGTAACATCGACTTGAGTTACTTCGACAGAAGGGTTGAACCACATGGACTTCTAGTCAGAGCAGCGTCGATATGGACTCGATGTTGCGTCGATTTCTATTCGACGCAAATGTTAACTTAGCCCAATTATGCTTCCCTTGATCTAGTCTTGACACCCTAGGTTGAGTGTGACATCCTAAGACATCTAATGACCAGATTACCCTCACTATACAATGGGTAATTCAATCCTAGTAGTTAAAATCACTTTTTATATAATTTGTTAAGTTAAATCAAGGGTTTTCCCAACAATGTTGGGGAGAAGCGATAACATGCCTATGAGAAGTGTTAACTCTACACATGTCAACGAGAAGAGATAACGCCACGTGGTAGTTGTTACTGATGGCAGTATCTTGTCGATGAGAAGTGATAACGTTGCTCACGCTGACACTGGAACCATTGACTTCAACGCTGGAGTGATACTGTGATGTGGTAACTCTAATGCCTAGTGGTAGTATATGGAAAGTCTGCCAATCCGCAATGAAAGGAGGAGAAAACAGAGAAGGAAATCTGATGGTGCAGTGCATATAAAGCTAATATGGCAGGCTAACTATATCGTTGGGGGGTATCTGTAGGAAACCCCATCAATCGTACCATGATTGAGTAGCCAAAAGGAGCATCTAATATCCTTTTAGTGGAAAGGATAAATCATATATTTGTGGGGAAACTTTCATCTACAAAGATGATAGCCATTGCTACGAAAATGAAAGGCAAATAAAGAAATAACATGAAGACCGCATGCCACCATCACGATGTAGCTGCTACTGCCACGATGTAACTTCTTGCACAACATCCTCTATTTAAAACAACCCAAAATTGAGGTTTGCAAGATGGTTTTGTACAAAATTTTCAAGGACTGCTTGCCCTAGCTGTGTAGAGGGAAGTGAGGGGTCTTCCCTACTCTTTCAAGAGGAGACTTCTTCTGAGAACATCAAAAGGTATTGAAGCATAAGGATTGAAGGCTATCAAAACTATGATCAAGAAGCCTCTTATCATATATTCACTAGGAGGATTTTCGCTATGACAATCTCTCATCAAGAGGAGGCTTTCAAGAATCTAAAGGACATCAAAGAAAATGATTCTCAGGCCATAAAGATCAAATCTTTGCAAGCAAAATGACCTCAACATCAAGGGTTCTATTTAGAGGAGAGTTTTCTCTTTTATTTTTATTTCTTTGTATTTCTTCTCTTTAGTTTTCTTGTGCGCCATGGAGAAATCATCCAGGGAGTACGTCTGATTAAGGGGTGGAATCTGTGAGAAATTGTCTGGGGAGGTTGTATAGACCGGGGAGGTTTAGGTATAGCTCGAAGACCTTCGGGGAGAAGAGAGAGACCCAACCAGTCCTCGGGGGGGGGGGGGGGGGGGGGGGGATAAAAAATAAAAAAAGGTTTTACATATTCCGCTTCAATTTTAAGCGTCATTGAAATCAAACTTTTTGTAATCCATTTTAATATGTAATAAAATCATGTTTTTGTTTGATTCCTCTAAACTTGATTTTATTTCCTATGTTCTAAATGAACTAAAAAATATTTTCATTATAAGATCTCAAAGTAAAATATTTTCAGTATAGTACATATAACCCATGTGAAGTTCTTTTACAACTCCGTATTTGTCAAGTGGACTCACCATGCCAGCCAGAAGAAAAGAAGACACAATGGTCTTAAAGGAAGGGGCGAGCAAGGAGAGTACTCGTCATCCACGGGCGAGTGGACCCTTAGCAGCCTGCACCTGCTCCTGATCCTGGGGGAGCTGCAAGTACCCAGCACCATCGAGTACTCGCCACCCCTAGGCGAGCACACTTCGAGTAGTGCATTCTTGCCCCTCAGGGGGTAATCCTTTTTCCTAGGGAATTTTGTGTTGGCCTGCAGATTGTAATGCCAAACAGCAGGATTCCGCTATTAGCAGGCCAGTTTGGGATGCAGATAGTAATTTCAAAAGGCGGGATTCCGCTATCTGTAGATCATTTTCAAAAAACTATAAATAGACCCCCAATACACCTTTTGGAGGAGGATGGTTCTGGTCGGCGAGAGCTCATGCACCTTGTTAACCCAGGGTTCTAGGTTAGACATTATGGTGCTCTCTAGTGCCCTCTTGGGTGCCCCTATAAGCTTTGGTTTGATAGGGGGAGATCTCCTTGATATTCTAAGTTCGTGGTGGGTCCTCTTCACTGCAGCTCGCGGGGTCTATTTTAAGCCATCCACCGCTGTGAGTGAGATACTTTGCTCTAAGTGCCCAACATTGTGCTCACACTCAGGAGAAGTAAGCGCAAGCTACACCTAGTCGGTCAGAACTCCTTTGAACCCAGGTTTCAGGGTTCAACATTCTGGTGTAGTGATTGTGGACCCTAGCTTGTTTGGAAAATTCTGAGTGAGTTTCCTGGCCTGAAGCAAAGGGCAAGGAGCCAACCCAGGGGGATCATCCCCTTTGGGGAGTACGTCAAGAAGAGCTACTTTGATGAGTTCAAGAAGACCATCTTCGAGACCCTAAACCTAACCCTCATGCCACCGGGAAAGTACTCGACTCCCACGGTTCTAGTACTCACCTCGCAAGCCTTGGGCGAGGAGGCATCCGGCAGGCGACAATGGATGGAAGTTTTGGGGGAGGAGGAAGAGTGAGCCCTCCACATGTGATTTTTTTTCCTCAGCCAATCGGGTACTCGCTACCCATGCAAGTACACCACGAGAGCACCCTCAGCTCAAGAGGGAGAGTCAGGGAGCCCATTCTAAGAATTGATTTTCTCGGCCCCAGTTCTAGAGGGGTTCAGGGAGCCTATCCTGTCCTATTAAACTAGAAAAGATGACCCTCTTCAACATCTCCAATGGTTTGGGGACACCGTCTCCATTATGTAAGTGATAGACTCCTTTAAGTGTTGGATGTTTGCCATATCATTCAAGGGCAACGCGAGGGACTAGTTCCATCAGCTTCCCTCAAGGACCATCTACAGCTTTAAGGACTTGCGCCGGAGTTTCCTGTTGAGTTTCTCCACACCCAAGAAGAGGAAGAAGGGGGTTGAGGCTCTTCTCCTGATTAAGCCAGGGGTTGAAGAGTTATTGGGGAGCTACATAGATCGCTTCTAGGAGGATATTCTTCTAGTTTAGGAGTTACCCGGGCATACCTTGCAGCTTGCCCAAACCATCGGGCTTCAGCAGGGGTTATTCGGGATGGAGCTTGCCTGGGATCCCCCTCTATCTTTTGAGGAGTTGATCGACTAACAACCCTCGTGGATGGACCCCCATTATCATTTTTATGACCATGGGCATGCTCTAGAGGGGGTTCCGGACAAAAGGTGGTTCAGGTACAAGTCTGCCTACTACCTACTTCATGGCAGAGACCTATTCCAAAAAACCTTATGAGGACTCCTGGCAAGATGTGTCACAGAGGAAGAGGTCCCTAGAGTCTTGGAGGAGATTCACTCCATAGAGTGTGGCAGCCACTCTGGGAGCCAGATGTTGGAGAAAAGTGTGTTGCGGCAGGGCTACTTCTGGTCAACGATCGGTAAAGATACGGTAGAGTACGCCAAGAAATGTCAGAAGTGCCAACTCTTTGGGACGCTTCAGCTCCTACTAGTGCAAAGGCTCAAGATCATCACTGCATTGTGGACCTTTGCAATGTGGGAAATGAACCTGATATGCCCCTTCCCCCAGGCCAGCGAGCAAAGAAAGTTCCTCCTAGTCATGATTGAGTATTTCTCCAAGTGGTTGGAGGTCAAGGTGTTGGCCAAGACAACCTCACAGGTAATAAGAAATTTCATATGGGGAGAAATAATTTATCGGTATGGGCTACCCATGGACATCGTCACGGACAACGGGATGCAGTTTGCTAGTGAAGAGCTCACAAGCTTCTGCATCCCGTTAGGAGACAACCTCAGATTTGCGTCTGTCCATCACCCCCGGAGTAACAGGTAGGTGGAGGCTGCGAACAAGACCATCGTGAATCTATTGAAAAAGAAGGTGCAAAATTTGAAGGGTAACTGGGTTTAAGAACTTCCCTTAGTCCATTGGGCCTTGAGAACCACACACAACATGGCCATGGGAGAAACCCCTTTTAAACTCTCTCTTGTTTCCAATGTCATATTGCCGATAGAATTCTGCCGGTAGAATTCAAGGTGAGGTCCTCGCGATTCATTTCCATGGGGGAAGGAGATAATGGGTGGAAGATGGAGAATAAGGAAGAAAAATGACACTCGCTAGACCTCGTAGAAGAACTCTGTGACCTGAAAACTATCCGCCAGAAAGAAATTAAGTGCAAAATGGCCATGTATTTTGACAAACATATTTGAATCAAGAAATTTGTAAAGGGGGGCCTAGTTCTCAAAAAAGTCGACGTTGCGGGAAGGTCAGCGACAGTTTGGAAACTCCACTCAACTGGGAGCGTCCCTATGTAATTTTAGAAGCATTGAAATCAAGAGGGTATCGCCTCCTGAATGCTGAGGGAGCCCCCCTCAGTAAAACATTGAGTCCCGACGACCTAAAACATTTTTATCCTTAATAAACAATGAAAATTTAACACTAGTGAACTCTTCTTTATGATAAATTGTGTTTCTGCTTGACTGGGTCAGGGTGTAATATACCAGGGTGTTCCCTGCTAGAGAGAAAATGAAATATTTTGGTTAATGGATCCTAAGATGAAATTGATATCCGGGCTCTCACAATCCAGCAGGCAGGCCCCTCACTCGGGTGGCTGGGAAAAAATTTGTTTTAGTTGAAACCCCAAGATGAAACCATTGTCCAATCTCTCACAAGTCAGCAGGGCAGGCCCCTTACTCGGGTGGCTAGGAAAAGAGTTGTTTTAGATGAAAGCCCGTGAGAAGAAGTCATTGTCCGGGCTCTCGCAAGCCATCAGGGCAGGCCCCTCACTTGGGTTGCTGGGAAAAGAGTTATTTTAGTTAAAAGCCCTCAAGAAGAAACCGTTGTCTGGGATCTCACAAGTCGGCAGGGCAGGCCCCTCACTAGGGTGGATAGGAAAAGAGTTGTTTTAGTTGAAAGCCCACGAGAAGAAACCGTGGTGGAGTTGTTTTAAGAAAAGAGTTGTTATAGTTGAAAGCACCCAAGAAGAAACCGATGTTAGGGGTGTCATAAGATGGCAAGGAAGGCCCCTCACTCAGGTGGCTGGGAAAAGAGTTATTTTAGTTGAAGTGCCCTCACTCGGGTGGAAATTAAAAGGGTTATTTTGGGTTAGAAACCCACGATAAGAAAATTGTTGCCCAGGCTCCCACAAGCCTGTAGGGTAGGCTCCCTCACCCGGGAGAGATGAACGGGCTAAGGAGAGTATAAAGACAGTTGACATGAATCTTCATTGAAATAGTAGATGCTTGAGAGAAAGCGGCAAATTAAAAATGTTGAGATAACAAAACTAAATGCAAAGACAGGGGCGAACATGGTCTGTCTTGCCCCGGTCAAGCACGCCTCCCACTTGACCACTCTCGAGCACAATTAATCGCCTGTGTTTCACAGCCTGCGCAAGGAGGGCAGGAGAAAGCAGTTCCTCTTCCTAAATGCATGAGTACCAATACCTAAACTCGAGCACTCGCAAGGTTAAGGATTGCAATGAGTGTTGAAGTTTCAATAAAGTTAACGCCCTTCAAATGTGGTGTGTATGCAGGTATCGCCGACATCTCGTGGATCAGGCACTATGTGCACTCGCTCACTCTCAGGCGTTAGCCTATCTCTAGTACACAAGTAATTTAGTTTCAAGGCTGTGAGCACGTTGGTGACGTGAGTCTAAGGGTTCGTGATCTCACTGGTTAGCGTGAATTGGTCTTGCTGGTGAGAGGTCGTCTAGCATTTGGATCCAGCACTTGGCTAGTCCAAGAGGTCAAGGCGAGTTGCCAATCAAGCACGTAAAAGGCATTTGGCGAGATGATAAAAATGGTAAAAAAAGAAAAGAAAAAACTCATGGAAAAATTCATTCACATATATTCATCAAAATATTTTTACAATGTTCGTGGGCCTCACCCATACATAGCAAAAGGTAGAAAGGAAGAAAAGAGAAGTCCTAAACTAAAGTAATGGTGGGGTTTTAGGGGACCTGCCAACTCTCCCCCATTGCCATCAGAGGGAGGCGAGTATGCATCGTCGAAAGAGGGTGAGCCCTTCTCAAGCAGAGGCAAGTAGAACAACAGGATGAGCAGGTCGGCAGTAACGTCCTCCCATCCCTCCCACAAGGCGGCGAGCTCGCGAAAAGTCTAGATCGTGAACTCTGTGGACTTGGTGACTAGAGTTCGGCAAGTGTCCTCGACCTCGTGCAGAGTGAAGTGCAGCAGGTGCGAGGGTGGTAGAATCACCACACCATTGGAGACCCTCGTGAGGAGCCTCTCGGCAACCTCCACTCGTATCTCAGCATCCTCGACTTGCTCCTCTACACGATTCTTTGCTGTGTCGGCAAGGAAGTGCTTCTTGCTGAAGCTGAGCCCGTGATGAGACGCAATGTGAGAGAGCTCGGTGGTGCGTAGAAGGGCCCATAAGCTCTCATTGGCGAGGTCACGGAGGTTGACTTCTCATATGAGTTCGTGTCCTCCCTGCCATATAGCCCATAGGAGAGCTAGTAGGCATCCTCGCCAGAGCTGTCACCCTCAATCAAAGAGGGAAGGTGGGAGGACATGGAGACCCTATTTTCCCTCTCTTCCCAGGTGATTAAGGGACCTCTTCCCCAGACCAAAATTAAGGTACAACAACGACACCTCCGGCTCGCCAGGCTCAGCATCCTTCTTAGTCAAGTACTCTGGGTCACTCGGCATGGAAACCTTCTTCTTCTACCTCGCAGACTTGTGCTTCTTTTACAAGAAGGCAGGGGAAGAGGGTTCAAGGTCCACTATGGACGTCTTCCCCTTGCCAGTGATGGAGAAGGGCTTGGCCTTGCTGGGGCATTACTCTGGGTCAAGGTCCGCGATAACCCTTGCATGGGCAAGTTGAGGGGTAGGCTTGGCCTTGCTCGTGTGTATGGGGTGCACTGGGATTTTACCGCTCGTCTGCATCAGAAAATAAAAAACAAAAGTTAACACCGAGAGGGGCAAGCAGAGAAAATGGAAGCAAGTGAGTGGAAACTTACCTTCCCCGGGCAGCATGGGAGGGAGCAGGTCGAGGTTGCGCCGCAAGTAGGCAACCTCTAAGTTCTTCCTGGAGAAGAACTTGTAGAGCTCCGCCGCCTCGCCATTCAAGAGAGGGGCCCGGTATACCGCCTTGCTCTTTAGAACGGGCAAGTACGGCAAGTTGTCGAAGTCACCCTTGATGAAGAGGAACCAGTCGTTCTAGTGATGCACCTTGTATGACATGTCGTTGATCTTCAATTTCAAGCTAGTTAGGTAGGCGACTCCATCTATAGTCGCCCTAAAGAAGAAGACTTTTCAAAGATGGTGAGTTTGAACTCCACCTTCTCCTCACACATGTAATACGCGAACGCGACCAGCATGGCGATTGCATTGGTGTTGATCTACGCAGTCACTAGCCCGAAGTACTTAACGAATTGTTATACATCTGGCCTTAGAAGGAGGCGGAGCCCATCCTCAAAATGAGGAAGGGGAAAGGCTAGCTAATCTTGATAAAAGGTATTGATGGCTTCGTCCTCGTATGGGAAGAGAGCCGTATATCCTGGCGGGAGGTGCGCCGCATTGAAGGCGAGGTATTCCTCCTCCGACACCTTCCCATCGGAGAAGAGGTGGTCGGCAAAGTTTTCAACACACTTCCTGCGCCCGTCCGCTATCTCCGACTTGTCAGCCATTGTGTTGTAGAGGTGGCGAGTGGAGGCCGCGAGGTCAAGAAAAAGAGGAAAAAGAGAGGGGGTTGGGGAGCAGTTATTGCGGTGGGTATGAAAAGGGGGATATTTATAGTGGAAAATATGGGTGTAGGGGGGTCGCGATTACTGTCGTGACACACTTGCCCTGAATCCCCTCGCTCCAGCCCGCACCGCAAAATTTATTACCTCACACAAGATTGGCGAGTGTACACCCCAATCACAAATTCAAGCACCACAAAATAAAAAGAATAACATACAAGTTCAGACACATAAATGTATGAACCCCCGCGAGGCGGGGTTAAACAAACAACAACAACAACACTCAAGCCTTTATCCCACCATAGTGGGGTCGGCTATATGGATCCTCTGTTGCCATTGCGCCCTATCTTTAAGCATAGTCTCATTAATGCCTAAGTACATCATGTCTTTCTTTATAGTTTCATTCCAAGTCTTTTTTGGTCTACCCCTCCCCCGTTTAACATGTCTAGTGACTAAACTCTCACAACGCCTAACAGGTGCCTCTAATGGTCTCCTATGTACATGTCCAAACCATCTTAAACGAGCTTCTCACATCTTCTCTACAATTGGCGCCACTCCTATCTTATCCCTGATACATTCATTCCTAATTTTATCCAGTCTCGTGTGACCACACATCCACCTAAGCATTCTCATCTCCGCGACTCCCATTTTTTGCTCGTGTACACCATTTACTGCCCAACACTCAGAACCGTAGAGCATTGCAGGCCTAATTGCAGTACGGTAAAACTTGCCTTTAAGTTTTAGTGGTACTTTACGATCACATAGGATCCCAGACGCGCCTCTCCACTTCAACCAACCTGCTTGGATTCTATGAATCACATCTTTATCTACACCTCCATCTTCTTGAATTATCGATCCCAGATATTTAAAGCACTCACTGCGGGAAATATCTTGGTCACCCAATTTAATGACGGAGTCATCTGACCTTCTTGCACTACTAAATTTAAGCTCTATATACTCTGTCTTTGTCCTGCTCAACCTAAAACCCTTCATTTCTAAAGTGCCTCGCCAAGATTCCAGTTTCGCGTTTACACCCTCGCGCGTCTCATCGACCAAAACAATATCATCTGCAAATAATAAACACCAAGGTATTGCTTGCTGGATATGTCCGGTGAGCTCATCTAAGATAAGGGTAAAGAGGTAAGGGCTTAAAGCTGACCCTTGATGTAAGCCAACAGCGATAGGGAATTCCTGTGTTAATCCTCCAGATGTCCTCACCCTGGTCACTGAATTTGTATACATATCTTTGATTACGTCAATGTATGATACATTTACACCTTTCTTTTCTAAGACTCTCCACAAGACTTCTCTTGGAACCCTATCATACGCCTTCTCCAGATCGATAAACAACATATGCAAATCTTTTTGTCTTTCCCGATAGTTGTCAATGAGTCTCCTCAAGAGATGTATAGCTTCCATGGTTGACCTCCCTGGCATGAATCCAAATTGATTCTCTGAGATGCTAGTCTCTCGTCTAACTCGTCTCTCTATTACTCGTTCCCATAGTTTCATAGTATGACTCATTAATTTAATTCCCCTGTAATTGACACAATTTTGTATATCTCCTTTGTTCTTATACAAAGGTACCAAAATACTTTCTCTCCATTGGTCTGGCATCCTTTTTGTCTTCAGTATCTTATTGAAGAAACTTGTAAGCCATAAAATTCCTTCCCTCCCTAAGCATTTCCATACTTCAATGGGTATATCGTCTGGTCCAACCGCCTTTCCATTTTTCATCTTCTTCAGAGCGTCATCTATCTCTGATGCTTCAATTTTACGATAAAAAGTTATGTCTCTATTCTCCTCCGATTTACTTAACTCTTCCAAGTTCAGTTCATTATCTTTTCCTTCATTGTATAGTTGATAAAAGTATCTTTTCCATCGCTCCTTAATAGCCACATCATCCGTCAAAACCGTATCTGTTTCATCTTTTATGCATTTAATTTGGCTTAAATCTCTTGTCTTCCCCTCTCTAGCTCGAGCAATTTTATATATATCGCGCTCTCCATCTTTGGTATCTAGTCGTTTGTAAAATTCTTCATAGGCTTGACTTCTTGCTTTACTTACTGCATTTTTAGCTTCTTTCTTGGCGACTTTATACTTTGTCAAGTTTTCATCATCCCTACAAGCATATAATGTTTTGTAGCTGACCCTCTTTGCCCTCACTTTGTCTTGCACTTCCTTTTTCCACCACCAAGATTCTTTTTGTGGGGGCGCGCGACCTTTTGACTCTCCAAGTACGTTCTTTCCACTTATCCTTAAATGAGAAGACATAACTTCCCATGCGACACTAGGATCAACATAAGGATCATCAACTAGTCATTCTCTAACTGCTGCCTTGAAAGCAACCTGTTTTTCCTTCATCAAGTTCCACCACCGAATTTTTGGCAACACTTTTGTCTTTCTCTTACAGTTACTATATTTAATTTGCACATCCAGCACCACTAGCCTATGTTGCGTTGTCAAACTTTCTCCTGGTATGACTTTGCAATCCTTACAAATCTTTTTATCCATTTTGCGAGTCATAAAATAGTCAATTTGTGACTTATTTTGTCCGCTCTTGAACGTAATTAAGTGTTCTTCCCTCTTTATGTAGAACGTATTTGTCACAATTAGCTCATGTGCTATGGCAAAGTCTAGAATGGTTCTTCCTTCTTCATTTCTTTCTCCATACCCAAATCCTCCATGAACATCTGTATAATCCGTATTTTGCTTCCCTACATGTCCATTTAAGTCTCCTCCAATGAAAATTTTCTTGCTTTGTGGGATTTCTCTTGCCAAATCATCTTAGTCTTCCCAAAATTGTACTTTAATAGCTTCATTTAATCCTACTTGTGGCGCATAAGCACTAATTACATTAATAGTTTCCTTTCCTACGATTAATTTAAGAGCTAAGATTCTATCACCTTTTCTGCTTACCCCAACAACTCCATCCCTCCAAGTAGTATCTACAATAATACCTACTCCATTTCTTGTTTTATTTTTTCCTGTGTACCATAATTTAAAACCTGAATTATCTAGAAATTTAGCTTTCTCACCCACCCATTTAGTCTCTTGCAGACAAAAAATATTTATCTTTCTCCTAATCATTGTATCCACTACTTCCATCGCTTTTCCCGTTAGCGTACCTATATTCAAACTTCCAAACCTAAGTCGATCACAAATCCTACGATCAACTTTTCTAGGACGCCTAATATGTGAGGGCTCTTGCATATTTGACACTACACCCAAGTCCTCTTGGAGGTGCAGCGGTCCTTGCCAAGACGCCGCATTCGGACCATACGACGAGGACTCTTGCCGCGGGGTTAAACATAACAGGAAATTAATATTGTTTGTATGTATGAAAGAAAAAGAAGAAAAAATGTTAACATTTTAAGGAGATACGTGTTGGTGGAGGAGGATGAGTGAGCTCAGAGAGGATGCCCCTTTCAGGTGCCCCGACCTCGCATACGCAATCATAAACTTCACAGGGTGCTAGCACACTCACGGGCGGTAGTGACCTCCTACTGCATGGTGTACATGCAGTCCTTGATTCACCTCACATGGCCCTCCAATGGCGTGGTGTCGCCTATTGTGCTACGCTATACCTCTATGACGAGCTCGGCACAATATCCTTCCAGCACACTCATTCCTCGCTCCAGGGCAAGGATGTGAAGGAAAGAATTAGCTTCGCCTGAAGCCCTCTCCTCCTGGAGCTCGCGAAGTATATACCCATATTTCTGGAGGACCTCTTCCAGGAAATCCTTTAGCTCGTCCATGCTGGAGGAGTCGTTAAGGAACTCGCCGAGCATAGAGGGGGAGGGCGGTGCCAAGAAGATCCCTAGATAACCTGAATCATCAGCCCCCGAAAGCTCATGTTGATCTGAGAATACAAGGGAATGTTCAGCATATGGTTAGAGAATTCTAAAAAAAGAGGAGTGTACAAGTCACTTACCATGCGAGGACTCAACACCTTTCCCTTGGCGAGGGGGGAGGGCTCACGGCGTCGACCAAAGGGGAACTCTGGCGGCGAGCTAAAAGAGTTTGAAGGGGGAGTAGTACAGACTTCACCACGCCCCCTCGTGGGGGAACTTTATCAGGATCAGACACTACGATAGCCACAATGAAGATAGGGACCGTACTCATCGGAGTGATGGTTGTAGCGGCGATCTCCTGGGCTAGGTCGTTATAGGGTGACTTCCTCGGCGGGGTGGTCCCGACGAGGTTGACAAAAGGAGGCACTACGAAGGAAAACATGGGATAAGTGTACTCATAAAGTGTGATTTGTGCGCGAGGGCATTAACAGGTTACTTTCCCGGCACCTAGGGGTGAGCATCAGGGTTCACATGGGTGCTCGTGCCATCTTGGCTAACGCCCATCCGAGTCCCTACTTCTTCTTAGTGGCGAGGCTGGGCTATGAGATTTATGGTTATGAAATGGCGAGAACTTGGAAAATAAAATCGTAAGCGGTCAGAAGGAGAGGGGGACCCGCACCTAATCAGATGTCTTAAGACTCAGGCTGAACCTAGGTTTTTGTTTCCTGAATGGGGTCCTCGCCTCTCCCATCGACTCCTGCCTAACATTCTTGGCTGTTTTTTCTCTATGCGCCTCAGAGGACTGTGCGAGGAGTGCTTAGAAAAAATGGTCATAATGCCCGAATGGTTCGTCTTGTTCTTTTCCTTGTGAGCTGCAAGGTGAGCCAGGATCTCCTTGGAAGCCGACATGTTAATAGGGAAATGAGGAACTAATGGCAAGCAGGAGAGAGAAATGGGGGAATCCTTGGAGTTGCCTCCCCCCTCCCCTTGGTATTTATAGCCCTCTGGTGGGTCCCACCAAAAAATTCTCTGGAGTTCGAGCGCTCACCAAATAGAGGGCTTAAACTATCTTTTTGAGCTTGAGGCAAGCTCGCAAAGAGCGTTGATTGTGTATAACCTCGTATTTATCGAGTGGACTCACCAGGCCAGTAAGAAGAAAAGAATACACATCATTCTTAAAGGAAGGGGCGAGCAGGTCGAGTACTCTCCAACCAGGGGCAAGTGGACCCCTAGCAGCTTACACCCGCCCCCAATCCGGAGCGAGCTGAAAGTACCCAGCACCATCGTGTACTCTCCGCCCCAAGGTGAGCACGCCTTGAGCTGTGTGTGCTCGCATCGAGTCCCGTATGCTCGCCCCTCATGTGGTAATCCTTTTTCTCGTGGAATTTTGAGTTGGCACGTAGATAGTAATGCCAAACAGCGGGATTCCACTATTAACGGTCCAATTTGGGCTACGAATAGTAATTTCAAAAGGCAACATTTTGCTATCCGCAGTCCATTTTCAAAAAAACTATAAATAGACACTCAAGGGGACCTTTCGGAGGAGGCTGGTCCTAGTCGGAGAGATCTCCTGCACCTTTTTAACACAGGCTTTGGGGTTTGACATTCTTGTGCTCTCTAGTACCCTCCAAGGTGCCCAGCTCAGCTTTGGTTTAAGAGGGGGGAGATTTCTTTCATCTTTCGGGTTTGTGGCGGGTCCTCTTTTCTATAGCTCGTGGGGTCTATTTAGGCTAGATGCCACTGTGAGTGAGATTCTTTGCTCCAAGTGCCCGACATTGTGCTCACACTCAGGAGAAGTAAGTGCAAGCTACACCTAGTTGGTCTGAACTCCTTTGAACAAAGGTTTTTAGGTTCAACATTTAATCTCTGCAAGTTAACGCCGTGCGAAAGCACATATTTTTAGAATTTAATATCTATTTATGGTAGCATCTACCGTAAACAGATATTGAACCTCTTCCTTATCATCATATTAAAAGTAATCTTCCCTGAAAGGTTAAATGTTTTTATTTAATATTTCATAATATACTTTAACTTACAATAATATTTTTATTTACAATTAAATTCTAATAAACCTTGTTCACCCCCTCCCCTCTAAGGGTGCTAGTAGATCCAACAGAGTTGATGTATGACACTCACTTCTGCAAATACTCAATTGACTCGAGGAGCATAAAAATGTACATGGATATGAAGAAGCTCATTGGTTAGTCAGGTTTGAAGAAAGATATTGCCCTCTACATGGCCATGTGTCATACTTGCGCATTGGTGAAGGCTGAATGTCAAAGACCCGATGGGTTTCTAAAGTCCTTACCGATTACGTAATGGATGTTTGACAATATGTCAATGGATTTTGTGCACGGGTTGCCGAGGTCGCAGCATGGAAACATTGCCAATTAGGTGATCGTAGATCATTTGACAAAGGTATCTCACTTCATACCGAACCCGAAAGATTACTACATGGATTACTACATGGAGAAGCTGGAAAAGCTGTGCGTGGATAGTATCGTACGACTGCATGGTGTTCCTTATAGCATCATGAGCGATCGAGATGGGCGCTTTACATCAAAATATTGGAGGCTTATCCACCAACTATTGGGTACAATGCTAAAGTTTAGAACAACCTTCCACCCGCAAACTGATGGGTAGACTGAGAAGACCAATATGACTATTGAGGATATGCTCGTAATGTGTGCCCTAGACTTCGAAAAGATATGGGAGGACCACATCTACATGATTAATTTTTCCTACAACAACAGCTACCAGGCAAGCATTCAAATGGCGCCCTTCAAGGCCATGTATGGTAGGAAGTGTCATACGTTGTTGGCTTGGGTATAAAGGGCGGCACAAAGCTGTTGAAGCAGAAGGAGGTGAAGAAGGTGAATACGTCGATACGGGTAATATGAGAGAGGTTTCTAATTGACCAGGATATGCAGGAAAAGTACTACAATGCAAAGCACCGGAACATCAAGTTTGCCATGGGCGACTGGGTTTACTTGAAAATCAAACCGTTCAAGGGGGTATCAAGAATAAGGCGACTAAAGAAGCTTAGTCCAAGGTACCTGGGCTGTTTGTGGTTACGTAGCGCATCGTTGAATTTGCTTACCGGCTTGCTCTCTCTACAGAGCTGAGCGGCCTACACGACATATTCCTCATATCTATACTAAGTAAGGCAGTGCAAGAGCCTACTCACGTGGTTGCAGCTGACAATGTGTCAGTTGATGGTGGGTTAATGACAAAATTCAAGACCATTCACATCAAAGTCACTGAAATCTGATAGTTGTAGAGTAACTTGATCAAAATGGTCAAGGTTTGTTGTGACAATTGCGCACGAGAGGATCTCTCTTGGGAGGGAGAGCAAGCCATGCTTGAGGAGTACCCCAAGATATTCCACGCAGGTACAATTTAAATGTTTATGCTTTCTTATTATTAAAATTTTGGGGCGAAATTCTTTTAAGGGGGAGTTGTAACACCCCAAAATCCTCTTTTGAGAAAGGGGTTGAGGTCAGTGGAGCCCAGGGTTATACCATGCTCTTGGGGGACTATTCAAGAGGTTTTCTATCCAATTCTGGGCAAACACATGCCCATGCTCCATAACACACGAACAGAGCGCATGACCCAACTATGATGTGTTCAAAAGCTCTCTGTTCCTAGAATTCACTCTATCGCGGCGTGGTACCAAAATATTTTGGGATGAGAGAGTTTTAGCAGTTCTTAATTTGTCTGTGTGCTCTAGCCGCATGGGCGTGTACTTCAGCTATCACAAGGCCATGACATTATTGCATCGTGTTAGAGTGATTTATATGAATGGAGTGCTTTTGAACACATCAAAGTTTGGTCGTGCGCTATGGCGCATGGGTGTGCGTTTGCCCAGAATTGGGCAGAAAACCCCCCGAACAGTCCTCCAAGAGCATGGTATAACCCTAGGCTCCACCAACCTCATCTGTTTTCTTCAAAGAGGATTTTGGGGTGTTACAACTTTCACACCCCCTTCTTGTTCAGGCGTTGCCTTATGAAACCTACATATATGTTGAGGGATGCCTAACCACCTAGAGGGGGGGTGAATAGGTGTTTGATTGTTTTTCAGATATTAAAAATCTAGGCAGATAAATCACAGAAAATCTAACACATCACAGATTGCACAGGTGTTTATAGTGGTTCCCCGAGTTAGGTATGTCCACTTTCCCCCTCCACTTATCAAGCCGTGTGCTAGACTCACTAACTCCTCCAAATACTCAGATCTATCAGATCTTATAACTCAGAGTCCATGGCTCCCACAGCTTGGGAATAGCAGTTTATTCCCTACCTCAGATCCAATCCCTGGACCCTACAACTCAGATTTACTCCTGAATCCTAACTTAGGAACTGTGCAAAGTCCCCTACCTCAGATCGTTAGCAAGGATCCTACAACTCAAATCTGAATGATCCTACACTCAGATTTCCTCAGAAATCCTACAGAAGAATATGTAAGATAATATTTTAAAAACAAGTCTTAGACTCTGAAAGTTAATCTTGTAAATCTTGAGTCTTCTTGAAGCCTGTTGCAGAAATGGCTTCATCAGAAATCTTCTTGAAATAGATATTGAATCTTTGGATCGGCAACATAATTGAATCTTTTCTTTAGATGAATTAGAATGATCGGCTTCAATGAACTTCTTTTTCTTGAGCTTTAAAGCAAAATTCACGTTGACGACGGCTAGCTCTTCCTTCAGAAATAATTATGGAAATAATTGTCAATCTCAAGATTAGGGTATGCTGAAATCCATCTCTTCATTTATATATGGACCTTTGATAATGGTCTCTTCCTCAGACTTCCTTTATGTCGATATCAGGTTTCCATAAAGCTCAGCTTTGATTGGCTCAATCGACAATGACAATAAACGATGTGACGCCAAAATCACGCTTTAATTTGAATTCGGGCATTTCCACAATTCGACTAAATGTCTAGTCGAATTTAGTTCTTCTGGTCGAATTTGCACTCTGTATAGCTTTAGTTCAATTCTTCTACAGGAATCGTCTTGGTGACTTTGGTGGTCTTCAAGACGATATTTAATAGTTTAATCTTCTGGTCAAATTATCTACACAAATCGTCTTGATGTCTCCTTATAGACTTCAAGATGATATTTCACTGCTTTGCTCTTCTAGTCGAATTGTCTGCATGATTCGACTTTATATCACTTCATAATCTTCGGGAAAATATTTCACTTCTTAAGTCTTCTAGTTCAATCTTCCACACAAATCGTCTTAATATCTCTTTATAGTCTTCAAGACGATATTTAAGCTCTTCTAGTTGAATCGTCTTGATACTCATGAAATGTTGTGTTGGTTCCTCGATGACATTTCATGTGACCTCGACGATAAATACCTTAGGCAATTTATTCCTTTATATAAATGCTTGAAGATATCTATTTATACTTCAAAGATGATATAAAGGAATATGAACCTTATCAAGATGATATCGTCTTGGAAAGTATATTACCAAGATGATATTTAGAGATAAACCTTCTTCTTCTAGACAAGATGATATGGGTGTAGTTGTGAGTTTACAAGATGATATCATCTTGGAGATTAAGGCCTTCAAGATGATATCGAGACCTTCACTTGACGACATTTAAGCTTACCAAGATGATTTTTTACTTAGTAAAATTCTGATCTTCTCAACTAAATTCCTTAGCTTTTGCTCACTTGATAGACCTTCATTCTTGATGATAGTGAGTTATTGATAGGTCTAATATAGTCTAGATCATAAGTCTGCATGGTGTTTTGCAGAATGATGGATTACATTGGCAAAAATATGTCTGACACAAATTTAGCCCTATGTTAGTGTTGCACTGTCTACTACCTGAGAGCAATATTCTAAAGCAAATGTGTCAAATACAATGTGTATTTATCTTTAACTTGAAGATTTCTTCAAATCAGGAACATTATAGGTAAATTTCACAACAATCTCCCCCTATTTGAAGAAGTCAACTGATGAGTACTTTTTGTACTCATCTTTTGGTATAAATTTATAATAGTTTTAACATGAATTTATATAATTTTTATGTAGTTTCTTAATTAATTCACTCCTTTTTATTTCTTCAACTAATTTAAGCTTAGTTTATGTTTTTTAGGTTTTCTGGGCACTTCGAGCAAAAATGTTGAGTAAACGCCCAAGGTCACCGGCGTGACCAAGGGCGTGACAGCCTAAGATGTGTTCCAGACATACTGCCACCACTTCGGGCCCATTCCGTGAAGATTCGCCAAGTACATGCCCCAGGTCACGGGCATGACCAAGGGCGTGACATCTAAGTCACGGTCAGGACCCCGCCACCAGCTGCGAGCATGCCTGCCACGTCATTTAAAGTTACACGCACCAGGTCGTGACCAGGGGCGTGACATCCAGGACACGGGCGTGACTCGGCCCTCGCTCCTTCCCGCCGAAGTTTCCGGCCAGCAGCCACTTTTGAAGATTACACGCCCGTACCACCTACAATTACTCCAGAAGGCTCCCTCTCCGCTGTTGCTTCGATCACGCCCTTGGTTACGGGCGTGACCAAGGGCGTGTAATATCAAATTTCTGCCTATTAAAAGGGAGCTTCTCCAGAACTTCAGGGACCGGTTCTTAGGATTAGAACTTTCATTTTCTTGTATTATTTTCTTGTTTTTAGTAGTTCTTATAATCATCCTTTTACTTCTTGCAATTTGTACTTTTCAATTCAATGGTTGTAATTTCCTTTACATAGTTTGTAATTTCTTTTGCCTCAATTAATAAAATAGTTTATTTCTCTCATTTTTCTTCTCTCTTCTTCATGTATTCTTTTATTTCTTTCGATTCCTCAATCTCCATGAGTAGCTAAACTTCTATTAGCACTCGTTCGAGATGATCCAAGGAATAAATATAATTCATGAAGTAATTTAGGATGTTTTTTCTTTTCTTGGAAATACTTACGATTTATCCTTGATTTTAATGAAATGAGATTATATTTTTAATATATAATTCTCGTTCATGTTTTCGTTCTTTAGTTAGCTGAACCAGCTCATAAGACGAATCGATCTTCAAGGATAAAGAGAGTTGCATGCAACCCTCGAGAGAGGATGACATAAATCTCCCGGATTTGAGTCAAATCCAATAGAGGGGTTCACCGCGTAAAGCAAGTTTAGGGGTTTCAATTATAGAATGAGAGTTTGGTTGATCAACCTAATCTTAGTTGGGTGTAGTCCTCGACCAAGGCACGCTCATATTTTGGGAACCTCCACGGTCAAAGCAATTTTCCTAAGAGATTTAGATTTTCTTATTCCTTCTATTTTATTATTCCGAGGTGATTCAAAAAGCCCTAAACTTATTTTAATTTTCCTTTTGCTAAACCAACTCCAAAGTTTTAATTGATAGAATAATAGAGATTTTCTTGAAGTCAGAGTACTCAACTGCCCTGAGTCTAATACGACCTTGGTTTCTTATAACCTTTACTACATTCGATACGGTACACTTGTCGTTATCGTTTGCAAGCATAGTTTTGCGCATCTAGTTTTTGGCATCATTTGCAAGCATAGTTTTGCGCATCAAGTTTTCCCATCACAACCTCTAGTACCTTGCGAGCCCTTCACCGGGTTGACCTTGGGAAGTCCGGGACTAATTTAACACGCTTTTTGAAAAAAAAATATAATAAAAATATTTTTAAAATTCCATTCATTTGAGTAAAGGTTGTTTCCTTTTTATTTTTATTATGAAATTATCTGAATTGGTCGTTAAAGTTGCCGAGCTTCGAAACCAACTTTATCTCTTACAAGCCGCGCGAAGGCGCCAATTTAGTTGTCATTATTCTGGTGCGCCTCATCAAAGTGAGGAATATTATTTACATTCATATTCTCAAAATAATTATTATGAAAATAATTATCCTCAATATTATGCAAATAATTTTGATAATAATTACGATCATAATTTTTCCTCTTTTAATGAAAATAATTTTTCAAACTTTGATGAAAATGTTTTTTCTAATTTTCACCAGAACAATTTTCCGACTTCTAATAATTTTTCTTCAAGCCCCGAAGTAGATTATTCTTGGTGGCAAGGTCACCCGGATAGCTCTCAGAGCGACGAAGATAATTCTTTCGATCTGAATTCTTATTCATCTTCTTTTGCGCCGCAATTTTCTTTCTCTAATTTTGGGGAATCTCCACCGATTCAATTTGATACTTCCCCCCAAAATTTAGAGAAGAAGTTTATTTCTTCTAGTGTTTTTTCTCCATCTTTGGATAATTTAGTGATGGAGGAACATGTGGTTTCATGTAATCCCATAACTCCTTTTACCAAAGATGAAGAAAATTTATGATACCAAGAATTTCTTAAAGTTATGGGCATCGCGGATGAAATAGAAGAAGAACAAGTTTCTTCCCCTACTCCACCCGGATTTTATTTTCTTTGTCATGAATATTCGCAAATTTCTTCTATCCAACCAAAAATTAATGAAAATTTTGTGTCCAAAAATTTTACTCCACTTGGTAATGCATTAGATTTTCCTAATGAAAATTTTATTTTAGAAAAGGAACAACCAGAGCTAAATTTTATATTTTCGCAAGTGCCTCCTCCTTGCAAAAAATTATCTGAATCATTTATTTGTGATTCTTTATACACTAATAATTTTCAGGTTGAAGATGAGTCGTTGCTACCCCAAATAATCGAAGATCCATATGCCGCTCATCTGTATAATTTCAAATCACCTCAGGTTTGTATAGGTGATTTGGATTTGCAAATTCAAGAACAAAGATAAACGAAGAATCACTAACACTAACCGTCTAGCTTAAAGATGGGAAAAAGAAAGTGCTCTTGGGAGGCACCCCTTGCTTATCTTTAATTTAATGAATTTTTCTTTTAAAGTTTGTTTTCTTTCAAGTGTTCTTCATACTTAGTTTTAAACATTGGGGACAATATTTAATTTTAAGTATGGGGGTGTAGCTTAGCATTCATTGTATTTTTATTTGAAAAAAATATTTATAAAAATTATAAAAATCTAATTTCTTGGAAAGGGCGCTTTGGGCTTGAACTCCCATCATAACTCCTAGTACTTTGCGAACCCTTCACCGGGTAGCCCTCGGGAAGTCCAAGAAATAATAATTATAAAAATAATAATAATAAATACGCCTAGCCTTGTTGTTTTTATTTTTCTAGAAATTTAGTTTGAGGTTTGATTATAAGTATTCTTACCTTTTTAATTTAGCTAATATTTTGTTTTATCAGAATTTGTTAAATCTAAATTTGAAGTAATTTAGTCTTAAGAAACAATTTATGTTTTTAATTCGATTAGAGAATTTATTTAGCACTACTTCTTCGTTTAATTCTAAATAGCTTCACTTTGTGGTAAATTGGCTATACATCTCTAGATTTCTATTATATTCTCTTTTAACTTTAAGAACTTAGGAAATTTCATTCCACTAAAATGTTGCTCTCAAAATACTTTAATTTATAAACTAGAAGTTTTCTTCCCCCTCACCCTATGTTGGCAAATAAAAAAAATGTAGAAAAAAGATCATATGTCATGGGAATAAGAGGATAAAATCCATTATTTCCTAAAACATATGCACCCAAAATCATTTAAAAGATTATATGTCATGATCTAAGAGGATAAAATTCATTACATCTAAAACATATACTTTTTGTGTTTTTGATTGGAGAGAAAATTTAAAAGATTATATGGCATGGAAAATAAGAGGATAAAATTCATTATTTTCCTAAACATATACAAATTCGTATTCAAATAAGGTGAAAGGATAAAATTCATCACCTTTATTTAAGAATCTCTTCATTTTGCCATTTCGTTTAAACCCATCCCTAGCCAATTTCATTGTTTCTAGTCCTAAACTAAATTATTAAGAGAGCAATATTTTGGTAGGTGTCTTTTACTTAAGTTTCTTTTACGTTAGAGTGTTTATAATTTCAATCTAATTTTGTTTGAAAATTTCTATAATTTCGATTGCTAAATAGTTATCTTGAGAAGTAGTTAGCTAAACAAATTTCTCTTTTTAAGTTATCAACATAACTTATCACTTAATTCTTGAATTTTTAAAATTTTCTTTTGACTTACTCTTGGTTTAACGAAATTTTAGTTAATTAGAAATAATATCGATGTCTTGTAATTCTTTCCTCACTCTTTTGCTCTGGAATAGCAAAAGCTCAAGTATGGGGGTGTTTGATGAGTACTTTTTGTACTCATCTTTTAGTATAATTTTAATATAGTTTTAACATGAATTTATATAATTTTTATGTAGTTTCTTAGTTAATTCATTCCTTTTTATTTCTTCAACTAATTTATGCTTAGTTTATGTTTATCAGGTTTTCTGGGCACTTTGAGCAAAAATGTCAAGTACACGCCCAAGGTCACGGGTATGACCAAGGGCGTGACAGCCTAAGATGTGTTCCAGATCTGCTGCGGCCACTTTGGGCCCATTCCGTGAAGATTCGTTAAGTACACGCCCCAGGTCACGGGCGTCACCAAGGGCGTGACATCCAAGTCACGGTCAGGACCCTGCCACCAGCTGCGAGCATGCCTGCCACGTCATTTAAAGTTACACGCCCCAGGTCACGGGCGTGACCAGGGGTGTGACATCCAGGTCACAGGCGTGACTCGCCCCGCGCTCCTTCCCGCTGAAGTTTCCTGCCAGCAGCCACTTTTGAAGATTACACGCCCCAGGTCACGGGCGTGACCTAGGGCGTGACGCGCCCGTAATGCCTGCAATTACTCCAGAAGGTGCCCTCTACGCTGCTGCTTCGATCACGCCCCTTACACTCCCTTGGTCACGGGCGTGACCAAGAGCGTGTAATATCAAATTTCTGCCTATTTAAAGGGAGCTTCTCCAGAACTTCAGGGACCAGTTCTTAGGATTAGAACTTTCATTTTCTTGTGTTGTTTTCATGTTTTTAGTAGTTCTTATAATCATCCTTTTACTTCTTGCAATTTGTACTTTTCAATTCAATAGTTGTAATTTCCTTTACATAGTTTGTAATTTATTTTGCCTCAATTAATAAAATAGTTTATTTCTCTCATTTTTCTTCTCTCTTCTTCATGTATTCTTTTATTTCTTTTGATTCCTAAATCTCCATGAGTAGCTAAACTTTTATTAGCACTCAGTCGAGATGATCCAAGGAATAAATATAATTCATGAAGTAATTTAGGAAGTCTTTTCTCTTCTTGGAAATACTTACGATTTATCATTGATTTTAATGAAATGAGATTATATTTTTGATATATAATTCTCGTTCGTGTTTTTGTTCTTTAGTTAGCCGAACCAGCTCATAAGACGAATCGATCCTTCAAGGATAAAGAGAGTTGCATGCAACCCTCGAGAGAGGATGGCATAAATCTCCCGGATTAGAGTCAAATCCAATAGAGGGGTTCACCGCGTAAAGCAAGTTTAGCGGTTTCAATTATAGAATGAGAGTTCAGTTGATCAACCTAATCTTAGTTGGGTGTAGTCCTCGACCAAGGCGCGCTCATATTTCGGGAACCTCCACAGTCAAAGCAATTTTCCTAAGAGATTTTGATTTTCTTATTTCTTCTATTTTATTATTCCGAAGTGATTCAAAAATCGAGTGCTAGTCTTTTTTATCGTTTAATCTTATTTTAATTTTCCTTTTTGCTAAACCAACTCCAAAGTTTTAATTAATAGAATAATAGAGATTTTCTTAAAGTAAGAGTACTCAACCACCCTGAGTCTAATACGACCTTAGTTTCTTATAACTTATACTACATTCGATACGATACACTTGCCGTTATCGTTTGCAAGCATAGTTTTGCGCATCATCAACCTCACTCAAAGATAAACTACACATAAAAATATTAAAGTCATAACACAAAGATTAGAGACAATATTCAAAATATCACATATACGAAAGTTCAAAATATTTGCAAACAGATTATTAAAAACTACATTTGCCCTTAGCACGTCTAAACTCAAAAGCCCTTCTTCTTTCCTTCAACTTCCCCTTTTGTCTTTGTCTTTTAAATAAGTTGAAAGGCTTTGGAATGTAAGTGTTGAGGATAGGAGGTGCATTCTTTGGCAGTGTTCTCTCCTTCTGATGCTTCATGTAAAGTCTTCCTAGGCTTCAATTTTCCTGTGCTTGGTCCATTCATTATTAGGATAGTATTTGTCAATATCTCTTCCAGTGCTTCCAAGATACATCCATGTTTGTAGAATTATTTTCTTTGACTTTGGACTCCACATTGAGAGACTTTGCTCAGTTTCCTTAGCTTCTTTTCTTCTTTTGAGGGCAGCGAATTCTTCTACTGCGGTCCTTCTCCTTTTTTGTTGACTGGAACAAGCTTCTGCATGTCTACCTTTAGAAACGTTCAAAGGACTATCACTTTCTGGAGGTTCCGTCACTATGGGACTCATTCCCAGGAAGTGATGAAGTTCATTCACTATCCAGATGGATTGATTAGCTCCAATATTCTGCTGCTTTCTGACTTCTTCAAAAATACATCTTTGTATGTCCAGTGACGAGACCTCAATCTCTTTAGACAAAGTCTCATTGTTAAATGTTTGAGTGTTCACACATGTGTTCATTATGTGCTTTGGACTATCAGCCATCCTCTTGGTTAGGAAGTCAATTGCACTTTCTAGATTTTGTTCTTACCTTTGATGAGATTCCAAAGTAGAATTCATCCTAATGCCTAAGATTGCAGTGCCTTCATATTACAAACTACTGATGTTCCTGCCTTGGTGAACCAGCCAATGATTTGACTATTAACATGGTCACATTCTGATTTCATCTCCTTTATCGGGGCAGAGATGTCTTCTTTGAAGTCCTTCACCATATTGTCAACCTATGATTGGTAGTGAAGTCGTTCAGCTGCTAGCAATTCTTGTATTTGATGGAGGAGTGAACTTGAAGTGTCTTCTTGAGGTTGTGGAGCAGATGTGCTAGGAATAGCCTTCTCTTTCTTAACAAGCATTTTTTGTACTATGTCTTGATAATTGTATCCATTGCGTCATAATCATATAGAATATTAGGGGAGTCTTGTCTTAGAATAGCAACTCCTAGTCCTGTATTCTTAGCATTAGCATCATTCATGACCATCTGAGAACTTTCTAGGTCCTCTTGGACAACCAAACCAGTTGGGGTTAACTCCTCAACCCTTAGAGCAGGGAGCTCAGTGTGAGTCTCCCCCTCAACTGAAGCACTTTCTTGAGTAGCTTCATGTCTATCAATAGCTGGAGAAATTGGTTTTGGAACAGTAACTTCATTAGTGACCATGGGGTCACCCAATGGTTCTATTGTAAGACTTAGACTAATGCTTGACCAGTATCCCCCTTAATTTATGCAGGGGTTAGGCTCGTAATGTGTGTTTCTTCATCTTAGGAGCTTTTATCAGCTATAACAGTCTTTTTCTTATCACTGCATTGGCCTCCTTGGATTACTTAGGAGCCTTAGAGAACACGTTCTCCCACCTTTCTAGGGTTCTAATATCCGTTTTCTTTATGCAATGGATGGGAGCCCCCAACTTCTTGTTCAGCTTATCTGGCATGCTTGACAGCAGATACAAGGATAATATTCTTCCAAAATCTAGGGCACTGAAGCTTTCCCCATTTTTGTTAAATAGAATTTGAGCCCAATTTGTCCTTTTGCTCAGAATGACCTTGGTCATTATTTCAAACATCTCTCTTGAGATTTTTTCGTGTGACCTAGGATTGCAAATCAATACCTTTCCAATGATATCTGCAAGAAGCTTTCCTTTGGAATTAAAATTTTCCCATTTCAATGAGCCATAGCATTTTGCCTCATGTCCACACCATTTTAATTCTTCAGAGTAGTCTTCAATGGAAATCTCATCATCTTCATCTTCTTCTTCAAAAACTGGAAAACGGTAGTACTCTCGTTAGCCCTTGAACTATAACCCTTAACAAGGTATCACTTACCCTTGTTTTGATGACTTTGCTGGATGTGCTTATCTGAGGCTTGGAATAGAACTCCACTAATTCTTTATGCATGGTCAAGATGGGTTCAGAAAGAACATACTCAAGCCCGACCGCTGTTAATTGTCCAATAACAGATTTAATCTCTTCGTTGGCCCAATTGAATCCACCTCTTATGAGTTCGCATCCTATATTATAGTAGTCTTCTCCTTTCTTTGGTTCCATGGTGAGAAAAGCTGGAGAGTTGAAGGTCATCGATGTCGCAGTTTCTCGAGCGGGATGATCTTTTTGTTTTGACGGCTTAGGGCAAATGAAAATATAATCTATTTCTAAGCATTTACCATATATATATATTTTATTCTAGGAATGTCAAAAGGCATGTACGTGGGTGCTTTTGCTAAAGCAATTGATCATTAATTGAAATGATGTGATGAAAGATTCAGTATTAGCTAATTTCTATTTGTTGAAGATGCACCATGACGATACGCCTTATATGTCGGCTTGACAACCCTTCGACATGTCCTCTATGTCATCTTGTATCCTGGACGACGCAGACATAATTTGTGATTTTCCTGCATTTTCAGGTTAATTCTCTGCAAGAGTATTGTTAGCATGCATATGCATAATATCTATCAAATAAGAGAGCATTGATTTACTTACTCTATATTCAGCATACCAAGCTCAAACTTAAAGAAGTAGAATTTGTTGGAACATGCTTTCCACATCTCTTAGTTTGAGAATAACAAATCTCATTGTATTTGATCATACTTAACATGTATTTATAGTGTGCAAGAACTTTAGCTCTCAAGCCCTTATGAGTACAAAAAAGAAATACGGTGATCCTCAATCATTACGACGCTCTATTTGTTATCGTGGCGTGCTAATGCTGCGGCTATCGGTAGCTTCTGCATACTTGGAAACATCGTCGAGAAGGAAACATCGTCGAGAAAGTAATGTCGACGGGACTCAAATATAACAAGTATTGCCACGACACGTTAAGGCTAACGCCCAGCGATAACTTATGGAAGCCCCTCCATCTCGCTGTTGATTGAGGAGCAAAAGAGGAAGGAGATTTGATGGTTGGGAAATCTATAGCACTAACGCTGCACATTAGTATTACCGCAGAGTGGTAGGACGGACTGCCAAATTTGGAGCAAGAATGTTACCTAAGATGACTCAATCAATGTTCTAGCTTGTTGCCTAAAGTGTCTATCGCCTGGTGGTAGCACTATCGCTGGTGTTAGGATCTAAGTCTATTTAAAGAGCAGTCATCCTCCTTTTAGCAGTGCTGATACATGAAGAATAACAAGCTACAACTCCTGATCTTTCGTGAGAGTCTCCTCCTTGCAGCCAAGAGAACTCCATCAATGCTCGTGAATGCTTAGAACTTGAAGACGGATCGATCATGCCTACATCATTGTAAAGTTCAATCTTTGAGGGAGTTTGTAATGTTTTAGTCTTATTGATTGTATCTCTTATTTTCATTAGTAGAGAAATTCGCCCATGTTCGCGACTAGGGTCTTGCGAGGACTAGGGAGAATTCATCATGTGGGTGTGGCTACTATGTCTTAGGATTTGATCTAGGGGTGCTCGAGGCCTTTCTGGGGATAGAGAGACTAGAGCGGCTTGAGGCCATATCTAGGGATAGATCAGCTAAAGCCAATCAGTTCTTGGGGAGAAGAGAAATAATATAAAACAAAATGACTTTTCATATTATTCGCATTGATTTCTAGCGTGATAGAAATCTAATTTTGTAATAAATTTTATAAATGATAATCACGTCTTTACTTGTTCAATAAAATTGATTTGATTTTCAATTTCTAGCACTTTACTTATTATTCAAATAATTTCTAATAAAATATCAAATGTTTTCCATTAAACATAAATGTTTTTAAAACCCTTATTCCCCCCCCCCCCCCCCCCTCTAAGGGTGCCTACAAATCCAACAAGTGGTATCAGAGGCAGGTTATTCCAAAACTGTCTAACAACTGGGAATAATGGTGCTTCATGATCTCGCTTTTCAGGAGGGGCAAGGGATAAGTATACCTCCACTTTTTACTGGAAATAATTACAATTACTGGAGAACACGTATGCGTTATTTACTAATGAATCTAGATCTAGATTTCTGGACTTAGGTATAACAATGTTATATTATTCCTACATTTGTTGTTGGAGAAGTAATTTGGAAAATCCTAGAGATAAATGGGATGATGGAGATAAAAGTATATGAAAAAATAATGCTAAAGCAATGAATGCCTTATTTTGCATTTTAGATTGAACTGAATTCAATCAAGTTAGTACTTGTGAAACTGCTTACGATATTTGGAATTTATTAGAAATAACTCATTAATGTACTTTGCAGGTTAAAGGCTCAAAGTTGCTCCAACTAGAGTAGGAGTTTGAGAGGTTCAGAATGGATCCAGATGAGGACATAGACTCGGTGTACACTCGCTTCACCAAGGTCGTCAATGTCTCAAATA
The DNA here is from genome assembly GCA_033032865.1 of Dactylorhiza incarnata. Lineage (NCBI taxonomy): Eukaryota > Viridiplantae > Streptophyta > Magnoliopsida > Asparagales > Orchidaceae > Dactylorhiza > Dactylorhiza incarnata. The sequence continues at coordinate 3,429,414 of JAWHQI010000033.1, read as the reverse complement.
TACTCAGGAAAACCTTCTCGAATGGTGACTTGGTGAGGAAAATCATTCGATCTCTCCCTCTGAAGATCAACCTAAAAGTGACTGCTATCTCTGAGTCACATGATCTAAGATGGCTCCATATTGAAAGCCTCATTGGGAATCTCAAAACCCATGAGGTAGAACTCAAAATCCAAGATGAAGATTACAACAAAGAGCCAAAGAAGAAAGCCTTGGCTCTAAAGTCAAGAAAAGAGGATGAAGGCGAGGAGGAGGATAAAGATTGCCTTTTTGTGATAACTTTCACAAAGTTCATGAAGAACCAAGAAAGGAGGAACGCCTTCTGAAAGTATCTCTGAAAAGGCTCATCATCCAAAAGGGAGAAAAAAAAAGCAAGCGAAGATGACTGACCTTCATCAAGTGCTTTGACTGTAGGAATACTGGGCATATACGAAGCAGTGCCCAAAGTACCTGAAAGAACAAAAATATAAGCGGCATAAAGGAAAAGAAAAGAAGAAAGTTCTAAAGGCGGCAACATGGGATGACTCTTCATCCGAGAGCTCAAATGACTATACCTCAAGCGATGGTGAAGAGGCAAATCTATGCCTCATGGGAAGACGCCATGAATCATTAGACGAGATTGCAGTGTCCAAAGCAACATTAAGGTACTTCCTTCTACTTATGAAGATCTTTATACTGAATATATGAAAACTTGTAGCTTTTTAAATAAAAGTCTAAAAGATCTTGATCTTTTAAAAATTGGAAATAAAATTCTTGTAAAACAAAATCAAAAGCTTACTAAGGAAGTAAACTCTTTGGTAAAAGGGAAGGGGTCTTGCCAAAAGAATGATTACTACTTGGCAAGGATAAATGAACTAGAAAATGATCTTTCAAAGGCTCTCTCAAATAATGAATCTCTTACAAAGCAAAAGGGAGACTTAGAAAGAAGTTTACAAAACTCTCATTCTCAAATTGAAGATGGAAAGTGATGAGTAGTTTTTGTACTCATCTTTTAGTATAATTTTAATATTGTTTTAATATGAATTTATTTAATTTATTTTTATTTTCTTATTTAATCTGTTCCTTTTTAATTTCTTCAACTAATTTAAGCTTAGTTTATGTTTTGCAGGTTTTCTGGGCACTTTGAGTAAAAATGTCAACTACACGCCCAAGGTCACGGGCGTGACCAGGGGGCGTGACAGCCTAGATGTGTTCCAGACCCAATTCTGCCACTAGGGGGCATTCCGTGAAGAACTCGCCATGTACACGCCCTAGGTCACGGGCGTGACCAAGGGCGTGACCCAATGTCACGGCCGCGACCTGCTGAGCTCGACGAATTGCGCCTGGCTACTGCATTCGACGAAAAGGCTGCGTTCAACGAAAACACTGAGCTCGACGAAATGGCTCCTGCGTTCGACGAAATGTCTCCTTCGTTCGACGAAATTGCTGCGTTCGACGAACACGCTGAGATCGACGAAATGGCAGAGACCGACGAATGTTCAACAATGCTCTTTCCCGCCGAAGTTTCCTGCCAAAACCAGATTTTAAGATTACACGCCCCAGGTCACGGGCGTGACCTAGGGCGTGACGCGCCCAAAATGCCTGCATTGAAGCCAGAACGTGCCCTCTCCGCACCAGCACCGATCACGCCCCTTACACGCCCTTGGTCATGGGCGTGACCGAGGGCGTGTAACATCAAAATTCTGCCTGTTTAAAGGGAGCTTTTTCAGATGTTTAGGAGGAATTTTGGGAGACGAATTATAGGATTAGCCATTTTCATTTCATGTCTTTATTTTCATATTTTAGTAGTCTTGTAATCCTTCTTCTTCTTGCAATTTATATTTTCAATTAAATAGTTGTAGCTTTCAATTCCTAGTTGTAAACTTCTTTTGCAATTAATAAAAATAGTCCTTCTTATTCTCTCATTTCTCTTCTGCTTTCTTCCATGTATCCTTTTATTTTCTTTGATTCCTCCATCTCCATGAGTAACTAAAATATTATTAGTACTCGATCGAGATGATCCAAGGAATGACATAAGTCATGAAATAATCTAAAGTTGCTATTTCTCTTTTCAAAAATGCTTAAGATTTACCCTTGATTTTAAGATAACGAGTATATTTTCTATATATAATCCTTATTCTTGTTTTCGTTCTTTAGTTAGGGGAGAGGCTCGTAAGATGAATCGATCACTCAAGGATAAAAAAGAGTAGAATGTAATCCTCGAGAGAGGACGGCGTTACCCTTCCGGATTGGAGTAAAAGCCAATAGCGGGATTCACTTCGATAAGGCGAGTTTTAGGGGTTTCGATTCTAGAACGAGAGTTCGATTGATCAACCTAAACTCAATTGAGCGCATCCTCGAGAGAGGTGCGTTCATAATTTGGGAATCTCCACGGTCAAAGATATTTTATTATGAGAATGCGCTTTTATTCTTTGTTCTTATTTTTATATCCAAGGTGATTCAAAGATCGAGTGCTAATCGTTCTTTTAATTCTTATTTTAATTTTCCATTTGCAAAACCAACCTCAAGTTTTAATTGCTAAAATGATAGAGACTTTCTTGAAGTAAGAGTACTCAACCACCCCGAGTCTAATACGACCTTGGTTTTTATAACTTATACTACATTCGATACGGTACACTTGCCGTTGTCGTTTGCAGATATAGTTTTGCTGCATCAAGTTTTTGGCGCCGTTGCCCGGGTCACGGTTGATATTTCGAAAAAAGAAATATTTATTAATTTTATCGTTCTCTTTCTTCTCCCCCTTCTCTTTAAAATTTTTTTTTAAAAAAAAATCTTAAAAAGCGTAATCAAAATTCTCGGAAAGGACGCTTTGGGCTTGAATTCTCATCATAGCCTCTAGTACCTTGCGAGCCCTTCACCGGGTTGACCTTGGGAAGTCCGGGACTAATTTAACCCGCCTTTTGAAAAAAAATTATATAATAAAAATATTTTTAAAATTCCATTCATTTGAGTAAAGGTTGTTCCCTTCTTTTTTATTATTATTATGAAAGAATCTGAATTGGCCGTTAAAGTTGCCGAGCTTCGAAACCAACTTTACCTCTTACAAGCCGCTCGAAGGCGCCAATTTAGTTGTTATTATTGTGGTGCGCCTCATCAAAGTGAGGAATGTTATTTACATTCATATGCTCAAAATAATTATTATGAAAATAATTTTTCTTAATATTATGCAAATAATTTTGACAATAACTATGATCATAATTTTTCCTCTTTTAATGAAAATAATTTTTCAAACTTGGATGAAAATAAATCTTCTAATTATAATGAGAACAAATTTTTGGTATTTAATAATTGTTCTTCTAGCCCCGAAGTTGATTATTCTTGGCGACAAACTCACCAGGATAATTCTCAGAGCGACGAAGATAAATCTTTAGACACAAATTTTTGTTTTTCTTCTTATACACCGCAGTTTTTTGTTCTCTAATTTGGGGGAAATTCCGCAGATCCAAATAAATACTTCCCCCCAAAATTTAGAGGAAATTTTTTTTCTTCTAATTTTAATGAGAATAATTTTTTTGCGTTTAATAATTGTTCTTCTACCTCCGAAGTAGATTACTCTTGGTGGCAAGGTCACCCGGATAGTTTTCGGGGCGATGAAGATAAATCTTCAAATCCGAATTTTTGTTCTTCTTCTTTTGCGCCGCAATTTTCTTTCTCTAAATTTGGGGAATCTCCACCGAATCAATTTGATACTTCCCCCCAAAATTTAGAGGAGAATTTTATTCCTTCTAGTGTTTTTTCTCCATCTTCGGATAATTTAGTTATGGAGGAACATGTGGTTTCATGTAATCCCATAACTTCTTTTACCAAGGATGAAGAAAACTTATTATACCAAGAATTTCTTAAGGTTATGGGCACCCCGAATGAAGTAGATGAAGAGCAAGTTTCTTCCCCTACTCCACCCGGATTTTATTTTCTTTGTCATGAATATTCGCAAATTTCTTCTATCAAACCAAAAATTGATGAAAATTTTGTGTCCAGAAATTTTATTCCGCTTGGTAATTCACTAGATTTCTCTAATGAAAATTTTATTTTAAAAAAGGAACAACCAGAGCTTAATTTTTTATTTTCGCGAGTGCCACCTCCTTGCGAAAAATTATCTGAATCGTTTATTTGTGATTCTTTATACACTAACAATTTTCAGGTTGAAGATGAGTCGTTGCTACCCCAAATAATCGACGATCCATATGCCGCTCATCTGTATAAATTCAAATCACCTCAGGTATGTATATGTGATTTGGATTTACATATTCCAATTCAAGGACAAAAGGAGAATCACAAGATAAACGGAGGAGTAGCCGTGCGACTGACGCCGACACATTCACCTATATGTGAATTAGGGGAGTTGCCTGTTCACTTCTCTTTTAAATTTCCGTTTTCCTAACAATAACCGACTTGCTTAAAGACGGGAAAAAGAAAGCGCTCTTGGGAGGCACCCCTTGCTTATCTTTTTTTTAAGTATTTTTTTTTAAAGTTTATTTTCTTTCAAGTATTCTGTATACTTAGTTTTAAACATTGGGTACAATGTTTAATTTTTAGTATAGGGGTGTAGCTTAGCATACATTGTATTTTTATTTGAAAAAAAAAACTATAAAAATTAAAAAAAATATAAAAATCTAATTTCTTGGAAAGGGCGCTTTGGCCTTGAACTCCCATCACAGCTCCTAGTACCTTGCGAACCCTTCACCGGGTATCCCTCGGGAAGTCCAAGAAATAATATTTATAAAAATAATAAATACGCCTAGCCTTGTTGTTTTTATTCTTCTAGAAATTTAGTTTGAGATTTGATTATAAGTATTCTTACATTTTTGATTTAGCTAATATTTTGTTTTATCGGAATTTGTTAAATTTAAATTTGAAGTAATTTGGTTTTAAGAAATATTTTATGTTTTTAATTTGATTAGAGAATCTATTTAGCACTACTTCTCCTTTTAATTTTAAATAGCTTCACTTTGTGGTAAATTGGCTAAACATCTCTAGATTTTTTTTATTATATTTGCTATTAACTTTAAGATCTTAGAAAATTTCATTCCACTAAAAAGTTGCTCACAAAATAGTTTAATTTATAAACTAGAAGTATTTCTTTACCCTTGGTAAACATATGTATTTTTTTCTTCTCCCCTATTGTTAGATCATATGTCATGGGAATAAGGAGATATTAGTTCTTTATTCTCTAGTAAACATATGCAACCCTAAAATAAAAATGAAGAGAGAAAAAATGTGTATATGTCGTGGAAATGATAGGATAATAGTCTATCATTCTCTGGTATTACATATACTAAAAAAAAGGGTTGAGAGGATAAAATTCATCACCCCAATCAAAAACCTGTTCATATCCTTTGTCTTCATTTTGCCATTCCGTTTAAACTCATCCCTAGCCAATTTCATTGTTTCTAGTCCTAAACTAAATTATTAAGAGAGAAATATTTTGGTAGGTGTCTTTCCCTTAAGATTCTTTTATGTTATAGTGTCTATAATTTCAATCTAATTTTGTTTGAAAATTTCTATAATTTCGGATGCTAAATTGTTATCTTGAGAAGTAGTTAGCTAAACAAATTTTTCTTTTTAAATTATCAACATAACTTATGACTTAATTCTTGAATTCCTAGAACTTACTTTTAACTTAACTCTTGGTTTAATGAAATTTTAGTTAATTAAAAAATAATATCGATGTCTTGTAATTCTTTCCTCACTCTTTTGCTCTGGAATAGCAAAAACTCAAGTATGTGGGTGTTTGATGAGTAGTTTTTGTACTCATCTTTTAGTATAAATTTAATATAGTTTTAATGTGAATTTATTTAATTTATTTGTATTTTCTTATTTAATCTGTTCCTTTTTAATTTCTAATACTAATTTAAGCTTAGTTTATGTTTTGCAGGTTTTCTTGGCACTTTGAGTAAAAATGTCAACTACACCCCCAAGGCCACGGGCGCGACTAGGGGGCGTGACAGCCTAGATGTGTTCCAAACCCAATTCCGGCACCAGGGGGCGTTCCGTGAAGAATTTGCCAAGTATACGCCCTATGTCACGGGTGTGACCAAGGGCGTGACCCAATGTCACGGCCGCGACCCGCTGAGCTCGACGAACTGCGCCTGGCTGCTGCGTTCGATGAAAAGGCTGCATTCGATGAAAACACTAAGCTCAACAAAATGGCTCCTGCGTTCGACGAAATGTCTCCTTCGTTTGACAAAATTGCTGCATTCGACGGACACACTGAGATCGACGAAATGGCAGAGACCGACGAATGTTCAACATCGCTCTTTCCCGCCTAAGTTTCCTGCCAAAACCAGATTTTAAGATTACACGCCCCAGGTCACGGGTGTGACCTAGGGCGTGACGCACCTGAAACGCCTGCATTGAAGCCAGAATACGCCCTCTCCGCACCAGCACCGATCACGCCCCTTACACACCCTTGGTCACGGGCGTGACCGAGGGCGTGTAACATCAAAATTCTGCCTCTTTAAAGAGAGCTTTTCCAGATGTTTGGGAGGAATTTTTGGAGACGAATTTTAGCATTAGCCAGTTTCATTTCATGTCTTTATTTTCATATTTTAGTAGTCTTGTAATCCTTCTTCTTCTTGAATTTATATTTTCAATTAAATAGTTGTAGCTTTCAATTCCTAGTTGTAAATTTATTTTGCAATTAATAAAAATAGTCCTTCTTATTCTCTCATTTCTCTTTTGCTTTCTTCCATGTATCCTTTTATTTTCTTCGATTCCTCCATCTCCATGAGTAACTAAAATATTATTAGTACTCAATCGAGATGATCCAAGGAATGATATAAGTCATGAAATAATCTAAAGTTGTTATTTCTCTTTTCAAAAATGCTAAAGATTTACCCTCGATTTTAAGATAACGAGTATATTTTCGATATATAATTCTTGCTCTTGTTTTCGTTCTTTAGTTAGCAGAGAGGCTCGTAAGACGAATCGATCACTCAAGGATAAAAAAGTGTAGAATGCAATCCTCGAGAGAGGACGACGTTACCCTTCCGGATTGGAGTAAAAGCCAATAGCGGGATTCACTTCGATAAGGCGAGTTTTAGGGGTTTCGATTCTAGAACGAGAGTTCGATTGATCAACCTTAACTCAATTGAGCGCATCCTCGAGAGAGGTGCGTTCATAATTCGGGAAGATCCACGGTCAAAGCTATTTTAATATGAGAATGCGCTTTTATTCTTTGTTCTTATTTTTATATCCAAGGTGATTCAAAGATCGAGTGCAATTCGTTCTTTTAATTCTTATTTTAATTTTCCATTTGCAAAACCAACTTCAAGTTTTAATTGATAAAATAATAGAGACTTTCTTGAAGTAAGAGTACTCAACCACCCCGAGTTTAATACGACCTTGGTTTTTATAACTTATACTACATTCTATACGGTACACTTGCCGTTGTCGTTTGCGGATATAGTTTTGCTGCATCAAGTTTTTGGCACCGTTGCCGGGGTCACGGTTGATATTTCGAAAAAAGAAATATTTATTAATTTTATCGTTCTCTTTCTTCTCCCCCTTCTCTTTAAATTTTTTTTAAAAAAAAAATCTTAAAAAGCGTAATCTAAATTCTCGAAAAGGACGCTTTGGGCTTGAATTCCCATCATAGCCTCTAGTACCTTGCGAGCCCTTCACCGGGTTGACCTTGGGAAGTCCGGGACTAATTTAACCCGCTTTTTGAAAAAAAATTATATAATAAAAATATTTTTAAAATTCCATTCATTTGAGTAAAGGTTGTTCCCTTCTTTTTTATTATTATTATGAAAGAATCTGAATTGGCCGTTAAAGTTGTCGAGCTTCGAAACCAACTTTACCTCTAACAAGCTGCTCGAAGGCGCCAATTTAGTTGTTATTATTGTGGTGCGCCTCATCAAAGTGAGGAATGTTATTTACATTCATATGCTCAAAATAATTATTATGAAAATAACTTTTCTCAATATTATGCAAATAATTTTGACAATAACTATGATCATAATTTTTCCTCTTTTAATGAAAATAATTTTTCAAACTTTGATGAAAATAAATCTTCTAATTATAATGAGAACAAATTTTTGGTATTTAATAATTGTTCTTCTAGCCCCGAAGTTGATTATTCTTGGCGACAAGCTCACCAGGATAATTCTCAGAGCGACGAAGATAAATCCTTAGACACAAATTTTTGTTTTTCTTCTTATACACCGCAGTTTTTTGTTCTCTAATTTGGGGGAAATTCCGCAGATCCAAATAAATACTTCCCCCCCCCCCCCCAAATTTAGAGGAATTTTTTTTTCTAATTTTAATGAGAATAATTTTTTGGCGTGTAATAAATGTTCTTCTACCTCCGAAGTAGATTATTCTTGGTGGCAAGGTCACCCCGATAGTTTTCGGGGCGATGAAGATGAATCTTCAGATCCAAATTTTTGTTCTTCTTCTTTTGCGTCGCAATATTCTTTCTCTAATTTTGGGGAATCTCAACCGAATCAATTTGATACTTCCCCCCAAAATTTAGAGGAGAATTTTATTCCTTCTAGTATTTTTTATCCATCTTCGGATAATTTAGTTATGGAGGAACATGTGGTTTCATGTAATCCCATAACTTCTTTTACCAAGGATGAAGAAAACTTATTATACCAAGAATTTCTTAAGGTTATGGGCACCCCGGATGAAGTAGAAGAAGAACAAGTTTCTTCCCCAACTCCACCCGGATTTTATTTTCTTTGTCATGAATATTCGCGAATTTCTTCTATCAAACTAAAAAATGATGAAAATTTTGTGTCCGAAAATTTTATTCCGCTTGGTAATTCACTAGATTTCTCTAATGAAAATTTTATTTTAGAAAAGGAACAACCAGAGCTTATTTTATTATTTTTGCGAGCGCCTCCTCCTTGCGAAAAATTATCTGAATCGATTATTTGTGATTCTTTATACGCAAACAATTTTCAGGTTGAAGATGAGTCGTTACTACCCCAAATAATCGACGATCAATATGTCGCTCATCTGTATAAATTCAAATCACCTCAGGTATGTATATGTGATTTGGATTTACATATTCCAATTCAAGGACAAAAGGAGAATCACAAGATAAACGGAGGAGTAGCCGTGCGACTAACGCCGGCACATTCACCTTGCGTGAATTAGGGGAGTTGTCTGTTCACTTCTCTTTTAAATTTCCGTTTTCCTAACAATAACCGTCTAGCTTAAAGACGGGAAAATGAAAGCGCTCTTGGGAGGCACCCCTTCCTTATCTTTTTTTTAAGTATTTTTCTTTTAATGTTTATTTTCTTTCAAGTATTCTTTATACTTAGTTTTAAACATTGGGTACAATGTTTAATTTTAAGTATGGGGGGTGTAGCTTAGCATACATTGTATTTTTATTTGAAAAAAAAAACTATAAAATTTAAAAAAATTATAAAATCTAATTTTTTGGAAAGGGCGCTTTGGGCTTGAACTCCCATCACAGCTCCTAGTACCTTACGAACCCTTCACCGGGTATCCCTCGGGAAGTCCAAGAAATAATATTTATAAAAATAATAAATACGCCTAGCCTTGTTGTTTTTATTCTTCTAGAAATTTAGTTTGAGGTTTGATTATAAGTATTCTTACATTTTTGATTTAGCTAATATTTTGTTTTATCGGAATTTGTTAAATTTAAATTTGAAGTAATTTGGTTTTAAGAAATATTTTATGTTTTTAATTTGATTAGAGAATCTATTTAGCACTACTTCTCCTTTTAATTTTAAATAGCTTCACTTTGAGGTAAATTGGCTAAACATCTCTAGATTGTTTTATTATATTCGCTATTAACTTTAAGATCTTAGGAAATTTCATTCCACTAAAAAGTTGCTCTCAAAATAGTTTAATTTATAAACTAGAAATATTTCTTTACCCTTGGTAAACATATGTATTATTTCTTTTCCCCTATTGTTAGATCATATGTCATGGGAATAAGGAGATGTTAGTTCTTTATTCTCTGGTAAACATATGCAACCCAAAAATAAAAATGAAGAGAGAAAAAATGTGTATATGTCGTGGAAATGATAGGATAATAGTCTATCATTCTCTGGTATTACATATACTAAAAATAAGGGTTGAGAGGATAAAATTCATCACCCCAATCAAAAACCTCTTCATATCCTTTGTCTTCATTTTGCCATTCCGTTTAAACCCATCCCTAGCCAATTTCATTGTTTCTAGTCCTAAACTAAATTATTAAGAGAGCAAAATTTTGGTAGGTGTCTTTTCCTTAAGATTCTTTTATGTTAGAGTGTCTATAATTTCAATCTAATTTTGTTTGAAAATTTCTATAATTTCGGATGCTAAATTGTTATCTTGAGAAGTAGTTAGCTAAACAAATTTTTCTTTTTAAATTATCAACATAACTTATGACTTAATTCTTGAATTCCTAGAATTTACTTTTAACTTACTCTTGGTTTAATGAAATTTTAGTTAATTAAAAAATAATATCGATGGCTTGTAATTCTTTCCTCACTCTTTTGCTCTGGAATAGCATATGGGGGTGTTTGATGAGTAGTTTTTGTACTCATCTCTTAGTATAATTTTAATATAGTTTTAATATGAATTTATATAATTTATTTGTATTTTCTTATTTAATCTGTTTCTTTTTAATTTCTAAAACTAATTTAAGCTTAGTTTATGTTTTGCAGGTTTTCTGGGCACTTTGAGTAAAAATGTCAACTACACGCCCAAGGCCACGGGCGCGACTAGGGGGCGTGACAGCTTAAATGTGTTCCAGACCCAATTCCGGCACAAGGGGGGCATTCCGTGAAGAATTTGCCAAGTATATGCCCTAGGTCACGGGTGTGACCCAATGTCACGGCCGCGACCCGCTGAGCTCGACGAACTGCGCCTGGCTGCTGCGTTCGATGAAAAGGCTGCATTCGACGAAAACACTAAGCTCGACAAAATGGCTCCTGCGTTCGACGAAATGTCTTCTTCGTTTGACAAAATTGCTGCATTCGACGGACACGCTGAGATCGACGAAATGGCAGAGACCGACAAATGTTCAACATCGCTCTTTCCCGCCGAAGTTTCCTGACAAAACCAGATTTTAAGATTACACTCCCCAGGTCACGGGCGTGACCTAGCGCGTGACGCACCTGAAACGCCTTCATTGAAGCCAGAACACGCCCTCTCCGCACCAGCACCGATAACGCCCCTTACACACCCTTGGTCACGGGCGTGACCGAGGGCGTGTAACATCAAAATTCTGCCTATTAAAAGAGAGCTTTTCTAGATGTTTGGGATGAATTTTGGGAGACGAATTTTAGGATTAGCCATTTTCATTTCATGTCTTTATTTTCATATTTTAGTAGTCTTGTAATCCTTCTTCTTCTTGCAATTTATATTTTCAATTAAATAGTTGTAGCTTTCAATTCCTAGTTGTAAATTTCTTTTTCAATTAATAAAAATAGTCCTTCTTATTCTCTCATTTCTCTTCTGCTTTCTTCCATGTATCCTTTTATTTTCTTCGATTCCTCCATCTCCATGAGTAACTAAAATATTATTAGTACTCAATTGAATGATCCAAGGAATGATATAAGTCATGAAATAATCTAAAGTTGCTATTTCTCTTTTCGAAAATGCTTAAGATTTACCCTTGATTTTAAGATAACGAGATTATATTTTCGATATATAATTGTTTTTCTTGTTTTCGTTCTTTAGTTAGCCGAGAGGCTCGTAAGACGAATCGATCACTCAAGGATAAAAAAGAGTAGAATGCAATCCTCGAGATAGGACGACGTTACCCTTCCGGATTGGAGTAAAAGCCAATAGCGGGATTCACTTCAATAAGGCGAGTTTTAGGGGTCTTGATTCTAGAACGAGAGTTTGATTGATCAACCTAAACTCAGTTGAGCGCATCCTCGAGAGAGGTGCATTCATAATTCGGGAATCTCCACGGTCAAAGCTATTTTATTAAGAGAATGCGCTTTTATTCTTTGTTCTTATTTTTATCTCTAAGGTGATTCAAAGATCGAGTGCTAATCGTTCTTTTAATTCTTATTGTAATTTTCCATTTGCAAAACCAACCTCAAGTTTTAACTGATGAAATAATAGAGACTTTCTTGAAGTAAGAGTACTCAACCACCCCGAGTCTAATACGACCTTGGTTTTTATAACCTATACTACATTCGATACGGTAAACTTGCCGTTGTCGTTTGCGGATATAGTTTTGCTGCATCAGAAAGAAAAATGTTGTAAATAGATGGGAAATTTTTTGGAAATGAAAACACTTTCTTAAAAGCCCGGATCCATGACTTAAGCATGGCTATACAAAAATTTGGAGTTGGACAAAAGACCCTTGACATGATTTTGGCCAACCAAAGGCATGGAAATGCAGAATAAGGGCTTGGGTATGTCTCTGGAAGTTACTGTTGGATCGGTAGGCGCCCTAGAGGGGGGCTGATGATATATTTTGAATATTTTAGAAAAAAAACTTTGATTATTAAACAAGAGAAGATCAAGACAAATCAAGTGAAGTAAAAGTAAAGACATGATTTTATTAACTTGAGAAGCATGATTACAAAACTTGATCTCTTATCGAAGCTAGAAATCAAAGCTAATAGAAAGACTCTTCTTGTTTTCTATACCGACTCGTATCCCCATGAACCGGTTGGCTTTTGCCGATCCTTCCCCGAATACGGCCTCAAGCCGCTCTAGCCAACCCTTCCCCGGATATGGCCTCGAGCACCCCCTAGATCTACACCCGAGACCTAGTCGCCAACACGAGGCGTAATCTCTAATGGTTACAAAAGATATGAAATAAAAATAACAATAATATTAAAATCTCCCTATATGGATCTCTTGGAGAAGTGGATGAAGACCCGCAGAGTATGATCGTAGTCGATGCGGTCTTTCATCACGAAGATGAAGCGTGTTGAAATCTTCTCCACGGATCTCCTTAAGCCTTCATAGATTTGTGGGAGTATCTCTCTGAATCTTCCTCTCTATGATATGGCACGAAGCTCTGGAATTTAGAGTTGTAGAAGGATGAGGAAGACGGAGCTAATGGGTCCTTTTTATAGCCTCAGCGCTAGCGCCTGCGCTAGTGCTACCGCCGGCTCTATCCCATATTAAGTAATATTTTGCGCGCGAGAATCTTTAATCCGGGGAAACAATTTCGCCACTCCTCTTGTGCTCCGCGCTACCGCCAGCGCTAGTAGATACCGCCTGCGCTAGCTGCTACCGCATGCGTTAGCTGCTATCGCCTGGCTCTAGCACCTTCTAAAATTGTTTCGGAGATTTTCTCAAGTCCGCGCTAGCGCTAGCGCCGGTGCTAGCGGGAATGTTGGAATTTTGGCTTCAAATTTTGGCGCAGCATTCTTATGTTATCCTTAAGTCATGTGGACTTGTTATCCTGCACACTTAAACACACAAGATCAAATACACATAGGATTTGTTATTCTCAAACCTAGGAGATGCGGAAGACCATGTTCCAACAGTTACCGCCCGACGATACCTCTTACCGCTGACTGTAGTAACAAATATTGTAATTCTTATATTAACAAATCAAAAATGATTTTTGTTGGTTCCCCATCTTCCAACAAGAGTCCAAAGAAAAATTTGAAATAGGTCTCAACCCCTTTTGTGTCGTGTTCTAAGTGCTTTCACTTTGGACACGTCATGGACTCTTGTAAGAAAAAGGGATGATGTGCTTTCAAGCAAGTCTGGGTGCCTAAGGTTTCCACCTACTCTATGGGAGGAACCTCTTGGGTATCCAGATCTCTACTCTCATCTTCCTTTTATGTGTTTTGGCAGGCTAAGGAAAAGGAATACATATGGTACTTGGACTAGGGGTGCTCCAAACACATGACGGGAGACAAAGAAAAGTTCCTTACACTAACAAAGAAGAAAGGAGGAATGGTGACTTTTGGTGAAAATGTAAAGGGAAGAATCTTAGGCATCGATACAGTGGATCCTAATATTGCACAAAAAGAAGAGGAACATCTTTCACCCTTGGAGCATGAGGATGATGAACCAATTGATATTTATAAAGGAATAGAGGAAGTACTAGAAGATTTCATGCCTCCAAGCGTGCTTATATTTACAAAGGATCATCCAAGGGAACTTATCATTAGAGACCCATCAAGAGGGGTAATGACACGTTCTTCCATTCATGAATCCTCATCTAATTTATACTTTGTTTCCAAAATTGAACCGAAAAATGTTTCAGCCACTTTAAATGATGAATTTTGGTTTATCGCTATGAATGAAGAACTAACTCAATTTGAACAAAATAGGGTTTAGTAGTTAATTGAATGACCATCTAATCACCCGGTTATTGGTGTAAAATGAATATTTATAAATAAATTAGATGGAGATTCTAGAATCACTAGGAATAAAGCTAGACCAGTAGCACAAGGATATTCTCAAATTGAGGGTGTAGATTTTGATGAAACATTTGCACCCATTACTTGCCTTGAATCTATTAGAATTTCTCTTGCTTTTGCCAGTTATAAGAAAATTGAATTAATTCAAATGTATGTCAAAAGTGCTTTCTTAAACAGGATAATTAAAGAAGAGGTCTATGTTGAACATCCCCCCCCCCCAGTTTTATAAATGAAAAATTTCCTAATCATGTTTATAGATTAGAAAAAGTGCTTTATAGTTTAAAGCAAGTGCCCCGTGCATGGTATGAGCATTTAACATCTTCTTTTATTAAAGTGCATATATAAAATGGGTCGTGCCGATAACACAGTCTTCATTAAGCATATTAACAATGATTTGATTATTTTACAAATTTACATTAATGAGATTATTTTTGGAGCCACAAATAAAGAGTTGTGTAATGAAGTAGTACAAGTAATGAAAAATGAATTTGAGATGAGCCTAGTTGGAGAACTCACATATTTTTTAGGTTTTCAAATCAAACAAAGAAATGATGGAATCTTTATTTGTCAAACTAAATATGTACATGATATGTTAAAATGTTTTGGATTTGAAAACTTAAAACTTGCTAGTACACCAATGAGCGCATCACTAAAATTAGGAAAGGATGAAGCCAGAATTTCAATTGATCAAACTTTGTATAGAGGAATGATTGGATCATTATTGTATTTAAGTGCTTCTAGAACCGGTATTATTTTTGTCGTTTGTTTATGTGCTAGATTTCAAGAAAATCCAAAAGAATCTCATTTAAAAGTGGTTAAACAAATTTTTAGATATTTAATCGGCACATATAGATTAGGTCTATGGTATCCAAACAATGATTCTTTTCTTTTACATGGCTATTTTGATTATGCGGGGTGTTCTTTAGATAGAAAAGCACTAGTGGCAAATATCATTTCTTAGGCCTTTCACTAGTTGCATGGTTAAGTAGAAATAGAACTCGGTTGCACTTTCCACCGCCGAGGGTAAATATATCACACTAGGAAGTTGTTGTGCACAAGTGTTATGGATGACTCAAGCCTTAGAAGACTACGGAGTTCATCTCACCAACATTGAACTAAAATGTGACAACATGAGTGTTATTAACCTAACAAACAACCTCGTTCATCACTCCAGATCCAAACACATAGACGTTAGACATCACTTCATTAGGGATCATATAAAAAGGAAAATGTTCATGTAAACTTTATAGGAACTGAATCCCAACTTGTGGACATCTTTACCAAGCCTCTACCCGATGCATCATTTGCTTTACTTAGGCTAGAATTAGGGGTTTTGGACATCTTAACTTAAAAATGATAAACTCGTGTGTTGTGTAATCTCTTGTCTAATTTCATTGCTTGAATACATTGCCTCTACACAGAACAATCATAATCAGGAGAAAAATTTTACAAACACACATTTTTCATGGAAACATAATCTCTGTTACTTACCGCATAGTGGTAAGTGTTACCGCTGGCGGTAGTATAAAATACTGAATTTGCTATTTTTCAAAGCTTTGTATTTATATTCATTTCTTATTTTTCTCTAAAGACTAAAAACAACAAAAAATTTGTAAAACCAATAAAAATCAAACGAAAAATATGTTTTCTTTTTCTATATCAAAAATCAACTACAAAATCGAAAAACAAACTAAAATCACAAAAATATGTTTTCAATTTTTTTATTGTCTTTCAAAATTCAAAAAAATTATAGAGAAAACTGATTGCTATTCATTGAAATGTTTCAAGAATGATTATGGTTATTTTTTCAAGACTAAAATATAATGTAAAATTCTAATTTCAAGTATCTAAAAACATTATTTTGTGTCATGCCTTGAACATTATCTTGTAATGTGTAATGAAATGGATTATAGAAATCATATGTATGATTGCTTAGCATGCCTCTAAGTATGAGTAATGTTTTATATTTTATAATGGTTTACTCACTCACATCTTTGATAATCTACATATGACATTAATCTTACTCTTGCATGATTGTGTTGTGTAACAACTTAATATTGTTAAATGTGTTAATAGTTTACCTACACCAAAATAAAAATCTCCTTCATGCACTCATATTTGAAGAAGTGTGTTAATTCAAAACATTATGTTTGCAAAAATAAGTGATTTCGTAGAACTTTGTCACCAAACTAAAATTCAAATAAAAAAATGACAAAGATAACTCCACCAAGCACTACTCACCCTCCTAATAAGTCTTAATGAGCATTGTGAGGTTGAGCACCTTGGAGAGAATTGTAAAGTGTCTAGTGCAAACTCTTTTATACACTACTTCTTCCTGTACACTTGGATCACAAATAAATCAAAGAAAACATAATATATGTGATCCCAGAGCAGCTTGGTAGTTGTACTTTTTTGTGCATTGAAATACATTTTTGCTTTGTGGGTAGAAATTATTCAAAAAATGCAGTTTCAATAATGTTGTGTTTATTCCATTATACATTTCATGTGTTTTGATTAAATCATGTGTATACTCTTATCAAAAAACACATTTTATACACATCATTATTTCTTGTAAAACTTCTACTCATGAGTATTGGACTCTAATGCATATCTACATTTTTTAAACTCTTTAGTTGATGCACTAGATAACATTGCATGATCTCTATACTGTTTAAGTCTACCAGCATTATGAATGTAAAACATTGTATCTGTTTATCTTGCCTTGATAAAGTGAATCATGCTAACATTCTTTGTGAACCTATTTTACGCTGCGCCTTGTATACTCAATCTTGATAAATTTACTTTCTAAACAAGTGCTATTATGTTTTTGTTACAAAGTGATATTTGATCTTGAACTTCAATTACTAAAACATCTATTTTTACTAGACTAAAACTTACTCATTTACTATGTTTCAAATCATTATAATGATGTTTCCTTACAAAATCTTTCAACATGCTTTCCACTATATTACTACATGTAAGCTCAATCATGACTATATTTTTTCCAACAAGTGGTCATATTTCTACACTAATGGCACCTCACTCTTCCAAATCAACTTTTTACTAACCAAGTGGTATCACTAAGTGGTCAATCTATGGTATGCACATTTTCATCTCTACATTAAACATTATATTAAATCTTAAATGATATCTTTTCTCTCCACCCTCTTTTGATAATACCAAAAGGGGGAGAATAACTTAAAAGAAATTCACTCTTAAGGGGCATAAAATACATAGGATGCTTTTATATACGGGGAGCATTCATATAGGGGGAGCATGTGCATTCTATCATGCTTATCATTTACTATAAACACTAATCTTATATATGGAAGACACCTTTTTTCATTTCCGGGTCTTACACACAGAACCATCACCTTACGGTGACTCCTACACATGGGGAGTGTTGGAACCAAGAATCGGCCCAATGAGGAGTTCGGACCCCTAAGAGGGGGCAGCTAGCACTTACTTGTCCAGTGAAAGAACTTTACCAAAGGTTCAAAACTAAACACCGACCCTTGGCTGCAGCGCGGAGGTCCCACCACACACCCGGAAGATCTTAGAGTGCTTCCTCTCCAAAGCCAAAGTTGAAGCTGGGCACCTTGGAGAGCCTTGGGGGCTAACCAAAGTTGTCCTGAGGAGGAAGAAACCAAAGAATCTGCAATCCTCTCCAAAGGTGCCCTTCAGGGTCAATATATAGTTTTCTCAACTGGGTATGCTAATAGCGTAATTCCGCCTCTTAGTTTTGTTAAGTGCACCCTAAAATGGTCTGCCAACATCAAAACTCCACTATTTGGAATGGTTATAGGCAGACAGGACTGCATAAATAGGAGTAGAATATTGCACCCAAAATCGGAGGAGGCCCATTCTCGCTCGCTGGCCAGTTCTCGGCTGACCCTCACCTTGCCCCAACCTTGTGACCTAGGTGAGCGCAAATCTATTCATGATTCGCACATCGCAGGGCAGTAAGCCCTGCTCGCCATGCCCTTGTGATTCGCTCTCCACAAGGCTCGAGTCCTTGCTCGCCTTGTCACAGGGCGACGAGCCCCCGCTCGCCTCACCCGCATGCTTCGCCTACACTTGAGTCTCAATTTACCCTTTCGGTGAACCCAGTGTTGTACATAATCCCCGCACTTTGAGAGATTATCCTTAGCTCGTAAAGAAAAGTCCAACTCATGGTGTTTGCTATTCGTTTGCTGATCTAGCAGGAATCTTAGGTGGGCCCCATCCCCAGCGTTATAAATACATATAATCGCAGGCGATGGGGAACTTCTCACTCCCTTCACTTACTTTCATCGCCAACTACTGTATCCACAAAAATTCCCCTATCTCCAGAAGCCCAAGCTCGGCTAGATGTTGTGAGGGCAAACAGACGGTTGCTTCACGTCGATTTTGCTCCCTAGATCAGTCGGCGGACCCCTGTTAATTCCCCAAAGCCTAAGAAAGTGAAGATGGTCAGGCTCCACCCGGGGGAGTTTGAATCCTCTCTCCCGAATCCTCCACCCGACACCGAGCTCACCCAGCAGGTATACAAGTTGATGGTCTGTTTCTCCCCTAAAACATTTTGAAAGTCTTTTCTTACTTGCAGAATGCGCACCTCGAGGAAGAAGCCACGAGCAAGGGCCTGACGGGTGCTCTCCCTCAATCCTCTGGGAGGGTCGGTGTTGCGGTCATGGACATAGACCCCGCAACCCTGCATGACTCCTTAGCACATCCTGGTGAGCTACTAGCCTTCCTCCCAGCGAATGGGCTTACCTTGGGCACTTACTCCCCTTTGTTGTCGCCTCTCCCAGACACCCTCCTCACAACACCCAAAAAATGCACCTCTCCACTAGGGTGGCCAGCTCTACTGAATGCGGCCATCTCTATCCTAGGATTTGGCCTTCTAGGCCAAAAGGGCCCTTGCGACTCGCTACCCACCACCTTTCAGATTGTTAGTAACACGCCACACCCCCTAGCCTGGGGAAGTCTGTCACACTTACCTACATTAAGGCCTTCCAAGGACAGCCGAGCTCCTCCCGCCAGTGTCCCAGTAAAGGGATTGTAGCCTCTCCTGGATGGTTAACACCTTAGCAATTACTTGTACCTTGCAGTTGCCAGTCTGACTTACTTTTTTATAGGTACCCGCGAGATCTCCCCCATTGATCCTAACTTTGGGGAAGAAGATATGTCACCCCCACCTTTGCCAGACAAGATCGCTGACTTCCTGGGTATTCCCTGAGATCCCGAGGTATTGAAGAGGCAGACCACCCAGGTGCTCCAGAATTACAACCTCATGTTGCGGGACCTTTACAACCATACACGGGATGACAGGGGCGTCCTCCGAGGAATGGCTCACCGCCCTCAAGGATGACTACGCACGACTTCTCGCTGAGTTGTGGCTGGAAGCTCGTGTCGAGGTCATCTCCTTAGGAGTGCATCTTTCGCGGGCAGAGGATTAAGTGTGTTTGCTACAGCAGGAGCTCCATACTATCCACGCTTACCGCTATCCTCACATACCGCTGAGCTCCGGGGAGCGAGGCCGAGGTCGATGAAGGTGGATCTAATACTGATCACACTCGCGCTCGCCCCTGCTCGGCGACCCGTGAAAATGTATTTTGTATTCCTTTAAATGCATTTATCAAATAACCCTGCGAATAATCTTATAATTATTAGTTTGATATTTCTTGCCTACGGTCGGGCTTTCGCCTGTATTCATTCGTTGTGTGATATTACTACTTGTGTCGTATTTGCTTGTTTTTTGACATTTTCGCACGCGATTTGCGATGGGATTGCCTTACCTACCGCGTGGTAGCTTCATCTATGGCGAGCTCACTTCGTTGTATTGTTGCGAGCGGGTAATGGAAAAGGGGTCAGCTCGAGTGAAAGATATGGGTTGTCTATAATATACCTAGAGGGGGTTGATTAGGTGTTTTCGATGTTAATTGTTACTTTAAAAATCTAGCTAGCACAGCCCAGAAACAACCCAGAAAACACACAGTATATATAGTGGTTCCCTTAAAGACAATGTGTCAAGAGGTACTCCACTTTCCCTCCCACCTATCTAGCAATGTGCTAGACTAGGCAACTTCTCCAACTCAGATCTCTTCTCAATAAGTGGATCTTACAACTCAGGTTCACAAAGAACCCTACCAACTACTCAGACTTTTCCAGTCTTATAGCAACTCAGATCTTCATCATGATCCTACCAAACTCAGGCTCATAAAGAACACTATAAAACTCAGGCTCACAAAGAACCCTACCAAACTCAGGTTCACAAAGAACCTTACCAAACAAGAAAGACAGCTTTCTATTGCAGAAGAGAATGCGTCAGAATATAAGCTTCTGAATGAACGATCCACTTCTTCTTCTTGCAAATATAAGCCCAGAGGTCTTTTGAATCTCTGAACTGTTCTTAAGAATCTTCTTCAGGGAAATATCAGATGGACTTTGCAATCAGGGAAGAAGATTCTTTCTTTCTTTTTGATCTTCACAGTACAACAGTGAAGTCTTCTTGTTGATTACTTTTCTCTCTTTTTGCTTGAATGCTTGTGTGTTTGAGAATACGAATGAGAGAGAATGACTGTATCTTGTATATTCTAAAATTGACAATTCCTCTCTTTTATATTCTTCTGTAACTTTGCATAAAGGCCCTTACTGAATTCTTCCATAATTAATTTGCCAGATGGGAATATTGAAAGAAATGGCAGAACTTGCAAAATATAGAAGTGAATAATATTCTTCATTAATGATGTGTAACGGCTATATTTTGTGGAGAATATATCATTTAATATTCCTTGTTTAGTGCGCAAGATAGACAACGTGCACATTCCCTGTATTTCAATTTCTGAGGAAAACGACGCATTAATTGCAGTTCAGCATCTGTCAAGATGATAAATTTCTTTGAAGCTGATATCATCTTGATCCTGTCGACGATATTTAATCTTCACGATGATATCGTCTACATACTTTTTTCTTCAAGAATCTAATTGATATCTCAATAATACTGCTTCTTCTAAGCGATATCATCGAGATGTTTCGTTATATACAATATGTCTTCAATCTTCAAATCGATATGTCTTCTTCAAGATGATGTCATCTAGACATCTCAATTTAGCTTTCTCAATGATAATGCTTCTTTAAAATGATATCGATGAAACTGTTTCGACGATATGTTTCCTTTCTCAATGATATGTCTGCTAAGGCTCAAGCCAATATTTAGCTTAGTGATTTTTCACTTCTTGTGTAGTTTTGATACTGAAAATATAGTCATGATACTAAGTATATAGTCTTGACATACATGTCACATCATGAACTAAAACACACATAAAAAAAAACTTGGCTTATCTATACTTGTGTTCCTTCTTCAAATCTAGGAACATTGAGGGCACAATACCCAACAATCTCCCCTTATTTGTAGAAGCCAGAACCTATAAATATAGATAGGCTTGACTAATAAAAATATTCAATAAAGATCAAACAAAATTTAGAGCATTTGATGTATTGATTAATATTGTCCCAAAAATAAATATATATTAGTCATAATTGTGAAACATAGAAATGTGCATGTGTTTTCCTACGATCCTTTCTCCTCAATCCTTCTGAACAGCTTTTCCTTTCCCAGAAGATACATCCTTCTTAGATTGTTCAGCTTCAGCCAACTTTTGATTTTTTCTCTCAAAATAGTTGTAAGGATTATGATGTTATCTGAGAGGAGGATGAGCAGGTACTGAGGGATCTCCCATCTTGACCATGTTCCAATAGTCTAAATTAGCATCTTCACTCATCTCATATTTATGCCATTCTTCAGAGCTGTAGAATTGCCTATGTCATGTTTTCCTTAATGATATAGAGACCAGGTATTTATTATAATATCCCTTGAGCATAGACTCCATTCCTCAAAATTTGGGTTCTTTTTATCTTCTTCCATTTTCTTCCTTTTTGCTTCTTGCTCTTCATTATCTACATGATATCTTTTCCCCTTTCTGACTTGGCCACTACCACTTGCAGGCTCATCAATAAAATATCCCTGATAGCTGTCAGGATGCTGATGTTGCTCTGGAAGATCTTCTGTTGCTTGCACTTCCGATGAACCTACAGGGATAACACTTCCTTCAGGAATGGGATGTTGATAAGCAATCTCATGATCTATTTCCTCTTGACCCAAAGAAAATCTGACTTCATTGGAAAGCCACATAGCATGATGACTAGACATAATCTCCCCCTTTCTGGCTTCTGAAAATATCTCTTTGGAGAGAGCTGCCTGGGAGTTCTGAGTTTGTCTAGACAGAAGATTATTCAAATTGCATATGGCATCCATAAGGGTGCCTTGGGATGTCCTGAGAGATTGACTTAGAGAAGTGGAGAGTTGATCTTGGGTCACTAGAATTTGATGTAGAATACTTTTGCCCATATTATCTACTTGCTCATTAGAGGTTTGAGCAGTAGAGGAGATTCTTTGAAGAATGGCATTAACTGCATCTTCAAAGTTAGTGAAGTTCACATTCTAGTTTTGTATGATGGCCAGCTGATTGTCTATGAGAATGGACATTCTATCAAGCACTATATTAGGTTGTTGTCCAATCAGCAAAGTTGCTTCATTTATATGAACTATTTCATTTCCTGTATTGGCAACAACATTTGCAGCAGTGTTGTACACATTTGCATTTTGATGGTTGATATGATGGATGTCTTCTTGCAAAACATATATCCTAACAGAGAGCTCATTCTTACAATTTGTAACAACATTGTTACCATAGGCTTCAAACTGTATTCTTTGTCTGTCAAGCAATACTTCTAGTTGGGACATAAATTCATTTGATGTGGCTGAAGGGTTTGGGAGAACTGGAGAATGTTGCTCATCTTTCATCCTTAGAGGTGAGGGAAGCACTGTGGGTTGAGCAGCAGACTCCCTCTATATTGTTGTAGGTATTTTAGAGGGCTACTCATATTCATTTTCTAGAGTACTTTGAGGCATATCTTCAAGTAGAAATTCATTTAAAGACCTTTCAGAGTCTTCTACCTCTTCACCAACTTCATGTCCACCACCTGGACTGTCCACAGACACAACAACTTCCATATTCAATGTAGCCTTTTGTGCAATTTGCAGAACATCTTCTGGGGTCACTTCCTCTTGAGGTACTGAATCACTATCCATCAAAGTAGTATCTTTTCTGAGGAGCTCCCCCTCAACAGGTGTCAAGGGTTCCTGAGCAACAAAAGGAATAGGACCAGATGTGTTGGAAACTTCAGCACTTTGAGGAGAAGGCTGACCTACCTCCTTCTTGGTGAACTTCTTGCCCCACCTACTTACTATTTGTACATCTATCTTTTTGAGATACTGGAGGGGAGTAGATTCTGAATATTTGAGGTAATGAGGTAAGCAGTATTTAAGATACGGAGATAAGATTCTGCCAAGGTTAGCAAATCTTATGTGTTATTTGATCTTTTCAAACATAATGTTTCCCCAATCAGTCTGCTTGTTCAGGATTACTTTGACCATGACTTCAAACATGTCTTTGGAGACTCTGTCATGTGAGCCCATCTTGCATAGCAGCACCTTGCCAATGATGTCTGTGAGTAACTTCCCTTGTCTGTTCATTTTCATCCTTTGTAAGCTCTCATAGGGTTTACGGTCGAAGCTACGCCATCTTAACCCTTCAGAAATATCAGTCTCAGTTACTGTCTCTTCTTCTTCATCCTCATTGATATCAGTTAGTTGTAAAACTTTTTCCAAACTAGCGGCAGTAATCCTCAGTTGTTGCCCAACAATAGTCATATGAATAACTTCTCGAGAATTGCTCAAATTAGCATGCTCATATAATTCAGCGACAGTAGAATTGTAAAGTCGGGTTGGCTCAGTTAGGATGTATTCTAACTCAGAGGCATATAGCAGAGTTATTACCATTTCAAGATCATCTTATGCACCTTCAAATCCACATTTTAGAAGTTCTCCACCGGATTGAACTTTTTCATAAGAAATTTTAGGCGCCATTCCTTTTGCAGAGAGTCGTCGGGAGGAAGGAGATGAAAGAGGGATTCTATTGTTTTGTGTGTGCATAATTTCTATGCTTTCACAATGTCTAATATAATGCCATCATGCATTGGGAAGGCAAATAGGTGTGTACCTATTTAAATATTCCAGTATCATTTTGAGAATCCCGGAATAGCGGCGTAATTATGACGTTGATGTGTCCTGGGATGTCATTCTGTCGCCCTGATTGAGTTTTGTCATAGAGAGTATCAATGAGATTACTTCAACCTTGTCATCGTAATTACTTCAATCTTGTCATCAAATCACTTCAGCTTTGTCGTCGGAACTGCAGCAATATCGTCGTGACCATCAAGATGATTTTTCTTTGTCTAAGCTACCTTTATTTAGACAATTTTGCACTTCTGCCTTAGGAATTTTCTTGTTGTTCATGTATTCAAAACTAAAGTTGTTAGACTACTTTAGGGGTGACCTTGTGAGAGGTCCAACCCTTTATTTAATGATTTCAAATCCTCTAACAAAAGACATAAGGAATTCAACATGCCCAATTTATGAACTTGGCATCCCCAATTCAATTTTGAGTTGATTGAATTTTTACTTCTATATATGGACTCAATATAGGGTTTCCCCTTCTCATCCTTGTCTAGAGACATACTTAAACCCATAGGAGTTCTCATAGGGGTAGAATTTTCCATTCCAAATTTCTTTATGATATTCAAGGTAAATTTGGCCTGAGAAATGAAAATTCCTTCCTCATATTGCTTTACTTTCAGACCTAAGAAATATTTAAGCTCTCATACTACTCATTTCAAATTTACTTTCCATGCGTTTAGCAAACTTTTTGCAAAGACTCCCATCGGTTGATCCAAATATGATGTCATCAACATATATTTGGACTAAAAGGATCTGGCCTTTAAATTCTCTCAAGAAAAGAGTCTTATCTATTTTCCCTCTTGAGAACTTGTTTTCAAGGAGAAAGGTAGACATTTTCTCATACCCCTTGGAGCTCGCTTCAAGTCATACAAGTCTTTCTTTAGAAAGTAGACATAGTCAGGATGGGTAGGAGAGATAAAACCTGGTGGTTGAGATACATAGACCTCCTCCTTCAAGTCTCCATTTAAGAATGCTGACTTCACATCCATTTGGTAAACTTTGAATCCCTTGAATGTGGCATAAGTTAGGAAGAGCCTGATGGCCTCTAGTCTAGCAACAGGAGCAAATGTCTGATCAAAGTATATCCCTTCTTCTTGCATGTAACCTTGGGCTACCAATCTGGCTTCATTCTTTACAATAACTCCAGCATCATCCATTTTATTTCTATAAACCCACTTTGTCTCAAGGACATTATGCCCTTGTGGCCTGGGAACAAGCTTCCAAACTTTGCATCTCTTGAATTGGTTGAGCTCTTCTTGCATGGCCATAACCCAAAATTGGTCTTGATTGGCGTCCTCAAATTTCTTTGGCTCCAGTTGTGAAAGAAAATCGAGGTGCAGGTTCTCATTCAGAGCATTTCTTTTGGTTCTGACTCCATGATTAAGCTCACCAATTATCTGATTTGCTGGATGATTTCTAAGATGTCTCACAGCTGTAGGCACTCTTGGTGGTTCTTCTATTTCAGTAACTTCTTCACTTGCTGCTTCAAGATTTTTGTTCTGAAGATTTGGGTCTTCAGTAGTCTCTTCTACTATTTCTGGAATAGAGTCTTGTGTGAAAGGTTCTTTCTTCTCAATTGTTTCTTCTTCTTTGATTTTAAGGGTCTCCAATCCTGCTTCAATTCCTACACTGGATGGAATAGAAAGAGGGTTTTGCAGTATGTTGCTCTCATCAAAAACTTTATGAACAGATTCCTCTATTGTAAGAGCATTTTTATTGAAGACTCTGCAGGCTTTGCTAGTTTTTCCATATCTTACAAAGACATCTTCATAACTCTTTTCAGAGAATTTGGTAATGTATTGCTTATTTTTCTTCAACACGTAGCATTTACTTCCAAAAATTTGGAAGTAACCTTGTAACACCCCAAAAGTCGTAATTTGTCGAAGTAGGCAGAATGGTAGTGCGGCGCTCGAAGTAGGCTAAATTTTCCCTACCTGCTCCTCGCGCATGGTCAGTGGCTTTCTTCGCGCACGACCAGTGATCGTGCAACATGATCGTGCGTAAATTGAGAGGAATAGGGGTCGGCTGAAAGGGTGTACGCGCACGACCAGTGGCTTTCTTCGCGCACGACCAGTGATTGTGCACCATGATCGTGCGTTAATTGAGAGGAATAGGGGTTGGCTGAAAGGGTGTATGCGCACGAACAGAGGTTCTTCACGCACGACCAGAGACCGTGCGCCTGTGAACGTGCGCACTGTTTATTCTGCTCCGCGAAAATGAACGGAGAAGATGATCCGGTCGTTCAAAATTCTTGGAATTTGATCCAACGGCTGTGATGATTGGCTGGAGGGTATTAGGGCTTTTGAGAGGGGTTCTATCCTCATAATATCAAGGCTCTTCTCTCTCCTAGGCTAGAGAAAGAAGAAGGAGGCAAGGAAGAAGAAGAGGAGATCCCGCCATTGACGGAGCTCCGGAGCTCCATTTCGCGAGCCGTTTCTAGATCTGGAGAGTGCAGCCCGGTGCGGTCCTATCCCTCTGTGTAAAATCTCAGATCCATGGATAAGAAGAACGCTCCTAGGGTAACGATTCTTCCTCCCGATATTTGGACTTGTCAATTGTCCTCTCTTTCATTTCTCTATGCTTGCATGAGGAATCCCTTTCACCAAATGGGTGAAGTGTAGGATTTCCTCAAGTTCTTCGGAACTCCGGGTAGATTGTGTCCGTCCCCGGCATTATTGCATGTAGAAATCCGGTAGTCGTGCGGATTTAGGCATTTTGTGTGAAGCCTATTCGTGGTCGTGAGCCCGAATCGGTGATGCTTGATTTGCAACGTTGCATTTAGGTTAAGCCAAGAATGCGTGCCGGATAATGACTCCGTGAAATCATCTATAGTATTGCGGGATTTAAGTGTAGGCATCTTGTGAAGATCCTAACGAAAGCCCCATGCTTTGAGATTGGATGAAGGCAAACCTTCACTTAGAAATTGATGCGGAGCGTATTGTACCTCCGTTGTTGAGTATTTGTGAATCCTAGATCCTTGCGAAGGGGTTAGGTGCGTAGCATATAATTTGTGTAGCACTTGAAAGTGCTAAACCCTTACGGGCCGAGGTGAAGTCGTACCCGCGTCGTGCGATAGATCGCGACGATTAGAGCACGGGCAAAGCTAAACCGAACCCGTTTCCATGCAGATCGGTAAGAGGTCCCTACCTCATGGAAGCCGTGTGATCATGGGAGAGGTCGTGGAAGGTGATTTACCTAGACTGACCAAAAGCTCTTTTCCCCACCTAAGGCGATTTCCCTTACGGTGGAGTGTTTTGTGGAATTGATGTTGTTAGCCTCATGCGGTTGCTTAGGCGGTTGTGGGGAACCTTCGGGTAAACCCAACCAACATCATGTGCATACCTATGTTCCCTCCTTTTGATGCTCAACCTAGAAGATTGATTGTGCTTGAAACCTCACCTTGTGTAGTTGCACTTTCTTTATATTAGTACTTGTGCTAGTATGGCTTGCTAACAGGGTAGAAGCTCCGCCACCCCGGGAAAGGGGTGGGGTCGTTATAATTTGGTAAGCTGTGCTGACCGTTACCTTGTTTTCCACCGCTTGGTGGAATGTTCTTATGCAGGTGCAGGTGAGCCTAGTGGGAAATAGCGGGCGGTGGCCCTTTTGCTGAGTTGGCCCTTGAAGGCCAGCCTCCCTTTTCTGCTTTCTCATGTATTGCCGGCATGCGTGCCGATGTATGTTCTGAGTTTTGTACATTCGTGAATGTAAGGCCTTAAGGCCGTAACTCTATTTTATGGTTTCATTCCTATGATAGTGGACAGTTCTAAATGAAATGTTAAATCATTATGCTTCCGCTAGTGTTTAGTATACTCTGTTGTAGTTCTTTCTGTTTATCACATTTTAACTCCTAGCTAGTGTGGTTTGTATGGCGTGGGGTCCCGGCCGGACCTACTGTTATACTATTTGTACTGGCAGGGTGTTACAATTTGGTATCAGACTTAAGGCGTCGATCCGTAGTTTAGCGAATTCGGGACGAATTCCTTTTAAGGGGTGGTGTGCACGGGATGTGCATTCACCTACAATGACAAAAACTAATAAGAATGTCCACTTAGGAATGGAAAAACATACTTGTTTGCGGAACCTGAGTGTTCCACGATTGTTGTTTGCTATGTTTTCAGTCACTAAATTGTGTCTTACTCGATTATAGGTGACTAGGAGTAGTGCGGGGCCGTCTCAACCCCGTAACACTGCTGAAAGTAGTGGGTCGGCTGAAGTGCCAGCGACCACTCCTCCTGCTGAGATGATCAGGTTAATCGCAGAAGCTGTCTTCGCGATGATCAATGCTCAACCGCAAAGGCTTGCTTAACCTGCTACGCCTAATACAGATGCGGCCCCGGTGATCGAACCTGCAGTGGAACCTGCGGTGGAACCGAGGGTTGAGACCCCTGTGCTAGTGGCTGCAGTGGAACCTGCGGTGGTGCAAAGGGTGGAGCGTCCTGTAGAGCGTGTAGCCGTTGTGCGAGCGCGTGATCAACAACTACAACACTTTCTAAGCTTCCACCCTCCAACTTTCTCGGGGACCGGATCCCCAACGGAGGCGGAGGACTGGCTGTCAACGGTTAGAAAAACTCTAAAGGCGACAGCAACAGAAGAAGTTATGATGGTCACTTTAGCCACCTTCCTCCTTAACGGAGAGGTAGAGCGTTGGTGGGCCGAACAGGAAATGCACAAGTTTCAAGGCAAGGAGATTACCGAGATCACGATAGCGGAGTTCTCAAAGTCATTTCTTCAAAGGTATATTCCTTCTGCCCAACGCATTGCTTTGCAGAACCAGTTTCTGAAGTTAACTCAAGGAGACAGCTCAGTGGATGAGTACTTGCACGAGTTCACTAAACTGGGTCGTTATGCGGGGCCTATGATGGAAGATGAAGAGACAAAGACGAACAAGTTCTATGAAGGTCTTCGGGACGAGTTGAGGCTGCTCCTTGCAGGCCCAATGACGTTAGGTTTCCATGTGATGGTCCAAACTGCCAGATCCCTAGAGTTGGACATGAAGAGGGTACAAGCAAAAACGTGGCAAAGAAACCTGAGTTTCATGCGCCGGCCTCTCATTTCAAGTCAGAGTTCAGAAAGAACAAAAGGAAGTTCAAACCGGCGGAGTGATAAGAAAAATTAAACTTCTTCTTCTTAGGGTTT
Organism: Dactylorhiza incarnata; assembly: GCA_033032865.1. Taxonomy (NCBI): domain Eukaryota; kingdom Viridiplantae; phylum Streptophyta; class Magnoliopsida; order Asparagales; family Orchidaceae; genus Dactylorhiza; species Dactylorhiza incarnata. The sequence goes on along the minus strand of JAWHQI010000033.1, from coordinate 3,399,846 downwards.
ATGATTTATAAAAATGCGAAGAAGATTGATGATATTTTCCAAAACTATATTCGATGAAGGCAAGTGTACCTTATCGTATATAATATAGGATATTTTATAAAAATACCAAGGTCGTATTAAACTCGGGTTTGTCGAGTACTTCTACTTCGAGAAAGCAGACTATTATTTTATCGGAGAGAGAGCGGAAAAGAGAACTAAATTGCAACTAAATAAAAGAGAACGAAAATAAAGAAAGAAAATAAAACTTGATTAAAACTCACTTTGAAATGAAATTAAAAGATAAATACAATCATTCAACTCTAAGCCTTGACCGTGGGGATTCCTGAAGCTCGAACATGCCTCTCTAGAGGTTAATGCCCAACTAAGCTTAGGAAACATCAACCAGACTCTCGTCCTATAATTGATTACCTAAGACTTGCTTTGCGCTGTGAATCCCACTATAGGATTTGACTCCTATCCGGAAGATTTACGTCATCCTCTCTCGAGGGGTGCGTGCAACTCTTTTTATTCTCGAGTGATCGATTCGTACGCACGTCCTCTCGGCTTGCTAGAATACGAAAACAAATACCGAAATTCATAAATGGAATATGAACTCGATATCGTTATATTTCGAGAATAAATCGAAGGAGAGAAGATGCGATAATAAGGTGTAGAGATAATTTCGATTCAAAACTTGCTAGAATCAAGAATAACTAATTACTAGCTAAAGGAAAAATTAAAACAAGAAAAAGAGAGAAAGAGGAAGAAAGAGAGTTTGCATAAAAGAAAGAGATAACAAAATTTCATTTCATAAAAAAAAGGAGATTACATAAATTGAAAGCTACATTACATTGCATGAAATTAAAGCTAAGCTACCTTGCATTGAAGAGAAAACAAGACATTAAAAAGGAAATAAGAGAATTACATGAAATTAAATCTAAACCTAAAACATGAAAAATAAGGAAAACTATACAAGAACAGCCCAAATGGGCAGGGGGAAGGGCTTTGAATGCTGGAGGGGAGCCTCTGAATTTATAGGAAAAAATTCCAGGTTACACGCCCTCGGTCACGGGCGTGACCTAGGGCGTGTAATACTTGTTCTGCACGGCTGCGACATCGGCGTGGGTCTTGCGTGACTGTGTCGCGAAAAAGGACATTACACGCCCGTGTAACTTTGTTCACGGGCGTGTACCTGGGCGTGTACTTGGGCGGCTTCATCAATGCGGCGTGGGCTTGAGTGCGGCGCTGCAGCGAAAAGCGATCACGCACGAATAGTCACGGGCGTGACTCATGGGTCACGGGCGTGACTGGGGTCAACTCCATCAATGCGGCATGGGCTTGAATTCGGCGCAGCAGGGAGCAGGGATCACGCGGGAAATCACGGGCGTGACTTTGGGTCATGGGCGTGACTTGGGTCAACATTGGATTCGGTGGCTGACAGTTCCACGTGGAAAGCTTGAAGTGATCTTTAAATTTACACGCCCTTGGTCACGGGCGTGACTATGGGTCACGGGCGTGACCGAGGGCGTGACTTGCTGTGGACTAGCTCAAATGCATGACAACAACTCCTGGACTGATCTTAATGTTACACGCCCTTGGTCACGGGCGTGACCTAGGGCGTGTACTATGAAATTTGACCAAAATCTCCAAAAAATCTGCAAAACAAAAATACAATTATATTTAGAACTAAAATTATAAAAGAAGTGATTTTTAACTAAAATATAAATAATATTTACAAAATTATATTAAACTTAACCTAAATACTATAATTAAAATAAGCATAAATCCTTCTTATCACGGAGCATTCTCGCTCAAATGTTTCGGGAGCAATGACTGTGCGGGGTCCTATCACGTGTTTCACCTGCGGGAATGTGGGACACACGGCCGCGGAAGAGAGGAACTCTCTTGGGAAAGAGAGCAAGCGATGCTCTTGGAGTACCCCGAGCTATTCCCCTCAGGTAATTTTTAACGGTATTTGCTATTACTACGGTTTTCGAAATTTCGGGACGAAATTCTTTTATGGGAGGTGGAGTTGTAACACCCCAAAAGTCGTAATTTGTCAAAGTAAGCAGAATGGTAGTGCGGCATGATCAGTGATCGTGCGCCACGACCAGTGATCGTGCGCCATGATCGTGCGTTAATTGAGAGGAATAGGGGTCGGCTGAAAGGGTGTACGCGCACGACCAGTGGCTTTCTTCGCGCACGACCAGTGATCGTGCGCCATGATCGTGCGTTAATTGAGAGGAATAGGGGTCGGATGAAAGGGTGTACACGTTCGACCAGAGGTTCTTCGCGCACGACCAGAGACCGTGCGCCTGTGAACGTGCGCACTGTTTATTCTGCTCCGCGAAAATGAACGGAGAAGATGATCCGGTCGTTCAAAATTCTTGGAATTTGATCCAATGGCTGTGATGATTGGCTGGAGGGTATTAGGGCTTTTGAGAGGGGTTCTATCCTCATAATATCAAGGCTCTTCTCTCTCCTAGGCTAGAGAAAGAAGAAGGAGGCAAGGAAGAAGAAGAGGAGATCCCGCCATTGACGGAGCTCTGGAGCTCCGTTTCGCGAGCCGTTTCCAGATCTGGAGAGTGCAGCCCGGTGCGGTCCTATCCCTCCATGTAAAATCTCAGATCCATGGCTAAGAAGAACGCTCCTAGGGTAACGATTCTTCCGCCCGATATTTGGACTTGTCAATTGTCCTCTCTTTCATTTCTCTATGCTTGCATGAGGAATCCCTTTCACCAAATGGGTGAAGTGTAGGATTTCCTCAAGTTCTTCGAAACTCCGGGTAGATTGTGTCCGTCCCCGGCATTATTGCATGTAGAAATCCGGTTGTCGTGCGGATTTAGGCATTTTGTGTGAAGCCTATTCGTGGCCGTGAGCCCGAATCGGTGATGCTTGATTTGCAATGTTGCATTTAGGTTAAGCCTAGAATGCGTGCCGGATAATGACTCTGTGAAATCATCTATAGTATTGCGGGATTTAAGTGTAGGCGTCTTGTGAAGATCCTAACGAAAGCCCCATGCTTTGAGATTGGATGAAGGCAAACCTTCACCACGAAATTGATGCGGAGCGTATTGTACCTCCCTTGTTGAGTATTTGTGAATCCTAGATCCTTGCGAAGGGGTTAGGTGCGTAGCATATAATTTGTGTAGCACTTGAAAGTGCTAAACCCTTACGGGCCGAGGTGAAGTCGTACCCGCGTCGCGCGATAGATCGCGATGATTAGAGCACGGGCAAAGCTAAACCGAACCCGTTTCCATGCAGATCGGTAAGAGGTCCCTACCTCATGGAAGCCGCATGATCATGGGAGAGGTCGTGGAAGGTGATTTACCTAGACCGACCAAAAGCTCTTTTCCCCACCTAAGGCGATGGCCCTTACGGTGGAGTGTTTTGTGGAATTGATGTTGTTAGCCTCATGCGGTTGTTTAGGCGGTTGTGGGGAACCTTCGGGTGAACCCAACCAACATCATGTGCATACCTAGGTTCCCTCCTTTTGATGCTCAACCTAGAAGATTGATTGTGCTTGAAACCTCACCTTGTGTAGTTGCACTTTCTTTATATTAGTACTTGTGCTAGTATGGCTTGCTTGCAGGGTAGAAGCTCCACCACCCCGGGAAAGGGGTGGGGTCGTTATAATTTGGTCAGCTGTGCTGACCGTTACCTTGTTTGCCACCGCTTGGTGGAATGTTCTTATGCAGGTGCAGGTGAGCCTAGTGGGAAATAGCGGGCGGTGGCCTTGCTGAGTTGGCCCTTGAAGGCCAGCCTCCCTTTTCTACTTTCTCATGTATTGCCGGCCTGCGTGCCGATGTATGTTCTGAGTTTTGTACATTCGTGAATGTAAGGCCTTAAGGCCGTAACTCTATTTTATGGTTTCATTCCTATGATAGTGGACAGTTCTAAATGAAATGTTAAATCATTATGCTTCCGCTAGTGTTTAGTTTACTCTGTTGTAGTTCTTTCTGTTTATCACCTTTTAACTCCTAGCTAGTGTGGTTTGTATGGCGTGGGGTCCCGGCCGGACCTACTGTTATACTATTCGTACTGGCAGGGCGTTACAAACCTTGTGTTGACTTCTTACCTTTAATCAGCTCATATGGAGTCATATTATGTTTCTTATTGATGAGTGCTCTATTTTACACATGACATGCAGTGTTAACTGCCTCAGCCCAGAGGTATTTTGAAAGTGAGGAGTCACTTAGAATAGCCCTACAAGCCTCAATAAGTGTTTTAGTTTTCCTCTAAGCAACCCCATTTTGTTGTGGAGTTGTGGGAGAAGAAACTCTTGTAGGATACCTTCTTCTTCACAAAATTCAGTCATTGAACCAGATTGAAATTCAGTTCCATGATCACTTCTAATTTTGACCACAGAGTTGTTTACTTCATTCTGAATTTGTCTGACAAAATTCTTGAATGTACTTAGGGTATCAGACTTGTGTTTTAAGAAAAACACCCAAGCAAACCTAGAGTGATCATCAACAATAACCAATGTAAAGGCCATCCCTCCTAGGCTAAGTACTGTCATAGAGCCAAATAGGTCAATGTGCAGCAGGTATAAGCACTTAGTGGATTGTTTGTCCAGTATGCTTTTAAATGTAGCCCTAGTTTGTTTGCCCATTTGACATGCATGACAAGGACCCATTTCTAGACAATCCAACTTAGGAGCATCCCTTACCAAATTTTTTGTTATTAACTTCTTAAGACACTTATAGTTAATATAGGCTAGGCTCTTGTGCCACTTTACACAAGCAGACATTCCATCATTTGCTACAAGACACACAAGCTCTTCCATTCTAATACAAATAAAATTCAAGAAATAGATATTGCCACTCCTAGTGCTTGTTAGGATAGATACAACATGCTCAGAATCTTTGATCAGACACTTATCCTTGTGGAAGGCAACAACATATCCCAAGTCACATAGTTGGCTTATGCTAATGAGGTTATGTTTTAACCCTTCAACATAAGCTACTCATATTATAGCGATACTACCATTTGTGATCTTACCATAGCCCTTGACTACACCTTTGTTAGATCCTCCAAATTTGACTTTTGGTCCATCTTCTACAGGTGTAAACTCATTTAATAGGCTTCTATTCCCAGTCATGTGCCTGGAACACCCACTGTCCAAATACCACACATGAGTCTAGGTGGTTTTAGGACATACCTGCAAGACAGCTAAACTTTCTTGGGTCCTTGGTGCTTGTTAAAGACTGATCTAAATGAAAAACTGGCAGCCTGCTTTCTAATTCTCATGTGGGGATCATTCTACACAGTTGGATTAAACCAACAATCTAGGGCAAAATGCCCTACTTTATCACAACACCAACATTCAAATCTATTATATCTAGATTTTCTTGGTGTGCTTGGTCTGACTGAGTTAGGATGTTGTTTGACAGCTAACCCTCCTTTCTTTCAAGTTGAAGAGCTTTCCCCAGCATGAGAATTTCTTGAAGCTTTCATAAGAAAATTCTTTTGGGGTGCTGATAGAGCACTCTTCCTAAGGAAAGTCTGTCTTTTAACTTACCCAAGTAGAAGGAAGCTTAAGACCACCTTCTATCTTCTTGCTCTCTTTGCATCCATAGACATTATAGTGATCATAATAATTAGTGGGTATGATCACCTTTCAAAATCCTATTTTTCCTTGAGAAGATTTCCCACTGTCTTCACCTTGACCATAGCCCAAACCTTTCTTATTTCTTTGTGAAAAGCCATCAATTAAGGGAAGAGCAGTTTGTGGCTTGGAATAACATGCCACAATTTTCCTTTCTTTTAAGAACTTATCCTCTAGCTCTTCGATTCTAATATTCTAATGCTTAATAACTTCAGTTAAAGTGTTAGTGCTCAGTGGAGAAATTGATAATTTGGTCTTATCTTGAGCAAGCTCAGTTACTTTCTCAAGCAATTCATCTCTCTTATTACTCAAGGAGATGATCTCTGCTGCTTGTGCCATATAGAGAGCTTTTGCTTTCTTAAGAACTTCAAGCAGAGCACAAAATTTCTCAATATAATCAGTGTCATCTTCTCTTACTATTGAAGAGGAGTTGGCATCTGAATCTGTGTCAGATATGGTAAGAGAAGCTTTAGGAATTACCTGGTTGTGATGTGGATCACCACAACATTCTTCATATGAGCAAGTCATAGATGCTATATGGTTATTTGATTCTGATGAGGAGCACTCAGTGTCACTATCACTAAGTGTTCTCACTTTCTTAGCCACAAGGCTCCTCTCTGTCTTCCTACTCCTTGAGTACTCTCTCTCTTCACTCTGTTCCTTTCTCTTGACTGGACACTCAGCTATGATGTGTCTAGGCTTCTTGCAGCTGTAACAAATAATATCATAGGAAATGGGTTTGTTAGGTTTAGAATCATACCTTTCAGATTTGTGTCTTCTCCAAGATTTACTTTCTCTCCTTGAGCTAGAGGGAGAAGCTTCCTGTCTTTTATTTCCTCTTCTTGTATTTTTTAACAGCTTTTTGAACTGCTTTGTAAATAAGGAGAGTTCTCCATCAGAAAGATCATAACTAGAATTACTGATGATCTCATATTTTGAGATGCAAACAGGTTCCACATCCTTGTGCTTTCTTGAAGTTTCAGCTATAAAGGTCATTGCTCCTTCTCTGCTAGAGACTTTGAAAGACTCCTCTTCAAACCTTCTAGTATTCAGTTGTAGCTCATATGATAAGAGTTTGCCATATAGCTGTTCAGGCTCCATGTTTCCCAGATTGCCAACTTCTCTGATGGCACAAAGCTTCATATCCCATTCTTTGTTTAGTGATCTCATGAACTTATCATTGAGCTCATAATTTGTGAACTCCCTTTCATAAGTTCTGAGTCCATTAAAAATTCTGAAGAACTTTTCATAGTAGGTTTTTGTGTTGTCCTGCTTATCTCGTCTAAAAGAATCATACTCCAGATTCAGAAGGGATTTTATGGCATCCCTACCTTCTTATGTTCCCTCCATGTAGACAACTAAGGAATCCCACATTTCTTTTGTTGTTATGCAATGGATCAAATTCTGCAATGTGGAATCATCTATTGCATTTACAATTATATTCTTTGCTCCCTTGTCCATAGTAACCAAGGTTACTTCATCCTTGGTGAACTAAGACAATGACTTAAGAACAGGGGCGGTTGTAGGGTCCACGGGAATGGTCATGGGAACATAGGGTCCCTCCTCTACAACCAAAAAGATTCTAGGATCTGATGCTTCCATGTACAATCTGATCCTTTGCTTCCAGATGGGAAAATTATCTTTGGTGCAGATAGACAACTTCATTGAACTCATTTTCTTATGATGCTCACCACCATTGATTTATAACAACCCACTAAATTTGTAGATTTTGTTCCAAGATGGTAAGCCTCTGAACTCAACCTTGCTTTGATACCAATTGAATGAAAAGGGTTGTCTATAATATACCTAGAGGGGGTGATTAAGTGTTTTTAATGTTAATTGCTACTTTAAAAATCTAGCTAGCACAGCACGAAAACAACGCAGAAAAGACACATGATTTATAGTGGTTCACTTCAAGATAATGTGTCAAGAGGCACTCCACTATCCCTCCCACCTATCTAGCAATGTGCTAGACTAGGCAACTTCTCCAACTCAGATCTCTTCTCAATAAGTGGATCTTACAACTCAGGTTCACAAATAACCCTACCAACTACTCAGACTTTTCAAATCTTATAGCAACCAAGATCCTACCAAACTCATGCTTACAAAGAACCCTACCAAACTCAGGCTCACAAAGAACCCCTACCAAACAAGAAAGATGGTTTTCTATTGCAGAAGAGAAGGCTTCAAGATATAAGCTTCTGAATGAATGATCCTCTTCTTCTTCTTGCAAATATAAGCCCAGAGATCTTTTGAATCTCTGATTTGTTCTAAAGAATATTATTCAAAGAATTATCAGATGGACTTTGCAATAAGGGAAGAAGATTCTTTCTTTCTCTTTGATCTTCGCAGTATAGCAGTGAAGTCTTCTTGACGATTACATTTCTCTTTTTTGCTTGAATGCTTGTGTGTGTGAGAATATGAATGAGAGAGAATAACTGTATCTTGTATATTCTGAAATCGACAATTCCTCTCTTTTATATTCTTCTGTAACTCTGCATAAAGTCCCTTACTGAATTCTTCCATACTTAATTTGCCAGATGGGAATATTGAAAGAAACGATAGATTATATTATCATAAATGTTTTGCCATTCTTGGAACTTGCAGAATATAGAAGTGAATAATATTTTATTAATATAGTGTAGCGGCTATATTCTGTCGAGAATATATCATTTAATATTCCTTGATTAGTGCTCAAGACAGGCGGCGTGCACATTCCCTGTATTCCAATTTTTGAGAAAAATGGGGCATTAATTGCAGTTCAGCATCTGTCAAGACAATAAATTTCTTTCAAGCTGATATCTTCTTGATCGTGTCGACGATATGTAATCTTCACGACGATATCATCGACATACTTCTTTCTTCAAGACTCTGCTTGATATCTCAACGATACTGCTTCTTCTTGACGATATCGTCGAGATGTTTCCATCTATACGATATGTCTTCAATCTTCATGACAATATGTCTTCTTCAAGATGATATCATCTCGACATCTGAATTTAGCTTTCTCAATAATAAAGCTTCTTTAAAACAATATAGTTGAAACTGTTTCGACAATATGTATCTTTTCTCAACGATAAGTCTGTTAAGGCTCAAGCCAATATTTAACTTAGTGATTTTTCACTTCTTGTGTAGTTTTGATACTGAAAATATAGTCTTGATACTAAGTATATAGTCTTGACATACTGGTCACATCATGAACTAAAACACACATCAAAAACAACTTGGCTTATCTATAATTGTGTTCCTTCTTCAAATCTAGGAACATTGAGGGCACAATACCCAACATCGAGGATCGAGGCGTGTTGATATGAAAATTTGTTAACCGCACATTCGCCGCTTCAAGTCCATCCCACCATTTTCATTTTCCTATAAGTAGGCCCCATCCCCAACTACCACATTTATCACTACCATCCGCTTCCTTTGCTCTTGAGAATTCGCATTTCTCTTCTCGCGCTCATGTTTGCTTCTTCGGGTCTCGCTCCTAAGCTTGCCAGATGGGTGGTGATGGTGGTGGCGCCAAAAGCTGAGCCAAGTGCGCGTGGACCTTCTCCGAGCACTGCTTCTTCTACATCTCCCTCTCTGAGAGATAATACCACATTGTGGTCGCTTACCACATCTCGCCCGAATATACCGCCCGCCAGCCGATCGAGATAGATGCTATCAACAACCTCTCGCCTAACGAACTCACCATCCCTACAGCCCACTTTGATGTCGGCTTGCGGCTTCCCCTAAGGTCGGAGGTTCGTCAGGTGCTTAAGTACTTTCGCATGACAGTCAACAAGATCCATCATTGGCTTCAGAAATTCATCTTTGTCTAGGGGTACTTTGTAAATGTCCCCTTCTCGCCCATCCAGCACGACGAGGCGACCTACCACCTGTTGAAAAAATTGAGGTCCGGAGGTGAAGTGAACAAATGCAGAACACACTTCACAAATTCTTTCACAAGTGTAGCACAACAATGACAATGAGAAGAACGAATAGTGCTATGGCAATAACTATCTCTTTACAATGCGAGGTATACATGGCGAGACATGATTCATAAGAATCACGGAGGAGAGAAGCACAAAACACAAGTGTAAAACAAGCTGTAGCGATCTGACACTTGAGACCGCCAGACTGCGTGAACAAACAAGCCGGATGGAAGCCACTGAGACCGCGCGAACAGAGTATAGACCGCACCTGCCAGACTGCAACCACAGACCGCCAACTTGCTGCTTTATTTCTCTGCTGAAAACAAATAGTTCGCACTTCTTGATCGCACAGACCGCACGGTTTTGATCAAAGAAGAACCCGCAAACTCTGAAAGAAGAACTGCAACCTGTGACAAACCGCAACTCAAGACCGCATGGCCACTTAAGACCACCTGATCAACTGAGTCCGCTGCACAGACCGCGAACACCTAAACACAGTCCGCCCGGACTGGTTTATTCAAAGCTGTAAGAAGGGAGACAAGCTGACCGTGAGCTGCAAGCTGCTAACCTGCGAACACAGAAATCGGTCAGACAAAGATCTCAGGCCGCACGACCTCAAAGAGAGACCGGCACAAACAAGCCAACTTTGGTTCTTACAGTTCTTGTTATTAATGACGGGCCCTGCACCTCTATTTATAAGCAGACAGACGGATGTCGTCACTGCACAAACCGAGATACAATAACCGCCCATCAAATCGCGAGCGGTCTTGCAAAGCAAACCGCCCGAGCTCAGCATAGCTCACAGCTCCTTTATTAAACCTTGCGGTTACAACCAAACTGCCCGGTCACCATGGTCTCAATAAGCAGACCGCCCAATCTTATTGCAAAGCAAAGAACTCCTTCAATAACCAGACTGACTAGAATAGTCGTCAGACCGCCCGGTCACTGCAAGAAGGCAGACCAAGAACATCTGGCCGACTTTGGACAAGTCGCCAGACCAACCTGTGCAAGCCGCCCAGACAGAAGAGGAGGTCTCCCAGATCAGACCACTTAGAACAAACTGCTAAGACAAAATCGACCAGAGAACCAACGCAGACTGCGCTGTCTCTGTGGTCTCCAATCCGCAGACCACCCAGCTCAAATCCACTTCCACTTCAAAAATTTAACACTCCCCCTTGTAGTGGGAAGTGGAAGTCAGCCCAAGCAAACTCCACAATAGACCAAAAGGTCCCTTCGCCAGTGGTCTAGTGAATATGTCAGCAACGTTCTCCTTGCTCTACACATGCTCCACGATCAGAGATCCCTCCAACACCTTCTCAAGAATGAAATGGTGATAAATCTCTATGTGCTTTGTACGCGCGTGACAAACTGGATGGTTCACCATTTTGAGAGCACTCTCGTTGTCACCACGTAGTAGAGTAGGACCTCCCACCTCCCTATGAATGTCCTCCACAAGCCTCCTAAGCCATATGGCTTCCTGAGCTGCCAAAGCCGAAGCTTTGTACTCCAATTCTGTGGTAGAGACAGACACAGAATCCTGCTTCTTGCTGCACCATGATATAGCTGTAGAGCTTGTCATAAAGACATATCCAGACGTTGATCTTCGATCATCTGAATCTCCTCCATAATCAGCGTCCATGTACCCATGCATGCAAAAGCCCGAATCTCTCCCATTGAAGAGACCCAAATTCGAGGTGGATTTGACATACTTCAATATACTCCTAGCCGCCGCAAGATGAGGCTTCCGAGGCTCTGCCATAAACCGACTCACCCTGCCAACTGCATAAGAAATATCTGGCCTCGTGATCATCAAGTATATCAAGCTTCCGACCAAAGATCGGAACACTAAAGGATCGGTAAGAACCTTTCCTTCATTTTGCTGAAGATGAACTACAACCTCCAGTGGAGTAGCGCTGCTCTTTCCCCCTTCCATGTCGAATTTCTTCACGATTCGATCCGCATAGCCTTTTTGGGAAACAAGTATACCGCCCTCTTTCCTATCCACTTCGAGCCCAAGGAAATGGTGGAGCTCGCCCAAATCCTTCATCTCAAATCTGATAGCTAGCTCAGCATGAAGCCTAGCTAACTCTATCTCAGAATTCCCCGTGACGATCATATCATCAACGTACAACAGCACCAAGACCTGAAGCTCCCACATCTTCTTTACAAATAAGCTCGAATCTGAATTAGAAGCAAAGTACCCGCAGAACTGGAGGTATTCTGCGATCTTCCTGTACCACGCCCGAGGCGCTTGCTTTAAGCCGTAAAGAGCCTTCTTGAGCTTACAAACATATCTTGGGTGCTCTTTGGATTCATAACCAGGTGGTTGATCCATGAAGATATCCTTGTCAATCTCGCCATAGAAGAACGAGTTCTTCACGTCAAGTTGCCAAATCTTCCACCCTTGGCAAGCTGCCAATGCGATCACCACCCGGACTGAAGTCATCTTGGCAATGGGGCTAAACGTTTCTTCATAATCCTCCCCATACTTCTGAGAGAAACCTCGAGATACAAGGCGAGCCTTGTACCGCTCAATACTTCCATCAGCCTTCTTCTTCAGTTTGAAAAATCACTTGCAAGTCACCGGAGTAACTCCCTCAACCTTAGGCACCAAGTCCCAAGTATCATTCTTCCTGAGGGCATCCATATTTTCATCCATGGCTCTTTCCCACTCCTTGACTCCAACGGAATTTTCATAACAAGATGGCTCTCTCTCATCCAGGGGACCTGCGAAGAAACATGAGACAAAGCTCACCAAGTTCCCGCACGTATACCGATCAGGTGGAATAATGGTCCTCTTGGACCTCCTTAGAGCTTGACTCTGAACCACCTCTTCCATTGCAGCTTCTGGACTAGCTCTCCTCTCAGGTAGACATGGAGCCTCGTTCCTCCTTTCCTGAACCCGAAGCACCTGATCCAAAGGTAGTAATACAAGGAGCACCTGGAGAAACAGGTAACTCCACCAAAACTTTCTTTGCAGCTTCCACTGGTCCACCATCTACCCTACTTCCTTATAACTCAACAGAAGATCTACCTTGGTATGATGTCAGCTCGTCGAATACCACATCCCTTGAGACCACATATGTAAGACCCCCCTCCCAGAACACACGACACGGCCGAGGGAAGTCTTATGCCCAGGACAGCCACCTTGCGGGAGCGCCCACACACGAGCTAGACTCCCCCATAAGACGCCTATCCTGCCGGCCAAACCAACTGAACAGCGCCAACCCATCAATAAAGAAAAGTAAGAAGCCATAAAAAGATATTCACATATGTAAGAGTCCAAATAAGTACAAAGACAAGAGCTCTGAGAGCTCCTGCAAAAGTATCAGAGTATCAAACTAAATGCCCCAAGGGCTACATCTCAAACTGTGCTCACAACTGCCACAAACGGCAACCAAGGTACCATAGCCACCAACCCTGCACACCTGACCTGTCTGGCCTCCTCCAGCATCGTGCGCCGCTGCTCCAGGGTGCGCTCCTAAAAAGAGGGACGTAGCAACCGTTAGTCATAAATACTAAGTGGCTTCACATCCGCTCCCCCGGCGAATCCAAGGCACCGGGCGGAAGGAAAGGACGAAAAGCTGCAATATAAGCAATAATATACAAAACAGGTGACATGAATGGTTGTATATACACGTCGGTTGTATAAGTACCCAAGTACTTGCAATAACTCTAACTAACAGGTACAAATACATGCAAGTACTAGTAATAGGAAGCATAAGCAGAGTATCAATAAGCAAGTACTAGTAACAGGAAGCATAAGCAGAGTATCAATAGGCAAGTACTAGTAACAGGAAGCATAAGCAGTTCATATCGTACCTTAACTTATATGAATGCCCATACAAACTTATAAGTTAAGGTTTCCAATTCGGGACCCAACATATAAAAGAGCCCATACTAATTTATATGATGGACCCGATGCGGTGCAATGCTATGATTATGCAGAATGAATGCAATGCAATGATTATGATATGATGAACTCACCCAAGCATATTTTGTTATGTCGACATAGACCTGTAGTTCCCACTTTTCGAGGGTAGCTAACCTCTCAGGCACCTTGCGTCGTGGCCAGATAGAGACTGTGGACTGGGCCCCTCCACAACTAGGTGGGTATGAACACTACCAGACCTAGGCCTATGTACGCCTCAACGCTAAGAACACACAGCGGAGCACCTGCTTTCTGCTCGTCGCTAAGAACACACAGCGGAGCCTCCAAGGACACAGAAGGGGACTTGGGTAGGTGAGCACCAAGAGTCCAACCCAACCGGTCTAGAGTCTACTGCCGGCTTCTGTCGGTGTCACAACTAGCAAGCCCGTAGACCCGCCACAACTAATCCTCCCCAGCGGGGTCCATTGGTATCCGTGTATCAACATACACCAGGACTTCTAATCCAAGCCTTCTATACAATCTGTGTATCTACGTACACCGAGACTTCTAATCCACGCCCTTCTAATCAATCTGTGTATCTACGTACACCGGGACTTCTAATCCAAGTCCTTCTAAACAATTCGCGTATCTACGTACACCAGGACTTCTAATCCAAGTCCTTCTAATCAATCTGTGTATCTACGTACACCGGGACTTCTAATCCAAGTCCTTCTAAACAATCTGTGTATCTACGTACACCAGGACTTCTAATCCAAGTCCTTCTAATCAATCCGTGTATCTACGTAAACCAGGACTTCTAATCCAAGTCCTTCTAAACAATCTATGTATCTACGTACACCGGGACTTCTAATCCAAGTCCTTCTAAACAATTCGTGTATCTATATACGTACACCAGGACTTCTAATCCAAGTCCTTTTAATCAATCTATGTATCTACGTACATCGGGACTTCTAATCCAAGTCCTTCTAAACAATCCGTGTATGTACGTACACCAGGACTTCTAATCCAAGTCCTTCTAATCAATCTGTGTATCTACGTACATCGGGACTTCTAATCCAAGTCCTTCTAAACAATCCGTGTATCTACGTACACCGGGACTTCTAATCCATGTCCTTCTAAACAATCTGTGTATCTACGTACACCGGGACTTCTAATCCAAGGGGCTATTTTCAACCTTGTTACATAATATACCATAAAAGACAAACCTATTTAACAGAGCATGATCCATCATTTTCCCCAAACATGAAGGTCATTTCACCCCCTTTTTAAAATCCCTAAACATCATTCCCCTCACTCTCCCACAACGACCATGGGTTTGCCCCAAATCAAATCCCATCTCTTCCTTTTGAAGAGAAGAAATGATCCCTAGAACTTCGCGGCGAACGATGCCCTAATTTTGAGGTTCCGGCTTGGTCTTCCTAAGGAAACTCCATTAAAGCTCACACGATGAGCTCTCTTGAGCTTTCATCTCTCCTATTGTGATCTAAGAGGCTGGCACCAAGGGAGAGGGGAGGAAGTCACCTGATTTCAGGCTGATGTTTGCGGTTGTCTCCCCCGCGGCATGGCGGCAGTTGGCCAAGACTAATTAAAGAGTCCTGATCCACAGAAATATACAACATGAAATCAATCAACATTACCCAAACTAAAAAGAAAGGAAACAGCAGACAACATGAAAAGTTAACAAATTAATAACTTCCCAAAGACTCCCATCCTTCATGATATCTGTTTAGGGATCATATATTTAATGCGCATTCTATCGGGGTTGCATCACATTTATAGCGTTGACGTCGACTTCTAGGGTTGACGTAGACTTTTTAGGGTTTGATTAAGAAGGAGAGACTAACATGATAATACATAATGCTTCTCATAGGAACATAAGCCCTCACTGGACAACTCAATGGCATATATCAGAATTCATTAACCGACCAAAGTACACTGTACAAAATTTCATATGGCTTCATAAAGTGAGACTCAAATCTGGACAACATAGGACAATAGGGAAAAATAAGTGGCAGCCCCATAGCAGCATTGAGAATCAGAAGGCACCAATACTAGCAGTGCAGCCCACATATATAACCAGCAATTACTTGAATCACTCTTGTAGCTGACTGCACAACACACCCACACCATAACAGCAATTTCCCTCTCCAACAGCAGGTTAAACAGTACTTAAACCCTCATCAACTGGAGGTAAACCGCCATAGCGGCAACTCCAAACAAGAACTAACCCAAGAAAATAAAACCAACAAGAAAACCAACTAACAACAACAAAACATTTGAAACCTCCAGTTTCTGAAACCACAAGATGAAGACCATCCCAACTGAACAAAAACCAGAAAGAAAGTGGTCATAGGGAGGCTTACAGTAAAGTATGAAGCCAAGAAGATCTTATCAAGCCTTATTTCCAGCAATAATCCCCAGCCCCTTTCCGATTTCGAGCAGAAGAGAGGAGACGAGGGTAGAAATGAGGGAAAATCGTTCGACTTCGCCGCTTAATCCCTAAATGCGAGAGAATAACCGGTCGCAGAATGGCACAGTAGAAATAGGTAATAAAGAAACCCACCGCCTCTTCAAAGCCAGCCATAATTAATATTACCTTAAGAAAATGCTATCAGCACACCATAGTCCACAGGACAAGCCCAAACAAAGTCCCCAATACCTCCCCCATTTTAACTATAATACCAAGGCAACCTTTATTAGCATACGATATTTATTCCCAATATCCGCTATTAAGACACCAACGACGGTTACCAATAATGAACATAACAACAGTCAACATATATATTCCAACCCAAACCTAGTTATTTAATATAGGAAAAGTTCATACTCCGCTAAAACATGTCGAATGCCGCAATGCATCAACGACACTCATATTCAACTGTCAAAGCGACGCCTCATTGACACTGATTTGTTTTTCATCATAGGGGCCTAGCGCGCACTGGGATGTTACAAATCCAATAAACGAAGAAACAATTTTGTCCCCGAAATTTAAGTTGAGGTTAGGAGGGCCTTAAGTTCCAAAAACAAAATGCTGAAAGGAAGCCGCAAGAATCCCACACATACTCTTCTCGATCAACTACTAGCCTCGCTGAGTCACCGAGAACTAGCAGGGGAAATTCCCTGGAAATTTAACACCTAATTCCCTAAGCCATCGGGAGTTAGGAAGCAAAATTTCCGGAGAATTTAGGGCCTAAACACCTCCAAACCACTAAATTTGAAGCCAACCAAAACTAACCCAACTCATTTGAAGCGGCAGTGTGGTTTAGTACAAGAATAAATAAAGAGCTCAACAGTTAAACTACTAGCGAGGCTATGAATGGTTTTGAAATTTAGCCAACATTTAAACGATTGCCGAACTTGACCATCGTAGTCTCCTATACCCAGGGCCGAATAACCAAGGCGTTTAACTGCCACATAGCAAATATAACACTATAAGTATGAAGCTATAGAGACCATTATAATATAGAGTGGCCCCCAATGAACTCAAATAAAGCAGCCACTTTAATTAAAACAGCAGCAACCCAAAATTCAGCCGAGTAATAGAAGCAGTCACCAAACAAAAACATAAGAGGCAGCCCCTAATTATCAAGAAAAGGAGCTTAATAAATTCCTGCAGTTTAAGCATACGCCAAACAGAGCCCCAACAGCACACCTGCAGCCCACAGTTCAACAAGGAGCAGCCCCCTCAACCAAGGGCCAAAAGAGACAGCCCCATCTAAAAGAAACAACAGCAAACCCAACCAAGGTCAACAACAGCAGCCCCCCCTAAAAAGAAGACAAGTAGGGAAGCCCTTAATAAAAACAACAGCAACCAAAACAACAGCAGCACAACAGCCGCAAACAACAGCAACAGAATCAACGGCAGCAACCCAACTCAACAAGGAAAGGAGCCCCAATCAAAAACATAACAACACTCCAAATCAACAAAGAAAGGAGCAACTCCAAATCAACAACAATAGAGAATTTAAACACTCATCTGATCACAGCATTGCCGCCCAAAATAATCCAAATAGAACTATGAGTAGCTGCCCCAACAACAGATCCTAACAAGCAGCCCCCAAATAGATTATAAAACAGTAGCCTTAACTGGACAAGGAGGAGATAGAAGCAGTTCCCAACAAACAAATAGCAGCAGGTTTCAGCACAACACCCCATAACACATTAGACAACAGCAAGAAGCATAGCCCCTAGTCGAATCAACATGAAAGAATTGAACCATTCAGATATTTTTGTTCACTTATCTATAGAGCGAAGCAGCCAATGACTTGAAGCGGTTATAAAGCTCGAAACCGAAGTAAATCCACATAACCACCAAGTTTAACAACTTATAACTTTGCCAAAACTTCGGGAACTAACAAGAGAGATTCCTAGGAAATTTAGCACCAAATTCCCAAACCCGTCAGGAATTAGGAAACGAACGTTCCGGGGAATCTAAGGTCTAATGTTTCCCAACCCAACTAGAGATTACAGAATAAATTTCCTGAAAGATTAGCCCGCCAAACCACCAAAACCTTTAGCTAGAGAAATGCGCAAAGTTTACAAACCCTCCAAATTTTCTACTACCAAAATATGCAAGATTAGCCAAGTATAAAGGCAGAACTAACCAAGTGATCCAACCATATAACCATCCTGAGCTAGCCAATCATAAACCCAGTGTATAACCAAGATAACCCAAAATAGGATGATAGCCGGAACTAGGACCACTGCTAGCACACCCCAAAATAGATGTTATCCAAAATTTGGAGAAAAACTGCTAGCATAATCCAACGTAACTATTAACAGAAACTTGAAGAAAGCTGCTAGCATAATCCAACATAAATGTTAACAAGAACTTGGAGAGACCTACTAACATATTGCTGATATTTCAAGAGTTGAATTTCATTTTATCATGGATCTAGCTATGCTGCCCGTTACTGGAACAAGTAAAAACCCAAAACCAAATTCCATCAACTTATCCTTCAAATTTAACAATTTGCTAGCCTCACAAAGTCATCGAGAACTAGCAAGGGAAATTCCCAGGGAGCTTGGCCTCTAATTCCCCTGACTCGCCAGGAATTAGAAACGAAATTCCTGGGGAATTAAGATCTGGTTCCTCACACCGATAAGGTTTTGCAAACAAGGCTCCATGAAACTTAGCCGCAAAATCCAACCGCACCTTTTAACAAGTGCATAATATATATTCAGAATTAAAACAACTAGAGCTGAGCCAGGCCGTAATATGTAGAAACGGAGCTATCTAAACTTTAGTCGATCAGAATTAGTCCTTTGTTTAACTAGGATCCGGCAAACTATCCGTCTTCTAATTATTGGTATGAATACCTATCCGGGACCCCGATCAAATTTTCCAACAATGACAAGTGCAGAGAATAACAAGGGCAGAGTATGGCAGCACATGATTTAGCCGAGACATACTCAGAAGGGCCCAAAATGAACCCAGAAAATAGCCCCACCAAAAGTAGGAGCCCATGGTTCAATAGCAAAGAGGTCCAGGATTTGCTATCAGGACACACACACTTATATATATAAAGATATGAGCCCTAATGAAATTATATAACAGCGGACCCCCAATTAGAACAATACTTAAGAAGCAGCCCAAATGAAATCAACACCCCCAACTGGGTACTACACGTATTTATAATGCAATTGTATGAATTTGTCGACTTAACAAACCACGTAACAATGCCTTAGCACCACGGGTGCTACCATTTCGTATTCTTTATCTTTAATTGGACGCTTGTAAACATACCTCTTTGATCAGCAATCGATACAATTCCCACTTAACAAATTTTAAGGCGTCCCCCAAAATTTGTCATGCGGTCATCAGATCGACCTTGATCCTTGAGAGACATTACAACGCTACGTTACAGTTTACTTCTCTGCATAGTCTTCATTTAGAGTGAAGACCTGCTCATCCTTAAGATACTCACCTCTATTACTCTGGGAGCGAACTCACCGTAAACCAAAACATGGTGTTCAATCATCCCCCTTGCTTAAGATGAACTCATTCATCAAGGAGTGCCAATTCCAATATCAACGGCTTGTAACGACTTAGATGGGAAAAACTCATTGTAGCAAGGCTAAGTAAAGCAGGCCACAAAGATTTTTGGCTCCTGGTAGAATCCCAATTGGCCCATCAGCTAGGCTAATAAACGAAGGGACAAGCCCCCGTACGTTTTTGGACTAAATTTCTTTCACCGCCCATATGGTACATTCATCTCACGTATGGGCACAAACCTTAGGGGCATATCCTCCTCGACTTAGAGTTCTTACCCAATAGATCCCCGTGACGATGCACTTATATATTAGCAGTGATGTAGAAATTCAAATTTTTACGGCGATGACCCAGTTGCATCTCATTGTAATGAGAGCATGTACAAATAACATCCAATTACCCGGTACATAACTAGCCCAATAAACGAAGACATAAGCCCCCCGTATCTCTTCGACTGAGTTTCTTCTACCACCAATATAATACATTCGTCCAACAATGAGCCTTCTCTGGATCTGAATTCTTATCATACAGTATAAAGGACATGCTTGGTGGTCTCTTACTAAGCTGACGATAGATTTCAGGCACCAATCTCATTTAGATTGCCCTAATATTTTGGGTAAGGTGATAATATTACTCCATAACTAGGATAGAAATCTCAGGGTGTGAGTCTCTAGCATCTACACTCACGTTGAACTCTTCCCTTAGTCGCTTGAGGTCACTTTTTGCTTGGCCACATCATCCCCGAGATCAGTATAAGTCTAGGGTATGTCACAATATATCCTGCTAAGTCGACCAAAATGGTATCCTAGTTAGGTTGGCATAATCCTATGCCAGACCAACTCTAATTGTTGGAATGGGAAAATCAATTACTGTCTCGGAATGAGCCAGCATCTATACGTAAGGGTACGAGTTTGGCTTAGGTTGGCACTTTCTATAGGAAAAAAGTGGACATACTTAATGTGAATCACACATGGGCACACCACCGCTTCCGCTGCATCAGTTTGTCCCCAAACTGATTTAGCTAGCAGGGGTGGCCTAGTGGGTTAATGGACTTCTTTATCTCAGGATCATTGCAAGCTGATACCATTTGTAAGACCCCCCCCCCTCCCGGAACACACGACACGGCTGAGGGGAGTCTTATGCCCAGGACAGCTGCCTTGCGGGAGCGCCCGCACACGAGCTAGCCTCCCCCACAAGACGCCTATCCTGCCGGCCAAACCAACTGAACAGCGCCAACCCATCAATAAAGAAAAGCAAGAAGCCATAAAAAGATATTCACATAAGTAAGAGTCCAAATAAGTACAAAGACAAGAGCTCCGAGAGCTCTTGCAAAAGTATCAGAGTATCAA
This sequence comes from Dactylorhiza incarnata, assembly GCA_033032865.1. NCBI lineage: Eukaryota > Viridiplantae > Streptophyta > Magnoliopsida > Asparagales > Orchidaceae > Dactylorhiza > Dactylorhiza incarnata. The sequence continues at coordinate 3,379,109 of JAWHQI010000033.1, read as the reverse complement.
ACCAAATGCCCTAAGGGCTACATCTCAAACTGTGCTCACAAATGCCACAAACGGCAACCAAGGTACCATAGCCACCAACCCTGCACACCTGACCTGTCTGGCCTCCTCCAGCATCGTGCGCCGCTGCTCCAGGGTGCGCTCCTAAAAAGAGGGATGTAGCAACCGTTAGTCATAAAGACTAAGTGGCTTCACATCCGCTCCCCCGGCGACTCCAAGGCACCGGGCGGAAGGAAAGGACAGAAAGCTGCAATATAAGCAATAATATACAAAACAGGTGACAGGAATGGTTGTATATACATGTCGGTTGTATAAGTACCTAAGTACTTGCAATAACTCTAACTAACAGGTACAAATACATGCAAGTACTAGTAACAGGAAGCATAAGCAGAGTAATAATAAGAAAGTACTAGTAACAGGAAGCATAAGCAGAGTATCAATAAGCAAGTACTAGTAAAAGGAAGCATAAGTAGTTCATATCGTACCTTAACTTATATGAATGCCCATACAAACTTATAAGTTAAGGCTTCCAATTTGGGACCCATCATATAAAAGAGCCCATACTAATTTATATGATGGACCCGATGCGGTGCAATGCTATGATTATGCAGAATAATTGCAATGCAATGATTATGATATGATGAACTCACCCATGCATATTTTGCAATGTCGACATAGACCTGTAGTTCCAACTTTTCGAGGGTAGCTAACCTCTCAGGCACCTCGCGTCGTGGCCAGACGGAGACTGTGTACCGGGCTCCTCCACAACTAGGTGGGTATGAACACTACCAGACTTAGGCCTATGTATGCCTCAACGCAAAGAACACACAGCAGAGCCCCCGCGTACTGCTCGACGCTAAGAACACACAGCGGAGCCTCCAAGGACACAGAAGGGGACTTGGGTAGGTGAGCACCAATAGTCCAACCCAACCGGTCTAGAGTCTACTGCCGGCTTCTGTCGCTGTCACGACTAGCAAGCCCATAGACCCGCCACAAGTAATCCTCCCCAGCGGGGTCCATTAGTATCCGTGTATCAACATACACCAAGACTTCTAATCTAAGCCTTCTATACAATCTGTGTATCTACGTACACTGGGACTTCTAATCCACGCCCTTCTAATCAATCTGTGTATCTACGTACACCGGGACTTCTAATCTAAGTCCTTCTAAACAATTCATGTATCTACATACACCAGGACTTCTAATCCAAGCCCTTCTAATCAATCTATGTATCTACGTACACCGGGACTTCTAATCCAAGTCCTTCTAAACAATCCGTGTATCTACGTACACCAGGACTTCTAATCCAAGTCCTTCTAATCAATCTCTGTATCTACATACACCGGGACTTCTAATCCAAGTCCTTCTAAACAATCAGTGTATCTACGTACACCGGGACTTCTAATCCAAGTCCTTCTAAACAATCCGTGTATCTACGTACACCAAGACTTCTAATCCAAGTCCTTCTAATCAATCTGTGTATCTACGTACACCGGGACTTCTAATCCAAGTCCTTCTAAACAATCTGTGTATCTACGTACACCAGGACTTCTAATCAATCTGTGTATCTACGTACACCGGGACTTCTAATCCAAGTCCTTCTAAACAATCTGTGTATCTACGTACACCGTGACTTCTAATACAAGTCCTTCTAAACAATCAGTGTATCTACGTACACCGGGACTTCTAATCCAAGGGGCTATTTTCAACCTTGTTACATAATATACCATAAGAGACAAACCTATTTAACAGAGCATGATCCATCATTTTCTCCAAACATGAAGGTCATTTCACCCCCTTTTTAAAATCCCTAAACATCATTCCCCTCACTCTCCCACAACGACCATGGGTTTGCCCCAAATCAAATCCCATCTCTTCCTTTTGAAGAGAAGAAATGATCCATAGAACCTCGCGGTGAACGATGCCCTAATTTTGAGGTTCCGGCTTGGTCTTCCTAAGGAAACTCCATTAAAGCTCACACGAGGAGCTCTCTTGAGCCTTCATCTCTCCTATTGTGATCTAAGAGGCTAGCACCAAGGGAGAGGGGAGGAAGTCACCTGATTTCCGGCTGAAGTTTGCGGTTGTCTCCTCCGCGGCATGGCGGCAGTTGGCCAAGACTGATTAAAGAGTCCTGATCCACAGAAATATACAACATGAAATCAATCAACATTACCCAAACTAAAAAGAAAGGAAACAGCAGACAACATGAAAAGTTAACAAATTAAAAACTTCCCAAAGACTCCCATCCTTCATGATATCTGTTTAGGGATCATATATTTAATGCGCATTCTATCGGGGTTGCATCACATTTATAGCGTTGACGTCGACTTCTAGGGTTGACGTAGACTTTTTAGGGTTTGATTAAGAAGGAGACACTAACATGATAATACATAATGCTTCTCATAGGAACATAAGCCCTCACTGGACAACTCAATGGCATATATCAGAATTCATTAACCGACCAAAGTACACTGTACAAAATTTCATATGGCTTCATAAAGTGAGACTCAAATCTGGACAACATAGGACAATAAGGAAAAATAAGTGGCAGCACCATAGCAGCATTGAGAATCAGAAGGCACCAATACTAGCAGTGCAGCCCACATATATAACCAGTAGTTACTTGAATCACTCTTATAGCTGACTGCACAACACACCCACACCATAACAGCAATATCCCTCTCCAACAGAAGGTTAAACAGTACTTAAACCCTCGACAACTGGAGGTAAACAGCCATAGCGGCAACTCCAAACAAGAACTAACCCAAGCAAATAAAACCAACAAGAAAACCAACTAACAACAACAAAACATTTGCCACCTCCAGTTTCTGAAACCATAAGATGAAGACCATCCCAACTGAACAAAAACCAGAAAGAAAGAGGTCAGAGGGAGGCTTACAGTAAAGTATGAAGACAAGAAGATCTTATCAAGCCTTATTTCCAGCAATAATCCCCAGCCCCTTTCCGATTTCGAGCAGAAGAGAGGAGACGAGGGTAGAAAAGAGGGAAAATCGTTCGACTTCACCCTTAAGCCCTAAATGCGAGAGAATAACCGGTCGCAGAATGGCACAATAGAAATAGGTAATAAGGAAATCCACCGCCTCTTCAAAGCCAGCCATAATTAATATTACCTTAAGAAAATGCTATCAGCACACCATAGTCCACAGGACAAGCCCAAACAAAGTCCCCAATAGCTCCCCGTTTTAACTATAATACCAAGGCAACCTTTATTAGCATACGATATTTATTCCCAATATCCGCTATTAAGACACCAACGACGGTTACCAATAATGAACATAACTTCAGTCAACATATATATTCCAACCCAAACCTAGTTATTTAATATAGGAAAAGTTCATACTCCGCTAAAACATGTCGAATGCCGCAATGCATCAACGACACTCATATTCAACTGTCAAAGCTACGCCTCGTTGACACTGATTTGTTTTTCATCATAGGGGCCTAGCGCGCACTGGGATTTTACAAATAACTTTTTGTAACAGTCATGGCCCAAGCCCATCAGTTGGTGATAGGAACTGTTTAAGGTTTCCTATCAAGGGAGGGCGTGGGTTCGAGCCCCCCCCCCCCCCCCCCCCCCTCCAACAACCAGCTGCGCCGAGAAACAGGCTAGAGAGGGGTTGGGGTGTACGACCTGAAGGCTTGTTGTTGACCAGTTGTGGTCAGGCTGAACCGGCGGTATAGTGTCCTAGGTCAGGGCTAGTGACCCGGATGGGCTTGGTCAGGCCGTCCTAGAATGGTCCTGGGCCATCGGTGCCGGCAGTTCCTGGGGTTGCCAGTGACCCGGATGGGCTTGGGCTAGGACTGTTACAACATATCTCCGTGTCTCAGGATCCATGCATCTCCACCCTTTCTTCCGGTCATCATAACCTACGAAGACTAGCTTCCTTGCCTTAGCATCTAGCTTAGCTCAAAGGGCATCCGGAACATAAACATAGCAGGTAGAACCAAACATTCGAAAGTGATCCACGCTTGGCTTTTCCTTAAACATCAACTCATGAGGGGTCTTCATGTTGATGGGAATGAGGGGCATCTGGTTGATAACTGAAGTTGCACAAGACATACCCTCTACCCAAAAGGACTTAGGAATATTCTTGGCATGAAGCCAACATTTGCAGGTCTCCGTCAGATGACGGATCTTCTGCTCTGCAACTCCATTCTATTGTGGAGTGTGAGCACAAGAAAGCTCCCTTTGGATGTCATGCTTCCTGTAGATGTTAAATAACTCCTTGGAGGTAAACTCCCCTCCATTGTCTGTTCTGAACATCTTCACTCGCAGGTTTAGCCGACCTTCCACCAGCTCCTTGAACTCCACAAACTTCTCGAATACCTCTGACTTCTCCTTCAAAAAATATACCCAAGTATATCTGGTGAAGTCATCAACCAAAATCAGCATGTACCTGCTACCTCCAAGACTGGCAGTGTTGGTAGGTCCAAACAGATCACCATGGATGCACTTCAATGGTCTTTTACATCTGCTTTGTGATTTGTCAAATGGAAAGCGCTGAGCTTTACCAAACTGACAACTTGCACAAACGTGACCATACCCGAAAGATGACAAGCTAGGCAGAACTTACACCAGGCCTCTTCCCGCCATAGCTTTCAGCTTATCCATTCCAACTTGCCCAAGTATTTCGTGCCAGATAGCAGCGCTGTCGTTAGCCCTCATCTTATCAACATAAGAATTTGTTGAAAGAACAAACAAAACCTTCACCTGTCTCCCAACATGAGTGACCTCAGCTTTCACCACTGAAACATTTTGGAGAAACTTCACTTCTGTTGGACCGAACAGAATGTGATAGCCAACATGCACCGCGTTGGTCACCGAGAAGAGGTTTTTCTTCATCCCTGAAACATGATAGACACACTTCAACGTAAGAGTACCTCTATCATCGTTCAATGAAACCACACCCTCCTTCTCAACTGCATGCACAGTATCATCAGCCGTAATGATAGCATCATTACCTGTATATTTCTGCAACGAGGAGAACTTCGACTCATCCCCGGTGAGGTGATGACCACACCCAGAGTCAACTATCCAATCGTCCTGATAGTTGATGGAAGTCATAGCCCGAACACACGTGCCCATCATGAATGCACCTCCACCACCCCAACTACCTTCAGAGTTGGAACCAGCCTCCTCCTTCCCTGCATCATGCCCTGGCTGAAGATTGACCTTACAGTCCCTTTTTAAATGACCAAGCTTGCTGCACCTGAAGCATCTAGGTCCTTCCTGCTTCTTCCCATCACGCTTAGGAGCATAGCTCCTCTCCTGCTGATATGAAGTAGATGGACCATCATCTCTAGATGTCTTCTTCTTCTTGTCCCATCTCTTCTTCTTGCCAGAGAAGTGAACCTCGCCTTCTCCCCCAGAGACAGACATCCCATCCATTTGCTTCGCCAAACTTTCCTGCGAAGCAAGTAAGTTTTACAGCTCCAGCAACGAAGGCTGATTGGCCCATCGTTGAACAGAAGTCACAAAGGCCACATACTCCCTCCGCAAGCCGCGAATTATGTTCCTCTTCAGCTTAGCTTCTGAGATAGGCTCATCCGGGTCAAAAGCCGATTTCTCTGCGCAGAGGTTCTTCATCTTCAGGAAGAACGTTGAGATAAACAAATCCCCCTGAGTTGCTTTTGCCAACTCATTTTCCAAGAACTGTAGTCTCGCTACATTCTTCTTATTGAACAAGCCATCCAAGGCTGTCCAAATCTCAGCAGCTGATCCGCATCCAATGATGTGATCAAACAACTCCGGAATGATAGCTCTCTTAAGAGTGAACTCCGCCTTCGCATTTGTTCTTCTCCAAGCCTTCACGAGCTCCGCATTCCCATCAGTAGGAACAACAGCTTGTCTTTCTTCTCCTCCAACAACCTCCCACAAATCCTCACTAAGAAGATAGCTCTACATGCAAGACTCCACTTCTTGAAGTTAGTCTGCGTAAGGAGCTCAATACCAAGACCTCTAGCATATCTTCCTTCCATTGATATCCCAATGATTGCTAACCACTTGAGAAACTCGAGAGAAGTATCAGCAATTTCTGCTTCGCAACCTTAGCAACCTCCCTCTGATACCATGTTGAAAAAATTGAGGTCCGGAGGTGAAGTGAACAAATGCGGAACACACTTCACAAATCCTTTCATAAGTGTAGCACAACAATGACAATGAGAAGAACGAATAGTGCTATGGCATTAACTATCTCTTTACAATGCAAGGTATACATGGAGAGACATGATTCATAAGAATCACGGAGGAGAGAAGCATAAAACACAAGTGCAAAACAAGCTACAGTGACCTGACACTTGAGACCGCCAGACCGCGCGAACAGACAAGCCGGACGGAAGCCACTGTGACTGCGCGAACAGAGTACAGACCGCACCTGCCAGACCGCAACCACAGACCGCCAACTTGCTGCTTTATTCCTCTGCTAAAAACATACAATTCGCACTTCTTGATTGCCCAGACAGCATGGTCTTGATCAAAGAAGAAGCCGCAAACTCTAAACGAAGAACGGCATGTTGAAAATGTTGAAGTGGAAGTTTGTGGAGTTGGCGGTCTGGGGGGGGACCGCGCGGTCTGGTCTGACCGCATGGTCTTGCGGTCTCCTCTGGCGGTCTGACCTCTCTGGTCTAGCCGCGGGCTATTTGGCGTGACCGTTGTTCTTCTTTCCAAGGCTGCTGAGGTGATTTCGCGCGGTCTGGTTTTGTGACCGCGTGGCAGTGTTTTAATTCAGGACTGTGCCAGTCAAGCTGTGACCGCACAGGGTTGGTTCAGGTATGGGCAGTCCGGTCTGATGGCTGTCTGATCTCTTGGTGGTGCGCGAGGACTAAGGTATTCTTAGTCGCGCGGTCTCCGGTGTGTGTTCGCATGGTTGGTCCTTCGGCGATCCGCTGGCATATGCGGTCACTGATGTTTGGTCGACTTGGTGGGCTAGTGCCCTAGTCGGCCTAGTGCGTATGCGGTCTCTGTTCGCTGTCTCTGTTTCTGATCTCTAGTCGCGGTCTCTGTCCGCGGTCTCTGGTGGAGGCTGGCAATGCAAACAGGCTGTGTTCGCCATCCTTGGCAAACAGGTGGTGTTTGCGGTCTCGTTGGTGAACACTGGTGGTGGGCGGCTTCTTGGAGGAGTGGCGATCTCCTTGTCTATGTTGAAGTCGACGAGCTCACTAAGCAGAAGGATCTTTTGCTGATCGCGCGGGTTGACCGTTCTGGTCGCGCGATCAAAGGGTGGTGATCCTATCTCATAGGGTGGTGACTAGATCCGGTCTCACACATATAAATAGGAGCCACTATAGCAGCAAAATCATCGCAACAAGTGTAAGCATAACTCGCGGCTAGTGCTTGCGGTCTCATTTCTTGTGACCGGTCGGTCTTGCTGATTGAACTTCTTTTGTGCAGCTTCTGCGGAGTGTGCGGGCAGCAGCGGTCATCTCTTTTTCTGAAGGTGTTCGGGCGGTCTCGCGGCTTGCAGTGCGGGTTGCTGGAGTTCGGGAGAATCATTCGCAGATCGCGGGGTTCTCAGTTGGTGTTTTTCAAGGCAGGCAGTTCGGGCGGTCTCGTTTCTTAGTTGCGCGATCTCGCAGGTCAGGCGGTCAGGCGATCTCCAGAAGTCAGACCGCTGGTTATCATTTCAGCATTGTATTTTCTCCTATTTTTGTGTACTGGCGAAATCATGTCTCGCCATGTATACCTCGCCTTGTAATGAAGTTTTCTGCTAGCATCAATAAAGATTGAAGTTGTTTTTCATGTGCTTCTGGTTGTTGGCTTGAACTTTGAGTTATACTATTTCTGCTCAATCCTAGATCTACGGAAAATTTCACATGGTATCAGAGGCAGGTTGGAGTAGATAGAGTAGTGATTAACTCAAAGTTTCCATCGCCTTTGTGAAGTAGGAACCAGTGGTAGTGCCATGGATGCAAGGGGTCTTGGAATTTAGATGCTAAACTCGACCAACTTTAAGAAGTGGAGGTCTTGTATACAGAGTTATCTTCTGGGTGAGGACCTCTAGGAGGTGGTTGGAGGAGAGAGCACTTAGGAAGTTATCTTGATTGGGGATAACGGTCATGAGGTGAGGAACTGGAGGCTGATTAATGCCAAAGCAGAGTTCGCCCTGAAGAGGGCAATATCACCTGACTTGTTCGTTTTATCGACAAGTTCTTAGGTCAACAAGATGAGGACGAATGATAGTGCCGTCATATGGCACGAGAGGTTGGGGCATGTAGGGATGGACAAGCTGAAGGCAATGGCGGTGAAAGGTCTAGTCAAGGGCCTGCCTAGTCTATCGTCCTACGGTGATGGTCACGTTTGCACAGGATGTCAGTTCGGCAAGTCTCATCGACTACTGTTTGACAAGTCGTAGACAAGGAGTAGTGTAGCGTTGGAGTGCATCCACGGTGACTTGATGGGACCGACTTCTACCCCAAGCCTCGGAGGTAGCAGATATATGCTGGTGTTGAACGATGATCACACCAGATATGTCTGGGTTTATTTCCTGAAGGAGAAGGCGGAGGCGTTTGCCAAGTTTGTGGAGTTCAAGGTGCTTGTGGAGGGTCGGCTTGGTCTGCAGGTTACGAAGCTGAGGACTGACAATGGAGGGGAGTTTACCTCTGGTGAGTTCTCTAGTTTTTGTAGGAAGGCGGGCATCTGGAGAGAGCTTACTTGTGCACATACTCCACAACAAAACGGAGTTGTAGAGCGGAAGATCCGTCATCTGACGGAGACCTGTGAGTGTTGGATGCATGCCAAGAGTATCCAAAAGTCCTTCTGGGCGGAGGGAATGTCTTGTGTTGCCTACATCATCAACAAGATGCCTCTCAGTCCCATCAACATGTTGACCCCGCATGAGATGATGTTCAAATAAAAGCCAAGTGTGGCACACCTTCGGGTGTTTGGTTCCACCTGCTATGTGCACGTTCCAGATGCACTTCAGACAAAACTAGATGCAAAATCAAGGAAGCTGGTCTTCGTGGGATATGATGATCGGAAGAAGGGATGGAAGTTCATGGACCCGGAGACGCGGAGATTTGTTGTATCTCGCAACGTCGTGTTCGACGAGGTGACATCTTACAAGGGAAGTTCTGGTGTTGAGCTACCAGAAAGCAGGGTGGAGGAGCCGGAGAAAGCTGTGGAAAATCTTCAGGTGGAGCTACCTCTGTCACCTGGTGGTCCATCTACTTATAGTTCTGAGTCGGAGGCTTCTGGATCAGGAAGTAGGGGGAGTGATGCTCCTAGTACATCTGGAAGGGGAGCTAGGGAAGAAGCAGCTGAGGATGTTGCGAGTCAGGGGAAGGAGCTGAGGATATCAAAGCGAATAATCTTTGCCCCTGATCGCTATACATGAGGAAACATGGTGAACTTTGTCTTATGTTTCTTTGATGGTCCCTTGGATGAGCGGGAACCAGTGAGCTTCGAAAAGGCCAAAGGCGTGGAACAGTGGGATTCAGCTATGCAAGAAGAGATGAGTGCTCTTGAGAAGAATGAGACTTGGTCTCTGGTGCCCAGGCCCAAGGGTATCACCCATGTAACATGCAAGTGGGTATATAAGCTCAAGAAGAAGGCTGACGGAAGTATCGAGCGATACAAGGCTCGCCTTATGGCTTGGGGATTCTCGCAGCAATACGGTGAGGACTATGAAGAGACATTCAGTCCGGTGGCAAAAATGACTTCAGTTCGGGTTGTGATTGCCTTGGCGGCATGTTGGGGGTGGGAGATTTGGCAGCTCGACGTAAAGAATGCATTCTTGTATGGCGAGATTGACAAGGACATCTTCATGGTCTAGCCACCAGGCTTCGTATCTGAAGATTTTCCTGACTATGTCTGCAAGTTGAAGAAGGCCCTGTATGGGTTGAAGCAAGTGCCGAGGGCGTGGTATGGAAAGATAGTAGAATATCTCCTATTCTGTGGATTTGGTGCTTCAGACTCATACTCAAGCTTGTTCGTCAAGAAGAGCGGGGAGCTTCAAGTCATCGTGCTGCTTTACGTTGATTATATGATCGTGATGGGGAATTCGAAGGAGGAAGTAGCAAAGCTTCGGGCTGAGCTATCCATCAGGTTTGAGATGAAGGACTTGGGTGAACTTCACCATTTCCTTGGACTCGAAGTGAAGAGGAAGGGAAGTGGAGTGCTGGTGTCCCAGGCTGGATATGCAGAGCGAATTGTGGAGCGGTTCGGCATGAAGGAAGGGAAGTGCATCTCTACACCTCTGGAGAAGGCTATGAAACTTTGGAAGGATGAGGGGAGGATTCTGGAAGATCCGCTGGTGTTCCGGGTTCTGGTTGGGAGCTTGATTTATCTGACGATCACTAGGCCAGATATTGCATATGCAGTTGGCAGGGTGAGTCGGTATATGGAGGAACCACGGATGCCTCATCTTCTAACGGCCAAGAATATATTGAAGTATGTCAAGGCGACTTCGGATATGGGTCTCCTTTACAAGAGGGATGCGGGCTTCAAGGTGCATGGGTACATGGATGTTGATTATGGGGGATATTCGGATGATCGCAAGTCGACGTCTGGATACGTCTTCATGGCGGGCCCCACGGCTATATCATGGTGCAGCAAGAAGCAGGATTCCGTGTCGGTCTCCACCACGGAAGTGGAATACAAGGCTTCGGCCTTGGCAGCTCAAGAGGCCATCTGGCTTAGGAGGTTGGTGCGAGATGTCCATAAAGAGGTTCGGGGTCCGACTCTGCTCTGCGGCGACAATGAGAGTGCTCTCAAACTGGTTACTAATCCAGTTTGTCACGCGAGGGCCAAGCATATCGAGATCGAGCATCATTTCATTCGTGATAAGGTGCTGGAGGGGTCTCTTTCGGTCGAGCATGTTCGGAGTCAGGACAGCATTGCTGACATATTCACAAAGGCGCTGGCGAAGGGGCCGTTTACTCGGCTAAGGAGTTTACTTGGGCTGTTTTCAACTTCCCACTTCAAGGGGGAGTGTTGAAAATGTTGAAGTGGAAGTTTGTGGAGTTGGCAGTCTGGGGGGAGACTGCGCGGTCTGGTCTGACCGCACGGTCTTGCGGTCTCCTCTGGCGGTCTGACCTCTCTGGTCTAGCCGCGGGCTATTTGGCATGACCTCCTTTCTTCTTTCCAAGGCTGCTGAGGTGAGGTCGCGTGGTCTGGTTCTGTGACCGCATGGCGGGGTGTTACTTCAGGACTGTGCCGGTCAAGCTATGACCGCACAGGGTTGGTTCAGGTACGGGAAGTCCGGTCTGATGGCTATCCGGTCTCTTGGTGGTGCGCGAGGACTAAGGAATTCTTAGTCGCGCGGTCTCCGGTGTGTGTTCGCATGGCTGGTCCTTCGGCGATCAGCTGGCATATGCGGTCACTGATGTTTGGTCGACTTGGCGGGCTAGTGCCCTAGTCGGCCTGGTGTGTTCGCGGTCTCCGTTCGCGATCTCTAGTCGCGGTCTCTATCCGCATTCTTTGGTGGAGGCTGGCAATGCGAATAGGCTATGTTCACCGTCCTTGGAAAACAGATGGTGTTTGCGGCCTCGTTGGCGAAGACTGGTGGTGGGCGGCTTCTTGGAGGAGTGGCGATCTCCTTGTCCATGTTGAAGTCGGCGAGCTCACTAAGCAGAAGGATCTTTTGCTGATCGCGCGGGTTGACCGGTCTGGTCGCACGATCAAAGGGTGGTGATCCTATCTCATAGGGTGGTGACTAGATCAGGTCTCACGCCTACAAATAGGAGCCACTGTAGCTGCAAAATCATCGCACCAAGTGTAAGCAAAACTCGCGGCTAGTGCTTGCGGTCTCATTTCTTGTGACCGGTCGGCCTTGCTGATTGAACTTCTTTTGTGCAGCTTATGCGGATTGTGCGGGCAGCAGCGGTCATCTCCTTTTCTGAAGGTGTTCGGGCGGTCTCGCGACTTGCAGTGCGGGTTGCTGGAGTTCGGGAGAATCAGTGGAAAATCGTGGGGTTCTCCGTTGGTGTTGTTCAAGGCAGGCAGTTCGGGCGGTTTCGTTTCTTAGTCCCGTGATCTCGCAGGTCGGGCGGTCAGGCGATCTCCGGAAGTCAGACTGCTGGTTATCTTTTCAGCATTGTATTTTCTCCTATTTTTTGTGTACTGGAGAAATCATGTCTCGCCATGTATACCTCGCCTTGTAATGAAGTTTTCTGCTAGCATCATTAAAGATTGAAGTTGTTTTTCATGTGCTTCTGGTTGTTGGCTTGAACTTTGAGTTATACTATTCCTACTCACTCCTAGATCCACGGAAAATTTCACACGGCAACCTGTGACAGACCGCAACTTAAGATCGCCTGGCCACTTAAGACTGCCTGATCAACTGAGTCCGCTGCACAGACAGCGAACACCTAAACAACTTCCGCCCAGACTGGTTTATTCAAAGCTGGAAGAAGGGAGACAAGCTAACCGCGAGCTGCAAGCCGCTAACCTGTGAACACAGAATCCGGTCAGACAAAGATCTCAGGCCTCACGACCTCAAAGAGAGACCGACACAAACAAGCCAACTTTGGTTCTTACAGTTCTCATTATTAATGACGGGCCCTGCACCCCTATTTATAGGCGGACAGACGGATGTCGTCACCGCACAAATCGGGATACAATAACAGCCCATCAGATCGCGAGCGGACTCGCAAAGCAGACCGCCCGAGCTTAGCATAGCTCACAACTCCTTTATTAAACCTTGCGGTTATAACCAAACCGCCAGGTCACTGCGGTCTCAATAAGCAGACCGCCCGGTCTTATTGCAAAGCAAAGAACTCCTTTAGTAACCAGACTGACTAGAATAGTCGTCAAACCGCCCGATCACTGCAAGAAGGCAGACGAAGAACATCTGGCCGCCTTAGGACAAGTGGCCAGACCAACCCGCGCAATCCGCCCGGATAGAAGTGGCGGTCTCCCAGATTAGACCGCTCAGAACAAACCGCTGAGACAAAACTGACCAGAGAACCAACGCAGACCGCGCGGTCTCTGTGGTCTACAATCCGCAGACTGCCCAGCTCAAATCCACTTCCACTTCAAAAATTTAACACCACCCTCCTACCCTCAGAGGTGACGATGCCGACTTCTTCAAGTTCTTCATTAAGAAGAAATTTGAGGTTGTGCACCATTGGCAGAACGTCACCTCGCTACTCCATGTGCCACTTGGGGCAGGTATTATTCGCATTCGCCCCCCCCCCCCCCCCCCCCCTTTATATTCTGCCTTCTTACTCTGATAGTTAACCACATAGCTGTTATGTGTCATTCGAAGGAGAGCAGGATCTCCCACTCCACCCCCCCCCCCCCTTATGCAAGTGCCAGAGGTAACCCCCCCCCCCCCCCCCCCGGCCTCGGGCCTGCCACCTTGGCCTTGGCGACTTGCCGGGACCTCCCCAACACTTCCGCCACCTAGCAAGAAGCAGCCTGAACCAGCCAGCCGCAGAGCGCCTCCCTCGCAGCTGGCACCCATGAAGAAGAAACCCTCAACCTCTGATAGGGGAAAGTAGTTCCTCAGGGACTTTCTGGGAGAGAGGCCCTCGGTGAGCCTGCTCGTGGGTAAGGAGATCGAAAAATACATGCTGGAGAGGTCATCGACACTTCGGGTTTGCCCGCGCCGGTTGGCCATTGCAAGTTTGGTCTCGATGAGAAGCGCCGAGATGACGTCAGCGAGCCCCTACTACATTGGGATCAGGAGGCCAACAGGGCCTCCATGTCAACCCTCCTCCCCTCCTGGCTGGAGTAGGAGACTGCCAGCAGCCAGGCCTTTCCCCTTTCCTTTAAGCTTTATGGCCAAGAGGATATCATTGTCTTTGATGAAGAATTGACCCAATCGCTTGCTCATGAGAGAGTGCAAGCCCAACTCCGTGCCGTGGAGCTCACACATATGATGGGTCGGCGATGCTTTCAGCTCTAACGACATCATGGGGAGCTCAGACACGAGCTAAAGGTTTCAATAGATAAGGTCTCTAGCCTTAAGGAAAAGGTGAACATCTCCGACGGCCTCCTCTGCAGTCTTCAGAGTGGTATGGTAAGTTGTCGAAGAACTTGCTCCCCCTCATTGCTGCCACTTTTCCTGACTAACTCATATTCTTCCTCGCTGGATGTCGAGGCTGATGATCAGCTTCGTGCCCTTAAATCTGACTTGGAGAAGGAGAATGCCAGATTGAAGGCCCAGATTAGCGAGCTGACCCAGGTCGCCCTTCCACCACCTCCTCATGGGGGTAAGATTCAGATGTACTCGCACCGCGATATTGAGGAGATAATGCAGTGGAATGAAATTTCACCAGCGAAGCACATCTTTCTCACCATGTAGGAGGCAGGCCTTTTGGTTGACGAGGCAGTGTGGCTCACCGTCAAGGAGGTGGTCCTCCCTCTACCTGAGTCTGACAATAAAACTCCATCCGACAGCGAGGGCAAGCAATCTGTAGGGCATTCCTAGGCCCTACATTTTCTTTTTTGTTTTGTTGTATTTCTTTTGGTCTGGCGCGAGATCGTCGCGACTTTTGTATGTATGTAGTTATGGAATAAAATGGAAATTTTTGCTTAGTTTATCTCCTGCATTCTTGTCATTTCTATTCAAGCTTGCATCGGCGTACCACACTCGTGCACCTGTCACACATCGATACTCGCTAAGTCTGCATTATTCAACCCCAATAGGCAGTTCACGAGTGTCGCTACCCCTTCATCATCTCACGTACCTCTATGACAGAGATTTCCTCGACCAACTATCGCATCTCATTCCCGCGAGCATTCGGCTCGCCCACCCTTGGATACTAAGAGCAAGGCTTCCCCTATAATGTCCTGTATGCACCTTTTAACTTGGCCAATTTCTTTCGATCTTGCATATCATCTCTGCACCGATGAGCCCCTGGCTCGCCGATCTGGATATACCACCAAGTTGCATTACTTGGGTTTTGCGAGTGCGGTCCTCCTTCGCGGGAGGCCGTATATCGCCGATTCATTTTTCCAATAGCTCGCGGGGCGAGCACCGTTTTGCCTCTTCCTTCGAACGGTTTGTCGACCCTGCTGACTAGCGGGAGCCCAACAGTGGAATCCTCCAGGTCAATATGGCATAGCTTTTCACTTGACAGCCTCTCCGCGAGATCAACCTAACCCACCGGATAATGAGAGCCCGACAGCTGAATCATCTGGGGCAATCCAACACAACCTTTCACTTGCTAGCCTCTCCATAGATCGACCTGACCCACCGGCTAAGGAGAGCCTAGCAGCGAAATCATCCGGGAGAATCCAGCATAACTTTCACTTGCCAGCCTCTCCGCGAGATCGGCCTGACCCACTTGCTAATGAGAGAATGGTAGCGGAATCATCCGGGGTAATCCAGCACAACCTTTCATTTGTCAGCCTCTCCAAAGATTGACCTGACCCACCGGCTAATGAGAGTCTGGCAGTGGAATCATCCGGGGCAATCCAGTACAACCTTTCACTTGCTAGCCTCTCCGCGAGATCGATCTGACCCACCGGCTAATAAGAGCCCGACAGCGAAATCATCTGGAGTAATCCAGCACAACCTTTCACTTGCCAACCTCTCCGCGAGATCGACCTGACTCACCGGCTAATGAGAGCCTGATAGTGGAGTCATCTAGGGCAATCCAGCAAAACCTTTCACTTGCAAGCCTCTCCGGAGATCGACCTGACCCACTGACTAATGAGATCCCGGCAGAGGAATCATCCGGGGCAATCCAACACAACCTTTCACTTGCCAGCCTCTCTGCGAGATCGACATGACCCACAGGCTAATGAGAGCCTGATGAATAGTAGAATACATGTATTTTAATATAGTTTTTAACAATGTTTTAGGTAATATTATACATATTTCATGTATAAAATTAAAATAAATGACTTGTTTTATCTAATGTATATAAATTTAAACCTTTATGTAAAAAAAGAGATATTTAAGTATGAAACAAATTAAATAAAAGATATAAAATAATATTTTCTAAATATATCTATTTAAGTATAGATTTTTGAATATATATCTATTTCTATTTTATTAAATATATAAAACAAAATTGTATATATAATAATGTAAAAACAATGATATATTTATTTATTTAATAAAATAAAACAATAAAGATATATATAATCATAATATATGTAAATATAATGTATAAATAAGGATATATATATATAATATTTAAATATAATAGTGTAAATAAATGATATAGATATGTGTAAATATAAATGAAAGAAAAAAAAATATTAGTATAATATAGCACAATAAGGGGGCGAGTGGGGAGGTGCCAGGCCCCCACTCGCCCATCCCCATGGGGGCGAGTGGGGAGGCGCCAGGCCCCCACTCGCCCAGCCCCAAGGGGGCGAGTGGGGAGGCGCCAGGCCCCCACTCGCCCAGAACCAAGGGGGCGAGTGGGGACGCACCAGGCCCCCACTCGCCCATCCCCAAATGGGGGCGAGCAAGGGAAGTCCTTTTTGTGAGCAGATCCTCTCAGCCCGGTTCCAGAGGGGTTCAGGGGGGCGGAGACGCCCCACTACTACGGTAGGAATGATCCAGTCATGTACCTGCAGTGGTTTGAGGACATGGTCTTCATCATGCCCATGTTGGACGCTTTCAAGTGCCGACTCTTCGCGACAACCCTGAAGGAGAAGGCTAGGGATTGGTTCCACCAGCTCCCTATGGGATCCATCTATGCCTTCGGAGACTTGCGCCGAGTTTTCCTGCTACGCTTCTCGACGTCAAGAAGGAGGAAAAAGGATGTCAAAGCAATTTTCCAAATAAAGCAAGTGCCAGGGGAGTTGCTGGCTAACTATCTGGAGCAGTTCGGGGAGGAGGTTCTCCTCGTCCAAGAAGTGCCCGGGTACACCCTCAAGCTTACCTTCACGTTGGGGCTGTAGGAAGGCTTCTTCAAGATGGACCTCAAGAGGAGAGCTCCTTTGTCTTTTGAGGAGTTGATTTAAAGGGTGGCAGAAGAAGTCGAGAGTGAGGAGGCCAATCCGGAGTTCGCGAGAAGGTTGGCCAGGCTGAGCGAGCCGGAGGAAAGGCAGCAGGGGGAAAGGGTAGGGACCCCCAAGAGGAAGTTCGACCAGGAGGAGGGCAACTTCCAGGGAGAGGGGGCTGGCCTCCCAGGGTGGAGGCAGGGACCGAAGGCACCCTCTCCACCACCCCAACAAGCCATGGTGATCGGCCACAGAAAAAGAAGAAATTGTAAGGGAGGAAGAGGGGGCGTCCGGGTGGAGATACCTTATTGTGGCTTCCACGATGAGGAGGGTCGTGCGACATCCGCCTGCCCCGAGTTCTTAGAAATGAAGGAGTCAAGGGGTCCAAAGCCGCAACGTCAGGAACCAGAGGAGGTCGTGGAGGACCATGCTTGAGAGTAGAAGTCCGAGTCCTGGCCTTCATGCTTGGTTTTTTCTTTAAGTCCATGTAGTATGACGGTGTGTTTCCATCCTTAATTTTTCTTGCGTGTAACCGGATGACTAATGTGATAAAAGTTTCTCCAAGTGTTCTTCACCCCTCGGATGGTTCCGCTGACCGGGCTCTCACTAGCCGGTAGGTGCAGGTTGACCTCCCAGGGAGGCAATGTTCTTTACCCCTCGGATGGTTCCTCTGATCGGGCTCTCACTAGCCGGCAGGTGCAGGTTGACCTCCCAGGGAGGCTATGTTCTTTACCACTCGGATGGTTCCGCTAACTGGGCTCTCACTAGCCGGCAGGTGCAGGTTGACCTCCCAGAGAGGCTATGTTCTTTACCCCTCGGATGGTTCCGCTGACCGGGCTCTCACTAGCCGGCAGGTGCAGGTTGACATCCCAGGGAGGCTATGTTCTTTACCCCTCGGATGGTTCTGCTGACCGGGCTCTCACTAGCCGGCAGGTGCAGGTTGACCTCCCAGGGAGGCTATGTTCTTTACCCCTCGGATGGTTCCGCTGACCGAGCTCTCACTAGCCGGCAGGTGCAGGTTGACCTCCCAGGGAGGCTATGTTCTTTACCCCTTGGATGGTTCCGTTGACCGGGATCTCACTAGCCAGCAGGTGCAGGTTGACCTCCCAGAGAGGCTATGTTCTTTACCCCTCAGATGGTTCCGCTGATCGGGCTCTCACTAGCCGGCAGGTGCAGGTTGACCTCCCAGGGAGGCTATGTTCTTTAACCCTCGGATGGTTCCGCTGACCGGGCTCTCACTAGCCGGCAGGTGCAGGTTGACCTTCCAGGGAGGCTATGCTCTTTTCCCCTCGGATGGTTCCGCTAACCGGGCTCTCACTAGCCGGCAGGTGCAGGTTGACCTCCTAGGGAGGCAAAGTCTTTTTCCCCCGGGCTCTCACTAGCCGGTAGGTGCAGGTTGACCTCCAAGGGAGGAAAAGTCTTTTTTCCCCGAGATGGTCTCGCTAGCCGGCAGGGTTGGGGGAACTCCCGGGGAGGGCTATATGTTTTTTCCGAGATAGCACTATTAGCCGGGTTCCCAGCGACACTCGTCGAATATGCAGGGTTGGACATTTCTATCCGAGCATGTACCTCGCTCGAAAAGAGCGGGGATTGTGTACAACCCTGTATTCGCCGAGTAGGTTCTCGAGACAAGAAATATTTTGTAACATTATTGTTCTGTATGATCCAGGGAAAGGAAAGAGGAGGGCGAGCGGGGGAGGTAAAGACCTCCCGCTCGCCCAGCCCATGTAAGGGGGGGGGGGGGGGGGGCGAGCTCCTCTCGCCCCGTCTCTCAACCAGGGGAGGGGGCGAGCTCCCCTCGCCCCCAGTAGGAGGGGGCGAGATTCAGCAGGGGGGCGAGCTCCTCTCGCCCCACCCCAACTCAAGGGGGGGGGGGGGGGGGGGGGGGGGGGGGGGGGGGGGGGGGGGGGGGGGGGGGCGAGCTCCTCTTGCCCCACCCCAACCTAGGGGGGCGAGCTCCTCTCGCCCCGCCCCAACTCAGGGGGGGGGGGGGGGGGGGGGGCGAGCTCATCTCGCCCCGCACCAACCTAGGGGTGGCGAGCTCCTCTCGCCCCGCCCCAACTCAGAGGGGGCGAGCTCCTCTCGCCCCGCCCCAACCCACGGTGGGTGAGCTCCTCCCGCCCCGCCCCAACTCAGGGGGGGCGCGCTCCTCTCGCCCCGCCCCAACCCAGGGTGGGCGCGCTCCTCTCGCCCCGCCCCAAATCAGGGGGGCGAGCTCCTCTCGCCCCGCCCCAACCCAGGGGGGAGAGCTCCTCTCGCCCCGCCCCAACTCAAGGGGGGGGGGGGGGGGGGGGGGGGGGGCGAGCTCCTCTCGCCCCGCCCCAACTTAGGGGGGCGAGCTCCTCACGCCCTGCCCCAACCCAGGGGGGCGAGTTCCTCTCGCCCCGCCCCAACTCAGGTGGGGCAAGCTCCTCTCGCCCCGCCCCAGCCCAGGGGGGGCGAACTCCTCTCGCCCCGCCCTAACCCAAGGGGGGCGAGCTCCTCTCGCCCCATCCCTAAGCCAGGGGGGTGAGCTCTACCCGCCCACCGCACCCCCAGCAGTAGAGGGGCGAGACCAGCAGGGGGCCGACCTTGGCTGGGTCTCGCCCCGCCCCAGTAGGGGGGCGAGGGGAGGAGGCCTCCGGCCCCCTCTCGCACCCGCCCCAGCAGAGGGGCGAGACCAGCAGGGGGCCAACCCTGGCTGGGTCTCGCCCAGCCCCAGCAGGGGGGCGAGGGGAGGAGGCCTCCGGCCCCCTCTCTCCCCCGCCCCAGCTGAGGGACAAGACCAGCAGGGGGACGACCCTGGCTGGTTCTCGCCCATCCACAACATAGGAGCAAGACCAGCAGGGGGCCGACCCTGGCTAGGTCTCGCCCATCCCCAGCAGAGGGAAGAGGGGAGGAGGCCTCCGGCCCCCCTCGCCCCCGCCCCAGCAGAGGGGCGAGACCAGCAGGGGGCCGACCCTGGATGGGTCTCGCCCCGCCCCAGCAGGGGGCGAGGGGAGGAGGCCTCCGGCCCCCTCTCACCCCCGCCCCAGCAGAGGGGCGAGACTAGCAGGGGGCCGACCCTGGCTGGGTCTCGCCCCGTCCCAGCAGGGGGGCGAGGGGTGGAGGCCTCCGCCCCCTCTCGCCCCCACCCTGGCAACGGGGCGAGACCAGCAAGGGGCCGACCCCCGGGTCTCGCCCCACCCCAGTTAGGAGGGCACGCCGAGCCCCGCGAAGTACCCTCTCTCGCCCAGTTCCAGGGGGAGGGTTTGGTCTGCGTTTAGCGCTGTAGAACAACGGGATATGGCTATCCGCAGCCAAATCCGGGGGCATTTTGGTAACTTCGCAGGCAGTTTTTGGTTATTTGCAGCCCAAGTTCAGGAATTCTATAAATAGGAGATGGGGGCACCATTTGGACGCAACTCTTGTTGGAGGAAAAATCTCTCTCTCCCTCTCCCTCCCCAAATCTCTCTAGTGGAGTGAGGAGAGCCTCTAGTGGTGCCCAAGCCCGGCATTGGCTTGGGAGGGGAAGCGCTCTAAAGATCTTCCGGGTATGTGGTGGGACCACCTCGCCGAGCCCTTAGTCCAATTCATAGTTCCAACACCTTCAACCTAGAGCTCTCCCTTGGGGGGAGTAAGAGTTGGCCACCCCTCAACTTGTTGGGGACCCGAACTCCACAAGAGACCGAGAAATCGGTTTCAACACTATTTAAAAATCAATAGAATTCAGCGTCGTAGCCGGGGCGTAATCGTCGATATTTTGAAAGAAGAAAAGACCATTACTTCTATCCTTCTATGGGATAACAGTTAGTTTCTCGAAGTAGGAGTACTCGCGAAACTCCTCGAAAATGCCCGCCTAATTCTAAACTCATCACAGAAAGGTTTTGCAGAAACAAAAATTTAAACATCAAATTTTTGGCGCCGTTGCCGAGGACTTGTTGTTATTTCGAAAAAATAATCGCTACTAATTTTCTTTTTTACTTCTTCCTCCCCCTTTTTCTCTCGTATATATTTTTTCTAAACAAAAAAACCAAAAAATAGAAAAAATTCAAAAAAAAATTAAATAGTCTTGAATTCTATTGATTTTTAAATAGTGTTGGTCTTTTCTTATTTCGAGTAATGGTCTTTTCTTAATTTTTACAAGAAGAAAAGACCATTACTCCACTCTTCCAGTTTCATCGAAAAAGGTTCAAAGAATTAAAAAAAAGCTCTTTCTTCTTCTCTTATATCTATTTTCTACAGAAACAAAAAAAACCAAAAAAAATAAAAGCTCAAAAACTAAAAAAAAATATTCAAAGATCGAATCATCTATATATATTTTTCATCCAAAAAATTAATTAAAAAGCTCTTTCTTTCTTTTACTTATATTATCATCAAAGTGCCCACAAAATCAAATCAAAATATTTTAAAAGCTCTATCTCTCTTTTCCTCATGAATTTATTATCTTCAAAAAACTAAAAAATCAAAACATTTTTTTCTACAAAAGTCTTTTTTCTTTCTTTTTCTCTTCCTCTTGTATTTATTTATCTCCAAAAAAAACCCCAAAAATTAAATCAAACAAAAAATTTTGCAAAAAAAAAAAGAAAAACCTTTTTTTATAAAAGTACATGACCCGGGGAAGCTCTTCAGATAATCCAGAATTTGCTTTTGATCCCGAAATCAAGCTCACACTTCACGAGCGCCTTCGATCTTGTGACCAACATCAACCCTTAAATATCGAAGAGTTAGCTGGCAATACTTTAGAGGATAACATGACAGACCCCAATTAAAATGCGGCTCTGCAGCGGACCATGGCCTACTACGCCAGGCTGAATTTAGAAGATACTGGGTCAAGTGTCACTTGCCCTGCGATAGATAATAATAACTTTGAAATAAAATCCAGCATAATCCAAATGGTGCAACAGTCGATTAAGTTTGACAATTTGCCAGATGAGGACCCAAACGTTCACCTTTCAAATTTTTTAGAAAATTGCGACACCTTTAAAATTAATGGCGTCAACGATGACGCCATTCGCATGCGCTTATTTCATTTTTCCTTGCGAACAAAGGCTAAATCGTGGTTGACTTCTCTTCCAAGAGGGTCCATAACCACGTGGGCCGAATTGACGGAAATATTTTTAGCTATGTATTTTCCTCCCTCAAAAATCACTAAATTACGCACGGATATCGCATCTTGTATACAATTCGATTCTGAGTCTCTTTATGAGACTTGGGAGCATTTTAAAGAATATTTGCGTAGGTGTCATCATTACGCGCTACCAACTTGGCTACAGATCCAGACATTTTATGATGGCTTGAATTTCTCAACACGATAGATGATCGACGCAGCCGTCGGGGGAACGTTAAACAACAAAACCTCGTAGGCCGCTCAAGCTCTGATCGAAGAAATGGCCATGAACACGTACCAATGGAACGTGCCAAGGTCGCATCCTAATAAAACTGCTGGGATTTTTGAAGTGGATGTCACTACTCACTTAGCCTCGCAGGTAGAGCGGCTAAGTTAGCAGGTGGCGGAGATGACTGCTTCCTCCTCCACTCCTATGTGGGCGAATAATAATAATAATTTTAAAAATAATAATAATTTAATCAAAGAAACGGTGGATTACCTCGGCAATCCGGTTTGGGCCCCCTTCAAGCTTAATAATAATCCTTATAGTAATAATTATAATCCGGGTTGGAGGAATCACCCGAACTTCTCCTGGAGTAAACAAAATAACGCGCAACGGCCCCCAAATACGAATCCGCAAGGATTTTCGCAAGGATTTCTGCACGAATTTCATTAGGGATATCCATCGCCTCCTCCAAAACTTTCTCTGCTCGATGAAGTTTTCGCTAAGTACATCGCGTCCAACAATACAAATATCCGGAATATTACCGGATCGCTAAAAAATTTAGAAATGCAGGTTGGACAGCTTGCGAAAATGATCTCAGAGCGGCCACATGGAGCTTTGCCAAGGAATATGGAGCCGAACCCTCGCGAAAATGCCCACGCTATAAACCTTCGCAGTGGCAAGGAGGTTGTCTCCCCATCGCGGGTTGAGCCTACGGTACACATTTTGACTCCGACCCCTCCACCCTCTTCTTCGATTTTATTAGCTCCAAATTTTCCAATTGCGCTGAGCGTTTCGAGCCCGCAAATTCCTTAACCATCAAAAATTAATAAAGAGAAGGAGGCCGAACTTTATCAAAAAATATTAAACACACTAAAACAAATCCAAATTAATGTCCCCTTCTGCGAGGCACTCTCTTAGATGCCAAAATAAGTGAAATACCTAAAAGAGCTCCTTTCTAATAAAAAAGCTAGAGGGTATTTCGCATGTTTCACTAAATGTGGAATGCTCTGCGGTCCTACTTAACAAATTGCCTCCCAAATTAAACAACCCGGGAAGGTTCTCCATCCCGTGCCTTTTCGGCAACTTGTTAATAAAATACGCCCTAGCGGACCTAGGAGCGAGTATAAATTTAATTCCCTTCTCCCTCTTTAAAAAATTAGATTTGGGCACTCCTAGCCCAACTAAAATGAGCATCCAACTCGTGGTTCGCTCGATAAAGTATCTCATCGGGATTGTGGAGGACGTCCTAGTCGAGGTTGATAAGTTTATCTTCCTGATAGACTTCGTCATCCTCGACATCGAGGAGGACGCCAAAGTACCAATTATCCTCAGTCGCCCTTTCCTCGTGACCTCCTGAGCATTAATTGATGTAAGTAACGGTCGCCTCCTCCTTCGGGTTGGAGACGACGAATTTAAACTTCACATTAATCCCTCGATGCGGAACACCTTATCGAATGATGATTCCTATTTTAATTTGGAATCCGCATTTGAGGATGAGTGTTCTTCGCTTTTTGAATTACTTTCCTTAACGCTAGACAATTTAGATCTGGTGAATCTCCCTCCTTTAAACGAATTGCCGCCAGATTCGCCTTTCAAACATTTTAATTCAAAAGATTTGAAAATCACCACATCTTATGAAGAACCCCCGGTGTCCGGTGTTGGAGCTTAAACAACTCCCCGACCATTTAAAATACACTTTTCTAGCCCAAAATTCAGAACTTCCCGTTATTATTTCTTCCACTTTAACCGATTCAGAAACCTCCGAATTGGAGGAGGTTTTGTCTAAGCATCGCCATGCAATTGCATGGCAGATTTCTGATATTAGTTGCATGCACAAACTAATTTTAGAAGATAATTCCCGCAAAACCATCCAGCCTCAGCGACGACTTAACTCGTATATGCGGGATGTCGTAAAGGCTAAAGTCATCAAACTCTTGGATGCGGGGATTATCTACCCTATATCGGACTATACGTGGGTTAGCCTCATACATGTTGTGCCAAAGAAGTGCGGTTTAACAGTAGTGGCCAATCAAAATAACGAAATAATCCCAACCCGTACTGTTACGGGTTGGTGGGTGTGCATCGACTACCGAAAGTTAAATGATACCACCCGGAAGAACCACTTTCTGTTACCGTTTATCGATCAGATTTTGGAGCGACTTTCAGGTCATCCATATTATTGTTTTCTTGATGGTCTATCGGGATTTTTCCAAATTCCTTGTAAGACCCCTTTTTTTTTCTCTTTTCAAAACCCTGGGTCTTATGCCCAGAACCGTCGCTTTGCGGTGACACCCTCAGTCAGGAAGATCGCCACTACAAAACGCCGATCTTGTCGGCCATATCGATCACAACAGAAGAAAAGTATAAATGAACAAATAGAAGTTCAAGTCCACAAATCACATGCTATATATATATATGAATGTCCACACAATAATAACTGAATACAAAGATAACAATAATAAGAAGAAGGGCCCATGCCCAGTACATCATATCCTCACTACATAGCCACTCGCGGAAGCAAACTACTAATCACTCACTGGTCCCGAACTGCTGCTCCTGCACTAGACTGCCCCGTCTCCATCTGCATCGGTCTCTGGTACTGTTGCATCTCCTCGGTCCCCTAAAATGATATGGTGCACTGACCGTTAGTCAAAAAGACTAAGCCCTATGTTCCCCACCCCTCCCCCAATGGCTCCTAGGCACCGAGCGGGATGATGAAGCGGAGGTCAGCAAGGGGTATAAATAAGAGCAGATGACGGTAAATCTAACTACAGAAAGCTCTACCACTACACAGGTGCATGTATATAATTGAAGCAATAAATAAAGCATGGTAAAGTGCAATTAATGAGCAGTAAGTAAAGACAAGTATATAACATAAAAGTAACCATTGATTTATAGGAATGCCTATACAAACCTATAGACCAAGGGGTCGTTTAGCAGGGCCTATCGTATAAAAAGTCACATAACCAATTTATGCGATAGGGGTAGGGGTTGAAATGCAATGTTTATGCCATGACATGCAAGTTATGTAATTTATGCTATGTTCATACAAGTGCAACTCACACACTTCGACTCTATGCGCAAAGACCTTTAGTTCCCCCTTTTTGGAGCTAGCAAGACTCCCAGGATACTCCCATAGTGGCAAACGGAAGCAGTGGGTTGGACCTCGCCCACCTCTAGGTTGGTATTTGCACTAACTAACCTAGACCTAGCGTACGCCTCAATGCTAAGAATACAACATCGGTGCTCCTGCGTACTCTTGCTGGTTAGACCACCAGACTTGCCTTGGTAAAAGGGTTATCCACTCTTACCGAGCCCAAACATTAATGTCGGTGCAACGACCATCAATACTAAGGACCCACCACCTTATGCACATGCAAACATGTTCTACTAAGGTTAAAACTAGGGTCCTAGGGCAAATCCACCTCTACTCCACCCCATCTTACTCATGAAGGTGTCTTAGGTGATCCTAAACCAAGGGCCAAGGTTTCAACTCATGGTGATGAGTTTTGACCACCATACCCCAAGATAAACACCATGCCTTAACTTTGATCTAGTTTGACCCAACTTGTGTTGACAAATTAACCAACCAAATCAGTCCCAATTGGGTTGAGATTTTTACCAGGGTCATGTGATAACCCTAAGAAGTGCCCACCAAAATTTTGAGGTCATTTGACCCAATAATTAATTAATGTTTGATTTATGTAATTATTACAAAAACCTTAGGAAAAGTTTCACCTAAAATTCCCATCTTTGGGTATGATGTGTGGGTAGGTGTAAATAGCCTATGTTTTAATTTTCAAGTCAATCCCATAACCCAATCAAAAGTTATTCAAGGAATGGTGGCTGTCCTACACTAGGGACCAGTCCCACCAAAATGGACCTATAGGGAGCCACAGAACTCCTTTTGGGGTGAAAATAATTTAAATATAAACTAGACTCCAAGGGCGAAAACTTTGGTGTTGACCACTTTTTCTGTAGAGGGCCCTAAGTATTTTCTATAATTATTTCTAACTACAGCCAGTAATAAGAAAATAACTATTATAAAATACAAGTATCTGCGTTCGATGAAATCCAGTCTGCGTTCGACGAACGTCGTGCTTCAGTGCGTTCGATGAAATCCAGTCTGCATTCGACGAATTCTGTTCTGCATTCGATGAACACCGTGCTTCAGTGAGTTTGACAAAATCCGATCTTCGTTCGACGAATTACGTCTAGCTCAGCGAATTAACTCCGTTCGACGAACTCCGGGTTCGACGAACTCAACTATTATTTCGGTGAACTAATTCCATTCGACGAACTCCGGGGTCAGTTCGACGAACTCAACAATCATTTCGACGAACACCAAAGTGTGTTGGACGAATGAATTCTGTTCGATGAACTCCGGGTTCCGTTCGACGAACTCAACTATTAGCTCGATGAACTTCTTCTACTCAGATCGACGACTTAACTAAATAATTGTTATAACATAAACAATTAATACAGAAGATCTTGCACAGATCTTGAAGCAAACCGATGACTGTTGATCGTCTTCTACCTCCAGCCGACGGCTTAGATTGCCCCAACCTAGGCTGCCTTCCTCCTTGTTTTCCCAGCCACCTTATCGCCGCCCTGGCCGGCCAATGCCACCACCACCTTCGTTGAGGTGGTGGCCGGCGATTAGCGGTGGTTGGTCGGCCGGAAGTGGCCGGAATAGGGATACGAAGGTGGGATTTAAAACTCCAAAAATGGAGTTTTTGGCCTACATGATCTAGGGCCAATTGACCGTAAAGCTTGCAAGCAAAAGATGTGGATCGATCCACTAAAGAAGAGGAGAAGAACCAGACCTGTATGGAGGGTTTATTCCTTGCCGATTGGGTGATCCTCCATGGCCGATCCAAAGCTTTAGGTGCCATGGAACTTCTACACCAAGCTGCTTGATCTCTCCAAGTAAATGGGGGAAACCACTCCTCTCAGTCCTCTAAAGCTTTTAAAAGGATCAATTTGGGGAGAGGAGGAGCCACCACCTTGATTCTACCATTAATGACCATTAAGCCTAATTTTGGCCATGATGAAAACTCCCCATTTCAGCCCCCGTGTGGGCTGGAAAACGCCTTACACTTCTTGTAACAACCAGAAGAGATGAATCCCCATCAATTGGGAGATTAATTGGCCTCCCTTGGCCATGAATGTCATTACTCCTCTCTTTCTCTCTCCACCATTTTTAGGTGAAATGAGATTTCTCTCTCCTAGTCACCACTTATAGAAATTGAGTGGTAACTCCTGGTAATTATCAGCCTCCTAAGCTAATGGGCTACTCCAATTGGGCCTAGCCCAATTGGATTGGGCTTGATTTAGGCAAAAAAGTGAATTTTGACTTAAAATTAAGGTTGAGTTGACTTTGCTCAAATTGACCACTTGGGTTGACCCCAATGGGTGGTTAGTGACCCATTGGACTACCCTAAGGGCATTGGAAGGTCCAGGAAGGGTCAATTTGGCAAGGTGGAGGCCAATTGACCCACAATATGGCAATTTGACAAAAACAGGGCTAGAGTTGACTTAGGTCAAATTGGCCAAATTGGTGACCCCATGATGGGGCTTTTTGGTACATTAGGTTCATAATATCCTTATAAGGGTAGGGGCAAGGTCAATTTGTCCTGGTGGAGGCCAATTGACCTTAATTA
Source organism: Dactylorhiza incarnata (assembly GCA_033032865.1). NCBI lineage: Eukaryota > Viridiplantae > Streptophyta > Magnoliopsida > Asparagales > Orchidaceae > Dactylorhiza > Dactylorhiza incarnata. Next base: position 3,351,288 of record JAWHQI010000033.1, on the reverse strand, counting down.
GGCTACTTTGACCAAATTAAGGCTACGGTTGACCTTAGTCAATTTGGCCTCTTTGGTTGACCCCAATGGGTCCTAGATGCTCTAAGGGACCCTCCAAAGGGTTCGGTGTACCATGGTGTGGTCAAAGGGTCAAGGTGAGGCCCTTAAGTCCAACCCTATGCTTGCTAACTGGAAATTGTTATTTGCAGACCAAGTTAATCTTCCCCTTCAAGCCTAAGGCCAAGTGTGTACAACCTTGTATTCGCTGAGTATGTCCTAGAGGCAAGAGATATTTTGTCACATAATTTTTCAGTATGTTCTAGGACAGGAAGAGAGGAGGCAAGCGGTGGAGGAGGGAGCCTCCCGCTCGCCCTTCCAAACAAAGGGGCGAGAGGAGGAGGGGCCGACCCCCCTCTCACCCCCATCCCAAGCAGGGGCGAGAGGAGGGGGGGGGGGGGGGTGGCGACCCCCCTCTCGCTCCCATTCCAAGCAGTGGCGAGAGGAAGCGGGGGCCGAACCCCCTCTTTCCCCCATCCCAAGTATGGGAGAGAGGAGGCGGGGGCCGACCCCCCTCTCGCACCCATCCCAAGCAGGGGCGAGAGGAGTCGGGGGCCGACCCCCTCTCGCCCCCATTCCAAGTAGGGGCGAGAGGATAAGGGGGCTGACCCCCCCTCTCGACCCCATTCCAAGCAGGGGCGAGAGGAGGCGGGGGCCGACCCCCTCTCGCCCCCATTCCAAGCAGGGGCAAGAGGAGGTGGGGGCCGACCCCCCTCTCGCCCCCATCCCAAGCAGGGGCGAGAGGAGGCGGGGACCGACCCCCCTCTCTCCCCCATTCCAAGCAGGGGCAAGAGTAGGCAGGGGCCGACCCCCCTCTCGCCCCCATTCCAAGCAGGGGCGAGAGGAGGCGGGGGCCGAACCCCCTCTCGCCCCCATCCCAAGCAGGGGCGAGAGGAGGCGGGGGCCGACCCCCCTCTCGCCCCCATTCCAAGTAGGGGTGAGAGGAGGCTGGGGACGACCCCCCTCTCGCCCCCATCTCAAGCAGGGGCGAGAGGAGGCAGGGGCCGACCCCCCTCTCGCCCCCATCCCAAGCAGGGGGGAGAGGAGGCGGGGGCCGACCCCCCTCTCGCCCCCATTCCAAGCAGGGGCGAGAGGAGGCGGGGGCCGACCCCCCACTCCCCCCATTCCAAGCAGGGGCGATAGGAGGCGGGAGCCGACCCCCCTCTCTCCCCCATTACAAGCAGGGGCATGAGGAGGCGGGGGCCGACCCCCCTCTCGCCCCCATCCCAAGCAGGGGCGAGAAGAGGTGGGGGTTGACCCCCCCTCTCGCCCCCATTCCAACCAGGGGCGAGAGGAGGCGTGGGCCGACCCCCCTCTCACCCCCATTCCAAGCAGGGGCGAGAGGAGGCGGGGGCCGACCCCCCTCTCGCCCCCATCCCAAGCAGGGGTGAGAGGAGGCGGGGGCCGACCCCCCTCTCGCCCCCATCCCAAGCAGGGGCGAGAGGAGGCGGGGGCCGACCCCCCTCTCGCCCCCATCCCCGCAGGGGCGAGAGGAGGCGGGGGCCGACCCCCCTCTCTCGCCCCCATTCCCAGCAGGGGGTGAGACAAGCAGGGGGGCGCCCCCTCGGTATCGCCCCACCCCAGTTAGTGGGGTCGCACAGCCCGCGAGGTACCCTCTCTCGCCCAGTTCTGTGGGGAGGGTTTGGTCTGCGTTTAGCGCTGCAGAACAGCAGGATTGGGCTATCCGCAGCCATTTCCGGCGCTATTCTGGTAACTTCGCAGGCGGTTTTTGGTTATTCGCAGCCCAAGTTCAGGAATCCTATAAATAGGACAAGGGGGCACCATTTGGATGGGGGTTCATTCTAGGCTAGCTCTCTCTCTCTCTCCCTCCCCAAATCTCTCTCTAGGGGAGTGAGGAGAACCTCCAGTGGTGCCCAAACCCATCATTGCCTTGGGAGGGGAAGCGCTCTAAAGATCTTCCGGGTATGTGGTGGGACCTCCTCGCCGAGCCCTTAGTCCTGTTCATAGTTCCATCACCTTCAACCTAGAGCTCTCCCTTGGGGGGAGTAAGAGTTGGCCACCCCTCAACTTATTGGGGGCCCCAAACTCCACAGAAGCCGAGAAATCGGTTTCAACATTATGGTGTGGTGAGCGTGGAGTGTGACCAACTCAAGAAAGTCTCAAGCTGAGCTCCATGGCTGGAGGTGGAGGATCCGGCCAAGGTCACTCGCAGCCCCCGGTGGCTGGGGTGACGGGAGATGTTTGAAAATTTCAGGCAGGAGATCCTGCTGACCATGCAGCTAACTTTCACCGCGATAGCTGAAGGTAGGAGAGGAAGTGGTTCGGAGGTCTCGCCTCAGCAGGTGGGCGAGAGCACTCTCGGCCAGCAGTCCAAGAAGGAGGTACCAGTAGGGGGGAGTGGGGAGGCACTCATCCCCCACTTGCCCAGTCCTCTAGGAGGGGGCGAGTGGGAAGGTCCCAAACCCCCACTCGCCCAGCCCCAAAGGGGGTGAGTGGAGAGGTCCCAAACCCCCACTCGCCCAGCCCCAAGGGGGCGAGTGGGGAGGTCCCAAACCCCCACTCGCCCAGCCCCAAGGGGGTGAGTGGGGAGGTTCCAGACCCCCACTCGCCCAGCCCCAAGAGGGCGAGTGGGGAGGTCCCAAACCCCCACTCGCCCAGCCCCAAGGGGGCGAGTGGGGATGTCCCAAACCCCCACTCGCCCAGCCCCAAGTGGGCGAGTGGGGAGGTCCCAAACCCCCACTCGCCCATCCCCAAGAGGGCAAGTGGGGAGGTGTCAAACCCCATCTCGCCCAGCCCCAAAGGGGGGCGAGCATAGGAAGTCCTTTGTGTGAGCTGATCCTCTCGGCCCCGGTTCCAGAGGGGTTCGGAAGGTTGGAGATGTCTCACTACTCCGGCATGGATGACCCTGTCCTGCACCTGCAGTGGTTTGAGGAAATGATCTCCGTCATTCCCATGTCGGACGCTATCAAATGTTGACTCTTCGCGATAACCCTGAAGGAGAAGGCTAGAGATTGGTTCCACCAGCTCCCTATGGGATCCATCTATGCCTTCAGAGACTTGTGTCAAGGCTTCCTGCTACGTTTCTCGACATCAAGGAAGAGGAAGAAACATGCAGAAGCACTTTTCCAAATCAAGCAAGAGCCAGGGGAGTCGCTGTCTCACTATCTGGAGCGGTTCAGGGAGGAGGTTCTCCTCGTCCAAGAAGTGCCCGAGTACACCCTCAAGCTTGCCTTCACGTTGGGACTGCGGGAGGGCTTCTTTAAGATGGACCTCAAGAGGATAGCTCCTTTGTCCTTTGAGGAGTTGATGGAAAGGTTGGCAGAAGAAGTTGAGAGTGAAGAGGCCAACCCGGAGTTCGCGAGAAGGTTGGCCAAGCTGAGTGAGTCGGAGGCAAGGAAGCAGGGGGGAAGAGTAGGGGCCCCCAAGAGGAAGTTCGACCAAGAGGAAGACAACTTCCAGGAAGAAGAGTCCGACCTCCCAGGGTGGAGGCAGGGACCGAAGGCACCCTCTCCACCACCTCAACAAACCATGATAATCGGTTGGGGGAGAAGGAGGAGAGCCAGGAAAGCAGAAAGAAGAGGAAAAAGAAGGGATATGGTCGAGTTACCTTACTGTGACTTCCATGATGAGGAGGGTCACGCGACGTCCGCCTGCCCTGAGTTCATGGAATTAAGGGAGGCGAGGGGTCCGAGGAAGCAACAACAACCAGAAGAGGTCGAGGAAGACCAGACTTGGGAGTAGGAGACCAAGTTGTAGTTTTCTTGCTTAGCTTTTTCTTTAAGTCCATGTAGTATGATGGTGTACTTTCAGACTTAGTTTTTCTTACATGTAATATGACAATCAAAGTTATGAAAGTTTTTCAGGTACTTAGCCCCGATGCTGGCCCGCTGACCAGGCTCCCACCAAGCTGGCAGGGCTAGGAACCGCTCGGTGGCCGGATGTTGCTCAAGGTACTTAGCCCCGATGCTGGCCCGCTGACCAGGCTCCCACTTAGCTGGCAGGGCCGGGAACCGCTCGGTGGCCGGATGTTGCTCAAGGTACTTAGCCCCGATGCTGTCCCGCTGACCAGGCTCCCACCAAGCTGGCAGGGCCGGGAACCGCTCGGTGGCCAGATGTTGCTCAAGGTACTTAGCCCCGTTGTTGGCCCGCTGACCAGGCTCCCACTTAGCTGGCAGGGCCGGGAACCGCTCGGTGGCCGGATATTGCTCAAGGTACTTAGCCCCGATGCTGGCCCGCTGACCAGGCTCCCACCTAGCTGGCAGGGCCGGGAACCGATCGGTGGCCATATGTTGCTCAAGGTACTTAGCCCCGATGTTGGCCCGCTGACCAGGCTCCCACCAAGATGGCAGGGCCGGGAACCGCTCGGTGGCCGGATGTTGCTCAAGGTTCTTAGCCCCAATGCTGGCCCGCTGACCAGGCTCCCACCTAGCTGGCAGGGCCAGGAACCGCTCAGTGGCCAGATGTTTCTCAAGGTACTTAGCCTCGATGCTGGCCTACTGACCAGGCTCCCACCAAGCTGGCAGGGCCGGGAACTGCTCGGTGGCTGGATGTTGCTCATGGTACTTAGCCCCGATGCTGGCCCGCTGACCAGGCTCCCATCAAGCTGGCAGGGCCGGGAACCGCTCGGAGGCCAGATGTTTCAAAGGTACTTAGTCCCGATGCTGGCCCGCCGACCAGGCTCCCATCAAGCTGGCAGGGCCGGGAACCGCTCGGTGGCCAGAGATTGTAATTTTATCCCCCGAGGTGGCTCCGCTAGCCAGACTCTCGCTAGCCGACAGGGTGGGGGAACTCTCGGGGAGGCTATATGTCTTTTCCGAGGTATCACAGTTAGCCGGATTCCCGGCGACACTCGTCGAATATGCAGGGTTGGGCATTTCTTTCCGAGCGTGTACCTCGCTCGAAAAGTGCAGGGATTGTGTACAACCATGTATTCGCCGAGTATGTCCTAGAGGCAAGAGATATTTTGTCACATTATTTTTCAGTATGTTCCAGGACAGGAAGAGAGGAGGCAAGCTGTGGAGGCAGGAGCCTCCCGCTCGCCCTTCCAAACAAAGGGGGCGAGAGGAGGAGGGGTCGACCCCCCTCTCGCCCCCATCCCAAGCAGGGGCGAGAGGAGGCGGGGGCCGACCCCACTCTCACCCCCATCCCAAGCAGGGGCGAGAGGAGGCGGGGGTCGACCCCCCTCTCCCCCCATCACAAGCAGGGGCGAGAGGAGGCGGGGGCCGACCCCCCTCTCGCCCCCATTCCAAGCAGGGGCAAGAGGAGGCGGGGGCGGACCCCCCTCTCGCCCCCATTCCAAGCAGGGGCCAGAGGAGGCGGGGGCCGACCCCCCTCTCGCCCCCATCCCAAGCAGGGGCGAGAGGAGGCGGGGGCCGACCCCCTTCTCGCCCCCATTCCAAGAAGGGGCGAGAGGAGGCGGGGGTCGACCCCCCTCTCGCCCCCATCCTAAGCAGGGGCGAGAGGAGGTGGGGGCCGACCCCCCCTCTCTCCCCCATTCCAAGCAGGGGCAAGAGGAGGCGGGGGCCGACCCCCCTCTCGCCCCCATCCCAAGCAGGGGCTAGAGGAGGCGGGGGCCGACCCCCCTCTCATCCCCATCCCAAGCAGGGGCGAGAGGAGGCGGGGGCCGACCCCCCTCTCGCCCCCATTCCAAGCAGGGGCGAGAGGAGGCGGGGGCCGACCTCCCTCTCGCCCCCATTCCAAGCAGGGGCGAGAGGAGGCGGGGGCCGACACCCCCTCTCGCCCCCATCCCAAGCAGGGGCGAGAGGAGGATGGGCTGACCCCTCTTTTGCGCCCATTCCAAGTAGGGGCGAGAGGAGGCGAGGGCCGACCCCCCTCTCGCCCCCATTCCAAGCAGGTGCGAGAGGAGGCGGGGGCCGACCCCCCTCTCGCCCCCATCCCAAGCAGGGGTGAGAGGAGGCGGGGGTCGACCCCCCTCTCTCCCCCAGCCCAAGCAGGGGCGAGAGGAGGCGGGGGTTGACCCCCCTCTCGCCCCCATCCCAGCAGGGGCGAGAGGAGGCGTGGGCCGACCCCCCTCTCTCGCCCCCATTCCCAGCAGGGGGCGAGACCAGCAGGGGGCCACCCCCCTGGTTCTCGCCACACCCCAGTTAGTGAGCTCGCTGAGCCCCGCGAGGTACCCTCACTCGCCCAGTTCTGGGGGGGGAGGTTTGGTCTGTGTTTAGCGCTGCAAAATAGCGGGATTGGGCTATCCGCAGCCATTTCCAGGGGTATTCTGGTAACTTCGTAGGTAGTTTTTGGTTATTTGCAGCCCAAGTTCAGGAATCCTATAAATAGGACAAGGGGGCAACATTTGTATGTGGGTTCATTCTAGGCTAGCTCTCTCTCCCTCCCCAAATCTCTCTCTAGGGGAGTGAGGAGAGCCTCAGTGGTGCTCAAGCCCGATATTGGCTTGGGAGGGGAAGCACTCTAAAGATCTTCCGGGTATGTGGTGGGACCTCCTCGCCGAGCCCTTAGTCCTATTCATAGTTCCAACACCTTCAAGCTAGAGCCCTCCCTTGGGGGGATTAATAGTTGGCCACCCCTCAACTTGCTGGGGGCCCCGAACTCCATAGAAGCTGAGAGATCGGTTTCAACAAAGTGATCTCTTCAAGCTTCCTAGGTGTCATGACTTAGTCATGACAAAACAACTCTAGGGGTCTAGTTGTTTGGGGGATGTTACAAATCCCAATAAACAAAAATAATAATTTCGTCCCCGAAATCTAGGTTAGTCCTGCAGGGTTTCTACCGCAAGTGGTTGTATGTAACATCCCTTAAGAAACTAATTTTACCCGACGCAAAAGGCTTCAGATACTTCTGCTGTATCAGTTCTAGTAGCTCCCTAATAAGCTTCTCATGTCCATGATTTCTCCACAGGACCTTGACCAACAGGACCTTCTTGCGCTGCAAGACTCGCATCTCGGTGTCGTCTATCTGGACCGGCTCCAGGTGAAATAATCGATCGGAGGCTACCAGTCCATCTATAGTAGAAATCCGCAGCTCCGGCTGTAGTTGAGCTCTCCTAAAGGAGGAGGCATGGAAGACGTCATGCAAACCCGCTAACTCCGGCGGCAGCTCCAGTCTATAAGCCAACGGGCCGAGCCACTCCAGGATCCTGTAAGGCTCCATCTATCTCGAACTGAGCTTCTTCCGCCTGCGAACCTGCGAGATTCCATGCATCAGACGTATCTTCCGGAACACCCATTCTCCAACCTAGAACTCTACCTGACGATACTATGCATCGTAATACCTGACCTAGGGGCTCTGGGCCTCTAGCATCCTAACTCGAATCAGTCGCACTTGGGCATCTGTGTCCTCCACAAATTTTTAGTCGAGTGTCTTTAGATCCTCATCCTGGATATTCTATGCTTACAGGCAAAACTTCAAAGGGAGCGTCCTTTCGGGTCAAGGTGGCCCTAGCTACCTTGGTCAACCTATCCTCGATTTTCCAAATAAACTTGTGCCCTGAGTGGGGATGCGGTAACCTATGTATGAAATTCATAATTATGTCCTCAAACTTCCACTCTAACCCAGGCCGTGAGTGTGGTAGTTCTCCAAAGACTTTTGCACTTATCCTTCACCGTGCATCACAAAACTTATGATATCTTTCTTTATTTCAGGAAACTACATGGTCCGGAAAACACCATTTCTTCGGTGACTAAAGTTATTATTTGTAAGGGTAGACAACGCCTCTAAAAAGTTCTCTCCGCATGTTTAGGTTCTTATTCCTTCAAGTACGTCTGAGTGATCAATCATCTCCACTCTACAACTTATCCAGTTCTTACCATTGGTGGAACTGATCAGATCATCAAGCGTCCCAATCATCCTCAAAATTTTATGGTGGTGCACTTGTGAGATTATGAGTATATGCTAACCAATCTTTATTAGTATTCATGTTTATAAGATCACTCCCAACACTTTCTATGTGGAGTTTGATTCATAAGGTATACTGATAAAAATCTTTTGAAACCCTAAGATTTTCACAAGTCAATTTAATCACGGAAATATCATCACGTTTATTTCATTAAATTCTTCTCACTTCCACATATGCGAATCTTGATCACTTTCGAGTGGTCCAAAGTAAGATAAACTTAGATCGTTCTTATCGTAGTAAACTCAAACACTATATTCTAAATCCAATAAGTTATCGTCTAAGATCACTGGTTATCCATCATCGTAGCTCCCAATGAATAAGGGCTAGTATTGTAGTTAAAATTTTCTACCATGATAGGGTGTGATTTAAAATGAATCATAAGTTAATCACTTCTGAAAGCCCCAAACTACCAGAACTTTCAAATATAACTAAAGCTTGCACGACCTAATTTTAGTTCCCAACTTCCAGAAAGGCATCTGCATCCCTAAGTGACTAAACCTAGCAACTTTACATTTCTAATGCTTCAACTAAGGTCAAGTCGATCTATGATGTCCTTTCATTGTCCTGGTAATACTTCAAATCATCCTTCCAGACCCACTGTTACACCATCTCATCTTTTCCTGCGTAACGTCGAATAAGATTGACCTCAAAATCACTATGCTTACGACGCAGCATCTTCTAAATTAGATCCAAAGGAAACCCAAGTTAGTAACTAATTTGCCCAATAAACAAAAGGTCATCCCCAATAAACAAAAGATAAGACACTATTTATTTTGGGCAAGTATCTTCAATATCACCCAGTTATATTCGTCCCATGTTTGCAAACAATTCTTAGGGCACACAACCTTAGACTTGGGGTTCTATTTTGAGGCTCAATGGTATACTCCATACTTTAGACTCTTCAAGGTACCTTCTACGACAAACTTATCAGGGTCAACATGTGACAATCCCAAACGGGTCTCTTTTGCACTTGGAATCTTATCTGACACTCGGTGTTTATCATGGTGGTTGTCTCAATGTAAACATGTCACTGATACAAGGGTTGAGTCTACGAGTCCCATACCATTCTGCTTATGTGTCAATCTCTCTTTCTCTAGCCTCTTTGGGGTATCCTTGTACCTTCAACAAATTCATACCTACAGTCTATTTCAGACTAGGGCATGGAATAAATTGTCATGGTAAGTCACGTGTCCTAGTGGGGTTGAGTCTAACTCATTAACTAAAGGACTATCTAAAGAGATCTTTGTAGCCAGAGGTATTCCCTGCTGGGGGCAGGGTTTTTCGCAGGCGACAAAAGAAAACATTGCAAAATGTTCAGTTAAAAGTGGACTTTTTCATGTGATTTCCCCATATGGGCACACCATTGCTTCCTCTGCTGAGTTTGTCCTCAAACTAAACTCGCGTGGGGTGGTCCAGGGTTTGTGGACTTCTTTTCTTTCGATCGAGGTTCGCTCTGATACCACTTTGTAAGACCCCTTTTTTTCTCTTTTCAAAACCTCGGGTCTTATGCCCAGAACCGCTGCTTTGCGGTGACACCCTCAGTCGGGAAGGTCGCCACTACAAAACGCCGATCCTGCCGGCCATATCGATCACAACAGAAGAAAAGTATAAATGAACAAATAGAAGTTCAAGTCCACAAATCACATGCTATATATATATATATGAATGTCCACATGATAATAACTGAATACAAAGATAACAATAATAAGAAGAAGGGCTCATGCCCAGTACATCATATTTGTTGGATCTTGTGGCGCCCTTAGAGGGGGGTGAATAAGGGCCTTTTTAAATTATGATTTTTTACTTAAGAATTTTTAAAAACAAATTTTGCTTTTCTAAAAATCACTTATAAAAATTTTCAAACTAGGAAATTTTTTAAATTAGTTCAAACACCAATTTCTAAGTTAAAGATTAAGCAACCAAATTTGCAATTAAAGAAAAGGCATATTTTTTTTTAATCATGAAATTCACATACAATAAAAATGATCTTAACAATGCTTAAGATCAAGGCACAAATATGAAAATAAACTTTTAACAATTTGTGTTTACCAATCCTTCTCCCAAGGATCGGAAGATTATCACTTGTCTCTCCCTAGACCAAGCCCAAGCCTATCCTCTAGATCTCCCCAAGATCTAGAGGTAACACACAAGGCCACGAATTCCTACCAAGCCACGCAAGGACTTGGACGCTCCGCATAAGGAAGCGATTTTCCCCTAAGCCACGCAAGGACATAGACGTCACGCACAAGGAGACGATTTCCCTACCAATACAAAGTGAAATGTATATAAATGAAAATACAAAATGAAATGAAGAACTCCCTAGAAATTCAGATCTCTGAAAGGAAGGTTGAAGCCTCGAGATGATCGTTGATGTAGAAGCACGTCCGATCTCATCTTCAATCTCAAACCTTCTAAGCATAAATGGGAGTTGATGAGGTTCTGGAGCTCTCTGGTTCGTATGCACTCAGGAAGGGACTTAGAATTCTCAATGCTTGGAATGCACGAACAAAACGAACCAATTTATAGTTTTTCACTGTCGCCGGGGCGACATCGCTGTCGGAATTTTGACAGCGCCAAACTGCAGTTCGTCGTGCTGTCGTGCGAGCTATTGCTGTAACTTCTGGCCTGTCGCCTGGGCGGCATCACTATCGGAATTCTGACAGCACCAAACTGCCGCTCGTCGTGCTGCCATGCGGGCTGCTGCTGTAACTTCTGTCCTGTCGCCTGGGCGACAATAGATGTCGGAAAATTCCGACATCGAAATTCTCCATACAATCAAATTGAGCTCCAATCAGAATTGTGAACATCTCATACCTGTTACCTGCACACCATCAATAAAAATAGAATCAAATACAAACGGAATTCTGTTATTATCAAACCGGAAGAGTGCGAAACGCATGCTCCAATAATCTTCCCCTTTTGATAATAACAAATCCGTATAAAAAGAAATCATGTCTATTTAGGTTGTTGTTTTTAACATATGGTGTGTGCACAAAAATAACATGATATATTCCTCTTAAATGTAAGCTCCCCCTAGATGAATGCTCCCCCTAAATGAATGCTCCCCCTAAATGTTATAGTAAAGTGAAATGATGTATTGTTTAGGTGGAAGATTTAGGTGGAATTGTTCTTATTGTTCTTTGATTTCTTGAATATACTTATAATTCTCCCCCTTTTGGTATTTGCAAAAGTTAATTTGAAATGAATGAGTAGTTCTTAATGGAAGAGATATGGTGTAGAAAATAAGAGTAAGCGGAAGCACTTGTGTTGAAAGTGATTGAAAGTCTTGAAATAATAGAACTATGCCATAGTATTGAATAAACTCATGAAGAGATGGTATAGCCATATGAAATAGTTGAATAAAAAAAATAACTTAAACATGATTAATGTCATTTTAAATTATCATAGAAAGACACAATTGTGAATAGAAATTTGGAATCTTTTTGGTCCAATTCTCATGAAATGAAGGTTTATATAACATAATGATGTGTACAAGTGTTGCTTTGATCAAACATATGAAATTACTTAATTTACATGATCATTGGAATAGAAAACATAATATAAGCATATAAAAAACAACTTTGACCTTGAATATATAGCTCAATAAGAATAGAATACAATTTTTTTTCTTTTGCACAAGAAACTTTACAATTCTTTCCAAGGTGCTCAACCTCACAATGCTTATTAAGACTTATCAGGAGGGTAAGTAGTGCTTGGTGGAGTATCCTTGTCCTCAATTTAAACTTTTTGTTGATCACATAGTTTGTGATATCTTAACTTTGTAGTTTGTATAGATATTTATTTTTAATTGACCAAGGATCTCCGAATTCACTTGAATCGCAAAAGATAGTGTATATTTGGTTGTGCTAACAAATCAAGGTTGAAAGTATTATTTATGAAATGCTATTGTATTATGTTAAAGTAAACATGATTCATGTATATATTAAATAGAAAGACATATGTATGGATCAAAAGAAGTGAACGTGATAGCTCATTATTATATATAAATAATTTCTCATACTTAGAGGCATGCGAAAACAATTTCCAATAGTCTAAACCACTTAGCAGGAGTGTCAATACTATGATAGAGCGGAAATGAAACCATATAATCATGTAAATATCAATTTTTTAAAAAATAGAAAGCACATGGTTTGGCATCAATTCATGAGTTGCGGCAGTAATATTGACATATAACTAGTGTAGAGTATCATAGAGACCAAAATTGAAGATTAATCAAATTTGGGAGCTGTCGGAATTTTCCGACAGTCACTGTCGCCTGGGCGACAACTAAAAGTATAAAAATTGCTAAAAACCGAGTCAAACCCGATTGTACCTTATTTTCTGGACTGGAAGGCGAGAGGAAACTATCGGAGTGCGGCAACAACCCTAGATCTAATGTAAGGAACTTGGATTTTTTTATGTTTTGTTTAAAATTTTTGTGATTGTGATATTTCTCTTGGTTTTCATGGAGTTTTTGTGAAGAAAACAAAATGTTGAAGTTTTAGGAGATCTAGACATTTTAGATCTTGGTGTTCAAAAGAGGGTTTAGATCTTGTGATGTTGATATAGAAAAATAAAAATTAGAACTTTGAAATTTTTTTTTATAGGAAGAAGATGATGAATAGTGGTTTTTTTTGTTTAACTTTGAACTTTGAAATTTTGTGGTGTTTTTTTTTATAGGAAGAAGATGATGAATAGTGTTTTTGAATAAAAATTTTAATAGGAATATAGCTTGATTTTGAGTAGATCTGGAAGTCTAGTTGAAAAATCATATAAAAAGCTCACTGGATTACTGTCGGAATTTTCTGACAGTCAATGTCGCCTGGGCGACATCGTCCCAGTGCACAGAACAGTGATTAACTGTAATTAGGTTTTATTATGTTTGCAGAATGGATTCCAGTTCTAAGGCTCATAAAAGTATATCTGAAGATACGCGTAGTTCATATCAAGTATATCCGGGGATTGAGAAAGCAATAATTGGAGTTTCAAAATATGTTGAATTCGACTCTCCTAAGCACGACCATATCTATACTCGTCTTGCTAATGCAGGTATATTATCAGTAATTTCAGTAGATATGTTCTCATCTATCTTGATCCGAGAGTTTTACAATCATTTGGAAGACCCTAAATACACTGAATTGGATGGGGGAGTGCGATCGAGAATCCAAGGTCAACAAGTGGAAATAACACATGTTGATCTTAGAGATGAATTTGGTCTTCTTATGAGTGATCATATGACAGACATAGTAGAAAGCTATAGAAAGGACAGAGATTGGACTCTTGTAAACATGAGTTTACATGGAAGTCAAAAGAGGACCCTAATCACGGAAGTCTCTTCACTCACTCCTGATGCCTATTTAGTCCAAGACATATTGAGAAACACAGTCATGCTAAAAAGTGGTGATACAAGGAGTATCACAGCACAGTTGACGTTGTTTACCTATTTTATTATAGAGGAGGAACCCTTTGATGTAGCGGACCTCATCCTTGCCCAGATTCATTATGTTTTTAGATTAAAACAACCAAAAAGGGTGAAGATTCATACTTTGCCAATGGGGGCAATAATTCAACGTATTCTATATAAGAAGTATGAATGGATAGGTCAAGATTCAAACTTAGATGATTGTGTTCCTGAAATATACTATACGGGTACAATGAAAGTTAAGAAGTCTCATAAAAAGCCTCATCCTGGAATAGAGATTAGAGAGCCTACAAATCCTAGAGGAGGATCACTACGAGAGTCAATAGATGATCTTCGTGATTCATTTGAAGAACACAAGAAAGAAGTGAAGAAAGATCGCAGTAGACTGCAGAAATTTATGAAATTTCTGGTGAAGGGACTGAAGTTAAAACCTACTCCTGAAGAAGCGGCCGAATGGGAAATCCCAGATGAAGAACCGCCACGCCAATCGGTTAGGCGGACTCGACGTGGAAAGGCTATAGGACGTGGATCTTCAGAAGACTGTCCAGAAAGTGGCGGGGCTGGATATGATGATTCTGAGTAGTTTCCAGCAGGTTGCTGCTTCTGACTGAAGTCGAAATTTTCCGACACTCACTGTCGCCTGGGCAACAGTGATCTTACATAGATTTTATTTTCTGTTAACTGAAACTTAATCTTATGTTTATTTCTACTGTTTTTCTGGAACAATTTGTATGAAGTATTAATAATGTGAGAATTTTTGTTAAGTCATTCAAATTCTATGTGTTGATTTAAAATGATGTTTTTCCATTGTTCTTTATCTTGTTAAACTTGATTTGTCATATTGGATATGCTTAGTTTGAAATATCTAGGAAAACCGGGAATCCGGCAATGGTTTTGTGAATATATCGGCTAGTTGAATATCCGTTCCTATGAAGGAAATTTTAATCTGATTATTTTTAATGTGGTCTCTTATAAAATGATGCCTAACGTCAATATGTTTAGACCTAGAGTGATGAACCGGGTTGTAAGTTAAATCAATTGCACTTTTGTTATCGCACCATAGCTCTATAGTTTGTTGTTTAATGTTAAAGTCTTCTAAAGTTTTTTTCATCCAAAGAGCTTGTGCACAACAACTACCAAGTGCGATGTATTCGGCCTCGGTGGTTGAAAGGGCAATAGAATTCTGTTTCCTACTTGACCATGAAATGAGTGAAGGGCCTAAAAAGTGATAAGTCCCACTAGTGCTTTTCCTATCTAGTGAACAACGGGCATAATCAGAATCAGAATAGCCAAAAAGAGTAAAATCATCGCTATGAGGATACCACAAACCAAGTTTAGATGTGCCAATTAAATATCTAAAAATTCTTTTTACCGCTTTTAAATGTGATTCTTTGGGATCGGCTTGAAATCTAGCGCATAAACAAACTGAAAACATAATATCTGGTCTAGAAGCGGTTAAGTATAAAAGTGACGTTAGCTTCTTAACACCGAGACAGTACACTAAATTTTGACTTTTTGAAAAATCATTTTCATGATTCATTTGTATTATAAAGAGACCTTCTTACAATTGAAATTTCTGACATTATGTAGTTGATTTGAAGGCTCTTTTAGTAAGTTTTTCTTTTTTTTAATATTTTGAATTTTTTTAAACAAAAAAATAAACAAATATAATAAAGTATATAAGATAATTTTGATGGATTTTTATAAGGGTTAAAGTGACATTTCTAAGACACCTAATTCTAACCTAAGCATGTGAAAATGTGCATTGCGTAGAGGTTTGGTAAAAATTTCGGCAAGTTGTGATTTCGTCCCTATAAAGCTAATTTTAACATGTTCCTTCTTGATATGATCTCTAATAAAATGATGTCGGACATCTATATGTTTAGATCTAGAATGATGTACGGGATTGTTAGCGCTCTTGTTGTCACACTTTAATTCTATGTTATTTAGATAAACACCAAAGTCCTCTAACATTTGGGTCATTCATAAAGTTTGCGCACTACAACTACCTAGTGTGATATATTCGGCCTTAGTGGTGGAGAGGGCAACAGAATTATGTTTCCTACTCGACCATTATATGAGTGAGGGGCCTATAAAGTGACATGTGCCACTAGTGTTCTTATGATCTAATGAACATCTCGCATCGTCCGAACCAGAAAAAATAGTGTAAAATAAAACAATTATTATGAGGATACCATAAGCCTAATCTAGATGTTCCGATTATATATCTAAAAATATGTTTAACCGCTTTTAAATGTGATTCTTTTGGATTAGCTTGAAATCTAGCACATAAACAAACGGAAAACATAATATCGGGTCTAGATGCGCTCAAATATAACAATGAGCCTATCATTCCTCTATATAATATTTGATCAATAGAAATACCGGCTTCATCTTTTCCTAATTTTAGTGATGCACTCATTGGTGTATTAGCTTGTTTTAGGTTTTCAAATTCAAATCTTTTTAGAATATCTTGAACATATTTAGTTTGACAAATAAATATACCATCTGTTTTTTGAGAGATTTGAAATCCTAGAAAATAAGTGAGTTCTCCTACCAAGCTCATTTCAAATTCATTTTTCATCACTAAAATTACTTCATTACATAAGTCTTCATTATTGACTCCAAAAATAATATCATCCACATAAATTTGCAATATAATCAAATCATTATTTACATGCTTAATGAAGAGTGTATTATCCGCACTTCCTATTTTATAATTGTGCTTTATTAAAAATAATGTTAATCTAGCATACCAAGCACGTGGCGCTTGCTTTAATCTATAAAGTGCTTTTTCTAAATTATACACATGATTAGGAAATTTTTCACCCACAAAACTGGGGGGTTGTTCTTGAGGAGTCCCTAACCACTACTCATCCGGGCTTGTTTTCTTACATTTGCACTTCACTTTTAGTTCATTAATGCTTATATTCCTTTTTCAGACCGTACAATTCTGTCTTTTTCTGCCGCAAGGGGAGCTCCAGCTCCGTTTTCTTCCACTCTTCCTCCACCTTTTGCCCAAGGCCACCTCACATCAACCAAGCGCTTCAAGGAAAGGATTCTACACTCATCTTCATCGCTAAGCTAGGAGTTCTTTGCATTGGACGTGGTCGGATTGTAGTTTACCGGAGAAGATGGGTCCATTGGGACCCTCCTCTACCCCGGACGATATTTGGGGCCGAGCTAGGACGCGGATTGATGCCCCGATGATTCCTATCGTTAATCTACAACAAGCCTCTGGATTCGGTTGTATCTCTTGCATTTTTCTCCTCTTGGACTATTGTTGTTAGTGTAATCTTCTTTATTTGATGATGTTTGCACTCTACATTTGATTTAGTCTTCATATCATTATTATGCAATGTTATTATTCTTGTATGAGTGCTTGAGGTGAGCTCTTGTGGTAATTGTGGTGTGAGTGTTTGGGTTTGCTCCACTAGAAATTGCTTGGTGTGAGCTTTGTGATGAGGTGCTTGTGACCCTCATTTCGCAGGTGCGACTCACTCCATCCGCTTTCCTACTCATCCATCCGCCTTGCAAAGCAGTGCATAGCGTTCTGCATAGCTTCCATCCACCCGGCGAAGCAGTGCATAGCGGCCTGCATAGTAGTGTTAATTTAATTTAGTTTTATTTCTTTTTCACAATCCAATCCAACCCTTTCGCAATCCATCCGACTTAAAGGACTTCGATCTCAAGTCCCTCCTCAAAAGTAAACTCCACCTTACTGTGTTCCTTCGAGATCTATACTTAGGGATCACTCCCATTTTATATTACTTGAACGATCGGTACACTGCCGTTTGTGCTGCAGTCTTACTACCGCCTATAGCGGTGTGCTAGATTTGCGCATCAAGTTTTTGGCGCCATTGCTGGGGAACACGGTCATGTGAATTTCTGGAAATGGAGAGCTAAGAGATAGAAGTTCTTCCATTTATAAATTGCATCTTTTTATTTTGTTTCATATTCTGCTTTTCCTGTTTTTAAATTTGTGTTGCTTTAGTAAATTATTGTTGGGTGTAGTATTTTGCACAATAGTGTTTTTCTTGCGAATCTTGTTCTCTTCACACAATGTGGGCCGCATTTAATATTCGTTGTCGTTGGTGTGGAGATATTTCTCATACTAGTGATAGATGCTCATTAGGAGATAGTAGCCCTAGTCCCCAAGGCTCAATGTATTGGGCACCGACACCGTATGGTACCTCATACACTGCGCCTAAGTCCTATGGCTACTCTTCCGCTCTGCACATGCCATTTTTGCATTCATCTCCGGCCCAATTTAAGCGGAAGAAAAATGCAAAACAGTGCTTGTTTTGTCAGAGCATGGATCATGTCTTGAAGGAATCTGCTGCATTTCTTCTCCAATTGGATGAGGATGACGAGCCAGATATCTGGATCATCCCAACTCCTAACTCTGGCAGCACACCTTCTACTTCTGATTACTTTTCTGTGTCATCTTCATGTTTTGAAGGGAATGATTTGGACACAGTTACCAGATGTGTGATTGATCTAGGCTCTAACATGGCTGAGCCCATCTCTATTGGGAATATTGCCCCCATGATTCCTGATTTGAAGAAGTCACCAAGTCAAGAAAACTTCACTTTGTATTTGATCGCTTCTCTAGCTTATAAATCTCAGGAAGATAGAAGGAAGATCGACGACCGCTGAAAATTGGCGCATTCGTCGAACGCAGAGAGCTATTTGTCGAACGCAGAACTCAGTTCGTCGACCGCTGAGACGAGACTAGAGAAGGAGCCGCTGAGATTTGGTGTGTTCGTCGAGCGCAGACGCAAGATCATCGAACTCGGAAGTAAGATCGTCGACCGCTGAGACTCGACAAGATCGTCGAACGAAGAATACAGATCGTCGAACGAAGGATGGCAAGTTCGTCGAACGAAGGATGGCAAGTTCGTCGATCGCAGAATGCTGTTCGTCGAACGCAGAGAAGACGCAGTGTCGTCGACTTCACCAAAGTGGCCTTGTCGTCAAGAAAGAATAAACATCGTCGAGAAGACTAAAAGAAGGCATGTCGTCTTTAGAAAGACAAGCTGAAGACTAGCAGTTGCTGAAGCGTCGACATAACATCACTCATGTCGTCGAAAGAACAAGATGATTATGACGACAGACAGCAAGACGGAAGATCTCAATGACATAGTCAAAGAATGCATATCGTCGTATATGCAGAATTGTCAATATGTCTCGTATCGTCGATATACCTGCTTCAAAAGCAGAAGCAAGAAGAGTTGAAGATCTTCCAAGGTCAAAGGGATCGACAGAGTTCTGTCGTCGAGATAGTTTCCATGTCGGCGTAACAATGGAAATATCGTCGAGACAGATTCAAATGTTGCGGACGCGCTGTCAGCATTTAATACCGCTGCCTGATTGTCGAATCAGCGTGTGCTCTTAAGGAAAGGAGCGTCTGACACTTAAGGCACTTTTTCAGAAGACCATTGGGGACCTCGCATTCTTATAAAAGAGATAAGAGGTTTCCCTAACACGGTATCAATCAATCGATCAGTAAGAAAGAACTTGCACATATAGCGAATCGAACAGTACAAGCGGCGCAAGAAAGAAAAGAAAGAAAGAAAAATAAGAAGCAGTCATCTTCATCGACTATTAAGGTACCAATCTTCATCAGGCTAAGAAAAGAGTTGAAGAAGAATCGTGCGCTCAAGATCTGATTCAAAAGCATCTTCTTCAATCTCAAGGAGCCAATCGTCATCAGGCTTAGTTGTCGATCTTCATCCGGCAGAAGTAATAGTCTCTTTACTGTATTTTCTTGTAAGGCTTGCGAGCCAACTTGTCTAGCTTGAGGGATGGAGAGCTGTGAGGCTTGAGGGTCAGGGCAGTACACTTGTGGTTGCGATTTGTCGGGCTTGAGGGCTCGGGGGCAGTAGGGGCTTGCGGGCCAAGGTTGTTGGGACTTGCGGGTCCGTATTATAGGGCTTGAGGGCCTGAGTGTCGAGCTTGCGGGCTCGGGGGCAGTAGGGGCTTGCGGGCCTAGGCTGTTCAGACTTGCGGGTCCGTGTTATAAGGCTTGAAGGCCTGAAGCTTTTGGCGGAGTTTGCCGAGCCTAGCACACTGATGGGTAGGTGCAGAGGGAGAGAGGACTACTCAAGACACCCAGTCTTGAGGGACCTCTATAGATCGTTGTGTGTTTTTTTTTTGTGTTATGCTCTATAACTTTTAGATCTACAAACCAGAATTCAAGAACACCAAAAGGGGATAATATAATTTGAAAAACCTATTCACCCCCCCCCATCTAGGTGATAAAGTAGACACCTAATAAACAATAATCTCCCCTGTGCATATATCACAGTGTTTGGATTTGATTCTTTGTGAGGAATTGGTGCTTGACATATATCCAAGCACTATTCCTCCCCCTGTTGTGCATACCACTACGCTCGTCACTGACGACATTTTTGATGATGCCTTGCATGAGGAGGCAGTGATCTATATATTATACCTATTCCAATGGAGGAGGACAACCTTCTAGGTGAAGAGGATTTCTCCTCAACACGTCTGGAGGAAGTCCAAATCTTGGGCAAGGTAATTATTGATCCTGCCGAACCTTGCAGCATTGTTGACAATGCCGACAATATTTTACTTCCCCAACCTACTGGGAGTGAGACCGGGATGTCTCCCCCAATTTCTGCCTATTTATGTCATTCTTCTCATTTATTTCCTGACCTACCTTCTTCTTCTTATGAGCCAATGCAGGTTGAACCTTCACAGGTATTTCGGGAGGACTTGGAGCATTTTGCTCCAACCAATGATTAGAATGTACTCTTATGTGAGAAGGTTGATCCTTCTTCCATAGGGGAAGCCTCATTCATTGTTTTATCCTCCTGCTGCCTCCCTGAAGATGACACCTTGTTAGGCAAGGACAGTTATTTTGGTGAAAGTAGTGAGGAGGACTCTTCCTCCACTTCTTTCTTTCTCTTCCCTCTACCTGTGACGAGCAGGTATTATTATTTAGCTAGAGGAGTAGTGGTTCTATCACCGTATCGGTAACCGTTACCAACATGGATATTAGAACAGTTGCCTGACCACTTCTCCTTTCATACTCCCATTAGCTAAACCCTTCTACTTTATGAATAAGTCGTGTTGGGAGGACAATAACCCCAGTAGTTATCTTACTTTTTCTTGTCTTTTAATTTATTTCTGTCGAAAATTAGTTAGTTATATGTTATTTTAGTTTGCTTTTGCGGAGCTCACCCCTGCAGGTATTTTCTATTTGTGAAGGCGGTGATCGTGATTCTTCATATGGAGGCTTTGCCTTGGATTTTCATGCATCTTTTGGTATGCTCAATATCTGAGCATTGGGTAATCTCTTCCCCTAGCTCTATTTTGAATTTCATAGTTATATATTATGATGGATTGTTTAGTTTTAAGTCTGGGGGAGAGTTATTTTATGTACCCACTCACGTGCACTATTGCATAGCATGCTAGAAGCTTCTATCTAGGTTGTATTATTCATTTTCTATGCACACCACAACACCCACTTGAGCGTGTACTTAGCCTTAGGCGCATATCGAGCATAACTCATCTCCTTTGTGTGAATGGGAAAATCTTTTTGCTGGCTTTCAAATTATGTAGTGGAGTAAAATGTTGACTCCGGTGTTCCTAGTCAAGTACTCACGTGAGTATAGGGATTTGTGTAGATTAGATTTCTTTTTATACTTTTAGTTTCATACATTTCTATTATTGTAAATATTAATTACTCTACTCAAATGGTGAATCCGGTGCGAATCAAAAGGTAGCATAGGGATGTGTGTAAAGTATCATTAGACATGTATTGCTCGAGCGGGGAGGAAGGACAATCTTTCTCGGTGGCTAAGAACTTGCCCCAAGCGATAATTGAAGCATTGGCATAGGATAGTTCTGTTGTCCGAGAATGATGTAGTCCATCATTTTGGCCCGGTTGAGCCTTTGTGCCATTCCTGATTTCTTCCCTCGCTAGCCCTTTGTGCCTACCCCTTCCTCTTGATTCAGCTCCACTTTTATCTCACTAAAGCTTAAAAGCCGATCCTAGTCGCACTCCCAAATCTGAGCTTTAGTCTTGTTTTATTTTCATTATTGGGTGTTGATGTGATGATTTTAATAGTGGAAATTGTGGGTGTGTTTATTGAAAAATAGTTGGAAAAGAAAAGAATGAAAAAAAAGAATGAAAAAGAAAAAAAATGAAAAGATTGTTATGAAAAGTTGAATTGAAAATTTTGTAAACATTTGTGTTCGGAGTAGGCAGTGCACACACCTAGGTTACAAAGTTTAAGTCTGGGGGTGTGGTGCACTTGCATTCATTGTTGGTATGTGGGGAGTTGTGATAAAGCTCATTTGGGTTTAGGAGTACTCAGCCTTCGTTTTTATCTTTGTTTACCTCACCTTAACCCAATCCCCATTTAAAACCTAAAGCGCTGCCAACTCACACAATGAACCAAGCTAATGTCGTGGAGAGAATGTGACCGGGCGAGCTTATGGTCTCCGACACCGATGGATTTCGGTGGAGCTTGTCCGGAATTCCAACTTTAGCAATGCTCGTCTCTGCAATTATTTTACTTTCTTTGTATGTGTGACCGGATGATTCACCGTGACTCCCATTTTTTAGTAGTAGTAATAGTTATTTACTCTATTAGAAATCTATAAACTATGTGTATAATTAGAAATCTTCTCTATTATTTTTCTATGCTCGTGAGCATGCGAATTCGCATTGTACTCCATTCTATAATTTTAAGCTAACTATTCCATTTTTTCGCATGCTTAGGATTTGTTTGCTTGGGACGTGCAAACAGGTAAGTCTGGGGGTGTAATGAGTCCCAATTATTTACCCTTTTTCGGACTCATCCGGGCTTGTGTTCTTACATTTGCACTTCACTTTTAGTTCAGTAATGCTTATATTTCACTGTTTCAATCTTCTCATGTGAAGTGCACTTTTTGGCCTATTGTGGTGTGCAATTGTGTGCTTTGTTGTCGGGGGCAAACACAATGTGCTCCCCATTATTTTTATACTTTTAGGATTGTGCTGGAGGTGTGTTCCCAGCGTTGTGTTTTGTTGTGCAGGTGTGCAGATCGTCCATACTGCCCAGAATTCATCCTGTATGAATCGCATGGTCGTTCGTTTACTTGACGCATGGTCGGCTGCGGTCGTGCGCAATGATCGGCTGGTCAATATAGTGATCTGCCCCGCTCATGAATTTTCTTCACACACGGTTGGCCTCAACCGTGCGCGAACAAAATGCACGACCTCCTTTTGTTGCCTATTTTTAAGCCGCCGGGTTTTGCCCGTGCGTTTTTACGCATGGTGGGTTTCGATCGTGCATGAGTAAAATTGCACGGGCAATCGCTTCTTCTTCCTCGTCTTCCCGTAAGATTAATATTGCATGGTTCACACACAGTCGTGCGTTCGATCGTGTGTGACCAAATTTCTGATTGTTTTCTATAAAAGCCACAGATTTCAACCTAAAAGAGAGACCGTACAGTTCCATCTTTTTCCTCCGCAAGGGGAGATCTAGCTCCATTTTCTTCCACTCTTCCTCCACCTTTTGCCCAAGGCCACCTCACATCATCCAAGCGCTTCAAGGAAAGGATTCTACACTCATCTTCATCGCTAAGCTAGGAGTTCTTCGCATTGGACGTGGTTGGATTGTAGTTTACCAAAGAAGACAGGTCCATTGGGAGGAAGTGACAGCCCTCCTCTACCCCGGACGATAGTTGGTACCGAGCTAGGATGCGGATTGACGCCCCGATGATTCTTACCGTGAATCTACGACAAGCCTCCATATTAGGTTGTATTTGAAAGTGAGATTAGATCTTAAAGTCACTTTAGAGGGGAGTGAATAGAGTATTAAAAAGTTGTTCACTTATTTTTATAGCGGAGTTAAAATAGTGATATTTATATGTGTACAGAGTGAGTTATAAAAACAAATAAGAACAAAGCACAGCACAGTACAGAAAATCACACAAACACAGAGGACACAAGGATTTATAGTAGCTCCCCAATAAACCTGGGTACATCTACTCTTCTACCACCCTTGGTAGGATTCCACTAGGTTTTTGATCAGGTGCCCTATCACCAATGGATTTTTCATCAGGTGTCCAAACACCAATGAGCTTTTGATCAAGTGCTCAAACCAACCACAGGTTTTTGATCAGGTGCCCTGCCACCAAGGGGTTAACTTTTGAAGGGAGTTAGAACCCTGTACATAATGGAATAAAGAGGGTTATGAAGTTCTTCTCTGTCAATAATCTGAGAGAAGACTAGTGGAATGTATTGATGTAAAGCTCCCCCTGTCTGATAGAAAATAGTTGACAGTAGAGGATGGAGCTTTCTCTTGAATGTAGATCTTCCTTGATAGTTGATGAATCTGAGAGACAAAGGTTTCTCAAATTGTTTGTTGCTCTTGAAGATTTTGAACTTGCAGCAGATAACCGAGAGATGATTTTTGTTGTTGTTCTCAGAGATTGAGAGAGATGCTGCTTATGGAAGATGAACTCTGTATTTTTCTTTCTGTATTTCTTTTCCCGACTTCTTCTTCCTCTCTTTCTTTCTATCTTGTTGTACTGTTGTAATACTTCTTCTTTTATTTTTCCTTAGAGAAAATATCTGACATATTTGAAATTCAAATCTTTTAATTTAAGGAATAAAATATTCTGAATTGATATTCTTAGAACTACAATCTTATTCAGCAAATAAACTTTAACTCTTTTCCTTTTCCATGAAAGTGTCTTTTTTCTAATATATGTCAACGGCTATTTTCTCGAGAGAAGAGACATGGAAAGGAAATAAATAAAGGAACGAATCTTTTACTTATCTAGAAAAGAATAGATCCAAATAAAAGAATAGATCTGTTGCTGAAAGTTGATCTGAGTTCAGAGAATAGAATAAAACTGATCTGTCTGAAATTAACAAGCTGAAGAGAAACTTTCGTCGACCTGAGAACTGAGTTCGTCGAACAGAATGTTGGATTTCGTCGAACTGAACATCTATTGCTGATTCGTCGAACGCATACAGGAATTCATCAAGCTCAAGTTGGAGTTCGTCGAACTGAGAGAATAAATCTGAATCTGGCTGGAAGAATTGAATTCGTCAAGCTGAGAATGAATTTCGTCGATCTGAACATCTTGATACTTATTCTTCGACCACCGAGTTGAGTTCGTCGAACGCTGAGACTTGGCAAGTTCATCGAACGCTAAGACTTGGCAAGTTCGTCGAACGCTGAGATTTGGCAAGTTCGTCGAACGTTGAGACTTGGCAATTTCGTTGAACTGGAGCAAGACGTTCGTCGAATGAAGAATGCATTTCGTCGAACGCAGTTTGGAGTTCGTCAAATGCAGAAACTTGATCTTTTCCTAAGTTCTAGCAACCTGCAACCTTGACCCTTAGACTATACATTGGGGTCAACTTAGTCCTATTCAACAGATAGTGATCCTAGCCCAAATCAGTAATAGGGTTGTTCCAACAATCTCCCCCTATTTGGGTTAGGACACTATTTGACAAAATCAAATAATAAAATAAACAACAAATCAATAGAGCATGTATATCTGAAAGATTTTAAACATTTCAGCAAATATAAAATATGATACTCTGAGTTTTGAAATTTTACATTGAAAACAGAAATAATAAAAACAAATAATCAGAACCTTTTGTCTTTCTCTGAAGAAGGCTTGAATGTGATTTGCCTTTCAAATTCTTGCTTTCTGAATTCCAACATTGTAGAGAACTGAAATAAATCATTGCCTTCATCTTTTGCTTTTGTTGATCTGAACTGTAGCAATAACTGGAACTGCTTTGTTGAATCTGAATCTGCATTTTTCAGCTTTTGCTTTTGTTGATCTGAACTGAATCTACTCTATCAAAAATTATTTTTGAATCTGCATTTGCATCTGTCATATAAGTTTCATCAAATTGAAACTGCTGGAGCATCTTCAAATAACTGAAACCTATCATAAAGGAGCTTCTTCATCAAGAACTGATTTTTGCTTCTTTATACAGTATCTCCCCCTGAAACTTGAGCTTCTACAAAAAGCATCTCCTCCTATCAAAAAGGAAAACATCTCCCCCTATCAAAAAGGAGCTTCTTCAAAATATCTCCCCCTGCCTAGTTTCAGGAAGACCTGGAGCTAGGGCCCTAGAAGAAGGGACAGTTGTATAGGAGGTAGGGAAGGATGCAATGTTTTTTGAAGAAATATTGTCATTGTTCCTGCAAAAGAAAAAAAAAAGATCAAGTGCAAAGGAACTGGAGAGAGAAACAATTCTTGTAGGCATAAAGATAAAATGAAATCAAAGTTTGATTATATAGAGAGAGATCAGAAGTCGAAAAGACTTAGGTTTCGTCAGACTGCGTTCGACAAAAATTTAATTTTTGTCGATCTTGTAACATCCCCCAAATAGCTAGACCCCTAAATTGGTTTTGTCATTACTAGGCCATGACAAAACTTTAGGAAGAGCTCAAGACCTTGTGAACATAGGTGAGAAGGAGAAAACCCAAGTGGTCTGCAAATAGCAATTTTCAGATACCAAGCCTAGGGTTGGACTTTAGGACCCCACCTTGAACCTTGACCCCACAATATCATCCCTAACCCATTAGAAGTCTCCTTGAAGCACCAGTGACCCATTGGGGTCAACCTAAGAGGCCAATTTGACTAAAGTCAACCTTAACCCTAAATTAGTCAAACTAGCTCAATTAAGGTCAATTGGCCCCCACCATGCCAAATTGACCATGCCCCTACCCTTGTATGGGTACAAGAATCCTAATGGACCAAAAAGCCCCATCATGGGGCCTCCAATTTGACCAATTTGCCCTAAACCCTAAATTGGTCAAAGTGCCCTAATAAGGGGCAATTCGCCCTCACCTTGTCAAATTGACCCGACCAACACCTTCCTAACCTTTAAGAGAAGTCAATGGAGCCCAAGCCACTCTTTGGGGTCAACCCAATTGGTCAATTAGACCAAAGTCAAACTCAAGCTTAATTTAGGTCAACATACCCCAATTTAACCTAATATAGCCCTATCCACTTAGGCTAGACCCAATTAAGGTGGTCCACCACCTAATGGGGATTGAATGCTGCTGAGGTGGCCATTCAATTTGGATGGAGTCGGCTAGGAGAGAGAAATTGGGAGTTCCCCCAATTTGAAGAGCGAGAAAGTGGCCATTAAAGGAGGATTAATGGCATTCAAGGCAAATTGATCCCTCATTCATCTCCCCTCACCCTGCATTCATCTCCTCAGGCTGATACAAGAAGCTTAAGGGGTTTTCCAGCCCTCAAGATGGCTGAATTCAATGGATTTCACCATGGCCGAAAATTAGGTTTGTTGGCCATTAGTGGTTTTCAAGGTTGTAACCTCCCCCTCTCCTAATTGGTCCCTTTAAAAGCTTCAGAGGACTGGGAGGAGTGGTTTGTCCCCTTTACTTGGAGAAATCGAGCACCAGGAGCAGGAATCGGCATGGCGCCAAAAGCTCCAGGACAGCCATGGCCAACAAGAAACCGGCAAGGAACCAAACACCCACACAGGTCCGATCCTCTTCTCCTCCCTTAGTGCTAGATCTCTTCATTTTTTCGGGCTTGATCCGTGCCCAATAGGGCTCGGATTATGCATCTGAAAGGGTGCGTTACGTACCCCTTTTTCCTTCCTCTAAAAATTAGATCCGACCACCTCCGGCCGGCCAACCACCCCTATCGCCGGCCACCACCTCAACGGAGGTGGTGGTGGCACTGGCCGGCAGGAAAGAGGCGTAGGTGGCCGGGAAATCACCCTGTAAAGAGGCCCAGGATGGGTTGTCGCGAGCCGCCTAGAATTTGGGGACGAATACAGAGAGCCGTCAGATCTGTTTATTATTGTTTATATTTATTTCATTTAATTCGTCGAACGGTTTGAAATTTGTCGAACGCTGTAAGTAATTCGTCGAATGGTTTGGAATTTGTCGAACGCAGTAAGTAATTTTTCGAACACTGTAAGTAATTCGTCGAACGGTTTGAAATTTGTCGAACGTTTTAAGTAATTCGTCGAACGGTTTGAAATTTGTCGAATGCTGTAAGCAATTCGTCGAACGAATAATTTGTCGAACGGGAGGTGTTCAGCATTAGACGAGCGTTGTTATTAGAGAAATTAGTCGAGGGCAGCTGCGTTCGGCTTTCGTCGAACGCAGATTTGATCTTCTTTCGTCGAACGCAGATTTGATCTGCTTTCGTCGAACGCAGAGTTTGCATTTCGTCGAACACAAAAACAGTTATATAATTAATTGTTTATAAGATTTCTGTCATATAGTTTGTTATACTTAGATTTAAGTGTTAAAAATACTTAGGCCCCTCTACAGAAAAAGTGATCAACACCAAAGTTGTAGCCCTTAGGATCTACTTTATTTTAAAATTGATTTCACTCCAAAAGGAGTCTTGTAGCTCCCCGTAGTTCCATTTTGGTGGGGCTGGTCCCTAGTGTAGGACAGCCACCATTTCTTGAATAACTTTTGATTGGGAAAATATTTGGACTTGAGATTTGAAACATAGTCTACTTGTACCTACACACACATCATATCAAAAAATGGGGTCTTACAAGTGGTATCAGAGGAAACCTCGATCCGAAGAAAAGAAGTCCACAAACCCTGGGCCACCCCGCGCGAGCTTAGTTTGAGGACAAACTAGCAGCGGAAGCAGTGGTGTGCCCATATGAGAATCACATTGAAAAAGGTCCACTTTTAACTGAATCTTCTTGGTCGGTTTCCCCCTGCGAGTGTCAAGTTTTCTTTTGTAGCCAGCAACAAACCCTGCCCCCAGCAGGGAATACCTCCGGATGCAAAGATCTCGTTAGATAGTCCCTTAGTTAACGAGTTAGACTCAACCCCACTAGAATACGTGACTTACCTTAACAATTTATACCGTGACCTAGTCCAAAATAAACCGTAGGTATAACCTTTGGTGAAGGTACGAGGATACCCCAAAGAGACTAGAGAAAGAGAGATTGACACATAAGCAGAATGGTATGAGACTCGTAGATTCAATCCTCATATCCATGACATGATTACATTAAGGAAACCACCATGACAAACACTGAGGGTCGGATAAGAATTGAAGTTCAGAAGGGACCCGTTTGGGATTGGGTGACATTTTGACACTAATAAGGTTGTCGTAGAAGGTACCTAGAGGAGTCTAAGGTGTGGAGTACACCAATGAGTCTCAAGGTGGAACCCCAAGTCTAAGGTTGTGTTCCCTAAGGATTGATTGCATACTTGGGATGAATATAACATGGTGATATTGAAGATACTTCGCCCAAAAATAGATAGAGGCTAATCTTTTATTTATCGGGGCTTACCTTTTGTTTATTGGGCAAATTAATGACGGACTTGGATTTCCCTTAGACCTAAGTTAGAAAAATTTTGTGTTGTGAACAATAATGATTTTGAGGTTGATCATATTCGATGTCACATGGACAAAGATGAGATGATGTAAAAGTAGGTCTGGAATGATGATCTGAGGTGTTACCAGGACAATGAAAGGACAGCATGGATAGAACAACATCTTGACCTTAGTTGAATCATTGGAAATGTAAAGTCGACAGGATTAATCATTTAAGGATGATTGGGATGCTAGTCAATCTGATTAATTCCATCAATAGTGAAGAACTGGAAAAGTTGTAGAGTAGAGATGATTGATTACTCGAATGTACCTGAAGGAGTAAAGAATTTGAACTTGTGAAGAAAACTTTAGGGGCATAAGAGTCTGCCCAGGTTTGAATGGAACATCGAGGATAGATTGACCAAGGTAGATAGGTCACCCCGGTCAGGATAGATGATGCGACGGTGCGAGTCTTGCGGCGCAAGAACATCCCGTAGGTAAAAATCATGTTGTAAAATTATGGACAGGAGGAGCACACCTGGGAGCCACTAGAGTTGGTGTGGCCGAGATAGTCGATGCTCTTCGAGCCAGGAATAGTTTCAATTCTTAGGGGATGTTACGTTCAGTCACTCTCGGTGAAAACCCCGCAATCCTACCCTGAATTTCGAGGACGAAATTATTTTTTTGTTTATTGGGAATTGTAACATCCCCCAAATAGCTAGACCCCTAAGTTGGTTTTGTCATGACTAGGGCAAGACAAAACCATAGGAAGAGCTCAAGACCTTGTGAACATAGGTGAGAAGGAGAAAACCCAAGTGGTCTGCAAATAGCAATTTTCAAATACCAAGCCTAGGGTTGGACTTTAGGACCCCACCTTGAAGCTTGACCCCACAATATCATCCCTAACCCATTAGAAGTCTCCTTGAAGCACCAGTGACCCATTGGGGTCAACCTAAGAGTCCAATTTGACTAAAGTCAACCTTAACCCTAAATTGGTCAAACTAGCTCAATTAGGGTCAATTGGCCCCCACCATGCCAAATTGACCATGCCCCTACCCTTATATGGGTACTAGGATCCTAATGGACCAAAAAGTCCCATCATGGGGCCTCCAATTTGACCAATTTGCCCTAAACCATAAATTGGTCAAAGTGCCCTAATAAGGGGCAACTCACCCTCACCCTGTCAAATTCACCCTATCTAGACCTTCCTAAACTTTAAGGGAAGTCAATGGAGCCCAAGCCACTCTTTGGGGTCAACCCAATTGGTCAATTAGACCAAAGTCAAACTCAAGCTTAATTTAGGTCAACATACCCCAATTTAACCTAATCTAGCCCAATCCACTTGGTCTAGACCCAATTAAGGTGGTCCACCACCTAATGGGTATTGAATTCTGCTGAGGTGGCCATTCAATTTGGAGGGAGTCGGCTAGGAGAGAGAAATTGGGAGTTTCCCCCAATTTGAAGAGAGAGAAAGTGGCCATTAAAGGAGGATTAATGGCATTCAAGGCAAATTGATCCCTCATTCATCTCCCATCACCCTCCATTCATCTCCTTAGGCTGTTACAAGAATCTTAAGGGGTTTTCCAGCCCTCAAGATGGCTGAATTCAATGGATTTCACCATGGCCGAAAATTAGGTTTGATGGCCATTAGTGGTTTTCAAGGTTGTAACCTCCCCCTCTCCTAATTGGTCCCTTTAAAAGCTTCAGAGGACTGAGAGGAGTGGTTTTTCCCCTTTACTTGGAGAAATCGAGCACCAGGAGCAGGAATCGGCATGGCGCCAAAAGCTCCAGGACAGCCATGGCCAACAAGAAACCGGTAAGGAACCAAGCACCCACACAGGTCCGATCCTCTTCTCCTCCCTTAGTGCTAGATCTCTTCATTTTTTTGGGCTTGATCCGTGCCCAATAGTGCTTGGATTGTGCATCCAAAAGGGTGCGTTACGTACCCCTTTTTCCTTCCTCTAAAAATTAGATCCGACCACCTCCGGCCGGCCAACCACCCCTATCACCGGCCACCACCTCAACGGAGGTGGTGGTGGCATTGGCCGGCCGGAAAGAGGCGTAGGTGGCCGGGAAATCACCCTGTAAAGAGGCCCAGGATGGGCTGTCACGAGCTGCCCAAAGTTTGGGGACGAAGACGGAGAGCCGTCAGATCTGTTTATTATTGTTTATATTTATTTCATTTAATTCATCGAACGGTTTGAAATTTGTCGAACGCTGTAAGTAATTCGTCGAACGGTTTGAAATTTGTCGAATGCTGTAAGTAATTTGTCGAACACTGTAAGTAATTCATCGAACGGTTTGAAATTTGTTGAATGTTGTAAGTAATTCGTCGAATGGTTTGAAATTTGTCGAACGCTGTAAGCAATTCGTCGAACGAATAATTTGTCGAACGGGAGGTGTTTAGCATTAGACGAGCGCTGTTATTAGAGAAATTAGTCGAGCGCAGCTGCGTTCGGCTTTCGTCGAAAGCAAATTTGATCTACTTTCGTCGAACGCAGATTTGATCTGCTTTCGTCGAACGCAGAGTTTGCATTTCATCGAACACAGAAACAGTTATATAATTAATTGTTTATAAGATTTCTGTCATATAATTTGTTATACTTAGATTTAATTGTTAAAAATACTTAGGCCCCTCTACAGAAAAAGTGATCAACACCAAAGTTGTAGCCCCTAGGGTCTACTTTATTTTAAAATTAATTTCACCCCAAAAGGAGTCTTGTAGATCCCTGTAGGTCCATTTTGGTGGGGCTGGTCCCTAGTGTAGGACAGCCACCATTTCTTGAATAACTTTTGATTGGGAAAATATTTGGACTTGAGATTTTAAACATAGTCTACTTATACCTACACACACATCATATCAAAAAATGGGTTCTTACAGATCTCAGTTCGACGATTGAGCTTGTCTTCATCTCTGATACCAATTGAAAGTTCTGATATCAGTTGAAACCTCTGATACCAATTGAAAGTGAGGTTAGATCTTAAAGTCACTCTAGAGGGGGGGTGAATAGAGTTTTAAAAAGTTGTTCACTCATTTTTATAGCAGAGTTAAAATAGTGATATTTATATGTGTACAGAGTGAGTTATAAAAACAAATAAGAACAAAGCACAGCACAGTACAGAAAATCACAGAAACACAGAGGACACAAGGATTTATAGTAGTTCCCCAATAAACCTGGGTACATCTACTCTTCTACCACCCTTGGTAGGATTCCACTAGGTTTTTGATCAGGTGCCCTATCACCAATGGATTTTTGATCAGGTGTCCAAACACCAATGAGCTTTTGATCAAGTGCTCAAACCAACCACAGGTTTTTGATCAGGTGCCCTGCCACCAAGGGGTTAACTTTTGAAGGGAGTTAGAACCCTGTACATAATGGAATAAAGAGGGTTATGAAGTTTTTCTCTGTCAATAATCTGAGAGAAGAATAGTGGAATGTGTTGATGTAAAGCTCCCCCTATCTGATAGAAAATAGTTGACAGTAGAGGATGGAGCTTTCTCTAGAATGTAGATCTTCCTTGATAGCTGATGAATCTGAGAGACAAAGGTTTCTCAGATTGTTTGTTGCTCTTGAAAATTTTGAACTTGCAGCAGATAACTCTGTATTT
The DNA here is from genome assembly GCA_033032865.1 of Dactylorhiza incarnata. Classification (NCBI taxonomy): domain Eukaryota; kingdom Viridiplantae; phylum Streptophyta; class Magnoliopsida; order Asparagales; family Orchidaceae; genus Dactylorhiza; species Dactylorhiza incarnata. Next base: position 3,319,072 of record JAWHQI010000033.1, on the reverse strand, counting down.
CTTTTCCCGACTTCTTCTTCCTCTCTTTCTTTCTATCTTGCTGTACTGTTGTAATACTTCTTCTTTTATTTTTCCTTAGAGAAAATCTCTGACAGATTTGAAATTCAAATCTTTTAATTTAAGGAATAAAATATTCTGAATAGATATTCTTGGAACTGCAATCTGATTCAGCAAATAAACTTTAACTCTTTTCCTTTTCCATGAAAGTGTCCTTTTCCAATATATGTCAATGACTATTTTCTCTAGAGAAGAGAAATGGAAAGGAAATAAATAAAGGAACAAATCTTTTACTTATCTGGAAAAGAATAGATCCAAATAAAAGAATAGATCCGTTGCTGAAAGTCGATCTGAGTTCAGAGAATAGAATAAAACTGATCTGTCTGAAATTAACAAGCTGAAGAGAAACTCTCGTCGACCTGAGAACTGAGTTCGTCCAACAGAATGTTGGATTTCGTCGAATTGAACATCTGTTGTTGATTCGTCGAACGCAGACTGGAATTTGTCGAGCTCAAGTTGGAGTTCATCGAACTGAGAGAATAAATCTGAATCAGGCTGGAAGAATTGAAATCGTCGAGCTGAGAATGAATTTCATCGATCTGAACATCTTGATACTTATTCTTCGACAACAGAGCTGAGTTCGTCGAACGCTGAGACTTGGCAAGTTCGTCGAATGCTGAGACTTTGCAAGTTTGTCGAACGCTGAGATTTGGCAAGTTCGTCGAGCGCTGAGACTTGGCGAGTTCGTCGAACTAGAGCAAGACGTTCGTCGAACGCAGAATGCATTTTGTCAAACATAGTTTGGAGTTCGTCGAACGCAGAAACTTGATCTTTTCCTAAGTTCTAACAGCCTAAAACCTTGACCCTTAGACTATACATTGGGGTCAACTTAGTCCTAGTCAACAGATAGTGATCCTAGCTCAAATCAGTAATAGGGTTGTTCCAATAGTATCTCTTGCATTTTTCTCCTCTTGGACTATTGTTGTTAGTGTAATCTTCTTTATTTGATGATGTTTCCACTCTACATTTGATTTAATCTTCATATCACTGTTATGCCATGTTATTTTTCTTGTATGAGTGCTTGAGGTGAGCTCTTGTGGTAATTGTGGTGTGAGTGTTTGGGTTTGCTACACTAGCAATTGCTAGGTGTGAGCTTTGTGATGAGGTGCTTGTGACCCTCATTCCGCAGGTGCGACTCACTCCATCCACTTTCCTACTCATCCATCCACCTTGCAAAGCAGTGCATAGCGGCCTGCATAGTTTCCATCCGGTCGGTGAAGTAGTGCATAGTGGCCTGCATAGTAGTGTTAATTTAGTTTAGTTTTATTTCTTTTTCACACTCCAATCCAACCCTTTCGCAATCCATCCGACTTGAAGGACTTCGATCTCAAGTCACCCCTCAAAAGTAAACTCCACCTTATTGTGTTCCTTCGAGATCGATACTTGTGGATCACTCCCATTTTATATTACTTCAACGATATACAGTGTCGTTTCATGCCGTAATCTTACTACCGCCTATAGCGGTGTGCTAGATTTGCGCATCAGTTCTTCATAAACTTCTTCTTTTATAATCCCATTCAAAAATGCACTTTTAACATCCATTTGAAATAAATTAAATCTCTTAAAACTCGCAAATGCAAGAAATATTCTAATAGATTCAAGGCGAGCAACGGGTGCAAAAGATTCATCAAAATCTACCCCCTTCGATTTGTGAATATACTTGTGCAACTAGTCTAGCTTTATTCCTTGTTATCCTAGAGTCACCATCCAACTTATTTTTGAAAATCAATTTGACTCCTATAACCGGATGATTAAATGGCCTCTCTACTAAATTCCAAACCTTATTACATTTAAATTGATTTAATTCATCATTCATAGCTAAAAACCAAAATTCATCATTTAGAGTGGTTGAAACGTTTTTTGGTTCTATTTCGGATACAAAATAAAGATTGGAAAAAGGCTCATGTAAAGAAGAACGTGTACTTACCCCTTTTGATGGTCCTCCTATCACAAGATCCCTTGGATGATCCTTTGAAAATTGTAGCACACTTGGAGGAACATGTTCCACTTGTTCTTCTTCTTTCTCCTCTTCCTTTTCTCCAAGCGATTCATCATCCTCATGCTCTAAAGGGGAAAGTGGTTCGTCTTCGTTTCCTGTACGATTAGTTTCTACACAAGGAACAAACTCATCAAATATTACATGAATAGACTCTTCAAATACATTAATCCTTTTATTATATATTCTATATGCCTTACTAGTTGAAGAGTACCCAATGAAGATTCCCTCATCAAATTTTCCTAGTGCATCTCTAGTGTTGGGAATCTTGCCAACAAGATTCCTGATTTGAATAAGTCATCATGTCAAGAGTACTTCACTTTGTATTGTATCATACATCTAGTTCATAATCTCAGGAAAATATAAGTACATATCGTCGAGAAGAACAGGCGATATCATCGACAATGCGTGCTTGTCATCGTAATGACAGGCAGAGCAGCAGCCGCTGAGAAGCAAAGTATTCGTCGACCGCTGAGACATGGCGAGATCGTCAAATGAAGAATGCCGATCGTCGACCGCTGAGACATGGCGAGATCGTCGAACGAAGAATGCCGATCGTCGAACACTGAGACATGGCATGATCGTCGAACGAAGAATGCCGATCGTCGAACGCTGAGACATGGCGAGATCATCGAACGAAGAATGCCGATCGTCGAACGCTGAGACATGGCGAGATCGTCGAACACAGAGAAGAATCAAATACATCGAAGGAAGGAATGTCGTCGAGTAAACAACATGATTACGACGACATATTGCAAGAAAGAGGATCTCAACGACACAGTCAGAAATGGCATATCGTCGTATATGAAGAATCGTCAGAATGTCTCGTATTGTCGTGATAACAGCATCAGAGGCAGAAGAAAGAAGACATGAAGGTCTACCAGAGTTCATGGCATCGACAAAGGGCTGTCGTCGAGATATTATCCATGTCGTCATAATAATGGAAATATCGTCGAGACAGATTCAAATCGTGCGGACGTACTGTCAGAAGTTAATGTCGCTGCCTGATTGTCCAATCAGTGCGTGCACTTATGAATCGAGGTATTAGCATGTACTCCAAAAAGAAATAAAGATATCAGCGCGTGCTAAAAAGGAATGGAGGTCTGACACATAAAGAAACTTTTTAGAAGACCGTTGGGAGACATCGCAGTCTTATAAAAGGATACATGAGGTTTCCCTAAAAGGTTAATAATCATCAAGAAAGAACTTGCGCACATAGCGAATCGAAAAACACAAGCGCCGCAAGAAAGAAAGAGAAAAAGAAGGAGCAGTCATCTTCATCGACTGCCATGAAGCCAATCCTCATTTGGCTAAGAAAAGATTTGAAGAAGAACCGTGCGCTCAAGATCTGATTCAGAACAATCTTCCTCAATCTTAAGGAGCCGATCTTCAACAGGCTAAAGGTCCAGATCTTCATCCGGCAGAAGAAACATTTTATTATTGTATTTCCTTGTAAGGCTTGCGGGCCAAATTGTCCAGCTTGAGGGCTGGAGAGCTGTGAGGCTTGAGGGCCAGGGCAGTGGACTTGCGGGTCCGACTTTGTCTAGCTTGAGGGCTAGAGAGCTGTGAGGCTTGAGGGCCAGGGCAGTGCGCTTGCGGGTGCGATCTGTCGAGCTTGTGGGATCGGGGGAAGTAAGGGCTTGAGGGCTTAGGCTATTGGGACTTGCGGGTCCGTGTTGTAAGGCTTAAGGGCCTGAAGCTTTTGGTGGAGTTTGCCGAGCCTAGCACACTGTTGGGTAGGCGTAGAGGGAAAGATCACTACTCAAGACACCCCGTCTTGAGGAACCTCTATAGATCTTGTGTCGTCTGGTGTGACTTATTTGTGTGTTAACTTTGTGCATTGCTTGAATATTGATAACTCGCACTAATAGATCAAAAAGTACCAAGATCACCTAACACCCCCCCCCCCCCCCCCCCCCATCTAGGTGAACGTCACCAACAAGTGGTATCAAAGGGAGGTTGATCAAAAGGAGACTTAGTAGTCCGATCTAGAACAGGAACGACTCACCATGACTGGTGGAGATCCGAATCGCGAAATGAGAGCCATGAAGCTTCCCATCTGCACAAAAGAGAATTTCCCCATTTGGAAGGAAAGAGTAAGACTCTTTATGGAGGCAGCTGACCCAAGAATCTACCTGACAATCAAGAAGGGTCCCTTCATCCCTACCACTGCCTCCACTATTGATCCAACTAGGCAGGTGATAAAGAAATATGAAGACATGACCAAGGACGAGCTGGCCTTGGCAGGTCTAGACAAGAGGGCACAAAACATCATCGTAAGTGCCATAGATGACTCAACCATCCAAAATCTAATTCACCGCAAAACGGCCAAGGAGATGTGGGACTCCTTGAACGTATACATGGAGGATACTGAAGAGGTAAGGGATGACAGGAAATCTCTCCTCAACCAGGAATATGAAGCCTTCAAACAAGGCAAGAATGAAACAATCTCCAACTGCTTTGAGAGAATTTTCAAGATCGTGAATGGACTGAGAAACTACGACAGAGAGTTCACAAACTCTGATCTAAATGACAAATTTCTCAGATCCCTCACAAAGGAATGGGATAACAAGATATGTGCCATCAGAGAGATGGGCCAACTGGGCAACATGGAGCCCAAGAACCTATATGGGAAGCTGCTGTCTCATGAACTTCAGCTTAATACAAGGAAAGTTGGAGAAGAAGAAAGCTCAAAATTGAGCTCAAAAGGATGATCGGTGGCTCTAAAGGCTGAGAGCACCAGAAGATTCAAGGTCAAGACCTCTGCTTCTCAGAATAGAACTGAGAATAGTGAGGAATCAGAAGCCAGCTCCTCTGACTCTGATGATACTAATTGAGAGGTGGCCCTCCCTCAAAAAAATTCAGAAAGCTGCTACACAGAAGGAGGATGGACAACAGCAGAAGCTCCTTCTCAAGCTCCAGAAGATCTGACTATCAGGACAGATCCAGGGCTCCCAGGGAGGACAGGTATAAATTCAACTCCAGTAAATATGATTTAAATAATACTGTTTGCTATTCTTGCAGCAAAATAGGTCACATGGCTGCAGACTACCCCTCCAAGAAAAAGGAGTCAAGGAACCACGAAGAAAGAAAGAAGCTCTAGGAGCAAGATAACCTCTGAAAAGGGGTTCGTGGCAAAGAAGACCAAAACATTGAGTGACTCTGACTCAAGCTCCTCTGGGACTGAGGATGAAGCACTTATTGGACTGATGGCCATCAATGAAGGTAACCAGGATGACAACTCTCCTGGAAAGGTAAAACACATAACTTCTCTATCTGCCTCTGATTCTGGATCAGTGGCAGATTCTTTGCATGATGATGAGGAGGTGTCTGCTGCCAACAGCACAGCCCCAAGATCTCAGTATGAATTTGAATCTGAACTAATAAGGCAATATAAAGTCTTATGGAAAGCCTTGAAAAACAGTAAGAAACTCCTCAAGGTGCAAACCAAGGAGTTAGAATCCTCGAATCCTGTCCAATCCAAGCTCCAGGAGACAGCTGAGAAGCTAACTTCTATGAGCAAAGAAGTGGATAAGCTTAAGGAATCCATAAGGCTTAAGAATGCTGAGTTAGGACAGAAAAACAAGGTCATTAGGGACCTTGAGGAAATGTTGTTGGCTGAGAAGAAACTTGCTTCCAGCATCTCAATGCCCAAAACTATCCTGCCAGCAACTGACACCTTCTCTGGACAGTTCAAAGCTGGTATCAGTTTCAATCAGGAGCCAGTCATGGGCAAAGATCCTGAAGCTAGACCCTCTTACAAGAAGGTGTTGTTAGCAAGTCCTTCAGCCCACAGACCTGCATCAACTGCAGACAAGAGAATGGGAAAGGCTATTCCTACAAAGCCTGCTCCCAAGAAGGTGAACCAAAGAGTGGTGAAGCCAATTTCTCCCTCGGCTCACACACATGAGGTTCACCCTAGATCTGTTAGACAAGAAGCCTTCTCTCCTGCTCATCAGCATTGTCATCCTACTCAGATGATGAAGCAGAGGAGAAGATATAACAGATATGAGCATTGGTGCTGCAGGAAAGTAGGTCACTTTGCATTGGACTGTTGGTTCAACCCAACTGGGCTCAATGCAAGGAGCGTGCAGAATCCTCCGAAGTTTGCGATTCCATTCTATCACCCTAACAGAAACCAAGGACCCAATCCCTATTGGGTACCTGAGGGGATGTGATTTGGTTTACAGGTAGATCCAAATGCCAACCAATCTCCAATTTGGACAGTGGCTGCTCCAGGAATATGACTGGAGTCAGAAAGTATTTGAAAGAATTCATCCCTGTGGAGAATGGACCAACTGTTATCTTTGGAGGTTCAGAAAAGGGAGTGACCAGGGGTTACGGTAACATAACTAATGGGTTAGTTACCATCACAAAGGTAGCTTATGTGGAGGGGTTGAGACACAACCTCATAAGCATAAGTCAGCTTTGTGATCTAGGCTTCGTTATTACTTTCCACAAGGACAGGTGTCTAATTAAGAAGTCCTCAGATTCTAAGACTACCTTAATTGGCACTCGGAGTGGGAACATTTATTGCTTAAATTTCCTTAATATAAATTCTTCCATGCCCATATGTCTTGTAGTTGATGGCAAAGAGGCTCTATGTGTACAATGGCACAAGAGGCTTGCACACATCAATTATAAGACAATAGGCAAGATTTTCTCACAAAACCTGGTCAGAAATGGACCTGACATTAAGTGCATCAAAGATGGTCCTTGTCAAGCCTGCCAACTTAGAAAGCAGACTAGGATTAGCTTTAAAAGCATCTCTAACAAAGAGTCCACAAGGTGCTTATTTTTACTGCACATGGATTTATTTGGTCCCATGTCAGTTCATAGCTTAGGAGGGAAAGCATACACCCTTGTAGTTATTGATGACTACTCAAGGTTCACTTGGGTATTCTTCCTCAAAAAGAAATCAGATACCCTCGATATCTTGAAGAATTTTGTCAGGCAGATCCAGAATGAGATAAGCTGTACTATGGTCAAATTCAGAAGTGACCATGGGATAGAATTTCAGTCAGGGGCCATGACAAAATTCTGCCAAGACCTAGGTATCTCCCAAGAATTCTCCTCCCCCGGAACTCCTCAACAGAATGGCTTGCTGAAAGGAATAACGGAACCTTGATAGAGGCTAGCAGGACAATGCTAAGTGACTCCTCATTACCAGAATACTTATGGGCAGAGGCTGTCAACACTGCTTGTCATGCGATAAACAGGGCCTCTATCATCAAAAACCACAAGAAAACTCCCTATGAGCTAATGAAGGGCAGAAAACCAACTCTACCCTACTTTAGGATCATTGGTAGCAAATGTTATGTCCTTAATAATGGGAAATCCAAACTAACTAAGTTTGCTGAGAAAAGCTGTGAAGGTATTTTTGTTGGATACATCTCCTACAGCCGGGCATACAGAGTATACAACCTCAATACCCAAATAGTGGAAGAATCTGTTCATGTCGTATTTGATGAGACTAGCCTTATCCATAGGGGCTGGTCTAGTTCTCTAGTTAATGCAGGTACAGTGGAAAGATTAGAGAAGCTATCCATTACAGACAATGTTGACACCTCATTCAACAACAAGAATCAGCCAGTGATGGTTGAAAAAGAGGTAGAACCTGCAGAAGATATAGAAACGGCAGAAGAATTGCGGACTACAGAAGTACCTCTTGCAGAAATACCCAGAACACTTCCAACTGCCTTAAGACAAGTAAAAGATCATCCCCAAGAGCAGATAATAAGAAATGTCAACCAAGGGGTGCTGACAAGGAGTAGAGATGCAAATCAAGCATTGTACCTGAGTTTTCTCTCTCAAATTGAACCCAAGAAATTTGAGGAAGCAAATCAGGATCCATTTTGGATTGCTGCAATGCAGGAGGAACTGAACCAATTTAAAAGATGCAAAGTGTGGAAATTGGTTCCAAGACCCCAAGGGCACAACATCATAGGAACCAAATGGGTCTACAAGAACAAGTTGGATGAAAATAGAATCATCACCAAGAATAAAGCAAGACTAGTGGCAAAAGGCTACAGACAAGAGGAGGGGATATATTTTGATCAGACATTCGCTCCAGTAGCCAGACTGGAAGCAATAAGACTGTTCCTCGTCTATACAACATTCAAAGGTTTCAAGGTCTACCAAATGGATGTGAAGTCAGCCTTCCTAAATGGTGACCTCAAAGTGGAAGTATATGTAGAGCAGCCTTCAGGTTTTGTTGACTCTACTTATCCTAATTATGTTTACTTTCTTAGAAAAGCACTTTATGGCTTAAAGCAGTCACCTAGGGCCTGGTATGAGACTCTGTCAAGCTTTCTAATTGAGAACAAGTTCTCAAGGGGAAAGATTGATAAGACATTGTTCTTAAGGGAAGTGAAGGGCAAGATCTTGCTAGTACAGATCTATATAGATGGCATCATCTTTGGCTCTGCAGATAACAATCTCTGCAAAACGTTTGCCAACTTGATGCAGGGAAAGTTTGAGATGAGCAGTATGGGTGACCTCAAATACTTCCTAGGTCTCCAAGTGAAACAATCTGAAGATGATATTTTCATCTCTCAGACCAAATTCACTAGGGAGCTAGTCAAGAAATTTGGATTGGAGAGTGTTTCTTCAATGAAAGCTCCAATGGGAACCAATGTGTCTCTGGATAAGGATGAGAAGGGCATACTCTTTGATGAAACCAATTACAGATGCATGATTGGATCCTTGCTCTATCTAACTACAAGCAGGTCTGACATAATGTTTGCTACATGTGTATGTGCTAGATATCAGGTGAATCCTAAGGAATCTCATTATGTCTCTGTCAAGAGAATCTTAAGATACCTAAAGGGTACATCAAATCTTGGCTTATGGTACCCTAGGAACAATGAGTGTGAACTGACTGGTTATTCAGATGCAGATTATACAGGGTGCAAGGAAGATAGAAAGAGTACGTCAGGGACATGCCAATTCCTTGGTGGAAGACTGATTTCCTAGAGCAGTAAGAAGCAGACCAGTGTGGCAATCTCGACAGCAGAATCAGAGTATATCTCTGTTGGGAGCTGCTGTACCCAACTGCTATGGATTCAACATCAACTTGAAGACTACAATCTAAAGATGACCAAAACACCCATGTTTTGTGACTCTTCGAGTGCCATCTCAATTGCTAAGAACCCTGTATCTCACAGCAGGACTAAGCATATTGAGATCAGGTATCACTTCATCAGGGAGCATGTGGAAAATGAAGATATCACCCTTGAATTTGTCCAAACAGACAAACAAGTGGCTGATATATTTACAAAGCCCCTAAATGAAGCTAAGTTTAACTTCTTCAAATTCCAATTGGGAATGTTAAACTTAGAGTAACCCTCAACTTTACTATTTACTAATGCCTTTCTAGATGAGTGGTCAGAAAATCTCATAGGACCATGAAGAAACATGCCTGAGCACGGGGGAGCTTGTGCTACTCCTTGGTTAGAAAAGCAGAAGGCAAGAAGTCAGAAAGGGGGAGAAATGGTGCTCAAGTGGTGCTCAAGAAGACCTTACAGGCAGGGGGAGCAAGGAAGAGGCATCAAATCAAGGGGGAGCTACAAGATTGATGTACTCCAAGTGTTCTGCAAAAGATAAGTTAAATCCTTAAACAGTTCCATCTAAGATTATGATATTTAATGTCAAGTGAAAGTAGGCTTGAATTGAGATTCTGACTTCTTTAAATAGGGGGAGATTGTTGGGAATCTTACCAACATGATTCCTGATTTAAAGAAGTCATCATGTCAAGAGTACTTCACATTGTATTTGATCATACATCTAGTTCATAATCTCAGGAAAATATAAGTACATATCGTCGAGAAGAACAGGCGATATCATCGACAATGTGTGCTTGTCTTCATAATGAAGGGCAGAGCAGCAGCCGCTGAGAAGCAAAGTATTCGTCGACCGCTAAGACATGGCGAGATCGTCGAATTAAGAATGTTGATTATCGACCGCTGAGACATGGCGAGATCGTCGAACGAAGAATGTCGATCGTAGAACGCTGAGACATGGCAAGATCGTCGAACGAAGAATGCCGATCGTCGAACGCTGAGACATGGCGAGATCGTCGAACGAAGAATGCCAATCGTCGAACGCTGAGACATGGCGAGATCGTCGAACGTAGAGAAGAATCAAAGACATTGAAGGAAGGAATGTTGTTGAGTAAACAACATGATTATGACGGCATATTGCAAGAAAGAGGATCTCAACGACACAGTCAGAAACGGCATATCGTCGTATATGAAGAATCGTCAGAATGTCTCGTATTGTCGTGATGCCAGCATCAGAGGCAAAAGAAAGAAGACATGAAGGTCTACCAGAGTTCATGGCATCAACAAAGGGCTGTCGTCGAGATATTATCCATGTTGTTGGAACCTTAGTTTTGATTTGAGTTAGGATCCACCTTAAGTGTCTAAGTTTATATCATAACTCATATTATAACTTAGATTAATTATCATTGAGAAAGAAAGCTAAAATATACATATATTTAATAAGTCAGAAAATATAAGAGAAATGAATATATTTCATATAGTTCACTGGCGTTCGACGAACGTCGAATGGCGCTCGACATTCGTCGGACAGCGCTCGGCGAAAAGTTTGTATTACCGCAGCGCTCGACAGATTATAGCAAGGAAAGCTGCGGTCGACGAACGTGGAACAGCGGTCGACGAATGACGAACAGCGCTCGACGAATTTCAGCAAATGTTCAGAAATAGTAAATCAAATAATGAGGTCGACGAATCAAATGTTTTAAGCTCGACGAAAGTGGAGCTCAGCTCGACGAAATTTAGGCTGTATTATATATCTTATTTATTATGCTGTCAGACTTTATTAAAGCAATAATTTATTTATATATTGTTATATATTACTGATCTAACTTTACAGCATGCAAGCATTTAATGTTGTAGCCGTTTGGCAAAAGCATTAATTAATATAGCCGTTGCAGTAAGACAAACACGACAAGTTATCTGCTCAAGGATCTGGGAAATGAAAGCTATATTAATGCTTTCCTCTTTGATTCAAATAGATAAACAATACAGTAAAATATATTACAGCATAATATATATCATATATATATAGCTGTTATCTCTCGACAGAATAGTGAATATACAGAACAGAATATATTAATATTGCTGTACAGGAAATACAAGAAGAAGAATAGAAAAAGAGAAGAAGAAGAAGAACAGAGCAAAAAGAAGAACAGATCCAGATTATATTATCTTCTTTTTGCTAACATCTTTCTTGCAGATCTTCTACAACCTTAGACACAAAATCAATATCACTTGCTCAGGAAGAAGAAGAAGAAGAAGAGTATTACAATCTAGAGAAGAAGCTCCATCCTCAAGGCTGTCATCTATTCTAAATCAGACAGGGGGAGTCTTCTTCAACATCATCATCATCAAGATCCAACTCAACTACCAATCAGGATCTTCATCAAGAGTCTTCTCAGCACAAAGAGAAGAACAAATAATCTTTTCCCTTTCTCCTTCCCCATCTTGTACAGGGTTAAAACTCCCTTCAAAAGTTTACCTGTTGGTGAAAAGACACCTGAACAAAAAATCTAGTTGGTTTATAAGCACCTGGTCAAAAGATTATATGTGAATTGGGCACCGGATCAAACCTCCACTGGTGTGTGGACACCTGATCAAAAATACCTAGTGGCTTCCTACCAGTGGGTAGAAGAGTAGATGTACTCGGGTTTTGGGGAACTACTATAGATCTTGTGTCGTCTGGATGTGTGCTTTGTTTTATTGTTTTATTTGTGTTGTTTATTACTTTGCACTTTCAATGTTTGTGTTTATTACTCAATCAGCAAACACACAAATATATTTATATATATCACTTACTTTAAAACAAAGTTAAACAAGAGTTTTAATAAGAAAAATAAGAACTAAAACTCTCCTTTCAATTGGTATCAAAGCAGGTTGATTTTATCAATCACCCTCATCAGAGGATATCAATTGTCCCTTTCAATTGGTATCAGAGGAAGTTGATTTTTCACACAGGCTAACACCTGAAATCACAAAGATCACCTTAGTTCTTATTTGTTTTGTTGTAAAAAGGTTTTTCAAAAATCTGATGGCACTATCAGATTTCTCTTTTTTAGATCCACCTTTATGTAATTTGGATAGTTTTGATTTATGGCAAATTAGAATTAAATTATTTATGAATGCCATAGATGAAGATATATATAAATCTGTTTTGGCAGGAACTTCATCTTCCTCTTCTTCAACAGATGATCAAGAAAAGTTGATCAGTGCTGATGTCATAGTGTTGGGGAAATGATTTATCTTAACCCCTAAAAATGAGTAGAATATAAATTCTAAGAATGAAAAATTAGTCTGAGTAAATATGCGTCGAATAGTATTCGACGCAACGTCGAAGTGTAGTCGACGTTCCTCTCAGAATGAGTCGAAGTAGCTCTAAACAGAATTCGACGTAACCTATGTCGACGTAACTCTGACTTCTAGTCGACGTATCTAGTGAAGTCGACGTATCTTAGTCGACGCACCTTCCATATTCTCCTCTCGACGTCCAGCCAGTCTGAAATCGACGCTTCCGTCGAATAGTAATCGACGTACGTTGCTTTCTATGTCAAAATCCAAAACACGCCAGATTTCTTTCCTTCTATCTGTAGATCTGAATTTTATGGAATGATATTATTCTTTTCTAGCCGTTTTGAATCAGTCTTTCCTTCTAATTGATTCTTGGCTAAATTGATTAAGTTTATTATGGATATTATTTGAAATCAGAATGATCTCTTTCCTTCTACAGAAATATTGATTATGGAATCTTTTCTCTCTTACTATTTCTCTGACTACTAATTGATTATTCTCCTATAGCACTCTTTGAATAACCAGAGCTATAAATAAGAGGGAAATCGGCAGAGAACAGAGAGAAGTGATCCACTCCATCCATTTGAAATAGAGGAAAAGCTCCCAAGAGAAAAGAGAGAAAAATTGAGAGAAGTGATAGTGTGCTGAAGTCAACAACAAGCCTTCTTCTTCTTCTCCTTCTGAAGTCATACTGCTGCAATCTCTGATAGTTCTCATTGAAAGAGAAAAAGGCCTACAATCTCCTTCTCACTATAGAAGAGAGATTTCATTCACTATTTCTTGTGCTTCCAATCTTCTTGCTAGGAAGAAGATTCTTTCTTGTTTCAATTACTTCTTCTACTTCTTCTTCTTATTCTCATTTCATTTTCAAACTGTGTAAAAGAGTTTTTAGAATCTCTTTTCAAAAAATTCAGTTGTACTGGTTCTAAGAGTCTCCTTATCAAAAGACTCAGGCTGGTTCTAAGAGTCTCCTTATCAAAAGACTCAGCACAAGATAGTGAATTCCTACCAAGGGGGTAGAAGAGTGGACTACCCAAAGTTTGGGGAACCAATATATTTCTTTGTGTTGTGCTGTGATTTTCATTTTGCTATTTTTTTCTTTATTTACTTAATTCTTGTTGGTGTGTGTGGGAAGCTTAAATCTGTGATTATTACACATATATATATATTGGTTAACTTTGCACAAAGTACTTTTAAATCTCTATTCACCCCCCCCCCCCCCCCCCTTTAGAGAATTCTAGTGAGGCTAACTGTGCACTTTCAATTGGTATCAGAGGGAGGTTGATCTAAAAAATGTAACTCCTTGATCAAAAAGATCCTACCTCATATATATTTCTAAAAACTATTTTTGTATGGCACAAATCAAAGATTATGCTTCCACCAGACCACCAATTTGCAACCTTGAAAAGTTTGCACTTTGAAAAACAAGAATTAAAATTTATTTAAACTCTATTGATGGAGAATTATTTGATGTTATTATGACAGGTCCTCCCAAGCCATTCAAGAAGGACTCAAGTGGAAAGGTCACACAAACACTTGCTCCAAAAGCTGAATGGACAGATGAAGAAAAGAAAGCTCATGCATGTGATGCCAAGGCTATGAATATCTTAGTCTCAACCCTCTCAGATGAAACCTTCCAAAAGATTGTTGAATGTGAGTCAGCTAAGGAAATATGGGAAGATCTCCCTAATATGGTAGAATGGAGTGCTGATGAGAGAAAAGATAGAAAGGCATTACTCATCTCTCAATATGAAAACTTCCAGAAGAAAGACAGTGAAAGTGTTGCTGACATGTATGCCAGATTCAGCCTCATAATAAATGAGTTAAGAACACTTGAGAAGGACATATCTCTCACAGAGATAAATGACAAATTGCTAACTTGCACCCCTAGCTCTTGGGACTCAAGAATTTGGCCAATTAGAGACTCCAGAAGCCAAAATGAAATCTCAACAGATGTTCTGTTGGGTAAATTAAGATCCTATGAACAGTTATTGAAAACAAGAGCTGAGAAAGAAGAGAAAGAAAAGACTCCTTCACTCTCAAAGGAAAAGAGTATTGCTTTAAAAGCTAATACAGGTGAACCCTTTACAAGTGAGGAGGAGCTGATCAGTCTACTGGCCAGAAGGTTCAAGAAGTGGATCAAAACAGAAGGATCCAGAAGGAGAGATTCAAAAACCAGGTATGATAAAACTCCTACTAAAGAGATTATATGTTACTCTTGCAGGAAACCTGGACACATTGCACCTGAATGTCCTAAAGAGATCAACAACAAGAAAAATCTGAAAAGAATAGATCTAAAGAAGAAGAAGAAAGAGAATGGATTCATTGCTCAATCATGGAGTGATTCAGAATCTGAAGGAAGTATATCATCTAAAAATGATCAAGAAGAGGCTAAGCAAGAGGAAACCTGTTTGATGGCTAATGATAAGACTGAAGATAACTCTCTGGTAAATATATTTGATGATATAGATTTCTCTTCTACTGATTTCAAAAACAATTTCAAACAATGTTGTTTAGATCAAGTCAAATCTGAAAAGGAAATAAAAGAACTAAGAAATGAATTGAACAATCTCAAACAAATGGATACACAATATAAAAACTATGAGCTCAGTCAAGAACTCTCTAGATCAGAGGAGCAACTAGATAAAATAAATACTGAAAATCAAACACTGAAAAATGAGCTAGCAAAGGCAAAAGTCTTTGAAGATTCTCTAAATGGGAGAAGTCAAAAACTCAAGAAAATCTCTGAAAATCTCACTGATAGATTTAGACAACTAGAATTTAATACTGATTTAGAACCCAGACCTCAGTCACCCAGCAAACTTGTCTGGAGACATCCTATCCACTTCACTAGGAAGAATAATCTCGTAGGAGAAGAATCACAAGACAATCCAGAAACAACTACTATTTTTAATAAAATTAATTTCACTATGTATGAAGGAATCCTAGTTAAATATCCTCTGAAAAGAAACAAACTTGCGCCGAATCAGTATCGACGTGCGTCAAATTCTACTCAACGCAACTTAAATAATACATCGATTTCCAATCAACCGAGTACAGCAGTTAACTGTGCACTTTCAATTGGATTTTATGAAGAGTATATATCTTGTTCAACCTCCCTCTGATACCAATTGAAAGTGCACAGTTAACCTCACTAGAATTCTCTAGAGGGGGTGAATAGAGATTTAAAAGTACTTTGTGCAAAGTTAACAAATATATATGTATGGGTAATAATCACAGATTTAAGCTTCCCACACACACCAACAAGAATTAAGTAAATAAAGAAAGAAATAGCAAAATGAAAATCACAGCACAACACAAAGAAATATAGTGGTTCCCCAAACTTTGGGTAGTCCACTCTTCTACCCCCTTGGTAGGAAATCACTATCTTGTACTGAGTCTTTTGATAAGGAGACTCTTAGAACCAGCCTGAGTCTTTTGATAAGGAGACTCTTAGAACCAGTACAACTGAATTTTTTGAAGAGAGATTCTTAGAACTCTTTTACACAGTTTGAAAATGAAATAAGAATAAGAAGAAGAAGTAGAAGAAGTAATTGAAACAAGAAAGAATCTTCTTCCTAGCAAGAAGATTAGAAGCACAAGAAATAGTGAATGAAATCTCTCTTTTATAGTGAGAAGGAGATTGTAGGCCTTTTTCTCTTTTAATGAGAACTATCAGAGATTGCAGCAGTATGGCTTCAGAAGGAGGAGAAGAAGAAGAAGACTTGTTGTTGACTTCAGCACACTATCACTTCTCTCTTTTCTCTTTGGATCTTTTCCTCTATTTCAAATGAATGGAGTGGATCACTCTTCTCATTTTCTTCTCTGCCGACTTCCCTCTTATTTATAGCTCTGTTTATTCAAAGAATACTATAGGAGAATAATCAATTAGTAGACAGAGAAATAGTAAGAGAGAAAAGGTTCCATAATCAATATTTCTGTAGAAGGAAAGAGATCATTCTGATTTCAAATAATATCCATAATAAACTTAATCAATTTAGCCAAGAATCATTTAGAAGGAAAGACTACTTCAAAACGGCTAGAAAAGAATAATATCATTCCATAAATTTCAGAACTCTTAGATAGAAGGAAAGAGATCTGGCGTGTTTTTGAATTTGACATAAAGAGTACGTCGATTACTATTCGACGGAAGCGTCGATTTTAGACTGACTGGACGTCGAGAGGAGAATATGGAAGGTGCATCGACTAATGTGCATCGACTTCACTAGATACGTCGACTAGAAATCAGAGTTACGTCGACATAGGTTACATTCAATTCTGTTTGGAGTTACTTCGACTCATTCTGAAAGGAACGTCGACTACACTTCGACGTTGCGTCGAATACTATTCGACGCATATTTACTTAGACTTATTTTTCATTCTTAGAATTTCTATTCTACTCATTTTTAGGGGTTAAGATAAATCATTTCCCCAATAATCTCCCCCTATTTGTCTTAACCCTATTCATGGAGAAATTGTATCAGCTTTTAATCAACACAGCAAGGCATTTATATAGAAAAGAAATATGTTAAGTAATCAAAAGAAAGTAGAGAAGGAAATCATGTAACATGTAAGTATCTTTCACAAGATTTAAACTAAGAACTTCTTGTTATACATGAAGTTGACAAAGTCAGAGTAAAGTTTCTTAGATAAATTTTCAATAGCTTCAAAAATGTAGGGCCTGGATTTATCAGGATGTTCCTGAACATTTCTGATAATTGTGTACAGCTTTGCCAGGATCTTTTCAGCATCGGGAAGGGTGTCATTTATGGAATAGCCCTTGCTAATAATAATTGATGCCTTTTCATCAATCATTTCAATTGTAATGCTATGAGGTTTCTTTTTTGTAGATTTGGGCTCAGATGGTCCCTTGTTGTCATCCTTGGGCCTATATTTTCTCTTCTTCTCTGATTCTTGTTTCTCAGGGATCTCAGACACTTTTCCTTTCCCTTTCCAGGGTGAACTATGCCATTTGTCTAATCCTACTGGCTTGTTAGGCTTTTTATAGGGAATGTTGATATCTTCTGAACACCCTACACCCCTTTTGTGCTTTTGTCCTTTGTTTAGGATAAGCCCTGCCTGAGGATTTTTCTTCTGATATGCTTCAACATCAAACAATTTCTTTGGAAGTTTGATGGAAGATTTAGCAAGAATTTGTTCTTTGGTCATCCCCTTCTTGATCTTTTCCATCCAGATACTCCTCTTATCCTCTGTCTCTTTCGTTGCTGCTTCAAATTCATACAACTCTCTTTCTCTTATTTCTTCATGGCTCTTTTCCATGTCAGGGTCATGGTACTCCTTTACAGGACTGTTAGGAGTGATATTAGGCATTCTTTCAAACCTTTTTATCTCCTCAACAGCCTTTCTGTATTTCTTTTCCTTTGCATAGTCTTTCCTTTCTTCTTTGGAGAATTTTTGCCAATGAGGGATGGTTTCTCTTCTTCTTTTCATTTGTCCTCTTGGTCTTTCCCTAGGTAGCATTTGTGGAGGTAAAGGTAGTAGAGGAGGTAGAGAAGGAGGTTGAAGTGGTGGAAGAGGCAGAGGTGGATATGTAGGTTTCTCTTTAGAAGGAGAAGGAGGAGAAGGAACTTTTGTAGGAGAGGGAATTTGTTCTGTAACAGGAGGCAGAATGTCCTTTGGTGGAGTAGACTGTGTTGAGGAATGTTTTTCTCCTTCAAACTCTTCTGAAGGAATATCCTCAAGTAGGGGTATCTTGAGTTTGATATAGCTAGCAGAGAAGCTAGGAGAGTGATGCTGATATTCTTCCACACACAAGGGTGACTCAATCTAGACTTGCCCTTTTAGGTCATCAGAAGTGGTTGTTTCTTCCTCCCCCTGGACTTCTGTATTTTGTACTACAATAATCTCCCCCTGAACATATGAGGCATCTACTCTGAATGCTGAATCCACAGCATGGTCTCCTTCTGTATGGTAGGATGAGGATTCACCAAAGTGTTTGTTGAAGGTGTTATCAGAATGCTTTGAGAAGATTTGAGCCTATGGTTAAAAAGATGAAGTTGGTTAAATACTTAAAGATAATATTTAGAGATTGGAGAAGAGTTAGCCCTGAGCTTTAAGAGAATATAGAACCTGGATAGAGGTGTTTCTGGAGCAACTCTCCCCCTGGTTTATATCCTGCAGAAAGGATGTAAACCTTTTTGGCGACATATGTTGTTCGTGAAGAAGAACATGAAGCTCAGGAAGAGAAGCGGAGAGGTCGGCTAGTTTGGCTTCACAGGTAGTTAGCATGGCGGCACACTCGTTTGAGAAGTTGTTCAGTCATGTCTGAAATTCATTCACGAGTTGTTTCAGAGCATCGTTTATTGCTTGGATGATGGCAGATTGAACAGGAGTTGGCGCCATTGTTGCAGGTAGAAAGGTAGAAGATGAAGTTTGTGGCGGTTTGGGAGAGTAGGAGTTTATGAAATATGAGGTATTATTTAAAGAAGGTGAGACGTCGAAAAGGAAACAGAAATCGAGGTATATTAGGTAATCCAATCGTCAAAAGAGGAAGTAAAGATTTGTTTCCAGTTTTATCATGAGGTCAACGCATGCGTCGATATGGCGTCGACGCTCCGTCGAATTTTGTCAACCTAGTGACCTGTCGACATGTTCGCAGATTTGCGTTGATATCAAGTCGACAGTACGTCGAGAAGGGATCGACGTATCTTTGACTGTTAAGAAATCAATGCTAGCGTTGAGTTCTTTTCGACGGTGCGTCGATAGGTAATCGACGTATCTTCAAGTGCTCTCTTAGTTTTTCTGACTTCTTTTAGATTTGCCCAACAATGATGTTTACAAGCTTCCATCAAGCATTCCTAAGGTGTTGATGAAGTAAGTATGTTTAGTTTCATCCAAGGGTTTGGTGAAAATGTCTGCTCTTTGGCTATCAGTAGGGATATATTCTAAGGTTATCTTGCCTTTTTCCACATTGTCTCTAAGAAAGTGATGTCTGATTTCTATATGTTTGGTTCTACTATGAAGGACTGGGTTGGATGATATGGATATAGCACTGGAACTACCACAATAGATTTTAGAGTTATTGACTTCCATTTTATAGTCAAGAAGCTGATTTTGCATCCATAGGATTTGTGAACAATAACTCCCAGCAGTTATATATTCAGCTTCAGCTGTTGAGGTTGAGACTGAGGTTTGTTTCTTATTGAACCATGATATTAATCTGTCACCTAGGAATTGGCAAGTACCATATGTGCTTTTTCTATCAACCCTACAACCAGCATAGTCTGCATCTGAGAAACCTGTTAATTCAAAGTTGGTTTCTGTTGAGTACCATAAACCTAGTTCAGGTGTCCCCTTTAGGTCTCTAAGAATTCTTTTTACAGAGGAGAGATGGGATTCTTTTGGATCAACCTGAAATCTAGCACATATGCAGGTGGCAAACATAATGTCAGGTCTGCTAGCTGTTATATAGAGAAGGGAACCTATGATTGCCTTATAGGTCTTTTGATCTACTGATTTTCCCTTATCATCCTTTTCTATGATGGCATTAGTAGCCATAGGTGTTTTCATGGTAGATGTTGATTCCATACCAAACTTTTTGATTAACTCTTTAGTGTATTTAGATTGTGAGATAAAGATCCCCTCACTGCTTTGTTTTACTTGTAGCCCTGAGAAATAAGAGAGTTCTCCTATATTACTCATTTCAAATTTAGATTGCATTAGATTAGCAAATCTTTTACAGAGTTTGGGATGGGTTGAGCCAAATATGATGTCATCTACATAGATTTGAACAAGCAGGAGTTTATTCTTGTGGGTTCTAGTAAAAAGTGTTTTATCTACTTTACCTCTTTCAAAAGAATTTTCTATCAGGAAGTTGGAGAGAGTTTCATACCAAGCTCTAGGTGCTTGCTTAAGACCATAAAGAGCTCTGTTAAGTTTATAAACAAAGTTAGGAGAGGAGGGATTGATAAAACCTGGTGGTTGCTCTACATATACCTCTTCTTGAAGGTCACCATTCAGAAAAGCACTCTTGACATCCATCTGGTAGACTTTCATCTTCATGAAAGCTGCATAGGCAAGAAAGAGTCTGATTGCTTCCAATCTGGCTACTGGAGCAAAGGTCTGATTGTAGTCTATTCCTTCTTCTTGTCTGTATCCTTGTGCTACAAGTCTTGCCTTGTTCCTGACAATTACTCCAGTGGAATCTAGTTTGTTTCTGTATACCCACTTTGTCCCAATAACTGGGTAGTTTCTTGGTCTCTCAACTAAGTTCCACACTTTGTTTCTCTCAAATTGGCTTAGTTCTTCTTGCATGGCTATAATCCAGTGAGGATCACAATTTGCTTCTTAAAACTTCTTTGGTTCAACTTGTGATAAGAAGCATTGGAGCATCATCCCACTGGAGAATTGGTGTCTTGTTCTTACTCCAGTATTGAGTTCTCCAATTACTTGGGATTGAGGATGATTTTTCATATTGATCCCTGTCCTGCTGGGATTCGTCAGATGCTCTTCTTCCTCATTAACAATGGGATCATTGTCCAACTGTTCCTCCTGAACCATGTTCTCTTGTGGGAGTTGGTTTTGATTGCTCTTTTCTGAACTTTCTTCATCTTCTTGTTCAGACTCCTCACTTGGTTCCTGTAGCTGGTTTTCATTCCCAGTGTTTGTGTTCTTTAGAGTCAGATGTTCAAGCTGAGTCTCTATGCTGCTGTTTTCCTGTGGAAAAGGACTGGTGGAAGTTTCCTCCCCCTTAAACAGCATGTTAGTTTCATCAAATATAATGTGCATGGATTGTTCAATTCTGAGAGTTCTCCTGTTATAGCATCTATAAGCTTTACTAGATGATGAGTACCCCAGAAATATTCCATCATCAGACTTCTTGTCAAACTTGGCAAGATGATCTTTCCCATTATTTAGAATAAAGCAAGCACATCCAAAAATTTTAAAGTATTTAACAATGGGTGTTTTTCCCTTCAGGAGCTCATATGGAGTTTTTGACTTAGTTTTATGTATGAGGCTTCTATTTAGAACATAGTTTGCAGTGTTGACTGCTTCAGCCCGAAAGGTTTTTGGTAATCCTGATTCTGCAAGCAAGGTCCTTCCTGATTCTATTAAGGTTCTATTCTTTCTTTCAGCAACTCCATTTTGATGAGGAGTTCTAGGTGCTGAGAAGCTTTGTTTGATACCTACATCCTCACAGAAACTATAGATTAACTGATTTTCAAATTCAGTCCCATGATCACTTTTGATTATGTAAACATGAGTATTGAATTCAGATTGAATCTGTCTTATGAATCTTGAGAGAACCTTGTGGGTTTCAGACTTAGCACTTAGAAAGAATACCCAGCAAAATCTAGAATAGTCATCCACAATGACTAGGGTATAAGACTTTCCACCTAAGCTCTGAGTAGATATGGGACCAAAGAGATCCATGTGCAGTAAGTAGAGAGTCCTGGGGGAGTCATCCTTACCAATTGGTTTGAAGGATGATTTGGTCTATTTTCCTAGTTGGCAAGGTCTACATGGAGAATCCTTAGAGTACCTACCCTTTGGTAGGCCTCTAACTAGGTTATTCTTTGCTAGTTTACCAATGGTTTTGTAGTTTAGATGACCCAGTCTCCTATGCCATAATTCACTTTTATCAATAATATTGTTGAACAAGCAAACTTCTGTGGGTGTGGAGCTAAAGTCTACTATATATACTTTCCCTTTTCTAATTCCACTGAGTACTATGGCACCAGTCTTGACATCAATAATATGGCAAAACAGTGTGGTGAATTTTACCTCATACTTACCACTGTCACATATCTGACTTATACTTATCAGATTGTGCTCCAGTCCTTTGACTACTGCCACATTCTTGAATGTAACTTTCCCTTCTTTGAAATCTCCAATGCCCCTGGTTTGCCCACAGCTAGAGTCTCCAAAAGTCACTAATGGTCCATGTCTATCTTCAAAGTTGGTTAATAGATTGTTGTACCCTGTCATGTGCATGGAGCATCCACTATCCAAGTACCACACCAGCCTGAATGTGTGATACATTTGCACATAAGATGTTAAACATTAGTTTGGACCCTGCTAAGCTGAGGTCCCTTCCTCCCAACAGAAAAAGGTTCAATGAAAGAGTAAGTTGGTTTTTAGAGTACCCTTTCTTCTTTAGGAGTGTTGGCTTATCATACCAACAGTCTTTTGTAATATTGCAGAAATAGTATTCATAACAAACAGAAATGGATTGAGAAGACTTTTTGGAAAAGGAGATATTTCTGTTAGATTGGTTGCGTCGATATGAATTCGACGTATGTTTAAGGTTGCGTCAAGTCGAAGTCGATGCTTCCTTCATTCTGTGTTCTCTTTTTGTCGAAGCATAGGAGAGGTTGCGTTGATTGGAAATCGATGTATTATTTGAGTTGCGTTGAGTAGAATTCGACGCACGTCGATACTGATTCGACGCAAGTTTGTTTCTTTTCAGAGGATATTTACCTAGGATTCCTTCATACACAGTGAAATTATTTTTATTAAAAATAGTAGTTGTTTCTGGAGTGTCTTGTGATTCTTCTCTTATGAGATTATTCTTCCTAGTGAAGTGGATAGGATGTCTCCAGACAAGTTTGCTGGGTGACTGAGGTCTGGGTTCTAAATCAGTATTAAACTCTAGTTGTCTAATTCTATCAGTGAGATTTTCAGAGATTTTCTTGAGTTTTTGACTTCTCCCATTTAGAGAATCTTCAAAGGCTTTTGCCTTTGCTAGCTCATTTTTCAGTGTTTGATTTTCAGTATTTATTTTTATCTAGTTGCTCCTCTGATCTAGAGAGTTCTTGACTGAGCTCATAGTTTTTATATTGTGTATCCATTTGTTTGAGATTGTTCAATTCATTTCTTAGTTCTTTTATTTCCTTTTCAGATTTGACTTGATCTAAACAACATTGTTTGAAATTATTTTTAAAATTAGTAGAAAAGAAATCTATATCATCAAATATATTTACCAGAGAGTTATCTTCAGGCTTCTCATTAGCCATCAAATAGGTTTCCTCTTGCTTAGCCTCTTCTTGATCATTTTCAGATGATATACTTCCTTCAGATTCTGAATCACTCCATGATTGAGCAATGAATCCTTTCTCTTTCTTCTTCTTCTTTAGATCTGTTCTTTTCAGATTTTTCTTGTTGCTGATCTCTTTAGGACATTCAGGTGCAATGTGTCCAGGTTTCCTGCAAGAGTAACATATAATCTCTTTAGTAGGAGTTTTATCATACCTGGTTTTTGAATCTCTCCTTCTGGAGCCTTCTGTTTTGATCCACTTCTTGAACCTTCTGGCCAGTAGACTGATCAGCTCCTCATCACTTGTAGAGGGTTCACCTGTAGTAGCTTTTAAAGCAATACTCTTTTCCTTTGAGAGTGAAGGAGTCTTTTCTTTCTCTTCTTTCTCAGCTCTTGTTTTCAACAACTGTTCATAGGATCTTAATTTACCCAACAGAACATCTGTTGAGATTTCATTTTGGCTTCTGGAGTCTCTAATTGGCCAAATTCTTGAGTCCCAAGAGCTAGGGAAGCAAGTTAGCAATTTGTCATTTATCTTAGTGAGAGATATGTCCTTCTCAAGTGTTCTTAACTCATTTATTATGAGGCTGAATCTGGCATACATGTCAGCAACACTTTCACTCTCTTTCTTCTGGAAGTTTTCATATTGAGAGATGAGTAATGCCTTTCTATCTTTTTTCTCATCAGCACTCCCTTCTACCATCTTAGTGAGAGCTTCCCATATTTCCTTAGCTGACTTACATTCAGCAATCTCTTGGAAGGTTTCATCTGAGAGGGTTGAGACTAAGATATTCATAGCCTTGGCATCACATGCATGAGCTTTCTTTTCTTCATCTGTCCATTCAGCTTTTGAAACAAGTGTTTGTGTGATCTTTCCACTTGAGTCCTTCTTGAATAGTTTGGGAGGACCTAACATAATAACATCAAATAATTCTCCATCAATAGAGTTTAGATAAATTTTAATTCTTGTTTTCCAAAGTGCAAACTTTTCAAGGTTGCAAATTGGTGGTCTGGTGGAAGCATAATCTTTGATTTGTGCCATAAAAAATAGTTTTTAGAAATATATATGAGGTAGGATCTTTTTGATCAAGGAGTTACCCCTTGTTGGTCAACCTCCCTCTGATACCAATTGAAAGTGCACAGTTAACCTCACTAGAATTCTCTAGAGGGGGGTGAATAGAGATTTAAAAGTACTTTGTGCAAAGTTAACAAATATATATATATATATATATGTGTGTAATAATCACAGATTTAAGCTTCCCACACACACCAACAAGAATTAAGTAAATAAAGAAAGAAACAGCAAAATGAAAATCACAGCACAACACAAAGAAATATAGTGGTTCCCCAAACTTTGGGTAGTCCACTCTTCTACCCCCTTGGTAGGAATTCACTATCTTGTACTGAGTCTCTTGATAAGGAGACTCTTAGAACCAACCTGAGTATTTTGATAAGGAGACTCTTAGAACCAGTACAACTGAATTTTTTGAAGAGAGATTCTAAAAACTCTTTTACACAGTTTGAAAATGAAATGAGAATAAGAAGAAGAAGTAGAAGAAGTAATTGAAACAAGAAAGAATCTTCTTTCTAGCAAGAAGATTAGAAGCACAAGAAATAGTGAATGAAATCTCTCTTCTATAGTGAGAAGGAGATTGTAGGCCTTTTTCTCTTTCAATGAGAACTATCAGAGATTACAGCAGTATGGCTTTAGTTACTGAACTTTGTTTAAATCAACCAATGATTCAATATCGACGTGCTTCGTAAAATTCTACTCATAGGGCTCCTATTTCATTCAGAGATTAAGATAAATCATTCCAACAATAGGGCTCCTAGCTCAGCAATCTCCCCCTATTTGTTAAATAACTATGCACATTCAATATAATATTTGATCTGGTTGTCTGATTTTACCCCCACAACACATTTTTGGAATGAGCTAGGAGCCCTATTGATGGAATGATTTATCTTAACCCCTAAAAATCATAAATGATTTTACGAAGCTCAGTAAAATCATTGGTTGATTTAAACAGTATCACTGGTAGTCATAATTGATTTTACTCATAGGGCTCCTAGCTCAACAATCTCCCCCTATTCGTCTTAACCCTATTCAGGAAGAAATTGTATCAGCTTTTAATCAACACAGCAAGGCATTCATATATGGGAAAGAAATATATTAAGTAATCAGAAGAAAATAGAATCATATACAGAGACTTCATAAACAGTATTTAAGCATGGAGGAAAGAGTATATTAACATTTTT
This sequence comes from Dactylorhiza incarnata, assembly GCA_033032865.1. Lineage (NCBI taxonomy): Eukaryota > Viridiplantae > Streptophyta > Magnoliopsida > Asparagales > Orchidaceae > Dactylorhiza > Dactylorhiza incarnata. The sequence continues at coordinate 3,293,421 of JAWHQI010000033.1, read as the reverse complement.
CAACACATCACTCAGGAGGGGTAGGAGGAGTTTTTCTTTTTCTAGTGAATACTAAAGTTTTTAAAGAAGAGAGTTGCTCCTACTCAGTGACAGGTGGTTCCCTCAGCTCCCCCTGAGATGGAATATCCTTTGAGCCTTCTACTTCTGCCTCTTCAGTTTCTTTCTCAGCTCCAACTTCAATTATGTCAGCATTTGGCTCCCACTGAGCTTCAGCTTCATTTTCTTTCTCAACTTCAGCATCAATTTCCATTTAAACTTCTGCTCTGCTAGCCTCCCCTTGAAAGAGGACTACTTGTTGTGTAGCTTCTCTTGATTTTCAAGTAGGAAGGGACTTGTGTGAGAGAGATTTGTGACTTGAGAGATGCTCTTCATCTAATTTCTCCCCCTTCTTGACCTTCTTAGCCAAGGAAGTTAAGAAAGACTTGGTCACTTTAGAGGAAGAGACAGAGGACTTCAAGTTTTGCACAGAGAAATTGACCCTATCTATTTGGGTTTGCATGTGCATGATGGAGGAGTGAAGTTGGGAGCAGTGTGCATCAAGCATTTCTTGAAATTTTTGGGCTGCTGTCTGGATACACTGGGTGATGAGAGTTTTAGTGGATGGAGATGGTTCAAGGTGTGTTGGAGTAGGAGATATTGGTGGAGGAGGAGGTGATGAAGGTTGAGAGAGGACTGTATCATTGTGATGAGGTGAGTTTGATGGAGGAGGTGGAGGAATAGAGGGGGTTGAGCAGGTGTATGTGAAGATGTAGGTAGGATAGGAGTTGTGATGGTAGTAGAGACTATTGGTGTGGATGATGTAGGTAGGGAAGAGATGTCTGTATGTTGAGGAGGAGATGAGGATGGATGGCTAAGAGAGTTAGGAGGAGAGGGAGTCTTGTCAGGAATGGCACCAGGCTTGTGAATTTGCCTGGTCCATTTTGAGAAGAGGGCTACGGACATCCTTTTTCCAGGGGGAATAGGGATTCCTTTTGACCTACATAGGTCAGGGAAGGAGTGGAGAAGTACCTGACTCATGATCCTCATATAGGCATTCTCTTTGTCAGAATATTTGTAACCTATCATTTTTAGTAAGCAGCTGGCCCAGTCAACCTTCTTTTTCAGCACCAATGCCCCCATGATGTTCAGTTGCTGCTTGGGCACTGCATCATGGGCAGAGATCTTGCATAATAGAACTTTTCCTACTATGTCTGCCAATAGCCTATATTCCTCAAAAAAATCTATTTTCTTCAGGTGGATTGGTTTATCTTTGGAGAACTTCATGATGAGTAATAGATTCTTGGTTTCCTCAGTGGTGAGATCCACAGGTTCATCACCTGATAAGGGAATGATGATGAAGATTCATTTAGTTATTTTTAGAAAATAATTTGCTTCCCCCTTTTGATTTGAACAAGGATAGTGTACCTGATGGAAGATCAAAAGTGTCCTTAAGGTGTTCTGCTGAGATTGAGACAGATGTCTCATAGAATGTTCCTGTGATGTCTCCTTGCTCAGATATCTGAACATGATTCATTAACTCAATGAGTTCTGTCTCTAGGATTCTACATCTTGTGGAAATGAGTTTGTCCAAACCAGCTTCAGTGAAGAGAGTTATGATGCTCTTATAGTTTTCGACGGCGGCTTGGAAGGATTCAAGATCAATGTCGAAACCAGAGTTGATCTTGGGAGCCATTTAGGTCAGTGAGAGAGAGGAAGAGATGGTTGGACTGAGAAATGAGAAGGATGAGAGAAGCTCAGGAGTGTGCAGAATTTTAACTGAAGAGTCTATTTAAGTCAGGTGAAACGTCGATACGAGACACAACTCGAGGTTTATTCGGTACAGAAGTAGATGTGATCGAAAATATTTTAGTATTGCCGCCTTTTCATGAAGTCAACGTTGCATTGAGTGGATGTTGACGTATGCGTCGGTATAGTCTAATTGGGTTTCCTATTGACGTATGCGTCGATTAAGAGATCGACGTGACTTTTACTTTGTCTGAAAATTCCAGGTTTTTCTTCATAGATTATTTCTTCCTAATCCTAAGGTTTTCTAAGTCACCCTTGGACTAATTTTATAAACAGTTGGATTGATTGTGCCAACATTGTTTGGCAGTGTGGCCAATCTTATTACAGATATAACACCTAATTGTCTTTTGATTAAGGAAATTTGAGTTTAGGGAGGGATAGAGATGGTGATTAGGATAGAGTTGTTGATTAGGATAAAAGTTTTGATCAGGATAGTAATTTTGATTATGAAAAGAGTTTTGATTAGGATAGAAGTTTTGATTAGGATAAAAGGGTCATGAATGGGGATTAAGATAGAGAGTTTTTGAAGAATATCTATGTCCTGTATTTAAGTTGCTCTGAGGTTTTATGCGTCGATATCTATTCGACGTATGTTGAGAGTTGCGTCGATATGTATTCGGCGCTTTCTCTAGATTGCGTTGATCTGGAATCGATGCATAGAAGTAGTTGCGTCGATTGTAAGTCGACGTACTGTTATTCATGCGTCGATTTGAGGTCGAAGCATCTAAGTGATTGCGTCGAGTAGAATTCGACGTACTATCATTCATGCATCGATATGAAGTCGACGTAATTTTATCTTCACAAATTTTATTTTTCCCTTTTTCTGATTGGAGTTTTGTTTCTTTATAACTTGTTTCTTTTGGCATAGTTGCTTTCTCAGAGGTAGTTTGAGAGTCTTCTTCTGAATGGTATGATGATGATTCATTAAGGTGGTTTATCTCTTTGAAGGTGAGGTCTTCTGTATTTGGTGAGTCTTCTTCTAAGTTTGTTGATTTGATGGGTTTAGTGAATTTAACAGGGCTCATCCAAGCAGGTTTGGTAGATGGTTGATGAGATAAATTCACGCTGCGCAGAATTAAAATATTATCCACGTATAATTTGATAAGGCAAGTGTACCTATCGCTTTATAGTATAGGATTTTAGAAAATCAAGTGTCGTATTTTTCCGGGCTTGCTGAGTACTTCTACTCACAAAGAAGAGCTATTATTTTATCGAACGAAAGTTGGGTTTGTTTTTGGAAAAAACGATTTGGAGAAAATTAACTACGAAGAAAAATTATGATTAAAAGGATTAGCACTTGGTCTTGAATCCCTTTGGAATAAAATATAATTTTATAAAAGATAAAACCGCAAACTCTTATTGAAATATCCTCGACCGTGGAGGTTCCCAAAATATGGTAGAGCCTCTCTCGAGAGAACTACCACCTAACCTTAGGTTGATCGATTAAGACCCCTCGGCCAGTCGAAACCCCCTAAGCTTGCTTTAAGCGGTGAACCCCACTATTGGATTTGACTCCAATCCGAAAGATTTGTGGCACCCTCTCTCGAGGAATGCATACAACTCTTTTTATCTTTGAGTGATCTCCTCGTTCGCATGGATCTCTCGATCACTAGCAAACGAATCATAGATTGAAAGTCATATTCCGGACATATGAAATCAAAACAAAATAATTCAAAGATAAATCGAAGATAAACAAAACGAGAGTTTGCTAATTAGAAAGATTCAAAACATATTTTATTTTATTCCAAAGTTCATCATGACCAAGTGCTAAAGGAAATTTAGCTAATCATCATAGTGATGGGAATACAAGTAAAAAAGACATGATTAAGAAAACAACAATACTTGAATTAAAATAGCAATAATAAAAACTTACAACTTTAGGAAAAAGTAGCTAGAACATAAAAAACAGTAAACTAAAGCTGAAATTAAGCTCCAAAATTGCCCACCCCGACTTCTGGAGATTGCTGCCTTTTATAGATGAAAAAATGGGGAGTCACGCCCTTGGTCACGCCCGTGACCAAGGGCGTGTAAGCTGCGTAATTGCTGTCATGAAAGCCCGGGACGTTGGGGAAGAGAAACCGGCAGAAATCAATTGCATGGCGGGTCACGGCCTCGGTCACGCCCGTGACAGAGGGCGTGTCTTGAACGGGTCTAGAAACGGCGGGAAACGTCGCGATCAGGAGTTAATCTGGCGGTTGCAGAAGAGTCACGGCCTTGGTCACGCCCGTGACTGAGGGCGTGTAAGCTAGAAACGGCCGGAATTGATTGCTGGCTGAATTGAATGCATTCCGGGCGTGTCACGCCCGTAACACTAAGGTCACGCCCTCTGTCACGCCCGTGATAGAGGGCGTGTAATTTTAATCTGACGTGGCGGCTGACTTCTTTCAACTGGAATGCGCGGGGCTGGATCACGGCCGTGACAAAATGTCACGCCCTAGGTCACGCCCGTGACCGAGGGCGTGTACTTTGCGATTTCGGCAGAAATACTCCAAATATTCTCCTGATTAGTCATATGAGCTTGAAATTGCTATTGGCAGCCCAAATTACCTGAAAATACAAAAATAAGATAAATTAGTGATAAATTAACTAAAACTAAATTAAATTAAATTAATTATAAATAAAATATTATGTGAAAATAACTATAAATATAGCATCATCAAATACCCCCATACTTATTCGTTTGCTAGTCCCGAGCAAACAACTTTCCATAGGAGTAGAAAAATTTAAATACAAGAAAAGAATTTTGAACCTAAAGAGTAAAAATGCGAAGTCTTGCGCCTAAGCGTGTAGAAATTCTAGTAGAAAAACCTATTCAGCATAAAGATTAGCTTATAATTTTCAAAAATGCGTTATAACATATTGTTACTACTTTTAAATTGAAAATCCGGTAAATCCTAAAATGATATTTAAGGAGCGGGTAGCGTGTTTACTAAGATCAATATTACACAATCAAAGTTCGGGATAGCCTCCAAAGAAATGCATCAATGACGATGGCCATAGGCTTGCCCTTTCACACTCTCGCCACGGCACTAGTTTAACTCATAAGCACGAATCAATAGGAATTAATTAGGTTGAAATGTGGCTTAGGTTCAAGGTGCGGATATCAAAAGATAAACGTGAAGGGTTAAAGCACACTTAAAACAAAAAGAAGAGCTTTGCAAAAGCTTGTATGCTAAATAATTTTTACACCCCAAATAATTTTGAAATATAAAGGTAGGGGTCAAAAATGCACTCTGCAAATTTTTACTCAATATTTTTTTCTCATTTTTTTTTCTTCATTTTTTTTTCATTTTTTTCTTCTTTTGCAGCAAAATGATAACAAAATTAAAATCACCATTTTCACAAATAAGAAACACAAGCTAGCAACAAATAAAGCTCTAAATTTCAAGCGTGCACGGCAGGCTATTTGGCTTTGGTGAAAATGAGTGGGGCTTACAAAAGAAACGGTAAAAAGCACAAAATGGCTAGCAACGGTTAAGATTTTATGGCTTGGAATGCAAAGGCTCAAACGAATCAAGAGATGGCCTAAATCATTTTCATGCTCATGAATCTAACTTATGCAAATGTCTTGAGAGTCGCTAGAGGCAAGTTCTAGACATCGAGAAAGAATACCCTTCCGTTCAAATTGGGTAATATTTCTCTAGTAAACTTCTACATACTCACTTAAAGCATTTTTGGATTCTACCGGTTTCAATTAAAAGTAAAACAAAAATATTCTACGCAGTTAGAAAAACATAAATCTAATTTTATGCTGAATAGTTAATTCGACATGAGATCCTACTAACGCGTGCGCGTAACTAGAACACTGCACGAGTCAACAATTTTACTCCAAAATTCAAAATCTAATGAAGTATATAAAATTTTCTACAACACTATGTAAAAGTAAATCTACTAAGAATTTTGCAAACAAGTAAATATAGAAATATTAAGAAAACTATATTTTTTTTGTAGATTTTGTAATTTTTTATTTTATTTTTTTATTTTTTTTATTATTTTTTTTTTAAAAATTTTGCTTTGCAATAAAACCGACGTGAAATATCCTCCCCCCCCCCCCCCCATACTTAAAAGAAAACAGTGTCCCCAATTTTTTAGAAATAAGTACAAGTAAAGGAGAGAAAACTTCCCTGATGAAGAGCAAATCAATACTCAAGCCATCCTGAAGAGAGACATAAAGCAAAACATTTTTGGCAGGAATAAAAGAGAAATAAAACAAATACAAAGGTGCGGGACAGAAAATAAAAGATACAGACGACCAAAAATAAAAAGCTCTAAGCATCATCGTCGTCGTCCTCCTGCTGATAATAAGCACTCAGATCAGCAAATTCCCGCTGCAGATGCTCCATAGAGGAAGCATGGCGCTGCTCGAGGGTGTCAAAATGTGTGTCAAAATGAGTGCGCATGGACAGCTGCTCAGTCTGAATCTGATCCAAATGAGTGTGGATCCGCCCAAACTGCTGATCGAAATAAGTGGATGAGTCGGGCGCAGGGGGAAAATGCTGCTGTGGCGGCTGTGGAAACTGCGGAGCTGGAGCAACGCCACCCGAATCAGCTTCGAAATCAAGATCGATCGGGTCGCCACCCACTTCGCCAGGAACGGCCTCGTACTCGCGGCCACGCCGACGCATCAAACCAAGGGCTCGGAGGTTTTGGAATGTGATAGGCGCAGGCGGTTGGAGTGGAGACATGGGAGGAAGTGCATCCCAGAGCCCCAAACGCTTGGCCAAATAAGTAACAAACGAACCGCCATGAAGCGCACTAAGCCTCCGATTTTCGGCCTGATGCCGAAAAAACATCGCTAGTGCCGAACCAAGATTGAGGGGGACTCGTTCGTGCATGCTATATAAATATAACAGGTCCGCGCGGGTCACCACTCCATGGCTATCGCCACGAGCGGAAAGTGTGAAAGTGAGGAGGTAGTGGAGATAGCGTAAGGCGGGGGAGAGGAGATGACTACCCTTGGATTTTTTAGGCGAATATGGATTGGGGTCGTTACTGATTTCCGCCCAAAATCCGGCAAGGCTATACTCACGAGGGAAATCAAGGGGGAGAGCGGTGTAGGCCTCCGTAAGGGTGAAGGCCTCGTCGCAGAAGCCCATGAGAACGTTGAACTGACGCAAAGGAAGAGTTTGCGAAAGCCCGCCCATTCGGAATTCAAGCACGTTGTCGGCCCCGGCCCAGTGAAAATCAAATGAGGAGAAAAACTCCACCGTCAGCTCGTAGTACGCCGGCTCCAAAATGGAGAAGAAAGGAGCCCACCCCAGAGTAGTGAGTAAATCCTGCACCGCGTTGGCCTGCCCGAGAGTGGTCAGAACGCTCCAATCGATGACGCGGAAAACTCCAAATTCTTTCCCACGGAGGCGGGTACTTCGGTCTTGATGAGTGGGATGGGAAAAATTGAGCATAGCCTCCGCATCAAAAGTTTCATCGGGGAGTGAAGAGGAGGATCCGCCAATGGCGTGATTGCGGCGGCGGCCGACCATTTGGAAGGAAGAAATGAAGTAATCGGCCAAAGATGAGAGAAAAGAAGGGAGAGATGGTGGACAAGGTGTAGAGAAAAGAGAGGGGAAAGTGGCTTTTAAATAGGTGAAAATTTAGGTGTCACGCCCTCGGTCACGCCCGTGACCGAGGGCGTGTAAGAGGCGACAGGCAAAAGTTGGCGCGCGGGAGGAATCCTATGCTTGACCGGTCAAAAAGTGGAATTTTGTCAAAGTCACGCCCTCGGTCACACCCGTGACCGAGGGCGTGTACCTGGCGAAATCAAAGAGGGTAGGGAATCCAATGCTCGCCGGTCAAAAATCGGTTCCCGAGGTGTCAGCGCTCATAGTCACGCCCGTGACCATGGGCGTGACTTGACTGTCACGGGCGTGACAGTCAAAGAGAATCTTTGACCGGGTACTGTGGAGGTGTTGCGCCAGCAGGATGAGTCACGGCCGTGACCTTCAAATGTCACGGGCGTGACTCGAGTTGTCACGGGCGTGACATCCCAAACTTAGCCCGTGAGTGCCAGCTCAGGCCAAAATGTCCTTTCGTTAATGTCACGCCCGTGACCATGGTTGGTCACGCCCGTGACTTTTACGGAAGACGAATGGAGTGCAACTCGTCGAGAGACTCGCCAGAAAAATGAATCGTAACGCGCCACGCCCTGGTCACGGCCGTGACTGAGACATTTTTTCAGAAACTTTTTTTTTTTTTTTTTGTAATTTTTTTTTATATTTTTTTGATTTGAAAAGAAAACAAAACAAAAACAAAATCAAGGTAATAAAATAAAAAGAGAAATAAAAAGAAAGTACCGACTTGGAGAGCGGGTTTTCAAGCGTATTTGCGAGTGACCGTTATCACGCAAATCTCCTCCAAACCTGCAAAAACCTCAAAATAGAATAATAACATTTTTTTATTTGTTTTTTTCATTTTTATATGTTTTAATTTTTTATTTTTTTTTAAAACAAGAATAAAAATACTTAGAATTTTTTAAACGGAAGAAAAATAAAATAAGAATAAAATAAAATAAAAACATGGGTTGCCTCCCAAGAGCGCTTTGGTTACGGTCGTTGAGCTCGACCATAGGGGCATGCTGGTCTTTACCTCGTTCTAAATTTATCATCAAATGATGATAACGGCTTTGAGCGATGCAAGGTGGGTGAATTTGTTGCATGAATTAAAATATTCTCATACCCCATTCGGAGGAGCAGAGTGCCCTCACAAACATCAAATATTGCTCGTGTATTGGCCAAGAATGGACGACCAAGGATTAGAGGTATCCCGACGTCCTCTTCCATATCAAGGATAACAAAGTCTACCGGTAAAGTAGACTCGCCAACCTCAACTGGCACATCATGAACCACCCCTATGGGTGTCTTCACGGAGCGATCAGCCAATTGTAATTTGATGTCGGTGGGGGTAGGTTCTCCTAATTGTAATTTTTGGGATAAACTATAGGGAATAATATTAACACTGGCGCCCAGATCGGCGAAAGCATTTGAAAATTGAGTAGATCCTATAGTGCATGGAATATTAAAATTAGAATTAATATTATTAGCCCGCTCGATCAAACGAGTGGGGTAAGAAAGACGGGGTTGAAATTTTGGAAGAGGAAGAGATGATGGGGTAGGTGAAATTTCCTCTTCAAGATCGGTGTCCGAATCATCCGCAAAGGTCACCGCCAAGACATTTGAAGTTGTCGGCGGTGTTCTTTTCGGCTGATCAGTGACCATTTTTAAAAGTTGCCCCACTTGCTCCAAATTCCGCAACGACCCTTGTAAATTGCGGACATCCACATCATTTTTAGAAATATATTTATTAACCACCTCCTCGAGAGAAGGCGGTTAGGGGCTTGCGGTGGAAGAGATGAATTTGGAGAAGCAAGGGGAGCATTACCCGTGTTACCTTGATTACCCCATGATAAATTGGGGTGGTTCCTCCAACCTGGGTGGTATGTGTTGCCGTATTGATTGTTCCCCGGATTGAAGGGCGGCCGGTTCGGATTACCCATGTAATCCACATGCTCCGCCGTATTTTGATTAGGCTCCCAGGTAGGTGTAGAAGAGGGAGCAGTCATCCCTTCTAGTTTCTTGCTAAGTAACTCAACCTGTAGAGATAAATTAGTAAATGAATCAATTTCATACAGCCCGGCCAGTTTATTTGAGCGCGACCGAGGTGTACTCCATTGATACGTATTCATGGCCATACTCTCTAAAAGCTCTTGCGCGCATGCCGGTGTTTTGTTATTCAAGGTACCACCGGCGGCGGCGTCAATCATTTGACGCGTTTGGGAATTTAGGCCGTTATAGAACGTCTGAATTTGCAACCAGTCGGGGATTGCATGATGGGGGCATCGGCGCAAATATTCCTTAAACCGCTCCCAAGTATCATAAAGCGTTTCCGATTCAACTTGGGAGAAAGAAATGATATCCTTACGCAATTGGGCTGATTTAGCGGGCGGAAAATATTTCGTGAGAAATTGTTCCGTCATTTGGGCCCATGTGGTGATAGATCCTCTTGGAAGAGAACTGAGCCACTGCTTAGCTTTATTGCGTAAGGAGAAAGGAAAAAGCCGAAGCCTTATTGCATCATCGGATACCCCGTTAATTTTGAAAGTATCGCATATTTCTAGAAAACTAAAAATATGCGCGTTGGGATCCTCATCTTGAAGCCCATCAAATTGTACATATTGTTGTACCATTTGAATGATGCTCGGCTTTAATTCAAAATTATTGGTCGCTATAGCAGGTCGAACAATACTTGAAGTGGTATCCTCCAGATTAGGCCGGGCATAATAGGACATAGTCCGTTGCGCGACCTCATCCGGATTTGGATCACCCATATTAGAAGAGGTAGAACAGGAGGGGGAAGAAGAAGAAGAAGAAGAAGAAGAAGTGTCACCTACGGATTCCTCAATCAGATCTTGAGAATTTGGTCCTTGAAATCTTAAGCGTCGCCGAATGGTTTGCTCGATTTCCGGATCTAATTCAAGAAGATCGGACGGATTCCTTCGGGTCATACACCAAAAAGAAAAACGTAGAAAAGAGAGAAGAAAGAAAAAAAAATGATAAAATTAATAGAATTAAGCTTTCAAAATATCAACAATTAGTCCCCGGCAACGGCACCAAAAACTTGATGAGATAAATTCACGCTGCGCAGAATTAAAATATTATCCACGTATAATTTGATAAGGCAAGTGTACCTATCGCTTTATAGTATAGGATTTTAGAAAATCAAGTGTCGTATTTTTCCGGGCTTGCTGAGTACTTCTACTCACAAAGAAGAGCTATTATTTTATCGAACGAAAGTTGGGTTTGTTTTTGGAAAAAACGATTTGGAGAAAATTAACTACGAAGAAAAATTATGATTAAAAGGATTAGCACTTGGTCTTGAATCCCTTTGGAATAAAATATAATTTTATAAAAGATGAAACCGCAAACTCTTATTGAAATATCCTCGACCGTGGAGGTTCCCAAAATATGGTAGAGCCTCTCTCGAGAGAACTACCACCTAACCTTAGGTTGATCGATTAAGACCCCTCGGCCAGTCGAAACCCCCTAAGCTTGCTTTAAGCGGTGAACCCCACTATTGGATTTGACTCCAATCCGAAAGATTTGTGTCACCCTCTCTCGAGGAATGCATACAACTCTTTTTATCT